>JAOPSE010000017.1:33400340-35900340 GCA_029449295.1 Zea luxurians | reverse complement strand
ACTTTGGCCACTACTTTCAATTATGAAAGTACTTCTAATAAAAATCTGTACATATCATTTTCATATATCCAGTGTTAATGTTTGTAGAGCATCAATTTTGAACTCAATTTTTTAAGTGAACGATTGAAATGACTTTATGCCAAAACTATCATGCTTAAGAGCTTGCATGATAAATTTTATCTTTTCTGTTGAGCAATAGATGGACAAATATCAAGAAGAGGGTCAACTATTAGAGCCATACCTTGAGAACATTGTTTCACCACTTATGTCGTTGGTTCGGTCAAAGACAATGGAACTTGGTGCTAGTACTGATGAACTTCTTGACATTATCAAGCCTCTGTGTATCATCATCTACACCCTTGTCACAGTGTGCGGGTACAAGAGTGTCATCAGATTCTTCCCTCACCAGGTTTCAGATCTTGAGCTCGCAGTTGCTCTCCTTGAGAAGTGTCATAGAATGAGTTCAGCTACTGCTCTTAGGCAAGAGAGCACAGGAGAAATGGAGACTAAATGTGTTGTTCTATTGTGGCTTTATATACTGGTCCTGATTCCATTTGACATATCCACTGTGGATACAAGCATTGCTACTGCTGATAACGTCGATGGGCCTGAGGTCGTTCCACTGGTGACAAGAATACTGGACATCTGTAAGGATTATCTCTCCAGTTCTGGTCCAATGAGAAGGATGTCAGGATTATTGCTTGCAAGGCTCTTGACTCGTCCTGACATGGCAAAAGCTTTCAGCAGGTGATTCTTACAATTATTTTGTACAACTCACATTCATTTATGTTTCAAATTGCTGTAGTAACTTGTGCCTTCAAACATATCCTATCACTGAAGGATTACCATTATCACTAAAACAACAATTTATTTATTTTTAATTATTGAACATCAATATTACACACTTGATCCTTTCATTGTACTTCCATTCAATGTTGCATTGTGAAATGTTTTGAGTTCTCCTGCTTCTCTTCATTTTCAGTTTTATGGACTGGGCACACAAGATGTTACTGTCTGTATCAGATGACTTTGTTGATCAATTTAGATCCATTGGTATAGTGGAAGCTTTAGCATCAATATTTAAGGTTTGTATGTGTCTTATTTTCAATTTTCAAATATTCTCCACATGTGGTGGATATATCTTTTCCTTCAGACCTGAAGTTTACCTATTTCATTTTTCTCTTAATAGGAGCTTTTTGCACACACAATTCTTTTTTGTGGTTATCAACAGGGAATGGGGTGTGAGCATTTGGTTTCACAATTACATACCGCTAATTTAGTTTGATGTCTTCCTTTTGGTTCCTCTTGTTGCAGATTGGTAACCGTAGAGCACTGCATGATGCTGTTTCTGGTACTTGGAGTGATTGTTCACTTGTGATGAAGACTAATGTCTCAGCCAGGAGTCCACTTCTTAGAAAATTCCTGGTGAAACTGGCCCAGAGAGTTGGTCTCATCAGCTTGCCTCCACGTTTACCATCATGGCAGTATAAGGTTATCAATCTTGTATGGTTGTTAATTGTTATAAATAGATCTCAGTATTTGACAATCATGGCTCATACTTGACTTGAAAAAACCCAACCGTATGGTGTTTTAGAATTTTGTTCTTTTTAACATGGCGCACACAAAGCTTCTAGATTGTTTGTTACATTTAGCATGAGGTAAAAGTGGTTTGTTGTTGGTGTAAGCAACGGGACTCTTACTCTTATCAAGAGGATGACACTATAAGTTAGAACAATTTTCTGTTTATTTTCTCAAATACCATACAATGCCATACCCTTCTAAGGGTTGTGATGCACACTTATAGCCCGGGGGTGGAGGGGGGCTGCCAGGCATATGGAATATGCTGTCCTACTACTAACTGCACTACACTTTACACAATGAACACGCTGTCCTATAGACTGCACTACACAGAGGTGCTGTTGTACTCTAGTCAAAAGAAAGACTGCAGCAAGCTGCTGTAGTCCAAAAGCTGAAAGGGTCAAAAGGAGATGCCTAGAGCACGCTTTGCTTGCAGTCAAAAGACTGACATGCTGCTGCTGCTGTCCCACGCTGTCCAAAGCTGAAAAGGTGAAAAAGGAGATGCCTGCAGCACGCTGTCTTTGCAGTCAAAAGATTGACATGCTGCTGTTGTTGTGCTACGCTGTCCTTGCAGTCAAAGGACTGAGATGATGGGACTGAGATGCTGCTGTCCCTGCAGTCAAAAACAACAAGGACTGCTGTTGTCCTTCCCACAGACCACGAGACTTATTCCAACAGTTGGAGTACTTGATACTTATGTTTCATGATATGGTTCTCCTAATTTTTTTTGAACGTAATGGCGGGAGCTCTGCCTTTTCATTAAGAAGAAGATTAGAATTGACCCAGTTTTAAGGAAAACCAGGCCCGAAACCTACACAGAGTGCCCAAACAACATAGGCAGCGGCAACCCCCCACACAAAGTCCATCCAGGGTCATCGTTGCCGAGCTCAACACAAGGTATGAGCAGCTCTGACTTCACCAGACGGGCCGCACATGGCCAAAAGAAACACGACGACGCCTACACCTAAAACCTGGCACAGAAGGAGGAAGACCGCGACGCGCCATCGTTGCCAAGCCTCAACACACCCACACTCGAGGCAGCTCCGATTCTTCATCAACGATCTTGATCCAACACCCACCTCCGGTTATTTGCCCGGCCTCCAAAACAATCCAGACCACGAGGAAGGGGGCTCGCCTCATGTCATCGTTGCCGAGCCACATCCCCTAACGTGACAGCTTCGACTTCATGTTGCAAAAATCCCCACCTCCACCTGTAAACCAGATGCCGAGAAGCGAAAGCATCAACCGAAGACAACGTCAAAGCCGAGACGAACTTCCGAGATGGACTGGGTTTTCGCCCATGGGAGACAGAGCAATGCGACACCCTCAATAGGGAGAAGTGGCGCCCACGGGCGTGCACCATGTAGAAGTTCAAATCATATCCAGATCATGGAAAATTGTTCAACAAATTTAGATATGTGAACCACTCATAGATTGTCAGTTCTAAAGAGCTTCTGTACTATGCTGGAGCTCCAATGCCTGATCTGTTAAGGAAACATTTTTAGCTAGATTACTTGAGTACATGACGCTCGTAGGGATCTGCTTCAATACAAAGTGCTACTTCTTAATTTCTTATTGGGATGAATAGTGTATCTGAATTACAATATGTCCGAAGTCAATTTTGGCTGATCTTTTTTGCATTATTTGTTTATAGAAACACTTCAACTTGTTTATATTTTGTAAGGAAGTTCATGCATATGCTGGATTCTACATTGGAGAATACATTACTCTCAATATTTGAATCTGGTGAGAATTAAATAGATGTCAAGAAATTGTCTTGGCGCAGCGAAAGGGCCTCTAGTTGAGTTGATTAGGTGGTTTGTGTAACTAACCTTGATTAGGCGAGATGACTACCCCCATGGGTACTGTAGCATATATATAGGCAGACAATAATATATGGGCCTTAACACCCCCTGTCAAACTCAAGGCGGAAGTGGAGGATTTGAAGCATTGAGTTTGATTAGATGAAACTGATGTTGTGCCCTAGTTTGTGCTTTTGTGAAGAAATCCGCAAGCTGTAATTCTGAGGGCACATATTGAAGATCAATGGTCTTCCGATGACAATGAGATCTAGTGAATGAGACATCAACACCAATGTGTTTTGTGAGTTCACGTTTCACTGGATCATGACAAATTTGTATAACTCCAGTGTTGTCACAGTGAAGAAGTGTAGGCGAGTCACAAGAAACGCCTAGATCAGCCAAGAGCCAACGAATCCAGATAATCTCAACAGTAGTAGTAGCCAGGGCTCGAAGTTCTGCTTCAGTACTAGATCTAGATACAACGGCTTGCTTCTTGGATTTCCAAGCAATAGGGGATGATCCAAGAATAATACAGTAACCAATGGTGGAACGACGATCTGTAGGATCACTGGCCCAGGTAGCATCAGAGTAAGCATGAAGCTGAAGTGGGGAATTTGAGTCATAAAATAAACATTGTGTTTGTGTCCCCCTTAAATATCTAAGCACACGAAGTAAGTGCCCATAATGAACTGATGTAGGAGCAGAGACAAACTGACTCAAGATGTGAACCGCATGAGCAATATCTGGCCTGGTGACAGTAAGATAAACTAAGCTGCCAACAAGATGTCTATATCGAGATGGATCGTCCAACGGTGTCCCATCAGTCGGACGAAGAGATAAGTGAAGATCCATAGGCGTGGCAACAATGCGAGTATCACTAAGACCAGAACGATCAAGAAGGTCTTGTATGTACTTGGCCTGAGAAAGATAAATACCATTTTGAGTCTGCAAAACCTCAATACCCAAGAAATAACTGAGGCCTCCAAGTCAGACATTTGAAATTCCTTACTTAGATACGCCTTCACATGAGCAATATGGTCTGGATCATCGCCTGTAATCAACATGTCATCAACATATAGTAATAGCAACGTGCGTCCTCGTGAAGAAACATGAATGAACAATGCAGGATCATGATCACTAGAATAGAAACCACAAGCCTTGATGACAGAAACAAATCTCTCAAACCAAGCACGAGGAGCTTGTTTGAGACCATACAAGGCTCGACGGAGACGACATACATGCCCTGATGGAACCTCTATCCCAGAAGGTGGATGCATATAGACTTCCTCATGTAGATCACCATGAAGAAAAGCATTTTTGACATCCATCTGAGAGATAGTCCAAGAAGATGAGGCTGCAACAGCAAGTAAAGCTCAGACAGTAGTCAGATGGGCCACAGGTGCAAAAGTCTCATCATAGTCGATACCCTGAGTCTGTTGAAAACCTCTGGCCACAAGACGAGCTTTATATCGCTCAATAGACCCATCAGATTTGGTTTTAACCTTGAAGACCCATTTGCACGTGATAGGTACAGCACCATCAGGTAACGGAACAACATCCCATGTACATGTGCGATGAAGAGCATTTAATTCATCAGTCATAGCAAGCTGCCACTCAGGTATACCAGAAGCCTCTTTATAAGATGATGGTTCAGCAATGACTGCACCAGCACGGGGAAACCCATAACGTTCTGGAGCTGCAATATTGCCACAGTCACGAAGATGATACCCCTGATTAAAAACAACATGAGAGTCATCATTGTTAGTACAAGTATCAGTTACAAGATCATCATCAGGACTGGTCGTGGGAGTAGAGCGAGGACGACGAATGTAAGTCTAAGTGACAGGTGGTTTGGAAGCGTAAGACTGAGATGGTGTGGAAGTGGAAGGTGGTGTGATGGGAATAAGAACTTCTGGGGTAGAAACAGTAGGTGGTGATACTGATGAAGTTTCAGAAATGGGAGGAAGGCTCATGAAGGAGGTAGACTCTGTGGAATAAAAAGAAGAATGAGTGGAAGAGTTGTAAAAGAAGGGTCGGTTTTCATTAAAGCTCACATCTCGAGAAATACGCATGCGACGAGAAGATGAATCATAACACCGATAGCCTTTATGTTCAGGGCTGTATCCAAGAAAAACACACTCAACAGATTGAGCAGTCAATTTAGTACGTTCACGAGGTGATAATAGGACATAACACGTACATCCAAAAACTCGAAGGTGGTCATATCATGGAGGAGTTCCGAAAAGAACTTCACCAGGTGTTTTGCCAGAGAGTTTGGATGACGGTTGTCTAATGATTAGGTAAACCGCAGTAGAAACTGCTTCACCCCAAAAGTGTGAAGGGACAAAAGAAGATATCAACAAAGTGCGAGCAGTTTCTATAATGTGACGGTGTTTGCGTTCAGCCACACCGTTCTGCGCATGAGCACCAGGGCAAGAAAGCTGAGCAAGAGTACCCTCTGAAGTAAAAAACTGGCGAAAATTATCAGATAAATATTCACCACCAGAACCAGAACGAAAGGTTTTAATATGAGTGGAAAATTGAGTGTGAATCATGCGAGCAAAGGTTTTATAAATAGAAATCAGCTCAGAGTGGCGTTTCATGAAATAAATCCAAGTGTAACGAGAATGATCATCAATGAAAATGACATAGTATTTATATCCACCTTTTGACACAAAAGATGTCAAAAGGTGCAGGACCCCAAATATCAGAGTGAACCAAATCAAAGGGTTCAACAGAATGAGAATCACTAGTAAAATATGGAAGTTGTATTTTTTTGCCAAGATGACAACCCTTACAATGAAAATCAGACTCAACCGAAGTATGACCTAAGCAACCTGACTTTATTAGAGTACACAATCTAGATCCACACAAATGACCTAGACGATGATGCCACTGGGCAAAAGACGCAACAGAAGCAAGGGTAGCTGGAAGCACATGCGCTGGAGATGTAGCCAAGGAAGGAAGCCGCAAAGAGTCCAAGATGTAGAGGCGAGGAACGACTCTACGGCGACGACCAGTCCCAATCACTTCCCCTGTGCGAAGGTCCTGTACAAAACAAGATGAGTCATCAAACCCGACAAAGCAATTATGATCCGTAATTTGACCTACCGAAAGAAGGTCCATAGATAGCTCAGGAACAAAGAAAATATTAGGTACTGTAAAGTGTGGATCAGAAAGAGAGCCCTTATGAGTAATGTGGCATACAGTACCATCAGCTGTCTGCACTGAAGCACCATCTATGACAGGTGTAGTAGAAGCCAACTTTGACTGATTAGATGTGACATGAAAGGAGGCTCCTGAATCAAGTACCCAGGCCGACTCTGAAGTACAAGCGGACGAAGTGGCAGCAACAACAACTGAGCCTCTAGTAGATGCTCCTGGACCACGACCACGAGTAGCACGTCGTGCATGGAAATCAGTCAACTTCTCAGGAAACTTGACAAAACAAAGCTCAGATCGATGATTGGTCTTGCCACAATGATCACAAGGCTTAAAAATATTCTTAGGTTTTTGGGCAGCAGCCAACACACTGTGAGGATTACCACCAGTAGAGGACAGAGAATTAAGACGAGTCTCTTCAGCAAGTAAATCAGACAACTCCTTAGCCATAGTGAGAGTGTCAGAGCCCTGAAGTAAACGAGCACGAAGAGAATCAAACTCGGCCCGAACACCCATAACAAATCTGTAAGTGAAGAACTTCTCAATAAACTTATGAGCTGGACATGGATCAGTAGTACAAGCAGGCACCATTGATGTCAAAGCACTCATCAGGCGATCGAAGGCTGAGTAGTACTCATCAATACTCATATCATTTTGCTTAATAACATGTGTCTGCTGCATGAGGGTGTGTAATAGAGCACCACTGTCCTGAACAAAACGCTCATTCAAATGAGACCAGATGACTTTAGCAGTTTTGAATTTAGATAAACTCATAATCATAGACGGTTTGACACTGTTCACCATAGCAGCCATCACTTTACCATCATTAAGCTGCCATGTTTTGATATCAGCAGCATTGCGACGATCATCAGCAAGAACGGGTGCCGCATCAGTCAAATGGAAGAGTAATCCATGTCCCTGGAGTGCAGTCTCAACACAGAAAGCCCACTCCGGATAATTTTGACCATCAAGGGTGATATTGACCACAATAGCATTTGTCGCCATATTGAATTGAATCAAAATCAAGGAGAACAAGAGACCTGAAGCCAACAAACCAGAGCACAGCGGCTGGCGGGAGCAGCGTCGTCGCAGATCCGCGACCGGTGCAGATTTCCGGTGGGAGCAGCGGATCTGTAGCCCTGCGTGCAACGACGGCAGGCGGGGATCCGCGGAACTTGTCCCAGGCAGTAGAACGGCGCAGGCAGAGATAGAAATCCGCCCCTGGCGGTGGAAGGCGCCCTGCCCCTGGAATACCGCAGCGGCGGACGACGCACTGCTCCAGGCGGCGAACACCCCTGGTGGCGGATCCAGGCGGCGGACACCCCTGGCAGCGGATCACAGCAACTGAGAGATTTGCCCCTGGCGGCGGATGGCGCTGAGATGAGAGAGAGATCCGCCCTGGCGGCAGATCGATGGGAAAGCGAACAGGGAAGGCCGCGCGCCCCTGGCGGCGGGCAGCGCGCGACGGTGGACAGGAAGCTGGCCGGATCTCCTGGAGGCGGATCGAGGAAGAGAACCGCGATGGCGGACAGGAGGCTGGCCGCGATTGGCAGCACAGCGACGGCGCCAAAAAAATGGATCAGGTCGAATTTAGACTAAACCCTAACCCTAACCTGCTCTGTTACCATGTAACTAACCTTGATTAGGCGTGATGACTACCCTCGTGGGTACTGTAGCATATATATAGACAGACAATAATATATGGGCCTTATGGGCCTTAACAGTCTGAGTAGCACTCTTTAGGTCTTGGGTTCGAGTCTCGTTGGGAGCGAATTTCAGACTGAGGTTAAAAAAAGTCACTCACTGGGTAGGCTCTGGTTGAGCTCTTTTTAGTAAAAATACCGTGGGGCGGTCTTTCCCCCATCGGCCGAGTTTTTTGAAATTGTATTGGCGCATTGGCATAAATATGTAATGGTATCAGCTAGGCGGCAGGAAACTTATGGGTTCTTGCACCATTTTCTTTTTAATATAATGATGCACATATCTCCTGCAAGGCTGCGAGTTTGAAAAAAGGTGGCAGCAAACTATTTAGCTTCATCCAAAGCACATTGTGCACTTAACAATGTCATCTGCTTTGTTAGACTGTTCGTGCAAGTTCCGCAGATGACTAACAAAAGTATGAATTAATCAATAACTTGTGTCATGTTTTACATTTTCTTTTATGAGAAATGTTTTCATATTTTGATTTGTTATGTTTTCATATTTTGATTTTTTTTCTTCGGTCTAGTCTTCTATGTTCAGTAGCTTGTAAGCGGACATTTCTACCATAGGGCTCACTGTTTCAACCTGATGCAGTCAATTAGCAGTTCGTTGGGTGCAAACCTTTCAAGTTATACAGCTGGAGAAGTGTATTCAAGTGGATCAAGGGAACAAGTTAATATTGATCAAATAGGCATGTGTTTTTTGGAAGAAGATATGGATGTTCCAGAAATAGCAGAAGAGATTATCGACTTGCTATTGACTGGTTTGAGGGATTCAGTATGTTCTTATCCTTATATTATGCTGTGAAGTTTTGACTTGTTCTCCAGAACGTGGTAGTAATATTTACCCAGTTATATGATCTTTTATATTGTACCCCATTTTTACTTTCTTTCTCTTTGCTTGCCGGCTAATATCTTCTTTTCCCCACAAGGACCTTCACTTGCCAGTCTACCTCCACTGCATTTCATATCTTAATAAATACATAACATTGCCTAGATTGTCCTGTACTGGAGCAAAAACACACACAGCATTTTATTGTTTGGATTTCTAGAATTATTCGACAATATAACTGAACTTTAAATCCATTAATCAATTAGTGGTTTGATTGCTAAAAATCGAGTTGGTGAAATTTTTCTGTGTAGATTCCTGTATGCTACTATGGTTTGTGAACATGGTTGCTTCATACAATCAACACAACTGCCTCCAACTCTAAGGACATAAATGCAGGATTAATGGTGGTATCTGAATTGAAATAAGCTCTCCTGACTGTGTATATGAGAAACTATGTACACAATTTGAAGTCATGATTCACTGCTTCATGTACTTAGGAAAACAGTAGGGAGTCTGGTCTATATACTTGCTATTATGTTTTTTTTGCATGTTAAAATACCAAAGTATTATTGGGCCATGAAATGCAAATACTATCATTTGTCATCCCAGATGAAGTTATACTAAGAGATAAGTTTTTTAGTTATTCATCTTTCCCATTTATAGCCTCAAACACTGCTGTTTTTGAAAGGCGAACACTCTTTGATTCTGTGTCAGGATACAATTGTAAGGTGGTCTGCTGCCAAGGGAATTGGTAGGATAACTGCATGTTTAACACCTGCATTGTCGGAAGATGTGCTATCATCAATATTGCAACTTTTTTCTCCTGGAGAGGTCTGTGTATAACTTATGGACTTTGCAACATCCTTTGATTGTTTAATGAGATATCTCTGTTTATCTTAAGCTTGGCAAACTTCTAGTTTGCTCAGCTCTGTATCACTAATAAAATAACTTATGCCTTTTGAACTTTGAAGGGTGATGGCTCCTGGCATGGAGGCTGTTTAGCCTTGGCTGAACTTGCTCGGAGAGGGTTATTGTTACCTTCTAGCTTTCCTGATGTTGTTCCTGTTATAATAAAGGTGAACAAGTAGCATAATAGTACCGAACGATATCCTTTCCTTTTTTTGCAATATTGCTTAACAAAACAGAATATTTCTGAATAGGTAGCTCATGACCTGTTTCCATGTCGTTGATTTTGTAGATGCCTATGCATGTCCTTGTTATGTTCAGTCTCATATATAGAATCCTTGTTGTACACAGTCTCTATCCTGTACCAGTGAATATATTCGGGCCTAGTGCCCTCATATTGATATAATGTAATTCATAACATGGTATATAGAGCCGATTTTTAGGGTTAGGGTTCTTCTTCCTAACATGGTATTGCCGATTTTTTCTCATGTGTTACATTTGTACATGTTATGATCTGCTCTTCGTTCTTGAGCTAGATCTGCTCCACCTTCTGTTGAATGCTCAGAAGCCACACAAGGGAGATGTGGTGTGTTACTAACTATGGGATTGATGATGGATTCTCTGTCCATAGAGGCCAACATGCCTTAGCAATAGGATGGGCCTAATGGGCCTTAACATGGTGTCCCTATATATACTACAGTCCCTATATATGTTACTCTATAGGTGAGTATCTCTTTGATGCTCTTCGTTAGGTATTTTCCGAGCAAGGGACCTTTGCCCAGTTTTCATGTCTTGGTGTTCATGCTCATAATGGTGTGGTTGAGCGCAAGCATCGTCATCTTCTTAAGATTACTTGTGCCCTTATGTTTGCCTCTTTTCTTCTTCACTTTTGGATTGAGATTGTTTCTACTGCCACTTGACTAACATTCAGTCTCCCTTGTCTCTTTAGGGAGGAATTCCTTTTGAGCGTCTTTGTGGCAAGATGTCTGACTATTCAAGTCTTTGTTTGTTTGGTCGTGTCTGCTATGTGCTGCTCTCACCTAGTGACACGTACTAAGTTGACTGCTTAGATTGTGTCCAGCATTTTACCCATATGGTCACCAAAAACATTGTTTTGCACTGTAGATTGCATTGTTCACAGAGTGGAATTTGAATATGGGTATGATGATGGATAAGTTGCTGGAGATAGTCTTAGTTGCTTGAGTGTGTTTTCTTGGGCATAGTGCTTAGCATAAGGTATATTGTTGTTGGAATCCAATTGTACGTCAGATGAAGATCTCTCGGGATGATGTTTAGATGATACTTATCCTTTTTATCCTCATCCTTCTTTTGACGCTTCACCAGCCTCCTTGGTTGATCTCTTTTCTTTTCTATTCTTCCCAGATGCTCTTGCTCCTAATGTACCTACCTCACAATTAGACAGTGTCCAGCAGTTCACCCACCCATATGGTCACCCAAAACACTGTTTTGCACTGTTCGCAGAGTGGAGTTTGAATATGGGGATGGGGAAGGGTAAGTTGCTGGAGATAGTCTTAGAGGAGCCCTTGACAGAGTCCTTACTTATGTGCCTTCTTCAGTGATACCTCCCTTGGTGTCTTCTTCAGAGTCTCCTTCCTTGGTTCTTGACTACACTAGAAAGCCTTCGATGACACATGTCTACACTTGATGTATCGTAGATTCTTTTGGTTCACCATCTTCATCTGATGAGTTGTCCTCTTTTGTTATACCATCTTCTGTTGTTGAGTCATCTTCCTCTAATGATTCTGTTATGTATGGCCAAGCCTATGTTAGGCGCAATAGGGCCAAGGCTGCCCAGGTGGGGCCCAAGGCCCAATAGCTAATAGATAAGCTCTATCTAGTTAGTTAGACTGTCTCCAGCAACGTCCTCTATATACATCCTCTATATCCGTCCTTTACAGTCTTCTCTAAAAGATTCCATCTCCTATATCTACTTTCTCTCCAACAACGTCCTCTAAATCACGTCCTCTATATGTAAATACCTATATTAAAGACATTTTTAATTTTTTAATTTTTGTACATACGTATTTGTCATACTCTCAAATGTATTGTACATATTTTAGTTTTATTAAATTGGTTGTTTAAAGTATTCAAATAGATAGAGAACCGTTTAGAGAAACTTTACATATAGAGGATCCAGCAGCGTTCTCTAAATTTAGAGGACCGTTTAGAGGACGTTGCTGGAGGGAGTAGAGGACGTCCTCGTCCTCTAAATTTAGGGTACAGGACCCTTTAGAGCTCCTTGTTGGAGCTAGTCTTATACTTATCCAAAGTTAGTAGATAAAGATCAGCTCTATCTAGATAGTTATACTTATCCAAAGTTAGTAGATAGACTTGAGATAGCTCTATATATAGATATGTAAACTCTGGAATAAAGACAAGCAGAATTCCAATCTATTCTGGCTTCCCAGAGGGAGCCAGAGTCTCCTGTGATCTTCTCCCTGTGCGCAACCCAGCCAGGATCACGACGGCGCCCCAGCGCCGCCACCCTGGTCCCACCAAATCCCCTCCCTACAATCTACGCAATCTGCCCGGTAGAATCCGTAGTTCTACCAATCTGGTATCAGAGCACTCGACGATCATGAGTTCCTCCAAGTCGCCGTCACCAGGACAGCAGCCGCCGCCGGCCTCAAGCCCGCCCGCAGCGCCAATCGTCTCCCTGGCCGCGGTCCCTGCGTCGTCGGAGGCCATGGCGCTCGGCCCTCCCGGCGCGGCCATCAACCAGCAGGCCGCCCCCGCGCTCACACCGGCCCAGATCGCGGCGTCCTTGGCGGATCTCAGCCACGCCGTGCGCGATATGCAGATCACCATGAACGCCATGCTGACAGGCCACCTCCCCTTCCCCAATCCACAAGCCGCCCATCCACCCCAGCCGCCGCACCCGTCCCTGACAGCGCAGCCACCGCCGGCCGCACTGCCCCCACCCACGCAGCCACCTGCGCCACTCCCTCCACTCGCCCGGCAACCAATTTCTTACCAGTACGGCATGCCGATCGACCCCGGGCCTTCATCCACCGCATCACCGACCACAGCCCCCATCCATATGATCCGCTTCCCACCATCCCCATCCCCCATCCCATCTTGGGCGCAGGGCGCGCCTACGGTTTCACCACCAGTGTACTCTGAGGCACTCCCGCGACCGGCGCTCACGACTTCCTTACCCAACAGCATCGTCGGTGGGCCTCCCGGGATGCTGTTAGGAGGCGGCGACGACCCCCTGTTCCTGGGTCGGGGGCCCTTGCGCCCCCACGTACCCGCAGCGACAGCAGCGTGGTCACCGTACCACGGGCTGCCTCAGGACGACGACGTGGAGACCGCAGCCTACGGGGGCGCTGAGGCGCGCGCGCCTCCACGTTACTACAAACTGGATTTCGCCACATACGATGGCTCCGAGGATCCGCTGAACTGGCTAAATCATTGTGAGCAGTTCTTCCGGGGGCAGCGCACGCCAGCCTCGGATCGCACGTGGCTGGCCTCGTACCATCTTAAGGGGCCGGCACAGACGTGGTACTATGCCCTGGAACAGGACGAGGGCATGCCGTCTTGGGATCGCTTCGCCGAGCTGTGTCGCCTTCGCTTCGGTCCAGCAGTGCGCGGTTCTCGCCTTGCGGAACTGGGACGCCTCCCCTTCCTGTCCACGGTCCAGGAGTACTCGGACCGCTTCCAGGCGTTGCTGTGTCGAGCTCGGGACGTCTCCCCCATGCAGAAGACGGAGCTATTCGTGGGCGGCCTTCCCGAGTACTTGCGGGTGGACGTTGAGCTGCGCGAACTGCAGGATCTACAAACTGCCATGTACCTGGCACGGGTGTTCGAACGGCGCGCGGCGGCCTGGCCCCCATTCCAGCAGCGCGGGTCGCGACCACCGCAACGGGCGCAGGGCTCGGGTCATGTGACACCAGCACCGCCCGGGGCTCTACCGACCGGTACGACGACGCCAGGCGATAGTACGACTCCGACACGCCCGTTTCGCCGATTGTCCCCGGGCGAGCAGCAGGAGCGGCGCCGGCAGGGGCTCTGCTTCAACTGCGATGAACCCTACGTTCGGGGACACGTCTGCCAGCGGCTGTTCTACTTGGAGGTCGACGACTTCCTCGACGAGGCGTCCGGTGAGGGTGGGGTCGACCCCCTTGAGGAGCCGGCCGCCCCAGACGTCACGGGAGCCAACGCGTTGGTGGTCTCGTTACACGCGCTGGCGGGCATCCGGACGGACAAGACGCTGTTGCTACCAGTCACCATCAACGGCGAGCGACTACTCGCGCTCATGGACACAGGGTCAACCCACAACTTCCTCAACGCTGACACGATGAGCCGCCTCGGATTAGCTATGGCGGGTGGCGAGCACCTTCGGGTCACGGTGGCCAACGATGACCGCCTACCCTGCGCCGGCATCGCCCGCGACGTCCCCGTCATCATCAACGATGAGTCCTTCTCCATCACGTGCGTCGGGATGCGCCTGGGCTGCTTCGACTTCATCCTCGGCGTGGACTTCCTGGAGACGCTGGGCACCATCCAGTGGAACTTCCGAGCACTGACCCTGTCGTTCCAGCGCCAGGGCCGGCGCATCCACTGGCAGGGTGTGCGGGCCACGCAACAGCCTGCCCCGCAGCAGCTGGCTGTGGCAGTCGTCGACACTGCCCAACAACCCCTCATGGACGTCCTTCTGCAGCAACATGGCGCCATCTTCGACGAGCCCACGGGACTGCCCCCGGCCCGCCCCTACGACCATCGCATCCACCTGCTGCCCGGTACAGCTCCGGTGGTCGTACGACCGTACCGGTACGCACAGCTGCAGAAGGACGAGCTGGAGCGACAGTGTGAGGCCATGCTCACACAAGGCATCATACGACCCAGCACATCGCCGTTCTCCGCTCCGGTGCTCTTGGTTCGCAAGGCGGACCGCTCGTGGCGTTTCTGCATCGACTACCGCGCCCTCAACGCCAAGACGTCCAAGGACAAGTTCCCGATCCCAGTGGTGGACGAGCTCCTCGACGAGCTCCATGGAGCCCGTTTCTTCTCCAAGCTGGACCTACGCTCAGGCTACCACCAGTCCCTCCATCCGCGCGCGAAGGGAAAGCTGGGACCTCGCTACGCAGGCCCTTTCCGTGTCCAGGAAAGGATTGGGTCGGTAGCCTACCGCCTGCAATTGCCAGATGGTGCTCGCATCCATGATGTCTTCCACGTCAGCCTGCTGAAGCCGCATCGTGGGGATCCTCCTGCAACTCCGGGGACGCTTGACCCAGTGATGGATGGTCGGCTGCTTCCTGTGCCGGCCAAGGTGCTTCGCGCTCAACTTAGGCGGGGCGTGTGGCAGGTTCTCGTACAGTGGCGTGGACTGGCTGAAGATGACGCCACATGGGAAAAGCTTGAAGAGTTCCGTGCTGCTTACCCCAACTTACAGCTCGAGGACGAGCTGTTTGAGAAGGCGGGGAGAGATGTTATGTATGGCCAAGCCTATGTTAGGCGCAATAGGGCCAAAGCTGCCCAGGTGGGGCCCAAGGCCCAATAGCTAATAGATAAGCTCTATCTAGTTAGTTATACTTATCCAAAGTTAGTAGATAAAGATCAGCTCTATCTAGATAGTTATACTTATCCAAAGTTAGTAGATAGACTTGAGATAGCTCTATATATAGATCTGTAAACTCTGGAATAAAGACAAGCAGAATTCCAATCTATTCTGGCTTCCCAGAGGGAGCCAGAGTCTCCTGTGATCTTCTCCCTGTGCGCAACCCAGCCAGGATCACGACGGCGCCCCAGCGCCGCCACCCTGGTCCCACCAAATCCCCTCCCTACAATCTACGCAATCTGCCCGGTAGAATCCGTAGTTCTACCAGATTCACCTTCATCTAATGAGACATCTATTGAGCTAGCTTCTTTTGCTGAATCTTCACTGTATTCAATTCTTAGACAAAGTCATCGCTTTCGTCAGCCACCTGACTGATACTCTCCTTCGGGTTCTGTTGCTACCATTCTTTTGGAGCCGACCTCTTATCGTGATGCTATTTTTCATCAGGAATGGCAGCATGCGATGGCTAAGGAGATTGCTGCTCTTGAGCGTACCGACACGTGGGAACTTGTTCATTGTCCACCACATATTCGTCCTATCACTTGTAAGTGGGTCTATAAAGTTAAAACCCGCTCTGATGGCTCCCTTAAGTGTTATAAGGCTCGCGACTCGCCTAGTCGTCTGTAGCTTCCATCAGGAACATGGTCATGGCTATGATGAAACTTTTGCGCCTCTTGCTCACATAACCACTATTCATACTCTTCAGTTTGTGGCCTCTGCTCATGAGTGGTCCATCTCTCAACTTATGTCAAGAATGTCTTTCTTAATAGTGACTTGCGTGAAGAGGTCTACATGCTAACATGCAGCCACCGTTTTGTTATTATGTTCCTGCGGGCATGGTTTGTTGCCTACAGTGCTACCTTTATGGCCTCAAGCAAGCTCCACATTCTTGGATTTGCTTTGCATGTGTAATCATTGCGGTTGGTTTCTCTGCCAGTTCTCATGATCCTACGTTTTTTGTGCATACTCTGTCTTGTGGTCGAACTCTTCTCCTCTATATTGATGATATGATCATCACAGGAGATGATCCTGAGTACATAGCCTTTGTTAAGGCACGTCATAGTGAATAGTTTCTCATGTGTGATCTTGGTCCTCTTTGTTATTTTCTTGGGATAGAGTTTTTCTCTTCATCTGAGTGTTTTTATCTGTCTCAAGAGAAGTGCATTTAGAATCTTCTTGATTGAGCTTCTCTTACTGACCAACGGATGTTTGAGACTCCTATGGAACTCAATGTTCACCTTCGTGCCGTAGATGGTGAACCTCTTGAGGATTGTACTCGTTATCAACACATTGTCTTGTTTACCTTGGTGTCATTTGTCCTGACATTTTATTTTTTTCCTTGAACGCGCAGGAGAACTGCACATCATATTATATTAAGAAGAGAAGGGGGGGGGGTAAATAGATCCAGGATACAACAACCATCTCATCTCATGGAGGCCAAAAACAGAGATACAAAAAACTATCCATAAGAAAACTATAAAACTACCACATCCTGTTATTCTCAAGCGGGGCAAGGAGATAGGAGATCCCTTTATCCCTAGCTTATTGCCAGAGACGATGCTCATCTCTAGCCTGAGTAAGAGCAAGGGCGAGATTTGGTGCAAGTCCGTCAAACACGCGCCGGTTATGGTAGTTCTAGATAATCCAAGCGCCCATGATGATAAGACACTTACTCCTTGTTGTGCTTGCCCGTTAACCGCAACTGAAATAGACCTCCACCACTCCTAGAAGCTTGGAGCATCAGACTGAGATAAGGACCGGATACCAACAAAACAAGGCCAATTTGCTGCTGAAATTAGATATTACAAGGGCTTTTGATTCTGTTTCTTGGCCTTTTTTGATTGAGGTAATGAAGAAGCTGTGTTTTAGGCAAATTTGGAGAGCTTTGATATGTGGGCTACTGGCTACCTCCTCTACACAGATTCTATTGAATGGCTTTCCAAGTTGCCATATTAAGCATCGGAGGGGACTCCGTCAGGGAGACCCCCTTTCACCCATGTTGTTTATTTTAGTTATGGACGTCCTTGTCTTCATGTTTACAAAGGCATAGAATGATGGTTTGCTTCAGCAACTTTCTAGTAGAAAAAAGCTCCATTGAGTTTCTATGTACGCTGATGATGTGGTCCTTTTCTTGTGTCCAACACCAGCAGACATAGATCTTACTCTTAACATTCTACAGCTGTTTGGAGATGCCTCTGGGTTGCATAATAATGTGCAAAAGTCAAATGTGTATCCTATCAGATGCTCTGATGAGGTTCTGCTCGAAGTCCAAACCTTGATGCCATGTGAAATTTCAACCTTTCCTTGCCGTTATTCGGGGCTCCCTTTATCCTTACACAAGTTGTCTAGGCAACAGTTCCAACCAATTGTTGATAAGATAGCTAATCAGCTCCCTAATTGGAAGGCCGACTTGATGACAAGGGCTGGAAGAAGAGTTCAAGTTCAGCATGTTCTTACAAGCATGACTGTGTATTTAGATATGGCTGTGGATATCCCACAGTGGGGTTTGGATGCTATTGATAAAATTAGAAGGGGTTTTCTATGGAGAGTCCGCAAAGAAGCCAGAGGTGGTCATTGTCTTGTTGCCTGGGGAAAAGTCTGCCGCCCCCTGGAGCTTGGAGGGCTTGGTATTTCTAGTTTTCTAGAATTATGTTGGGCGCTTCGAATTAGATGGCTTTGGCTACAAAAGACTGATCATTCCCGCCCCTGGTCTGGCCTTCACATACAAGTTCCTAAAAAGGCTAGAGTTTTCTTTTCTAAAGTGGTGACCACTGAAGTAGGGGATGGAACAAATACCAAATTTTGGAAGGATAAATGGCTGCATGGAAAAAGAATTGCAGATCTATTCCCAAGGTTGTTTGGCGCAATTCTAAAGCGGTTTGTCAATTGTAGGACAGTTCAGGAGACAATTGTTAGCGCCAAATGGATTTCTGATATCAAAGGAGCTTTGTCAGTGGGTGTTTTGACAGATTACTTTCAGCTTTGGGATCTGATTTCTAGTTTCGAGCTACAGCCTGAGGTTGAGGATAAGCATATTTTCAGTATTGCTCCAAATAGTGCATACTCAGCCAAATCTGCATATGAAGGTTTGTTCCTGGGATCTGTGGCATTTGGACATTATAAAAGAATTTGGAGGTCTTGGGCCTTGCCAAAATGTTGTTTTTTCATATGGTTGGTTGCCCAGAAGAGGTGTTGGGCAGCTGATAGGTTGGCAAAACGAGGCTTGAATCACCCGGAGAAGTGTCTCTTATGTGACCAAGAGGAAGAAACTTTGGACCACCTTCTTGTGAAATGCTTCTTCTCGAGAGAATTCTAGTACCTATTATTCAGGAAATTTGGTCTTCATTCTCTTGCACCACAGCCGGCTGCATACTCCTTCCCGGGTTGGTGGGAAGTGGCAGGGGGGACAGTCTATGGTCTTACCAAAAAGGGTCTTGACTCTCTCATCATTTTGGGAGCTTGGAATTTATGGAATCATCGGAATAAATGTGTTTTTGATGGCTGCAATCCAAGTGTATCTATGAGTCTCAGAGTTGCTGATGAGGAAAGAAGAAGATGGGAAGTAGCTGGTGCAAAGGGTCTCGCTCATTTGGCTGCACCCTTGGTAGAGCCTTAGGGAGGATCGAGTAGTATGTTTTGATTTCCTAATGGATCTCTTTTTGTACGCCTGTTTCTGGCCTCCGTAAGGAGGTTCTTTGGTTTTTTTTTTGTTTTTGGGTCTTCTATAGACCTTTTCTATATCTGCTTAATATATAATGGGGCACAGTTCTCCTGCTCGTTCGAGAGAAAAAAAGTCTATTACATGCTTATGCATGTGTCCTTGTTGTATTCGGTATTATATGTGGAGTCCTTGTTGTACACGACTACACTGTCTCTATCCTATATCGGTGTATATATTTGGACCTAATGCTCTCATATTGAATATAGTGCAATTCATAACAGATTTCAATCCCAAATATCTTATGTGGTCATAACTATATTTGATAACACATTCTAATACAATTAAGTATTTATGTTTAGTGCTGGTTCAGTAAGATGAGTTTACTGTCTCAATTGATTTCATGACGCAGGCTTTACACTATGATGTAAGAAGAGGTCCACATAGCATTGGGTCACATGTAAGAGATGCAGCAGCATATGTATGTTGGGCATTTGGTCGAGCTTATACCAATTATGATATGAAGGCTGTTTTGGAACAACTTGCTCCCCACCTTCTAACCGTTGCTTGTTATGATCGAGAGGCAAGATAATTTCTAATTTACATTTGTCGCACCCAAATGTTCTGTACTTCTGATCCCATACTATTTTGACTACATCATTTATCTTACTGATCTTTATTGTCTATGTAATAGTAGGTTAATTGTAGAAGAGCTGCTTCTGCTGCCTTTCAAGAGAATGTTGGAAGACAGGGAACTTTCCCACATGGCATTGATATTGTGAATACGACAGATTACTTTGCACTGGCTTCCCGATCAAACTCTTATCTGAATGTTGCTGTTTCTGTTGCTCAGTGCAAGGAGTATCTTTATCCCTTTGCAGATGAGCTGCTTTGCAATAAAATAACTCACTGGGTATATAGTTCTCTGCAATTGTTTATGGTTTAAATGAGATTGCATCTTTAGTGTTTCCGATTTCCGCACTTTTTGCTTGTGCTGCAATTGCTATTAACTTCCTGAGTTCTACACTCCTTACCGGGACCGAGTTCTGCACTCCTTAACTGGAACTGGTAGCTGACTTGGGAAACTGAAGTTAAAATCATTAGCAATGTAAATTCCCTGTAGTAATATTTACTTTGTATATTAGTGCTTCAGTAATTGAACTACTTTTTTTTGTCTTATGATGTCAATTTTGTGCTGGCTTTCACCAAACTTTATCTTACATTTTTTTTAAGTTTTCTCCCCTCTTCACTTGTGCAGCGCTTTAATATGGAATTCTGTTCTCTAAGGAGTGTTGCTTTCATGAGTCATGACAATTAATCTCTTGGGCCATTGTTTTTTATAAATTTGACACAGGAGATGAGATTTGCTACGTTTCAATACATTGTTTTGGGCTGACTTCTCTTCCTTTCTAGGAGAAAAGCTTAAGAGAGCTGGCAGCTCAGGCCCTTGCTTTGCTTGTACAATATGATATGAATTACTTTGGTGGACATGCCCTTGAAAAGTTAGTTCCGTGCACTCTATCAACGGACTTGTGTACTCGACATGGAGCCACTTTAGCTGCTGGTGAGGTTGCTTTAAAGTTGTACCAGCTTGGTTTTACTTTTACTACAGGTAAATGGTAGAATTGTCATGCATACTGTTCCTTTGTGATACTTATCATTTTAACTCTTAAAGCTGCTTACCTGAAAGTGACATTGCATCTTTATCTTTATTTTGTAGACATGCAGAAAACTTTGTCAGGTATTGTTCCCGCAATCGAAAAGGCGCGTCTTTATCGGGGCAAAGGAGGAGAGATAATGCGCTCTGCTGTTTCTCGATTCATTTCATGCATTTCTATAGCTGGGATATCCTTGAATGACAGGACAAAGAAATGTTTGTTGGAAACCCTTAATGAGAATTTGCGTCATCCCAATTCTCAAATACAGGTGAAACTTTACTATTTTCTCTATGTACATTCAATCAGAGTGCCCCCCCAGTACTACCATCTTACTTGTTTCTCATTCGATATGTCACCAATCCCCTTTTTGTTTGTGTACCTGTACTTTTTGGATACTGTACTATTGTAATACTAGCCATCTATGTTTCTAGACTGAATATTTTCTTTTCACAATTTGTCCAGTGTGCTGCTGTTGAGGCATTAAAGCATTTTATTCCAACATACCTGGTATCTTCTGGTGAAAAGATTGCTAGCGATATTATCTCAAAATATGTGGCACTTCTAGATGACCCAAATGTGGCTGCAAGACGAGGAGCTGCACTGGCCCTTGGAATATTACCATTCGAATTCTTGATGTTGAAATGGATGCCTGTCATGAGTAAACTCTGTAGCTCATGCACCATTGAGGTAATGGAATTACCTATTAAAAGAAAGATAAAGCATAAGATGTACTTTTATAGCCTGTATTAATTATGCTAGATTAGAGATTTAGTCATTTAGAGGACATTAGAGGATTTTCTTTATTCTTTCCTTGCATGTACACTCACTGTTGTCAAGTACAGCGTACAGCAACAGAGAAATTACCCCACGTATCTTCTTTCTGTTGCTGTTATTTTAACACTGGAAATAAAACTCTGGTGTGATCTACTGATCTGTTTTGTAGGACAAGCCTGATGACCCTGATGCTGAAGCACGTGTGAACTCTGTTAGGGGGCTAATTTCGGTTTGCGAAACACTAACAGCATCTTTTGATCAGCTCTCAAATGATGGAGATTCTCTATATGCATACATAAAAGATTATGTCATGCGAGCTTTATTTAGAGCACTCGATGATTACGCTGTGGACAACAGAGGAGATGTGGGTTCTTGGGTACGTGAAGCAGCAATGGATGCGCTAGTACGGTGCATGTTCATCCTCTGCAAGAGAGATATTGTTGCTTTGAGAGCAGTATCAGCCACTGGCCATGACTCTGCACTGGGTGATATGGAAGTAAATGCAAGTAATACTGCACACCGGCTATTTGATTCTGGTATTGCACAGGATCTGGTAGCAGGCATTGCAAAACAAGCAGTTGAGAAAATAGATAAGATAAGAGAAATAGCTATCAAAACCCTGCAAAGAATTCTGTACCACCAGGAACACCTCATCCCATTTATACCTCACAGGGAGTTGCTTGAAGAAATTATTCCCAACAGCAGAGATTTGGAGTGGGCGGTAAGTGATTGTGAGAACTCATGGAATAAAATGTAGCTTTGCACTGGTTTATTATGACTAATGAGAGTTACATGTCCTGCCTTTAACTTCAATTTTGTCATGACTAGAATCTCACCAGAATAGTTCTCTTGCTCCAGAAACCCTGCCTTTAACATGTCCTGCCTTTAACTTCAATTTTGTCATAACTATAGGAGTTTGAATCTAAAGTAATGGATTTTAATATATAAGTACATCTATTTCTTGTATGATGCTGTTTTCTATGAACCTATAGTTACCTTTTGAAAATATTGACTTAATAATTATTTACAACACTAATTAATATGTCGCCAGTTTGTAGATATTATTTGACTTGGTGATGATATTGTTGTTTCACATTTAACTGATTTACATTTTACCTTTAGGTTCCTACTGTGTCATATCCACGATTGGTGAAACTTCTTCAAGTTAGCTATTATAGCAAGTCTGTGCTCTCAGGGCTCGTGATTTCTACAGGTGGATTGCAGGAGTCTTTGAAGAAAGCTTCAATGTCAGCTTTGGTAGGGTATCTCCAAGATTCAGACATCAATACTAATTGTGAAGGGAAAAGTAGAGAGTATCTATTGAGTTGTGATCTTCTATGGGGCCTCCAGCACTACCAGAAATGTGACCGTGTAATTACTCCCATGTTCAAGGTCATAAAGGCTTATCTACACTGTCTAATGACATTATATTTTGAGCCTAAATATTTCATATGTTGCGTGTAAATGCTATGTTATTGATATCATAGGGCTTTGCAAGCTTTTTGTTGTGGTTGTTTATCTAATAGATGTGCTCTCCATCAGTAGTAGTTGATGTGATTTTTTCTACATTCAAACTCATATCTATTCATTGTTAACTTATGTCATTGTGATTGGTGCTGCTAACTCAGTTTTGTTTCATGATCTTAAATTGTGAAGTACACATGAGTCCACGTTCTCTTTTTTCCCCACATTTGATGTTATACATATTTTGTTTTAGAAAATTATAGTGGTATGATTCCAGATATGTGAAATCGATTGTAGTGGCTTACCTCCTCCAAAACATGACACCAATGGCACAATTTTTTAAAAAGATATTTTAGATCTAACAAGAGCCTTGTATTTGCAGACTATTGAGGCTCTCTTCAGTAAAAAGGTTTTCTTGAACAAGGAGGTGAGTTTGCTTCAGCAATGAACATCTAGTTGCAGATAAACAAAGATGATTTTCGTTAGGCTACAAAGACATAAGAAGTGGAACCTTACAAAAGTTGGGTATCATCATATGATAACATCAAACGATTAATGCACCATTCGTTGTTAGTACAATCTTCAAGAACTTACAAATTCACCCTTAACTGTACAGGGAATAATAGTACATCTAGAAACTTAGTGATCTCATGTTGATCAAATGCTTTACTGCCAAAAGAACACACAGTTATATTCACAATGTTTTGTTATATCTTGTGTTTTTTTCCACATGTAACAGGGGTACAGTGAGTTCTACAGTGGACTGGTAGATTCCGTGAGCTCTGAACTGAAGGGATCCAAGGATTTTACCAAGTTATGTGCAGGTCTCTCGATCCTTGGGTACATTTCTTCGGAGTCAGATGGAACTTGCACCAAGGCATTTTCCCAACTCCTCACATTCCTAGGCCACAGATACCCCAAGGTAACATTTGTCATTTCTTTCCTGGGAACGCAGAACTCCACGCAGTAATCGGGTGAGCTCAAATACTCTGCAATCTTACAGATCCGAAAAGCTGCAGCCGACCAGGTGTACCTTGTGCTGCTGCAAAATGATGACCTTATTGTGTCGGAGAATATGGATAAAGCCCAGGAATTACTTGCGGAGACGTGCTGGGAAGGGGATGTGGAGGAAGCAAGGCGTAGGAGGTCAGAAATCAACGAGATGGCTGGTTTCAGGGTCACCACCTCACAGAAGTCTGGAAAGCAAGAAACTAGAACGGTCGCCCCTTCGACGGATGAGAACAGATCTTATTCGTCATTGGTCGATTTCAGCGGATATTAAAGATCGCCTTCCATCCTATTTTCGGCGAAAGGTGGCGATTGTAGGAGTACACACTGCCGAATGCCACTAAACGTTTGAATGAGTGGGGTTGTTTGTGGATTTTCGTTCTTTTTTTGGTGGTGGGTGTTTTTTTTTTGGGTGGGGGGTGGGGGTGGGGGGGGGGGGGGGGTGCACAAGATGTTAGACTGTGATTTTGTGGAAAGCCTTGATCAGAGAGTACACAGCGTATGGCCAGGGTTCTAAAAATGCAATTTAAAATTCTTAAAGAAGAATTGGGGATGCCAAGAACAACTAGGAACGAAGTGTCCCTCATTTGGTTCCTTGTGAGACTTGCTCGTCTGAGTACTTGATTTGATATGGGTGTTCTGGTTTTTATAGCACTAGTTTTAGAATTTTTATGGCACAATTCTTTTAGGGCTAATCTCGGACTTCATTTTCTCAAGAAATTTCTATTTTTCAATGAGAAATTAGTTTATTTTTCCTTATGCCCCGTTTGAATCTTTGGAATTGAATTCCATTCTAATAACAATAATTTAGGCGCATATCAATTAAACTAATTTAGTTTTATATAAAATATATTTATATACTATTATTATCAAGATGTCGGAGATATTAAAATTCTACACTTTTACTATAGAGGAGTGAGCCGAAGAGTTCTATAAGTTGTAGAGTAGAAACAAGTTCTATTGATACATAAAATTATTTTTCATCATTCACTCCATGAATTTGAGGTAGACTTATGTCTAAACCTTGTAAAGTGGTGGAATGTTAAATTACAAGCTAAATAGGTTACTTTATTAAGTAAATTTCAATTTCTCCAAAATTTTAAATAAAAGAAAGCAAACCATGCATATCTAGTAAAAGTATAAATTGGTTTAACTCTAATTAACCTATGTACTTACATTATGCAAACTAGTTCAATTTTGCATTTATATATTTGCTTTGGTTTGTGTTGGCATCAATCACCAAAAATGGGAGATTGAAAGGGAAATAGGGTCAAACCTTTTCCTATAAATAATTTTGGTGGTTGAAATGTCCAACACAAATATTGGACTAACTAGTTTGCTCTAGATTATATGTTCCACAGGTGCATAAAGGTTCAACACAAACTAATAGAAGATTAAAGATAGGGTTCAAATTCAAAGTAGCAAGAACCTTGAGACTGTCCTGGTCTGGCGCACCGGACAGTGTCTGGTGCATCAGGTCTGTACTAGAGTGAACTCGGCACTCTCGGGGTTTTCCAGCGCTGCTCCGCTATAATTCACCGGACTGTCCGGTGCACCAGCGGAGCAACGGCTCTTTGGCGCAACGGTCGACTGCAAAAGCCGTTGACTCCGTGAACAGTGGCGAACAGTGTGCGCAGAGTCAGAGCGCAGAAGTCAGAGGGGCACCGGACAGTGAACAGTGCCTGTCCGATGTGGCACCGGACTGTCCGTTGTCGCATGAAGACAAAGCTCCAACGGTCGTCTGCTCCAGAACCCTAACGGTTGGATGACGTGGCTGGCGCACCGAACAGCGTCCGGTGGCGCATTGGACAGTGTTCGGTGCGCCCATCGACAGCAGCCTGCCCCAACGACTATGTGGTGGTTGAGGGCTATAAATACTCCCAACCACCACCATTCCAAACATCTAAGTTTTCTGAGCTTCTCATTCAATACAAGAGCTAGTGCATTTACTCCTAGACACAAATCAAAAGAATCAAAGCCTCTCCAAGTGCCAAATCCACTCCAACCACTTAGTAACTTGAGAGAGAGTTTTTGTTCGTGTTCTTTGTGCTCTTGTGCTTGGATCGCTTTCTTCTTCCTCATTCTTGTTCTCTAAGTGACTTGTAATCAAAGCAAGAGACACCAAGTGTGTGGTGGTCCTTGTGGGGTTTAAGTGACCCGTTTGATTAAGGAGAAAGCTCACTCGGTCTAGGTGACCGTTTGAGAGAGGGAAAGGGTTAAAAGAGACCCGGTCTTTGTGACCACCTTAACGGGGACTAGGTTCTTTTGAACCGAACCTCGGTAAAACAAATCACCATGTTCATCCGCTTTATTTCTTGGTTGATTTGTTTTTCCCTCTCTCTCGGACTCGGATTTAATTCTAACGCTAACCACGGCTTGTAGTTTGTTGTTTTAAGTTATAAATTTCAGATTACGCCTATTCACCCCCTCTAGGCAACTTTCAGCGCTCCTGCTCAAGAGCGCGGGTCGTGGCGCGCTCGCGCTCCTTTGAGGCCTCCAAGGCAGCCTGGATGTGGGCGATGGCAGACACCAGCCCAGAGTCGACGAAAGGCGCCGGGAAATTCAGGTGGCGTCGGCAACGAGCGAACGAGTGGCGGAGAACCCCGGAGGTGGCTGCCTGGCAAGGTGGGTCGACGATGTAAGGCTGGTAAGGGCGCCGGGGGATTCCGGGTAGCCCGGGAGGCCGAGTCCGGAGGGGACAAGGCCAGCGGCGCGAGCGCTGGTGGCGCCGAGTGCAAGCAGACGGGCATCGGCGCCGGCAGCAGATGGGGGCATGGGTGGGCGTGTGGCTGCCAGCAGGTACCGAGGGCGTGGCTGGATCGATGGTGGTGCGATCTATCGTGTGCCCGTCCATGGCCGACGAGGGGGAGGACAGAGGAGATCCGACGGGGTGGAGAGCCGGACTTGGGTGTGGTGGCTGCTGCGCGACGGCGGCCCGAGCCAAGAAGTTGGCGGCACCTTTACTGGTCCCTGCGGGTTACGCGTGGCGGAGGCCACGCAGGAAGAGGGGAGGAGGGCGAAGGGAAGGCCGGTGGGCGCGCGCGGCGGAGGCCGCGCAGGAAGGGGGGAGGAGGGCCGCGCGGCGGGCGTGACGGGAGTGGCGACGACGCGGGCGACGGTGCAGGCTGCTCGCGGCGGAAGCGGTGGCCGATGCTGAGGAGGAGCTCGGCCTGCTGCGTCGTGGGGAAGAGGAGATGGGAGGAGGACGGGAGAGGAGAGGAGGGGAGGGCTGGCTGAGCGCGTGTGCTGCCGGAGATAGGGGTGACGGCGGCCGCCGGTGGCCGGTGGGTTAGGGTTAGGGTTTGTGTGGTCGGCGGCAAGGGAGAGGGCTCATTCCTCTAATACCATATTGGAAGGGAGAGAATACCCCAACCCTATCAGGGCTTGGGGAATGTATATTAAGAATAGTTGGGCCTAGTGTAGGAAATGGGTGACGCCTAAGTTAGTGCCGTCAAAGTGTGGTGGCCTATGGGTATCCATCCCTTCCTCTAAAATCGGGTATCCATCCCTTCCTCTAGCACTATAATATGGGAAGTTAGTGCCGTCGAAGTGTGGTGGCCTATGGGTATCCATCTCTTCCTCTAAAAAGCGTTGGCTCTTTTAGCGGTGAAGCTAAAGCGTTTCAAATGAGCCAAACCGGGCTCTGATACCACTTGTAGGAAACGGGTGACGCCTAAGGAGGGGGGGGGAATTAGGACTTCTAAAACTTTTACTAGACTAGGCCACAATTAAATCCCTAGAGCAAAACCTATGCAAATAATCAAACTAGAAAGTGCAATCTAGGTTTTGTCTAAGTGTTGCTATCTCTACCGCAAAGGCTAAGTTTCAATCTACACTAAATAAGTATGAGTACAAGATTGAAACTTAAATGCTTAATATAAATGTGGAAACTTAAAGAGCAAAGTAGAGAAGCAAACTCTCGTAGATGACGCTGGTATTTTTACCGAGGTATCCGGAACCATGCAAGGTCCCGACTAATCCTCGTTGGTGCCCCTATGTAAAGGAAAGCCCACGCGAGGGCCAAGCACCACGGTCGAGTAACTCCGTAGAGAGCCACATGCCTTCTCCACGCGCAAGTGGTGCTCCGCTTCCGGCTCCTCTCGGACGCTCCCCGCCGTCTCCACTATCGAGCTTCCGGCCGAAACGCCGCGGGCCTCGTTCCCTGCGGTACACGGTGGCGGCCGTGACACAAACGCGGTTGTCACGGTCTCGCAATACTCTCGCCCCACTCGGTACAACTATAACGACTCACGCAAGAGCCAAGGGGTTGTGTGGTTTGTCTAAACTCACTCAACTAACTAGGGTTCACCTAGAGCAACCGCTAAAGCGGTCTAACTAACCTAAGCACTTCGCAAAGCACCTACGCTAATCACCGAGTGATTCTATTAAGCACTTGGGAGTTTGAGCTCTTGGAAATATGCACTATATGCCTTGGTATGTTGTTTGGGCTTCCACACCTTCAAATGGCCGGTTGGGTGAAGTATATATAGGCCCCAACTCCAAAATAGTCGTTGGAGAAAAGCTGCAGTTCTCTGCGGCACACCGGACAGTCCGATGGTGCACCGGACAACGCACTGTAGCATGTCCGGTGCGCCTAGCCGTTGCTCTGTCAGAGCAGGTGACCATTGGCGCCGCAGGCTTTTCCACACCGGACAGTCTGGTGCTCACACCGGACAGTCTGGTGGTCTTCTCTCCGGGTGCCACCTGGAACTAGCCGTTGGGCTGGATTTCCCTGGTGCACCGGACAGTCCGGCGTGTGGGCACCGGACAGTCCGCAGCAGCACACTTAGACTTTTCTTGGATCTTCTTAATGTCTTCTTTTGAGGTGTTGCTTTCCTCAATTCCTTAGTCCAAGTAAATCTTGCATCCTATGAACTACAAACACAGACACTAGAAAACTTATTAGTTCACGGATTGTGTTGTTTATCAAACACCAAAACTCAATTAGCCAAATGGCCCGGGGTCCATTTTCCTTACAATCTCCCCCTTTTTGGTGATTGATTACTACACAACCAAAGCAAGCAAATAATACAAGTATTTGAAAAAAATATGCAATCTACTTGCTAGGATGCATGTTTGTCCTCACAATGTGAAATTATGGACTTAAGCCTCCCCCTAACTCCATAATTCACTTACTTCCTATTTTAGGACCAAATAACCAAAACCACTTGAAAAACCATTTGTAGATATAAAATTTTAAAATTTGTGGTGTTTGGTGTTTGATATAGTTTTCATTGCTTTGGTCCCTAAACTTCTCCCCCTTTGGCATCAACCACCGAAAAGGAAGACATTAAAAACATGTAGGAAGTAAATAAAAGCTTGTCCTCAAAGGATTACTCTCTCTAAATGAGTGTTCTCCTTTAGAAAGAGTTTTTCTCCCCCTTTAGAGATGAAGAAAAGCTCCCCCTGACAGAGATCTTAGGAAAAAGCATGTGAAATTTAAAGGTGCAAGACATGATTTGAAAAGACTAACTTCCCTTATGCATAGGTAACAGAATATGAGTTAAGTACTTATGCATTTTTAGCAACATGGAAGTATATGATATGAAATATAGTCTAATCAAATATTGGAGAAGACATGTAAATGATACTAGATGTAGTCTCAAAAGATACCAATTGAAAGTCAATGGCGAGCTTGAGAGACATGAGAGTTCTTGGAGATTTTGCAGTGGAAGATTGTTGTCTTTCTCCGGGGACCTTATTTTCCTTACAATGAGACTATCACATGAAAATAGACTTAAAAAGGTGTTAGTCTCAAAGTATTAGATTATAGAGTAACCTCCCCCTGAAGGTGTGCATACAAGTTTTGAATACTTGTAGGAGACATGCACTTTGATTTGATATCAGGAAGGGTAAATTATCTATAATCCGAACCTTGGCACATATAAGTTAAATGATACAACTTGTAGAAATCAACATTTTCAATTGATGCATCATTTACTATGGAGTGATATAGAAGCTATGTGTCGTGCTTTAACTGAACATTTTAAACCATGTAGGTTTGCTTAAGTATATGAATTGAAAGCAAGCAATCCTACATGAGATTTACCTAGTATGCATAATTCAAAAGTAAATAACAAATGTAATACTAGGCAAGAAAGGTAAACTAGATACAAGGTAAATAGATACGCATATCTAAAAACAAGAGATACAATAAATCTAGTTACCTTAGTCATGGGTGGAAAATTTGGGTCCAAAATTTTCACTAACCCACTTGGCAATAAACTTGATCCAATATGATGTATCCCATGATATACATCCCAACTTTGTCAAGTCTCCAAATTTCCCGATGACCTTCGGTCCACTCACTTCCCTTTCGGGATCCAAACCTTCTTGGTGCTTTTCATGGTTGAAATTATTTCCTTTGGCACCCAGATGCGTTTGGCCCCCTTTTCCTTTGTTGGCTTGCTTGTTGGCCTTAATTGCTATCACCTTTCCATTCTTTTTCTTCTTGATCAAATATGGTGTAGCATCCTTTTTGTTCACCTTTTTTATGTAGGTGTTGGAGATTTTGCTTGATGGCTTTTGCTTATCCCCGGTCATCGCCTTGCATTGGAAAGACTTGTGGCCTTCCATATGGCATAGACTATAAATCACAGTTTCTCCCTCCATAGGCTTGTTCACTCCTGCAGTGGTGTTATCTTGTGGAGGTCGGATTTGTTTGGCTTTGCATTTCTTGTCATACAAAGCCTTGCCAAGGCGAGCCACTTCTTGCTTTAATTGTTCATTTTCCTTTGCAACCTCATCCGAACATGTTTCTACAACAATATTCTCAACAACGACTTGGTTACAGGGGTTAGAATCATCAATTAAATCAAAACAGGAAGTAGAAGCATCTTTCTTAATTATCTCAGGTATTTCAACTAAAGATGCTACTGGGGTGCTACCAATGTTTTCTAGCTTAGTAGTTAGTTCATTATTGTGTATGCTAAGAATTTCCATTTTCTCTAGCAAATTTTCAATAGCTTCTTAGGAGCTAGCTAACTTAGCCTTAAGTTTTTCATTCTTTTTAATAAGGCTATCATTGGTAGCAGTGGATGGAGCACTAGATTCTAATAGCTCAATTTTAGTTGATAGCTCACTATTTAAGTTTGCAAAAGTTTCAAATTTTTCTAGCAAACATTTGTAATCATTTTGAGAGCTAACCAACTTATTTTTCAAGGTTTTAAGTTGAGCTTTTTGTTTAGTGCAAACATCTTGAAAAAATTCAACGGCTTCCGCAAGCTCATCTATGGAGGGCTTTTCCCTCACCTTCATCATCACTACTGCTATCATCACTAGAGGATGGAATGCTTTTGTTACCTCTTACCATAAGGCATTTGTGTGATGACCGTGATGAGCGTGATGAGGACCGGTGGCTGCGCGTCCTTGGAGGTTCATCTTCACTTGAAGAATCATCCCAAGTTCTAACACTTGTTAGCGCCTTGCCTTTGCTCCTCTCCTTTTTGGGTTTGGCCATATTTGGACAGTTGTCCCTGAAGTGGCCCTTCTCCCCACATGCGAAGCATTCTCTCTTCCTTCGCTTTTTCCTGTCAATGTTAAAGAGAAGATCTTCGACCTGCAGGGGCACACCCATTAGATTAATCTTGCGAATCATCATCATTACCTTTCCGACGCGTCGGATTGTTTCTTCGTCCTCGGAGGATGATGTTCATGGTTGATTGTCTTCATCATCATCACTTTCTTCTTCTTCCTCTTCTTCACTTGAGGAACTTGGAGTAGGAGCCTTCTTTTTGCCCTTCCTTTCATCACATGCAAAAGCATATGGCCTTGAGGAAGTTGGCTCCTCTCCTTGACACATTTTTCGCGACATCTCAAAGGCCACGATTTTCCCAATCACAATGGTCGGGGTCATGTTGCTCAAGTCCTCCATGTTGTGAAGGATGGTGATGATGCTCCCATATCTTTGTTGTGGTAGCAGGGAGATGATCTTCCTCACAATGTCCGCATCACCTATCTTATTAATGCCAATAGAATTGAGCTCATTGGTAATTAGATTCAAACGAGAATATATGTCTCTAACAAGCTCATCTTCTTTCATAGCAAAAGAATTATACTCATTTAAGACTAGGCAATGTTTTTGCTCACGGACATTGGATGTGCCGTCATGGAGCTCATACAATTTTAGCCAAATCTCATTAGCAGTTTTCAAGGTAAATACTTGATTAAAAATATCCATGCTAAGAGATTCATACAAGCAATTTTTGGCTCTAGCATTTAAATGAATTTCTTTTTCCTCACTCGTGGTGGGTTTCTCGGGATTCTTGAGGGGTTTCATCCCGTCACGAGTGACTCTCCAAACACCTAGATCAACGGCCTCTAGGTAACATGCCATTCTAGCACTATAATATGGGAAGTTAGTGCCGTCGAAGTGTGGTGGCCTTTTAGCGGTGAAGTGAGAGCACCTAGAGGGGGGGGGGGTGAATAGGTGATCCTGTAAAAACTTCAAACTTAAGCCACAAAAACTTGTTATGTGTTAGCACGATTATTGCCAAGTGGCTAAGGTGAAGTCTCAACAAAACACAATACCACAAGAGATCAAGACAGAGGTGACACGGTGGTTTATCCCGTGGTTCGGCCAAGCCAATGCTTGCCTACTTCCACGTTGTGGCGTCCCGACGGACGAGGGTTGCAATCAACCCCTCTCAAGCGGTCCAAAGACCCACTTGAATACCACGGTGTTTTGCTTTTCCTTTCACTATCCCGTTTGCAAGGAATCTCCACAAATTGGAGTCTCTTGCCCTTACAAGTATATGATCACAAAGAAAGCACAGAGTAAGGGAGGGAAGCAACACACACAAATCCACAGCAAAAGCGCACACACACGGCCAAGAATCGAGCTCACAAGACTATCTCAGAGTTCTCACTTAGAACAGAGCTCGAATCACTTAGAAACACAAACGAATGCGCAGAGACTTAGTGTGGATGATCAGGAATGCTCAAAGGTTGCTTGTGTGTCTCCTCCATGCGCCTAGGGGCTCCTTTTATAGCCCCAAGGCAGCTAGGAGCCGTTGAGAGCAAATCCGGAAGGCCATCCTTGCCTTCTGTCGTCGGGGGCACCGGACAGTCCGGTGCACACCGGACATGTCCGGTGACCGATTTCTTTCCTTATCCAGCGCTTCCCGACCGTTGCAGACCGGCGGAGATCTGAGAGCCGTTGGCGCACCGGACAGTCCGGTGCACACCGGACAGTCCGGTGCCGTCTTCCGACCGTTGGCTCGGCCACGTGTCCCGCGCGGATTGCGCGGCCGACCGTTGGCCCTGGCCGACCATTGGCTCACCGGACAGTCCGGTGCACACCGGACAGTCCGGTGAATTTTAGCCGTACGCCGTCGGCGAATTCCCGAGAGCGGCCAGTTCGCGCCGAGTTGGCCTGGCGCACCGGACACTGTCCGGTGCACACCGGACAGTCCGGTGCTCCAGACCGAGCTGAGCCTTGGCTGCACACAGCCAAGTCTTTCTCTCCCCTTTTCTCTTTTTCTTCTTTCTGTTTCTAACACTTAGACAAATATGTTAGTCCACAAAACAAATGTACTAAGGCTTAGAAACATACCTTTATCTCATGATTTGCACCTTGTTCATCCATGTACATAAATTCACAATTAAGCACATGTGTTGGCACTCAATCACCAAAATACTTAGAAATGGCCCAAGGGCACATTTCCCTTTCAATCTCCCCCTTTTTGGTGATTTATGCCAACACAACATAAAGCCACTAGAACAAGTGCAAACTCAATTCAAATAACACTTAAATTTATTTTGAATCAATTTTGGCATATATGGATCATCCTTTGCCACCACTTGGTTTGTTTTTGCAAATCAAACACAAATCTCTATCTCTAAGTTAAACACACATGTTTAAGCATAAAGAGAGTCATTCAAAAAGAGATTGATCAAGGATTTCAAAAACTCCCCCTTTTTCCCATAATCAATACTTCTCCCCACAAGAAGCCAACTTTTGACAAGAGAGACAACTTAAGAATTTTGACAAACCAAAAACTCTATTCTACTATTTTCAAAATCTCTCAAGTGGTAGCTGATCCATTTATTGCTTTGGCCTTTATTTTCTCCCCCTTTGGCATCAAACACCAAAACGGGATCAATTTTGGCCCTTTAACCCCATTGCCTCACCAAAATCTTCAATTAAGAGCAAATGGCAATAAGAGTTCATGAGATGGACTTGGAATAAGTTACCCCTCATCGGAGTGCAGTGGAAGTCTTTCATGGTCCAAGTCCACCTTTTCCCTTTCAATTCTCCTTTGTGACTAACACAAGCAAACTCAAACATATGGTTAGTCTCAAAGGGTCAAGTTGTAACACATCTCCCCCTAAACATGTGCATCACATTGCAACGGACTTGTGAGGTCCAGGGAGTGTTTGTACAACTTGAGCACCATAATAAGCAACAAAAATGCAGAAAGGAACATGATCAAAATCATGAATACATGTATGCTACAATTCAATCCAAGTTCCGCGAATCTAAGACATTTAGCTCACTACGCAGCCTGCAAAAGGTCTTCTCATCTAAAGGCTTGGTAAAGATATCGGCTAGCTGGTTCTCGGTGCTAACATAAAACACTTCGATATCTCCCTTTTGCTGGTGGTCTCTCAGAAAGTGATGCCGGATGTCAATGTGCTTTGTGCGGCTGTGCTCAACAGGATTTTCCGCTATTTGGATAGCACTCTCATTATCACATAGGAGTGGGACTTTGCTCAGATTGTAGCCAAAGTCCCTGAGGGTTTGCCTCATCCAAAGTAGTTGCGCGCAACACTGACCTGCGGCAACATACTCGGCCTCAGCGGTGGATAGGGCAACGGAGGTTTGTTTCTTAGAGTTCCATGACACCAGGGACCTTCCTAAGAATTGGCACGTCCCCGATGTACTCTTCCTATCGACCTTACATCCAGCATAGTCGGAATCTGAGTACCCAATCAAGTCAAAGTTAGACCCCTTTGGATACCAGATCCCGAAGCAAGGCGTAGCGACTAAATATCTAAGAATTCGCTTCACCGCCACCAAGTGACACTCCTTAGGATCGGATTGAAATCTAGCACACATGCATACGCTAAGCATAATATCCGGTCTACTAGCACATAAATAAAGTAAAGACCCTATCATTGACCGGTATGCTTTTTGATCAACGGACTTACCTCCTTTGTTGAGGTCGGTGTGTCTGTCGGTTCCCATCGGAGTCTTTGCGGGCTTGGCGTCCTTCATCCCAAACCGCTTCAGCAGATCTTGCGTGTACTTCGTTTGGGAGATGAAGGTGCCGTCCTTGAGTTGCTTCACTTGGAACCCAAGGAAGTAGTTCAACTCGCCTATCATCGACATCTCGAATTTCTGCGTCATTACCCTGCTAAACTCTTCACAAGACTTTTGATTAGTAGAACCAAATATTATGTCATCGACATAAATTTGGCATACAAACAAATCACCATCACATGTCTTTGTAAAAAGACTTGGATCGGCTTTCCCAACCTTGAAAGCATTAGCAAGTAAGAAATCTCTAAGGCATTCATACCATGCTCTTGGGGCTTGTTTAAGTCCATAGAGCGCCTTAGAGAGTTTACACACGTGGTCGGGGTACCGCTCATCCTCGAAGCCAGGGGGTTGCTCCACGTACACCTCCTCCTTTATTGGCCCGTTGAGGAAAGCGCTCTTCACATCCATTTGGTACAACCTGAAAGAATGGTGAGCGGCATATGCTAGCAAGATACGAATGGACTCTAGCCTAGCCACAGGAGCAAAAGTCTCCTCAAAGTCCAAACCTGCGACTTGGGCATAACCTTTTGCCACAAGTCGAGCCTTGTTCCTTGTCACCACTCCGTGCTCGTCTTGTTTGTTGCGGAACACCCACTTGGTTCCCACAACATTTTGCTTGGGACGAGGCACCAGCGTCCAAACTTCATTGCGCTTGAAGTTGTTGAGTTCCTCCTGCATGGCCAACACCCAATCCGGATCTAGCAAGGCCTCCTCTACCCTGAAAGGCTCAATAGAGGAGACAAAAGAGTAATGCTCACAAAAATTAACTAATCGAGATCGAGTAGTTACTCCCTTGCTAATGTCACCCAAAATTTGGTCGACGGGATGATCCCTTTGAATCATCGCTCGAACTTGGGTTGGAGGTGCCGGTTGCGCTTCTTCCTCCATCACTTGATCGTCTTGTGCTCCCCCTTGATCACACGCCTCCTTTTGATGAACCTGTTCATCGTCTTGAGTTGGGGGATGCACCGTCGTTGAGGAAGAAGGTTGATCACGTTCATCCTGTTCCTGTGGCCGAACGTCTCCAATCGCCATGGTTCGTATAGCGGCCGTCGGAACATCTTCTTCATCGGTTAGTAGCTCATATGACGTCTTCTTGAGGAGGCGGTGAAGGTAGACCCTGTTGATGGCGTGGCAAGCCGTGTTCACGGCTTCCGACCAAAAGCACTCGGGGGTCTTGAACTCTCCAAGCATCGTCCTCGCCATATCGATTAGCGTCCTGTTCTTCCTCTCTACCACACCATTTTGTTGTGGTGTGTAGGGAGCGGAGAACTCGTGCTTGATCCCTTCCTCCTCAAGAAACTCCTCCACTTGAAGGTTCTTGAACTCGGACCCGTTGTCGCTCCTTATCTTCTTCACCTTGAGCTCAAACTCATTTTGAGCTCTCCTGAGGAAGCGCTTGATGGTCCCTTGGGTTTCAGACTTATCCTGCAAAAAGAACACCCAAGTGAAGCGGGAAAAGTCATCAACAATAACTAAACCATACTTACTTCCTCCTATGCTTAGATAGGCGACGGGTCCGAAGAGGTCCATATGCAGCAGCTCCAGAGGTCTTGACGTGGTCATCACATTCTTGCTGTGATGTGCTCCTCCAACTTGTTTACCTGCCTGACAAGCTGCACAAGGTCTATCTTTTTCGAAATAAACATTGGTTAGACCTATCACGTGTTCTCCCTTTAGAAGCTTGTGGAGGTTCTTCATCCCCACATGTGCTAAGCGGCGATGCCACAGCCAGCCCATGCAAGTCTTAGCCATTAAGCATGCATCTAGACCGGCCTCTTCTTTTGCAAAATCAACTAAGTAGAGCTTGCCGTCTAGTACACCCTTAAAAGCTAGTGAACCATCACATCTTCTAAAGACAGACACATCTACATTTGTAAATAAACAATTATATCCCATTTGACATAATTGACTAACAGATAGCAAATTATATCCAAGACTCTCCACTAAGAATACATTTGAGATAGAATGCTCATTAGAAATTGCAATTTTACCTAACCCTTTTACCTTGCCTTGATTCCCATCACCGAATATAATTGAATCTTGGGAATCCTTATTCTTGACGTAGGAGGTGAACATCTTCTTCTCCCCCGTCATATGGTTTGTGCATCCGCTGTCGATAATCCAGCTTGAACCCCCGGATGCATAAACCTGCAAGGCAAATTTAGGCTTGGGTCTTAGGTACCCAACTCATGTTGGGTCCTGCAAGGTTAGCACAAATATCTTTAGGGACCCAAATGCAAGATTTATCTCCCTTGCATCTAGCCCCTAATTTCCTAGCAACAACCTTCTTACCCTTTCTACAAATAGCAAAGGAAGAATTACAAGCATAATAAATGGTAGAAGGTTCATTCACTACTTTCCTAGGAGCATGAATAACATTCTTTCTAGGTACATGAGCAATATCTCTCCTAGGCATATGTACAACATTTCTCCTATCATGCTTATAAGAAGAACTAGAAGCAAACATGGCATGAGAATCATAAACATGTGAATCAAAATCATTATAAGCATTTCTAGCATTTCTCTTATCATAATACATAAAAGCATGGTTCCTTTTAGCACTACTAGCCATAGGGGCCTTCCCTTTCTCCTTGACGAAGATGGGAGCCTTATGGCTTGTTAAGTTCTTGGCCTCTCTCTTGAAGCCAAGACCATCCTTAATTGAGGGGTGTCTACCAACCGTGTAGGCATCCCTTGCAAATTTTATCTTATCAACTTCACTTTTGCTAGTCTTAAGTTGAGCATTAAGACTAGCCACTTCATCTTTTAGTTTTGAAATTGAAACTAAGTGTTTGCTACAAGTGTTAACATCAAAATCCTTACACCTAGTGCAAATTGTAACATTTTCAACACAAGACTTAGATTTATTTGTTACTTCTAATTTAGCATTTAAATCATGATTAACACTTTGTAAAGTAGCAATGGTTTCATGACAAGAAGATATTTCACTAGAAAGCACTTCATTTCTTTTCACTTCTAAAGCATATGATTTTTGTGCCTCTACAAACTTATCATGTTCATCATACAATAAATCCTCTTGCTTTTCTAAAAGCCTATCCTTTTCATTCAAAGCATCAATCAATTCATTGATTTTATCTATCTTAGATCTATCTAAGCCTTTGAACAAGCAAGAATAATCTATGTCATCATCGTCACTAGACTCACTATCACTAGAAGAAGCATAAGTGGAGTCTTGAGTACTTACCTTCTTCTCCCTTGCCATAAGGCAAGTGAGACGCTCGTTGGGGAAGAGAGCCGATTTGTTGAAGGCAGTGGCGGCGAGTCCTTCGTTGTCGGAGTCGGAGGAGGAGCAATCCGAGTCCCACTCCTTTCCTAGATGCGCCTCGCCCTTTGCCTTCTTGTATTGCTTCTTCTTCTCTCTTTTGTTCCCCTTTTCCTGGTCACTTTCATTATCGGGACAGTTAGCAATGAAATGACCAAGCTTACCGCATTTGAAGCATGAGCGCTTCCCCTTGGCTTTGGTCTTGCTTGGTTGTCCCTTGTGACCTTTAAGCACCGTCTTGAATCTTTTAATGATGAGAGCCATCTCTTCATCATTGAGTCCGGCCGCCTCAACTTGCGCCACCTTGCTAGGTAGCGACTCCTTGCTCCTCGTTGCCTTTAGAGCAATGGGTTGAGGCTCGTGGAGTGGTCCGTTCAACGCGTCGTCGACGTATCTTGCTTCCTTGATCATCATCCGTCCGCTCACGAATTTTCCAAGTACTTCCTCGGGCGTCATCATCGTGTACCTGGGATTCTCACGAATATTGTTCACGAGATGAGGATCAAGAACGGTAAAGGACCTGAGCATTAGGCGGACGACATCGTGATCCGTCCAACGCGTGCTTCCGTAGCTCCTTATTTTGTTGATAAGGGTCTTGAGCCGGTTGTACGTCTGAGTTGGCTCCTCTCCCCTTATCATGGCGAACCGTCCAAGCTCGCCCTCCACCAACTCCATCTTGGTGAGCATGGTGATGTCGTTCCCCTCGTGAGAGATCTTGAGGGTGTCCCATATCTGCTTGGCATTGTCCAAGCCGCTCACCTTATTGTACTCTTCCCTGCACAAAGATGCTAAGAGAACAGTAGTAGCCTGTGCATTTTTATGAATCTGTTCATTTATAAGCATAGGGCTATCCGAGCTATCGAATTTCATTCCGTTCTCCACAATCTCCCATATGCTAGGATGGAGAGAGAATAAGTGACTACGCATTTTGTGACTCCAAAATCCGTAGTCCTCCCCATCGAAGTGTGGAGGTTTGCCAAGAGGAATGGAAAGCAAATGTGAATTCGAACTATGTTGAATACGGGAATAATCAAATGAAAAGTTCGAATTGACCGTCTTCCTGTAGTCGTTGTCGTCGTCCTTTTGGGAAGAAGTGGATTCATCACTATCGTCGTAGTAGATGATCTCCTTGATACGCCTCGTCTTCTTCTTCTTCCCTTCCTTTCGTCTATGGCCCGAGCCGGAGTCGGTAGGCTTGTCGTCCTTCGGCTCGTTGACGAAGGTCTCCTTTTCTTTGTCGTTGATCACAATACCCTTCCCCTTAGGATCCATCTATTCGGGCGGTTAGTCCCTTTGTGAATAGAACGGCTCTGATACCAATTGAGAGCACCTAGAGGGGGGGGGGTGAATAGGTGATCCTGTAAAAACTTCAAACTTAAGCCACAAAAACTTGTTATGTGTTAGCACGATTATTGCCAAGTGGCTAAGGTGAAGTCTCAACAAAACACAATACCACAAGAGATCAAGACAGAGGTGACACGGTGGTTTATCCCGTGGTTCGGCCAAGCCAATGCTTGCCTACTTCCACGTTGTGGCGTCCCGACGGACGAGGGTTGCAATCAACCCCTCTCAAGCGGTCCAAAGACCCACTTGAATACCACGGTGTTTTGCTTTTCCTTTCACTATCCCGTTTGCAAGGAATCTCCACAAATTGGAGTCTCTTGCCCTTACAAGTATATGATCACAAAGAAAGCACAGAGTAAGGGAGGGAAGCAACACACACAAATCCACAGCAAAAGCGCACACACACGGCCAAGAATCGAGCTCACAAGACTATCTCAGAGTTCTCACTTAGAACAGAGCTCGAATCACTTAGAAACACAAACGAATGCGCAGAGACTTAGTGTGGATGATCAGGAATGCTCAAAGGTTGCTTGTGTGTCTCCTCCATGCGCCTAGGGGCTCCTTTTATAGCCCCAAGGCAGCTAGGAGCCGTTGAGAGCAAATCCGGAAGGCCATCCTTGCCTTCTGTCGTCGGGGGCACCGGACAGTCCGGTGCACACCGGACATGTCCGGTGACCGATTTCTTTCCTTATCCAGCGCTTCTCGACCGTTGCAGACCGGCGGAGATCTGAGAGCCGTTGGCGCACCGGACAGTCCGGTGCACACCGGACAGTCCGGTGCCGTCTTCTGACCGTTGGCTCGGCCACGTGTCCCGCGCGGATTGCGCGGCCGACCGTTGGCCCTGGCCGACCATTGGCTCACCGGACAGTCCGGTGCACACCGGACAGTCCGGTGAATTTTAGCCGTACGCCGTCGGCGAATTCCCGAGAGCGGCCAGTTCGCGCCGAGTTGGCCTGGCGCACCGGACACTGTCCGGTGCACACCGGACAGTCCGGTGCTCCAGACCGAGCTGAGCCTTGGCTGCACACAGCCAAGTCTTTCTCTCCCCTTTTCTCTTTTTCTTCTTTCTGTTTCTAACACTTAGACAAATATGTTAGTCCACAAAACAAATGTACTAAGGCTTAGAAACATACCTTTATCTCATGATTTGCACCTTGTTCATCCATGTACATAAATTCACAATTAAGCACATGTGTTGGCACTCAATCACCAAAATACTTAGAAATGGCCCAAGGGCACATTTCCCTTTCATGAAGCTAAAGCGTTTCAAATGAGCCAAACTGGGCTCTGATACCACTTGTAGGAAACGGGTAACACCTAAGAGGGGGGTGAATTAGGACTTCTAAAACTTTTACTAGACTAGGCCACAATTAAATCCCTAGAGCAAAACCTATGCAAATAATCAAACTAGAAAGTGCAATCTAGGTTTTGTCTAAGTGTTGCTATCTCTACCGCAAAGGCTAAGTTTCAATCTACACTAAATAAGTATGGGTATAAGATTGAAACTTAAATGCTTAATATAAATGCAGAAACTTAAAGAGCAAAGTAGAGAAGCAAACTCTCGTGGATGACGCTGGTATTTTTACCGAGGTATCCGGAACCACGCAAGGTCCCGACTAATCCTCGTTGGTGCCCCTACGCAAAGGGAAGCCCACGCGAGTGCCAAGCACCACGGTCAAGTAACTCCGTAGAGAGCCGCGGGCCTTCTCCACGCGCAAGTGGTGCTCCGCTTCTTGCTCCTCTCGGACGCTCCCCGCTGTCTCCACTATCGAGCTTCCGGCCAAAACGCCGTGGGCCTCGTTCCCTCCGGTACACGGTGGCGGCCGTGACACAAACGCGGTTGTCACGGTCTCGCAAGACTCTCGCCCCACTCGATACAATTACAACGACTCACGCAAGAGCCGAGGGGTTGTGTGGTTTGTCTAAACTCACTCAACTAACTAGGGTTCACCTAGAGCAAGCGCTAAAGCGGTATAACTAACCTAAGCACTTCGCAAAGCACCTACGCTAATCACCGAGTGATTCTATTAAGCACTTAGGTGTTTGAGCTCTTGGAAATGTGCACTATATGCCTTGGTATGTTGCTTGGGCTCCCACACCTTCAAATGGCCGGTTGGGTGAAGTATATATAGGCCCCAACTCCAAAATAGTCGTTGGAGAAAAGCTGCAGTTCTCTGCGGCACACCGGACAGTCCGGTGGTGCACCGGACAGCGCACTGTAGCATGCCCGGTGCGCCTAGCCGTTGCTCTGTCAGAGCAGGTGACCGTTGGCGCCGCAGGCTTTTCCACACGGGACAGTCTGGTGCTCACACCGGACAGTCCGGTGGTCTTCTCTCCGGGTGCCACCTGGAACTATCCGTTGGGCTGGAGTTCCCTGGTGCACTGGACAGTCCGGCGTGTGGGCACCGGACAGTCCGGTGCGCCTCGCACAGATAGTCCGCAGCAGCACACTTGGACTTTTCTTGGATCTTAATGTCTTCTTTTGAGGTATTGCTTTTCTCAATTCCTTAGTACAAGTAAATCTTGCATCATGTGAACTACAAACACAGACACTAGAAAACTTATTAGTTCACGGGGACTTTTCTTGGATCTTAATGTCTTCTTTTGAGGTATTGCTTTTCTCAATTTCTTAGTCCAAGTAAATCTTGCATTATGTGAACTACAAACACAGACACTAGAAAACTTATTAGTTCACGAATTGTGTTGTTCATCAAACACCAAAACTCAATTAGCCAAATGGCCCAGGGTCCATTTTCCTTACACCTAGGCCCATTACAGAACACACACAGTTCTAACAAAAACCATAAAACATCCAATATTATCTGTATTTGTGAAAAAATATGTTCCATGAAACCATTTAAAACTTAATTTTATCATTAATTACTAATTACAAATGATTTTAAGTTTAATAATATACTAGAAAAATGATATATATCATTTAAAATATTAAAAAATATTTATATGATAAATAAATAAATATATCAACCTTATATTTCTAGTGACATTCAATAATAAAATTTAGTAGGTTTTATAAACATTCAATTATAACTCTCCACTTTATCTATATAGGGAATACATCTCAACGAAGTTCTATAAACATTGAACTATAACTCTCCACTTTACAATATATAGATAAATTTCTTCATGTTTTTATATGAGTTTTGGTACACACATTTATATAGGACATTCATTCATTTTAGAACGAAAAATTTGTTTTTCTTGGTATATTTACTATTTTATATCAATTTTAATTTACTTGTATTTGTACAAATGTCACTTATTAAATATCACGTGTTGTTGTTTACCTCTTGTTACATGATTCAGTAGTTTTAAAATATTATTTATATAGTTTTGTTGACTTGGATATGGAAGATCATGAGAAATCTATTTTAATTTAAATTTGTTTTGACTATCTATAAACTTATACTTAAAAAATCCACATATACATATGTTAAATTTTAGAGTAGGCTGTGTGAGTTAAATTGAGTAAATATCAGAATAAGAATTCAGATTCCACTATCCATTTTGTATTCCTATCCAAAGATATTCAAATTCGTATTCGAATCCGGACAAAAATATGGTAAACTATGATATTCAAATTTGTATCTGTGTGTTTCCACCCACCAAACAGATTACACGAAAAGCCTAATCTAAAAAAAATAAAATAGCAAAAAAAAAATTCCTCTTCATAGATCCCCTCCAATTACTTTTATCACCTAACCAGCCCTAAAGGTAATGCTACACAAGTCTTTCCCCTAGGTAAATTTTTTGAGGACAAGGATGGCAACATGCCTCATCATTCATCGGGGCCTGCGGCGGTTGTGGGGTTTGAATTCATTAAAAATGAACCTACTGAAATTGATGGAAATTATGTTCTCTGAAATTAAAAGTAAACTCTGATAGTCCTATGGCATAAGCATATCGGTGACACAACTCAAGCCATATGTCTCGTATAACTCGGAGAAAACCGACTTAACAAAACACACTCCCAGAAACAATTCCGCAGGATAGACAATTAGGGCGACTGTCCAGCAGTAGCATGCTTATCACTGTTTGGTCTAAAAATTTCGAAAATGTTCAGCTTGACTGACTGATAAAGAGTAGAACAAAAATTTTGCAGCCCCGGTCAGTATGACTTTCTTGTTGCTGTTGATGGGGTGCCCGATCACGGTTTCAACCATGGAAAAACGTCTGGTGATGAAGGTAACCGTGCCGTCAAAACTTCGCATCCTGTGTCTGTCACCTGGAGCATAGAACAGCATAACAAGTTGAAAGGGTAAGAACTCTTTAAATTTTGTCGGGCCCAAAGAATTAACAGCATTGCATGTGAGGTATTTTCTTGCACAACAAAGTCATCTGCATGGCAAACATCTTCCAGAACCGATCCTCTAAGACAAACTTATAGTGCTCACACTCACCAAAAGTGTATGTTCAAATTGAGCACTCCGTTTACCATCTGTGGTGACTGCAGTCCAATCATCAGGCCACAGCCGATCATTCCAAACCCCTACAAAATATGAACATTTTTACAGTAACGCTCAACGCTCGGGTGTTTGGAAACATTTCTGAACTGCACATCATTGACGGAGCTATATAGTACATAAAACTTGCCTGCATTTATCATTGGTTCAATTGTAAATGTCTGCCCAGCTTTCATGATACCAACAGCCTTGTTTCCTGCATTAATAATGCCAGCATATCTCCAACTGAGTTACACTGTGTACCCATATGACATAGCTTGTACAGTAGTCTTATTTACTGCACTAATACAAGAACTGTAAATAAGAAATAGTTGCAAGAAACTTACTTGAATAATGAGGAATGTTTGGGGCACAGTGAAACAGTTCCCCTATGCCATGGCCACAATAGGATTTCACCTGAAGAAAAGATAATCACAAGGGCGTGGATACAAACATACAATCAAGGCAGTAAATAAAATATTAATTCTATGCCAACCAAATACTAACCACAGATAAACCTGACATCGAAGCATGTCTATTTATGATTTCCCCGACCTCTCGGAACCGAACTCCAGGTTTAACTGTGCATGAATATGTTTAAGTTAAATTTCATATATACTTTCAAAATATGACCTGACGGTCTTAGAAAAATGTCATAAGGATCAAACAAGAAAATTCTTTTGTTTTTACTTAGAAGTTTAGGCATATATATGGAATACAGCAAGATCAAATTACAAAGAATGTCACCTATTGCAATAGCTTTCTCCAAGCACTCATAGGTACAACGTACAAGCTGTTTGGAAGCTTCATCGACATTTCCAACAAAATATGTCTCATTTAAATCACCTGATGTTAAGACATATGTTAATTAAAAATAGACTAGCACGTTTCATCAGTTAAACTTCATACCAGGCAGAGGCTTTACCATGAACACCTTTATAGTATACAGTTACATCAACATTTACAATGTCACCATCCTCAAGTTTCCTGTCAAAAGAACAGAGATAATTATCAAAACTAATTGTAATCGAATATACCAACTTGGAACAAAAGTTAATGATGGTGAAAATATTATTAAGGTGCAGCTAATAAAAAAATTTACTTGTGCACAAAATGAAACTAGAAATTCAGAAACTGGTATTTGCAAATCTAAAATCTACCAACAAACTACTTACTCCCTGCAGTTCAAAATACTTGTTTTATCATCTTTTATTATCTTCATTATACTTGTTGCCCTACAACGTCAAAGAAATTTCTGCCTGTTTTCCAGTTTTTTACCCTTCCCTAATTGCATCATTAAGGGCTAGTTTGACAACTCCATTTTCCCAAGAGAAAATGTACTAATTTCCATTGGTAAAATGGAAATCCCTTGAAAAAAATGAGGTTGCCAAACTAGCCCTAAGGGGTAGTTAGGCAACTCCATTTTCCCAAGGGATTCCTATTTTCCTCAATGAAAATGAACTCATTTCTCTTGGAAAAAATGAAAATCCCTTAGGAAAATGGGGTTGCCAAACTAGCCCTAAGGGACTTTTTTTGCCCTTCCTTAATTGCATTATTTCCAGTTCTTTCTCCATGTATGCACACTTTCAAGAACATTAATTGTGGGTGAGATGGCCATTTAACTCCTCCCTAATTCTTGTGCCCAACTCTAAAACAAGTATCATGTACCAGGATAGCAAGCCAAGAACATACTTTTAGGACATACCAAAGTGTGCTGTTATCAGACATAACAGTTCCTGACTTGTTTCCTTGATAATTACTTCAGAAATGAAAGGATCTATGCATTGTATTTGAACATATTATTTGCAAATTCTATCATGTGCGACCATACAAATAGAACTCAAGAAAGATAGATAATTGTAATACATGTGGATACAAATAAAAATAAATTTTATGCATGCAAGTAAATTTACAAAGATAATATTTATACATGTAAGTCAACAATAGCCAAAGCAACAAGGCATTGAATTGGTCACTATCACTACACAAATGAAACATCAATTTAGTGTGCAAATTTCAGTAGTACCTGGCATCTGGAATTCCATGGCAAATGACTTCATTGACAGACCTGAGTGCAAGCGACAAAAATGTGAGCAATTTAGTTTCCTTACAATACTAATAACTATTAAAACAAAGACAACCTACGTGCAACATGACTTGGGGAAGAAATGGTAATTCAATGGAGATGGGTATCCACCTGAGGATCATCAAGAATGGAAGTTCTGATCAATAAGAGAATTGAATAGGCATCATTACGATACAAATAGTATTTTTCGTAAAAAGCTGTAGTAATTACAAGTTCAACATCCAATCAACTGGAGTTCAATTTGTTGCATTTAATTCTCAAAAGAGGTTAATCTCACCTCTAGCAATTGTCTCTTCATGGACAACTCTATCAATTTCATCTGTTGTAATTCCTGGTTTAATTACACGAGCAGCTGCATCTAAAACCTCTCTTGCAATCTATAAATGATAGTACAAGATAAAGCAGTGAAGATTAAGAAAGTGAAATTATGATGTCAGAAATCAGCACTCATTTACACATGCTGGGAACTTACTCGACATGTTTCTCTCATCCTTTCTATTAGTTCAGGGGTCTTAATCTACAGAGGCACAAATAAAACATTAATCATCATACTACCTATGTTCTCGAATATTTGTCGCCGGCTAGTTCATTTTTGAACTAAAACGCCACAAATAAAAAAGAATGGAGGGAGTATATTTCTTCATGGAACATTTGTGATACTCAAAAACCTCTGAAGGATTTTACCTCTACTCTTTTCTGCAAGTCACTATCTGGTTCTACCTTGGGAATTCCCTAAGAAGTATTGCAATGTCAGGAAGATTGAAAGAGAATATTGCACGAGATATCAATTCAAGTAGTAATGACGAGACAACACTGCATGCGCACTGTGAAGGAAAAGACACTTAAAACAACAGGAACCTACATCAAGCGCCCAATCAGGCTTCTCAATTTCATCTGGCACCACACGCATCTTTGATATCGGATATGGTCTCAATGGACTGAAAGACATGATCATTCAATAAATATGAGAAAGGTACTATCCAAATAGTTCATTCCTCCCACCCTAAATTATTAGCAAAGAATACAGATACATTTTCTTCAGAATTTCCAATTAGTAAATATTCTATTTTGGGTGAATGGAAGGAAATGTTAACACCATGTTTACAGCATGCACAAAGCCACACTATTGCTCAAATATACTGAAACTCTCAAATGTGCAATCAATGCAAAAGAAAGTGTTCCATGCATTCACAGTGCATAACCAAGTGTCCAAGTAAAAAAAAACCTATTGACTATCCAAAAGGCGTTGGTTCACTGCAGATATATGTTAGGTTTGCTATCGATAGTTAGCTTTTTCATAGCTTGTTTGCTGCTCTAAATCTTTTGCATGGTTTTGGCAGGGTTATCCTTAGTGTTCCACATAGGTTGTGTCATACCAACATTTATTTCAAAAGGTAGGAAGTCAACCAGCTGAAATCAATACAAATTCGGATTATTTGAATTTGAGTTGTCACTACCATTTTTTTACGGTGGCTCATGCTGGATTTCAGGCCTAGCCTACCCAAATTTGCTTGGGATTAGAAACTAGAAAGTTTGGTCAACATTTAATAATGTCCCCAAAAATTCCAGAGGCAAATGAAATTCTACATATGTTGAACAACAGATCGAAAAAAGGAATTGTGGATGTGGTAACAGTATTTTACCCTGTCCATTCAAAACGAGGAAGTTGCAATGCACGTCCCCGCCCTTTTCTCAAACAATATTTCCAACCTTCCGGAGACTGCTGGGATGCCAGTGCACCAGGCTTTGGGTGAACAGATTTGTGAGAGCTCCATGCTGCCCTAAAACAATCCTGTGTGCTGCAAATGATTTGTGGACACAAAAGAAGTTAATACTTTCACTAGTTTAAAAATGGTGAAGGGGCAACACATGAAGCATAATTCTACCCTGCACTGTATGCCAGCACTTCCAATGGGTGCTATCTTATTATAAGATGTGTTTCCTTCAAAAATCAAAAGAACAAGAATACAAAAAACTACCATCCCCAAGAATCAAGGTATCTACAGATATGATGATGAAGCTTCCACATAAGGCCATAACTAAATGATACATGAACCTTTAAAATATGTAGAAGGTTTTATGCTCTAATGTTAAAACAATAAAATTAGCTGATACTCATTCGTCCTGAGAGCTATCATGGTGTTCCAACTTCCAATGCGGTAAAATAAGAAACGGAGGAGCTTGCCACCTACCAGAAAGCTGCATTCTCACGCGGTAGCTTAAGTTCAGCACATTTGGGGCATCTGGAAATCAAAACAACAGAGCATAAGCAATTACTTAAAGAAACCGACATGTACTACGCGCTAGTTTCCAAACTATAACTCTGCTTTTCCAGACATATCACAGCAATGAGCAATCAGACCCACCCAGGTTCTACCTCAATGTTGCAACTACAAGCAGATGAGAGCCGAAGACCCAATTTCTATAACTTATACTAAATAGCGCCACAGCAAAGCTGCGTCAAGCGTCAGTTCCTAAAACTAGATGGACAGGTGTAGGGCTTCGAAGCAAAACGCAGCGGGGAAAAAAAAACTCGACAGCAGATCACCGGTGGAGACAGGAAGCGAAGGAAAGGGCGGCGGGAAAAAGTCGACAGAAGAAGCGATATGCCGATATGTTCCAAGGAGGAGAGAAAAACGCACTGGAGCTGCGCGGGCTTGCCGCAGCGAGCGCAGGGGGGCGACGCCTCCGACGCTCCTTTCTCCATCCCGGATGCCTGCACTGCACCACGCCAACGTGATCAGGCGGATCAGTAGACTGCTGGACCGGGCCACAAGGGCGAGGAGAACAGCAGAGAAGAATCCCGAACAGTCCAGCTCACCTGTGGCGGCTGAGGCTAGGGTTCCGGCGGTGCGTGCGGCGGACACGAGGGGAAAAGATGGACAGGAGGTGGACGAGTCAGCCGCGGGGACGGGTAGCCTGGGGGCTGGGGCAGGGGAGGGGAAGCGAAGTCGTGCGCGCGGGCCGCGGGGGCGCTCGCTACCGTGCTGACGGCGGAGTCGATTCCGCGCGGTTTTGAACTGAACTGTGGGTAGTTTGGAAATGCGGTGGTTTGGAAACTCAAATCTATTTATGATCGGAGGAATTAAGGTAAAAATAAGTTGATTTTTCTCTCTATCTCTTTCAATTCGAAGAAGATTTAGATTTTCAAACTTAAATATCTATACTTTTACTGAACTAAAAAATAGAGACTAAAATGTTTTAGTCCGAGCTTCTCCAGGATGGATATAAGAAACTAAACTATATTAAATTTTCATTTTTTCTTTATTTATTTAGTTACACTAATAATGAGAGAATGTTAAAGAACATTTTAGTATTCTTTCCGGATCGTTGGAGGCTGAGGGACGATTGTCATGCTGGTGTACTTATCGTACAAATCAACAACAATGAGACGAATACCTTAGTTTGGTGTTTATATCAAGTTTAGCTTATTTATGCTTCTGAAACAATCCCATCATGTTATTCTGATTCTGAAGGGGGCCATGTTTCCCAGGCCTTTTCAGAAACAAGAAGCCCATCAAAGTCATAAATGTTGTTCTGAAGGGGCCCATGCTTCTTCGGCTGTTCTGAAACAAGAGGCCCATCATGTCCTTCAGAAGAGGGCCCTATTTCTTAGAATGGCCGAGAGATATTACTTGTGACCGTTTATTTATGTGTCTCTAGACTGTAGAGGCCGGCGTCCCTGTAGGCAAAAAGCTATTGTCACATGCATTGGTCGTTGGTTTCCCTGCAAGAAGAGACGCTCATCTTGTGATGCAGGAGATGAATTAAGAGCACATTTCCTCTCGGTTTAGTGATAAGGCTGATGAATATGTGGTCTCCGATGATATACATGTACGTACGAAAAATTAATATAACACCGTCAACGATCTGTCATTACCCCATCCATATCAGCTCCGGACCGAGGCATCCTTTGGTTTGCTGGAGCTCCTGTTGTAGGTAGTTTTTGGTTCCATCCGGAGCTATTGTTTAGTTCTAAAGCCAGTTGAGTTGGAAGGAATGGCTTCATCCTAGAGATATAGCGGCTAGGATGAGCGGCTCTATCCGGAGTAGAGATAGCAACAGAACTCCGATCCTCGATTTTTCACGGGGAATTTCTCCATTAGTGGACGGAAATGAAGAAGAAATGTTCTGCGTAAACGTTTATCAGGATTCTCGCGGGAAAAAAATTTCATTGTGGGAACGGATATGGGGGAGCTATTCTCCAACCGGAATTTTCCATTGCAATCCCTAGTCCAGAGAACTTTGAGGAGCTAGATGGTTTAACATTTGAGTATATTTTTTTTCTTTTTTTAGAGCCACTCTATCATACATGGAACCAATTCAAATAACAACAAATTGGGAGCAGGACGACTCTATCCACCATACTCCAGAACCAAACACTATCTATTTCTTTGATGTAAGGCTTGCAGACTATCTATCTCACTCTTTATCTCACTTTTTATTTCAAATCTAGTCTGCAAACAGTGTCGTCTACTATACATAACAGTGTTTTACGCGCCCATTTTCATGGCATGCCGGAGTTGGTCTAACTATTGTTCATCTATTGTTTATAGTAGATTTTTATTTCTCTTACATAGCTGATAAAGACGATAGTTTGTTTTGGCCACACCAACTTCCGTTTCTCTGACGCTAGTAACACGACCAAAGATGCATGTTTAAGTGCTGCGGCGGACATGTCGACGAGCATGGGGCTGTATACCGAGGGGGGGGGGGGGGTCAGGGGTGTTGCTCGCATTTGCTCTCTTTGTTGTCTGTGGCTCTGTGCTCTGAGCATCTGACGCATGACGTGCCCTACGCCCGTCGATGAGTCTCTAACACAGGTTATGTTACATAATTAACACGGCATAAGATTATTTTAATCATGCTGTTGTTTGGCACCAAAAGGAGCACGCGGACGGTCCGGCCCTGAAGCCGGACAGTCCGTGGTCCGGACAGTCCACGCCTGTGGGCCGGACGGTCCGCGCGTGCGCATAGTAGAATAGGGTTCCGAGTTTTATGCTATGTTTGTTAGCTAGATCCGCGGAATTAGCTCGGAATTCAGTTGTGTAGAGGGTCCAGCCCCCTCCTCTATAAATAGAGAGGTATACGGCCGATTTGTAACAATCAATCGAATCAATACAACTTCTATTTCGCATTTATTTCCTGTACAATTAGGAGTAGTTCTAGTCTAGTTCTAGTTTAGCCTCTTGATCCCCGAATTCTCCGCCTCTCCTCGACTCTACGTCGATTAGAGGAGTCTAGGTCGGCCTGCCCGAGCCTAGACACCACCTAGGATCTCTCCTCCCCGACGGGGTCCCTCCCGGGAGCGAGATCCAGGCGCCGCCGACGATCTTCCGCCGCCCCTGCGCACGCGTGGACCGTCCGGCCCCAGGGCGCGGACCGTCCGACCGTCAGGCAGGGAACTCGAGCTCCTGCACCAGGTCACGGACCGTCCGGCCCTGTGCCGCGGACCGTCCGCGCTTGACCAGAGAGCACCGCCGCCTCACGCCAGGTCGTGGACCGTCCAGCCCTGTGTCGCGGACCATCCGCGCCTGACCAGAGAGCACCGTCGCTGGTTCTTTTGAAGTGATTGGCGCCTCCAAAAGGGTGTCAACATATTTTTTGGCGACTCCGCTGGGGAAGACAAATATAGACGCATCAAATCGGCCCTCAATGGCCGGTTCAAGGGATAGCTCTGATATTTCCCCAAGCAACATCATAGAGCCGACTTGGGAAACCTTGCCGGCTCACGAACAGCTCCAGTTTGAGGAGCACAAGGAGCGTATGATCTAGGAGGCAAAAGCAAAATTCTTGGCCAACTTCAAAGTAGACAGGAACAACAAGGTCGTCCGACATCGGGCGACGGATCCGGCTTCGCTCCAACCCACACCAGATATCCCCAATGTAAGTAATACCAACGAGCTACAATCTCTTAGAAATTATGTAGAAGAGCAACGTGAACAAATGCAGAACATCATAGGGGGTATGCAAAGCGATTTTAAAAGACTAGTACGTGCATTTGATAAATCTAATATCGCAAATTTTCCTTCGCACGAGGTTGAGTTAGGGGGTAACACGCGTAATACATCGGCTACAGGTTGTCACGACCAGTCACAACCCCTTTATGGGATGCCGATGGACACATACCCTGAGCAATCGCAAATCGGCAGCAAATCAGCCGATCTGCACATGCCCGGACCGTCCACACGTGAGCGCGGACCGTCTGGGCCAGCAACAGTCGGGCCTATTTTTAATGAGTTACCTAGATATGCGCCCGAGCCACCACACACGACACAGAATCTAAACTACCCAGTCGGACCGTCCGCATACAACGACAGACGGTCTGCATATAATCACGGACGGTCCGGGCCAATGTCCGGACAGTCCGCGCATGACCTTTTTGAGGAGGATTGTTACCTAAATCCTCACCCGTCCCAGCAACATTTCTCATCGCGCTATGCAATGCATCAACCCATTAATTCGAGATCTAGAGCCCAGGAAAACTTTTCGGTCCCACTTAGAAGGCCGGAAAGGAACGATCAAACATATGAACCATATAGGGCAAGTGGCAATGCACCACGTAGCTCAAACCAATGGGGGGAAAGACAACATGCTAATATCCAGCCAACCCTACCTATGTTTGACTAGAGAGTCGGTGGTCTCGCACCGGCTGCCATTGATATAGTAAGGGAAGAAATAGCCGGGGCGTTCCGAGATAAACTCGGAGTAAGCATGGTCCCTGGGGGCAATCATATCGGAAACCTTATGACAGCCGATTTGATCACCACACATACCCACAAGGAACCAGGATACCCGAATTCACAAAATTTTCAGGTGATCAAGGAAAGAACACACGCAAACACATAGGACAGTTTTTAGCGCAATTAGGAGAGTTGGTTGACACAGAGGCATTTCGTGTACGTTTATTTTCATTATCTTTAACAGGATAGGATTTGCGTTTGCATGGTACGCCACTTTACCTCCTAATTCTATTTCATCATGGGGGGATTTAGAACAAAAATTTCATGATCATTTTTTCTCTGGTGACTATGAGTTGGATTTGGTAGATTTAGTATCATTGCAACAAGCAAAAGATGAATCGGTTAATGATTACATCCAGAGATTCCGAGATACAAGAAACCGATGCTTCTAAATTCATTTAGCAGAAAAACAGCTAGCAGGATTAGCCTTTAATGGTCTATGATATTATTTAAAAGAAAGATTAGAAGGCATCCAATTTTTTACACTAGCACAGTTACACCAGAGAGCTTTGGCTTATGAAAGCCGAAGTAAAGAAACTGCTAAAACAGTTCGTCACAACGTACATATAGTAGAATGCGATCAAAGTAGCTCACATGACGAATCAACAGAAGTGTATGCTGCTGAAATGGTTTGGCCAAAACAGGCCAAATCTTCAGCTTGTTCCTCCTTATAGCTGGTTCAAAAGAAACGGCAAGAGGAGGTTAAGTTTACGTTTAATGTTGGTAAGTGTGATAAAATATTTGATGAATTACTCAAAAATGGCAACATTAAAATAAATCACACTGTTCCATCTGCCGACGAGCTAAAACGTCGTGCATACTGCAAGTGGCATAACTCATTTTCTCATGCCACTAATGATTGTAATGTGTTTCGGCGACAGATTCAATCGGCCATTAACGAGGGACGATTAAAATTTCAGGAGATGCAGGTGGATACAGAGCCCTTTCCGATGAACATGATTGACTTCGAGGGCAAGAAAGTCCTGGTTCAGCCAAACACAGCCGATAAAGGCAAAGGCAAAGAGACAATCATTGGCAATGCTAAAGAGGCCGATGGGGATCGTAAAGTTTCTTGCAGGAAAGTGGTAACCGAGAAGACTCCCGATGAAGGGGAGACCCTGAAGGTGACCATCACAACCTCTAGAACTGGGGGGTAAGCGCAGATAGGGAGACAGATGCAGGAACTCGTGCTGTGCATCCCAGACGGTCCGGCACATAGGCGCGGACGGTCCGGGACCCCACCGGACGGTCCGGAGAACTCCAGCAGACGGTCCGGCCGTACTCAGGACTCACAACGGCCACGTACTTTCAAACCACGACGACCAGAGATAGGTACGTGGAAAACAAATACATTCAAGGCAGCTGGTCGGTTGGTTAAAACCGGCCCAACTTTTGATCAATTATTGTCTAAATACGTAAAAAGGAAGGTCGGCCCCAGTGACCGGCCAGCAAAGCGACCCCGCTCACCCATTCATGAGCAACGTCAGGTCAGGCCGATTGGACCACCCCACCAATCGGAAGAAATGAAAGGTCATACTGTACAATTGAGACCTAACATACCGACATGGGCACCTCCACCCCCTTATCCGCCTATGCCATATTCATACACATATTTACCTCCACCACATGTCCCAAATCAAATGTGGGGCATGCCACCATATCCATTTGGGATGCCACAGTACCCCGCCTAGGGGGCACCCCAAACATCTATTTTGACAGATTGACGCCACCAGTACAAGACCGATTGAGCACTACTCAATCCGGTCACCAGGCACAGACCCAACAGGATTGCCGGACTACTCGGCCTCCAAGGCCGACCAATCCGGTAGGGGGGCATGTACCTGCAGGAACCAAAAGGACAACAAAGAAGGACGTCATCAAAATAGGTACTGCAGACGTTGTCATACAGGAAGATAATAAAGGGCCGATGATTTTTGGTGAATCGGCCAACATAACCAAAAAAGAAGATACAACTACCATCAAAACAGCCGATCCAAAATACTCCATGCCTCGATGGTGCCCAGCGAGATTGACACGGTCCTAAAAGCGGAAATTACAGCGCCTAAGAGCGAAGGAGAGCCAGGAAAAGGAGACGGAAAAGATATTAAATGACACACATCCACAGTACCCGCCACCGCAAAAGAAATGGAGACCAAAGGCCGTTGTGGAAAATCAAACGACCACAAAAATAGAAAATGAAACAACACTTGTACAACACCCTGCAGGTATGGCAGGTAGCCTGGCCAGCAAGACTGGGCAATCTGCACCAGGCGCGGACCGTCCGCCCCTGGAGTCCGGACCGTCCGCACCGCACCAGGAAGCCTCCGACGACACGCCAACATCAATGGAAGAAGACGACCTGCTGGGAGAAGACTTGGTCGACTATGAGGCTTCTCCAGAACGCCCAGGTATGGATGTAAATATTATTACATTTTCTGCCGATTGTATTATTATCAGCGACGATGAACCTGTTGTTGCCCAGTTCGATTTCGGTCCTAAAGAAGCCGCCTTTACTAAACCAAAGGAATCGGTAAATCATTTAAAGCCGATCTTCGTGCGCGGTCACATTGATGGAATACCGATTGCTAAGATGTTGATAGATGTAGGGGCGGCTGTAAATCTAATGCCTTATTCATTATACAGAAAATTAGGTAAACAAGATGACGAACTTGTGAAGACCAACATGACCCTCAGCGGTGTTGGGGATAGTTCGATTAAGGCCAGGGGAGTCACGTCCGTTGAATTAACCATCGGGACTAAGACCCTTGCTGCTGCATTCTTCATCGCTGATCTAGAAGGAAATTATAGTTTAATTCTGGGCAGAGATTGGATTCATGCCAATCAATGTATACCTTTACATTACATCAAATGCTAATACAATGGGTAGGCGATGAGGTAGAACAAGTACATGCTAATGTATCGGCCTGCATCGCTGTGGCCGATGCCCCTGTACTTTGGACTTATGAGACTGCTACATGTCTCACAGGAGTAGATTTTTCTGATTATCAGTTCATAAGTATAGATAAGAAAGGTTTCATTCCTGTAATGCTAGAGCCGATGGAGAATCAGCTAAATCCTAAATAAAGTTTAAATGATGAATACACACAAAGTTTATGAGTCTTTGGTCACAGACAGTTTGGCTCCCAAAGCCGGATGGTCTGGTCTTTCACAAAACAGTTCGAACTTTAAGATCGAACATCTACCGCAGCGAAAAGACAGTATTACGGATGATCCGGTCCCCGAGACCGGAAAGTCTGCCATCACACAAAGACCATCTGATTCCTCTATGGGGGATATGATAAAGGAATTCAGAGATCTTGATAAACTAGGACAGGGATTTACATCGGCCGATCCTTTGGAGGAGATTGACATAGGAGATGGTAACACTCTAAGGCCGACTTTTGTAAACAAGATCCTAGAGACCGATCCTAGAAATGAGATGATCGGTCTATTGAAGAAATATTCAGATTGTTTTGCTTGGAATTACACTGAGATGCCTGGACTAAGCCGAGAGATCGTCGAACATCGGCTGCCTATTAAGTCCGGTTTCAGACCTTTCAAGTAGAAAACTAGAACATTTCGTCCAGATCTTCTCCCACGAATCAAGGACGAAATCCACCGGCTGCTAGAAGCTAATTTTATTAGACCTTGCAGATACGCAGAGTGGGTCTCCAATATTGTGCCGGTGGAGAAGAAGGAGTCAGGTAAGCTTAGGGTATGCATTGATTTTTGCAATTTAAATAGAGCAACTCCTAAAGATGAATATCCCATGCCCATAGCCGACACATTAATCAATAATGCATCAGGAAATAGAATTATTAGCTTTTTTGATGGTAATGCCGGATATAACCAGATTTTCATGGTCGAAGGGGATGCGTCTAAAACGGCCTTTATATGTCCAGGTTTCATTGGTTTATTTGAATGGGTTGTCATGACATTCGGTCTTAAAAATGCTAGTGCTACTTATCACAGGGCTATGAATCTGATCTTCCATGAGTTGTTAGGAAACACTGTGGAAGTCTACATTGATGATATTGTAGTCAAATCGGCTGAGTTTAGTTCTCATATAGCTGATTTGCGCAAAGCCTTTGATAAAATGCGTCGGTATGGTTTGAAAATGAACCCACGTAAATGTGCTTTTGGAGTGTCGGCTGGTAAGTTTTTAGGATTTGTCATCCATGAACATGGTATAGAAATAGACCCTGACCGAATCAAGTCTATTCGGAATGTGGGGCCTCCGACTTGTAAGGTCGAAGTGCAGAAGTTTCTCGGTAAGGTGAATTATTTATGAAGGTTTATTTCTAACCTAGCCGGGAAGATTGATGCCTTCACCTCTATCCTTCTGCTTAAGAATGATGCCGAATTCGCTTGGGGGCAGAACAGCAAGAAACATTTGATCTCATCAAAAAATACTTATCTTCGGCTCCCGTATTAAAAGCGCCACGAGCAGGAGTACCATTCCGATTATACATTGCAGCTGAAGATAAGGTCATTGGGGCTGTTCTGACACAAGAAACTGAGGGGAAGAAGCATGTGGTGACATATCTAAGCCGAAGGTTGGTGGATGCTGAAACAAGGTACACTTTTATTGAGAAATTATGCTTATGCTTGTTTTATGCATGCACCAAATATAGATGTTATTTACTTTCTAGTCATTGCACTGTTTCTGGTCAAGCCGATGTGATCAAATACATGTTGCATAACCCAATTATGAGTGGTAGAATTGGTAAGTGGGCTTATGCACTCATAGAATATGACTTGGCCTATGAACCATTGAAATCTATGAAAGGCCAAGTCGTAGCGGATTTTATTGTGGAACATCGGATTAATGATATTCATAAACTAGACATGTCATACCTTACTATTACTCCTTGGACTTTATATTTTGATGGATCGGTTTGCAATGAAGGGCAAGGAATTGGCATCGTACTTGTTTCACCAAGTAATGTCTCCTTCGACTTCTCTAGCCGATTGAAAACTTATTGCACTAATAATCAAGCCGAATATGAGGCCCTCTTATTCGGCTTGGAACTTTTAAATTGTATGGGAGTAAAACATGTGAAGGCATTTGGTGATTCTCAGCTAGTTGTCCAACAAGTGTTAGAAGAATATCAATGCTTTGATGGTACTCTGAATAGTTACCTTGAAAAATGTTGGAGCATAATCCATTCTTTTGACGAATTCAGTATTCGGCATATTTCTAGAGTTGAGAATCATAGAGCTAACAATTTGCCACAAGATGCATCAGGTTATCGGATAAAATGAGGGAGATTTTACGACACTGAAAATCTGGTAACCGGTGTAGGGCCAATTCCCCAGGTTGCGGACCGTCCGCGTCGAGACGCCGGACCGTCCGGGGTTACCAGAAATGTTCTCTTAATTGAATCGGCTGATAATAAAGCCGATGCAAGTGATTGGAGGACGCCTATACTTAATTATTTACGAAATCCCAATATCAAGACAGATAAGAACATTCGACGTACATCTTTCAAGTATGTCTTGATGAGTGATGAACTCTACCGCCGAACAGTCAACGATGTCTTGCTTAAGTGCTTGGGCCTAGATGATGCTATATTAGCCATGGCCGAAGTACATGAGGGAATTTATGGTACCCATCAATCGGCTCCAAAGATGAAGTGGTTGTTGCGAAGGTCTGGTTTTTATTGGCCTAACATGATAGCTGATTGTTTCAAATACTACAAGGGTTGCCAAGTGTGCCAAAAATCCGGCGACCTGCAGTTGGTCCCTGCAGCCGAATTACATCCTATCATCAAGTCTTGGCCTTTCAGAGGATGGGGATTAGACTTTATTGGAGAAATCCATCCTTCATCATCAAAGGGGCATCGGTTCGTGTTAGTTGCCACTGACTACTTTACCAAATGGACTGAAGTCGTTGCTCTGAAGAACATGACACACAAGGAGGTAATTGAGTTCATAACTGAGCATATCATTCATAGATTCGGCATTCCCCAGACCTTGACTACAGATCAAGGAACTTATTTTATGTCAAAGGAGGTACGTGAATTTGCTAAATTATATAGGATTAAGTTGCTTAATTCATCTCCATATTATGCTCAGGCCAATGGATAGGCCGAGTCTAGTAATATGACGTTGATTAATTTGATAAAAAAGAAGATATCTGATAATCCTAAGCATTGACATAAGATTTTGTCCGAAGCCTTATGGGCTCATAGAATATCTAAACATAGTGCTACTAAAGTATCTCCTTTTGAGCTTGTCTATGGGCAGGAAGCAGTGCTGCCTGTAGAAATAAGTTTGAATGTTGTCAGGTTTGCCAGATAAAATGATCTAACCGTCACTGATTATTATGATTCAATGATGGATAATATTGATGAGGTAACCGATAAGAGGGTGATAGCTTTGGGAGCAATAGAGAAGGACAAGATCATGGTAGCCAGGTCCTACAACAAGAAGGTCAAAGCAAAGTCATTTCAAGTAGGGGATCTGGTGTGTAAGACCATCTTGCCTCTAAGAAATAAAGACCGGAAGTTTGGGAAATGGTCGCCAAGCTGGGAGGGTCCTTATAAAGTAAAACAGGTAATGTCTGGTAACGTCTATTTGCTACAAACATTACAAGGCAAGGATTTGCCTAAAGCTTTGAATGGGCGTTCCTCAAGCAGTACCATCCTAGTATGTGGCAAGATGCTTAAGAAAGCCGATGTGATCACATCGGATTAAGGTGCTTTTGGTTTGCCTAGCTCCACCAAAAGATAGGGGGGCATATGTTTGGCACCAAAAGGAGCACGCGGACGGTCCGGCCCTGAGTCCGGACAGTCCGCGTCTGTGGGCCGGACGGTCCGCGCGTGCGCAGAGTAGAATAGGGTTCCGAGTTTTATGCTATGTTTGTTAGCTAGATCCGCGGAATTAGCTCGGAATTCAGTTGTGTAGAGGGTCCAGCCCCCTCCTCTATAAATAGAGAGGTATACGGCCGATTTGTAACAATCAATCGAATCAATACAACTTCTATTTCGCATTTATTTCCTGTACAATTAGGAGTAGTTCTAGCCTAGTTCTAGTTTAGCCTCTCGATCCCCGAATTCTCCGCCTCTCCTCGACTCTACGTCGATTAGAGGAGTCTAGGTCGGCCTGCCCGAGCCTAGACACCACCTAGGATCTCTCCTCCCCGACGGGGTCCCTCCTGGGAGCGAGATCCAGGCACCGCCGACGATCTTCCGCCGCCCCTGCGCACGCGCGGACCGTCCGGCCCCAGGGCGCGGACCATCCGGCCGTCAGGCAGGGAACTCGAGCTCCTGCACCAGGTCGTGGACCGTCCGGCCGTGTGCCGCGGACCATCCGCGCCTGACTAGAGAGCACCGCCGCCTCACGCCAGGTCGTGGACCGTCCGGCCCTGTGCCGTGGACCGTCCGCGCCTGACCAGAGAGCACCGCCGCTGGTTCTTTTGAAGTGATTGGTGCCTCCAAAAGGGTGTCAACAGCTGTATAATACATAAAGGAATATAAATCTACTAGCATATATAATAAAACCGATGCTAGTACTCCACGGATATTGATTAAACCATGACAAGTAACGCATAGAAGATAAACGAACAACAGATCTATACAAAAGATCTGCATCGCGATAAACGGAAAATGCATATATATACTTATAGTGCTTCCCATGACTAGATTTCAAGAACACGAGTGGACGTGTGAGATACACTTCCTAAAAACCCGATTCGCCGGTACCCGTGCACGTCGTCAAATAGTCGATGTCGGTTTGGAGACACCGCTCTACTTTAATCTGCCGCACGATAGACGCATGGATAACAGGACAGAAAAAACGGAGGCGAAGAGAGTTGAGATTGAGAAGACGACTCTTTGGTTGTTATATATCCTCCGCCTGAAGTATGTCTCCCCTTTATATAGAGGTCGATTTCTAGGTTCGATTTAATAAATTCCAGTAACCACTCTTATCTATTGTTAGTTTATAGGCACACTAATACCATATCAACTTTTCTTTTATAAACACTTATTTGACATGAAACACAATATGTTATTAAATAAAATATATATTATTACATAATTAAAGAAATAAAATTACATAATTTATAAAAAACAATTACAAATTACATAATCAAACATAAAATAAAAATATATAATTTATAAATAAAAGTATACAACTTAGACATAAAAATAAAAATCATCAAATTTTTAAATAAAGTATACTTTATAAATTATTTATATACTTTAGAAAAATGTTTTTAAAATTTTTTTGGACTTTAAGTGGTTAAAAACATGTAGTTAACCTGGTGCATACTAATTATAACATATCACATCACTAAAGGGCTAGGCAACGACTGTTATGCAAGCAGTCCTTCTGTGCAAGCGTGCAAACAAACCATCTAATCCATTAGATTATGATCCAACCACAGATACAACCATGGTTTGTTAGGGAGTTTTTTATAAAGATTATTGAGCTGGTGGTGGAAGGGTTGAAGTGTTAAATGTGACCTACGGTTGGATCACGATCTAATGGATCAGATGATTTGCTTGTACATTTGCATAGAAGGACTGCTTGCATAACAGTTATTGCCACCTGATTATCCAACAAAACATTTAGTACTGATCGATCTAGCTCCAACATAATATCGGTCGGACTGACTGATCAATGGACTCATGGATTGGTCGTCCAAACCGATCGATATTAGAGCCGGACTAATCGATATCGATCGTCTTCCTCTAAAACCAGCCTAATGCTTGATACCGTTCTATTCCAAATTATAAAAAATCTAGTTTAATTATTATTTTTAGATATTTTTATTATATAATTATTGTAATACTTGAAAAATATAAATAGTGTGTTATAACTGTAACGGAGGCACAACTATAAGACTAATCTTCGGTCTCTATCTATATAAAGCGCCAGTTTTCACGGGTCCAATTCATCATAGACATGATTGGTAGCCTGTCTAAGCGGACGCATGCATTCCCGCATGCAGCAGTTTTTTACTTTACGGTTGTTTGGTTGTCCGCACATACATATGCTGCATCTACGTATCCAAAGTACGTCTGCTTGGTTGATGGGTAAGTGTGCTGATTTAGCCCGAGAGATGCAGCAGAACGCTCCGAGCCAGGCCCGCGGGAAACATGATTCGTTTCCGTCTCTGGGCGACCAGGCTCAACGGAAGCTGGCCCGAGCGGCCAGGCTGCTTCGAGAAAGTAACCAATCACGCCGCATATGCGTCAATCTTTTTCTTCTCGCTTTATGTAAAAATAAGGTAAAATTATATATAGGTAAGATTTAAACCTCTTAGATGTTAGCTCCACAATTACGCACATCTAACTAATAGAACACATATTTGTGTGTTTTATTAAAACAAGTATATTTATATGATACATAGAAATCATACCAAATATACGATCATCTAACTAGAATAATAAATGTAGAGTTTAGTGCCTCGCTCGTGATGATTGATTGAAGGTTTGCTCCGGGATGACGTGATTCGGTGATTGGAATAACGGAGGATTAGCAATCTTCGGTTCCAACCTATCATTATCGGGAGCCCGCCGTGCGCATCGGTGGGTGTCCCATCATCATCTGCCAAACACGAAGAGAGAGAGAGGTCGCAGTCGCAATCGCAACTCGCAACCATACTGCGACATTGCCACGTTGGCACTTTGATTTCTTTTCAGAAAAAATAAATCTCTTTGCAGCCCTCGAAATTGGAATATTGGTCCCAATCTCGAGGATATAGAATACGATGTCCCCATCATCAAATAGTATGATTGTGACATTTGATAGTGAATATGAGACCGTCGTTTCTCTAAGTTTTTGAATCGAGAATATGATCGTCAGGATATTGGTCAACATGACATAAAACAATGATACAGTAAATATAGGGAAACGAAATACTCCAGATTACTATTTCATCTAAAAATGTGCTAACAATGGTATCTAAAAAGACACAACACAAGAATATAGCATTTGATTGTGTTTGGATTCACGTTTAGGATATATTTGGGATGCAGTGTATGCACGCGGGTGTGTTTGATTTGGCTTTTGGTTATGTCTTTTTTCCCTAAAATTCAGAATCCAAACCAAAGAGTTGGATATAGGAAACAAATTTTCTCACTTGTCGGGGACCATAATTAGGGGTACCCCCAAGACTCATAATCTCAGCTGGTAATCCCCATCAGCACAAAGCTGCAAAGGCCTGATGGGTGCGATTAAGTCAAGGCTCGGTCCACTCAAGGGACACGATCCCGCCTCGCCCGAGGCCAGCCTCGGGCCAGGGCAGCCGACCCCGAAGGATTCACGCCTTGCCCGAGGACCCCCTCAAGCAACGGACATGCCTTCGGCTCGCCCGAGGCCCAGTCTTCGCTAAGAAGCAACCTTGGCCAAGTCGCCACACCGACCGACCGCATCGCAGAAGCATTTAATGCAAAGGTGGCCTGACACCTTATCCTGACACGCGCCCCTCAGTCGACAGAGCCGAAGTGACCGCAGTCACTTCGCCGCTCCACTGACCGGCCTGACAACGGGACAGCGCCGCCTGCGTCGATCCGACTGCTGTGCCGCTCGACAGAGTGAGGCTGACAGCAGCCAAGTCCGGCTTCGGGCGCCATAGGAAACTCTGCCTCGCCCGACCCTAGGGCTCGGACTCGACCTCGGCCCCAGAAGACGACGGACTCCGCCTCGCCCGACCCCAGAGCTCGGACTCGGCCCCGGCCTCGGAAGACGACGACCTCCGCCTCGCCCGACCCCAGGGCTCGGACTCGGCCTCGGCCTCGGAAGACGACGAACTCCGCCTCGCCCGACCCTAGGGCTTGGACTCGGCCTCGGCCTCGGAAGACGACGAACTCCGCCTCGCCTGACCCCAGGGCTCGGACTCGGCCTCGGCTCCGAAAGACGACGAACTCCGCCTCGCCCGACCCCAGGGCTCGGACTCGACCTCGACCTCGGAAGACAGACTCGACCTCGACCTCGGAGGAGCCTCTGCCTTGCCCGACGCAGGGCTCGGACCGACCACATCATAGGGGGGGCATCATTACCCTACCCCTAGCTAGCTCAGGCTACGGGGAACAAGACCGGCGTCCCATCCGGCTCGCCCCGGCAATCAAGTAATGATGGCGTCCCACGTGCTCCATGACGACGGCGGCTCTCAACCCCTTACGGAAGCAAGGAGACGTCAGCAAGGACTCGACAGCCCCGACAGTTATCCTTCCGCAAGGCTCCAGCGCTCCTCCGACGGCCACGACATCACATGAACAGGGTGCCAAAACCTCTCCGGCTGCCACGACGGCATGTACTTAGGGCGCTAGCTCCTCTCTGCTAGACACGTTAGCACACTGCTACACCTCCTATTGTACACCTGGACCCTCTCCTTACGCCTATAAAAGGAAGGTCCAGGGCTCTCGTACGAAAGGGTTGGCCGCGCGGGAGGATGGGCTGGCGGACAGTCTCTCTCTCTCTCTCACGGACGCTTGTAACCCCCTACTGCAAGCGCACCCGACCTGGGCGCAGGACAACACGGAGGCCGCGGGTTTCCCCTTTTGCCTGTCTCCTCCCCCTCCGTGCTCCGTCTCGCGCCGACCCATCTAGGCTGGGGCACGCTGCGATAATTCACTCGTCGGTCCAGGGACCCCCCGAGGTCGAAACGCCGACAGTTGGCACGCCAGGTAGGGGCCTGCTGCGTGTTGACGAACAGCTTCCCGTCATGCTCCAGATGGGTAGTCTCCAGCAACCTTTCCAGCCCGGGACGGTGCTCCATTTCGGGAGTCTCGAGTTCATGTCCCTCGACGGCAGCTATGACATGATACTCCTTCCTCCGCCTCGCGACAGCGACAATGGCGGCCGACAACCCGCTCGCTGGCGGCGGAATCGACGACGTCTTTCCCACGTGGCGGAAGAACAACATTCGGGTTTGTCCCGTCACCCCCTCCACTGACGGAGGAGGAGGCGGGGCAACCAAGGCCAAGCAGGAGGCGACACCTCATCGGCTGTCGAGCAAGTCGACGGCGCCGACGCCCCAACGGGGGATGTGTCGAGCGTCGCCCTCGCGTCTGAGACAAAGACGAGCGCCGTTTCCCCGCGACACGCCAACTCCAAGCGGACGGACGACGCCAGCACGCTCGCAAAGGACTTGCTGGGCGTCACCCTCGTACCCGAGACGACGGTGCAGTCTGCCCCTAACGCGACTTCGTCACCGCCTGTCGACCAGGAGGTACCGACCGATTCCCATCTCGTGCCTTTTGGATTCAGCCTCGACCCACCAAGCGACTTCGCTTTGGTGGAAGCCTTCGTAGAGGCATGTCCAAACCCTCCGGGGTACGATATGCGGTCACCATGGGACCGACTGACAGCCGTCTCAACCTACAGGCCCTCGGATCCTGAGGAAGATGACGAGCCTGACTTCTGTTGGGATTTCTCCGGACTTGGTAACCCCAGTGCCATGCGGAACTTCATGACCGCATGCGACTACTGCCTTTCCGATTGTTCCAATGGTAGCCGCAGCTTCGGCGATGAGGACTGCGGCCCAAGTCGTGAATGTTTCCACGTCGATCTAGGGGGTCCCGGCGAAGGCAACCATCTTGGTATACCGGAAAATGGTGATCCCCCTAGGCTTGCGCCTTGTGTTAACATCCTTCGGGAGCTAGCTGTGGTCCCAGTCCCTGCGGGGGGTCAGGACACACAGCTCAAGCCAATCCGCGAGATGCAGACCAGGCTCGACGAGGGAGCAGGAACACTTGAGCCGTTCCGCTGGGACGTCGGGCAGGAATGGGCAGGCCAAGCTCCGGCCGGAGAAGCGCGTCATCTACCCCAGGGCAGCCAGCACCGCATCGCCGACGATGTTAGGGCGAGACCGCCCCCGGCTTCTAGTGGGGTCGGCCAGAACCTGGCTGCAGTGGCAATACTTCTCCGCGCGATGCCGGAGCCATCAACCACCGAGGGGCGGCGCATCCAGGGAGAGCTCAAGAATCTACTGGAGGACGCCGCGGTCCGACGGGCCGAAAGCTCTGCCTCCCGAAGGCAGGGGTACCCCTCGGAGCATCACGCCGTGACTTCCCAGTTCGTGCGGGAAGCCTCGATGCACACCGGGCACACGCGCAACATAGCGCCTGTGGCCCGGGACGCCTCGGCAACGAGCACCATCATCGCGACCATCAAACCCACCTCGACGAGAGGGTGCACCGAGGCTACCACCCCAGGCGTGGGGGACGCTACGACAGCGGGGAGGATCGGAGTCCCTCGCCCGAACCACCCGGTCCACAGGTTTTCAGCCGAGCCATACGACGGGCGCCGTTCCCGACCCAGTTCTGAGCCTCGACTACTATCACAAAGTACTCAGGGGAGACGAGGCCGGAACTGTGGCTCGCGGACTACCAGCTGGCCTGCCAACTCGGTGGAACGGACGACGACAACCTCATCATCCGCAACCTCCCCCTGTTCCTCTCTGACACCGCTCGAGCCTGGTTGGAGCACCTGCCTCCGGGACAGATCTCCAAATGGGACGACATGGTTCAAGCCTTCGCCGGCAACTTCCAGGGCACGTACGTGCGCCCTGGGAACTCCTGGGATCTCCGAAGCTGCCGCCAGCAGCCAGGAGAGTCTCTCTGGGACTACATCCGATGGTTCTCGAAGCAGCGCACCGAGCTACCCAACGTCACCGACTTGGATGTCATCGGCGCGTTCCTCGCTGGCACCACCTGTCGCGACCTGGTGAGCAAGCTGGGTTGCAAGACCCCCACCAGGGCGAGCGAGCTGATGGACATCGCCACCAAGTTCGCCTCTGGCTAGGAGGCGGTTGAGGCCATCTTCCGGAAAGACAAGTAGCCCCAGGGCCGCCAGCCGGAAGATGTCCCCAAGGCGTTCACTCAGCGCAGCACCAAGAAGAAAGGCAAGAAGAAGTCGCAAGCGAAACGCGACGCCACCGACGTGGACCTTGTCGCTGCCGCTGAGTACAAGAACCCTCAGAAACCTCCCGGGGGCGCCAATCTCTTCGACAAGATGCTCAAGGAGCTGTGCCCCTATCATCAGGGGCCCGTCAAGCACACCCTTGAGGAGTGCGCCATGCTTCGGTGCCACTTTCACAAGGCCGGGCCACCTGCGGAAGGTGGCAAGGCCCCCGACAACGACAAGAGGGAAGCTCACAAGGCAGAGGAGTTCCCCGAGGTCCATGACTGCTTCATGATCTACGGTGGGCGGGTGGCGAACGCCTCGGCTCGGCACCGCAAGCAAGAGCGCCGGGAGGTCTGCTCGGTAAAAGTGGCGGTGCCAGTCTATCTAGACTGGTCCGACAAGCCCATCACCTTCAACCAAGATGACCACCCTGACCGCGTGCCGAGCCCGGGGAAGTACCCGCTCATTGTTGATCCCGTCATCGGCAACGTCAGGCTTACTAAGGTCCTCATGGACGGAGGCAGCAGCCTCAACATCATCTACGCCGAGACCCTCGGGCTCCTGCGGATCAATCTGTCCTCGGTCCGGGCGGGCGCGAGCCTTTCCACGGGATCATCCCCGGGAAACACGTCCAGCCCCTCGGACAACTCGACCTACTCGTCTGCTTTGGGACACCCTCCAACTTCCGAAGGGAAACCCTCACGTTCGAGGTGGTCGGGTTCCGAGGGATCTACCACGCAGTGCTTGGGAGGCCGTGCTACGCCAAGTTCATGGCTGTCCCCAACTACACCTACCTCAAGCTCAAGATGCCGGGCCCCAACGGGGTCATCACCATCGGCCCCACGTACCAACACGCGTACGAATGCGACGTGGAGTGCGTGGAATACGCCGAGGCCCTTGTCGCCGACCTGGAGAGCCTCTCCAAGGAGGTGCCCGACGTGAAGCGCCATGTCGGCAATTTCGAGCCAGCAGAGACGGTCAAATCCGTCCCTCTCGACCCCAGCAATGACGTCTCCAAGCAGGTCCGGATCGGCTCCGAGCTCGATCCCAAATAGGAAGCAGTGCTCGTCGGCTTTCTCCACGCAAACGCCGACATTTTCGCGTGGAGTCCCTTGGACATGCCTGGCATACCGAGGGAGGTCGCCGAGCACTCGCTGGATATCCGAGCTAGAGCTCGACCCATGAAGCAGCCTCTGCGCCGATTCGACGAAGAAAAGCGCAGAGCCATAGGCGAGGAGATCCACAAGCTGATGGCAGCAGGGTTCATCAAAGAGGTATTCCATCCCGAATGGCTTGCCAACCCCGTGCTTGTGAGAAAGAAAGGAGGGAAATGGCAGATGTGTGTAGACTACACTGGTCTAAACAAAGCATGTCTGAAGGTTCCCTATCCTCTGCCTCGTATCGATCAAATCGTGGATTCCACTGCTGGGTGCGAAACCCTGTCATTCCTCGATGCCTACTCAGGGTATCACCAAATCAGGATGAAAGAGTCCGACCAGCTTGCGACTTCTTTCATCACACCATTCGGCATGTACTGCTACGTTACTATGCCATTTGGTTTAAGGAATGCGGGTGCGACATACCAGAGGTGCATGAACCACGTGTCTAGCCAACACATCGGTCGAACGGTCGAGGCTTACGTCGATGACATCATAGTCAAGACAAGGAAAGCCTCCGACCTCCTTTGCGACCTTGAAACGACATTCCGGTGTCTCAAGGTGGACGACACGCCCGAGCCCGAGAAGGCCTCGGCCCAGCCCGAGGCACCCTCAGCTCGGCCTGAGGCACCCTCGGCCCCCGAGGGTGAGGCACTGCGCGTCGAGGAAGAGCGGAGCAGGGTCACGCCTAATCGAAACTGGCAGACCCCTTACCTGCAATATCTCCACCGAGGAGAGCTACCACTCGACCGAGCCGAAGCTCGGCGATTGGCACGGCGTGCTAAGTCGTCCGTCCTACTGGGGGACGGGAAGGAGCTCTACCACCGCAGCCCCTCCGGCATCCTCCAGCGATGCATATCCATCGCCGAAGGTCAGGAGTTATTGAAAGGGAAATGTGCCCTTGGGCTATTTCTAAGTGTTTTGGTGATTTAGTGTCAAACACATGTGCCTAAGTGTTAAATGGTGGACAAAATACAAATCGAGTGTAAAGGTATGTTTCTCAGACTTAGTACATTGTTTTAGAGACTAATGTATTGTGTCTAAGTGCTGGAAACAAGAAAAGAACAATTGGAAATGTCTTGGCTCGAGCAGCCAAGACTCTGTTCAGTCTGGAAGCACCGGACTGTCCGGTGGTGCACCGGACAGTGTCCGGTGCGCCAGGCTGGCTCGAGCGAACTGGCCGCTCTCGGGAATTGACCGGCGACGTACGGCTATAATTCACCGGACTGTCCGGTGTGCACCGGACTGTCCGGTGAGCCAACGGTCGGCCGTGCGATCCGCACGGGACACGTGGCCGAGCCAACGGCTAGAAGGGGGCACCGGACTGTCCGGTGTGCACCGAACATGTCCGGTGCACCAACGGCTCTCAGGCTGCCAACAGTCGATTGCGCCATTTTTGGAAGGAAATCGGGCACCAGACATGTCCGGTGCGCCAGACGACAGAAGGCAAGATCAGCCTTCCTAGATTGCTCTCAACGGCTCCTAGCTGCCTTGGGGCTATAAAAGAGACCCCTAGGCGCATGAAGGAGTACAACAAGCATACCTGCAACATTCCTAAGCACCAAGACATCGATTTCGCACATTTGTTTCATTGTGATAGCATATAGAGCTCTAGTGGAGTTGTAAACTCATTGGGTTGTGTTGCGAGCTCTTGTTGCGACTTGTGTGTGTGTTGACTCTGTGATTCTTGTGTCTTGTGTGTGTTGCTAATCCCTCCCTTGCTCCGTGCTTCTTTGTGAATTTCAAGTGTAAGGGCGAGAGGCTCCAAGTTGTGGAGATTCCTCGCAAACGAGATTAAGAAAAGCAAGCAAAACACCGTGGTATTCAAGTGGGTCTTTGGACCGCTTGAGAGGGGTTGATTGCAACCCTCGTCCATTGGGACGCCACAACGTGGAGTAGGCAAGCGTTGGTCTTGGCCGAACCACGGGATAACCACCGTGCCATCTCTGTGATTGATCTCTTGTTGGTTATTGTGTTTTGTCAAGACTCCTCTCTAGCCACTTGGCAATCACTGTGCTAACCTTAACCAAGTTTTTGTGGCTCAAAGTTTTAAGTATTGCAGGATCACCTATTCACCCCCCTCTAGGTGCTCTCAATTGGTATCAGAGCCGTTCTCTTCACGAAGGGACTAATCGCCCGAAGAGATGGATCCTAAGGGGAAGGGAGTTGTGATCAACGACAAGGAGAAGGAGACTTTCGTCAACGAGCCTAAGGATGATAAGCCTACCGACTCGGGCTTGGGCCATAGATGCAAAGATGGAAGGAAGAAGAAGACGAGACGCATCAAGGAGATCGTCTACTACGACGACAGTGATGAGTCCACTTCCTCTCATAAGGACAACGACGACAATGACTACGCCAAACGAAAGACGGTTAACTCAAACTTTTCTTTCGATTACTCGCATATTCCTCAAAGTTCAAATTCACATTTGCTCTCCATTCCACTTGGCAAACCTCCTCACTTTGATGGAGAGGACTACGGATTTTGGAGCCACAAAATGCGTAGTCATCTATTCTCTCTCCATCCAAGCATTTGGGAGATTGTGGAAAGTGGAATGAAATTTGATAGCTCGGATAGTCCTACGTTTATTAATGAACAGATTCATAGAAATGCACAAGCTACTACTGTGTTGTTAGCCTCTCTATGCAGGGACGAATATCATAAGGTGAGCGGCTTGGACAATGCCAAGCAAATCTGGGACACCCTCAAGATCTCTCATGAGGGGAATGACGTCACCTTGCTCACCAAAATGGAGTTGGTGGAGGGCGAGCTTGGACGATTCGCGATGATAAGGGGCGAGGAGCCAACTCAAACTTACAACCGGCTCAAGACCCTTATCAACAAAATAAGGAGCTACGGAAGCACGCGATGGACGGATCACGACGTCGTCCGACTGATGCTAAGGTCCTTTACCGTTCTTGATCCTCATTTGGTGAATAATATTCGTGAGAATCCTAGGTACACCAAAATGTCGCCCGAAGAAGTTCTTGGAAAATTCGTAAGCGGGCGAATGATGATCAAGGAGGCGAGGTACGTGGACGACGCGTTGAACGGTCCAATCAATGAGCCTCAACCCCTTGCTCTAAAGGCAACAAGAAGCAAGGAGGCGCTACCTAGCAAGGTGGCACAAATTGAGGCGGCCGGACTTAATGATGAAGAGATGGCCCTCATCATCAAGAGATTCAAGACGACGCTGAAGGGTCGCAAGGGGCAGCCAAGCAAGACCAAGACCAAGGGGAAGCGCTCATGCTTCAAATGTGGTAAGGTTGGTCATTTTATTGCTAACTGTCCCGAAAATGATAGTGATCAGGATCAAGGGAACAAGAGGGAGAAGAAGAAGAACTATAAGAAGGCAAAGGGCGAGGCACATCTGGGCAAAGAATGGGATTCGGATTGCTCCTCGTCCGACTCCGACAGTGAAGGACTCGCCGCCACTGCCTTCAACAAGTCATCCCTCTTCCCCAACGAGCGTCACACATGCCTTATGGCAAGGGAGAAGAAGGTATGTACTCAAAACTCTACTTATGCTTCTTCGAGTGAGGACGAATCTAGTGATGAGGATGAAATTGATTATTCATGTTTATTTAAGGGCCTAGATAGAACCAAGGTAGATAAAATTAATGAATTAATTGATGCCTTAAATGATAAGAATAGGCTTTTAGAGAAACAAGAGGACTTGTTGTATGAAGAACATGATAAATTCGTAGAAGCACAAAAATCTCATGCCTTAGAAGTTAAGAGAAATGAAATGCTTTCTTTGGAATTATCTTCTTGCCATGAGACAATCTCTAGCTTAAAGAGCATTAATGATGATTTGAATGCTAAGTTAGAAATAGCTAGTAAATCAACAACTTGTGTAGAAAATGTTGTCATTTGCAATAGATGTAAAGATTTTGATATTGATGCTTGTGGTGAACACATATCTTCTATTGCAAAGTTAAATGATGAAATGGCTAGTCTTAATGCCCAACTTAAGGCTAGCAAAAATGAGTTTGAAAAACTAAAATTTGCTAGGGATGCCTACACGGTTGGTAGACACCCCTCTATTAAGGATGGGCTTGGCTTCAAGAGGGAAGCCAAGAACTTAACGAGCCATAAGGCTCCCATCTCCGCCAAGGAGAAAGGGAAGGCCCCTATGGCAAGTAGTATTAAAAAGAACCATGCTTTTATGTACAATGATAGAAGACAGTCTCATATGAGTTGTAATGCTTTTGATTCACATGCCTATGATTCTTATGCTATGTCTGCTTCTAGTTCTTCCTATATGCATGGTAGAGATAGGCCTAGGAAAAATATTCATCATGTGCCTAGGAAGAATATTGTTCATGTTCCTAGGAAAGTTATGAATGAACCCTCTACAATTTATCATGCTTTAAATGCTTCCTTTGCTATTTGTAGAAAGGATAGGAAGATAGTTGCTAGGAAATTAGGGGCAAAATGCAAGGGCGATAAAACTTGCATTTGGGTCCCTAAGACAATTGTGACTAACCTTGTAGGACCCAACAAGAGTTGGGTACCTAGAACCCAAGCCTAAATTTGCCTTGCAGGTTTATGCATCCGGGGGCTCAAGCTGGATTATCGACAGCGGATGCACAAACCACATGACGGGGGAAAAGAGGATGTTCTCTTCCTACGCCAAGAACAAGGATTCCCAAGATTCAATAATATTCGGTGATGGGAACCAAGGCAAGGTAAAAGGGTTAGGTAAAATTGCCATTTCATCTGAGCACTCTATTTCTAATGTGTTTTTAGTTGAGTCACTTGGATATAATTTACTATCTATTAGTCAATTATGCAAAATGGGATATAATTGTCTATTTACAAATGTAGATGTGTCTGTCTTTAGAAGATGTGATGGTTCACTAGCTTTTAAGGGTGTACTAGACGGCAAACTTTATTTTGTTGATTTTGCAAAAGAAGAGGCTGGTCTAGACGCATGCTTAATTGCTAAGACTTGCATGGGCTGGCTGTGGCATCGCCGCTTAGCGCATGTGGGGATGAAGAACCTCCACAAGCTTCTAAAGGGAGAACACGTGATAGGTCTAACCAATGTTCATTTCGAAAAAGATAGACCTTGTGCAGCTTGTCAAGCAGAGAAACAGGTGGGAGGCTCTCATCATACCAAAAATGTGATGACCACGTCAAGACCACTGGAGATGCTTCATATGGACCTCTTCGGACCCGTCGCCTATCTGAGTATAGGAGGAAGTAAGTATGGTCTTGTTATTGTTGATGACTTTTCCCGCTTCACTTGGGTATTCTTTTTGCAGGATAAAACTGAAACTCAAGGGACCCTCAAGCGCTTCCTCAGGAGAGCTCAAAATGAGTTTGAGCTCAAGGTGAAGAAGATAAGGAGCGACAACGGGTCAGAATTCAAGAATCTTCAAGTGGAGGAGTTCCTTGAGGAGGAGGGGATCAAGCACGAGTTCTCCGCTCCCTACACACCACAGCAAAATGGTGTGGTAGAGAGGAAGAACAGGACGCTCATCGATATGGCGAGGACTATGCTTGGAGAGTTCAAGACCCCCGAGCATTTTTGGTCGGAAGCCGTGAACACGGCTTGCCATGCCATTAACAGGGTCTATCTTCACCGCCTCCTCAAGAAGACTTCGTATGAGCTTCTAACCAGTAACAAACCCAATGTTTCGTATTTTCGAGTCTTTGGGAGTAAATGCTACATTCTAGTGAAGAAGGGTAGAAATTCTAAATTTGCTCCCAAAGCTGTAGAAGGGTTTTTATTAGGTTATGACTCAAATACAAAGGCGTATAGAGTCTTCAACAAATCATCGGGTTTGGTTGAAGTCTCTAGCGACGTTGTATTTGATGAGACTAATGGCTCTCCAAGAGAGCAAGTTGTTGATCTTGATGATGTAGATGAAGAAGATGTTCCGACGGTCGCAATTCAAACTATGGCGATTGGTGATGTGCGACCATAGGAACAAAATGAGCAAGATCAACCTTCTTCCTCAACTATGGTGCATCCCCCAACTCAAGATGATGAACAGGTTCATCAAAAGGAAGCATGTGATCAAGGGGGAGCGCAGGATGTTCAAGCTGAAAAGGAAGAAGCACCTCAGGCCCCTCCAACCCAAGTTCGAGCAACGATCCAAAGGGATCATCCCGTCGACCAGATTTTGGGTGACATTAGCAAGGGAGTAACTACTCGATCTCGATTAGTTAATTTTTGTGAGCATTACTCTTTTGTCTCTTCTATTGAGCCTTTCAGGGTAGAAGAGGCCTTGCTAGATCCGGACTGGGTGTTGGCCATGCAGGAAGAGCTCAACAACTTCAAAAGGAATGAAGTTTGGACACTGGTGCCGTGTCCTAAGCAAAATGTTGTGGGAACCAAGTGAGTGTTCCGCAACAAACAGGACGAGCACGGGGTGGTGACAAGGAACAAGGCTCGACTTGTGGCAAAAGGTTATGCCAAGTCGTAGGTTTGGACTTTGAGGAGACTTTCGCTCCTGTGGCTAGGCTAGAATCAATTCGTATCTTGCTAGCATATGCCGCTCACCATTCTTTCAGGTTGTACCAAATGGATGTGAAGAGCGCTTTCCTCAACGGGCCGATCAAGGAGGAGGTATACGTGGAGCAACCCCCTGGCTTCGAGGATGAACGGTACCCCGACCACGTGTGTAAGCTCTCTAAGGCGCTCTATGGACTTAAGCAAGCCCCAAGAGCATGGTATGAATGCCTTAGAGACTTTTTAATTGCTAATGCTTTCAAGGTTGGGAAAGCCGATCCAACTCTTTTTACTAAGACTTGTGATGGTGATTTATTTGTGTGCCAAATTTATGTCGATGACATAATATTTGGTTCTACTAATCAAAAGTCTTGTGAAGAGTTTAGCAGGGTGATGACGCAGAAGTTCGAGATGTCGATGATGGGCGAGTTGAACTACTTCCTTGGGTTCCAAGTGAAGCAACTCAAGGACGGCACCTTCATCTCCCAAACGAAGTACACACAAGATTTGCTAAAGCGGTTTGGGATGAAGGACGCCAAGCCCGCAAAGACGCCGATGGGAACTGACGGACACACCGACCTCAACAAAGGAGGTAAGTCCGTTGATCAAAAAGCATACCGGTCCATGATAGGTTCTTTGCTTTATTTATGTGCTAGTAGACTGGATATTATGCTTAGCGTATGCATGTGTGCTAGATTTCAATCCGATCCTAAGGAGTGTCACTTAGTGGCTGTGAAGCGAATTCTTCGATATTTAGTCGCTACGCCTTGCTTCGGGATCTGGTATCCAAAGGGGTCTAACTTTGACTTGATTGGGTACTTAGATTCCGACTATGCTGGATGTAAGGTCGATAGTGTAACACCCTGAATTTGGGGGTATAAAATTTCTTTGCTCATATTCACAAATTCAGGTGTTACTTCTCTTTTCTCATCCTTCCCCAATCTTCTCTTTCTCATTTCTATAGGAGGAAAGTGGTTATTTTATTTGTAACTATAGTCTATTAGCTCAAACTCCAAGGGAGTATGAATTGTTGCATCATGCTGAACCCTAGATTTCACTTTTGTTTGGTGCATAATTCTCAAAAAGTCTAATTTGAATTTGTGGCTTATTTGAATTTGAATCAAATAGAGAAAATAAAAAGAAAAGAGAAAACAAATACCAGAATAAAAGAAAAAGGGAAAGAAGCCCAACCCTGCCGCCCCCTCGGCCTTTCGGCCCAGCCGGCCCAACCCCGCGCGCGCGCCTCTTCCCCCCGCTCTCTCTGCCCTGGCGGGCCAACCCGTCAGCGCGGCCGCCGTCTCCGCGCCCGCCTCCCTCTCTCTCTGCTCGCGGGCCCGGCCTGTCAGCCCCGTCTTCCCCGCGTAACCGCCGCCCGAGCTGCGCGTTGCCGCGGTCTCCGCGCCCACGTGGCGCGTGGAGCTCGCAACCGCCCCGCCCCCGGCCACTTGAGCCCAGAACCCCACTCGCCCTCTCCCCCTCCCTCATTTGCGCACCTGCAGGCCTCTCTCTCACCTCCCCCTCGCTGCGCGCACGCCAGAGCGCCTTCGCCGCGAACCGCCGCCGTCCCGAGCTCGTTTCCCCGTCGCCGTTGGAGCTCCGCCGTGCCTTCAGCCACGGTGAGCTTCGCCCCGACGTCCGCAACCCGGGACGCGCTCCAATTTCCCCTTCCCCTCCCTATTTCCCTCTGCCCGCGCTCACCCGCCGTCCTCCGTGCAGCTGCGGAGGTCCGCCACCGCCGACCCAGGCCGTCGTCGCGCCTTTGCCGCCACCGAGGAGTCCCCGGAGTCCGCCTTGAGGTAAGGAACCTCCCCTGCCCCCTCCCTTCCTCTCTATTGCTCTCTACTGCGCTTAATTGCTCGCCGGAGTCCCACAACACCGCCGCCGAGCCGCTTCGCCGTGGACCGCCCCCCTCCGGTGCCCCTGCCCCGACCTAGCCCCCACCGGACGATTCCCCGCGCCCTCCCCAACCTTCCCGGCCGCTCGGGCCACCCCAGAGACCCGCAGAGCGCCCGCGCCCCTCGTCTCCGGCGAGCCCTCCGCCGCGGAGACGAGCGCTGCCGCCTCTGCTAGCCGGTAGGAAAGGCCAAGGCCGGCCACCCGACCCCCGCCGTTCACTCCAGATCGGGCGGCCCTGATTCAATTAGCCCGGGCCCAATCCTGGCCGTCCGCCGGAGATCCAACGGCCCAGGGCCGCTTCCCTCACACCCCGCGCCCGCTCTGCCGCCCGGCCCCGCCTGTCAGCCCCCCGCGCCCACTCTGCCGCCCGGCCCCGCCTGTCAGCCGCTCAGGCCGCTGCGCGCTCGCGCGCCCGCCCGTGGATCTAATCTCGGGCGTTGATCTGAGATCCGACGGCCGTAGGAGCCCGATACCCCTTCGCCCGCGCGTTTTCTTAAAGAGACCCCCGGTTTTCTGAAATTTAACCCGCCGTCCCTGGATTCTCACGGTTAGGTCCTCGGACCTTTTATTTAATTCAAAATAAGTATTTAGGGTATATTTTTAATCCCTAAACTTGTAAAATTCATAACTTTGTCATATGAACTCCAAATTAGGGGCTTCAAATTGCAAAATGCTCATAGTATTTTTGTCTACCTATTTAACCAATGTTTCCCTGCTGTTTTTATGTCCCAATTAATAGTTGATCATTAGGATAAGATTAAGGTTATTGGAACCCCTAATTGAGATAAATAAAAGATAGAAGACTTTAATAAAAGTGGGAGCACCTAAGTTTATGGACTTAAAAACCATGTAATGATTAAACCCCACCATTGACTTAAACCTGATTAGTGGATAATGAATCATTTTGTATAGTCCTCTACCCTAGACCTAGGGAATACCAGAGTGCCTATCCCCTTTCTATCATGAACTTGTGATCTCTCTGCTGCATATGTTTGGTATATTATTTTTGTTTGTTATTTCCCAAGTGCATAGTGTGAATGATTACTTTACGTAGACAACGAGCAGTCTGTGTTTCCCGAGGGAGTTGTAGAGGAAGTTCCTGATCAACAGTTTGGTGAAGGCAAGTGTCCTCTGACCCATTATGTCCTATTCACTTATAACTTACTATATCCCGCATTACTTACTTGAAACCTAAGGATTGACTAGCTTTACACTTTACTTTATCCTTGATGACCTTATGGGCTGTTATGGTTAGCACTCTGCTATTGCCTTAACTTAATCAATGAACATGATGTGACTATTTATGATACTGTTATCCTGATGATGTTGATGGTCTGGTGATACTCTAGGGGGCTCAAGCTGTTTCCTGAGTACCTCTCCGTAAGGACCTGTTCGTTGAGAGACCACCCGGGATAACAGTGCAACCATGAGGGTGAAATGGGATGCCCTTAGCTAATTAATTAGAGGAACTAGAGGTGTAGTTGCTTCGCCGTCGTGCCGTCAATGGGGTCCAGGCACAGTGCTTGCTCTGCCGAGGCTGAGTGCCGAGGTTCTTTCGTTTTGCTTTTGTTAGTCACTCTCCTGCGGGGAGGAGTACTGTGTTTATCAAACTGGAGAAACCTAACGGGCAGCTATGATCTCTAGGGAATCTTTGTAAAAGCTACGTAGTGATACCCTGCCGGACCACCTAGGAAGTGATCAATGGGGATTAGCTCTCCCCGGGCAGAAAGGGAATCACGGCTCATGGGTAAAGTGTGCGACCTCTGCAGAGGGTAGTGAAACTGATATATCAGCCGTGCTCACGGTTAAGAGCAGCCTTGGGATCCTCTTTGATTAGAGATACAGATGGTTCAAGATACAAGGATTATGTTATGGTTTTGGTTCGAATATGATGATGTTGTTTCTTCGATGAGGAAATGATTCAGGGGTTGGTTAATGCTAAAATCTGGCTTCTACTAATGATAAATACCTGACCAAATAAAAGCAACTGCTTGAGCCTAACCCCACATAAAGCTAGTCCACTTCAGCCAAACGGGACATTTGCTGAGTACGTTGATGTGTACTCATCCTTGCTTTACCACAAAACACCAGGTTGTCCGCATTGTAACCACTGCTCAGGAGAAGGCGAAGCCGTGGAAGGAGACTTCCAGGAGTTCCAAGACTACGATGAATTCTAGGTGTGGGTTGGCGGCAACCCCCAGTCAGCTGCCTGTGAAGGCCTTATCTTTACTGCGTTTCGCTAGCACTTTGATTTAACTGTTAAGTTGATGACTATGTGGATGTCTATGACTCTGTGATGTAATAAGTTAATACTCTTTTAAGTTACTATTCGAGCACTGTGCGATGATGTTCATTTATGTAATCGCTGTGTACGTGAATTCTGATCCTGGCACATACATAGTTCGCATTCGGTTTGCCTTCTAAAACCGGGTGTGACATAAGTGGTATCAAAGCCCGTGCTGACTGTAGGACCGCTGACCTAGAGTAGCACTGGTCGTACTAAGGACTATTGACCTTCCCCCTCACCTTGACCTCTGATGTTTACTTCAAAAGTCGGTCACCTCGACCAACCCTATGTTTTACTACATATATATACTATATTATACCTTGTTAAAATTTTTATCTTGTTCTGTCTATGGTTTATTCACTTGTCATATTAGTTCTGCTCTTACTCTTATGCTTACGGTGTCTTTTGTAGATGGCTCGTCTTAGACACACTGCACGTAAGTCGGTGATTCCTTTCCTGCCGTCTCGACTTGCGGAGCGTCCTCTGCGCCGCACCGTGTCCGGTCAGTCGAGTCACCTGGAGAGACTGCACCACCGCCTGCGTGAGGAGCAGGAACGCTGGCGCCAGCACAGAGAGCAGCAGGGCTCTTCCTCCCCACCCCAGCAGGAGGTGGAGTCCGTGAGGCCCCGTTCCTCTGTTGCCCAGCTGGAGGCGCCCCCTGCACCACCGCGGGACGCCCCGGCTGTTGGAGGAGCTACCAGAGGAAGTCCTGGAGGAGACCCCAACGACGACGACGACTCAGACCACAGCACAGAGTCCTCTGAGCCGCAGGAGGCGGAAGGATGGGTCGCCCGACCCATCACCCGTGACGCCGCTCGCGGTTGTCACTTCCACGACGCACTCGACACCTTGCTGCGCCAGGCTTTTGACCGGCACACCTGGTCGATCGAGTATCGTTGTGTAGTCTACCAGCACAGCCGCGGGAGGTACCCGGACCGCTGGGAGGCTATCTGCCTAGTTCGCCATCCAGAGGATGACCTCCGGGGTGCAGAGGCCGTTTCGGAGCACTATTCCATCTCCGAGAGGGACACTGCAGAGGCGGCCATGCAGGATGCAGCACGACGTGCACTCTCCCAGTACTGTTCTTTGTTCGGTGGGGTGGCCGACGGTCTTAACCTTCGGTACTACCCCCGCCGCCCTACTGGCAGCACAGAGAGTGTGGTTGTCTCACCTGTTGGTGAGGCTAACCCTAGGTTGAGCAGCACAGTCAACCTAGTCGCAGTGCTTAACACTGAGCTGGATCACTCTCTGGACGAGCTGAGCAGGGCTCAAACGGAGATTGCGGAGTTGCGTGCTGAGCTGGCAGAGCGCCATCACCAGGAGGGTGGTTCTCCCGCTCCTGTTGGGACTCAGCACCCTTACCGCTCGCCGCCACGTGGTCACCACACTTATGGTTCCCCTGCCTGTAAGACCAGGATAGATCTGGATCCTTAGATCGTTAGCGTTGAAGTTTGTAATAATTCTTAAGTCAAATGTCTTAGTCTTAGATAGTTAGTTTAGTTTGCTTATCAGTTGTTTCCAATTAGCTTAGTTTGCTTATCAGTTGCTTGCATGCTTGTTATGATGAACTTGTGCTGGATTTGAATCTTTGTAATGACTTGTCACACCCGGGTTTTAGGGGCACCAAGACCCGGGCGCGAACATAAACACCAGGTATGCTGGGACCAAGTCTCACACATATGATGAATCATGGTACAGGATCGAATGTCACATCTTTACTATATAATAGGAGTTCTATACAAAATAAATAAATAATTTCATTATAAGAAGACAACGGTCCAGCAACCAAAGTTGACTGGGAGACGACGGCCTAGACCTCTCACGATCACATCGCAGCATCCTCCAAGCGCCTCATCCTGGGGTACCTGTTCTTGACCTGTGGGGGTGTGAGACAGCAAGAGTGAGCTCACATACGTTCATCGCTCAACAAGTTGTGGGGAATAATGTGTATGAACTCGCCAAAGGTGGGAGCTCATGTGAAGTGTAAGGCTTACCAAAGAGGATGGCTGAAGCTGAGCATTGCTTTTAAAGTTGGTCAAAATTTTATTAGCAATTACTAAGTATAAGTAAATACCAACCCAGTTAAATAGTAGAACAAAAGTAACAACTCCACCTGCGATGCAATGCATATGACAAATTGAGTTTAAGTTCCATAATTTAATCATGTGAGGGTCCGAGCTGCTCATGACCGTGAGCACGGCTAGTATACCAGTTTTACACTCTGCAGAGGTTGCGCATCTTTACCCACAAGTCATGTTACCCATCTGCCAAGGGATCGCGACTTCCCATACACCTCTACCGAGGAGGCGAGGCAGGGTAACACTACGAGGCCTTTACAAAGTTCCACTAGCTTCAGAAAACCCGCTACAGTTTATAGGAAGTTCCAATGCAGGAATCCCTTGCAGGACCGCCATCGCAGCAAAATCCTCCCGAGGGCCTCCCTACACTGACCACTCCCCTACTGCCCTTGCCCCTTTCGGGTAAGGTAGTCTTCCACTAGCTTTCCTAATTAATCAGCCAAGGGGTCCCATTCCTCCCTTGTGGTAGCACTGTTTTCCCGGGTGGTCGCTCCATGTTCCAATTAACATAATGATCTTATCATGAACAGTAAATAGCAACTGATAACAAAAGTATGAATAATTTGTATCTCAAGCCCAAATCCACATATAGCACTAGCAAGTACTACCCAGAAAGTTTAGTGGTAAACAAGGCATATAGATAGACAAACTAGGGTAACCTATTAGGTCCCATCAAATTAACCTATGCAGATCATTATGATTAATCAGAACATGAGTGGGTAAAAGAAGTGATCAAGGGCACAACTTGCCTGGGACTTGAGATTCCAGGTACCAGGATGATCTTCAGATGACACGTGTCCTCACTGCTAAACGTAGCAACACAGACATACATGGTATAGGCAAAATTAACATTACACCAAACATATATGCAAAATACACAGTAATAATCTACACATTAAAATAAAATTCTAGGAACAGAAATCATAATTTTTGGACTTATAGATTTTAAGTTATGAATTTTCAAAGGTTTCATGTGTTTAAAATGGATTAAGTGAGAGATTAAATTTCTAATTGTTTTCATGACAAAACAGAGGCTCTAGGTGGTAGAGAATAAAATTACAACATTTTAGGAAGTGGAATGGATTCATTTGGACTAGAAATGGATTTTCTATGATTTAAACAAGTTCTAGCATTTATTTATCTAATAAAAATCCATTTTCTATTTCATTTATTCAAATTAAATGGGTTCTGGACTGGGCCTCATTTTCCAGAAAACCCAGGGGCTATCCCGCAAGATCGCCAAGACACAGAGAATAGTTGAGAGGGACGGCGGGTTAGTTTCTCAGAAGCCAAGGGTTTCTTTAGTAAAAAGGCCAACGCGAAGGGGTATCAGTGGTTGTCGGCCGTTGGATCTGTTTTCAAGGGACAAGTTTAGATCGGTGTATTATGCGAACCGGTATTCAATCCGGGCCGCAGGATTCGCGATCTACGACCCATATTTTAAGTAATCGTGACTGCCCCAGGGCCATCCGATCAAAATCAAACGGATCCGATTCCATGCACGAAGCGTTACTCTCTCTTCTAATCTCGAACGTCTGCTCCACGATCAACGGCCCCCATCGTTTCTCCCAATCCCACCCTAAAACACGGCGGCGCCGCCGCACTTCAACGGCGGAGAAGTCCGGTGAGCAGGCAACACGGCGCAAAAGCAGGCCAAAACCCATACGGGTGTGTACAAAACGCGTACAGGGTCGAGGCGGACAGGATAGGGAGGTTCTCACCGAGAATTTTGCCGCTACGAGCTATGTCCACAGCTGAGCGTATTGCTGCGGCGGAGGAGAAGGTGCGACGAGGAATTCCGGCGCTCCATGCCAATAGCGCTGCAATTCCGGGCTTTGGGCGACTTCAGTGCAACCCGGAGACCAGCCCGGACGCATTTCCGAGCCCTTCCCGATGCACGACGCGGAATCCGACCGGCGGCGGAGTTCTTCTTCTCTCTCTACCCTCCGCCAACGGTTCAATAGGTGACTGGGTACTCGACGAGATGGATAAGGAAGCTAGAGCGGCCGGGTTATATAGGGGCGGGGTGAGTCCGAGCTGAGAGGGTTGGTTGCGCCATGCACGACGACCGAGCGGAGGTCCGGTGAGGACGCCGCGAAAATCGGTCAGGGAATCGCGTTCTGTTGGGGAAGATGACTCCTGACGACATGGGTCCACACACCAGAGAGCGCGGGGATGGTTGGCCGAAGGGACCCACATGTCATCGGATGAATGAGAAACGACTGGCACTGGCTGGATGGGCTGCGGTGCCGTTGAGAGGCTGGAGACCTGACTAGAGGGGCCCGCCTGGCAGTGCCCCAACCGGAAAAGAAAAGGAAGAGGAGCAGAGTGGGCTGGCGCGGAGGAGAAGGAAAGGTGGGCCGAAATGGTGCAGTCCGGCCCAGTAAGCTTTTTATTCCTTTTCTTTTTCTGATTTCCCCTTTCTTTCTTATTTTCAAGTTCAATTTGAGTTTCTAACTTGAATTCAAACTTGTGTCAAGCTTATTCTTAATTTATAATGTGACTTTAAAAGTATAAATTTTGGAAATATATAAATTTCCTTTATATTATATATATATCTTCTCTTTTTCTCTTCTACATAATATTTCCAAAACCCCAAAGTGCAACTTTGGGTTAACTTCAAATTCTCAATTCCATTATTATATTTTATTATTATTTTAAATGCACATACAATTAAAACTCCAACATGAGTGCCAAATATGGTTCTATTTATTATTTTATTCACTTAAGCAAATGCTTTTAAATAGGGAGATGAGTCTTCAAATGTTATGAGAGTTCTAAAGAGAGAGAAAAAGAAAAATTCTAATGCAAGATCTTTGAGAAATTGTGCTATATTCTCAAAATGAGATTTAGGGTGTTACATGACTGTTGCCAACCTGTGGGTTTCTCCTGCAGTTTGGCCTAGCTATAATGTTAATAAAGTCAGTTATTTAGTTGGGAAGCCATTTACTTCTACTTTCCTTTCTATCTGAGAAGCTGTGTTGAATCATAATGAGGATCAGTGAAGCTCTCTGTTCACTCAGTGTCATGAAGAATTCTGTATTTCCTTTTCTTATGCTGAAGGGTTGTAAGATCAACGCTGATGTATGAATGTCTTCCACAGATGTCTGACAACAGGCGCCGATGCAACAGGCGTGCTCAGCAAGAGCAGCAGGACCAGCAGGAGGAACAACAGAGGCAGCCTCCCCCGCCACCCCCGATGTCAGTGGAGCAGATGTTCTTGATGCAGACTCAGGCAGTGCAGGCCATTGGGCAGACTCTGGCAGCCATGCAGCAGGCTCAACAGCAACCCCAACCCCAATTGCAAGTACAGATGCCCCAGATGCCACGGGATAAGCGTGGTGAGTTCATGAGAGGGCACCCTCCTACCTTCGCCCATTCTGCCGACCCCATGGATGCAGAAGACTGGCTGCGCGTAGTGGAAAGAGAACTGCGCACCGCCCAATGTAACGACAGGGAGAAGGTTCTGTATGGTCCCCGTCAGCTAAGGGGAGCAGCCCAGTCCTGGTGGGAGTCCTACCTCGCCACACATGCTGACCCCGAAGCCATCACCTGGGAAGAATTCAGCGAGAGTTTCCGCAGGTACCATGTGCCGGAGGGATTGATGATCGTGAAGAAGGAGTTTCTGGCTCTGAAGCAGGGACCCCTGTCTGTTAGTGAATACAGAGACAAGTTTCTGCAGCTATCTCGGTATGCACCTGAGGATGTCAACACTGATGCTAAAAGGCAGTACAGGTTCATGAGGGGTTTGGTGGATCCCCTGCATTACCAGCTGATGAATCACACCTTCCCCACCTTCCAGCACCTGATCGATAGGGCAGTTATGACTGAGAAGAAGCGTAAGGATATGGAAGATCGGAAGCGCAAGATGAGTGGACCCCAGACCGGAGGCATCAGCCGTCCACATTTCTCAGGCAGTTCATCTCAGCAAAGCAGGCCTGGTCACCCACAAGGATATCAGAATCAGAACCAGCGTCCACATCAGCAGCAGTTTCAGAGGCAGCACCCACAGCAGCAGCAGCAGTATCGTCAACACAGCCAGCAGGGAGGTAATCAGTATCAGAAGCAGAACAACCAGGCACCTCGCCTTCCTGCCCCAGTAGCAAACCAGAGCAACCAAGTAGCCCCAGCACAAGGAGGGGGTAGAGGATGTTTCCACTGTGGAGAACAAGGCCACTGGGCGATGCAATGCCCGAAGAAGGCGGCGCATTAGCAGACCAACCCCAATGCTCCAACAAGGCAAGGTGTACTGCAGCCAACAGCAGGCAATCGTAACCAAGCGTACAACCGTAGAAAGGTGAACCACTTGGAGGCCGAAGCGATCCAGGATGCACCAGATGTGGCAATAGGTATGTTCTCAGTCGAATCTCATCCCACGAAAGTGCTATTTGATACTGGTGCAACTCATTCATTTGTCACTACAACCTGGGTAGAATTGCATAACATCTCAGTAGAGGCAATGATGCCGCCCATGAGGATTAATTCAGTTGGTGGCAAGGTGCGAACAGATAAAATATGCTCAAATATAAGGGTGGAAATAAGGGGGATAGGATTCCCCAGTGACTTAATAGTAATAGACACCCCTGGGATAGATGTCATCCTAGGGATGAATTGGTTAATGAAGTATGAAGCAAATGTTAGCTGTGACAAGAGGACCGTAACATTGAAGTCCCCGTCAGGAGAAGAGGTAGTGGCCGAGCTAAGGATGCCTAAATAAGCGGAGGGTGCCTGTCACCAGGTTTCAGTTGATAGTAAGGAGCCCAACCCGCTCGAGGCTATCAAGGTTGTGTCGGACTTTCCGGACGTATTTCCTGAGGAGCTAACGGGCATGCCACCCGAGAGAAAAGTCGAATTTGCCATAGAGCTTATCCCTGGTACCGCCCCCATTTCCAAAAGAGCCTACCGAGTGTCTGGACCAGAATTGGTGGAACTCAAGAAGCAGATAGATGAGATGTTAGAGAAGGGTTACATCAGACCAAGTACCTCGCCTTGGGCCGCTCCGGTGTTGTTTGTAGAGAAGAAAGATGGTACCAAAAGGATGTGCATAGACTACAGAGCCTTGAATGAAGTCACGGTCAAAAACAAGTACCCCCTGCCAAGGATAGAAGATTTGTTCGACCAGCTCAGAGGTGCCAGCGTATTCTCGAAGATAGATCTGAGATCAGGTTACCATCAACTCAGAATCCGACCCTCGGACATACCGAAGACGGCATTCATCACCAAGTACGGGTTATATGAATTCACAGTTATGTCCTTTGGTTTGACAAATGCGCCCGCCTTCTTTATGTACCTGATGAACAGTGTGTTCATGGATTATCTGGACAAGTTTGTGGTAGTGTTTATCGATGATATTCTTATATACTCTCAAAGTGAGGAAGATCATGTAGAGCATTTGAAGATGGTATTGCAAAGACTTCGAGAGCATCAGCTGTATGCCAAGCTGGGCAAATGCGAGTTCTGGATTCATGAAGTCCTGTTTTTGGGTCACATCATAAATCAAGATGGGTTGGCAGTGGATCCAAAGAAGGTGGCAGATATCCTGAACTGGAAAGCACCAAAGGATGTTCGTGGGATCAAGAGCTTCATTGGAATGGCTGGGTAATACAGGCGTTTCATCGAAGGCTTCTCAAAGATTGCTAGACCAATGACAGCGTTACTAGCGAAGAAGGTTGAGTTCAAGTGGACCCAAAAGTGTCAGGAAGCATTTGAAGAACTGAAAAATAGGTTGACTACAGCTCCGGTGTTAGTCCTGCCTGATGTTCACAAGCCATTCTCAGTGTATTGCGATGCTTCTTACACCGGATTGGGATGTGTGCTAATGCAAGAAGGAAGAGTTGTAGCATATTCATCTCGACAGCTGAAGATCCATGAGAAAAATTATCCCACACATGACCTGGAGTTGGCAGCAGTGGTTCATGCCTTGAAGACCTGGAGACATTACCTGTATGGGCAGAAGTGCGACATTTACACAGATCATAAAAGTCTGAAGTACATATTCACCCAGTCAGAGTTAAACATGAGACAGCGAAGATGGTTGGAATTGATCAAGGACTACGAGTTGGAGATACATTACCATCCAGGCAAAGCCAATGTGGTTGCAGATGCTCTGAGCAGGAAGAGTCAAGTCAATATGATGGCCACGTACCCAATGCCATATGAGTTAGCCAAGGAGTTCGACAGACTGAGTCTCGGTTTCCTGAACAGTACGCAAGGAGTAACAGTGGAATTAGAACCCACCCTAGAGCGGGAGATCAAAGAAGGGCAGAAGGATGATGAAAGCATCAACAAGATCCGGCAGCTAATCTTAGAAGGAAGAGGCAAAGACTTTCGAGAGGATGAAGAGGGGGTAATATGGTTCAAGGATCGGTTGTGCGTCCCCGACCTCAAACCTATTCGGGAGCTGATCCTAAAGGAAGCTCATGAGACAGCCTACTCCATACACCCGGGAAGTGAAAAGATGTACCAGGATTTAAAAAGGAGGTTTTGGTGGTATGGCATGAAAAGAGAAATCACAGAATATGTCGCCATCTGTGATAGCTGTCAGAGGACCAAAGCAGAGCATCAAAGGCCTGCCGGATTGTTGCAGCCATTGCGGATTCCTCAGTGGAAGTGGGATGAGATCGGGATGGATTTTATAGTTGGCCTACCCCGTACCCGGGCCGGCTATGATTCCATCTGGGTGGTTGTGGACCGCTTAACAAAGGTGGCCCATTTCATACCTGTGAAGACCACATACACCGGAGCAACGTTAGCTGAGTTATACATGTCACAGATAGTTTGCCTTCATGGTGTGCCGAAGAAGATAGTGTCAGATCGAGGAACGCAGTTCACCTCTCATTTTTGGCAGCAGCTACAAGAAGCTTTGGGCACCCATTTGAACTTCAGCTCGGCTTATCACCCGCAGACAGACGGTCAGACTGAAAGAACTAATCAGATCCTAGAAGATATGCTGAGAGCCTGTGCGTTGCAAGACAAGTCAGGATGGGACAAAAGGTTACCTTATGCAGAATTCTCCTACAACAATAGCTATCAGGCTAGCTTGAAGATGTCACCGTTTCAGGCACTCTATGGACGGAGTTGTAGGACTCCGCTGCATTGGGACCAGCCTGGAGAGAGACAGGTGTTTGGCCCCGACATTTTGCTTGAAGCCGAAGAGAATATCAAAATGGTTCGGGAGAATCTGAAGATAGCCCAGTCAAGACAGCGAAGCTATGCGGACCGAAGGAGAAGAGAACTGAGTTTCGAAGTGGGGGATTTCGTCTATCTGAAGGTGTCACCTATCAGGGGAGTCAGAAGGTTCGGAGTTAAAGGCAAGTTAGCACCCCGGTACGTTGGACCATATCAGATTCAAGCAAAGCGTGGAGAAGTGGCTTACCAACTCAACCTACCAGAAAGTTTGTCGACAGTGCACAATGTGTTCCACGTGTCACAATTGAAGAAGTGTCTGCGAGTACCAGAAGAACAGTTGCCAGTGGAGGGTTTGGAAGTCCAGGAGGATCTGACATACATAGAGAAGCCAACGCAGATTCTGGAGTTTGCAGACAGAGTCACCCGGAGGAATACCATCAGAATGTGCAAAGTCAGATGGGGTCACCACTCCGAGGAAGAAGCAACCTGGGAACGAGAAGATGATCTGAAGGCCAAATACCCTGAACTCTTTGCTGCCCAACCCTGAATCTCGGGGCGAGATTCTTTTAAGGGGGATAGGTTTGTAACACCCTGAATTTGGGGGTATAAAATTTCTTTGCTCATATTCACAAATTCAGGTGTTACTTCTCTTTTCTCATCCTTCCCCAATCTTCTCTTTCTCATTTCTATAGGAGGAAAGTGGTTATTTTATTTGTAACTATAGTCTATTAGCTCAAACTCCAAGGGAGTATGAATTGTTGCATCATGCTGAACCCTAGATTTCACTTTTGTTTGGTGCATAATTCTCAAAAAGTCTAATTTGAATTTGTGGCTTATTTGAATTTGAATCAAATAGAGAAAATAAAAAGAAAAGAGAAAACAAATACCAGAATAAAAGAAAAAGGGAAAGAAGCCCAACCCTGCCGCCCCCTCGGCCTTTCGGCCCAGCCGGCCCAACCCCCCGCGCGCGCCTCTTCCCCCCCCGCTCTCTCTGCCCTGGCGGGCCCGCCCGTCAGCGCGGCCGCCGTCTCCACGCCCGCCTCCCTCTCTCTCTGCTCGCGGGCCCGGCCTGTCAGCCCCGTCTTCCCCGCGTAATCGCCGCCCGAGCTGCGCGTTGCCGCGGTCTCCGCGCCCACGTCGCGCGTGGAGCTCGCAACCGCCCCGCCCCCGGCCACTTGAGCCCAGAACCCCACTCGCCCTCTCCCCCTCCCTCATTTGCGCACCTGCAGGCCTCTCTCTCACCTCCCCCTCGCTGCGCGCACGCCAGAGCGCCTTCGCCGCGAACCGCCGCCGTCCCGAGCTCGTTTCCCCGTCGCCGTTGGAGCTCCGCCATGCCTTCAGCCACGGTGAGCTTCGCCCCGACGTCCGCAACCCGGGACGCGCTCCAATTTCCCCTTCCCCTCCCTATTTCCCTCTGCCCGCGCTCACCCGCCGTCCTCCGTGCAGCCGCGGAGGTCCGCCACCGTCGACCCGGGCCGTCGTCGCGCCTTTGCCGCCACTGAGGAGTCCCCGGAGTCCGCCTTGAGGTAAGGAACCTCCCCTGCCCTCTCCCTTCCTCTCTATTGCTCTCTACTGCGCTTAATTGCTCGCCGGAGTCCCACAGCACCGCCGCCGAGCCGCTTCGCCGTGGACCGCCCCCCTCCGGTGCCCCTGCCCCGACCTAGCCCCCACCGGACGATTCCCCGCGCCCTCCCCAACCTTCCCGGCCGCTCGGGCCACCCCAGAGACCCGCAGAGCGCCCGCGCCCCTCGTCTCCGGCGAGCCCTCCGCCGCGGAGACGAGCGCCGCCGCCTCTGCTAGCCGGTAGGAAAGGCCAAGGCCGGCCACCCGACCCCCGCCGTTCACTCCAGATCGGGCGGCCCTGATTCAATTAGCCCGGGCCCAATCCTGGCCGTCCGCCGGAGATCCAACGGCCCAGGGCCGCTTCCCTCACACCCCGCGCCCGCTCTGCCGCCCGGCCCCGCCTGTCAGCCCCCCGCGCCCACTCTGCCGCCCGGCCCCGCCTGTCAGCCGCTCAGGCCGCTGCGCGCTCGCGCGCCCGCCCGTGGATCTAATCTCGGGCGTTGATCTGAGATCCGACGGCCGTAGGAGCCCGATACCCCTTCGCCCGCGCGTTTTCTTAAAGAGACCCTCGGTTTTCTGAAATTTAACCCGCCGTCCCTGGATTCTCACGGTTAGGTCCTCGGACCTTTTATTTAATTCAAAATAAGTATTTAGGGTATATTTTTAATCCCTAAACTTGTAAAATTCATAACTTTGTCATATGAACTCCAAATTAGGGGCTTCAAATTGCAAAATGCTCATAGTATTTTTGTCTACCTATTTAACCAATGTTTCCCTGCTGTTTTTATGTCCCAATTAATAGTTGATCATTAGGATAAGATTAAGGTTATTGGAACCCCTAATTGAGATAAATAAAAGATAGAAGACTTTAATAAAAGTGGGAGCACCTAAGTTTATGGACTTAAAAACCATGTAATGATTAAACCCCACCATTGACTTAAACCTGATTAGTGGATAATGAATCATTTTGTATAGTCCTCTACCCTAGACCTAGGGAATACCAGAGTGCCTATCCCCTTTCTATCATGAACTTGTGATCTCTCTGCTGCATATGTTTGGTATATTATTTTTGTTTGTTATTTCCCAAGTGCATAGTGTGAATGATTACTTTACATAGACAACGAGCAGTCTGTGTTTCCCGAGGGAGTTGCAGAGGAAGTTCCTGATCAACAGTTTGGTGAAGGCAAGTGTCCTCTGACCCATTATGTCCTATTCACTTATAACTTACTATATCCCGCATTACTTACTTGAAACCTAAGGATTGACTAGCTTTACACTTTACTTTATCCTTGATGACCTTATGGGCTGTTATGGTTAGCACTCTGCTATTGCCTTAACTTAATCAATGAACATGATGTGACTATTTATGATACTGTTATCCTGATGATGTTGATGGTCTGGTGATACTCTAGGGGGCTCAGGCTGTTTCCTGAGTACCTCTCCGTAAGGACCTGTTCGTTGAGAGACCACCCGGGATAACAGTGCAACCATGAGGGTGAAATGGGATGCCCTTAGCTAATTAATTAGAGGAACTAGAGGTGTAGTTGCTTCGCCGTCGTGCCGTCAATGGGGTCCAGGCACAGTGCTTGCTCTGCCGAGGCTGAGTGCCGAGGTTCTTTCGTTTTGCTTTTGTTAGTCACTCTCCTGCGGGGAGGAGTACTGTGTTTATCAAACTGGAGAAACCTAACGGGCAGCTATGATCTCTAGGGAATCTTTGTAAAAGCTACGTAGTGATACCCTGCCGGACCACCTAGGAAGTGATCAATGGGGATTAGCTCTCCCCGGGCAGAAAGGGAATCACGGCTCATGGGTAAAGTGTGCGACCTCTGCAGAGGGTAGTGAAACTGATATATCAGCCGTGCTCACGGTTAAGAGCAGCCTTGGGATCCTCTTTGATTAGAGATACAGATGGTTCGAGATACAAGGATTATGTTATGGTTTTGGTTCGAATATGATGATGTTGTTTCTTCGATGAGGAAATGATTCAGGGGTTGGTTAATGCTAAAATCTGGCTTCTACTAATGATAAATACCTGACCAAATAAAAGCAACTGCTTGAGCCTAACCCCACATAAAGCTAGTCCACTTCAGCCAAACGGGACATTTGCTGAGTACGTTGATGTGTACTCATCCTTGCTTTACCACAAAACACCAGGTTGTCCGCATTGTAACCACTGCTCAGGAGAAGGCGAAGCCGTGGAAGGAGACTTCCAGGAGTTCCAAGACTACGACGAATTCTAGGTGTGGGTTGGCGGCAACCCCCAGTCAGCTGCCTGTGAAGGCCTTATCTTTACTGCGTTTCGCTAGCACTTTGATTTAACTGTTAAGTTGATGACTATGTGGATGTCTATGACTCTGTGATGTAATAAGTTAATACTCTTTTAAGTTACTATTCGAGCACTGTGTGATGATGTTCATTTATGTAATCGCCGTGTACGTGAATTCTGATCCTGGCACGTACATAGTTCGCATTCGGTTTGCCTTCTAAAACCGGGTGTGACAGATAGGAAGAGTACATCGGGGACGTGCCAATTCTTAGGAAGGTCCCTGGTGTCGTGGAACTCTAAGAAACAAACTTCCATTGCCCTATCCACCGCTGAGGCCGAGTACGTTGCCGCAGGACAGTGTTGTGCGCAACTACTCTGGATGAGGCAAACCCTCAGGGACTTTGGCTACAATCTGAGCAAAGTCCCACTCCTATGTGACAATGAGAGTGCTATCCGAATAGCGGAAAATCCTGTTGAGGACAGCCGCACAAAGCACATTGACATCCGGCATCACTTTTTGAGAGACCACCAGCAAAAGGGAGATATCGAAGTGTTTCATGTTAGCACTGAGAACCAGCTAGCCGATATCTTCACTAAGCCTTTAGATGAGAAGACCTTTTGCAGGCTGCATAGTGAGCTAAATGTCCTAGATTCCCGGAACTTGGATTGAATTATAGCATACATGTGTTTATGCCCTTGATCATGTTCCTTCTACATTTGTTGCTTATGTTTGGTGCTCAAGTTGTACAAACTCTCCCTGGACCTCACAAGTCCTTTTGGAAGCCATGCACATATTTAGGGGGAGCTGTGCTACAACTTGACCCTTTGAGACTAACCGTGTGCTTGAGTTTCCTTGTTTTAGTCTCAAAGGTGGATTGAAAGGGAAAGGTGAACATGGACCATAAAAGACTTCCACTGCACTCCGATGAAAGGGTAATTACTTCCAAGTTCATCTTGTGAACTCTTATTGCCATTGAACTCTTATTTGAAGATTTGGTGAGGCAATGGGGTTAAAGGGCCAAGATTGATCCCGTTTTGGTGCTTGATGCCAAAGGGGGAGAAAATAAAGGCCAAAGTGATAAATGGATCAGCTACCACTTGAGAGATTTTGAAAACAGTAGAATAGAGCTTTTGGTTTGTCAAAACTCTTTTGTTGTCTCTCTTGTCAAAAGTTGGCTTCTTGTGGGGAGAAGTGTCGATCATGGGAAAACATGGGAAAAAGGGGAGTTTTTGTTGTCTTGAATCATTTTCTCTTGGAATGACTCTCTTTATGTTTTAACAAGTGTGTTTGACTTAGAGATAGAGATTTGAGTTTGTTTTGCAAAAACAAATCAAGTGGTGGCAAAAAGGGTGATCCATATATGTCAAATCTGAATCAAAACAATTTGAGTTCTTATTTGAAGTGTTTTTGTATTTGTTCCACTTACTTTATATTGTGTTGGCATAAATCACCAAAAAGGGGGAGATTGAAAGGGAAATGTGCCCTTGGGCCATTTCTAAGTGTTTTGGTGATTTAGTGTCAAACACATGTGCCTAAGTGTTAAATGGTGGACAAAATACAAATTGAGTGTAAAGGTATGTTTCTCAGACTTAGTACATTGTTTTAGAGACTAATGTATTGTGTCTAAGTGCTGGAAACAGGAAAAGAACAATTGGAAATGTCTTGGCTCGAGCAGCCAAGACTCTGCTCAGTCTGGAAGCACCGGACTGTCCGGTGGTGCACCGGACAGTGTCCGGTGCGCCAGGCTGGCTCGAGCGAACTGGCCGCGCTCAGGAATTCACCGGCGACGTACGACTATAATTCACCGGACTGTACGGTGTGCACCGGACTGTCCGGTGAGCCAACAGTCGGCCGAGCCAACGGTCGGCCACGCGATCCGCGCGGGACACGTGGCCGAGCCAACAGCTAGAAGGGGGCACCGGACTGTACGGTGTGCACCGAACATGTCCGGTGCACCAACGGCTCTCAGGCTGCCAACAGTCGATTGCGCCATTTTTGGAAGGAAATCGGGCAGCGGACATGTCCGGTGCGCCAGACGACAGAAGGCAAGATCAGCCTTCCTAGATTGCTCTCAACGGCTCCTAGCTGCCTTGGGGCTATAAAAGAGACCCCTAGGCGCATGAAGGAGTACAACAAGCATACCTGCAACATTCCTAAGCACCAAGACATCGATTTCGCGCATTTGTTTCATTGTGATAGCATATAGAGCTCTAGTGGAGTTGTAAACTCATTGGGTTGTGTTGCGAGCTCTTGTTGCGACTTCTGTGCGTGTTGACTCTGTGATTCTTGTGTCTTGTGTGTGTTGCTAATCCCTCCCTTGCTCCGTGCTTCTTTGTGAATTTCAAGTGTAAGGGCGAGAGGCTCCAAGTTGTGGAGATTCCTCGCAAACGGGATTAAGAAAAGCAAGCAAAACACCGTGGTATTCAAGTGGGTCTTTGGACCGCTTGAGAGGGGTTGATTGCAACCCTCGTCCATTGGGACGCCACAACGTGGAGTAGGCAAGCGTTGGTCTTGGCCGAACCACGGGATAACCACCGTGCCATCTCTGTGATTGATCTCTTGTTGGTTATTGTGTTTTGTCAAGACTCCTCTCTAGCCACTTGGCAATCACTGTGCTAACCTTAACCAAGTTTTTGTGGCTCAAAGTTTTAAGTATTGCAGGATCACCTATTCACCCCCCCTCTAGGTGCTCTCAGTTATTACAAGAAATACACTCGGGGGCTTGCGGTCATCACGCAGCGCCTCGAGCCCTTGTCGGAAAAGCTTTCCGACAAGGTTTCTACTGGCCGACCGCGGTGGCCGACACCACTAGGATTGTCCGCACCTGCCAAGGGTGTCAATTCTACGCAAGGCAGACCCACCTGCCCGCTCAGGCTCTGCAGAAATACCCATCACCTGGCCGTTTGCTGTGTGGGGCCTGGACCTCGTCGGTCCCTTGCAGAAGGCACCCGGGGGCTACACGCACCTGCTGGTCGCCATCGACAAATTCTCCAAGTGGATCGAGGTCCGACCCCTAAACAGCATCAGGTCCGAACAGACGGTGGCTTTCTTCACCAACATCATCCATCGCTTCGGGGTCCCGAACTCCATCATCACCGACAATGACACCCAGTTTACCGGCAGAAAGTTCCTGGACTTCTGCGAGGATCACCATATCCAGGTGGACTGGGCCGCCGTGGCTCACCCCATGATGAATGGGCAAGTAGAGCGTGCCAACAGCATGATTCTACAAGGACTCAAGCCATGGATCTACAACGACCTCAACAAGTTCGGCAAGCGATGGATGAAGGAGCTCCCCTCGGTGGTCTGGAGTCTGAGGACGACGCCGAGCCGAGCCACGGGCTTCACACCGTTCTTTCTAGTCTATGGGGCCGAGGCCATCTTGCCCACGGACTTAGAATACGGTTCCCCGAGGACAAGGGCCTACGACGACCGATGCAACCGGACCAACCGAGAAGACTCACTAGACCAGCTGGGAGAGGCTCGGGACATGGCCTTACTACACTCGGCGCGGTATCAGTAGTCCCTGCGACACTACCACGCCCGAGGGGTTCGGTCCTGAGACCTCCAGGTGGGCGACTTGGTGCTTCGGCTGCAACAAGACGCCCGAGGGCGGCACAAGCTCACGCCTCCCTGGGAAGGGCCGTTCGTCATCGCCAAGGTTCTGAAGTCCGGGACGTACAAGCTGGCCAACAGCCAAGGCGAGGTCTACAGCAACGCTTGGAACATCCGACAGCTACGTCGCTTCTACCCTTAAGATGCTTTCAAGTCGTTCATACACCTCATTCACGCACAAAGTCAAACCATCAAGGAAGGGTCAGCCTTGCCTCGGCAAAGCCCGACCCTCCCTCGGGAGCTAGAAGGGGGGGAACCCCCTCCGCGTCAAATTTTTCCTCGGAAAAGTTCTTTTCTGCCAGAATGTTTTTCGTGCTTTTCGACTACTTCAAAAGTGGGATCCTGAAAACGATGAAGTACACGTAAGCAGCCAAGGCTAACCGAGTCGAGGGACTCCTACGCCTCCGGGATACGGATACCTCACTCATCACCTTCTGCGATAAGTAACTCACGCTCGGATAAGCGATTCCATGGACCGAACAAGTCTTCACGCTCGAAAACTCTTCTGCCGAAATGATTTTTCGTGCCTTCTCGACTATATTGGTAGCAGAATCCTACGGATGAGTAAGAGTACACGTAAGCGGCAAGGCCGACCGAGCCGAGGGACTCCTACGCCTCCGGGATACGGATACCTCACTCATCACCTTCTGTGAAAAGTAACTCTCGCTCGGACAAACAATTCTGTTACCGACAAATAAGTCCAGATACTCGAAACAAGAGGGAAAGAAACATAGCTTTACAACACGAAGATTGTATGTTTGGGCCTCGGCGGCCACAGAAAACATACGCACACTACAAGATGAACCGGTCTTGCAGGCTCAGGCGCCGACGGAGGGGCAACAACAACATCCTTGGCGTCAACTCCACCCTCGGCGAAGTCCGACCGAGCCTCGGACGGCAACGAGGTCGGAGGATCTCCACTCCGAAGGACGACGTCAGCACCGCGCCTGGGCCATCACCGCCAGGGTCTCCTCCAGGAATCCGGCCCGAGCAGACGGCTCGGCCAGCCGCCCCGAAGCCTCATTAAGCTGTCCTCCAAGGACACCGGCCCGGCTCGTGGTTTCGGCTTTTCGACTCCGGCGCTGGTCCCGCTAGTGGATGGCCCGGCCAGGCTCCGGCCAACGAAGTCTTCTCTTTGAGCCAACTCTGCCTCTATCCATGCTAACACCGCTGCCTCCGGCTTCGGCTCATCGAAGAGCAGCCGAGGGTTTCCTTTAACTAAACAAGAGAAGCCTCGGGCGGCAAGGCCGACCGAGCCGAGGGACTCCTACGCCTCCGGGATACGGATACCTCACTCGTCACCTTCGCACGAGGCAACTCACACTCGGTTAAGCGGTTCAGTTGGCCGACAGGCGAGTCCTAGTGCTTGAAATGAGGAAAAAACACGGCTCCATGCCGAAAATACATATATGCCCAGGCCCACACATCATGTAACTGGCGCGCCAGTTACTACGTGCAAGAAACTGCACCGCCACTCGCGCCACTACCGTGCCTCCTCGACTGTGGAACCAGTACCGTGACTAGAGGCAACCCTGCGCATGACCCAGCAGTGCCAACCAGGCGCATCGGTCACGGGTCAGCCAGTCGCGGGAGAAGGCGCGACGGTCGATATGGCCAAAAATGGGCCGGCAGTAATGACGGTGGCAGGCAGACGGAAGCAGCGGTCAAGTCGTCAGCCAAGCTCGCGTCCCCTCCTAGGACAGCGAGAGGACCCTCTCCCACGGCGTGAAGATGACGCACCCGTGTTCCGTTCCTCGAACGGCTCGCACACGCGCAACGGCTACCCCATGAACCACTCATCCCGTCGCATTAACTCTGCGGCAGGACAGGCGGCACCTTTGGTAGGCGAAGCAGGCGACGCTTCATTTCCGCCGTATTGACCGCGTCAAAAAAGGTGTGACACGTCGTTTGATTTCGTATCTTTCCCCTTTTTCTCTTTCTCTCTCTCTTACAACAGGGACCGGGAAAGGGGATACCCTGAAAGGGATCCTTCTCCGCGAAGGAAACGGGCCCCGAGCCCCCCTACTGATCAGAGGTTCGAAGGCTGGCCCCTCGGAGGGGTTCAACAGCCGCCTCAGAGCACTCGGGCTCCACGCCCACTACTGGTCAGAGGTTCATAGGCTGGCCCCTCGGAAGGGTTCAACGGCCGCCTCAGGCTACTCGGGCTCCACGCCCACTACTGATCAGGGGTTCGTAGGCTGGCCCCCGAAGGGTTCGACAGTTGCCTCAGACACAGAGTGAGGGATGACCCTGGGTACGTTCGATACATAACCGAGGCTCGGGCTACGCTCCCGAGGTACCCTAGGACATTTCCGAGACTGACAGGAACGATTTTGTAACGGAATCCCACCAGAGGGAGGCATCGAGCCCTCGGACCCCGTCGAAAGGGGACTGGGTCCTGCAAATCACCCGCAGGTACTTTTGGAGCGTGCCTCCGGGCTACAACCGACCCCTAACGGATGGGGCACGGGCGTCCACTCAGATCACCCGTTAGCAACTCACTGGAGACACCATGTTCGGCGCCCTCCGAGGGCAACATGGCGCTTTTCCCCCTCCTCCTTGCGGAAAGGCGACACAGGGGCGTATGTAAAAAAGTCGAGTCTGTCCTTGATCGTCCTCTCGCTCTGTGCGGAGGCTCGGGGGCTGCTCTCGCAAACCTAGCTCCGGCCAAACCATTGACAACGTCAACATACCAGTCCGAGAACTTGGGACTCGATGGTGCACCCGGGCTACGGCCAGTTCGCATGAGGGAACAACCAGACCGGCCGAAGCATCACGAAATGCATTAAGACCTCGAAGGAGTCTAACCACTCCTCTGAGGCCTCGGGGGCTACACCCGGCGGGTGCGCTCGTGCGCACCCACCGGAACGAAACGCAACCGAGAAAGGCCGGTCCCCTTGCAAAAAAGTGCGACAAAAGCCTCCAAGCGAGTATTAACACTCCTTTGAGGCTCGGGGGCTACTGTCGGGGACCATAATTAGGGGTACCCCCAAGACTCCTAATCTCAGCTGGTAACCCCCATCAGCACAAAGCTGCAAAGGCCTGATGGGTGCGATTAAGTCAAGGCTCGGTCCACTCAAGGGACACGATCCCGCCTCGCCCGAGGCCAGCCTTGGGCCAGGGCAGCCGACCCCGAAGGATTCACGCCTTGCCCAAGGACCCCCTCAAGCAACGGACATGCCTTCGGCTCGCCCGAGGCCCAATCTTCGCCAAGAAGCAACCTTGGCCAAGTCGCCACACCGACCGACCGCATCGCAGAAGCATTTAATGCAAAGGTGGCCTGACACCTTATCCTGACACGCGCCCCTCAGTCGACAGAGCCGAAGTGACCGCAGTCACTTCGCCGCTCCAGTGACTGGCCTAACAAGGGGACAGCACCGCGTGCGTCGCTCCGACTGCTGTGCCGCTCGACAGAGTGAGGATGATAGCAGCCAAGTCTGGCTTCGAGCGCCATAGGAAACTCCGCCTCGCCCGACCCCAGGGCTCGGACTCGACCTCGGCCCCGGAAGACGACGGACTCCGCCTCGCCCGACCCTAGGGCTTGGACTCGGCCTCGGCCTCGGAAGACGACGAACTCCACCTCGCCCGACCCCAGGGCTCGGACTCGGCCTCGGCCTCGGAAGACGACGAACTCCACCTCGCCCGACCCCAGGGCTCGGACTCGGCCTCGGCCTTGGAAGACGACGAACTCCGTCTCGCCTGACCCTAGGGCTCGGACTCGGCCTCGGCTCCGGAAGACGACGAACTCTGCCTCGCCCGACCCTAGGGCTCGGACTCGACCTTGACCTCGGAAGATAGACTCGACCTCGACCTCGGAGGAGCCTCCGCCTCGCCCGACCCAGGGCTCGGACCGACCACATCACAGGGGGGCCATCATTACCCTACCCCTAGCTAGCTCAGGCTACGGGGAACAAGACCGGCGTCCCATCCGGCTCGCCCCGGCAAACAAGTAATGATGGCACCCCACGTGCTCCATGGCGGTGGCGGCTCTCAACCCCTTATAGAAGCAAGGAGACGTCAGCAAGGACTCGACAGCCCCGACAGCTGTCCTTCCGCAAGGCTCCAGCGCTCCTCCGATGGCCACGACTTCACATGAACAGGGTGCCAAAACCTCTCTGGCTGCCACGACCGCATGTACTTAGGGCGCTAGCTCCTCTCTGCTAGACACGTTAGCACACTGCTACACCTCCTATTGTACACCTGGACCCTCTCCTTACGCCTATAAAAGGAAGGTCCAGGGCTCTCGTACGAAAGGGTTGGCCGCGTGGGAGGACGGACTGGCGGACAGTCTCTCTCTCTAGCGGACGCTTGTAACCCCCTACTGCAAGCGCACCCGACCTAGGCGCAGGACAACACGGAGGCCGCGGGTTTCCCCTTTTGCCTGTCTCCTCCCCCCTCCGTGCTCTGTCTCGCGCCGACCCATCTGGGCTGGGGCACGCGGCGACAATTCACTCGTCTCTTGGAGGCTTTTGTCACACTTTTTTGCAAGGGGACCGGCCTTTCTCGGTTGCGTTTCGTTCCGGTGGGTGCACGCGAGCGCACCCGCTGGGTGTAGCCCCCAAGGCCTCGGAGGAGTGGTTAGACTCCTTTGAGGTCTTAATGCGTTTCATGATGCTTCGGCCGGTCTGGTTGTTCCCTCATGCGAACTGGCCGTAGCCCGGGTGCACAGTCGAGTCCCAAGTTCTCGGGCTGGTATGTTGACGTTGTTAACGGTTTGGATGAAGCCGAGTTTGCGAGAGCAGCCCCCGAGCCTCCGCACAGAGCGAGAGGACGATCAAGGACAGACTTGACTTTTTTACATATGCCCCTGCGTCGCCTTTCCGCAAGGAGGAGGGGGGAAAGCGCCATGTTGCCCTCGGAGGGCGCCGAACATGGTGTCTCCAGTGAGTTGCTAACGGGTGATCCGAGTGGACACCCATGCCCCATCCGTTATGGGTCGGTTGTAGCCCGGAGGCACGCTCCAAAAGTACCTGCGGGTGATTTGCCAGACCTGGTCCCCTTTTGACGGGGTCCGAGGGCTCGATGCCTCCCTCTAGCGGGATTCCGTTACAAAATCGTTCCCGTCGGTCTCGGAAATATCCTAGGGTACCTCGAGAGCATAGCCCAAGCCTTGGTTATGTATCGAACGTACCCAGGGTCATCCCTCGCTCTGTGTCTGAGGCGGCTATTGAACCCTTCGGGGGCCAGCCTACGAACCCCTGATCAGTAGTGGGCGTGGAGCCCGAGTAGCCTGAGGCGGTCGTTGAACCCTTCCGAGGGGCCAGTCGTCGAACCTCTGACCAGTAGTGGGCGCGGAGTCCAAGTGCTCTAAGGCGGCTGTTGAACCCTTCCGAGGGGCCAGCCTTCGAACCTCTGATTAGTAGGGGGGCTCAGGGCCCGTTTCCTTCGCGGAGAAGGATCCCTTTCGGGGTATCCCCTTTCCCGGTCCCTGTCGTAAGAGAGAGAAAGAGAAAAAGGGAAAGGATACGAAATCAAACGACGTGGCGCACCTTTTTTGACGCGGTCATTACGGCGGAAGCGAAGCATCGCCTGCTTTGCCTGCCAAAGGTGTCGCCTGTCCTGCCGCAGAGTTAATGCGACGGGACAAGTGGTTCGCGGGGCCGCCGTTGCGCGTGCGTGAGCCGTTCAAGGAACGGAACATGGGCACGTCGTCTTCACACCGTGGGAGAGGGTTCTCTCGCTGTCCCAGGAGGGGACGCGAGCTTGGCTGACGACTTGACCGCTCCTTTCGCCTGCCAGCCACCACCATTACTGCCGGCCTATTTCTGGCCGTATCGACCGTCGCGCCTTCTCCTGCGGCTGGCTGACCCATGACAGATGTGCCTGGTTGGCACTACTGGGTCATGCGCAGGGTTGCCTCGAGTCGCGGTACTGGTTCCGCAATCGAGGAGGCACGGTAGTGGCGCGAGTGGCGGTGCAGTTTCTTGCACGTAGCAACCGGCGTGCCGGTTACATGACGTGTGGGCCTGGGCCGCCATGCTGGACGCGTCGAAGTCGAAAGGGTGCGCCCCCTTGGTGTGGTTGCATGCCGCCTGCATGGCGGTCCGTTCTTTCACCCGCTGGTCTGGGCGAAAGTGGAGAAGTGCTTGTAACCGCTGGGCAGTTACGCGCACCACGCGCGACGGTTTGGCTTCTTCCGCCTTGGGCCAGCTTGCATGATGCGTGGGGCCCAGCCCCCGTGTCGTAGGGGGAGGACCTTGGTGCGTGTTGGAGAAGACTCAGCCCACGACGGCTGAGAACGCAAGTGGGGAGAGTTGCCTTTAAAAGGAGGGTGACCCCCTCGAAAGGCAACCATGTCTTCGCGCTCCCCTCATGCATCGCGTCTTTCCACCTTCCGAGCCCCCGGATGGGGGGCGCCCGCGGTTCTTCCGCCTTGTCGTCGTTGGAGGAACACAACTTCACGGAAGTTGGTACCTTTCAGCCATGGTTCGGCTTCAAGGATTTTCATCAGGCAGCCCGGCTGCATCCCCTCGCCGGTGGTCACCCAAGACGGTGACCACCAGCTTGATGGTGGGGAGAAGCAAGCCGGGCTGCGGCCTCTGCACCGCCCTCAGCTTCAAGAATCTTCATCATCCTTGCTGGGGCGGTGAGCGAGGTGAGCCGGGGCTCTACCTCCTGCACAGGTCGGCTGGCCACCTCTTCTTCCAGCTTCTGGTGGTGGAAACCATCCTCCAGCTCTACGGAGGAGGCGTCCTCCAGTCATGCCGGGGAAGGCGAACTGTTACTGCCCAGCTAGGATGCAACATTCCATCCTCTGTCCTCGCTTTCGTGGCGAGGGCGGAAGCGAGGACCTGCCGGTGCGCTTTGGAGCGCCCTGCGCTCGCTGGTGCGGCGTCGATGGACGGGCGGACGTCGCCGTTGGTGCTGACGTAGTGGCGGTTGGAGAAAGCTTCTCCGACGTCGAGGCCGTCAGCGCCGCCCATGGACCGACCTCCGGCTCTTTGGCTTTAATGTCTGGTTCGCGTCCCTTGAGTGGGGACGCGAGTGAGAGCCTTCCGGTGGCCGCGTCCGTCCTGGGACCATGGCTGCTGCTGCAGAGGTCGCTGGCGAGTCACCCGGAGCTTGTCGCCTCGCAGGCTCTCCGGTGTGGAGGTTGTTCATACCCGCGGGGGCGAAACCGGAGTTCCATTTGTAATGGCATTTTGAGTGCCGGTGTCTGTTCATTGTGGCTGTCGGGGCCTGAACATGTATGTATTTTCGGCACGGAGCCGTGTTTTTTCCTTATTTCGAGCACTAGGACTTGCCTGTCGGCCAACTGAACCGCTTAACCAAGTGTGAGTTGTCTCGTGCGAAGGTGACGAGTAAGGTATCTGTATCCCGGAGGCGTAGGAGTCCCTCGGCTCGGTCAGCCTTGCCGCCCGAGGCTCTTCTCGCTTAGTTAAGGGAAACCCTCGGCCGCTCTTCGATGAGCCGAAGCCGGAGGCAGCAGTGTTAGCATGGACAGAGGCAGAGTTGGCTCGAAAAGAAGACTTCGTCGGCCGGAGCCTGGCCGGGCTGTCCACTGGTGGGACCAGCGCCGGAGTCGAGTTGCCGAAACCACGAGCCGGGCCGGTGTCCTCGGAGGACAGCTGGCTGAGGCTTCGGGGCGGCCGGCCGGGCCGTCTGCTCGGGCCGGATTCCTGGAGGAGACCCTGGTGGCGATAGCCCGGGCGCGGTGCTGACGTCGTCCTTCGGAGTGGAGATCCTCCGACCGCGTTGCTGTTCGAGGCTCGGTCGGACTTCGCCGAGGGTGGAGTTGACGCCAAGGGTGCTGCTGCTCCCCCTCCGTCGACGTTTGAGCCTGCAAGACCGGTTCATCTTGTAGTGCGCGTATGTTTTCTGTGGCCGCCAAGGCCCAAACATACTGTCGTCGTGTTGTAAAGCTGCGTTTCTTTCCCTCTTGTTTCGAGTATCTGGACTTATTTGTCGGTAACAGAATTATTTGTCCGAGCGAGAGTTACTTTTCACGGAAGGTGATGAGTGAGGTATCCGTATCCCGGAGGTGTAGGAGTCCCTCGGCTCGGTCGGCCTTGCCGCTTACGTGTACTCTTACTCGTCCGTAGGATTCTGCTACCGATATAGCCGAGAAGGCACGAAAAATCATTTCGACAGAAGAGTTTTCGAGCGTGAAGACTTGTTCGGTCCGCGGAATCACTTATCCGAGCGTGAGTTACTTATCGCAGAAGGTGATGAGTAAGGTATCCGTATCCCGGAGGCGTAGGAGTCCGTCGGCTTGGTCAGCCTTGGCTGCTTACGTGTACTCCGTCGTTTTCAGGATCCCACTTCCGAAGTAGTCGAAAAGCACAAAGACGTTCTGGCAGAAAAGATCTTTTTCGAGGAAAAATTTGACGCGGAGGGGGTTCCCCCCTTCTAGCCCCCGAGGGAGGGTTGGGCTTTGTTGAGGCAAGGTTGACCCTTCCTTGATGGTTAGACTTTGTGCGTGAACGAGGTGTACGAACGACTTGAAAGCATCTTAAGGGTAGAAGCGACGTAGCTGTCGGATGTTCCAAGCGTTGCTGTAGACCTCGCGTTGACTGTTGGCCAGCTTGTACGTCCCGGGCTTCAGAACCTTGGCAATGACGAATGGCCCTTCCTAGGGAGGCGTGAGCTTGTGCCGCCCTCGGGCGTCTTGTCGCAGCCAAAGCACCAAGTCGCCCACCTGGAGGTGTCGGGACCGAACCCCTCGGGCGTGGCAGCATCACAGGGACTGCTGGTACCGCGCCGAGTGTAGTAAGGCCATGTCCCGAGCCTCTCCCAGCTGGTCCAGTGAGTCTTCTCAGTTGGTCCGGTTGCGTCGGTCGTCGTAGGCCCTCGTCCTCGGGGAACCGTATTCTAAGTCCGTGGGCAAGATGGCCTCGGCCCCATAGACTAGAAAGAACGGTGTGAAGCCCGTGGCTCGGCTCGGCGTCGTCCTCAGACTCCAGACCACCGAGGGGAGCTCCTTCATCCATCGCTTGTCGAACTTGTTGAGGTCGTTGTAGATCCGTGGCTTGAGTCCTCGCAGAATCATGCCGTTGGCACGCTCTACTTGCCCATTCGTCATGGGGTGAGCCACGGCGGCCCAGTCCACCTGGATATGGTGATCCTCGCAGAAGTCCAGGAACTTTCTGCCGATGAACTGGGTGCCATTGTCGGTGATGATGGAGTTCGGGACCCTGAAGCGATGGTGGTGAAGAAAGCCACCGCCTGTTCAGACCTGATGCTGTTTAGAGGTCGGACCTCGATCCACTTGGAGAATTTGTCGATGACGACCAGCAGGTGCGTGTAGCCCCCGGGTGCCTTCTGCAAGGGACCGACGAGGTCCAGGCCCCACACAGCAAAGGGCCAGGTGATGGGTATTGTTTGCAGAGCCTGAGCGGGCAGGTGGGTCTGCCTTGCGTAGAATTGACACCCTTGGCAGGTGCGGACAATCCTAGTGGCGTCGGCCACCGCGGTCGGCCAGTAGAAACCTTGTCGGAAAGCTTTTCCGACAAGGGCTCGAGGCGTTGCGTGATGACCGCAAGCCCCCGAGTGTATTTCTTGTAATAACTCCTGACCTTCGGCGATGGATATGCATCGCTGGAGGATGCAGGAGGGGCTGTGGTGGTAGAGCTCCTTCCCGTCCCCCAGCAGGACGAACGACTTGGCACGCCGTGCCAATCGCCGAGCTTCGGCTCGGTCGAGTGGTAGCTCTCCTCGGTGGAGATATTGCAGGTACGGGGTCTGCCAGTTTCGATTAGGCGTGACCCCGCTCCGCTCTTCCCCGACACGCAGTGCCTCACTGAAAGTCGCCTAGAGGGGGGAGGGGTGAATAGGGCGAAACTGAAATTTACAAATATAATCACAACTACAAGCCGGGTTAGTGTTAGAAGTATGAACGAGTCCGTGAGAGAGGGCGCAAAACAAATCGCAAGCAAATAAGGAGTGTGACACGAGGATTTGTTTTACCAAGGTTCGGTTCTCGCAAACCTACTCCCCGTTGAGGAGGCCACAAAGGCCGGGTCTTTTTCAACCCTTTCCCTCTCTCAAACGGTCCCTCGAACCGAGTGAGCTTCTCTTCTCAAATCAACCCGGGAACGAAACTTCCCCGCAAGGACCACCACACAATTGGTGTCTCTTGCCTTGGTTACAAATGAGTGTTGACCACAAGAACAAATGAGAAAGAAAAGAAGCGATCCAAGCGCAAGAGCTCAAATGAACACGGCAAATCACTCTCTCTAATCACTAAGGCTTGATGTGGAGTTGGGAGAGGATTTGATCTCTTTTGTGTGCTTTGGAATGAATGCTAGAGCTCTTGTAAGGTGGTTGGAAACTTGAATACTTGGATGCCATTGAATGTAGGGTGGTTGGGGTATTTATAGCCCCAACCACCACAAAGTGGCCGTTGGAAGGCTGCTATCGCATGGCGCACTAGACAGTCCGGTGCACCACCGGACACTGTCCGGTGCGCCAGCCCACGTCAGCAGACTGTTGGGGTTCAACCATTGAGCTCTGTCTTGTGGGCTCGCCTGGCTGTCCGGTGGCGCACCGGACAAGTCCTGTAGAGTGTCCGGTGTGCCACCCACGCGTGCCCTTCTCCTCTGCGCGCGCAGGCACGCATTAAATGCACTTGCAGGTAGCCGTTGGCGCAAAGTAGCTGTTGCCCGCTGTCACACCGGACAGTCCGGTGTGCACCGGACATGTCCGGTGAATTATAGCGGACGAATTCCCGAAGCTGGCGAGTTCTAGAGCCGCTCTCCTCTAGGGCACCGGATATTCCGGTGAATTATAGCGGAGCGCCTCTAGATTTTCCCGAAGGTGAAGAGTTCAGCCTGGAGTGCCCTGGTGCACCGGACACTGTCCGGTGGCACACCGGACAGTCCAGTGCGCCATACCAGGGCTGACTTCGGTTATCCCTTGCTCTTTTTGTTGAACCCTTTTCTTGGTCTTTTTATTGGCTAAGTATGAACCTTTTGCACCTGTAAAAACTTATATACTAGAGCAAACTAGTTAGTCCAATTATTTGTGTTGGGCAATTCAACCACCAAAATCGATTTAGGATATAGGTGTAAGCCTAATTCCCTTTCAATCTCCCCCTTTTTGGTGATTGATGCCAACACAAACCAAAGCAAGCAGAGAAGTGCATAATTGAACTAGTTTGCATAATGTAAGTGCAAAGGTTACTTGGAATTGAGCCAATATTAATACTTATAAGATGCGCATGGATTGTTTCTTTAATTTTTGACATTTTGGACCATGCTTGCACCACAAGTTTTGTTTTTGCAAATTCTTTTGGTAAATCATTTTCAAAGTCTTTTTGCAAATAGTCAAAGGTAAATGAATAAGATTTTGAGAAGCATTTTCAAGATTTGAAATTTTCTCCCCCTATTTCAAATGCTTTTCCTTTGACTTAAACAAAACTCTCCCTCAATAAATTCTCCTCTTAGTGTTCAAGAGGGTTTTAGGATACCAATTTTTGAAATCTCCTCTTTTAAACTCAATAAGATACCAATTTGAAAATTGTACCAATCGAAAATCATTTTTTTTAAAATTAGGGTGGTGGTGCGGTCCTTTTGCTTTGGGCTAATACTTTCTCCCCCTTTGGCATGAATCGCCAAAAACGGATACTTAGAGTGAAATATAAGCCCTTGTTAAGCTACTTACTCCCCTTTGGCAAATAATATGAGTGAAGATTATACCAAAGCCGGAGTCCTTTTGCTTTATGCGCTTTCTCCCCCAAGGATGAGGAGTGGCTTGGAGCGACGGCGAAGGATGAGTTACAGAGTGGAAGCCTTTGTCTTTGTCGAAGACTCCAATTCCCTTTCAATATACCTATGACTTGTTTTGAAATTCACTTGAAAACACATTAGTCATAGCATATATAAAAGAGACATTATCAAAGGTATATGTATGAACTATGTGTACAAGACATCAAAAGAAATTCCTAGAATCAAGAATATTTAACTCATGCCTGAGTTTGGTAAAAGTTTGTTCATCTAGTGGCTTGGTAAAGATATCGGCTAATTGATCTTTAGTGTTAATGTAAGCAATCTCGATATCCCCCTTTTGTTGGTGATCCCTAAGAAAATGATACCGAATGGCTATGTGTTTAGTGCGGCTATGCTCAACGGGATTATCCGCCATGCGGATTGCACTCTCATTATCACATAGAAGAGGAACTTTGGTTAATTTGTAACCATAGTCCCGCAGGGTTTGCCTCATCCAAAGCAATTGCGCGCAACAATGGCCTGCGGCAATGTACTCGGCTTCGGTGGTTGAAAGAGCGACCGAATTTTGCTTCTTTGAAGCCCAAGACACCAAGGACCTTCCCAAGAACTGGCAAGTCCCCGATGTGCTCTTTCTATTAATTTTGCACCTTGCCCAATCGGCATCCGAATAACCAATTAAATCAAATGTGGATCCCCGAGGGTACCAAAGCCCAAACTTAGGAGTATAAGCTAAATATCTCAAGATTCATTTTATGGCCGTAAGGTGAGATTCCTTAGGGTCGGATTGGAATCTTGCACACATGCAAACGGAAAGCATAATGTCCGGTCGAGATGCACATAAATAAAGTAGTGAACCTATCATCGACCGGTATACCTTTTGATCGACGGATTTACCTCCCGTGTCGAGGTCGAGATGCCCATTGGTTCCCATGGGAGTTTTGATGGGCTTGGCATCCTTCATCCCAAACTTGCTTAGAATGTCTTGTGTATACTTCGTTTGGCAAAGGAAGGTGCCCTCTTGGAGTTGCTTTACTTGAAATCCCAAGAAATACTTCAACTCCCCCATCATCGACATCTCGAATTTCTGTGTCATGATCCTACTAAATTCCTCACATGTAGATTCGTTAGTAGACCCAAATATGATATCATCAACATAAATTTGGCATACGAACAAATCATTTGCAAGAGTCTTAGTAAATAAAGTAGGATCGGCCTTGCCGACTTTGAAGCCATTAGCAATAAGGAAATCTCTTAGGCATTCATACCATGCTCTTAGGGCTTGCTTGAGCCCATAAAGCGCCTTAGAGAGCCTATAGACATGGTTAGGGTACTCACTATCTTCAAAGCCGGGAGGTTGCTCAACATAGACCTCTTCCTTGATTGTTCCATTGAGGAAGGCACTCTTCACGTCCATTTGATAGAGCTTGAAGCTGTTGGGGACCTTCGGCTTCCGAAGGTCCTCAAAAACATGGTTTAACAACGTTTCTGGAAGTATAATGCATGAACAGGTACCTTCGGACATGAATTGAAGCTACAGTGTGAAGAAGCGTAAGGAGTACGAAGGATAGCGTGAAGCCGAAGCTGTGCGTAGAAGAGCTTCGGCAAGGTGGCGGAGAAGGAAACCGACTTAAGGATGAAAAGGCTATTCAGACCCCAGCGGGTTACTATAGATTCGTTAACAAATGTAAAGGGCATGAATGTAATTCTACATGGGCTACGTCCCATGCCTATAAATAGATGAACAGTATTCCCGTACTAGGGACGGGGGATTGGACATTTGCTCTTGGGTCACACTTGTACTTTCCACCTTCTCTCAAGCCGAAGGTACATTTGTAATTTAATATCATTTCTATTTTTCCATGATAATAAAATAGAAATGATCTTATACCAATGTTGATATTAAGATTCATGCATTATATAAATCATGCATCGTTATTTTCTATACTTATGAAGGTAAGTCTTTTCATAATCTTCGTTCGGAACTCATTATATCCCGAAGGGAAATAATGTTTCGTAGGACGAAGGACTTTCACATTTAACACTTTTATGTTGCCTTGTTCTTAATCCGAAGCATTTGAGAACAAGTCCCCAACATTGGCTCCCACCTCCGCTGAACTCACTTCCACTCTTCGAGTTTTGAACATCTTCAGCAACCATAGACCTTCGTTATGGCGCCGAAGAAGGCTTCAGCAACAGGGGCTGTAGCTCTGCAACCGCTGGACCCCAACCTGGAGACCCTCTCTCTTCGGGAGGCCCGAAGCTAGAAGAGAAAGGCCGTCAGTCCAACACCTCAGGAGGATGAGTTGGATCAAGAAATCAGAAACATGGAGATGCTTCATCAGCAGGTGCAAAGGAAGAAGGAGAAGATGGCCAGGCTAGCTGAATTACAAAGGCAGATAGACGAAGCCTCTGAAGAAGTTCGCCATCTTACTCAAGATGAGCGGAATCGAAGGCCCCAGCACAGAGAGCTTCATTAGGAGGGCCTCTTCAACGAAGATGACTGGTATGAGAATTTCCATCATGGAAATTTTGCTTTTGATGATGCTTCTCCTCTCTCAGCTGAGCTGCAGGCTACACCTTGGCCTCCATCCTACAAGCCACCTCAGCTTCCCATGTACAACGACCATTCAGATCCGAAGCAATTTTTGATGAGCTACGAGGCAACAATATCTTCGTACGGTGGCAATACTACAGTTATGGCAAAGTCTTTTGTCATGGCTATCAGGAGTGTTGCCCAAACATGGTACTCCTCCCTTTGGCCAGCAACAATTACATCATGGCAGAAGCTGAAGGACATGTTATTAACCAGTTTTCAAGGGTTTTAGACCAAGCCGGTCACTGCTCAGGCTCTATTCCAGTGCACCCAGGATCACGAAGAATACCTTCAGGCGTATGTCCGAAGGTTTCTACGTCTAAGGGCACAAGCACCAACAGTGCCCAATGAAATTGTCATTGAGGCCATGATCAAGGGACTTCGGCCGGGACCTGCCGCTCAATACTTCGCCAGGAAGCCTCCTCAAACTTTGGAGAAGCTACTCCAAAAGATGGACGAGTATATTCGAGCTGACAATGACTTCCGCCAAAGAAGGGAAGAAGCATACAGGTTCTCTGAGATGACCAGGGGCTTTGGAGGAAGATTTCATCCGAGGCATGTCAGATCAATTCACAACTCTACTCAGCCTGATGATAGAGGGGGTCAACAGCAAAGGCCACAGCACTCTTCGCAGGCTTCGGGACAGCAACAGCAGGCTTCGGGTCAGCAGCAAAGCTCCTTCCGGCCGCCAGCTCCAAGGGGCAGAGGCGCCAGGGGCTTCGAAGGAAGATTCGGGGACCAGCCAAGAAAAATTTATTGCTTGTTCTGTGGTGAGGACAAGGGCCATACCACCAGAATGTGCCATGTCACCATCCAGAAGCAAAAGGAGATTACCGAAGCTGCGGCACAACAGAGTCAACCGAAGCAAGTCATGCATACTTCTTCATATCATTCGCCCTACATTCCAGAATATGTAGGCAATCACCCTGCAGTTTCTGTTGCTTCGGCAAGTCAACCCCAGACATCTTGGCAGCAGCTTCCGCCTCCGCCACCATTGCAACGAGGCCAGCAGCCAGAAGGGAGTCAACAAAGGGACTTCAGAGAAGAGTCCGAAGCTCGCACAGTCAACAACACTGTGCCAGAGTCGAAGCATATTTATTGACAAATATCCTACTTTGATGTCGGTCTATTGCATTTAGTATTACTTTCTTTTTAACAAGGAACACTTATGAGAGGATAGAGTGCTTTTTGTCGATTTAAGTTTCTTGTAATAGTTTTCCTGTTTGCCACAAGAAAAATATCTTCTCCACAGGCTTAAATTGCCGAAGCTTAAAAAGTTGTGACAACAGGGAGGATCTTCGAATTATCAAAAATTTATTTTAAAAAGCACACAGTGTGCATTCTTCGAAATAGCAAAAAGTCATTCTAAAGAACGCAGTGTAAGTTTGCCGAAGCTACAAAAAGCCGTTCCTTAGGGAGCGCAGTGTAAGTTTTCTGCTCAAAAGTCGTTCCAAAGGGAATGCAGAGCTTACAGCGAAAAATAAACGCTGATACCGCCTAAGTAAAAGGCAAAGCGCGAAAAGTCAACGCAAATACCGCTGAAGTAAAAGGCGAAGAAGCTCCTAAGGGAGGCTTACAGCGAAAAATAAACGCTGATTCCGCTGAAGTAAAAGGCGAAGAAGCTCCTAAGGGAGGCTTACAACGAAAAGTCAGCGCTGATTCAAAAAGATTATGTATTTTTATTGCAGGAATGTGTGTCTTCGGCACAAATATCATTTTGCATAACATAACATCATCACATCATTTTGCATAACATAAGCATCATACATCATGCTGCATATGGTCCAAGAAGAGGATACAGTATCGACCTTCGGAGTTTGCTTTGAAAAAATGAAAATCGTGTTAAGGCATAAGAAGGGAGCACAGCGTTGATCTTCGAAATTGTCCAGTTTCGGAGAATGTTTTCGCGAAGCATAGATATACTTCATCAGTGTAGTATGGAAGGAGAATGTCTTCTTCACGAAGCATGAAAAGAAGGGAAGGTGTTTTTTCACCGAAGGCTCAAAAAATGGTATGTATGTGAAATTTCATGCATCGTAAAGAATTGAATCATGAAAAGAAACTTGTATATTACATTCAAAGTTATAAAATATTACATAGATCACATTTCAAATGTTTTTTCTAATAACATCTAGTCTTCTCTCAGTACTACTTCGGTAGCCTCATTTAGAAGTTGTTCAACAACTTTATCCATGATAGCTTCGGCCATTTGTTTAATTTCGTCATCCCCCTTCGTACGGGGGTCAGCAGACGATCCAGCAGGTTCTGAGGAAAGAGAATATATGTCTATGTTACTATTACAAACCATAAGCAAGAGAGAAATTGAAAATTACAGCAGACCCAAAACCACTAGTTGGTACCTATTTGGCTTTTGGGCTCTGCGCTTTTTTCAGCGGTCTTGGTTATTTCCCTAGCATCATGGATACCTTGCTCGCTTCTTCGAATAATTTCCTGGGCCATTTCTCGGCCACCATTGTCCCAGACGTCGGTGAAAAATTTTCCACCAACCTGGCTAGCTTCGGACGAGGGGTCTTTAATATCTTCAGCGGATAAAGTGGCTTCGGATTGCGCAAGAAGCTTAACATGATCGCAGCCTTTTTTCTCCAGCATAGTAGCAATCCCCCTGGCACCCGAGAAGGCGCAAATGTCTCCGTGACTGTTCAGAATTTCTTCGAAGGCTTCAGCTTCGTGGCTGATCCATTCGATAGGGCCTTCTGGGTTACCTCTTACAAAGTCCTCTTCACTTGAAAATGCGCCAACGCTGGCGAAGCTGGTTTTTATCTTCTTTACACATTCAATGGATTTTTCGTAGCACCTTTTCTTGGAAGACCGAAGCTCTTCAATGGTTCCTTCCAGATGATTGGCCCATTGGTCGCTAAGTTCTCGCTTCGTTTCTTCAAGTATGCGTTCTTCTTGAGCGCGGGCCAATTGCTTCCGAAGGATGTCAATCTTGTGTTTTTGAGCTTCGGTCTGTGCTATAAAGGCAGCTTCGTTTTATTTTATCTTGTTCATCAACGTAACTAGAATCTGGTCTTTTTCCAAGGCTTCGTTCCTCAGCTTGATAACCTCTGTTCGAAGGTTATTGAGAGCAATGGTGCAGCTCTCGTCTTCAGCATTCTTTTGTGCCCTTAAGGCATTGCTGAGTATTAAGCCCTGTTCGAAAGAATGCATGGATTTATATAAGAATAAAAGGCTAATTTAAAAAATTCATAAGTTTCAAAATTTCACAATTTTTTGTACCTTCAGACTATTGTAGGCGAGGCTATCCGCGAGATTGTCCTTCGTCATCGCGCAGAGGCCGGCTTCCAGCTTCAGAAACCCCATGCTTCGGGCCATTTCCCGGCAGACGGGCAATTCTTTGTTATCTGGAAGGCAATATAAGAAGTCATCTTCGTCCGTGCCGTTGAAAATTAGGGCCCCTTTTCGATACCCTAGTTCTAGTGCATAGTGATTGGCTTCAAAAGTTTCTTCTTCAGATAGTTTTTTCCCCGAAGCATGTCGAATAATATAATTGAGGGTTTTGGAGGATGCTTCGGGGGCAGCAGTATTGATTTCTTCAGTTAAAGTTGGCTTTGTTATTTTCGTTTCTTCGGCCTCCAGGGATTTTTCCTTAGTAGACTCTGAAGGCCCAGCTTTGGTCTCGGATTGTTGCTGTGGAGCTTCAGTAACAAAGACTTCAGTTTCCACCTCGGAAGTTTCAGCAATCTTTTTCGGGGTTGTGCTTGAAGACTTAATTGTCTCCAAGACATCTAGCACATTAGCCATTCTTTTCCTTTTTGGGGTTACCGCTGGGCCCTTCTGGCTTTTTGTTGTTTCAATTTTTGTTGAAGGGCTTAAAATTTCCAATATCTTTGTTCCTTCAGTTATTGGCTCGTCTGCTTTCTTTGTTGAAGGTGCTTCGGTTCTTTCTTCGATCTTCCGCGCTGGAGATGTTTCTTTGGTTTCAGTGGCTGAAGAGACCTCACCAATAAACGCAGGCACTGTGGCTGGTTCAATGAAACGTGGCCGGTGTGTGAGTACCTTTACCTTTTTTCTTTGCGGTGCCAGCTCGCTGGGATCGCCCGAGGCAACTTCCTTTGCAGGAGAAGTATTTTTTCTTTTGTGGCCTGGCACCGGGTAATGGTAGTCAGGGTACACAAACCCAATTGCATCAAAAACCCGATTAAGTCTTTTCTTCTTTCGGCCTCCGAAGGCCGCTCATAGTGCAGTATCCTCGGCCTTCGAGTACACACCAAGCAGTTCGTCACTTACGTTTTCAATACTTTTTAACCAGTCGTCATCTGGTTCAACAAACTTATCTCTGTATTAGAATGTATATTTTAGCCTAATCAGCCCACTTTCGTCAGGTTCTTTGATGGTCTCCTTCGGCATTTCCCACTTTCCTGCAAGTGGCCAAACTCTGAAGGCAATGTGCTCTTGGACTAAATCCCGTGTCCCAATAAAAGAGCAAATCACCCCGAAGGCTCTCTGGCATTCTTCGGCTGCTTCATCCATTTCTACCTTCGGCTTTCGAAGTCCGAAGCGTTGCCAGATAGGGCGCATGATTATACCCTTAATATCCTCCTGTGCTGTCAAGTAATTTTTCACATAAAACCATTCTGTCATCTAGGTACCGGGCCACCTCTTTCGGAAGGTCGGCACAGGGCAGCTTGACCCGGAGCGGGCGCCGAAGCTGTAGCAACCAAAGTTGTTGTGGTATTGTTCCTTTCCCCAGGGCTTCGTCTCGTATACTAACTCATGAATATTGCAAAAGCTTTTAGCATTCGGTTCCAAACCTTGGCTTCTCATAGCCCAGACAAAGATTCCCATTCTTACAATAGCTTCGGGAGTAATCTGGTGGAGGTAGATTTGAAAAGTCTTCAGTACTTCAACAACAAAGCTACTCAGGGGAAACCGAAGTCCAGCCTTGAGAAAGCTTCGGAAGATCACGACCTCATTTTCTTCGGGGGTAGGAGAAGTTTTCTCTCCGTCATCAGCCCTCACAATAGACACATCTCGGAAATATCTCCCCCTCATATTGTCAAGATGGCTCTGTTTGATACTTGATTTCCCGAAAACCGTGTGGCTTGGTCGCCATGGTCGGTCTTCGGACTCTTCTCCACCACTCTCTACATCATAACTGTCGCTGTCACCAGTATCTTCAGACAAACCTTCCAAAGTCTCTTTAGTAATCTTCTCTGTATTGGTCCTCGCCATTGACTCAAGAAAACCAAGATTCATTTCTTCAGAAAGACTCAGCTTCGGATCAGCAGCCACCTTCTTGTCCGAAGACAACTTCGTAGGCACTGAAAAAGTGTTCTCAACACCGAAGCTTAAAATTTACGCAAATTTTGTTGCACAGGCTAAAAATTGAGTGAGCAAGAGCAGATGGCAAGAAAGCATACCAGTTAAGCTCGTGGTGCGCTCTTATTTATACGCCTGGTGCGTTATATGCTGCAGGGCCCGCCTGTCAATGATTGTTGCTATTCTAGGAAAGGGAAGGTGTTTTTTCGGACCTTCGGCTTTGGGCCTTCGTCCTTGTCGCAATCTAAACTTATCATTCTGACAAATTAATATTGCAAGGGGCTACTATTGGGGACCTTCGGCTTCCGAAGGTCCTCAAAAACATGGTTTAACAACGTTTCTGGAAGTATAATGCATGAACAGGTACCTTCGGACATGAATTGAAGCTACAGTGTGAAGAAGCGTAAGGAGTACGAAGGATAGCGTGAAGCCGAAGCTGTGCGTAGAAGAGCTTCGGCAAGGTGGCGGAGAAGGAAACCGACTTAAGGATGAAAAGGCTATTCAGACCCCATCGGGTTACTATAGAATCGTTAACAAATGTAAAGGGCATGAATGTAATTCTACATGGGCTACGTCCCATGCCTATAAATAGATGAACAGTATTCCCGTACTAGGGACGGGGGATTGGACATTTGCTCTTGGGTCACACTTGTACTTTCCACCTTCTCTCAAGTCGAAGGTACATTTGTAATTTAATATCATTTCTATTTTTCCATGATAATAAAATAGAAATGATCTTATACCAATGTTGATATTAAGATTCATGCATTATATAAATCATGCATCGTTATTTTCTATACTTACGAAGGTAAGTCTTTTCATAATCTTCGTCCGGAACTCATTATATCCCGAAGGGAAATAATGTTTCGTAGGACGAAGGACTTTCACATTTAACACTTTTATGTTGCCTTGTTCTTAATCTGAAGCATTTGAGAACAAGTCCCCAACAGAAGCCATGGTAAGTAGCATAGGCTAATAATATACGAATTGACTCAAGCCTAGCTACGGGTGCATAGGTTTCACCAAAATCCAAACCTTCGACTTGTGAATATCCCTTGGCCACGAGTCGAGCTTTGTTCCTTATCACCACACCATGCTCGTCTTGCTTGTTGCGGAAGACCCACTTGGTTCCTACAACATTTTGATTATGACGTGGAACTAAGTGCCATACCTCGTTCCTAGTGAAATTGTTGAGCTTCTCTTGCATCGCCATCACCCAATCCGAATCTTGAAGTGCTTCCTCTACCCTATGTGGCTCAATAGAGGAAACAAACGAGTAATGTTCACAAAAATGTGCAACCCGAGATCTAGTGGTTACCCCCTTAAGAATATCGCCGAGGATGGTGTCGACGGGGTGATCTCGTTGGATTGCTTGGTGGACTCTTGGGTGAGGCGGCCTTGTAACTTCCTCATCCTCCTTGTCTTGATCAATTGCATCTCCCCCTTGATCATTACCATCATCTTGAGGTGGCTCATCATTTTGATTTTCTTCTTCATCAACTTGAGCCTCGTCCTTATTTTGAGTTGGTGGAGATGGTTGCATGGAGGAGGATGGTTGATCTTGTGCATTTAGAGGCTCTTTGGATTCCTTAGGACACACGTCCCCAATGGACATGTTCTTTAGCGCGATGCATGGTGCCTCTTCATTACCTATCTCATCAAGATCAACTTGCTCTACTTGAGAGCCGTTAGTTTCATCAAACATAACGTCACAAGAAACTTCAACTAGTCCAGAGGACTTGTTAAAGACTCTATATGCCCTTGTGTTTGAGTCATATCCTAGTAAAAAGCCTTCTACAGTCTTAGGAGCAAATTTAGATTTTCTACCTCTTTTAATAAGAATAAAGCATTTGCTACCAAAGACTCTAAAATATGAAATGTTGAGCTTTTTACCGGTGAGGAGTTCGTATGATGTCTTCTTGAGGATTCGATGTAGATATAACCGGTTGATGGCGTAGCAAGCGGTGTTAACCGCCTCGGCCCAAAACCGATCTGGTGTCTTGTATTCATCAAGCATGGTTCTTGCCATGTCCAATAGAGTTCGATTCTTCCTCTCCACTACACCATTTTGTTGTGGGGTGTAGGGAGAAGAGAACTCATGCTTGATGCCCTCCTCCTTAAGGAAGCCTTCAAGTTGAGAGTTCTTGAACTCCGTCCCGTTGTTGCTTCTAATTTTCTTGATCCTCAAGCCGAACTCATTTTGAGCCCATCTTAAGAATCCCTTTAATGTCTCTTGGGTTTGTGATTTTTCCTGCAAAAAGAACACCCAAGTGAAGCGAGAATAATCATCCACAATAACTAGACAGTACTTACTCCCGCCGATGCTTATGTAAGCGATCGGGCCGAATAAATCCATGTGTAGGAGCTCCAGTGGCCTGTCAGTCACCATGATGTTCTTATGTGGATGGTGAACACCAACTTGCTTCCCAGCTTGGCAAGCGCTACAAATTCTGTCTTTCTCAAAATGAACATTTGTTAGTCCTAAAATGTGTTCTCCCTTTAGAAGCTTATGAAGATTCTTCATTCCAACATGGGCTAGTCGGCGGTGCCAGAGCCAACCCATGTTAGTCTTAGCAATTAAGCAAGTGTCGAGTTCAGCTCTATCAAAATCTACCAAGTATAGCTGACCCTCTAACACTCCCTTAAACACTATTGAATCATCACTTCTTCTAAAGACAGTGACACCTACATCAGTAAATAGACAGTTGTAGCCCATTTGACATAATTGAGATACTGAAAGCAAATTGTAATCTAAAGAATCTACAAGAAAAACATTAGAAATGGAATGGTCAGGAGATATAGCAATTTTACCCAAACCTTTGACCAAACCTTGGTTTCCATCCCCGAATATGATAGCTCGTTGGGGATCTTGGTTTTTCTCGTATGGGGAGAACATTTTCTTCTCCCCTGTCATGTGGTTTGTGCACCCGCTATCGATGATCCAACTTGTGCCCCCGGATGCATAAACCTACAAAACAAATTTAGTCCTTGACTTTAGGTACCCAAACGGTTTTGGGTCCTTTGGCATTAGAAACAAGAACTTTGGGTACCCAAACACAAGTCTTGGAGCCCTTGTGTTTGCCCCCAACAAACTTGGCAACTACCTTGCCGGATTTGTTTGTAAGAACATAAGATGCATCAAAGGTTTTAAATGAAATAGCATGATCATTTGATGCACTAGGAGTTTTCTTCTTAGGCAACTTAGCACGGGTTGGTTGCCTAGAACTAGATGTCTCACCCTTATACATGAAAGCATGATTAGGGCCAGAGTGAGACTTCCTAGAATGAATTCTCCTAATTTTGTGCTCGGGATAACCGGTAGGGTACAAAATGTAACCCTCGTTATCCTTAGCCATGGGAGCCTTGCCCTTAACAAAGTTAGATAGTTTCTTAGGAGGGGCATTAAGTTTGACATTGTCTCCCCTTTGGAAGCCAATGCCATCCTTGATGCCAGGGCGTCTCCCATTATAAAGCATACTACGAGCAAATTTAAATTTTTCATTTTCAAGTTCATGCTCGGCAATTTTAGCATCTAATTTTGCTATATGATCATTTTGTTGTATAATTAAAGCCATATGATCATGAATAGCATCAATATCAACATCTCTACATCTAGCACAAATGGACACATGCTCAACGGTAGATGTAGAAGGGTTTGCAAGATTTTAGTTCTATAACCTTAGCATGTAATATATCATTTTCATTTCTAAGGTTAGAAATAGTAACATTGCAAACATCAAAATCTTTAGCCTTAGCAATTAATTTTTCATTTTTATCTCTAAGGCTAGCAAGAGAAATGTTCAATTCATCAATCTTAGCAAGTAAATCAACATTATTATCTCTAAGATTAGGAATTGAAACATTACAAACATGAGAATCAACCTTAGCATTTAAGCTAGCATTTTCATTTCTAAGGTTGTTTATAGTCTCACGGCAAGTGCTTAGCTCACTAGATAGTTTTTCACATTTTTCTACTTCTAGAGCGTAAGCATTTTTTACTTTAACATGCTTCTTGTTTTCTTTAATAAGGAAGTCCTCTTGGGAGTCCAAGAGATCATCCTTCTCATAGATAGCACTAATTAATTCATTTAGTTTCTCCTTTTGTTGCATGTTTAAGTTGGCAAAAAGAGTACGCAAGTTATCCTCCTCATTTCTAGCATCATCCTCATCACTAGAGGTTTCATATTTAGTGGAGGATCTTGATTTTACCTTCTTTTTGCCGTCCTTTGCCATGAGGCATTTGTGGCTGATGTTGGGGAAGAGGAGGCCCTTGGTGACGACGATGTTAGAGGCGTCCTCGTCGGAGGAGGAGTCGGTGGAGCTCTCGTCGGAGTCCCACTCGCGGCACACATGGGCATCGCCGTCCTTCTTCTTGTAGTATTTTTTCTTCTCCTTTCTTCTCCCCTTCTTGTCGTCGCCCCTGTCACTATCACTAGATAATGGACATTTAGCTATGAAATGACCGGGCTTACCACATTTGTAGCAAACTTTCTTGGAGTGGGGCTTGTAGTCTTTCCCCCTCCTTTGCTTGAGGATTTGGCGGAAGCTCTTGATGATGAGCGCCATCTCCTCGTTGTCGAGCTTTGAGGCGTCGATGGGTGTTCGACTTGGAGTGGACTCCTCCTTCTTTTCCTCCGTCGCCTTTAATGCCACCGGTTGTGCTTCGGACGTGGAGGGATCTTCGAGCTCGTTAATCTTCCTTGAGCCCTTGATCATATACTCAAAGCTCACAAAATTCCCGATTACTTCCTCGGGAGTCATTAGTGTATATCTAGGATTGCCACGAATTAATTGTACTTGAGTAGGGTTAAGGAAAATGAGTGATCTTAGAATAACCTTAACCACCTCGTGGTCATCCCATTTCTTGCTCCTGAGGTTGCGCACTTGATTCACCAAGGTTTTGAGCTGGTTGTACATATCTTGTGGCTCCTCCCCTTGGCGATGACGGAAGCGACCGAGCTCCCCCTCGATCGTTTCCCGCTTGGTGATCTTGGTTAGTTCATCACCCTCGTGCATGGTCTTGAGCACGTCCCAAACCTCCTTGGCGCTCTTTAAGCCTTGCACCTTGTTGTATTCCTCCCTACTTAGAGAGGTGAGGAGGATGGTTGTTGCTTGGGAGTTGAAGTGCTCGATTTGGGCTACCTCGTCCGCATCATAATCCTCATCCACTACGGACGGTACCTGCACACCAAACTCAACTACATCCCATATACTTTTGTGGAGTGAGGTTAGATGAAATTTCATTAAATCACTCCACCTTGCATAATCTTCACCATCAAAAGTTGGTGGTTTGCCTAATGGGACGGAAAGTAGAGGTGTATGCTTAGGAATGCGGGGATAGCGTAGGGGTATCTTACTAAACTTCTTGCGCTCATGGCGCTTAGAAGTGACGGACGGCGCATCGGAGCCGGATGTGGATGGTGACGAAGTGTCGGTCTCGTAGTAGACCACCTTCCTCATCTTTTTGTGCTTGCCGCTACTCCGATGCGACTTGTGGGAAGAGGATTTCTTCTCCTTCCCCTTCCCTTTGTTGCGGGACTCTTCCGATGAGTGGCTTGTAGTGGGCTTGTCGCCGGTCTCCATCTCCCTCTTGGCGTGATCTCCTGACATCACTTCGAGCGGTTAGGCTCTAATGAAGCACCGGGCTTTGATACCAATTGAAAGTCGCCTAGAGGGGGGGGGTGAATAGGGCGAAAATGAAATTTACAAATATAATCACAACTACAAGCCGGGTTAGTGTTAGAAGTATGAACGAGTCCGCGAGAGAGGGCGCAAAACAAATCGCAAGCAAATAAGGAGTGTGACACGAGGATTTGTTTTACCGAGGTTCGGTTCTCGCAAACCTACTCCCCGTTGAGGAGGCCACAAAGGCCGGGTCTTTTTCAACCCTTTCCCTCTCTCAAACGGTCCCTCGGACCGAGTGAGCTTCTCTTCTCAAATCAACCTGGGAACGAAACTTCCCTGCAAGGACCACCACACAATTGGTGTCTCTTGCCTTGGTTACAAATGAGTGTTGATCACAAGAACAAATGAGAAAGAAAAGAAGCGATCCAAGCGCAAGAGCTCAAATGAACACGACAAATCACTCTCTCTAATCACTAAGGCTTGATGTGGAGTTGGGAGAGGATTTGATCTCTTTTGTGTGCTTTGGAATGAATGCTAGAGCTCTTGTAAGGTGGTTGGAAACTTGAATACTTGGATGCCATTGAATGTGGGGTGGTTGGGGTATTTATAGCCCCAACCACCACAAAGTGGCCGTTGGAAGTCTGCTGTCGCATGGCGCACCGGACAGTCCGGTGCGCCACCAGACACTGTCCGGTGTGCTAGCCCACGTCAGCAGACCGTTGGGGTTCGACCGTTGAGCTCTGTCTTGTGGGCCCACCTAGCTGTCCGGTGGCGCACCGGACAAGTCCTGTAGACTGTCCGGTGTGCCACCCGCGCGTGCCCTTCTCCTCTGCGCGCGCAGGCGCGCATTAAATGCACTTGCAGGTAGCCGTTGGCGCGAAGTAGCCATTGCCCGCTGTCACACCGGACAGTCCGGTGTGCACCGGACATGTCCGGTGAATTATAGCGGACAAATTCCTGAAGCTGGCGAGTTCCAGAGCCGCTCTCCTCTGGGGCACCGGACACTGTCCGGTGTACACCGGACAGTCCGATGAATTATAGCGGAGCGCCTCTGGATTTTCCCGAAGGTGAAGAGTTCAGCCTAGAGTGCCCTGGTGCACCGGACAATGTCCGGTGCGCCATACCAGGGCTGACTTCGGTTATCCCTTGCTCTTTTTGTTGAACCCTTTTCTTGGTCTTTTTATTGGCTAAGTATGAACCTTTTGCACCTGTAAAAACTTATATACTAGAGCAAACTAGTTAGTCCAATTATTTGTGTTGGGCAATTCAACCACCAAAATTGATTTAGGATATAGGTGTAAGCCTAATTCCCTTTCACTCACCCTCGGGGGCCGAGAGTGCCTCGGGCCGAGCCGAGGGTGCCTTGGGCTAGGTCGAGGGTGCGTCGGGCTGGACCGAGGCCTTCTCGGGCTCGGGCGTGTCGTCGGTCTTGACTGAGGGTTGATGTAGGTCTCGGGAGAAGACGTCCGGGGGAACCGTTGTTCGCCCCGAGGCTATCTTAGCCAGCTCGTCCGCAGTCTCGTTGTATCGTCGGGCGACGTGGTTGAGCTCGAGCCCGTAGAACTTGTCTTCCAGGCACCAAACCTCGTCGCAGTAGGCTTCCATCTTCGGGTCGCGGCAGTGGGAGTTCTTCATGACTTGGTCGATGACAAGTTGTGAGTCACCGCGAGCGTCGAGGCGTCGGACCCCTAGCTCGATGGCGATGCGCAACCCGTTAACCACAGCCTCGTACTCGGCCACATTGTTGGACGCCGGGAAATGGAGGCGCAACACGTAGCGGAGGTGTTTCCCGAGGGGTGAGATGAAGAGCAGGCCCACGCCTGCTCCTGTTTTCATCAGCGACCCGTCGAAAAACATGGTCGAGAGTTCCGGTTGGATCGGAGCCGCTGGAAGCTGGGTGTCGACCCATTCAGCCACAAAGTCTGCCAAGACTTGGGACTTGATGGCCTTCCGAGGGGCAAACGAGATTGTCTCGCCCATGATTTCCACCGCCCACTTTGCAATCCTACCCGAGGCCTCTCAGCACTGGATGATCTCCCCCAGGGGGAAGGATGACACCACAGTCACCGGATGAGACTCGAAGTAGTGTCGCAACTTCCGCCGCGTCAGAATCACTGCATACAGTAGCTTCTGAATTTGTGGGTAGCGGATCTTGGTCTCGGACAGTACCTCACTGATGAAGTAGACCGGCCTCTGGACGGGCAATGCATGCCCCTCTTCTCGTCTCTCAACCACGATCACGGCGCTGACCACCTGAGTGGTAGCGGCGACATAGATCAAGAGGGCTTCTCCGGTAGCGGGGGGCACCAAGATGGGCGCGTTCGTGAGGAGCGCCTTCAGGTTCCCGAGGGCTTCCTCAGCCTCACGGGTCCAAGTGAAGCACCCAGCCTTTCTTAAGAGGCGGTACAGGGGTAGGCCTCTTTCGCTGAGGCACGAGATGAAGCGGCTCAGAGCCGCAAGGCATCCCATGACCCTCTGTACGCCCTTCAAGTCCTTGATGGGCCCCATGTTGGTGATGGCCGCGATTTTCTCTAGGTTGGCCTCGATGCCTCGCTCGGAGACGATGAACCCCAAGAGCATGCCTCGGGGTACTCCGAAGACGCACTTCTCGGGATTGAGTTTTACGCCTTTCGCCTTAAGACACCGGAATGTCGTTTCAAGGTCGGAAAGGAGGTCAGAGGCTTTCCTCGTCTTGACTACGATGTCATCGACGTAAGCCTCGACCGTTCGACCAATGTGTTGGCCGAACACGTGGTTCATGCACCTTTGGTATGTCGCACCCACATTCCTCAAACCAAACGGCATAGTAACGTAGCAGTACATGCTGAATGGTGTGATGAAAGAAGTCGCGAGCTGGTCGGACTCTTTCATCCTGATTTGGTGATACCCTGAGTAGGCATCGAGGAAAGACAGGGTTTCGCACCCAATAGTGGAATCCATGATTTGATCGATCCGAGGTAGAGGATAGGGAACTTTCGGACATGCTTTGTTCAGACCAGTGTAGTCCACACACATCCACCACTTCCCTCCTTTCTTTCTCACAAGCACAGGGTTGGCAAGCCATTCGGGATGGAATACCTCTTGGATGAACCCTGCTGCCATCAGCTTGTGGATCTCCTCGCCTATGGCTCTACGCTTTTCTTCGTCGAATCAGCGCAGAGGCTGCTTCACGGGTCGGGCTCCAGCTCGGATATCCAGCGAGTGCTCGGCGACCTCCCTCGGTATGCCACGCATGTTCGAGGGACTCCACGCGAAAACATCGGCGTTTGCGCGGAGAAAGTCGACGAGCACTGCTTCCTATTTGGGATCGAGCTTGGAGCCGATCTAGACCTGCTTGGAGATGTCGTTGCTGGGGTCGAGAGGGACAGATTTGACCGTCTCTGCTGGCTCGAAATTGTCGGCATGGCGCTTCACGTCGGGCGCCTCCTTAGAGAGGCTCTCCAGGTTGGCGATGAGGGCCTCGGATTCGGCGAGGGCCTCGGCGTACTCCATGCACTCCACGTCGCATTCGTACGCGTGTCGATACATGGGGCCGACGGTGATGACCCCGTTGGGGCCTGGCATCTTGAGCTTAAGGTAGGTGTAGTTGGGGACGACCATGAACTTGGCGTAGCATGACCTCTTCAGCACTGCGTGGTAGGTTCCTCGGAACCCGACCACCTCGAACGTGAGGGTTTCCCTTCGGAAGTTGGAGGGAGTCCCGAAGCAGACGAGTAGATCGAGTTGTCCGAGGGGCTGGACGCGTTTCCCTGGGATGATCCCATGGAAAGGCGCCGCGTCCGCCCGGACCGAGGACAGATCGATCCGCAGGAGCCCGAGGGTCTCGACATAGATGATGTTGAGGCTGCTGCCTCCGTCCATGAGGACCTTGGTGAGCCTAACGTTGCCGATGACGGGGTCGACAACGAGCGGATATTTTCCCGGGCTCGGCACGCGGTCGGGATGGTCGCCCTGGTCAAAGGTGATGGGCTTGTCGGACCAGTCTAGGTAGACTGGCGCCTCCACCTTTATTGAGCAGACCTCTCGACGCTCTTGCTTGCAGTGCCGAGCCGAGGCGTTCGCCACTCGCCCACCATAGATCATGAAGCAGTCGTGGACCTCGGGGAACTCTCCTGCCTTGTGATCCTCCTCCTTATCGTTGTTGCGGGCCCTGCCACCTTCCGCAGGTGGCCCGGCCTTGTGAAAGTGGCGCTGAAGCATGGCGCACTCCTCAAGGGTGTGCTTGACGGGCCCCTGATGATAGGAGCACGGCTCCTTGAGCATCTTGTCGAAGAGATTGGTGCCCCCGGGAGGTTTCTGAGGGTTCTTGTACTCAGCGGCGGCGACAAGGTTCGCGTCGGCGGCGTCGCGTTTCACTTGCGACTTCTTCTTGCCTTTCTTCTTGGTGCCACGCTGAGTGGACGCCTCGGGGACATCTTCCGGCTGGCGGCCCTAGGGCTGCTTGTCTTTCCGGAAGATGGCCTCAACCGCCTCCTGGCCAGAGGTGAACTTGGTGGCGATGTCTATCAGCTCGCTCGCCCTGGTGGGGGTCTTGCGACCCAGCTTGCTCACCAGGTCGTGACAGGTGGTGCCGGTGAGGAACGCGCCGATGACATCCGAGTCGGTGACGTTGGGTAGCTCGGTGCGCTGCTTCGAGAATCGCCGGATGTAGTCCCGGAGAGACTCTCCCGGCTGCTGGCGGCAGCTTCGAAGATCCCAGGAGTTCTCAGGGCGCACGTACATGCCCTGGAAGTTGCCGGCGAGGGCTTGGACAAGGTCGTCCCAGTTGGAGATCTGCCCCAGAGGCAGGTGCTCTAACCAGGCTCGAGCGGTGTCGGAGAGGAACAGGGGGAGGTTACGGATGATGAGGTTGTCGTCGTCTGTTCCACCCAGTTGGCAGGCTAGCCAGTAGTCCGCGAGCCACAGTTCCGGCCTCGTCTCCCCCGAGTACTTTGTGATAGTAGTCGGGGCTCGAACCGGGTCGGGAACAACGCCCGTCGTATGGCTCGGCTGAAAACCTGCGGACCGGGTGGTTCAGGCGAGGGACTCCGATCCTCCCCGCTGTCGTAGCGTCCCCCACGCCTGGGGTGGTAGCCTCGGCACACCCTCTCGTCGAGGTGGATTCGACGGTCGCGATGATGGTGCTCGTTGCCGAGGCGTCCCGGGGCCACAGGCGCTATGTTGCGCGTGTGCCCGGTGTGCACCGAGGCTTCCCACACGAACCGGGAAGTCACGGCGCGATGCTCCGAGGGGTACCCCTGCCTTCGGGAGGCAGAGCTTTCGGCCCGTCGGACCGCGACGTCCTCCAGTAGATTCTTGAGCTTTCCCTGGATGCGCCGCCCCTCGGTGGTTGATGGTTACGGCATCGCGCGGAGAAGTATTGCCGCTGCAGCCAGGTTCTGGCCGACCCCACTAGAAGCCGCGGGCGGTCTCGCCCTGACATCGTCGGCGATGCGGTGCTGGCTGCCCTAGGGTAGATGACGCGCTTCTCCGGCTGGAGCTTGGCCTGCCCATTCCTGCCTGACGTCCCATCGGAACGGCTCAAGTGTTCCTGCTCCCTCGTCGAGCCTGGCCTGCATCTCGCGGATTGGCTCGAGCTGTGTGTCCTGACCCCCCGCAGGGACTGGGACCACAGCTAGAACCAGGCTCGTCCATTCCACCCAGTTGGCAGGCCAGCCGGTAGTCCGCGAGCCACAGTTCCGGCCTCGTTTCCCCCGAGTACTTTGTGATGGTAGTCGGGGTTCAGAACCAGGTCAGGAACGGTGCCCGTCGTATGGCCCGGCTGAAAGCCTGTAGACCGGGTGGTTCGGGCGAGGGACTCCGATCCTCCCCGCTGTCGTAGCGTCCCCCACGCCTGGGGTGGTAGCCTTGGCACACCCTCTCGTCGAGGTGGGGTCGACGGTTGCGGTGATGGTGCTCGTTGCCGAGGCGTCCCGGGGCCGCAGGCGCTGTGTTGCGTGTGCGCCCGGTGTGGACCGAGGCTTCCCGCACGAACCGGGAAGTCGCGGCGCGATGCTCCGAGGGGTACCCCTGCCATCGGGAGGCAGAGCTTTCGGCCCGTCGGACCGCGGCATCCTCCAGGAGATTCTTCAGCTCTCCCTGGATTCGCCGCCCCTCGGTGGTTGATGGCTCCGGCATCACTCGAAGAAGTATTGCCGTTGCAGCCAGGTTCTGGCCGCCCCACTAGAAGCCGGTGGCGGTCTCGCCCCGACATCGTCGGCGATGCGGTGCTGGATGCCCTGGGGTAGATGACGCGCTTCTCCGGCCGGAGCTTGGCCTGCCCATTCCTGCCCAATGTCCCGGCGGAACGGCTCAAGTGTTCCTGCTCCCTCATCGACCCTGGCCTACATCTCATGGATTTGCTCGAGCTGTGTGTCCTGACCCCCCGTAGGGACTGGGACCACAGCTAGCTCCCGAAGGATGTCAACGCGAGGCGCAGGCCTAGGGGGATCACCGTTTTCCGGTATACCAAGATGGTTTCCTTCGTCGGGACCCCTAGATCAACGTGGAAACATTCATGACTTGGGCCGCAGTCCTCGTCGCTGAAGCTGCGGCTACCGTCGGAATAGTCGGAAAGGCAGTAGTCGCATGCGGTCATGAAGTCCCGCATGGCACTGGGGTTACCAAGTCTGGAGAAATCCCAACAGAAGTTGGGCTCGTCATCTTCCTCGGAATCCGAGGGCCCATAGGTCGAGATGGTTGTTAGCCGGTCCCAGGGTGACCGCATACCGTACCTCGGAGGGCTTGGACGTGCCTCTATGCAGGCTTCCACCGAAGCGAAGTCGCTTGGTGGGTCGAGGCTGAATCCAAAAGGCACGAGATGGGAATCGGTCAGTACCTCCTGGTCGACGGGTGGTGACAAAGTCGCGTCAGGGGCAGACTGCACCGTCGTCTCGGGTACGAGGGTGACGCCCAGCAAGTCCTTTGCGAGCATGCTGGCGTCGTCCGTCCGCTTGGAGTTGGCGTGTCGCGAGGAAACGGCGCTCCTCTTCGTCTCAGACGCGAGGGGAAACCCGTGGCCTCCGTGTTGTCCAGCGCTCAGGTCGGGTGCGCTTGCAGTAGGGGGTTACAAGCGTCCGCGAGAGAGAGAGAGAGAGAGAGAGAGAGAGAGAGAGAGAGAGAGAGAGAGAGAGAGAGAGAGACTGTCCACCAGCCCATCCTCCCGCGCGGCCAACCCTTTCGTACGAGAGCCCTGGACCTTCCTTTTATAGGTGTAAGGAGAGGGTCCAGGTGTACAATAGGAGGTGTAGCAGTGTGCTAACGTGTCTAGCAGAGAGGAGCTAGCGCCCTAAGTACATGCCGTCGTGGCAGCCGGAGAGGTTTTGGCACCCTGTTCATGTGATGTCGTGGCCGTCGGAGGAGCGCTGGAGCCTTGCGGAAGGACAGCTGTCAGGGCTGTCGAGTCCTTGCTGACGTCTCCTTGCTTCCGTAAGGGGTTGAGAGCCGCCATCGTCATGGAGCACACAGGGTGCCATCATTACTTGTTTTACCAGGGCGAGCCGGATGGGACGTCGGTCTTGTTCCCCGTAGCCTGAGCTAGCTAGGGGTAGGGTAATGATAGCCCCCCCTGTGACGTGGTTGGTCCGAGCCCTAGGTCAAGCGAGGCGGAGGCTCCTCCAAGGTCGAGGTTGAGTCTGTCTTTCGAGGTTGAGGTCGAGTCCAAGCCCCGGGTCGGGCGAGGCGGAGTCCATCGTCTTTCGAGGCCGAGGCTGAGTCCGAGCCCTGGGGTCGGGCGAGGCGGAGTCCGTCGTCTTCCGGAGCCGAGGCCGAGTCCGAGCCCTGGGGTCGGGCGAGGCAGAGTCCGTCGTCTTCCGGGGCCGAGGCCAAGTCCGAGCCCTGGGGTCGGGCGAGGCAGAGTTCGTCGTCTTTCGGGGCCGAGGCCGGGTTCGAGCCCTGGGGTCGGGCGAGGTGGAGTCCGTCGTCTTCCAGAGCCGAGGCCGAGTCCGAGCCCTGGGGTCAGGCGAGGCAGAGTTTCCTATGGCGCTCGAAGTCGGACTCGGCTGCTGTCAGCCTCACTCTGTCGAGCGGCACAGCAGTCGGAGCGACGCAGGCGGCGCTGTCCTCTTGTCAGGCCGGTCAGTGGAGCGGTGAAGTGACTGCGGTCACTTCGGCTCTGTCGACTGAGGGGCGCGCGTCAGGATAAGGTGTCAGGCCATCTTTGCATTAAATGCTTCTACGATACGGTCGGTCGGTGTGGCGACCTGGCCAAGGTTGCTTCTTGGCGAAGACTGGGCCTCGGGCGAGCCGAAGGTGTGTCCGTTGCTTGAGGGGGTGCCTCGGGCGAGGCGTGAATCCTTCGGGGTCGGCTGCCCTTGCCTGAGGCTGGGCTCGGGCGAGGCGGGATCGTGTCCCTTGAGTGGACCGAGCCTTGACTTAATCGCACCCATCAGGCCTTTGCAGCTTTGTGCTGATGGGGGTTACCAGCTGAGATTAGGAGTCTTGGGGGTACCCCTAATTATGGTCCCCGACAAACTGGTATCCACAATCACTCAATAAGGCGGACCCATTGCTATGTTGTACCTAAAGAACAACAATGACAAAACATGTGGCCTGTATATCTCAGAAGTAAAACATCAAGATTATTTCTATCCTGGTAATGTGTTGTTGTTCGTTCACCCTATTAAGAGATATAGGATACAGTGTTAGTGACCATAAAGCCATGAACTCTGTGCTCCACACCCAAAAAAGAGCAATGTGAAAAATACTGGCGCGAGTAACCATATTAGTGACTATAAAGTGATCTAAGTACATAAAGTGATCTAAGTAACCATATTGTTGGGAGCGCTGCAAATTGGTACTCAGATCACTATATGTAGGGTACAATGTTAGTGACCATAAATCCATGAGTATCAATTTGTGGTGCTTTCCAATAAAGACGTGCCTATGTATGATATGCTGCGGGGGATTGATGTGTGTTATTTTTCTAGTTGGACAACCAAAAATCGATTTTGATTGTGTGAAGGGCATGGACTGTCGATCCATGATCCATATATCACAACCTCAACATACCATTCCTTGATAACTAAAGAGAAAAAATTATGGTCTGCACGCACAAAAGCATTGCAACTTTCCTCTGGAAAATGTTCTCAAATGCTTTAGGAACAATGTATGCATTAAAGTTTATACTAACCAAATAGCAGCAGTTTGGAAGAATCTAAAGTGATTAGAAACTTTATGCCATGTAATAAGACAAGTAACTCTTACCTGAAACTTATGTTCTACCATGGAGTTTCCAAGTAGGTTCGTTGCTTCTGGTATCATAATCTCTGCTAACTCCATGATATTTTCTTCGTTTTCCTTGACCACCAAGTTTTTCAAGTTTCAACTATAAATGATTCATCCTATAGTCCACTGGATCTTCTTTTGCATAGGAACAACTCATTTTGAATACTGCCCTTATTGCTCTTATTGCCAAAGCAAAAAAACAAAATCGATCAATTAAATAATATACAAAATTGAAGTGACCTAACCAACAATTGGCTATGTCACACCCGGTTTTTGGAAGGTAAACCAAATGCGAACCATGTACGTGCCAGGATCAGAACTCGCATACATAGCGATTACATAATTGGACATCATCACACAATGCTTGAATTAAATAGCGGAAAGGTACTTAATTACATCAAGATGTCTGAGACATCCACAGAGTCTAATACATATCCATAGTGTTTAACAGTAACATCAAAGTGCGGGTAACGAAACGTAGAATGTAAGCCTACACAGGCAGCAGACTAGGGGTTTGCCACTAAATAAACTAGAACTCATCGTAGTCCTGGAACTCCTCAAAGTCCTCCATGTTACCAGCTTCACCTCCTAAGCACTGAGAACAGTGGGGACAACCTGGGGTGGGGTGGTTTGTAAAGCAAGGGTGAGTACACTTCAACGTACTCAGCAAATGTCCCATTTGGCTAAAGTGGACTAGCTATATGTGGAGTTTAAGGTTTAGCAGTTGGTTTTAGTCGGTCAAGTTTTATTAATATAAATAGAGCCAGATTTTAGTAATAAGCCCAGTTATTACCCAGAGGTACTCCCTCCAAGAGGAAATACCAGAGATCAGAATTATAATCAACATTATTAACCATAATCATAAAAGTAACCAAAGTTCTTCTAATCAAAGAGGATCCCAAGGCTGCTCATACCAGTTTCTAACACTCTGCAGAGGTTGCACACTTTACCCACAAGCCATGATTCCCATTCTGCCCGGGGTTCTAGCCTCCCCATTGATCACTACCAAGGTGGCCTAGCAGGGTCTCACTACGTAGCCTTTACAAAGATTTCCCGGAGGTCATAGCCGCCCGTTAGGTTTCTCTAGTTTGATAAACACAGTACATCTCCCCAGAGGAAGGGTGTCTAACAAAACCAAATCAAAGGACCTCTAAAACCAGCCTCGGCAGAGCAAGTGCTGTGCGCGGACCCCATTGACGGCCCTACAGCGAAGCCAACTACTCCTCTGGTTCCTCTAATTAATTAGCTAAGGGCGTCCCATTCCACCCTCATGGCTGCACTGTTATCCCTGGTTGTCACTCCCCAAACAGGTCCTTACGGAGAGGTACTCAGGAAACAGCCTGAGCCCCCTAAATTAATCACGAGGAACTCATCGGGATAACATCATCGTATCATAAAAGATCACATCATGTTCATTGATTAAGTTAAAGCAATAGCGTAAGCTAACCATGATTAACCCAAAAAGGTAAACAAGGGTAAGGTAAATATAGACTAGTCAATCCTTAAGTTTCAATAATGTAATACGGGACAGTGAATTATAAAGTAAAGTAGGACATGATAGGTCTGAGGACACTTGCCTTCACTAGGTTGTTGCTCAGAGGGATCTTCGACAACACACTCAGGAACCACGAGCTGCTCGTTGTCTAAGTAAAGCGAGCATACATTCAATACATTTGGAAAGTAAAAATGAACATCACATCACACATGAACAAACATTACCACACAACTCAAAAAGGCATAGTATTAAGTTCAAGGAAATGAGATCAAGTTATAAAATGGAATAATCCTTATTGGAGAATTGATTACTCTCTAAGTGTTTGGGACATAGCTCAAAAAAGGTTAAGTAGTAACTAAACAAGAAAAGATTAAATTATAAGGTGAACTACACTTATTTAGGAATTTGATTATCTTTTAAGTGTTATCCATAACTACATTCCTAATTCTATTTATGTCATTAAGACCTAAAGATTAAGCCAAAAATAAATCCATGTGATGCATAACACTAATCTCATAAAATTGAATATACTTTACTCCTAGGATTCTCCTTTTATTTATTTCATTAAATAAATAAATCAACATATACTTTAATTCTATATTCTAAGTGTAAAAATTAAAGTATACAGATTACAGTTGGCCATATTTTATTTGAACAGAGAATAATCTTGTGAACATTTTACAATTTGAACCACTAAATTTGGAGTTCATATGAAAAGATATGAAATAAACAAGTTTTGAAGTTTGAAATATGAAATTAGGGCTAAATCTGTAATTAATTAATTAAAAGTCTAGGGGGCTATTCTAAAAAAACCAGGGACCTATGCGCTAAAACAGAGGACGGCGGGTTGATTTCCTAAAACCAGGGGGGTTCTTAAGCAAAACAACCACGCGAAGGGGTATCGGGCTCCCTCAACCGTTGGATCAGAAACCGACGGCTGAGATTAGATCGCGCGTGCGCGCGTGGGGGCACGGGCGTGCAGGCACGACTGACAAGCGGGGCCAGGGCGTCAGCGGGTCAGGGCGGACTGACCAACCGGGCCTAGGGGCAAAGATGCAAGTGAGGGGGAAGAGAGAGGGGCAGTCAGATCTTGTGAACATTTTGCAATTTGAACCACTAAATTTGGAGTTCATATGAAAAAGATATGAAACAAACAAGTTTTGAAGTTTGAAATATGAAATTAGGGCTAAATCTGTAATTAGTTAAAAGTCCAGGGGGCTATTCTAAAGAAACCAGGGACCTATGCGCTAAAACAGAGGACGGTGGGTTGATTTCCTAAAACCAGGGGGTTCTTAATCAAAATAACCACGCGAAGGGGTATCGGGCTCCCTCAACCGTTAGATCAGAAACCGACGGCTGAGATTAGATCACGCAGGCGCACGCGCGGGCACGGGCGCGCAGGCGCAGCTGACAAGCGGGGCTAGGGCGTCAGCGTGTCAGGGCGGGCTGACCAGCTGGGCCTAGGGGCAGAGACGCGGGCGAGGGGGAAGAGAGAGGGGCATTCAGATCTAGATCGGAGGGCTGGGATTAGATCTACTCGGGTTAAGACTAAACCATCCGATCTCGAATGGACGGCCGAGATCTAACGGCCAGAGGTTGACTTGGGCGCTGTGGCGCTGCTCGGTCCCGTGGCGAGAGTTCGCCGGAGACGAGCAAAACGGCCACGGCGAGGCACTAGAGGCTCGGGGACTAACCTAGGCACAATCAGGGAGGTCTGGCGAACTCAGCCATGGCCTACACGCTGGCGCAGGGGCACCCGAGGGCGTAGACCACGGCGGAGCGGGCTAACAGCGGCGCTGGATTGCTCCGGCGAGCAATCGCGCGAGCTATAGAGCGAGGATAACCAAATTAAGGGCACGGGCAGGTTGCTTACCTCGAGCAGAAGCGCTAGCGTCGCAAAACGACGGTGGAGGCACAGGGGCTCGATAGGGCGACGATGGCGGACTCCGGCTACGCAAGAAAACACTCCGGTGAGCATGGACCAGATGAGACAGAGAGGGAGAGGGCACACCGAAGGGTGTCCCGAGTAGCTGACGGAAAGGCAAAGCTCCCCGTGGCACTGGATGGGGCACGGGCGCAACGGCGGCCATAGAACAGGCGGTGGGCGTCGGCAGGCGGTGGCGGAGCTCTTGGTTCGCGCAGGCAGAGTGAGCGAGAGGGCAAGGGAGCTGGGCAGAGGGCGCAAATAAGAGAGGGGAGGAGGGCGAGTAGGGTGCGGGGCTCAAAAGGGACATGGGGGCTTGGGCGTGGCCGGAGAACGCGCGGTCGTAGGCGCGTCCACGGCGGGGAGATCGTGGGCGGAAGGTTAGAGACGGGCTGACAGGTGGGGACGGCGGGACAGAGAGAGAGGGAGCGGGTGCGCGCGAGGGGAAACAACGCCGACAGGTCTAGCCCACGGGACAGAGAGAGAGAGAGAGAGAGAAGAGTGAGCGCGCTGGTGGGCGCAGACAAGCGGGGCCCGCCTTCAGGCACAGGGGGCGCAGAGGCGCGGGCGCACGAACGCGGGCTGGGCTAGATGGGCCAACCTGGGCCGAATTGGCCTTTTCTAATTTCCTGGAATTTCTATTGCCTTTTCTATTTATTTTCTCTAGGGTTTTCATTTCAAATTCAAATCAAGTTTCAAATACAAACCAAATCAAATATGTGCAACAATTCAAAGAATAGTTAGGCTCAATATGATGCAACATTCCATGACTCATATGTTTTGGGCAAAATAAATTAAATAATCCCTCACTAATACAACTAACTCTAATTAAAAGAGAAAGAGAGAGAGAAAACTAGAGAGAGAGAGAAACTAGAGTGAGATAGAGAAGAGTAAAGAGAAAACTAGAGAGAGAGAGAGAAACTAGAGTGAGATAGAGAAGAGTAACACCTGAATTTGTATGATCATTAGAAAGAAATTTTATATCCCCAAATTCAGGGTGTTACAGACCTATCCCCCTTAAAAAATCTCACCCTTGAGATTCAAGGCTGGCTAGCAAAGAGTTTAGGGTACTTGGCTCTCAGATCATCTTCTCTTTCCCAGGTTGCTTCTTCTTTTGAGTGATAGCCCCATTTGACTTTGCACATTCTGATGGTGTTCCTCCAGGTGACCCGATCTGCTGTCTCTAGAATCTGTTGGCTTCTCAATATAAGTTAGATCTTCTTGAACTTCAAGATCCTCTGCTGGCAACTGCTCTTCTGGCACTCTCAAGCATTTCTTCAACTGAGACACATGGAACACATCGTGCACAGCTAACAGATTCTCTAGAAAGCTGAGTTGATAAGCCACTTCTTCATGTCTTGCCTAAATCTGATACGACCCGATATAGTGAGGGGCTAGCTTGCCTTTGACTCTGAACCTCTTGGTTCCTCTGATGGGTGAAACTTTCAAGTAAACATAGTCTCCCACTTCAAAACTGAGTTCTCTTCTTCTGGTGTCAGCATAGCTTCGTTGTCTGGATTGCTCTGCCTTTAGATTTTCTCGGACCATCCTGATATTCTCTTCGGCTTCAAGCAAAATCTCTAGACCGAATACCTGCCTTTCGCCAGGTTGATCCCAATGCAATGGAGTTCTGCAATTCCTCCCATAAAGCGCTTCAAATGGTGACATCTTTAGACTGGCCTGATAGCTGTTGTTGTAAGAGAATTCTGCATAAGGTAGCCTCTTGTCCCAACCTAGCTTGTCTTGCAGAGCACAAGCTCTCAACACATCCTCAAGGATCTGGTTGGTTCTCTCAATCTGACCATCTGTCTGCGGGTGATAAGCTGAACTGAATTTCAAGTGAGTACCCAAAGCTTCATGTATCTGCTGCCAAAAATGAGAAGTAAACTGGGCGCCTCTGTCCGATATTATCTTCTTTGGAATACCATGCAAGCACACAATCCGAGACATGTATAACTCTACCAACACTGCACTGTTATAGGTGATCTTGACTGGTATGAAATGGGCCGCCTTTGTTAAACAGTTCACTACTACCCAGAGGGAGTCATAACCAGCTCGAGTGCGGGGCAGGCCAACTATAAAGTCCATCCCAATCTCATCCCATTTCCACTAAGGAATCTGCAACGGCTGTAACAAACCTGCGGGTCTCTGGTGTTCTGCCTTTATCCTCTAACAACTGTTGCATCTGGCCACATACTCTACTATCTCTCTTTTCATACCATACCACCATAATCTCTTCTTCAAGTCTTGGTATATTTTCTCACTACCAGGGTGTATAGAATACGCTGTCTCATGAGCCTCCTTGAGAATCAGTTCCTGGATTGATGTGATGTCGGGAACACACAGCCTATCCTTGAACCATACCACTCCTTCAGCATCTTCACGGAAATCTGGACCTTTCCCATCTATGATTAGCTACCGGATCTCATTGATCTTCTCATCATCCTTCTGACCTTTCTTGATGTCTTGCTCTAGAGTGGGCTCTAGTTCAATTGCCACTCCTTGAGTGTTGTTCAGAAATCCGAGGCTCAGTCTATCGAATTCTTTTGCTAGCTCGAACGACATCGAGTGAGCAGCCAACATATTGACTTGACTCTTCCTGCTAAGAGCATCTACAACCACATTTGCTTTGCCTAGGTGATAATGAATCTCCAACTCATAGTCTTTGATCAATTCTAGCCATCTTCGCTGCCTCATGTTTAACTCTGACTGAGTGAATATGTACTTGAGGCTCTTGTGGTCCGTGTAGATATCACACTTCTGCCCATAAAGATAATGTCTCCAGGTCTTCAATGCATGCACCACTGCTGCTAGCTCTAGATCATGAGTGGGGTAATTGAAAGGGAATTAGGCTTACACCTATTTTCCAAATTGATTTTGGTGGTTGAATTGCCCAACACAAATAATTGGACTAACTAGTTTGCTCGAGTGCATAAGTCATACAGGTGCTAAAGGTTCACACTTAGCCAATAAAAAGATCAAGCAAAGGGTTCAACACAAAGAGCTAAGGGCATTCCAAAAGGCTCCCTGGTCTGGCGCACCGGACTGTCCGGTGTGCCACCGGACAGTGTCCGGTGCACCAGGGAACTTCGCGTTGAACTCCTCAGCCTCGGGAATTTTCGGAGCCGGTGCGCTATAATTCATCGGACATGTCCGGTGTACACCGAACAGTGTCCGGTGCTCCAAGAGGACGCGGCTCCGGAACTTGGCAGCCTCGGGAATTCACAACAGCTGCTCCGCTATAATTCACCGGACATGTCCGGTGTACACCGGACTGTCCGGTGTAACTGCGGGACAACGGCTATTTCGGCGCCAACGGCTACCTGCAGCGCATTTATTGCGCGCCAGCGCGCGCAGAAGTCAGGCGCGCCCATACTGGTGCACCGGACACTCTACAGTGCATGTCCGGTGTGTCACCGGACATCCAGGCGGGCCCAGAAGTCAGAGCTCCAACGGTCAGAACCCAACGGCTTTGGTGACGTGGCTGGCGCACCGGACTGTCTGGTGCACCATGCGACAGACAACCCCACCAAACGGCTAGTTTGGTGGTTGGGGCTATAAATACCCCCAACCACCCACCATTCATGGCATCCAAGTTTTCTACACTTCAAAACCATACAAGAGCTCTAGCATTCATTCCAAAGCACACAAAAGAGATCAAATCCTCTCCCAACTCCACAAAAGGCTTTAGCGATTAGAGAGAGTGATTTGCCGTGTTCTTTTGAGCTCTTGCGCTTGGATCGCTTCTTTTCCTTCTCATTTGTTTCTTGTGATCAATTCATTCACTTGTAATCGAAGCAAGAGAAACCAATTGTGTGGTGGTCCTTGCGGGGACTTTGTGTCCCAAGTGATTGAGAAGAAGAAGCTCACTCGATCCGTGGATCGTTTGAGAGAGGGAAGGGTTGAAAGAGACCCGGCCTTTGTGGCCTCCTCAACGGGGAGTAGGTTTGCGAAAACCGAACCTCGGTAAAACAAATCCTCGTGTCACACTCCTTATTTGCTTGCGATTTGCTTTGCGCCCTCTCTCGCGGACTCGTTTATACTTCTAACGCTAACCCGACTTGTAGTTTGTGTTTATATTTGTAAATTTCAGTTTCGCCCTATTCACCCCCCCTCTAGGCGACTTTCAATTGGTATCAGAGCTCGGTGCTTCATTAGAGCCTAACCGCTCGAAGTGATGTCGGGAGATCACGCCAAGAGGGAGATGGAGACCGGCGACAAGCCCACAACAAGTCACTCATCCGAAGAGTCCCGCAACAAGGGGAAGGGGAAGGAGAAGAAGTCCTCTTCCCACAAGTCGCATCAGAGTAGCGGCAAACACAAGAAGATGAGGAAGGTCGTCTACTACGAGACCGACACTTCATCACCATCGACCTCCGGCTCCGATGCGCCGTCCGTCACTTCTAAGCGCCATGAGCGCAAGAAGTTTAGTAAGATTCCCCTACGCTATCCCCGCATTCCTAAGCATACACCTCCACTTTCTGTCCCATTAGGCAAGCCACCAACTTTTGATGGTGAAGATTATGCAAGATGGAGTGATTTAATGAAATTTCATCTAACCTCACTCCACAAATTAAAAGTATATGGGATGTAGTTGAGTTTGGTGTGCAGGTACCATCCATAGGGGATGAGGACTATGATGCGGACGAAGTTGCCCAAATCGAGCACTTCAACTCCCAAGCAACGACCATCCTCCTCGCCTCTCTAAGTAGGGAGGAATACAACAAGGTGCAAGGACTAAAAAGCGCCAAGGAGGTTTGGGATGTGCTCAAGACGGCACACGAAGGTGATGAGCTCACCAAGATCACCAAGCGGGAGACGATCGAGGGGGAGCTCGGTCGCTTCCGTCTTCGCCAAGGAGAGGAGCCACAAGATATGTACAACCGGCTCAAGACCTTGGTGAATCAAGTGCGCAACCTCGGGAGCAAGAAATGGGATGACCATGATGTGGTTAAGGTTATTTTGAGGTCACTCATTTTCCTTAACCCTACTCAAGTACAATTAATTCGTGGTAATCCAAGATACACACTAATGACCCCCGAGAAGTAATCGGGAATTTTGTGAGCTTTGAATGTATGATCAAGGGCTCAAGGAAGATCATCGAGCTTGATGAGCCCTCCACCTCCGAAGCTCAACCCGTGGCACTTAAGGCGACGGAGGAAAAGAAAGAGGAGTCTACATCAAGTAGACAACCCATCGATGCCTCCAAGCTCGACAATGAGGAGATGGCGCTCATCATCAAGAGCTTCCGCCAAATCCTTAAACAAAGGAGGGGGAAAGACTACAAGCCCCGCTCCAAGAAAGTTTGTTACAAATGTGGTAAGCCCGGTCATTTTATCGCTAAATGTCCATTATCAAGTGATAGTGACAGGGACAACGACAAGAAGGGAAGAAGAAAGGAGAAGAAGAAATATTACAAGAAGAAGGGTGGCGACGCGCATGTATGCCGCAAATGGGAATCGGACGAGAGCTCCTCCGACTCCTCCTCCGACGAGGACGCCGCCAACATCGCCGTCACCAAAGGCCTTCTCTTCCCCAACGTCGGCCACAAATGTCTCATGGCCAAGGACGGCAAAAAGAAGGTAAAATCAAGGTCCTCCACCAAATATGAAACATCTAGTGATGAGGATGATGATAAAAATGAGGAGGATAACTTGCACATTCTTTTTGCCAACCTAAACATGCAACAAAAAGAAAAATTGAATGAATTGATTAGTGCCATCCATGAAAAGGATGATCTCTTGGATTCTCAAGAGGACTTCCTTATTAAAGAAAATAAGAAGCATGTTAAGGTCAAAAATGCTTACGCTCTAGAAGTAGAAAAATGTCAAAAATTATCTAATGAGCTAAGCACATGCCATGATTTAATTGCCAACCTTAGAAATGAAAATACTAGTTTAAATGCTAAGGTTGATTCTCATGTTTGTGATGTTTCAATTCCCAATCTTAGAAATGATAATGATGAATTGCTTGCTAAGATTGAAAAATTGAATATTTCTCTTGCTAGCCTTAGAGATGAAAATGAAAAATTGCTTGCTAAGGCTAAAGAATTAGAAGTTTGCAATGTTACAATTTCCGACCTTAGAAGTAAGAATGATATATTGCATGCTAAGGTTGTTGAATTAAAAACTTGCAAACCCTCTACATCTATTGAGTATACTTCCATTTGTACTAGATGTAGAGATATTAATGTTGATGCTATCCATGATCACCTAGCCTTAATTAAGAAACAAAATGATCATATAGCTCAACTTAATGCTAAGATTAGTGAGCATGACTTAGAAAATGAAAAATTTAAATTTGCTAGAAGCATGCTCTATAATGGGAGACACCCTGACATTAAGGATGGCATTGGCTTCCAAAGGGGAGACAATGTCAAAATTAATGCCCCTCCTAAGAAACTATCTAATTTTGTTAAGGGCAAGGCTCCCATGCCTCAGGATAACGAGGGTTACATTTTGTACCCTGCCGGTTATCCCGAGAGCAAAATCAGGAAAATTCATTCTAAGAAGTCTCACTCTAGCCCTAACCATGCTTTTATGTATAAGGGTGAGACATCTAGATCTAGGCAACCAACCCGTGCCAAGTTGCCTAAAAGGAAAATTCTTAATGCATCAAATGATCATAACATTTCATTCAAAACTTTTGATGCTTCCTATGTGCTTACTAACAAATCCGGCAAGGTAGTTGCCAAGTTTGTTGGGGGCAAACACAAGGGCTCTAAGACTTGTGTTTGGGTACCCAAAGTTCTTGTTTCTAATGCCAAAGGACCCAAAACCGTTTGGGTACCTAAAACAAAGAACTAAACTTGTTTTGTAGGTTTATGCATCCGGGGGCACAAGTTGGATCATTGATAGCGGGTGCACGAACCACATGACAGGGGAGAAGAAAATATTCTCCTCATACGAGAAAAATCAAGATCCCCAACGAGCGATCACATTCGGGGATGGAAACCAAGGTTTGGTCAAAGGTTTGGGTAAAATTGCTATATCTCCTGACCATTCTATTTCCAATGTTTTTCTTGTTGATTCTTTAGATTACAATTTGCTTTCCGTATCCCAGTTATGTCAAATGGGCTACAACTGTCTGTTTACTGATGTAGGTGTCACTGTCTTTAGAAGAAATGATGATTCAGTAGCTTTTAAGGGAGTATTAGAGGGTCAGCTATACTTAGTTGATTTCAATAGAGCTGAACTCGATACTTGCTTGATTGCTAAGACTAACATGGGTTGGCTCTGGCACCGCCGACTAGCCCATGTTGGGATGAAGAATCTTCATAAGCTTCTAAAGGGAGAGCACATTTTAGGATTAACCAATGTTCATTTTGAGAAAGACAGGGTTTGTAGCGCATGCCAAGCAGGAAAGCAAGTTGGTGCCCATCACCCACACAAGAACATCATGACGACCGACAGGCCGCTTGAGCTACTCCACATGGATCTATTCAGCCCGATTGCTTACATAAGCATCGGCGGGAGTAAGTATTGTCTTGTAATAGTGGATGATTATTCTCGCTTCACTTGGGTGTTCTTTTTACAGGAAAAATCACAAACCCAAGAGCATTAAAGGGATTCTTAAGACGGGCTCAAAATGAGTTCGGCTTGAGGATCAAGAAAATTAGAAGCGACAACGGGACGGAGTTCAAGAACTCTCAAATTGAAGACTTCCTTGAGGAGGAGGGCATCAAGCATGATTTCTCTTCTCCCTACACCCCACAACAAAATGATGTAGTGGAGAGGAAGAATCGAACTCTATTGGACATGGCAAGAACCATGCTTGATGAGTACAAGACACCGGATCGGTTTTGGGCCGAGGCGGTTAACACCGCTTGCTACTCCATCAACCGGTTATATCTACACCGAATCCTCAAGAAGACATCATACGAACTCCTAACCGATAAAAAGCCCAATATTTCATATTTTAGAGTCTTTGGTAGCAAATGCTTTATTCTTGTAAAAAGAGATAGAAAATCTAAATTTGCTCCTAAGACTGTAGAAGGCTTTTTACTAGGATATGACTCAAACACAAGGGCATATAGAGTCTTTAACAAGTCCTCAGGACTTGTTGAAGTTTCTTGTGACGTTGTGTTTGATGAGACTAATGGCTCTCAAGTAGAGCAAGTTGATCTTGATGAGATAGGTAATGAAGAGGCTCCATGCATCGCGCTAAGGAACATGTCCATTGGGGATGTGTGTCCTAAGGAATCCGAAGAGCCTCCAAATGCACAAGATCAACCTTCCTCCTCCACGCAAGCATCTCCACCAACTCAAGATAAGGACGTAGCTCAAGTTGATGAAGGGGAGAATCAAAATGATGAGCCACCTCAAGATGACGACAACGATCAAGGGGGAGATGCAAATGATCAAGACAAGGAGGATGAAGAACCAAGGCCGCCACACCCAAGAGTCCACCAAGCAATCCAACGAGATCACCCCGTCGACACCATCCTCGGCGACATTCATAAGGGGGTAACCACTAGATCTCGGGTTGCACATTTTTGTGAACATTACTCTTTTGTTTCCTCTATTGAGCCAACCAGGGTAGAGGAAGCACTTCAAGATTCGGATTGGGTGGTGGCGATGCAAGAGGAGCTCAACAACTTCACTAGGAACGAGGTATGGCATTTAGTTCCACGTCCTAATCAAAATGTTGTAGGAACCAAGTGGGTCTTCCGCAACAAGCAAGACGAGCATGGTGTGGTGACTAGGAACAAAGCTCGACTCGTGGCCAAGGGGTATTCACAAGTCGAAGGTTTGGATTTTGGGGAAACTTATGCACCCGTATGTAACACCCCTGGTGTTACTATAACTAAAACTTGAGCATGGCATCATAAACATTGGCATTGCATATGTTTGATACACCTAGAGTGCATTTACTAGGTAAAAATTTCAAACAAGTGTATTGTTTTTAGTATTTTGCAAATAGACCCCTGGATAGGGAACTTAACCCTGAATAGGGATTAAAGGGGTAAAACTTAACCCAAGATGAGAAAACCTAAAGGTTTTAGGGAAAGAGTCATAAAATAGTCCCAAGAATAAACCTAAATCATTTTTATACCCCTGGGATACCAAAAATTCCCATTCAAACCCTAGAAAACCCAAAAATCAAACCCTAGGGACCTATGTGCAAAATTGATGCACATTTGGACTAAAGTGTAAAAACTAGTATGTTTAAACTCATAAAGTCATTTGGTCCACATTTGAGGAGATTTACAAGCAAAACCCTTGGTTTTGGACTTATTTGCAAAATGGACCCTATTAAGTTCTAATCTAAGTCTGAAATTTCAGAGTTTTGGCCCAACTTTGGAGCTTTGTAACTTTCAAAGCATAGGGTCTTTGCCCTAAGTCACCACATCAAAATTATAGCCTAATCATAGGAGAACAACTTTGCTTAAAGGTGTGAGCATAGTTGTTAAAAAAAACTGGAAATAATTCAGCCTGAAGTTGGACTGCCAGACTGCTTGAGGTCTGAAATTCAGAGTAACAGTGTGATGGGATGAACTTTGAGCTCGATTTTGAATGGGATCCAGTGACTTTTTGTGGGAGCATATTGTATCAAAGTTATAGATGAATTATAGCTCTACAACTTTGGTGCAGAAAGTTGGCATAGGTTTCACATAAAAATTGGAGAAATGATGCTCCAAAATGCTCTGTCAGGCTGTCTAATGGAGTTGGCCATGGTACAGTGCTCGTGCAGATCAGACCGCCAGTGCAAAATGTCCACCGCTGGTGACCCCTCCGCCGTGATTCGCGTCGCCGGTCTTGAGATTCGTGTGCGGGGTGGAGTGATAACGTTGCGGGGTAAGAATCCTCACCGACGGTGAGCTGGAGGTCACTCCGGTGACATCACCGTGGCTTTCTTATCCTCTTTGCGGCTGAGCGGATTAACACGCCGGCGACCGCCGCCTCCCAACCATGCGCCGCGTGGCTCTCGCTTTCCACCGCGCCGCCGCAACTTACCCTCGCTCTTCGTGGCTCACCGGAGTAACTGCCACGGCAGTAGACACCCAGCCGCTGCGCCAGTGTTCTTCTTTCCCTCCGGCCGCCGCGCGTCCTGCTCAAAATTCGCGGCCACCGCCCGCTAGCACTATAAATTGACCTCGCCCGTAGCTGCGCCATGTCGTTGTGAAGCTATAACACCTGCTCCCACCCTCGATCGTCCACCAGCACGCACGAATTTCTAATTCCCCCAAATCCACTCTCCGCCACCGTGAAATGAGCTTCACCATCGCCAGCCCTTTTTCGGTCAGTCCAACCCTCCCTCTCCCTCGTTTAAGCTCTCTCACATGTCTGCGATGCTTACTGGACCGTCCAATTGGACTAGGGGTCCTCTGATCGCTGGGAACACAGCAGTATAGCCGCCATGATCACGGCCGCCGTGGCCAGAGCTTATTAGTTAGTCAATGGTAAAATTAGTTTAGGGGTAATGCTCGGGCTTGGTCCAATTTGAGTTCCGCCGCTCGGGAACCCTAGCCGTTGCCCCAATCAGCCGGCGTAGGTGCTCGCCGGAGCTCGGCTGGGCGTGAACGCCGTCGGGGACCTCGAATCGAGAATAGGTGGAAGTGCGGGGGCCTATCTGTAAACGTTAGTGACTCTGTTAAAACAGTGAAAGAACTCGTTCGCAGTTAAACAAAAACGCAGGAGTCTCTGTGTAAAGTCACCAGAGCGCGGGCGCGCGCGGGCACCTTTTTCCCTCTGGACTGGGCCGCCTGGGCTGAAACCAGCCCATTACTGTTGAAGCCTTTTCCTTTTTCTTTTTCAGAAAAACTTTAGAAATATGTAGAAAATGTAGAAAAATGGTAAAATTGTGAAACTAATTTTCCTAGCCTTCTTATTTTCCCTAGAATTTAATAAAAATAGTTTCATGATTTTTAGTTTAAACAGAGAATTTTAGGGCATTTAAAATAGCTTAAAGAAATAGTTCTAGATTTTTAAAGGATAAATGGTAATCCCAAAAATGCTCAAAATTTTTATATGAGCTCCTCATATTATTTAGAAGCCTTGGGTAGAATTTGGGTTGATTTGGAACTTGTTTGATCACCAAACCCCAAAACACCCCCATGCCCTATGAACTCCTTTACTGACTCCGGAAACCCTAAGTTCTCGGAGTTCCGTGAAGGAAAGTTGTATTCAAGACTTAGATAATAAATCTTTATTATCTTTGCACTCTCATGAGCATTACATGGCATTCATTCTTATATATATATGGTTATGTTAGAACGCGAAGAAGAAGTGGAAGTCACCGAAGAAAGGACACCACCACCCTCGGGTTCTCAGGCAGGCAACTGCTTCTACTTTGATATTTGTGGATCCGAGCCAGACTCACCTGTTAACGAAGGCAAGCCCCGGTGCATTTGCCACCTCCTTGATGTTTTAAATTCTTTCTCACCTGCTTGATGCATTAGGTGATAGGAGTTGCTTGATTAAACAATTCCTGCATTACCTTCCTTTATCTTGATACCCTGATTTATGAAAGCTATTTACTATGCTTAGCATTGCTTTAGAGAAATAAAAATGTTTTGTTTTTACAAAATATGATGTGGCAAAAGTGGAAGGTATGTTTTCAAAAACAAAACTTGATGGTGGATCCATCATGGCCGTGATGGGTTCAACATCGGAAAAGATGTACCTCTGCCAGGTACCAAGTTTTTGGGTAAATGATTAAACTGAGACCGGGCGGGTGACTTGCACGAGAAAAGAGTCTCGGTGTAGTGTCTCCGTCTGAGTCGATTAAGGACCTTGTCGATGTAGGCTTGATGATCGAGGACCCTTTAACTGGTCACATGCCTCGTCATGGGTAAGCTTTGCCTCGGGCAGACTAAGGCCAGAATAAGATAACACGAAATGGGCGTGGAGCGGTGGCGAGAGTAGCGTGTACCCTCCGTGGCAAGAGGCTGGACGGTGGTGTATCTGTGCTCTCGGTTTGCGTGAACCTGATCTGGTCTTAAGAAACTCGGTGGCGGGTTGACATATGCAAGGGTTAAGGGCTACATATGTCGTGTGATTGGAGATCCTCAGCTAAGTATAATCGATTCAGATCGTCGTACCTCCGCGGTTATGGAGACTTGGTCACTGACTTACACGTAGCACTCCACTAAAGATGAAGGGATTGATGAGAAACTGGCTAGTTCACGACAAGTGTTTGAACTAGGATAACAAGAACTCTAGCTGCAGGTAATTTATTTAACCTGACAATAAAATTGAATTTTTAAGGATCCACTCATAGTAAGCTTTTTCGCAAAACAGAGTCTTTGATTCTTGTTAAGCCTTACCTTGACTCCCTTATAACCAGCATACCCTTGAGAGTCTTTTCTTTAGTCGGGTAAGACTTGCTGAGTAATTCCATACTCAGGGTTTATTCCCTCTTTGTTTTTAGGTGAGGGAGCAGCAGATTTCTGTTGCTTTTGTTCCAAGGTGGTTCCCCATGAAGAAAATCAAGAGTGAAGAGGTGGGAGGACATGGTCCTCCATAAGAAACTTTTATGTATAGACTCTTACGGGAGAAGTTTTTGCCTCCCTTGTTTATGTAATAATACTACTCTGCACTCGTTTATATTCTCTGGTCTGTAATAAGTAACTGAATATTACTTTTGAAATAAATGTAAGTTTATGTAATCACTTCCGCATTTCGATATCTCTGATGTTCTGTAATGTCTGCAAGACGGGTGAAACATTCCTAGAAAGGTAAGAAAAGATACCGAACTTATCAAGTGATTCAGGAACATCTATGGGGTTGTCTGATGTCTGTTGGACAAGGACAACCGTAGGTGGGCCTAATGACTTGGAAGGTTCCGTCACAGCTGGTATCGGAGCGAAGCCCTTCTTTGCAGATATTATAAGGCATATTCAAAAGGATTTTAAAAGAAAGACTTACCTAAAAGGACTTCTTCCTTTCTTATCCCTTATATCTGAAGAATCTATAAAGACCAGGTAGGAAGAGTGCAATGTATAGAAGGGTGAATCAAGATTGATTCTGTAATTATTCATGCATCATGCTAAGAATTGTACTAATAAAGTTTTTCCCCTAGAGAAATGCCACCGCGCACAAGAAAAACCGCGCGTAAGTCGACTAGACCAATTGGAGTACCTCGACATCAACTTGCTCCGCGAGATGTGGATAGTAGTAGCGGAAGCAATGATCCTATAGGAAATCTGGAAGCAGAAGTAAGTCGGCTCCAAGTGGAACTCCGCCGCAGGACAGCTATATGGATCGGAGATGGTGACCGCATAAATGAGTTACGAAGAGACGTTCGTCATCTACAAGATCAGCTGGCGGATCGGGATTTGGCACTCGATTGGGTCGTTCAATCTCGTTCGTTGGCATGGGCCAAGGAGGCAAGGGCTCAGGCCCGTAGAACTGAGCTCAACTTGGCTGTTGAAGACCTGCAGACATATTGCAATACATTACATGAGGAAGTTCATGTATTGTATTCGCAACTGCATTCCAGTGAGCCCATAAATCCTGCTGAGTCGGAAGCTAGACCCTCCCATGTGATGGGACAAGCGCTTGGTGGTGAGCTAGACCTTTTTCAACCCCCTCCTTCTATGAGGCTGGTCAATGAATGGTCTCCCACACCTAACGACGAGGCTGCCAGGAGTAACCAGAAGTAGAAGTAGTAATGTAATAATAAAAATAAAACATAGTGTATTGTAGGTTGTACTAATGTACAATAGGTAGTGTATTGTGTGATGTATCCTGTTGTAAGAAAAATCGAGTCTGTACATTACTCTGTTTGGTAATGTAAATTGGATGGTTTTGTCTTTGGCATATAATATTTGTTTTTTTCAAATGATTGTTGCCACAGATGCCGTCCAAAACTCGATCCCAGGATGCAGCAGGACCCTCTAGTGGGAGGGAATCTACACCAAATCCGCCTCCTGTTCCTCCCACTCTGGCCGAGGCGATTGCCGCCTTGGTAAATGCAACCGCAGATAACACCCGCTTCTTGAGAGAAATGGTGGGTCAGCAGTTTCAACAGCAAGGCGGGCGGGGTTATCAACAGGGCCCCCGCGAAACTTCTTATTTGGACTTCTCAGAGACTCATCCACCCCTGTTTGTGAAGGCTGAAGACCCGTTAGAAGCCGACGAATGGATACGAGTCATTGAACAAAAATTCGGACTTCTGCGCTGTTCAGAGACCCAGAAGCCGTTATTTGCAGCCCAGCAACTACATGGCCCTGCCAGCACTTGGTGGGGGAATTTCATGGCCGTTCAACCGGCCAATCATCAAATAACCTGGGAGGAATTCAAAGTGGCCTTCCGTGAGCATTATATTCCAGAAGGTGTTCTACACATGAAGCAAGAAGAATTCATGAAGCTAAGACAAGGAGGGGATACTGTTAATCAGTATCTCAATAAATTTAATCATCTGTCCCAATATGCAATCGATCAATTAAACACGGACCTAAAAAAGAAGAATTGCTTTATGAGAGGTCTAAATGATCGACTGCAGAGGAAAATGGCAACCTACATAGATCTCACATATGGGAAAGCTGTCAGTACAGCCTTGGCTGTGGAAGCAAAATATACAGGTGCCAGAAAGTCTAAGGGATTTGGAGGTGATAGGCCTAGTCAGGGCCCGGTGAAGAGGCAACGGTTTATTCTCCGGCCTTCTAACCAGAATCGTTCAAGTGCACCATCCTTCCCTTTTAGACAGCCAATAATTGTTCGTCCCAATAAAGCCCCTACTGCCCCAAGTCAGCCGGGTGCCCTAGGCACTCGATTCCCTGCTTTGCCAAGTTCTTCAACTGGGTGTTTCAACTGTGGCAAGTCTGGGCATTTTATCAAAGATTGCCCCTATCCCAAGCAGAATCAGGTTAGCAATCAGCATGGATCGGGGAATTCAGCTCAAGGCAAGGGAAATACTTCGGGCAAGAACACCAAGAAGACGGGACGTATATACTATACACAAGTGGCCACTACACCGGACGGGGAGCCGGTAATGATGGGTACGTTCCTCGTGGCCAATCATCCTGCAATCATTCTCTTTGATTCTGGTGCTTCGCATACATTCATTAGCAAGAAATTTGTGGAGCAACATCACATTTCATGTCATGAATCAAAAGAAGGATTTAAAATTCACTCACCTGGGGGACATATTTTTACTAGAGAAGTGGCCTATCAAGTGCCTGTAACCTTGGCCGGACGGGATTTTCTTACTAATATGATCGTTCTGAAAGGCCAGGACATAGATGTTATTCTGGGTATGAATTGGTTGGCCAAGTATAAAGCAATCCTCAACACTGATCAAAGAATTATCAGGTTGAGTCATAATCAAGAAGAAATTCTTATACCCATCCCCATTCCAACCCAAGCTATTGGTAGAGTGTATGAAGCCATAATACCGGAAATCAAGGATATTCCGGTAGTGTGTGAGTTTCCCGATGTCTTTCCCGAGGATTTGCCAGGATTGCCGCCTGAACGGGATGTAGAATTTGTAATTGAGCTAAAGCCCGGTACGGCTCCTATTTCTCGAAGATCGTACCGTATGCCTCCAAATGAGTTGGCAGAACTGAAGATTCAATTACAAGATCTCTAAGAAAAAGGATTCATCCGGCCAAGCTCGTCACCTTGGGGTTGTCCAGCCATATTCGTCAAAAAGAAGGATCAAACCTTACGGATGTGTGTGGATTATCGGCCCCTGAATGAGGTCACTGTCAAGAACAAGTACCCTCTTCCGAGGATAGACATCTTATTTGATCAATTGACCGGGGCGAGGGTATTCTCCAAAATTGATCTCAGGTCGGGCTATCATCAAATCCGTATTCGGCCCGAGGACATACTGAAGACCGCGTTCACTACGCGATATGGGTTATTTGAATATCCGGTAATGTCTTTCGGATTGACAAATGCTCGTGCCCATTTCACTTATTTGATGAACTCGGTGTTTATGCCCGAGTTGGACAAGTTCGTGGTGGTCTTCATCGATGATATCTTGATATATTCCAAAAATGAAGAGGAGCATGCTCAACATTTGTGGATTGTATTAACGCGCCTGAGGGAACATCAGCTATATGCCAAGTTCAGTAAATGCGCGTTTTGGCTGGAGGAAATTCAGTTTCTAGGACATATCCTATCTGCCAGGGGAATTGCGGTAGATCCTAGCAAGGTCAAGGATATTCTGGAGTGGAAACCCCCGACCACTGTTCATCAAGTCCGGAGTTTTCTTGGACTAGCTGGGTATTATCGCAGATTCATACCAGATTTTTCTAAACTTGTGAAGCCAATCACAAGTTTATTGAAGAATGATAGTAAATTTAATTGGTCTTCCAAGTGTGAAGAAGCCTTTGAACAATTAAAGACATTATTAACCACTGCTCCGGTATTGGCTCAACCGGACATCACCAAGCCTTTTGATGTATATTGTGATGTGTCAGGCAGTGGACTCGGCTGTGTGTTGATGCAAGAAGGCCGAGTGATTGCATATGCTTCAAGGCAGTTGCACCGACATGAGGAGCATTATCCAACTCATGATCTGGAGCTAGCTGCTGTGGTTCATGCCCTAAAGATCTGGCGTCATTATCTACTGGGAAATGTCTGTCACATTTACACAGATCATAAAAGTTTGAAGTATATCTTCACCCAGTCAGAATTGAATATGAGACAAAGGCGATGGCTTGATCTTATTAAGGACTATGAATTGGAAATTCATTATCACCCAGGCAAAGCCAATGTTGTGGCGGATGCACTTAGCCGTAAGATTTCCTGCCACTATCTTATGATGAAGAACTCTGACAATACTTTGTGTCAAGAGATGGAAAAGCTAAACCTGGGGATGGTCCAACAAGGAACCCTAGGTCAGCTAAAGCTGGAGTCAGTTCTCTTGCAAAAGATAATTGATGCTCAAAAAGATAATGATGGTATGAAACACATTCGGGAAAAGATAAGGGCTAGAACAGCCAAATGTTTCAAAGAAGATGAGCAAGGCATTGTATGTTTTAATAACCGTATAGTGGTGCCGAAGAATGAAGAGATCCGCCAACAAATTCTTGATGAAGCACATCTTAGCCGCTATTCTATTCATCCCGGAAGCACTAAGATGTACCAAGATCTGAAACAACATTATTGGTGGACAAAAATGAAGATCGAGATTGCACGCTATGTGGCCAGATGTGACACCTATAGACGTGTCAAGGCCATACACTTGAAAACTGCCGGTCCATTACAATATTTGCTAATCCCAACATGGAAATGGGAAGACATAAGTATGGACTTCATTGTGGGATTGCCCAGGACTGCCAAAGGGTATGATTCTATCTGGGTTATTGTTGATCGGCTCACAAAAATTGCTCACTTTCTGCCAGTCAAGACATATTACCCAGTTCTTACCTATGCGGAGTTATACATTGCTCGCATTCTCAGTTTGCATGGTATTCCAAAGACCATAGTGTCGGATCGTGGATCCCAATTTGTATCCAAATTCTGGGAGGAACTTCATAAGTCCCTGGGTACTAAGCTGCTCCACAGTTCGGCATATCATCCCCAAACCAGTGGACAAACTGAGAGGATTAATCAAATACTTGAAGATATGCTGCGGGCATGTGTCCTGGATTTCTCATAGAAATGGGATGAATGCTTGCCCTTAGCGGAGTTTTCATATAATAATAGCTATCAAGAAAGTATCAAGATGGCACCTTTTGAAGCTTTATATGGACGACGATGTCGTACTCCGCTAAATTGGTCTGAACCTGGTGAAAGGTATTTCTTTAGGCCTGATATGGTAAAAGAAACCGAAGAAAAGGTTCAGAAAATAATTCATAATATGAAGAAAGCCCAAGCTCGTCAGAAGAGTTATGCAGACAAACGGCGAATGCCCTTGTATTTTCTTGAAGGAGACTATGTCTACCTGAAGGTTTCACCAATGAAGGGGTATCCCGTTTCGGGGTTAAAGGAAAACTTGCACCCAGGTACATTGGTCCATTCCCTGTACTTAAGCAATGTGGACCAGTGGCATATCAACTGCAGCTTCCCGAGACATTGTCTGCTATACATAATGTGTTCCACGTGTCTCATTGAAGAAGTGTCTTCGGATTCCTGATCGAACCATTGAAGTGACAGATGTTGTCCTTGAACCAGACTTGACATATTCTGAGCACCCTATTCGAGTCTTGGATCAAAAGGACCGGGTTACCCGGAGAAAAACTCTCAAGTTCTATAAGATACAGTGGAACCAACATTCTGAAGAGGAGGCTACGTGGGAAACGCAAGACTTTTTAAATAAGAATTTCCCAGGCTTTCTAGCCTCGTGTAATTTGTAAAGTATATTTAGTTATTGTAATAAAGGAGTAAACCCCCACACCACCCCTGCCTTGTACCAGAAATAAGGAAATAAAAATGTGACACATTTCCTTTTCCATTACTCACCCTAGGACTTTAAATCTCGGGACGAGATTCTTTTATGGGGGGAAGGATGTAACACCCCTGGTGTTACTATAACTAAAACTTGAGCATGGCATCATAAACATTGGCATTGCATATGTTTGATACACCTAGAGTGCATTTACTAGGTAAAAATTTCAAACAAGTGTATTGTTTTTAGTATTTTGCAAATAGACCCCTGGATAGGGAACTTAACCCTGAATAGGGATTAAAGGGGTAAAACTTAACCCAAGATGAGAAAACCTAAAGGTTTTAGGGAAAGAGTCATAAAATAGTCCCAAGAATAAACCTAAATCATTTTTATACCCCTGGGATACCAAAAATTCCCATTCAAACCCTGGAAAACCCAAAAATCAAACCCTAGGGACCTATGTGCAAAATTGATGCACATTTGGACTAAAGTGTAAAAACTAGTATGTTTAAACCTGTTGGGGACTTGTTCTCAAATGCTATGAATTAAGAACAAGGCAACACAGAAAAAAGTTAATGATAGACATCCTTCGTCATTCGAAGCGTTATTCCCCTTAGGATATAACGATCCTCAGACGAAGGTCATGAAGGCCATACCTTCATGATTGCATCTTATATTGATAAAAGGAGAAGCAGATGAAACATGAGAGAATGACATGAATAATCACATAGCATTATTATATGTTCTTATTAAATAATCATGGAAGAATAAAGACAATGTTGAATTACATTTGTACCTTCGGCTTGACAGAAGGCAAAAATGTAAGCGTGACGCACGAGCGAATATCAGTCAGCGTGAACAGTACGGGGGTACTGTTCATCTATTTATAGACACAGGACGCAGCCTGTGAAGAATTACAATTATGCCCCTCATAAAAGTTTACAACATTGACTCAGACCTTTATGGATTAAAAGGTCATTCTATCTCTAAGTCGGTTTGTAGCACCGATGCTTCATGAAAAGGAACCTTCGGTCATCTCCTGGACAACTTCAGCCAAAGCTGCTTCCTCCTACAAGACCTTCGGCACAACGAAGCATAGTCCCAACAGTAGCCCCTTTCGCGGCGCTAGATCGTTTTTCGTAACGAGCTTGATCCGTGAAAAAACCTCTTAAGCTTCGGGAAGCCGAAGGTCCAAAAAACACCTTCCCTGAGCTCGTTGTCGAGAAACGATTCAGCTTCCGAGCGTGTGTCGGGCCCACCCTGCAGAGTTACTATTTGGTCTTTGCGGTCCACCGCGTAGCGAGTGCAAGTGACTGTCCGCCCGGTGTAAAAATCCTGGCGTTTCGCCTTCTTACCTGCAGCACTATAAAAACAGACGGGTAGGTGTGAAGTTACCACAACATTCATTGCTATTTGCACTGTTTTGCTGCCAAAATTTTTAACCATAGCCGAAGCTTGACTCTCGGAAACGAACGAAGGTCCAACTCGAAGTCTGCTTCGTCAGAAAGAAAAGCTTCGGGAGTAAAGAGTATTCAAAAAAGTATTCAATTTCCACAGACATAGAATTACTGGCCAGAGTGCGATCTACCGCCAGGGTTGAGCGTGAAGGAGACGAAGCTGAAGGTTCGGAAACTGTAACCATCTCCGAAGCAATGCAACGATCCGGACTGGTAACTGCGGAAGAAATTCCCACTGTTGAAGCAGTACAAGCAACTGCCGAAGCTGAAGATGAGAATGTTGAAGAAACTGATCCCGAAGATGATTATCGTATTGCCATGCCAAGTAAGCCCAGCCACTTGGACTTCGGAAAGTCGACTGTTTCGAAGGCTGATCTCTCCAAGATGGTGAAATCAGGTTATTTCAGTGAAAATCAGAAGAAGCTACTTCGCTTCGGGGGAGAAGAAACCACCCCAAAGCCAGAGAAGGATGAGATAGTCATTTTCAAGAGCTTTTTAAAGGCTGGGCTGAGATTCCCCCTTCATGGGATTATTGCAGATGTACTGAAGAAGTTTGGAATCTACTTTCATCAATTGACTCCTAACGCTATCGTTAGGCTTAGTGTTTACATCTGGGCCCTCCGAAGCCAGGCGGTGGAACCGTTTGCCGACAGTTTTTGTCGAGTTCATGAGCTACATTACCAAACGAAGGCCAGAAAAGATGGATTACATGATAACTTTGGTTGCTACAATTTTGCCTATCGGAAGACCACAAAGTTTCCTGTTATTAGCTACCGAAGCAAATGGCCGGCAGGCTGGAAGTCAGAGTGGTTTTATGTGAAGGTTGACGAAGACGAAGAAAAGTTGGTACAAAGCCCACTTGAATTAATCTTCGGAGAAACAAGGCCGCGGTGCCACATGACATTAGAAGGTCCCACCTGGGCTGCACTGGGTGAGTTTAAAATTATTTCGGAGCACATCAGTACCAGGGACCTGGTTCAAGAGTTCTTGGCCTTCAGGGTTTTCCCTACCTTAAAAGAATGGGAAATGCCGAAGGTGGAAGGGGAGAAGAAAGAAGGGGAACTTGTCCGACTTCCTTACCATTTCAAGTTCAAGAAATACTTTAAAAAACCCTGCCAAGAGTGGCTGGACACAGTTGAAGTAATGTGCAATGAAATTCTTGGGAATTACTCGAAAAAAGAAGATCAATTGATGACTGCGGCCTTCGGCACCCGTCCGAAGCGAAGGCTCAATCGAGTGCTTGATGCCGTGGGTTTCGAGTATCCTGACTATGAACGGTTAAATAAGGGTGCTGAGGGCCAAAAAAGGAAAAGAGTGGCCGAAACTTTGAATAAAGATGAGGAAGAACCACCAAAAGAGAAGAAAATTCCAAAGAAGAGAAAAATATCATCTGCGAAGCGAAAATTATCCGATGAAGAAGGGACTCCTGCATCACCCTCTACCACCGACGTGGAGGAAATCTTAAAGGTAATGACTGAAACCCTGCCCGCGAAGCTAGGTCCATTAGGGCCTCAACTGACGAAGCTTTTTCGAAAGGTGGAGAAGCCGGAAAAGTCGAAGATAACCAAAACAAAGAGGCAAAGAATTATTGCAGTGACCGAAGTTATTGACAAGACGCCACCGAGGGCTTCAACTCGGAAAACGCCAGCGGTTGAGGGCGCAACAAATGTCGAAGTCGCACCTTCGGAGGTCGCGGCTACCGAAGCCGCTTCAACCGAAGATTTGAACTTGGAAACTACAATTGAAGACATCGACAAAATTTTGCTAGACATGGCCGCAGAAGAAGCTGCCACTGCTGCTGAAGAAACCATGGCCACAGTGCCTGGAAAGGGAAAAGAAATAGCCGAAGATACTTCGGAAGACAAAGCCTACATATTTCAAAATTTAGTTGGGCAAGAACTGTCGAAGGCCGAAATAGAAGAGCTCAAAGAATATGCCAAATCTTGCGGATATAAGCCAGGAGCTCTTCTTTTCGGAGGTATTGACGATGAAAAGTTAGGCTGCATCTGGGATCAAACTGGAGCTAAGGTCATCGGTACTCTTTCAAAGAGTATCGGTTTTCCAAAGCTGGAAACGGATATCAGCCGCTACCGACGACAACATATCGTTGGTAGTTTATTTTACTCCAATTTCAAGGTAAACAACTTTCCGCTGAGTTTTATTATTTTTAATAATGAAAATGTTCCTGACGAAGGTTGTTTATGTGCAGAGCATGCTACTGAGCAAAGCTTTGAAGATGCAACAAGATCTAGAGGATAAGAAACACGAAGCTATAATTGAAAATTTAGAGAGCAAGATAAAAGAGCAATCAGCTATTATTGAAAAGAAAGACTTCGAACTCCAAACAACTGAAGGCTTATTGGCAGAAACTGAAGCTAAAGTAGCAGAATTGAACTCAAAACTTCTCTGCCAATCAAAACAATTCGAACAAGAGAAGCTAGAGCTTAATTCAAAACTTGAGGCCGAAGTCCAAACCAGCTCAGATTTGAAGAAATCATTAACAAGCCTTCAAGACAAATGTTTGAAATTTAGCAACAACTGTATTCAACAATTAAAAAGGATCTTCTATTCAGTTGGAGCCAGCAGTGGAAAGTTCACCCCTTCAGCTGAGAATTTGCCAAGAACCTTCGAACATATTGAAGCTGAAATTGATGAGCTTGACGAAGTTATAGCCGGGCACGGTGACTTCTGTGCCTAGGTAGCTTCTCGGGGCACTGCTGCAGCGTTCCTGAAGGCCGGCTGTGAACATGGAAAAATCGTCAACAGGCCCAATTTCACTCTGTCTCCATCAATTCTAGACGACATTCCTGACCTTGCCCGAAGCATTTCAAACAGATTTATAAAAATGATATGGACAAAAGGCGGGCGAGAGAAAGCTGGAGACGAAGCTCGAAGCCATCTTGAACCAGTAAGAAATGATACCTTGTGCTTACCTTCTCCTTCACACTTGATTTTTACTCGCAATACCTTGATTCATGTAGGATGACGAAGCTGAAGATGATGCTTAAAAAATATGCTGCCGAAGCTGAAGCTCAGTGAAGATCAGTAGGAGTACACTATAGAAAAAACTCAAGAGACTTTTGTAACAACTTTTGTAAATACAATTAAACTGTTCTTAATGAACTTTGTACATACCTTGTAATATAATCTTACCCTTCCGTTGAGACGCTTTGATGTGGACGAAATTAGTATTTTGAGCCAAAGGCGAAAAAACACCTTCCCTTCTTTTCGTACACAACGAAGCATAAAAGACCGCTGCCACTTTTTTGCCGAAACCTCTCTTTTTTATACACAACGAAGCATAAAAGACCGCTGCCTCTTTTTTGCCGAAACCTCTCTTTTTTATACACAACGAAGCATAAAAGACCACTTATGCCATGAATGAATGTTTATGAATGCAAATGCTATGATGTAATGTGATGTGCGAATGAATATCTAAACACATATCCGAAGGCATACGCTCAGCCATTATTTCCTTAGGAACAATCACACATTAGCTCTGCATTCCCTTAGGAACGTCTTTGGAGCTTCTTCGCCTTTTACTTTCGGCGGTATCAGCGTTGATTTTTCGCTGTAAGCTCTGCATTCCCTTAGGAACGTCTTTGGAGCTTCTTCGCCTTTTACTTTCGACGGAATCAGCGTTGACTTTTCGCTGTAAGCTCTGCATTCCCTTAGGAACGTCTTTGGAGCTTCGTCGTGCTCTGCATCCCCCTTAGGGACGTCTTTTGAGCTTCTCCCTGTTTTCTTTTCTTTTTTCTTTGCACTCGATGGTGCGTGCTCAGCTTTTACATTTACATCTTTGGGGGATACTGCTCTTATAGAGTGGAAATAAGAAAAAGAGAAATTACATGCTATGGCCCCATTAAAAACCTTTCTCCCCCTTTAGAAAGGAAAAGGGTGCCATGAAAAAAGAAAAAACATAAAAAGGTTACATCAAATTAAACATAGTATCGCTGAAGCTCATCCGCATTCCAAGATCTTGGAATGTCATTGCCGTCCATATCCTTCAATCTGTATGAAACAGGCCTTGACGAAGATGCTACCAAGAAAGGTCCCTCCCATTTCAACTTTAACTTGCCCACTGTGTCTGGGTTGGCCACTCTTCGAAGCACCAAGTGTCCTGGCTCAATATTTTTTAGCCGAACCTTTCTATCTCGCCATTTGACTGTTTCAGCTTGCTATTTATTGATATTCTCCACAGCTTGAAGCCTGATCCCTTCTAAAGCATCTTTTTCCACAAGACAGGCATCTTTAGGACCTGATTCTGCCGAAGCTACTACTCTTATTGATCCAGCTTTAGCTTCTTCCGGAGTTATTGCTTCGTCACCGAATAATAACTTGAATGGAGTAAAGCCTGTAGACCTTGATGTTGTTGTATTATGGCTCCACACCACTTTGGTTAACTGATCTGGCCACTTTCCCCTGGGTTGATTGAAGATTAACTTCATTATTCCTGTCATTATAATGCCGTTGGCTCTTTCAACGAGCCCATTTGACTCCGGATGCCTGACTGATGCAAAATGGATCTTCGTACCGATTTGATCACAGAAATTTCTGAAAGCTTCGGAGTCGAACTGCGTTCCATTATCTACAGTGATGGCCTTCGGTACCCCGAAGCGACAGACAATATTCTGCCAGAAAAACTTTTGGACAGTGGCCGAAGTTATTGTGGCTAATGGCTTTGCCTCAATCCATTTAGAAAAATACTCCACAGCTACTATAACATATCTTAAATTCCCTTGAGCCGGTGGTAATGGACCTAACAAGTCAAGGCCCCACCTTTGCAATGGCCAGATAGGTTGAATGAGCTGTGTTAAAGACGAAGGTTGTTTTTGATCTCTTGCACACTTCTGACAGCCTTCGCACTTTTGAACTAATTCCGCTGCATCCGAAGCTGCCTTCGGCCAATAAAACCCTTGGCGGAAGACTTTTTCAAGTAACGGCCTAGATCCAATGTGAGATCCACACAGGCCTGCATGTATTTCTTTCATCAACTCTATACCTTCGGTTCTAGATAAACACTTGAGTAGCGGAGCACAAACTCCATGCTTGTACAACTCCCCTTCTATCATAACATATGGACGAGCTCTTGCCTCCATTCTCCTGTTATAAGCTTCGTCATCTGAAAGGAACTTACCCTGAAGGTAAGAGATTATCTCAGTTCTCCAATCTTCACTATAAACAGGAGATATGTTGAGAACTGCTCTTTCAAGGAGCTCCACTGAAGGTGCCTTTATTGTTTCGAAGAACACATCCGAAGGTAACGGCAGCCCCTGTGCTGCTGACTTGGCCAGCAAATCAGCATGCTCATTTTGTCCTCGAGGAATATTTTTGACAGAAAAACCTTCGAAGGAAGCTTCGATTCTTTGGACCGTGTCTAGATATTTCTCAAGCTTCGGATCCTTAGCCCTACAACTTTTATCGATATGACCCGAAACAACCTGGGAATCAGTTTTAAGAATCGCCCTTCTGATTCCCATTGCCTTTAATTTCCGAAGGCCCAGGAGCAGGGCTTCGTACTCAGTAATATTGTTTGTACAGCTGAAATCAAGTCTTGCCGCATAACAAGTTTTAACCTTGGATGGTGAGACCAACACAGCGGCCGCTCCTGCTCCGAAGGTTCCCCAAGAGCCATCACAAAACACTGTCCACACTTCGGCATCTTTATTTGCTTCTTCATCCTGAGCCCCTGGCGTCCAATCGGCAATGAAATCTGCCAACGCTTGAGACTGGATCGAAGATCTATGCACATAATCAATGCAAAATTCATTGAGCTCTGCAGCCCATTTTCCAATCCGTCCAGTAGCTTCTCTATTTCTCATAATATCCTTCAACGGCTGCGAAGAAGGAACAACAATATTGTATGCTTGAAAATAATGCCGAAGCTTCCTGGATGCCATCAAAACGGCATATAATACCTTCTCCAGTTCTGTATAGTTTTTCTTTGATACACTAAGGACTTCAGATACAAAATACACTGGAACCTGCTTCTTGACTTGACCAACAAGCTTCTCCTGGACAAGTGCTGCACTTACTGCTGAGTGCGAAGCTGCCACATATAACAACAATGGAGCCCCTGGCGTTGGTGGAGTTAATGTTGTTAGATCTATCAAATATTGCTTCAGCTCTTCGAAGGCTTTTTGTTGGCTTGGTCCCCATTGAAAGACTTCAGCTGACTTCAGCACCTCGAAGAATGGTAAATTTCTTTCTGCTGATCTGGATATGAATCTATTGAGAGATGCCAGCCTTCCTGTCAATCTTTGGGCCCCCTTTCTTGTAGTTGGTGGCTCCATTCGAAGTATAGCTTCAATTTTATTTGGATTAGCTTCGATTCCCTTTGTTGAAACCAAGCATCCAAGAAATTTCCCCTTCTTTACTCCGAAGACACATTTTTCTGGATTCAGCTTCAAACCAGCTTGTCTGAAACTGGCGAAGGTCTCCTGCAAATCAGCAATATGATTTTCCTGCTTCGTGCTTTTTACAATGATATCATCAACATAAGTTAGCACATTTCTGCCTATCTGAGACTGGAGGACCTTCGCAGTCATCCTGCTGAAACTTCCTCCAGCATTTTTGAGCCCCTCAGGCATCCGAAGATAGCAATATGTGCCGCTTGGGGTTATGAAGCTAGTCTTCGGCTCATCTTCCTTCTTCATCCAGATTTGATGATAGCCTGAGTAACAATCTAGCAGACTCATGAGCTCTGAAGAAGCTGCTGCATCAACTAAAGAGTCTATCCTTGGCAATGGGAATTCGTCCTTCGGACAAGCCTTGTTGAGATCTGTGAAATCGATGCACATTCTCCACTTGCCGTTGGCCTTCTTCACCATAACAGTGTTAGCTAGCCACTCTGGGTACTTTACTTCTCTGATAACTCCTGCACTGAGGAGTCTTTTTACTTCATTGCGAGCCCCTTCGGCCTTATCATCAGACATTTTCCGAAGCCTCTGCTTTCGGGGTCTGAAGGATGGGTCAACATTGAGCGAGTGTTCAATAACATCCCGATTGACTCCGCAGAGGTCATTAGCTGACCATGCAAAAACATCTTTGTTGTTAAACAAAAACCTTATCAAGGTTTTCTCCTGATTTTCAGATAATTGGGAGCCCAACAGCACCTTCTGCTCCGCTATGTCTTCACATAAGAGCATGGGCTTCGGCTGATCTGCTGAAGCTGCTTTCTCCCTTTTGAATTTGTACTGTTCACAAGCTTCAGCTCCATCTATGTTATGGATTGCTTTGGAGTCAGTCCAGCTTCCTTCGGCCCTTCTAGCAGCTTCCTGGCTTCCATGAATAGCAATAGGCCCTTGGTCCGAAGGTATCTTCATGCAGAGGTAAGCTGGGTGAAGAATTGCTTCGAAGGCATTAAGAGTACCGCGACCAATGATAGCATTGTAAGGATACTCCATGTCAACAATATCAAACACAATTTGCTCAGTCCTTGTGTTGTTAACAAATCCGAAGGTTACCGGCATGGTAATCTTCCCAAGTGCTACAATCTGCCGCCCTCCGAAGCCACAAAGAGGGTGCGTAGCATCATGGATCTTGTCTTCGGGCTCTTGCATTTGTCTGAAGGCCTTAGCAAATATAATATCAGTTGCACTACCTGTATCAACTAAGACATTGTGGACCAGAAATCCTTTGATCACACAAGAGATAACCATGGCATCATTGTGAGGATAATCCTTAAGCTGAAGGTCTTCCTGAGAGAAAGTAATTGGAATGTGGGACCATTTTGACTTGATGAAGGGTCCCTGCACTCCAACATGCTGCACCCTTCTCTGAGCCTCCTTCTTCTGCTTCTTGTTAGCCGGCTCTGAGCAAGAACCGCCTGTTATCGGGAGCACCAGCTTCGAAGCCGAAGCAGCTTCAGCTTGATTGTTGAACAAAGCCATCAGCTCAGAAAAGTGGAAGTGAGTTCACCGGAGGTGGGCGCCAATGTTGGGGACTTGTTCTCAAATGCTATGAATTAAGAACAAGGCAACACAGAAAAAAGTTAATGATAGACATCCTTCGTCATTCGAAGCGTTATTCCCCTTAGGATATAACGATCCTCAGACGAAGGTCATGAAGGCCATACCTTCATGATTGCATCTTATATTGATAAAAGGAGAAGCAGATGAAACATGAGAGAATGACATGAATAATCACATAGCATTATTATATGTTCTTATTAAATAATCATGTAAGAATAAAGACAATGTTGAATTACATTTGTACCTTCGGCTTGACAGAAGGCAAAAATGTAAGCGTGACGCACGAGCGAATATCAGTCAGCGTGAACAGTACGGGGGTACTGTTCATCTATTTATAGACATAGGACGCAGCCTGTGAAGAATTACAATTATGCCCCTCATAAAAGTTTACAACATTGACTCAGACCTTTATGGATTAAAAGGTCATTCTATCTCTAAGTCGGTTTGTAGCACCGAAGCTTCATGAAAAGGAACCTTCGGTCATCTCCTGGACAACTTCAGCCGAAGCTGCTTCCTCCTACAAGACCTTCGGCACAACGAAGCATAGTCCCAACAAAACCCATAAAGTCATTTGGTCCACATTTGAGGAGATTTACAAGCAAAACCCTTGGTTTTGGACTTATTTGCAAAATGGACCCTATTAAGTTCTAATCTAAGTCTGAAATTTCAGAGTTTTGGCCCAACTTTGGAGCTTTGTAACTTTCAAAGCATAGGGTCTTTGCCCTAAGTCACCACATCAAAATTATAGCCTAATCATAGGAGAACAACTTTGCTTAAAGGTGTGAGCATAGTTGTTAGAAATAATTGAGCCTGAAGTTAGACTGTCAGACTGCTTGAGGTCTGAAATTCAGAGTAACAGTGTGATGGGATGAACTTTGAGCTCGATTTTGAATGGGATCCAGTGACTTTTTGTGGGAGCATATTGTATCAAAGTTATAGATGAATTATAGCTCTACAACTTTGCTGCATAAAGTTGGCATAGGTTTCACATAAAAATTGGAGAAAATGATGCTCCAAAATGCTCTGTCAGGCTGTCTGATGGAGTTGGCCATGGTACAGTGCTCGTGCAGATCAGACCGCCAGCGCAAAATGTCCACCGCCGGTGACCCCTCCGCCGTGATTCGCGTCACCGGTCTTGAGATTCGTGTGCGGGGTGGAGTGATAACGTTGTGGGGTAAGAATCCTCGCCGACGGTGAGCTGGAGGTCACTCCGGTGACATCACCGTGGCTTTCTTATCCTCTTTGCGGCTGAGCGGATTAACACGCCGGCGACCGCCGCCTCCCGGCCATGCGCCGTGTGGCTCTCGCTTTCCACCGCGCCGCCGCAACTTACCCTCGCTCTTCGTGGCTCACCGGAGTAACTGCCACGGCAGTAGACACCTAGTCGCTGCGCCAGTGTTCTTCTTTCCCTCCGGCCGCCGCGCGTCCTACTGAAAATTTGCGGCCACCGCCCGCTAGCACTATAAATTGACCTCGCCCGTAGCTGCGCCATGTCGTTATGAAGCTATAACACCCGCTCCCACCCTCGATCGTCCACCAGCACGCACAAATTTCCAATTCCCCTAAATCCACTCTTCGCCACCGTGAAACGAGCTTCACCATCGCCAGCCCTTTTCCGGTCAGTCCAACCCTCCCTCTCCCTCGTTTAAGCTCTCTCAGATGTCTGCGATGCTTACTGGACCGTCCAATTGGACTAGGGGTCCTCTGATCGCCGGGAACACGGCAGTATAGCCGCCATGATCACGGCCGCCGTGGCCAGAGCTTATTAGTTAGTCAATGGTAAAATTAGTTTAGGGGTAATGCTCGAGCTTGGTCCAATTTGAGTTCCGCCGCTCGGGAACCCTGGCCGTTGCCCCAATCGGCCGGCGTAGGTGCTCGCCGGAGCTCGGATGGGCGTGAACGCCGTCGGGGACCTCAAACCGAGAATAGGTGGAAGTGCGGGGGCCTATCTGTAAACGTCAGTGACTCTGTTAAAACAGTGAAAGAACTCGTTCACAGTTAAACAGAAACGCGGGGGTCTCTGTGTAAAGTCGCCAGGGCGCGGGCGCCTTTTTCCCTCTGGACTGGGCCACCTGGGCTGAAACCAGCCCATTACTGTTGAAGCCTTTTCCTTTTTCTTTTTCAGAAAAACTTTAGAAATATGTAGAAAAATGTAGAAAAATGCTAAAATTGTGAAACTAATTTTCCTAGCCTTCTTATTTTCCCTAGAATTTAATAAAAATAGTTTCATGATTTTTAGTTTAAACAGAGAATTTTAGGGCATTTAAAATAGCTTAAAGAAATAGTTCTAGATTTTTAAAGGATAAATGGTAATCCCAAAAATGCTCAAAATTTTTATATGAGCTCCTCATATTATTTAGAAGCCTTGGGTAGAATTTGGGTTGATTTGGACCTTGTTTGATCACCAAACCCCAAAACACCCCCTGCCCTATGAACTCCTTTACTGACTCCGGAAACCCTAAGTTCTCGGAGTTCCGTGAAGGAAAGTTGTATTCAAGACTTAGATAATAAATCTTTATTATCTTTGCACTCTCATGAGCATTACATGGCATTCATTCTTATATATATATGGTTATGTTAGAACGCGAAGAAGAAGTGGAAGTCACCGAAGAAAGGAAACCACCACCCTCGGGTTCTCAGGCAGGCAACTGCTTCTACTTTGATATTTGTGGATCCGAGCCAGACTCACCTATTAACGAAGGCAAGCCCCGGTGCATTTGCCACCTCCTTGATGTTTTAAATTCTTTCTCACCTGCTTGATGCATTAGGTGATAGGAGTTACATGATTAAACAATTCCTGCATTACCTTCCTTGATCTTGATACCCTGATTTATGAAAGCTATTTACTATGCTTAGCATTGCTTTAGAGAAATAAAAATGTTTTGTTTTTACAAAATATGATGTGGCAAAAGTGGAAGGTATGTTTTCAAAAACAAAACTTGATGGTGGATCCATCATGGCCGTGATGGGTTCAACATCGGAAAAGATGTACCTCTGCCAGGTACCAAGTTTTTGGGTAAATGATTAAACTGAGACCGGGCGGGTGACTTGCACGAGAAAAGAGTCTCGGTGTAGTGTCTCCGTCTGAGTTGATTAAGGACCTTGTCGATGTAGGCTTGATGATCAAGGACCCTTTAACTGGTCACATGCCTCGTCATGGGTAAGCTTTGCCTCGGGCAGACTAAGGCCAGAATAAGATAACACGAAATGGGCGTGGAGCGGTGGCGAGAGTAGCATGTACCCTCCGTGGCAAGAGGCTGGACGGTGGTGTATCTGTGCTCTCGGTTTGCGTGAACCTGATCTGGTCTTAAGAAACTCAGTGGCGGGTTGACATATGCAAGGGTTAAGTGCTACATATGTCGTGTGATTGGAGATCCTCAGCTGAGTATAATCGATTCGGATCACCGTACCTCCACGGTTATGGAGACTTGGTCACTGACCTACACGTAGCAATCCACTAAAGATGAAGGGATTGATGAGAAACTGGCTAGTTCAGGACAAGTGTTTGAACTAGGATAACAAGAACTCTAGCTGCAGGTAATTTATTTAACCTGACAATAAAATTGAATTTTTAAGGATCCACTCATAGTAAGCTTTTTCGCAAAACAGAGTCTTTGATTCTTGTTAAGCCTTACCTTGACTCCCTTATAACCAGCATACCCTTGAGAGTCTTTTCTTTAGTCGGGTAAGACTTGCTGAGTAATTCCATACTCAGGGTTTATTTCCTCGTTGTTTTTAGGTGAGGGAGCAGCAGATTTCTGTTGCTTTTGTTCCAAGGTGGTTCCCCATGAAGAAAATCAAGAGTGAAGAGGCGGGAGGACATGGTTCTCCATAAGAAACTTTTATGTATAGACTCTTACGGGAGGAGTTTTTGCCTCCCTTGTTTATGTAATAATACTACTCTGCACTCATTTATATTCTCTGGTCTGTAATAAGTAACTGAATCTTACTTTTGAAATAAATGTAAGTTTATGTAATCACTTCCGCATTTCTATATCTCCGATGTTCTGTAATGTCTGCAAGACGGGTGAAACGTTCCTGGAAAGGTAAGAAAAGATACCGAACTTATCAAGTGATTCAGGAACATCTACGGGGTTGTCTGATGTCTGTTGGACAAGGACAACCGTAGGTGGGCCTAATGACTTGGAAGGTTCTGTCACACCGTAGCTAGGCTTGAGTCAATTCGTATATTATTGGCCTATGCTACTTACCATGGCCTCAAGCTTTACCAAATGGACGTGAAGAGTGCCTTCCTCAACGGACCAATCAAGGAAGAGGTCTATGTTGAGCAACCTCCCGGCTTTGAAGACAGTGAGTATCCTAATCATGTCTATAGGCTCTCTAAGGCGCTTTATGGGCTCAAACAAGCCCCGAGAGCATGGTATGAATGCCTTAGGGATTTCCTTATTGCAAATGGATTCAAAGTCGGAAAGGCCGATCCTACACTCTTTACTAAAACTCTTGAAAATGACTTGTTTGTATGCCAAATCTATGTTGATGATATTATATTTGGGTCTACTAACGAGTCTACTTGTGAAGAATTTAGTAGGATCATGACACAAAAGTTCGAGATGTCTATGATGGGGGAGTTGAAGTATTTCTTAGGATTTCAAGTGAAGCAACTCCAAGAGGGCACCTTCATTAGCCAAACAAAATATACTCAAGACATTCTAACCAAGTTTGGAATGAAGGACGCCAAGCCCATCAAGACACCCATGGGAACCAATGGGCATCTCGACCTCGACACGGGAGGTAAGTCCGTGGATCAAAAGGTATACCGGTCGATGATAGGTTCATTACTATATTTATGTGCATCTCGACCAGACATTATGCTTTCCGTTTGCATGTGTGCAAGATTCCAATCCGATCCTAAGGAATCTCACCTTACGGCCGTAAAACGAATCTTGAGATATTTGGCTTATACTCCTAAGTTTGGGCTTTGGTACCCTCGGGGATCCACATTTGATTTAATTGGTTATTCGGATGCCAATTGGGCGGGGTGCAAAATTAATAGAAAGAGCACATCCGGGACTTGCTAGTTCTTGGGAAGATCCTTGGTGTCTTGGGCTTCAAAGAAGCAAAATTCGGTCGCTCTTTCCACCGCCGAAGCCGAGTATATTGCCGCAGGCCATTGTTGCGCGCAATTGCTTTGGATGAGGCAAACCCTGCGGGACTATGGTTACAAATTAACCAAAGTCCCTTTGCTATGTGATAATGAGAGTGCAATCAAAATGGCTGACAATCCCGTCGAGCATAGCCGCACTAAACACATAGCCATTCGGTATCACTTTCTTAGGGATCACCAACAAAAGGGGGATATCGAGATTTCTTATATTAATACTAAAGATCAATTAGCCGATATCTTTACCAAGCCTCTTGATGAACAAACCTTTACCAAACTTAGGCATGAGCTCAATATTCTTGATTCTAGAAACTTCTTTTGTTAACTTGCACACATAGCTCATGAATATACCTTTGATCATGTCTCTTTTATATATGCTATGACTAATGTGTTTTCAAGTGTATTTCAAACCAAGTCATAGGTATATTGAAAGGGAATTCGAGTCTTCGGCAAAGACAAAGACTTCCACTCCGTAACTCATCCCTCGCCGTCGCTCCAAGTCACGCTTCATCTCTGGGGGAGAAAGCATGAAGCAAATGGACTCCGACTTTGGTATAATCTTCACTCATATTTTATTTGCCAAAGGGGAGAACGTAGTTAGAAAAGGGCTTATATTTCACTCTAAGTATCCGTTTTGGCGATTCATGCCAAAGGGGGAGAAAGTATAAAGCCCAAAGCAAAAGGACCGCACCACCACCTAATTCAAAAATTGGTGATTTTCAATTGGTAAATTTCAAATTGGTATCTTCTTGTGTTCAAAAGAGGGTGAAAGTAGTATTTTCAAAATTGATATATCAAAACCCTCTTGAACTCTAAGAGGAGGATCTCATTTAGGGGGAGTTTTGTTTAGTCAAAGGAAAAGCATTTGAAACAGGGGGAGAAAATTTCAAATCTTGAAAATGCTTTGCAAAATCTTATTCATTTACCTTTGACTATTTGCAAAAAGAACTTTGAAAAGGTATTACAAAAGAATTTGCAAAAACAAAACTTGTGGTGCAAGCGTGGTCCAAAATGTTAAAAACAAAGAAACAATCCATGCATATCTCGTAAGTATTTATATTGGCTCAAATTCCAAGTAACCTTTGCACTTATCTTTTGCAAACTAGTTCAATTATGTATGTTTATATTTGCTTTGGTTTGTGTTGGCATCAATCACCAAAAAGGGGGAGATTGAAAGGGAATTAGGCTTACACCTATTTTCCAAATTGATTTTGGTGGTTGAATTGCCCAACACAAATAATTGGACTAACTAGTTTGCTCGAGTGCATAAGTCATACAGGTGCTAAAGGTTCACACTTAGCCAATAAAAAGGTCAAGCAAAGGGTTCAACACAAAGAGCTAAGGGCATTCCAAAAGGCTCCCTGGTCTGGCGCACCGGACTGTCCGGTGTGCCACCGGACAGTGTCCGGTGCACCAGGGAACTTCGCGTTGAACTCCTCAGCCTCGGGAATTTTCGGAGCTGGCGCGCTATAATTCACTGGACATGTCCGGTGTACACCGGACAGTGTCCGGTGCTCCAAGAGGACGCGGCTCCGAAACTTGGCAGCCTCGGGAATTCACGACAGCTGCTCCGCTATAATTCACCGGACATGTCCGGTGTACACCGGACTGTCCGGTGTAACTGCGGGACAACGGCTATTTCGGCGCCAATGGCTACCTGCAGCGCATTTATTGCGCGCCAGCGCGCGCAGAAGTTAGGCGCGCCCATACTGGTGCACCGGACACTCTACAGTGCATGTCCGGTGTGTCACCGGACATCCAGGCGGGCCCAGAAGTCAGAGCTCCAACGGTCAGAACCCAACGGCTTTGGTGACATGGCTGGCGCACCGGACATGTCCGGTGTGCACCGGACTGTCCGGTGCACCATGCGACAGACAGCCCCACCAAACGGCTAGTTTGGTGGTTGGGGCTATAAATACCCCAACCACCCACCATTCATGGCATCCAAGTTTTCTACACTTCAACACCATACAAGAGCTCTAGCATTCATTCCAAAGCACACAAAAGAGATCAAATCCTCTCCCAACTCCACAAAAGGCTTTAGCGATTAGAGAGAGTGATTTGCCATGTTCTTTTGAGCTCTTGCGCTTGGATCGCTTCTTTTCCTTCTCATTTGTTTCTTGTGATCAATTCATTCACTTGTAATCGAAGCAAGAGACACCAATTGTGTGGTGGTCCTTGCGGGGACTTTGTGTCCCAAGTGATTGAGAAGAAGAAGCTCACTCGATCCGTGGATCGTTTGAGAGAGGGAAGGGTTGAAAGAGACCCGGCCTTTGTGGCCTCCTCAATGGGGAGTAGGTTTGCGAAAACCGAACCTCGGTAAAACAAATCCTCGTGTCACACTCCTTATTTGCTTGCGATTTGCTTTGCGCCCTCTCTCGCAGACTCGTTTATACTTCTAACGCTAACCCGGCTTGTAGTTTGTGTTTATATTTGTAAATTTCAGTTTCGCCCTATTCACCCCCCCTCTAGGCGACTTTCAGTAATTCTTCTCATGAACTTTCAATTGTCGGGACGAGTATGCCACTACTTTCCCTTCCTGCATTAACACACATCCCAGTCCGGTGTACGAAGCATCACAATATACTGAGAATGGCTTGTGAACATCTGGCAGAACTAACACTAGTGGTATTGTTAACTTCTGCTTCAACATTGTAAATGATTCTTAGCACGCTGGGTTCCACTTGAACTCAACCTTCTTTGCTAGTAAGGCTATCATTGGTCTGGCAATCTTGGAGAAACCCTCAATGAAACGTCGATAGTAACCGGCCATTCCAATGAAACTCTTGATTCCTTGGACATCTTTTGGTGCTTTCCAGTCCAGAATCACTGCTACCTTCTTTGGATCCACAACTAGTCCATCTTGGTTTATAATATGACTCAAGAACAGAACTTCGTTGATCCAGAACTCGCACTTGCTAAGCTTGGCATACAACTGGCAATCTCGTAGCCTCTGAAGTACTTTCCTCAAATGTTCCTCATGCCCTTCTTTATTCTGGGAATATACAAGAATATCATCAATGAACACCACTACGAACTTATCGAGGTAGTCCATGAACACACTGTTCATCAGGTACATGAAGTATGCTAGTGCATTTGTCAATCCGAATGACATAACCATGAACTCATATAGTCCATACTTGGTGATGAATGTTGTCTTCGGTATATCTGAGGGTCGGATTCTGAGCTAATGGTAACCTGACCTCAGATCTATCTTGGCGAATACACTTGCTCCTCTCAATTGATCAAATAGATCCTCAATTCGAGGCAGGGGTACCTGTTCTTGACGGTGACTTCATTCAGGGCTCTGTAATCGATGCACATCCTCTTCGTGCCATCCTTCGTCTCCACAAATAGCACTGGGGCTGTCCAAGATGAGATACTTGGTCTGATGTAGCCTTTCTCTAACAACTCATCAATCTACTTCTTGAGTTCCACCAACTCTGGTCTGGACACTTGATAAGCTCTCTTGGAAATAGGGGCGATGCCTGGGATAAGCTCTATGGCAAATTCAACTTTCCTTTCAGGTGGCATGCCTGGAAACTCCTTAGGGAATACATCGGGGAATTCTGACACAATCCTAATTGCTTCAATCAGATTGGACTCCTTGTCATCTACTGATAAATGGTGACAGGCTCCTTCTTCTAGTTCAGGTAAGTACAACTTAGTGACTACTTCCTTTCCAGATGGGGACACCAACTTCACTGTTCTCTTGTCACAACTGACAGTGGCTTGATTTCTGTGTAGCCAATTCATCCCTAGGATGACATCTAACGCTTGAGTTCCCATTACTACTAGGCTAGCGGGGAAGTATATCCCCCTTATTTCAATCCTTAGATTTGGACAAATCCTATCGGACTAAACTTTTCCCCCAACTGAATTAACTCTCAAAGGTGGAATCATTGGTTCCATGGGGATGTTATGTGATTCTACCCAAGATGCAGAAACAAAAGAATGCGTGGCACCAGTATCAAATAGAACTTTTGCTGGGTAGGATTCGACTGGAAACATACCTACTGCCACGTCCTGAGCATCCTAGATTGCTTCGGCCTCTAGGTGGTTCACCTTTCTGCGGTTGTAGGCCTGACCATGGACTCCTGGTGCTTGTTGTGGTGCTCCTTGTCTTGCGGGGGCATTAACTGCTGGCGGCTGCTGAGCTGCTTTCTTGGGATAATTCTTTGTCCAATGATTTTGTTCTCCACACTAGAAGCATGCATGACCTCCTACTTGTGCTGGGGCTGCTTGGCCATTCTGGTTGGTTGCTGGGGTAGGAAGACGAGCTGTCTGGTTGTTCTGACGCTGGTACTGATTTCCTCCAGGTTGGGTGTTCTAATGGTACTGCTGCTGCTGCTGAGGAAACTGCCTCTGGTATTGGTGCTGGTGCTGACATTGATGCTGATGCTGGGGCGAGTTTCTTGAGTAGCGAGGACGACTGCTACTCCCGGCCTGAGGTCCTCCAATCTTGCGCTTCCTATCCTCCATCTCCCGATGCTTCCTCTCAGTCATGATTGCTTTGTCTATCAAATGCTGGAAGGTGGGGAAAGTGTGGTTCATCAACTGGTAGTGGAGGGGATCAACCAATCCTCTTAGAAAGCAGTCATCTGTGTTGACATCTTCTGGGGCATAACATGATAGCTGCAAAAACTTGTCCTTGTACTCACTGACGGACAGGGGACCTTGCTTTAGGGCGAGAAACTCCTCCTTCCTCACTATCATCAGTCCCTCGGACACATGGTAGCGACGGAAGTTGTCCCTGAACTCCTCCCAAGTAATGGCTTCAGGGTTGGCATGGGTGGCGAGGTAAGACTCCCACCAAGACCGTGCTGCTCTTCTCAGCTGTCAGGACCATACAACACCTTCTCACGGTCGTTGCACTAGGCAGTATGCAACTCACGCTCCACGGTACGCAGCTAATCTTCATCGTCCATGGATCAGCAGAGTGGGCAAAGATAGGGGGATGGCCCCTCATGAACTCTGCCTGCTTGTCTCTAGGCACCTGTGGCATCTGGACTTGCACTAGGGGCTAAGGTGGGGGTGGCTGCTGGTGCACCTGCTGCATTGCTACTAAAGTCTGACCAATTGCCTGAACTTCTTGGGTCTGCATCAAGAACATCTGCTCAATGGTCATAGGGGGTGGCGATGGCAAATGCTGCTGCGGGGCTGCCTCCTCCTAGGGTGCCTGCTGTTCTAGCTGAGCACGCCTCGCACCTCTGCGCCTGTTCTCAGACATCTGTAGAAACCACACATATCAGATCTGACTCTGTAGTCCTTCAGCATAAGAAAAGATATACAGAAATCCTCATAGCACTAAACAATTGATCATCCTCACCGACAGCTTCTCAGATAGAGAGGACAGTGAAAATAAATGGATTACCCAACTAAATAACTGACTTTATTAATAACTACACCAAGTTGCAGGGGATACCCACACCTTGATGACAATCATTACAAAGATCCAACTTCATTACATGTCCATCATAACAAGCATCCAACAAAAGATAACCAAACTAACTCTAACTAAGACTAGCTAAACTAAGACACTGAATTAAGCATTATTACAGACTCCAACTCCACCGATCTATGGATCTAAATCTATACGGCTCCTGCAATCTAAGGTACCATAGTCGAAGCGACCACGAGGCAGTGAACGGTAAGGGTGCTGAATCCCGATAGGGGCGGGAGAACCACCATCAAGATTGTGGCATGCCACGCACTCAGCACGCAATTCCACAACCTCCGCCCGAACCTTGCCCAACTCGTCAAGGGCGTGGTCCAACTCTGTGTTGAGCACAGCGGCCAAGTTGACCATGCTGTTCAGACTGGATTACCTTCACCAACAGGCGAGACAATCACACCTCCAGCATTGCCAATCGAACGACGAGGGTAGTACTTCAGGTCAAGACCATCAGCTACCCCACTGAACAACGAGCAATACTGAGAGAGTGCCCGTCGTGCTGCATCTTGCATGGCTGCCTCAGCAGTATCCCTCCCAGTGATAGAATAGTGCTCTAAGAAGGCCTCTGCACCCCAGAGATCATCGTTTGGACGGTGCACCAAGCAAGTAGCCTCCCACTGGTCCGGGTATAACCCGCGACGGTACTGGTAGACTACACAATGGTACTCGATAGACCAGGTGTGTCGGTCGAAGGCCCGACGCAACAGGGTATCGAGAGCGTCATGGAAGTGACACCCGCATGCGGCATCATGAGTGATGGGTCTAGCGATCCACCCCTCAGGCTCTAGCTCCTCCGAGTGCTCTGTGTCATGGCTCAAACTGCCACCGGCATCGTCATTGTCTCCATCTCTATCGAGGTCTCCTCCAGTAGCTGGGATGCCCTGAGGTGGTGCAGGGGGCATCTCTGGCTGAGGTGCAGGGGAAGGCAGCCTCTCAGACTCCACCTCCCACTGAGGCAAGGGGGAAGAGTCCTACTGCTCCTGCTACTGGCGTCGGTGCTCCTGCTCCTCGTGCAGGCAACGATGCAGTCTCTCCAGGTGACTGGACTGACCCGACACTGTGCGACACAGTGGACGCTCCACCAGACGAGAAGGCAAAAAGGGGATCATAGACTTACGTGCAGTGCACCTAAGACGAGCCATCTACAAAAGACATCATAATCACAATCCACAAGAGTAAGAGTAGAACTATAAGACCAAAAAGTAAATAGAAATAAAAGTGAGACAAAACTTTTGAGGTAAGTAAAAATCATAGAGTTGGTCAAGATAACCAACTTTTGAAAAGACACTAAGGTCAAGGTAAGAGTAGAGGTCTATAGTCCTTAGGGTGACCATTCTAGTCTAGGTTAGCGGTCCTACAGTCAGCAAGGCTTTGATACCACTTATGTCATAATCGGTTTTTGGAAGGTAAACCGAATGAAAACCATGTACGAGCCAGGATCAGAACTCACGTACATAGCGATTACATACTTGGACATCATCACATAATGCTTAAATTAAATAGCGAAAAGGTACTTAATTACATCAAGATGTCTGAGACATCCACAGAGTCTAATACATATCCATAGTGTTTAATAGTAACATCAAAGTGCAGGTAAGGAAACGTAGAATATAAGCCTACATAGGCAGCTGGCTAGGGGTTTGCCACTAAATAAACTAGAACTCGTCATAGTCCTAGAACTCCTCAAAGTCCTCCATGTTACCAGCTTCACCTCCTAAGCACTGAGAACAGTGGGGACAACCTGCGGTGGGATGGTTTGTAAAGCAAGGTTGAGTACACTTCAACATACTCAATAAATGTCCCGTTTGGCTAAAGTGGACTAGCTGTATGTGGAGTTTAAGGTTTAGCAGTTGCTTTTAGTCGATCAAGTTTTATTAATATAAGTAGAGCCAGATTTTAGTAATAAACCCAGTTATTACCCAGAGGTACTCCCTCCAAGAGGAAATACCAGAGATCAGAATTATAATCAATATTATTAACCATCATCATTAAAGTAATCAAAGTTCTTCTAATCAAAGAGGATCCCAAGGCTGCTCATAACCGTGAACACGGCTGATATACCAGTTTCTAACACTCTATAGAGGTTGCACACTTTACCCACAAGCCGTGATTCCCATTCTGCCTGGGGTTCTAGCCTCCCCATTGATCACTACCAAGGTGACCTAGCAGGGTCTCACTACGTAGCCTTTACAAAGATTTCCCGGAGGTCATAGACACCTGTTAGGTTTCTCTAGTTTGATAAACACAGTACATCTCCCCAGAGGAAGGGTAACTAACAAAACCAAATCAAAGGACCTCTGCAACCAGCCTCGGCCGAGCAAGTACTGTGCCCGGACCCCATTGACGGCCCTACGGCGAAGCCAACTACTCCTCTGGTTCCTCTAATTAATCAGCTAAGGGCATCTCATTCCGCCCTCATGGTTGCACTGTTATCCCGAGTTGTCACTCCCCAAACAGGTCCTTACAGAGAGGTACTCAGGAAACAGCCTGAGCCCCCTAAAGTAATCACGAGGACCTCATTGGGATAACATCATCGTATCATAAAAGATCACATCATGTTCATTGATTAAGTTAAAGCAATAGCGTAAGCTAACCATGATTAACCCAAAAAGGTAAACAAGGGTAAGGTAAATACAGACTAGTCAATCCTTAAGTTTCAATAATGTAATATGGGACAGTGAATTATAAAGTAAAGTAGGACATGATAGGTCTGAAGACACTTGCCTTCACTAGGTTGTTGCTTAGAGGGATCTTCGACAACACACTTAGGAACCACGAGCTGCTCGTTGTCTAAGTAAAGTGAGCATACATTCAATACATTTGGAAAGTAAAAATGAACATCACATCACACATGAACAAACATTACCACACAACTCAAAAAGGCATAGTATTAAGTTCAAGGAAATGAGATCAAGTTATAAAATGGACTAATCCTAATTGGAGAATTGATTACTCTCTAAGTGTTTGGGACATAGCTCAAAAAAGGTTAAGTAGTAACTAAACAAGAAAAGATTAAATTATAAGGTGAACTACCCCTATTTAGGAATTTGATTATCATTTAAGTGTTATCCATAACTACATTCCTAATTCTATTTATATCATTAAGACCTAAAGATTAAGCCAAAAATAAATCCATGTGATGCATAACACTAATCTCATAAAATTGAATATACTTTACTCCTAGGATTCTCCTTTTATTTATTTCATTAAATAAATAAATCAACATATACTTTAATTCTATATTCTAAGTGTAAAAATTAAAGTATATAGATTATAGTTGGTCATATTTTATTTGAACAGAGAATAATCTTGTGAACATTTTACAATTTGAACCACTAAATTTGGAGTTCATATGAAAAGATATGAAATAAACAAGTTTTGAAGTTTGAAATATGAAATTAGGGCTAAATCTGTAATTAATTAATTAAAAGTCTAGGGGGCTATTCTAAAAAAACCAGGGACCTATGCGCTAAAACAGAGGACGGCGGGTTGATTTCCTAAAACCAGGGGGGTTCTTAAGCAAAACAACCACGCGAAGGGGTATCGGGCTCCCTCAACCGTTGGATCAGAAACCGACGGCTGAGATTAGATCGCGCGTGCGCGCGTGGGGGCACGAGCGTGCAGGCACGACTGACAAGCGGGGCCAGGGCGTCAGCGGGTCAGGGCGGACTGACCAGCCGGGCCCAAGGGCAAAGATGCAAGCGAGGGGGAAGAGAGAGGGGCGGTCAGATCTAGATCGGAGGGCTGTGATTAGATCTACTCGGGTTAAGACTAAACCATCTGATCTCGAATGGACGGCCAAGATCCAATGGCCAGGGGCTGACTTGGGCGTGGTGGCGTCGCTCGTTCCCGCGGCGAGAGTTTCCCGGAGACGAGCAGACCGGCCACGACAAGGCACTAGAGGCTCGGGGACTAACCTAGGCACAATCAGGGAGGTCTGGCGAACTCGGCCATGGCCTACACGCTGGCACAGGGGCACCCGAGGGCGCAGACCACGGCGGAGCTGGCTAACGGCGGCGCTGGATTGCTCCGACAAGCAATCGCGCGAGCTATAGAGCGAGGATAACCAAATTAAGGGCACGGGCAGGTTGCTTACCTTGAGCAGAAGCGCTGGCGTTGCAAAACGACAGCGGTGGCACAGAGGCTCGATAGGGCAACGGTGGCGGAATCCGGCTACGCAAGAAAACGCTCCGGTGAGCATGGACCGGACGAGACAAAGAGGGATAGGGCACACCGAAGGGTGTCCCGAGTAGCTGACGGTAAGGCAAAGCTCACCGTGGCACTGGACGGGGCACGGGCGCAACGACGACCATGGAACAGGCGGTGGGCGTCGGCGGGCGATGGCGGAGCTCTCGGTTCACGCGGGCAAAGCGAGCGAGAGGGTGAGGGAGCTGGGTAGAGGGCACAAATGAGAGAGGGGAGGTCAAAAGGGGCGTGGGGGCTCGGACGTGGCCGGAGAACGCGGGGTTTTGGGCACGTCCACGGCGGGGAGATCGTGGGCGGAAGGTTAGAGATGGACTGATAGGTGGGGACGGCGGGACAAAGAGAGAGGGAGCGGGTGCGCGCAAGGGGAAACAACGCCAACAGGACTGACCCATGGGACAGAGAGAGGGAGGGAGAGAAGAGTGAGCGCGCTAGTGGGCGCTGACAGGCGGGGCTCGCCTGTCAGGCACAGGGGGCACGTCGGCGTGGGCGAGCGCGCGGGCTGGGCTAGATGTGCTGACCTAGGCCGAATTGGCCTTTTCTAATTTCCTGTCTATTGCCTTTTCTATTTATTTTCTCTAGGGTTTTCAATTCAAATTCAAATCAAGTTTCAAATTCAAACCAAATCAAATATGTGCAATAATTCAAAGAATAGTTAGGCTCAATATGATGCAACATTCCATGACTCATATGTTTTGGGCAAAATAAATTAAATAATCCCTCACTAATACAACTAACTCTAATTAAAAGAGAGAGAGAGAAAACTAGAGAGAGAGAGAAACTAGAGTGAGATAGAGAAGAGTAACACTTGAATTTGGATGATCATTAGAAAGAAATTTTATACCCCCAAATTCTAGGTGTTACAGGCTACTTCCATGAGAGAGATCAGAATTCTGAAGTAAGTTCTTACCATTTTCCTGGCCTCAACCTCCTACTGAATCACAAGGCAAAGGAAGTAGCATCTCTACTGAAGTAGGCACCTACAACTACACCTTTTATGGAATTGGATGTTCATTAGGTGCGACTACTCTCCATTAGATCTGGAACCAAATTGCAGAACCCAAAAACTCTAACCTTGTAGCTCGAACTAATCCGACAAAGAAAAAAGTGATGAGCGGTTGCCACTAACTGCCAGTAGGTGTCGAGGTTGTTGTCACGCAGGGTCGTGGCATCGTTGCCAGCCTTGCAGGAACCAACGCTCCACACAACCATCTTCACCATCTCTCACATGTCCACATCCACAGTCGGCTCTAGGCTCCCCTTCAGTTGTTCTGTGCCTAGTGCCCTCACCGCTGCGGGGGTCGTTGTCACCTCCTCCTTGGCGTCGGATTCGATCAAACCAGTGAAGAACTAGAGAAGCAGTGAAACACCCTCACCATGATGGACTCAGAGTCTTAGACTATCCAACAGGACATGGCAACAAATAGTGTAGAGAGAATCAGGACTAGGTACCGCTTGATGCCTTGGCGTAGTGCCTAAAGAAGGCAAGAGCCACGGTCATGTGAGGACGAGGCGATGGAGGGCAAGGGGGTGAGTTGGAATATCACAAGATTGGACCCAGAGCGACTGGGGATGAAGCATCGTTGTAGATGATGCGCGAGCCCGACACCGAGGTGGACGTCACTGTGACACGGCGGGAGGACGACGCCGAGGTGAGGAGCGAGCAGCGGCCTGCGAGTCTAGGCCAGACCCAACACGATCAGGAGGAGGTGGTGGCAGGGGCGCAGTCGGGAGGAGGACAAGGTCGGTGGGGCCACGGTGGACTACAGATCGGACGTGGAGAGGGAGAGGTGGGAAGGGAGTTGGGATTACCTTTTCATTTTATAATTTCCAAAATTCCATTTTGTTGACCAAAATTTATCTTTTATTTTTGAAACTTTAAATCAAAATATAAAAAACCAGATCGATATTTGTATACCGGATAGTACCGAAAAACAGTAAAATTTACGAAGATATGCTACTTCCCGAGCGAGAAGTTCATCCCTGGAAGGGAGAGGACGAACACCCATGCAAGGCGAGGACAGGTGTCATGAGGACGCCGCTGGGTGGCAAGGTCGGGACTCGAGACGAAGGTAGTGTGCAGTAGGAGGGAGAGGAACACGACACACTCAGAACTGTATTGGAGATATTTTTGGGTCCGCGACCCCGGGCACGCGTTGACACGCACGGTGCCCGGGGGGCGTGAAGTACGAACAACACCTCAAAATCTTGTAGCTTTTAATAGAAGAGATTAGTAGGAACTTATATTGCCACTGTTATAAATTTACAATAAGAATGGTTTGATCTTCAATGTGTGATCAAAGTATGGCATACTGTTTGGAATTCACTTGTTCTCATTTTTTCAAATTTTTCATCTCGCCTTCTCTAGAGAATTCTTGGCCTCAATTTCTTTTTCACCACTAACTATTTGGTTTTCAGCTAAATTCTTAAGGATCTCACTGAGATATTGATCTCCTCGATTACTTCCTTTGTCCATCTGAAAGTCGCATCCTTTGAACTATAAAAATAAAGACTAGCAAAACATTAGTCCAAACAGAAACAGTTATGTTGATAATCAAATATCAAAATCCTTAATTAAATGAGCTATAAGGTCTACTAATTTCCTTACAATATGTACCTTCAATAATAACAATATATGCATGTTTCTTCATAACACTATTTTATACGTGTTACAAAATATCACAATCTTTGTAACATTTTAGGTGTAACATTAATTATGTGTTACTATAATTGTTACTCATAAAAGAATTTACTAAAATGTTATGTGTTATTGTGTAACAGTGTTCTTTAGTAACACATAATCACTAGTACACAGAAGCTCTATAGTGGCGGTCCTATAGCTATTTGCACCGGCGTTTTCCAGTGCCACCAGTGCTAGGGGCCAGTAGAAATCGGTCTTTTTCACAGGCGGTTGTTTGCCAACCGCCAGTGTAAATATCATTAGCACTGGCGGTTTTTTTAGCACCCGTCAGTGTAAATATCATTAGCACTGGCAGTTTGCTTAAGAAACCGCATGTGGAAATATTATTATCACTGACGGTGTCTTAAGCAACCCGCCTATGAAAATGTTGTCTCCACATGCGGTTTCTTAAGAAAACTTCCAGTGCTAATATTATTAGCACTGGCGGTTTTCTTTAGTAGCCCGTCAGTGTAAATATCATTAGTACTGGCGGTTTCTTAAGCAGCCTGCCTATGAAAATGTTGTCTTCACATGCGGTTTCTTAAGAAAACCGACAATGCTGATATTATTAGCACTGGCGGTTTTCTTAAGTAGCCCTCTAGTGTAAATATTATTAGCACTGGCGGTTTGCTTAAGAAACCGCATGTGGAAACATCATTTTCACATGCGGCTGCTTAAGACACCGCCAGTGGAAAGATTATTATCACTGGCGATTTTCTTTAGCTTCCCGCCAGTATAAGTTTCCTGCCTTTTTTCAAATTTTCAAAAAAAACTGAATTTTCACTGGCGGGCTGCTTAAGAAAACGCCTGTGGAAACATTATTATCACTAGCGGTTTTCTTTAGCAGCTTGCCAGTGGAAATAATATTTGCACTGGCAGTCTGCTTACCATTTCAAACAAAACTGAATTTTATACATCAAAACTGAATTTTATACACAGATCTGTCTACAATATATTGTTTACAACACATATTTTTCTGTTTACAACTATACATTTTCAATCAATCAAAACTTAATTAAATTCGATACATTCTATACATCAAAACTGAACATATAAGTTTTCACCTATGCTCTAGTAACTATCTCGTTTAAGAGATAGTCTACTAACTTCTGTTAATATTCTAAACTCTAGCATAGCTAATGTACTGGAAGCGTCGTGATATTTCTCTTTAGCTGGAATGACCTCTTTTAATATGAATGTGCATAGGTCTTCAACTATACCATACAATGCAGCTTCGGTCAAGTTCTTTGGATTTCCTTTTTAAAATTCCTGTAAAGGAAGCTTATAAATATCATCTATTCACATTTGCAGCGTTAATTTACAAATACAAACATGACTATTACTAATAATACCTTGCTAGGGTTTGTGATGTATCGTCCGTTCATTCTCATAAACTCGAACGCATAGAACCCACATAGGACCGATCGTTCTGGTTGCTTGTGGCACTACATACATAACAGGAGAGATTGTTTATTTAGTTGCAGCATTGTGTATGATATGTATTCATAAATTCACATACTTACCGGAAAGTGATGATGGATGTCTAGTGGAACACATTTTTTGGTCTTGTCGTACTTTCCACCTTTAATCTTATAGAACCTAAATGCTCTGTGATCTCAAGTAGAATCTCCATGCTATTTCAAAATTTTCTCAACGATATAAGTATGCATGCATAGAAAAGACTTACTGCTCTAAGATACTAAGGAATTTTGCATAGGTTGAAGGGTCATAGTTCAAGGAGTCGAGCACCAGCACCTTTCCAACCTTAGGATAAATGAGGAAGCATATTCAATGGTCCCTGTACGAATCAAATTAATTTGTGATGCATGTGTATTGAAATTATTATTTTTTTATGCAAAATCACACTTACTTAAAGTTGTAGGGGGCCATTATAGCTTCCCTGTCTTGAAATTTAAGCATTGCATTTGCTATGTAGGTGGCGTATCTTGCTTCAAAATCATTCTTCATACTATTTATGCAATGCTCAACTTCTTCGTCCGTCTTTCCCTTTAACACTTCATTGTCTTTGCCGATTCTGAAAGTGTGGCTTTCCTCACATATTAGTATTGGGTTCAGATACCCAATCCTTTTACCGACATTAGCATCGGGCTTGGTACCATACAGGATCTCTTGTTGGTCATGTTGCATTCTACAAGTCACACATGCGTGTGTCAGATATTGAAAATTAATAACACATAGATGTGGAAATATGAGCGACACTTACAGTGCAAACAGAGTCACAAATTGCATGTCGAGTTTCTAAAGGTTCATCATTAACCACATATCCTTGAATGCAAGAAAGGCCTTTTGGTTCGAACCAATAAAAGCATGGTCTAGTATATGCACACTAATGGCGTCAATGCCAACTGATGATGCATGCATGTACCAGTCATGCAACCTTTTAATACTAGCAGGGACCTTCCTCAGTTTCTCAAGAGTTAGTAGAGGTCTGGCCGGCACATAATGTTTAGGTACATTTTTATAATCTGCCTTAGTTGGGATCTTTATCTTTGCGGCCATTGCCTTAGCCTTTTCTGCAGACTCCTCGTGCTCGGCCAAATCAACAGTACGTGACGTGAGGTCCCGTCCAATCCCTTTCAAAAATCGAGCTGTGCCAACAGTAGTAGCTTTACTCTTCTTTTTCTCGAATGTGGACACCAATTTTGGTAGAGGGAATTTAGATTTCTTTGATTGTCGTGAATCCCTTGATGGCTGTGGAGAAGGTGGTGGTGTCCTAAATGTTGATGCCTATGGCGGAGATGGTGGATTAGAAAGAGGATGAGGAGCAGCATGGGAAGATTATGGAGGTGATGATGGATGTAAAGGTACTAAAGTTTGAGGAGGCGGAGATGGTTGGGGATGAGATGACGACGGCGTTGGTGGATCAACCAATTCGACATCCCTTCAAGGCCAAAAGATGAAATTTTTGATGGCTTGTCCAAGTGTCTCAATTCCTTCGGGCCTAGGGATGTCTAGCATGTCGTCCTCAGATCCTTGGACGACCATCGTCACTTCTACCCTGCAATAATATTCTGGTATGTCACTTCCATGAAACTTACGTCCTGGGATCGCAATGTCTGTTCCTACTTTCTTCGTGCGATTATTGTTAATACCATATCTTATAACCAGTGTGCACGTCACTAGCCTTGTTATGTCATCAACTTGATAACGGACCTTGTTACCAGTTGACACGACAAAGCTTGGGACGGTTGTACAATCGGTGCAAGCCAGCGGTTGAGCTGCTGGAATTATTTGCAGCTATGGAGTGGTCATATGTTGAACAGACATCGCACTTGCCAACTGCTGCATCAATTCTGGTGGAGGATTTGATAGCATTTGAGACATCAAGTCTTTGAACTCTTGCTTTGCCTCCTGCTTAAAATAATCTGACAACTCTTATTTGTATCGATAACGTTTCTTGTACAAACCTTCCCACTGTGGTCCGAATCCTTCCTTCCATCCTTCCTTAGACGAGATTCCTCATACACGGCCTGGATGCTCAGGGTTACCGAGACCTGCCGTTAGGATGTCTCTCTCCCTTTGTGGCTTAAATGATCCTTGGCTCTGCTTAGCTGCCCTTGCATATATGTTTTTTGTAACTTCTTCGACATTTGGATCATCAAAAGATACACCAGACTCAGTTTGCCTGGGTTTTCTAGCACGGATCCAATTTGCCGTCCTTTCACCAAGTTGCTCGGAAAGCGTCGGCAACCCTGCGGCCTTCTTCTCGGTGCCTTCTTGTCTCCATTTAGAAACTTGACGCTTGTAACCACCTGTGCCTAAGTGGTGGTGATACTTGTTCTTCTTAGATAGTTCTGAATTTGCCTCGCTTAGAGATATGAATTCAGGACTGCTGCTCTGCTCTAGAAATACTGCCCACTGACCTTCTGAGATTTTATATTTTTTTGTCGGGTCTAGGCCTTTCTTTGCAAATTTTGTATTCATCTCAGACCTCCAGTTTCGGAAATTGATTGCAAGCTACTTCATCGTGTATTCCTTCACGAGTTCTTCTAAACCCTGAGGTAGAACAAACCTCGTTAATAGCTTATTTCATATTTGATTCTTGACATCATCTGACACATCTTTCCAATGTCGGATTGTGATGTCAAGATTATCCCTAACTAAGAACCCAAGTGCATTCCGGAACTTAGGGAGTGCCTCTTCTGGAGCTAGAGGCTGACCTTTCGGGCTCACATCTGACATTTTATATGTTTTGTCAGGAAACTTGTTCAATCCCCTATCACCTCTTTTCCGGTCGCTCTGTGTCCTTTTCCTTGACCTCTCGGTGGTTGTATCGGTCGCTACCGGTGCGTCTTCGTCTTGGTTCAGCCCCGGTGCGTCTTGGTAATGTGCCACGGCTTCATCAAGTATCGCACGATATTGAGACAAGACCTCTTAATCATGTGTAATAGACATTGTGAAATCAACAAATTAGGTATACACATACGAAACTAAAGATGTGTACTTTACCTCACACTCTTGTGGATGATAATCTGGGTCACAATGCAATTGACGCCGAGCGGCTCGATCTATGCTAGGACAGGGGTCGGTAGGCGTTTCATATCCTTCATCACTTGAATGTTCTTGACAAACACCCTTGTTCATGTGGTCGGGCATTAACCCTTGGTCCTTGTTTACAGAACTCATTGAGCTATATATATATAAAAGATTGCAACAAAGATTCAAAAAATTGAACACAGTTTGGAACAGAATATTAATTAGAACACAATATATATATATAATCACACTAGGTTCTTACATAATATGTAGTACATCATACTAAGGGGTTGTTGGCTAAATGTGCCACACTTTGCCTAAGGTTAGTCGTTCGAATTGAAGAACTAACCTTAGGCAGAAAAGTTAGGCAAAGTGTGGCATAGGCATCAAACCAGTTCTTAGATATATACTACGTCATCCATCATACTAAGATTAGGAGCATATATCGTAATTTCTACTCATCGTCGTCGTCATCCATCAGTGTCGTCCAATCGATCTCATCTTCATCGTCGGAGAGGACGATGACTGGCGCTACCGGCTCCAGATGCACGGGCCGGAGACAACCTCACGTGCATTCGTCGAAGCCGAGGAGCCCACAATGGCGCATTGACGGTGGCGGTGACGCTTCGAGAGAACTCTTGAGGCACACACGAAAATACGGCATACGGCGTCTTGATGATTGAGCCTCGACTGGCGACGAAGCTCGAGGTGGCTGCGATGCATGAGCCGCGCTGTAGCCAGCCGCTCCGCTAGTGTACGTGCCTTGAGCCGCGCTGCGATGGCATCCGCTGGGTCCATTTTGAGGCTGTGAAAGCAAGTACGCCCTAGGGTTTACTAACTAGCGCGGCGATGCTTAGGGTTTACGACCACGACTGGCGTGGCAGATGACGGTGGCAACGGTGGCAGAGGCGAAAGGGAAAGAGCAAATAAAAGGGAAAGAGGAAAAACCTGAAGGTGGCGTGGGGGCGTGGGGACGGCACGGAGGATCGCCGGTGAAGAAACCCTCGGGGACTAAATCGAACAGTCTGATGGCGTGATGAGATGAACTGGCTCCAGGGGACTTGTAAATTTTCCGAGCTCCCATTCGCCACTAGTTATAAAGGCTCATTTTGTACTGACGGTTGTCTTAGAGAACCGCCAGTATTGATTGTTTTCCACTGGCGGTTGTCTTAGAGAATCGCCAGTATAATTAGTTTCCCACTGGCGGTTTTGTTAGAGAACCGCCAGTATAAAGTATTTACAATGGATTTCCTTTATGCATTATTACAATGGTTGTCTTAGTTCGTTTTGTTAGAGAACCGTCACTGTTGGTCACTTGTTGTCAAATGCTATGAGTTAAAAACCACAAATGTTAATGGTTAAAGACCTTCATCCTTCGAAGCATTATCTCCCTTAGGATATAATGATCTCCTATCTCCCTTAGGATATAATGATCTCCAGACGAAGGTTAAGGACAAACCTCATCATCTCAATATGTAATGAAAAGCAGAGGGACATATGAGACATATAAAGAACATGAATAACCATATCCAATCATTAGATTATCGATGTTCTCATCTATTTATACGCAGCCTGGGTAAAATTACATTCATGTTCTTGACATTTACTATATTGGAGAATCGTCAGATGTGGAGTCCTTGGACAACGATGATGACCCGATGTCTGGAAATTGGATGTGCATGGTCTCCTCGGACGACGAAGATGACAAGAACGACGACGACGGCAGCAGTGACTACGACAACAATGACGAGGATAGCGACGGCAGTGGCGACGATGACGGCGATTGTAACACCCCTGATGTTACTATTACTAAAACTTGAGCATAACATCATCAGCATTGAAATTTCATGTGTATTGACACACCTAGAATGCATTCACTAGGTAAAAATTTCAAGCAAGTTGTATTGTTAAGGCATTTTGCAAATAAGACCCTAGTGTAGGATACTTAACCCTAAACAGGGATCTGAAGGGTAAAGCAAGACCCAAATAGAGTAAACCCTGAAGTTTAAGTGAAATGGTCATAAAATGTTCCTAAGAATGGACCTACATTACATTTACACCCCTGAGATGCCAAAGACCCTAATTGGAACCCTAGAAAACCCTAACCCTAAACCCTAGGGGGTTAAGTGCAAAACTAGTGCACTTTTGGACTAAAGTGTAAAAACTATGATGTCAAGGCATATAAAGTTATATGGTTCACATTTATGAAGATTTGCAATTCAAACCCTGAATTTTAGACCTATTTTCAAAAAGGACCCCCTTTGTGTTCTAGTGCTAAGTCTGAAAATCAGGATATTGACTCCACTTTGGAGCTCTATAACAAAATAGTGAGAATTTACCCTAGGTCACCACATCAAATTTGTAAACCTATCAAAGGAGAACAATTTTTCTTAAGAGTGTAAGCAAGGTTGTTATGAAGAATTTGGAGAAAAATGTGCCCAAAGATGGGCTGTCAGACTAAAACAGTCTGAAAATTTGGATAATCAGTGATGTTGGATCAACTTTGAAACCATGTAGCGCTCGATTCAATGGTTGTTTAGCCAAAGTCTCTATAACAAACTTGAAGCCGGTTTATTGAACTACAAGTTTGATGTAGGGTGTTGGCCTGATCTCTATATGAAATTTGGCACAAATTGCCCCCAAAAGTGTTCTGTCAGGCCAACTGAATGAGGTTCGTGATGGTACAGTGCGTTGATCAGACTGCCAGCTCCACTCTCGCCGCCGACGAGCTGCGCGTGATTCATGCCGTCGTCGCCGCGATTCGTGCTCGGATCATGTGGATAGCGCTTGGGATTGAGTAAGGGTCCTCACCGTGGATAACTCCGGCCAGTAAACAAATCCGGCCACCGTACCGCACTCGCCACGGTGGAATTGGCTGACCTCGCCAGTGACCGCTGCCTTCCGACCTTGTGCCACGTGCCTAAGCACCTCCACCGCATTGCCGTGAACCATTGTGACTCTCCATTGATCGCCGGAATGACTGCCACGGTAATAGGACACTAATTGCACGCCAGTGAACTCCCACTTCTTCGACCGTCGCGCGTCATCTCTGCAATTCCCGGCCACCGCTCTCGCTCAGTATAAATTGAAGCCACCATGAGCTCCGTAAGATCATCGCGCACCCAGCCACCCAGTATTGCCCCCTAGTTGATCACCAGTGAGCGCCAATTTCTAATTTCCCCCAAATCAGTTCATCACACCGCGAAGAACACCTCGCCGTGGTCAGCCACTTCCAGGTATGTTCATGATCTCTGCTCTCCCGTTTCAACATCCTTAGGTTCTCCTAATGCTCCTCAACCCGTTTAATTGAGCTAGACTGCCCTAGATCGCCGGGAACACTCCTCTCATCCGTTCTTTGCGCTGTCTCCGTGGACAGGGCGATTTAGAGCTCGAGTTATGCAATTGATCGAGGGGAAACGTTTGTTAAGTGTTGAATTAGGTCTTAGCCAAGTTAGGGCACTAGTCCTTGCCCCGTTTGGCCGATCCAGGTGCTCGCCGGAGCTATGCCGCGCCGCTCACCATCGGGGACCTCGGCGTGTGAAGAAATAGAACTTGGAGGGTTTCGGTGAAGATGTCAGTGACTGAAGTAAATAGTGCGCAGGCCTTTTCCTCGTTATTCAAAACCCTAAGGACCCCGGTGTAAAGTCGACTCAACGGGCGCGAGCGCGCGCGCTTTCCTGTGCAAACTGGGCCGCTCGGGCTGCTTTCGGCCTAGTTCTATAGCACCTTTTCTCTTTTCTTTTTCTTCTGGACTTTAGAAATTTATAGGAAATTGTAAAAAAAATCCTAAAAATACCAGACAAATTTTGTTAGGTTTCTAATTTTCCATAGTATTTAATAAAAATATTTTCATGATTTTAGATCAAATGGGGAATTTTGGAGCATTTAAAATAGCCTCAAGCATTGCTTCTGGATTTTTAGAAACTAGATAACAATTCCAAAAGTCCCCAAACTTTTTATATGAACTCTAAACATTATTTAGAAGCCCTGGGTAGAGTTTGCTTTGATTTGGACCTTGTTTGATAACTAGAACCCAAAACCCTACCCTCTGCCCTTTGAATTCCTTTACTGACTCCGGAAACCCTAGTTTCTCGGAGAACCGTGAAGGAAAATTGTATTCAAGACCGTAGATAATGAACTCTTATTATCCTTGCATTCTCATGAACATTACATGGGCATTCATCATTATGTATGGTTATCTTTAGAAAACGAAGAAGAAGTTGAAGCAGAAGGAGAGAAGACTTCACCACCACCACCTCAGGAACATCAGGCCGACAGCTGTTTTTATTTTGACATCTGTGGAACTGAGCCTGAATCACCTGTAAACCAAGGCAAGCCCCGGTGCATTTGCCACCTCCTTGATTCTTTTAAAATCTTTCTCACTTGCTTGATGCATTAGGTAATAGGAGTTGAATGCTAAAACAATTCTTGCATTACATTCCTTGAATTTGATTACCTTCCTTTGAATCCCTATTTTATAAAAGGTTTTTACTATGCTTAGTCTTGCTCTAGCAATGAAAAAGGTTTTGTTTTTACGAAAGATGATGTGGCAAAGTGGGAGGGATGTTTTTGAAAATAAAAACTTGATGGTGGATCCATCATGGCCATGATGGGTTCAACATCGAAAAAGATGTACCTCTGACAGGTACCAAACTTTGGGATATGAAATGATAAAGCTGAGACCGGGCGGGTGACTTGCACGAGAAGAGAGTCTCAGTGTAGTGTCTCCGTCTTAGTCGATTAAGGACCGTGTTGATGTAGGCTTGATGACCGAGGACCCTTTAACTAGTCACATGCCTCGTCATGGGTAAGCTTTGCCTCGGGCAGACTAAGGCCAGAATAAGATACCACGCAATGGGAGTGGAGAGATGGCAAGAGTAGCGTGTACCCTCCGTGGCAAGAGGTGGACGGTGGTGTAACTGTGCTCTTGGTTGGCGTGAACCTGATCTGGTCTTAAGAACCCCGGTGGTGGGTTGACATATGCAAGGGTTAAGTGCTACATATGTCATGTGTTTGGAGATTCTTAGCTGAGTATAATCGATTCGGATCGCCGTACCTTCGCGGTTATGAAGACTTGGTCACTTCCCTATACGTAGAACTCCAGTAAAGATTAAGGGTGTTAAGAAATTGGCTAGTACAGGTCAAGTGATTGAACTAGGGTAGAAAAAACTCTAGAGACAGGTAATCTTACTTAACCTGACAACTAAAATTGGATTTTTAAGATCCACTTTAGTAAGCATTTCTGCAAACAGAGTCTTTGATTATTGAGAAACCTTACCTTGACTCCCTGATAACCAGCATACCCTTGAGAGTATTTTCTTTAGTCGGGTAAGGCTTGCTGAGTAATTCCATACTCAGGGTTTTATTCCCTATTGTTTTTAGGTGAAGAAGCGACAAACTTTTGTTGTTTCTGTTCTAAGGTGGTTCCAAAGGAAGAACACCAGGAATGAAGCTGCGGGAGGAAAGGATCCTCCATAAAAACTTTTGTTTGAAACTTATCGGGAGGGGGTTTTGCCTCCCTTGGTTCTGTAATAATAATACTCTGCACTCAGTTAATTATATCCTGGTCTGTAATATATAACTTTGTCTTACTTTTAAATAAGGGTAAGTTTATGTAATCGCTTCCGCATTTTCGTATCTCCGAGGATTTGTAATATCTGCGTGACGGGTAAAACGCTCTTGGGAAGGTAAGGAAAGCAGATACTGAACTTGTCAAGTGATTCAGGAACACCTGCAGGGTTGTCTGAGGTCTGTTGGACAAGGACAACTGTAGGTGGGCCTAATGACTTGGGAGGTTCCGTCACAGCGATGATGATGGCGGGGCAAGCCAATGCGATGAGATGCCTGCCAGCAAGCATCGTCGGCTGCAGCATGATAACTTATTCTGGTAGGAAAGTTTGTACTGGATGACAAATCTTTTTAAATGAATAAAGCAGTTCTTGTTTACAATGGCGGCTGGCTTAAGGAACCGCCACTGAAAAAGATTTTGAAATTTTGAAAAAAGGCAGGAAAACTTATACTGGCGGGCCACTAAAGAAAACCGCCAGTGATAATAATTCCACAAGCGGTGTCTTAAGAAGGCCGCCTGTGAAAAATAATGTTTCCACATGCGGTTTCTTAAGCAAACCGCCAGTTCTAATATTATTTTACACTGGCGGTCTACTAAAGAAAACCGCCAGTGATATTAACATTTTCACAAGCGGTGTCTTAAGCAGGCCGCCTGTGAAAAATAATGTTTCCACATGCGGTTTCTTAAGCAAACCGCCAGTGCTAATATTGTTTTACATTGGCGGTCTACTAAAGAAAACCGCCAGTGATAATAACATTTCCACAAGCGGTGTCTTAAGCAGGCCGCCTGTGAAAAATAATGTTTCCACATGCGGTTTCTTAAGCAAACCGCCAGTGCTAATATTATTTTACACTGGTGGTCTACTAAAGAAAACCACCAGTGATAATAACATTTCCACAAGCGGTGTAAATTCCACATGAGGTTTTTTAAGAAAACCACCAGTGCTAATTTTATTTACACAGGCAAGATACTAAAGAAAACCGCTAGTGATAATGATGTGGTTGGGACATATATGCGACTCAATGGTTTCCGCCGCTCCAGACGTCCTAATACCCAGCCGCTCCAGCCGCCGCTCCAGTCGTTGTTGTCGCTCCAGCCGCCGACGTCCCTCTCCATTGTTGTCGTTGCCGGATCCACCCTCCCTCCATCGTCCTAGCCGAAGTGAAGTAGGCGGTGAGCTCGGCCGTCGACTCTACACACCGCACGCCAGACACCAGATCTAGGTGAACTTCTTAGTTCCTCCATTTTACTGTTGTCATCTGCCCTCGTGCCTCCATTTTAATGTATTAAATCACTCTTCTTTTTCGGCGCAGTTCGTGCATAAGTTTGCCCAATCTGGCACATTCATTCATTGATTCTTGTTCCCCGGAACCTGCGTGTGACAAGAGAACTATACCTGTTCAGTACAACCTACGCAAGAAGCGTGCCAAAACCACTTCCACGGTAAGTTCTTTTGTGCATAACTTATCTTGTTTCTTATGTCCTCTGTTTCAGAAATTGTTAAATGCACCTTTGTATTCATTGACTTATAGTAAGTTCTTATCTTGTTTCTTTGACCACGACAAGTTCTTGTTTCTTTTACTACATGTCCTCTGTTCCAAATAGTTACGTGCATGTGCAACTTGCCCACAGATGAGTTCGTCGGACCGTGCCAGTTGGGATCCGAGGACAACTAAAATATTCATTGACCTATGCATCAATCAGAAGGACCTTAATAACTTTAATAGCATGGGCTTAACTAAATATGGATGGCAACAAATGTATCATAGCTTCAGAGAGCAGACTGGTCTTGATTATGACAACAAAAAACTGCAAAACAAATTGAACTTGCTCCGAAGGTCTTTCCAGCAGTGGCAATACTTGCAGAACCATACTGGGCTTGGCCTTGAACCAAGGACTGGTGAAATAGCAGCAGATGATTCGTACTGGGGGACCCAGGAAGGGGTACATTGTTCATGAATTGATTACAAGTTTTTTATGGACCAATACTAAATCTGCACTATGTTCAAACGCAGGATCCTAGTCCTCAAGGCAGTCGAGGAAAACCACCACCCTTTCTTGATGAGCTTTACACTTTGTTTGGTCGACTAACCACACACGACATGGGCAATTTGATTAGTGCTGGAGGTGTCCGTGAACCCTTGTGAAGCTGTGGCAGCCACGGTACTCCTGATGATGGTGTGGGTTGCTCGTCCAAAAGGATCAGAGAAGCCACAGTGGATAGCCCCCCTAAGGCAAAAAGGATGAGTTTGGAAGATCACATTGCTAATATTTCTAATTGCATTAGCATCAGAAGCCAGCTGGACTTGAAGAAGACTCTTAATCGTGGAAACGAAGAAGTTGTCGAGGTTGTGCGACTCTTAAAGGAAGATGGAATTGAAGAAGACTCTGATTTGTACTGCATGGCAAATATTCTTTGCAAAAACGATATAAATAGGAAGTTTTTTCTTCAACTGACAAGCAAAGAGGGACGCCTCCATTGGATTAGGTTCCAATGGAATCATATTAATAACAAGTAGCTTGTTTGTGTGGTGTTGTAATAATGCTTTGATACACTGTTATGTTTTCCCATCTAGTTTTGAATGTGTGTGTTGTAATCACTCTGGTATTATTTGATGTTTGCGGACATAATGTAGTTCAATTTAATTTATGTGCTTGTGCACTTTAGTTTTATAAGATTGTATGTTAAGTATTGTATTTCTGTTTTGAATGGTCTATAATCAAATTGGTGAGTATTGCGTTTCTGTTAAATGTAGGCAACTCTGAGATGAGTAGTGCAGAAGACTCCAGCCATAGCGACACGCCAAGTGATGATAGCTCCAACATGTTCCAACAAGCTGGTGCAGCGGTGGTTCTAGCTGCTTTCGCTTCTAGTTCGTATACTCTTGCTCCTATGATCAATCTTCGTACTCCATTGCCGCACGTGACAGGACGACAATGGGTGGAACTTAATATGAGGGACTCCAGGAGGTGTCACGACAATTTTCGTATGACTCCAGATTCTTTTAGAGAATTGCATGATACTTTAGTGAGGTATCATGGGTTAAGATCAACACAAGAGGTGGAGTCCTGTGAAGCATTAGGGATGTTCTTATGGGCATGTGGGACACAACAAGCAACACGACAAATTAGATATAGATTTGAAAGGTCTTTGGATACCATCCATAGAAAAATGGCTATGGTGGTAGATGCACTGTATAGTTTTGCACAAACCACTATATGTCCCAAGGATCCAACATTTTCTAAAGTGCATAACAAGCTTAGACCTTATGCCCCTTTCTTTGATGGGTGCATAGGAGCCTTAGATGGCACACACATTCTAGCTCATGTATGTCATGAGTCGAGGCTTGAACACATAAATAGAAAAGGGTGGCCTAGCTACAATGTATTAGCTATAGTGGACATGGATATGCGGTTCACTTTTATAGGTGCTGGGTTGCCTGGTTCTTGCCATGACATGGTAGTGCTCAGGAGTTGTATGGGAGAAGCAAACTATCCACACCCACCAGCAGGTATGGTGGCATGCATGTTTTGTTAGCGCCATTGCATACATGCATTACGATGTAGTAAATCTTTTTTCTGGGTTTAATTTTTTGTACAAGGAGGTATTATCTAGTGGATGCGGGTTACTCAATTCACGAAGGTTACTTGCCACCATATCGGAATCAGAGACATCACTTAGAAGATTTTAATCAAACATGAGTAGAGAGTGTGCAGGAAAAGTTTAATTTCCACCACTCGAGTCTACGTAATGTAGGTGAACGGGCTTTTGGACTACTCAAATCAAGGTGGCATGTGCTACGAGAATTCCCATTTTACGAAAGAAGCATGCAAGTGAAGATTATAATTGCTTGTTTTGCTTTGCATAACTATTTGTTGGACCGAGGCCACATAGGAGGATCATGGAGTAGTTCGCATGGCCAAGCTGATTACGTTGTAAATGCAAGTCTAGAAATGACATATTTGAGAGATTGGATCGCTGCTAGAATATCAATGATGTAGTGTATGTATAATGAAGTAGTTAGATGTAATGAAGTAGTCAGTGATATATTGCTATCTCAGATGTATTGATCACCTCTCTGGTATTGATGCAATGTATTAGGGTACCGATCACTGAGTAATCACGCAATGTATTGGGGTACGGAATCCTCTCTGGTACAGATTATTCATGCAATGTGAATGCCAGTGTATATACATCCTTTACACTGACGGTGTACTTTATACAGTCGCCAGTGTATATGAAATTTCCACTGACGGTGTACTTTATACAGCCGCCAGTGTATATACATCCTTTACACTGACGGTGCTCTTTATACAGCCACCAATGTATATAATATTTCCACTGGCGGCGTACTTTATACAGCCACCAGTGTATATACATCCTTTACATTGACGGTGCACTTTATACAGCCGCCAGTGTATATGATATTTCCACTGTCAGTTTACTTAATATAGCCGCCAGTGTAAATGCATCCTTTACACTGGCGGTTCTGTTAAGTGAACCGCTAGTGTATATATATTTACGCTACTGGTTCGTTAAGTCGGGCCCGCCTATTTTTTTCACTGGCGTGCTGTAACTGAAACCGCCAGTATAAATTTCTGCGTGCCGCCACCTTAAAGCTCTTTTCTACTAGTGAATTTTGTGTTCTTATATAACTTCTTGTAACACAATGGTATATGTGTTACAATATCTATGTTCGGCATTAGTGATATAAAATTTTTGCTATACACTTGTAAATATACATTATATTTAGTTACATAGTAAAACTAAAACCCACAAAGGGATAGATGCACTTTTAGACTGTCCACTGCCCAGTTAAGGCATAAACTATTTTAGATTGTGCATCTTCTTCAAGGATTTAAATTGTGGGCGAAGGAGGAGAATTGGGGTTTGCATCATTGTCCAACATTTTCTAGCGAGGTATAAACGGTTTCCTGTTTTAAGTTTCGTAGTAGTAGATTGATGTTGTTTTGCGCTCCATAAAGATTGAGTTGTATAATTCCATGAGCACAATGTTGTAGGTATCATTGTTATCTTTCTAATGTTGTTGTTTAGGCGTTCGTAACGCTAAGGAGAGAGTGGCAGTGACTAAGATATGTTTGTCTCTTCTAGCTTATCAGCCTTTCCTATATATAGACGTTTGCTTATGGACTTTTACCTTAAATGTATATTAGCATTCTTGTAGATGATGATTACCACTTTAGCATATAATCAACATGTGACACCCCTCTCGACGGTGCACATGATTCATTGGTGTGGCGCGTGACTCCCATGATGGCGACACTTTTGTTCCCGGTGGCATGACTCACTTTTGCGGCACTTTTACGGTGCAACTCGCTCCCGCAACACATGTGACTCGCCCGACAATGTAACTCGCTCTCCTTCCCCCAATATGGGACTATGAGGCCGACATAACTCTCTCCGATGATGCAAGGTCACCACTCTCTGGGTGTGCAACACCCCTTCCCCGGTGGCAGGGGCGAAGCTAGGTTAATTTTAGGGGGTGCAAATGCATCCCACAAAAAATTCAAAACCTATAGATTTAGTTAAAACTTTAACATTAATGTATCCCTAAAATAAATTATCATGTATCAACATGGCAAATACATCCCCTTAACTTTGCTCTAACTTCGCCACTACCTGATGGTGGGAGGTCGCCACTCCACCCCCCTAGACGGTGCGATTCTGATCCTCTCGAGGCGGCACAACTCCAAGGCTTGCGTGACTCCTTCCATCCATGGCCCAAGACAGGGTCACTCCCTCTGCCGATGGTGCGAGACCGGTGTGAGGCCACAACTAACTCCCCCGATGAGTCCTACTTGGTTTGGCCAATAAAATCTGTGATAATCAGGTCTCCTCATATGCGGTTCTATGTTAGAATAAACTAGTGTATTTTGCGCGCCTTGCGCGCGTGCTGAGTTTGTTAACATGTCTTAATGCAAAGAAAGTGTATGTGAACATGTATAAGAGTTGTTATGAGTCAAATATAAGCATTTGGGAACATGATAGGACATAAGCAAAAGTTGTTGTTTTGCTCTTTTTTTCTTTGGATAAGCAGCAACTACTTACAAAATTTTGGTAGTCCAAAGTGGGAGAGCACCTTTGTGAATTTGCAGTTGTTTAACTAGGAAAACATCTTTTTACCATTTGTTGTAAATGCATTAGCAGTAAACAGATACAAATCTTCATTAGTACATATAGAAGTTAAGTCTGGCTATGCTATGTTGTGTGGCACATCGAATATGCATGGTAGAACGCGTCGAGCCTGTTGTACATATTTCATTAGGTTGTATATCTAAAAGATGCTTTCCTAAAGTTGCAAATATTTTTAAATAAGAAGCTATGTACCATGTTTTCCTGGTTAGTAGAAGTGGATAACTTAGGAAATGATGTGGCTGGACAATCCTGCGTTGCTGTAAACCTGAATATGTCTTCTTGTGTCAATAGCTGTTGTTGGGGGTAGCTCATCATGGTAGATGGTACTGAGCTTTGCCTTCCATGATTTTTTAACACAGAGAGAATATATAAGACTTTGTTTGTCATTGAAAATGTCGCTATGTTAATAGTAACTGCAAAGGTAAATTTTAGAGATATAATGGCGGCCAGATCTGTTGGAGGACCCTATGAAGTTCTAGCTGCTGTAAGAAGAGTTTCATAAGGTTTTCCTACTATTCGTCTGGCTATGCTATGGAAGCAGAAGAACTCTGCTTCGCACGTTCCGTCAGTGACAATGAAGCTGAGTTTGTAGATGTCAAGTGAATGCATTAGTTATCTATAGCAGTGTTTAAAGATGTAAAAGGGGAAGAAATCTTGGTGGACAAACTAAGCGTGTGGCAAATGAAACATGTATGTTTAGAATTACCTAAATTTTATTTCTGTACAACCACACCATGTGCAGCGGTATCCAATGGAGGTATTAGATGAAGATAATCTGCATTTGGTGCAAGCTGAGAACCACCATTTGTTATCATGTTTGAGGCGTGAGATAGTGACTGTGCATGTATAGCCCTGTGGCTGCCTCATGTAAGAGAATGAGGATGTTATAAATAAAATAAACTCATTCTGGATGTCTTGAGGAAGTAGGATACAAAACTTTTTTTACTATAATTACAGGGAACATGTCTGGATCCATGAAGGAGTTCTTCAACAGTTTTGTCTTCCGAACTGGGTGTTTGAGAAATTTTGACTTCTTCATTCGTTACTGTGGGTTGAATCAGTTGGAGGTCACTGCTTTGTAACCTTTTTAAGTAAAGTGATAATTTTAATCAGATGAGAGTGATATGTTTTTTTAATTTTCTTTCTTTTGTTTTGGTTCAAGTTGCACTAACTATGTAAATGTGTAAGAAGTAATTTCAAGGAGAATGCTGAACTACATCTTTGATTCATGAATTTGTATCTATAGAGTATTATTCTGAGGTAGTTATTCGTGAACACAAGATTATAGAGGAGCAAGTGTATACAGGGCAAAATGAAACAAGAGAGTGATTAAAATCATCAGGTTTCATATGAGCTGAGGTCCACCGGTATCACTGCACGTGCTTGGACCAAAGAGCAGAAGTAAACAAAACATAAAACACGTGGAGTACATGTACTTAGTGCAGAATATGTAACTGTAAGGCACCATGCATCATGCAGTGAACAAGCAGCATGAATGAAAGTAAATTAAAACTAATGTCAATTACCTCATCAATGATGCCACGTCGATAAAGCAACTGAGGTGCAGAGGTATCACTCCACATGCTTAGATCAAAGAGCAGAATTAAATAGTACCTATAAGACATGGAGCATCTAAACTTAGTTCAAGAAAGGTAATTATAAAATCAATGTAACTGTAAAACGATCACACGTCATGTAGTGGACAACCAGTGCGAATGGAAGCAGCTTAAAACTAATTTTAGTTTACCTCGTCAATGAAATCTCCTAGCGTCAGAGTTAATGGTCGATGTGGCTACATTCAAATTTTGGTAGCCACAAAGGATTCTGGCAATTTATGTAGAACATCATATAATCAACTCTTTTACACATCAATACCAATTCAAAGTGGCAAAGCATGAATAACTTGATGGCGTAAAAAAAACGTACCTTTGTGTATCAGCAAACAGCGTGCATGTTGACTGTATTGTGCAGTGGCTAGAGGAACAGATCTAAGAAAACCTTTACATATGAAACACGAAGGAAAGTGGGATTTCAGGTGAAGAACTGGAATTCAAACTATGTTGGATTAGACCGAGTGGGATTGGAAATCAGGAAACCTAGGGGAGACAAATTCGAGGAAAGTTATGAAAATAAAATCAATGTGAGTAAGCTAAAACAAAAGAGGACAGAAAAGAATTTCTGAGAAAATTTTTTAAGAAAATATAGGCGAGAAACAAAGGATTGTCCAACTATGAATTATACGAAATATCATGTGAGCCATGTATGAAAAAAGAACTATGTTGGATTAGACCGAGTGGGATTGGAAATCAGGAAACCCAGGGGAGACAAATTCGAGGAAAGTTATGAAAACAAAATCAACGTGAGTAAGCTGAAACAAAAGAGGACAGAAAAGAATTTCTGAGAATTTTTTTTAAGAAAATATAGGCGAGAAACAAAGGATTGCCCAACTACGAATTATGGGAAAGATCATGTGAGCCATGTATGAAAAAAGAAATATGGGTTTAAAAAAGACAAATAGATTCAAGATTTGAAGTAAAAGAACTCGGTATTAAATGGAATTGAAAGTAACAGTAAGAATGTTTTTTTATTTGGTTCCCTTCCTTTTTCCTTTTATGTACCATAAACCCTAATCCCAAAATTGTAAAAGTTCCAGTGGGACATGTGACGGGAAGGGGGGAGAAGAGGAGTGAAAAAAACAGCAGATTCTAGATTTGGAACAGGAGAGAGTAATAAAGCGAACAGAAAGGACTGTTTACTTTCCATGTCCTTTTCTGTTGAGAAAGCATACCTTGGATTACCGACACCAGGGAATAAGTAGCAAACATCACTAATAACCGTATTGAAAAAAGGGGGAAAGGGTCAAAATCTGGAAGCGCGGTAACTGTCCATGCCGTACACAGGAGACAACGAAGACGAAAATGTGGCTGCAATCTAAAGCGACGAATGTATCCCAAATTCTAAGGTGAGAATGGCATGAAGCAATCGACTAATCTTGCGGAGGAAAAATGGATCTGGTAGAAGCATGAAACATTGGGGGAAAAGAAATACAAACCTTGCAATTGACGAATCTTGCGAAGGAAAATGGATCTGGTAAAACATGAAACGTTGGGGAAAAAATACAAACGTTTTCTTAACCTAATGAATATGTTGGACGACGGAACGAGCTGTAGATGAAGAATATGGAGGGTGTAAGGACAAAGAAGAGCGTGCCAGAAATGGAGAGAGTGAGGAGGAAGATGGGCGAAGCCGACGCAGGCAGCAGATAGGTGGAGTGAGGAGCGTAAGCGGTGCGTGGAAGTCTCCAGAGGCGACGAACGTGGAAGTCTCCAGAGGTGACGAGAACGAGGAGCGCATAAGAAATCAAACGAGGGAAAATGAACCAACGATCGACGATCCAACGGCTATGAAGTTTTCAGCCGACGTGGATACACTCATATGCCCCGTTTCCGTCCAGCTTTCATAATTTAGAATAAATGTGAGCCCTCTACTTTTAAGTGTTATTATTGGGGTGTAGGTTAGAAAATAGAATCGTCAGAAAACAGGAGAACGTTTAAATGAAAAATAGAAACTCTCTTTAGAGGGCTATTGACATTGATGCTCTAAGAAAAGAAGTGCTGACACGTACGCATGTAGCTAGGGCAGAGACCAGGCCTGCGGCTTCAAGTAATCTGACCCAACTGGCCACTGCCGTGACCTAATGTCCTAATCGGAGGATGAATGGAGAGTACTGGTGGTGTGCAATGTCAATGAGATACATCATACATGCATGAGATGAGAGAGATCGGAAGGCCGTTTGGCAGAGAAGATACAGAGAGGTCGGGTGACGAGTGGCGACAGATCATCTGTAAAGTTGGGGGTAGGGGAGGGGGGTGCCCCACCGTAGCTCTGGTACTAGGCCCGGCCGGCCGGGGAAGGAAATTACCGATACACCCAGCATGATCACATGTTGGCTCTTCAATTTGCACTGGTTGCGTGTATTATTTATAAGTTGCAATGCAGTCTGTATGTATATGCATGAAAAAAAATCTCTGCTAGCTAGGTGTGTCACGATCAGTCACGACGTTATCCCTTGGCTAGCTTCATTCAATGTGCAAGAGCGAGGTAATAAGTTATGTATATACTAGCTACTACCGCTAGGAATTTACATTCTTTTTTCTGTTGGAATCCATCATCATTCAAGGATTCGTCTTCTTTGACTAGGTATATGCCCGTGCGTTGCAACGGAGACATATAATACATAAGTCCCCGTTGCAACGCATGGGCACCGTTGCAACGCACGGGTATATACCTAGTGAAGATTTATGTGTGGATGATGCTGACCTGACATTCGAGAATTATGAAGAGCTATTCGGTACCTCTCACATTTGAATAGAGGAACTCTTTGATGACGCTGAAATTGACAGTTACTTTGAAATGAAGGAAACACCGCCTTTTGATTTCAATGAGGTATGTACTATTCTTCTATACTCTTTGTGATTCTAAATTAGTGACATTTTAGATATCAACATAGTCTAGAAGGTGTCAATTCGGCTAGGGATTTCTATGAAAATATGGCAGTTCATACAAAGCTAACTAAATGCTATAAAATTACTTCATGTAACATGTATCTTACACTGTCAAAGCACGTAACTGTCATAGTATATATTTTCCTGTGGGAATACCTGCCTCCTCCTCAAGCTCATCCATCGTCTACACCAACCTGCTCTGTCATCCTGGGTGGCTTGGGCCCAATCCGATGACAGGAACAAACCTGCAGGGGATCACTGGAACCACCTCCAGACCCTTCTCCCCCTGTACCGAGCCATCACTTCGGTCTGTGTTGGAAATGGCACGACCACATCGTTATGGTTGGACGTCTGGCTCCCCTTTGGCCCGATCGTGGAACACCTGCCTGCTCTCTGCAACCATGTGACAGATGTTGAACCAATTGTTAGCCAGGTTATGCAAACTGGTGTGATCAACAACCTGAGAACTCGTCTCAGTCGAACTGCCCAACGGGAGATGGCCATTCTCCAACTTGCTCTGAACAACGTCGATATCACTGATCTGCCAGATCAGCTCCGGAGTCCCCTCATTGACATCACTGGCAAGTTGCACTCCGGAGCCCTTTACACAATGATCCAATCTCTGTCAGCCCCCAACCTAGAGGAGCCTGACTTTGTGTGGAACGGTTGAAGCTCTTTATGTGGCTCCTCAATCAAAGCAAAATCAAGCACAAAGTAAGCTTGGTCGAGAAAGGTGTGATTGCCAACCCCATCTGTGACCTCTGCCTTCAAGCAGACGAAGACTGCTACCACATCTTCCTCTGGTTCCACTATGCAGCTTCCTTCTGGCACAGCGTCGGGGTCCAAATCCCCCCCCTGGACCTGCACCTGCTGCCCCACGACACCAGAGCGCTCTCGTCCATCTTTGCTGCTGGGCCATTTGGAAACACCGGAATACCAGCTGCTGAATACCAGTTCAAGCTTAGCCTCAGAATGATTATTTCACATGCTTTGAAACTTGTATTCTCTGTCGTACTCAACTCGGACGAATCAACATGTAAACTCTTGCTTAAATCTACTACACCCGACAAGTTCTTGAACATCCTTCAAAACAATATCTCATGGAGAACAAGCATACCTTGAGGTTGTGGAAGCCATCACCGACCCGGATGGAGATCTTGCTGGGCGTGTAGCATCACAAGCTAGAGGGAATAGCATCCCTACTGAAGTAGGCACCTGCAGCTGCATCTTCTTCTGGAACTGGATATTCATCAGGTGCGGCTCCGCCCCATCAGACCTGAGACCAAAATCGCAGAACCCAAATCACCAACTCTGGCCTTCTAGCTTCAACTAATTCAACATAGAAACTAAGAAACTTGCTGGGCGTGTAGCATCACAAGCCAGAGGGAATCTCTCAGTAATGATGTCGACCACGAGCAGCGAAGCCAAAACGAAGAAGGCCACAACGCGAAATGCCAGCAGCCAGCCAGGGTGGATACCCTCAAGGCATGTCTTCCAGCAATCTTCAAGATAAACAACACCAGGTCTGACACGTGGTAACGCCTCTTCTCTGTCTCCACCGTCATCGCCATTGCTGTCCGGTGAACTGGCCCCCTCGTACTTCTTAATCAAGAAGAATGCCAAGGCCATGCAGGAGTAGACCCAGAGCGCGCACAGCAAGAACCTCCAGTTGAGCCAGTACTCCGGTTGAGTAGTGTCCACGGCCATGGCTGAGGATTGGAATGCTTAATTAACCGTCCCTGCCATCATATATCAGCAACACATTATATAAGTTTGCTGTCCTCGTCGTTCGCATTAAAATCTGATACTATACTTGCGCCAGTCCGTTAAAGAAACAGTGCCAAAGTCCCAGGGATAAACCGAGGCCAGCCCACAACAGAAATGAAAATATGTATCAAATGTATCATTCAAATTAATATAATGGAACTTTCAAGCATACCTTCCATTGGGCGAGACCTCTTTATCACCCTTATTGTAGTGTAGAGCTGCCACGGGTTTTCTTCCAGGATCTTGTAACTGTTGCCTCAGCGACATTGAATAGACTGCACAGCCCACAACAGAAATGAAAATGAAGATCCCATACTTATGCACAGTCAAGTTTGAAGTACTCAACTAATCATCCACTAACCAATTTCCCCATCTCACCTCATCCTGGTACTCAATCGCTGCCTTGTCTCCTCGCTAGATAAATTGTTCACGGAAGTAAAAGATTTGTTTGAAACATTGATACGGAACGACAAACATCACTATAATATGCAAAATACGTGTGGAAAACATTATCAATATTGTTGGGGTCCTTCGTCCTCCGAAGGTCCTCAAAAACATGATTTGACAATGTTTTCCAAGTGAATTATATGTACAGATATTTTCGGATTCAGAATTATGGATATGAAGCACGACCAGGACGAAGCCTGAACCAGACGAAGGTCGAGGGAAGCCGAAGTTGTACGCAGGGAAGCTTCGGCGCGAAGACATAAGGGGGAACCGACTTAAAGATGAAAAGACTTCGGGGGCCTCGACAGATTTTCATAAACCGTTAACAAATGTAATGGACATGGATGTAATTTTACGTGGGCTGCGTCCCGCGTCTATAAATAGATGAACAGTACTCCCGTACTGTTCACGCTGACTGTGCATCGGCATTTGCGTCACGCTTGTACTTTTTACCTTCTCTCAAGACCGAAGGTACATTTGTAACTTGTAATCATTTCTATTTCTTTGCGTTAATAAAATAGAAATGATTCTGTGATCTACATTTCATGTTTTATATGAGTACTTCGTTATTACTTGTTGAACTCACGAAGGTATGTCTCTTGTGACCTTCGTCCGGAGCTCATTATTCCCGGTGGGGAATAATGTCCAATAGGACGAAGGGCATTAACGTTTAACACTTTTTATGTTGCCTTGTTCTTAATCCAAAGCATTTGAGAACAAGTCCCCAACAAATATCACACAAATTAATTCTAAAAAGTTAATTTAGAATTTTTAATTACAGAATAATCCTTTTTACAAAATACGTGTCGATAACTGTTCACTAATCAGCTAATCCTTTTTAGCGATATCGATAATTCTTTGTTGTACGTTTGCAGGGATGGCATATCGACACGAATTGTCCTCATAACTTAAAAGGTCAATCACGAAGTTCCTTCGAAGATTCTTTGCATCCTACAGACAAAGACATAAGAGAACAAAACATATTATATTGTAGAACGAGATAGCTAGAATGTAAGTTTGAACATAAAACGAACGTACTACACTCACCCCAACAAATTTCAGTGGTCTGTCATTCCCCCACATGGCCATAGCTTGTAGAACGAGATAGCTAGTATTAAACATATAGAATAATATTTGGGCAACTATGTTTTATATACAATGAATATCATAGAAAAAATTTAAACTGCTGAGAAGATGGTACGAAGAAAATACCCTCTTAAGTCAATTGGAACACCAGTCTGAATTGTATGTTCCCACTTAAAGATACCCTCCGCCCATCCAGAACGTTTCTTGCTGTAAGCAATCTTATATTTTTTTGAGGTCATGATAATCGCTTCCACGAACCTCTTGTATGGCATGTGTTTACACCAATCTTGAGTCGGTGTAAAGTCGATAAAAGTCACATGCTTTTTAACATGATCTATTACGAAGAGGGCGTAACATCCATTGAATTTCCATGGCATGAGAACCTGCAAAATATCAGTTATTAGGATCCTACAACAGAAGTGTCCTTTATAAATACATTTGAAATGAATACATACTTACATATCTACAACCCGTGATGTAATAATTCATTGATGGCCAACAATCGAGTGTTTTGGCTAACTCTTCTGTTGTAGGATCCTGATGGTACTTTGGAAGTTTACCAAAACCAACCATTCTCTGGACATTATATATACATGTCCACATGATGATTAGATGTAGATACTATATATTAATACATTAATGATTGGAAACAAACTTACCCAAAAACGCATGTCCATATAATGCTTTCTATTATTTATGATTTCTTCCTTCGGCCTACGTGACTCTTTATTGACAAGCAGCCGAACAGCCATGTCAAAACATCTTAGAATCATATCTTGATTTGTCGTTAATATGTTTTGTAGGTCTTTGACAGATATTTCTATCTTAAAAGGATTGAAACTTCGCACCCATGTTCTCCTGTAATGTAGCATGACGAAAGTCTATATCAAGATTCTAAGTAGTTGATATACATAAATTAAATAAATCAATGAGCACTTACTCTAGTGTCGTATCGTCGTTTATTGCCATGATATAATCACATAAAACATCTATTGAATCGGCTTTAGTCACTGGCATATCCTTTGTGGAAAGACCAACCATTAAAAAGTCATTGGTGCAACCCTCGGAAGTGAGAGGTGTGACTTTTACAGGAGCTCTTTTATCCCAATCATCAACAAACCACCTTTGTAAGTCTGCTTGAGTAATAGGGCCTTCCTCATCTTCATACACTACTTCGCTATCATCAAGCACGTGGAGTAGTTTCCTCTTATTAGAATCTGTTGGGTTTTCTAATATCTCAACATCAGATGGGCTTCCAGAGTCAACTTCTTGTTCATTTTTGTATAACAGACACCCCCTTCTCTTATTCAGGTCTGAAGATAGTAATATAGCAGCCATTTTTTTCCTAAAGTGTGGCATGTCATCCTACAAATAAGAATCAATTATTTAACATTATATATGTAACACTGACTGTAGATGTCCATATATGTCATAGTAGTAATAATATACCTGGGTAAAACTGTCAGACAGTTCATCCCCTGTCCAGTATTCGATATAGTTCAAAAGAAAGAGACCGCATGAAGAGCTACAATATACATTAATATCAACATAAATATTGGTATGAATGAAGAAATTGGTAAAGAAGATTTTAGGGCGTACCTATCTGTCTGCTTTGCATATCCCATGTCAATTTCTCTGAGCGGCCAAGAAGCAACTTGGAGGTCTGGCCACCTGTGGTCTTTTAACTCCATACGTTGAGATATCATATCAATTTGTCTTTGTAGTCCTTTAATCTTTATATATTGTAAAACAAAATTAGAGATTGGGATAAGTTAATATTGAATTCATAATTGTTTAGTTTGTGCATACTCACAGAGTCAGTGAGGTCTTTGCGGTCTTGTGAACTACCAAGTGAATCGAGCACTTGTATCTCCATATTTCTTGCATGGATAACAGCAAGATACCAGTGCGTCTCTCGGATGTTTATCGGAATAAACACCTACAAAACAGTTATAAATACTTGCATAAGAATAAATTACATATAAACACTAACTGTTCAAATTGCAAACTCATAAGTACCATGTCATGGTCTAGGTAAAGTAACACCCTTCGTTCAGCGCTACATATTTGTGTCATGTCTTTAATTGGATATAGCTCCTCTGTTTTAATTTCAACATCACCATCTCGCTTCAGGAAATTGAACTGGAAAGCATTTTCTATGTGAACGCGACCTGCAGATCGACACTTTAGATGCTTTTGAGCTTTTATCAAATTTATGTAACAGTCTATAACCTGCAAGTGTGTAAGTTGTGGTTAAAAATACCAGGATGAGTAAAAAAACTTATACATAACAACGTCGCGAAATATAAAGATTAAGCATGGATTACCTCGTCTCCTAAATATGAGTTCGGCTGAAATAAACACTCCATCCACTTCCTTTCAACAAAGGCATCATCAATAAGCACGACTTCTACCCTTGGTTCACAAGGGATTTCCTTAATAAAATCGATGAGGGCAAGATCACCTTGTGTGCAAATATAGTCTAGGAGCAACCAGTCATGAGATAAAACTAAAATTAGTTATTACAAAAAATACAAATTGACCCATACAGAACTATGAAACTTATAATACCTTCTCGAACTATTGCGGTTGCCACCGATTTTTTTGGCTTGTTATGAGACAAGCCTACAAATAGAGATTCCATTCTCGCGAGACAAAAACCTACATTCATAACAAATTGTTAGATGCATAAAAATTAATATTGCTAATTTCACAAATGATCCAAAACTCAACAATACTTTAAGATATTATGCATGCAGTAAGAAGTTTGATGACTATCAAAAAATGTGTGGCTATAATAAAAACAATTGTAGCATGCTAACATGACTTGATAATACACCAGACCAATCAAACAGAAGACAAACATCATCCTATTAGTTTGTTAGCTGAACATGCAACTCTTACCATGGGTCTAATTTGTTAGGACCTCTTTGTAGACGATGTTCTTGGTATATGTCCCACAATCTACGGTGGGGAGTTTTTTTACACCCTTCCTTGACTTTTTCCTCCCATCGACAGCTGGGATGACAAGAATCTTTATGTTCGATCGGGCTGTCGCTCTAGATAGAGCAACATATAGTTGGCCATGAGAGAACACTGGTTCAGGCAAGTATACACCAACATTGGGAATAGTCTGACCCTGTGCTTTGTTAACCGTCATTGCAAAGCTAAGCCGTACAGGAAACTGCTTTCTTTTGAACTGGAAAGGGAACATCTCTTCATCGGAGGGACACAGCGGTATACGCGGTAGGAAAATCCGTTTTCCAACGTGTTGACCCAGTACAATCTCTGCGTCAATGCTATTTCTTTGGAAGCCACGAACGACCAGCCTGGTGCCATTGCAAAGTCCATTTGCAGGGTCTATATTCCGGAGCAATATAACAGGACATCCAATCTTGAGCTTCAAAACATGTGGTGGTAGCCCATTAGGCGTCAATGTGTTTAGGAACTCGGGTGGGTAGTAGTTATGGGGATCATCCATGGCGCTATCGAAACTATGGTACACCATATGCTCCCCTTGAAAACGATCAATCATCTTAACATTTATCATATCAACCCAGTCGTTCCGTGTTGACAGTATCGCCCTTGAAGTGATGTACGTGGAATCAGACATATTTTCGTTGAGATTTGGGAAAGCGAAGTCTATTAGGTTGTCAAGATCGTTGTCACTCCCAGTGTAAGGCACACACACATCATCAGGAAGACGGATGTCGCCGTCAATATTTGTTTCCTCAGTTCCACCGCCTACGCGCAGCAAAAACTCCGCAAACCAAGGGTCATTTTTTGCTCTCATGTTGCTAACAAGCTTTAAGTGGGACATGGACTCCCATAGGTAAGACATCCGTAGCGAAGACGCGACCACTTGAGCCCTTGACCCTTTACGAACAACAGGCAATACCTGTCTGAAATCTCCACCGAAGACAATGGTTTTACCACCAAATGGCAGTGCGGGTCGACCCATTATATCGCGCATGCTATTGTCCAGTGCCTCCACGGCTTGTCTCTTAGTCATAGAAGCCTCATCCCAGATAATGAGAGACGCTTTCCGTAGCAACTCTGCTGTTCCACTCTGCTTCGTGAAGCTACATACAGCGCCATCGTCAATAGTGAGTGGTATCTTGAAGCGTGAATGGGTGGTTCTTCCTCCAGGCATTATGGAAGCTGCAACGCCAGATGTAGCTGTTGCCACTGCAATCTTGCCCTGGTTGCGTAGCGTCGCGAGGAGCACTCTGTATAGATAAGTCTTCCCGGTGCCACCAGGTCCATCCACAAAGAATAATCCGCCCTGATCGGTGTCAACGGCAGACATAATCTTATCATAGGCAGCCCTCTGTTCCTCGTTAAGAGAGTCTTTAAGAGCCACATCTCCCACTGTCGGTTGGATAATTTCCTCCTCGTAAACCTCCCTAGCAGTACCAATAGCATCGTCATACGCGTCGATGATAGGAGGTAGAGGTAATGTCTTTATGTCCTTTCCCATTGACTGCAGCATGTTCCTAATGTCAATCAATACCATCTGCTCAACATGAGTTTTGTTCTGACTCCTGTGTTGATAGTCCTCGGACATAGAATCTTTGTGTTTCTGCCAAAGTACAGCCACATCGCTTGGCTCACAGTACACCAGTATTGTGGCAAAAAGTCGTCGCAGCGTCGATGGCATCTGGAAAAGAGCACGCTCAGTGAGACACTCATCCAGTGTGTTGTCCGACTCAAGTAGTCCCCTTCTCTCTGCTGCCTCACGAAAAGTCAGTAGGGTGACACCATCAACTGTCCTTAGATCCACATATGAGGCGGCGCCAGTCACGTGGTTTAGGAGAACACGAAGATAATAGCGCTCACCCTCGGCCGGATGAGCAGAGACTATCCTACCGACTTGTCCACCTGTATCTCGTTTCCTTCGTTGCCATACTTTGCCCTTACCACTCTGCCAAGTGTACCACTCAGGGAAGTCACGATATAGGATGCCACGAGCCTCCTCGTGTAGCCTATTCGCCTCAAAATATGCTGTGAGCATCGACCTATCAGCACCTGGACGGTTGACGACTCGCTCGACCATTTGCCGCTCGTGAAACGCCACCATGTGCATGTTTGGAAGATGGAGTTGCAGCTGCATAACAGGTGGAGATATCTGACTAAGCTCAAAGTCGTATATCCTCCACAAGGCTTCCGGAGGAGTCACCCACCTTGCATCTCTATACTGCTTGATCTCATCAACATCATCATCTGCTTTGCTCGCATCTCTCATAACAACAGACGCACGATCATGGCCTTTGTATATGTACTTGAACAGGTATTTAACAGCCTTGATGCTCCCACATGCCTCGACATTGATGTGACAGTTGAAGAGACGAAGGAGGTATGGGTTATAAGGGACAACCCATCTATTGTCTAGTTCGCACCCTCGGACCTTTTCTTTACGATCATCGTCACGACGTCTGTAAATAGGGTACGAATCCTTCCCTTGCAAGGTTGTGTCACTGAAAGGCCGAGGGTAATGATTCTTGCACGAGTTACGACCCTTAGTGCATGGGCAGTTAGGGTTTAGCGACCCACACGGGCCATGCATCATATGCTTGATAACCATCTTTCGTAGTTCAGGGTACTTGTTGCTTGGGATCTCGGCTGAGATCAAAAGGTTGTACTGCTCAGGACATGTGAGCTTGTACTTCCTCTTCATTATGAGTAGAAAATGGGCATGCGGCAAACCCCGCTTCTGAAACTCCACGACATAGACGTAGGCTCGGACCTTACCAAGAATATCCTGTTTAGTCAGCCTATGCTTTAACTCTTGTAGCTTCGCATGAAAGACACGCACTACAAGATCCGGACGATCTTGCGGTGTCTGCCCAGGGAGAAGCTCCCTCCTTATCTCATCCCAGTTAGGGTTACATGTCATGGTAAGAAATATGTCTGGTTTACCAAACTTCCGCACCAGAGCCATAGCATCCATATACCGACGTCTCATGTCACGAGGACCACCAATAAACGACGTCGACAGCACAGTTCGCTTGCCAACATTCTCTGCTCTAATATCTCCATCTACCATGCTATCCACCAAGCCCTGGTACAGGTCTGCCCTTAACCGATCCTGATTCCTGCGTATGTAATCTAAACGAGAGCTCTCAATCTTTATGTACGTGTCGACCACGAACTGCTGGAAAAGCCGCTTTCCATGAAGTATTGGATTGAATACCCCGGGGCGAATCTGGAATTTGTAGCAGTAGTAGTCACGTACAGACACACATAAATGGCTAGGAGATTCTGCATACGCAAGGTTTATAAAGTGAGTGATGCTGAAAAGATAGTTAATAATGCTGAAATAAATCAAATTATAAAAAACAACTAACCCGCATCTTCATCATTTGCATTACTTGCCCTATGTGTCGCACGGTATGCATCAACTTCGTCCATGGATACTCCAACCTTTGGGATATTTGCATGCCATCCAAGTTCACCTCTAGGGAAGAACAATGGATATGATAGTGCATCGTAGCATCCATGGTATGAGCGGATGCAGTGGCTTGAACTGTCCTTCCCATGGAGCATAACACTCTTGCTAAACTGGCCTCGCCCTTCGCTCCCTTCGATCCAGACAGCGGCCACCTCGGAAGTGAGAGGTGTGTTATATGTCTTCTGGTTCAACGTCTGGTCTAGGTTCAACGCGATACGATAGTCATCAAGGTTATCAACGTGGCCCATGGTCCTAAGGTGCTCGGAGTACGGGTTTCCACGTAGTATGTCGACTATCTGTCGAATAACCTCTTTGTCTTTCTGTTGATGCTCTTCGCGACACTTACGGAACCGATGCTCGAGAGTGGGATCATCATCATAAAAGTAAAGCTCAAGGTGTTTATGCTCTGCCCCACCCTCCCTACCAAATGACTTGATATTGTGGTACATCATGCCCTGTGCTCGGAACGTGTATATACCAGAATCCCTTACATTAGTTGTCATACTATCGAGGCAACAATATAGGGAAGTGAAAGAAAAATGGCCATTAAAAAACCTAATGTTGTCACGAAAGTGCCTAGCATCAGAGTCTGCACTATCCCACAACCTCTTGAGTTGGGTAGGGGTCTCCAGTGGGGCTAGCTCAACCTTCCCACCACGACAACAAAAACCAGGTGACTCATACTCAAACTTCTTCGCGGTGCAATAACTGCAGTTGGGAACAGTCTTTAGCATATGTGTTTCTTCAGGGATGTTGCTATACACCTTGTCGTACGGGTCAGGAACATCAGTGGCAGTCGATTCATCTTGACTACCATCGATCTCTATATCCTCATCGGTATCCTCATCGGTATCCTCATCTGATATTTTTTTGGAAACAATGAGTAAGACATATGTATTTATATAAGCATTGGTACCATATCATAAAAATATTTAAATTAATACATTGCCCAGCGAATAGGTATCCCTCGTTCTCATCAGCATCGTCTTCAAATACGACACCGTCATCGTCATCAACTGGAGGGTGAAAATACAAGCCACATAAAATACCTAGGCATTCAGGATAAAAGGGTGGTGAAAATATGTAACCTGAATAAAGATTCTTAACAATTACCATTAGAAATGACCCTTGGCTTCGACTGGGTATGTGTCCAATCATCCCCTTCCTCGGCGTCACTAATAGTATCCTCAGTCGCAGTAGCCATGTTCCTTGAAATGGATGCTTCAAATTGCCGGTTTCGACGGGCTAAGATAGCTTGTCTTTCACCACGTGGCACATGTTGTTTACGTCTTAGTGGTCTAGTAGACATACGCAGTGAATCAGCATCCTCAGTCTTTGTTGAAGCTGGCAGGAACGGGTTACTGGCGATATCAGGAATAACCCAGTCGCAGGGGGTAACTGTGGATCCATCAGGTTCAATTGCATCTGTTGTAGGGTGCACAACCTTAGGGGTATATGTTGGGGACTCCATGGCGATGGACTCCTGACTCAACGTGTCAGCCAACAGTGCTCTACGTTTTCTTATGTACTCTATCTTTGACTCTTTCCGCTTTGGTGTATTATTATACAACCTAAGGCGTTCACGCCTAAGTTCCCTCTCGGCTGGAGTTAAGTTTTTGTACCACTCTCTAAAGTAGGCGGTCCTTCCCAAATTATGGTTAGGCGTGTTACCAAAAGTTTCATGCACACCGCCTGGAATAAGGCATGTATACGTTAAACCGCCTGAAATCAGCTGTTTTGCAAAATTAGTTGAGTGAACAGTCATGTACCTGGTGTCAGAAGGTCTCTCGTTGTGAAAACATCGTCTGACTTGAATGTCTCATTCCTATGCAACCAATCGCTATCATCATCTAGATTCAAATTTGGAACTGCCAAATCAACAGTGGCAAAATGATTTTTCATGGCTGCAAATCTGTATTTATAAAACGATGGGTTGAAAAAAATTGTGATAGGTATACCCGCAATACCTTGTGTTGGAAAGTTTGTGAAATCAATTGTGCTACACCCATCGGAAAGACTAACTGTGAAACACAATGAAAACCAAAATAAGATTAATAGACATTCACTAATCCACAAGAGGATCTATTAAAATAATTAGGAATTTAACTTTTTTCATCACCTCTAGATGCCTCTGGTTGTATAGGAGGTCCTTTATTTCGTTGGCGTACTTCACGACATTTTATACTTTTCTTGTTTTTTTGTTCAACGGTCATCGCCGCATATCTTTCCCTTTCCCTTTGCCTCTTACGTTCCTTAGCATCGACATTTGGACCAAGCCTTTTCGATCCATTTTCATCAGCTACAATATAACCTTGTGTATTAGTGTTCCCCTAAATACTATGCTTCAAACGTTAATCGACACGCGTGTAAAAACCTTTACCTATAGTAATGGTGTTTGAGATGTTTGTCAATGGTGTGCGACCATTAGTATGGTCCATCTGATCTGTTTCTGTTGGTTCTCCGTTCTCCATAAAGAAACCCTATCATGGACATAGGAACTGGCTTAGTTAAGTTTTCACACAGTAATTGAGTAAGGGCTGATTTGGTGATGTAATGGAAAATCAACAAGGTATGTATATGGTTTTGGATATATATAGTCTTGAAGTCTACTCGTGGTCCCTCTTCCAGTCGCGGCCGAACAGCAGCAGCGCGTGGAGGAAGCGGTCGTGCTCGTCGGCGGTCCACTTCTCCCATCATCGACAACTCTGTGCGCAGTTGCAGACTTGCAGGTGCAGCAGCAAAGCAACCGGGTTTGTGAGACAGAGCAGCTCGATCTGCTGGCAGTGGCACTGAGCAGCACTGCAGTTGCAAGGAGGGCGAGCGAGGATGGATGTGTTTTGTGTTGCCAGAAGAAGGAGAGGCCAAGAATTTATAGGCGTCGTTGCATCCCTCGACCAGAAGCTCGCTTAGGGTAATGCAACCATTGGAAGACCATATTACTATCAGGTACAGAGAAAAAAGTTTGTTTTCCTTTTTGTTTTGGTATTTACCGGACTGTGTACTTACATACTTCATGTTCAACAGGCTTTTCCAAATGCCCCTATCCAACCAAACCATATGTACATGCATACAAATATGCACACAATACCCCTTTGGACACCGCAGGCAACTCTACCATTTAGTTTGCCTTTTATTTTAGTTTCAATAATAATTTATCGAAATGTGCTTCAGCTTAGCTAAGAAGCTCCAGCCTGATATGGTCTAGATTTGTTAAATCACCATATTTCTCATGGGAGTTTCTAGCAAGTTTCAGGAGAGGAACGAGAGGCTTTTCTACAAGCTTTTAATTGATAACGTGGAGGAGCTGCTTCCTGTGGTTTATACACCAACTGTAGGTGAGGCCTGCCAGAAGTATGGGTCCATCTTTCGACAACCACAGGGTCTGTATGTCAGCTTGAGGGACAAGTATGTTATCCTATGTTTGCTTCAACTTTACAATAATATACAGCTGTCTACCATCTACATATTTGATCTGGACTGACCACGAGGTGCATTCTAGGGGGAAGGTCCTAGAAGTTCTAAGGAACTGGCCACATAGGAACATTCAAGTTATCTGTGTTACTGATGGTGAGCGAATCTTGGGACTTGGAGATTTGGGTTCTCAGGTATGATTGTCTCATTAGTTGCTTATTACTTGAAGGCCTTTGTTTATATTATACTTAATCCTTCTACAGGGAATGGGAATTCCTGTAGGCAAACTTGCTCTATACACTGCTCTTGGAGGAGTTCGTCCATCAGCTGTAAGCGATCATATCGTTTGTCTCCTTTTGGTTGCATCTCTTGTAATGGTCCTGTATGTTTGGTACCAACAAACAACTAAGTTATCTCAATTGGCGAATGCTAAATTATGTGCAGTGTTTGCCTATCACAATCGATGTTGGCACAAATAATGAGAAACTGCTTAATGATGAGTTTTACATTGGACTCCGGCAAAAAACGTGCAACTGGCGAGGTATGTAATTGTGTCGAGATTGCTGGGAGTTAGGAATTGGCAAAATATGTGACATGTGACACTTGAGATCTTATCTGTGCATTTTCCATGATGGCAGGAGTATCATGAGCTTATGGAAGAGTTCATGGCTGCTGTTAAGCAAATCTATGGCGAGAAAGTCCTCATTCAGGTGAGTTAGACTCAACATTGTACTTCTGCTATGTCAGATCAATTTACTCTTTATCCCAAAATGTAACACTGTAAAATTTGGACAGTTTGAGGACTTCGCGAATCATAATGTTTTTAATTTGCTTGCAAAATATAGCAAGAGCCATCTTGTTTTCAATGATGACATCCAGGTAAATGGAACCACCCATGGTTTTTTATTTTTATTTTTACCGATACCAGGGGGGCAACCTTAATTAGTTGGGATCATCATCCTTCAGTTTACTGCCTTTTGTGATTGTACTGATTTGGAAATATGAATTTTTGCAGGGCACAGCATCAGTGGTCCTTGCAGGTTTGTTAGCAGCACTCAAGGTGGTTGGTAGGACCTTGGCAGAGCACACTTATTTATTCCTTGGTGCTGGGGAGGTTAGTTAAAACATGTCCTGGTGAACTGTTATTTCCTTTGTCACCAACTGTCGAAGCCTACTTGTCGGGGACCATAATTAGGGGTACCCTCAAGACGCCTAATTCTCAGCTGGTAACCCCCATCAGCATAAAGCTGCAGAGGCCTGATGGGTTTGATTAAGTCAGGGATCAGTCCATACGAGTGACTCGATCACGCCACGCCCGAGCCTAGCCTCGGGCGAGGGCAGCCGACCCTAAGATGACTCCGTCTCGCCTGAGGCCTCCTCTTTCACGGCAGACGCATCACCGGCTCGCCCGAGGCCCCGCCTTCGATAAGAAGTAACCCTGACTAAATCACCGCGCCAACCGACCAAGTCACCGGGGCGTTTAACGCAAAAGGTAAGACCGACGGGCGACCAGACTTCGCCAGAGGTGCCATAGGAGGCTCTGCCCGACCCAGGGCTCGGACTCGGGCTAAGGCCCCGGAAGACGGCGAACTCCGCTCCGCCCGACCCAGGGCTCGGACTCGGGCTAAGGCCGCGGAAGACGGCGAACTCCGCTCCGCCCGACCTAGGGCTCGGACTCGGGCTAAGGCCCCGGAAGTCGGCGAACTCCGCTCCGCCCGACCCAGGGCTCGGACTCGGGCTAAGGCCCCGGAAGACGGCGAACTCCGCTCCGCCCGACCTAGGGCTCGGACTCGGGCTTAGGCCCCGGAAGACGGCGAACTCCGCTCCGCCCGACCCAGGGCTCGGACTCGGGCTAAGGCCCCGGAAGACGGCGAACTCCGCTCCGCCCGACCCAGGGCTCAGACTCGGGCTAAGGCCCCGGAAGACGACGAACTCCGCCTCGCCCGACCCAGGGCTCGGACTCCGCCTCGGCCTCTGCCGAACGACCTCCGCCTCGCCCGACCCAGGGGTTCGGGCTCGGCCTCTGTCATGCAGGACGAACTCGACCTCGACTTCGGAGGAGCCTCCACGACGCCCGACCTAGGACACAAGACCGCCACGTCAACAGGAAGCGTCATCATCACCCTGCCCTGAGCCGACTTGGGTCGCAGGGAACAAGACCGGCGTCCCATCTGGCCAGCTACGCCAGATAGGCAATGATGGCGCCCCGCTAGACCATGACGACGGCGGCTCTCAGCTCCCTTACGAAAGCAGGAGGACGTCAGCAAGGGCCCAGCTACTCCGACAGCTGTCCCTCCGTCCGGCTCCGTTACTCCTCCAACAGCCACGACGCCACACCAACAGGGTGCCAAGATCTCTCCGGCTGCCACCTTGGCATGTACTTAGGGCGCTAGCTCTCCCTCGCTAGACACGTAGCACCTTGCTACACCCCCATTTTGTACACCTGGATCCTCTCCTTACGACTATAAAAGGAAGGACCAGGGCCTTCTTAGAGAAGGTTGGCCTCGCGGGGACGAAGGGCAGGGGCAGGCGCTCTCTCGGGGCCGCTCGCTCCCCTCACCTCGCGCGGACGCTTGTAACCCCCTACTGCAAGCGCACCCGACCTGGGCGCGGGATGAACACGAAGGCCGCGGGAATTCTCCGACTCCCTCACGACCCGGCTCCGGCCGCCTCGCTCTCTCTCTCTCTCTCTCCCCCCTTCGCGCTCGCCCACGCGCTCGACCCATCTGGGCTGGGGCACGCGGCACACTCACTCGTCGGCTCGGGGACCCCCCGGTCTCGGAACGCCGACAGTTGGCGCGCCAGGTAGGGGCCTGCTGCGTGTTGACGAGTAGATTCCCGTCAAGCTCCAGATGGGCAGTCTCCAACGACCTCTTCAACCCGGGACGGTGCTCCGTTTCGGGAGTCTTGAGTTCATGTCTTTCGACGGCAGCTACGACATGATACTCCTTCTACCGCCGCGCGACAGCGACAATGGTGGCGGACAGCCCGCCCGCCGGCGGCGGAATCGACGACGCCTTTCCCGCGTGGGGGAAGGACAACTTTCGAGCTCGCCCCATCCTCTCCCTCGCCATCGGAGGAGGAGGAGGCGGGGCAACCAGGGCCGAGCGGGAGGCCGCGCTCCGACGGCTGTCGAGCAAATCGACATCCCCGGCGCCCCAACGGAGGACACGCCAAGCGTCGCCCTCGCGTTCGAGGCAAAGGCGAGCAGCATCCCCCCGCAACACGTCGACCCCGAGCAGGTGGACGACGCCAGCACGCTCACGAAGGGCCTGCAGGACGTCGCCCTCGTACCCAAGACGACGGCGCGATCAGCCCCCGACGTGACTTCATCGCTCCTCGTCGACAAAAAGGTACCAACTGCTCCCCATTTTTCGTCATTTCGACTCGACCTCAGCCCGCCTGGCGACCTCGCTTTGGCGGGCGCTCACGTTGAGGCGAGTGCAACCTCTCTGGGGTTTCGTGTGCGGTCGCCTTGGGACCGATTGACGGGTGTCTCGACCTACGGACCCTCTGGGTCCGAGGAAGATGACTTCCCCAGCATCTGCTGGGATTTCTCCGGATCTGGCAACCCCAGTGCCATGCGGGACTTCATGACCGCATGTGACTACTGCCTCTCCGACTGTTCCGACGGCAGCCGCAGCCTTGACGACAAGGACTGCGGCCCGAGCCGCGAATGTTTCCACATCGAGCTAGGGGATCCCTCTGGAGGCGGCTGTCTCGGCATGCCGGAGGATGGTGATCCCCCTAGGCCAGCGCCTCGCGCCGACATCCCGCGGGAGCTAGCTGTGGTCCCCGTTCCGGCGGGGGGTCACGACCCACAGCTCGAGCAAGTCCGCGGGGTGCAGGCCGGGCTCGATGAGGGAGCGGGAGCGCTCGAGGCAATCCGCCAGAACATCGGGCAGGTATGGGCGAGCCAGCCCCCGGCCGGAGGAATACGTCACCTGCCCCAAGGTCTCCAGCACCGCATCGCCAACGATGCCAGGGACAGACCGCCACCCGCGTCCGGCGGAACCGGTCAGGACCTGGCCGCTGCAGCGATGCTCCTCCGCGCGATGCCGGAGTCATCAACCACCGAGGGTCGGCGAATCCAGGGAGAACTCAAGCATCTCCTGGAAGGCGCTGCGGCCCGGCGGGCCGAAAGCTCTGCCTCCCGAAGGCAGGGGTACCCCTCGGCACCTCGTGCCGCGACTTCCCGACTCACGCGGGAAGCCTCGGTCTACACCGAGCGCACGCGCAACACCGCGCCTGCGGCCCCGGGCCGCCTCGGCGACGAGCACCCTCATCGCGACCGTCGGGCACGCCTCGACGAAAGGGTGCGCCGAGGCTATCACCCCAGGCGTGGGGGACGCTACGACAGCGGGGAGGATCGGAGTCCCTCGCCCGAACCACCCGGTCCGCAGGTCTTTAGCCGAGCCATTCGGCGGGCGCCGTTTCCGACCCGATTCCGACCCCCGACTACTATCACAAAGTACTCGGGGGAAACGAGACCGGAATTGTGGCTTGCGGACTACCGCCTGGCCTGTCAACTGGGTGGGACGGACGATGACAACCTCATCATCCGAAACCTCCCCCTGTTCCTCTCCGACACTGCTCGTGCCTGGTTGGAGCACCTGCCTCCGGGGCAGATTTCCAACTGGGAGGATCTGGTCCAAGCTTTCGCCGGCAACTTCCAGGGCACGTACGTGCGCCCCGGGAATTCCTGGGACCTCCGAAGCTGTCGGCAACTGCCGGGAGAGTCTCTCCGGGACTACATCCGGCGGTTCTCGAAGCAGCGCACCGAGCTGCCCAACGTCACCGACTCCGATGTCATCGGCGCGTTCCTCGCCGGCACCACCTGCCGTGACCTGGTGAGTAAGTTGGGTCGCAAGACCCCCACCAGGGCGAGCGAGCTGATGGACATCGCCACCAAGTTCGCCTCCGGCCAGGAGGCGGTAGAGGCCATCTTCCGAAAGGACAAGCAGCCCCAGGGCCGCCCGTCGGAAGATGCTCCCGAGGCGTCTACTCCGCGCGGCGCCAAGAAGAAAGGCAGGAGGAAGTCGCAAGCGAAACGCGACGTTCCCGATGCAGACCTTGTCGCCGCCGCCGAGCACAAGAACCCTCGGAGGCCCCCCGGAGGTGCTAACCTCTTCGACAAGGCACTCAAGGAGACGTGCCCCTACCATCAGGGGCCCGTCAAGCACACCCTCGAGGAGTGCGTCATGCTTCGGCGCCACTTCCACCGGGCCGGGCCACCCGCAGAGGGTGACAAGGCCCGCGACGACGACAAAAGGGAGGATCGCCAAGCAGGAGAGTTCCCAGAGGTCCGCGACTGCTTCATGATCTACGGAGGGCATGCGGCGAATGCCTCGGCTCGGCATCGTAAGCAAGAGCGTCGGGAGGTCTGCTCGGTGAAGGTGGCGGCGCCAGTCTACCTAGACTGGTCCGACAAGCCCATCACCTTCGACCGGGACGACCACCCCGACCACGTGCCGAGCCCGGGGAAGTACCCGCTCGTCGTCGACCCCGTCATCGGCGACGTCAGGCTCACCAAGGTCTTGATGGATGGGGGCAGCTGCCTCAACATCATCTACGCTGAGACCCTCAGGCTCCTGCGCGTCGATCTGTCATCCGTCCGAGCAGGCGCTGCGCCCTTCCACGGGATCATCCCCGGGAAGCGCGTCCAGCCCCTCGGACAGCTCGACCTCCCTGTCTGCTTCGGAACACCCTCCAACTTCCGAAGGGAGACTTTGACGTTCGAGGTGGTCGGGTTCCGAGGAACCTACCACGCAGTGTTGGGAAGGCCATGCTACGCGAAGTTCATGGCCATCCCCAACTACACCTACCTGAAGCTCAAGATGCCGGGCCCCAACGGGGTCATCACCGTCGGCCCCACGTACAAACACGCATTCGAATGCGATGTGGAGTGCGTGGAGTACGCCGAGGCCCTCGCCGAGTCCGAGGCCCTCATTGCCGACCTGGAAAGCCTCTCCCGAGAGGTGCCGGACGTGAAGCGACATGCCGGCAACTTCGAGCCAGCGGAGACGGTTAAGGCCGTCCCCCTCGACCCCAGTGGCGACGCCTCCAAGCAGATTCGAATCGGATCCGGGCTCGACCCCAAATAGGAAGCAGTGCTCGTCGACTTTCTCCGCGCAAACGCCGACGTCTTTGCGTGGAGTCCCTCGGACATGCCCGGCATACCGAGGGATGTCGCCGAGCACTCGCTGGATATTCGGGCCGGGGCCCGACCGGTCAGACAGCCTCTGCGCCGATTCGACGAGGAAAGGCGCAGGGTGATAGGCGAGGAGATCCACAAGCTGATGGCAGCAGGGTTCATTAAAGAGGTATTCCATCCCGAATGGCTTGCCAACCCTGTACTTGTGAAGAAGAAAGGGGGAAAATGGCGGATGTGTGTAGACTACACTGGTCTCAACAAAGCATGTCCGAAAGTCCCCTACCCTCTACCTCGCATCGATCAAATTGTGGACTCCACTGCAGGGTGCGAAACCCTGTCTTTCCTCGATGCCTACTCAGGGTATCATCAAATCAAGATGAAAGAGTCCGACCAGCTCGCGACTTCTTTCATCACGCCCTTCGGCATGTACTGTTATGTCACAATGTCGTTCGGTTTGAGGAACGCGGGTGCAACGTACCAGCGGTGCATGAACCATGTGTTCGGCGAACACATCGGTCGCACGGTCGAGGCCTACGTCGATGACATCGTAGTCAAGACGAGGAAAGCCTCCGACCTTCTCTCCGACCTCGAACTGACATTCCGGTGTCTCAAGGCGAAGGGCGTCAAGCTCAATCCCGAGAAGTGCGTCTTCGGGGTGCCCCGGGGCATGCTTTTGGGATTCATCGTCTCCGAGCGGGGCATCGAAGCCAACCCGGAGAAGATCGCGGCCATCACAAACATGGGGCCCATCAAGGACTTAAAAGGCATACAGAGGGTCATGGGATGCCTCGTGGCCTTGAGCCGTTTCATCTCGCGCCTCGGCGAAAGAGGCCTGCCCCTGTACCGCCTCTTAAGGAAGGCCGAGTGCTTCACTTGGACTCCCGAAGCCAAGGAAGCCCTCGGGAACCTGAAGGCGCTCCTCACCCAGGCGCCCATCTTGGTACCCCCAGCTGATGGAGAAGCCCTCCTGGTCTACGTCGCCGCAACCACTCAGGTGGTCAGCGCCGCGATCGTGGTCGAAAGACAGGAAGAGGGGCATGCTTTGCCCATTCAGAGGCCAGTTTACTTCGTCAGCGAAGTGCTGTCCGAAACCAAGATCCGCTACCCACAGGTCCAGAAGCTGCTGTATGCAGTGATCCTGACGAGGCGAAAGCTGCGACATTACTTTGAGTCTCATCCGGTGACTGTGGTGTCATCCTTCCCCCTGGGGGAGATCATCCAGTGCCGAGAAGCCTCGGGACGGATCGCAAAGTGGGCGGTGGAAATCATGGGCGAAACAATCTCGTTCGCCCCTCGGAAGGCCATCAAGTCCCAGGTACTGGCGGACTTCGTAGCCGAATGGGTCGACACCCAGTTGCCGACGGCTCCGATCCAGCCGGAGCTCTGGACCATGTTTTTCGACGGGTCGCTGATGAAGACGGGGGCCGGCGCGGGCCTGCTCTTCGTCTCGCCCCTCGGGAAACACCTGCGCTACGTGCTCCGCCTCCATTTCCCGGTGTCCAACAATGTGGCTGAGTACGAGGCTCTGATCAACGGATTGCGAATCGCCATCGAGCTAAGGGTCCGACGCCTCGACGCACGCGGCGACTCGCAGCTCGTCATCGACCAAGTCATGAAGAACTCCCTCTGCCGCGACCCGAAGATGGAGGCCTACTGTGAGGAGGTTCGACGCCTGGAAGACAAGTTCTACGGGCTCGAGCTTAACCACATCGCCCGGCGCTACAACGAGACTGCGGACGAGCTGGCGAAGATAGCCTCGGGGCGAACGACGGTTCCCCCGGACGTCTTCTCCCGGGATCTGCACCAACCCTCCGTCAAGATAGGCGACGCGCCCGAGCCCGAGGCACCCTCGGCCTCGTCCGAGGTGACCTCGGCCCAGCCCGAGCCGTCCTCGGCTCAACCCGAGGAACCCTCGGAGCCCGAGGGCGAAGCACTGCGCATCAAGGAGGAGCAGAACGGGGTCGTGCCAGATCAAGATTGGCAAACCCCGTACCTGCAATATCTCCACCAAGGAGAACTGCCCCTCGGCCGAGCCGAGGCTCGGCGGATAGCGCGACGCGCCAAATCGTTCGTCTTGCTGGGCGATGAGAAGGAGCTCTACCACCGTAGCCCCTCGGGCATCCTCCAGCGATGCATCTCCATCGCCGAAGGTCAGGAACTTCTGCGGGAAATACACTCGGGGGCTTGCGGTCATCATGCAGCACCTCGAACCCTCGTCGGGAACGCTTTCCGCCAAGGCTTCTACTGGCCAACGGCGGTGGCTGACGCCACTAGAATTGTCCGCGCCTGCGAAGGGTGCCAATTCTATGCGAAGCAGACCCACCTGCCCGCTCAGGCTCTGCAGACGATACCCATCACCTGGCCCTTCGCTGTGTGGGGTCTGGACCTTGTCGGCCCTCTGCAGAAGGCGCCCGGGGGCTACACGCACCTGCTGGTCGGCGGCGACAAATTCTCCAAGTGGATCGAGGTCCGACCCCTGAACAGCATCAGGTCCGAGCAGGCGGTGGCGTTCTTCACCAACATCATCCATCGCTTCGGGGTCCCGAACTCCATCATCACCGACAATGGCACCCAGTTCACCGGCAAAAAATTCTTGGATTTTTGCGAGGATCACAACATCCGGGTGGACTGGGCCGCCGTAGCTCATCCCATGTCGAATGGGCAAGTAGAGCGCGCCAACGGCATGATCCTACAAGGGCTCAAGCCTCGAATTTACAATGATCTCAACAAGTTCGGCAAGCGATGGATGAAGGAACTCCCCTCGGTGGTCTGGAGCCTGAGGACGACGCCAAGCCGAGCCACGGGTTTCACGCCGTTCTTCCTGGTCTACGGGGCCGAGGCCATCTTGCCCACGGACCTGGAATACGGCTCCCCGAGGACGAGGGCCTACAACGAAGAAAGCAACCAAGCTAGCCGAGAAGACTCGCTGGACCAGCTGGACGAGGCTCGGGACAGGGCCTTACTACACTCGGCGCGGTATCAGCAGTCCCTGCGACGCTACCACGCCCGAGGGGTCCGACCCCGAGATCTCCAGGTGGGCGATCTGGTGCTTCGGCTGCGGCAGGACGCCCGAGGGAGGCACAAGCTCACGCCCCCCTGGGAGGGGCCGTTCATCATCGCCAAAGTCCTGAAGCCCGGAACATACAAGCTGGCCAACAGTCAGGGCGAGGTCTACGGCAACGCTTGGAACATCCAACAGCTACGTCGCTTCTACCCTTAAGATGTTTCCAAGTTATTCATATACCTCGCACCCACGCAAAGTTTAGTCAACAAGGAAGGGTCGGCCTCGCCTCGGCAAAGCCCGACCCTCCCTCGGGGGCTAAAAGGGGGGAAACCCCCTCTGCGTCAAAATTTTCCTCGAAAAGAAAATCTCTTTTACCAGAACATCTTTCGTGCTTTTTGACTACTTCGAAAAGTGGGTCCTGGAAACGACGGGGTACACGTAAGCAGTCAAGGCTGACCGAGCCGAGGGACTCCTACGCCTCCGGGATACGGATACCTCACTCATCACCTTCTGCGATAAGTAACTCGCGCTCGGATAAGGTGAATCCGCGGATCGAACGAGTCTTTACGTACGGAAGCTCTTCTGTCGAAGCGATTCTTCGAGCCTTCTCGACCGAGTCGGTGACAGGGCCTCATGGACGGGTAAAAGTACGCGTAAGCGGCGAGGCCGACCGAGCCGAGGGACTCCTACGCCTCCGGGATACGGATACCTCACTCGTCACCTTGACACGGGGCGACTCATGCTTGGTGAAGCGGTTCAGACAATCAGCAGACGAGTCTTAGTGCTCGGAAATGAGGAAAAAAACACGGCTCTGTGCCGGGGTTACATACATGTTCAGGCCCCGAAAGCCGAAATGAACAAAAAAGCCCGGCACTCGAAGTGCCATTACAAACGGAACTCCGGTTCCCCCCCCCCCCGCAGGTACGAACAACCCCACTCGATGGGGGAGGGCCTGCGGGGCAGCAGAAGACCGACGAACGGCACGTCGCCGCCCGCCCCGGCAGCGGCGACGATGAAGACGTCTGTCCTGGGGGGCCCAACAGCAGCAGTGATGGCCTCAGGGCGGATGCTGCTGCTGGGAGGCCCCCGCCCTTGCCCAAACTCGAGAGGCAAGGACGGGCAGAAGGCCGTAGAGTCGGAGGTCGGTCCATGGCCAACCTCGGTTGTCGCGCCGGCGGAAGAACCTCTTCCAGCTGCCGTGGCGGGAGGCGACACCGGGGGCGGCTCCGAGATTGCTCGGCTCAGAGAGCCGGGCACGCTGCAGCTGTTGGCGCCACGGACGACTCCCGCCCTTCCCCCCGATCACTGAGGGAAGGAGCGGGTCACCACCCGCGCAGGGGCCAACCCCGACCCGGCACACGCCCCTCCTCAGCCCTGGTGATGAAAATCCTTGAGGCTGAGGAAGGGGCAGATGCCGCAGCCCGGCTCGCTTTCCCCCACCATCAAGCCGGAGGTCACCACCCTGGGTGACCGCCGGTGGAGGGGTGCAGCCGGGCTGCATGATGAAAATCCTTGAAGCCGAACGATGGCTGAAAGGTACCAACTCCCACGGAGTTGCGTTCCTCCAACGATGGAGCGAAAAGACGGCGGTTCCCCCCATCCGGGGGCTCGGAAGATGGAGAGACACAATGCATAGGGGAGGAAGGAGACATGGTCACCTTACGAAGGGGGTCGCCCTCCTTTTAAAGGCAACTCCCCCTGCTCGCACCCTCAACCGTCACGGGCTGAGTCTTCTCCAACACGCCTCCAAAGTCCTCCCCTGCGGCGCGGGGGCTGGGGCCCGCCTGTCATGCAGACCGGCTCCAAGCAGAAGAAGCCGAACCACCACGCACGACGCACGCAACCACCCAGCGGTTACAAGTAACCCTCCACTTTTGCCCAGACCAACAGGCGAAAGGGGCAGGCGGCCATGCAGGCGGCATGCAACCGCGCCAAGTGGACGCGCCTCTCCGACTCCTGACAGGCCAGCGCGACGGCTCAAGCCCACGCGTCGTGCAACTGGCGCGCCGGGTGCTGCATGCGAGCCGCTGTGCCACTCGCTCCACCACCGCACCTCCTCGATTGCGGAACCGATACCGCGATTTGAGGCGACCCAGCCCGCGACCCAGCAGCGCCAGCCTGGCGCAGCGGTCAAACGCGGTCAAAAATGGGCCGGCAGTAATGACGGTGGCAGGCGCGCGAGAGCGGCGGTCACGCCATCTGCCAAGCTCATGTCCCATCCAGAGGCAGCAAGAGAACCCCCTCTCACGGCGTGAAGACGACGCGCCCGTGACCCGTACCTCGAACGGCTCGCGCACGCGCAACGGCAACCTCGCCAACTACTCACCCCGGCGCATTAACTCCGCGGCTCGACGGACAGCGCTACGGGCGGGAGCGGCTAGCGACGTTTCGCCTTCGCCAAAACAACCACGCCGAAAAGGGTACGCCACGACGTTCAATTTCGAATCCTTTTTCCCTTTTCCTTCTTTCTCTATCTCTTGCAACAGGGACCGGGAAAGGGGATACCCCCAAAGGGATCCTTCCCCGTGAAGGAACTAGGCTCCGAGCCTCCCTACTGATCAGGGGTTCGAAGGCTGGCCCCCCGAGGGGTTCAACAGCCGCCTCAGATCGCGTGGGCCCGACACCCACTACTGGTCAGGGGTTCGAAGGTCGGCCTCCCGAAAGGTTCCACGACCGCCTCAGGCTACTAGGGCTCCGCGCCCATTACTGATCAGGGGTTCGAAGGCTGGCCTGTCGAAGGGTTCACAGTCGCCTCAGACGCCGAGCGAGGGATGACCAGGGGTACGTTCGATACATAACCAAGGCTCGGGCTGCGCTCCCGAGGTACCCTAGGACATTTCCGAGACCAGCGGGAACGACTCTGTAACGGAATCCCATCGGAGGGAGGCAACGAGCCCTCGGACCCCGTCGCTAGGGGACCGGGTCCGGCAGATCACCCGCAGGTACTTTTGGGCGTGCCTCCGGGCCCCTAGCCGACCCCCAACGAACGGGGCATGGACGTCCACTCGGATTACCCGATTGCAGCTCACCGGAGACACCATGTTCGGTGCCCATCGAGGGTAACATGGCGCACTCCCCCCCTCCTCCTTGCGGAAAGGCGACGTAGGGGCGTATATAAAAAAGCCGAGTCTGTCCCTGATCGTCCTCTCGCTCCGTGCGGAGGCTCGGGGGCTGCTCTCGCAAACCCGGCTCCGGCCAAACCGTTGACAGCGTCAACATACCAGCCCGAGAACTTGGGCCCCGACAGTGCACCTGGGCTACGCCCTGCTCGCATGAGGGAACCGCCAGACCAGCCGAGGCATTACGCAAGGCATTAAGACCTCGAAGGAGTGAAACCACTCCTCCGAGGCCTCGGGGGCTACACCCGGCGGGTGCGCTCGTGCGCACCCACCGGAACAAAGTACCACCGAGAAAGGCTGGTCCCCTTGCAAAAAAGTGCGACGCAAGCCTCCAAGCGAGTGTTAACACTCTCTTCGAGGCTCGGGGGCTACTGTCGGGGACCATAATTAGGGGTACCCTCAAGACGCCTAATTCTCAGCTGGTAACCCCCATCAGCATAAAGCTGCAGAGGCCTGATGGGTTTGATTAAGTCAGGGATCAGTCCATACGAGTGACTCGATCACGCCACGCCCGAGCCTAGCCTCGGGCGAGGGCAGCCGACCCTAAGATGACTCCGTCTCGCCTGAGGCCTCCTCTTTCACGGCAGACGCATCACCGGCTCGCCCGAGGCCCCGCCTTCGATAAGAAGTAACCCTGACTAAATCACCGCGCCAACCGACCAAGTCACCGGGCCGTTTAACGCAAAAGGTAAGACCGACGGGCGACCAGACTTCGCCAGAGGTGCCATAGGAGGCTCTGCCCGACCCAGGGCTCGGACTCGGGCTAAGGCCCCGGAAGACGGCGAACTCCGCTCCGCCCGACCCAGGGCTCGGACTCGGGCTAAGGCCCCGGAAGACGGCGAACTCCGCTCCGCCCGACCTAGGGCTCGGACTCGGGCTAAGGCCCCGGAAGTCGGCGAACTCCGCTCCGCCCGACCCAGGGCTCGGACTCGGGCTAAGGCCCCGGAAGACGGCGAACTCCGCTCCGCCCGACCTAGGGCTCGGACTCAGGCTTAGGCCCCGGAAGACGGCGAACTCCGCTCCGCCCGACCCAGGGCTCGGACTCGGGCTAAGGCCCCGGAAGACGGCGAACTCCGCTCCGCCCGACCCAGGGCTCGGACTCGGGCTAAGGCCCCGGAAGACGACGAACTCCGCCTCGGCCTCTGCCGAACGACCTCCGCCTCGCCCGACCCAGGGGTTCGGGCTCAGCCTCTGTCATGCAGGACGAACTCGACCTCGACTTCGGAGGAGCCTCCACGACGCCCGACCTAGGACACAAGACCGCCACGTCAACAGGAAGCGTCATCATCACCCTGCCCTGAGCCGACTTGGGTCGCAGGGAACAAGACCGGCGTCCCATCTGGCCAGCTACGCCAGATAGGCAATGATGGCGCCCCGCTAGACCATGACGACGGCGGCTCTCAGCTCCCTTACGAAAGCAGGAGGACGTCAGCAAGGGCCCAGCTACTCCGACAGCTGTCCCTCCGTCCGGCTCCGTTACTCCTCCAACAGCCACGACGCCACACCAACAGGGTGCCAAGATCTCTCCGGCTGCCACCTTGGCATGTACTTAGGGCGCTAGCTCTCCCTCGCTAGACACGTAGCACCTTGCTACACCCCCATTTTGTACACCTGGATCCTCTCCTTACGACTATAAAAGGAAGGACCAGGGCCTTCTTAGAGAAGGTTGGCCTCGCGGGGACGAAGGGCAGGGGCAGGCGCTCTCTCGGGGCCGCTCGCTCCCCTCACCTCGCGCGGACGCTTGTAACCCCCTACTGCAAGCGCACCCGACCTGGGCGCGGGACGAACACGAAGGCCGCGGGAATTCTCCGACTCCCTCACGACCCGGCTCCGGCCGCCTCGCTCTCTCTCTCTCTCTCTCCCCCCCCCCTTCGCGCTCGCCCACGCGCTCGACCCATCTGGGCTGGGGCACGCGGCACACTCACTCGTCGGCTCGGGGACCCCCCGGTCTCGGAACGCCGACACTACTATAATTAGTATATTTTGAATTGAGATTGTGACCATTAGTAAGAATATTTTTTGTTTGAGGAAAGTAGACCCATAGATAAGATTCTGATAATGTATTTGATTTCAGGCTGGAACTGGTATTGCAGAACTCATTGCTCTTGAGATTTCAAAACAGGTAACTAAGCTACATAGTTTTAGTATCTGAATGTGTGGTAGGTTTCCTTAGTCCTAGTTCTTACTCATACATGGCACCTAATTCTGTAATAGCTCATTTTCAAGCGATGACGGTAGCCATGGTTTAAACTTGATGGTTGGATGTCACCCCAAAGTGCGTTGTCTCGCACATGAGGAACAATGAAAAACTTGTGAAAATCATGTCTGATGGGTCGTTTGGTGTGAATTGAAGTTGAGGAAATCCATATACATGGCCACAAAGGCCAACCAACAGAAAGCAGCAGCAACACACTTCACACAATTAATCACATCTACGTGGTCAGTGGGGTTCTGGGAGACATACAACAACATAGTGTTAACTCTCCTAACATAAAGATTTTGTGTTCTATATACTGCAGCGAGTGCTTTCCCATATTTATTCCATTTTTCCTGTTCTCTCTGCAAATCTACAGAAGTGCTTTTTAGTCTGACAATGACCACATATGTTGCTACCTGCAACTTGTTATAACAGTACGAGTGTATGGTGGAGGGTTGTGGTATGAAATTGAAGAGTTACAAGAGTCGGCAGCAGCATCTCATCGATAAGCATCAGTTTCCCAAATCATTTGAGTTCTTCAAAAAGGCACGGGACTCCCAGCGTCAGCGGCAGAAGTCCAAGAGGAGGCAGATTGCTCACAAGGGTGAATAGACAAGGGATAATTCGATGGACGTCGACGGAAAAGGTGCAAGGCAAACAAAACGGAGGTACCGGCTGAAGCAACATGATCATAGCGAACCGAAAGAGAACAAGCAGCAGCATAAGGAGGCCCCGGATGTTAAATGTACACGGAAGCTCAGGTTTCCACTTTGTTTCTTGTAAGACTATTACTTTTACGTCCACATAAATCAATTGACACTCTAGTTGAATGGTGATAATTGTGTGTTCTGAAGCTTTCTTTTACTATCTGAACTCTGAGTAATGCAGTGTGAAGCATGGAATGGATACAGAAAGCCACCATCAGAACAAAATTCATGTATATATCGCCAGCAAGCATGGTTCAATGGCAGCTGATAATCCATCAAGTCAAAAAATACAATTATCATTATGGTTCAATGGCAGCTGATAATTCATGTCTATATTTGCACGGTCAAAATTTTCACAAAATATCTCTTATTAAACCCATGTAATAGGTATTACAAACAAAATTCATAGACATACAAGTTTGCCTCATGTTGCTTTTGGTTGATCAATAACAGTACGACACGTATTCTATCATTATAGAATCTCTCTACGACTAAGCATAGTCCCAATTATTGTTCTTTGCGAATTTGTAGAATCTATCTACGCCTTTGTTCTTCAAGAAATGTAACCGCAAACTGACGGTTGTTCCGCGCCACCAAAGCTCTTTGAATTGCTGCAATGAATGCCACAATTAATCACATCTACACGTAGTTCATGATATAATGAGAACAATGACGGTTTAAATTTAATTAATTTTTTAGAATATACTTACGTCCAAAATGATGGGTGTTGTGATGGAACGGATTGAAGTATATTGCGGTATGATCCGAAGACTCGAGGCACTCTAGAATTACACATATAAATCTTTGTTACGAATCATTATAAAGCAAAACTTAGTGACAGATGGTTTTGAAAGGCGTAAAGACATGTTGTACCTTGTCTTCTGAACCGTCTAAACATAGTCCCAATTATTATGCCATAATCCTCCTTAGCCAACGCCCAGCGGAGTGCATTTTTGTTTAGTAGGTCACCCCAAACTTTAATGATATGTAAATACCCCCTACGACATTGATTGTGGATAAGAATATGTTAGTAATATTTAAATTTGAATATATATACAATTAACGGATTATACCTAGCATCCATTATAACAATCTTTCTGAAAGGGCCCCACATTGTGCGATGAATTGTATCCAAGTGGACTACAATAGCCATTATGTCTACAAAAATAAGAATTTATAAATGGATTAATACTGAATTTTGTGTAAACGATATTATAATAATATTAAGAGATCGATATATTCTTACCGACTAAAGTCCTGTTTGGCAACTCGGCAATATCAGCAAGGTTCAAGAGTATTTGTTTTGGGAATGGCGCCATTTGAATTGGAACAGTGTATGGTTCCACGATAGTTTGTTGATCAAGACACAATTCCATGGGACCATTTAGATGACGAAAATTAAATTCACCCGGATGAAGACTGAACTTTACATTATGCATCTTGTAATCATGCTTTTCATGGAGCAAATTGTCGAAATGTTTGACTGTCTCATACATATATGTTATGGCCTCGATCTTGGCTCCCTAATAGTATTTTAGTAGGAGAAGAGGCGATGTTATGAAGAGCGTGTAAATTTGAAAATGAAAGTTAGAGAATTGTTGGCTTACATTGATGTCAGATAATATGAAATGTTGTCTATCACGAAAACGTGGTTCAATCGGGAATTTAACTTCTACCCGAGCCACAATACTGTATTTGCGCGGTAGCCCATAAAAATCTTCATCACGGTAGTCGTCGAACAACCTGAAGCAATATAGTAAACATCCTTTTAAATAACGGTCATAACTTTGATAGACAAATTAAGTGTTATTATATTTATATATAATAACTTACATAGGCATCCGTTTTCTTTGGGCCGTTGCGGCTCTTTCACGGTTCAATACGATCGGTTCCATCAAAACCTTGCAGCGTGTAACATAAATGGTAACACATGTCATACTTTCGCGGTTCAATATTATAATTATCAAATAGTTTAAATGGTTATGTATTTAGTGTGTATTGTGTAGTAAGCAATCCTTTTACTTTATATTTGACTCGAACGTATGTATGAGGCAGTTCGTATCTATGATTCGGTACAAGTATGTTATTTAAAAGGAGGGAGAGCAAGGATATATAGCCTTGAGACCCCATACAGATAGCTGCACAAATATGTGTGCACAATTAAAACATGAATTATTGTTCTAATTTATAGTACGGGGCAGTTCGTATCTATGATTCGGTACAAGTATGGTAATTTAAAGGAGGGAGAGCAAGGATATATAGCCTTGAGACCCCATACAAATATGTGTGCACAAAAAACATGATTTATTGCTCTGATTTATGATTTATAGTAGTAGAGATTAGCATCAACCGATATATACCGGAAGAATGCATATAAACTTTATACCCCAATAGAAACCACCAATACACACAAGCATACACGGCATTAACAACATTGTTTGTTAGGAAAATTCAATTGAAACATGATCGCAAAAATGCAACGAAAGTGGTATTATTTTACTAACATATCACAGGCTATTAAAGAACATTTGCAGCAACAAATTTGCTTGAAAGCTTACCTAGGCCTGAGAAGATGCGGATGCGTTGCAGCGAACCCCCGACGGTGTCCTGTCGTCCGGTCCAGGTAAACCAAACGCCTTATCCGTTCCTTCCTCCACACCCTCGCTAGCTGAAACAAAAAACTACTTCAATGAAACCACAAATCATAGATACGAACTGCCCCGTGATTGGAAAATTCTAAAGTCCATGAAGGGATTATTACAGAACAAACTACTACATCAGTCTGCCTGAATTAGGATCAACTTGAACCTGGGTTTAAGTTTTGTTAGTGTTAAACCCAGGTACATCAGTCTGCCTGAATTAGGATCAACACATACTTGTTTTTAAAGCTACATGAAAAATAATACTTCTTTCTGTCGGAGAACAAGGCGGTGGAAGAAATGCCCAACCAAATTGGGCTATGGTTGTTCTTTCTATCATCAATTGTTTTTTTTCTCCCCCAGCATGGAATTAACCACTTTAAGCATCATGTCCAGATTGAACATTGATGATTATCAGAAAGAAGGCAGTCAACCATCACCCCTGACAAAACAGCAAGAGTATGGTATGTGCAGGTCATCAAGAGTTTGGTATGTGTTGTACTCTGTCACATCGAGATAGTTTTTATTGTGTTTTACCCAACTCATTAAACTTAAGAGCTCCCCTAACAAAACAGCAAGGACTACTGCCATTGCAGTAATAAAAGTTCTGAGATAAAAAAATCAGTAATTGAAAGGTGGAAGCAGATCATTATGAGCACAAACTAAACTGAACTGCAAAACTGGAAGCAGATCATAGTTTTTCTTGTGTTCTATCACAAGCAGATCATAAGTAAAACTGAAGTGCAACCATATTGAAACTACACCCAACCAAAAACACGCACCATCACTCAACTATTGATGTGATACTACAAGCACTAAAACTACCGCACATACAATATTTGTTCAAGTCAGGATTCAATACAGACGAAAGCACAAACAGATGAATAGGTAGGTAAACCAGATGAATAGGTAGCTAAACCAGATGTAATAATAAGGGCACTCAACCAAACACAAGCCCCAACAGCATGTCACAAGTAAAACTAAACTGCAAGCATATTGAGACTACACTCAACCAAACACAATAATTTATGCATCAATTGTGTACTGGGTCCCGGACACTCAACTGATGATGTTCCTGACCCGTACGACAAGGACGCAAATAGTTTATGCATAAATTATCGCAGTCCCCAACACTTAACTGGAATAAAATAGTTGTATGAGCAAAATAGTTTATGCATCAATTGTGTACTGGGTGCATAGGTTCTGGCATAGGTTCTGGAATAATAAAGAACTTAGCGACCGCTTACATAGGTTTTGGCATAAACAATAATTTGCATAGCTGCAGCAAAACAAGCAGGATCACACGCACAAGAACTGGTAGAACTGTTAGTAAGAGCTGGTAGAACACAAGAAAAGACACTGACCTTTTGCGTCGAGTGTCCTTAGCTTCCCGTCGCGCGGATGGCGTATGGCGTATGGATCGATTAGGGGTTTTTAAATACATAGAAGTGTGGCGGATCCGTGGGATTTGGGGGCGCAGGGCTACAACCTTCCATCGACGGGATGTAGGCGTAGCTGGCGCGGCTGATTTTGGGCATTTGGTGGCGCAGGATGAACGCCTCCGCGGAGCTTTGCCTGGCGCGGACTTCCATCGACGGGCGAGACGCGGGATGAATGCGCCACCTTCCATTGACGGGATGAATGCGCCACCTTCCATCTACGGCCTGCGATTCCCCAAATCCCCGACCTTCCATCGACGGGCGAGTCGCGGGATCGGGGCGCGGCTCGACCTTCAATTCATGCGGACTGCGGCTCCCCGACCTTCCATCTACCCGCGCGGGGAAGCGGATTTCGTGAGCGGCGGATTAACGGGCGGGGAATTGGGGATCGGGGCGCGGCCGCGGGAGCGGACAGCGGGCGATGGCAGCGGCGGATTGACGGGCGGGGAATTGGTGGGGGACTGGGGGCGCGGGAGCGGGAGCGGGAGCGGACTGCGGCCGCGGGAGCGGGAGCGGGAGCGGACTGCGGGCGCGGGAGCGGAGCGGCAGAACCAAATAGGTGTGGACGCCTACAGTCCACACATAAGAGTAGTATAGATTCAACACTGTTCACATTTCTGCAGGCTACTTTGGTAAGACGATGCTGCTGGTTTCTACCGTAGGGATTGAGAAGAGAAGATGTTGTGTTACAACTGGCAAAGTACTTCTCCGTTCTAAGCTAAAAAGAATGTAACTACAAGCAGGTTCATATGTGTACTAGGTTTATAGAAATATTAGCAATATTTGTATCTTTAAATTAATATACTATAAAAGTATATCTAGTGATATAGGAGTATATCTAACAATCTTAATTGCATATTACAAATATTAATTTTTTGTATAACTGGTGTACAACTTAAAATTTTGATTTCTCGAGAGGCCACAAGCGACACTCGGCCATTCTCGGACTCAAAATCTAGCACCCTACGATTCTGAGTTGCAGAATAGCTGTGAGAATTGAGATCAATGGAAATAGACGAAGATGCCATTTCGGAGTAGCAACCTCTGTGTTGCCTTGCCGGTAGCGGTGCTTGCCTTTCTCTCTGGCCCTCTTAAACGTCGGGGGTCATTATTCTTGTGTAAGTTTGAGCAGAATTTGGTGTATATATGGTGATTTCAAAGTTTTGGATATGCGAATAATGACGACTGCATGAATCGCAACGCGAGAGAGAGAGAGAGAGAGAGAGAGGATCGATCAGAGGATGGTACACTAGCATGGAGAGGGGTGGGGGTGGGCAGAGAGTAGACGGTGGATCTCTGCTGCACAGCACAGCCCTGCGGCTGCTGCATGCAGCATGCTGCCCTTCTGTTACTACTGACTGCATGGTGAGGTCAAATCACCAAAAGTGAACGGCGCCTTTGTTTTTCATATCTGCATGCCCTTCCGGCCTTCCCTTCCCTCTCCTCTCCTCTCCTCTCCTCTCTCTCTAGGCTTGTATTTAATAATCATAACCTGGCCTCCGCCGGGTTCATCGCATCATTTTTTTTGGACATATATACTCCTCTCTATATTAAAATTTAATTAGGTATAATTGTATAAAACCATATAACTCTATTTATCTTTTGCTATTTTCCTTCTTCAAATAAAGTGCAATGATCATAATTTTTATAGGGTATATATAATTGTATAGAACAATATAACTCTATTTATCTTTTTGCTAGATTTTCCTTCTTCAAAGTAAAATGGCCATAATTTTTATAGAGTATATATAATTGTATACAGTACTAAGCACAGATGAACAGGGCACGCACCCAACTGCTTGTACTCTCTCTCTCTCTCTTCCTTTGAGTCTGTGACTAGTAGGAGTACTCGCCCGGGGCCGGGAGGGGAGAGACGACCAAGAGCGGGTGACGGATGGTGCATGATGCATACGTACTCTAGGCAGCAGCAATATAATAGTCCTCTCTAGCTCCTATAGCAGTACTATTAACCTATGGCTTTAGCTTTATCCTATCTCTGCTATCTAGGGTTTTCCTGCAGATTTCTTTATACTACTTACGTTGACTATATATATACTCTCTCCGGTGCAGTAAAAGAAGTCATTCTGCGCGTAACTGAGTGTGCACAAAAAGAAGTCATAGCGCGCGTGGGTCTGGGATTTGGACGTTATTGCCCCTAGTAATTGCACAAAAAAAGATGCATTTAAGAGGAATCGAACTTGAGACCTCCAGTCTAGAATGCCTTAGAGCTGCTGCAGCAACCAATCAAGCCTGATTGTTTTAGTGACGTTAATACACCCATATCCCTATTTAATAGGGGCAAACAGGGAAAACTCTATGATAATTAATCACTCCTTGGTATGCACAATCATGCCCTAAACGACTACCTTTACTGCACTGGAGGGAGTATACAGATAGAGTTCAGTAGTCTCTGCATTCAATACGCGCTTGTTTTTACGTTCCTAGCTATTAGTCGATGGTTTGCTCAAACGATACGATGAGAGATATGGATCGACGATATGCATGCATGCGAACCATACCTAAAAAAACCACCACCTAAAGAAACATGGATCGACGATTTGCATTTTGGCTCGATCAATCGATCGATCCGCTTTCCTATTGACGCACAGGGAGTGGATGTTGGGCGCATGGCCATGGTGTGCTCTCGCCTCGCCTGCATGCACACCTTTGCATCGAGGCTGCACTGCATGCATGCGCAAGCTCCTCTTCTCGATCGAGTGTCGCTAGAGCTTGGTGGACAGGGTATGTCGCGGCGTGCCGCTTGTAGCAAAGGCGCGCGCGCATGCATCCTGTCCCTTTCTCGTTTATATGCAGGCAGCATGTACATTTGCAGCACCAGCAGGAAGAGACACGGCGCCCATACTGCTATATACCCGGCCGGCGGCCAGCTACGACACACAAACAGTCAAACACACACTCGGACACTCTCTACCGTTTCTCTCTCTCTCTCTCTCTCTCTCTCTCTCTCTCTCTCTCTATATATATATATATATATATATATATATATATATATATATATATATATATATATATATATATATATATATATACTGTATTTATATATTACACCTGGGTGCATTCAATATAGAGAATGCACCCAGGCCGAACCTATGTGCCAGGTCCGAGCCAACCGTCCCACCCAGGCCGGTTTTGTCCCTCCCGCACGCTCCGGACAGAACCTTTTCATTTTCCCGCCCCCGCCCCTCTTTCTCCGTGAACGGCTCCTCCGCGAACAGCTCAACCTCTTCACATAAGTTGCAATCACACCAGACTTGCAGTTGCAATTATACCAGATAGCAGTTGCAATCATTGTTTTGTTTAACAGATTTTTGAACATAGTTATATAGAAGTTGCAATCACACCAGACCAGCAGTTGCAATTACACCAGACACAGTTGCAATCATTGTTTTGTTTAACAGATTTTTGGACATAGTTATATAGGAGTTGCAATCACACCAGACCAGCAGTTGCAATTACACCAGACAGCAGTTGCAATCATTGTTTGTTTAACAGATTTTTGGACATAGTTATATAGAAGCTGCAATCACATCAGATCAGAAGTTGCAATCACACCAGACAGCAGTTGCAATTATTGTTTGTTTAACATATTTTTGGACATAGTTATATAGAAGTTGCAATCACAACAGACCCACAGTTGTAATTACACCAGACCAGTAGTTGCAATCTTGTTTGTTTAACCGATTTTTGAGCATAGTTATATAGAAGTTGCAATCACACCAGACCAGCAGTTGCAATTACACCAGACCAGCAGTTGCAATCATATTTTTTAACAAAATTTCTCAGAGTTATTCAGTACTTGCAATCACATAAGAGCAACTCAGCAGCTGCATCCACACTACACCAGCAGTTGCAATTACAACACATCATCGGTTGCAATCATTTTGTTTACATTTTTTAACAGATATTTGAGTAAAATTATACAACAGTTGCAATCACACATAATGCGGGCTTGCAATCCCACCTAATAAGGGGAACAGGGAGGCACGCAGACAGAGAGGCGCGCGGCGGCGCGGGGACAGGGAGGCGCGCGGCGGCGCGAGGACAGGGAGGCGCTCGGCGGCGGTGGGATCTAGGTTTAGAGGATCGGAGGAAGAAGGAGGAGACGGCGGCGGCGCGGGGATAGGGATGCGCGTGGCGGCGGCGGCGGGGAGGCGCGCGAAACAGGACTTACGCCTGGGTGCATTCAATATTGAGAATGCACCCAGGTGCATTTTAGCAGCGCCGTGTATATATATATATATATATCGGTCTCTCCTTCTAAAGCTACTTTCTGTGCGGCACACCCCCCCCCTCTCTCTCTCTCTCACACACACACACGCACACTCACTCGCCTAGAGTGCATAGATGTGTGCCTTTGAGCTTTGAATTGAATCTCTCAAAAAAGTGAATGTGAGGAGGGCAACGCAAGGTCCTTTCCATGGGCCCATAAATGAAAACCTTGTCCAGCGTACGTATACATGTACGACGCAAAATAAAAACGACATAGCATATGCATTTTGACGATATATAGATCATTATATATATACACACACGCGCGTACGCTCATCTGATATAAGCAAATATTTGGGCATGTTGGAAAATTTTGAGGTCCGTACTACTTTTAATCTTTTTTTCCCTAAACATATAATTCAAGTGTTTAATTATTTCTAGTTTTTTTCACGGATATGGTTAACTTTTAGGGATGAAAGTAGGATGGTAAAATCTCGTACCGACCGTTATCGTATAACCGATTTTGTTAGTTTTGTCCCGATCATTTTCGAACCCGTCTAAAAAACGAAAACGGGATATACAAAACGGTAAACGAAAACGGAAACGGTAGAGTTGTTTTTCCGACCGTTTAACCGGGATCCCGTTTTTAATCGGGATGATCCCGTTTTTCTTACCGTATTTTTAGTTCGGGAATAATTCAATAGAGCCTGCTCCAGAGTCCAGACATCAGTGCAACTTTGAGGCCCAGTACATCTAAGCGCCGGCCACAGGGCCACGGGCTAATTGGCTAAAGCGTCCAGAAACCTAGCGCTCACTCCTCTGACTTCTCCACGCCGCCGCTGCCAGAGTCCAAAATCCTGCTTCTCCTTCCTCCGTCCGACTAGCCGAATCGTGCTTCCTCCGTCCGGCCGTCCCTCGACAACTCTTCGCTGCGCGGCTGAGCCACCCTCGACACCGGCCGTGGGTCGCCCGAGGCCCGACCATATCCACGCGCGTACGGCGTACGCGCCCGACCAATCACCACCAGTTCACCATCGCGTCCGCCGCGGCGCCTCCGGCCTCCCGAGTCCTGACACTGCAGTTGAGCTGTTCACGTCACCAATCACCACCGCTTCGGGCTACTGTACGCCTGCTCTCCACGCTGCGCGCCCTCCCCACGTTCACCAATCACCACCGCTTCAAGCTGGCTTGCTTTTTACTGCTGCTGCACTTCGTATTATTCTACATGAGCATATGCAGAGAATATGATGCTAGTACTTCGTATTATTCTACATGAGCAACAGTGCTATTGTACTTGGTATTATTCTACATGGCGTGCATGATGCTAGTGTGTCTTCATTATACTTTGAAAATTCTAGTGCATTACTACTCGTGCTCCGAATTTACATAGCTTTTATCTATGTTTAATTAAGACTTGTGTTTGCAATTTTTTATTTATTGTTAAGTTTTGAATATATGGTTTTATGGTGTGATTTTACCGAACATAAATACCGGGTCCCGTCCGATTTCGGCATTTACCTGACCGGATCGTATCGTTTTTCGATTCCCGTATTTATCCCGTCCATTTTCGTTACCGATATATCACGTTTTCGTTTTCGTCCCGCAAGGTAAATATGAAAATGAAAACGATAGAGGTATTTTTCCGACCGTTCCCGACCGTTTTCATCCCTATTAACTTTACCATACATGCGCGATGAAATGAAACGATGCATATATGTGCGATGTGAGTCATTATTACATGACATCTTACTCAAGCACATGGGCACAGAAATCTATCTCAGCCCACCTGACCCGGCCAGTAATTCACACGAGTGGACAGCACCTCGACTCACTCACAAATCTCATAGTGTAGCGGTAGCCTACATAAGATGACAGGGACAATCCAACCATGCATGCGTCCTCAGCACACGCTTCGCAAAGAATTATATTCATATACGTGTGTATTTGAGCTAGGCCGGCTCCCAAACGGAACCGATCAGGTCCTCAGCACACGTACGCCGCCAAACCAAGATTTTTTTTTTCTCTCGCAACGCGCCAACATCGTCTGCTGGTGACCGCGCTTCTTCCGTGGACGCATGGCTGGCCAGGGGGACGAAAACGACCATGCATGCCGTCAGATAGTCACTATCACCATTATTCCACCGATCGACGATCGAACCGGCCGGCGTGGTGGGTCCCAGCCGGCACTAGTTCGATCGATGGAGAGAGGCCAGGCCGGCGCCCATGGAATGGCGGCATGGCGTTCTAGCTATTATTCTCAGTTCTCACCAGCAACCTGGTCGACCGGTTTTCCCGGCTAGCTCCTCCTTTGGGCAACCTCGCCTCGACACAGCACAGCCCTAGCAGCTAGCGGCAGCAGCTGACCACTAGCTCCCCCTTCCGGCCTGCTCTCATGCTCTGGAGAGCTTCGCCTTGCCTTGCCTTGCCTTGCCTGCCAGCGCTTGCTCTCATCAGTGTCTCAGGTACGTCCATACGTACACACACAGACATGTACAGACACTGCCGACGCACGCGCACATGGGCCGCGCCATGGCCATGGAAAATTAAAGTACTGCGCCTTTGGCCTCTGTATGCACACCTAGGTAACGTACGACGACGCCGTCATGGATCCGGCTGTCGCGCCGTCGCGGCGGCTTGCCCGAGGCATCGTCTCCTTTTTCAGACGGCGCAAACGGACCGGTGGCGCAACCGCGCAGGTGGCGACGGCCAAGAGCTAGCTAGCCTATATAGCTTCTCTGATCTGGATCGCCGACCCAGCTCGCCGCGCGCGGCGGGGAGATGCATGCATGCATGTGATGGCACACACGCGCGGATGGATGCCGCGCGCACGTCGTCGTCGATCGGTCGCCGGCCGCGCTCCGATCCTTCCGGCCGCGCGCGCGTGGCCGTGGCTGCGTGAATGGTCAGGCATCAGGGGAGGTACCGGGCCTGCCTGAGTAGGGCTACAGTGCAGCTACGCCGTAGGCCGGGGCGGGGTATCCCATGCATTGGGTGGAGAAGATCGAATATGTTATGTGAGTGGGTGTGTGTGTGGCGGCGTAGAGGCGACAGCGACGTTCTTGATGATGTCTGGAGCCCACGGATCCATCTAGATTTTGTTTAGTAAAATCTCTATCTCTACTACTTATTAAGTAAGTAATAGTAGTCTGCCGTTCTGCCATTCTGCCCTCCCCGTTTCGCGCGCAGAAAAAAAAAATTAAACCATGACTGCTCAGGAATCAAACCTTGGATCTATTGAGCAGAATAACTAGCCTTCCACCCTTTAGCCAACATGACTCATGTTGAATTGTGTACAACTTCAACTAAAACGTCTTTTGTGTTTAACCCGCCGTCCACTCTGTATGCTCACTGAGTCTAGAAAAACATTTATAGCTTAGCCCCTGATCTTTCTGGAGTTTGGGACGCAGTCCAGGAAATAAAGAAAATAGGGAAAAGGAGTTTAGAAATTGATTTATAGTTTAAAAATAATTGCAGAAACCCATTTAATTCATGGAAATTTCATATTAAATCCAAATGAGTTCATTCCAATTTCTATAATTCTATAATATTATTTTTATCACATAATACCTCTGTTTTGTCATGAAAACAACAATAAAATTGATTTCCTAATTAATCATTTATCAAATACATAGAAACTTTGGAAATTCGTAACTTCCCCATTTTAATTTCAAATTGAACCGTTTCAGTTGTGTTAGTCTCGTATGAATATTTACTACGCAGTAACAACATTGATTATATCATGTTTCATACTTTTATAATTAGATATTTATTTATCCTATGTTAATTGGGTTAATCTATGTCTATTGGATTAATTTATTTAATATATTAATATAGTATTCTAACTTTATGGTTATACGATGTTTGACCATTAGTCTTGCAAACACACACTTACCTTTTTGTTTAAGCAAAAGCGTATGGTGGTACGTGTCCGATGACTAACGATGTACGAGGGAATTTCTTCCGGTATGTGTGAAACGTGCTCTCTAATAATGAGACCATGCAAATCGTGACATATATCGAAGTCTGTATGATACTGATGGTTGCAATGTAGTGGTGAAACAAATAGATTATAAATAACAAAATTTATGTATGGCTAGAATCACAAATTGATTATGAAACATTTTCTCATAACGGTATAACACATATTTTGTATATAAGTTATCGTAGTATACTGGTATTATATATTCCCGTTGCAACGCACGGGCATTCAGCTATCATGTATAGAAGTCTGCACGGTACTGTTGGTTGCAATGTAGTGATAAAATAGTTAGATTGAAATAACAAAATTTATGTATGGCTAGGATCACAAATTAATTACGAAACATTTTCACATAACAGTATAACACACATTTGTTCATAAGTTATCATGATATTAAATGTTTCTGTTGCAACGCACGGGCACCCACCTATATGTGTTTATGTCTACATCTATGACAGGAAACACATCTACTACATCTCTCTCCAAGCTCACTTGCTACCATTGCACAATGCGTAGTAGTAGATAAGTATCACCGAGATTTTTGAATTATATTTTTGGATGGAGGTAATATTATTTAAAGAAGAGCTTTGCATGCTATTTCTTTTGTTTGAATAATGCATTATACTTAAATTTCCTTTTTTGCATGTGTGACATTTTTTCTTCGTAATATTTTTTCCATGGATCAGACTTGTGAGTCATTTTCATAAACCAACGCCAAGCATGAATCCATGTTTCCTACTTCAAACCCCGAACAAACTCCATGAGCAGGAGGCACTCACGTTGTCGCCGCTTATCGATGACGAGAAGAAGCTTGGCGACTGTCAGTTCGACCTCTAAAAGCAGTCTTATGTGGTCGCATGCGCTGCTGTGTACGACAAGCTCCCGCGAAGCCGCCGCTTGGACGCGGTCCAGAGCAGCTGCACCGCGTTGTCCATCGTTAAGCAGGGGGGCTCATGGTTGTCGCCAACGTCGACGACTCTCGGGTTGTTCTGGACACCGCATCTGACGACGACACCATCACGCCGTCCAGCTCATCGTCCACCTGAAGCCCAACCTGCCACATAAGTCGCTACTGACCGGACATGAATTCTTGTGCGCTGGGATGATGGACGTTGCTGACGTTGTGTGAGTGTCCTCGAACATGATGTATGTAGTGGAATAGCGCATCCGGTGGTGCAACGGCCAAGGGTACTACCTCGCTGATGAGCCCGGGGTGCACTTCGTTTGGCAGCCCAACCAAGAGTCATCGGTACTCGTCATGTCGCGTGCGTTCGATGACTACTATATCGAGGATTGTGGCATCATCTTGGCGCCGGAGGTGACACAGAGGAGGATCGACAACAGTGACCAGTTCGTCATCCTCGTCACCGTCAGGGTAGCTTTTGTGTCGGCCTGCCTTTAATTCTCTTCGCAAACACATACACACTTACCTTTTTGTTTAAGCAAGAGCATATGGTGGTGCGTGTCTGATGACTAATGATGTACGAGGGAATTTTTCCGGCATTTGTGGAACGTGCTCTCCAATGATGAGATCATACAAATCATGGCATATATCGAAGTCTGCATGATACTGATGGTTGCAATGTAGTGGTAAAATAATTAGATTAAAATAACAAAATTTATGTATGGCTAGGATCACAAATTGATTATGAAACATTTTCTCATAACAATATAACACACATTTTGTATATAAGTTATCGTAGTATACTGGTATTATATATTCCCGTTGCAACGCACGAGCATTCAGCTAGTTAATTAATACGGCGCAAGCACACTGAAGATGCGCTTATATTATTATTTTATCTGGATTAATTGCAACGTGTATGTGTGTGAATAATATATAATGAAACGGTTGGGGTGGGCATCTAGACCGGCCGGCCGGCTAGTGTATAGCTTGTGTACGTGTCTAAAAACTGATATGTTTGGGGTCAGGACTTTTGGGTTTGGGGTGATTTTTTTCAACAATCTAGCCGGTTACCACACCCGGACAGGCAGTGTACGTGTTACGACTAATTAATAATCAGGCCATTAGTATATATTCTACATAAGTTAAGTAACACTGTTTTATATGAAATCTGGTTTAGCGCATAGTGTAGGGCTGGCCGTTGACATGCATGGGACATGTTCTCCTAGAGCATGTACATATATTATTTAAGCAACTGTGTGTAAGGATTTTTCTACAGTCAAATGTTTTCATACACAATATAATTACGTATGTGTCCTATATATAAAAACCGCTGAAATTAAATAGCGTATATGCTATAGCTTCCTAAGGAGGATGTGCCACTATATAGATAGATATTATAGTCCGCTATTTATAACAATATTTTACATACATAAAAGAAACCAAGAGTGCGTAGTGCCGGTCTTTCTACGTTGTGAAAATGCATGGCCGGCCGCACCAGTGGTCAAAATGGACAACATCATAAATAATACTACCTCTATTTTTAAAAATTGACAATATCAAAAAAAAGTTAACGACGTCATATATTTAAGAACGGAGGCCCTTGCTTACTCAAGAAAATTAAACAAGGCAGAAGTACCATATGGTATAGTGTTTTTAATAAATACGTTTGCAATAATGGCTTTTATTGTTCATGAAAGATACATGTTCTTCCTTTTGGAGGCTAGCTGGTGGGTGCGTACGAGTTAGTAGGGAACTGTACGTTGTGTAACCTGCAGGCCGCGTCCTACCCAGGACGTACGTGTGCTAGCTAGCACGTATGTTTTCTTACCATATAGTCAATCTTTTCTTACTCTACCCTTCGATTTACCGGCATGATTCCCTATTTAGTCATTTATTAGTTTTTTTTACCAAAACTTCTTCAGACGACCAACCTCCCGTCGTCGTCGTCGTCATTTTTCTTCTTTCCTTGGCATCGCAAAGCCAAAGTGATGGGAACTTTGTTAGCCGTCATCCCAGGGTGCGTCAGCAATTCTTTCTGAGAAAGGTCGGCAAAAGCGCGCTTTACCAAAATATACTAGTCGAGTAAATGTAAAAGGATATTTACAGAGAGAGAACATATCTAGTGCATTGGTACACATGGTGTACATATTAAATCATCATCACTTATTTTAGATCTAACATCTCTAGTTGTTTGGTATATATGTCACATCCGGCTTTAAGAAACAAAGCTAGGTGCATCTCATACATGCGCCAAGAAAACAACATACTCCCTCCGGTGCAGTAAAAGAAGTCATACTGCGCGTGACCGAGCGTGCACAAAAAGAAGTCATAGCGCGCGTGGGTCTGGGATTTGGACGTTGTTGCCCCTAGTAATTACACAAAAAAAGATGCATTTAAGAGGAATCGAACTTGAGACCTCCAGTCTAGAATGCCTTGGAGCTGCTGCAGCAACCAATCAGGCCTGATTGTTTTAGTGACGTTAATGCACCCATATCCCTATTTAATAGGGGCAAACAGGGAAAACTCTATGATAATTAATCACTCCTTGGTATGCACAATCATGTCCTAAACGACTACCTTTACTGCACTGGAGGGAGTATATAATAACAGAGTGTATAGATATAAATGTCACAATAACATCAGAGTGTTTATTACATAGCGGAAGACTTATTACAAAATAAAATAATAAAGATAAAACGAACTAAGGATCGTCGGCGCCAATGTCAACTGAGAAACGCCACCTATATCAGATCATACTCCTCGCCTTGTGGCTTCTCCTGAACCACCTGCTCTTCTCCTGTGGGGGGTGTGAGACAGCAAGGGTGAGCTCACACATGATCATAGCTCAATAAGTTGTGGGGAACCGGTGGACATAAACTCACAAAGGTGTGAGTTCATGTGATGTGTAAGGCTCAATCAATGACAGGGGTTAAAGCTGAGCATTGCTTTTAAGTAGTTGGTCAAAGTTTTATTAGCAGTTACTAAGTGTAAGTGAATACCAAACCTTAAATAAAGTAATAGAACAAAATTAATAATAAACCCATGCAATGCAAATGACAAAATTGAATTTAAGTTCCATAATTTAAACATCAAAGAGTCCTGAGCTGCTCATGACCGTGAGCTCGGCTAGTATACCAGTTTTACACTCTGCAGAGGTTGTACCCTTTACCCACAAGTCATGTTACCCATCTGCCAAGGGGTCGCGACTCCCATACACCTCTACCTAGGAAGCGCGGCAGGGCAACACTACGAGGCCTTTACAAAGTTTCACTAGCACTAGTAGAAAAGAGCTCAAAGCCTACGGCACCCATATATTTTTACAGACGGATCCGGTTATCCACCGACTGTGCTATTTCTAGTGGCGGTTTCTTAAGAAAACAGCCACTAGAAATCGTATTTCTACTGGCGGTTCCTTAAGAAAACCGCCAGTAGAAATCCATGATTTGTAGTGGCGGTTTTCTTAAGGAACCGCCAGTAGAAATACGATTTCTAGTGGCGGTTCCTTAAGAAAACCGCCACTACAAATCATTTTTATCCTTAATTTTTCGAGTTTTTCAAACGACCTCGTATGACAAAACCACCAAAATAAAAGTTGTAGATCTTTAAAAGTTATGAAACTTTGTAGTTGACAACTTTTTTATTTGAACTCATTTCGGTTCTCAAAAATTGAATCTAAGTATGTCAAATTTAAAATTCAAATTTTGCAAACTACCTCGGATGAAAAAAGTGTCAAAATAAAAGTTGTAGAACTTCAAAAGTTATTTATCTTTGTAGTTGACAACTTTTTTATTTGAATTCGTTTAGGGTCTCAAATAAGCAATTTATACTCAAATGGTTGTAATATGTGGAGAAAACAACTACAAACTAGACACAAGGCATGTCATAGACGGAGTGGTAGTGGAGGGTACGCGCGATGGTGAGGTCTACGGTTCGATTACTAACAACCGCGTAGCATGCGAAAAATGCCACGACTTGCGACTTCGACGGAGACGGGCGGGTGGGGTGGTCCTAATACAAATAAATGTTTTTAATATTTTTAAAATATGTTTTATGTTTCCTGGAAACGATTTGCACTGGCGGTTTTATTACGTCGACCGCCAGTGAAAATCGATTTTCACTGGCGGTTTACGCCTGTAAAAATAATGATTTTTACTGGCCCCTAGCACTGGCGGTTACGATAAACGCCACTAAAAATAGGTTTACGACCGCCAGTATAGATCTTCTCTGTACTAGTGTAGCTTCCGAAAACCCGCTACAGTTTATGGGAAGAGCACTTGCAAGAATCCCCCGTCTGACCGCCATCGCAGCAAAATCAACCCGAGAACCTCCTTGCATGCAACTCCCCTACTGCCCTTGCCCCTTTCGGGTAAGGTAGTCTTCCACTAGCTTTCCTAATTAGTCAGCCAAGGGCGTCCCATTAAACCCTTATGGTGGCACGTGTTTCTCAAGTTAAGCTCTATGTTCCAATTAACATTAATGAATTTGACATGAACGTAAATAGAATAACAAGAATAATTGGAACATAGATATAATAAATGATTATCCCAAAACCATGTAAAGCAATAGCAAACTACCCAAGTGATTCAGGGGTAAACAAGGTAATGAGATAAACAATCTAGGGTGACCTATCGGGTCCCATCAAAATTAACCTATGCATGAGTAAGTGATATTAAAGAACATTATTAGGTAAAAAGTGGTCAAGGGCATAACTTGCCTTCAATGAGCTCCTGCTCAGCTACTTCAACCTGCTGCTCACCAGGATCCTCGGTCACGTGCTCTTCTACTCGCCACAATACAAGCAAGCACAGTATATAGAGAAAATTAACATCACACCAAACATGTAAACAAAATACACAGTGATAGTCTACTCATTAAAATAAAATCCTAGGAACAGGAATCATAATTTTTCGAGTTATAGATTTTAAGTTATGAATTTTCAAAGGTTTTATGTGTTTAAAATAGGATTAAGTGTGAGATTAATTTTCTTACTGTTGTCATGATAAAACAGAGACACTAAGTGCTAGATAATAAAATTACAAAATTTTAGGAACTGGAATGGAGTAATTTGGAGTTCATATGCATTTTCTATGAATTATTGAAGTTCTAGCAATTATTTATTCACTAAAAATCTATTTCTATTTTATTTTCTCTGATTTTACACTGCTCTGGACTGGGCCTCATTTACCAGAAAATACAGGGGCTAACCCGCAAGATTCCTAAGACTCAGTGAATAGTCAGAATGGACCGCGGGTTGAATCACCTAAAATACAGGGTCTCTTTTGCATTAGCGCCGGCCGAAAGGGTATCTTTTAATCTGGATCGTCCGATCTGAACTCTAGAGCCCGGATTAGAACTGGCCCCCCCTAATGAGTCGATATGCACAGAGAATCGTCGATCCTGCAATCGACGATCACGATCAGACGCGCGAAAGGGTATACACAAGTCCAATCTCAAACGTTGGCAGGGATCCAACGGTGTCCAAGCGCCGCCCCAAACCTGCAGCTTAGGTTCAACGGCACGGAGGACCACGGCGGCGCATTCTACCGGCGTTCGGCAACTCGGCACCTGGTGACCGACGTCAACCCAATACCAGAGGAAAAGAATGGGTGAACCACCCAGAATTCGATAGAGACCACCCATCCATGGATTACTGCCCGCAGAATACACATTTATGGCCGGAGGCGGGTCCGCGACGGGGCACTGCTCCGGCGAGCAATCGCCAGAGGTACGTCACATTTCTCCGAACGAAACTAAGCGCACAAGAAGGAGAAGGTGCAGGCGCATACCCGCGAGAAGAATTTCGGCTAGCAGCACGGCGGAGATGGCCTTCCAGCTCCAACCGGTGGCACGGATCGACGGTCACGCCGCCACTCCCTTCGTCCCGACTGTGGCGTGCAGTGAATTGCAGCGTGGAGCCTAAGCCAGGGTCGTTCGGTGGGGAATAAAGGGTAAGGAGGCCGCAGGGCTGGCTTTAATCACCTTGCGCTCCAGCAACAAACCTCCGCAAGGCGTCCGCCATTGTAGCGCGCGCGGTTGTGGGTGGTCCGGGAAGGAGGTGGCGCGCCCGACGGAGGAGTCGCTTCCAGGTGGGACCCGCATGCCATATTCACCATCCACGCGCACGCACCAGAGACTGGTTCCAGCTGACCGCAAGGGTCCATAAGTCGGCGCACGCGGGCGGTGAAAGAAGCGAACGCGAGGGAACCTGATGGGTGGGGCCCGCATGACAGTTAGTGCACGCGGGGGGAGCGGCTGACGAAACGGGCCCGCTTGTCGGCGCCGGGCGCATGAAGGTTTGGGCTGCGCGGAGGAATTGGCCAAATGGGCTGAATTGGTGTCTTTGGGGCCCAACCGTGGGGTTTCTTTTTTTATTCTTCTTTTCTCATCTCCTTTTTAAATTCAAAATTTTAAATTCCCTTTCCAACTCAAACTTCATGATAAATTTGTTCTCTCATTAAAGACTCGTCTTGGACATGGTATGAATAAATTTGTCTAAGTTTGGTATTTATTTTGTGATAAGTAGTGCTTTCTTTCTCCAATTTTAGAGTATCTTTTATATCTTAATTTCCCATTTGGGTATTAATGTAATTCTTCTCTCATTATTTTATGTTGTCACAGAATGCACACCATAAAAATAATATCCAGCATGATGCATAATTTCAATGGCATATATTCTTTTATTAATTATTTGCTTTTGAATATGGTGTTCACATGGGATGATGTATAAAGGTTAAACCCACACAAGGAGAAATTGTTTCTCTATTGATATTATTTCTAACAAATTACAGAGTGAGTGTTACAAATCCTACCCCCCTTAAAAATAATCTCGTCCTCGAGATTTAAGAAGTCCTAGGGAAAAGGTGGGGAAAATCTATGCGAAGCTCTTCTTCTCTCTCCCACGTTGCTTCATCTTCGCCATGGTGACTCCATTGTACTTTGCACATCTTTATCACCTTATTCCTTGTAACTCGAGTCAATGTATCCAAAATCTTGATCGGGTACTCCGTGTAGGTCAAATCACCCTGAACACTGAGCTCTTCCATCGGTAACTGTTCCTCGGGGACACGGAGACACTTCTTAAGTTGAGACACATGAAATACATTGTGCACATCCGATAGACTTGCTGTGGGGGACAGATATCCCTCGGGTCCACTAGCAGAGTAAAAGACCTCACGAAAGGCCCAAGGGCCCAATAAATCGTAAGGTCATTTCTTCATGGGCCTGGAGGGGAGGACAATCAGCAAAGCAAACCGATGTAAAGCCGGATCGACGCAAGTCCAGATAGGCCCCATAGCGTTGAGCGAGAAATCACAACAGAAGATCCGACTTCCCCGCGCTGGAGCACCATACAGTAGAACCAGGCGAGGATAGGTCGGCTGAATCATAGGGAGATAGACTCAAACAATTCACTATCTTTTAGGCGCACGTTGTTATCATATCCACATGTATCGCCCCACGGCCGAATATATAAGGCCCAGGGGCACCCCTTCAGAACGATCGAACACACTATCCAGACATCTACCTACACTTTCCACATCCTCGCTCTAGAGAATCACCTTGTAACCCATTACACAAAGCATCTTCGCCAGGACGTAGGGTGTTGCGCATCTCAAAGCGGCCCGAACCTGTAAACATTGTCTCTTGTCTCTCGTACATCCGGCATGAACCATTTTGCTACAGCGACACCACCCTACTCCTAAAGACACCTCGAGGGGCAACCCCTGGTGTGCGGTCGGACCCAAAACACCGACAGCTGGCGCGCCAGGTAGGGGTGTGTCAACGATCTAAGTTAGCTCAATGGCCGTCACCATCCACAGCAGGATCACCTTCCGTCCCGGATCCATGTTCTGCTTTGGAACGATCTCATCCATAGCCGACGAAAAGGGAATTCTACACCGCGTTGCAGATCCGCCGGGAAGGAAGCCTCCTCCAACAAACTCCAAAAATACCGAGGAAGCACTACCCTTAGCTCTCCGAAAGAAGATCGCCACGACAGCCACGCCATTCTACCCCGACGTTCTCTTCATCGGGAGAGTGGAGTCACCTCCCGTCTCTGACGACGAGCCGACCGCACCTAGGGAGGAACCAGCTCAGTGGGAATCCCGTTGTCGGCGTTTCGAGACCGGGGGGGTCCCAGAGCCGACGAGTGAAGTGTTGCCGCGTGCCCCAGCCCAGATGGGTCGACACGAGGCCGAGCGCGAAGGGGGGAAAGCGAGGAGGCAGGAGATGGGTCGTGAGAGAGGTGGAAATCCCGCGGCCTTCGTGTTCGTCCCGCGCCCAGGTCGGGTGCGCTTGCAGTAGGGGGTTACAAGCGTCCACACGGGGGAAGGAGCGAGCGGCCTCACGCGAGCGCCCGTCTCGTCCTCGTCCCCGCGCGGCCGACCCTCTCTAAGAGGGCCCTGGTCCTTCCTTTTATAGGCATAAGGAGAGGATCCAGATGTACAATGGGGGGTGCAGCAGAGTGCTACGTGTCTAGCGGAGGAGAGCTAGTGCCCTAAGTACACGCCATCGTGGCGGCCGGAGAGATTTTGGCGCCCGGTTCGTGTGATGTCGTGGCCGTCGGAGGAGCGCCGGAGCCTGGTGGAGGGACAGCTGTCGGGGCTGTCGAGTCCTTGCTGACGTCCTCTTGCTTCCGTAAGGGGGCCGAGAGTCGCCATCGTCAGGGAGCGTGCGGGACGCCATCATCGCCTATCTGGCGGAGTGAGCCAGATGGGACGCCGGTCTTGTTCCTCGTAGCCTGAGTCAGCTTGGAGTAAGGTAATGATGGTGCCTCCTGTTGATGTGGTCGGTCCGTGCCCTGGGTTGGGCGATGTGGATGCTCCTCCGAGGTCGAGGTCGGTCCGTCTTCCGTGGCCGAGGCCGAGTCTGAGCCCCTGGGTCGGGCGAGGCGGAGTCCGTCGTCTTCTGGGGCTGAGCCCGAGTCCGAGCCCTGGGTCGGGCGAAGCGGAGTTTGCCGTCTTCCTGGGCTTAGCCCGAGTCCGAGCCCTGGGTCGGGCGGAGCGGAGTTCGCCGTCTTCCGGGGCTTAGCCCGAGTCCGAGCCCTGGGTCGGGCGGAGCGGAGTTCGCCGTCTTCCGGGGCTTAGCCTGAGTCCGAGCCCTGGGACGGGCAGAGCGGAGTTCGCCGTCTTCCGGGGCTTAGCCCGAGTCCGAGCCCTAGGTCGGGCGGAGCTTCCTATGGTGTGCAGCTGGGCCTGACTGCCTGTCAGCCTCACTCTGTCAAGTGGCACCGCAGTCGGAGTGGCGCAGGCGGCGCTGTCTTTCTATCAGACTGGTTAGTGGAGCGGCGAAGTGACGGCGGTCGCTTCGGCTCTGTCAGCTGAGGGGCGCACGTCAGGATAAAGGTGTCAGGCCACCTTTGCATTAAATGCTCCTGCGATTTGGTCGGGGTGGCTTCTTGGCGAAGACAGGGCCTCGGGCGAGCCGGGAACGCATTCGCCGCTGGAGGGGGGCCTCAGGCGAGGTGGAGATCCTTCGGGGTCGGCTGCCCTTGTCCGAGGCTAGGCTCGGGCGAGGCGTGATCGAGTCCTTCGAATGGACTGATCCCTGACTTGATCGCACCCATCAGGCCTTTGCAGCTTTATGCTGATGGGGGTTACCAGCTGAGAATTAGGAGCCTTGAGGGTACCCCTAATTATGGTCCCCGACAGTAGCCCCCGAGCCTCGAAGGGAGTGTTAGCACTCGCTTGGAGGCTTTCGTCGCACTTTTTTGCAAGGGGACCAGCCTTTCTCGGTTGCGTTTTTGTTCCGGTGGGTGCGCGCGAGCGCACCCGCCGGGTGTAGCCCCCGAGGCCTCGGAGGAGTGGTTTGACTCCTCCGAGGTCTTAACGCTCCGCGCAATGCTTCGGCTGGTCTGGTCGTTCCCTCATGCGAGTTGGCCGTAGCCCGGGTGTACGGTCGGGTCCCAAGTTCTCGGGCTGGTATGTTGACGCTGTCAACGGTTTGGCCGGAGCCGGGTTTGCGAGAGCAGCCCCCGAGCCTCTGCACAGGGTGAGAGGGCGATCAGGGACAGACTCGACTTCTTTATATACGCCCCTGCGTCGCCTTTCCGCAAGGAGGAGGGGGGGAGAGCGCCATGTTGCCCTCGGTGGGCACTGAACATGGTGTCTCCGGTGAGCTGCAAGCGGGTGATCCGAGCGGACGCCCGTGCCCCATTCGTTAGGGGTCGGCTAGGGGCCCAGAGGCGCGCCCAAAAGTACCTGCGGGTGATCTGCCAGACCCGGTCCCCTGGTGACGGGGTCCGAGGGCTCGATGCCTCCCTCTGATGGGATTCTGTTACAAGATCGTTCCCGCTGGTCTCGGAAATGTCCTAGGGTACCTCAGGAGCGCAGCCCGAGCCTTGGTTATGTATCGAACGTACCCATGGTCATCCCTCGCTCTGCGTCTGAGGCGGCTGTGAACCCTTCGGGGGCCAGCCTTCGAACCCCTGATCAGTAGTGGGCGCGGAGCCCGAGTAGCCTGAGGCGGTCGTTGAACCCTTCCGAGGGGCCGGCCTTCGAACCTCTGACCAGTAGTGGGTGTGGAGCCCACGTGCTCTGAGGCGGCTGTCGAACCCTTCCGAGGGGCCAGCCTTCGAACCTCTAATCAGTAGTGGGTGTGGAGCCCACGTGCTCTGAGGCGGCTGTCGAACCCTTCCGAGGGGCCAGCCTTCGAACCTCTGATCAGTAGGGAGGCTCGGAGCCTGGTTCCTTCACAGGGAAGGATCCCTTTCGGGGTATCCCCCTTTCGCGGTCCCTGTTGCAAGAGAGAGAAAGAGGAAAAAAGGAAAAGGATACGAAATCGAACGACGCGGCGTACCTTTTTTGACGTGGTCATTATGGCGAAGGCGAAGCGTCGCTCGCTTCTCCTGCTAGAGGTGCCGCCTGTCCTGCCGCGGAGTTAATGCGACGGGGTGAGTGGTTCGCGGGGCAGCCGTTGCGCGTGCGCGAGCCGTTCGAGGAACGGAACACGGGCGCGCTGTCTTCACGCCGTGAGAGAGGGTTCTCTCGCTGCCCCCGGATGGGACGTAAGCTTGGCTGACGACGTGACCGCTGCTTCTGCCTGCCGTCGCTGCCGGCCCAATTATGACCGCATTTGACCGTCGCGCTTGGCTGGCATTGCAGGGTCGCCTCGAGTCGCGGTATTGTCTCCGCAGTCGAGGAGGCATGGTAGTGGCGTGAGTGGTGGTGCAGTTACTCATACGTAGCAATCGGCGCACCAGTTGCATGACGCGTGGGCCTGGTCCTCCAAGCTAGGCGCGTTGGAAGTCGAAGAGGTGCGCCCACTTGGCGCGGTTGCATGCCGCCTGCATGACTGCCCGCCCTTTCGCCCGCTGGTCTGGGCAAAAGTGGAGAGCCACTGGTAACCGCTGGGCGGTTGTACGCACCACGCGCGGCGGTTTGGCTTCTTCTGCCCTGGGCCGACTTGTATGACGCGTGGGACCCGGTCCCCGTGCCGTGGGGGAGGACCTTGGAGCATGTTGGAGAAGACTCAGCCCACGACGGCTGGGGACGCAAGTAGGGGGAGTCGCCTTTAAAAGGAGGGTGACCCTCTTGGAAGGCGACCATGTCTTCGTGCTCCCTTATGCATCGTGTCTTTCCACCTTCCAAGCCCCTGGATGGGGGATATCCGCCATCTTTCCGCTTCGTCGTTGGAGGAACGCAACTCTGCGGGAGTTGGTACCTTTCAGCCGTCGTTCGGCTTCAAGGATTTTCATCATGCAGCCCGGCTGCGCCCCTCCGCCGGCGGTCACCCAAGACGGTGACCTCCAGCCCCTGGATGGGGAGAGGCAGGCTGGGCTGCGATCTTGGTCCCACCCTCAGCTTCAAGGATGTTCATCATCCCCGCTGGGGTGGAGGCCGGGTTGAGCCGGGGCTCTACTTCCCGTGCGGGTTTGTGGGTCGGCCTCTCCTTCGGCGTTCGAGGGAGAGGGCGCTCACTGGCCCTGTGGGCGGGTCGGACTTCGACAACACGGGGCCGGTCGATGGCGGGTGCCGCCAGCCCCTGCGCGTCGGGCTTGTCGGCTTGGCTCCTGGTGCCCCCTTCTGCCGGAAAGCGGCTGCCGCGCCGTGTACACAGGAGGACCGCCCAAGATATCACGCGCTGCCACGGCGGCGTTCGTGTTTTGGGGCGGTTCTCCCTTTGCACCAGTACAGCGCCTCCACGCGGAGGTCGGTGCCTCACCCGCCCGGGAGGATCTGAGTGGGGATCTGCCGGAGGGCTGACGGCCCCTGTCGTCGGTGAGGTGGACGCGGCTCAAGAAGTCCCCGCTGCCGACGGGATCACCGCCGCCATCCGCGCTTCGAGCCTCCGGCTCTTTGTACTTGTCCTCACCCCTCGAGCGTCGGTGTGGGCGAGGACGAGATTGCAGCAGCATCCGCCCTGAGGCCCTCGCTGCTGCAGTCCGGCCACCCGGTGCGGGGGTCGTTGTCGTTGCTGGCGGAGCGGACGACGGCGAGCTGCCCGTCAGGCTTCTGCTGCTCCGCAGGCCCTTCCCCCATCGAGTGGGGTTGTTCGTACCTGCGGAGGTGGAACCGGAGTTCCATTTGTAATGGCACTTCGAATGCCAGTGTTTTTGTTCACTGTGGCTGTCGAGGCCTGAACATGTATGTAATTTCGGCACGGGGCCGTGTTTTTTCTCCATTTTCGAGCACTAAGACTCTCCTGTTGGTTGTCTGAACCGCTTTACCAAGCGCAAGTCGCCCCGTGTAAAGGTGACGAGTGAGGTATCCGTATCCCGGAGGCGTAGGAGTCCCTCGGCTCGGCCAGCCTTGTTGTCCGAGGCTTCCCTTGCTTAGTTAGAGGAAAGCCCTTGGCCGCTCTTCGATGAGCCGAGGCCAGGGGTAGCGGTGCCAACGCAAACAGAGGCGGAGTTGGCTCGAAAAGAAGACCAGGTCGGCCGGAGCCTGGCCGGGTCGTCCGTTAGCGGGACCAACACCGGAATCGACCTGCCGAGGCCTCGGGCCGGGCTGATGTCCTTGGGGGACAGCTAGCCGAGGCCCCGGGGTGACCGGCCGAGCCGCCTGCTCGGGCCGGATTCTTGGAGAAGACCCTGGCAGCGATGGCCCGGGCTTGGTGATGACATTGTCCTTTAGAGCGGAGACCCTCGGACCGCGTCGCCGTTCGAGGCTAGGTCGGACCTCGCCAAAGGTGTTGTCGATGCCGAGGGTGCTGCCGCTCCCTTTAGCCGCCAAGATCCGAGCCTGCAGGATCGGATTATCTTGTAGCGCGTGTTTTCTGCGGCCGCCGAGGCCGAAACACACCCTCTCCGTATTGTAAAGCCGCGTCTCCCTTCCTCTTGTTTCGAGTATCTGGACTTTTTTGTTGGTAACAGAACTGTTTGTGCGAGCGAAAGTTGCTTCTCACGGAAGGTGATGAGTGAGGTATCCGTATCCCGGAGGCGTAGGAGTCCCTCGGCTCGGTCGGCCTTGCCGCTTACGCGCACTCTTACCCGTCCATGGGGTTCTGTCACCGACGCAGTCGAGAAGGCTCGAAGAATCGCTCTGGCGGAAGGGCTTCTGAACATGAAGACTTGTTCGGTCTGCGGAATCACTTATCCGAACGTGAGTTACTTATGGCAGAAGGTGATGAGTGAGGTATCTGTATCCCGGAGGCGTAGGAGTCCCTCGGCTCGGTCATCCTTGGCTGCTTACGTGTACTCCGTCGTTTTCAGGATCCACTTTTGAAGTAGTCGAAAAGCACAAAAGACATTCCGGCGGAAGAGATCTTTTTTCGAGGAAAATTTCAACGCAGAGGGGGTTCCCCCCTTTTAGCCCCCGAGGGACGGTCGGGCTTTGCCGAGGCAAGGCTAACCCTTCCTTGATGACTAAACTTTGCGTGGGAGCGAGGTATATGAACAACTTGAAAACATCTTAAGGGTAGAAGCGACATAGCTGTTGGATGTTCCAAGCGTTGCTGTAGACCTCGCCTTGACTGTTGGCCAGCTTGTAGGTTCCGGGCTTTAGAACTTTGGCGATGACGAATGGCCCCTCCCAGGGGGGCGTGAGCTTGTGTCGACCTTGGGCGTCTTGTCGCAGCCGAAGCACCAGGTCTCCCACTTGGAGGTCTCGGGACCGGACCCCTCGGGCGTGGTAGCGTCGCATGGACTGCTGGTACCGCGCCGAGTGTAGTAAGGCCTTGTCCCGAGCCTCTTCCAGCTGGTCCAGCGAGTCTTCTCGACTAGCTTGGTTGCTTTGGTCGTCGTAGGCCCTCGTCCTCGGGGAACCGTATTCCAGGTATGTGGGCAAGATGGCCTCGGCCCCATAGACTAGAAAGAACGGCGTGAAGCCTGTGGCTCGGCTCGGTGTCGTTCTCAGGCTCCAGACCACCGAGGGGAGTTCCTTCGTCCATCGCTTGCCGAACTTGTTGAGGTCGTTGTAGATCCAAGGCTTGAGCCCTTGTAGAATCATGCCGTTGGCACGCTCTACTTGCCCATTCGTCATGGGATGAGCTACGACGGCCCAGTCTACCCAGATGTGGTGATCCTCGCAGAAGTCCAGGAACTTTCTGCCAGTGAACTGGGTGCCATTGTCGGTGATGATGGAGTTCGGGACCCCGAAACGATGGATGATGTTGGTGAAGAACGCCACCGCCTGCTCGGACCTGATGCTGTTCAGGGGTCGGACCTCGATCCACTTGGAAAATTTGTCGATGGCGACCAACAGGTGCGTGTAGCCCCCGGGTGCCTTCTGCAAGGGGCCGACGAGGTCCAGACCCCACACAGCAAAAGGCCATGTGATGGGTATCGTCTGCAGAGCCTGAGCGGGCAGGTGGGTCTGCCTTGCGTAGAACTGACACCCTTCGCAGGCGTGGACAATTCTAGTGGCATCGGCTACCGCCGTTGGCCAGTAGAAACCTTGTCGGAAAGCATTTCCGACAAGGGCTCGAGGCGCTGCGTGGTGGCCGCAAGCCCCCGAGTGTATTTCTTGGAGGAGTTCCTCACCTTCGGTGGTGGAGATGCATCGCTGGAGGATGTCTGAAGGGCTGCGGTGGTAGAGCTCCTTCCCTTCTCCCAGCAAGACGAATGACTTGGCGCGCCGCGCCAACCGCCGAGCTTCGGCTCGGTCAAGGGGTAGCTCTCCTTGGTGGAGATATCGCAGGTACGGGGTCTGCCAGTTTTGATCAGGCGTGACCCCACTTTGCTCCCCCTCGACGCGCAGCGTTTCGCCCTCGGGGGCCGAGGGTACCTCGGGCCGAATCGAGGGTGCTTCGGGCGGAGCCGAGGTTGCCTCGGACTGAGCCGAGGGTGCCTCAGAAGGTGCCGAGGGTACCTCGGGCTGGGCCGAGGGTGCCTCGGGCTCGGGCGCGTCGTCGATCTTGATGGAGGGGTGATGCAGATCTCGGGAGAAGACGTCCGGGGGAACCGTCGTTCGCCCCGAGGCTATTTTTGCCAGCTCGTCCGCAGTCTCGTTGTAGCGCCGAGCGATGTGGTTGAGCTCAAGCCCGTAGAACTTGTCTTCCAGGCGCCGAACCTCATCGCAGTAGGCCTCCATCTTTGGGTCACGGCAGTGGGAGTTCTTCATGACTTGGTCGATGACGAGCTGCGAGTCACCGCGAGCGTCGAGGCGTCAGACCCCTAGCTCGATGGCAATCCGCAACCCGTTGACCAGGGCCTCGTACTCAGCTACATTGTTGGACGCCGGGAAGTGGAGGCGTAGCACGTAGCGTAGGTGCTTCCCGAGGGGCGAGATGAAGAGTAGGCCCGCGCCAGCTCCTGTCTTCATCAGCGACCCATCGAAGAACATGGTCCAGAGCTCCGGTTGGATCGGGGCTATTGGTAGCTGGGTGTCGACCCATTCAGCCACGAACTCCGCCAAGACCTGGGATTTGATGGCCTTCCGAGGGGCGAACGAGATTGTTTCGCCCATGATTTCCACCGCCCACTTTGCAATCCTACCCGAAGCCTCTCGGCATTGGATGATCTCCCCCAGGGGGAAGGATGACACCACAGTCACCGGATGAGACTCGAAGTAGTGTCGCAACTTCCGTCGTGTCAGGATCACCGCGTACAACAGCTTCTGAACTTGTGGGTAGCGGATTTTGGTTTCGGACAGTACCTCGCTGACGAAGTAGACTGGCCTCTGAACGGGCAATGCATGCCCCTCTTCTTGTCTCTCGACCACAATCGCGGCGCTAACCACCTGAGTGGTCACGGCGACGTAGACCAAGAGGGCTTCTCCGGCAGCTGGGGGCACCAAGATAGGCGCCTTCGTGAGGAGCGCCTTCAGGTTCCCGAGGGCTTCCTCGGCCTCAGGGGTCCAAGTGAAGCACTCGGCCTTCCTTAAGAGGCGGTACAGGGGTAGACCTCTTTCGCCGAGGCGTGAGATGAAGCGGCTCAGAGCCGCGAGACATCCCATGACCCTCTGTATGCCTTTCAAGTCCTGGATGGGCCCCATGCTGGTGATGGCTGCGATCTTCTCCGGGTTGGCTTCGATGCCTCGCTCGGAGACGATGAACCCCAAGAGCATGCCTCGGGGCACCCCGAAGACACACTTTTCGGGATTGAGCTTGACGCCTTTCGCCTTGAGACACCGGAATGTCACTTCAAGGTCGGAAAGGAGGTCGGAGGCTTTCCTCGTCTTTACTACGATGTCATCAACGTAGGCCTTGACCGTGCGACCAATGTGCTCGCCGAACACATGGTTCATGCACCGCTGGTACGTCGCACCCGCATTCCTCAAGCCGAACGGCATGGTGACATAGCAGTACATGCCGAATGGTGTGATGAAAGAAGTCGCAAGCTGGTCGGACTCTTTCATCCTGATTTGGTGATACCCTGAGTAGGCGTCAAGGAAAGACAGGGTTTCGCACCCAGCAGTGGAATCCACGATCTGATCGATGCGCGGCAGAGGGTAGGGAACCTTCAGACATGCTTTGTTCAGACCAGTGTAGTCTACACACATCCGCCATTTCCCCCCTTTCTTTCTCACAAGCACAGGGTTGGCAAGCCATTCGGGATGGAATACCTCTTTGATGAACCCTGCCGCCATTAGCTTGTGGATCTCCTCGCCTATGGCTCTGCGCTTCTCCTCGTCGAATCGGCGCAGAGGCTGCTTGACGGGTCGGGCTCCGGCCCGGATGTCCAGCGAGTGCTCGGCGACATCCCTCGGTATGCCGGGCATGTCCGAGGGACTCCACGCGAAGACGTCGGCGTTCGCGCGGAGAAAGTCGACGAGCACTGCTTCCTATTTGGGGTCGAGCCCGGAGCCGATCCGGACTCGCTTGGAGGCGTCGCTGCTGGGGTCGAGGGGAACGGACTTAACCGTCTCCGCTGGCTCGAAGTTGCCGGCATGATGCTTCACGTCTGGCACCTCCTTAGAGAGGCTCTCCAGGTCGGCGATGAGGGCCTCGGACTCGGCGAGGGCCTCGGCGTACTCCACGCACTCCACGTCGCATTCGAACGCGTGTTTGTACGTGGGGCCGACAGTGATGACCCCTTTGGGGCCCGGCATCTTGAGCTTGAGGTAGGTGTAGTTGGGGACGGCCATGAACTTCGCGTAGCAGGGCCTCCCCAATACCGCGTGGTAGGTTCCTCGGAACCCGACCACCTCAAACGTCAGGGTCTCCCTTCGGAAGTTGGAGGGCGTTCCGAAGAAGACGGGAAGATTGAGTGGTCCGAGGGGCTAGACGCGCTTCCCAGGGATGATCCCATGGAAAGGTGTAGCGCCCGCCCGGACCGAGGACAGATCGATACGCAGAAGCCCGAGGGTCTCGGTGTAGACGATGTTGAGGCTGCTGCCTTTGTCCATGAGGACCTTGGTGAGCCTGACATCGCCGATGACGGGGTCGACGACGAGCGGGTATTTCCCCGGGCTCGGCACGTGGTCGGGGTGGTCGGCTTGGTCGAAGGTGATGGGCTTGTCGGACCAGTCTAGGTAGACTGGCGCCGCCACCTTCACCGAACAGACCTCCCGGCGCTCTTGCTTGCGGTGCCAAGCCGAGGCATTCGCCGCTTGCCCACCGTAGATCATGAAGCAGTCGCGGACCTCGAGGAACTCTCCTGCCTAGTGACCTTCCTTCTTGTCGTCGTCGCGGGCCCTGCCACCCTCCGCGGGTGGCCCGGCCCTGTGGAAGTGGCGCCGAAGCATGACGCACTCCTCAAGGGTGTGCTTGACGGGCCCCTGGTGATAGGGGCACGACTCCTTGAGCATCTTGTCGAAGAGGTTGGGACCTCCGGGGGGTTTCCGAGGGTTCTTGTACTCGGCGGCGGCGACAAGGTCCGCGTCGGCGGCGTCGCGTTTTGCTTGCGACTTCTTCTTGCCCTTCTTCTTGGCGCCGCGCTGAGCTGATGCCTTGGGGGCATCTTCCGACGGGCGGCCCTGGGGCTGCTTGTCCTTCCGGAAGATAGCCTCGACCGCCTCCTGGCCGGAGGCGAACTTGGTGGCGATGTCCATCAGCTCGCTCGCCCTGGTAGGGGTCTTGCGACCCAGTTTGCTAACCAGGTCGCGGCAGGTGGTGCCGGCGAGGAACGCGCCGATGACATCCGAGTCGGTGATGTTGGGCAGCTCGGTGCGCTGCTTCGAAAATCGCCGGATGTAGTCTCGGAGAGACTCTCCCGGTTGCTGTCGGCAGCTTCGGAGGTCCCAGGAATTCCCGGGGCGCATGTACGTGCCCTGGAAATTGCCGGCGAAAGCTTGGACTAGGTCGTCCCAGTCGGAGATCTGCCCCGGAGGCAGGTGCTCCAACCAGGCGCGAGCGGTGTCAGAGAGGAACAGGGGGAGGTTGCGGATGATGAGGTTGTCATCGTCCGTTCCACCCAGTTGGCAGGCCAGACGGTAGTCTGCGAGCCACAGTTCTGGTCTCGTCTCCCCCGAATACTTTGTGATAGTAGTCGGGGGTCGGAACCGGGTCGGGAACGGCGCCCGTCGTATGGCCCGGCTGAAGGCCTGCGGACCGGGTGGTTCGGGCGAGGGACTCCGATCCTCCCCGCTGTCGTAGCGTCCCCCACGCCTGGGGTGGTAGCCTCGGCGCACCCTCTCATCGAGGCGGGCCCGACGATTGCGGTGATGGTGCTCGTTGCCGAGGCGACCCGGGGCCGCAGGCGCTGTGTTGCGCGTGCGCCCGGTGCAGACCGAGGCTTCCCGCATGAATCGGGAAGTCGCGGCACGATGTTCTGAGGGGTACCCCTGCCTCCGAGAGGCGGAGCTCTCGGCCCGCCGGACCGCGGCGCCTTCCAGGAGATCCTTGAGCTCTCCCTGGTTTCGCCGCCCCTCGGTGGTTGATGGCTCCGGCATCGTGCGGAGGAGCATTGCTGCTGCAGCCAGGTTCTGGCCGACCCCACTGGATGCGGGTGGCGGCCTGACCCTGACTTCGTCGGCGATGCGGTGCTGGAAGCCCTGGGGTAGATGACGCGTTTCTCCGGCCGGAGGTTGGCCTGCCCATGCCTGCCTGGTGTCCCGACGGATTGGCTCAAGCGCTCCTGCTCCATCGTCAAGCCTGGCCTGCACCCCGCGGATTTGCTCGAGTTGTGGGTCGTGACCCCCCGCCAGAACGGGGACCACAGCTAGCTCCCGCGGGATGTCAACGCGAGGTACCGGCCTAGGGAGATCACCGTCCTCCGGCATGCCGAGATGGTTGCCTTCGGAGGGACCCCCTAGATCGACGTGGAAACATTCGTGGCTCGGGCCACAGTCCTCGTCGCCGAGGCTATGGCTACCGTCGGAACAGTCGGAAAGGCAGTAGTCGCATGCGGTCATGAGGTCTCGCATGGCACCGGGGTCGCCAAGTCCGGAGAAATCCTAATGGAAACTGGGCTCGTCGTCTTCCTCGGACCCAGAGGGCCCGTAGGCCGAGACGTCCGTCAACCGGTCCCAAGGTGACCGCATTCGAAACCCCAGAGGGTTCGGATTCGCCTCTACGGGAGCGTCCGCCAAAGCGGAGCCGCCAGGCGGGTTGAGGCTAAATCTGAAAGGCGTGGGATGGGAATCGGTCAGTACCTCTTGGTCGACGGGCGGTGATGAGGTCACGTCGGGGGCTGACTGCACCGTCGTCTCAGGTACGAGGGCGACATCCAGCAAGCCTTTCGCGAGCGCGCTGGTGTCGTCCGTTCGCTCGGGGTTGACATGTCGTGGGGAGACAGTGCTCGTCTTCGTCGCAGGCGCGAGGCCAATGCCCGGCGCACCCCCCGTTGGAGTGCTGGCGTTGTCGTCTTGCTCGACGGCCGACGAAGCGCCGCCTCCTGCTTGGCCTTGGTTGCCCCGCCTCCTCCTCCTCCGTCGATGGGGAAGAGGACGGGGCGAGCTCGAGGGTTGTTCTTCCACCACGTGGGGAAGACGTCGTCGATCCCGCCGCCGGCGGGCGGACTGTCGGCCGCCATTGTCGCTGTCGCCCGACGGTGGAAAGAGTATCATGTCGTAGCTGCCGTCGAGGGACATGAACTCAAGGCTCCCGAGACGGAGCACCGTCCTGGGCCGGAGAGGTTGCTGGAGACTACCCATCTGGAGCTTGACGGGAAGCTGTTCGTCAACACGCAGCAGGCCCCTACCTGGCGCGCCAACTGTCAGCGTTTCGAGACCGGGGGGTCCCAGAGCCGACGAGTGAAGTGTCGTCGCGTGCCCCAGCCTAGATGGGTCGACGCGAGGCCGAGCGTGAAGGGGGGAAAGCGAGGAGGCAAGAGATGGGTCGTGAGAGAGGTGGAAATCCCGCGGCCTTCGTGTTCGCCCGCGCCCAGGTCGGGTGCGCTTGCAGTAGGGGGTTACAAGCGTCCACACGGGGGAAGGAGCGAGCGGCCTCACGCGAGCGCCTGTCTCGTCCTCGTCCCCGCGCGGCCGACCCTCTCTAAGAGGGCGCCCTGGTCCTTCCTTTTATAGTCATAAGGAGAGGATCCAGATGTACAATGGGGGGTGCAGCAGAGTGCTACGTGTCTAGCGGAGGAGAGCTAGTGCCCTAAGTACACGCCATCGTGGCGGCCGGAGAGATTTTGGCGCCCGGTTCGTGTGATGTCGTGGCCGTCGGAGGAGTGCCGGAGCCTGGTGGAGGGACAGCTGTCGGGACCGTCGAGTCCTTGCTGACGTCCTCTTGCTTCCGTAAGGGGGCCGAGAGTCGCCATCGTCAGGGAGCGTGCGGGACACCATCATCGCCTATCTGGCGGAGTGAGCCAGATGGGACGCTGGTCTTGTTCCCCGTAGCCTGAGTCAGCTTGGAGTAGGGTAATGATGGCGCCTCCTGTTGATGTGGCCGGTCCGCGCCCTGGGTTGGGCGATGTGGATGCTCCTCCGAGGTCGAGGTCGGTCCGTCTTCCGTGGTCGAGGCCGAGTCTGAGCCCCTGGGTCAGGCGAGGCGGAGTCTGTCGTCTTCTGGGGCTGAGCTCGAGTCCGAGCCCTGGGTCGGGCGAAGCGGAGTTCGCCGTCTTCCGGGGCTTAGCCCGAGTCCGAGCCCTGGGTCGGGCGGAGCGGAGTTCGCCGTCTTCCGGGGCTTAGCCCGAGTCCGAGCCCTGGGTCGGGCGGAGCGGAGTTCGCCGTCTTCCGGGGCTTAGCCCGAGTCCGAGCCCTAGGTCGGGCAGAGCAGAGTTCGCCGTCTTCCGGGGCTTAGCCCGAGTCCGAGCCCTGGGTCGGGCGGAGCAGAGTTCGCCGTCTTCCGGGGCTTAGCCCGAGTCCGAGCCCTGGGTCGGGCGGAGCTTCCTATGGTGTGCAGCTGGGCCTGACTGCCTGTCAGCCTCACTCTGTCAAGTGGCACCGCAGTCGGAGTGGCGCAGGCGGCGCTGTCTTTCTATCAGACTGGTTAGTGGAGCGGCGAAGTGACGGCGGTCGCTTCGGCTCTGTCAGCTGAGGGGCGCACGTCAGGATAAAGGTGTCAGGCCACCTTTGCATTAAATGCTCCTGCGATTTGGTCGGGGTTGCTTCTTGGCGAAGACAGGGCCTCGGGCGAGCCGGGAACACATTCGCCGCTGGAGGGGGGCCTCAGGCGAGGCGGAGATCCTTCGGGGTCGGCTGCCCTTGTCCGAGGCTAGGCTCGGGCGAGGCGTGATCGAGTCCTTCGAATGGACTGATCCCTGACTTGATCGCACCCATCAGGCCTTTGCAGCTTTATGCTGATGGGGGTTACCAGCTGAGAATTAGGAGCCTTGAGGGTACCCCTAATTATGGTCCCCGACACCCGTCGACGAAGAAATCGGCGCCGAAACATCCGGAGACATCACCAAGCCGGAGAACGGGATCTGGAGCAGCCTGTCTCGCGAGACGAGGTCTCGGAGATGGGAGAAACTCCGAAAGAACGCGTCTTCAGGGAACGAAGGAACTCCCGACGACGTGATCATCGACGAGCTCAGGAACAAGCCGAGCAAGATGCGAGGCAGCGCCGAGAAAATCCACTCTTCGGCCGTAACCTGAACCCCGACTTCGCCCGAGCCATGAACACGCCGAGTGAAGTCGGAGGAGTGCTAGCTCGGATAGCTGACGGACTCCCTTGGACTCCAGACGCCGAGGGCTATCGACGCCTGTTCACCCAGGCAGCAAACCATCTTCTACCTCTCGCTCACCCGCCGAACGACTTGCGACACGCCATCAACAGTCGCTGAGACGCGCGGAGCTCCATCAACGCTTCGCGTGAACGACGGCATGAGAACGAGATACGCTGCCGGGAGGAATACGACAGGGATCATGGCATCCCCACTCAGAGTCAAGCCACCAGAGCCGAATCGACAACGGCCTCGACTGGCGGAACTGCCCGGGGACGGTCGAGGAACCACAACAACTACTCCCCTCCCCGGGACAGACATCATCCCCGACGATAGGAGGACACATGCGGAGTATCCGCCCTTACTCCACACCTTAGGGTTATTCAATGGCCCCCTAACTTCAAGGTATCCAACGTCGACAAGTATGAACCTAAGCAGGATCCGGGAGGCTGGCTGGCCGTCTACACCACCGCCGCTCGAGCCGCTGGAGCATCCGAGGACGTGATGACTGCATACTTACCCATTGTCCTCGGGCAAGATGCACTACAATGGCTACGACATCTACCTCGACACTGCATCGACGACTGGAGCGACTTCAGTCGGCGCTTCACTGCCAATTTTCAGCCCCTCTCCGACAAACCAGCGCAACCATGGGACCTCAAATCCATCAAGCGCTGGGGGGACGAAACTCTCCGATCGTACCTCAAAAGGTTCCAGACCATGAGAAATCGTATCCCTGAGGTCACGGAGGCGGCCGTGATCGAGGACTTCTACAGAGGATCCAATGACTCGGCCTTTGTCCGAGCCATATTACAGAAGGCACCAACTACCTCCGAGGAGCTGTTCCGGGAAGCCGACCTCTACATCACCACCGACGAGCGAGCCCAGGACCTCATAGGAGGAGCAAAGCCCGCACCGGCAGCACCACGACGCGACGCGAACCAGCAACCTGACAAACGCTGGGAGAAGAGACCACGCGAAGAGGTACACGCCACCGGACCACCTGCCTCTCGCGCCCGGGGAGGACCTCGCGGAGGCGAGCGCATGCTGGACGACATCCTCGACGCCCAGTGCCCATACCACAAGGACATGCGCCACACTCTTCGGAACTGCCGGGATTTCAAGCATTCCGTTGGGCACGACCGACCCTTCCAACCTCTACCTCCTCCTCCGCCGCGGGGAGGACCAGAAGAACCACGACAACCACAGCAGCAGGAGGAGGGAGGAGGAGGAGCCTTCCCGCGCGTTGACAGGGAGGTCAACGTCATCTTTGGCGGACACGGATCGCAGGAGAACAGAAGACAACAAAAGCTCAACGATCGCCAGATATTGGTGGCGACCACCGGTCCTCCCGCCCCATACCGGTGGTCGGAGCACCCGATCACCTTCACTCGGGCGGATCAATGGCTCAACTTCGACCATCCGGGCAAATACCCGCTCCTCATCGATTCGGTGATCCGAGAGAGCAGGGTGAAGAAGGTGTTAGTGGACGGGGGGAGCAGCATCAACGTCACCTTCCCCCGGTCACTCCGAGGCTTAGGAGTTCACCTCAAAGAACTCCACGAGTCAGACACTCCCTTCTTTGGCATCGTGCCAACTGAGGGAGAATACCCGCTGGGCCACATCTACATGCCCGTCACCTTCGGGACTCCGGAAAACTACAGAACCGAGTTCCTGAGGTTCGAAGTGGCAAACTTTGACTACGGGTACAACGCCATCGTTGAGAGGCTGGGACTGGCAAAATTCATGGCCATTCCGCATTACACGTACATGATATTGAAGATGCCGGGACCGCAAGGAATCATAACTGTGCGTGCCAACCTCCAAGGCGCCGTGGAATGTTTCCGAGTGGCCATCCAGGCAGCCCTCACTACTAAACCGTCGGCAACTTCTTCGATCCAGGCAAACTCTAAGCCTGAGAAAGACCATACAGCACCGGCGAATGAAGCTCAAGCTGCGACCTCTATGCGGCCGACTGAAGAAACTAAAAGGATCAATCTGGGGTTTGCTGATGAACGCAAAACTACCATCATCAGCTCTAGCCTGGATGATAAATAGGAAAGCGCGCTCGTCCGGTTTCTGCAAGACAACCGAGACGTATTCGCATGGCAACCTGCGGATATGCCGGGAGTCCCGAGAGAACTGGCCGAGCACAAACTAAAGGTCTACCCCCAAGCAAGACCGATTCGGCAAAAGCTACGTCGTTTCATGCCCGACAAGGGAGAGGCCATTCGCGCTGAGCTGGCCGGCTTGGTCGCGGCTGGGTTCATTAGAGAAGTGTTACATCCCGAGTGGTTAGCCAACCCTGTTCTTGTACTAAAAAAGAATAAAGTGGATTGGCGCATGTGCGTCGACTATACTGATCTCAACAAACATTGTCCGAAGGATCCCTTTGGGCTCCCAAGGATAGATCAGGTGGTAGACTCCACCGCTGGATGTTCCGTGCTATCTTTTCTGGATTGCTATTCCGGATACCATCAGATCAGCTTGGCAAAGGAAGACGAAGAAAAAACGGCATTCATCACTCCGTTTGGTGCTTTCTGTTATACCTCCATGCCGTTCGGCCTCAAGAACGCTGGAGCGACTTATCAGAGAGCCATCCAAACATGCTTAGCCGATCACTGGGGCAAGTGTGTGGAAGCCTACGTAGACGACGTGGTAATAAAAACGGAAAACTCGGAAAACTTCATCGAAGACTTGCAGCTGGTTTTCAACAGTTTACGACGGTATCAGTGGAAGCTTAATCCCGAAAAATGTGTCTTCGGGGTACCAGCAGGGAAGCTACTCGGATTTATTGTCAGCCACCGGGGAATTGAAGCTAACCCGGAAAAGATTGAAGCTATCATGAAAATGGAAGCTCCACGATCACAAAAGAAGGTTCAACGACTTACCGGATGTATGGCCGCTCTGAGCAGATTTATATCCAGGCTGGGAGAAAAAGGTTTACCGTTCTACAAGCTGCTCAAGAAGGTGGACAAATTTCAGTGGACTTCAGAAGCGCAGGAAGCCTTGGACGCACTGAAAAAATTCTTGACAACCCCACCAGTACTGAAACCACCACGGCGAGCCACGTCAACTCAACCGGCTGAAGATCTGTTGCTATATATCTCTTGCATGACTCACGTGGTAAGCACCGCGTTGGTAGTCGAGCGAGCGGAAGAAGGACATGCCTACCCTGTGCAACACCCCGTTTATTTCAGCAGTGAAGTTCTGGGTCCCTCGAAGAAAAAGTATCCTCAAGTGTAGAAGCTATTATATGCAGTACTTCTAACTGCCCGCAAGCTGCGTCACTACTTTGATGACCACAAAGTCATAGTAGTCACCAGTTTTCCGATAGGGGATATTCTCCACAACAAGGAAGCCATTGGCCGAATAGCCAAGTGGGCCTGTGAACTGGGGTCTCATGACATCGAATTTCGACCTCGTACTGCCATTAAGTCTCAAGCATTGGTTGACTTCGTATCAGAATGGACTGAACAACAAATACCAGAGAACCCGGAAACTGCAGAAGTATGGAAGATGTATTTTGATGGCTCGCTGAAGCTGCAGGGAGCAGGTGCAGGAATTCTCTTCATCGCGCCCGGAGGCGAACACCTCAAATACGCCCTCCAGTTGTTATTTCCAGCCTCTAACAATGCAGCCTAGTATGAAGCCCTGATCCATGGACTTAACATCGCCATATCATTGAGCATCAAGAGATTAATGGTATACGGAGATTCTCTGGTGGTCATAAGTCAAATAAACAAAGAATGGGACTGTTCGAATGATTCGATGGGAAAATACTGCACCGCCGTCTGGAAACTAGAAGATAAGTTTGAAGGTCTAGAATTTCATCATGTGGAGAGAGATCGAAACACGGCAGCCGATGTATTGTCCAAGTTAGGATCCAGCCGAACTCAGGTCCCACCCGGAGTCTTCGTGCAAGAAATACCACGACCGAGCATCTCAACAGATCAAGCAGAAGAATGTAATATTGTGGATCAACCCGAGTCAGACTCTAACGACTGGAGAAGGCCGATCATCAGATACATAAAGAACGAAGAAGAACCAGATGACAAAAATATAGCCGAACGCATCGCCAGACAGTCAGCCCACTACACACTCATTGGAGAAACATTATACAGAAGGGGTGCATCGGGCGTCTTCATGAAGTGCATTCTCTCATCCACTGGGAAGCAACTTTTAGATGAGGTCCATGCTGGGCAATGTGGAATACACGCGGCGTCCAAGACACTAGTCGGGAAGGTCTTCAGGTCAGGATTTTATTGGCCAACAGCGAAAAACGATGTAGCCGAGTTAGTTCAGAGGTGCGAAGCTTGCCAGTACTTTCAAAGCAACAACATTTACCATCACAGAAATTGCAGACCATACCAGTAACCTGGCCCTTCGCATGCTGGGGACTGGATATGCTTGGACCTTTCAAGAAAGCTCAAGGAGGGTACACTCATGTACTGGTAGCAATCGACAAGTTCACCAAATGGATAGAATTCAAACCCATTGCTTCCTTAACCTCAACCAAGGCCGTGGAATTCATACAAGACATAATATTCAGATTCGGAATACCAAACAATATCATAACTGACTTGGGATCCAACTTTACAAGTTCAGAATTCTTCGACTTCTGCGAGCAAAAGGGCATTCAGATCAAGTACGCTTCGGTAGCACACCCGAGGGCCAACGGGCAGGTTGAGCGAGCTAACGGGATGATACTAGAGGCACTCAGGAAAAGGGTCTTCGAAAAGAATGAGAAGTTCACAGGAAAGTGGATACGCGAATTGCCCTATGTCGTCTAGAGCCTAAGAACTCAACCTAGCCGAGCTCTGCATGGAAACACTCCCTTCTTCATGGTCTATGGATCAGAAGCAGTATTACCCGCCGATCTCAAGTTCGGGGCACCGAGATTGGTCTTTGAAAACATAGCAGAAGCTGAAGCTACTAGGCTGGAGGACATTGATGTACTCGAAGAAGAACGGCTGAACGCAGTAATTCAATCAGCATGGTACCAGCAGACTCTGAGACGCTATCACGACAAAGCCGTGCGACAACGATCCTTTTCAGTAGGAGATCTCGTCCTCCGCCGAATTCTAACGGGGGAGGGACGGCACAAGTTATCACCTTTATGGGAAGGACCATTCATAGTTGCAGAAGTCACTCGGCCGGGATCATATCGTCTAACCCAGACGGACGGCACAGAAATTGGGAACTCCTGAAATATAGAACACCTCAGGAAGTTTTACCCCTAGCTGAATTTCAAAAGCTATCGGGACAACAATGTACTCTGTAAAACGGGAGATATGTCATCAATAAAGAAGACTTCAAAGATACTCAATTTGTTCATGATTGACTAGCACTCTTACTTAACTCAGGGTGACCACTATGCCCTGCTAACGGAGCAATCGGCTTAAGTCGGCAAAGACTTAAGACGGTGCAACATGCTCACGCTTACATAACTCGGGGTGACCACTATGCCCTGCTAACGGAGCAATCGGCTTAAGTCGACAAAGACTTAAGACGGTGCAGCATGCTCACGCTTACATAACTCGGGGTGACCACTATGCCCTGCTAACGGAGCAATCAGCTTAAGTCGGCAAAGACTTAAGACGGTGCAACATGCTCACGATTACATAACTCGGGGTGACCACTATGCCCTGCTAACGGAGCAATCGACTTAAGTCGGCAAAGACTTAAGACGGTGCAACATGCTCACGCTTACATAACTCGGGGTGACCACTATGCCCTGCTAACGGAGCAATCGACTTAAGTCGGCAAAGACTTAAGACGGTGCAACATGCTCACGCTTACATAACTCGGGGTGACCACTATGCCCTGCTAACGGAGCAATCGGCTTAAGTCGGCAAAGACTTAAGACGGTGCAACATGCTCACGCTTACATAGCTCGGGGTGACCACTATGCCCTACTGACGAAGCAATCGACTTAAGTTGGCAACGACTTAAGGCAATGCGACATACTCACGCTTACGAAACTCGAGGGATGACTTATATATCCCGCAAACAAGTCTCAAAAACCATTACACAACCTTTTTACTGCTACAAATTTATGCACTGTTGAACTCTAAAACAGTAGGAGAATAGCAACATCATTCAAATGCTAAACTGATGTCCTCTAAAAAATATATGATCGTGCTAACCGCGCGCTCAAAGCACGCGAAACATTTCTCTATTTCATGATGTCTTTCTCAGGAGCCACCGACGAGGAAGGGCGACTTGAGGAATCAGGCGCAGCATTCACATCAGCCCTTATGTCTTCAGGAACAACTACACCAGGTCTCCTCATCAAGATTCGTCCCGCTCGTATGGCCTTATCCATGGCCCTGTCGCGCTGGGCTCTCAGAGTAGTGGAAGTTTGTTCAGCAACCTTGGCAGCTAATCGAGCGTTTTCTAGCTCCTGCGTGATGGATTTCTTGGAAGCACGAAGTTCTTTGATAGTAGCATCCTTAGCCGATATCAACTGTCGAAGAAGGATCACATCATCTGTGGATTCCTGCAGTCTGTAGCGAAGATTATCCAACTCCTCCATGGAAAAACGATGACTCCTCTCCAGGATGGTCAGCGAGTTGCTAGAATCGCGATACAGTCTGTCAAGATTATCGCGAGATGCAGCAAGGGCACGTTTCTCTTCCTACAAACAAAAATCAACTCCTTTCAAACATCAAACAAACAATAGGAACACAACAATGCAAGGTTCAGCTTCACAAGTCACCTTTTCAGAATCAAGCTGAGTGCGCAGAGAAGAGCTCAGTGTATTGGCGTCATCTAAGGCAGCAGAAACCTGAGCTAGTTCGGTCTGGCTTTGAGAATACTTTTCTTCAAAGTCAGAGCACCGCTGGACCAGCTCAGCTAGATCTCAGGAATGTTTTTCTTCAAGAGTGGAAATTTGCCGAGTCATATCTAGCAGGAAATAATCAAACAAAAAGGATCAGGATATAAAGCAGTTCAGTAATGCAGAACAAAGAGAAGCAGAGAGACACTAACCAGCGTTGGTCACCTCCAAGTCAGAAACACGTTGTTGAAGTATCACCGGATTCCAACGTGCAAGAGACAAAGCTCCTTCTGGAACAGAAGCACCCTGCAACCTCAGCTGACTAGCCATTCCGTCTACCAAAGCCTGATAAGAAGAACAGATGAGTGTAATGACAGCAGTTCACATAGCGCGAAAGTCAAGACAAGATATATTACAATACCTGAAGATTGGAAAAGAACGAAGGGGCTCCCAGATCATGAGAGATCAATTGATGGCCTGGCGTAAGGTCACCACCCGAAGCAGTTGGCAACAAGCCAGCAGAAACCAACTCAGTGCCATCAACAGGGCTCAAGACTTGGCCAGCGGGGACGCTGCCCTCCAAAGCGACTCCCTGGTTCGAAGCTTGGGCGACCACCACACAGCCGGAGTGCGGGGGCGATCCCGCATGAACGTCCATGGAAGTACAAGAAGGGGACCTTGCTAGGCCACCCTCGGGGGCTGGGTCGTAGTTTTCATTACCCACGTGAGCCGGATCATCTCCGGCAGTACCCTCGGGGGCTGGACAGTGGCTTGCACTTTCCACCCGAGCCGAGTCACCCTCGGCAACACCCTCGGGGGCTGGGTAAGCGTCGACACCATCCTTGAGAGCCGAGTTCTCTGCAGTGGCCACCTCTAAGCCTAAAGGCCCCTTAGTTGCTTTCATGGGACCGAGATGATCCAAATCAGTCTCCTGGCCCTCAAGACCGCGCGCTAAGGTCGATGAGGCGCGGGATGACCTCAACCCAGCATCGAGCACGTCGGCACAAACCTCCATCACACTGTCGTCCGCTGGCTCTAACAAAAGGTCTTCTGGAACCATATCCTCTAGGGTCTGATCAAAATTGGCCAGAGATAACTCCTGTAAGCCAACGAGGGTTGACAAAGCAGGAGAAGGAACTCCACTACTCTCCCCACTGGCAATATACCGTTGACTGTTCTTCTGGGTCAGAGGGACCTCATCTTCTTCGTCCCTGTCATTTTCATCAACAACATAAGCAGCACACCCATTGGGATCAGCAGCAGATGGAGCACACCCATTGGGGTCAGCGACAGTGAAATCAGGCATGGGAACCTCCTCAGCAGCAGGAGCCGAGGGACCAGCACCCCGATCCAATCTAGACACTTGCCGGAGACGTCTCTTTTTCTTTTTCTGCTCATCTGCAGAAGGACCAGGTTGATTGGCTCGGCAAGGGCGTCTTGAGCGAGCACTGGCAGGCTTCTGAACATCCAAAGTTACACTAGCTTCTGAAGGAGGCGCCACCACCAATGTCCCAGCAGGAGCAGCATCAGGGGAGTCCTCAGCCAGCAAATCAAGCATAGCACTTATTTTTGCATCACTAGGATCCAAAGGCACCTCGAAGTGGACTTGCCGTTCGTCGTTAGGAATTTCCCCGAGCGAAGCAACCAATGTGTTTACCTCGTCAACAGAGGGTCACACTCTAAGGCCCAAACCGCCATCAGTGACAGGTGGATTCGACACAAAAAGAGTGAAGGTCTTGGGTGTAACACCCGGTTTTAAAGAAACAAAGCCGGGTGCATCTCATACATGCGCCAAAGAAGACAACATATATAATAACAGAGTGTATAGAGATAAATGTCATAAACATCAGAGTATTTATTACATAGCGGAAGACTTATTACAAAATAAAAGAATGAATATAAAACAAACTAAGGATCGTCGGCGCAAATGTCAACTGAGAAACGCCACCTAGATCAGATCAAACTCCTCGCCCTGTGGCTCCTCCTGAACCACCTGTCCTTCTCCTGTGGGGGGGTGTGAGACAGCAAGAGTGAGCTCACATACGTTCATAGCTCAACAAGTTGTGGGGAATAATGTGGCATGAACTCGCCAAAGGTGGGAGTTCATGAAGTGTAAGGCTGGTCAATGAAATAAAGGCTGAAGCTGAGCATTGCTTTTATAAGTTGGTCAAAATTTTATTAGCAATTACTAAGTGTAAGTAAATACCAAACCTTAATAATAATAAAGAAAAGTAATAGTAAAATAATCCCAAATGCAATGATATGACAGGTTAAGTTTAAGTTCCATAGATTAATCATGTGAGTGTCCGAGCCGCTCATGACCGTGAGCACGGCTAGTATACCAGTTTTACACTCTGCAGAGGTTGCACATCTTTACCCACAAGTCGTGTTACCCATTTGCCACGGAGTTGATCAGACTCCATACACCTCTACCAAGGAAGCGAGGCAGGGTACCACTACGAGGCCTTTACAAAGTTCCATTAGCTTCAGACTACCCGCTACAGTTTATAGGAAGCTCCAGTGCAGTAGGAAGCTCCAGTGCAGGGTTCTTGTCTGACCGCCATCGCAGCAAAATCAACCCAAGGACCTCCCTACACTGACCACTCCCCTACTGCCCTTGCCCCTTTCGGGTAAGGTAGCCCTCCACTAGCTTTCCTAGTTAATCAGCTAAGGGCGTCCCATTAAACCCTTGTGGTAGCACTGTTTTCCCGGGTGGTTCTCCATGTTCCCATTAACATAATGATCTTATCATGAACATAGAATAATGAACAAATAATAACAAGTGTAATCATGAGTAGTGAATACCTTTATACCCAAAACCATATAAAGCAATAACATGTACTACCCAAAACTTTAGTAGTAAAACCAGTGGTGAAACAAGGTATAAAGATAGTCAAATCTAGGGTATCCTATTGGGTCCCATCAAAATTAACCTATGCAGATCATTATGATTAATAAGAACATGAATCGGTAAAAGAAGTGATCAAGGGCACAACTTGCCTGGCACTTGAGATTCCAGGTACCAATTTGCTCAGATGACACGTGTCCTCGCGCTAGTCGTAGCAATACAAACAAACATGGTATAGATAAAATTAACATCACACCAAACATAAGAACAAACTGAATAATAATAATCTACACGTTGAAACGAGATCGTGGGAACGAGAATCACTAAATTCGGAGTTACGGTTATTTAATTATGATGTTCTGAAGTCTTATGTGATTAAACAAGAAAACTCAATTCTAGGTCGATTATAAATCATGTGAGAAAGATAATTGAAATAATTAACTAACTTTCTCTTGATCAAATTATACTTGATTAGAAAACATATTCTAGCTCCCATTATAATCATAGACATAGTAATCTTTAGTTAGTGAAATAAATCTACTAAACATAGGATAAATAGATGACTAATATAAAAGTATATGATATGATATAATTAGGGCTAACACTGTGTAGGCAATTTTATTTCGAAGCTAACGCAACTTGAACTGGTCAAATCGGAGTTAAAACGAATTAACAATGTATTAAACAAGTTTTAGATTTATTTGTATAATAAAAACCAATTTTCTTGGGCTGTGGCTACTAATTACTGAAAGCTCGGGGTGCGTTCTGTAAATTCCAAGACTGATCTGAAGGGGTTTTTGAACTTGTATGAACCGCGGGTTGTTTTAACACAAGGGCAGGGGCTCTTGTGCAAAACGTATCGGTCGAAGGGGTATGCACAATTATCGACCATCCGATCTAGGATCGATGGCCCAGATCCATTCTTGAACCGGTACACACACGGTTTAATCGTGATCGATCGCATACGATCCGAAGGCCCAGGTTTCGTTGCTACACGATCTAATCGCATGCGTTGATTTCCAATCCAACAGTACAAACGACATCTCCTTCTCCACAACCCTGCCATACCCGGATGGCCAAACGCGACAGTGCCCACGCGCTAAGGCGGAGCCATGGCCAGCCGACAGCCCCAGCAACCCCAACACGAAGAGAAAGGGAGGGCGCAAGACGGTGGGGGGTCTTACCGAAGATTTGTAGCCACGAGCACTGCCCACGGTCGAGCTCAACACAGCGGCGGAGGATAGTTGCGACGGCTCCCAGGTCCGATTTCGCCCCCGAACGGCAGCAGGGAAAACGTTGCCCATGGCCAAGCGACGAGATCCGCGCGAGTTGGCCACGACGGTCACATCTTCTCGGCGCGGCAATGCACATGTGATTGACTACAGCGACGTCGGCTTCCCCCTGGATCTCTCCCATCCATCAGCCATGGAGGCCCACGCACGCGAAGCTCCCTAGCGGCAGCGCGGTGGAGTCCTCTGCGTGTTCTCCGATTGGAAGTGAGGAGGAAGAAAGCGGGGGCACCTGTGTCTTTATCCAGCTGAAGAGGATATGGCAGGCGCACGACAGATGGAGGTTGAGCGCAACGGCCATGCCGATTTTCCCGGCCACAAGCTCCCAGCGCATACGGCGGAGGTGGTTACGGACGCAACCAGCTCGGTTCACTTGTTACCGGAGAAGAAGGAATGATGGGTGGGTCCCGCACGCAGTCACATTGCTCCTGAGCACATGCGGCAAAAAGAACTGGCCAGTGGGGCCCCGTGTCAGCGTGAAAAGAACTGGGCTGCGCAGTGGGTTTCCACCAGTGGGCCAAAATGGTGGTCGGTCGGCCCATGGAGTCTTTTATTCTTTTCTATTTTATTCTCTATCCCATTTTCTCTATTTCTAAGTTTAAATTTGAATTCAAACCTCTATGGTTCATCACTACAACTTATATTTTTGAATTTAGGGGTATTGGTTCTGGGTATATTTATTTATATATATATTATTTATATTTTCATAATCGTTCTATTTTTCTTCCTCTTCTCTCCTTTTTCTTATTTTCAAACTCAAATTTCAACTTAGGGTTTAATCCGACGTCTTATTATTATTATTATTATTATTATTATTATTATTATTATTATTATTATTATTATTATTATCCTTATTATTTTTATTTAATGCACATACAACCAAAGACCAACATGATGCATAATTTAGTATTGTGTCCATTGTTGATTTGTTTTATTTGGGACATGAGTGTTAGCATGTGATATAGAATAAAAGTCATCCACTTGGGGTGATCAACTCTTTCAAACCTCTATTTTCCTGGTTTACATTTTTGGGTATTACATTGGGAGAAGGCAGGTTCCATGCTGAATATGCCACTAGGGCGCCAATATTTGATACCTTGCCTCTAAGGATCATCTCAAGTCGGCTCACCAGGTCTACAGAGGGAATTCTCCTGTTGGTAACCCGAGTCGGATCAGTTAGGCCTCTATATAGATAAGCCGGGTATGCTCTGTCCTTCAACGGCTGAACATTCTTGAAAACGAAATCAGCAACCACAGCTTCAGCAGTCAGACCCCTTTCTTTCAGCAGTCCAACTTCAGCTAGCAAAGCCCTCGCTTCAGCTACCTCCTGATCCGTGGGAGACTCAGTCCAACTCGGAGTGCGAACATCCGGCTGTCTTCCCGACCGTGGAGGGAGGGAATTTCCATGGTTCTCAGCAATAAACCATTCCAAGCGCCATCCCTTGATACTGTCTTTGAGAGGAATTTCAAGATACTCAGTTTTCCTCCTACGGCGCATCTCCAAACTAGCACCCCCGACCAGCTGATGCTGAGCCTGTGGGGGATAGATATCCCCCGGGTCCACTGAGAGAGTAAAGGACCTCACGAAAGGCCCGAGGGCCCAATAAGTCGTAAGGTTATTCTTTCGTGGGCCTGGGGGGAAACAACCAGCAAAGCAGAGCGACGTGAGGCCGGATTGGTGCAAACCCGGACGGCCCATAACGTCGAGCGAGTGGCCACAACGGAGATCCGATTTTCCTGCGCTGGAGCCTCCATGCAGCAAAGCCACGTGAGGATAAGTCGGCGAGGGTTACGTAAAGGATAATCTCAAGAGGTTCACTATCTTTTAGCCATTTGTTGTTATCTTATCCATGTGTACCGCCCCACGGTCGAGTATATAAGGCCTAGGGGGCACCCCTTCAGAACGATCGACCATTCTTTAGCCAACCACATCAACTCTCTGTATTCTCGATCCAGAGAGCTCTCTTGTAACCGTATCCACCAAGCATACTCATCAGGACGTAGGGTGTTACGCATCACTAAGCGGCCCGAACCTGTAAATCTTGTCCACCGTCCCTCGTGCGATCGGCACGAACCATTTTGCTACAGTTGTTGACACCTTCCTACTCCTAAAACACCTTGAGGGGCAACCCCGGGTGTGCGGTCGGACCCAAAACACCGACAGCTGGCGCGCCAGGTAGGGGGTGTGTCGACAATCCAAGCTAGCTCAATGGCCATCTCCTTCTACAGCAAGATCACCCTACGCCCCGGATCTGTGTTCTGCTTCGGAACAATCTCATTCGTAGCGGACGAAGAAGGAATTCTGCACCATATCGCGGATCCGCCGGAAAAGGAATCTTCCCCAAAAAACTCCGAAAATACCGGAGAAGCGCAACCTCCGGCTCTCCGAAAGAAGATCACTACGACGGCAGCACCGTTCTACCCCGACGTCCTCTTCATTGGAAGAGCGGAATCGCCCGTCATCTCCGACGACGAGCCGACTGTACCCGGGGAGGAACCGCCTCAGCGAGAGTCCCGTCGATGGAGGAACCGGCGCAGGAACGTTCGACGACATCACGCAGCCGGAGAGCAGAATCCAGAACAACCTGTCTCGCGAGACGAGGTCTCGGAGGTAGGAGAAACCCCGGAAGAACGCGTCTTCAGAGAGCGAAGGAACTCCCGACGACGTGATCGCCGACGAGCTCAGGAACAGGCTGAGCAGGATGCAAGGCAACGTCGAGAGAATCCATTCTTCGGGCGCAATCTGAACCCCGACTTCGCCCGAGCCATGAACACGCCGAGCGAAGTCGGAGGGGTGCTGGCTCGGATAGCTGAAGGACTTCCTCGGACTCCTGACGCCGACGGCTACCGACGACTGTTCACCCAGGCGGCCAACCATCTTCTACCGCTTGCCCACCCGCCGAACGATCTACGACACGCCATCAACAGTCGCCGAGACGCGCGGAGCTCCATCAATGCTTCGCGGGAACGGCGGCATGAGAACGAGATTCGTCGTCGAGAGGAGTACGACAGGGATCATGGCATCCCGACTCAGAGCCAAGCTACCAGGACTGAGTCAGCAACGGCTTCAACTGGCGGAACCACCCGCGGACGGTCGAGGAATCACAATCACAACTCCCCCCCGGGACAGACATCGACCCCGACGACAGGAGGACACGTGCGGAGTGTCCGCCCTTACTCCGCGCCTTAGGGCCATCCAATGGCCTCCCAACTTCAAGGTATCCAATGTTGACAAATATGAACCTAAGCAGGATCCATGGGGTTGGCTAGCCGTCTACACCACCGCTGCTCGAGCTGCCAGGGCGTCCGAAGACGTGATGACCGCGTACTTACCCATTGTCCTTGGGCAAGACGCGCTGCAATGGCTGCGACATCTACCCCGACACTGCATCGACGTCTGGGGAGACTTCAGTCGACGCTTCACCGCCAACTTCCAGTCCCTCTCCGACAAGCCGGCGCAGCCGTGGGACCTCAAATCTATCAAGCGCCGGGGGGACGAAACTCTTCGGTCGTACCTCAAGAGATTTCAAACCATGAGGAATCGTATCCCCGATGTCATGGAGGCGGCCGTGATCGAGGACTTCTACCGAGGATCCAATGATTCGGCTTTCGTCCGAGCCATACTACAGAAGGCGCCGACCACCTCCGAGGAGCTGTTCCGGGAGGCCGACCTCTACATCACCGCCGACGAACGAGCCCAGGACCTCATCGGAGGAGCAAAGCCCGCACCGGCAGCACCACGACGCGACACGAACCAGCAACCTGACAAGCGGTGGGAGAAGAGGCCACGCGAAGAAGTGCACGCTGCCGGACCACCTGCTTCTCGCGTTCGAGGAGGGCCTCGTGGAGGCGAACGTACGTTGGATGACATCCTCGACGCCCAGTGCCCGTACCACAAGGACATGCGCCACACTCTTCGAAACTACCGAGACTTCAAACACTCCGTCGGACACGGCCGACCCTTCCAACCTCTACCTCCTCCTCCGCTGAGGGGAGGACCAGATGAACCACGACAACCCCATCGGCAGGAGGAGGGAGGAGGAGGAGGAGCTTTTCCACGCGTTGACAGGGAGGTCAACGTCATCTTCGGCGGACACGGATCGCAAGAGAGCAGAAGACAGCAAAAGCTCAATGATCGCCAGATACTGGTGGCGACCATCGGCCCTCCCACCCCATACCGGTGGTCGGAGCACCCGATCACCTTCACTCGGGCCGATCAATGGCTCAACTTCGACCACCCGGGCAAGTACCCGCTTCTCGTCGATCTGGTGATCCGAGAGAGCCGGGTGAAAAAGGTGTTAGTGGACGGGGGGAGCAGCATCAACGTCACCTTCCCCCGGACACTCCAAGGCTTGGGAGTTCATCTCAAAGAGCTCCACGAGTCGGACACTCCTTTCTTCGGCATCGTGCCGACGAAAGGGGAATACCCGCTGGGCCACATCTACATGCCAGTCACCTTTGGAACTCCGGAGAACTATAGAACCGAGTTCCTGAGGTTTGAAGTGGCAAATTTCGACTGCGGGTACAACGCCATCATCGGGAGGCCTGGATTGGCCAAGTTCATGGCCATTCCGCATTACACATACATGATACTGAAGATGCCAGGGCCGCAAGGGATCATAACTGTGCGCGCCGACTTCCAAGGCGTCGCAGAATGTTTCCGAGTGGCTATTCAAGCAGCCCTCACCGCCAAGCCGTCGATAGCTCCCTCCGCAATGGCGAACTCTAAGCCTGAGGAGGACCTCACAGTACCGGCGAGCGAAGCTCAGACCGCGACCTCTATGCGGCCGACTGAAGAAACCAAGAGAATCAACCTGGGGTTCGCCGATGAGCGCAAGACGGCCGTCATCAGCTCCAGTTTGGATGACAAATAGGAAAGCGCGCTCGTCCGGTTTCTGCAAGATAACCGAGATGTATTCGCATGGCAACCTGCGGATATGCCGGGAGTCCCAAGAGAACTGGCCGAGCACAAACTGAAGGTTTTTCCCCAGGCGAGGCCGATTCGACAAAAATTACGTCGTTTCACGCCTGATAAGAGGGAAGCCATTCGCGCCGAGTTAGCTCGCTTGGTTGCGGCTGGATTCATTAGAGAAGTATTACATCCCGAGTGGTTAGCCAATCCTGTTCTTGTACTCAAAAAGAATAAAGTGGACTGGCGCATGTGTGTTGATTATACAGATCTCAACAAACACTGTCCGAAGGATCCTTTTGGGCTCCCAAGGATAGATCAGGTGGTGGACTCCACCGCTGGGTGTTCTATGCTGTCTTTCTTGGATTGCTATTCCGGGTACCATCAGATCAGTCTGGCAAAGGAGGACGAAGAAAAAATGGCATTCATTACCCCGTTTGGTGCTTTCTGTTATACCTCCATGCCGTTTGGCCTCAAAAACGCTGGAGCAACTTACCAGAGAGCCATTCAAACATGCTTAGCAGATCACTGGGGCAAGCGTGTGGAAGCCTATGTGGACGATGTGGTAATTAAAACACAGGACTCAGAAGACTTCATCAAAGACTTGCAACTGGTTTTCAACAGTCTGAGGCGGTATAGATGGAAGCTTAATCCCGAGAAATGTGTTTTTGGGGTACCAGCCGGAAAGTTGCTCGGATTTATTGTCAGCCACCGGGGAATTGAAGCTAATCCGGATAAGATTGAAGCTATCATGAAGATGGAAGCACCTCGATCGCAGAAGAAGGTTCAGCGACTTACGGGATGCATGGCAGCTTTAAGCAGATTTATATCCCGGCTGGGAGAAAAAGGCCTGCCATTTTATAAGTTACTCAAGAAGGTGGATAAATTTCAGTGGACTTCAGAAGCACAAGAAGCTCTAGATGCTCTGAAAAAATTCTTGACAACACCACCAGTACTGAAACCACCTCGGCGAGCTACGTCAACTCAACCAGCTGAAGATTTGCTATTGTACATCTCTTGCACGACTCACGTGGTAAGCACCGCGTTGGTAGTCGAGCGAGTAGAAGAAGGGCATGCCTATCCAATACAACATCCTGTCTACTTCATTAGTGAAGTCCTCGGCCCCTCAAAGAAAAAGTATCCTCAAGTTCAGAAACTATTGTATGCAGTACTTCTAACTGCCCGCAAGCTGCGTCACTACTTTGACGACCACAAAGTCATAGTAGTCACAAGTTTTCCAATAGGGGATATTCTTCACAACAAGGAAGCCATCGGTCGAATAGCCAAGTGGGCTTGCGAGCTGGGATCTCATGACATCGAGTTCCGACCTCGCACCGCCATCAAAACTCAAGCACTGGTTGATTTCGTATCGGAGTGGACTGAACAACAAGTACCAGACAACCCGGAGACTGCAGAAGTATGGCGAATGTATTTTGATGGCTCACTAAAGCTGCAGGGAGCAGGAGCGGGGATTCTCTTCACTGCACCTGGAGGCGAACACCTCAAGTACGCCCTCCAGTTGCTATTCCCGGCCTCCAACAATGCAGCCGAATATGAAGCTTTGATCCATGGATTGAACATTGCCATATCATTGGGCGTCAAAAGATTAATGGTATACGGGGATTCTCTGGTAGTCATCAGCCAGATAAATAAGGAGTGGGATTGCTCAAACGATTCGATGGGAAGATACTGCACTGCCGTCCGAAAGCTGGAGGATAAATTCGAGGGCCTAGAATTTCATCATGTGGAAAGAGATCGGAACACGGCAGCTGATGTACTGTCCAAGCTAGGGTCCAGTCGAACTCAGGTCCCACCCGGGGTTTTTGTGCAAGAAATTCTGCAGCCAAGTATCTCAATGGATCAAATGGAAGAGTGCAACATCATAGATCAACCCGAGTCAGATCCCGATGACTGGAGAAGGCCGATCATTAAGTACATAAGGAATGAAGAAGAACCAGACGACAAGAATTCGGCAGAGCGCATTGCAAGACAGTCGGCTCACTATACACTTATTGGAGAGACATTATACAGAAGGGGTGCATCGGGTGTCTTCATGAAATGCATCCTCCCATCTACCGGAAGGCAACTCCTGGAGGAGGTCCACGCTGGACAATGTGGAATACATGCAGCCTCCAGAACACTGGTCGGGAAGGTCTTCAGGTCAGGATTCTATTGGCCAACAGCAAAAAACGATGCAGCCGAGTTAGTTCGAAGGTGCGAGGCCTGCCAGTACTTGTCAAAGCAACAACACATGCCAGCGCAGCAACTGCAGACCATACCAGTAACTTGGCCCTTCGCATGTTGGGGACTGGACATGATCGGACCTTTCAAGAAAGCTCAAGGGGGGTACACTCATGTATTGGTAGCAATTGATAAGTTCACTAAATGGATAGAATTCAAGCCCATTGCCTCCTTAACCTCTGCTAAGGCCGTGGAATTCATACAAGACATAATATTCAGATTCGGGACACCAAACAACATCATAACTGATTTAGGATCCAACTTCACGAGTTCAGAATTCTTTGACTTCTGTGAGCAAAAGAGCATTCAGATCAAGTATGCATCTGTAGCCCATCCAAGAGCCAACGGGCAAGTTGAGCGAGCCAACGGGATGATATTGGACGCACTCAGGAAAAAGATTTTCGATAAGAATGAAAAATTCGCAGGAAAGTGGATAAGGGAATTACCCTATGTTGTTTGGAGCCTAAGAACCCAACCTAGCCGAGCTTTGCATGGAAACACTCCTTTCTTCATGGTCTATGGGTCGGAGGCAGTGCTGCCCGCTGATCTCAAGTTTGGGGCGCCAAGGCTGATCTTTGAAAGCATAGCAGAAGCTGAGACAACCAGGCTGGAGGACATAGACGTACTCGAGGAAGAACGGTTAAACGCAGTAATCCAATCAGCAAGATACCAGCAGACTCTAAGGCGCTATCACGACAAGGCTGTGCGGCAACGATTCTTCTCAGTAGGGGAGCTCGTCCTTCGCCGAATTCTAACGGGAGAAGGACGACACAAGTTATCACCCTTATGGGAAGGACCCTTCGTAGTAGCAGAAGTCACTCGGCCCGGATCATATCGCCTCACTCAGATGGATGGAACAGAAGTTGGGAACTCCTGGAACATAGAACACCTGAGAAAGTTTTATCCCTAGCCGTACCTCAAAACTGCTGGGATAACGGTGATGTACTCTGTAAAGTGCAAATATGTCATCAATAAAGAAAAGGTCTCAAGGATACTCAATTTATTTACGATTGACTTGCACTCTTACTTAACTCAGGGTGACCACTATGCCCTGCTAACGGAGCAATCGACTTAAGTCGACAACGATTTAAGGCGGTGCAACATGCTCACGCTTACTTAACTCAGGGTGACCACTATGCCCTGCTAACGGAGCAATCGACTTAAGTCGGCAACGACTTAAGGCGGTGCAACATGCTCACGCTTACTTAACTCAGGGTGACCACTATGCCCTGCTGACGGAGCAATCGACTTAAGTCGGCAACGATTTAAGGCGGTGCAACATGCTCACGCTTACTTAACTCAGGGTGACCACTATGCCCTGCTAACGGAGCAATCGACTTAAGTCGGCAACGACTTAAGGCGGTGCAACATGCTCACGCTTACTTAACTCAGGGTGACCACTATGCCCTGCTAACGGAGCAATCGACTTAAGTCAGCAACGACTTAAGGCGATGCAACATGCTCACGCGTACTTAACTCAGGGTGACCACTATGCCCTGCTAACGGAGCAATCGACTTAAGTCAGCAGCGACTTAAGGCGATGTAACATGTTAGCGCTTACTTAACTCAGGGTGACCACTATACCCTACGAACGCAGCGATTGGCTTAAGTTGGCGGCAACTTAAGACCAGTGCAACATGCTCGTGCCTATATAATTCAGGGGATGATTTCCATATCCCGCAAACAAATTTCATAATCATCATGCGTCATTATTGCTAACTCATTAACTAATAAATTCTGATACAGTGAAAGAGTAATTATGTCGTTCGAATGGTAAACTGTGTCCTCTAACAAACACTCGATCATGCGAACCGTGCGCTTGGAGCACGCGAAATGTTTTCTCTATTTTGCAATGTCTTTTCCAGGAGCAACCGACGAAGAAGGACGACTCGAGGAATCAGGGGCAGCGTTCACGTCAGCCCTTATATCTTCGGGAACAACCACGCCGGGTCTCCTCATCAAAATTCGTCCCGCCCGAATAGCCTTGTCCAGGGCTTTGTCGCGTTGGGCCTTGAGAGTAACAGAAGTTTCTTCAGCAGTTTTAACAGCCAGTCGAGCATTCTCTAACTCTTGGGCAATGGATTTTTTGGAAGCCCGGAGCCCTTTGATAGTAGCATCCTTCGCTGATATCAACTGCTTAAGCCGGGTTACCTCCTCCATGGATTCTTGCAGCTTATGACGATGAAGGTCTAATTCTTCCATGGTGAAGCGATGACTTCTTTCCAAAATGGTCAGCGAATTGCTAGAATCTCGATACAACCTGTCAAGATTGTCACGAGAAGCGGCAAGGATACGTTTTTCTTCCTGCAAACACAAGTCAGTTCCTTCAAAACCAGGCAAGTAATAGGAGTGCAGTAAGGCAAAGCACAGTTTCGTATATCACCTTTTCAGAGTCGAGCTGAGCATGCAGGGAAGAACTCAACGCATTGGCATCATCTAAGGCGGCAGAGACTTGACTCAGCTCAATCTGACTTTGAGAGTACTTTTCCTCAAGATCAGTGCATCGCTGAGACAATTCGGCATGATCTTGAGAATGTTTTTCCTCAAGAATTGCAATCTGTCGAGTCATTCCTAGCAAAAGATAACCAAACAAAACGAGGTCAGAAGGTAAAACAGTCCACAACAAACGCGAAGAAAAGAAAAAAGGGCACTAACCAGCGTTAGTTGCCTCCAACTCGGATACACGACGATGAAGTGATACTGGATTCCAACACGAAAGAGACGAAGCCACTTCTGGGACAGGAGCACCCTGCAATCTCAGCTGGCTGGTCATCCCATCCACCAAAACCTGATGAGAAGAACAGATGAGCATAATGGCAAAAGTTCATGCAATGTAAAAATCAAGCCAAAAAACAGCACAGTACCTGGAGGTTGGAAAAGAATGAAGGGATCCCTAGATCAGGAGAAATCAGCTGATAACCAGGCGCAAGGTCACCACCCGAAGCAGTTTGCAACGGAACGGTGGGAATCAGTTCAGCGCCTTCAACAGAGCCGGACACCCGATCAGCGGGGACGCTGCCCTCTAAAGCGACACCCTGGTCCAAAGTTTGGGCCACCACCATGCAGCCAGAATGTGGAGGTGACCCCGCGTGAACGTCCATGGAAGTGCCGGAAGGAGACCCTGTCTGGGCACCCTCGGGGGCTGGGTCATAGTTGGCACTGCCCACTTGAGCTGGATCATCCCCGGCAGCACCCTCGGGGGCTGGGCAGTGGCTCGCATTCTTCGCCTGAGCTAAGTCATCCCCGACGATACCCTCGGGGGCTGGGCATGTGTCAGCACCATTCTTGAGGTCCAGACTCCCCGCAGTAACCACCTCTAAGGTTGACGGGCCCTCGGCTACTTCCATGGAATCAGGACAATCCAAGTTAGCATCCCGACCCTCGAGATCACGCTCTAAGGTTGACGAGGCACGAGATGACCTCAACCCAGCATCCGGCACGGCACCACAAGCTTCCGTTACATCATCATCCACTGGCCCTGATAACAAGTCTTCGGGGACCATATCCTCAAGAGTTTGATCAAAGTCGGCCAGGGATATTTCTTGCAGACCAACGAGGGCAGATAAAGCAGGAGAGGGAACTCCACTACTTTCCCCACTGGCGAGGAATTGCCGACTGTTCTTCCGAGTCAGAGGGACATCATTCTCTTCCTCTCTGTCGTCTTCATCAGCAACACAGGCAACACCCCCATTGGGATCAACGACGGATGGAGTACACCCATTGGGATCAGCAACAGACATACCACACCCATTGGGATCAGCATCAGTAGATTCAGGCACAGGAACCTCCTCAGCAGCAGGAACCGAGGGACCAGTACACTGATCCAAACTAGATACTCGCCGAATACGTCTCTTTTTCTTTTTCTGCTCATCAACAGAAAGATCAGTTTGACTGGTTCGGCAAGGACGCCTCGAGCGAACACGGACAGGTCTCTGAACATCCAAGGTTATACCGACCTCTGGGAGAGGCGCCACTGCCAATGTCTCAGCAGGAGTAGCGTCAGAAGAATCTTCAGCCAACATATCAAGCATGACATTCATTTCTGCATCATTAGGATCCAAAGGCACCTCGAAATGGACTTGTCGTTCATCATCAGGAATTTTCCCAAGTGAGGCAACCAAAGCATTGACTTCTTCATCAGAGGGCCGCGTTCTAAGGCCCAAATTGCCATCAGTCGCAGGTGGATTTGACACGAAAAGAGTGAAGGCTTTGGCAGGAGGCAGATTCCAGGCCGAGTATGCCACCGGAGCACCAACATTGGATACTTTGCCCCTGAGAATCATCTCCAGTCGGCTCACCAAATCTGCAGAAGGGATTCTCTTGTTGATAACTCGAGTTGGGTCGACTAGCCCTTGATACAGATAAGCCGGGTGGACCCTATCTTTCAGTGGCTGAATGTTTTTGAAAACGAAGTCAGCAACTACAGCTTCAGCAGTTAAACCTCTCTCTTTCAATAGTCCAACTTCAGCTAGCAGCACACTGGCTTCGGCTACCTCCTCGTCTGTGGGCGATTCGGTCCAGCTTGGGGTGCGAACGTCTGGCTGTCTTCCCGACCGAGGGGGGAGAGAATTTCCATAGTTATCAACTATAAACCACTCCAGACGCCATCCCTTAATGCTGTCTTTAAGGGGAATCTCAAGATATTCAGTCTTCCGTCCCCGGCGCATCTCCAAACTGGCACCTCCGACCAACTGATGTTGACCCCCGGCCATCCCAGGGCGACAATGATACAGGTGTTTCCACAAGCCAAAATGCGGCAGCACGCCAAGAAAGGCTTCGCATAAGTGGACGAAGATGGAAATTTGCAGAATTGAGTTAGGGTTCAGATGGGTTAGGTTGATGTGGTAGAAATCAAGGAGACCACGGAAAAAGGGAGAAATAGGAAGGCCAAGGCCGCGGAGAAGAAAAGGAGCGTAAACCACGGACTCGTGGGTATCCTCTGTCGGGACCGTAGTCCCGTGGCAAACCCGCCAAGAACAGAGTTCCCATGGAGGAAGAACCCCGATGGACACGAGGTGGAGGAGTTCGGCTTCGGAGATGATAGACATGTGGTTACCTGCAAAAGGCAACTGGCTGTTGGGATCGATCGGAGGAATCACCACAGCGGACGAGCTTGCGATTTTCCTCTTGGGAGCCATCTCGATTTTACCAGTGAGCAGATTGGAGGCGAGCGCAGGGAGGTTTCGGAAGCGGGAATGCAAGAACTAGGGCGCGGAAAGCAAAGGCGGCTAAAAGTGCAGCTCTTATAGGATATTCTCGGACCAGATACCGTTTCAAAAAGTGCCCAGTCATCACCCGGCAGTTATTTCCAAAATCCCAGCATGCCACGTGGTCATTCGGCAGTTATTTCCAAAAACTGGTGGGCCATCTCATCACTCGGGTGTTATCCTCAAAATAACTCGGCATTGCCTCTAAAATGCCGACGTCACCACTCAGTCACTCGGCGTTGCCTCTAAAACGCCGATCTTGAGCTCAATCGCTCGGCATTACTTCTAAAATGCCGACGGCGACCTTTGATCACTCGGCGTTGTTTCTAAAACGCTGATCTCGAGCTCAATCGCTCGGCATTACTTCTAAAATGCCGACAACGACCTTTAATCACTCGGCGTTGCCTCTAAAACGCTGATCTCGAGTTCAATCGCACGGCATTACTTCTAAAATGCCGGCGTCGACCTTCAGTCACTCGGCGTTGCCTCTAAAACGCCGATCTTGAGCTCAATCGCTCGGCATTACTTCTAAAATGCCGACGGCGACCTTTGATCACTCGGCGTTGTTTCTAAAACGCTGATCTCGAGCTCAATCGCTCGGCATTACTTCTAAAATGCCGACAACGACCTTTAATCACTCGGCGTTGCCTCTAAAACGCTGATCTCGAGTTCAATCGCACGGCATTACTTCTAAAATGCCGGCGTCGACCTTCAACCGCTCGGCATTGCCTCTAAGATGCTGATATAGTGCTCAGTCGCTCGACGTTACTTCTAAAAACGTCGATACAGACTGCAATATTGCTCGGCGGCTACTTCTGGAAGCGTCAGTATGATGATCAAACTGTTCGTCTATTGTCTCAAAAGAATCAGATTTATAATCAAACAAAACGAGTCATCAAGAGGAAACCAAAGTCATTCTTCATTAAGGGAAGTGGCAATACTTACAAATCAACTCATTATGAGTTGATACTTCCCTACTGCTACTACTACTACTACGCTACACTATACTACTCTACATTACTAATACTACTACATTATTTCACTATACTATTTCTAATCTATACTAATATCTAAAAGACCAGTGGCATCTAGCCACTGGCCCTGCCTCTGCCGCTGCCGCCGCCCTTGGTGCCGCCCCTGCTGCCGCCGCCCTTGGTGCTGCCCCTGCTGCCGCCGCCCTTGGTGCTGCCCCTGCTGCTACCGCCCTTGGTGCTGCCCTTGCTGCTGCCGTTGCCGCCGCCCCTGCCACTGCCGCTGCCGTCGCCGTCGCCACCGTCGTCGTCGTCGTCGTCGTCGTCCTCGTCCTCGCCGCCGTCGTCCGAGTCCTCCTCATCCGAGGAGTACTCAGACTCATCCGAGCCCTCGAGCCCGGAGCGCTCGACGGCCCGGATGTACGTCCAGACCTCCGCGGCTATCCCCTGGGAGTCGTCTGAATCATCGGACGATGCCGGGGGAGAGACGGGAGCCAGAGACCCCTCGGACTCGGAGGGGAACTCCTCCTCCGAGTATTCCGAGTCACCGAAATCCTCCGATGGAGGAGTCGGCTCGCGCTTGCGCTTGTTGTTTTTGCCCATGGTGGAAGCAAGCGGGAAAGAAGAGAAGGAAGCAGTAAGGAATAGCGAAGAGATGTGAGGAAACCAGAGGGGCAACAGCGTTATTTATAGAAGAGAAAGGCAACCGCTCACCTCCAACCGCGGTCACTGAACAGTGGCAAAGCATTCAATATACACTTCCACCCGTCCAAAGACACGTCAGGCGGCTGACGCCGTTTCATGCAGCACTACGCCCATTGGGACTCCAGTCAACAGCGCAAAGGATATGATTACACTCGCCGTCCCATCACATTACAACTCAGAAGCAGCCGACTAAAACACTCAGCGTACCAAGCCGTCCCTTGCCCACACCCATTGGGGGGGGGGACGCCCAGGAATTGTCAGTATATTTTTCAAAATGGTCACATCTGTGCAGAGCATGCAGTGAATGCCTCAAGACAAAAATGAGATATCAACAAGAGTTAGAGGGAAGCCAAGTATAGCCAGCAGAGTGCAAAATATGGTCGACAGACACGACTTGAAGACTAGACAGAGAACGTCCATCGAATGTCCAATCAGTTGCAGAGCAAATAAATTACGCTACCTAGCAAGATATGGAAGGATTGCAAGCTCGGCTGCAAAAGACAAAATACATGCTGACCTCTGAAGCATAATATTGATGACATAGCACGGATGACATCATGCCGACTTTTTTATAAGTAGAAAGAGTAATCTTCAGCAAAAGGACATAAAAAGAAGACCTTCAAGCGAATTATCCTCAAAAAATCCACTTGAAGGTCGGGGGCTACACCCATTGGGTGCACCTTCGGTGCACCCCATGGATTATCATTCTAAGCCGAGATCATGCTGATTTCTAAGAGCATGAGACAAGATTAAAAAGCCAATCCTCAACCGAAGTGAAGGAACACAAATGGAAATAATCTCCACTGAAGACCTTCGAGTAGATTATTTTCTAAAATCTACTCGAAGCTCGGGGGCTACACCCATTGGGTGCACCTCCGGTGCACCCAATGAAGTTCAGAATCCTACAAATAGGAATGCCGATCTCTAAGGCACAGGCACGAAACTAGGTTTTGGTCAACAAGTGATCGAAGCAGGAGAGAACAACAGGAAGCCATCTTTCTTCAAATCACCTGCAAGCTGGACCTGAGATCTTCGGGTTGATTACCTCTAAATTAACCCAAAGATCGGGGGCTTGTGGGGGATAGATATCCCCCGGGTCCACTGAGAGAGTAAAGGACCTCACGAAAGGCCCGAGGGCCCAATAAGTCGTAAGGTTATTCTTTCGTGGGCCTGGGGGGAAACAACCAGCAAAGCAGAGCGACGTGAGGCCGGATTGGTGCAAACCCGGACGGCCCATAACGTCGAGCGAGTGGCCACAACGGAGATCCGATTTTCCTGCGCTGGAGCCTCCATGCAGCAAAGCCACGTGAGGATAAGTCGGCGAGGGTTACGTAAAGGATAATCTCAAGAGGTTCACTATCTTTTAGCCATTTGTTGTTATCTTATCCATGTGTACCGCCCCACGGTCGAGTATATAAGGCCTAGGGGGCACCCCTTCAGAACGATCGACCATTCTTTAGCCAACCACATCAACTCTCTGTATTCTCGATCCAGAGAGCTCTCTTGTAACCGTATCCACCAAGCATACTCATCAGGACGTAGGGTGTTACGCATCACTAAGCGGCCTGAACCTGTAAATCTTGTCCACCGTCCCTCGTGCGATCGGCACGAACCATTTTGCTACAGTTGTTGACACCTTCCTACTCCTAAAACACCTTGAGGGGCAACCCCGGGTGTGCGGTCGGACCCAAAACACCGACACCGGCCATCCCAGGGCGGCAGTGATACAAGTACTTCCACAACCCAAAATGTGGCAGCACTCCCAGGAAAGCTTCGCACAAATGAACGTAAATAGAAATTTGAAGAATAGAATTGGGATTCAGGTGGGTCAAGTTAAGGTGATAGAAATCAAGGAGGCCACGGAAGAAAGGTGAAATCGGGAGAGCAAGACCGCGGAGAAGAAAAGGAACATAAATCATGGACTCATGGGTATCCTCTGTCGGGACAGTGACCCCATGGTAAACACGCCAAGAACAAAGCTCCCTCGGGGGAAGAACCCCGATGGACACAAGGTGGAGGAGATCAGACTCGGAGACAACAGACATGTGATTACCTGTGAAAGGCAATTGGCTGTTGGGGTCGACAGGGGGAATTACCGCAGCGGATGAACTCGAGGCCTTTCTCTTGGGTGCCATCTCGAATCTACTGGCGAACAGAGCGAGAGCTGAATTGCAGAGAGAATTTAGAGGCAGAAAAACAAGAACTAGGGCACGGAAAGCAGAGGCGGCTGAAAGCGCTGTATAAACAGGATATTCCTGAGCTAGATGCCGTTTCCAAAAGCGCCCAGTCAGCACCCGGCGGTTACTTCTAAAACACCGATGTGCCACATCATCACTCGGCGGTTACCTCTAAAACCCCGATGTACCACATCATCACTTGGCTATTATCCTCAAAAGTGGCCGACGCGGCCCGTTTTAACTCGGCTGTCATTTCTAAGACGCTGACGTTATCACCAATGTCTTCAGTTGCTCGGCGGCTATCTCTAAAGCGCCGATGATGTCTTCATTCGCTCGGCATTTGCCTCTAAAGCGCCGACAATGTCTTCAGTCACTCGGCAGCTATCTCTAAAGCGCCGATGATGTCTTCATTCGCTCGGCAGTTACCTCTAAAACACCGACGCAGCCTTCAGTCATTCCGTCGCTGACACAGTTTCGTAATCACTCGGACGCTATCTTAAAAGCGCAAATGGTGACAATAATAGCTCGGCCATCACAAAACATCGGCGTGATGCCCGAGTTATTTAGTTACTATCCCAAAGGAGTCAACTTCGTAAATAAAGCACGCGGAGGAAGGACTCAAAAACTCGGTGTTGATCATAATCGACAATTTAGTTGATTAAGGACTCAAAATCTGCACAGAAGGGACGAAACTGTTCTTCATTAAGGGAGTTTTCATACTTACAAATCAACTCATTATGAGTTGATAACTTCCCTACTGCTACTACTACTACTACGCTACACTATACTACTTTACATTACTAATATTACTACATTATACTACTTCTAATCTATACTAATATTTAAAAACCAGTGGCATTTAGCCACTGGCCTTGTTGCCGCCCCTGCTGCCGCCGCTGTTGCCCCTGCTGCTGCCGTTGCCGCCCCTGCTGCTGCCGTTGCCGCCCCTACCGCCGCAGTCACCGTCGCCGTCGCCACCACCGCCTCCGTCATCGTCGTCGTCGTCGTCGTCGTCGCCCTCGCCACCGTCGCCGCCGTCCTCCTCGGACGAGTCCTCCTCGTCCGAGGAGTCCTCCGACTCATCTGAGCCCGCGAGCCCGGAGCGCTCGACGGCCTGGATGTAAGTCCAGACCTCCGCTGCGAGCCCCTGGGAGTCGTCTAAATCATCAGACGACTCACGCAGAGGGATGGGAGCCGGAGACCCCTCGGATTCAGAGGAGAACTCCTCCTCTAAATACTCCGAGTCACCAAAGTCCTCAGACGGAGGAGTTGGCTCGCGCTTGCGTTTCTTGCCCATGGTGGAAATGCAGGTAGAAGAAAGAAGCAGGCAGTGGAGAACAGCGAGAGATGTGAAAAAACCAGAGAGGCAAAGGCACTATTTATAGGAAGAGAAGGCAACCGCCACTAGTACACAGAAGCTCTATAGTGGCGGTTCTAAACCTATTTACACTGGCGATTTTCAGTACCGCCAGTGCTAGGGGTCAGTGGAAATCGGCATTTCCACTGGCGGTTATTTTGGAACCGCCAGTGAAAAGTGCATTTTCACTGGCGGTTTTCTTAAGGAACCGCCAGTGAAAAGTGCATTTCCACTGGCGGCTGAATAAAGAAAACCGCCAGTGAAAATGCATTTCCACTGGCGGTTTTATAAAGCAAACCGCCAGTGGAAATGCACTTTTCACTGGCGGTTTTCTTTATTTAGCCGCCAGTGGAAGTTTTCCCGCCTTTTTTCAAAATTTCAAACAATACTGAATTATATATATATTTATTTACACACACACAAACATATATATATATATAGATCTATATTGATATTGAAAGCAACATGAAATTAAATTCTATCATACATTTATATACATCAAAGTATTCTGTTTACAACCATATATGCTTCATGCATTCTATACATCATAAGTTTTCACCTAAGCTCTAATAACTATCTCGGCTAAGAGATAATCTACTAATTTCTGTTAGTATTCTAAACTCTGGCAAAGCTAATGTTCCGGAAGCATCGTGATATTTTCCTTCTGCGGGAATGACCTCTTTCAATATGAATGTGCAGAGGTCCTCGACTATGCCATACAATGCAGCTTCGGTCAAGTTCTCCGGGTTTCCTCGTTGAAATTGCTGTAAAGGAATTTTATAAACATCATCTATTTATACTCAATAATAACACATTTGCATCTTTAATGACATAAATACATACTTGACTATTACTAATAATACCTTGTCAGGGTTCGTGATGTATCGTCCGTTCACTCTCATGAACTCGCACGCATAGAATCCACATAGGACCGATCCTTGTGGTTGCTTGTGGCACTACATAACGGGAGATTGGTTATTTAGTTGCAACATTGTGTATGATATGTATTCATAAAATCACATACTTACCGGCCAGTGATGATGGATGTCTAGTGGCACGCATTGTTTCGACAGGTCGTACTTTCCACCTCTCATCTTATAGAATCTATAAGCCCTGTGATCTCAAATAGAATCACCATGTTATTCTCAAATTTTAATCGATAAAAGTATGCATGCATAGAAAAGGCTTACAGCTCTAAGATGCTGAGGAATGTTGCATATGTCGAAGGGTCGAAGTTCAAGGAGTCGAGCACCAGCACCTTTCCAACCTTAGGATAAATGAGGAAGCATATCCAGTGGTCCCTGTACGAATCAAATTTGTGATGCATGTGTATTGAAATTATTAATTTTATTTATGCAAAATCACACTTACTTAAAGTTGTACGGGGCCATTATGGCTTCCCTGTCTTGAAATTGAAGCATTGCATGTCCTATGTAGGTGGCGTATCGAGCTTCAAAATCCTTCTTCATATCCTTTTGTAAGACCCAAAATTAGTAGAAAAAAAAATATAAATAAAGTATCATAATGCTTTGGAAATAAGGGAATAAGAAAGATGGGAAAAGAATTTTTCTTTTAAAAGAAACCATTTATACATCCCATGAAATAAATCACAAGGAGAATAAAACTTAAATTAGTAATTTTAAAATAGTATGGTTCATATTCACCTTTGGGTTTCAATTGATACATTTGAAAAATCTGAAAACAAATAGAAGTATAAATTTGAATTTGGAATAGAAAATAGAAAATAAATGGGAAGGGAAGAAAAGAGAAGTAATATGAAAACATGAGTAATATATTTGAACAAATATTCTCAAACCAAATACTTTTAATTGCACCAAAATAAACCAGTTACAAGTTTGAATTGAATTGGTATTTTAAATTTGAATTTGTGAAAGAATAGAAAGGAAAAATAAAAAGAAAAAGACTAAGACCTTACCTGGGCTGCCAACCTGGATTTCGGCCCATCTACTGTTCTTCCCCGTGCGGCCCAAGTCTCCAACCGGCGCCGACAGGCGGGACCGCCTTGTCAGCCGCACGACCCAAGCCCGGTTCTTCTCGCTTTGCTCTGGCTTACGTGTGGACCCCCTGTGTCAGTCGCGCTCCATCACTAACATGTGGGGCCCACTGGCCGGTCTCGCCTCCCCGCGCCCTCTCGCACTCGTTCCACTGGCATGTGGTCCCGCGTGGTCAGCGTGTTCTTCTCAACGGATCTCGCCGGTGTTGGCACGTTCGCGCCGCCCAAGTCGCCGCGATGATCGGGGAGGCCGTTCCCGACCTCAACTCGTGAGTCCGTGCTCAGCCAGCATATAAACCCGCACCGAATCCCGGTTTCGTTCGCCCTGTCCTCGCGCTTGAACACGACTCGCGAGCTCGCCCTCTAGTTTTGGAAGCCGCCGCCGAGGATAGCCGTCGTTGGGGGGTCTCGGCTCTCGAAATCGGGTCGTGGAGTGTCGTCTTCACCTGGGGAAGCCGTCTGTGCCCTCGATTTGGGTCGAACGCCGCCAAGACTCGAGCAATCGCTCGTCGCACTTCGATTCTCCGCCGTGGGCCGCGCGACACCGTGGCCAGCCGCGGTCATCGCTTCAATCACTGGTACGTCAACTCCTTGTTGTTCGTTAGGGCCCGGACATCGTCTAGCGCCGTTTAATTTGAATTTGGGGTGGTGGGGCGCCGGATTGAGTTCCCTCCGGCGGGGTCGCCGCCGCGCGCGTGTTCCTGGGTGCTCGGGTGTTCGCGTGGGAGAAGAAGGGCTCGTGGCCGTTGATCTTCTGCGCAACGGTCGAGATCAGACAGCCGCACACCCGTTCGAGCAATTGAATCGTGACCATAGATCTACGATCCCTCGGCTAGGATGAGATTTGGCTTCATTAAACAAGGACCGTAGATCTCGGATCGTAGGGTCAGCAGAGCGTACCGGTTCACTTAAGTCGGGTTCTGATCTGGGCCCTGGATTTCTAATCCGACGGCCTATATCACCCCGTACCCTTTCGCGTAGCACATCTTACAAAAGAGTCCTCGTATTATTGATGAATCAACCCGCCATCCTGAGTCACTATTCCCTGTGTCTCGGGAATCTTGCGCCGAGCCCCCTGCGCTTCTGTTTAATTGAGGCGCAGTCCAGTGGATAGGAAAATCCTAGAAAATGATTTAGAAAATGATTTTTAGTGTTAAAATAAATCAGAAACTTATTTAATTCATAACTAATTCATTTTAGCTCCTTTTTGACCCATTCCAGTTGCAATAATTTTGTTTTAATATTATTTACCACTTAGAGCCTCTGTTTTGTCATGAAAACAATTAGAAATTTAATCTCTCACTTAATCCATTTTAAACACATAAAACCTTTGAAAATTCATAACTTAAAATCTATAACTCCAAAATTAATGATTCCTGTTCCTATGATCTTATTTTAATATGTATATTATTAATGTGTATTTTGTTCTTATGATTGGTGTAATGTTAATTTTGCCTATACCATGTATGTTTGTATTGCTACGACTAGCAGTGAGGCCACGAGAACCTGAAGATCATACTGGTACCTGGAATCTCAAGTCCCAGGCAAGTTGTGCCCTTGATCACTTCTTTTACCCAGTCATGTTTCGATTAATCATAATGATCTGCATAGGTTAATTTTGATGGGACCCCATAGGTTACCCCAGTTTGTCTATCTTTATACCTTGTTTACCACTGAACTTTCTGGGTAGTACTTGCTAGTGCTATATGTGGTTTTGGGTATGAAGATTACACTATTCATGATTATACTTTTGTTATCAGTTGTTATTTGTTGTTCATGATAAGATCATTATGTTAATTGGAACATGGAGAACCACCCGGGAAAACAGTGCTACCACAAGGGTGGAATGGGACGCCCTTGGCTGATTAATTAGGAAAGCTAGTGGAAGACTACCTTACCCGAAAGGGGCAAGGGCAGTAGGGGAGTGGTCAGTGTAGGGAGGCCCTCGGGAGGATTTTGCTGCGATGGCGGTCCTGCAAGGGATTCCTGCATTGGAACTTCCTATAAACTGTAGCGGGTTTTCTGAAGCTAGTGGAACTTTGTAAAGGCCTCGTAGTGTTACCCTGCCTCGCCTCCTCGGTAGAGGTGTATGGGATTGGCCGTCTCTTGGCAGATGGGTAACATGACTTGTGGGTAAAGATGCGCAACCTCTGCAGAGTGTAAAACTGGTATACTAGCCGTGCTCACGGTCAAGAGCAGCTCGGACACTCACATGATTAAATTGTGGAACTTAAACTTAATTTGTCATATGCATTGCATCGCAGGTGAAGTTGTTACTTTTGTTCTATTACTTAATTGGGTTTGGTATTTACTTATACTTAGTAACTGCTAATAAAATTTTGACCAACTTTAAAAGCAATGCTCAGCTTCAACCATCCTCTTTGGTAAGCCTTACACTTCACGTGAGCTCCCACCTTTGGCGGGTTCATGCACATTATTCCCCACAACTTGTTGAGCGATGAACGTATGTGAGCTCACTCTTGCTGTCTCACACCCCCCACAGGTCAAGAACAGGTACCGCAGGATGAGGCGCATGGAGGATGCCGTGATGAGTTCGTGAGTGGTCTAGGCCGTCGTCTCCCAGTCAACTTTGGGTTGCTGGACCGTTGTCTCCTTATTATGTAATTATTTATTTTGTATAGAACTCCTGTTATATATAAATATGTGACATTCGATCATGTGCCACTATACATCATATGTGTGAGACTTGGTCCCAGCATACCTGGTGTTTATGTTAGCGCCCGGGTTTTGGACCCCTAAAATCCGGGTGTTACAGAAGTGGTATCAGAGGAATGTTGACTGTAGGACGAAACCTAGATAGAACTGGACAACCCTTACCTACTTACCTTTGCTACTCTGGTTCTTTTCTAAACTTGTCTTAATCTTTTCTCATCTATTTCTGCTTCACTCTGATTATTCTTACCATCTCCTTCTAAAGACAAATGTGGATTTCACACTTTGAAATCCTGTGCCTAAAGTGACCTTTAGGAATAGGAGACCTACTCTTAGGAACAAAAAAACAAAAATTATTTTTCTTTTATATAGATATCTTTGAACTTGAATGTTTGTTCTTATGATATTTGTCTGATTTGGATCTTTGATTGAGTGTGATTAGTTGTGGAGTAATGTCCACAATTACATCTGCATGTATGTATATATAAATAAATAAATAAAATTCATAACTAAACAACTTAGATTATCCTCTATTGAAGTGTATCTATTTTAAATGGATCCTTCTTACCTTAATAAATTCTTTCTTATCTTAACAAGAATCATCTTATCTTAAAGACTCCCTCATATCTTAATAGACTTATCTGATCTTAAAAGATTCTCTCTTATCTTAACAGATTCATGTTATCTCAAAAAGATTCTACCTTATTCTTAGAAACCTATCATGTCCTAATAAGCATGCTTATCCCCAACCACTTTGCTTATCTCATAACAGTGTAACAAACATGATCCGTTCTAAAATAAAATAAGTAGATCTTATCTAGTCTAATCTGAGTACCTTGATTTAATTCTAATCCCATCAAATCTGATCAGATCTAACCTAATGGACAAACATGTTAGATAATACTGGTAAAATAAGATCAGATTCTACTCTTATAAATATGTTTTAATCCAAGTTGGACTGAGATTCCAATTTAGACTAGACCACATACAACAACCTAGCCATATGCAACTACCTTAACCACCTGATAGTTGCATAACCCCTCTGTTTAACCCATCGGAGATTCTGATCTACCTACCCCATGTACCCACACCTATCTCAACTATGTCCCTAGTTATGGTAACACCAATACCCATTATCCTTGATGATAACATCAAACTTGACCGATACAATAGGTTACATAACTTATCCAACCAATCTAAAAACAAAACAACGAGACAGACTTTGCTTAAACTTATTTAACTCATAACCACCTATTAACCTATTTTGTTTACCTAAGAATCTGCCTTCACTACATGTCCCAAATTCGGATAACAACTTCGAGAATGAAGATTGAAGGTGATCAACCCATCAAATCAAGGAAGGATAAGATTCAAGCCAGATCTTCAAAGGAATCAAGATCCACAATCTTGGATGGAGTATTTCCTTACCCTAGCCTTTCTTGCCCAAACCTATCTATGCTTTAAAGGCATCTTCTATCCTACATAATAAAGTGGACATACATATATACACCCATGCTTTCCTAACCACCAGTTCCACCAAGCTACATAAACATATATATAGATTACGACTATTTGTAAGCTCTAAGTGTTACTTTAGTTAGTAGTTGATAATATACTATTTTAGTGGGAATAATAAGGTCTAATTGACCCCATGTATTGCTAATAAATTATGCATCATGCCAAGATTTTTCTTTGTGCATATGTTTTGAGATAACTTGGTTATATATTCTGTTCTTGCAAATCTCGAGGACGAGATTATTTTTAAGGGGGGTAGGATTTGTAAGACCCAAAATTAGTAGAAAAAAAATATAAATAAAGTATCATAATGCTTTGGAAATAAGGGAATAAGAAAGATGGGAAAAGAATTTTTCTTTTAAAAGAAACCATTTATACATCCCATGAAATAAATCACAAGGAGAATAAAACTTAAATTAGTAATATTAAAATAGTATGGTTCATATTCACCTTTGGGTTTCAATTGATACATTTGAAAAATCTGAAAACAAATAGAAGTATAAATTTGAATTTGGAATAGAAAATAGAAAATAAATGGGAAGGGAAGAAAAGAGAAGTAATATGAAAACATGAGTAATATATTTGAACAAATATTCTCAAACTAAATACTTTTAATTGCACCAAAATAAACCAGTTACAAGTTTGAATTGAATTGGTATTTTAAATTTGAATTTGTGAAAGAATAGAAAGGAAAAATAAAAAGAAAAAGACTAAGACCTTACCTGGGCTGCCAACCTGGATTTCGGCCCATCTACTGTTCTTCCCCGTGCGGCCCAAGTCTCCAACCGGCGCCGACAGGCGGGACCGCCTTGTCAGCCGCACGACCCAAGCCCGGTTCTTCTCGCTTTGCTCTGGCTTACGTGTGGACCCCCTGTGTCAGTCGCGCTCCATCACTAACATGTGGGGCCCACTGGCCGGTCTCGCCTCCCCGCGCCCTCTCGCACTCGTTCCACTGGCATGTGGTCCCGCGTGGTCAGCGTGTTCTTCTCAACGGATCTCGCCGGTGTTGGCACGTTCGCGCCGCCCAAGTCGCCGCGATGATCGGGGAGGCCGTTCCCGACCTCAACTCGTGAGTCCGTGCTCAGCCAGCATATAAACCCGCACCGAATCCCGGTTTCGTTCGCCCTGTCCTCGCGCTTGAACACGACTCGCGAGCTCGCCCTCTAGTTTTGGAAGCCGCCGCCGAGGATAGCCGTCGTTGGGGGGTCTCGGCTCTCGAAATCGGGTCGTGGAGTGTCGTCTTCACCTGGGGAAGCCGTCTGTGCCCTCGATTTGGGTCGAACGCCGCCAAGACTCGAGCAATCGCTCGTCGCACTTCGATTCTCCGCCGTGGGCCGCGCGACACCGTGGCCAGCCGCGGTCATCGCTTCAATCACTGGTACGTCAACTCCTTGTTGTTCGTTAGGGCCCGGACATCGTCTAGCGCCGTTTAATTTGAATTTGGGGTGGTGGGGCGCCGGATTGAGTTCCCTCCGGCGGGGTCGCCGCCGCGCGCGTGTTCCTGGGTGCTCGGGTGTTCGCGTGGGAGAAGAAGGGCTCGTGGCCGTTGATCTTCTGCGCAACGGTCGAGATCAGACAGCCGCGCACCCGTTCGAGCAATTGAATCGTGACCATAGATCTACGATCCCTCGGCTAGGATGAGATTTGGCTTCATTAAACAAGGACCGTAGATCTCGGATCGTAGGGTCAGCAGAGCGTACCGGTTCACTTAAGTCGGGTTCTGATCTGGGCCCTGGATTTCTAATCCGACGGCCTATATCACCCCGTACCCTTTCGCGTAGCACATCTTACAAAAGAGTCCTCGTATTATTGATGAATCAACCCGCCATCCTGAGTCACTATTCCCTGTGTCTCGGGAATCTTGCGCCGAGCCCCCTGCGCTTCTGTTTAATTGAGGCGCAGTCCAGTGGATAGGAAAATCCTAGAAAATGATTTAGAAAATGATTTTTAGTGTTAAAATAAATCAGAAACTTATTTAATTCATAACTAATTCATTTTAGCTCCTTTTTGACCCATTCCAGTTGCAATAATTTTGTTTTAATATTATTTACCACTTAGAGCCTCTGTTTTGTCATGAAAACAATTAGAAATTTAATCTCTCACTTAATCCATTTTAAACACATAAAACCTTTGAAAATTCATAACTTAAAATCTATAACTCCAAAATTAATGATTCCTGTTCCTATGATCTTATTTTAATATGTATATTATTAATGTGTATTTTGTTCTTATGATTGGTGTAATGTTAATTTTGCCTATACCATGTATGTTTGTATTGCTACGACTAGCAGTGAGGCCACGAGAACCTGAAGATCATACTGGTACCTGGAATCTCAAGTCCCAGGCAAGTTGTGCCCTTGATCACTTCTTTTACCCAGTCATGTTCCGATTAATCATAATGATCTGCATAGGTTAATTTTGATGGGACCCCATAGGTTACCCTAGTTTGTCTATCTTTATACCTTGTTTACCACTGAACTTTCTGGGTAGTACTTGCTAGTGCTATATGTGGTTTTGGGTATGAAGATTACACTATTCATGATTATACTTTTGTTATCAGTTGTTATTTGTTGTTCATGATAAGATCATTATGTTAATTGGAACATGGAGAACCACCCGGGAAAACAGTGCTACCACAAGGGTGGAATGGGACGCCCTTGGCTGATTAATTAGGAAAGCTAGTGGAAGACTACCTTACCCGAAAGGGGCAAGGGCAGTAGGGGAGTGGTCAGTGTAGGGAGGCCCTCGGGAGGATTTTGCTGCGATGGCGGTCCTGCAAGGGATTCCTGCATTGGAACTTCCTATAAACTGTAGCGGGTTTTCTGAAGCTAGTGGAACTTTGTAAAGGCCTCGTAGTGTTACCCTGCCTCGCCTCCTCGGTAGAGGTGTATGGGATTGGCCGTCTCTTGGCAGATGGGTAACATGACTTGTGGGTAAAGATGCGCAACCTCTGCAGAGTGTAAAACTGGTATACTAGCCGTGCTCACGGTCTAGAGCAGCTCGGACACTCACATGATTAAATTATGGAACTTAAACTTAATTTGTCATATGCATTGCATCGCAGGTGAAGTTGTTACTTTTGTTCTATTACTTAATTGGGTTTGGTATTTACTTATACTTAGTAACTGCTAATAAAATTTTGACCAACTTTAAAAGCAATGCTCAGCTTCAACCATCCTCTTTGGTAAGCCTTACACTTCACGTGAGCTCCCACCTTTGGCGGATTCATGCACATTATTCCCCACAACTTGTTGAGCGATGAACGTATGTGAGCTCACTCTTGCTGTCTCACACCCCCCACAGGTCAAGAACAGGTACCGCAGGATGAGGCGCATGGAGGATGCCGTGATGAGTTCGTGAGTGGTCTAGGCCGTCGTCTCCCAGTCAACTTTGGGTTGCTGGACCGTTGTCTCCTTATTATGTAATTATTTATTTTGTATAGAACTCCTGTTATATATAAATATGTGACATTCGATCCTGTGCCACTATACATCATATGTGTGAGACTTGGTCCCAGCATACCTGGTGTTTATGTTAGCGCCCGGGTTTTGGACCCCTAAAATCCGGGTGTTACACCTTTATACGCTTCTCAACTTCTTCGTCTGTCTTTCCCTGTATTTCATCGTTGTCTTTCCCGATTCTAAAAGTGTGGCTTTCCTCGGATATAAGTATTGGGTTGAGATACCCAACCCTTTTACTGGCACTAGCATTGGGCTTGGTACCGTAAAGGATCTCCTGCTGATCATGTTGCATTCTGCAAGTCACACGTGCATGTCAGATATTGAAATTTTATACAGCTCACTAATAATAACACACATATGTGGAAGTATGAGCGACACTTACAATGCAAACATCGTTACAAGTTGCACGTCGAGTCTCTGAAGGTTCATCATTAACCACATGTCCTCGAATGTAACAACGGCCTTTTGGTCCGAACCAATAAAAGCATGGTCTGGTATATGCACACTGATGGTGTCGATGCCAACCGATGATGCCCGCATGTACCAGTCATGCAACCTTTTAACACCAGCCGGGACCTTTCTTAGTTTCTCAAGAGGTAGCAGAGGTCTGCCCGGCACATATTTTTTAGGCACGTTTTTGTAATCTGCCTTAGTTGGCTTCTTTATCTTTGCGGCCATTGCCTCAGCCTTTTTTGCAGACTCCTCGTGCTTGGCCAAATCAACAGTTTGTGACGTGAGGCTCCGTCCAATCCCTTTCAAAAACCGAGCTGTGCCAGCAGTAGTAGCTTTACTCTTCTTTTTCTGATACGGGGACACCAATTTTGGTATAGGAAGTTTAGATTTCTTTGATGGCCTTGGATCCTTTGATGGTTGTGGAGAAGGTGGATCCCTTGATGGTGGCGTAGACAGTGGGTCACCAAGAGGATGGGGAGGAGAAGGTGGTGGAGCCCTGAATGGTGATGCTTGTGGCGGAGACGGTGGGTCAGAAAAAGGATGAGGAGCAGCATGTGAAGTTTGAGGAGGTGATGATGGATGTACAATAGGAACAACAATTTGAGAAGGCGGAGACGGTTGGGCCTGCGACGAATTCGACCAATCAAGCAATTCGACATCCCTTCGAGGCCAAAGGATAAAATTCTTGATAGCTTGTCCAAGTTTCTCGATACCTTCGGGCCCAGGGATGTCTAGCATGTCGTCCTCGGATCCTTGGACGACCGTCGTCACTTCTACTTTGCAATAATCATCTGGAATATCGTTTCCATGGAACTTGCGTCCTGGGATCGCAAGGCCTGTGGCTACTTTCTTTGTACGTTTATTGTTAATACCATATCTTATAACCAGTGTGCACGCCACAGGCCTTGTGATGTCATCAACTGGATAACGGTCCTTATTTCCCGTTGAAGCAACAGAGCTTGGTAATGTCGTACAATCTGTGGAAGCCGGCGGTTGAGCTGCTGGAATTATTTGTATCTGTGGAGTGGTCATCTGTTGAACAGACATCGCACTCGCCAACTGTTGCATCAATTCTGGAGGAGGATTTGATAGCATTTGAGACATCATGGCTTTGAACTCTTTCTTGGCCTCCTCCTTAAAATAATCCGCCATCTCTTCCTTGTATCGATCACATTTCTTGTACAGACCTTCCCACTGTGGTCCGAATCCTTCCTTCCATCCTTCCTTAGACGAGATTCCTCGTACACGGCCAGGATGCTCAGGGTTACCGAGACCAGCCGTTAGGATGTCTCTTTCCCTTTGTGGCTTAAAAGTTCCTTGGCTCTACTTAGCTGCCATTGTATATATGTTTTTTGCCGCTTCTTCGACAATGGGATCATCAAAAGATACACCGGTCTCGGTTTCCCTTGGTTTTCTAGCACGGAGCCAATTTGCCGCCCTTTCACCAAGTTGCTCGGACAGCGTCGGCAACCCTGCGGCCTTCTTCTCGACGTCTTCTTGCCTCCATTTAGGAACCTGACGCTTGTAACATCCTGTGCCTAGGTGGTGGCGGTACTTGTTCTTCTTTGATAGTTCTGAATTTGCCTCACTTAGAGATATGAAATCAGGGCTGCTCCTCTGCTCTAGAAATACTGCCCACTGACCTGCTGAGATTTTATATTTTTTGGTCGGGTCCAGACCTTTCTTTGCAAACTTTGTGTTCATCTTAGACCTCCAGTTTTGGAAATTGATTGCAAGCTGCTTCATCGTGTATTCCTTCACGAGTTCTTCTGAACCCCGAGGCAGAACGAACCTCATTAATAGCTTATTCCATATTTGATTCTTGACATCATCTGACACATCTCTCCACTGTCGTATTGTTATGTCAAGATTATCTCTAACTAAAAACCCAAGTGCATTCCGGAACTTAGGTAGTGCCTCTTCTGGAGCTAGGGGCTGACCTTTCGGGCTCACGTCTGAGATTTTGGATGTTTTGTCGGGAAACTTGTTCAGCCCCCTGTCACCTCTTTTTCGATCGCTCTGCTTCCTTTTCCTTGACGTCTCGGTTGTTGTCTTGGTCTGTTCCGGTGCGTCTTGGGTCGGCTCCGGTACGTCTTCGTATCGTGCCACGGCTTCTTCGAGTATCGCACGAAATTCAGACACGACCTCCTATTCATGTAATAAAATACACAAGAGATCATGCATGTGAAATCAGTAGGGTACACATACGAAGCTAAAGATGCGTACTTTTACCTCAGCTTCTCGTGGATCATAAGTAGGGTCACGTTGCAACTCACGGAGAGCGGCCCTATCTATGCTAGTGGTAGGAAAAGGGTCGCTAGGCGTTTCATATCCTTCACTGCTGGATTGTTCTTGAGCAACACTCTTGTCCATGTGCTCGGGCACTAATCCTTGGTCCTTGATCGGAGAACTCATTGAGCTATATATATACAAATACATAAGCAATAATTAAATACATATTAACACATATTAACGTAAGCAATAATTAAATTCATATTAACAAATAGTATAATTAAATACATCCTCGGGCACTAAACCCTTAACCCTAACCCTAACCCTAAACCCTTAACCCTAACCCTAACCCTAACCCAAAACCCGAACCCTTAACCCAAAACCCGAACCCTTAACCCTAAACCCTAACCCTAACCCTAACTATAACCCTTAACCCTAACCCTAACCCTAACCCAAAACCCGAACCCTTAACCCAAAACCCGAACCCTTAACCCTAACCCTAACCCTAACCCTAAACCCTAACCCTTAACCCTAACCCTAACCCTAACTATAACCCTTAACCCTAACCCTAAACCCTTAACCCTAACCCTAACCCAAAACTCGAACCCTTAACCCAAAACCCGAACCCTTAACCCTAAACCCTAACCCTAACCCTAACTATAACCCTTAACCCTAACCCTAACCCTAACCCAAAACCCGAACCCTTAACCCAAAACCCGAACCCTTAACCCTAACCCTAACCCTAACCCTAAACCCTAACCCTTAACCCTAACCCTAACCCTAACTATAACCCTTAACCCTAACCCTAACCCTTAACCATAACCCTAACCCTAACCCTAAACCCTAACCATATAGTATCGTATAGTCGTATAGTATCGTGTAGGACGGGGAGAGAGTCGCATAGGACGTATAAAGAGGGAGAGAGGGAGAATCGTATGGATATTATCGAGTTACGTATAGAGAGGGAGAGAGGGAGAGTCGTATAGGACGAGGAGAGGGAGAGAGGGAGAGTCGCATAGGACGTATAGAGAGGGAGAGAGGGAGAGTCGTACGGAAATTATCGAGTTCAGATCGAATTCGGATCGGATCGGATACGTATATTATCGAGTTGTGACGGATAAAATTACAATGTATATATTCAACATACATTTGAACACATATGAACACACATATATATATTGAACACATACATTTGAACACATATGAACACACATATATATTGAACACATACATTTGAACACATATGAACACATATATATATTGAACACATACATTTGAACACATATGAACACACATATGAATAAAAATAAGTATTGTATGAATACTCTCATCTCCTCTCCTCTCTCTCCCTCTCCCTCCTCTCTTTATCTCTCTCCTCTCCCTCCTCTCTCTCTCTCACCCTCCTCTCCCTCCCTCTATCTATCTCCTCTCCCTCTATCTCTCTCCCTCTCTCTATCTCTCTCCTCTCCCTCCTCTCTCTCTCTCACCCTCCTCTCCCTCCCTCTATCTCTCTCCCTCTCCCTCCTCTCTCTTCCCTCTCCCTCTCCTTCCTCTCTCTTCCTCCCTCTCGGCGGCGGCGCGTGCGCCCTCCTCTCTCTTCCCTCTCCCTCTCCCTCCTCTCTCTTCCCTCTCCCTCTCCTTCCTCTCTCTTCCTCCCTCTCGGCGGCGGCGCGTGCCCTAGGGTTTACTAAACGCGGCGGCGGCGGCTGCCGGCGCGGTAGACGGCGGCGGTACGGCAGATTAGGGGAAAGAGAAAGAAACCTGGAGACGGCGGTGCGGGGGCGGGAATGGCGGCGTGGGGACGGGCGCGGGGACGATCGCCGGTGAAACCTCGGGGTCGAAATCCAGCAGCCTGACGGCGTCGTCTTGAAGTGAACTGGCGCCAGGGACTTGTAAATTTTTCGGCTCCCGCGCGCCACCCTTTATATAGGCGCCATTTCTACTGGCGGTTGACAACGAGAACCGCTAGTAGAAATGGCTTCCACAGACTGTAGAAGCCATTTCTACTGGCGGTTGACAACGAGAACCGCCAGTAGAAACTATTTCTACTGGCGGTTGTCATAGAGAACCGCCAGTAGAAATGGATTCTACAGTCTGTGGAAGCCATTTCTACTGGCGGTTCTCTATGACAACCGCCAGTAGAAATAGTATTTTATTATTATTAACATAGTTTTTTATATATTGTTTTACTTCACTTTTTATATATTATATTAAGTATACTTTTACATATTGTTTAGTATACTTTTACCTCTCTCCATCCTCTCTCTCTCTCCTCTCTCTCCATCCTCTCTCTCCTCTCCCTCTCCTCTCTCTCCTCTCTCTCCCCCTCTCCTCTCTCTCTATAAAGTCAATAGAAAGTCATGTAAAATTGTAAATGGTAGCCACGAAAATTGAATGAAGACAATTACATGCTTCGGTTTGTCGCTAACAATAATCAATTACATGACAAGTCCTAACAATAATCAATTACATGACAAGTATATAATCTAGGAAGCTATTGTTCTGCCTTGTCCATCGTGGCGTACCCAGGGCAACGAATTGCGTGGGATGCTTTGCTCAACGTTCCTTATCTTGGTTGGATGGTCTATGAAAAGAGACATGTCGTTGAACTGGTTAAAATTCTCTAAATCAGATACACCATCAACTCCTATAGCTTGTTGTTTTCTAGGAAAAACTACATGCTTCGGTTTGTCGGTGCTTTTCTTCTCATTGTTAGAAATGATCTGTTCAGCATAGAAGACCTGTGCAGCACGATTAGCAAGGATCCATGGGTCATCTTTGTAACCTACCTTACTTAGATCAAGAACTCTGACCCCATAGTTGTCTACCGTGACATGTTTGTCTTCAACCCATTGACATCGGAAAACCGAGATCTGAAATGTACCATAGTCTAGTTCCCATATGTCCTCAATAAAGCCAAAATATGTAATAATCTCACCAGTTTCATCATCTATGGCTTCGCATCGAACACCACTGTTTTGTGACATGCTCTTTTTGTCCTTGGACTTGGTACAAAATGTGAATCCACTAATGTCATAGGTTTGCCATGTTGTGACCTGGCGTGATGGTCCAGATGCCAAGCCCTTGATGGTTTTGTTCTTCTATTGTTTCTCCATGTGGAATGTCCTTCACCATTAGCCATGTGTTGAACCGCTGCTTATGTTGCTTCATTACCCAATCATCCGTATGCCCAGGATTTTGCTCGCGAAGCTCATTGATGTGTTGTTGGATAAATGGCTCCATTATCGTTAGCTGATGTAGGATGCTCTGATGTGCCTCAAGTACTATATCGTAATCCGGTGGGATGAAAGATTTTCGTCCCATCCTCCCGCTTCCATACAGTCTACCCTCGTGTCGTGACGGAGGCAGACCTATTGCAACCTGGTCTTTTAGGATACTATTGCAGAATGGACCTCCGGACTCAATGGCCTCTTCGGTACAGTACCCCTCTATCATGGATGCCTCGGGACGAGCACGGGTTGATACATAGCCATTCAGTATTGACATGAAACGCTCATACGTCCACATTTCATGCAAGTACATAGGACCCAATGCCTCTATTTGTGGCACCAAGTGCACCACAAGGTGCACCATAATATCAAAGAACGATGGAGGGAAACACATCTCAAACTGTGATATTGTCTCCACTGCGAATTCCTGAAGAGATGCCAACTCATCACGGCCAATTACCTTTTGTGAAATCCTGTTGAAAAAGTAGCACAACCATGTGATTGCCATCTTTAAAAACAAAGGATTTATAGCCCTGATGGCAATAGGTAGGAATGTAGTCAGCATGACATGGCAATCATGTGAGTTGTAGTTGGTGATTGTCAGGTCTTTCATTGACACAATACTCCGTATGCTAGAGCAGAATCCGGATGGGACTTTCAAATTCTTGAGCCAAACACACATCGCATGTTTCTCATCTACATTGAGATTATAGCTTGCTGCTGGGAGATGGTACTTCCCATTTTCTTGAAGAACGGGATGTAGTTCCTTTTTTATGCCTAAATCTACCAAGTCCATGCGTGAATTGAGCCCTTCTTTTGTTTTGCCCTTTATGTCTAGCAAGGTGCCCATTATGCTTTCAAACACGTTCTTCTGAACGTGCATACCATCGATCGCATGCCGCACATCTAACTCTTTCCAGTAAGGCAAGTACTCGAAGAAAATAGACTTCTTCTTGAATATAGCCCCCGAAGCTGGTTTGACATCCTTCCTTGTTTTTCCGTCTTTTGTCTTCTTCCCGAAAACAAACTTGATATTCCTGACTATTTCAAAAACTCTATGACCTCTCACTACCGGAATTTGGCTCTTTGCCGAGTGCCATATTCTTTGCCGAGTGTTTTATTTCGGGCACTCGGCAAAGAGCTCTTTGCCGAGTGCCACGCAAAAAACCCTCGGTAAAAGAAAACACTCGGCGAAGAAGCTCTTTGCCGAGTGTTTTATTTTTGACACTCGGCAAAGAGTTTCTTTGCCGAGTGTATTTTTTTGACACTCGGCAAAGGGCTCTTTGCCGAGTGTCACAAATACAACACTCGGCAAAGAGCTCTTTGCCGAGTGTTTTTTCTCCAACACTAGGCAAAGACAATTTAAAAATCACATTTTAAAGTAGTAAATTAATTCAAATGAAAAAGTTTTCAACTACAAATTTGTATAACTCATCATGATGTACAATTTATATATTGAACATTTCTTCATATGACAAAATAAAAATAAATTTGTTTATAAAACCTATATCTCTCTCGTAGTTTATGAAACTACGAGAGAGACGTATAGAATTTGTGCATATTGTTAGAACCATCATCTGAGATAAACAAATTACCAAACAACCAAAATAAACTTTGTAGATCTTGAGAAGTTATAGAAGTTTATAGTTGACAACTTTTTCATTTGAAGTCATATTGTCAACGAAAACTAAGTCTGAATTTAAAAAATTTAAAATTTGAAATTTGAAAACGACTTCGAAAGGAAAAACCACCAACATGAAAGTTGTAGGTATTGAAGAGTTATGAAACTTTGTAGTTGACAATGTTTTAGTTTGAAATCATCTTGTTATGCAAAACTATGTTTGAATTTTGAAATTTGAATTTTTCAAACTGTCTCGGATGGAAAAACCACCAAAATAAAAGTTGTAGGTCTTGAAATGTAATGAAACTTTGTAGTTGACAATTTTTTGATTTGAAATCATCTTATCATTGAAAATTTCGTGTGAAGTTTTTAAATTTAAAATTCAAATTTTATAAACGGTCTCGGATGTAGAAACTATTAAAATAAAACTTTTAGATCTCAAAAAGTTATGCAACTTTATAGTTGGTCACATTTTCAAATGAACTCATTTAGTGCCTTAAATAATCAAATTACTCTCGATTTGTTATAGTACATGGGGAATGGAAACGTAATATAAACATAATTGGTGTAGTAGTGTAGTGGTATAGGAGGGTATGCGCGAGAGAGAGGTTGCGAGTTCGAATCTCACCATTTACAAAACATATAAGTTTGATTCAAAATAATAGTGAAAAATGATAGGGTAACGGGTAAGGTAATAGGGTAGGGTTGGAGAGTTGTTTCTAGAATTTAAAAAATGTTTTGCTGTTTTTTTTTAATTTTTTTATTCTTAATTTGCCGAGTGTTTTTCTTTGCCGAGTGCTTTTTGACACTCGGCAAAGTCTTTGCCGAGTGTCCGAAAAAAAGCACTCGGCAAAGAACCCTTTGCCGATGAAATCTTTGCCGAGTGTTACACTCGGCAAAGCCTTTGCCGAGTGTAAAATAGTCTTTGCCGAGTGTCTTAGACACTCGGCAAAGAACGCGATTCCGGTAGTGTCTATTGTTACCCGATGGAGCAGTAGAATGTAGTTCACCATTATTGTCGAAGTACTTATCCATCTTTCGCATGCGGTACCTGTGTCCTTCCAATAAAAAGCGTCTGTGCCTCATGTAAACTATCTTCCTAGATGCAGCAAGGGATACGTAAGCAGTTCCATCAATGCATACTGTGCAACCAACCTTTCCCTTAAACTGGCCTGATAATGTGAAGAGAGCAGGGTAATCGTTGATCATAACAAAAAGAATTGCTCTCAGCGTGAATGAACCTTTACGATACTCATCCAACATTTGAACACCCGTTTCCCACAATATTTTCATATCCTCCATTAAGGGCTCCAAAAATACATCCATGTCAACTCCAGGTTGTGTAGGTCCAGAAATAAGGATGGTTAGCAAAATGTACTTCCGTTTCTGCATCAACCATGGAGGAAGGTTGTATATGGTGAGGATCACCGGCCATGTGCTATGCTTGCTGCTCCTCTCAGCAAATGGGTTCATTCCATCAGTACTCAGTGCGAACCTAACATTTCTCGGTTCATCGGCAAAGTCTCGGTGGTTGTCATTGAAATCTTGCCACTGCTTCCCATCGGCTGGATGTCGAAGCTTCCCATCGTTTTTGTGCTCATCAGAAGCATGCCAGCTCATAAGTCTGGCATCCTCAGGATTAGCGAACAAACACCTCAATCGATCGACGACGGGGAGGTACCACATCACCAAAGCAGGAATCTTTTTGAGCGCATAATAGTCTACTTCTTCTTTTTCTTTGCTCGTGGATTTTGAAGTCTTTTTTTGGGCTTTCTTTCGCTTCTTCCCTTTAGACACGGATGCAACACACTCTTCGTCCTCTCGATAGTCTTTATTCGTCTTGTACCTACTTGCACCGCACTTTGGGCAGCTCTCCAAGTCTTTATAATCATCACCTCGATAAAGGATACAGTGATTTCTACACGCGTGGATCTTCTCCACACCCATAGTGAGCGGGCTGATTAGTTTCTTTGCATAGTACGTGTTAGCAGGCACATTGTTCTCCTTTGGAAGCATGTCTGCGATAATACTCAAGAACGCATCGAAGCCAGCATCAGACACACCATATTTAGCTTTTAACATCAACAGCTTTAGCACAGACCAGAGCGTCGTGAACTCTTTGGTACAACCCTTAGACTCGTCGTACAAAGGCTCTTCTGCTGCCTTCTTCAAGGACTCCATACCTTTCATTAAGAACATTGATTGATCTGTATGACGACGCAACATTGCCTCTAGCAACTCTGCATCTTCCTCATCCATAACACTTGGCAGAACATGAGGTCTATCATGTTCATTTCCTCCAGCGTAACCATGATCAGTAACATTTTGCACTACATGTTCGCTCTGTGGAAGAGGTTGGTGTGTCTCGTGAACGAACTGAAATCTGTCGTCGATGTTCTCAGGGTTTCCAGTCGTATAAGGCGAAGAGCTACCCTCTCCATGCTTTGTCCAAATTGTGTAATCCTTCATAAATCCTCGGCATACCAGATGAGATATGATTTGTTCTGTGTCATTAAATACAGCAGCATTTTTGCAGTCCATGCATGGACAATATATGTGTTTTGTCTTTGTTCTCCAAGCATGGTTCGTAGCGACATCAATAAACCTATGGACCTCGGATATGTATGATGGATCTAGCCTTGATAAGTTATACATCCAGGATGTCCTCTCCATCACCACCTGTAAAAAAGTAACATAAAACACATGGTGAAACCCTATATCCAAAAATGTGGCTAAAATGTGAAACCCTCTCTCTCTCTCCTCTCTCTCTATCCTCTCTCTCTCTCCTCTCTCTCTCCTCTATCTCTCTCTCCTCTATCTCTCTCTCTCCTCTTGCAGTGTTTAAATACTACGTCGTCTCCTGGCTTCGCGTATCTCATCACCATTGGTGTGAAGTTCTTTCACAAGTATCAGATCTGGTAAACATCTTTCCAAGTTCTTTCACAACATGTTCTTTGAAGATGATGCTTGTTTCTTACTGCCTGATATGTATATATTAGTCGAATAGTCCTCCCTGCTTTTATTTTACCTCGCGTTCTAGGTTATAAACCATGACCGGGAAAAAGACCACGGCTTCTCTATGGAGGATGAGGAAGAGGCGGGGTTGGAGGATGAGGAAGAGGCGACTGTGACACTATCCATGGAGAAGGACGCGTTGGAGTGCGACATCTGCTGCCTACTCTTCCAGTCCGAAGTTTTCATGGCAAGTCAGATTACCATGCATGTATATATACAGTACATATTGATCGGTAGACTCCAGCATGATGCTCTGCTCTGTGTAAAATCAGTGCAAGAACGGGCATTCTGGATGTGCAAAGTGCTGCATCCGCACGGACGGTAAGTGCTGCACCTGCTCCGAGCGCATTGGCAACAATAGCTCTCTCTCCCTCTCCCTCTCCTCTCTAGAAAGTCGTGTAAAATTACATGCTTCGGTTTGTCGCTAACAAAATGTAGTTAGACTACTTTATCTCTTCCAATAAAAGTAGTTAGACTACTTTATCTCTAACACATGGTGAAACTCTATATCCAAAATGTGGCTAAAATGGAGGAAAAATGAACAAAATTTGGCAAAAGAAACATAAGCCAAACTTTCCTAGCAACTAATAAACAAAAAAAATTAATACCCAAACCTATCTTTAACACATGGTGAAAGCCTAGTTTCAAAATGTAGTTAAAATTGAGCAAAAATAAACAATAACTGACAATTGAAACATAATTAAACCAACCTTCCATACAACACATTCACCATTCATTAAGCAACTAAATATGTGTTATGGATAAACTTATTTGAGAACTAAACATGAAAAAGGAGAGGGAATAGACAAAAACTAACCATCTTATGCAACCTCATTTGAGGAAATAGAGAAAATTACCTAGCTATACTCTTCTCTCTCACATGTAAAACCCTAGATCCAAAATGTGGCTAAAATTGAGCAAGAATGAACAAAAATTGACAAAGAAACATAAACCAACCTTTCTTATCCACCTTCTTCCAAGAAATGAAGACCAAAACCTCCCCCCTTATATTTTTGTGAAATCTGGACCTCCAAAATCGCCTCCAATGGAAGCTGGCTGCGAGCATACAGTTCACTGTCGCGGGGAAGAAGTGGGGTATTTATAACAGACAGTTCACTGGCGGTTGGCTTGAAAAACAGCCAGTGGAAACCTATTTCCACTGGCGGTTATCTTAACACAACCGCCAGTGGAAATAGGGTATTTACACTGGCGGTTCTGTTACACCAACCGCCAGTGGAAATTGGTTTCTACTGGCGGTTCTGTTACACCAACCGCCAGTGTAAATACCCTATTTCCACTGGCGGTTGTGTTAAGATAACCGCCAGTGAAAATAGGTTTCCACTGGCGGTTCCTAAGTCGGGTCCACCTTGTTTTTTTACTGGCGCGTGATAACTGAAACCGCCAGTGATAATTTATGGGTGCCGCAGGCTATGAGCTCTTTTCTACTAGTGCGCTCACCTCCAACCGCGGTCACTGAACAGTCGCGAAGCATTCAATACACACTTCAACTCGTCTGAAGACGCGCGGCTGACGCCGTTTCATGCAATGCAACACCCATTGGGACTCCAGTCAAACAGCACAGAAGATATGATTACACCCGCCGTCACATCACATTACTACTCAGAAGCAGCCAGTTAAAACACTCAGCATACCAAGCCGTCTCTTACCCACACCCATTGGGGGGGACGCCCAGGAATTATCAATATATTTTTCAAAAAACTGTCACATCCGTGCAGGGCGTGCAATGAACACCCCAAGACAAAAATGAGATATCAGTAAGGATCAGAGGAAAGCCAAATATAGCCGGTGAAGTACAAAATCAGACCGATGGAAGCGACGTAAAGACTAGCCAGGGAACGTCCATCAAATGTCCAATCAGTCACAGAGCAAATAAATTGCACCACTTAGCAAGATATGGGCAGATCTCGAACTCGGCTGCAAAAGACAAAAATACATGCTGACCTCAGATGCATAATAGTGATGACATAATGCTGACCTCTAAAGCATAATATGGATGACATAATGCCGACTCCTAAGGCATCCAAAAAACGAAAAAGGAGAGAAAGTATGGCTCTCGGTAAAAGGACACGAGGTAAAGACCTTTGAGAGGATTGTTTTCAAAAATCCACTCAAAGCTCGGGGGCTACACCCATTGGGTGCACCTTCGGTGCACCCCATGGATCACCATTTCAAGGCAAGGTAGTGCCGACTTCTAAGGCATAAGACGAGATTAAAAGACAAGGCTGGACCTCAACCAGAACACGAGAAGAAAACAAAAACGATTTCTGATGAAGACCTTCGAGTAGATTATCTTCTAAAATCTACTCGAAGCTCGGGGGCTACACCCATTGGGTGCACCTCTGGTGCACCCAATGAATATCAAGGTTTTACAAAATGAGAAGCCGACCTCTAAGGCACAAGTGTGAGGCAAAACTACAGATTTCGAGTGAAGCAAAGCAGAAGAAGACAGTAAGAAATCATTTTCACCAGACTGCCCGAGAAGCATTTCTTGTAAACAAAACCTGCAAGTTGGGCCTAGGATCTTTAGGCCGATTATCCCAAAATCAACCCAAAGATCGGGGGCTTGTGGGGGACAGATATCCCCCGGGTCCACTAGCAGAGTAAAAGTCCTCACGAAAGGCCCAAGGGCCCAATAAATCGTAAGGTCATTTCTTCATGGGCCTGGAGGGGAGGACAATCAGCAAAGCAAACCGATGTAAAGCCGGATCGACGCAAGTCCAAATAGGCCCCACAACGTTGAGCGAGAAATCACAACAGAAGATCCGACTTCTCCGCGCTGGAGCACCATACAGTAGAACCAGGCGAGGATAGGTCGGCTGAATCATAGGGAGATAGACTCAAACAATTCACTATCTTTTAGGCGCACGTTGTTATCATATCCACATGTATCGCCCCACGGCCGAATATATAAGGCCCAGGGGCACCCCTTCAGAACGATCGAACACACTATCCAGACATCTACCTACACTTTCCACATCCTCGCTCTAGAGAATCACCTTGTAACCCATTACACAAAGCATCTTCGCCAGGACGTAGGGTGTTGCGCATCTCAAAGCGGCCCGAACCTGTAAACATTGTCTCTTGTCTCTCGTGCATCCGGCACGAACCATTTTGCTACAGTCGGCGACACCACCCTACTCCTAAAGACACCTCGAGGGGCAACCCCGGGTGTGCGGTCGGACCCAAAACACCGACACTTGCAGGTAACTCGAGTTGGTATGCCATCTCCCCAACTCGCCTAAAGATCAAAAATGGTCCAATATAGCGTGGGGACAATTTGCCCTTAACTTTAAATCTTCTCATTCCACGAAGTGGTGACACTTTGAGGTACACATAATCTCCTTCTTCAAATTCTAGTGGTCTCCTATTATCAGCATAGCTCTTTTGCCTGGTTTGAGCCACCCTCAAATTCTCTCGAATTATACGGACTTGTTCTTCTGCTTCTTGAATCAGTTCAGGCCCAAAGAACTGTCTTTCTCCAGTTTGATCCCAATACAAAGGAGTCCTACACTTTCTCCCATATAAAGCTTCAAAAGGTGACATCTTCAGACTGGCCTGGTAACTATTATTATATGAAAACTCAGCATAAGGTAGACTCTTATCCCAACTTCCTCCATGCTGAAGGGCACAAGCTCTCAACATATCTTCCAATACTTGATTGGTCCTTTCAGTCTGTCCATCAGTCTGAGGGTGATAAGCTGTACTAAAATTCAACTTCGTACTCATATTCTCATGAAAGCTTCTCCAAAATCTTGAGGTGAACTGCGAACCTCGATCAGACACGATCTTCTTTGGTACTCCATGTAAACACACAATCCGAGCCATATACAACTCTGCTAGCTGAGAACCTTTATAAGTAGTCTTGACAGGAATGAAGTGAGCCACTTTAGTCAATCTATCCACAATCACCCATATTGCATCATATCCTTTCTGGGTGCGAGGCAATCCAGTAATGAAATCCATACCAATCTCTTCCCATTTCCACTCGGGTATCTTTAGTGGATGCAATAGTCCAGCTGGCCTCTGGTGTTCAGCCTTAACTCTTTGACACACATCGCACATAGCCACATGTGCAGCCACATCTCTCTACAATCCATACCACCAATACTTCCACTTCAAATCCTGATACATCTTAGTACTACCAGGATGAATGGAATAATCCGAGTCATGGGCCTCCTTTAAAATAGTCTCTCGAAGGCTTTCAATATCAGGAACACACATCCTGTCCTTGAACCATATGGTGCCTTGCTCATCCTCCGTGAATTCCGGAACTCGACCTTCACTAATCAGATCCTTAATCTCTTTTATTTTAGCATCATCAAGTTGACCTTTGCGGATTTCTTGCTCCAAAGCAGGTTCCACATCAATAGTAACTCCTTCAGTATGAGTAACTATCCCCAGGTTAAGTCTCTTGAAATCCTCAACAATCTCATCGGGTAGCTGGGCCACAATAGCTGAATGAACATGCTCCTTTCGACTCAAGGCATCTGCAACCAAATTTGCCTTGCCCGGGTGATAGTGAATCTCCAAATCATAATCCTTAATAAGCTCCAACCAACGGCGTTGCCTAAGGTTGAGATCCTTCTGAGTGAATATATACTTCAGACTCTTATGATCCGTATATACTTGGCACTTGGTCCCCATGATATAATGTCTCCAAATCTTAAGCGCATGCACAACGGCTGCCAATTCCAAGTCATGAGTTGGGTAGTTCAATTCATGTTTCCGTAACTGACGAGAAGCATAGGCAATCACATGTCCTTCTTGCATGAGCACACATCCTAAGCCTTGGCCACATGCATCACAATAGATATCAAATCCTTTCTGTAGGTCTAGCATAACCAACACTGGTGGCGACATCAATCTTTTCTTCAATTGATCAAAGCTGTCCTGACACTTCTCGTCCCACTTAAATTCTCTTCCTTTCTCCAAAAGCGAAGTCATAGGCTTAGCAATCTTAGAAAATCCTTCAATAAATCTCCGATAATAGCCAGCAAGTCCCAAGAAACTCCGAATCTCAGTAACTATAGTGGGTACTCTCCACTCCATTATCTCCTTAACTTTAGCAGGATCCACTGATATTCCTCCATTAGAAATGATATGACCAAGAAATGGCACCTCGCCAATCCAAAACTCGCACTTGCTGAACTTGGCATATAACTGGTTGTCTCGTAGCTTCTGTAGCACCAACCGTAGATGTTCCTCATGATCGCTATCGCTCTTGGAATAAATAAGAATGTCGTCGATGAACACCACGACGAATCTATCCAAGTACTCCATAAACACCTTATTTATCAAGTTCATAAAATAAGCTGGTGCATTGGTTAATCCAAACGACATAACAGTAAACTCATATAATCCATATCGAGTCGAGAAAGCCATCTTGGGAATATCCGATGGTCTAATCCTCATCTGATGGTATCCCGATCGGAGATCAATCTTCGAGAATACTCTAGCACCTCTCATTTGATCAAATAGATCCTCAATACGGGGTAACGGATACTTGTTCTTCACAGTAACATCATTAAGAGATCTATAATCCACACACATTCTTTGTGATCCATCCTTCTTCTGTACAAACAGAACCGGCGCTCCCCACGGTGAGGAACTCGGACGAACGTACCCAGCCTCTTGTAACTTAGTTAACTGCTTCTTAAGTTCCTTCAACTCCTCTACGGACATCCTATATGGCCGTTCAGAAATAGGGGCAGTTCCAGGTAGGAGATCAATAACAAACTCGACTTCTCTATTAGGTGGCATCCCTGGTAACTCCTCTGGAAAGACATCCGGAAAATCTCTAACCACACGGATGTTGTCACCAACAAACTCCTCAGGTATAAAGAACATTGCACGTTTGGATGAGGTGGTTACTGCAATATTAACTTGAAATCTTTCTCCTTTAGTGGTAGTGAGTTCTACGGTACCTCTACCACATGCTATAACGGCCTTTGCCTTTCTTAACCATGACATACCAAGGATCAGATCTATACTGCTTTACTCTAATATTATAGCAGTAGTTCCAAATTCTCCACCCATAATGGTCAATGTCAATCTACGTGTCATTTGATTCGCCTCAACAGGCCCTTTAGGTGTAATTACTATCATGGGTTTTCTCATTTTTAGCAGTGGTATTTCATTTGTGTTGGCATATCTAGCAGACATAAATGAATGTGTAGCACCAGAATCAAATAGGATGGTTGCAGGAATTGCATTAACAAAAACATACTAAGCACGATGTCAGCACCATCTGGAGTAGCATCAACGCTGACTTGATTAACCTTGGCAATAGAATATCCCTTGCCAGATCCTGGAGTTTGCTGCCTGTTCTGAACTGGAGTAGTAGCAATCCTCTGTGGGCAGACATTTGCATAGTGTCCAGTCTTCCCACACTTGAAACAAGTAGTGCCTGGACTCTGTCCTGAGAACTTCGTTGTGGTGCTAGTAGGGGTAGCCTGTCGAGGAGGTGGGGTCCTCAGTGGTGATTGCTGAACTAGGCGCTGGCCTCCGCCAGTGCGAACTGGTGTACCCTGAGGTGAACTGTAGCGAGGACGAACACTATTGCTTCCTTGTCCTTGAGATATAGCCTTTCTCTTCAAATCTCCCAGCTGAACACGCTTGTGCTCAATAGCTAGCGCCTTATCAAGTAGCCTCTGAAATGATGGAAATGTATGCGCCACTAGAGCATACTGCAGTGGTCCATTAAGTCCCTCAATAAAATGCTCCTGCTTCCTCTCATCTTCAGCAACTTCATCAGGGGCATATCTGGATAACTGGATGAACTTGTCGCGGTACTCGCTGACTGACATACTTCCTTGCTTCAGCGTCAGAAATTCCTTCTTCTTAATCTTCATCAATCCAGCTGGTATATGATAATTCCGGAACTGTGTACTGAACTCTGCCCAAGTAATAGTATCTACAGCATCATGGGCAGCAGTATATGAATCCCACCAGTCAGCAGCAGGACCTGTCAGACGTCCAGAAGCATATAAAACCTTCTCCCGGTCAGTGCATTGTGCAATATTCAACATCTTCTCAACGGACTTCAGCCAATCATCCGCGTCCAGTGGATCAGGTGAGCTAGCGAATGTAGGTGGCTTATGACTCATGAACTCCCTATGCTTATCACGGGGTGGAACTGGTGGTGGTGGAGGAGGCAGTGGTACTTGTTGTTGTTGCTGCTGCTGTTGTTGTTGTTGCATTTGCTGTTGCAGCTGCTGTTGTTGCGCCCTCCATTCCTGGCGTATCTCCTCTCGCTCCTGGCGCAACTCCTGTCGTATCTCTTCTCTTTCTTGACGCATCTCCTGGCGTTCTTGCTGCATCTGTGCACGCATATCTGCCATGGTGTCCGCCATTTGCTGCATCATCCTCATCTGAGCAGCAACCAGTGGGTCAACTCCGCCTGGTGGAGGATTAGGAGGATTCATCTCTGCAGGCTGTGGCTGGGGTTGTCTGTATATCCATCGAGTGTGTCGATTAGGAGGTAAATCAATTCCACCACCCCGCCTGGTATTGACCATCTGAGTTAGATACATATGGTAAGAGAATAGCAGACAAGGCAGGTATTTACAAATCAGGTTACTTTGGGGGATTTATTAGCTAAGCAGATTAATATTTTACCTACCATAGCTAATTCATACCTTATGTTGGTACATGCTAGGATGTCCATAATATATCAATCAATCAAAGAAGCCAATCAGGCATTTATCATCAGAACAATCAACCAACATTTTTTTATAGAGAAAATAGTTTTTTTTTGTCTTAGGTTCCCTATCTCTTAAAAAGATCATAGTGGTAGGATTCCAAGGTGTGAAATCCATCTTGTCTTAGAGTAGAAAAGATAAGATTACTCAGAGTAGAGTAGCAAAAGGTGAGACAAGATCAAGATGAGATGAGTATAGAATGAGTCAGAGTAAGGTAAGTAATGAAAGGTTTGTCCATTTCTATCTAGGTTTCGTCCTACAGTCAACATTTCCTCTGATACCACTTCTGTCACACCCGGCTTTAAGGAACAAAGCTAGGTGCATCTCATACATGCGCCAAGAAGACAACATATATAATAACAGAGTGTATAGAGATAAATGTCACAATAACATCAGAGTGTTTATTACATAGTGGAAGACTTATTACAAAATAAAATAATAAAGATAAAACGAACTAAGGATCGTCGGTGCCAATGTCAACTGAGAAACGCCACCTAGATCAGATCATACTCCTCGCCTTGTGGCTCCTCCTGAACCACCTGCTCTTCTCCTGTGGGGGGTGTGAGATAGCAAGGGTGAGCTCACACATGATCATAGCTCAATAAGTTGTGGGGAACCAGTGGACATAAACTCACAAAGGTGTGAGTTCAAGTGATGTGTAAGGCTAAATCAATGACAGGGGTTAAAGCTGAGCATTGCTTTTAAGTAGTTGGTCAAAGTTTTATTAGCAGTTACTAAGTGTAAGTGAATACCAAACCTTAAATAAAGTAATAGAACAAAATTAATAATAAACCCATGCAATGCAAATGACAAAATTGAATTTAAGTTCCATAATTTAAACATCAGAGAGTCCTGAGCTGCTCATGACCGTGAGCTCGGCTAGTATACCAGTTTTACACTCTGCAGAGGTTGTACCCTTTACCCACAGGTCATGTTACCCATCTGCCAAGGGGTCGCGACTCCCATACACCTCTACCTAGGAAGCGCGGTAGGGCAACACTACGAGGCCTTTACAAAGTTCCACTAGCTTCCGAAAACCCGCTACAGTTTATGGGAAGAGCACTTGCAAGAATCCCCCGTCTGACCGCCATCGCAACAAAATCAACCGAGAACCTCCTTGCATGCAACTCCCCTACTGCCCTTGCCCCTTTCGGGTAAGGTAGTCTTCCACTAGCTTTCCTAATTAGTCAGCCAAGGGCGTCCCATTAAACCCTTGTGGTGGCACGTGTTTCTCAAGTTAAGTTCTATGTTCCAATTAACATTAATGAATTTGACATGAACATAAATAGAATAACAAGAATAATTGGAACATAGATATAATAAATGATTATCCCAAAACCATGTAAAGCAATAGCAAACTATCCCAAGTGATTCAGGGGTAAACAAGGTAATGAGATAAACAATCTAGGGTGACCTATCGGGTCCCATCAAAATTAACCTATGCATGAGTAAGTGATATTAAAGAACATTATTGGGCAAGAAGTGGTCAAGGGCACAACTTGCCTTCAATGAGCTCCTGCTCAGCTACTTCAACCTGCTGCTCACCAGGATCCTCAGTCACGTGCTCTTCTACTCGCCACAATACAAGCAAGCACAGTATATAGAGAAAATTAACATCACACCAAACATGTAAACAAAATACACAGTGATAGTCTACTCATTAAAATAAAATCCTAGGAACAGGAATCATAATTTTTCGAGTTATAGATTTTAAGTTATGAATTTTCAAAGGTTTTATGTGTTTAAAATAGTATTAAGTGTGAGATTAATTTTCCTACTGTTGTCATGATAAAACAGAGACACTAAGTGCTAGATAATAAAATTACAAAATTTTAGGAACTGGAATGGAGTAATTTGGAGTTCATATGCATTTTCTATGAATTATTGAAGTTCTAGCAATTATTTATTCACTAAAAATCTATTTCTATTTTATTTTCTCTGATTTTACACTGCTCTGGACTAGGCCTCATTTACCAGAAAATACAGGGGCTAACCTGCAAGATTCCTAAGACTCAGTGAATAGTCAGAATGGACCGCGGGTTGAATCACCTAAAATACAGGGTCTCTTTTGCATTAGCACCGGCCGAAAGGGTATCTTTTAATCTGGACCGTCCGATCTGAACTCTAGAGCCCGGATTAGAACTGCCCCCCCTAATGAGTCGGTATGCGCAGAGAATCGTCGATCCCGCAATCGACGATCACGATCAGACGCGCGAAAGGGTATACACAAGTCCAATCTCAAACGTTGGCAGGGATCCAACGGTGTCCAAGCGCCGCCCCAAACCTGCAGCTTAGGTTCAACGGCGCGGAGGACCGCGGCGGCGCATTCTACCAGCGTTCGGCAACTCGGCACCCGGTGACCGACGTCAACCCAATACCAGAGGAAAAGAATGGGTGAACCACCCAGAATTCGATAGAGACCACCCATCCATGGATTACTGCCCGCGGAATACACATTTATGGCCGGAGGCGGGTCCGCGACGGGGCACTGCTCCGGCGAGCAATCGCCAGAGGTACGGCACATTTCTCCGAACGAAACTAAGCGCACAAGAAGGAGAAGGTGCAGGCGCATACCCGCGAGAAGAATTTCGGCTAGCAGCGCAGCGGAGATGGCCTTCCAGCTCCAACTGGTGGCGCGGATCGACGGTCACGCCACCACTCCCTTCGTCCCGACTGTGGCGTGCGGTGAATTGCAGCGTGGAGCCTAAGCCAGGGTCGTTCGGTGGGGGAATAAAGGGTAAGGCGGCCGCAGGGCTGGCTTTAATCACCCTGCGCTCCAGCAACAAACCTCCGCAAGGCGTCCGCTATTGTAGCGCGCGCGGTTGTGGGCGGTCCGGGAAGGAGGTGGCGCGCCCGACGGAGGAGTCGCTTCCAGGTGGGACCCGCATGCCATATTCACCATCCACGCGCACACACCAGAGACTGGTTCCAGCTGACCGCAAGGGTCCACAAGTCGGCGCACGTGGGCGGTGAAAGAAGCGAACGCGAGGGAACCTGATGGGTGGGGCCCGCATGACAGTTAGTGCGCGCGGGGGGAGCGGCTGACGAAACGGGCCCGCTTGTCGGCGCCGGGCGCATGAAGGTTTGGGCTGCGCGGAGGAATTGGCCAAATGGGCTGAATTGGTGGCTTTGGGGCCCAACCGTGGGGTTTCTTTTTTTATTATTCTTTTCTCGTCTCCTTTTTAAATTCAAAATTTTAAATTCCCTTTCCAACTCAAACTTCATGATAAATTTGTTCTCTCATTAAAGACTCATCTTGGACATGGTATGAATAAATTTGTCTAAGTTTGGTATTTATTTTATGATAAGTAGTGCTTTCTTTCTCCAATTTTAGAGTATCTTTTATATCTTAATTTCCCATTTGGGTATTAATGTAATTCTTCTCTCATTATTTTATGTTGTCACAGAATGCACACCATAAAAATAATATCCAGCATGATGCATAATTTCAATGGCATATATTCTTTTATTAATTATTTGCTTTTGAATATGGTGTTCACATGGGATGATGTATAAAGGTTAAACCCACACAAGGAGAAATTGTTTCTCTATTGATATTATTTCTAACAAATTACAGAGTGGGTGTTACAATATTTTGCTAAAGACACCCTACAACATGGTAGTGTGTAGTGGTGGAATGTGTTATTTGTAAATTAAATAATCAACTAGAGACGTTAGATCTAAAATGAGTGGTGATGATTTAATATATGTACAAATCTTCCATGTGCACCAGATATGTCCTCAGAAAATGCTGCACCGAACACTTCTACTGAAAAAACTACAACTTACAACACTATTACTGAAAAACAGGAAAATTAAAGAAACTTGAAACTAGAAAAACTCCACAGAAAAACCTCCCCTTTATATCCATATTGATATATCATTTTGTTGAATGTTGTTGAGTGCAGGAAACGACAGCGCGGACGGTCTGGCTCTGAGGCCGAACGGTCCACGGTCTAGACGGTCCACGATGATGGCACGGACGGTCTGCGCGTGCACATAGTCAGTTAGGGTTCCGAGTTTCTCACGGGATTTGTTAGCTAAAACCACGGGATTAGCTCGGGAAACAACTTGTAGCAGATCCAAATCTCCCCTTTTATATATAGATGTAGGGCTACGGTCGATTGAACCCCCACAATCGATCAAATGAAGTCTATTTCTCGTTTTACTTATACATTAGTAGTAGTTCTAGTTTAGCTCTAGGTTAGCCTTTCCCTACCCTAAATCATTCGCTTCCCTTTGGCTCTACGTCAAATTAGAGGTGTCTAGGGTGGCATGCCGACCCTATACGAGGCCTAGGATCTCTCCTTCTCGACGGGGTCCCTCCCGGGAGCGAGATTCAGGCGCCGCCGGCGAACTCGACCGCCCCTGCGTACGCGCGGACCGTCCAGCCTCTAGGTGCGGACCGTACGGCCCGTCAGACAGGGAACCCGAGCCCTACACTAGGTCACGGACCGTCCGCGCCTGTGCAGAGAGCACCACTGCAGGTTTTCAATGCAGTGATTGGTGCCCGGATCGGTACAAACACAAATATATTCCTTGATTAACCAAGCAACTTCTAGCGGCTGTAATTTCCTCTGCTGGGTTTCTCCTTCTATAAATTCCACTAAACATAGGTTAAGATCCCGTCAAATTCTCTCTCTCCCTCATATCAAATCTCCTCTATATTTTCTCCAAACTTCATAGAATGAAACCAGTAAGATGATCCACCACAGGGATAGCAACCGACAAATTCTCCGTCAGGTTTTAGCTCTCCATACCCTTTCCCGTGATAAAATTTTTTCACCGCGAGGACCCCACAAACGTTTGCGGGGGACATTTCTTCCCCATCCCTATTCACCACGGGGATAAATCCTCGTCGGAATCCCCATCCCTGCTTAAATTTAAATTAGATCGTACTTCATTTATTATTAATGTAAAACATTATCACTTATACACATTACAAAAAAAACATTATGTGTATATTAAAATGAATATATTTGTACAGCGGATGATCTCTTTACAAATTTATTAGTTATTCTTATCATTAACTATTACATGAAAATATCGTCGTATGTAATTTTAACGGGTCCCCGCGGGGAACGGGGAATGCTTCCCCATACCCGTCGGGAGAGAATTTTTTCCCATTTACATCCCGTGGGGGAAAAAACTTTCCTATCCCCATTCCCTAGAAATTTCCCACGGGGAATCGGGGATCGAATCCCATTGTCATCTCTAATCCACCATCTAAACTTTATAGAATGACACACACGTGATAGAACAGACTTGACTAACGTTTCATTACCTGTCTTGGTGGTGAACCATTTAAATCTGCTTTATTTCCAACCAGGTAGTCTGCTTGCTCTATTTTATTTTATCTATGACCGGTTGGAAATCAATCTTTCTCAGCTTCCTTGTACGTGGAGAGGTAGCCCCGGATACTTGATCGAGAAATATGATAGTCCCTCTGTCCCATTATATTAGTCGTTACCAACTATAAGAAAGATTATCTAAATCTGTACATAAATCAGGTCTAGATATATACATAGAATATGCTGTGAATCTAGACACCCAAAACATTGCCAAGATGACCAATATAATGGGACAGGAGTATCTTTCTAAGGAAGTGAGCTATGTGTTAGATTGTGTTCTCTACACAAGCCAGTTAATAGGAATCAGGATAGAATTAATCCTAACAGCTGCGCCCTTGATCGAGGGGGTTATACTAACCATTTGCTGCAGCCTCCGATCACACATCGCCATATATAACTGATTAAGGGGGCTAGCGTGTTTAGCCAACGCTAATCGCTCGACCACAAACCTTAACCAACATTCTTACAGAGGCTCCATCGTCTGGCGTGCGTGGTGATAGGAAGAGTTGCGATTAATGGCGATGGATCGGACCCCGTGTTTCCCCAACAGGCATGGGATCTGAGCCTCCACCCGTGCAAGTCAATGGTGGCGCCACCGAAGGTGAAGATCCACCACCGCGACAAGAGACTGGCAACGGGGATCCTCAACCTCTACCTCGACAGAACACTCAAAGAGTAGGAGTTGGGTATGTGATGCAAGTCGTCTTCGTCATCGCTACTGCGGCTTTGAACAATAACAACGAAGGTATGTCTACCTGATAACCTCTGAGTAAATTAAATCTACTCATCATCAAAGTTATTCCAGTACGGATTAGTATTCTAGTGACTTAGGAATCGATCATAGGTACCACGTAAACTAACACTAGATATGACATGATGTCTTCTAGCCGCATGTCTTGGCACCGAATGTTTATACGTAGTTTCTAATTCCCGTAAAACCCATGGAGCGGTGGCTTCGCCGTCGGTGGCCCTTTCACGCCGCCGTTCCTCCGATCGTCGAGGCCTTTGGTGTTGCCTCGCACACACGTGGGCACGTGGCTCAGCTCCGCAGTCAGGTGCACGCGCACGCGCACAGGCGTGCTGAGGTCCGAGTGCGAGTGGCATGCCATTGCCATCCTACAGAACACCCTGCGAGCGCTGCAGTGATTTGTCGCTCGTGCGCAAGCTGGTGTTCAATAGGATACTCTGGAGACGGACGTGGTCCACTGGAACAACCACAAGGCACTAAGGCAGTGGCTACTGGACCGCCTTGGTGCCTGGATGGATACACCGTAGATGGGGTCTTCGCTGGTGCGCGCAAGGTGTCCAGGGGCCAGGGCCGATGCAGTTGAAAGGATTAGAACTAGATGACGATAGATGTATAAGAATATCGTCGCGGTGATGCCGCCCAACTCGGCGCCCTGGAGCTTGGCTGGTGGATACGCTTACTACAACAAGCACGGCATGTTGGGAAAGTATACATTTGCAACACGCTGATGGGTGTGTATGCTAGAAATTTGGGCATTTTTATTTAATGTAATTTAGAAAATAATAGTAAATTCACCGCGTAACATATATATACATGCGTAAACTAAGATTAATCACTACATAGTGGCAATAACGATGAACATACAAATAAAAAATGACACAAATTACAAAACAAAAATATACACAGCGGATGGACTTATGCTCAAGAAGCTGATGTTAGAATTAATCTCCACCAGTTAGCCAGCCAACCCCCCCCCCCCCCCCCCCCCCTTCAAACCCTAGATCGATCTAGAGAGAGGTTGTCCAGTGGAAAGCTCACCACCGGTGAGGTCGCGACCAAATCAAGCAACGATATGATATTGATTTGATCTAGTGGGTAGGTTTTCGTGGGGAAGATTCAAAAGATCTATCAACTTTTATGTCTCTATGTGCACTAGTTGACACAATGCATTATTCGATGTCACGGACCACAATCAATGCAAATAAGTGTTTATAGTCCAATCTCTCGTACGTCCAGAAGGAAGAATACAAAGCAGAGATGGCGTAGGTTCAAAAACACCATGAAAAGATGATGTAGATTGGTAGTGAGTAGTTATATTAGACGTTCCCCAAGAATCTAGACGTCTAAACAGGTGTCGCAAACGTACACATGGTTTTAAGGGTTTGCTCATTCAATCCTATACGCATAGGGCACTGGAACGGGGAAAACTTGGGAGAAACTCAATAGGATAAGAGGGTGTGGTTTGTTCAATCCTCTCTAGAGTGAGGCTAAAGACAAACACATCTTATAGACATAAGAGATTAAAGGTGAAAGATAGATGATGAAGCTGGACATTATAAAACATTCATCAATTATATACATGAGAGTTACTAGTAAGTTAGCCATAACCATAGGAGTTACTATTAATTGGTGCTATAATCATAGAGGTTACTAGTAATTGCAGGCCAAACCATGACCATTATAAGTCTAGCCATCAACTGCATTTAATAAACCACTTTATTTCATCTAGAATATAATATGTGACTTAGTATTTAGTTGATTTTTTAACTAAATAAAATATGGGTCACACCCACATTAAATCTAACAACCCCAGCCAAATTGTAGGATGCATATGAACCACTCATAAATCTCGGTTGTTTACTATACTTAGTATTTCGATGAAAACTATTAAGTTCAAAATCCAAATAGAATAGATGTTACACTTTTTTAGAACTGAACACTGGACTATACCTTAAATTAATAGTTTTGTACCAAATAAGTTTGCCTAACTCTATTACTGATACTAGGCAATCAAAACTATCTCATCTGCTTGGAGCATATAAGTCAAATTCTTGAGCCTTTCATGAATATCTAGAGACTATCTAAATCTCATAGTCTTTGACCATCAATTGAACTCATATAGATGTATTCCTTGAAAGATGTCTTGTAGGAAAACCTCAACACCTATGCTTCCGCAAGCCACTTGGAATACATTAAGCTAAAAATCAGCCTACCTTATAGAAAATGAAAGACATGCATCTGAGATAAAATAGACCTTGTTAAGGGTCTTTTCTCATAGGTTATCACTAGCTTGTTTCCCCATCCTATTTTATAGGATCTCCAATTACACAAAACAACAGTACATTTCATGTGGATCTCAAACCCATCCACTCGATGTACTATTTATCACATTAAGGGGCAATCCCTTAGTGATTAATCTAATATATTTTTAGACATAAGGACATAACAAGTTTTTAAAAATTTTCTAACAGATCTCAAATGCATTTGTACATACCTTGTTGACTTCATGTTATTTTTAGAACTTGCCACTTTAATTGTCATACTTTGATTATCGTTGTTCATAGAAATAATTAGAATATATTTTCAACTACTGGTAAATCCATAAGGACTTCACAAAGCCACTCAACATCAATATTGGTGGTATCCAATGTTGTTAGTTCTACAAACTTTGTTGACCATGTTAAGGTGTTATGCTTACAAAACTTTCATGAAACAACTTTATCCAAGCCTAAACAATATCCACTCGCCGCATATATCTCATAAGCACCAGATATCTAGTTAGAGTCACTATAGCCCTCAAGCATCCTTGGGTAGATAGAATAGTTAATTACATAACTTATTGTACCTTTTAGATATCACATTACTATATCAAGAGCATGCTAAATATCATCTCTCGTATTTGACACAACTTGACTAAGTTTGTTGACAACAAATGAGATATTAAACCTTGTGGCGCTAACTAGGTACATAAGAAAATCAATATTTTGGGAGTATCTCAATTGATTCATTATTTTTTTCATTAATAGCACGCTAGGATCATAAGGTGTAGGAGAAGCTTTGTAGTCACTAAACCCAAAGCTACTCAAAACCTTTTCCTCATAATGGGATTGTAGAATTGTAAACCCACCATTGTCTTCTTTTAGTAGCTTGATATTAAGAATAACATTAGTGTCCTCCAAATATTTCATTTGAAAACTAACTCCCAACTACCCTAGAGCTAAAATAAATGAAGAGAGGGTTCTTGTGTTATGGCTTGCTTGCTTTCAAGTGAGGAGTGGAGCATCTATTTCTAGGGGAGTAGAGTTGAAAGTAGGACCATGAATTCATGTGACACCACCTCTCTACCCTTGGATCAAACTATATCATGCAGCATGATCAAGATTGAAGGGAATTGTGTTTCTTTGCATGCACAAGAAGTTGAGGTGGCAGAGTGTCCTAGGGGGGTCGGGCGACCCTCCTTGGGGCAACTGTTCTATGTCAATGATAGGTGGGGCCTCCATCTTCTATAAGGTGGCCCTCCGAGTGAAGTCCTCATTAAGTATCTTTGCCTCATGTTTAATTGTGCACTGATGCTCTGGATGTTGGTCCATGGTTGTGTATGTGTGGCTACATGGTGAGGTCTCTATAGATTAAAAAGTATGCTATTTTGTTGTCCCAATTTGTGGTTTCTAAACAACAACTTATAGAGGATCTCAAAATACAAGTGGATCTACAAATGATATTTTAAAGGTGACTCATATTCCCAACCGCCTTTGGAAATCAAATTTGTATAGGCGATTGGGTGAGCCGCCTTTATAGAGGCTTCCCAATCGCCTCTGCAAATCCCTTAGTGGTAGTGCTTGTTAGACTTTTAATTATGTTGGCTTTCAACCACCAAGAGGAACCCGCTTGAGGACACAGATGCACTTTCTTGGAGGGGGTGCAAAACTACATATGTGTGTGTCGGCCTAGGAAAAACTGGTCCACGTCAATTTTGGCTGCTTGAACAACAAAACTTGAAGAAACCAGTTGATGCTAGTTTTGCAGGGCCTATGCACCTTTCTATGATTTAGTTTTATTTTTGTAGGGATTTTGATAACACTTCTCTCTATGCATTGACTCAGTCCTTTCACATATCAGACATAGAGGGACTAAATTAAGAGCATTACCGGAAGTAAAGATTTGCATATGAATGAATTGCATCACTTTTTAGATTGCATCTCTTTATTATATTAGGTATATAAGGATATGTGAAAGGGAAATAGGGTCAAACCTTTTTTAATATGAATTTTGGTGGTTGAATTGCCCAACACAAATTATTGGACTAACTAGTTTGCTCTAGAAAATATGTTCTACAGGTGCCAAAGGTTCAACTCAAAACCAATACAAAGATTAAAAAGGGTTCAAAAAGAAAGGAGCAAAGGAAACCGAAGTGCTCCCTGGTCTGGCGCACCGGACTGTCTGGTGTGCCACCGGACAGTGTCCGGTGCACCAGGGAAGATCGACTTCAAACTCTTCACCTTTGGGTTTCCCAGGTGCAGCTCCGCTATAATTCATCGGACTATCCGGTGAACCACCGGACTGTCCGGTGCGCCAACGGAGCAACGGTCATCTGCGCGCAATGGTCGACTCTGACAAGTGAACAGTGAAGAACAGTACACGCGGCAGAAGTCAGAGCAGAAGGTCAGAGGGGCACCGGACTGTCCGGTGTGGCACCTAACTGTTCGGTGCCGCATGAGGATAAAGCCTCCAACGGTCGACCAGCTCCAAGCCCTAACGGAAGGATGACGTGGCAGCACACCGGACACTGTCCGGTGGCGCACCGGACTGTCCGGTGCGCCCATCGCCAGCAGCCTTCTCCAACGGCTACATTTTGGATGGTGACTATAAATACCACCCCAACCGGCCACTTCAAGGTGAGGGAGTCCAAGCAACATTCCAAGTCATATAGTTGACATATTCAAGCCCTCCCAACCACCTCTATTCATTGATCCATCCTATACACGAGATTTAGACCACTACAACCAACACAAGTGCCACAAAAGAGAGAGCAAGCAAGAGAGAGCTACTCATTTGAGTTTAGCACTAGTGCCTTGTGAGATTCATTGAGAGAAAGTGTGTGCTACATCTTGTGTTCATTTGTGCTTGGAGTTTTGACTCCCATTGAACTTCCTCCAAAGTTTTGGAGGCTTGTAAAGCTAGCAAGAGACACCAAAGAGTGTGGTGGTCCTTGCGGGGTCTTAAGTGATCCTTGAGAAGAAGAAGAGCTCGCTGGTTTTTGGTGATCGGTGGAGAGAGGGAAAGGGTTGAAAGAGACCCGTCCTTAGTGGACTCCTCAACGGGGACTAGGCCTTCGAGGGCCAAACCTCGGTAAAATAAATCACCCGTGTCTCGTGTGTTTATTGCTTGTGATTTGTTTGTTCTTCCCCTTTCTAAGTTTTTCTTGCACTATTCTTTGCTAATACTATTCGGTGTTGCTTTAAGTTAAATTCTCATTTAGTGAAGCAACACCTTGCAAGAAAGGACTTAGGTTATTGCTCTTCTTATGTAAGCCCTCTTGCTTTATTCTCATAGACTTATTAGTTGTATTGATTTATCAATTCCGCATTATTTGAAAGCAATACTCTTTACAAGAAAAGGACTTAGTTTTTATACTCCGATAATTGTGAATCTTGTTCTAACCACTAATCAAGGGGTCTAGCTGGGTTGTAAAGTTATAATTTTCAGGTTTCGCCTATCCACCCCCCTCTAGGCGACTTTCAATATGGTTATAGAGGTACGGTGAGTCAGACTTCACCATAAACATACCTGCAAAAATTTTCGGGTTGCGAAGTCGTTAGAGCGTCTTCAAGAATATTTCTTAATCGACTCCCTAAATCATTATTTATTAAGCATTTGAAAAATCATTCTGTATGTATCTTTCCACCCTCTAAGGGCTAGTAGTTTAGCAACTCCATTTTCCCAAGGATTCTCATTTTCCCAAGGGAAAATGAACTAATTTACCATGGGAAAACAGAAATCACTTGGGAAAATGTGGTTGCCAAACTAGCCCTAATAAGTTTTTCTCTATATCTTTTGCATACTCAGAGCCAACCCCATCTCTTTAGATTTGGCTAGTGATAAATCTAGAATAGAGGATGCCAATATCTAGATATCTAATTAAAGAAGTTATCGTAGAGCATTTTTTCACCAAAATCTCTATTTCTATCAATAAGGAATGGTATAAGGGCTTGTTTGGGTGAGCTTCTTCTACTCTAGCTTCTTTATGGAGTTTTATTATTGAATGAAATATATTTCTCTATGTTGCTCTAGGATAAACTTTACGCTTAGGGCTAGTTTGAGAACTCTATTTTTCAAGGGATTCCTATTTTCCCAAGGGAAAATGAACTAATTTCTCTTAGGAAAATAAAAATCTCGTGGAAAAATGGGGTTACCAAACTAGCCCTTATAGTGACTATGTGTGGAGTCAATAAGAAAAGCTGTTTTTTCAGCTCTCAACATCCTACTTCATTGCATAAAATCACCTCATAGAAGAATCGTTTCTTAGTAAAAAACTTTTTAGTAGAGCGTCTTTTAAATTTAGCTTAGAAGATGTTTGGAATAAAGCATTACCAAGTAAACCGTGACAAAGGGATCACGAGGCATTGGAGGGGATTGAGGGGGGAAATAAACTAATTTCCCCCTTAATCCCCTCCAATCCCCTACACTACCGGAATCGACGGCTTTGCCGAGTGCCTGAAGCACTCGGCAAAGAGGGCTCGGCACACAGTACATCGGCAAAGCCTTCTTTGTCGAGTACTTTTTCTCGGGCACTCGGCAAAGAAAAGCCAGTGTCACGATGCCGGGGTGATGGAGACGGCGTCTTTGCCGAGTGTCTTAGGTGACACTCAGTAAAGGAGTTACCTTTGCCGAGTGTCTCCTAATACACTTGGCAAAGAAGTTACCTTTGCCGAGTGTCTTCCGGCCAGCACTCGGCAAAGAACCCGTCAGCGGGTCCCCATGTCAGGTTCTTTGCCGAGTGCTTTATATGGCACTCGGCAAAGCATTCCTCTTTGCCGAGTGCTAGGGCCACTACACTTGGCAAAGAACCTATACCGGTGCCCAGGTCTTGGTTCTTTGTCGAGTGCTATGGTCCTGACACTCGGCAAAGTGACCAGTACACACCTTTTTCATTTGTTTTTCCTATTCCATCCAAACAAACAAAAGATATTTCATAGATATCACATATATACATCACAGATCATCACAGACATAAATATCCAACACAAACATTAATATACAAACATAAGTTCAGAAGTTCTCAACACAAACAGTATCAACACAAGTTCAGAAGTATCAACACAAGTTCAGAAGTATGAACACATAAGTCTAAAGCTCTAACATAAGTATTCAACATAGGTTTTGTAGTCTAAACACTAAAAACATAACTCTCATTGAGGTGGGCGGTTGGACTGGTGTTGTGTTGGGCTGTACGCTTCATGAGGGTTGTTGGATGCCGCCCCAGATTGGCCCTACACAGAGAAAAGATTGCATGTGTTATACCAGATGCATTACCAACATTTAACTACAATTTTGATACTCACAGGAGTATGGAACAGAGCAGGGTCAACTACAGGGAACAATAGAGGTGGCGGAGCGAAACCCTGTGCGGCGCCAAGGCTCTGCATGTACTTGAACATCTCCGCCATCCTCTGATGATCTGCCACGTGAGCCTCCCGCTCCGCCATCATCCTCACCTCCATCTCTTGAAGTTTCCTCATCTCTTCTTCTAGTTGGGTCTATAATATTACAAGTCAACGTTATAGTAACTCAAAGAGAAGGTATATAACTCAAGGAAGGATGAGTTACAGAAGCACTAACCTCGAGTTACTGTATGCGATGCTGTAAGCTGTCGTGCCGAGGTCGTATGGCTGGACTCGAGCCCGTGCTCCTTGCTCGCACCTGAGACAGAGTGGGAGTGGAGGACGAGTTGATTGCCCCATCGGCAATCCAGTACCACCCATGTCTCTTGCCTCCTCCGACCCTCATGAGCACATCGGGGTCGATCTGCTCGGTGCTCAGATCATATTCTGGGCCATGGACCTCCTGCGCCATGGTGGTGTAGTCATGAAGGCGACTGTAGACGGCGGGGTTGGTGTAGGCCTCGGGCCCATCATCCGGGTTGTAGGTGACGTCGGACGTCGCCTTGCCCTTATGGGCCATAGCACAGGTCGAGAAGATGGAGTAAGGCCGGCCACCATATGATGCCGACTGTAAGAAAACCAACGAGATAGTTAGAAATAATATATAATCTAGTGCTATATACCTAAATAAAAAAGAGGGCTTACCCATGCTTCTGCATATTGGCCCAGGCTCCGGCTGCCTTAGTGGTGGGAGGGACCTTGCATCATCATACGCTGTTCTCGGCTAGCGTTGTGCGCCTCGTCCCACTCAGGCGAGCACCACCTATCCACCATCTACTCCCAGCACAGAGGATGTGCGGCGCACCAATATGGAATCATCTACAAAGTAAACACGTAAAGTGCAAATGAGAAGATAAAATAAAATTCATGCATGGAGTACTAGTACCAAACATGCATGACTTTACCTGCAGGTACTAGTCCCTGGTCAACGACATGGTTCGGTCTTGCTGCTTGGTCACCTTCTCCCTAAGGACGGAGCCGTAGTAGCTGACGATGGCCTGGATTCGGGCCTCATAGTGCATGTCCACGACGAGCTTCTTACAGCTTGTGGTGGCCACCACATCCGCCCTAGCCTCGTATCCAGCCTCGTATCCATCAAATCCTGCATACAAAAACGATGTATCCATACATTACTTCAAGAATTTGCAACGAATGCGACATATTTTACATTATACTAAGACTTACCCACAACTCTTGCTTCACCCGCTCCACCTTGTTATTGAATTCCCGGTCGTCCCGGTCTACTGCATCCGGGGCGACGGCGTAGTGGTCGAAGGTGTAGGCTGGGCCCGTCACTCCGACGTACTCAACCAGTCTAGGGAAGTGTTCCCTGCACAGCAGGCCGAGGATGCCATTAGGGAGGCGACGATGACCCCCAGAATAATCCACAACCGTCCAAGATCTGTCCAAGTGATAAATAAAAAGTATTAGTTTATATTATGATTTTGAACACATAATATGAATAAGAATGAAGAACATAAAGTTACATGCCTCTCCCCATCTGGTCGAATCAGCGGCCGCCTGTCCCAAAGTATGGGACGCTGAGGGAGACTCGCGGGACCTCGCAGGTAGATGCTCCTCGAACCTGAGGCGCCAGAACCTGAGGCGCTCTGCTGAGCTTCGTTGTCGTCCTGCTGCTGGTCGTCGTCGTCCTGCTACGCCGCCTGCTGCTGGACAAGGTTTTCCTGCTGCGCCGCCTACTGTGTCTCGTCCTGCTCTGCCTCGTCCGCCGTCCTGCTCCTCCTCCCCCTCCTCCTCCTCAGCCAACCACCCACCATATTTGTCCAAAACCTGCAATTAAGAGTAAACAAATAAGCACATATAAAAAGATGTATTTAAAAACAGGTGCAAAATAAAAAGTCATATAGCATTACATCGATTAAAAATAATCTTCATATGTGTCAGGGTTAGCCGGATCATAACTCTCATCATCACTATCAACCATTTCATAGTCAACACCATCGGAAGGCACAAGTTCGTCATTAATGTCATTGCCTTCAAGGATTACTAAGTCATTATCATTTTGCACCTCATCATTCTCCTCATCAACAACCATTTCAATATCTACGTCCATTCCGATAGCTTCGGTTAAGTCTATCTCAAATCGCCCTTCTAGCCCATCTTCTTGGAAGAACTCTCCATCATATGTGTCCGGGTCTAAGTTATAATCTTCATCGTTAGGAACAGGTAACCTCCCGTGTGGCGATACCTTATACACAACATCCCAACCCTTAAGATGTTCTTTCGTTTGGCACGCATATGAGAGATAATACACTTGTGTGGCCTGTTGGGCCACGATATAGACATCGTCTCCTAGTAAGGTGGAATCTTGTCGAATTTCGACTATCCCAAGATTAGAATGTGTCCGTCTCATCACTTGAGGGTCAAACCAATGACATTTGAATATCACTGGAGTAAGAGGTCTAGAACCATAAACATTGAGCTCATATATTTCTTCGATTCGTCCAAAATAATCGACATCGTCAAGGCCGGGCGTAAAGACTCTAGAACATGTTGTTTTCCGATTGGGCCGACTTTGGTCGTAGTTTGTTGTGTGAAAACGGTATCCATTGACATCATACCCAGAATATTTCTTGACCCTATAAGCAAAGCTGTTGGCTACTTGTCTCAACTCGGCACTCATAGATGGATCTCTTTGGCCCTGCAAGTATTCGCAAGTTAAAAGACGCTAAATTGAGTTCATAGACGGATCTCTTTGACAAACTAAGCACGTACCTTATGTTTGAACCAGGAAATGAAATCGGGCAACCCATTTCTCGCACCCTTTCTAAGAAGAGTGTCATATTCCTGTGGAGTGGGGTCCCTTGATCGATGTAGGAAATGGGTGACGCCTAAGAGGGGGGGTGAATTAGGACTTCTAAAACTTTTACTAAACTAGGCCACAATTTAATCCCTAGAGCAAAACCTATGCAAATAATCAAACTAGAATGTGCAAACTAGGTTTTGTCTAAGTGTTGCTATCTCTACCGCAAAGGCTAAGTTTCAATCTACACTAAATAAGTATGAATACTGGATTGAAACTTAAATGCTTAATATAAATGCGGAAACTTAAAGGGCAAAGTAGAGAAGCAAACTCTCGTGGATGACGCCGTTATTTTTACCGAGGTATCTGGAACCACGCAAGGTCCCGACTAATCCTCGTTGGTGCCCCTACGCAAAGGGAAGCCCACGCGAGGGCCAAGCACCACGGTCGAGTAACTCCGTAGAGAGCAACGGACCTTCTCCACGCGCAAGTGGTGCTCCGCTTTCGGCTCCTCTCAGACGCTTCCCGCCGTCTCCACTATCGAGCTTCCGGCCAAAAATGCCACGGGCCTCGTTCCCTCCAGTACACGGTGGCGGCCGTGACACAAACGCGGTTGTCACGGTCTCGCAAGACTCTCGCCCCACTCGGTACAATTACAACGACTCACACAAGAGTCGAGGGGTTGTGTGGTTTTACAAAACTCACTCAACTAACTAGGGTTCATCTAGAGCAAGCACTAAAGCGGTCTAACAAACCTAAGCACTTCGCAAAGCACCTACGCTAATCACCGAGTGATTCTATTAAGCACTTGGGTGTTTGAGCTCTTGGAAATATGCACTATGTGTTTTGGTATGTTGCTTGGGCTCTCACACTTGAGAATGGCCGGTTGGGGTGGTATTTATAGCCTCCACACCCCAAACTAGCCGTTGGACAGAAAGCAGCAACTTTCTGTCGTCGGGTGCACCGGACATCCACTGTGCAGTGTCCGATGCACGCCACGTCAGCCGACCGTTGGTGCCTGTAGCAGTCGACCGTTGGATCCGACCGTTGTCGTCTGCCTGTGGCACACAGGACAGTCCGGTGCTACAGCCAGAGAGCGCCTGTCTGTGGCCTCTCTGCGCAGACTGTCCGGTGCCACACCGGACAGTCCGGTGCACACCGGACATCCATGTCCGGTGCGCCACCAGGCGCTGGCTGACAGCTCGCATCTTGGATTTCTTCGCTGATTTCTTCGGGCTTCTTTTGTTCTTGAGTATTGGACTCCTATGCATCTCTTTATGTCTTCTTTTGAGGTGTTGCATCCTCATTGCCTTGGTCCAATTCTCTTCGCATCCTGTGAACTATAATAATAAACACTGGCAAACATATTAGTCCACAGGTTGTGTTAATCATCAAACACCAAAACTCAATTAGCCAAATGGCCCAGGGTCCATTTTCCTTACAATCTCCCCCTTTTTGGTGATTGATGACAACACAACCAAAGCAAGCAAATAATACAAGCATTTGAATTGAAATATTCAATCTACTTGCTAGGATGCATGATTGTCCCCACAATGTGATATTATGGACTTAAGCCTCCCTCTAACTCCATAAATCACTTACTTCCTATTTATGGACCAAATAACCAAAACCACTGGAAAAACCATTTGTAGATATAAAATTTTAAATTGGTGGTGTTTGGTGTTTGATATAGTTTTCATTGCTTTGGTCCCTAAACTTCTCCCCTTTGGCATCAACCACCGAAAAGGAAGACATTAAAAGCATGTAGGAAGTAAATAAAAGCTTGCCCTCAACAAGAATTGTATCAAATGATATCACTAGAAGGATATTAAATTAAACCATATGAATGATACCAGTTGAAATGATTACTCCCCCTAAATGAGTGTTCTCTTTAGAAAGAGGTTTCTCCCCTTTTTAGAGATGAAGAAATACTCCCCCTGACAGAGATCCTCTACTTAGAAAAAGCATGTGAAAATTAGAGGTGCAAGACAAGATTTGAAAAGACTAACTTCCCTTATGCATAGGTAACAGAATATGAGTTAACTACTTATGCATTTTTGCAACATGGAAGCATATGATATGAAATATAGTCTAATCAAATTTTGGAGAAGACATGTAAATGATACTGAAAGTAGTCTCAAAAGATACCAATTGAAAGTCAATGGTGAGCTTGAGAGGCATGAGAGTTCTTGGAGATTTTGCAGTGGAAGATTGTTGTCTTTCTTCGGGGACCTTATTTTCCTTACAATGAGACTATCACATAAAATAGACTTGAAAAGGTGTTAGTCTCAAAGTGTTAGATTATAGAGTAATCTCCCCCTAAAGGTGTGCATACAAGTTTTGAATACTTGTAGGAGACATGCACTTTGATTTGATATCAAGAAGAGCAAATTATCTACAATCCTAACTTTGGCACATATAAGTTAAATGATACAACTTGTAGAAATCAAAATTTTCAATTGATGCATCATTTACTATGGAGTGATATAAAAGCTATGTGTCGTGCTTAAATAAACATTTTAAGCCATGTAGGTTTGATTAAGTATATGAATTAAAAACAAGCAATCCTACCATATGATTTACCTAGTATGCATGATTTTAAACAAAAGTACATAACAAATGTAATACTAGGCAAGAAAGGTAAACTAGATAAAAGGTAAATAGATACGCATATCTAAAAAACAAAAAATACAATAAAACTAGTTACCTTAGTCATGGGTGGGAAATTTGGGTCCAAATTTTTTACTAACCCACTTGGCAATAAACTTGATCCAATATGATGTATCCCATGATATACATCCCGAATTTGCCAAGTCTCCAAATTTCCCGGTGACCTTCGGTCCTCTCACTTCCCTTTCGGGATCCAAACCTTTTTGGTGCTTTTCATGGTTGAAATTATCTCCTTTGGCACCCAGATGCGTTTGGCTCCTTTTCCTTTGTTGGCTTGCTTGTTGGCCTTGATTGCTTTCACCTTTCCATTCTTTTTCTTCTTGATCAAATATGGTGTAGCATCCTTTTTGTTCACCTTTTTGATGTAGGTATTGGAGATTTTGCTTGATGGCTTTTGCTTGAGCTTTTGGCTTTGCTTATCCCCGATCATCGCCTTGCATTGGAAAGACTTGTGGCCTTCCATGTGGCATAGCCTACAAATCACAGTTTCTCCCTCCATAGGCTTGTTCACTCCCGCAGTGGTGTTATCCTGTAGAGGTCGGATTTGTTTGGCTTTGCCTTTCTTGTCATATAGGGCCTTTCCAAGGCGAGCCACTTCTTGCTTTAATTGTTCATTTTCCTTTGCAACCTCATCCGAACATGTTTCTACAACAATATTCTTAACAAGAACTTGGTTGTCGGGGTTAGAATCATCAATTATATCAAAGCAGGAAGTAGAAGCATCTTTCTTAATAATTTCAGGTATTTCAACTAAAGATGCTGCTGGGGTGCTACCAATGTTTTCTAGCTTAGCAGTTAGCTCATTATTGTGTATGCTAAGAATTTCCATTTTCTCTAGCAAATTTTCAATAGCTTCTTGGGAGCTAGCTAACTTAGCCTTAAGTTTTTCATTCTTTTTAATAAGGCTATCATCGGCAGCAGTGGATGGAGCACTAGATTCTAATAGCTCAATTTTAGTTGACAGCTCACTATTTAAGTTTGCAAAAGTTTCAAATTTCTCTAGCAAACCTTTGTAATCATTTTGAGAGCTAACCAACTTCTTTTTCAAAGTTTTAAGTTGAGCTTTTTGCTTAGTGCAAACATCCTGGAAAAAATCTACGGCTTCCGCAAGCTCATCTAGAGAGGGCTTTCCCTCACCTTCATCATCACTACTACTTTCATCACTAGAGGATGGAGTGCTTGTGTTACCTCTTGCCATAAGGCATTTGTGTGATGAGCGTGATGAGCGTGATGAGGACCGGTGGCTGCGCGTTCTTGGAGGTTCGTCTTCACTTGAAGAGTCATCCCAAGTTCTAACACTTGTTAGCGCCTTGCCTTTGCTCCTCTCCTTTTTGGGTTCGGCCAGAGTTGGACAGCTGTCCCTGAAGTGGCCCTTCTCCCCACATGCGAAGCATCCTCTCTTTCTTTGCTTTTTCCTGTCAATGTTAAAGAGAAGATCCTCGACCTGCAGGGGCACACCCATTAGATTAATCTTGCGGATCATCCTCATTACCTTTCCGACGCGTCGGATTGTTTCTTTGTCCTCGGAGGATGATGTGCATGGTTGATTATCTTCATCATCATCACTTTCTTCTTGTTCCTCTTCTTCACTTGAGGAACTTGGAGTGGGAGCCTTCTTTTTGCCCTTCCTTTCATCACATGCAAAAGCATATGGTCTTGAGGAAGTTGGCTCCTCTCCCCGACTCATTTTTCACGACATCTCAAAAGTCGCGATTTTCCCAATCACAATGGTCGGGGTCATGTTGCTCAAGTCCTCCATGTTGTGAAGGATGGTGATGATGCTCCCATATCTTCGTTGTGGTAGCAGGGAGATAATCTTCCTCACAATGCTCGCATCACCTAGCTTATTAATGCCAATAGAATTGAGCTCATTGATTATTAGATTCAAACGAGAATACATGTCTCTAACAAGCTCATCATCTTTCATAGCAAAAGAATTATACTCATTTAAGACTAGGCAATGTTTTTGCTCACGGACATTGGATGTGACGTCATGGAGCTCATGTAATTTTAGTCAAATCTCATTAGCAGTTTTCAAGGTAAATACTTGATTAAAAATATCCATGCTAAGAGATTCATACAAGCAATTTTTGGCTCTAGCATTTAAATGAATTTCTTTTTCCTCACTCATGGTGGGTTTCTCGGGATTCTTGAGGGGTTTCATCCCGTCACGAGTGACTCTCTAAACTCCTAGATCAACGGCCTCTAGGTAACAAGTCATTCTAGCACTATAATATGGGAAGTTAGTGCCGTCAAAGTGTGGTGGCCTATGGGTATCCATCCCTTCCTCTAGAAAGCGTCGACTCTTTTAGCGGTGAAGCTAAAGCGTTTAAAATGAGCCAAACCGGGCTCTGATACCACTTGTAGGAAACGGGTGACGCCTAAGAGGGGGGTGAATTAGGACTTCTAAAACTTTTACTAAACTAGGCCACAATTTAATCCCTAGAGCAAAACCTATGCAAATAATCAAACTAGAATGTGCAAACTAGGTTTTGTCTAAGTGTTGCTATCTCTACCGCAAAGGCTAAGTTTCAATCTACACTAAATAAGTATGAATACTGGATTGAAACTTAAATGCTTAATATAAATGCGGAAACTTAAAGGGCAAAGTAGAGAAGCAAACTCTCGTGGATGACGCTGGTATTTTTACCGAGGTATCCGGAACCACGCAAGGTCCCGACTAATCCTCGTTGGTGCCCCTACGCAAAGGGAAGCCCACGCGAGGGCCAAGCACCACGGTCGAGTAACTCCATAGAGAGCAACGGGCCTTCTCCACGCGCAAGTGGTGCTCCGCTTTCGGCTCCTCTCGGACGCTCCCCGCCGTCTCCACTATCGAGCTTCCGGCCAAAAACGCCACGGGCCTCGTTCCCTCCGGTACACGGTGGCGGCCGTGACACAAACGCGGTTGTCATGGTCTCACAAGACTCTCGCCCCACTCGGTACAATTATAACGACTCACACAAGAGCCGAGGGGTTGTGTGGTTTTACAAAACTCACTCAACTAACTAGGGTTCACCTAGAGCAAGCGCTAAAGCGGTCTAACTAACCTAAGCACTTCGAAAAGCACCTACGCTAATCACCGAGTGATTCTATTAAGCACTTGGGTGTTTGAGCTCTTGGAAATATGCACTATGTGTCTTGGTATGTTGCTTGGGCTCTCACACTTGAGAATGGCCGGTTGGGGTGGTATTTATAGCCTCCACACCCCAAACTAGCCGTTGGACAGAAAGCAGCAGCTTTCTGTCGTCGGGTGCACCGGACAGTCCGGTGCACCACCGAACATCCACTGTGCAGTGTCCGGTGCACGCCACGTCAGCCGACCGTTGGCGCCTGTAGCAGTCGACCGTTGGATCCGACCGTTGTCGTCTGCCCGTGGCACACCGGACAGTCCGGTGCTACATCCAGAGAGCGTCTGTCTGTGGCCTCTCTACGCAGACAGTCCAGTGCCACACCGGACAGTCCGGTGCACACCAGACATCAATGTCCGGTGCGCCACCAGGCGCTGGCTGACAGCCCGCATCTTGGATTTCTTCGCTGATTTCTTCGGGCTTCTTTTGTTCTTGAGTATTGGACTCCTATGCATCTTTTTATGTCTTCTTTTGAGGTGTTGCATCCTCATTGCCTTGGTCCAATTCTCTTCGCATCCTGTGAACTATAATAATAAACACTGGCAAACATATTAGTCCACAGGTTGTGTTAATCATCAAACACCAAAACTCAATTAGCCAAATGGCCCAGGGTCCATTTTCCTTACAATCGACGCTAGAATTCATGAAGAAATTGTTCCATGTATGGCGTCACCTCTTCAAGGTTGGTCAATACATATAGCACGATATGCCACCACTCTTCATGTGTTAGGGTCTTGGTGGTCGAGCCACTTGCGCTTCCAAGTTGGCCTCGAAATATGCTAAGGTTCGATTCATTGCCGCCATCATTGTAACAAGGGGGTGGATTATGCACGCTCGGCAGTTTGTCACCATAATAAGTTGTTATGAAGTTTAACACCTCCTCTAGAATGTATGCCTCTGCAATGGAAGCCTCGATTTTGCATTTATTTCTACATTTCTTTCGAATAGTTTTTAGACATCTCTTGATTGGATAGCACCAACGTCCCTGCACGCCCCCCCCATTCATGCCTCATAGGGGAGATGAAGAATCAAATGCTGCATTGGATTGAAGAAGCCGGGTGGAAATATCTTCTCAAGCTTACACAGTAACATGGGTGCCAACCTTTCCAAGTCTACAACCATGGTCCGAGATAACTCTTTTGCACAAAGCTGACGGAAGAAATAGCTCAACTCTGAAAGCGCTAGCCAGACATGCTCAGGGACATAGCCTCGAACCATCGCATGAAGAATTCGTTCAATCCATATGTGGAAGTGATGACTCTTCATCCCTAAGACTCGCATAGTAGATAAGTTCACCCCGCCCTACTCAGGTTAGCTGCATACCCATCAGGGAACATCGACATCTTGATCCACTGAAGTACTTCCTTCCTCTGGGCCCTGCTTAGGACGAAATCGGCCTTAGGCCTTCTCCATGTCTTTCCACCACTTAGCGGCTTCATCTCTTGGTTTGGTCTATCACATAATGCTGCCAGATCCACTCTTGCCTTTATGTTATCCTTTGACTTATCAGGAATGTCCATAATTGTTGCCCACAGTGCCTCGACAACATTCTTTTCAGTGTGCATCACATCAATGTTGTGTGGAAGGAGCAGGTCATCATAATAGGGGAGCCGAGTCAAGCCAGACTTATGTATCCACATATGCTGCTCACCATATCCCACAAAACCACCTTCTATATTGGCCACGAGCCCATCTATCTGTTGACGAATTTCTCCACCAGTCATCGTTGCAGGTGGGCGGTCTGTCACTACGACACCTTTCGTAAAGTTCTTGATGTCTAGGCGGAATGGATGGTCAGGAGGGATGACAGTCGCCTAGAGGGGGGTAAATAGGCGTAATCTAAAAATTATAAACTTAAGCACAACTACAATCCGGGGTTAGCGTTAGAAATATAAACGAGTCCGAAAGAGAGGGCGCAAAACAAATCAACCAAGGAAATAGAGCAGATGACACGGTGACTTGTTTTACCGAGGTCCGGTTCTTGCAAACCTACTCCTCGTTGAGGTGGTCACAAAGACCGGGTCTCTTTCAACCCTTTCCCTCTCTCAAACGGTCACCTAGACCGAGTGAGCTTCTCTTCTCAATCAAACGGGACACTAAGTCCACTACAAGGACCACCACACAATTGGTGTCTCTTGTTTTGATTACAAGTGTTATGGAAACAAGAAAGAGGAAGATGAAAAGCAATCCAAGCGCAAGAGCTCAAAAGAACACAAAAATCTCTCTCTCTCTCTCTCTAGTCACTAATTTGTTTGGAGTGATTCCGGACTTGGGAGAGGATTTGATCTCTTTGTTTGTGTCTTGTATTGAATGCTATAGCTCTTGTATGAAGTTTGAAGGCTGAAAACTTGGATGCCTTGAATGTGGGGAGGTTGGGGGTATTTATAGCCCCAACCACCAAAGTGGTCGTTGGGAGGGGCTGCTGTTGTATGGCGCACCAGACAGTCCGGTGCACCACCGGACACTGTCTGGTGCGCCAGCCACGTCACCCAACCGTTGGGGTTCGACCGTTGGAGCTCTGACTTGTGGGGCCACCGGACAGTCCGGTGGTGCACCGGACATGTCTTGTTCACTGTTCGGTGCGCCTTCTGGCGCCTGCACTGCCATCTGCGTGCGCAGGCGCGCATTTAATGCTCGTTGCAGACGACCGTTGGCGCGAAGTAGCCGTTGCTCCGCTGGCACATCAGACAGTCCGGTGTTACACTGGACAGTCCGGTGAATTATAGCGGAGCGGCTCCCCAAATTCCCGAAGCTGGCAAGTTCGAGTGGATCCTCCCTGGTGCACCGGACACTGTCCGGTGCGCCAGACCAGGGCTGCCTTCGGTATGCTTCGCTCCATTGTTTTGAACCCTTTCTTTTATCTTTGTATTGGTTTGTTGTGAACCTTTGGCACCTGTAGAACATGTTTTCTAGAGCAAACTAGTTAGTCCAATAATTTGTGATGGGCAATTCAACCACCAAAATTCATATAGGAAAAGGTTTGATCCTATGTCCCTTTCAAGGGAGAAATTGTCGATGTTTATCGAAGGACGAATATTTGCCACCCTTTTTCAACCAAATGAACCTGAGAGCTTCCTTGCGAACTGGGAATGGGAACTTACCGTGAACACACCAGGTGCAGAATAGCTCATACACTGGTAAGTCATGCATGGAGTACTGATACCAAACATGCATTCTGAAATTTGTCTTTGTAGCTCGGTCATACGCCCATACCCCTTCCTCCTAGGCACGTACCAATTCATCGATTAAAGGCTCCATGTACATGCCCATTTTATTCCCCAGGTGTCCGGGAATTATCAAAGACACGAATATATTCTGCCTTTGAAAGCACACACCAGGGGAGAGATTGATTGGGATAACAAACACGAGCCAACATGTGTACGGGACAGCGCTCATTCCATAGGGATTGAACCCATCTGTGGCCAGCGCAACACGTACATTACGAGCCTCTTCGGCTTTCTCATGATGAATGGCATCAAAGTGTTTCCATGATTCACCATCGGATGCGTGCACCATCTTGTCAGGATTGTATCGTTTTCCATTTTTGTGCCATGTCATTTGTTTTGCGGATTCCTCTGTCATGTATAGACGCTGGATCCTTGGTATGAACGGAAGGTGTCGTAGGATTGTCAAGGGGATGTCAAGCTGCCTCTTTTGTCCATCACCAGAGTCTACCTCCATGAACCTAGACGATTTACACTTGGGACAGTACTTTGCCTCCGCGTATTCTTTCCTAAATAGCACGCAGCCCTTCGGACAAGCATGAATATGCTCATGTGCCTCGTACATGCTCTTTGGCAGAACATGACCATCCGGAAGCAGGCTCCCAATAACCGTCAACAAGCCATCGAATGCGTCTCTACTCATGTTGTACTGCGACTTGAACGCATTTACACACCCAATGGCATTCAGTTGAGAAACCTTTGTCTGGCCGTGAAGGGGCTTCTGTGTCGCGTCAAACATGTCGTAGAACGCCTTTGCAGTCGGCTCTAGCTCGTCATCCATACATCCTCCCGTGTACTGTGCCTCCTGATAGTCGTTCAGCATATCCGCTACCCCCGTATCGCATCATAATCCTCGACACGTTGTCTCAGCACCTCCTCTCTCGTACGATGCGCTTCACCATGAAAGATCCACCGAGTATAGTATAGCCCGGCGTAAATCCATTCTTCCAAATATGTTCTATCATGGCCTTCTTTGGTTTTCTTTTCCGATTGGCACATTTGCTGCACGGGCATGGGACTAGACTTTCTCCTTTAGCAGCTTCGCCATATACCCGTTCCACGAAATTATCGGTCTTTCTAATGCATTCAGGGGTGATATCGTTCCTTCCTCTATGGCCTGTGTACATCTATTCATGGTCCTCCATCCTCTAACAGAAGCCTAGCAATAGAAAATTTCGACAGCACCTCCCCCGCACGGGGAGGTTTCTAAAACCTGCAAATAAAACTATCAGCATGATGACTGACATCCACGCATAATTCAACGACACGATGGCCGGTAATCACATATAACCATAGCCACATGGAAACTACATTTAATTCCTATAGACCAATTATACGCATATATTAGAAATGTAATTTCCTATAGACCAATCACATGCAAACTACGTTTAACCACATATAATCAATCGCATGTAATTTCCTATATACCAGCCATATGCATATATTAAAAATTTATACCTTAGCCGAGGAGGATGGCGGAGATGGCGAGGTGTCCGGAGATGGTCGGAGCGACGGTGATTGACGGAGATGGCGCAGCGGGGAGGCTTGGCGGTGAATTGCCGGGTCGAGCGTGGGCGGCGGCGCGCAGGGGTGGCGGGGCGTGGGGCCGGGCGGCGCACGTGAGCGGCGGCGCACGCGGCGAGCGGGGGTGGCACGACGAGCGCGGGCTACGGCGGCGACTCTCCGGGGTGGCAGCGGTGGCGCGGCGAGCGCGGTCTACGGGGTGGTGGGGAGCGGGGTAGGCGGTCCGGGCTGCGCGGCGGCGCTGTGGGGTGGCGGCGGCTGCGCTGCGGGGTGGCAGGATGAGTGAGAAGTGAGCGAGAGAGAGCGAGTGGAGAAGAAGAGGTTGTTATTTACCTTCTTTGCCGAGTGCCAGCAATCTGACACTCGACAAAGATTTTTTAAAAATTAAAAAAATTACTTTGTCGAGTGTCCCGGATCTGGCACTCGGTAAAGTTGTCTTTGTCGAGTGTCACTCGGCAAAGTGGTCTTTGCCGAGTGTCCACTGACAGGCACTCGACAAAGCCTGGCCTTAGTGTTTTTAGAAAAGATATGTCGAGTGCCACATGGCTAGCACTCGGCAAAGGCTTCTTTGCCGAGTATCATTTCTATACACTCGGCAAATTACATTTTTATTTTTTTATTTTTCTAACCAAACTTTTTGTGGTATGTTCCTACACTATGTAGACCTACATGTACCATTTTGGGACAAGTAGAAAAGTGTTTTCTATAGCTAGTAGATTTAGTTCGTTTATTTGAATTTCTTCGAAAAAATCACATTTGAACTGCAAGTCACTCGAAACTTGGAAAACCGTGCATGCAAAAAATACCCATGCTATCTAGCACAACTTACGACCGATTTCATGAGCGGACCGGAAACTTCGAGCACCATGCTCATTCAACATGGCTGTGAACTTGCCATCCAGCTGTTTAAAAATTATATAAAACACAAACAAAGTCAAAAAATAATGAAACTTGTCCATGTGTCATGATATCATATGTAGAGGCTGTGACAAAAATTTGAGAATGTTTCAAGAAAGTTGTGACGTATTATGTGTAGAAACCTAGGAGAACTACATTGAAACTCTATGATTTCATGTGTAGTTCTCTTAGGTTTCTACACATAGTACATCACAACTTTCTTGAAATATTCTCAAATTTTTATCACAGCGTCTACATATGATATCATGACACATGGACAAGTTTCATGTTTTTTGACTTTATTTGTGTTTTATACAATTTTTAAACATATGGATGGCAAGTTCACGGCCATGTTTAGTGAGCATGTTGCTCGAAGTTTCTGGTCCGCTCCTGAATCGGTCATAACTTGTGCTAAATAGAATGGTGTCATTTTTTCATGCACGGTTTTTCCAAATTTTGAGTGACTTGCAGTTCAAATCTGAATTTTCCGAAGAAATTTAAATAAACGAACTAAATCTACTAGCTAATGAAAACAATGTTATAATTGTCCCAAAATGGTACATGTATGTCTACATAGTGTAGGAACATACCACAAAAAGTTTGGTTGCCAAAATTAAAAAAATAAAAATATGCTTTGCCGAGTGCCCAAAAAAGGCACTCGGTAAAAAGGTATTTGCCGAGTGTCAGCTGGTTGACACTCGGCAAAGAATCCTCTTTGCCGAGTGTCAACCCTCGGCACTCGGTAAAGGTTAATGGCCGTCAGCTTTAGACGGCCACTGACGGCTCTTTGCCGAGAGCCGCCTTCGCCGAGTGTTCGGCACTCGGCAAAGGTGTCTTTGCCGAGTGTATTTCTGTGCCTAGTGTCCTGCGCTCGGTAAACGAGCTTGTTACCGAGAGCAGGACTTTGTCGAGTACGGCTCTCGGCAAAGGTTTCTTTGCCGAGTGCTCGACAAAAAGTACTCGGCAAAGCTCCTGACACTCAGCAAAGGCCCGGATTCCGCTAGTGCTAGTGATCTCTGGTCACCAAATTAGCCCTAAAGAGTCTCTTATAGTTTCTCTCAATAATTGGCTTCATCACTTGATCGGTCAACCGTGCGGCCAGCTCTTCTACCAGCTGTAATGATCCACATTATGTTCTCCTAAAAATCACGGAAAACTGCAGTACAAGAGTACACATTATAGCACACGAAAATAACTCCTCTTTGTCGTTGTCATCTTCCTCTAGAGCCTGGTTCTCGACACTCGACCTCTCATGGCGTGGCATAGCAGAGGCGAGAGAAAAACGCCCCACAACCTCCGTCGTCTAGCTCCCTACTACCTAGGCACACTACAAGCTGCGGCTGCCACTGTCGCTCCCTCATTGTTGACCAGAACTCCCCAAAACGCCCCCCGGCCTCGCTCTCTCCTCTGCGCTGCGCCGCGCCGCTCTGCCTATCCCTATCTCTCTCTCCCCCTCTCTCCTCACTCCTCAATCCCCATCCTCACCAACCAAGGCACTTACTCGCCTCCCACGTCTTCGCCCCCTTCTTCTCTCTCTCTCTCTCTCTCTCTCTCTCTCTCTCTCTCTCTCTCTCTCTCTCTCTCTCTCTCTCTCTCTCTCTCTCTCTCTCTCTCTAAGTTGCCAAATCGCAGCTGCAGCAACAACCGATCCAATACATACTAGGTTCCATTGCATCACACATCAGTCACTCCAAACCATCAAATCACACACCCATCAGATCACAAAGGCAAAGAGGAGAGAGAGAGGGATGATGAGGACGACGATGAGAGAGATATACTACTAAACAATCTATCCATCCATCAATCAGGTAGCCCGGCAGCAATCGCGTGCCGCCTTTCCACAATTCCACTCACGTACACCACCGCATCCCAGGCTCAGCTCGGTTCGTTCGTTGCCGCGTCAAATCGGTGCAAGAAGCCAGCCGGCCCTGTTGCAGTGTTGCTTCGCCTGCCCGGCCTGCTGCTGTTGCTTGCGCCACGCACGCACGTACCTGAAGAAAGCAGCGACGGATTGATCGGCCCGTGGTTCGCTGTCGCCACGGCCGGCATGTCGTCCTCGTCCTCGTCGTCCTCCGCCGCCTCCGCCGCCACGGTGTTCCCGCCGTCCCCGCAGCTGCCGCCTCCGGTCCTGGTGGAGAACGGCCTCACGCCGCTGCATCAGCTCACGCCGGTAGCCGCGGCCGCGCCGGCCGCCGAGCAGCTCTGCTACGTGCACTGCTACTTCTGCGACACCGTCCTCGTCGTCCGTGATCGAATCCCAGCTGCTCTCGATATCTCTCTCTATGCATACATGCAGCGCTCAGCTGTTTAAATCTCAAAGATTTTCACAAGCTTGAAGGTGTGCCTGGGTGCAGGTGAGTGTGCCTACGAGCAGCTTGTTCAAGACGGTGACGGTACGATGCGGCCACTGCAGCAGCTTGCTCACCGTCGACATGAGAGGCCTCCTCTTCCCGGGCACGCCGACGGACACGGCCGCGGGGGCCGCACCACCACCAGCTGCTGACACTAGTACGACTACCACCACCATCACCACTGCGCCGCCGCCGGCCACCTCGGTCAACAACGGGCAGTTCCACCTCCCCCACTCGCTCAACCTCGCGCAGCACAACCACCCTCACCACCGGTCCCTCCTGCTGGTACGCGCGTGGTTCAAAGCTCGCTCTGATCTGATCGATGTCATATATCGCATGCCTAATCTCTTGTGTCCGCGCGCGCGCGTGCGTGCATGCACAGCAGGACGAGATATCCAGCGCCGCGAACCCGAGCCTGCAGTTGCAGCTGGAGCAGCACGGCCTCGGCGGCCTGATCCCCGGCGGCAGCAGGAACACGGCCGCGCCGCCTCCGCCGCAGCCGCCTGCAGCGGGTAAAGGGGCCAAAGAGCCGTCGTCGCGCGCTAATCCCGCCGTCAACAGACGTGAGCCCACACCTAATTGACTTCCATTCTTCCATGCATGCACACGTCGTCGTCGCCAAGTGTTAATCATTCGCTATTTTTTTTTTCTCCCATCTCGGGCTGTCCAAGATTTTTTGCTCGGTTTCGTCCTTGAGATCGATCATAAGTACGATCAGTCTGAGACTGGCCCTTGAGGGAGCTAGCTAGGTGAAAGAAACAACCTTGAGTTCAGTCGAACTCATCTTCTAGCTCTCTCCATCATCTCCATGCTCGCTCTGGGCTCTGGCTGACCAGATCAGTGAGCACACGCGTACAGATGGGCTAGCTAAGCGACACATGCGCCTAGCTCGGCGTTGTACATGTCGCATCAATAAGTGCGGCGCACAGTCGCCCACACCGCTGCCGGCCTGGCTCGCTTTCAATCAACTGTCCAAGACCAAGAGAGAGAGAGAGAGAGAGAGAGAGAGAGAGAGAACGGCCGGCACACATGCATCTTTGTTTCGTTCCCGTGCTCTTTTCACTGTGAGAAAGAACCAGGCACGCTACATACCTGAGTGCAGCTCAGTGCGCCGAGCTCCACAGCGTACATATCATGCTGTGTGCTGCCCAGCAGCGAGCACCGAGCAACTGCATGCTGGTCGTGTTTCATGCGCGCGCGTCATGCATGAATGTGTGCATGTCTATGTCTAACAGGGTTTTGTGTGTGCCTCGTCTCTATCTCTCTCTCTGTCTCTGCAGCTCCGGAGAAGAGGCAGCGCGTGCCGTCGGCCTACAACCGCTTCATCAAGTGGGTGCCATGCCAGCAGTATCATGCTACTACATTTTTCATGCTGTGCGTTACAGTGTACAAGTCGTATGGCTGGCCGGTGGTTCTCTCATCGGCCACGGCAATGCATGCCGGCCGCCTCGTTGGCAGTAGGAAGAGGGAAGAGGGAGACGACCCTGATGGTTTTTGTTCTCGTTCAGTCGTCGTTCGCTGTGAGGAAGAGAGAGAGGCAGATCATGCTATAGTGACGTGTCGCTGAGCTAGCTAGGTAGCTTCTGATCATATGCATCGATCTGACGTCTCCCTTTTGCTTTTCTTTTTTCTGCTGGCTCTCTCCCTCGGGGAATACGATTGTTGCAGGGACGAAATCCAACGCATCAAGGCTGGCAATCCCAACATCTCGCACAGGGAGGCCTTCAGCGCGGCGGCCAAGAACGTCAGTCTCTATTTCCTCCTCCTCCTCCTCCTCTATCTCGCTCCTCGCTTCCATCTTTCTCCTTCAATTCCTTCTAGGGTTTTGCTCGTGCCTCTACGACGTACTGTTCGTTGCTAGGGTTTCCCGATCTTTCAAAACCGCATGATATATAAAGCTCCGTGCATGCTTCTTTTCCCGGCGCGTCCCTCGCTCCTTTCTGAATCCTTTGTTTGGTGTGGTGGCTTTGGTTTGTTGCTGTGCAGTGGGCGCACTTTCCACATATCCACTTTGGACTCATGCCGGATCATCAGCAGGGGCTCAAGACGACAAGCCTGCTACCTCAGGTGACGAATCCGTGCCAAACCCTTGCATTTCCTCCGTCGTGTGTCATGTGGTGGCTTTGGCAGGGCCAGGGCGTGCCGCCTTCGAATACGCTTGGGCCTGTTCGTTTCTCTAGGATTGGATCAGGATTCATTTCAACCTATCAAAATTTATATAAATTAGATAAATAATCCGGTTAAGAACCGTTTTAGGTCTCTAATCCGTGAAAAACGAACCGGGTCTTAACAGAACTTAATGCGAGCGGCTTTGTTTCACAAATAAAGCAGGGATCGATACTCCGTCAGGGAAAAAAAATATGACATTTAGGACAAGAGATTTGATCAAGACATATATAGACACTACAAACATAAATAGCTTTATACTCCCCTCCATCCCATAAAATAAAACGTATGTATATATTTTTTGTGGCAAAATGTTTAGAGTGAAATTTTGACCATTAATTTCTTTTAAAATATGACATCAACAAACATGAGCATCATATTAAAGTAATTCTGAATACAAATTCAAATATATAACATGCATATATACACTACGAGTATATGTTTTTGCTGAATTATTAGCCGGCCAAAATTTTAAAATGACGACTTTTCTAAAAACATGCACGTCTTATTTTATGGGATGGAGAGAGTATTGTCTAATTAATTTGGAGACATGCAATACATGTTGGTAGATTTGTATATTCAAAATACTTTTAAAAATCTCATTTTTGGAAGATGTAATAAGAAGAAGTACATTTTAGAATATTTTAATGGTCATCGATATGTATATATCAAATAGTTGTATAAAGTCAAAAGTGATTTTTTTTACCAGAGGTAGCTAGTATGAAGAAAATTGTATCTATACCTATGGCTAATAATATAGGTTGTTTTTTTCTAACGCCAATATATACGATTACATTACATAATGTTGTTCTAAGTCTCCCTGCTGCATTTTTCTCACTACAAAAAACAAACAAACCAGGAGGGGTGTGTGTGCGTACTTTGGGGGGGGGGGGGGGGGGGTAATCAGCCCTCGTATAATCAAGGGTTAATGGTTTAAACTAAACCAAAATTTCTCGGTGCTTTTGGCTTTATCAGGATCACCAGAGAAAGGACGGGCTTCTTAAGGAAGGGCTCTACGCGGCGGCGGCGGCGGCCGCAGCTCATGCGGCAGCCAACATGGGGATTGCTCCATACTAATTAATTTACAATTACACTCCTCCTCAAGCTTGCTACTGATGGTACCTTGCTTCCGAGAATCTCCCTTCTTTACATTAGCTTGTTAAACGTTCCAAATCACGTACGCATCTGCTGTGTAAACCTGTTCCTTCGATCGAGCTGGTCTCTAGTATATATAATCTACTACGTTTTTGCGTTGGTTAATATATACTCCTTCTTCCGGGGCCCCATTCTCCTCTCTCTCTCTCTCTCTCTCTCTCTCTCTCTCTCTCTCTCTCTCTCATCTATGTTTTAGTTGCTGCTGCTTACTGTGTGCTATCAGTCTAGCTAGCACGTACCAGCCAGGCTACCACTAGTTATATATATCTTTATCCCTGCTCTTTACTGTGTCCTTTTCTCCTCTTCTTTTATTCTTTGTCTTCGTTCTTCGCCCCCATGTCGAGTAAAGGGAGGCCGGCCAGGGCAGCCACGGGCTCGCACCGTCGGGAATAGAGATGGCAATGGGTAAAAACCTGTTGGGTATTACTTGCCCAAACCCATACCCGCGAAGAAAAAATACGCCCGTTAAAAAACCCATACCCATGACGGGTATGAAATTTTGCCCAAACCCATACCCATGCGGGTTTCGGGTACCCAACGGGTTTCCCATACCCACTAACATCAACATAAAAAATAATTCATCATGTAAATGACAATCAATACATTAATAAGCTAGCATAAAAGGAACAAGTGATAACTAATTTTAGCCTAAAATTTGTTACATGAAGTTTATTTCAATTAGAACATATTTAATTAATAATATTATGAGACATATTTATAAGGAATGTTGATTTTAAGGCGGGTTTTAAAAACCCATGGGTTTACGGGTATGGGTAGTGGAAGAATGAACCCGTACCCACGTACCCGTTGGGTTTCCATTTGAACCCATTAACAAACCCATGGGTAGAGAAATTGACCCAAACCCATAGCCTAATAGAGCAAAAACCCACCGGGTTTCGGGTAGCGGGTATCCATTGCCATCTCTAGTCGGGAATCCTCCCTCCTGCTGCATGCCAGAAAGACCGCCGGCCTTTGGCGCCTTGTTTGCTTGCGTGCGTGCTGGTGCTGGTGCTGCGCTGTAGATGTTGGAATTCAAACGCGCGCGCCCACCTCCATCCGTGTACTCACTTGGGCATCCATATATATGCAGTGAAGCCTCCAGTTGCGTACGGTATTATTTGCATCGATCACCGCTACCCTCTTTGCTCTTTACTAATTTGCGACCTCGCTTCTGCGCGTTTCTGTATTTCCGTCTCTTTGCGCCCGTCTCTAGGCTCTGGTACGGTGTCTGGACCAACAGAAGGCTGACGTACTATACGGCTGGATACATCCTGCTGATGCTTGCTGAGAGACCTTTCGAGCCCGGCCATGTTTAATTTGCTTTGTAGGAGAGCAGGAGTACGGTATACGTAGCATAAAATAATACCACGTTCAATTAGGATAACACACATAGGTAGATGATTATAAATTATTGTTATTAAATGCAGCATATAAAAAGAAGAGCACGACGATACAGTGAAAGTAGTCATAAGTCATCGATTCATTGCATACTAGCAGCAGCGACATGCATTATTTACCTGTGATCCTTACTTGTATTGCCAGTCAACACCGCCACAATAACAACAGTGTCTATAATATGTACACTTACGAGGATGAAACGCCGCAACACCGGTTCGCTAGTACCACGCGTGCAGCAAGACGAAGGCTGGTGACGGTATGGGAATCCATAGTCCTAGGGAGAGAGGAAGCGGCTAGGTTGCGGCAGGTAGGGAAGGAACGTGAGCGGGCGATGATAGGAAGGGACACGACCAGATGAATAGGGAACAAATCGTTTATTGTGGAATCGATGACATTGGTGGGTAAATACCACCCAACTTCATGACTACGCTTATTTTGGAGTGATTTTGAGCAGAAAAAGATAGAGTCCTATACTCCTGTTGGGCACCTATTGAGTTTTCTGTGGAGAACCAAAACATGGCAACACTAGGGATGACAATGGGTACCCGAAACCCAATATCTGATGGGTAAAAACCCTATTAGGATATGAGTATGGCGAATTTTGATAACCATGAGTATTTTATTGGGTCATTTATTATACCCATTGTGTACGGTGAACATGTGTATGTTCTCTCTTGTCCCGTATCGACTACCCGATCGATAGAAAACCCGCTAACATATGACATGCCGGTTAGGATTAAGATACATGTTCTCTCTCATCCATGGGCTCGTATGGTGTTGTCATTTAATGCTAAATGTTGTTAACCTTATAATAAAATTATGTTGGGTTCGATGAATTTGTCATGCTAGCACAAAGATAATATGTTATTTTAGCATCTTTTAATATCGATGAAGTATGATGTTTCAATAGTTTGTATTCGGTACTTACTTTTATGATTCAAATGATCATGTCTATTATAATGTTAGCGGGTACGAGTATCAGATGGGTACCCCGTACCCGCTACCCGTGGTGGGTATGAGTATGACGTAATTTTGTACTCATAATGGGTAGTGTGTATAAGTATATATGGGGTATTTTTTTCTCTAGTGGATATGGATATGGCTTTTTGTGCCCATTGGGTACCATATTAGCGACTGCCATCCCTAGGCAACACAACTGAAGTGGCATGATATGATTTCTCCTCCTCTTTGATTTAGTCATGATGAAGGAGAGAAGGCTAGAGTGAATACGGATGTATAATAAAGTCAAAGATGAAGGTATGAAAGTATGTAACTCATGCAATATAAGCTTTACACTTTTATTTTCTTCCCTTCCATTACATATAATTAAAGGGCACCTTCAGAATGCTTGAATATGACTTAAGATGCTTGCCCCTTACAGCTTTGGACCTTAAGCGACAAGAGAGTGAGCGTGTATGTGACCAGTGAAAAACGTCTCGAATGCATGGGCATTGTACCCCTATTTATAGGGACAGTGCAGTACAACTTCATATAAAATTATACTTATGCCCTTAAGTATTATACATATGATGTATAGAGCTTATTATATTGAGAGTGTTGTCGTCTTTTCCACTTAGAGACGTGTTATGCACATCGCTTAAATCTTTCTTCGTCTTCTGGTTACTGATTCGGGGCACTTCATCTGACGAAGCTATTGCCTTGTTCTTTACACCATGAAGGTATCCCATCCGAAGCTCGTATTATTGGCCCTGTAAGAGATTTAGAAATAACTGAAGCTCATCACCTTCACTACCGGAATCCTAGGCTTTGCCGAGTGTTGTATTCTTTGCCGAGTGCCTTTTGTCGGGCACTCGGCAAAGAAGGCTTTGCCGAGTGCCGCACTCGGTAAAGTTAGGATCTCGGCAAAGAGCCCCTTTACCGAGTGCTGAACACTCGGCATAGGACGGCACTCGGCAAAGACAAGTTTGCCGACACTCGGCAAAGGGGGCTCTCGGCAAAGGGCCGTCAGCGGCCGTCCCAAAGCTGACGGCCGTCAGTCTTTGCCGAGAGCCAACGGCTGGCACTCGGCAAAGAGGCTTTTTTGCCGAGTGCCACATAGTAGGCACTCGGCAAAGGAGGCTTTGCCGAGTGTCATCTCTAGACACTCGGCAAAGTATATTTTTATTTTTTTTATTTTGTCTTCCAAACTTTTTGTGGTATGTTCCTACACTATGTAGACCTACATGTATCATTTGTGAACAATTATAACAGAGTTTTCAATCGTTAGTAGATTTAGTTCGTTTATTTGAAATTCTTCGGAAAATTCAAATTTGAACTGCAGGTCACTCGAAACTTAGAAAACCGTGCATGAAAAAATGATATTCATGTTACTTAGCATATGTTACGACCGATTTCAGAAGCGTACCGGAAACTTCGAGCAACATGCTCACTAAACATGGCCGTGAACTTGGCATCCACATGTTTAAAAATTGTATAAAATACAAACAAAGTCAGAAAATCATGAAACTTGTCCACGTGTCATGATATCATATGTACAGACTGTGATAAAAATTTTAGAATGTTTGGAGAAAGTTGTGAGACACTATGTGTAGAAACCTAAGAGATCCACATTGAAACTCTATGATTTCATGTGTAGTCCTCTAGGTTTCTACACATAGCGTCTCACAACTTTCTCCAAACATTCTAAAATTTTTATCACAGCCTGTACATATGATATCATGACACGTGGACAAGTTTCATGATTTTCTAACATTGTTTGTGTTTTATACAATTTTTAAACATGTGGATGCCAAGTTCACGGCCATGTTTAGTGAGCATGTTGCTCGAAGTTTCCGGTACGCTTCTGAAATCGGTCGTAACTTATGCTAAGTAACATGAATATCATTTTTTCATGCACGGTTTTCTAAGTTTCGAGTGACCTGTAGTTCAAATTTGAATTTTCTGAAGAATTTCAAATAAACGAACTAAATCTACTAACGATTGAAAACTCTGTTATAATTATCCACAAATGATACATGTAGGTCTACATAGTGAAGGAACAACCACAAAAAGTTTGGGAGACAAAATAAAAAAAATAAAAATATACTTTGCCGAGTGTCTAGAGATGACACTCGGCAAAGACAGCTTTGCCGAGTGCCCGTTGCGAGGCACTCGGCAAAGAATAGGGAAAGAGTCTTTGCCGAGTGTCCCCTGGGCGACACTCGGCAAAGACAGCTTTGCCGAGTGCCAGCGATCTGGCACTCGGCAAAGACAGCTTTGCCGAGTGTCAGCGATCTGGCACTCGGCAAAGCGTATATTAAAATTAAAAAAAACTTTGCCGAGTGCCAGATCACGGGCACTCGGCAAAGCGCCCTACATACCAATGGCCGAAGGCTTCTTCCTCACTCTCTCTCTCACTCACTCACTCAAACGTCGCCGCCGCCGCGCCCTCACCGTCGCCTCGCCGTCGCCGCCGCCGTGCCCTCCCTCGCGCCCGCGCCACGCCGCCGCCGTGCGCCCCCGCCCGCGCCCGCGCCCGGGACCGCGCCGCCGCCGCGCTCCCAAGCCGCCGCCGTGCACGCGCGCCGCCGTGCCCTCGCGCTCGCCGTGCCGTGCCCGCCGTGCCCGCGCTCGCCCTCGCGCTCGCCACAGCCGCGCCCGCCGTGCCCGCGCTCGCCGTGCCGTGCCCGCGCTCGCCGTGCCGTGCCCCTCGTTTGTCTCGCCCTCGCCCTCGCCCTCGCCCGTCGTGCCCCTCGCCCTCGCCCTCGCCCCCGCCGTTTCCCCGTCGTGCCCTCGCCCGCCCGGCGCCTCGCCCGCGACCCGTCGTCTCGTTCGCGCCCCGTCGCCTCGCCCGCGACGAAACCTCCAAGGTGATTACTTTATTTATGTTATACGTGTATGATTTATATGAAATGATTAGTTTTAATATTGAGTTAATTATATACGTGTATGATTAGGTTAATATGTAGTATTGTTGATTCCGACCATCGTGCCGTTGAATTATGCATGGATGTCAGCCATCGTGCTGATAGTTTTATTTACAGGATTTTGAAACCTCTCCGTGCAGGGGAGGTGCTGCCAAAATTTTCTGTTGCTAGGCTTCTGTTAGAGGATGGAGGACCGTGAGTGGATGTACACGGGCCATAGAGGAAGGAACGATGTCACCACTGAATGGATTAGAAAGACCGATGATTTCATGGAACAGGCATATGGCGAAGCTGCTAAAGGAGCGAGTCTAGTCCCATGCCCGTGCAACAAATGTGACAACCGGAAAAGAAAACCAAAGAAGACCATGGTAGAACATATTTGGAAGAATGGATTTACGCCGGGCTATACTCGGTGGATATTTCATGGTGAAGCACATCGTACGAGAGAGGAGGTGCTGAGACAACGTGTCGAGGATTATGACGCGGATGCGGGGGTAGCGGATATGTTGAACGACTATCAGGAGGCACAGTACACGGGAGGATGTATGGATGACGAGCTAGAGCCGACTGCAAAGGCGTTCTACGACATGTTTGACGCGGCACAGAAGCCCCTTCACGGCCAGACAAAGGTTTCTCAACTGGATGCCATTGGGCGTGTAATGGCGTTCAAGTCGCAGTACAGCATGAGTAGAGACGCATTCGATGGCTTGTTGACGGTTATTGGGAGTCTGCTTCCGGATGATCACGTTCTGCCAAAGAGCATGTACGAGGCACAGAAACTACTTCGTGCACTCAAGATGACGTATGAGCAGATTCATGCTTGTCCGAAGGGCTGCGTGCTATTTAGGAAAGAATACATGGAGGCAAAGTACTGTCCCAAGTGTAATTCGTCTAGGTTTATGGAGGTAGACTCTGGTGATGGACAGAAGAGGCAGCTCGACATCCTCTTGACAATCCTACGACACCTTCCGTTCATACCGAGGATCCAGCGTCTTTACATGACAGAGGAATCCACGAAACAGATGACATGGCACAAAAATGGAAAACGATACAATCCTGACAAGATGGTGCACGCATCAGATGGTGAAGCATGGAAACACTTTGATGACATTCACCGTGAGAAAGCCGAAGAGGCTCGTAATGTACGTGTTGTGTTGGCCACAGATGGGTTCAATCCCTATGGAATGAGCGCTGCCCCGTACACATGTTGGCCCGTGTTTGTTATCCCAATCAATCTCCCCCCTGGTGTGTGCTTTCAAAGGCAGAATATATTCGTGTCGTTGATAATTCCCGGACACCCGGGTAACAAAATGGGCGTGTACATGGAGCCTTTGATCGATGAATTGGTACGTGCCTGGGAGGAAGGGGTATGGACATATGACCGAGCTACGAAGACAAACTTCAGAATGCATGTTTGGTACCAGTACTCCATGCATGACTTACCGGCGTATGGGCTATTCTGTGCCTGGTGTGTTCACGGTAAGTTCCCATGCCTAGTTTGCAAGGAAGCTCTCAGGTTCATTTAGTTGAAAAAGGGTGGCAAATATTCGTCCTTCGATAAACATCGACAATTTCTTCCTGCTGACCATCCATTCCGCCTAGACATCAAGAACTTTACGAAAGGTGTCGTAGTGACAGACCGCCCACCTACAACGATGACTGGTGCCGAAATTCGTCAACAGATAGATGGGCTCGTGGCCAATACAGAAGGTGGTTTTGTGGGATATGGTGAGCAGCATATGTGGACACATAAGTCTAGCTTGACTCGGCTCCCCTATTATGACGACCTGCTCCTTCCACACAACATTGACGTGATGCACACTGAAAAGAATGTTGCCGAGGCACTGTGGGCAACAATTATGGACATTCCTGATAAGTCAAAGGATAATGTGAAGGCAAGAGTGGATCTGGCAGCGTTATGTGATAGACCAAAACTAGAGATGAAGCCGCCAAGTGGCGGAAAGACGTGGAGAAGGCCTAAGGCCGATTTCGTCCTAAGCAGGGCCCAGAGGAAGGAAGTACTTCAGTGGATCAAGATGTTGATGTTCTCTGATGGATATGCAGCTAACCTGAGTAGGGGGTGAACTTATCTACTATGCGAGTCTTAGGGATGAAGAGTCATGACTTCCACATATGGATTGAACGGATTCTTCCTGCGATGGTTCGAGGCTATGTCCCTGAGCATGTCTGGCTAGCGCTTTCAGAGTTGAGCTATTTCTTCCGTCAGCTTTATTGTGCAAAAGAGTTATCTCGGACCGTGGTTGCAGACTTGGAAAGATTGGCCCCCGTGTTACTTTGTAAGCTTGAGAAGATATTTCCACCCGGCTTCTTCAATCCAATGTAGCATTTGATTCTTCATCTCCCCTATGAGGCACGAATGGGGGGCCCCGTGCAGGGACATTGGTGCTATCCAATCGAGAGATGTCTAAAGACTATTCGAAAGAAATGTAGAAATAAATGCAAAATCGAGGCTTCCATTGCAGAGGCATACATTCTAGAGGAGGTCTCAAACTTCACAACAACTTATTATGGTGACAAACTGCCGAGCGTGCATAATCCACCCCCTCGTTACAATGATGGCGACAATGAATCGAACCTTAGCATATTTCGAGGCCAACTCGGAAGTGCAAGTGGCTCGACCACCAAGACCCTGACACATGAAGAGTGGCGGCATATCATGCTATACGTATTGACCAACCTTGAAGAGGTGACGCCATACATGGAACAATTTCTTCATGAATTCTGGCGTCGATCAAGGGACCCCACTCCACAGGAATATGACGCTCTTCTTAGAAAGGGTGCGAGAAATGGGTTGCCCGATTTCATTTCCTGGTTCAAACATAAGGTACGTGCTTAGTTTGTAAAAGAGATACGTCTTTAAACTCAATTTAGCGTCTTTTAACTTGCGAATACTTGCAGGGCCAAAGAGATCCGTCTATGAGTGCCGAGTTGAGACAAGTAGCCAACGGCTTTGCTTATAGGGTCAAGAAATATTCTGGGTATGATGTCAATGGATACCGTTTTCGCACAACACACTACGACAAAAGTCGGCCCAATCGGAAAACAACGTGTTCTGGAGTCTTTACGCCGGGCCTTGACAATGCCGATTATTTTGGACGAATCGAAGAAATATATGAGCTCAATTTTTATGGTTCCAAACCTCTTACTCCAGTGATATTCAAATGTCATTGGTTTGACCCTCAAGTGACGAGACAGACACATTCTAATCTTGGGATAGTCGAAATTCGACAAGATTCCACCTTAGCAGGAGACGATGTCTATATCGTGGCCCAACAGGCCACACAAGTGTATTATCTCCCATATGCGTGCCAAACGAAAGAACATCTTAAGGGTTGGGATGTTGTGTATAAGGTATCGCCGCATGGGAGGTTACCTGTTCCTAACGATGAAGATTACAACTTAGATCCGGACACATATGATGGAGAGTTCTTCCAAGAAGATGGGCTAGAAGGGCGATTTGAGATAGACTTAACCGAAGCTATCGGAATGGACGTAGATATTGAAATGGTTGTTGATGAGGAGGATGATGAGGTGCAAAATGATAATGACTTAGTAATCCTTGAAGGCAATGACATTAATGACGAACTTGCGTCTTCCGATGGTGTTGAGATTGAAATGCTTGATAGTGATGATGAGAGTTATGATCCGGCTAACCCCGACACATATGAAGATTATTTTTAATCGATGTAATGCTATATGACTTTTTATTTCGCACCTATTTTTAAAATACATCTTTTTATATGTGCTTATTTGTTTACTCTTAATTGCAGGTTGTTGGACAAATATGGTGGGCGGTTTCCTGAGGAGGAGGAGGGGGAGGAGGAGTAGGACGGCGAACGATGCAGAGCAGGCAGCGCAGCAGGACGAGGCAGAGCAGGCAGCGCAGCAGCAGGCGGCGCCTCAGGACGACGACGACCAGCAGCAGGACGCCTCAGGTTCAGGCGGCTCTAGTTCGAGGAGCATCTACCTGCGAGGCCCCGCGAGTCTCCCGCCATGTCCCATACTTCGGGACAGACGGCCGCTGATTCGGCCAGAAGGGGAGAGGTATGTAACTTTATGTTCTTCATTCTTGTTCATATTATGTGTTCAAAATCATAATATAAACTAATACTTTTTATTTATCACTTGGACAGGTCTTGGACGGTTTTGGATTATGCGGGGGGTCATCATTGGCCCCCCAATAACATCCTCGGCCTGCTGTGCAGGGAACACTTCCCTGGACTTGTGGAGTACGCCGGAGTGACGGGCCCAGCCTTCACCTTCGACCACTACGCCGTCGCCCCCGATGCAGTAGACCGGGACGGCAGGGAATTCAATAACAAGGCGGAGCGGGTGAAGTAAGAGCTGTGGGTAAGTCTTAGTATAATGTAAAATATGTCGCATTCGTTGCAAATTCTTGAAATAATGTATGGATACATCGTTTTTGTATGCAGGATTTCTTAAGATGCGATGCTGGATACGAGGCTAGGGCGGATGTGGTGGCCACCACGAGCTGTAAGAATCTCGTCGTGGACATGCACTATGAGGCCCGCATCCAGGCCATCATCACCTACCACGGCTCCGTCCTTGGGGAGAAGGTGATCAAACCTCAAGCCCGAACCATGTCGTTGACCAGGGAGCAGTACCTGCAGGTAAAGTCATGCATGTTTGGTACCAGTACTCCATGCATGAATTTTATTTTATCTTCTGATATGCACTTTACGTGTTTACTTTGCAGATGATTCCACATTGGTGCGTCGCACATCCTCTGTGCTAGGAGCAAATGGTGGATAGGTGGTGTTCGGCTGAGTGGGACGAGGCGCACACAGCTAGCCGGGAACGACGTTTGATGATGCAAGGCCCCTCCCACCACCAAGGCAGCCGGAGCCTGGGCCAATATGCTGAAGCATGGGTACGCCACCTTTTTTATTTAGATATATAGCACTAAGTTAGATATTATTTCTAACTATCTCGTTGGTTTTCGTTGCAGTCGGCGTCACATGGTGGCAGGCCTTGCTCCACCTTCTCGGCCTATGCTATGGCCCATAAGGGTAAGGCGACGTCCGACGTCACCTACAACCCGGATGACGGGCCCGAGGCCTACACCAACCCCGCCGTCTACAGCCGCCTCCATGACTACACCGCCATGGCGCAGGAGGTCCATGGCCCAGACTATGATCCGAGCACCGAGCCGATCGACCCCGATGTGCTCATGAGGGTCGGAGGAGGCAAGAGACATGGGCGGTACTGGATTGCCGACGGGGCAATCGACTCGTCCTCCACTCCCACTCTGTCTCAGGTGAGAGCAAGGAGCACGGGCTCGAGTCCAGCCATACGACCTCGGCACGACAGCTCACAACATCGCATACAACAACTCGAGGTTAGTGCTTCTGTAACTCGTCCTTTCTTGAGTTATATACCTTCTCTTTGAGTTACTATAACGTTGGCTTGTAATATTACAGACCCAACTAGAAGAAGAGAGGAGGGAACGTCAAGAGATGGAGGCGAGGATAATGGCGGAGCGGGCGGCTGCTGATCAGAGGATGACGGAGATGTTCCAGTACATGCAGAGCCTTGGCGCCGCACAGGGCATCGCTCCGCCACCTCCATTGTTCCCCCAGTTGACCCTACTCTCTTCCACACTCCTGTGAGTATCAAAATTGTAGTTAGATGTTTGTAATGCATCTGGTATAACACATGCAATCTCTTCTCTGTGGAGGGCCAATCTGGGGCGGCATCCAACAACCCTCCGGAAGGGTTCAGCCCAACGCAGCCCCGGTCAAACCGCCCACCTCCATGAGTGTTGTGTTTTCATTGTTTTAGACTTCAGAACTTATGTATAATACTTATGTCTGTGTTTGATACTTATGTGAGAGCTTGCGACGTTTGAGACTTATGTTTGTGTTTAATACTTGTGTTGAACACTTATGTTTGTGATGGATATTTATGTTTGTGGTGATGGTTTTATGTTTGTGTTGGCTATTTATGTCTGTGATGATATCTGTGATGTATATATGTGATATATATGTGATATCTTCTGTTTGTGTGGATGGAATACAAAAAACAAATTAAAAAGGTATATACTGGTCACTTTGCCGAGTGTAACACTCGGCAAAGAGGCTCTTTGCCGAGTGTCATGGTCATAACACTCGGCAAAGAGCACAGACCTGGGCACCGGCTTAGGTTCTTTGCCGAGTGTTATGTCGCTGGCACTCGGCAAAGAGGTCGGCTTTGCCGAGTGCCGCACAGAACACTCGGCAAAGAACCTGACATGGGGACCCTCCCTGGCGGGTTCTTTGCCGAGTGTCCCACGTGGCACTCGGCAAAGATGGATTTTTTGCCGAGTGCTGCCTGGAAGACACTCGGCAAAGCTAACTTCTTTGCCGAGTGTCACAAGGGACACTCGGCAAAGCCGCCGTCTCCGTAACCCGGCGCCGTAATGGCCGCTTTTCTTTGCCGAGTGCTGTCTGGCACTCGGCAAAGAGCTTTGCCGAGTGCCCGAGAAAAAGCACTCGGCAAAGAAGGCTTTGCCGATGCACTGTTCGCTGAGCCTTCTTTGCCAAGTGTTTTTAAGGATTCGCCGAGTGCTTTAGGCACTCGGCAAAGCCATTGATTCCGGTAGTGCTTGAGGACCTTCGGCCAGAAGCACTGTCCCAAATCCCAATAGCTCCAAACTCTAAAATAAACTAGACCTTAGAAACTATATATATGGAGTTGGGTTGCTAAAAACGGTGGAGTTGAGGTGTTTGGCCTAACAATGAAGTAATCTCTACTATATAAAGCGTTAGTTTGAACTGTCCTTTCCCGCTTAACGCAAAAATAAAGTAAAATTGTTGGGCACCAAATTGAGAGCGCAGACGATCCGCGCGTGCGCGGAGCAATTTAGGGTTCCGAGTTTTGTGCTACGGTTGTTAGCTAGATTCGTGGAAATAGCTCGGAAATTAGTTTGTAAAGGGTCCAGCCCCCCTCCTCTATAAATAGAGAGGTATACGGCCGATTTGTAATCATCAATCGAACCTTCAATCAATACAATTTATATTTATTCTTAGGAGTAGTTCTAGTCTAGTTCTAGGTTAGTCTTCCGATCCCCAAATTCTTCGCTTCTCTTCAACTCTACGTCGATTAGAGGAGTCTAGGTCAGCCTGCCAAGCCTAGACAACTCCTAGGATCTCTCCTCCCCGACGGGGTCCCTCTCGGGAGCGAGATCCAGGCGCCGTCGGCGATCTTTCGCCGCCCCTGCGCACGCGATGGACTGTCTGGCCCTAAGGCGTGGACCGTCCGGCTGTCAGGCAGGAAACCTAGCCTCGCGCTAGGCCGCGGACCGTCTGGCCCATGGCCGTGGACCATCCGCCCCTGTGCAGAGAGCACCACCGCTGGTTCGTGTTGAGTAATTGGTGCCCCAAAAAGGTGTCAACATACTTTTTGGCGACTCCGCTGGGGACAACACATCTAGACCCATCAAATCGGCCCTCAATGGCCGGTTCAAGGGATAGTTCTGAAGTCTCTCCCAGCAACATTATAGAGCCGACTTGGGAAACCTTGCCGGCTGACGAACAGCTCCAGTTCGAGGAGCATAAGGAGCAGCTGATTCAAGAGGCGAGAGCAAAGTTCCTGGCCAACTTCAAGGTGGACAGGAACAATAAAGTCGTTCGACAACGGGCGACGGATCTGGCTTCGCTCCGACCCACACCAGACATCCCCAATGTAAGTAATACAAACGAGCTACAATCTCTTAAGAATTATGTAGATGAACAACGACAACAAATGCAAAGTATCATAGGAGGTATGCAAAACGATTATAGGAGACTAGTACGTGCATTTGATAAATCTAGTATCGCAAATTTTCCTTCGCACGAGGTTGAATTAGGGGGTAACACGCGTAATACATCGGCTATAGGTTGTCACGACCAGTCACAACCCCTTTATGGGATGTCAATGGACACGTACCCTGAGCAACCGCAAATTGGCAGTAAAACAGCCGATCTGCACATGCCCGGACCGTCCGCCCGTGAGCGCGAACCATCCGGGCCAGCCACAGCCGAGCCCATTCTTAATGAGTTACCCAGACATGCACCCAAGCCACCATGTATGGCACAAAATCTAAACTACCCAGTTGGATGGTCCGCATACAACGACGAACGGTCTGGGTACATGTCCGGACAATCCGCGCATGAGTCTTTTGATGAGGATTGTTACCTGAATCCTCACCCATCCCAGCAACACTTCCCATCACACTATACAATGCATCAGCTCATTAATACAAAATCCAGAGCCCAAGAAAGCTTTCCGGCCCCGCCTAGAAGGCCGGAAAGGAACGATCAATCCTATGAGCCATATAGGGCCAATGGCAATGCACCACATAGCTCAAACCAGTGGGGGGAAGACAAGATGCTAATATCCAGCCAACCACACCTATGTTTGACCAGAGAGCCGGTGGTATCGCACCGGCTGCCATCGATATAGTGAGGGAGGAAATAGCCGGGGCATTCCGAGATAAGCTCGGAGTAAGCATGGTCCCTGGGGGGCAATCATATCGGAAACCTTATGACAGCCGATTTGATCATCAGCCATACCCACAGGGAACCAGTATACCCGAATTCGCAAAATTTTTAGGTGATCAAGGGGAAAGCACATGCGAACACATTGGCCAGTTTCTAGCACAATTAGGAGAATTGGCCGACACGGAAGCATTACGCGTGCGTTTATTTTTGTTATCCTTGACAGGAACAACATTCGCATGGTACGCCACATTGCCTCCTAATTCCATTTCATCATAGGGAGATTTAGAACAAAAATTTCATGACCACTTTTTCTCCGGTGACTATGAGTTAGATTTGGTAGACCTAGTAGCCTTGCGACAGGGGAAAGACGAATCGGTTAATGACTATATCCGGAGATTTCGGGATACAAGAAACCGATGCTTCCAAATACACTTAGCGGAAAAACAGCTAGCAGGGTTAGCCTTTAATGGACTGCGATATTATTTAAAAGAGAGCTAGAAGGCATCCAATTTTTTACGCTAGCACAATTACACAAGAGAGCTTTGGCCTGTGAAAGCCGAAGCAAAGAGACTGCCAAAACCATTCGTCACAATGTCCATATAGTAGAATGGGATCAAAGTAGCTCGGATGACGAATCAGCAGAGGTATACGTGGCTGAAATGGTTTGGCCAAAACAGGCCAAATCTTCGGCTTGTTCCTCCTTGCAGCCGGTTCAAAAGAAACGACAAGAGGAGGATAAGTTTACGGCTAATGTTGGCAAATGTGATAAAATATTTGATGAATTACTAAAAAATGGCAACATTAAAATAAATCACACTGTTCCATCCACTGACGAGCTAAAACGTCGTGCATACTGCAAGTGCATATATAACTCATTTTCTAATGCCACTAATGATTGTAATGTCAGACATTAACGAGGGACGATTGAAATTTCAGGAAATGCAAGTGGATACAGAGCCCTTTCCGATGAACATGATCGACTTCGAGGGAAAAATGGTCCTAGTTCGGCCCAGCACAGCCGATAAGGGAAAAGGCAAAGAAATCATCATCGGCAACGCTCGGGAGGCCGATGAAAATAATAAAATTTCTTGCAGGAAAGTAGTGGCAGAAAAGACTCCTGATGGAGGGGAGACCCTGAAGGTGACCATCATAGCCTCTGGCACTGGGGGGCAAGCACAGATAGGGAAACAGGCGCGGGCGGTCCGAAGCTTCTCTAGACGGTCCAAAGACTTCGGGCGGATGGTCCGGCTACACTCAAGACCCGTGAAAGGGAAATAGGGTCAAACCTTTTCCTAAATGATTTTGGTGGTTGAATTGCCCAACACAAATATTTGGACTAATTAGTTTGCTCTAGATTATAAGTTCTACAGGTGCCAAAGGTTCAACACAAACCAATAAAAAGGTCCAAGTTAGGGTTCAAAAAAAGAAAGGAGCATATGAAACCGAAGGCTGCCCTGGTCTGGCGCACCGGAGTGTCTGGTGCACCATCGGACAGTGTCCGGTGCACTAGGGTGGATCAACTCGAACTTGCCACCTTCAGGTTTCTGGAAAAGCCACTCTGCTATAATTCACCGGACTGTCCGGTGTGCCAGCGAATCAACGACTACAGCGCAACGGTCGACTCCAACGGGAAACCTGAAAAGCGCTAAAGTGCGCAGACAGTTCGCGCAGAGTCAGAGCAGGCGCAAGAAGGCGCACCGGACAGTGAACAGTGACTGTCCGGTGCACCACTGGACTGTCCAGTGGGCCAGGCTGACAGAGCTCCAACGGTCGAACCCTAACGGTTGGGTGACGTGGCTGGCGCACCGGACTGTCCGGTACGCCCATCGACAGCGGGCCAACCCCAACGGTTGGTTTGGTGGTTGGGGCTATAAATACCCCCAACCACCACTTCAAAGCATCCAAGTTTTCAGCTATTGCATTCAATACAAGAGCTCTAGACTTCACTCTTAGACACAAACAAGAGATCAAATCCTCTCCCAAGTCCAAGATCACTCCAAACAATTAGTGACTAGTGAGAGAGAGATTTTTGTGTTCATTTGAGTTCTTGTCGCTTGGATCGCTTTTCTTCTTCCTCTTTCTTGTTCTCAAGCAACTTGTAATCAAAGCAAGAGACACCAAATTGTGGTGGTCCTTATAGGGGTCTAAGTGACCCGTTTGATTAAGGAGAAAAGCTCACTCAGTCTAGGTGACTGTTTGAGAGAGGGAAAGGGTTGAAAGAGACCCAGTATTTGTGACCACCTCAACAGGGAGTAGGTTTGCAAGAACCGAACCTCGGTAAAACAAATCACTGTGTCATCCGCTCTCATTTGCTTGTGATTTGTTTTCGCCTTCTCTAACGGACTCAGTTTATTTCTAACACTAACCCGGCTTGTAGTTGTGCTTAAAGTTTATAAATTTTAGATTTGACTATTCACCCCCTCTAGGCGACTTTCAATTGGTATTAGAGCCCGGTACTTCATTAGAGTCTAACCACTCAAAGTGATGTCGGGAGCATCCGCCAAGAGGGAGATTGGGACCAGCGGCGACAAGTCCGCAAGCTCGGGGAGAACCCACTCAAGAGAGTCCGGCCACAAGCACAAGGAGGAATCCTCTTCCTCCATCAAGACACAACGGAAAGGTGACAAGAAGAAGAAGATGAAGAAAGTGGTCTACTACGAGACCGACTCTTCGTCACCTTCCACCTCCGGCTCCGAATCGGCATCCGCCACTTCTAAGCGCCATGAGCGCAAGAAGTATAGTAAGACGCCCCTCCGCTATCCTCGCATTTCGAAACGCACTCCATTACTTTCCGTCCCATTAGGCAAACCACCGGTTTTTGACGTTGAAGATTATTCTATGTGGAGTGATAAAATGAGGCATCACCTAACCTCACTCCATAAAAGCATATGGGATATTGTTGAGTATGGAGCGCAAGTACCGAAGGAAGGGGACACGGATTACGATTCGGAGGAGGTCGACCAAATCAGGTACTTCAACTCCCAAGCCACTACTATACTCCTCGCCTCTCTAAGTCGAGAGGAGTATAACAAAGTGCAAGGGTTGAAAAGTGCCAAAGAGATTTGGGACGTACTCAAAACCGCGCACGAAGGAGATGAGGAGACCAAGATCACCAAGCAGGAAACGATCGAGGGGGAGCTCGGTCGATTCATGCTCAACCAAGGGGAGGAGCCACAAGCCATGTACAACCGGCCCAAGACCTTGGTGAACCAAGTGCGCAACCTCGGGAGCACAAAATGGGATGACGAAATGGTTAAGGTTATTCTAAGATCACTTGTTTTTCTCAATCCTACACAAGTTCAATTAATTCATGGTGATCCTAGATATAAGCTAATGTCTCCCGAGGAGGTTATAGGAAAGTTTGTGAGCTTTGAATTAATAATCAAAGGCTCCAAACAAATCATCGAGCGAGGCGCCACCTCCACACCCAAGGTGCAACCCGTCGCATTCAAAGCGACGGAGGAGAAGAAAGAAGAGTCTACGTCAAGTAGGCTCCCCATCGACGCCTCCAAGCTCGACAATGAGGAGATGGTGCTAATCATCAAAAGCTTTCGCCAAATCCTCAAGCAAAGGAGGGGGAAGGATTACAAGCCCCCCTCCAAGAAAGTTTGCTACAAATGTGGTAAGCCCGGTCATTTTATTGCTAAATGTCCATTGTCTAGTGATAGTGACAGGGGCGACGACAAGAAGGGGAAGAGGAAGGAAAAGAAGAAATACTACAAGAAGAAGGGTGGCGATGTGGCAGAACCGCCCGAATTATTCCAACTTAAGTGCCCAAGTCCCACCATAAAGGCTAGACCGCACTTAAATAGGAATAAAACGTCAGTCCCTCGGATCTAGTCCGATAAAGCCACTTATCTAGGATCGAATACCACTAGCTCACTCGAAGGTGAGGCACAGTGAAATACAATAAAGCATAATACCATAAATTTAAGAAGTACCATTAGTGATCACATTATCGGAGTTTTAGAAATAATAAACATAAATTTTAATGCAGCGGAAATAACTAAAGGAGAAGAGCTGAGTAACATGGCGAAGCCTGGCCACACTACTCCTCCGGGTCCTCTCCTGCGGAAGCAATAACCCTCTCGACCATCTATCCCGGTGGCAGGGATGAAGGCCAAGTCACACCAACAACCAAAGCAAGGAGGTACCTGCAAAAATTATGCCACAAGCAAGGCTGAGTATACTAATACTCAGCTAGACTTACCCGGTGTGAGGAGTCTACTCCTCTACCTCTAGACATGCAGCTGTTTGGCTGTGGGGTTTGGTTGCCAAAAGCACTAGCTGAGTTTATAAATCAAGTTTTAGCTTTGTCAAGTTTAAGTGTGACTCTCTTAAGGCTAAATGTGTACTATCTACTCATACATGGTATCAAACATATTTAGCAATCAACATCTTGTGTCAACTCATCACATTTCCACTTGTTACTCAATGCAGTACAATGGATCAAGCAGTCTCATTAGCTGCGAGAAGCAGACGATTTGAATCGAGTTTTTATCCTTGCAAGGTAAACCTAAACACACGACATGGCGAGGCACTCCGTCCCCACACACATCAACCGTCCCCATCGATTCCCTGGCAGCAGATCAGGGCTCACCGCCTTGGCGTACAATGCCTCACTGACCCCGACTGCCGTCGTGCAGTGACCGCACTTGTACCCACCATAACCGGAATGGGAGACCACGTCTCAGGTCGCGTGAGGGGATATGTCCGCTGGCAGGTTCAATCAGGTACTAGGCTTACCGATTTACCATATTTCTTGGCATGTGCTCAGTACATTCAAACGTTTGACACAGGTATCCGCACGTTAATCCTTATTCCAATTTCGTCTCGTAGACCACGCATCCCCATGGATCCGTGTCCATAGACCAACATCAGTATGATATGAAAGTGGGTACAATCAATGTCCTGACCTCGCGCGAGTGCTAGAAAAATCTCTCGACTTCTACCGAGATCCCTAATTAATAAAGCAGCTACTCGGCCTAGCATACTAGTATTCATCTCAATAGGGTTCCTGAGATCATGCAACTAGGGTTTCAAACAACTCCTACACTTAAGTGCACATTCAATCCTACAATCATTAAGTGTAGTAAAATAGTATAAATAACAGGTTATGCATAAACCGGGGCTTGCCTTTAATTTTAACACTTAGATAGTGTTTGCTGGGGGAGGTACTCGCTTGGCGAGCATCCACTGGTTATGTCCATTCTTCAGGTCGTCCACCAACTACATCTCGTGGTTGGCACCACATCAGTTGCTCGATCATCATCTCTCGGTCCTATATGAGATGCAAGATGCATATGTATGAATATAATGGAATAGCACAAGATACTTTAAGTACACGCTAGCGAATTAAACACTAAGTAGCGAGACATCATAAGCAACCACACACACTAGCGTTAACTAACTACATGTTATCGGCGTTCAACGTTAACACCATTAAAAAGACAACATTTTTTTTATTTACGCAACACAACTACGACATCACAAGTACGCACATTTTATTTATTTGGATACGGTTTTTCATTAGTTCTTCTAGTGATCATACAAAAGCATCCCAACAACACAAGTTTCACAAGGTACCTATGCATCAGTGTCTATGGAACTTCTATATCACAATCCACTAGAGAAAGAAACATATAAACATGACACATATGTCATCTCAAGTTTAGCCATGGCAAGTCTAGATTAATTAGGAGCTAACCAAACATTTTTAGCAAAAAGGGTGAACAACACATTCAAATGAGCACTTGCAGATTGTTAGGACAGCAACACAGTAGCTACTTGTTTTAATCATAACTTTTCAAATATTAGTCAAAAAATTGCAAGCTAGAACTTTCTGGAAAGCTTAAAAAGTGCTCTATATTTTTGGTATTGTCATCACAACATGATTAAACACTTAGCAAGGTCAAAAAGCGTTAACACAACAGTGCTGTCCAGATTTGGACAGATTCAGACTTGCAACTTCAAAAATTCACAACTTAAGATTCAAACATCCAAACAAAGAGATCCTAGACTTTCTGGAAAGATAATTAAATTGTCTACATCTCATTTATAAACATCTCAAGGTGATTCAATATTTAATTAAGGATAAAAGACACTAGAAGGCTTGCTGTCCAGAATTGGACAGATTCAGTCTTCAGACTGTAAACATTCATAACTTATTCTTCAGACCACCAAAAATAGTGATCGAAGACTTTTTGGAAAGATCAGCAAAAGCACTACATAACTTTTATAATCACTAAGAAGTGATTCAATGTTTAACTAAATCAAACAACATAGTTTTCGAAATCTGTTCTGACGGTGGACAGAACACAGCAAGCAGTTTGTAAAATTCATAACTCTTAAACTATCAGGCCTGTGGTTATGAAATTTTAACAAAAGCAAGATCCGAAAAGCATCTACAACTTTCTTATAACAACCATGAACAGATTGCAAAATTAAATTGAGCAAACAATGCAGTTTCTGAAATCTGTACAGAATTTGGACAGATTCAGTTACTGAATTTGGAAAAAGCATAGCTCCTAAACGGTCAGACTTATGCCTGTCAAATTTTAACACCAGTAAGATAATAAAGTTATCTACCACTTTTCTATAGCACATATCTACAGAAAATACAATTTAGGTCATCAAACATACAGCGCAACTAAAACAGTGCGTGCAGTTCAAAACAGCAACTAATTAATTTCAGCTCCTATACAACTCAAGAATTGCCGCGTTCTAAGTACTTGAATTATTCTAACACTTCACCATTCGTTAGAGTTGAATTAATCAAATGAGGACTAACAAGTAGACTTACAAATCTTATCCAAATAATTTAGTGCACTAAAATTACTACAACCAATTAACAACGCATTCTTCATGATAATCACCCAACAGTTTGCGTTTTAATTTAGACATCACATGAGCACTACTATTTTTTACCCGTGACCATAACCATACACATTTAGACCACAACAAGCAATTTACCGTGACTACAAGCTTAACTAAAGTCATCTAACGAGTCAGCTAGCTAGAGCAACGACACAACCCGCTAGACAGCATACACGTCGGCTTGACTATTATTATCACAATTCGAGACACAATATATATAACAATCACTTAACGCAATCGACTCCTGCTTAACACGAGTTGGCTAATGACGTGACTATTTCCTAATTACCAACATACACCACGTTTCGCCATTTTTGGATAACCTGCGCGACACACAGCTATTGTAATATATCTCAAGTTCATTCAACCCATCAGTAGAGCACTAGCACATTTTAGAAAATTTCCTGAGACTACGACGACAAGGCATTGATCTTATCCTGCACATCAAAGCATCACAAGCGTTTTTACGGAACCTATCGGTTAACTTGATCGACACACTACCCATGTTCCTTGCCTTTCAAATTTTATCGCACAACAGGAATCATCCCCATTTGCTAATGGCACCAACCATACCTACTGACCTATTGTTTACCACCCGAGCACAGTTACACGCCGCACACTAGTTTCTAACATGATTCTCGCATAACTCGCAATTCAACTACTCACTAACAACAAATCACGCATGACAACTACCACATCACCCGATTTATTTATTTGGAACACCGCCTACCTAGCGTACTAATAGTACCCCGCATTTTGACTCGACTTATAAACATAGAGGAAGCGATGACTACTTCGGCATGTCACCACCTCCCTATTCAAGCAAAGACAATTTCCACCTACAACGACCGAACATTCCCATCGAGCACGCCTTATATTTTCCCGTCTCGCATACAACCGTGTTGTGGCGTGCACTCAAGACACTACCGATTAACTTAACGCAATTACCACTACAATGCACTTTGATATACACGTTCGACATCACAGTGCTTCGACAAACCCCACACTTCCAATCTACTTGTCACATCCAAACACACCACGTTTGATAACACACCTTTCTAATTAAACATATTTCGTTTTCCAAATACCCATCATATGTCACCTAATTTATATCTTCGATCCATTCTATCCTACACCATGATGAATATATAAAATATTTTTTTAACATAGATGAACCCATTAGCCAACTGCGGAAGTCACCGAGCATGCTTTAAGCTTTATTAAATTTGTCGCGCACACACATTATTTTACGACGAAGCATTTTAACAATCAATTAATACACCCGCGACCAATCCCTACGACGTACAAAATAACTATCTCATCCACATATATATCCGATCTAACACAAAATAACACATCGACTCACCATATCAAACCTTGGTCGTGGTTGTTGCACATGTGGCGTGAAGACGAACGCGTGGTCACGCATGGACGACCAAAGCGAAGCCGGAGGGCGTGGCTCGCTGCGGCGATTCGCCGAGCACTCAACGCGCGAGGCGAAGGAGCATGCTGCTGCGGCGTGCAGCTTGCTGCGCAGGTTGGCGGTGGAGCTCGCTGCTTGAATTTTCTGGGCGCCCTGGACAGTGAGCTGGGCGGCCAGGGAGGAAGGGGGCTCGGCCATGGCCGACGACGACTCGCTGCGGGTGCTGTTTGGTGGGGAAGATGGGGAGGAGATGGAGCAGCGGCGCTGCGCAGGGATGCTGCTGGGCGCCGGACAGAGGTAGAAGAAATGGGGCTTGTGCTCGCGCGCAGGGAATCCTCGGCGCCGTGGCTGCTGGCCGGAGCTGGAGCTCGGCAGCAACAGAGGGGCGGCTGGCCATGGAGCAGGGGAGCAGAGGCTTGCCCAGAGGACTCTCGCCATGGGAGGAGCAGAGAGCTCGCAAGAAGAAACGGCGACCGGTAGGGGAAAACTCGGCTGGCGTCCAGTCTATGCGCAGGGAAGAAATTGGAGGAGGGAGAGCTCATGGCCATGGGGGAAGAAGAAAGGGCGCCTGCTCTCCCTGCTGGGGGAAAAGCTTTGCAGGGGCGCGCGCCAGGAGGAGGACGACAGGGAGGGCGCTCGACGGGATGGGAGCTTGGAGGAAGGAGCTCGCCGCAGGGAAGGCTGGCGGCCAAGGAGCTCCTGCGCGCTGGCTGCTGCAGCCGTGGAGCAGGGAGGAAGAAGCTGCTGGCGGCTGAAAGAAAAGGAGGGGTGGGAGTGCAAAATTGCCAAGTGCAAGGGGAGAGGGCTCCTATTTATAGGCATGTGGTAGGGTTAGGGTTTTCTTAGTGGGCCTATTAGGCTGAAATGGGCTTGGCCCAAAATCCAAATCGGGCCGCGCTAAATTATTTTCCGTAATTAAAAATGCTCCTGCGGATTTCGTCTGTACGCAAAACAGAATGAACTAGAGTTCGGACGAACGGGCGATCGAGCGATTAACTCGGCCGAGAGTATGATTTGACTTCGCTCTGCAACAATTCCCTACGCATGATTCGAAAATAAATTGCCTCGGGATACGACCGGCTTTCGGATTTTGAGTTGAAGAATGTGAATCGTGATATTTTAAAATCGCTGTTGATACGGGGTTTTGAGTTCGGTTCGGACATGAGATATTTGGCCGAGTCGGATAAAATTGATTTGATGAAGACATATTGAACATTCCGTTTGAGAGCATGGAGTCGGATTATTTTTTTGGTCATAGATCGAACATCGAGAAATCGGAGTCGGACACAGCTCGGCTAGCAGCTGTCGAGCGTTTGATTAAACGAGCTTCAGATGAGATTTATCATTCGAGATGGATTATCGAGTTCGTATTCGTACCGAGGGTTAAAAGTTTTAACAGGCTCCAAATTCGGCCTTCTGTGAGACCGAATAATTCCGAGTTCGGTGAAAGGTGTATGGATAGTCTAGATAATCAGAGACATACGCGAGCGAGAAATAGAAATTTTCACTGAGCATCCGAGATTAGGATAATTCTTCTGACATAACCCGAAATAGACACCTGGGGTGTCACAGCCTTCCCCCCTTAAAAAGAATCTCGTCCCGAGATTCGAATGAGGATCTTCAAGGGTGGAGAAGCATGTAACTCCCAGGCCGATGATAGATGCCAATTCATGAGATGGGGTCTGACAAGATACTGAAGATAGATTTGGGTAGAATATCGCGGCATGGTGAGACAAAATGCAGCGATCACTTTGAGAGAATGTTCACAAGATATAGCACATCAGTATAGTCTCGTAATGGATCACGACTATTAACCATGATACCGGCGCGTGCCGAGCAGCTCAACCATGTGTGCACCATAGTAGGCTCTCGGTTTCGTCGTGGCACCATCAGTCGTTAGTCATGACGCCATTACCAAACGTAACCAATGAAAATTCACGTGGCATAAATAGATGGAGCCCATGAGAGTATGGCTCAGAAAACAAGAATGTGATAGGAGTTGAAGCAAAGATTGTTGGCAACAGAGCAGCACATAAGAATTTTCTTCAACTCAGAGAACCATTTTATGATCATCACGGGGATTATCAGCCAAAGATTGATACGATATTTAATATGAGGAGGAACCAGCCATGAGATCGAGATTGATAAGCTTTTAGAGACATGAGAGATCCAAAGATAACAGCAACATTCATTAATACACATGGATATGCCGCTTAGAGATAAGTTGATAAAACAAGCGTCATGATCCTCAGAGAAGGGGTTATGCAAATTGCCAGAATTAAGAGATTTAGGCAAGATCAACATCCGATACTTGAGAACGGGTTATAGCAGATAACTAGATAATAGGGCAGAATCATTAAAGGATTCGAAGATTGGGATGATAAGGTCACAACATGATTCACAAGGAAAATGATTACCGATTTCTGACAAAGGAGAGGTAGGAAAACAAGATCTGCTAGGATGATCAATAGAAGTGCTATGAAGCTTTAGGGGCAAGGAATTATGGAAAGAAACATGGCTTCCATATGGTTTGCGCAACTAGACACCAACTTTTTTTTGACACAACAGGTGCACAAGGAGACTTGGGTTGATCTAGCGGTCAAGCTATGGGGTTCTATAAGCTGTGCAGGTGTAAATTCAAGTGTAAAACACACAAGATCTAGAAAATACCAACATAAGTACAAAAAAATTTTTGTAAGAGGTTTCACTTGCTAACTCAAGGTTGTTTGGAGGGGGTCCTTTTATGAACAGAACAAGCAACAAAATGTTTTGCAAAAAGGGTTGAACAATTACAATACTACCTAGATAGCAAGACAAGAGAAACTTATAACACGACCTAACAAGACTATCATGACACACAGGATAAGACATTTTTTTGCAGTTCATAGCGATACAGCACATTATTCACAATTTCTTATTATTGGAATAAAGGTGAGAGAAGCATGTTGGTGCACAAGTGTCGGCGTTCCGAGACCGGGGGGTCCCTGAGCCGACGAGTGAATGTCGCCGCGTGCCCCAGCCCAGATGGGTCGAGCGCGAGGGCGAGCGCGAAGGGGGGGAGAGCGAGGCGGCCGGAGACCGGCGTGAGAGAGGTGGGAATCCCGCGGCCTTCGTGTTCGTTCCGCGCCCAGGTCGGGTGCGCTTGCAGTAGGGGGTTACAAGCGTCCACGCGGGAGAGGGAGCGAGCGGCTTCGAGCGAGCGCGTATCTCGTCCTCGTCCCCGCGCGGCCAACCCTCTCTAAGAGGGCCCTGGTCCTCCCTTTTATAGGCGCAAGGAGAGGATCCAGGTGTACAATGGGGGGTGTAGCAGAGTGCTACGTGTCTAGCGGAGGAGAGCTAGCGCCCTAAGTACATGCCGTTGTGGCAGCCAGAGAGATCTTGGCACCCAGCTGGTGTGATGTCGTGGCCGTCGGAGGAGCGATGGAGCCTGGCGGAGGGACAACTGTCGGAGCGGTTGAGTCCTCGTTAACGTCCTCTTGCTTCCGTAAGGGGGCTGAGAGCCGCCGTCGTCACAGAGTATGCGGGGCGCCATCATTGCCTATCTGGCGGAGCGAGCCAGATGGGACGCCGGTCTTGTTCCCTGCGGCTCGAGTCAGCTCAGGGTAGGGTGATGATGGCGCCTCCTGTTGACGTGGCTGGTCTGCGCCCTAGGTTGGGCGATGTGGAAGCTCCTCCGAAGCCGAGGTCGAGTCTGTCTTCTGTGGCCGAGGTCGGGTCCGAGCCCCAGGTTCGGGCGAGGCGGAGATTGCCGGCTGGTGCTGGGGCGGAGTCCGAGCCCTAGGGTCGGGCGAAGCGGAGTTCGTCGTCTTCTGGGGCCGAGCCCAAGTCCGAGCCCTGGGTCGGGCGAGGCGGAGATCGTCGTCTTCTGGGACTTAGCCCGAGTCCGAGCCCTGGGTCGGGCGGAGCTCGCCGTCTTCTGGGACTTAGCCCGAGCCCGAGCCCTGGGTCGGGCGGAGTTCGCCGTCTTCCGGGACTTAGCCCGAGTCCGAGCCCTGGGTCGGGCGGAGTTCGTCGTCTCCCGGGACTTAGCCCGAGTCCGAGCCCTAGGTCGGGCGGAGTTCGCCGTCTTCCGGGCTTAGCCCGAGTCCGAGCCCTGGGTCGAGCGGAGTTCGCCGTCTTCCGGGACTTAGCCCGAGTCCGAGCCCTGGGTCGAGCGGAGTTTGTCGTCTTCCGGGACTTAGCCCGAGTCCGAGCCCTGGGGTCGGGCGAAGCGGAGCTTCCTATGGTGCCTTCGGCAGGGCCTGACTGCCTGTCAGTCTCACTCTGTCAAGTGGCACCGCAGTCGGAGTGGCGCAGGCGGCGCTGTCCTTCTGTCAGGCCGGTCAGTGGAGCGACGAAGTGACGGCGGTCACTTCGGCCCTGCTGGCTGGGGGGCGCGCGTCAGGATAAAGGTGTTAGGCCACCTTTGCATTAAATGCTCCTGCGGTTTGGTCGGTCGGTGCGGCGATTTGGTCAGGGTTGCTTCTTGGCGAAGGCAGGGCCTCGGGCGAGCCGGGAATATGTTCGCCGCTGAAGGGGGGCCTCGGGCGAGACGGAAATCCTCCGGGGTCGGCTGCCCTTGTCCGAGGCTAGGCTCGGGCGAGGCGTGATCGAGTCCCTCGAATGGACTGATCCCTGACTTAATCGCACCCATCAGGCCTTTGCAGCTTTGTGCTGATGGGGGTTACCAGCTGAGAATTAGGAGCCTTGAGGGTACCCCTAATTATGGTCCCCGACAGTAGCCCCCGAGCCTCGAAGGGAGTGTTTGCACTCGCTTGGAGGCTTTCGTCGCACTTTTTTGTAAGGGGACCAGCCTTTCTCGGTTGCGTTTTGTTCCGGTGGGTGCGCGCGAGCGCACCCGCCGGGTGTAGCCCCCGAGGCCTCGGAGGAGTGGTTTCACTCCTTCGAGGTCTTAATGCCTCGCGTAATGCTTCGGCTGGTCTGGTCGTTCCCTCATGCGAGCTGGCCGTAGCCCAGGTGTACGGTCGGGTCCCAAGTTCTCGGGCTGGTATGTTGACGCTGTCAACGGTTCGGCCGGAGCCGGGTTTGCGAGAGCAGCCCTCGAGCCTCTGCACAGGGAGAGAGGGCGATCAGGGACAGACTCGGCTTTTTTACATACGCCCCTGCGTCGCCTTTCCGCAAGGAGGAGGGGGGGAAAGCGCCATGTTGCCCTCGATGGGTGCCGAACATGGTGTCTCCGGTGAGCTGCAAGCGGGTGATCCGAGTGGACGTCTGTGCCCCGTTCGTTAGGGGTCGGCTAGGGGCCCAGAGGCACGCCCAAAAGTACCTGCGGGTGATCTGCCGGACCCGGTCCCCTGGCGACGGGGTCCGAGGGCTCGATGCCTCCCTCTGATGGGATTCCGTTACAAGATCGTTCCCGCCGGTCTCCGAAATGTCCTAGCGTACCTCGGGAGCGCAGCCCGAGCCTTGGTTATGTATCGAACGTACCCATGGTCATCCCTCGCTCGGCGTCTGAGGCGGCTGTGAACCCTTCGGGGGCCAGCCTTCGAACCCCTGATCAGTAATGGGCGCGGAGCCCGAGTAGCCTGAGGCGGCCGTGGAACCCTTTCGAGGGGCCGGCCTTCGAACCTCTGACCAGTAGTGGGTGTAGGGCCCACGCGATCTGAGGCGGCTGTCGAACCCTTCCGGGGGGCCAGCCTTCGAACCTCTGATCAATAGGGGGGCTCGGAGCCTGGTTCCTTCTTGGGGAAGGATCCTTTTCGGGGTATCCCCCTTTCCCGGTCCCTGTTGCAAGAGAGAGAAAGAGGAAAAAAGGAAAAGGATACGAAATCGAACGGCGCGGCGTACCTTTTTTTGACGCGGTCATTACGGGCGGAGGCGAAGTGTCGCCCGCTTCTCCTGCCAGAGGCGCCGCCTGTCCCGCCGCGGAGTTAATGCGACGGGGCGAGTGGTTGGAGGAGCGACCGTTGTGCGTGCGCGAGTCGTTCGGGGAACGGCTGTTTCGCTTCGCGTTTTTGAATCCCACGTCCGGTCCGGGCGAAACGTTTGAACCGGTCGCACCTTGGTCTTCATATACTCGGGAGAGGGTCTGGCGATGGTTCTTTGCTCCGCTTCCTACTTCCCTCTTAGGTTTTTCGCAACCCGAGAGACTTAGCCAGAGAAGAGGAAAACGCCCTCCCTGTCCCTTGCGCCGCCACCCCTTCCGCTCGGCGATGGCTGACCGAGTGACCATCATCTCGCCGCGCGACCCATAGCCTTTTTCCACGGTGACGGCGAGTGATCTGGAGGATCTTGTTGGCGAGGGTTTACTTCGCCCTCTCACCGATGAGCAGCGGCTGGAATGGATTCCCCCCGTGGGCGGAGCCGCTCCGTCCCCACCGCCGGGGTACATCATGAGCTTCGTTTCCTTCCACGAGCGGGGATTTGGTGTGCCGGCGAGCCGCTTTATGTGGGCGATCCTGCACCAGTACGGGGTGGAGTTGCACAACCTCAGCCCCAACTCCATCTCGCAGGCTGCCATCTTCGTAGCGGTGTGCGAGGGGTACTTGGGGATCGCCCCCCATTGGGATTTGTGGACCCATCTCTTTTTTGCGGAGCTCTTTGCTTCGCCGACGGGGGAGAGGAAAGTCCGCGCAGCAGTGCGGGTCGGCGGCTGCACCCTCCTGCTGAGGCAGTCGTGGGCGTCGCTGTATATTCCTGCCATCCTCACGTCCTCGAACAAGGGGTGGCAGCGCCGGTGGTTCTACCTCTGGAATGACGGCGAGTTGCTCCCGCCGTTTTCTCAGCGAGTAGTCACCACCGCCGCTGATGCTTGGCGCCACGGGACCCCTCACGAAAGACAGAAGAACCTCGAACCCCTTCTCAAGGCCTTAGAGGCGTTGCGGAAGGGGGGACTCACCGCTGCGGGGGTGATTGCCGCCAACCACCGCCGGAGGGTGCTTCCCTTGGCGGAGCGACGGCTGCCGCTTTGGGAAATGACACCGGAGGCTGACTTGGAGGGCTCGCGGTTGTCCTCTGATCCTCTTCCCTTCGACGTCCTCCACGGGCGGGTGTCCGTTGCGTTGGGGAAGCCGGACCCCAGCGCCTTCTCCCAGCCTTTGATGCGCCCTGACCAAGGGTGCGTGACTCTGGTGAGTGTCCACTCCTTCTTTCTTCTTGCGTCGGATTGCCCCTGGTTTTTAAGGTCGGGATTTCCACCCGTCTTCAGGAGGTAGGGTGGCACAAGTCTTCCCTGCCACGGGTCCTGCAAGATGCGGCGGACCAAGCAGCGCGGCGGGTTGCCGCGGAGGAGAAGAAGAAAAAGAAGGACGCGGAGAAGGCCTGGGCCCGCGAGCGGAGGCGGGCTCGGGACGCCTTAGAAAAGCTTCGTCGCCGGCAGGAGAGGGAGGGGCTCCCGAGGGAGCCGTCGCCGGAAATGCCCGACGACGATGACGATGATGAAGATGATGACGAGGAAGACGACATGGCTGCCCGCCTTGGCCTCAGCCCCGGCTTGGGGTTAGGCCAGGAGCCGTCAAACCAGCCCCCGAGCGGGTTGATGCCGTCAGTCCTTGGAGTCGGGACGCCGGGGTCCCGGCCCGAGGGGCGGGGGCAATCCGAGAGGGTACTTGACCCCTCGGCTGGAGGAGCTGAGGCGACCCCGGGGAGCCATGCCGGGGCGTCTGCTCCCCGAGAGCCGCCGCCCACGCCGGCAGCGCAGGGGAGCGACCCCCAGGTCGCCGTGGCAGTGCCTGAGCAGTCCGCCTCCTGGGCGTCCAGGGCGCCCAAAGCAAGGGTGGTGCCGAAGCTGCCGGCGAAGCGGACCTCGGCGACGGCTCCGGGGGTCGAGATCCGAGAGACCTCCCCCCAGGCACGGTTGATCATGGCCCGGAGCGGGTGAGTATCTTGGAATGTCTTCGTCCTGGCTTTTCATTCGTATGTCCCGGCCGTAATTTTTCTTTTTTCCTCAGCAAGCGAAGCCATGGCCTGACTGACCTGGCGCCCCGGAAGGCCCTTAAGATGACACCGGCTTGCACGGCCAGCGCCGCTCCGGGCCTTGCCGTTTAGGTGACCTTCTCGCAAGGCGCTCCACAGCAAGGGGCTCAGGCGGCACCAGTCGCCGTGGAGCGGGTTCCCGAGGCTGGCGCTTCTGCTGGGGCGGCCATTGTGATAGGGGAGGCGGCTGACGCGGACGTGGCCCCGGGCCCACCGGACGTGCCGGCGATGCCGGCACCGGTCGCTACTGAAGTCGCCGCCGTCCCAGTCGGGGAGCGACCGGTTGCTGCCGACGTTGAGACGGCTGAGGCGTCGGCGCTCGGTGCCTCGGAAGAGGGGGGCGTGGAGGCGCGATCTGTCCCACTGGGCGGCAGCCTCGTCGCTGTGCGGCGGAGCTCCGAGGGCCGGCGCCAGTTGCTCCGGTTCTGGACCCGTGAGGCCTCGGATCCCGGCTTCGTTCTCGACGATGAGCGGGAGGACCAGTCCTGGGACGAGCTCCGCGAGTGTGCCGAAGCAACGGTGGGGTCGCTCCGGTCGTCGCTGGAGGTTTTCTGCAGGGACGTCCCCAAAATCCTCCAGGTAACGGTTTCAGGCATACCTTTTCTCTTTTGTGACCAAGGCGTCTTTCGTGACGCCCCGCTTCCTTCCCTCAGGATCTGACGGATCGGAGCGCCGCCAAGTCGTCGTTCATCCACCGCGAGGTCGACGTCTGGGGCTCGCAGCGATCCCTAAGGACCTCGCTTGCTAGGGCTACGGTGCGCCTCTCTCAGTAGGGTGCCGAGGTGGCGGACCTTCAGTTGCTCTGCACCGATCTGAGAGCCGAGGCGGCAGCGGCGCGCGCGGAGGCGGCCGCGGCGCGCGCAGAAGCGCAACGACAGCAGTCGGAGTTCGACCGGGTCGTCAAGGAGCGGGACCAATCTCGGGGCCGGGCTGCCGAGGCCGAAAGCCGGGCTGAAACCCTTGCGGCCGACCTAGCCGTAGCCCAGGTCGCAGCCTCGGAGCAGCGTGCCCGAGCCGAAGGTATGCCTTGGCCATCTTCGGTTTTCATTACTACTTGTTTCCTCTGCTTGTGTTTGAGATCTTTCTTCTGGCTGTGCGCAGAGCTCGAGTCCGCCCTCGACGAGTCCGCCAAGGCGCTTGCCGAGGCGCTTGCCGGGGCGGCCGAGCAGAGGGAGGCCGACCACGCGGCCATGTCCGAGGCCGTCTCGGACTTTTGCCGGGTTCTTGGCTCCGGCGACGTCCCCTCCGGAAGCTCCCCTCAAAGTCGCCTTCAAGTCTTGGGCGATCATGTGTGCGGCAGACTCCGCGAAGCGCTACCCCACGGCGTCAGGCGGGCCTTCGCTGTGCTCGCTTCCCACTACGTTGTGGACCTGGAGCGGGTCAACGAGGGGTATTGCCTTCCCGACGAAGATGAAGCCGCCCTGGCAGAAGTCCAGAGGCTCGATGTGGCCGTAGCAGGTCCGAGCGTTGTGCTGGCGACCACCTTTGAGGCAGAGATCCTTCCACCTGCGCCGTCGTCGGAAGCCGGGATGGACTTTGCCGAAGATGGGGATGAAGCCGAAGGCGTGGCTCCTTCCCGAGGCGACGCCTAACTTTGTTGGATGCACGTGTGTCTTTCTGTGGCTGCTGAGGCCTGAACACTTTGTTACCGTTGCATGAAGTCGTACTCCTTTCCCTTTTATTTTGCGTGTCTGGCTTCGCCTGTTAGTAACAGGGTGGCTTCCCCAAGTAGGGGTCACTTTTTCGTGGCGGGTGACGAGTGGGGCGTCCGCAACCCGGAGGCATAGGAGTCCCTCGGCTCAGTCGGCCCTGCCACTTACATGCGCCCGCGTTCGCCCCTTGGGGTCCTGCTTCCGACATAGCCGGGGCACGCAAAAGCCTTTTTGATTGAAAATTTTGGACGCAGAGGGGTTCCCCAATCTTGACGCAGAGGGGGTTCCCCCCCTTTTAGCCCCCGAGGGAGGGTCGGGCTTTGCCGAGGCGAGGCTGACCCTTCCTTGATGACTAAACTTTGCGTGGGTGTGAGGTATATGATCAACTTGAAAACATCTTAAGGGTAGAAGCGACGTAGCTGTTGGATGTTCCAGGCGTTGCCGTAGACCTCGCCTTGACTGTTGGCCAGCTTGTACGTTCCGGGCTTCAGAACCTTGGCGATGACGAATGGCCCCTCCCAGGGGGGCGTGAGCTTGTGTCGCCCGCGGGCGTCTTGTCGCAGCCGAAGCAACAGGTCGCCCACCTGGAGGTCTCGGGACCGGACCCCTCGGGCGTGGTAGCGTCGCAGGGACTGCTGGTACCGCGTCGAGTGTAGCAAGGCTTTGTCCCGAGCCTCCTCCAGCTGGTCCAGCGAGTCTTCTCGGCTAACTTGGTTGCTTTGGTCGGTGTAGGCCCTCGTCCTCGGGGAACCGTATTCTAAGTCTGTGGGCAAGATGGCTTCGGCCCCATAGACTAGAAAGAACGGTGTGAAGCCCGTGGCTCGGCTCGGCGTTATCCTCAGACTCCAGACCACCGAGGGGAGTTCCTTCATCCACCGCTTGCCGAACTTGTTGAGGTCGTTGTAGATCCGAGGCTTGAGCCCTTGTAGAATCATGCCGTTGGCACGCTCCACCTGCCCATTCGTCATGGGATGAGCCACGGCGGCCCAGTCCACCCGGATGTGGTGATCCTCGTAGAAGTCCAGGAACTTTCTGCCGGTGAACTGGGTGCCGTTGTCGGTGATGATGGAGTTCGGGACCCCGAAGCGATGGATGATGTTGGTGAAGAACGCCACCGCCTGCTCGGACCTGATGCTATTCAGGGGTCGGACCTCGATCCACTTGGAGAATTTGTCGATGGCGACCAGCAGGTGCGTGTAGCCCCCGGGTGCCTTCTGCAAGGGGCCGACGAGATCCAGACCCCACACAGCAAAAGGCCAGGTGATGGGTATCGTCTGCAGAGCCTGAGCAGGCAGGTGGGTCTGCCTCGCGTAGAACTGACACCCTTCGCAGGTGCGGACAATTCTAGTGGCGTCGGCCACCGCCGTCGGCCAGTAGAAGCCTTGTCGGAAGGCGTTTCCAACGAGGGCTCGAGGTGCCGCGTGATGGCCGCAAGCCCCCGAGTGTATCTCTCGTAGGAGTTCCTGACCTTCGGCGATGGAGATGCATCGCTGGAGGATGCCTGAGGGGCTGTGGTGGTAGAGCTCCTTTCCATCTCCCAGCAAGACGAACGACTTGGCGCGTCGTGCCAACCGCCGAGCCTTGGCTCGGTCGAGGGGTGGCTCTCCTCGGTGGAGATATTGCAGGTACGGGGTCTGCCAGTTTCGATTAGGCGTGACTCCGCTTCGCTCCTCCTCGACGCGCAGTGCCTCACCCTCGGGGGCCGAGGGTACCTCGGACTGAACCGAGGGCACCTCGGGCCGAGCTGAGGGTGCCTCGAGATGAGCCGAGGGTGCCTCGGACTGAGCCGAGGGCGCCTCGGGTTGAGCCGAGGGTGCCTCGGACTGAGCCGAGGGTACCTCGGACTGAGCCGAGGGTACCTCGGGCTCGGACGTGTCGTCGATCTTGACGGAGGGTTGATGCAGGTCTCGGGAGAAGACGTCCGGGGGAACCGTTGTTCGCCCCGAGGCTATTTTAGCCAGCTCGTTCGCAGTCTCGTTGTAGCGCCGAGCGATGTGGTTGAGCTCGAGCCCGTAGAACTTGTCTTCCAGGCGCCGAACCTCATCGCAGTAGGCCTCCATCTTCGGGTCACGGCAATGGGAGTTCTTCATGACTTGGTCGATGACGAGCTGCGAGTCACCGCGAGCGTCGAGGCGTCGGACCCCTAGCTCGATGGCGATCCGCAACCCGTTGACCAGAGCCTCATACTCGGCCACATTGTTGGACGCCGGGAAGTGGAGGCGTAGCACGTAGCGTAGATGCTTTCCGAGGGGTGAGATGAAGAGTAGGCCTGCGTCGGCTCCTGTCTTCATCAGCGACCCGTCGAAGAACATGGTCCAGAGCTCCGGTTGGATCGGAGCCGTCGGTAGCTGGGTGTCGACCCATTCAGCTACGAAGTCCGCCAAGACCTGGGACTTGATGGCCTTCCGAGGAGCGAACGAGATTGTTTCGCCCATAATTTCCACCGCCCACTTTGCAATCCTACCCGAGGCCTCACGGCACTGGATGATCTCCCCCAGGGGGAAGGATGACACCATAGTTACCGGATGAGACTCGAAGTAGTGTCGCAGCTTCCGCCGCGTTAGCATCACCGCGTACAGCAGCTTCTGAACTTGTGGGTAGCGGATCTTGGTTTCGGACAGTACCTCGCTGACGAAGTAGACTGGCCTCTGAACGGGCAATGCATGCCCCTCTTCTTGCCTCTCGACCACAATCGCGGCGCTAACCACCTGAGTGGTCGCGGCGACGTAGACCAGGAGGGCTTCTCCAGCAGCTGGGGCACCAAGATAGGCGCCTTCATGAGGAGCGCCTTTAGGTTCCCGAGGGCTTCCTCGGCCTCAGGGGTCCAAGTGAAGCACTCGGCCTTCCTCAAGAGGCGGTACAGAGGTAGACCTCTTTCGCCGAGGTGTGAGATGAAACGGCTCAGAGCCACGAGGCATCCCATGACCCTCTGTACGCCTTTCAAGTCCTTGATGGGCCCCATGCTGGTGATGGCTGCGATCTTCTCCGGGTTGGCTTCGATGCCCCGCTCGGAGACGATGAATCCCAAGAGCATGCCTCGGGGTACCCCAAAAATGCACTTTTCGGGATTGAGCTTGACGCCTTTCGCCTTGAGACATCGGAATGTCGCTTCAAGGTCAGAAAGGAGGTCGGAGGCTTTCCTCGTCTTGACTACGATGTCATCGACGTAGGCCTCGACCGTGCGGCCAATGTGTTCGCCGAACACATGGTTCATGCACCGCTGGTACGTCGCGCCCGCATTCCTCAAGCCGAACGGCATGGTGACATAGCAGTACATGCCGAAGGGCGTGATGAAAGAAGTCGCGAGCTAGTCGGACTCTTTCATCCTGATTTGATGATACCCTGAGTAGGCATCGAGGAAAGATAGGGTTTCGCACCCAGCAGTGGAATCCACGATTTGGTCGATGCGAGGCAGAGGGTAGGGAACCTTCGGACATGCTTTGTTGAGACCAGTGTAGTCTACACACATCCGCCATTTCCCCCCTTTCTTTCTCACAAGCACAGGGTTGGCAAGCCATTCAGGATGGAATACCTCTTTGATGAACCCTGCCGCCATTGGCTTGTGGATCTCCTCGCCTATGGCTCTGCGCTTCTCCTCGTCGAATCGGCGCAGAGGCTGCTTGACGGGTCGAGCTCCAGCTCGGATGTCCAGCGAGTGCTCGGCGACATCCCTCGGTATGCCGGGCATGTCCGAGGGACTCCACGCGAAGACGTCGGCGTTCGCACGGAGAAAGTCGACGAGCACTGCTTCCTATTTGGGATCGAGCCCGGAGTCGATCTGGATCTGCTTGGAGGCGTCGCCGGTGGGGTCGAGGGGGACGGACTTAACCGTCTCCGCTGGCTCAAAGTTGCCGGCATGACGCTTCACGTCTGGCACCTCCTTGGAGAGGCTCTCCAGGTCGGCGATGAGGGCCTCGGACTCGGCAAGGGCCTCGGCGTACTCCACGCACTCCACGTCGCATTCGAACGCGTGTTTGTACGTGGGGCCGACGGTGATGACCCCGTTGGGGCCCGGCATCTTGAGCTTCAGGTAGGTGTAGTTGGGGACGGCCATGAACTTCGCGTAGCATGGCCTCCCCAGTACCGCGTGGTAGGTTCCTCGGAACCCAACCACCTCGAACGTTAGGGTCTCCCTTCAGAAGTTGGAGGGTGTTCCGAAGCAGACGGGGAGGTCGAGTTGTCCGAGGGGCTGGACGCGCTTCCCGGGAATGATCCCATGGAAGGGCGCAGCGCCTGCTCGGAAGGAGGACAGATCGACGCACAGGAGTCCGAGGGTTTCGGCGTAGATGATGTTGAGGCTGCTGCCTCCGTCCATGAAGACCTTGGTGAGCCTGACGTCGCCGATGACGGGGTCGACGACGAGCGGGTATTTCCCTGGGCTCGGCACATGGTCGGGGTGATCGTCTCGGTCGAAGGTGATGGGCTTGTCGGACCAGTCTAGATAGACTGGCGCTGCCACCTTCACCGAGCAGACCTCCCGGCGCTCTTGCTTGCGGTGCCGAGCCGAGGCATTCGCCGCTTGCCCACCGTAGATCATGAAGCAGTCGCGGACCTCGGGGAACTCTCCTGCTTGGTGATCTTCCTTCTTATCGTCGTCGCGGGCCCTGCCACCCTCCGTGGGTGGCCCGGCCCTATGGAAGTGGCGCCGAAGCATGACGCACTCCTCAAGGGTGTGCTTGACGGGCCCCTGGTGATAGGGGCACGGCTCCTTGAGCATCTTGTCGAAGGGGTTGGCACCTCCGGGGGGCTTCCGAGGGTTCTTGTACTCGGCGGCGGCGACAAGGTCCGCGTCGGCGGCGTCGCGTTTCGCTTGCGACTTCTTCTTGCCCTTCTTGTTGGCACCGCGCTGAGTTGACGCCTCGGGAGCATCTTCCGATGGGCAGCCCTAGGACTGCTTGTCCTTTCGGAAGATAGCCTCGACCGCCTCCTGGCCAGAGGCGAACTTGGTGGCGATGTCCATCAGCTCGCTCGCCCTGGTGGGGGTCTTGCGACCCAGCTTGCTCACCAGGTCGCGGCAGGTGGTGCCAGCGAGGAACGCGTCGATGACATCCGAGTCGGTGATGTTGGGCAGCTCGGTGCGCTGCTTCGAGAATCGCCGGATGTAGTCTCGGAGAGACTCTCCCGGCTGCTGTCGGCAGCTTCGGAGGTCCCAGGAATTCCCGGGGCGCACGTAAGTGCCCTAGAAATTGCCGGCGAAAGCTTGGACTAGGTCGTCCCAGTTGGAGATCTGCCCCGGAGGCAGGTGCTCCAACCAGGCGCGAGCGGTGTCGGAGAGGAACAGGGGGAGGTTGCGGATGATGAGGTTGTCATCGTCCGTTCCACCCAGTTGGCAGGCCAGACGGTAGTCCACGAGCCACAGTTCCGGTCTCGTCTCCCCCGAGTACTTTGTGATAGTAGTCGGGGGTCGGAACCGGGTCGGGAACGGCGCCCGTCGTATGGCCCGGCTGAAGGCCTGCGGACCGGGTGGTTCGAGCGAGGGACTCAGATCCTCCACGCTGCCGTAGCGTCCCCCACGCCTGGGGTGGTAGCCTCGGCGCACCCTCTCGTCGAGGTGGGCCTGACGGTCGCGGTGATGGTGCTCGTTGCCGAGGCGACCCGGGGCCGTAGGCGCTGTGTTGCGCGTGCGCCCTGTGTAGACCGAGGCTTCCCGCATGAATCGAGAAGTCGCGGCATGAGGTTCCCAGGGGTACCCCTGCCTTCGGGAGGCAGAGCTCTCGGCCCGTCGGACCGCGGCGCCTTCCAGGAGATTCTTGAGCTCCCCCTGGATTCGCCGCCCCTCGGTGGTTGACGGCTCCGGCATCGCACGGAGAAGCATCGCTGCTGCAGCCAGGTTCTAGCCGACCCCACTAGATGCGGGTGGTGGCCTGACCCTAACGTCGTCGGCGACGCGGTGCTGGAAGCCCTGGGGTAGATGACGTATTTCCCCTGCCGGAGGTTGGCCCGCCCATGCCTGCCCGACGTCCTGACGGATCGGCTCAAGCGCTCCTGCTCCCTCGTCGAGCCTGGCCTGCACCCCGCGGATTTGCTCGAGCTGTGGGTCATGGCCCCCCGCCTGAACGGGGACCACAGCTAGCTCCCGTGGGATGTCAACGCGAGGCACCAGCCTAGGGAGATCACCATCTTCCGGCATGCCGAGATGGTTGCCTTCGGAGGGACCCCCTAAGTCGACGTGGAAACATTCGCGGCTTGGGCCACAGTCCTCGTCGCCGAGGCTACGGCTACCGTCAGAACAGTCGGAAAGGCAGTAGTCGCATGCGGTCATAAGGTCCTGCAAGGCACTGGGGTTGCCAAGTCCAGAGAAATCCCAACAGATGTTGGGCTCGTCGTCTTCCTCGGACCCAGAGGGCCCGTAGGTCGAGACGTCCGTCAGCCGGTCCCAAGGTGACCGCGTACGAAACCCCAGAGGGTTTGGACTTGCCTCTACAAGAGCACCCGCCAAAGCGAAGCCGCTAGGCGGGTCGAGGCTGAATCCGAAAGACGTGGGATGGGAATCGGTCGGTACCTTTTGGTCGACGAGCGGCGATAATGTCATGTCGGGGGCTAACTGCACCGTCGTCTCAGGTACGAGGGTGACGTCCCGCAAGCTTCTCGCGAGCGTGCTGGCGTCATCCGCTTGCTCGGGATTGGCGTGTCGCGGGGAGACAACGCTCGCCTTTGTCTCAAACGCGAGGTCGACGCCCGGTGCGCCCCCCGTTGGGGCGCTGGGGCCGTCGACTCGCTCGACAGCCGACGAGGCGCTACCTCCTGCTTGGCCTTGGTTGCCCCGTCTTCCCCTCCGTCGGCGGGGAAGAGGGCGGGATGAGCTCGAAGGTTGTTCTTCCACCACGTGGGGAAGACGTCGTCGATTCCGCCGCCGGCGGGCGGGCTGTCGGCCGCCACTGTCGTTGTCGCGCGGCGGTGGAAGGAGTATCATGTCGTAGCTGCCGTCGAGGGACATGAACTCAAGACTCCCGAAACAGAGCACCGTCCCGGGTTGGAGAGGTTGCTGGAGACTGCCCATCTGGAGCTTGGCGGGAAGCTGTTCGTCAACACGCAGCAGGCCCCTACCTGGCGCGCCAACTGTCGGCGTTCCGAGACTGGGGGGTCCCTGAGCCGACGAGTGAATGTCGCCGCGTGCCCCAGCCCAGATGGGTCGAGCACGAGGGCGAGCGCGAAGGGGGGAGAGCGAGGCGGCCGAAGACCGGTGTGAGAGAGGTGGGAATCCCGCGGCCTTCGTGTTCGTCCCGCGCCCAGGTCGGGTGCGCTTGCAGTAGGGGGTTACAAGCGTCCACGCGGGAGAGGGAGCGAGCGGCTTCGAGCGAGCGCGTATCTCGTCCTCGTCCCCGCGCGGCCAACCCTCTCTAAGAGGGCCCTGGTCCTCCCTTTTATAGGCGCAAGGAGAGGATCCAGGTGTACAATGGGGGGTGTAGCAGAGTGCTACGTGTCTAGCGGAGGAGAGCTAGCGCCCTAAGTACATGCCGTTGTGGCAGCCAGAGAGATCTTGGCACCCAGCTGGTGTGATGTCGTGGCCGTCGGAGGAGCGATGGAGCCTAGCGGAGGGACAGCTGTCGGAGCGGTTGAGTCCTCGTTGACGTCCTCTGGCTTCCGTAAGGGGGCTGAGAGCCGCCGTCGTCACAGAGTATGCGGGGCGCCATCATTGCCTATCTGGCGGAGCGAGCCAGATGGGATGCCAGTCTTGTTCCCTGCGGCCCGAGTCAGCTCGGGGTAGGGTGATGATGGCGCCTCCTGTTGACGTGGCTGGTCTGCGCCCTAGGTTGGGCGATGTGGAAGCTCCTCCGAAGCCGAGGTCGAGTCTGCCTTCCGTGGCCGAGGTCGGGTCCGAGCCCTAGGTTCGGGCGAGGCGGAGATTGCCGGCTGGTGCCGGGGCGGAGTTCGAGCCCTGGGGTCGGGCGAAGCGGAGTTCGTCGTCTTCTGGGGCCGAGCCCAAGTCCGAGCCCTAGGTCGGGCGAGGCGGAGATCATCGTCTTCTGGGACTTAGCCCGAGTCCGAGCCCTGGGTCGGGCGGAGTTCGCCGTCTTCTGGGACTTAGCCCGAGTCCGAGCCCTGGGTCGGGCGGAGTTCTTCGTCTTCTGGGACTTAGCCCGAGTCCGAGCCCTGGGTCGGGCGGAGTTCGTCGTCTTCCAGGACTTAGCCCGAGTCCGAGCCCTGGGTCGGGCGGAGTTCGCCGTCTTCCGGGCTTAGCCCGAGTCCGAGCCCTGGGTCGGGCGGAGTTCGCCGTCTTCCGGGACTTAGCCCGAGTCCGAGCCCTAGGTCGGGCGGAGTTCGTCGTCTTCCGGGACTTAGCCCGAGTCCGAGCCCTGGGGTCGGGCGAAGCGGAGCTTCCTATGGTGCCTTCGGCAGGGCCTGACTGCCTGTCAGTCTCACTCTGTCAAGTGGCACCGCAGTCGGAGTGGCGTAGGCGGCGCTGTCCTTCTGTCAGGCCGGTCAGTGGAGCGGCGAAGTGACGGCGGTCACTTCGGCCCTGCCGGCTGGGGGGCGCGCGTCAGGATAAAGGTGTCAGGCCACCTTTGCATTAAATGCTCCTGCGGTTTGGTCGGTCGGTGCGGCGATTTGGTCAGGGTTGCTTCTTGGCGAAGGTAGGGCCTCAGGCGAGCCGGGAATATGTTTGCCGCTGAAGGGGGGCCTCGGGCGAGACGGAAATCCTCCGGGGTCGGCTGCCCTTGTCCGAGGCTAGGCTCGGGCGAGGCGTGATCGAGTCCCTCGAATGGACTGATCCCTGACTTAATCGCACCCATCAGGCCTTTGCAGCTTTGTGCTGATGGGGGTTACCAGCTGAGAATTAGGAGCCTTGAGGGTACCCCTAATTATGGTCCCCGACAACAAGAGACAATGATGCGACAATCATGATGCATGCTCATTCTAGTCGTCTTCTCAGACCTAACTAATTTTTTGGATGCTTCTACAGCATCCTAATAGTAGAAATAGTAGCCTTTATGGCCTATATAAATATAGCCACCTAGCTACCCATCTATTTCCTAAGGCTTCACGTCCTAGGTCTATCCTTATCGTCCTGACATCTATCCTACTGGGTTTCTAAGCAAGTTTTACTTTTGAAAGGTTGGTAATCATGACTTATTGACCTCTCTGTACTGGTATTCGCTCCGATGCCAGCTATGGTGGAACGGCCCGAATTATTCCAACTTAAGTGCCCAAGTCCTACCATAAAGGCTAGACCGCACTTAAATAGGAATAAAACGTCAGTCCCACGGATCTAGTCCGATAAAGCCACTTATCTAGGATCGAATACCACTAGCTCACTCGAAGGTGAGGCACAGAGAAATACAATAAAGCATAATACCATAAATTTAAGAAGTACCATTAGTGATTACATTATCGGAGTTTTAGAAATAATAAACATAAATTTTAATGCAGCGGAAATAACTAACGGAGAAGAACCGAGTAACATGGCGAAACCTGGCCACACTACTCCTCCGGGTCCTCTCCTGCGGAAGCAATAACCCTCTCGACCATCTATCCCGGTGGCAGGGATGAAGGCCAAGTCACACCAACAACCAAAAGCAAGGAGGTACCTGCAAAAATTATGCCACAAGCAAGGCTGAGTATACTAATACTCAGCTAGACTTACCCGGTGTGAGGAGTCTACTCCTCTACCTCTAGACATGCAGCTGTTTGGCTGTGGGGTTTGGTTGCCAAAAGCACTAGCTGAGTTTATAAATCAAGTTTTAGCTTTGTCAAGTTTAAGTGTGACTCTCTTAAGGCTAAATGTGTACTATCTACTCATACATGGTATCAAACATATTTAGCAATCAACATCTTGTGTCAACTCATCACATTTCCACTTGTTACTCAATGCAGTACAATGGATCAAGCAGTCTCATTAGCTGCGAGAAGCAGACGATTCGAATCGAGTTTTTATCCTTGCAAGGTAAACCTAAACACACGACATGGCGAGGCACTCCGTCCCCACACACATCAACCATCCCCATCGATTCCTTGGCAGCAGATCAGGGCTCACCGCCTTGGCGTACAATGCCTCACTGACCCCGACTGCCGTCGTGCAGTGACCGCACTTGTACCCACCATAACCGGAATGGGAGACCACGTCTCAGGTCGCGTGAGGGGATATGTCCGCTGGCAGGTTCATTCAGGTACTAGGCTTACCGATTTACCATATTTCTTGGCATGCGCTCAGTACATTCAAACGCTTGACACAGGTATCCGCACGTTAATCCTTATTCCAATTTCGTCTCGTAGACCATGCATCCCCATGGATCCGTGTCCATAGACCAACATCAGTATGATATGAAAGTGGGTACAATCAATGTCCTGACCTCGCGCGAGTGCTAGAAAAATCACTCGACTTCTACCGAGATCCCTAATTAATAAAGCAGCTACTCGGCCTAGCATACTAGTATTCATCTCAATAGGGTTCCTGAGATCATGCAACTAGGGTTTCAAACAACTCCTACACTTAAGTGCACATTCAATTCTACAATCATTAAGTATAGTAAAATAGTATAAATAACAGGTTATGCATAAACCGGGGCTTGCCTTTAATTTTAACACTTAGATAGTGTTTGCTGGGGAGGTACTCGCTTGGCGAGCATCCACTGGTTATGTCCATTCTTCAGGTCGTCCACCAACTACATCTCGTGGTTGGCACCACATGAGTTGCTCGATCATCATCTCTCGGTCCTATATGAGATGCAAGATGCATATGTATGAATATAATGGAATAGCACAAGATACTTTAAGTACACGCTAGCGAATTAAACACTAAGTAGCGAGACATCATAAGCAACCACACACACTAGCGTTAACTAACTACATGTTATCGGCGTTCAACGTTAACACCATTAAAAAGACAACATTTTTTTATTTACGCAACACAACTACGACATCACAAGTACGCGCATTTTATTTATTTGGATACGGCTTTTCATTAGTTCTTCTAGTGATCATACAAAAGCATCCCAACAACACAAGTTTCACAAGGTACCTATGCATCAGTGTCTATGGAACTTCTATATCACAATCCACTAGAGAAAGAAACATATAAACATGACACATATGTCATCTCAAGTTTAGCCATGGCAAGTCTAGATTAATTAGGAGCTAACCAAACATTTTTAGCAAAAAGGGTGAACTACACATTCAAATGCGCACTTGCAGATTGTTAGGACAGCAACACAACAACTACTTGTTTTAATCATAACTTTTCAAATATTAGTCCAAAAATTGTAAGCTAGAACTTTCTAGAAAGCTTAAAAAGTGCTCTATATTTTTGGTATTGTCATCACAACATGATTAAACACTTAGCAAGGTCAAAAAGCGTTAACACAACAGCGCTGTCTAGATTTGGACAGATTCAGACTTGCAACTTCAAAAATTCACAACTTAAGATTCAGACATCCAAACAAGGAGATCCTAGACTTTCTGGAAAGATAATTAAATTGTCTACATCTCATTTATAAACATCTCCAGGTGATTCAATATTTAATTAAGGATAAATGACACTAGAAGGCTTGCTGTCCAGAATTGGACAGATTCAGTCTTCAGACTATAAACATTCATAACTTATTCTTCAGACTACCAAAAATAGTGATCGAAGACTTTTTGGAAAGATCAGCAAAAGCACTACATAACTTTTATAATCACTAAGAAGTGATTCAATGTTTAACTAAATCAAACAACACAGTTTTCGAAATCTATTCTGACGGTGGACAGAACACAGCAAGCAGTTTGTAAAATTCATAACTCTTAAACTATTAGGCCTGTGGTTATGAAATTTTAACACAAGCAAGATCCGAAAAGCATCTACAACTTTCTTATAACAACCATGAACAGATTGCAACATTAAATTGAGCAAACAATGCAGTTTCTGAAATCTGTACAGAATTTGGACAGATTCAGTTACTGAATTTGGAAAAAGCATAGCTCCTAAACGGTCAGACTTATGCCTATCAAATTTTAACACCAGCAAGATAATAAAGTTATCTACCACTTTTCTATAGCACATATCTACAGAAAATATAATTTAGGTCATCAAACATACAACACAACTAAAACAGTGCGTGCAGTCCAAAACAGCAACTAATTAATTTCAGCTCCTATACAACTCAAGAATTGCCGCGTTCTAAGTACTTGAATTATTCTAACACTTCACCATTCGTTAGAGTTGAATTAATCAAATGAGGACTAACAAGTAGACTTACAAATTTTATCCAAATCATTTAGTGCACTAAAATTACTACAACCAATTAACAACACATTCTTCATGATAATCACCCAACAGTTTGCGTTTTAATTTAGACATCACATGAGCACTACTATTTTTTACCCGTGACCATAACCATACACATTTAGACCACAACAAGCAATTTACCGTGACTACAAGCTTAACTAAAGTCATCTAACGTGTCGGCTAGCTAGAGCAACGACACAACCCGCTAGACAGCATACACGTCGGCTTGACTATTAATATCACAATTCGAGACACAATATATATATATATATATATATATATATAACAATCACTTAACGCAATCGACTCCTGCTTAACACGAGTTGGCTAATGACGTGACTATTTCCCAATTACCAACATACACCACCTTTCGCCATTTTTGGATAACCTGCGCGACACACAGCTATTGTAATATATTTCAAGTTCATTCAACCCATCAGTAGAGCACTAGCACATTTCAGAAAATTTCCTGAGACTACGACGACAAGGCATTTGTCGGGGACCATAATTAGGGGTACCCTCAAGACCCCTAAATCTCAGCTGGTAACCCCCATCAGCACAAAGCCGCAAAGGCCTGATGGGTGCGATTAAGTCAAGGATTGGTCCATTCAAGGGACACGATCGTGCCTCGCCCGAGGACCCCCCCTTCAGCAACGGGCACACTATCGGCTCGCCCGAGGCCCAGTCTTCACCGAGAAGCAACCTTGGCCACATCGCCACGCCGACCGACCAAATCGCAGGGGCATTTAATGCAAAGGTGGCCTGACACCTTTATCCTGACGCACGCCCACCAGTCGACAGAGCCGAAGTGACCGCGGTCACTTCGCCGCTCTACTGACCGGTCTGACAAGAGGACAGCGCCGCCTGCGCCGCTCCGACTGCTGAGCCACCCGACAGAGTGAGGCTGACAGCAGCCAAGGCCGGCCTCGGGCGTCATAGCAAACTCCGCCTCGCCCGACCCCAGGGCTCGGACTCGGGCTCAGCCCCGGAAGACGGCGAACTCCGCTCCGCCCGACCCAGGGCTCGGACTCGGGCTCAGCCCCGGAAGACGGCGAACTCCGCTCCGCCCGACCCAGGGCTCGGACTCGGGCTCAGCCCCGGAAGACGGCGAACTCCGCTCCGCCCGACCCAGGGCTCGGACTCGGGCTCAGCCCCGGAAGACGGTGAACTCCGCTCCGCCCGACCCAGGGCTCAGACAAGGGCTCAGCCCCGGAAGACGGCGAACTCCGCCTCGCCCGACCCCAGGGCTCGGACATGGGCTCAACCCCGGAAGACGACGAACTCCGCCTCGCCCGACCCCAGGGCTCGGACATGGGCTCAACCCCGGAAGACGACGAATTCCGCCTCACCCGACCCGGGGGCTCGACCTCGACCTCGACCTCGGAGGAGCCTCCACCTTGCCCAGCCTAGGGCACAGACCGACCACGTCAACAGGAAGCGCCATCATTACCCTACCCCGAGCTGACTCGGGCTACGGGGAACCAGATCGGCGTCCCATCTGGCTCGCTCCACCATGCGAGTAATGATGGCGCCCCGCATGCCCTGTGACGACGGCGGCTCTCAGCCCCCTTACGGAAGCAAGAGGACGTCAGCAAGGACTCGACAGCCCCAACAGCTGTCCTCTCGCCAGGCTCCAGCACTCCTCCGACGGCCACGACACCACGCGAACAGGGCGCCAAGACCTCTCCGGCTGCCACGATCGCACGTACTTAGGGCGCTAGCTCACCACCGCTAGACACGTTAGCATATTGCTACACTCCCCATTGTAGACATGGATCCTCTCCTTACGCCTATAAAAGGGAGGACCAGGGCCCTCTTACAGAGGGTTGGCCCGCGCGGAGAAGGACGGGACGGCGCTCGCGGCCGCTCGCTCCCACTCCCGTGTGGACGCTTGTATCCCCCTACTGCAAGCGCACCCGACTCAGGCGCGGGGCTAACACGAAGGCCGCGGGATCCACTCTCTCACGCCTGCCTCCCTCCGGCTGCAACCTTTCCCCCCTTCGCATTCTGCCTCGCGTCGACCCATCTGGGCTGGGGCACGCGGCGACGATTCACTCGTCGGTCCAGGGACCCCCCGGGTTTTGAAACACCGACAGTTGGCGCGCCAGGTAGGGGCCTACTGCGTGTTGACGAACAGCTTCCCATCAAGCTCCAGATGGGCAGTCTCCAGCAACCTTTCCAGCCCGGGACGGTGCTCCGTTTCGGGAATCTTGAGTTCATGTCCCTCGGTGGCAGCTACGATATGATACTCCTTCCCCCGCCGCGCGACAGCGACAATGGCGGTCGACAACCCGCTCGCCGGTGGGGAAATTGACGACGCCTTCCCCACGTGGTGGAAGGACGACATTCGGGCTTGTCCCGTCCCCTCCCCCGCCGACGGAGGAGGAGGCGGGGCAACCAAGGCCAAGCGGGAAGCGGCACCTCGTTGGCTGTCGAACGAGTCGACGGCGCCGGCGCCCCAATGGAGGGCGCGTCGGGCATCGATCTCGCGTCTGAGACGAAGACGAGCGCCGCCTCCCCGCAACACACCAATCTCAAGCAAACGCACGACGCCGGCACGCTCGCAAAGGACTTGCTGGGCGTCACCCTCATACCTGAGACAACGGTGCAGTCAGTCCCAGACGCGACCTCGTCACCGACCGTCGACCGAAAGGTACCGACCGATTCCCACCTCGTGTCTTTTGGATTCGGCCTCGACCCACCAAGCGACTCCACTTCGGTGAGCAATCTCTTAGAGGCGAGTCCAAACCCTCTGGGGTATCGCGTGCGGTCACCCTGGGACCGACTGACGGCCGACTCGACCTACGAGCCCTCGGGGTCCGAGGAAGATGGCGAGCCCGATCTCTGTTGGGATTTCTCCGGACTTGGTAACCCCAGTGCCGTGCGGGACTTCATGACCGCATGTGACTACTGCCTTTCCAATTGTTCCGACGGCAGCCGCGGCCTCGACAATGAGGACCGCGACCCAAGTCGTGAATGTTTCCACGTCGATCTAGGGGGTCCCGGCGAAGGCAACCATCTTGGTATGCCGGAAAACGGTGATCCCCCTAGGCCTGTGCCTCGCGTTGATATCCTTCGGGAGCTAGCTGTGGTCCCCATCCCGGCGGGGGGTCCTGACCCACAGCTCGAGCAAATCCGTGAGAGGCAGGCCAGGCTTGACGAGGGAGCAGGAACGCTTGTGCCGATCCGCCGGGACATCGGGCAGGAATGGGCGGTCCAACCCCCGGCCGGAGAAGTGCGTCATCTCCCCCAGGACATCCAGCACTGCATCGCCGACGACGTCAGGGTGAGGCTACCGCCGGATTCCAGCGGAGTCGGCCAGAACCTGGCTGCAGCGGCAATACTCCTCCGCGCGATGCCGGAGCCATCAACCACCAAGGGGTGACGTATCCAGGGAGAGCTCAAGAATCTCCTGGAGGACGCCGCGGTCCAACGGGCCGAAAGCTCTGCCTCCCGAAGGCAGGGGTTCCCCTCGGAACATCGCGTCGCGACTTCCCGATTCATGCGGGAAGCCTGGGTCCACTCCGGGTGCACGTGCAACACAGCGCCTGAGGCCCCGGGTCGCCTCGGCAACGAGCACCATCATCACAGCCGTCGGGCCCACCTCGACGACAGGGCGCGCTGAGGCTACCAGCCCAGGCGTGGGGGACGCTACGACAGCGGGGAGGATCGGAGTCCTTTGCCCGAATCACCCGGTCCACAGGCTTTCAGCCGCGCCATACGACGGGCACCATTCCCGACCCGGTTCCGAACCCCGACTACTATCGCAAAGTACTCGGGGGAGACGAGACCGGAACTGTGGCTCGCGGACTATCGGCTGGCCTGCCAACTGGGTGGAACGGACGACGATAAGCTCATCATCCGCAACCTCCCCCTGTTCCTCTCCGACACCGCTCGAGCCTGACTGGAGCACCTGCCCCCGGGGCAGATCTCCAACTGGGACGACCTGGTCCAAGCCTTCGTCGGCAATTTCCAGGGCACGTACATGCGCCCTGGAAACTCCTGGGATCTCCGAAGCTGCCGCCAGCAGCCGGGAGAGTCTCTCCGGGACTACATCCGGCGATTCTCGAAGCAGCGCACAGAACTGCCCAACGTCACCGATTCAGATGTCATCGGCGCGTTCCTCGCCGGCACCACCTGCCGCGACCTGGTGAGCAAGCTGGGTCGCAAGACCCCCACTAGGGCGAGCGAGCTGATGGACATCGCCACCAAGTTCGCCTCTGGCCAGGAGGCGGTTGAGGCCATTTTTCGGAAGGAAAAGCAGCCCCAGGGCCGCCCACCGGAAGATGCTCCCGAGGCGTTAACTCAGCGCGGCGCCAAGAAGTCACAAGCGAAACGCGACGCCGCCGACGCGGACCTTGTCGCCGCCGCCGAGCACAAGAACCCTCGGAAACCTTCCGGAGGTGCCAACCTCTTCGACAAGATGCTCAAGGAGCCGTGGCCCTATCATCAGGGGCCCGTCAAGCACACCCTTGAGGAGTGTGCCATGCTTCGACGATACTTCCACAGGGCCGGGCCACCCGCGGAGGGTGGCAAGGCCCTCGACGACGCAAAGGAGGAAGATCACAAGGTAGGAGGGTTCCCCGAGGTCCGCGACTGCTTCATGATCTATGGCGGGCAAGTGGTGAACGCCTCGGCTCGGCACTGCAAGCGAGAGCGTCGGGAGGTCTGCTCGGTAAAGGTGGCGGCACCAGTCTACCTAGACTGGTCCGACAAGCCCATCACCTTCGACCAGGCCGACTATCGAGACTACGTGCCGAGCACGAGGAGATACCCACTCGTTGTCGACCCCATCATCGGCAACGTCAGGCTCACCAAGGTCCTCATGGACGGAGGCAGCGGCCTCAACATCATCTACGCCGAGACCCTCGGGCTTCTGCGGATCGATCTGTCCTCGGTCCGGACGAGCGCTGCGCCTTTCCACGGGATCGTCCCCGGGAAGCGTGTTCAACCCCTCGGACAACTCGACCTACCCGTCTGCTTCGGGACGCCCTCCAACTTTCGAAAGGAGACCCTCACGTTCGAAGTGGTCGGGTTTCGAGGAACCTACCACGCAGTGCTGGGGCGGCCATGCTACGCCAAGTTCATGGCCGTCCCCAACTACACCTACCTCAAGCTCAAGATGCCGGGCCCCAATGGGGTCATCACCGCCGGGTGTACCCTCGGCTCAGCCCGAGGTACCCTTGGCCCCTGAAGGTGAGGCACTGCGCGTCGAGGGGGAACCGAGCGAGGTCATGCCTAATCAAAGCTCGCAGACCCCGTACCTGCAATATCTCCACCGAGGGGAGCTACCCCTCGACCAAGCCGAAGCTCGGCGGTTGGCGCGGCGCGCCAAGTCTTTCGTCTTGCTGGGAGATGGGAAGGAGCTCTATCACCGCAGCCCCTCAGGCATCCTCCAGCGATGCATTTCCATCGCCGAAGGCCAGGAGCTCTTGCAAGAGATACACTCGGGGGCTTGCGGCCATCACGCAATACCTCGAACCCTCGTTGGAAACGCCTTCCGACAAGGATTCTACTGGCCGACGGCGGTGGCCGACGCTACTAAAATTGTCCGCACCTGCGAAGGGTGTCAGTTCTACGCGAGGCAGACCCACCTGCCCGCTCAGGCTCGCAGACCATACCCATCACCTGGCCGTTTGCTGTGTGGGGTCTGGACCTCGTTGGCCCCTTGCAAAAGGCACCTGGGGGCTACACGCACCTGTTGGTCGCCATCGACAAATTCTCTAAGTGGATCGAGGTCCGACCCCTAAACAGCATCAGGTCCAAACAGGCGGTGGCATTCTTCACCAACATCATCCATCGCTTTGGGGTCCCGAACTCCATCATCACCGACAACGGCACCCAGTTCACCGGCAGAAAGTTCCTGGACTTCTGTGAGGATCACCACATCCGGGTGGACTGGGCTGCCGTGGCTCACCCATGACGAATGGGCAAGTGGAGCGGGCTAACAGCATGATCCTGCAAGGACTCAAGCCTCGGATCTACAACGACCTCAACAAGTTCGGCAAGCGGTGGATGAAGGAACTCCTCTCTGTGGTCTGGAGTCTGAGGACAACGCCGAGCCGAGCCACGGGCTTCACACCGTTCTTTCTAGTCTATGGGGCCGAGGCCATCTTGCCCACAGACCTAGAATACGGTTCCCCGAGGGCGAGGGCCTACACCGACCAAAGCAACCGAGCCAACCGAGAAGACTCACTGGACCAGCTGGAGGAGGCTCGGGACGTGGCCTTACTACACTCGGCACGGTACCAGCAGTCCCTGCGACGCTACCACGGCCGAGGGGTTAGGTCCCAAGACCTCCAGGTGGGCGACCTGGTGCTTCGGCTGCGACAAGACACCCGAGGGCGGCACAAACTCACGCCTCCCTAGGAAGGGCCGTTCGTCATCGCCAAGGTTCTGAAGCCTGGAACATACAAGCTGGCCAACAGTCAAGGCGAGGTCTACAGCAACGCTTGGAACATCCAACAGCTACGTCGCTTCTACCCTTAAGATGCTTTCAAGTTGCTCGTATACCTCGTTCACACACCAAGTCTGGTCGTCAAGGAAGGGTCAGCCTTGCCTCAGCAAAGCCCGACCCTCCCTCGGGGGCTAGAAGGGGGCAACCCCCTCTGCGTCAAAATTTTCCTCGAAAAAAGAAAAAAAATATTTTCTGCCAGAATGCCTTTCGTGCTCTTCGACTACTTCAAAAGTGGATCCTGAAAACGACGGAGTACACGTAAGCAGCCAAGGCTGACCGAGCCGAGGGACTCCTACGCCTCCGGGATACGGATACCTCACTCATCACCTTCTGCGATAAGTAACTCACGCTCGGATAAGTGACTCCATGGACCGAACAAGTCTTCATGCTCGAGAGCTCCTCAGCCGAAATGATTTTTCGGGCCTTCTTGGCTGCGTCGGTAACAGAACCCTATGGACGAGTAAGAGCGCGCGTAAGCGGCAAGGCCGACCGAGCCGAGGGATTCCTACGCCTCCGGGATATGGATACCTCACTCATCGCCTTCCGTGAAAAGCAACTCTCGCCCGCACAAACAATTCTGTTACCGACAAATGAGTCCGGATACTCGAAACAAGAGGAAAAGAAACGCAGCTTTACAACACGACGACGATGTGTTTAGGCCTCGGCGGCCGCAGAAAACATACACACACTACAAGACAACCTGATCCTGCAGGCTCGGACGTCGACAGCTGAAGGGGGCAGCAGCACCCTCGGCATCAACTACACCTTCGGCGGGGTCTGACCTTGCCTCGGACGGCGACACGGTCGGAGGGCCCCCACTCTGAAGGACGACATCAGCACCACACCCGGGCCATCGCCGCCAGGGTCTTCTTCGAGAATCCGGCCCGAGCAGGCGGCTCGGCCGGCCACCCCGAGGCCTCGGCCAGTTGTCCCCCAAAGACATCAGCTCGGCTTGTGGCCTCGGCAGCTCAACTCCGGCGTCGGTTCCGCCAGTGGACGACCCGGCCAGGCTCTGGCCAACTACACCTCCTTTTCGAAGCCAACTCTACCTCCGTCCGTGCTGACACCGCTGCCTCCGGCTTCGGCTCATCGAAGGGCGGCCGAGGGGTTCCTTTAACTAAGCAAGAGAGGCCTCGGACAGCAAGGTCGACCGAGCCGAGGGACTCCTACTCCTCCGGGATACGGATACCTTACTCGTCACCTTTGCACGAGGCAACTCACGCTCGGTGAAGCAGTTCAGATAATCGACAAGGCGAGTCTTGGCGCCCGAAATGAAGAAAAAACACGGCTCCGTGCCAAAAATACATACACGTTCAGGCCTCGACAGCCGCAATGAACGAAACACCGACACTCAAGGTGCCATTACAAACGGAACTCCTGTTCCGTCCCCACGGCAGCAACGATGGCCTCAGGGCGGACGCTGCTACAACCTTGCCCTCACCCACGCCAACGCTCGAAGGGCGAGGACAAGTACAAAGAGCCGGAGGCTCGGAGCGCAGATGGTGGCAGTGATCCCGTCGGCGACGGGGACTTTTCGAGCCACATCCACCTCGGCACCGACGACCGGAGCGTCAGCCCATCGGCAGATCCCCACTCAGATCCTCCCGGACGAGCAGAGCACCGACCTCCGCACAGAGGCCCCGTACCGTTGCAAAGGTAGGACATCCCCAGAACACGAACGCCGCTCTAGCGGCGCGCGATGTCTTGGGCGGTCCACCCATGTGCACGGCGCGACAACCGCCCTTGCGGCAGGAGGGTGCACCGGGAGCCAAGCAGGCGAGCCCAACGTGCTGAAGCTGGCGACACCCGCCGTCGACCAGCCCTGCGTTGTCGAAGTCCGCCCCGCTCGCAGGGCCAGTGAGCGCCCTCTCCCTTGAATGTTGGAGGGGAGGCTGACCCACGAACCTGCGAGGGAGGTAGAGCTCCGGCTCAGCCTGGCCTCCGCCCCAGCGAGGATGATGAACATCCTTGAAGCTGAGGGCGGGACCAAGATCGCAGCCCGGCTCACTTCTCCCCGTCATCAAGCTGGTGGTCACCGTCTTGGGTGACCACCAGCGAGGGGATGCAGCTGGGCTGCATGATGAAAATCCTTGAAGCCGAACGATGGCTGAGAGGTACCAACTTCCACGAAGTTGCGTTCCTCCAACGACAAGGCGGAAGGACTGCGGGCGTCCCCCATTCGGGGGGCTCGGAAGGTGGAAAGGCACGATGCATGAGGGGAGCGCGAAGACACGGTTGCCCTCCAAGGGGGTCGCCCCCCCTTAAAGGCGACTCTCTCCACTTGCGTCCTCAACTGTTGCGGGTTGAGTCTTCTGCAACACGCTCCAAGATTCTCCCCCCCCACGGCGTGGGGGCTGGGTCCCACACGTCATGCAAGCCGATCCGAGGGAGAAGAAGCCAAACCGCCACGCGCGCGCGGTGCATGCAACCACCCGACGATTACAAGCACTCCTCCACTTTTGCCCAGACCAGCGGGTGAAAGGGCGGACAGCCATGCAGGCGGCATGCAACTGTGCCAAGTGGGCGCGCCCCTTCGACTCCAACGAGCCCAGCATGGAGGTCCAGGCCCACGCGTCATGCAACCGGCGCGCCCGTTGCTACGTGTGAGCAACTGCACCGCCACTCACGCCACTACCTCGCCTCCTCGACTGCGGAGTCAATATCGCGACTCGAGGCAACCCTGCAGTGCTAGCCAAGCGCGACGGTCAAATGCGGTCAAAATTGGGCCGGCAGTAATGGCGGTGACAGGCGGGCAGAAGCAGCGGTCACGTCGTCAGCCAAGCTTACGTCCCATCCAGGGGCAGCGAGGGAGCCCTCTCTCACGGCGTGAAGACGGCGCGCCCGTGATCCATTCCTCGAATGGCTCGCACACGTGCAACGACCGCCTCGCGAACCACTCGCCCCATCGCATTAACTCCGCGGCAGGACAGGCGGCGCCTCAGGCGGGAGAAGCAAGCGACGCTTCGCCTTCGCCATAATGACCACGTCGAAAAAGGTACGCCACGTCATTCGACTTCGCATCCTTTTCCTTTTCCTCTTTCTCTCTCTTACAACAGGGACCGGGAAAGGGGGATACCCCGAAAAGGACCCTTCTCCGTGAAGGAAATAGGCTCCGAGCCTCCCTACTGATCAGAGGTTCGAAGGCCGGCCCCTCGGAGGGGTTCAACGGTCGCCTTAGATCGATTGGGTTCTGCGCCCACTACTGGTCAGAGGTTTGATGGCCGGCCCCTTGAAGGGTTCAATGGCCGCCTCAGGCCACTCGGGCTCCACGCCCACTACTGATCAGGGGTTCGTAGGCTGGCCCTCGAAGGGTTCACAGTCGCCTCAGACACAGAGCGAGGGATGACCCTGGGTACGTTCGATACATAACCAAGGCTCGGGCTACGCTCCCGAGGTACCCTAGGACATTTCCGAGACCAGCGGGAGCGATCTTGTAACGGAATCCCATCAGAGGGAGGCATCGAGCCCTCGGACCCCGTCAAAGGGGACCGGGTCCGGCAGATCACCCGCAGGTACTTTTGGAGCGCGCCTCCGGGCCTCTAGCCGACCCCTAGCAAATGGGGCACGGGCGTCCGCTCGGATTACCCGCCAGCAGCTCACCGAAAACACCATGTTCGGCGCCCTCCGAGGGCAACATGGTGCTTTCCCCCCTCCTCCTTGCGGAAAGGCGACGCAGGGGCGTATGTAAAAAAGACGAGTCTGTCCTTGACCGTCCTCTCGCCCTATGCAGAGGCTCGGGGGCTGCTCTCGCAAACCCGACTCCGGCCAAACCGTTGACAGCGTCAACATACCAGCCCGAGAACTTGGGACCCGACCGTGCACTCGGGCTACGGCCAACTCGCATGAGGGAACAACTAGACCAGCCGAAGTGTTGCGAAACGCACTAAGACCTCGAAGGAGTAAAACTACTCCTCCGAGGCATCGAGGGCTACACCCGGCGGGTGCGCTCGCGCGCACCCACCGGAACAGAATGCAACCGAAAAAGGCTGGTCCCCTTGCAAAAAAGTGCGGAAAAAAGCCTCCAAGCGAGTATTAGTACTCCCTTGGAGGCTTGGGGGCTACTGTCGGGGACCATAATTAGGGGTACCCTCAAGACCCCTAAATCTCAGCTGGTAACCCCCATCAGCACAAAGCTGCAAAGGCCTGATGGGTGCGATTAAGTCAAGGATCGGTCCATTCAAGGGACACAATCGTGCCTCACCCGAGCCTAGCCTCGAGCAGGGGAAGCCAACCCCGGAGAACCTACGTCTCGCCCGAGGACCCCCCTTCAGCAACGGGCACACTATCGGCTCGCCCGAGGCCCAGTCTTCACCGAGAAGCAACCTTGGCCACATCGCCATGCCGACCGACCAAATCGCAGGGGCATTTAATGCAAAGGTGGCCTGACACCTTTATCCTGACGCACGCCCACCAGTCGACAGAGCCGAAGTGACCGCGGTCACTTCGCCGCTCTACTGATCGGTCTGACAAGAGGACAGCGCCCCCTGCGCCGCTCCGACTGCTGAGCCACCCGACAGAGTGAGGCTGACAGCAGCCAAGGCCGGCCTCGGGCATCATAGGAAACTCTGCCTCGCCCGACCCTAGGGCTCAGACTCGGGCTCAGCCCTGGAAGACGGCGAACTCCGCTCCGCCCGACCCAGGGCTCGGACTCGGGCTCAGCCCCGAAAGACGGCGAACTCCGCTCCGCCCGACCCAGGGCTTGGACTCGGGCTCAGCCCCAGAAGACGGCGAACTCTGCTCCACCCGACCCAAGGCTCAAACTCGGGCTCAGCCCCGGAAGACGACGAACTCCGCTCCGCCCGACCTAGGGCTCGGACTCGGGCTCAGCCCCGGAAGACGGCGAACTCCGCTCCGCCCGACCCAGGGCTCGGACTCGGGCTCAGCCCCAGAAGACGGTGAACTCCGCCTCGCCCGACCCTAGGGCTCGGACTTGGGCTCAACCCCGGAAGACGATGAACTCCGCCTCGCCCGACCCCAGGGCTCGGACATGGGCTCAACCCCGGAAGACGACGAACTCTGCCTCGCCCGACCCGGGGGCTCGACCTCGACCTCGGAGGAGCCTCCACCTCACCCAGCCTAGGGCACGGACCGACCACGTCAACAGGAAGCGCCATCATTACCCTACCCCGAGCTGACTCGGGCTACAGGGAACCAGATCGGCGTCCCATCTGGCTCGCTCCACCATGCGAGTAATGATGGCACCCCGCATGCCCTGTGACGATGACGACTCTCAGCCCCCTTACGGAAGCAAGAGGACGTCAGCAAGGACTCGACAGCCCCAACAGCTGTCCTCTCGCCAGGCTCCAGCACTCCTCCGACGGCCACGACACCACGCGAACAGGGCGCCAAGACCTCTCCGGCTTCCACGATGGCATGTACTTAGGGCGCTAGCTCACCACCGCTAGACACGTTAGCATATTGCTACACTCCCCATTGTACACCTGGATCCTCTCCTTACGCCTATAAAAGGGAGGACCACGGCCCTCTTACAGAGGGTTGGCCCGCGCGGAGAAGGACGGGACGGCGCTCGCGGCCGCTCGCTCCCACTCCCGCGTGGACGCTTGTATCCCCCTACTACAAGCGCACCCGACTCAGGCGCGGGGCTAACACGAAGGCCGCGGGATCCACTCTCTCATGCCTGCCTCCCTCCGGCTGCATCCTTTCCCCCCTTCGCGTTCCGCCTCGCGTCGACCCATCTGGGCTGGGGCACGCGGCGACGATTCACTCGTCAGTCCAGGGACCCCCCGGGTTTCGAAACACCGATAGCATTGATCTTATCCTGCACATCAAAGCATCACAAGCGTTTTTACGGAACCTATCGGTTAACTTGATCGACACACTACCCATGTTCCTTACCTTTCAAATTTTATCGCACAACAGGAATCATCCCCATTTGCTAATGGAACCAACCATACCTACTGACCTATTGTTTACCACCCGAGCACAGTTACACGCCGCACACTAGTTTCTAACATGATTCTCGCATAACTCGCAATTCAACTACTCACTAACAACAAATCACGCATGACAACTACCACATCACCCGATTTATTTATTTGGAACACCGCGTACCTAGCTTACTAATAGTACCCCGCATTTTGACTCGACTTATAAACATAGAGGAAGCGATGACTACTTTGGCATGTCACCACCTCCCTATTCAAGCAAAGACAATTTCCACCTACAACGACCGAACATTCCCATCGAGCACGCCTTATATTTTCCCGTCTCGCATATAACCGTGTTGTGGCGTGCACTCAAGACACTACCGGTTAACTTAACGCAATTACCACTACAATGCACTTTGATATACACGTTCGACATCACAGTGCTTCGACAAACCCCACACTTCTAATCTACTTGTCACATCCAAACACACCATGTTTGATAACACACCTTTCTAATTAAACATATTTCGTTTTCCAAATACCCATCATATGTCACCTAATTTATATCTTCGATCCATTCTATCCTACACCATGATGAATACATAAAATATTTTTAACATAGACGAACCCATTAGCCAACTGCGGAAGTCACCGAGCATGCTTTAAGCTTTATTAAATTTGCCGCGCACACACATTATTTTACGACGAAGCATTTTAACAATCAATTAATACACCCGCGACCAATCCCTACGACGTACAAAATAACTATCGTAGCCACATATATATCCGATCTAACATAAAATAACACATCGACTCACCATATCAAACCTCGGTCGTGGTTGTTGCACATGTGGCGTGAAGGCGAACGCGTGGTCACGCATGGACGACCAAAGCGAAGCCGGAGGGCGTGGCTCGCTGCGGCGATTCGCCGAGCACTCAACGCGCGAGGCGAAGGAGCATGCTGCTGCGGCGTGCAGCTTGCTGCGCAGGTTGGCGGTGGAGCTCGCTGCTGGAATTTTCTGGGTGCCCTGAACTGTGAGCTGGGCGGCCAGGGAGGAAGGGGGCTCAGCCATGGGCGACGGCGACTCGCTGCGGGTGCTGTTTGGTGGGGAAGATGGGGAGGAGATGGAGCAACGGTGCTGCGCAGGGATGCTGCTGGGCGCCGGACAGAGGTAGAAGAAATGGGGCTTGTGCTCGCGCGTAGGGAATCCTTGGCGCCGTGGCTGCTGGCCGGAGCTGGAGCTCGGCAGCAACAGAGGGGCGGCTGGCCATGGAGCAGGGGAGCAGAGGCTTGCCCAGAGGACTCTCGCCATGGGAGGAGCAGAGAGCTCGCAAGAAGAAACGGCGACCAGTAGGGGAAAACTCGGCTGGCGTCCATGAAGGATTACGGGGAGGCTACGCTAGCGCGAAACAAAATTTTCAACCCCATAAAACCAAGAACTACTGCGGTTATAGGTCATGGAATTACCACTAGACGCGCAGAGCAGCGGAAGACGTCTCCATGTTGACGAACGCGTCGAGCAGTGCCGTGCAGTCGTCGGCGTCCTTCACGTCCTCGCACGGTTCGTCCTAGTGCTCTAGATGCAGCACCTCCGAGGTATCCACACGTACAGGGAGGAAGCGCCGCGTACCGAACTGCTAGGTTCGCGACGGCGGCTTGGCGAGGGCGAGAGGCGAGCGGCTACTCGTTTGCTGGTGGCGAATTAGGGTTAGCCTAACCGCGCCCCCGCCCCTCATTATATAGGCGTTATGGTGGGCTTCAGACACCGAGGCCCATCAGTAACCCTAAAGCCCAGTCTAATTTTGGATCTAATCCGAGTTAGGCTTCCTTCCCCTTAAGTGTGTGACCCTATAGGTTCACGTACAAATAGACATAGCCCGAGTACTCTTACTTGGCCCAATAATTGACAGCGGCCTCTAGCAAGACATGTCAACTCCTATGCGCATGTAAAGATCATATCAGACGAACCATTGCAACATTACGTACATGTTGTTCCCTTTGTCTCACGATATTTGGTTTGGCTCTAAGCTGACCTCTCTTTCTCGATGTTGTGAATTGGAATCCTTTCAATGGTTAACTCTTAACCCTAGCACGGCCATGCATTTCTTGATCCAATCACTCGAGGGGCCCAGAGATATCTCTCTCACAAAGAGAGGGACAAATTCCATCTTGACTGACCATGCCTCACAACATGCTTCCTGACAAACCCAAAACTACCTTTATAACTACCCATTTACAGAATAGCGTTTGATAGTCCCTAAGTAAGTCAATTCACATCTTGAGAACATGCGACAATCTCAGGTCTAAGGACACAGTATTCATGTTGCAAAAAGAGAACTATATTACAATATCTCACGTTGGGTCGGTCCAGCCTCATGTCATACATGCACCCACATTATTAGTTTAACATCTCCATGTTCATGACTTGTGAAATGTAGTCATCAACTAATACATGTGCTAGTCATCGACTCTGACTAGAATAACCATATAAGTAAAGAATCTCACAAACAATTCACATAATTGCTAATCAATACAAGGTGCCCTCCATGGATATTCAATTAAGCAATATATATATCATGGATACAAAGAAATATGCTCATCTCTATGATTATCTCTAGGGCATATTTCTAACAGTCTCCTTCTTGCACTAGAGTTAATCTAGAAGATATCTAATACCCATAGATCTCATGTGTGCCTCATGCTTACGTTGTGGAAGAGGTTTTGTCAAAGGATCGGCAACATTCAAATCCGTATGTATTTTGCATATCTTTATCTCACCCCGCCTAACGAATTCCCGTATGAGGTGAAACTTCCGCAGTACGTGTTTGCTTTTCTGGTGGTTCCTTGGCTCCTTAGCTTGCGCAATAGCCCCATTGTTGTCACAGTAGAGGTTCAATGGACTAGATGCATTAGGAAACACACCAAGCTCGATGAGGAACTTCCTTATCCAAACACCTTCCTTCGCAGATTCAGAAGCTGCAATGTACTCGGCTTCTGTTGTAGAATCAGTCACAGTCTCCTGTTTGGAACTCTTCCAACTAACAGCACCACCATTTATTGTGAACACAAAACCTGATTGCGATTTTAACTCGTCTTGGTCAGTTTGGAAGCTAGCATCGGTGTAACCAATTACAACGAGCTCCTCCTTACCCTCATATACCAGGAACATATCTTTAGTCCTTCTTAAGTACTTAAGAATGCCTTTTACCGCTGTCCAGTGACCCTCACCTGGATCAGCCTGGTACCTACTCGTAGCACTTATAGCGTATGAAACATCTGGGCGTGTACTTATCATGGCATACATGATTGATCCAATTGCTGAGGCGTATGGTACCTTACTCATGCGCTCCCGCTCATTAGCCGTCGCAGGACATTGCATCTGGCTAAGGTGTATACCATGTGACATAGGTAAGAACCCTTTTCTTGGACTGTTCCATGTTGAACCGTTTCAAAACCTTGTCAATGTACGTATCTTGACTTAATCCTATAAGCCTCTTCGACCTATCTCTATAGATCCTTATGCCCAAAATATATGCTGCTTCCCCTAAGTCCTTCATAGAAAAACTCTTTTTCAATGAAGCCTTGACGGACTCCAGCATAGGAATGTCATTCCCAATCAATAATATGTCATCCACATACAAGATCAGAAATACAACAGCGCTCCCACTTTCCTTCTTGTAAACATAAGCTTCTTCTTCGTTCTGATGAAAACCAAACCCTTTGACCACTTCATCAAAACAAATGTTCCAACTCCGAGATGCTTGCTTCAACCCATAAATGAATTTCTGAAGTTTGCATATCTTTCCAGCATTGATCGGATCGACAAAACCCTCGGGCTATATCATATACACGTCCTCATCTAGGTTTCCATTAAGGAAAGCTGTTTTGACATCCCTCTGCCAAATCTCATAATCGAAATATGCGGCAATAGCTAGAATGATCCGAATAGATTTAAGCATCGCTACTGGCGAGAATGTCTCGTCATAGTCAACTCCTTGAACTTGTCGAAAACCCTTTGCAACAAGTCGAGCCTTATAGATGTGAACATTTCCATCCATGTCTTTCTTCTTCTTATAGATCCATTTGCATTCTATGGGTCTAACACCATCAGGCGGGTCAACCAAGTTCCAAACTTGATTTTCTCCCATGGAATCTATCTCGGATCTCATGGCGACTTGCCATTTCTCAGAATCTGGGTCCATCATCGCTTCTGCATATGTTGCAGGTTCGTCGTTGTCTAACAACAACACTTCCCCATTGCCCAACAATAGCACTTCTCCTCGTGCCTCGCGAAGCCTTGCTGACCTTCGTGGTTGTGGTGGTGATTCTCTTGCCACAGACGTCTCAACTTGTTCTGCTACATTAGCATCACTTGTTGAATCTTGTCCCACTGGCTCATCCTGAACTTCTTCAAGATACACCTTTTGTTTACTTTTCTCTCTTTTGAGAAACTCTTTCTCTAAGAACACACCGTTCCGGGCGACAAACAGTTTGCCCTCTGACCGGTGGTAAAAGTAATATCCTAAAGTTTCCTTTGGATATCCCACGAACATGCACTTGTCCGATTTTGGAGTGAGTTTATCCGACTGAAGTCGCTTGACGTAAACCTCACAACCCCAAATCTTCAGAAAAGACAAACTGGGAGTCTTCCCAGTCCACATCTCATATGGTGTCTTAACTACGGACTTAGACGATACCCTATTTAGTGTGAAAGTTGCTGTTTCTAGAGCGTATCCCCAAAACGACAAAGGTAGGTCCGACTGGCTCATCATTGATCAAACCATATCCAATAAAGTCCGATTACGTCGCTCAGACACGCCATTCCTCTGAGGCGTTCCAGGCGGCGTAAGCTGTGGAACAATTCCACAACTCCTTAGATGATTGCTAAACTCATGACTCAAATATTCACCTCCACGATCCGATCGCAGTGCTTTAATTTTCTTGCCACGCTGATTTTCTACTTCATTCTGAAACTCTTTGAACTTTTCTAAGGATTCAGACTTGTGTTTCATTAAGTAGACATACCCATATCTACTAAAAACATCAGTGAAGGTTATGAAGTATTGGAATCCTCCCCTAGCTGTCGTACTCATTGGTCCACACACATCAGTATGTATGAGTTCCAATAAATCTAATGTCCTCTCCGGTAAACCCGTGAAGGGCGCCTTGGTCATCTTACCAAGTAAGAAAGCTTCACATGTCTCATATGATTCAAAATCAAACGAAGTTAAAAGCCCATCAGAATGAAGCTTCTTCATGCGATTCTCACTTATATGACCCAAACGACAGTGCCACATGTAGGTAGGACTTAAATCATTAGGCCGAGGCCTTTTAGCACTAATATTACAGATAGGTGCATCATCAAGATTTAAAATGAATAACCCATTCATAATGGATGCAAAAGCCACAAACATGCCATTCTTAGAGATCACACAACCATTGTTTTCACTCGCAAATGAATAACCATCCTTCATCAAACATGAAGGAGACATAATGTTTCGACTCGTACTAGGAACTAGATAACAATTATTTAACTCCAAAATAAATCCTGATGGGAGGTGGAGTTGCATCGTCCCGACGGTCAACGCAGCAACTCTTGCATTATTGCCTACCCGGAAATCAACTTCTCCTCTTTTCACGCTTCTACTTCTTATCATTCCCTGCATCGAATTGCAAATATGGGCAACCGATCCGGTATCAAATACCCAAGAATTAATATAAGAATCAGCAAGAAAAATTTCTGTAATGTGAATAGCAAGTATACCTGCTGCAGCTGTACCCTTACCGTCGCGATCCTTAATAGAGGCCAAGTACTGCTTGCAATTCCTTTTCCAGTGACCAAGTTCTTTGCAATAAAAGCACACTGCATCTGCAGCTGGTCCAGCCTTGGGCTTTTGATTTGGCTTGGATACTGTATCCTTTGCCTTGCCCTTCTTCTTTTGAGATTTACCCTTCTTCTTAAAGTTGGGTTTGTTTTGGACCGCCATCACATGGCCGCTGCTGCCAGTGCTTTTCTTTATGTCCCCCTCTACTGTTTTCAGCATGCCACATAGTTCATTGAGGCCCCTCTCTGCCCCATGCATATGGTAGTTCGTAATGAAGTTTCCATAGCTGGGCAGAAGAGATGCCAAAATGAAGTTAGTGGCCAACTCTTGGCTTATTGGAAAGCCTAGCTTCTCCAACCTCTGACTGAAACCAACCATTTTGATTACGTGTGGCCCAACTGCTGCGCCTTCAGCTAGCTTGCATTCCAGAAAGGCTTTGGACACATTGAACCTTTCAGTCCTAGCCTGAGTCTGGAACATATCCTTGAGCGCCACGATCATATCGTGCACCTCATGGTTTGTCTCAAACTGCATCTGTAGCTCAGGCTCCATGCAAGCAAGCATTAGGCAACTCACTTCAAGATTAGCATCCATTGCTTTCTTGTAAGCGGTTTTAGCTGCAGCAGTTGCATTTTCACCAGGATCCTCTGGCAGTGGGGTGTCTAGAACGTCTTCCTTTTTTTTAGCCCTGAGAACAATTCTCAGGTTACGGATCCAATCCGTATAGTTTGTTCCATTTAACTTATCCTTTTCAAGAATTGATCGCAAAGTAAATGTTGGTGTGCTAGGTGCCATTTATCTACAACAAAATAATGCAAAATACTAAGACAAAAATATCCATGACAGAGTAAATCATATTAAACATTTAATAGTCTACTCCAACTAAAATCAATATCCCTCGATTGATACTTAGTGATTCAGAACCCACAACTAACAAGTCTACTAGTGAGCTTTAGCATCACCGCTAGAAGACAAGGTAGATCGGTAAGCAACTCCTTGCTAATCATATCATATATATGACTTCTGTTGTTGGGTGACATCTCTATGTCTCGGCTCCCAACCTTATGCCCCAAAGTCCTTAACCATTAAGCTGACTTTGTTTAAGTTAACCAACCCTTTCTGCAGTTCGTATCCGATACAAACCTATCTAGTCAAGGAAAACTGGTGGCACCCTAATTTCATAGACCCACCACCAATTGTACAAGACTTATGATAGTGCAAGGTTTGGAGAGGCATTTAAGCTTAAACATTTATGAGGGATCGTCCTACTTATATCATCGCACGCAAGGACGTATATGCAATATGAACAAGTAGAACATTAAGAATGACATTCACACAACAGTTGTGATTCGGTATGGCTTGCTGTCACATGGTGATCCCCATCTCCAATAATCTTTCCATCACGATGATCTCCATCTCCATGATATAGGTATGCCATCCTTCAGGTGATGAGTCCTTCAAGACCTATCTAACGTATGCTGGTAAACAAATTACATATACGCTTTGGATCATCACATGTTGACACGCAGGTCATTACATTAAATTTGGACAATACATGTGGCTCCAGCCATATTGCCCTGGTCATGACACGCAGGTCATGAATAATTCATTAATATGCATCATATACACACAATAGCCATACCGATCACAAGATGTCCTGCAAAAACAGGTTAGACAAACATGTTTCTATATGTTCGCCACTACAGCAGATAGCCACGGCGGTCCCGCGGGTCTCAGGGCAGCGCCCTGAAAACCTCACAGGATTCCATGCATCGTATGTATGGAAATTCCATTGAAAATCTCATGCGGTTGATCAAATCAACCCAAATCCGAGACATTCGACCCGAAGAAGATTACACTCATGATGTCGATCTGTTACGTCAATCTGCTGGTTGTGTACGCAGTTAGCCCCGATGGTGATTCCAGCCAGCAGGGGCAAGTCGCGCACATAACAGAGAAGGACGACTAATCTCTTCAGTCATATCCGATGTAATCTACTTCAACCCTTTATAACCAATTGATCTAATCAAACCGTGCATCAAGTAGATCCATCTCATGAACCTAGATCCAGACCTAAACTATGCAGAACCTGGCTTTGATACCACTGAAGGATTACGGGGAGGCTACGCTAGCGCGAAACAAAATTTTCAACCCCATAAAACCAAGAACTACTGCGGTTATAGGTCATGGAATTACCACTAGACGCGCAGAGCAGCGGAAGACGTCTCGATGTAGACGAACGCGTCGAGAAGTGTCGTGCAATCGTCGGCGTCCTTCACGTCCTCGCACGGTTCGTCCTAGTGCTCCAGATGCAGCACCTCCGAGGTATCCACACGTATAGGGAGGAAGCGCCGCTTACCGAACTGCTAGGTTCACGACGGCGGCTTGGCGAGGGCGAGAGGCGAGCGGCTACTCGTTTGCTAGTGGCGAATTAGGGTTAGCCTAACTGGCGCCCCCGCCCCTCATTATATAGGCGTTATGGTGGGCTTCAGACACCGAGGCCCATCAGTAACCCTAAAGCCCAGTCTAATTTCGGATCTAATCAGAGTTAGGCTTCCTTCCCCTTAAGTGTGTGACCCTATAGGTTCACGTACAAATAGACATAGCCCGAGTACTCTTACTTGGCCCAATAATTGACAGCGGCCTCTAGCAAGACATGTCAACTCCTATGCGCACGTAAAGATCATATCAGACGAACCATTGCAACATTACGTACATGCTGTTCCCTTTGTCTCACGATATTTGGTCTGGCTCTAAGCTGACCTCTCTTTCTCGATACTGTGAATTGGAATCCTTTCAATGGTTAACTCTTAACCCTAGCACGTCCATGCATTTCTTGATCCAATCACTCGAGGGGCCAGAGATATCTCTCTCACAAAGAGAGGGACAAATTCCATCTTGACTGACCATGCCTCACAGCATGCTTCCTGACAAACCCAAAACTACCTTTATAACTACCCATTTACGGAATAGCGTTTGATAGTCCCTAAGTAAGTCAATTCACATCTTGAGAACATGCGACAATCTTAGGTCTAAGGATACAGTATTCATGTTGCAAAAAGAGAACTATATTATAATATCTCACGTTGGGCCGGTCCAGCCTCATGTCATACATGCGCCCACATTATTAGTTTAACATCTCCATGTTCATGACTTGTGAAATGTAGTCATCAACTAATACATGTGCTAGTCATCAACTCTGACTAGGGACATCATTTAGAATAACCATATAAGTAAAGAATCTCACAAACAATTCACATAATTGCTAATCAATACAAGGTGCCTTCCATGGATATTCAATTAAGCAATATATATATCATGGATACAAAGAAATATGCTCATCTCTATGATTATCTCTAGGGCATATTTCTAACAGTCCAGTCTATGCGCAGGGAAGAAATTGGAGGAGGGAGAGCTCGTGGCCATGGGGGAAGAAGAAAGGGCGCCTGCTCTCCCTGCTAGGGGAAAAGGTTTGCAGGGGCGCGTGCCAGGAGGAGGACGACAGGGAGGGCGCTCGGTGGGATGGGAGCTTGGAGGAAGGAGCTCACCGCAGGGAAGGCTGGCGGCCCAGGAGCTCTTGCGCGCTGGCTGCTGCAGCCGTGGAGCAGGGAGGAAGAAGCTGCTGGCGGCTGAAAGAAAAGGAGGGGTGAGAGTGCAAAATTGCCAAGTGCAAGGGGAGAGGGCTCCTATTTATAGGCATGTGGTAGGGTTAGGGTTTTCTTAGTGGGCCTATTGGGCTGAAATGGGCTTGGCCCAAAATCCAAATCGGGTCGCGCTAAATTATTTTCCGTAATTAAAAATGCTCCTGCTGATTTCGTCTGTACGCAAAACAGAATGAACTAGAGTTTGGACGAACAGGCGATCGAGCGATTAACTCGACCGAGAGTATGATTTGACTTCGCTCTGCAACAATTCCCTACGCATGATTCGAAAATAAATTGCCTCGGGATACGACCGGCTTTCGGATTTTTAGTTGAAGAATGTGAATCGTGATATTTTAAAATCGCTGTCGATACGGGGTTTTGAGTTTGGTTCGGACATGAGATATTTGGCCGATTCGGATAAAATTGATTTGATGAAGACATATTGAGCATTCCGTTTGAGAGCATGGAGTCGGATTAATTTTTTGGACATAGATCGAACATCGAGAAATCGGAGTCGGACACAGCTCGGCTAGCAGCTGTCGAGCGTTTGATTAAACTAGCTTCAAATGAGATTTATCATTCGAGATGGATTATCGAGTTCGTATTCGTGCCGAGGGTTAAAAGTTTTAACAGGCTCCAAATTCGGCCTTCTGTGAGACTGAATAATTCCGAGTTCGGTGAAAGGTGTATGGATAGTCTAGATAATCAGAGACATACACGAGCGAGAAATAGAAATTTTCACTGAGCATCCGAGATTAGGATAATTCTTCCGACATAACCCGAAATAGACACCTGGGGTGTCACAGGCGATGCCCAAGTGTGTCGGGAATGGGACTCCGATGAGAGCTCCACCGACTCCTCCTCCGACGAGGACGCCGCCAACATCGCCATCAACAAAGGCCTCCTCTTCCCCAACGTCGGCCACAAGTGCCTCATGGCAAAGGACGGCAAAAAGAAAAAGGTAAAATCTAGAGCTTCCACTAAATATGCAACACCTAGTGATAAGGCTAGCTCTAGTGATGATGAGGATGACTTTCTCACTCTTTTTTTTGCCAACCTAAACATGCAACAAAAAATTGAATGAATTAATTAGTGCCATTCATGAGAAGGATGAACTCTTGGATAGCCAAGAGGACTTCCTTATTAAAGAAAACAAGAAGCATGTTAAGGTTAAAAATGCTTATGCTTAGGAAGTAGAAAAATGTGAAAAATTGACTAGTGAGCTAAGCACTTGCCATGACACTATCTCTAACCTTAGAATTGAGAATGCCAAATTAATTGCTAAGGTGGAGAAATTAAATGTTTGTGATGATTCTCTTGTCAACCTTAAAAATGATAATGCTAGTTTGATTGCTAAGATTGACAAGTTGAATGAATCACTTTCTAGCCTTAAGATTGAGAATGATAAATTAATATCTAAGGCTAAAGATTTAAATGTTTGCAATGTTTCTATTTCCAATCTTAAAAATGAGAATGCCATGTTACATGCTAAGATTGATGAATTAAATGTTTGTAAACCCTCTACATCCACTGTTGATCATGTTTCTATTTGCATGAGATGTAGATACATTAATGTTGATGCTATCTATGATCACCTAGTTTTAATTAAACAACAAAATGATCACATAGCTCAACTTAGTGCTAAAATTAATGAGCATGACTTAGAAAATGAAAATTTTAAATTTGCTAGAAGCATGCTCTATAATGGGAGACGCCCTGGCATTAAGGATGGCATTGGCTTCCAACACGGAGACAATGTCAAGCTTAATGCCCCCAAGAAATTATCTAATTTGTTAAGGGTAAGGCTCCCATGGTTCAGGATAACGAGGGCTATATTTTATATCCTGCTGGTTATCCCGAACATAAGATTAGGAGAATTCATTCCAGGAAGTCTCACTCTAGCTCTCATCTTGCTTTTATGTATAAGAGTGAGGCATCTAGTTCTAGGCAATCCACTCATGTTAAATTGCCTAAAAAGAAAACTCCTAATGCATCAAATGAACCTAATGTTTCATTTAAGACTTTTGATGCTTCTTATGTTTTAACTAACAAATCAGGCAAAGTAGTTGCCAAATATGTTGGGGGCAAACACAAGGGTTCCAAGACTTGTGTTTGGGTACCCAAGGTACTTGTTTCTAATGTGAAAGGACCCAAGACCGTTTGGGTAGCAAAGAACAAGGCCTAAACTTGTTGGATCATTGATAGCGGGTGCATAAACCACATGACAAGGGAGAAAAGGATGTTCTCCTCCTATGAGAAAAACCAAGATCCCCAAAGAGCTATCACATTCGGGGATGGAAATCAAGGTTTGGTCAAAGGACTTGGTAACATTGTTATATCACCTAACCATTCTATTTCCAATGTTTTTCTTGTAGATTCTTTAGATTACAATTTGCTTTCTGTTTCTCAATTATGCAATATGGGCTACAACTGTCTATTTACTGATGTAGGTGTTATTGTCTTTAGAAGAAGTGATGATTCAATAGCATTTAAGGGAGTGTTAGAGGGTCAGCTATACTTAGTTGATTTCAATAGAGCTAAACTCAACACTTGCTTAATTGCTAAGACTAATATGGGTTGGCTCTGGCATCGCCGACTAGCCCATGTTGGGATGAAGAATCTTCACAAGCTTCTAAAGGGAGAACACATTTTAGGACTAAAAAATGTTCATTTTGAGAAAGACAGGGTTTGTAGCGCATGCCAAGCAGGAAAGCAAGTTGGTGCTCATCATCCACACAAGAACATCATGGCGACCGACAGACCGCTTGAGCTACTCCACATGGATCTATTCGGCCCAATAGCTTACATAAGCATCGGCGGGAGTAAGTATTGTCTTGTAATTGTGGATGATTATTCTCGCTTCACTTGGGTGTTCTTTTTGCAGGATAAATCTCAAACCCAAGAGACCTTAAAGGGATTCTTGAGATGGGCTCAAAATGAGTTCGGCTTAAGGATCAAAAAGATTAGAAGCGACAATAGGACGAAGTTCAAGAACTCTCAAATTGAAGGCTTTCTTGAGGACGAGGGCATCAAGCATGAATTCTCTTCTCCCTACACACCACAACAAAATGGTGTAGTGGAAAGGAAGAATAGAACTCTACTTGACATGGCGAAGACCATGCTTGATGAGTACAAGACTTCGGACCGGTTTTGGGCGAAAGAAATCAACACCGCTTGCTACGCCATCAACCGTCTCTACCTTCACCGAATCCTCAAGAAGACATCATATGAACTCCTAACTGGTAAAAAGCCCAATGTTTCATATTTTAGAGTCTTTGGTAGCAAATGTTTTATTCTTGTTAAAAGAGGTAGATAATCTAAATTTTCTCCTAAGGCTGTAGAAGGCTTTTTACTTGGTTATGACTCAAACACAAGGGCATATAGAGTCTTTAACAAGTCCACTAGACTAGTTGAAGTCTCTTGTGACATTGTGTTTCATGAGACTAATGGCTCTCAAGTAGAGCTAGTTGATCTTGATAAGCTAGATGATGAAGAGGCTCCATGCGTCGCACTAAGGAACATGTCCATTGGGGATGTGTGCCGTAAGGAATCCGAAGAGCCTCCACATGCACAGATCAACCTTCATCTTCAAATCAAGCATGTCCACCAACTCAAGATGAGGACCACACTCAAGATGATGAAAATGAAGATCAAGAAGAGCCACCTCAAGAGGAGGACAATGATCAAGGGGGAGATGCCAATGATCAAGACAAGGAAGATGATCAGGGTCCAAGACCGCCTCACCCAAGAGTCCACCAATGTAACACTCCTGGTGTTACTATGACTAAAACTTGAGCATGGCATCATAAGCATTGACATTGCATATGTTTGACACACCTAGAGTGCATTCACTAGGCAAAAATTTCAAACAAGTTGTATTGTTTTCAGGTTTGGCAAATAGGACCCTGGATAGGAAGCTTTACCCTAAACAAGGATTAAAGGGGTAAGACTTAACCCAACTTGAGAAAATCTAAATACTTTAGGATAATAGTTATAAAATATCCCCAAAAACAAAGTTGAACCACAGTTATACCCCTGGGATACTAAAAACCCTAAATAGAACCCTGGAAGACCCAAAACTAAACCCTAGGGGCTTATGTGCAAAATTAGTCCACTTTTGGACTAAAGTGCAAAAACCAAGTTAAATAAGTATTTAAAGTCATGTGGGGCACTCATATGTGGATTTACAAGCCAAACCCTAAGTTTTGGACTTAAATGCAAAAAGGACCCCCAATTGAGATTTCTCTAAGTCTGAAACTTAGTGTTATGGGCTCAACTTTTGAGCTTTGTAACTTTCAAACTATAAGGTTTTTGCCCTAGGTCACCACATCAACTATGTAGATCTATCTTAGGTGAAAAACTTTGCTTAAGAGTGTAAGCACAGTTGTTATGAAGATTTTGGAGATAATCACACCCAAAGTCAGACTGTCAGGCTGGTTTATTCTAAAATTCAGACTTTCAGTGTAGCAAAGCCATCTTTGGAGTTGAATTCAACCATGATCTAGTTATCAAATGAGCTCAGTCACTATAGTCGATTTGTAGCTGGTATGTAGCCCTATAACTTTGGTACAGAAAGCTTGCTCGGTTACTATACAAAATCGGGAGAAAATCTAGCCTCAAATCTCTCTGTCAGTTCATCTGAAAGGAGCTCGCCATGGTACAGTAACTTGACTGGATCAGATCAACCGCGCGGCTGCCCTCAACGCCGGTGACCCTTCGCCGTGATTCACGCCACCGCTGTTGGATTCGTGCTCTGGGTGAGTGGATAACGTTGTGCGGTAGAAGCCCCTCGCCGACGGTGAGCTGGAGGTCACTCCGGTGACATCACCGTGGCTCTCTCTCCCTCTTTGCGGCTGAGCGGATTAACACGCCGGCGACCGCCGTCTTCCGGCCATACGCCGCGTGGCTCTCACTTTCCACCGCACCACCGTGTCTTCCCCTCACTCTCCGTGGCTCACCGGAGTAACCGCCACGCCTCTAGACACGTATTCACCGCGCCGCTTTCTTCTTCATCTCCGGCCGCCACGCGTCCTCCTCAAAAATTCGCGGCCACCGTCTTACTCTCCTATAAATTGAGCCCATGTCTAGCTCCGTGAGGTCGTCAGCTAACTAGCCACCGCTACTCACCCACAATCATCCACCAGTGAGCTCAAATTCGCGTCTTTCCCCAAATCGGTCGAAGAACACCGTGAAACCAAGTCCACCGTGGCCAGCCGATTCTGGTAAAGCTTTGTCCAATTCAAACCTTGTTTAAGTCTTCTTATAGTTCAGTGATGCTCGCCAAGCCATCAATTTGAATGTAGATGCCCCCAATCGTCGGGAACACGACGGACTAGCCCCCATGCTCACGGCCACCGTGGCCAGAGCTCCTTAGTCGATCATGAGCCAAATTAAGTTGGGGAAAACCATCTAGGTAACCTCGATTTCATGTCGGTTGCTCGGAGAACCCAGCCGTAGCCCCAATCGACCGGTTCAGGCGCTCGCCGGAGCTCGGCGGGGCATGAACGCCGTCGAGGATGAGTCGGGTGAAGAAATAGATCATCAGGGGCGTTTCTGTAAACTGTCAGTGATACGTAGAAACAGTGAATGACCTCGTTTGCTATTTGACAAAAACGCGGGGGCCGTTCTGCAAAACCGCCAGGGCGCGGGCGCGCGCAAGCGCTTTCCCCCTCCGAGCTGGGCTACTGGGCTGAAATCAGCCCAGTACTATTCATCTGTTTTTCTTTTTCTTTTATCTCCAGAGCCAAAACAATTATAGAAAACAGTAGAAAAATAATAAAATTGTGAAACCAATTTTCCTAGGCTTGTTATTTTCCCTAGAATTTAATAAAAATAGTTTTGTGATTTTTAGTGGAAATAAGAAATTTTAGGGCATTTAATGTAGTTAAAAGTATTAGTTATGGATTTTTAGAAAATAATTGGTAAGTCCAAAAATGCCCAAACTTTTTATGGGAACTCAAAACAATATTTAGAAGCCTTGGGTAGGGTTTGAATTGATTTGGACCTTGTTTGATCACCAAACCCCAAACCACCCCCCCTGCTCTATGAACTCCTTTACTGACTCCGGAAACCCTAGGTTCTCGGAGTACCGTGAAGGAAAGTTGTACTCAAGACTTAGATAATAAGTTTATATTATCTTCGCATCCTCATGAGCATCCCATGGCATCCATTCTTATGCATATATATGGTTATGTTAGAACACGAAGAAGAAGAAGAAGTCACTGAAGAGGGGACTCCACCAACCTCAGATCCTCAAGCAGGCAACTGCTTTTATTTCGATATTTGTGGATCTGAGCAGGACTCGCCTGTTAACAAAGGCAAGCCCCGGTGTATTTGCCACCCTCCTTGATGTTTTTAAAAATCTTTCTCACTTGATTGATGCATTAGGTGATAGGAGTTGATTGCTAAAACAATTCCTGCATTACCTTCCTTGAATTTGCTTACCTTCCTTGATCACCCGTTTTACAAAAGATTTTGATGCTTAGCCTTGCTTTAGAAAAACAAAATGTTTTGTTTTTACAAAAAGATGATATGGCAAAAGTGGGTGGGATGTTTTTGAAAATAAAATTTGATGGTGGATCCATCAGGGCCTTGATGGATTCAACATCTGGAAAAGATGTACCTCTGCCAGGTACCAAACTTTGAGTTTTAAATGATTAAGCTGAGACCGGGCGGGTGACTTGCACGAGAAAGGAGTCTCGGTGTAGTGTCTCCGTCTGAGTCGATTAAGGACCGTCTCGATGTAGGCTTGTTGATCGAGGACCCTTTAGCTGGTCACATGCCTCGTCATGGGTAAGCCTTGCCTCGGGCAGACTAAGGCCGGAATAAGATAACACGAAATGGGCGTGGAGCGGTGGCGAGAGTAGCGTGTACCTCCGTGGCAAGAGGCTGGACGGTGGTGTATCTGTGCTCTCGGTTTGCGTGAACCTGATCCGGTCTTAAGAACCTCGGTGGCGGGTTGACATATGCAAGGGTTAAGTGCTACATATGTCGTGTGATTGGAGATCCTCAGCTGAGTATAATCGATTCGGATCGCCGTACCTTCGCGGTTATGAAGACTTGGTCACTACCCTACACGTAGCATTCCACTAAAGATGATGGGTATTTGTTAAGAAATTGGCTAGTGCAGGACCAGCGATTGAACTAGGGTAGAAAGAACTCTAGTTGCAGGTAATTGAACTTAACTGGACAAATAAAATTGGATTTTTAAGGATCCACTTTAGTAAGCATTTCTGCAAAACAGAGTCTTTGAGTATTGAGAAGCCTTACCTTGACTCCCTAAAAGCCAGCATACCCTTGAGAGTCTTTTCTTTAGTCGGGTAAGTCTTGCTGAGTAATTCCATACTCAGGGTTTATCCCTTCGTTGTTTTTAGGTGAGGAAGTAGCAGATTTCTGCTGCTTCTGTGCCAAGGTGGTTCCCAAAGAAGAAACACAAGACTGAAGTGCGGGAGGACTTGGTCCTCCATATAGATCTTTTACTTAAATCTTCTCGGGAGGAGTTTTTGCCTCCCTTGGTTTGTATAATATTACTACTCAGCACTCGCTCTTAGTTCTGGTCTGTAATAAAACAACTTGTGCTTGCTTTTAAATAAATGTGAATTATGTAATCGCTTCCGCAATTCTTTATCTCCGATGTTCTGTAATGTCTGCAAGACGGGTGAATCGTTCCTGGTAAGGTAAGGAAAGATACCGAACTTGTCAAGTAACTCAGGGGCACCTACAGGGTTGTCTGAAGTCCGTTGGACAAGGACAACTGTAGGTGGGCCTAATTACTTGGGAGGTTCCGTCACAGCTGGTATCGGAGCATAGCCCTTCTTTGCAGATATTATGAGGCATCTTAAAAAGGATTTTCGAAAGTCTTACCTAAAAATTCTTTTCTCTTCTTACCTAAGTATTCTGAAGAGTCTATCCTAAAGACCAGATAGGAAGAGTGCAATGTATAGAAGGTTGAATCGACTAAGGTTGATTCTATACTTATTCATGCATCATGCTAAGAATTATGCAAATAAATTTTCCCCCTTAGAAAGATGCCGCCACGCACAAGGCTAACGGCACGTAAGTCAACGAGACCAATTGGAGTACCCCGGCATCAACTAGCCCCTCGACACGAAAGCAGCAGCAGCGGAAGTAATGACCCCATAGGAGACCTTGAAGCCCGAGTGAGTCGACTTCAAGCAGAGCTGCAACACAGGACCAATGCTTGGGTCGCAGACGGAGATAGAATCAATGAACTAAGAAGGGACATCCGTCACCTGCAGGATCAGCTTGCTGATCGAGACTTAGCACTTGACTGGGCAGTACAGTCTCATTTGCTGGCATGTGCTAAGGAAGCAAGGGCTCAGGCCCGAATTAAAGAACTTAGCTCAACTGTTGACGACCTGCAGGTCTACTGCAATACGTTGCATGAGGAAGTCCATATACTATACTCACAATTACACCCTAGTGTGCCTGCACACTCTGCCGAGGCGGAAGCCGGACCCTCTCACGTTGCGGGACGCGCGTTGGGTGGGGAGTTAGACCTTTTTGAACCCCCTCCTTCTTTGAGGTTGGTTGACGTCTGGACTCCCAACCTGACGATGAGGCCGCCAAAAGTAACGGAAAGCAGGACTAATGGTGTAATAGAAGTAGAGCAGTGTATTGTAGAATGCACGGTTGTATAATAGGTTGAACTTTTGTATAATGGGTAATGTATCCTGTTATGTAATATCGAGTCTGTATCATTACTTTTTATAGTAATGTAAAATGGAAGGTCTCTTTGGCATATTATGTTTATTCAAATGTTTTTGCCTCAGATGCCGACCAGGACTCGCGGACAGGACGCAGCCGGAACTTCTGGGGGTCGGGATGTCACCCCAAATCCACCTCCGGTTCCACCCACGCTAGCCGAGGCGATTGCCGCCTTGGTGAATGCCACCGCAGACAATACCCGCTTCCTTAGGGAAATGGCGGGTCAACAGCAGTTCCAGCAGCAGGCAGGAAGAGGTTTTCAGCAAGGTCCCCGTGAAACCACCTATCTGGACTTCTCCGAAACTCGACCACCTCTATTCACCAAGGCAGAAGACCCGCTAGAAGCCGACGAGTGGATACGAGTTATTGAACAAAAGTTTGGTCTTCTTCGTTGTTCTGAAACACAGAAGCCATTGTTCGTGGCACAGCAACTACGTGGCCCTGCCAGTACTTGGTGGGGAAATTTTGTGGCTATCCAACCTGACAACCATCAAATCACCTGGGAAGAATTTAAAGCAGCCTTCCGTGAGCACTACATACCGGAAGGGGTGCTGCATATGAAACAAGAGGAATTCATGAAGCTGAAACAAGGAGGAGACACCATCAATCAGTATCTTAACAAGTTTAATCACCTGTCGCAGTATGCCATCGACCAGGTGAATACTGATTTGAAGAAAAAGAACTGTTTTATGAGAGGTCTAAATGACCGGTTGCAGCGAAAGATGGCCACATGTATTGATCTCACATATGGAAAGGCTGTCAGTACAACCTTATCTGTGGAAGCAAAATACGCAAGTTCTGGGAAGAATAAGGGACTCAGTGGTGAGAGGCCTAATCAGGGCCAGGCGAAGAGGCAACGGTTCGTCATCCGACCTTCTAGCCAAAACCGTACTTTTTCTCGTCCACCAGCATTCCCTTTCAAACAACCCATTATTATCCGCCCCAACAATACCTCCACATCCCCAAATCAGCCGGGTGCCCCAGGCACTCGATTCCCTACCTTGCCCAGCTCTTCAACCGGGTGTTTCAACTGCGGCAAATCAGGACATTTTATCAAGGACTGCCCATACCCCAAGCAAAATCAATCCAATGCTCAGCAAGGAACTGGGAAGTCTCCTCAGCCCAAGGGTAATGCTGTGGGAAGAAATACCAAGAAAACGGGGCGTGTATACTACACTCAAGTGGCCACTACACCGGAAGGAGAGCCGGTGATGATGGGTACGTTTCCCATGGCCAGTCACCCTGCAATTATTCTTTTTGATTCTGGTGCTTCGCATACCTTCATTAGCAAGAAATTTGTGGAGCAACATCACATTGCATGCCATGAATCAAGAGAGGGATTTAAAATTCATTCACCTGGGGGACACATTTTTACTAGAGAAGTGGCCTATGAAGTGCCAGTAACAATGGCCGGACGGAACTTTCCTGCTAACATGATTGTTCTGAAAGGCCAGGATATAGATGTAATTTTGGGTATGAATTGGTTAACCCAACACAAGGCAATTCTCAACACTGAACTCAGAACCATCAGGTTGAGCTATAATCAAGAAGAGATTCTTTTGTCTCTCCCCATAACCAATCCAGCCAAAGCTTCTGGTAGAATATTTGAAGCCATTGTACCGGAAATCAAGAAAATTCCGGTAGTATGTGAGTTTCCAGATGTATTTCCGGAAGATTTGCCTGGACTACCCCCTGAAAGAGATGTAGAATTCGTAATTGAGCTAAAGCCCGGTACGGCTCCCATCTCCCGAAGATCGTACCGTATGCCCCCTAATGAGTTGGCGGAATTAAAGATTCAATTACAAGATCTACTGAATAAGGGATTCATCCGGCCAAGCTCGTCCCCATGGGGTTGCCCCGCCATTTTTGTTAAGAAGAAGGATCAAACCTTGCGGATGTGCGTGGATTATCGACCCCTGAATGAGGTCACCATCAAGAATAAGTACCCTCTTCCAAGGATCGACATCTTATTTGATCAACTGACTGGGGCGAGGGTATTTTCCAAAATTGATCTCAGGTCGGGCTATCACCAAATCCGTATTCGGCCCGAGGATATACCGAAGACCGCATTTACTACACGGTATGGATTGTTTGAATACTTGGTAATGTCTTTCGGGCTCACAAATGCTCCTGCCCACTTCACCTATTTGATGAACTCGGTGTTCATGCCCGAGTTGGACAAGTTCGTCGTGGTCTTCATCGACGATATTTTGATATACTCTAAAAATGAAGAGGAGCATGCTCAGCATCTACGGATTGTATTAACGCGCCTGAGGGAACATCAGCTGTATGCCAAGTTCAGCAAGTGCGCGTTCTGGCTGGAGGAAATTCAATTTTTGGGGCACGTGTTATCAGCTAAAGGAATTGCGGTAGATCCTAGCAAGGTCAAAGATATTCTGGAGTGGAAACCCCCAACCACTGTTCACCAAGTCCGGAGTTTTCTTGGACTAGCTGGATATTATCGCAGATTCATACCCGATTTTTCTAAGCTTGTGAAGCCAATCACAAGTTTATTGAAGAATGATATTAAGTTCAATTGGTCTTCTAAGTGTAATGAAGCCTTTGAGCAATTGAAGACATTATTAACCACTGCTCTGGTATTGGCTCAACCGGACATCACTAAGCCTTTTGATGTATATTGTGATGCATCTGGCAGTGGGCTCGGCTGTGTACTGATGCAAGAGGGCCGAGTAATTGCATATGCTTCAAGGCAGTTGCGCCGGCATGAGGAGCATTACCCAACTCATGATCTGGAACTAGCTGCTGTGGTTCATGCCCTGAAAATATGGCGTCACTATCTGCTGGGAAATATCTGTCACATATATACAGATCATAAAAGTTTGAAGTACATCTTTACCCAGTCAGAGTTAAATATGAGGCAAAGACGATGGCTTGAGCTCATTAAAGACTATGAACTGGAGATCCATTATCACCCAGGCAAGGCCAATGTGGTGGCAGATGCATTGAGTCGTAAGACTTCCTGCCACTGTCTTATGGCGAAGACCTCCGAGAACACTTTATGTCAAGAAATGGAGAAGTTAAACCTGGGGATAATCCAACAAGGGACTCTGAATCAGCTAAAGCTTGAGTCAACCATTTTGCAAAGGATAATTGATGCTCAAAAGGATAATCTGGGTATGAAGCACATACGAGAGAAGATAAGGGCTGGAACAGCCAAATGTTTCAAGGAAGACGATCAAGGTGTGTTATGGTTTAACAACCGCATAGTAGTGCCAAAGAATGAAGAACTCCGCCAGCAAATCTTAGATGAAGCGCATCTTAGTCGCTATTCTATTCATCCAGGAAGCACTAAGATGTATCATGATCTAAAACAGCACTACTGGTGGACGAAGATGAAAATTGAAATTGCACGCTATGTGGCTAAGTGTGACACTTGCAGACGTGTCAAGGCCATACACATGAAAACTGCCGGTCCATTGCAGTCATTACCCATACCAACATGGAAATGGGAAGACATAAGCATGGACTTCATTGTGGGATTGCCCAGGACCACAAAAGGGTATGACTCTATTTGGGTTATCATTGATCGATTTACCAAGATCGCCCACTTCCTCCCTGTCAAGGTAAAATATCACGTCATTACCTATGCGGAGTTGTACATCGCCCGTATTCTCAGTTTGCATGGGGTTCCAAAGACTATAGTGTCGGATCGTGGACCACAATTTGTATCTAAATTTTGGGAAGAACTTCATAAATCCCTGGGTACTAAGTTACTCCACAGTTCGGCCTATCATCCTCAAACCAGTGGACAAACTGAGAGAGTAAACCAAATACTTGAAGATATGCTGTGGGCATGTGTCCTGGATTTCTCACCAAAATGGGATGAATGTTTACCTTTGGTGGAGTTTTCATACAATAATAGTTATCAAGAAAGTATTAGGATGGCACCTTTTGAAGCTTTATATGGACGACGGTGTCGGACTCTGCTAAATTGGTCTAAACCTGGTGAGAGGTGCTTCTTTAGACCTGATCTGGTGAAAGAAGCCGAGGATAAAGTTCAGAAAATTATTCGTAATCTGAAGCAAGCACAAGCTCGTCAGAAGAGTTATGCAGACAAACGGCGAATGCCCTTATACTTCCGGGAAGGAGACTACGTCTACTTAAAGGTTTCACCAATGAAGGGAGTATCGCGTTTTGGGGTAAAGGGAAAGCTTGCCCCCAGGTACATTGGTCCATTTCCTATTCTTCAAAGATATGGGCCAGTGGCGTATCAACTTCAACTTCCTGAAACATTGTCTGCGGTACATAATGTGTTCCATGTATCACAATTGAAGAAGTGTCTTCGGGTTCCCGATCGAACCATTGAAGTGACAGATGTTGTCCTGGAACCAGACTTAACGTACTCAGAACATCCTATTCGAGTTCTGGATAAAAAGGACAGGGTTACCCGGAGAAAGACTCTCAAGTTCTATAAGATACAATGGAACCAGCATTCTGAGGAAGAGGCTACGTGGGAAACTCAAGACTTCTTGAATAAGAATTTCCCAGGCTTTCTAACCTCATGTAATTTGTAAAATGTATATAGTTATGGCAATAAAGGAATGAACCCCACACCACCCTGCCTTGTACCAGTGATAAGGAAATAAAAATGAGACACATTTCCTTTTCCATTACTCACCCTAGGACTTTAAATCTCAGGACGAGATTCTTTTATGGGGGGAAGGATGTAACACTCCTGGTGTTACTATGACTAAAACTTGAGCATGGCATCATAAGCATTGACATTGCATATGTTTGACACACCTAGAGTGCATTCACTAGGCAAAAATTTCAAACAAGTTGTATTGTTTTCAGGTTTGGCAAATAGGACCCTGGATAGGAAGCTTTACCCTAAACAAGGATTAAAGGGGTAAGACTTAACCCAACTTGAGAAAATCTAAATACTTTAGGATAATAGTTATAAAATATCCCCAAAAACAAAGTTGAACCACAGTTATACCCCTGGGATACTAAAAACCCTAAATAGAACCCTGGAAGACCCAAAACTAAACCCTAGGGGCTTATGTGCAAAATTAGTCCACTTTTGGACTAAAGTGCAAAAACCAAGTTAAATAAGTATTTAAAGTCATGTGGGGCACTCATATGTGGATTTACAAGCCAAACCCTAAGTTTTGGACTTAAATGCAAAAAGGACCCCCAATTGAGATTTCTCTAAGTCTGAAACTTAGTGTTATGGGCTCAACTTTTGAGCTTTGTAACTTTCAAACTATAAGGTTTTTGCCCTAGGTCACCACATCAACTATGTAGATCTATCTTAGGTGAAAAACTTTGCTTAAGAGTGTAAGCACAGTTGTTATGAAGATTTTGGAGATAATCACACCCAAAGTCAGACTGTCAGGCTGGTTTATTCTAAAATTCAGACTTTCAGTGTAGCAAAGCCATCTTTGGAGTTGAATTCAACCATGATCTAGTTATCAAATGAGCTCAGTCACTATAGTCGATTTGTAGCTGGTATGTAGCCCTATAACTTTGGTACAGAAAGCTTGCTCGGTTACTATACAAAATCGGGAGAAAATCTAGCCTCAAATCTCTCTGTCAGTTCATCTGAAAGGAGCTCGCCATGGTACAGTAACTTGACTGGATCAGATCAACCGCGTGGCTGCCCTCAACGCCGGTGACCCTTCGCCGTGATTCACGCCACTGCTGTTGGATTCGTGCTCTGGGTGAGTGGATAACGTTGTGCGGTAGAAGCCCCTCGCCGACGGTGAGCTGGAGGTCACTCCGGTGACATCACCGTGGCTCTCTCTCCCTCTTTGCGGCTGAGCGGATTAACACGCCGGTGACCACCGTCTTCCGGCCATACGCCGCATGGCTCTCACTTTCCACCGCACCACCGTGTCTTCCCCTCACTCTCCGTGGCTCACCGGAGTAACCGCCACGCCTCTAGACACATATTCACCGCGCCGCTTTCTTCTTCATCTCCGGCCGCCGCGCGTCCTCCTCAAAAATTCGCGGCCACCGTCTTACTCTCCTATAAATTGAGCCCATGTCTAGCTCCGTGAGGTCGTTAGCTAACTAGCCACCGCTACTCACCCACAATCATCCACCAGTGAGCTCAAATTCGCGTCTTTCCCCAAATCGGTCGAAGAACACCGTGAAACCATGTCCACCGTGGCCAGCCGATTCTGGTAAAGCTCTGTCCAATTCAAACCTTGTTTAAGTCTTCTTATAGTTCAGTGATGCTCGCCAAGCCATCAATTTGAATGTAGATGCCCCCAATCATCGGGAACACGACGGACTAGCCCCCATGCTCACGGCCACCGTGGCCAGAGCTCCTTAGTCGATCATGAGCCAAATTAAGTTGGGGAAAACCATCTAGGTAACCTCGATTTCATGTCGGTTGCTCGGAGAACCCAGCCGTAGCCCCAATCGACCGGTTCAGGCGCTCGCCGGAGCTCGGCGGGGCATGAACGCCGTCGAAGATGAGTCGGGTGAAGAAATAGAACATCAGGGGCGTTTCTGTAAACTGTCAGTGATACGTAGAAACAGTGAATGACCTCGTTTGCTGTTTGACAAAAACGCGGGGGCCGTTCTGCAAAACAGCCAGGGCGCGGGCGCGCGCAAGCGCTTTCCCCCTCCGAGCTGGGCTACTGGGCTGAAATCAGCCCAGTACTATTCATCTGTTTTTCTTTTTCTTTTATCTCCAGAGCCAAAACAATTATAGAAAACAGTAGAAAAATAATAAAATTGTGAAACCAATTTTCCTAGGCTTGTTATTTTCCCTAGAATTTAATAAAAATAGTTTTGTGATTTTTAGTGGAAATAAGAAATTTTAGAGCATTTAAAGTAGTTAAAAGTATTAGTTATGGATTTTTAGAAAATAATTGGTAAGTCCAAAAATGCCCAAACTTTTTATGGGAACTCAAAACAATATTTAGAAGCCTTGGGTAGGGTTTGAATTGATTTGGACCTTGTTTGATCACCAAACCCCAAACCACCCCCCCTGCTCTATGAACTCCTTTACTGACTCCGGAAACCCTAGGTTCTCGGAGTACCGTGAAGGAAAGTTGTACTCAAGACTTAGATAATAAGTTTATATTATCTTCACATCCTCATGAGCATCCCATGGCATCCATTCTTATGCATATATATGGTTATGTTAGAACACGAAGAAGAAGAAGAAGTCACTGAAGAGGGGACTCCACCAACCTCAGATCCTCAAGCAGGCAACTGCTTTTATTTCGATATTTGTGGATCTGAGCAGGACTCACCTGTTAACAAAGGCAAGCCCCGGTGCATTTGCCACCCTCCTTGATGTTTTTAAAAATCTTTCTCACTTGATTGATGCATTAGGTGATAGGAGTTGATTGCTAAAACAATTCCTGCATTACCTTTCTTGAATTTGCTTACCTTCCTTGATCACCCGTTTTACAAAAGATTTTGATGCTTAGCCTTGCTTTAGAAAAACAAAATGTTTTGTTTTTACAAAAAGATGATATGGCAAAAGTGGGTGGGATGTTTTTGAAAATAAAATTTGATGGTGGATCCATCAGGGCCTTGATGGATTCAACATCTGGAAAAGATGTACCTCTGCCAGGTACCAAACTTTGAGTTTTAAATGATTAAGCTGAGACCGGGCGGGTGACTTGCACGAGAAAGGAGTCTCGGTGTAGTGTCTCCGTCTGAGTCGATTAAGGACCGTCTCGATGTAGGCTTGTTGATCGAGGACCCTTTAGCTGGTCACATGCCTCGTCATGGGTAAGCCTTGCCTCGGGCAGACTAAGGCCGGAATAAGATAACACGAAATGGGCGTGGAGCGGTGGCGAGAGTAGCGTGTACCCTCTGTGGCAAGAGGCTGGACGGTGGTGTATCTGTGCTCTCGGTTTGCGTGAACCTGATCCGGTCTTAAGAACCTCGGTGGCGGGTTGACATATGCAAGGGTTAAGTGCTACATATGTCGTGTGATTGGAGATCCTCAGCTGAGTATAATCGATTCGGATCGCCGTACCTTCGCGGTTATGAAGACTTGGTCACTACCCTACACGTAGCATTCCACTAAAGATGATGGGTATTTGTTAAGAAATTGGCTAGTGCAGGACCAGCGATTGAACTAGGGTAGAAAGAACTCTAGTTGCAGGTAATTGAACTTAACTGGACAAATAAAATTGGATTTTTAAGGATCCACTTTAGTAAGCATTTCTGCAAAACAGAGTCTTTGAGTATTGAGAAGCCTTACCTTGACTCCCTAAAAGCCAGCATACCCTTGAGAGTCTTTTCTTTAGTCGGGTAAGTCTTGCTGAGTAATTCCATACTCAGGGTTTATCCCTTCGTTGTTTTTAGGTGAGGAAGTAGCAGATTTCTGCTGCTTCTGTGCCAAGGTGGTTCCCAAAGAAGAAACACAAGACTGAAGTGCGGGAGGACTTGGTCCTCCATATAGATCTTTTACTTAAATCTTCTCGGGAGGAGTTTTTGCCTCCCTTGGTTTGTATAATATTACTACTCAGCACTCGCTCTTAGTTCTGGTCTGTAATAAAACAACTTGTGCTTGCTTTTAAATAAATGTGAATTATGTAATCGCTTCCGCAATTCTTTATCTCCGATGTTCTGTAATGTCTGCAAGACGGGTGAATCGTTCCTGGTAAGGTAAGGAAAGATACCGAACTTGTCAAGTAACTCAGGGGCACCTACAGGGTTGTCTGAAGTCCGTTGGACATGGACAACTGTAGGTGGGCCTAATTACTTGGGAGGTTCCGTCACAACCAAGCGATACAACGAGATCACCCCGTGAACTCCATTCTCGGTGACATTCATAAGGGGGTAACCACTCGATCTCGTGTCGCTCATTTTTGTGAACATTACTCTTTTGTGTCTTCTATTGAGCCATACAGGGTGGAAGACGCATGAAGAGATTCAGATTGGGTGTTGGCAATGCAAGAGGAACTCAACAACTTCACGAGGAATGAGGTATGGCATCTTGTTCCACGTCCTAACCAAAATGTTGTAGGAACCAAGTGGGTCTTCTGCAACAAGCAAGATGAGCATGGTGTGGTGACAAGGAACAAAGCCCGACTTGTGGCCAAGGGATATTCACAAGTCGAAGGTTTGGATTTTGGTGAAACCTATGCACCCATAGCTAGGCTTGAGTCAATTCGTACATTACTTGCCTATGCTACTTACCATGGCTTTAAGCTTTACCAAATGGACGTGAAAAGTGCCTTCATCAATGGACCAATCAAGGAGGAGGTCTATGTTGAGCAACCTCCCGGCTTTGAAGATAGTGAGTACCCTAACCATGTGTATAAACTCTCTAAGGCGCTTTATGGGCTCAAGCAAGCCCCAAGAGCATGGTATGAATGCCAAAGAGATTTCCTTATCACTAATGGCTTCAAAGTCGGAAAAGCCGATCCTACACTCTTTACTAAAACCATTGCAAATGACTTGTTTGTATGACAAATTTATGTTGATGATATCATATTTGGGTCTACTAACAAATCTACTTGTGAAGAGTTTAGTAGGATTATGATTCAAAAAATCGAGATGTCTATAATGGAGGAGTTGAAGTATTTCTTAGGATTTCATGCGAAGCAACTCCAAGAGGGCACCTTCATCAGCCAAACGAAGTACATTCAAGACATACTCACCAAGTTTAGAATGAAAGATGCCAAGCCCATCAAGACACCCATGGGAACTAATGGGCATCTCGACCTCAACACGGGAGGTAAATCCGTAGATCAAAAGGTATACCGGTCGATGATAGGATCTCTACTCTATTTATGTGCATCTCGACCGGATATTATGCTTTCCGTATGCATGTGTGCAAGATTCCAAGCCGATCCTAAGGAAGTTCACCTTAGGGCCATGAAAAGAATCTTGAGATATTTAGTTCATACACCCAAGTTTGGTCTTTGGTACCCCAAGGGATCCACTTTTAATTTAATAGGTTATTCAGATGCTGATTAGGCAGGGTGTAAAATTGATAGAAAGAGCACATCAGGGACTTGTCAGTTCTTAGGAAGATCCCTGGTGTCTTGGGCTTCAAAGAAACAAAATTTAGTAGCTCTTTCTACCGCTGAAGCCGAGTATATTGCCGCAGGCCATTATTGCGAGCAATTGCTTTGGATGAGGCAAACCCTTAGGAACTATGGCTACAAATTAACCAAAGTCCCTCTCCTATGTGATAATGAGAGTGCAATCCGCATGGTGGATAATCCTGTTGAGCACAGCCGCACTAAGCACATAGCCATTCGGTATCACTTTTTGAGGGATCACCAACAAAGAGGAGATATCGAGATTGCTTATGTCAGCACCAAAGAACAATTAGCCGATATCTTTACCAAACCACTAGATGAGAAAACTTTTACCAAACTTAGGAATGAGCTAAACATTCTTGATTCTAGGAATTTTGATTAATACTTTGCACACATAGCTCATTTATATACCTTTGATCATATCTCTTTCATTTGCTATGACTAATGTGTTTTTCAAGTGTATTTCATGCTAAGTCATAGATTGAAAGGGAAATGGTGTCTTCGGCGACAACAAGGCTTCCACTCCACTCTACCGGTATCATTTACCCTTCGCTGTCACTCCGCATCGCTCTCCGCATTGGTATAATCCTTCACTCATATATTGTTTGCCAAAGGGGGAGAGAATTTTAAAAGGGCTCTAAAGACTCCATTTTTGGCGATTAATGCCGAAGGGAGAGAGAGTATTAGCCCAAAGCAAAAGGACCGCACCACCACGCCAAATTCAAAATTTTTGAAACAAAGTTGTTTTCAATTGGTACCTTTGAAATTAGTATTCCTCTAACAAATTCTATCTCAATTGGTATCTATATTTTACGGAGGAGTTTATCAAAATTTGGTATCTAAAATATTTGATCTTCTTTCAATTTGTAAAAAAACCCTCTTGAACACTAAGAGGAGATTTTCATTAAGGGGGAGTTTTGTTTTAAGTCAAAGGAAAAGCATTTGAAACAGGGGGAGAAAATTTCAAATCTTGAAAATGCTTCTCGAAATCTCATTCATATACCTTTGACTATTTGCAAAAAGACCTTTAAAAAGAATTTCCAAAAACATTTGCAAAAAAACAAAACAAGTGGTGCAAATGTGGTCCAAAATGTTAAAAGAAAGAAAGCAATCCATGCATATCTTATGAAAGTATGAATTGGTTTAATTCCAAGCAACCTTTGCACTTACCTTATGCAAACTAGTTCAATTCAGCACATATATATTTGCTTTGGTTTGTGTTGGCATCAATCACCAAAAAGGAGGAGATTGAAAGGGAAATAGGGTCAAACCTTTTCCTAAATGATTTTGGTGGTTGAATTGCCCAACACAAATATTTGGACTAACTAGTTTGCTCTAGATTATAAGTCCTACAGGTGCCAAAGGTTCAACACAAACCAATAAAAAGGTCCAAGTTAGGGTTCAAAAAAAAGAAAGGAGCATATGAAACCGAAGGCTGCTCTGGTCTAGCGCACCGGACTGTCCGGTGTGCCACCGGACAGTGTCCGGTGCACCAGGGTAGATCAACTCGAACTCGCCACCTTCGAGTTTCTGGAAAAGCCACTCCGCTATAATTCACAGGACTGTCCGGTGTAGCACCGGACTGTCTGGTGTGCCAGCGGAGCAACGGCTACAGTGCAACGGTCGACTCCAACGGAAACCTGAAAAGCGCTACATTGCGTGGACAGTTCGCACAGAGTCAGAGCAGGTGCCAGAAGGCGCACCAGACAGTGAACAGTGACTGTCCGGTGCACCACCGGACTGTCCGGTGGGCCAGGCTGACAGAGCTCCAACGGTCGAACCCTAACGGTTGGGTGACGTGGCTGGTGCACCGGACAGTGTTTGGTGGCGCACCGGACTGTCCGGTACGCCCATCGACAGCAGCTCAACCCCAACGGTTGGTTTGGTGGTTGGGGCTATAAATACCCCCAACCACCACCACCTTCAAAGCATCCAAGTTTTTAGCTATTGCATTCAATACAAGAGCTCTAGACTTCACTCCAAGACACAAACAAGAGATCAAATCCTCTCCCAAGTCCAAGATCACTCCAAACAATTAGTGACTAGTGAGAGAGAGATTTTTGTGTTCATTTGAGTTCTTGTCGCTTGGATCGCTTTTCTTCTTCCTCTTTCTTGTTCTCAAGCAACTTGTAATCAAAGCAAGAGACACCAAATTGTGGTGGTCCTTGTAGGGGTCTAAGTGACCCGTTTGATTAAGGAGAAAAGCTCACTCGGTCTAGGTGACCGTTTGAGAGAGGGAAAGGGTTGAAAGAGACCCGATCTTTGTGACCACCTCAACGGGGAGTAGGTTTGCAAGAACCGAACCTTGGTAAAACAAATCATCGTGTCATCCGCTCTCATTTGCTTGTGATTTGTTTTCGCCTTCTCTAACGGACTCGGTTTTATTTCTAACACTAACCCGGCTTGTAGTTGTGCTTAAAGTTTATAAATTTCATATTTGCCTATTCACCCCCCTCTAGGCGACTTTCAACCCGCAACAACCATGCACATTCAAACCACGACGACCAGAGATAGGTACGTGGAAAACAAATACATTTAAAGCAGCTGGTCGGCTGGTCAAATTCAGCCCGACTTTCGATCAATTGTTGTCCAAATATGTGAAAAAGAAGGTCGGCCCTAGTGACCGGCCAGCAAAGCGACCCCGCTCACCCATTCATGAGCAACGTCAGGTAAGGCCGATTGGACCACCCCACCAATCGGAAGAAATGAAAGGTCATACTGTACAATTGAGACATAACATACCTACATGGACACCTCCACCCCCATATCCACCTATGCCATATCCATACACATACATACCTCCACCATATGTTCCAAATCAAATGTGGGGCATGCCACCATATTCATTTGGGATGCCACAGTACCCCACTTGGGTGGCACCCCAAACATTATTATTCAACAGGTTGGCACCACCAGTACAAGACCGATTGAGCGCCGCTCAATCCGGTCACCAGGCACAAGCCCAACAAGATTGCCGGACTACTCGGCCTCCAAGGCCGACCAATCCGGCAGGGGGCATATGCCTGCAGCAACTGAAAGAACAACAAAAAAGGACATCATCAAAATAGGTATAGCGGATGTCGTCATTGAAAGTCGCCTAGAGGGGGGGTGAATAGGCGGAATCTGAAAATTATAAACTTAAGCACACACTACAAGCCGGGTTTTGCGTTAGAATAAAAAAAGAGTCCGAAAAGAGAGGGCGAAAACAAATTACAAGCAAATAAAGAGTGTGACGCGGTGATTTGTTTTACCGAGGTTCGATTCTTGCAAACCTACTCCCCGTTGAGGTGGACACAAAGACCAGGTCTCTTTCAACCCTTTCCCTCTCTCAAACGGTCACCTAGACCGAGTGAGCTTCTCATCTCAATCAATCAGGACACTAAGTCCCCACAAGGACCACCACACAATTGGTGTCTCTTGCCTTGATTACAATTGAGTTGGAAACAAGAAAGAAGGAAGAAGAAAAGCGATCCAAGCGCAAGAACTCAAATGAACACAATTGTCACTCTCTCTAATCACTATTTGATTGGAATGAACTTTGGACTTGGGAGAGGATTTGATCTCTTGTTTGTGTCTTGGAATGAAGTTTAGAGCTCTTGTATAAGGTTTGATGGCTGAAAACTTGGATGCATTGAAGTGTGGTGGTTGGGGGTATTTATAGCTCCAACCACCAAGTTGACCGTTGGTGGAGGCTGCTGTCGTATGGCGCACCGGACAGTCCGGTGCGCCAGCCACGTCACCAGGCCGTTAGGGTTCGACTGTTGGAGCTTCTGACATGTGGGCCACCGGACAGTCCGGTGGTGCACCGGACAGGTCCTGTTCACTGTCCGGTGCGCCCTCTGACGCCTGCTCTGACTCTGCGTGCGTAGTAGGCACTGTTCTTGTTCACTGTAGCCGTTGCAGACGATCGTTGGCGCTTGGAGCCGTTGCTCCGCTTGGTGCACCGGTTAGTCCGGTGCTACACTGGACAGTGCGGTAAATTATAGCGGAGTGGCTCCTAGAATTCCCGAAGGTGGCAAGTTCGGAGTTGGGTTCCCTGGTGCACCGGACACTGTCCGGTGGCACACCGGACAGTCTGGTGCGCTAGACCAGGGCAGCCTTCGGTTTCTTTTGCTCCTTTTTATTTGAACCCTTTCTTGGACCTTTTTATTGGTTTGTGTTGAACCTTTGGCACCTGTAAAACTTATAATCTAGAGCAAACTAGTCAGTTCAATTATTTGTGTTGGACGATTCGATCACCAAAATTCATATAGGAAAAGGTTTGACCCTATTTCCCTTTCAATCTTTCCCTTTTTGGTGATTGATGCCAACACAAACCAAAGCAAATATAAAAGTGCAGAATTGAACTAGTTTGCATAATGTAAGTGCAAAGGTTACTTGGAATTAAACCAATATTCATTTCATAAGATATGCATGGATGGTTTTCTTCTTATTTAAAATTTTGGACCACGCTTGCACCACTTGTTTTGTTTTGCGAATGTTTTGGAAATAGTCAAAGATATATAAATAAGATTTTGAGAAGCATTTTCAAGATTTGAAATTTTCTCCCCCTGTTTCAAATGTTTTTCCTTTGACTAAATAAAACTCCCCCTCAATAAAATTCTCCTCTTAGTGTTCAAGAGGGTTTTAGATATTAATTTTTAAAGGGGTTATACCAATTTGAAAATTTTATCAAAAATAAGATACCAATTGAAAAATCTTCTCTTAACACAAACTGAAAGACACAAATTGAAAGACTACATTTTTGAAATTGGTGGTGGTGCGGTCCTTTTGCTTTGGGCTAATACTTTCTCCCCCTTTGGCATGAATCACCAAAGACGGATACTTGTGAGTGAAATATAAGCCCTTTTTCAAACTTTTTCCCCTTTTGGTAAATAATATAGGAGTGAAGATTATACCAAATGTGAGAGCGGTGTGGAGCGACGACGAAGGATGAATAATTCGATGGAGTGGAGTGGAAGCCTTTTGTCTTCGCCGAGGACTCCATTTCCCTTTCAATCTGTGACTTAGCATAATATGCACTTGAAAGCACATTAGTCATAGCATATGAAAGAGATATAATCAAAGGTATATAAATGAGCTATGTGTGCAAAATATCAATCAAAATTCCTAGAATCAAGAATATTTAGCTCAAGCCTAAGTTTGGTAAAAGATTTCTCATCTAATGGCTTGGTAAAGATATCGACTAATTGATCTTTGTTGTTAATGTAAGCAATCTCGATATCTCCCCGTTGTTGGTGATCCCTCAAAAAGTGATACCGAATGGCTATGTGCTTAGTGCGGCTGTGCTCAACGGGATTATTCGCCATGCGGATTGCACTCTCATTATCACATAGAAGAGGAACTTTGGTTAATTTGTAACCATAGTCCCTAAGGGTTTGCCTCATCCAAAGCAATCGCGCGCAACAATGGCCTGCGGCAATATATTCGGCTTCGGCGGTAGAAAGAGCTACAGAATTTTGTTTCTTAGAAGCCCAAGACACCAGAGATCTTCCCAAGAACTGGCAAGTCTCTGATGTGCTCTTTCTATCAATCTTACACCCGGCCCAATCAGCATCTGAATAACCAATTAAATCAAAAGTGGATCCCCTGGGGTACCAGAGGCCAAACTTAGGAGTATAAACTAAATATCTCAAGATTTGTTTCACGGCCCTAAGGTGAATTTCCTTAGGATCGGCTTGGAATCTTGCACACATGCATACAGAAAGCATAATATCCGGTCGTGAAGCACATAAATAGAGTAAAGAACCTATCATCGACCGGTATACCTTTTGATCTACGGATTTACCTCCCGTGTCGAGGTCGAGATGCCCATTTGTTCCCATGGGTGTCTTGATGGGCTTGGCATCCTTCATCCCAAACTTGGTAAGAATATCTTGAATGTACTTTGTTTGGCTAATGAAGGTGCCCTCTTGGAGTTGCTTGACTTGAAATCCTAAGAAATACTTCAACTCCCCCATCATAGACATCTCGAATTTTTGAGTCATGATCCTACTAAACTCTTCACAAATGGATTTGTTAGTAGACCCAAATATGATGTCATCAACATAAATTTGGCATACAAACAAATCATTTTCAATAGTTTTAGTAAAGAGAGTGGGATCAGCCTTGCCGACTTTGAAGCTATTAGTGATAAGGAAATCTCTTAGGCATTCATACCAAGCTCTCGGGGCTTGCTTGAGCCCATAAAGCGCCTTAGAGAGTTTATAGACATGGTTAGGATACTCACTATCTTCAAAGCCGGGGGGTTGCTCAACATAGACCTCCTCCATGATTGGTCCATTGAGGAAGGCACTCTTCACGTCCATTTGATAAAGCTTGAAGCCATGGTAAGTAGCATAGGAAAGTAAAATGTGAATTGACTCAAGCCTAGCTACGGGTGCATAGGTTTCACCGAAATCCAAACCTTCGACTTATGAATATCCCTTGGCCACAAGTCAGGCTTTGTTCCTTGTCACCACACCATGCTCATCTTGCTTGTTGCAGAAGACCCACTTGGTTCCTACAACATTTTGGTTAGGACGTGGAACTAAATGCCATACCTCATTTCTCGTGAAGTTGTTGAGCTCTTCTTGCATTGCCAACACCCAATCCGAATCTTGAAGTGCTTCCTCTACCCTGTATGGCTCAATAGAGGAAACAAAAGATTAATGTTCACAAAAATGAGCAACACGAGATCGAGTGGTTACCCCCTTATGAATGTCGCCGAGGATGGTGTTCACGGGGTGATCTCGTTGGATTGCTTGGTGGACTCTTGGGTGTGGCGGCCTTGGATCTTGTTCATCTTCCTCGTCTTGATCATTAGCATCTCCCCCTTGATCATTGTCCTCCTCTTGAGGTGGCTCCTCTTGATCTTCATCATCATCATCTTGAGCTTGATCCTCATCTTGAGTTGGTGGAGATGCTTGCATTGGGGAAGATGGTTGATCTTGTGCATGCGGAGGCTCCTCGGATTCCTTAGGACACACATCCCCAATGGACATGTTCCTTAGTGCGACGCATGGAGCCTCTTCATCATCTAATTCATTAAGATCAACTTGCTCTACTTGAGAGCCGTTAGTCTCATCAAACACAATGTCACAAGAAACTTCAACTAGTCCAGTGGACTTGTTAAAGACTCTATATGCCCTTGTGTTTGAATCATAACTAAGTAAAAAGCCTTCTACAGCCTTAGGAGCAAATTTAGATTTTCTACCTCTTTTAACAAGAATAAAGCATTTGCTACCAAAGACTCTAAAATATGAAACATTGGGCTTTTTACCGGTGAGGAGTTCATATGATGTCTTCTTGAGGATTCAGTGAAGATATAACCGGTTGATGGCGTAGCAGGCGGTGTTGACCGCCTCGGCCCAAAACCGATCCGAAGTCTTGTATTCATCAAGCATGGTCCTTGCCATGTCCAATAGAGTTCTATTCTTCCTCTCCACTACACCATTTTGTTGTGGCGTGTAGGGAGAAGAGAACTCATGCTTGATGCCCTCCTCCTCAAGGAAACCTTCAATTTGAGAGTTCTTGAACTCCATTCCATTGTTGCTTCTTATCTTTTTGATCCTTAAGCCAAACTCATTTTGAGCCCGTCTCAAGAATCCTTTCAAAGTCTCTTGGGTTTGAGATTTTTCCTGCAAAAAGAATACCCAAGTGAATCGAAAATAATCATCCACAATAACTAGACAGTACTTACTCCCGCTGATGCTTATGTAAGCTATCGGGCCTAATAAGTCCATGTGGAGCAGCTCCAGTGGCCTGTCAGTTATCATGATGTTCTTGTGTGGATGATGAACACCAACTTGCTTCCCTGCTTGGCATGCGCTACAAATTCTGTCTTTCTCAAAATGAACATTGGTTAGTCCCAAAATGTGCTCTCCCTTTAGAAGCTTGTGAAGATTCTTCATTCCAACATGGGCTAGTCGGCGATGCCAGAGCCAACCCATGTTAGTCTTAGCAATTAAGCAAGTATCGAGTTCAGCTTTATTGAAATCAACTAAGTATAGCTGACCCTCTAATACTCCCTTAAAAGCTACTGAATCATCACTTCTTCTAAAGACAGTAACACCTGTATCCGTAAAAAGACAGTTGTAACCCATTTTGCATAATTGAGAAATAGAAAGCAAGTTGTAATCTAATGAATCTACAAGAAAAACATTGGAAATAGAATGGTCAGGTGATATAGCAATTTTACCCAATCCTTTGACCAAACCTTGATTTCCATCCCCCGAATGTGATAGCTCTTTGGGGATCTTGGTTTTTCTCATAGGGGGAGAACATCCTTTTCTCCCTAGTCATGTGGTTTGTGCACCCGCTGTCAATGATCCAACTTGAGCCCCCGGATGCATAAACCTACAAAACAAATTTAGGCCTTGTTCTTAGGTACCCAAATGGTCTTGGCTCCTTTGACATTAGAAACAAGCACCTTGGGTACCCAAACACAAGTCTTTGATCCCTTGTGTTTGGCCCCAACATATTTGGCAACTACCTTGCCTGATTTGTTAGTTAGCACATAAGAAGCATCAAAAGTTTTGAATGAAACATTATGATCATTTGATGCAATAGGAGTTTTCTTCTTAGGCATTTTAACATGTGTAGAACGCCTAGAGCTAGAAGCCTCATTCTTGTAAATAAACGCATGATGAGAATGAGTCTTCTTTGCATGAATTCTCCTAATCTTATCCTCAGGATAACCAGCAGGATATAAAATATAACCCTCGTTATCCTGAGGCATGGGAGCTTTGCCCTTAACAAAATTATACAATCTTTTAGGAGGGGCATTAAGCTTGGCATTGTCTCCCTGTTGGAAGCCAATGCCATCCTTAATGCCAGGGCGTCTCCCACTATAAAGCATGCTACAAACAAATTTAAATTTCTCATTTTCTAGTTCATGCTCGGCAATTTTAGCATCTAGTTTAGCTATATGATCATTTTGTTGTTTAATCATAGCAATGTGATCATGAATAGCATCAATGTTAATATCTCTACATCTAGTACAAATAGAAACATGATCTACGCTAGATGTAGAGGGTTTGCAATCATTTAATTCAACAATCTTAGCCTGTAAAATAGCATTCTCATTTTTAAGATTGGAAATAGAAGCATTACAAACATCTAAGTCTTTAGCCTTAGCAATTAATTTTTCATTCTCATTTCTAAGGCTAGCAAGAGAGGCATTCAATTTTTCAATTCTAAGATTGGCAATTGAATCATCACAAATATTTGACTTTTCAACCTTAGCAATCAAATTAGCATTCTCAATTCTAAGGTTGGAAATAGTGTCATGGAAAGTGCTTAGCTCACTAGTTAATTTTTCACATTTTTCTACCTCTAGAGCATAAGCATTTTTAACCTTAACATGTTTTTTGTTTTCTTTAATAAGGAAGTCCTCTTGGCTATCCAAGAGTTCATCCTTCTCATGAATGGCACTAATTAATTCATTCAATTTCTCTTTTTGTTGTATGTTAAGATTGGCAAAAAGAGTAAGCAAGTTATCCTCATCATCACTAGAATTTTCCTCATCACTAGAGGTTGCATACTTAGTGGAGGATCTTGATTTTACCTTCTTTTTCTTGTCGTCCTTTGCCATGAGGCACTGTGGCCGGCATTGGGGAAGAGAAGTCCCTTGTTGACGGCGATGTTGGCGGCGTCCTTGTCGGAGGAGGAGTCGGTGGAGCTCTCGTCGGAGTCCCACTCCCTGCAAACATGGGCATCGCCGTCCTTCTTCTTGTAATATCTCTTCTTCTCCTTCTTCTTCCCCCTCTTGTCGTTATCCCTGTCACTATCACTAGACAAAGGATATTTAGCGATAAAATGACCGAGCTTACCACATTTGTAGCAAACCTTCTTGGAGCGGGGCTTGTAATCCTTCCCCCTCCTTTGCTTGAGGATTTGGCGGAAGCTCTTGATGATGAGCGCCATTTCCTCGTTGTCGAGCTTGGAGGCGTCGATGGGGACCCTACTTGGTGTAGAGTCTTCTTTCTTCTCCTCCGTTGCCTTGAATGCGACGGGTTGTGCCTCGGGTACGGAGGAGGTGCCTTGCTCGATGATTTTCTTTGAGCCTTTGATCATCAATTCAAAGCTCACAAATTTTCTTATCACTTCCTCGGGAGACATTAGTTTATATCTTGGATCACCATGAATTAATTGAACTTGAGTGGGATTAAGAAAAACGAGTGATCTAAGAATAACCTTGACCATTTCATGGTCATCCCACTTGGTGCTCCTAAGGTTGCGCACTTGGTTCACCAATGTCTTGAGCCGGTTGTACATTGCTTGTGGCTCCCCCTCGATCGTTTCCCTCTTGGTGATCTTGGTCACCTCGTCTCCTTCGTGCGCGGTTTTGAGCATGTCCCAAATCTCTTTGGCACTCTTCAACCCTTGCACCTTATTATACTCCTCTCGACTTAGAGAGGCGAGGAGTATAGTGGTGTCTTGGGAGTTGAAGTGCCGAATTTGGGAAACTTCATCCGAGTCATAGTCTTCATCCCCTGGCGATGGTACCTGTACTCCAATCTCAACAACATTCCAAAATACTAGTGTGGAGTGAGGTTAGATGGTGCCTCATTTTGTCACTCCACATATTATAATCTTCACCATCAAACATGGGTGGTTTGCCTAATGGGACGGAAAGTAAAGGAGTACGTTTGGAAATGCGAGGATAGCGTACGAGAATCTTACTAAACTTCTTGTGCTCATGGCGCTTAGAAGTGACGGACGGCGTGTCGGAGCTGAAGGTGGATGGAGATGAAGAGTCGGTTTCGTAGTAGACCACTTTCTTCATCTTCTTTTTCTTCTCGCCGCTCCGACGTGACTTGACGTGTGAAGGGGATCCCTTCACCTTGTTGTCGGACTCCCCGGATGGAGCCTTCCCATGGCTTGTGGCGGGCCTCTCGCCGGTCACCATCTCCTTCTTGGCGTGTTCTCCCGACATCACTTCGAGCGGTTAGGCTCTAATGAAGCACCGAGCTCTGATACCAATTGAAAGTCGCCTAGAGGGGGGTGAATAGGCGGAATCTGAAAATCATAAACTTAAGCACACACTACAAGTCGGGTTTAGCGTTAGAATAAAAAACGAGTCCGAAAAGAGAGGGTGAAAACAAATTACAAGCAAATAAAGAGTGTGACACGGTGATTTGTTTTACCGAGGTTCGATTCTTGCAAACCTACTCCCCGTTGAGGTGGTCACAAAGACCGGGTCTCTTTCAACCATTTCCCTCTCTCAAATGGTCACCTAGACCGAGTGAGCTTCTCTTCTCAATCAATCGGGACACTAAGTCCCCACAAGGACCACCACACAATTGGTGTCTCTTGCCTTGATTACAATTGAGTTGGAAACAAGAAAGAAGGAAGAAGAAAAGCGATCCAAGCGCAAGAACTCAAATGAACACAATTGTCACTCTCTCTAGTCACTATTTGATTGAAATGAACTTTGGACTTGGGAGAGGATTTGATCTCTTGTTTGTGTCTTGGAATGAAGTCTAGAGCTCTTGTATGAGGTTTGATGGCTGAAAACTTGGATGCATTGAAGTGTGGTAGTTGGGGGTATTTATAGCTCCAACCACCTAGTTGACCGTTTGTGGAGGCTGCTGTCGTATGGCGCACCGGACATTGTCCGGTGAGCTAGCCACGTCACCAGGCCGTTAGGGTTCGATCGTTGGAGCTTCTGACATGTGGGCCACCGGACAGTCCGGTGGTGCACCGGATAGGTCCTGTTCACTGTCCGGTGCGCCCTCTGACGCCTGCTCTGACTCTGTGTGCGCAGTTAGCACTGTTCCTGTTCACTGTAGCCGTTGCAGACGACCGTTGGCGCTTAGAGCCGTTGCTCCGCTTGGTGCACTGGTCAGTCCGGTGCTACACGAGACAGTTCGGTGAATTATAGCAGAGTGGTCCCAGAATTCGCGAAGGTGGCAAGTTCGGAGTTTGGTTCCCTGGTGCACCGGACACTGTCCGGTGGTGCACCGGACAGTCCGGTGCGCCAGACCAGGGCAGCCTTCGGTTTCTTTTCCTCCTTTTTATTTGAACCCTTTCTTGGACCTTTTTATTGGTTTGTGTTGAACCTTTGGCACCTGTAAAACTTATAATCTAGAGCAAACTAGTCAGTTTAATTATTTGTGTTGGACAATTCAACCACCAAAATTCATATAGGAAAAGGTTTGACCCTATTTCCCTTTCAGTCATACAAAAAGAAAGTGAAGGGCCGATAGTTTTTGGTGAATCGGCCAACACAAACAAAACAAAAGATACGGCTGTCATCAAAATAGCCGATCCAGAATACTCCATGCCTCAATGGTGCCCAACGGGATTGACACGGTCGCAAAAGCGAAAATTACAGCGCCTAAGAGCAAAAGAGCATCAGGAAAAGGAGGTGGAAAAGATAATCAATGACACACATCCACAGTACCCGCCACCGCAAAAGAAATGGATACCAAAGGCCATTGAGGAAAAGCAAATGGCCACAAAAATAGAAAATAAAACAGCACTTGTGCAGCACCCTGCAGGTATGGCAGACAGCCCAGCTAAAAAGGCTGGACCAGCTACAGAAGGCGCGGACTGTCCGACCCCTGAGTCCGGACCATCCGCACCACACTAGGACGCCTCCAACGATGTGCCAACACCAATGGAGGAGGACGACCTACTGGGAGAAGACCTGGTCGACTACGAAGCTTCTCCAGAGCGCCCAGGTATGGATGTAAATGTTATTACATTTTCCGCCGATTGTACTATTGTCGGCGATGATGAACCTGTTGTTGCCCAGTTTAATTTTGGTCCTAAAGAAGCCGCCTTTACTAAACCAAAGGAATCGGTAAAACATTTAAAACCGCTCTTCATGCGCGGTCACATTGATGGATTACTGATTGCTAAAATGTTAGTAGATGGAGGGGCGGCTGTAAATCTAATGCCTTATTCATTATACAGAAAATTAGGTAAACAAGATGACGAACTTGTCAAGACCAACATGATCCTTAGTGGTGTTGGAACTGACAGTTCGATCAAAGCCAGGGGAGTCACGTCTGTTGAATTAACCATCGGGACTAAGACCCTTGCTGCTGCATTCTTCGTCGCTGATGTAGAAGGAAATTATAGTCTAATCCTAGGCAGAGATTGGATTTATGCCAACCAATGTATACCTTCTACATTACATCAAATGTTAATACAATGGGTAGGCAATGATATAGAACAAGTACATGCTGATGTATCGGCCTGTATCGCTGTGGTCGATGCCCCTGTACTCTGGACTTATGAGACTGCTACATGTCTCACAGGAGTAGATTTTTCTGATTATCAGTTCATAAGTATAGATAAGAAGGGTTTCATTCCTGTAATGCTAGAGCCGATGGAGAATTGGCTAAATCCTAAATAAAGTTTAAATGATGAGTACACAAAAAATTCATGAGTACTTGGTCACGGACAGTTCGGCTTCTAAGGCCGGATGGTCTGGTCTTTCACAAAATAGTTCGGACTTTAAGACCGAACATCTACCACAGCGTAAAGATAGTTTTATGGATAATCCGACCCCTGAGACCGGAGAGTCCGCCATCACACAAAGATTATCTGATTCCTCTGTGGGAGACATGATAGAGGAATTCAGAGATCTTGATAAACTAGGACAGGGGTTTACATCGGCCGATCCTTTGGAGGAGATTGACATAGGAGATGGTAAAACTCCAAGGTCGACTTTTGTAAACAAGACCCTGGAGACCGATCCTAGAAATGAAATGATCGGTCTATTGAAAGAATATTCGGATTGCTTTGCTTGGAATTACACTGAGATGCCGGGATTAAGCCGAGAGATCGTAGAGCATCGGCTGCCCATTAAGTCCGGTTTCAGACCTTTCAAGCAGAAAGCTAGAACATTTCCTCTAGACCTTCTCCCATGAATCAAGGATGAAATCCACCTGCTGCTAGAAGCTGATTTTATCAGACCTTGCAGATATGTAGAGTGGGTCTCCAATATTGAGCCGGTGGAAAAGAAGGAGTCAGGTAAGCTTAGAGTATGCATTGATTTTCGCAATTTAAATAGAGAAACTCCTAAATATGAGTATCCCATGCCCATAGCCGACATGTTAATCAATAATGCATCAGGGAATAGAATTATTAGCTATCTTGATGGTAATGCCGGATATAATCAGATTTTCATGGCCAAAGAAGATGCGTCTAAAACGGCCTTTATATGTCCAGGCTTCATTGGTTTATTTGAATGGGTTGTCATGACATTTGGTCTAAAAAATGCTGGTGCTACTAATCTAAGGGCTATGAATTTGATCTTTCATGAGCTGTTGGGAAACACTGTGGAAGTCTACATTGATGATATTGTAGTCAAATCGGCTGAGTTCAGTTCTCATGTAGCTAATTTGCGCAAAGCCTTTGATAAAATGCATCGGTATGGTTTGAAAATGAACCCACGTAAATGTGCTTTTGGAGTGTCAACTGGTAAGTTTTTAGGATTGTCATCTATGAACATGGTATAGAGATAGACCCTGACCGAATCAAGTCTATTCGGAATGTGGGACCTCCGACCTGTAAGGTCGAAGTGCAGAAGTTTCTCGGCAAGGTGAATTATTTACGAAGGTTTATTTCTAACCTAGCCGGGTGAAAGGGAAATGTGCCCTTGGGCCATTTCTAAGTATTTGGGTGATTGAGTGCCAACACAAGTGCTTTTGTGTTAATCTATGCAAAGTAGTGGACAAAGTGCAAATCAAGTCAAAAGGTATGTTTCTAAACTTAGTACATTGTTTTATGGACTAATGTATTGTGTCTAAGTGCTGCAAACAGGAGAAATCAAATTGGAAAAGAGATGGCTTTGTTCAGCCAAAGTCTGCGCAGTCTGGGTGCACCGGACAGTGTCCGGTGCGCCAGGCTGGCTCTGGCGAACTTGCTGCTCTCGGGACTTCGACGGTGGTGTACGGTATAAATCACCGGACTGTCCGGTGGTGCACCAGACTGTCCGGTGAGCCGTTCACAGGCGAAGTCGTCGGTCTCGGGAAGCCATCAACGGCGTACGACTATAATTCACCGGACTGTCCGGTGAGGCACCGGACTGTTCGGTGAGCCAACGGTCAGCCGAGGCAACGGTCGGCCGGGGATTCCGCGCGTGACGTGTGGCCGAGCCAACGGTCACAAGGGGGCACCGGACTGTCCGGTGTGCACCGGACAGTGTCTGGTGCGCCAACGGCTCTGAATCTGCAACGGTCGGCTTCGCCAAATAAGAAAACAAATCGGCACCGGACAGTGACCGGTGGTGCACCGGACTGTCCGGTGTGCCAGTCGATAGAAGGCAAGAATTGCCTTCCTACAATGCTCTCAACGGCTCCTAGCTGCCTTGGGGCTATAAAAGGGACCCCTTAGCGCATGGAGAAGACATCCAAGCATTCTTTGAGCATAGTTGATCACTCACACTTCGTTCTTGCGCACTTGTTCGACATTCTTAGTGATTTGAGCTCCGTTCTAGTGAGAAACTCGTGATAGTCTCTTGAGCTCAAGTCTGGGTCTTGTGTGTGCGTATTTGCTGTGATCTTTGTGTCTTGTGTGAGTTGCTCATCCCTCCCTTACTCCATGCTTATTTGTGAACATCTTTGTAAGGGCGAGAGACTCCAATTTGTGGAGATTCCTCGCAAGCGGGATAAAGTAAAGCAAAGCAAAACACCGTGGTATTCAAGTGGGTCTTTGGACCGCTTGAGAGGGGTTGATTGCAACCCTCGTCCGTTGGGATGCCACAATGTGGAGTAGGCAAGTTTTGTACTTGGCCGAACCACGGGATAAACCACTGTGTCTATCTGTGTTGATCTTCTTGTGGTTATCGTGTCTTGCTTAGACTCCTCTCTAGCCACTTGGCGATTATTGTGCTAACGCTTAACCAAGTTTTTGTGGCTTAAGTTTAAGTTTTACAGGATCACCTATTCACCCCCCTCTAGGTGCTCTCACCGGGAAGATTGATGCCTTCACCCCTATCCTTCCGCTTAAGAATGATGCCGAATTCGCTTGGGGGCAGAGCAGCAGGAAGCATTTGATCTCATTAAAAAATACTTGTTTTCGGCTCCTGTATTAAAAGCATCACGAGCAGGAGTACCATTCCGATTATACATTGCAGCTGAAGATAAGGTCATTAGGGCTGTTCTGACATAAGAAACTGAGGGAAAGGAGCATGTGGTGACATATCTAAGTCGGAGGTTGGTGGATGCTGAAACGAGGTACACTTTTGTTGAGAAGTTATGCTTATGCTTGTTTTATGCATGCACCAAGTGTAGATGTTATTTACTGTCTAGTCATTGCACTATTTTTGGTCAAGCCGATGTGATTAAATACATGTTGCATAACCCAATTATGAGTGGTAGAATTGGTAAGTGGGCTTATGCACTTATAGAATATGACTTGGCCTATTAACCATTGAAATCTATGAGAGACTAGGTCGTAGCAAATTTTATTGTAGAACATCGGATTAATGATATTCATAAACTAGACATGTCATACCTCACTATTACTCCTTGGACTTTATATTTTGATGAATCGGTTTGCAATGAAGGGCAAGGGATTGGCATTGTGCTTGTTTCACCAAGTAATGTCTCCTTCGACTTCTCTAGTCGATTGAAAACTTACTGCACTAACAATCAAGCCGAATATGAAGCCCTTTTGTTCGGCTTTGTCGGTGTTTCGAAACCCGGGGGGTCCCTGGACCGACGAGTGAATTGTCGCCGCGTGCCCCAGCCCAGATGGGTCGACGCGAGGCGGAACGCGAAGGGGGGAAAGGAAGCAGCCGGAGGGAGGCAAGCGTAAGAGAGCGGATCCCGCGGCCTTCGTGTTAGCCCCGCGCCTGAGTCGGGTGCGCTTGTAGTAGGGGGATACAAGCGTCCACGCGGGAGTGGGAGCGAGCGGCTTTGCGCGAGCGCCGTCCCGTCCTTCTCCGCGCAGGCCAACCTTCTGTAAGAGGGCCCTGGTCCTTCCTTTTATAGGCGTAAGGAGAGGATCCAGGTGTACAATGGGGGGTGTAGCAGAGTGCTACGTGTCTAGCGGAGGAGAGCTAGTGCCCTAAGTACATGCCGTCGTGGCAGCCGAAGATAGTTTGGCACCCGGTTCGCGTGGTGTCGTGGCCGTCGGAGGAGCGCTGGAGCCTGGCGGAAGGACAGCTGTCGGGGCTGTCGAGTCCTTGCTGACGTCCTCTTGCTTTCGTAAGGGGGCCGAGAGCCGCCGTCGTCACACAGCGTGCGGGGCGCCATCATTGCATATCTAGCGAAGCGAGCTAGATGGGACGCTGGTCTTGTTCCCTGTAGCTTGAGTCAGCTCGGGGTAGGGTAATGATGGCGCCTCCTGTCGACGTGGTCGGTCCGCGCCCTAAGTTGGGCGATGTGGAGGCTCCTCCGAGGTCGAGGTCGAGTCTGTCTTCTGTGGCCGTGGTCGAGTCCGAGCCCCTGGGTTGGGCGAGGTGGAGACCATCGGCTGAGGCCAGGGCTGAGTCCGAGCCCTAGGGTCGGGCGAGGCGGAGTTCGTCGTCTTCCGGGGCTGAGCCCGAGTCCGAGCCCTGGGTCGGGCGGAGCGGAGTTCGCCGTCTTCCGGGGCTGAGCCCGAGTCCGAGCCCTGGGTTGGGCGGAGCGGAGTTCGCCGCTTCCGGGGCTGAGCCTGAGTCCGAGCCCTAGGTCGGGCGGAGCGGAGTTCGCCGTCTTCCGGGGCTGAGCCCAAGTCCGAGCCCTAGGGTCGAGCGAGGCGGAGTTTCCTATGACGCCCGAGGCCGGCCTTGGCCGCTGTCAGCCTCACTCTGTCGGGTGGCTCAGCAGTCGGAGCGGCGCAGGTGGCGCTGTCCTCTTGTCAGACCGGTCAGTAGAGTGGCGAAGTGACTGCGGTCACTTCGGCTCTGTCGACTGGAGGGCGTGCGTCAGGATAAAGGTGTCAGGCCACCTTTGCATTAAATGCCCCTGTGATTTGGTCGGTCGGCGTGGCGATGTGGCCAAGGTTGCTTTTCGGTGAAGACTGGGCCTCGGGCGAGCTGACATTGTGCCCGTTGTTGGAGGGGGGTCCTCGGGCGAGACGTAGGTTCTCCGGGGTCGGCTTCCCTTGCCCGAGGCTAGGCTCGGGCGAGGCACGATCGTGTCCCTTGAATGGACCGATCCTTGATTTAATCGCACCCATCAGGCCTTTGCAGCTTTGTGCTGATGGGGGTTACCAGCTGAGATTTAGGGGCCTTGAGGGTACCCCTAATTATGGTCTCCGACAGTAGCCCCCGAGCCTCCAAGGGAGTACTAATACTCGCTTGGAGGCTTTTGCCGCACTTTTTTGCAAGGGGACCAGCCTTTTTCAGTTGCATTCTGTTCCGGTGGGTGCGTGCGAGCGCACCCGCCGGGTGTAGCCCCGAGGCCTCGGAGGAGTAGTTTTACTCCTTCGAGGTCTTAGTGCGTTTCGCAACACTTCGGCTAGTCTAGTTGTTCCCTCATGCGAGCTGGCCGTAGCCCGAGTGCACGGTCGGGTCCCAAGTTCTCAGGCTGGTATGTTGACGCTGTCAACGGTTTGGCCGGAGCCGGGTTTGCGAGAGCAGCCCTCGAGCCTCTGCACAGGGCGAGAGGACGGTCAAGGACAGACTCGTCTTTTTTACATACGCCCCTGCGTCGCCTTTCCGCAAGGAGGAGGGGGGGAAAGCGCCATGTTGTCCTCGGTGGGCGCCGAACATGGTGTCTCCGGTGAGCTGCTGGCGGGTAATCCGATCGGACATCCGTGCCCCATTTGTTAGGGGTCGGCTAGAGGCCCAGAGGCGCGCCCAAAAGTACCTGCGGGTGATCTGCCGGACCCGGTCCCCTGTCGACGGGTCCGAGGGCTCGATGCCTCCCTCTGATGGGATTCTGTTACAAGATCGTTCCCGCTGGTCTCGAAAATGTCCTAGGGTACCTCGGGAGCGTAGCCCGAGCCTTGGTTATGTATCGAACGTACCCATGGTCATCCCTCGCTCTGTGTCTGAGGCGACTGTGAACCCTTCGAGGGCCAGCCTACGAACCCCTGATCAGTAGTGGGCGCGGAGCCCGAGTGGCCTGAGGCGACCGTTGAACCCTTCGAGGGGCCGGCCATCGAACCTCTGACCAGTAGTGGGCGTAGAACCCAATCGATCTGAGGCGGCCGTTGAACCCCTCCGAGGGGCCGGCCTTCGAACCTCTGATCAGTAGGGAGGCTCGGAGCCTGTTTCCTTCACGGAGAAGGGTCCTTTTCGGGGTATCCCCCTTTCCCGGTCCCTGTTGTAAGAGAGAGAAAGAGGAAAAGGACACGAAATTGAATGACGTGGCGTACCTTTTTTGACGCGGTCATTATGGCGAAGGCGAAGCGTTGCTTGCTTCTCCCGCCTGAGGCGTCGCCTGTCCTGCCACGGAGTTAATGCGACAGGGCGAGTGGTTCGCGAGGCGGTCGTTGCGCGTGCGTGAGCCGTTCGAGGAACGGATCACGGGCGCACCGTCTTCACGCCGTGGGAGAGGGCTCCCTCGCTGCCCCTGGATGGGACGTAAGCTTGGCTGATGACGTGACTGCTGCTCCTGCCCGCCTGTCACCGCCATTACTGCCGGCCCATTTTTGACCGCATTTGATCGTCGCGCTTGGCTGGCACTGCAGGGTTGCCTCGAGTCGCGGTATCGAATCCGCAGTCGAGGAGGCGCGGTAGTGGCGTGAGTGGCGGTGTAGTTGCTCACACGTAGCAACCGGCGCGCCGGTTGCATGACGCGTGGGCCTGGACCTCCATGCTGGGCTCGTTGGAGTCGAAGGGGCACGCCCACTTGGCACGGTTGCATGCCGCCTGCATGGCTGTCCGCCCTTTCACCCGCTGGTCTGGGCGAAAGTGGAGGAGTGCTTGTAACCGCCGGGTGGTTGCATGCACCGCGCGCGTGTGGCGGTTTGGCTTCTTCTCCCCTGGACCAACTTGCATGACGTGTGGGACCCAGCCCCCGCGCCGTGGGGGGGGGAGAATCTTGGAGCGTGTTGGAGAAGACTCAACCCGCAACGGTTGAGGGCGCAAGTGGGGAGAGTCGCCTTTAAAAAGGGGGGGCGACCCCCTTGGAGGGCAACCATGTCTTCGCGCTTCCCTCATGCATCGTGTCTTTCCACCTTCCGAGCCCCCGGGCGGGGGACGCCCGGAATCCTTCCGTCTTGTTGTCGGAGGAACGCAACTTTGTGGAAGTTGGTACCTTTCAGCCATCGTTCGGCTTCAAGGATTTTCATCATGTAGCCCGGCTGCATCCCCTCGCCGGTGGTCACCCGAGACGGTGACCACCAGCTTGATGGTGGGGAGAAGCGAACCGGGCTGCGGCCTCCGCCCCGCCCTCGGCTTCAAGGATCTTCATCATCCTTGCTGGGGCGGAGGGTGAGGCGAGTCAGGGGGCCGCCTCCGCGTGGGTCGGTAACCCTTTTCTTCCCCCGGCGTCTGGGGGAGAAAGGCATCTTCCAGCTCCGCAGAGGCTTCCCTCAGCCATGCCGGGGTAGGCGGACCGCCGCTGCTCTGCTAGGGTGCAGCATTCCGTCCTCCGTCTGGACGATGGTCGCGCCGCGTGCGGGCCGGCCACGTCCAGGCCTTCCTCGCGCCGACAGCCGCGTCAGTGGGTCGCCCAGCACGTCGTGTGCCGCGAGGGCGGCGCTCATGTTCTGGGCGGCTCCGGCGAGGGCGAGGACCTGCCGGTGCACTTTGAGGCGTCCAGCGCCCGCTGGCGCGGTGTTGAGGTGGTGGCAGCCGGAGAAGGCTTCTCTGCCAACGAGATTGCCAACTCCGCCCGCACCCCTGGGCCTCCGTCTCCTGGCTTGAATGGCTGGTTCTCGTCCTCGGTGAACGAGAGCCCTCCTGCCGTAGCACCCGCCCCGAAGCCGTTGCTGAAGCTGCTTCGTCGCCCGGGGCAGAGGTCGTTGTCGCTGTTGCCGGATCGGGCGGCAGCGAGCCACCCGTCGGCCCTCAATTGCTCCGCGGGTCCCCCAATCTTGGGGGGTTGTTTGTTCCCGCGAAGACGGAACCGGAGCTCCATTTGTAATGGCACCTTGAGTGCCGGTGTCTTGTTCATTGTGGCTGTCGAGGCCTGAACGTGTATGTATTTTCGGCGCGGAGCCGTGTTTTTTCTTCATTTCGAGCACTAAGACTCGCCTGTTGGTTATCTGAACCGCTTCACCGAGCGTGAGTTGCCTCGTGCAAAGGTGACGAGTGAGGTATCCGTATCCCGGAGGAGTAGGAGTCCCTCGGCTCGGTCAGCCTTGGCTGCTTACGTGTACTCCGTCGTTTTCAGGATCCACTTTTGAAGTAGTCGAAGAGCACGAAAGGCATTCTGGCAGAAAAGATTTTTTTTCTTTTTTCGAGGAAAATTTTGACGCAGAGGGGGTTGCCCCCTTCTAGCCCCCGAGGGAGGGTCGGGCTTTGCCGAGGCAAGGCTGACCCTTCCTTGACGACCAGACTTGGTGTGTGAACGAGGTATACGAGCAACTTGAAAGCATCTTAAGGGTAGAAGCGACGTAGCTGTTGGATGTTCCAGGCGTTGCTGTAGACCTCGCCTTGGCTGTTGGCCAGCTTGTACGTTCCGGGCTTCAAGACCTTGGCGATGACGAACGGCCCTTCCCAGGGAGGCGTGAGTTTGTGCCGCCCTCAGGCGTCTTGTCGCAGCCGAAGCACCAGGTCGCCCACCTGGAGGTCTCGGGACCTAACCCCTCGGGCGTGGTAGCGTCGCAGGGACTGCTGGTACCACGCCGAGTGTAGTAAGGCCATGTCCCGAGCCTCCTCCAGCTGGTCCAGTGAGTCTTCTCGGTTGGCTCGGTTGCTTTGGTCGGTGTAGGCCCTCGCCCTCGGGGAACCGTATTCTAGGTCTATGGGCAAGACGGCCTCGGCCCCATAGACTAGAAAGAACGATGTGAAGCCCGTGGCTCGGCTCGGCGTTGTCCTCAGACTCCAGACCACCGAGGGGAGTTCCTTCATCCACCGCTTGCCGAACTTGTTGAGGTCGTTGTAGATCCGAGGCTTGAGTCCTTGCAGGATCATGCCGTTGGCCCGCTCCACTTGCCCATTCATCATGGGGTGTGCCACGGCAGCCCAGTTCACCCAGATGTGGTGATCCTCGCAGAAGTCCAGGAACTTTCTGTCGGTGAACTGGGTACCATTGTCGGTGATGATGGAGTTCGGGACCCCAAAGCGATGGATGATGTTGGTGAAGAACGCCACCGCCTGTTCGGACCTGATGCTGTTTAGGGTTCGGACCTCGATCCACTTGGAGAATTTGTCGATGGTGACCAACAGGTGCGTGTAGCCCCCGGGTTCCTTCTGCAAGGGGCCAACGAGGTCCAGACCCCACACAGCAAACGACCAGGTGACGGGTATGGTCTATAGAGCCTGAGCGGGCAGGTGGGTCTGCCTCGCGTAGAACTGACACCCTTCGCAGGTGTGGACAATTTCAGTAGCGTCGGCCACCGCCGTCGGCCAGTAGAATCCTTGTCGAAAGGCGTTCCCAACGAGGGTTCAAGGTGCTGCGTGATGGCCACAAGCCCCCGAGTGTATCTCTTGCAAGAGCTCCTGGCCTTTGGCGATGGAAATGCATCACTGGAGGATGCCTGAGGGGCTGCGGTGATAGAGCTCCTTCCCATCTCCCAGCAAGACGAAAGACTTGGCGCGCCGCGCCAACCGCTGAGCTTCGGCTTTGTCGAGGGGTAGCTCCCCTCGGTGGAGATATTGCAGGTACAGGGTCTGCCAGCTTTGATTAGGCGTGACCTCGCTCGGTCCCCCCTCGACGCGCAGTACCTCACCCTCAGGGGCCGGGGGTACCTCGGGCTGAGCCGAGGGTACCTCGGACCGTGCCGAGGGTACCTCGGACTGGGCCGAGGGTACCTCAGACTGAGCCGAGGGTGCCTCGGGCGGAGCCGAAGGTGCCTCGGGCTCGGGCGTGTCCTCGGTCTTGACAGAGGGTTGATGCAGGTCTCAGGGGAATACGTCCGGGGGAACTGTTGTTCGTCCCGAGGCTATTTTAGCCAGCTCGTTCGCAGTCTCGTTGTAGCGTCGGGCGATGTGGTTGAGCTCGAGCCCGTAGAACTTGTCTTCCAGGCGCCGAACCTCATCGCAGTAGGCTTCCATCTTCGGGTCACGGCAGTGGGAGTTCTTCATGACTTGGTCGATGATGAGCTGCGAGTCACCGCGAGCGTCGAGGCGTCGGACCCCTAGCTCGACGGCGATTCGCAACCCGTTTACCAGAGCCTCGTACTCTGCCACATTGTTGGACGCCAGGAAGTGGAGGCGTAGCACGTAGCGTAGGTGCTTCCCGAGGGGCGAGACGAAGAGGAGGCCTGCGCCGGCCCCCGTCTTCATCAGCGACCCATCGAAAAACATGGTCCAGAGCTCCGGTTGGATCAGAGCCGTTGGGAGCTGGGTGTCGGCCCATTCAGCCACGAAGTCCGCCAAGACCTGGGACTTGATGGCCTTCCGAGGGGCGAACGAGATCGCCTCGCCCATGATCTCCACCGCCCACTTCGCAATTCCACCCGAGGCCTCCCGGGACTGGATGATCTCTCCCAGGGGAAGGATGACACCACAGTCACCGGATGAGACTCGAAGTAGTGTCGCAACTTCCGCCGTGTCAGGATCATCGCGTACAGCACTTCTGGATTTGTGGGTAGCGGATCTTGGTCTTGGACAGTACCTCACTGATGAAGTAGACTGGCCTCTGGACGGGCAATGCATGCCCTTCTTCTCGTCTCTCAACCACGATCGTGGCGCTAACCACCTGGGTGGTTGCGGCGACGTAGATCAAGAGGGCTTCTCCGGCAGCGGGGGGCACCAAGATGGGCGCGTTCGTGAGGAGCGCCTTTAGGTTCCTGAGGGCTTCCTCGGCCTCGGGAGTCCAAGCGAAGCACTCAGCTTTTCTTAAGAGGCGGTACAGAGGCAGACCTCTTTCGCCGAGGCGGGAGATGAAGCGGCTCAGAGCCGCGAGACATCCCATGACCCTCTGTACGCCTTTCAAGTCCTTGATTGGCCCCATGCTGGTGATGGCTGCAATCTTCTCTGTGTTGGCTTCGATGCCCCGCTCGGAGACGATGAACCCCAAGAGCATGCCTCGGGGGACCCCGAAGACACACTTTTCGGGATTAAGCTTCACGCCTTTTGCCTTGAGACATCAGAATGTCGCTTCAAGGTCGGAAAGGAGGTCGGAGGCCTTCCTCGTCTTGACTACGATATCATCGACGTAGGCCTCGACCGTTCGGCCGATGTGTTCGCCAAACACATGGTTCATGCATCGCTGGTACGTTGCCCCCGCATTCCTCAAACCAAACGGCATTGTAACATAGCAGTACATGCCAAAGGGTGTGATGAATGAAGTCGCGAGCCGGTCGGACTCTTTCATCCTGATCTGGTGATACCCTGAGTAGGCGTCGAGGAAAGACAGGGTTTCGCACCCAGCAGTGGAATCCACGATCTGATCGATGCGAGGCAGAGGGTAGGGAACCCTCGGACATGCTTTGTTTAGACTAGTGTAGTCTACACACATCCGCCATTTCCCCCCTTTCTTTCTCACAAGCACAGGGTTGGCAAGCCATTCGGGATGGAATACCTCTTTGATGAACCCTGCCGCCAGTAGCTTGTGGATCTCTTCACCTATGGCTCTGCGCTTTTCTTCGTCGAATCGGCGCAGAGGTTGCTTCACGGGTCGGGCCCCAGCTCGAATATCCAGAGAGTGCTCGGCGACTTCCCTCGGTATGTCGGGCATGTCTAAGGGACTCCACGCGAAAACGTCGGCGTTCGCGCGGAGAAAGTCGACGAGCACTGCTTCCTATTTGGGGTCGAGCTTGGAACCGATCCAGATCTGCTTGGAGGCGTCGTTGCAGGGGTCGAGAGGGACGGACTTGACCGTCTCCGCTGGTTCGAAGTTGCCGGCGTGGTGCTTCATGTCGGGCGCCTCCCTAGAGAGGTGAAAGTTCCCTTTGACCCGGGAACAGGATCTGGATGTCGCCTAGAGGGGGGGTGAATAGGCGAATAAAACTTATTACTTTAAAACTTAAATTCTTACTCTACTCGAAGACTTAGTACGCAGTGGAGTGAGAAGACTCTTCGAGTAGGTTGCAGCGGAATAGAAGATCCTGTCTCAAAATGTCCTGCACTTCAAATAAAGCTTATACCACAGATAAGTATTGAAGTGCAGATATAATATCGAGTAAGATAGAGAGTCAGGATACAATACAGAGCACACAGACGCAAGGATTTATCCCGAGGTTCGGCCAAGCCTGAAATGCTTGCCTAGTCCTCGTTGGAGTTAGCCACACCTGGGCTTAGAGTCTATTTCAACTCCTTCCTCCGTTTGCTCAGATCCGTCAGTATGACAGATAGAGCCCTTTACTATTGAGTTGGGTTACAACAACACCGTGGCTGCTTACAAACTTCTTGGCAGCACCTCGGTAGAGTAACGATACGCTCAAGACCTTGCTCTAGCTCTTAGCAGCACTTCACCTCTCTCTAAAGGCTTATAGCTGTGCCTTCTACACAAACTATAGAGTTACACACAAGAGGGAGAGCGAGAATTGATTCGAGTGAAGTCTATACTTGTTGGCTGCGCTTGTACTCCTCTTGGAGGCGCCTAGGAGTCCCTTTTATAGACTCAAGGGGCCTAGAGCCGTTGGACTTCATTTGGAAGGCAATATCAGCTTTCTGTCGGGTGGTGCACCGGACAGTCCGGTGCACCACCGGACACTGTCCGGTGCCTGATCTCCTTCCATAAATGGCACAGTCGACCGTTGATAGCCTGAGAGCCGTTGGCTCACCGGACATGTCCGGTGCACACCGAACAGTCCGGTGCCTCCTTCTAGCCGTTGGCTCGGCCATGTGTCCCGCGCAGATCGCGCGGCCGACCGTTGGCCCGGCCGACCGTTGGCTCACCGGACAGTCCGGTGCACACCGGACAGTCCGGTGAATTATAGTCGTACGTCGCCGGTGAATTCCCGAGAGCGGCCAGTTCGCCAGAGTTCAGCCTAGCGTGTAATACCCAAATAATAGGATCTATGAAAATTATAAGAATGGGGAATTATAAAAGATTTATTTGACTACTTGTTTTGTTTTCCTTATCTTTGGTATAATCCAATCATGGGGTCACATTGACTACTAACAATTATATTAAGTAAAGAAAATTGTGCAACATGTTGGCGTTTATTGGTTTGTGCATTTAATAATAGTAATAATAGTAATAAAAATATGTTAAAGCTGAAAATAAGTTTAACCTAATTGGAAATCTGGAGTTCGAAATAGGGATTTGAATTCAGTTTGAATATTTGAATTCAGTTTGAATATTTAAACATTTAAAAAAATAAAGAAAAGGAAACAGAAGACATCTTTTGAGCCGAATCAGCCCTTACTCGGCCCATTCCACTCGCGCTGGCCCAGCTTGATCATTGGCGCTGACAAACGGAGCCAACCTGTCAGCGCTGCGCGGCCAGGCGCGCTTTCTTTTCACTGGCAGGTGGACCGTGGTCGTGTCCGATGCCCTTGTGTGCTGGCTGCCGCATCCGCCGTGACTGACCGGTGGACCTGCGTTTCCCAAACTCGCCTCCACCGACGGCATCAGACTTCAACAGAACCCGTCGCCGCCGCCGCAGGTTGTTAGGATTGAGTTCAGACTCCATGGATTTCGGTGGCGTGGTGATCCAATGAACCGGCCCCTAGTCTCCTAGATTCATCCGCCCTGGGATATATAGTCACGGATGTGTGTACACCTGGGAACCCAAGCCACCTTCCTCTGAGAGCCTCCATCGTCGGCCTTCACATTCTCTAGCAATGAAGCCTCGGTTTGGATTCCAGAGGTGGCGACATGCTATGTGAGTGATGTGCGAGGTTGATGTCGAACGAAGGAATGCACGGGTGGGCCCTCGCGGACAGGTTTATCGCTGCCCTCTCCACTGGATTCTGCGACAATCTCGCCCAACCGCCCGGTCGACCTTCGCGCCGCCAACGCTGCCTTTGGAAACAACGTAGCCACCGCTCCTACCTCGTGTTCCTAGTGCACCGTGGGCGGAATCCGACTTCGGGTGTCGCTGCGGCATCTGCAACCAGCAAGGGAGAGAGATAGAGGAGGGTCTCGCTGTAGCTCCTGGGGATGGAGTAACCGCCTACGCGAGGAGTTCTGCGGGCGCAGTCTATTCATCGCCAGGGGAGGGACCTCGACACCGTGCACTCTGGGCGGTCATCGCCATCGTTTCTCCAGTTCAGGTATGGGCTGCTCGCTGTGCCTTCCACACCATTTAGCGTAGCCAGGCGATTTCTGCGTAACCAAGGGAAGTTTGGGGGAGACCAGCAACGTCTCCATCGCGGCCAATGGTGTTGGCCGTCCTGGGTGCAGCTGAAAGGGAGAGAGGGGTGGAAGACGACCCCATGTCCGTTGGTTTTCTGATGAGCGGTGGAGATCTGGCCTGGAGCACGATCGGCCAGGAAGTATGGCTGGCCGTCGGATGGGATCTAGACAGCGTAGATTAAAGCTGGGATGTCAATTTGTCTGGGTCAATATGATTCGTCTGATCTCGATCCTGCGCGTTAGGATTGATCTCAACTGTTTAAAACCTGGGTCGTTGATCTCGCATCTTGTGGCTACGGCTGGATACCGGTTGGCGGATAGGCCTGATCTAATCCACGCCACCGGTTGATAATCCAACGGCTAGATCGCCCTCGATACCCCTTCGGCTGCGACACTTTGCATAAGAGCCCCTCAAGTTTACTCGATTGAACCCGCAGTCCTTCCCTGGGTTTGCCTGAGTCTTGGATCCTTTTACATCAGAGCCTCTGACCTATTATGTATTTGAGGCATAGTCCAGAGACTTATAAATTGAATAAATAAATATAGAAATGAATTTCTAATGTAAAAATAAATACTAGGACTTGTTTAATTCATATAAAATTCATATTAAGTCCAAATGAGTCCATTCCCGTTCTTATAATTTTATAATATTATTTTTTATCAAATAGTGCCACTGATTTGACATGAAAGCCACTTTAAAATTTATTTTCTAATCAATCTTATATCAAATACATAAAACCTTAAGACATTCGTATCTCCTTCGTTTTAAATCCGATTTGATCCGTTCAAGTTTCGTTAGTATCGTAGCAGCACGTAGATCATTATTATTCAGTTTGTACTTATGTTTGGTGCGATGTTAATTTTATCTATACCATGTTTGTTTGTATTGCTACGACTAGAGCGAGGACGCGTGTCATCTGAAAAGCAAGTTGGTACCTGGAATCTCAAGTGCCAGGCAAGTTGTGCCCTTGATTCACTTTTGTTACCCAATAATGTTCTTTATAATCATTTACCATGCATAGGTTTAATTTTGATGGGACCCGATAGGTCACCCTAGATTGTTTATCTCATTACCTTGTTTACCCCTGAATCATATGGGTAGTTATGCTATTGCTTTACATGGTTTTGGGTTAATATTTTATTATTATCCATGTTCCAGTTATTTTGTTATTTTATTTATGTTCATGTCAAGATCATTATGTTATTGTTAATTGGAACATGGAGCTTAACTTGAGAAACACGTGCCACCACAAGGGAGGAATGGGACCCCTTAGCTGACTAATTAGGAAAGCTAGTGGAAGACTACCTTACCCGAAAGGGGCAAGGGCAGTAGGGGAGTGGTCAGTGTAGGGAGGTCCTTGGTTGATTTTGCTGCGATGGCGGTCAGACAAGAACCCTGCATTGGAGCTTCCCATAAACTGTAGCGGGTTTTCGGAAGCTAGTGGAACTTTGTAAAGGCCTCGTAGTGGATCCCTAGCCATTCACCTCGGTAGTGTCTAAGGGCCTAGCTAACCCTGGCGACATGGGAAACACGACTTATGGGTAAAGGGTACAACCTCTGCAGAGTGTAAAACTGGTATACTAGCCGAGCTCACGGTCATGAGCGGCTCAGGACTCTCCGATGATTAAATTATGGAACCTAAACTCAATTTGTCATTTGCATTTGCATGGGATCTGTTATTAATTTTGTTCTATTATTTTATTATGGTTTGGTATTCACTTACACTTAGTAACTGCTAATAAAATTTGACCAACTACTTAAAAGCAATGCTCAGCTTTAACCTCTATTGTTGATCAGCCTTACACTTCATGATCTCCCACCTTTGGTGAGTTCATGTCACATTATTCCCCACAACTTGTTGAGCGATGAACATGTGTGAGCTCACCCTTGCTGTCTCACACCCCCCCACAGGAGAAGAACAGGTGGTTTCAAGTGGAGTCAAGTACCGAGGCATCCGACTTGATCATGGTGGCGTTTCTCAGTTGACATTGGCGCCGACGATCCTTAGTTCGTGTTATATTTATCTTTTATTTTTGTAAGTCTTCCGCTATGTAATAAATACTCTGATTATTGTGACATTTATCTCTATGCACTCTGTTATTATATATGTTGTCTTCTTGGCGCATGTATGAGATGCACCTGACTTTGTTCCTTAAAGCCGGGTGTGACAGAAGTGGTATCAGAGGCAAATGTTGACTGTAGGACGAAACCTAGATAGAAATGGACAAACCCTTACCTACTTACCTTACTCTGATTCATTCTATACTTATCTCATCCTGATCCTGTCTCACCTTTTGCTGTCATACTCTGATTACTCTTATCTTTTCTACTCTAAGACAAGATAGATTTCACACCTTGGAATCCTACATTTATGACTTTTCTAAGAGATAGGAGGCCTAGGACAAAAAAATCAAAACTATTTTCTCTATTTAAAAATGTTGGTTGGTTGTTCTGATGATAAATGTTTGATTTGCTTCTTTGATTGATTGAAACATTATAGTTGGGCATCTTAGCATGTACCACCATAAGGTAATGTAATAGCGATAGTAGGTGACACACTAATCTACTTAGCTAATAAATCCCCCACAATAACATTTCTCGTAATTACTCGCCTTGTCTACAATTCTTCCTTTCTTACCCTGTGTTCTAACCCAGATGGGCTACCCCTATAGTGTTAGAAGAGAGCACTATAACGTGATCCTTGGTATGTCATGGTTAAGAAAGGTAAAGGCAGTTTATACACTGTGCTAAAGGAACCGTAGAACTTACCAGTTCCAAAGGACAAAGTTTTGAAGTTGAAGTTGCAGTAACTACCACCATCAGACTAGCGGCATTCTTAGTAGATGAGAAGTTTTTGGGTGACAACATCCGTGCAGTTAGGGATTTTCCGGATGTCTTTCCAGAGGAGTTACCAGGGATGCCACCAGATAGGGAAGTTGAGTTTGTAATTGATCTTCTACCTGGAACTGCCCCTATTTCTAAACGGACATACAGGATGTCCGTAGAAGAACCAAAGGAACTTAAGAAATAGTTAACGGAATTACAAGAGGCTGGATACATTCGTCCGAATTCTTCACCTTGTGGAGCGCCGGTTCTATTTGTACAGAAGAGAGAAGGATCGCAAGGGATGTGTGTGGATTATAGGTCCCTTAACAATGTCACTATGAAGAACAAGTGTCCATTACCCCGTATTGAGGATTTACTCAGATGAGAGGTGTCGAAGATTGATCTCTGACCGGGTTATCACCAAATGAAGATTAGGCCATCGGATATTCCCAAGACGAATTTCTCGACCCGATATGGTTTATATGAGTTTACCGTTATGTCATTTGGACCAACTAATGCACCAACCTATTATATGGATCTGAAGAATAAGGTGTTTATGGAGTATTTGGACAGTTTCGTCATAGTATTTATCGACGATATTTTTGTTTCAAGAGTGATAGTGATCATGAGGAACATCTGAGATTGGTGCTACAAAAGCTACGAGATAATCAACTCTACGCCAAGTACAGTAAATGCGAGTTCTGGATTGACGAGGTGTCATTCCTTGGATATATCATGGAGGAATATCAGTGGATTCTGCTAAAGTCAAGGAGATAGTGGTGTGAAGCATACCCACTATAGTTACTGAGGTCCGAAGTTTCTTGGGACTTGCAGGATATTATCGGAGATTTATTAAAGGATTTTCTAAAGATCGCTAAGCCTACGACCTCGCTTCTGGAGAAGGGAAGAGAATTTAAGTGGGACGAGAAATGCCAAGAAAGCTTGGATCAATTAAAGAAAAGATTGATGTCACCACCAGTGTTGGTTATGCCAGATCTACAGAAGGGATTTGACATTTATTGTGATGCATGTGGCCAAGGCTTAGGATGTGTGCTCATGCAAGAAGGACATGTGATCGCCTATGCATCTCGTCAGTTGCGGAAACATGAGTTGAACTACCCCACGCATGACTTAGAACTGGCAGTCGTTGTGCATGCGCTTAAGATTTGGAGACATTATATTATGGGAACCAAGTGTCAAGTATATACGGATCATAAGAGTTTGAAGTATATATTCACTCAGAAGGATCTCAACCTTAGGCAACACTATTTGATGGAGCTTATTAAGGACTATGATTTGGAAATTCACTATCACCCGGGCAAGGCAAATTTGGTTGCAGATGCCTTGAGTCGAAAGGAGCATGTTCATTCAGCTGTTGTTGCCCAGCTACCCGATGAGATTGTTGAGGATTTTAGGAGACTTAACCTGGGATAGTCGCTCACACTGAAGGAGTTACTATTGATGTGGAACCTACCTTGGAGCAAGAAATCCACAAAGGACAAGTTGATGATGCTAAAATACAAGAGATTAAGGATCTGATTACTGAAGGTCGAGGTCCAAAATTCACGGAAGATGAGCAAGGCACCATATGGTTCAAGGACAGGATATGTGTTCCGGAGATTGAAAGCCTTCGTGAGACTATTTTAAAGGAGGCCCATGACTCAGATTATTCTGTTCATCCTGGTAGCACTAAGATGTACCAGGATTTGAAGCAGAAGTATTGGTGGTATGGATTAAAGAGAGATGTGGCTGCACATGTGGTTATGTGCGATGTGTGCTAAGGAGTGAAGGCTGAACACCAGAGGCTAGCTGGACTACTGCACCCACTAAAGATACCTGAATGGAAGGTGGAAAAGATTGGTATGGACTTCATTACTGGATTGCCTCGCACCTCGAAAAGATATGATTCTATATGGGTTATTGTGGATAGACTGACCAAAGTGGCTCGTTTCATTCCGGTCAAGACTACTTATAAGGTATCTCAATTAGTAGAGTGATATATGGCTCGGATTATGTCTCTACACGGTGTACCGAAGAAGATCGTTTCGGATAGAGGATCACAATTTACCTTCAGATTTTGGAAAAGTTTTCATGAGAATATGGATACAAAGATGAATTTTAGTTCGTCCTACCATCCTCAGACTAATGGACAGACTGAAAGGACTAATCAAGTATTGGAGGATATGTTGAGAGCTTGTGCCCTTCAGCGTGGTAGTAGTTGGGACAAGAGTCTACCTTATGCTGAGTTCTCATATAATAATAGTTACTAGGCCAGTCTGAAGATGTCACAGTTCGAGACTCTGTATGTCAGGAAATGCAGGACTCCTCTATATTGGGATAAGACTAGAGGAAGACAATTCTTTGGACCTGAACTTATTCAAGGGGCAGAAGAACAAGTTTGTATAATTCGAGAGAATTCGAGGGTAGCTCAAACTAGGCAAAAGAGCTATGCTGATAATAGAAGAAGACCACTAGAGTTTGAGGAAGGTGATCATGTGTACTTCAAGGTGTCACCACTTCGTGGAATGAGGAGATTTAAAGTCAAGAGTAAATTGTCCCCTCGCTTTACTGGACCATTCTAAGTTTTTAGGCAAGTTGGAGAGATGACCTATCAACTCGAGCTACCTGATAATCTATCTTATGTGCATTCCATGTGTCTCAACTTAAGAAGTGTCTCCGTGTCCCTAAGAAACAGTTACCAATGGAAGAGCTCGGTGTTCAGGGAGATTTGACTTACACGGAGTATACTATCAAGATTCTTGATACATTGACTCGAGTTACAAGGAATAAAGTGACAAAGATGTGCAAAGTGCAATGTAGTCACCATGGAGAAGATGAAGCGACATAGGAAAGAGAAGAAGAGCTCATATAGATTTTCCCCATCCTTTCCCTAGTCCTTCCTAAATCTCGAGGACGAGATTCTTGTTAAGGGGGGTAGGATTTGTAATACCCAAATAATAGGATCTATGAAAATTATAAGAATGGGGAATTATAAAAGATTTATTTGACTACTTGTTTTGTTTTCCTTATCTTTGGTATAATCCAATCATGGGGTCACATTGACTACTAACAATTATATTAAGTAAAGAAAATTGTGCAACATGTTGGCGTTTATTGGTTTGTGCATTTAATAATAGTAATAATAGTAATAAAAATATGTTAAAGCTGAAAATAAGTTTAACCTAATTGGAAATCTGGAGTTCAAAATAGGGATTTGAATTCAGTTTGAATATTTGAATTCAGTTTGAATATTTAAACATTTAAAAAAATAAAGAAAAGGAAACAGAAGACATCTTTTGAGCCGAATCAGCCCTTACTCGGCCCATTCCACTCGCGCTGGCCCAGCTTGATCATTGGCGCTGACAAACGGAGCCAACCTGTCAGCGCTGCGCGGCCAGGCGCGCTTTCTTTTCGCTGGCAGGTGGACCACGGTCGTGTCCGATGCCCTTGTGTGCTGGCTGCCGCATCCGCCGTGACTGACCGGTGGACCTGCGTTTCCTAGACTCGCCTCCACCGACGGCATCAGACTTCAACAAAACCCGTCGCCGCCGTCGCAGGTTGTTAGGATTGAGTTCGGACTCCATGGATTTCGGTGGCGTGGTGATCCAATGAACCGGCCCCTAGTCTCCTAGATTCATCCGCCCTGGGATATATAGTCACGGATGTGTGTACACCTGGGAACCCAAGCCACCTTCCTTTGAGAGCCTCCATCGTCGGCCTTCACATTCTCTAGCAATGAAGCCTCGGTTTGGATTCCAGAGGTGGCGACATGCTATGTAAGTGATGTGCGAGGTTGATGCCGAACGAAGGAATGCACGGGTGGGCCCTCGCGGACAGGTTTATCGCTGCCCTCTCCACTGGATTCTGCGACAATCTCGCCCAACCGCCCGGCCGACCTTCGCGCCGCCAACGCTGCCTTTGGAAACAACGTAGCCACCGCTCCTACCTCGTGTTCCCAGTGCACCGTGGGCGGAATCCGACTTTGGGTGTCGCTGCGGCGTCTGCAACCAGCAAGGGAGAGAGATAGAGGAGGGTCTCGCTGTAGCTCCTGGGGATGGAGTAACCGCCTATGCGAGGAGTTCTGCGGGCGCAGTCTATTCATCGCCAGGGGAGGGACCTCGACACCGTGCACTCTGGGCGGTCATCGCCATCGTTTCTCCAGTTCAGGTATGGGCTGCTCGCTGTGCCTTCCACACCATTTAGCGTAGCCAGGCGATTTCTGCGTAACCAAGGGAAGTTTGGGGGAGACCAGCAACGTCTCCATCGCGGCCAATGGTGTTGGCCGTCCTGGGTGCAGCTGAAAGGGAGAGAGGGGTGGAAGACGACCCCATGTCCGTTGGTTTTCTGATGAGCGGTGGAGATCTGGCCTGGAGCACGCTCGGCCAGGAAGTATGGCTGGCCGTCGGATGGGATCTAGACAGCGTAGATTAAAGCTGGGATGTCAATTTGTCCGGGTCAATATGATTCGTCTGATCTCGATCCTGCGCGTTAGGATCGATCTCAACTGTTTAAAACCTGGGCCGTTGATCTCGCATCTTGTGGCTACGGCTGGATACCGGTTGGCGGATAGGCCTGATCTAATCCACGCCACCGGTTGATAATCCAACGGCCAGATCGCCCTCGATACCCCTTCGGCTGCGACACTTTGCATAAGAGCCCCTCAAGTTTACTCGATTGAACCCGCAGTCCTTCCCTGGGTTTGCCTGAGTCTTGGATCCTTTTACATCAGAGCCCCTGACCTATTATGTATTTGAGGCATAGTCCAGAGACTTATAAATTGAATAAATAAATATAGAAATGAATTTCTAATGTAAAAATAAATACTAGGACTTGTTTAATTCATATAAAATTCATATTAAGTCCAAATGAGTCCATTCCAGTTCTTATAATTTTATAATATTATTTTTTATCAAATAGTGCCACTGATTTGACATGAAAGCCACTTTAAAATTTATTTTCTAATCAATCTTATATCAAATACATAAAACCTTAAGAAATTCGTATCTCCTTCGTTTTAAATCCGATTTGATCCGTTCAAGTTTCGTTAGTATCGTAGCAGCACGTAGATCATTATTATTCAGTTTGTACTTATGTTTGGTGTGATGTTAATTTTATCTATACCATGTTTGTTTGTATTGCTACGACTAGAGCGAGGACGCGTGTCATCTGAAAAGCAAGTTGGTACCTGGAATCTCAAGTGCCAGGCAAGTTGTGCCCTTGATTCACTTTTGTTACCCAATAATGTTCTTTATAATCATTTACCATGCATAGGTTTAATTTTGATGGGACCCGATAGGTCACCCTAGATTGTTTATCTCATTACCTTGTTTACCCCTGAATCATATGGGTAGTTATGCTATTGCTTTACATGGTTTTGGGTTAATATTTTATTATTATCCATGTTCCAGTTATTTTGTTATTTTATTTATGTTCATGTCAAGATCATTATGCTATTGTTAATTGGAACATGGAGCTTAACTTGAGAAACACGTGCCACCACAAGGGAGGAATGGGACCCCTTGGCTGACTAATTAGGAAAGCTAGTGGAAGACTACCTTACCCGAAAGGGGCAAGGGCAGTAGGGGAGTGGTCAGTGTAGGGAGGTCCTTGGTTGATTTTGCTGCGATGGCGGTCAGACAAGAACCCTGCATTGGAGCTTCCCATAAACTGTAGCGGGTTTTTGGAAGCTAGTGGAACTTTGTAAAGGCCTCGTAGTGGATCCCTAGCCATTCACCTCGGTAGTGTCTAAGGGCCTAGCTAACCCTGGCGACATGGGAAACACGACTTGTGGGTAAAGGGTACAACCTCTGCAGAGTGTAAAACTGGTATACTAGCCGAGCTCACGGTCATGAGCGGCTCAGGACTCTCCGATGATTAAATTATGGAACCTAAACTCAATTTGTCATTTGCATTTGCATGGGATCTGTTATTAATTTTGTTCTATTATTTTATTATGGTTTGGTATTCACTTACACTTAGTAACTGCTAATAAAATTTGACCAACTACTTAAAAGCAATGCTCAGCTTTAACCTCTATTGTTGATCAGCCTTACACTTCATGATCTCCCACCTTTGGTGAGTTCATGTCACATTATTCCCCACAACTTGTTGAGCGATGAACATGTGTGAGCTCACCCTTGCTGTCTCACACCCCCCCACAGGAGAAGAACAGGTGGTTTCAAGTGGAGTCAAGTACCGAGGCATCCGACTTGATCATGGTGGCGTTTCTCAGTTGACATTGGCGCCGACGATCCTTAGTTCGTGTTATATTTATCTTTTATTTTTGTAAGTCTTCCGCTATGTAATAAATACTCTGATTATTGTGACATTAATCTCTATGCACTCTGTTATTATATATGTTGTCTTCTTGGCGCATGTATGAGATGCACCTGGCTTTGTTCCTTAAAGCCGGGTGTGACATAGCGCACCGGACACTGTCCGGTGCACCACCGGACACTGTCCGGTGCTCCACCGGACAGTCCGGTGAACCCAGACTGAGCAGACTTTGGCTGAACTTAGCCATCTCTTCTCCAACTCGATTTATTCTGTTTCCAGCACTTAGACACAATACATTAGTCTCTAAAACAATGTACTAAGTCTGAGAAACATACCTTCTCTTAATTATAGCATTTCACATGCTCGAGCTTTGATGTTGGACTCATAAATCATCAAGTCGGCTTGACTTGATCTAGATTGACGTTTCTTGGCTCCAACATCCTGCAAAGGTCACATAGAACATCTCCAAACATAGGAACAACCCAAACTAAAGATCAAGGTGAACTTAGCTCTTTTGGGCTGCTTCCCGTTCTGGTTTTGACACTTGTTCTCCTTCTAGTGACCTTGATCTCCTTCTTAGAGCTTGATCTTGAGCCTTATGACTTACACCACATAACTGTAGATGTTACCTCATTGGCTGTAAGTCACGTCCTTATGTAGTGATCCTTGATGTGCCGTAGCTATTCTCAACTCGATCACCCTTGACTTTGCAAGCCTTCTTCTTCACCCTTGGCTTTGGGTTCCTCAGCCTCCTTGACCTTCTCCCGTGCACTTGGTACCTCGAAGCTCTTCTTGCCTCCGTCCTTGGCTTGATCAGTTGTCTCCGAGCTACGCACCCGAGTCTCACTTTATGCAATGTCCATCTTACTTGTGATGTCCATTATGTATCCATAATCCAGTTCTTGGACAATCACATTTGTTCACTTGTGTTGAACCCTGTTAGCTTTACCTTAAGCACTTGTTCAACACTTAGTACACTGTTAGTCCTTTAATTGAGTTGTCATCCAAACACCAAAACTCACAAGAGAGCTTTCAATCTCCCCCTTTTTGGTGATTGATGGCAACACAATTAAAGCTTACATAAGAATAAGATTTGAAGCACAAATTTTCAATTCTAAGTTTAGAGAATGCTCCCCCTAAATATGTGCTTACTTCAAAAACATAATCTTGACCTTAGACACAAATTTGCACATACTTAGGCAATTCGAAACATTTATACACCTTAGCACTTTTTAGGATGCATTGTGTCAAGAATCAAACCATGATACTATGCACATAATCAAACACACAAATGCACATAATCAAAGTTAAACACCATTCAAATTAGTGGATATATCACAGGAATATCAACCTACCACTATTCACCATTAAGATACTAATTTACACAGGTTTTTGATGTGGAAAAACTTCGTGTTGGGTGGTAATCCTTCTAAAGATTGAGTTTGACTTCTCTCCTTCCTTGACGAGGTTGATCTTTTCTTCTCCAGTCTTGGTCTCTTTAATTTGAGGTTAGTGTATATCATCGAAGTTGGGTGATATAGTTAAGATAGATATGGGTGAGATAGACTACAAGATGTAGGTTAAAAGTTTGTTTGTTGTTAGGTGGGAATAGAGAGGTTATACCATTCATCATGGTTCTATGGGTTGGGTTAGCTCATGGTTGAGTTGATCCAATGTGCTAAGTTAAGTTAATACATGGCTAGTAGGGTCTAATCTCTTCTACTAGTGTCATTAATCTGTTTAAGTGGACCACATTAGGTTAGATAACATTAGACCACACTAGCTCAGGTCACATTAGGTAAGATAAGATCTAGATTAGATTGGATGTGACTAGATTAGACTAGTTTAGGTTAGATAGGTCCAACAGGGTAGAATATGTATTATTAAGATATGTTAGAATCTTTTGAGATTAGTTAGATATGGTATGACAAGATAGAATCTCTTCAAGATAAGATGAATTTATTAAGGTAAGAAGAATCTTTTAAGATGAGGTGGATCTAGTAAGATAAGAGAGAATCTTATAAGATACGATGAATTTATTAAGATATGGAAGAGTCTTTTAAGATTAGAGGGATCTCTATGAGATAGATACATTTTAATGGAGGATAATCTAAATTGCTTAGTTTTCTTATGAATTCTATTTAAGCCTATACGTATATGCAGATGTAATTGTGGACATTACTCCACAACCCATCACACTCAATCAAAGATCCAAACCAGACAAGTATCATAAGAACAAGCATTCAAGCATATAGATACTTACAAAAATAGTTTTGTTTTTGTTCCTAAGATTAGGTCTCCTATTCTTAAAGTCACTTTAGGTACAAGATTTCAAAGTGTGAAATCCACATTTGTCTTTAGAAGAAAAAGGTAAGAGTAATCAGAGTAAAGTGGAAATAGATGAGAAAAGCTTAAGAAAAGTTTAGAAAGGATCAGAGTAGCAAAGGTAAGTAAGTATTGGTTGTCCAGTTCTATCTAGGTTTCGTCCTATAGTCAACATTCCTCTGATACCACTTCTGTCACACCCGGGTTTCGGGGCACCAAGACCCGGGCGCAAACATAATCACCAGGTGTGCTGGGACCAAGTTTCACACATATGATGAATCATGGCACAGGATCGAATGTCACATCTTTACTATATAACAGGAGTTCTTTACAAAATAAATAATTACATTATAAGGAGACAACGGTCCAGCAACCCGAAGTTGACTGGGAGACGACGGCCTAGACCTCTCACGAACACATTGCAGCATCCTCCAAGCGCCTCATCCTGTGGTACCTGTTCTTGACCTGTGGGGGGTGTGAGACAGCAAGAGTGAGCTCACATACGTTCATAGCTCAACAAGTTGTGGGGAATAATGTGCATGAACTCGCCAAAGGTGGGAGCTCACGTGAAGTGTAAGGCTTACCAAAGGAGATGGTTAGAGCTGAGCATTGCTTTTAAAGTTGGTCAAAATTTATTAGTAGTTACTAATTATAAGTAAATACCAACCCAATTAAATAGTAGAACAAAAGTAACAACATCACCTGCGATACAATGCATATGACAAATTGAATTTAGTTCCATAAATTAATCATGTGAGGGTCCGAGCTGCTCTTGACCGTGAGCACGGCTGATATACCAGTTTTACACTCTGCAGAGGTTGCGCATCTTTACCCACAAGTCATGTTACCCATCTGCCAAGGGATCGCGACTTCCCATACACCTCTACCGAGGAGGCGAGGCAGGGTAACACTACGAGGCCTTTACAAAGTTCCACTAGCTTCAGAAAACCCGCTACAGTTTATAGGAAGCTCCAATGCAGGGTTCTTGCCTGACCGCCATCGCAGCAAAATCAACCAAGGACCTCCCTACACTGACCACTCCCCTACTGCCCTTGCCCCGTTCGGGTAAGGTAGTCTTCCACTAGCTTTCCTAATTAATCAGCCAAGGGCGTCCCATTAAACCCTTGTGGTAGCACTGTTTTCCCGGGTGGTCGCTCCATGTTCCAATTAACATAATGATCTTATCATGAACAGTAATAATAAACAGATAATAAAAGTGTGATCATGAATAATGTATCTTCATACCCAAAACCACATAAAGCACTAGCAAGTACTACCCAGAAATTCAGTGGTGAACAAGGTATAAAGATAATCAAACTAGGGTAACCTATTGGGTCCCATCAAAATTAACCTATGCAGATCATTATGATTAATCAGAACATGGCTGGGTAAAAAGAAGTGATCAAGGGCACAACTTGCCTGGGACTTGAGATTTACAGGTACCAGGATGATCTTCAGATGACACGTGTCCTCACGCTAGTCGTAGCATTACAAACAAACAGTGTATAGGCAAAATTAACATTACACCAAACATAAGAATACATTGCATAATAATAATCTACGCGCCATAACGAGATCGTAGAAACAAGAACCACTAAATTCGGAGCTACGGATATTGAGTTATGAATTTCTGAAACAATTAGCACCTAGAATAGATTAATTCAATTGAGCAATTTTAATTCAAGTTTCATGGTTAAACAGTGTTACTAGTTGATGAAGAATATTAAAACAAAATTAATGTCTCTGGAATGACTCAATTTGGAGTTAAAATGAATTTAATATGAATTATACAAGTTTCTAGAATTATTTTTGTATTAAAAATCAATTTTTATAATTATTTCACTATTTTTACTACTCTCTAGACTGGGCGCCAATTTCTGGAAAATGCAGGGGCTCTGGCGCAATTGTCTAAGACTCAGGCGAACCCTTTACGGACGGCGGGTTGATAATCAATAATGTCAGGGGTTCTTTTACAAAACAGGCTCGACGAAGGGGTACGGGCCGATCTCGGCCGTTGGATTAGAGTTGGACGCACGAGATTAAATCAAGACCTCGCTGAACCCGTATGTAATCTGAGCACTCAGATCCAGAATCAACGGATCAGATTTAATATGTCCGAGCTTGAGTTCCGGGCGCCAGATCTCGATCGGACGGCCCACGACTCATCACACTATCGTCCAACCGGAGCCGTTGATCACAAGATCAACGCCCCGCGCCTTTTCTTCTTCATGCCGCAACCAGGCGGCGGCGCGCTTCTAACCCAGCGGCGCACCCGCTGGAGCCAGGTGCTCCAGACCCCTGGTGTTCGATTGTAGAGTTCGCAAGGTGCTACTCGACGCTAAGTTAATGGCGGATCAGTAGAGGAGGTTCTCACCGGCGGAAACGACATGCAGAGGCCTGCCCACGGAGGGTTTGTGGTCCACGGCGGAGCTGGATTTCTGGCTAGGAATTCACGTGTACCCGCTACACCATGGTGCCCAATATAACCATGAAATCATGCGGCGTGGTAGATCGAACATCTTTGAACAAAACCCGGTCACCATACGACGACGAGGGGAAGAAACGGCCGCGGCGGGGCTCCCTGTGCTGTGCTCTCACCGAGGTTAGGTTACCAGCAATGGGGAAGAGGGATGGGGAAGCCCGTGATTATTTTATAGGGCCAGGGCGAGTCCGCCGAGGAGATTGGGGCGACGCGGATTCCAGGGCGAATCCGCTGTGAGGCTTGCGCGCGGCACATGCAAGATACAACAACCTGGCGAGGATTGGCAAGCAGCGGCGAATTCGGTTAGCCGCCGCGGTTTCTGTTTTGATCTCGTCGAGGTTGCAGGGACAGCCGTTGTGTGGGACCCACATGGCAGGGGAGTCCGAGATTCCGTTGAAGTGCTCCATGCGGCGGCGAGGGATCCGCGCAGCGCTGTTATGGTCCTGAGTCCGGTACAAGGGAGGGAGACGTAGCTGACAGACGAGCCCCACACACCAGTGTAACCAAGATGCACGCAGTATAGGGGAGGGGAGTTGGGCCGCGCGGGATGAGATGGTGAAGATGGGCCGACCAGGGAGGAAGGAAGATGGCCCAAGTGCGGGTTTCTTCTATTCTTTTCTTTTTTTTCTTTTTCTTTTCTTTTCTCTATTTCCAATTTGAATTATCCAAACCAAATTCAAATTCATGTTTTGAACTTTCAATTTTACAAATATAAAACTCATCCCTAATGAAGTTATAACATCCACTATTTTCATTAATATTATTTTTTTCCTTCTATCCCATTTATTTCCGTTTTCCGTTTTCAAATTCTAATTTCCGAATTTAACCTGTCTCACAAATTTGAATACAAAGTGCAACAGTACAATAACTTCAGAATGAGATGCATAACTTCATATTTATTTATTTGATATTTGACTACTTTAATTCCCATCATTGAGTATGCTAAAAAAAGAATTCATGAAAAAAAAAACACTCACTTATTTAATTATCTATTCATTTTATTTTATTATTTTTTATACCAATTTTGGGCTTTACACCCAAGTCTTGATTGCTCCATTTCTTGCACATCTTCTCTTTTCCATCTAGAGACTATACAAGATTGCTCAAGAAACAGTTAGTCTCAAAAGACACAAGTTATGTGTGCTCCCCCTCAAGTTGTGCATCAAGTATTTGAATGACTTGCACTTTGCATAGTCTAGCTTCCTTAGAACTAGAGGGGATCACCACATACCTTGGTCAAGGCATACTCTATCACGTTCATCACACAAAGATGCCAATTTGAATATTAAATGAAAAGCCACTTAACACCAATTGAAGGCTAAATGAAAGGTTGACTAAATACAACAATGCATGCCTCAGTGGCACCTAAGCCAATTGAATACTCACAGGAAGTATAACATTTACACGCAACTTAGACATACTTAACTATCATTGCATCACATATACTAATTGAAAAAACAACATGATCATGTCTAAGCACATCATAGTTAAGAAGATCAAAAGAAACATCATTTTAAGGCATAAGTCTCCTAAGCCACGATGCTACCAATGAAATGCAAGAACACAGCTATGATCACTATCAATGGAACTTCAAGATATTCAATAAAATTGCACAGTTCCATTTTCCATACCTTTGCCTTTATGATAGCACTTGTTATCACCAATTCAGGGCTCCTTTTGCTCATGCACCTCATAGCTCAAAAGGGCACGACATGGATTTGAAATTCACACAGTACCAAACTAGGGTAATCATGTGAACATGAACTAAACAAAATGTCATAATTGCACATAGCATGACTTACAAAAAGTTACAGGTTTATCCATATATACCAAGAGAGTTAATCGTTGTGGATATAACAAATGAAAGAGCTACCCATGAATGATTCAAAAGATATATCCTATATAGCACCAGTCATGATTTAGCAAACATCATTATGATTCATTTAACACAGGCAATCATAAAGCATAAGTACTCCCAAGACAGGTAGCACAACAAGCCAACTTAAGAGCAATACTAAATTGCAATTATGTACTTAAAATACACGGGTACCATCCTTTGGAGAGCAAGTTGTAGATTCTCATCAAAGTCCTTTACTTGATTCACCAATAATGATTCAGGACCTATACACCTTATTTCACTTGAGATGAACATGGGATTAGTGTTTCACAATAATTCAACCTTGGGTTAATAAACACCAAAACAATTAACAGCTTAAGCATAGAGTTTTAGATAACCGTCTTAAGCTCTCCCATGGTCTCCAGTCCATCTCAAAGCACCTGCATGGTCTAGTTAGCACAGTTTGGTACCCATCTCGGGATGGGTCCATAATGATCATCTAAATGTGCTTTTGGTACCCAAATTGCCTTTGTGCTAGTTCTAGGTGATCTCGTTATAGATCTAGCACAAGTGTATGATTTGGGTCTCCTACGCGAATAAGACTTGTAGCAGAAGCGTCGCTCAACCTGACATGACGCTTGTTGTGTGTCATTTTCCTTGGTGAGGGTCACCTTTGAGGATGCACATCCTTGATTCTTCATGACCGGACATGAAGTGATCGTGTGGTCCTTATTGTTGCATCCAAAGCAACTCCTTGTCCCTTCATTCTTTTCTTTGTACGGACAAGACGCGATGAGGTGGCCTAACTTCTTGCACTTGAAATACCTCCTTTTCCTTTTCCCTTTTTGTACTTGAATGACATGGAGAGAAGGTCAGTGCAAACAACATGATTAATTGAATCTTTACCTTTTTCCAAGCTCATGTTGATTTCTTCATCTTTAGGAACATTTTTCTTATTGAGCTTGACACTTGCTGCAGTTTTTCCTTTCTCAAGCTTCTTCACCACGCGCCCGTGGATATCTTGAGAGAGTTGAGCAATGTGTCTTCTCCTCAGTTGTCTTTGCTTCTTGTTCCCACACAATTTCTTTTGTGACCCTGCAGCTTGATGCTTATTCAAACATTGACTTTCTTTTGAACAACAGGGGTTAGCACATGGTGATGAATTATCTAAATGTGTACTTGTGCAAGAATGAAGTTCACATGAATTTAAGTTCGTAATTACGACCTCATGAGCAACTTCAAGCATGATATGTCTATCCAAGAGATTATCATGATAACAAGACAATAAGTCATATTTTTCAGTAAGAGCAAGGTTATCATGACTTAACAATTCTACTTGATTCCTAAGCATGGAATCTTCAATTTTAAGTTGAGCAGCATTAGATAATACATCATGATTATTTCTTTGCTCAATTAAAATCGATTTATACCGTTGGACCAAATTCCCATGAGAGTACTTTAGCTCCTCATGTTCTTTGGTCATCTTCACCAGGCTGTCGTTGGTTTTGATGAGAGTCTCCTCTAGCCTGAGAAGCGTCTCGCCTTGTTCCTTGTTTCTTCTCAACAACTTAACCAAGAGAGCTTTGTCCGCTTTGTCGAGATGGTTGTAGAAACGGCGAATCTCCTCTTCTTCCACATCATCGGTCTCATTTTCCCTGTCATTAATGTCAGTGGAAGCAATATAGGAAAAAGTACCTTGTGATGATGAAGATTCATCCTCGCAATCATCCTCATATTCCTTTTCATCATGGCTTTCGTCTTCACCGTCATTGTTAGCAATAAAACATTTATCACTAGTGGAGAACGAACCTGTCGACGAGGTGGATTCATCGTTTGGGTGCCATCGTTCTTGTTCTTCTCCCTTTGAATGGTTAGTATCACAAGTAATATAGGGAGTAGGAGCATCACAGTTTGCCACAGAATATTTTTCTTTAATCCTATTCCATAAATCATGAGCATCAACAAATAGATCACTATCACTACTCATGATGGCAAAATAGGCACCTCTAGATAGAGAATCAACTAAGATGTTGCATGCATGGTGATTTAGAGTTAGACATCTTAGTTCTTCATTGGAAGGATTTTTACTAATATTAGAGGGAAAAATACTACTACTAAAGACCTGTCTCAAATCAGGATCAACACTCATGAAAGCACTATAAATAGAGACAGACCAAGACTTGTAATTAGAGCCATCTCCTAAAAGAAGTTCTACAGTTACCTCTTGTGACGACATCGTCATCTCCGGACGGCTAAGCCCACACTGGAGAGGCCTAGTTCTGATACCAATTGAAAGTTCTCTTTGACCCGGGAACAGGATCTGGATGTCGCCTAGAGGGGGGTGAATAGGCGAATAAAACTTATTACTTTAAAACTTAAATTCTTACTCTACTCGAAGACTTAGTACGCAGTGGAGTGAGAAGACTCTTCGAGTAGGTTGCAGCGGAATAGAAGATCCTGTCTCAAAATGTCCTGCACTTCAAATAAAGCTTATACCACAGATAAGTATTGAAGTACAGATATAATATCGAGTAAGATAGAGAGTCAGGATACAATACAGAGCACACAGACGCAAGGATTTATCCCGAGGTTCGGCCAAGCCTGAAATGCTTGCCTAGTCCTCGTTGGAGTTAGCCACACCTGGGCTTGGAGTCTATTTCAACTCCTTCCTCCGTTTGCTCAGATCCGTCAGTATGACAGATAGAGCCCTTTACTATTGAGTTGGGTTACAACAACACCGTGGCTGCTTACAAACTTCTTGGCAGCACCTCGGTAGAGTAACGATACGCTCAAGATCTTGCTCTAGCTCTTAGCAGCACTTCACCTCTCTCTAAAGGCTTATAGATGTGCCTTCTACACAAACTATAGAGTTACACACAAGAGGGAGAGCGAGAATTGATTCGAGTGAAGTCTATACTTGTTGGCTGCGCTTGTACTCCTCTTGGAGGCGCCTAGGAGTCCCTTTTATAGACTCAAGGGGCCTAGAGCCGTTGGACTTCATTTGGAAGGCAATATTAGCTTTCTGTCGGGTGGTGCACCGGACAGTCCGGTGCACCACCGGACACTGTCCGGTGCCTGATCTCCTTCCATAAATGGCGCAGTCGACTGTTGATAGCCTGAGAGCCGTTGGCTCACCGGACATGTCCGGTGCCTCCTTCTAGCCGTTGGCTCGGCCACGTGTCCCGCGCAGATCGCGCGGCCGACCGTTGGCCCGACCGACCATTGGCTCACCGGACAGTCCGGTGCACACCGGACAGTCTGGTGAATTATAGTCGTACGTCGCCGGTGAATTCCCGAGAGCGGCCAGTTCGCCAGAGTTCAGCCTGGCGCACCGGACACTGTCCGGTGCACCACCGGACAGTCCGGTGAACCCAAACTGAGCAGACTTTGGCTGAACTTAGCCATCTCTTCTCCAACTCGATTTATTCTGTTTCCAGCACTTAGACACAATACATTAGTCTCTAAAACAATGTACTAAGTCTAAGAAACATACCTTCTCTTAATTATAGCATTTCACATGCTCGAGCTTTGATGTTGGACTCATAAATCATCAAGTCGGCTTGACTTGATCTAGATTGACGTTTCTTGGCTCCAACATCCTGCAAAGGTCACATAGAACATATCCAAACATAGGAACAACCCAAACTAAAGATCAAGGTGAACTTAGCTCTTTTGGGCTGCTTCCAGTTCTGGTTTTGACACTTGTTCTCCTTCTAGTGACCTTGATCTCCTTCTTAGAGCTTGATCTTGAGCCTTATGACTTACACCACATAACTATAGATGTTACCTCATTGGCTGTAAGTCACGTCCTTATGTAGTGATCCTTGATGTGCCGTAGCTGTTCTCAACTCGATCACCCTTGACTTTGCAAGCCTTCTTCTTCACCCTTGGCTTTGGGTTCCCCAGCCTCCTTGACCTTCTCCCGTGCACTTGGTACCTCGAAGCTCTTCTTGCCTCCGTCCTTGGCTTGATCAGTTGTCTTCGAGCTACGCACCCGAGTCTCACTTTATGCAATGTCCATCTTACTTGTGATGTCCATTATGTATCCATAATCCAGTTCTTGGACAATCACATTTGTTCACTTGTGTTGAACCCTGTTAGCTTTACCTTAAGCACCTGTTCAACACTTAGTACACTGTTAGTCCTTTAATTGAGTTGTCATCCAAACACCAAAACTCACAAGAGAGCTTTCAAGAGGCTCTCCAGGTCAGCGATGAGGGCCTCGGATTCGGCGAGGGCCTCGGCGTACTCCACGCACTCCACATCGCATTCGTATGCGTGTCGGTACGTGGGCCCGATGGTGATGACCTCGTTGGGGCCCGGCATCTTGAGCTTGAGGTAGGTGTAGTTGGGGACGGCCATGAACTTGGCGTAGCATGGCCTCCCCAGCACTGCGTGGTAGGTTCCTCGAAACCCGACCACTTCAAACGTGAGGGTCTCCTTTCGAAAGTTGGAGGGCGTCCCGAAGCAGACGGGTAGGTCGAGTTGTCCGAGGGGATGAACGCGCTTCCCGGGTGAAAGTCGCCTAGAGGGGGGGTGAATAGGCGAAACCTGAAAATTAAAACTTTATCCCCCAACTAGATCCCTTGATTAGTGGTTAGAACAAGATATACAAATATCGGAGAATAGAAACTAAGTTCTTGCTTGAAAAGAGTATTGCTAAATAATGCGGAAGTGATAAATCAATACAACTAGTAAGTTATAGAATAACAAAGCAAGAAGCCTTAGATGAGAAGAGCACTAGGACAAGTTCTTTCTTGCAACGTGTTGCTTTACTAAATGGGAATTTAACTTGAAGCAACACCAAATGATTTTCGCAAATAAAGATGCAAGAAAACTTAGAGCAAGGGAACACAAACAAATCACAAGCAATAAACACAATGGACACGGGTGATTTGTTTTACCGAGGTTCGGCCCTCGAAGGCCTAGTCCCCGTTGAGGAGTCCACTTAAGGACGGGTCTTTTTCAACCCTTTCCCTCTCTCCCCCGATCACACAAGGATCGGCGAGCTCTTCTTCTTCTCAAGGATCACTCTCGATCCCACAAGGACCACCACAATCTTTGGTGTCTCTTGCTAGCTTTTACAAGCCTCCAAAACTTTGGAGGAAGTTCGAATGGGAGTCAAAACTCCACGCGCAAATGAACACAAAGATGAAGCACACACTATCTCTCAATGAATCTCACAAGGCACTAGTGCTAAACTCAAATGAGTAGCTCTCTTTTGCTTGCTCTCTCTTTTGTGGCACTTGTGTTGGTTGTAGTGGTCTAAATCTTGTGTATAGGATGGATCAATGAATATATGTGGTTGGGAGGGCTTGAGTATGTCAACTAAATGACTTGGAATGTTGCTTGGGCTCCCACACATTGAAGTGGCCGGTTGGGGTGGTATTTATAGCCACCAACCAAAATCTAGCCGTTGGGGAAGGCTGTCTGTTCGATGGTGCACCGGACAGTCCGGTGTACACCGGACATGTCCGGTGCGACAGCCACGTCACCAAATAGCCGTTGGGTTGGAGCTGGTCGACCGTTGGAGGCTTTGTCCTTATGCGGCACCGGACAGTCCGGTGCACACCGGACAGTCCGGTGCCTCTCTGATCCTCTGCTCTGACACTGCCGCGCGTACTGTTTTCTGTCAGAGACGACCGTTGGCGCCGAAGTAGCCGTTGCCCCGCAGTTACACCGGACAGTCCGGTGTACACCGGACAGTCCGGTGAATTTTAGCGGAGCAGCTCCCGCGCGAACCCGAGGCTGGCGAGTTCCGGAGACCGCGCTTCCTTGGAGCACCGGACATGTCCGGTGCACACCGGACAGTCCGGTGAATTATAGCGCGCCGGCTTCCGAGAATTCCCGAGGGTGAAGAGTTTGAAGTGGAGTCCTCTGGGCGCACCGGACACTGTCCGGTGCACACCGGACAGTCCGGTGCCTTTAGCCAGAGATGCCCTCGGTTGCCTCGTTGCTCCTTTGTTGAATCCAACACTTGGTCTTTTTATTGGCTAAGTGTGAACCTTTTGCACCTGTATTACTTATGCACTAGAGCAAACTAGTTAGTCCAATATTTGTGTTGGGCAATTCAACCACCAAAATTATTTAGGAACTAGGTGTAAGCCTAATTCCCTTTCACCGGGGACGATCCCGTGGAAAGGCGCAGCGCCCGTCCGGACCGAGGACAGATCGATCCGCAGGAGCCCGAGGGTCTCGGCGTAGATGATGTTGAGGCTGCTGCCTCCGTCCATGAGGACCTTGGTGAGCCTGACGTTGCCAATGATGGGGTCGACAACGAGTGGGTATCTCCCCGGGCTCGGCACGTAGTCTGGATGGTCGGCCTGGTCGAAGGTGATGGGCTTGTCGGACCAGTCTAGGTAGACTGGCGCCGCCACCTTTACCGAGCAGACCTCCCGACACTCTTGCTTGCGGTGCCGAGCCGAGGCGTTCACCACTTGCCCGCCATAGATCATGAAGCAGCCGCGGACCTCGGGGAACCCTCCTGCCTTGCGATCTTCCTCCTTTGCGTCGTCGAGGGCCTTGCCACCCTCCGCGGGTGGCCCGGCCTTATGGAAGTGTCGTCGAAGCATGGCACACTCCTCAAGGGTGTGCTTGACGGGCCCTGATGATAGGGGCACGGCTCCTAGAGCATCTTATCGAAGAGGTTGGCACCTCCGGGAGGTTTCCGAGGGTTCTTGTACTCGGCGGCGGCGACAAGGTCCGCGTCGGCGGCGTCGCGTTTCGCTTACGACTTCTTCTTGCCCTTCTTCTTGGCGCCGCGCTGAGTTGACGCCTTAGGAGCATCTTTCGGTGGGCGGCCCTGGGGCTGCTTGTCCTTCCGGAAAATGGCCTCAACCGCCTCCTGGCCAGAGGTGAACTTGGTGGCGATGTCCATCAGCTCGCTCGCCCTGGTGGGGGTCTTGCGACCCAGCTTGCTCACCAGGTCGCGGCAGGTGGTGCCGGCGAGGAACGCGCCGATGACATCTGAATCGGTGACGTTGGGCAGCTCTGTGCGCTGCTTCGAGAATCGCCGGATGTAGTCCCGGAGAGGCTCTCCCGGCTGCTGGTGGCAGCTTCGGAGATCCTAGGAGTTTCCAGGGCGCACGTACGTGCCCTGGAAATTGCCGGCAAAGGCTTGGACCAGGTCGTCCCAGTTGGAGATCTGCCCCAAGGGCAGGTGCTCCAGCCAGGCTCGAGCGGTGTCGGAGAGGAACAGGGGGAGGTTGCGGATGATGAGGTTGTCATCGTCCGTTCCACCCAGTTGGCAGGCCAGCCGATAGTCCGCGAGCCACAGTTCCGGTCTCGTCTCCCCCGAGTACTTTGTGATAGTAGTCGGGGTTCGGAACCGGGTCGGGAACGGTGCCCGTCGTATGGCGCGGCTGAAAGCCTGCGGACCGGGTGGTTCGGGCGAAGGACTCCGATCCTCCCCGCTGTCGTAGCGTCCCCCACGCCTGGGGTGGTAGCCTCGGCGCGCCCTGTCGTCGAGGTGGGCCCGACGGCTGTGATGATGACGCTCGTTGCCGAGGCGACCAGGGACTGCAGGCGCTGCGTTGCGCGTGCGCCCGGAGTGGACCGAGGCTTCCCGCATGCATCAGGAAGTCGCGGCGCAATGTTCCGAGGGGAACCCCTGCCTTCGGGAGGCAGAGCTTTCGGCCCGTCGGACCGCGGTGTCCTCCAGGAGATTCTTGAGCTCTCCTCGGATACGCCGCCCCTCGGTGGTTGATGGCTCCGGCATCGCGCGGAGGAGTATTGCAGCTGCAGCCAGGTTCTGGCCGACTCCACTGGAATCCGGCGGTGGCCTCACCCTGACGTCGTCGGCGATGCGGTGCTGGATGTCCTGGGGGAGATGACGCGCTTCTCCGGCCGGGGGTTGGACCGCCCATTCCTGCCCGATGTCCCGGTGGATCGGCACAAGCGTTCCTGCTCCCTCGTCGAGCCTGGCCTGCCTCTCGCGGATTTGCTCGAGCTGTGGGTCAGGACCTCCCGCCGGGACGGGGACCACAGCTAGCTCCCGAAGGATGTCAACGCGAGGCACGGGCCTAGGGGGGTCACCATTTTCCGGCATACCAAGGTGGTTGCCTTCGTCGGGACCCCCTAGATCGACGTGGAAACATTCACGACTTAGGCCGCGGTCCTCGTTGTTGAGGCCGCGGCTGCCGTCGGAACAGTCGGAAAGGCAGTAGTCACATGCGATCATGAAGTCCTGCACGGCACTGGGGTTACCAAGTCTGGAGAAATCCCAACAGAGATCGGGCTCGCCATCTTCCTCGGACCCCGAGGGCTCGTAGGTCGAGACGTCCGTCAGCCGGTCCTAGGGTGACCGCACACGATACCCCAGAGGGTTTGGACTCGCCTCTATGAAAGTGCTCACCGAAGCGGAGTCGCTTGGTGGGTCGAGGCCGAACCCAAAAGACGCGAGATGGGAATCGATCGGTACCTTTCAGTCGACGGTCGGTGACGAGGTCGCGTCTGGGACTGACTGCACCGTTGTCTCGGGTACGAGGGTGACGCCAGCAAGTCCTTCGCGAGCGTGCTGGCATCGTGCGTTTGCTTGAGATCGGCGCGTTGCGGGGAGGCGGCGCTCGTCTTCGTCTCAGACGCGAGATCGATGCCCGACGCGCCCTCCGTTGGGGCGCCGGCGCCGTCGACTCGCTCGACAGCCAACGAGGTGTCGCTTCCCGCTTGGCCTTGGTTGCCTCGCCTCCTCCTCCATCGGCGGGGGAGGGGACGGGACAAGCCCGAATGTTGTCCTTCCACCACGTGGAGAAGGCGTCGTCGATTTCCCCGCCGGCGAGCGGGTTGTCAACCGCCATTGTCGCTGTCGCACGGCGGGGGAAGGAGTATCATGTCGTAGCTGCCGTCGAGGGACATGAACTCAAGATTCCCGAAACGGAGCACCGTCCCGGGCTGGAAAGGTTGCTGGAGACTGCCCATCTGGAGCTTGAGGGGAAGCTGTTCGTCAACACGCAGCAGGCCCCTACCTGGCGCGCCAACTGTCGGTGTTTTGAAACCCGGGGGGTCCCTGGACCGACGAGTGAATTGTCGCCGCGTGCCCCAGCTCAGATGGGTCGACGCGAGGTGGAACGCGAAGGGGGGAAAGGAAGCAGCCGGAGGGAGGCAGGCGTAAGAGAGCGGATGCCGCGGCCTTCGTGTTAGCCCCGCGCCTGAGTCGGGTGCGCTTGCAGTAGGGGGATACAAGCGTCCACGCGGGAGTGGGAGCGAGCGGCCTTGCGCGAGCGCCGTCCCGTCCTTCTCCACGCGGGCCAACCTTCTGTAAGAGGGCCCTGGTCCTTCCTTTTATAGGCGTAAGGAGAGGATCCAGGTGTACAATGGGGGGTGTAGCAGAGTGCAACGTGTCTAGCGGAGGAGAGCTAGTGCCCTAAGTACATGCCGTCGTGGCAGCCGAAGAGGTTTTGGCACCCGGTTCGCGTGGTGTCGTGGCCGTCGGAGGAGCGCTGGAGCCTGGCGGAAGGACAGCTGTCGGGGCTGTCGAGTCCTTGCTGACGTCCTCTTGCTTCCGTAAGGGGGCCGAGAGCCGCCGTCGTCACAGAGCGTGCGGGGCGCCATCATTGCCTATCTGGCGGAGCGAGCCAGATGGGACGACGGTCTTGTTCCCCGTAGCTTGAGTCAGCTCGGGGTAGGGTAATGATGGCGCCTCCTGTCGACGTGGTCGGTCCGCGCCCTAGGTTGGGCGATGTGGAGGCTCCTCCGAGGTCGAGGTCGAGTCTGTCTTCCGTGGCCGTGGTCGAGTCCGAGCCCCTGGGTCGAGCGAGGCGGAGACTGTCGGCTGAGGCCAGGGCTGAGTCCGAGCCCTGGGGTCGGGCGAGGCGGAGTTCGTCGTCTTCCGGGGCTGAGCCCGAGTCCGAGCCCTGGGTCGGGCGGAGCGGAGTTCGCCGTCTTCCGGGGCTGAGCCCGAGTCCGAGCCCTGGGTCGGGCGGAGCGGAGTTCGCCGTCTTCCGGGGCTGAGCCCAAGTCCGAGCCCTGGGTCGGGCGGAGCGGAGTTTGCCGTCTTTCGGGGCTGAGCCCGAGTCCGAGCCCTGGGTCGGGCGGAGCGGAGTTCGCCATCTTCCGGGGCTGAGCCCGAGTCCGAGCCCTAGGGTCGGGCGAGGCGGAGTTTCCTATGACGCCCGAGGCCGGCCTTGGCCGCTGTCAGCCTCACTCTGTCGGGTGGCTCAGCAGTCGGAGCGGCGCAGGCGGCGCTGTCCTCTTGTCAGACCGGTCAGTAGAGCGGCGAAGTGACTGCGGTCACTTCGGCTCTGTCGACTGGAGGGCGTGCGTCAGGATAAAGGTGTCAGGCCACCTTTGCATTAAATGCCCCTGCGATTTGGTCGGTCGGCGTGGCGATGTGGCCAAGGTTGCTTCTCGGTGAAGACTGGGCCTCGGGCGAGCTGACATTGTGCCCGTTGTTGGAGGGGGGTCCTCGGGCGAGACGTAGGTTCTCCAGGGTCGGCTTCCCTTGCCCGAGGCTAGGCTCGGGCGAGGCACGATCGTGTCCCTTGAATGGACCGATCCTTGATTTAATCGCACCCATCAGGCCTTTGCAGCTTTGTGCTGATGGGGGTTACCAGCTGAGATTTAGGGGCCTTGAGGGTACCCCTAATTATGGTCCCCGACAGGCTTGGAACTTTTAAATTGTATGGGAGTAAAACATGTGAAGGCATTTGGTGATTCTCAGCTGGTCGTCCAACAGGTGTTAGAAGAATATCAATGTTTTGATGGTACTCTAAATAGTTACCTTGAAAATGTTGGGGCATAATTCATTCTTTTGACGAATTCAGTATTCGGCATATCTCTAGAGTTGAGAATCATAGAGCTAACAATTTGGTACAAGATGCATCAGGTTATCGGATAAAGCGAGGGAGATTTCACAACACTGAAAATCTGATAACCGGTGCAGGGCCAATTCCCCAGGTTGCGGATTATCCGAGCAAAGACTCCGGACCGTCCGGGGTTACCAGGAAAGTTCTCCTAATTGATTCGGCTGATAATGAAGCCGATACAAGTGATTAGAGGACGCCCATAACTAATTATTTATGAAATCCCAATATCAGGACAGATAAGAACATTCGGCGCACAACTTTCAAGTATGTTTTGATGAATGATGAACTCTACCGCCGAACAGTCAACGATGTCCTACTTAAGTGCTTGGGCCCAGATAATGCTATATTAGCCATGACTGAAGTACATGAAGGAATTTGTGGTACCCATCAATCGGCTCCAAAGATGAAGTGGTTGTTGCGAAGGTCTGGTTTTATTGGCCTAACATGATAGCTGATTGTTTCAAGTACTACAAAGGATGCCAAGTGTGTCAAAAATTCGGCGATCTACAGTTGGTCTCTGCAGCCGAATTACATCCTATTATCAAGCCTTGGCCTTTTAGAGGATGGAGATTAGACTTCATAGGAGAAATTCATCCTTCATCATCAAAAGGGCATCGGTTCGTGTTAGTTGCCACTGACTACTTTACCAAATGGACTGAAGCCGTTGCTCTGAAGAACATGACACACAAGGAGGTAATTGAGTTCATAACTGAGCATATTATTCATAGATTCGGCATTCCCCAGACCTTGACTACAGATCAAGGAACTTCTTTTATGTCAAAGGAGGTACATGAATTTGTTGAATTATATAGAATTAAGTTGCTTAATTCATCTTCATATTATGCTCAGGCCAATGGACAGGCCGAGTCTAGTAATAGGACATTGATTACCTTGATAAAAAAGAAGATATCCGATAATCCTAAGCATTGGCATAAGATTTTGTCCAAAGCTTTATGGGCTCACAGAATATCTAAACATAGTGCTACTAAAGTATCTCCTTTTGAGCTTGTCTATGGGCAGGAAGCAGTGTTGCCTGTGGAAATAAGTTTGAATGCTGTCAGGTTTACCAGATAGAATGATCTAACCGTCATTGATTATTATAATTCAGTGATGGATAATATTGATGAGGTGACCGACAAGAGGGTGATAGCTTTGGGAACAATATAAAAGGACAAGATCATGGTAGCCAGGGCCTACAACAAGAAGGTCAAAGCAAAGTCATTTCAAGTAGGGGACCTGGTTTGAAAGACCATCCTGCCTCTAAGGAATAAAGAACGAAAGTTTCGGAAATGGTCGCCAAGTTGGGAGGGTCCGTATAAAGTAAAACAGGTAATGTCTGGTAACGCCTATTTACTACAAACATTACAAGGCAAGGATTTGCCCAAGGCTTTGAATGGGCGTTTCCTCAAGCAATATCATCCTAGTATGTGGCAAGATGATTAAGAAAACCGATATAATCACATCGTGTTAAGATGCTTTTGGTTTGCTCAGCTCCACCAAAAGGCAGAGGGCATATGTTGGGCATCAAATTGAGAGGGCTAGAAGTCCGCGGTCCGGACGGTCCGCGCCTGTGGGCCGGACGGTCCGTGCGTACGCAGAGCAGTTTAGGGTTCTGAGTTTTATGCTATGGTTGTTAGCTAGATTCACGGAAATAGCTCGGAAATTAGTTTGTAAAGGGTCCAGCCCCCCTCCTTTATAAATAGAGAGGTATACGGCCGATTTGTAATCATGAATCGAACCTTCAATCAATACAATTTACATTTATTCTTAGGAGTAGTTCTAGTCTAGTTCTAGGTTAGTCTTCCAATCCCCAAATTCTTCGCTTCTCTTCGACTCTACGTCGATTAGAGGAGTCTAGGTCGGCCTGCCGAGCCTAGACAACTCCTAGGATCTCTCCTCCCCGATAGGGTCCCTCCCGGGAGCGAGATCCAGGCGTCGCCGACGATCTTCCGCCGCCCCTGCGCACACGCGGACCGTCCGGCCGTCAGGCAGAAAACTCTAGCCTCGCGCCAGGCCGTGGACCATCCACCCCTGTACAGAGAGCACCGCCGCTGGTTCGTGTTAAGTAATTGACGCCCAAAAAGGTGTCAACAAAAAATGTAGACAAGTGGAGGATAAATCTCAGTTGTTGGCTCTACGTTCATAAGTGCATAACCATTAGAACACATATTTTTTATAGAACATACATATTTTCGTCTTATATTTTCATGTGATATATAGACAACCAATAAATGCACGGGCAAGTGACTGTTAAAGAGTCGTTCCTCCTACCGTGCGTGCCGCTTTGGGGCTTGTTCGGTTCTACCCCAATCCATATAGACTGAGGGGGTTTCAATTCCTAGTAATTCAAAATCTCCCAACTCGTATTAATCCTCTTTAATCCATATGGATTGAAAATAACCGAACAAGAAGTTAGGGGCCGCGCGCCGCGGCGCCGTTCCGGGCACCAGGACAACTGTTTGGTTTGACAAAGGGGGATTTGCAAACAGAGGGGAAAAGCGTTGGTGCTATCTGGGCTGCTACGTATACGTAGGTTTGTTGCCGCCGGCCAGCACACCCAGCCATGAGCCATGCATGCCGTCGCGGCGATTCTTGTGGTCGACACAGGGCCGTCCCTGTGGGCGGTGCCCAAGTTGCGGCCGCACCGGGCCTCCAAAATTAGAGGGCCTCCTAGCCACTAGACGCTAATATTTTTTTATTAAACCTATCTATTCTAGACACAAATACGCAAAGAGCGATGCGCTATCAATCAGTCTCGTTTAAATTGTTAAACTAATGTCTCAAATGCTTATCGAATACTTTATCTGTTTCAAAATGATATTTGTTTTAGCTCTTGATTTTTATGTTTATATTCAACTAGATGATGAATCCACTAAAGAAACAAAACAAGTTTTATTTTGATATAGATAGAGTATTATTTACTATACACATAATGGTTGCATCGGCGGAGAGAAGCTTTTTAAAATTGAAATGTTTTTTGAACTATTTATGGTGAACAATAACTTAAGAGAGGTTAAATGACTTGGCGATTCTATATATCGAAAAAAAGTTGTTGGATGAAATTGATCTCAATGATATAAGCGATGACTTTGTATCATAAAATTTTGTATCACAAAAGTTAGAAGATATTTTTAATGATATTAGATGAGAAGTAAGTGTTTTTGGCTATATTTTATATTTTTTATCTTATAAACATCAAAACAGTGTATAATAATTTTTATACGTCAAATATTTGATATTGTATGTATAATTATATATATTTGTATGTCGATAGGTCATCTATATCGGATTTCGCACTGGTCCCCTAAAAAGTCATGAACGACCCTGGGTCGACACGAGGGATCGAAACCTCCAATGTGTTCGGCCACGAAACCTCGACTACTTCGCGCTACGGGAAGTTGTAGTTGGGCGGCCCAACGGGCGTCCAACAGACGAACCGAACGTCGTCAGGGCCCAACTGGCCAGCACTATATGATTCCGATCTGACCAAAACGGCTTTTCCACGGGTTTTCGCTTTCTGAGTTTTTTTAATCGAAAGTCGACGGTTTTTTTACTTTGTAGTTTCTGCTAGTGACCGAGAGTGCTGGATCAGCATGATGGAGAGTCCCAGACTCAAACCTCCTCCCAGCGGCAACATGATGGAGAACGCGTGCCGCAGCTTAACCCCGGCAAAGCTGTGGGCTGTGGCAGGCGACCGACCACCAGATCAGCACAATGTTCTAGCCTTCGGCGGCAAGAAGAGGCACGGGAGTAAAGCGAACTCAAGGAATAGACGGGCACGCGGCGCAGTCCGCTGTAAAAGCCGCGAGGCGAGCACGACAGGAATCCGCGAGGTCAAAGAAACCCAGCGAACATGCCCCGCCGGGTGGGGACAGAGCATCAGAGTCTGCAGAGCCCGTCTGCTGGGCTGAAGCCGAAGCAACGAACACCCCAGTGCACGTTGAGATGCCAAGCATTCTGCAGGGCCCAGCTGCGATCATGTCCATCGCAACATTCTGAATGTTAATTTCTGAACCCTGGGACTGTGGTGCGCGGAAGCTGCCACCGTTCATCAGGCAGCAAGCAAAGCGACCCATGTATGTGTCCATATGTCATACAGTGCGTAGGTGACAAGACGAGCCCACACAGGCACAGCTGTGCTGAGTCAAAAGGATGGATGGGTGCCACTGGGAAGGAAATCAATCAATGCCCGGTAGCTGCACGACTACGAAACCTTGTTCAATGGAAAAGAGAACGGCGCGGGAAAATTAGCTAGCGGAGCGCTGATGATTGTACTACGCCATGAGCCGAGCCCAACACTGCGATAAGCTTGTCTTCCGGACAGAAGGTATGATTTTGCAGAGCATGTTTTGGGAGAGAACAGACTGATGTACAATGGTAGTGGAATACCGTAGCAGTTCTAGCTAGCAGACAAACACGCTTACTATGCCACAGTGCTGAATCGACCAGACAATCCGGAGAACTATGGCAAGACGACACTACTCATTCATCAGTACGACAAGTGCATGAGCTGGGTTTCTAAATATTAGAGATCCGCAAGCACGTGCTCATAAGTACACATTTACAGGTGGAACCGAGCTACAGACAAATAAGTTACCGAAGATTAGATAAATAATAATAACTCTTCGACTCTGTTAGAACACAAAGCTCTCTCTCCCTCTCTGAACCTGATGACCTTTTTGTACACAGCCCAACACAATAGTACCCCTTCCCCCTCCTTTCAGCTTAAAAAAACACCCCTAAAACAAAAGATACTTAGGGCCTGTTTGTTTACCTCCCAGATTATATAATCTGGATTAAATAATCCTCAGAGGCAAACAAACAATCTAGCTTATTTACCCAGATTATATAATCTAACCCCTTGGATTATGATAATCCATAAGCAAGTGAGGAGGTGCTTATTTCAGATTATTTTTTTCCCACTTCCCCACTACCCTTTCAAGTTTCCTAGAAATTACCCACCATTGCCATTATAATCTACCGAATCGTTTTTGCGCCTATCGGATCGGAGAAGCCCGCCGCCCAACAGAAACACGCCAGATAATCTGGGTAAACAAACAGGACTACTCAGATTATATAATCCAAATTATATAATCCAGATTATATAATCCTCCAAAAATAATCCAGATTATATAATCCATTGGGGTAAACAAACAGGCCCTTAGTAGCTTTCTTTATACTCATCATTGAGCAGCGACTTCGATCCTGCAGATCATTTCCACGCGCTGTTCTTGACCGCCTTTACGCATATAACCTCCTTTCGTTTTCGAATGTACAGTTTCTTTCTTTGACTATACATACATATATAATGTTTCGTTTCATCTCAAATCGAATCTATAATGGTTTCCTCTCCCCTCTCCCCGTGATCTAGATACACCCTACACTGGATCACCGTCCCTCCGAGCCGGAAGCCCGGCACCACGGTGAACCCGACCTTCGGTCGTCGCGCCGGCTTCCCGGGCTCCCTGCTCCCCGCGAGACCCTTGGACGACCGGACAATGTTCTCCATGTACACCATCGAGAACTCTGCGCCCCGGCCTACCTGGAATACGCCGACCGCTGGGTCATACGCCCAGGCTAGCCTGTGGAGCGTCCAGACCGAGCTTGCCATTGCGACGAACAGCTCGTAGAGTGGGCCGGCCACGCTCATCACCGGCAGCGTCCCGCAGCCTGCGTTCCCGAACAGCGAGGACTCCATGCCAGGATGGATCAGCTGCTTGTACTTGCGGTCGCAGAACTGGGCGAACTCGCAGTCCGGGCTCGAGTTCACCAGCTCCATGGGGTCTGCGTCCGAGTGCTCGATGAATTGCCGCAACGACTCGTTTCTACGGGTTGCCGGCTCGGTTCCTCCGAGCTCTGCCGCGCCAGCTGTGGCGCCGAATTGGTGCGAGTCGAACCCGTCGAACATGGAGAGGCAGACGCGGGAGAGGAGCGCGTAGCGGCAGTGGCCGGCCTTGGAGTAGGAGACACCGGGGTAGGCGGCCTCGGCAGCCGCGGCCAGGTCCCAGCCGACGCGCCGGAGGACCTCGGCGAGCGCGCGGGCGAACCGGTGCGCCACGCGGAGGGCGTCGCGGAGGACCGAGTCGAAGACGCCCGCGGACAGCATCGCGCCGACGGCGTCGCCGCCGCCGCCGCCCGGCGGCGGCGGGGGCGGGGGCGCCAGCGCGCGGTCGAGGCGGCCCGCGAGCCGCGCGTTGGCGCCGTCCAGCGCCTCGAGGTCCAGCCGCAGCGCGGCGGCCGCGGCGTCCTTGGCGTCCAGCGCGGCCTGCAGGCGGTTCACCACGGCGTCCAAGGACCGCAGCAGCGCCTGGTTCTCGCGCACCTGGGCCTCGAGGTGCGCCGTGAGGGTCGTCCCGCCGCCGTCCGGCGCGGGCGGGCGCGGGTCCGCCACCGGCCCGTCCCTCGCGATCCGCTTCAGCTCCGACAGCCGCCGGAGGTGCGACACCGCGGCGGCGTCCGCGGCCGCCGCCGCGTCCGGCAGGAACGGCGCGTGGGCGGCCTGCAGGTGCAGGTACGCCGCCTGGAACGACGAGGCCGTCGCGAGCGCCGCGGCGACGGCGGCCTCCTGCCCGGACGCCGCCTTCCCGTCCCCATCCGCGCTAGGGTTAGGGTTCGGCCGGTCGGGCTTCAGCACGACAACCCGCTGCCCGGCAAGTACCCCGTCCGCCCCCGGCAACGGAGAGCGCGCGAACCGGTCGGCGTCCTCGTCCTCCTCCTCCTCCTCGGCGAAGAACTCGATGGTCTTGGTCTTGACCGCGAGCGCGAACTTGTGGAGCATGGCTACGCTCGCCGCCGCGCGCTCGGCGCGCTCTTTGTTCTCCGGCGCCGAGCGGGGGCGGGGTGTCGGCGACGCGAATTGCGGGAGCGCGGAGGTGGGATGGAATGGAAGTGAGTGGTGGGTTTGGGTGGTGCGGGGCGGTGGGACGGCGAGGAGTAGTGGGCGATGGCCGACGGAAGGAGGACGCGAACGAGAAGTGGGGATCTGGGAAGGAGAGCTGGGACTGAGAAGCACGAGAGCGCTTGAGCAAAGAAGCAAGGTTGTCTGTCTCCGTCGGGTAGGAATAGGGGCAAAAAGATGCTTCTGCGCTTCCGTCTTCCGTGACAAAGGTTTCAGTTGTTTTGACAGAGGAGGTGCGTGGGACAGCAACAGTAGGACCGAACCAGTTTTCTGAACACATAAAAACATATCAGAGTGTAGTCTGAACTCTGAAGTTTGGAATGTTTGCAAAACTGGCAGCTCTACTGCTACTATTTACAAGAAAAAAAAGAAAGGAAAGAAAAGTTTGATCCATGCCTTCTCTCTGAAAGGTTCTAATCTTTATCTATACCCATGTATAATCCACTAATTTAAACTTTACAAAACCCACCAAGTTAAAATCATATCTACACTTATCCTCACTCAAATCCAATCATCAGTGTTATTTGGATCATCCTTTGTCTCTCATCCCTCTCCTTCTCGTGCCACCCTTCCCACTCACTCGCGCCACCGTCGCTGCCAATGCACGGGGCCGCCGCTGGCCCCTCCCCTTCTCTGGACCGTAACATTAACACAGGTTCCTCTACTAGTTATATAAAAAAGGAAGAGAATAATGTGTGGACTTCTATAAATTTCTGCATTCAACTCTCAGGGCCTTTAGATCCATTTATTTTGAAGGAAATTGGAATCTATTTAATATAGTAGACTATTTAGCTTGGAATTTGATATTCCTTTACTTTCTAAAATTTATATATAAATATATCTTGAATTCATATGGTAAGAGATGAAAATTGATTTTATATATCAGCAGGCTATGTTTATACTCTAATCATTTATAACACATTCTTTAGCATGTTTATCTTTAGTAAAAATATAGCACATAAATATCTTCTACATATGACAAAAGTAGTATACGAATATATTCCACATAAAACTATATTAGCTTAATTGATTTGTGCTAAATTGCAATTGTTAGAACGAAATTCAATTAAAGGATGTAAACGGTCCCTCCGAGATAACTTGTATCTATTATCAATAATAATTTAATACAATAGAATTAAATGGAGCCTCGCATTCACCTCATTTTTGTTTCTTGAGCTTTTTTTATTCTTGTATCTCCAATTACAAAAAGAACCATTCGATTTTGGTTAGCTCTTTGTTTAGATATTTGCTCTTCATTCCTAGTAGAAATCAGAATAGATAATACTATTTTGCCATCGTCTTTATTCCTTGTTATGGACTCCTTGTTCAGGCACTTTGCTTCCTAATCCACATGAAAATCGAACCATTAGGGCTAGTTTAGAAACTTAAATTCTACTTCGGCATTCCCGGTGTTTAAGTGGAAAAATCAGTTAATGTTCCACTCAATTTCCGGAAATCTCGAAGAGGATTTAAGTTTTTAAATCAGCCCTTAGTTTTTAAATCGGTACCCTAGATCAGGGGTACCCCTTACTACAGCATAAGGACGCGGTATCCACGCGACTATCTCTAGTCACGTGGTGAACAACACCCGACCCCGCCACATGGATGGCTCCAGGGTCGCCATATGGCTAGAGAAAACGATACACTCCAAGATGCCAACAGTGGGTCCGGACCCCCATGGGAAAGTGTCGGACCCTGTATATGTAGACCGGACCTCCGGAGCAAGGTCCAGGACCCCCGCGAGTGCAGCCCAGACCTCCGGGTCGGGTCCCGGACCTCTCTGTGTGGGATCCGGACTACCCGCAGCCGGATCCCGGAACTCTGGGGCAGAAAATACCCAGGCCTTGCTCAGGCAGGGGTCCGGTGCCGACATGTGTCCAGGCCCAACCTGGTGCGGACCTGCCCGCATAACGCTACTGCTCCCCGCCCAGGCGGAGACCCGATGCTGCCACGTGGCCTACCGCACGTGACATAAGCCAGCAGGCGGAGCCTGACGTAAGGCCTCTGGGCCGCGCTGTCTCTGCATTTATTGCGGAGAAGATGCGCCGCCTGACTATCCCGCTGACAGGTGATGTGCCCTTCAGCATTTAATGTGTCCTGTCCACTCAGCTAGCAGGCGGCGTCCAGGCCATCCTGCAGGCGGCGTGCCTGTCCATTCCATTGCTAAACAGTACGCCTGTGCTGCGAAGTGCACTGTGCCCATCCATCATCACTCGTACGTTGCCAGGGGAGCTTTCCCTGCACGCTAATGCTACGCAGATCACGAATATCAGGGTGCAAGGAAGATTGCACTGGGGACGAGCATTAGTCGCTCCAACTATTACATCCGTTATGTCCCTAGGCCCACATGTTGGGGCTCAGCACCCTTGTACGTGCCCCCCTTAGACTATAAAAGGGAGGGCATGCCGTGTTACAGGGGACAGACTCACACAGACTCTCTTAGACTGATTCAGTCCCTAGACACAACTCAAGCTCACGAGCAATACAACACACAGTGAAGTATGGTATTACGCTCCGGCGGCCCGAACCACTCTAAACCCTTGCGTGTTCTTATATGTTCATCCCTCAATCTTGTAATAGGCAAAACGCTTAGGCCCCCTCCTCAACTTAGGATTTAGGGCGGGTGCACTCCGCCACCCGGCCGGAGAATTCCCTCTCTGACATTTGGCACGCCAGGTAGGGGCCTTGGCTTTAGGTTTTTGCTTGTTTTCCTGCTCGACACCATGGTTCACATCGTCGAGCACCAAGATTTCGTGCCCGAGGACTTCATGCTGGAGGAGGAGGCTGCCTCTTCCACTCCGCGGGCCACCAACTTTTTGGCGCCTACTGCAGCGGCTGTTGTGCACTCTGCACAGTAGCACACTCCCACACAAACATCTAGGGCGTCTAGGGCTGCACCCGGGGCGCTGTCAACAGCCAGGGAATTGTTGCGCCATCCTCCTAGCTCCATGGCCTCTCTAGGGGCCATGAAGCAGTAGCGGGATGACGTTGACCGTCTACTCGGCATGGCGCACTCTGCTCAACCAGGCCCAGACCTCGGTCGTCCCGACGTCAACATGAGGTGTCGGCATCTGTGCGCTCACCCTCGGTGAGGGCAGCGCCGACTGAGGACCTGCGGGCGGAGCTCAATCACCGGCGCGCGGCGGAGGACGCTTCAGTCTCTCTGGAGAGGTCTAATGACCTGCAGGCAGAACTCAACCACAGGCGTGCAGGCGAGGATACCCGCGTCTCTCTGGAAAGGGCGCGAGAGCGCTGGCAAAACATTGAGGGTCGCAACCTCGATCAAGACTTCGCTGCGGTAGCACCGCAAACCCCAGTGGGCGCCCGGTTCCAGGCGGGTGTCCCATTGGCTGGCGTGGGCTACGCCGCTCTTGCGGATCATCTCCGCGCGGCGTCCTGGCCATCCAAGTTCCGGCCGCACCTGCTGGAAAAAGTACGACGGAATGTCAAATCTATCAGAATTCCTGTAGGTGTACGTCACCGCTATCACAGCAGCAGGTGGAAACACCGCTGTGATGGCAACATATTTTCATGTCGCCTTGTCTGGGCTCGCCCGGACTTGGCTCATGAACCTTGCCCTAGGATCGGTCTACTCCTGGGAAGAGCTCTGCATGCGGATCACGACAAACTTCGCCAACGCTTACCAGCAACACGGCGTGGAGGCCCACCTCCACGCAGTGAGGCAGGAGCCTGGGGAAACCCTTCGGACGTTTATCTCCCGCTTCACCAAGGTGCGGGGTACGATACCTCGCATCTCTAATGCTTCTATCATCATGGCCTTCCATCAGGGAGTGCGTGATGAAAAGATGTTGGAGAAGTTGGCCACGCACGACGTGGAAACTGTCTCCACGCTCTTCGCTCTGGCCGACAAGTGCGCCAGAGCCGCCGAGGGCCGTGCATGGCACTCGGCGCCACAGACCGGGGCTGCCCAGATGGGTGGCTCGGGTGCCGTTGCTCAGGACGGCAAAAAGAAGAAGAAAAAGAATCGCGGTCATGAGAAGCCGCATTCCACCGCTCTGGTCGTTGCAGCTATGACTGAGGACCGGAGCGACCACAACAAACGACCACGGCTGCAGAAGGGTAACAGCGACTCATGCCCTATGCACCCCAATGGTCGCCACAGCGCCGCAGAGTGTCGCGAGATCATCGACCTCGCGAAACGCGTCAGCGCGTGGCGCGAGTAGTCTTCTGGGGATGGCTCCCCACCTCATCGCCGACCTGGCAAGGAAAGAGTTGATGACGACGAGGTGGCTGCGACTGAACCGGACCTCAGGTATCAGTCACCCGAGGGGGTCCTGAAGGATGTTTTCACCAGAGACTCCGGCTCCGGTGACGGCAACTAGACGGGCCACCGCCCGTACTCCCCGGACTACGGGGCTGAAGCCTGCCTTCCCCCAGAAACCCTTCTACACTCCCCACGGGTCCAGTCTTTTCATGGGCCTATGCAGGAACGACTACAGTGTGAGGACATGGACTCCATCATTAAAACGCAGGTGGGAACCTAGGGTCGGGACCTAGCCCTAAGGCGAGTACTGAACCGAGAAGGGCTCCGCAAACTCTCCCCTAGCTGGGAAGGACCCTTCAAGGTGACGGAAATATGCCGACCCGAGGGTGACCACCTCGTTGCAACTGAAGGAGTACCTCTTCCTAACCCTTGGAGCATCTCTGTAAGTTCTATCTATAGGAGCAGGTCTGAGGGGTTGAGTTTTTCTCCCTTTTTGTAGCTAGGTTATACATACGTGTGCGCCAGCCCAGTGAGGTCCGCCCTCATAAGCCCGGCCTGTTGGTCAGCACCCATGCATGTTAAGTTATAAAGAGAAGATTTACCCCTTCGGATGTGCCTCTATGATAGTTTTATCCTCCTGCTTCATGGTGTTACCCTGCAGTTTCCAGACGTTAATTTTTATCTAACCCACCTATACAGTTCCCATCCCATCTGACATGATGACATCTGAATTGAATAAGCCAGGCTTGCAATTTAGGACCCCTCTGCGAAAGCAGGGAGGTCCGGCAGCTTGGGGGCCGGTTCTAAAGAACGAGAACTCGTTCCATGGGGTGGTCCGAAGCAGTGTAGCCGCTTAGCCTGGTCCCGTATCGTAAGCCTGCACAGTCCACCACTCTGTGACGAGTACCCTAGTATTTGGAGCTATAGTCCTGTGGGTCCGACAACCTGGGGTCCGCCTCCAGAGAATGGACACTTGTCTCCTGGGGTGGTCCAGAGCCGTGTAGCCGCTTAGCCTGGTCCCGTACCGTAAGCCTGCACGCTCCACCACTCTACAGCGGGTGTCCTAGTATCTAGAGCTGTGATCCAAGGGGTCCGGACACACAACTTGGCTTCCTAGACTAAAACCTGCAAGACCCATGCATGTATCAAAGGATGGCTAATGTCAGACGAGGGGTCCTATGGGTGTGCTACTAACGCTCCCTGGCCAAAGCTGTGTGCAGGTCCAGATCCCAGTCGAGGCTACCTCCTGGGGGCCATCGCCAACTCTTTCTTACGAATGCTGGTATACAGCCTCGACACGTCGAGCTTACAACCCAGGGAGGAGTCGGCAACACCACACGCAACAAGGACAAGTGGTACACAAATAAGTACTACTACTTCTTGATAAATAGTGCTCAAAAGGTGCCTTACAAAAGCAAAAGTTGTTACATCCGCCTTCAAGCGGAGCCCTAGCTCCATCTCTACAGGTGTAAACTACTCGACGCCAGCAGGGTCACGCTGGAAGCTCGCGGCCAATGTCCTTGCGGAATCCTCCCGGGCGGCTTGCCAGCGGCGGCGACCACCTCTACACCAGCGGCGGCGACCACCTCAGCACGTGCGCCATGGCGAAGAGGCCCTCGCCCCCCTACGGGGGTGACGACAAGACCATCCAAGCCAAGGAGTTGGTAGCTCGGTGGCTGACGGCGCCTGCGGTCCAGCCGGCACGACGTAGCCGAAGTTCGCCTCCTTTGCAAGGTTGGTGAACATCCTTTCCTCCGAATGCTGGAGGAAGAAGCGGACTACCAGCTCATGCGGAAGGCGGAACCACAACTCGGCTCGCTCTCCACCCCTGCAAGGCTGATGAACATCCTTGAAGCTGAGGACAGGGGGGAGCCCGCAGCCCGGCTCGCTTCCCACCACCACAAGGCTGGTGGTCATCCTTGTAGATGACCACTGGTGGGAGACCGTGGCCCGGCTCGCTGATGAACATCCTTGAAACTGAGCACTGGCGGAAGAGCGCCAACCCCCACGAGGTCGCGCTCCTCCAGCAACAGCAAGAAGAAGGCGAGATCGGTAGCGCCATCGTGCAAGAAACAAAGAGCGTGAGCTCCCCAGCGGCAAGATCGCCGAGGGGGAAGGCGCTGACACGGATCCTTCCACCAAATGCCGGCGCGCTCCATCCAGGCAGGCGGCGCGCCAGGTCAAGCGTCCGCTCAGTCTAAAAGCGCTCGGGATGAACTTACAAGGCCATGGCGTACTACGGCGATGCAAGGCAGAGAGCTCGGAGGCGAAAGGACACAACGAGTGGGAGAGAAGCGAAGGCATGGCTGCTACTCGAGGGATGAACCCCTTTTTAAAGGCAGACTCCTCCGCTCGTGCCCCGAAAGGCCACGAGAAGTCTCCCCCGATGCACACCGGAGCACCCAGCCTATGACGCGGGGCCCGGCCCCACAAGTCATACGGCTGGTGCGATGGTCTCCTAGTGCGCAGAAGGCGAACCGCTGCGCGGGGAGCGAATCGCCGCGCCTCTTCATCCCCGCCGAGAGCAACGGTCCAGCCTCTGGCCCGGGGGCCCGAGTCCACGAGTCATACTCCTCGGGCGTCGACCTCCGTGTGTGGAGAAGGCAAACCGCCGTGTAAGGAGCACACCACCAGCTATGGTAGTGTGCCTCTTCACCTCCGCCAAAACCAACAGCCCAGTCTCTGTCGCGGGGGCTCAGGTCCACGAGTCATCCTCCTTGGGCGCCGGTTCCTAGGTGTAGAGAAGTCGAACCGCCGCTCGCACCAGTATCGTGCCTCCTCGGGGCCGCCACAGAAGACAGAGAAGCTGAATTTTCAAAACCAAATGCAGCGGTATCGAGGCACCCCGCGCATGGCCTAGTAAAGCCATCAAGTGCGGAGACCACGGGGCAGTCAGCCGCGGGAACAGGCGCGACAGTAAATGTGACCGATGGCAGGCTGATAGCGCGAGCGCGCCGAGTTAATGCGACGCGCAGAGGAGACGCCCGAGTCACCGGTCATGCCAAGTTGACGCAAGGTACAAGCTTTGGCCCCACCTGCAGGCTCGTATCTGAAAGTCGCCTAGAGGGGGGGTGAATAGGGCGAAACTGAAATTTACAAAATTAATCACAACTACAAGCCGGGTTAGCGTTAAAAATAATAAAGAGTCGGAGAGAGAGGGTGTGTCACACCCGGGCTTTAAGGAACAAAGCCGGGTGCATCTCATACATGCGCCAAAGAAGACAACATATATAATAACAGAGTGTATAGAGATAAATGTCATAAAACATCAGAGTATTTATTACATAGCGGAAGACTTGTTACAAAATAAAATAATGAATATAAAACGAACTAAGGATCGTCGGCGCAAATGTCAACTGAGAAACGCCACCTAGATCAGATCAAACTCCTCGCCTTGTGGCTCCTCCTGAACCACCTGCTCTTCTCCTGTGGGGGGGGGGTGTGAGACAGCAAGAGTGAGCTCACATACGTTCATAGCTCAACAAGTTGTGGGGAATAATGTGGCATGAACTCGCCAAAGGTGGGAGTTCATGAAGTGTAAGGTTGATCAATGAAATAAAGGCTGAAGCTGAGCATCGCTTTTATAAGTTGGTCAAAATTTTATTAGCAATTACTAAGTGTAAGTAAATACCAAACCATAGTAATAATAAGTAAAAGTAATAATAAAATAATCCCAAATGCAATGAAATGATAGGTTAAGTTTAAGTTCCATAATTTAATCATGCGAGTGTCCGAGCCGCTCATGACCGTGAGCACGGCTAGTATACCAGTTTTACACTCTGCAGAGGTTGCGCATCTTTACCCACAAGTCGTGTTACCCATTTGCCACGGAGTTGATCAGACCCCATACACCTCTACCAAGGAAGCGAGGCAGGGTACCACTACGAGGCCTTTACAAAGTTCCACTAGTTTCAGACTACCCGCTACAGTTTATAGGAAGCTCCAATGCAGGGTTCTTGCCTGACCGCCATCGTAGCAAAATCAACCAAGGACCTCCCTACACTGACCACTCCCCTACTGCCCTTGCCCCTTTCGGGTAAGGTAGCCCTCCACTAGCTTTCCTAGTTAATCAGCCAAGGCCGTCCCATTAAACCCTTGTGGTAGCACTGTTTTCCCGGGTGGTTCTCCATGTTCCCATTAACATAATGATCTTATCATGAACATAAAATAATGAACAGATAATAACAAGTGTAAAAATGAGTGATGAATATCTCTATACCCAAATCCACATAAAGCAATAACATGAACTACCCAAAACTTTAGTAGTAAAACCAGTGGTGAAACAAGGTATAAAGATAGTCAAATCTAAGGTATCCTATTGGGTCCCAGAAAAATTATCCTATGCAGATCATTATGAATAATAAGAACATGAATGGGTAAAAGAAGTGATCAAGGGTACAACTTGCCTTCCACGAGCTCCTGCTCAGCAATCTCAACTTGCTGAACCTCAGATTCCACAGTGGCTTGCTCGTCTATTCGCATCAACACAATACATACATAGCATAGCATAAATTAACATCACATCAAACATGCAAACAGAACATACAGTAACAAACTAGACATTAAAATATGATCACATGAACTGGAATCATTAAATTTGGAGTTATATATTTTAAGTTATGGATTTTCTAATGTTTTATGTGCTTAATACAAGATTAAGTGCTAGATAAATTTTAAATCATCTTTCATGTTAAGACAGAGACACTAATGGCTAGACAATAATATTATAAAAATTTTGGAACTGGAATGGATCAATTTGGAGTTCATATGCATTTTGTATGAATTAAACAAGTTTCTAGATTTATTTTTGTATTAAAAATCGATTTCTAATATTAATTTCCTATTTTCAGCTCTCTCTGGATTGGGCCTCAATAACAGAAAACAGCAGGGGCTACGGTGAAAATGTTTCTAAGACTCAGACTGACACTGCTATGGACCGCGGGTTGATTCTTAAACACTATGAGGGGTTTTCTGCAAAGTGGATACGCGAAGGGGTATCGCGGCCTGTGAGCCGCACGATCTAAATCGGACGCGCAGGATTAGATGGAGTTACATACGAACCGGTATGAAACCACGGTCGTCCGATAATAATCCGAGGGTCAAGATCTTATAAAGTGAGATCAAGCCACACCCGCACGATCGATTATCGACGCTCCAGACCAATTCCCCCCGAACTGGTAACCTAGGTCTAATCGAGGCCGTCGAATTCGGATCCGACGGCACACAGCTTTGTTCCAACTACGGACGAGCATGGCGGCGGCGACGCCCAGCGCGCACGGCGAAGGCTCGCCGGAGAAATCCAAACGCGCTCTCGGGTTGTCCGTTTCCCATCCTAACTAGTGCAAAACAAAGCCAATAGAACAACAAGGGTATAGATGGTGATTTTACCGGCGATTAGGCTCCGAGGAAGATCGTCCTCGCTGCGCGGCGGCTCGGCCGTGAGAGCCGAAGATCGGCGGGCGATTTCACCCACACCAGTCAATGTCTGCGCCCGATAAACCGCGCCTGCCCGATCCTTTCACGATGGCAAGCCTTCACGACCCGTCTCCGACCACCGACCGTCAGCGAAGGTGGGGAGTCGAGTGCGGCGGCTGCCCGAGTTCTCTCCTCTCTCGCGCTGCCCTCCGGTCTGGCTACGAGGCGTCGAGGTGGATAGAGGGAAAGAAAATGAAGATAGGATGCCCCATTTATCCCCCGACGACGCGCAGATAGGTTGGTCAAGGAGCTCCGTGATGGCCGCCGGAGTTCTCGCACACGCCGCAGATCCGTCTGTTTCGGTCCCCGCTCGTTACGGAGGTAGGAGACGACTGTCAAGTGGGCCCGAAGAACCAGCGACAGAGGCGAAGAGAGCGGCGCGGGCGAGACACTGCTGGTGGCGGCTGACAAGGTGGGGCCGCACTGTCGGAGGCTGCGGATCCGAGCGCGCGTGGAGGTTAGAATGGGCCGAGTCCTAGGAAAACGGCCCAGCGCGCAGGCTTTGTGATTTTCCTGGTGGGCTAAAATGAGGTCTAGAGCCCAGTTGAGCTTCTTTTCTTTTTCTTTTGTTTTCCTTATTTTCTGTTTTCCTTATTCACAATTATTTTGAATTCAAATTTTGTGTCCATTTCATCTTCAAATTTATATGTTCAATTCCTCTGAACATAGTGTGGGTAAATTTTATTTATTTACAAATTTATTCTGTTTTGCATAGTATTTTCTTTCTTGCTTTGTGTACATTATTTCCAATTTCCTAAAGTGCACTTTTTTTTGTTAACTCCAAATTCTCAACTCAAGTATTATGTGTTGTTATTATTATTATTTTAAATGCACAAACAAATAAGACCCAACATGATGCATAAGTTGTTTATGTGCCACTTGTTAATCATTCACTTTTAAATGTGGTTATTCACATGTACCAATGAGTAAAGGCAACACATATAGAGAAAATAATCTCATTTCTTAGGCTTTTACAAATTTGAGCATTACAAATCCTACCCCCCTTAAAAATAATCTCGTCCTCGAGATTTAGGAAGGACTATGGAAAAGATGGGGAAAATCTATACAAAGCTCCTCCTCTCTCTCCCAAGTAGCTTCATCTTCACCATGGTGACTCCATTGTACCTTGCACATCTTAATCACCTTATTTCTTGTAACTCGAGTCAAAGTGTCCAAAATCTTGATAGGGTACTCCGCATAAGTCAGGTCATCTTGAACACTAAGGTCCTCCAGTGGTAGCTGCTCCTCAGGTACCCTGAGGCACTTCTTTAGCTGAGACACATGAAATACATCATGTACATCTGACAGATGATTGGGTAACTCCAATTGATTTGCAACTTCTCCCACTCGCTTTAAGATCAAGAAAGGTCCGATGAAGCGAGGGGACAACTTTCCTTTAACTTTAAATCTCCTCATACCCCAGAGTGGTGACACCTTCAAATAGACATGATCACCCTCCTTAAATTCCAGTAGTCTTCTCCTGTTATCAGCATAGCTCTTTTGCCTGGATTGTGCAATTCTCAAATTTTCTCTTATCATTCGAACTTGTTCTTCCGCCTCTTGAATAAGCTCAGGCCCAAAGAACTGTCTTTCTCCAGTCTGATCCCAATACAGGGGAGTCCTGCATTTCCTGCCATACAAAGCCTCAAATGGTGACATCTTCAAACTGGCCTGGTAGCTATTATTATAGGAGAACTCTGCATATGGTAAGCTCTTATCCCAACTTCCACCATGTTTAAGAGCACAAGCTCTTAACATATCTTCTAGCACTTGGTTGGTCCTCTCAGTCTGCCCATCAGTCTAGGGATGGTAGGCTGAACTAAAATTCAACTTTGTATCCAAGCTCTCATGCAACTTCTTCCAAAATCGAGAAGTAAACTGCGATCCTCGATCAGACACGATCTTCTTAGGTACTCCATGTAGACAAACTATCCAAGTCATATACAATTCTGCTAGCTTGGCTCCCATATAATTAGTCCTCACAGGTATGAAATGAGCCACTTTTGTCAATCTATCCACAATTACCCAAATAGAGTCATATCCTGTTGGAGTGCGGGGTAGTCCAACAATGAAATCCATACCAATTTCTTCCCATTTCCACTCAGGTATCTTCAATGGGTGCAATAGTCCAGCGGGTCTTTGATGTTCGGCCTTGACTCTTTGACACACATCACACTTAGCCACATGTGCAGCAACATCTCTTTTCAGTCCATACCACCAATACTTTTGCTTCAAATCCTGATACATCTTAGTGCTACCAGGGTGGATAGAATAATCAGAATCATGGGCTTCTTTCAATATAGTCTCATGGAGGCTATCAATCTCTGGAACACATATCCGATCTTTAAACCATATAGTACCTTGCTCATCCTCCATGAATTCCGGAACTCAACCTTCCGTAATCAGATCCTTAATCTCTTGAATTTTAGCATCACCAACCTGACCTTTACGAATCTCTTGCTCCAAGGTAGGTTCCAACTCAATGGTAACTCCTTCAGTGTGAGTAGCAATTCCCAAATTGAGTCTCTCAAAGTCTTTTGCTAATTCATCGGGTAGCTGGACGACAAAAGCGGAGTGAACATGTTCTTTCCGACTCAAGGCATCTGCAACCAAATTTGCCTTGCCTGGGTGGTAATGAATCTCCAAATCATAATCCTTAATAAGCTCCAACCAATGGCGTTGCCTAAGGTTGAGATCCTTTTGAGTGAATATGTACTTCAAACTCTTATGATCTGTGTATACTTGGCACTTAGTTCCCATGATGTAGTGTCTCCAAATCTTAAGTGCATGCACAATTGCTGCCAGCTCTAAATCATGAGTGGGGTAGTTCAATTCGTGTTTCCGCAACTGACGAGACGCATAAGCGATCACATGTCCTTCTTGCATGAGCACACATCCCAATCCTTGGCCACATGCATCACAATAAATATCAAATCCTTTCTGTAAGTCTGGCATAACCAACACTGGAGGTGACATCAATCTCTCCTTCAATTGATCAAAGCTTTCTTGACATTTGTCATCCCACTTAAATTCTCTTCCTTTCTCCAAAAGTGAGGTCATAGGCTTGGCAATTTTAGAGAATCCTTCAATAAATCTCTGATAATATCCTGCAAGCCCCAAGAAACTACGAATCTCGGTAACTGTAGTGGGTACTCTCCACTCCATTATTTCCTTCACTTTAGCAGGATCCACTGCTATTCCTCCATTAGAAATAATATGACCAAGGAATGGCACCTTGTCAATCCAAAACTCGCACTTGCTGAACTTAGCATAGAGTTGATTATCTCGCAGCTTCTGTAGCACCAACCTTAGATGTTGTTCATGATCACTTTCACTCCTAGAATAGATAATAATATCGTCGATGAACACCACGACAAATCTATCCAAATATTCCATAAACACCTTATTCATCAAATTCATGAAATAAGCTGGTGCATTGGTTAACCCAAATGACATAACCGTGAACTCGTATAATCCATATCGAGTCGAGAAAGCCGTCTTAGGAATATCTGATGGTCTAATCCTCATCTGATGGTAACCGGATCGGAGATCAATCTTCGAGAATACCCTGGCTCCCCGCATCTGATCAAACAAATCCTCGATACGGGGTAAGGGATACTTGTTCTTCACAGTAACAACATTAAGAGATCTATAGTCCACACACATCCGTTGCGAACCATCCTTCTTCTGTACAAACAAGACCGGTGCTCCCCAAGGTGAGGAACTCGGACGAATGTACCCAGCATCTTGTAACTCAGTTAACTGCTTCTTAAGTTCCTTCAACTCCTCTACGGACATCCTATATGGCCGTTTAGAAATAGGGGAAGTCCCAGGTAGGAGATCAATCACAAACTCAACTTCCCTATCCGGTGGCATCCCTGGTAACTCCTCTAGAAAGACATCCGGAAAATCTCTAACCACCCGGATGTTGTCTCCAACAAACTCCTCAGGTATAAAGAACATTGCACGCATGGATGAGGAGGTTACTGCAATATTAACTTGAAATCTTTCTCCTTTAGTGGTAGTGAGTTCTACGGTACCTCTACCACATGCTATAACGGCCTTTGCCTTCCTTAGCCATGACATACCAAGGATCAGATCTATACTGCTTGACTCTAATATTATAGCAGTAGCTCCAAATTCTCTACCCATAATGGTTAATGTCAATCTACGTGTCATTTGATTTGCCTCAATAGGCCCTTTAGGTGTGATTACTATCATGGGTTTTCTCATATTTAGCAGTGGTATTGCATTTGTGTTGGCATAACGAGCAGACATGAATGAATGTGTAGCACCAGAATCAAATAATATTGTTGCAGGAAGGGCATTAATGTAAAACATACCGAGTACGATGTCAGCACCATCAGGAGTATCATCAACGCTGACTTGATTCACCCTGGCTATAGAATATCCCTTGCTTGATCCTGGAGGTTGCTGCCTGTTCTGAGCTAGAGTAGTAGCAATCCTCTGTGGGCAGACATTTGCATAATGACCAGTCTTCCCACACTTGAAACACATAGTGCCTAGACTCTGTCCTGAAAACTTCGTCGGGGTGCCAGTAGGGGTAGTCTGTCGAGGAGGTGGAGTCCTCAGTGGTGATTGCTGAACTGGGCGCGGTCCTCCTGGTCGAGTCGGTGTACCCTGCGGTGGAACGTAGCGGGGACGAACACTGCTGCTACCCTGTCCCTGTGAGATAGCCTTCCTCTTCAAATCACCCAGTTGAACACGCTTGTGTTCAATAGCAAGAGCCTTATCCAGTAGCCTCTGAAATGATGGAAAGGTGTGTGCAACCAGTGCATACTGCAAGGGTCCATTAGGTCCTTCAATAAAGTGCTCCTGCTTTCTTTCATCATCAGCAACTTCCTCCGGAGCATATCTCAACAGCTGAATGAATTTGTCTCTATACTCGCTGACCGACATGTTGTCTTGCTTCAATGACAGAAACTCCTTCTTCTTGATCTTTATCATACCAGCTGGAATATGGTAGTTCCTGAATTGTGTACTGAACTCTGCCTAAGTAATAGTTTCAGCAGCATCATGGGCAGCAGTATATGAATCCCACCAGTCAGCAGCAGGACCTGTCAGACGACCTAAGGCATAAAGAACTTTCTCCCTGTCTGAGCATTGGGCAATGTTGAGCATCTTCTCAATCGCTTTCAGCCAATCATCTGCATCTAGTGGATCTGGCGAGCTAGCGAAGGTCAGTGGCTTATGACTCATAAACTCTCGGTGCTTATCACGAGGTGGAACTGGTGGTGGTGGTGGAGGCAGTGGTACTTGTTGCTGTTGCTGCTGTTGTTGAAGTTGTTGTTGCAGCTGCTGTTGTTGCGCCCTTCTCTCCTGGCATATCTCCTCTCTCTCCTGGCGCAACTCCTAGCGTATATCTTCTCTTTCCTGACGCATCTCCTGGCGTTCTTGCTGCATCTGGCACGCATATCAGCCATAGTGTCCGCCATTTGCTGCATCACCGCCATCTGAGCTGCCATCAGTGGATCAACTCCGCCTAGTGGAGGATTAGGAGGATTCATCCCTGCTGGCTGTGGCTGAGGTTGTCTATATATCCTTCGAGTGTGTCGATTAGGAGGCAAATCAATTCCACCACCCCTCCTGGTATTGACCATCTGAGTTAGATACATAAGGTAAGAGAATAGTAGACAAGGCAGTAATTACAAATCATGTTACTTTGGGGAATTTATTAGCTAAGCAGTTTAATGTTTTACCTACCATAGCTAATTTATTACCTTATGCTGGCACATACTAAGATGTCCATATATAATACTTCAATCAATCAAAGAAGCAAATCAGACATTTTTCATCAGAACAATCAAACAACATTTTTAAATATAGAAAATAGTTTTGATTTGGTCTTAGGCCTCCTATCTCTTAAAATGTCATAGGGGTAGGGATTCCAAGGTGTGAAATCCATCTTGTCTCAGAGTAGAAAAGGTAAGAATGATCAGAGTAGAACAGTAGAAGGTGAGACAGGATCAAGATAAGTATGGAAAGAATTAGAATAAGATAAGAAGGTAAGGGTCTGTCCATTTCTATCTAGGTTTCGTCCTACAGTCAACATTTGCTCTGATACCACTTCTGTCACACCCGGGCTTTAAGGAACAAAGCCGGGTGCATCTCATACATGCGCCAAAGAAGACAACATATATAATAACAGAGTGTATAGAGATAAATGTCATAAAACATCAGAGTATTTATTACATAGCAGAAGACTTGTTACAAAATAAAATAATGAATATAAAACGAACTAAGGATCGTCGGCGCAAATGTCAACTGAGAAACGCCACCTAGATCAGATCAAACTCCTCGCCTTGTGGCTCCTCCTGAACCACCTGCTCTTCTCCTGTGGGGGGGTGTGAGACAGCAAGAGTGAGCTCACATACGTTCATAGCTCAACAAGTTGTGGGGAATAATGTGGCATGAACTCGCCAAAGGTGGGAGTTCATGAAGTGTAAGGTTGATCAATGAAATAAAGGCTGAAGCTGAGCATCGCTTTTATAAGTTGGTCAAAATTTTATTAGCAATTACTAAGTGTAAGTAAATACCAAACCATAGTAATAAAAAGTAAAAGTAATAATAAAATAATCCCAAATGCAATGAAATGACAGGTTAAGTTTAAGTTCCATAATTTAATCATGTGAGTGTCCGAGCCGCTCATGACCGTGAGCACGGCTAGTATAGCAGTTTTACACTCTGCAGAGGTTGCGCATCTTTACCCACAAGTCGTGTTACCCATTTGCCACGGAGTTGATCAGACCCCATACACCTCTACCAAGGAAGCGAGGCAGGGTACCACTACGAGGTCTTTACAAAGTTCCACTAGTTTCAGACTACCCGCTACAGTTTATAGGAAGCTCCAATGCAGGGTTCTTGCCTGACCGCCATCGCAGCAAAATCAACCAAGGACCTCCCTACACTGACCACTCCCCTACTGCCCTTGCCCCTTTCGGGTAAGGTAGCCCACCACTAGCTTTCCTAGTTAATCAGCCAAGGGCGTCCCATTAAACCCTTGTGGTAGCACTGTTTTCCCGGGTGGTTCTCCATGTTCCCATTAACATAATGATCTTATCATGAACATAAAATAATGAACAGATAATAACAAGTGTAAAAATGAGTGATGAATATTTCTATACCCAAATCCACATAAAGCAATAGCATGAACTACCCAAAACTTTAGTAGTAAAACCAGTGGTGAAACAAGGTATAAAGATAGTCAAATCTAGGGTATCCTATTGGGTCCCAGCAAAATTATCCTATGCAGATCATTATGAATAATAAGAACATGAATGGGTAAAAGAAGTGATCAAGGGCACAGCTTGCCTTCCACGAGCTCCTGCTCAGCAGTCTCAACTTGCTGAACCTCAGATTCCACAGTGGCTTGCTCGTCTATTCGCATCAACACAATACATACATAGCATAGCATAAATTAACATCACATCAAACATGCAAACAGAATATACAGTAACAAACTAGACATTAAAATATGATCACATGAACTGGAATCATTAAATTTGGAGTTATATATTTTAAGTTATGGATTTTCTAATGTTTTATGTGCTTAATACAAGATTAAGTGCTAGATAAATTTTAAATCATCTTTCATGTTAAGACAGAGACACTAATGGCTAGACACTATGGCCGTGAGAGCCGAAGATCGGCGGGCGATTTCACCCACACCAGTCAATGTCTGCGCCCGATAAACCGCGCCTGCCCGATCCTTGCACGATGGCAAGCCTTCACGACCTGTCTCCGACCACCGACCGTCAGCGGAGGTGGGGAGTCGAGTGCGGCGGCTGCCCGAGTTCTCTCCTCTCTCGCGCTGCCCTCCGGTCTGGCTACGAGGCGTCGAGGTGGATAGAGGGAAAGAAAATGAAGATAGGATGCCCCATTTATCCCCCGACGACGCGCAGATAGGTTGGTCAAGGAGCTCCGTGATGGCCGCCGGAGTTCTCGCACACGCCGCGGATCCGTCTGTTTCGGTCCCCGCTCGTTACGGAGGTAGGAGACGACTGTCAAGTGGGCCCGAAGAACCAGCGACTGAGGCGAAGAGAGCGGCGCGAGCGAGACACTGCTGGTGGCGGCTGACAAGGTGGGGCCGCGCTGTCGGAGGCTGCGGATCCGAGCGCGCGTGGAGGTTAGAATGGGCCGAGTCCTAGGAAAATGGCCCAGCGCGCAGGCTTTGTGATTTTCCTGGAGGGCTAAAATGAGGTCTAGAGCCCAGTTGAGCTTCTTTTCTTTTTCTTTTGTTTTCCTTATTTTCTGTTTTCCTTATTCACAATTATTTTGAATTCAAATTTTGTGTCCATTTCATCTTCAAATTTATATGTTCAATTCCTCTGAACATAGTGTGGGTAAATTTTATTTATTTACAAATTTATTCTGTTTTGCATAGTATTTTCTTTCTTGCTTTGTGTACATTATTTCCAATTTCCTAAAGTGCACTTTTTTTTGTTAACTCCAAATTCTCAACTCAAGTATTATGTGTTGTTATTATTATTATTATTTTAAATGCACAAACAAATAAGACCCAACATGATGCATAAGTTGTTTATGTGCCACTTGTTAATCATTCACTTTTAAATGTGGTTATTCAAATGTACCAATGAGTAAAGGCAACACATATAGAGAAAATAATCTCATTTCTTAGGCTTTTACAAATTTGAGCATTACAGGGTGCAAAACAAATCGCAAGCAAATAAAGAGTGTGACACGCGGATTTGTTTTACCGAGGTTCGGTTCTCGCAAACCTACTCCCCGTTGAGGTGGTCACAAAGACCGGGTCTCTTTCAACCCTTTCCCTCTCTCAAACGGTCCCTCGGACCGAGTGAGCTTCTCTTCTCAAATCAACCGAGAACAAAACTTCCCCGCAAGGACTACCACACAATTGGTGTCTCTTGCCTCGGTTACAATTGAGTTTTGATCACAAGAACAAATGAGAAAGAAAAGAAGCAATCCAAGCGCAAGAGCTCAAATAAACACAACAATCACTCTCTCTAATCACTAAAGCTTTGAGAGGAATTTGGAGAGGATTTGATCAATTGGGTGTGTCTAGAATTGAATGCTAGAGCTCTTGTAGATGGTTGGAAGGTGGAAAACTTGGATGACTTGAATGAGGGGTGGTTGGGGGTATTTATAACTCCATCCACCAAACTAGCCGTTTGGTGAAGGATGCTGTCGACGGGCGCACCGGACAGTCCGGTGCGCCACCGGACAGTGTCTGGTGCACCAGCCACGTCACCCGGTCGTTAGGGTTCGACCGTTGGAGCTCTGACGTGGGGGCCCACCTGGCTGTCCGGTGGCGCACCAGACAGGCCCTGTAGGCTGTCCGGTGTGCCACCCGCGCGTGCACTGCTCCTCTGCACGCTCTGGCGCGCATTAAATGCTGAAGCAGGTGACCGTTGGCGCGAAGTAGCCGTTGTTCCGCCGTTACACCGGACAGTCCAGTGTGCACCGGACATGTCCGGTGAATTATAGCGGAGCGAATTCCCGAAGCTGGCGAGTTCAGAGTCGCTTGTTCTTGGGGCACCAGACACTGTCCGGTGCGAAGCGCCTCTGAGAATTCCTGAAGGTGCGAAGTTTAGCTTGGAGTCCCCTGGTGCACCGGACACTGTCCGGTGGTGCATCGGACAGTCCGGTGCGCCCGACCAGGGTGCCTTCGGTTGTCCCTTTGCTCTTTTGTTTGAACCCTTTTCTTGGTCTTTTTATTGGCTTATTGTGAACCTTTGGTACCTGTAGAACTTATAGACTTGGGCAAACTAGTTAGTCCAATTATTTGTGTTGGGCAATTCAACCACCAAAATCAATTTAGGAATATAGGTGTAAGCCTAATTCCCTTTCAATCTCCCCCTTTTTGGTGATTGATGCCAACACAAACCAAAGCAAATATATAAATGCAGAATTTGAACTAGTTTGCAAAATGCAAGTGCAAAGGTTACTTAGAATTGAGCCAATAACTATTACTTACTAGATATGCATGGATTGTTTCTTTATTTTTAACATTTTGGACCACGCTTGCACCACATGTTTTGTTTTTGCAAATTCTTTTTCAAAGTCCTTTTGCAAATAGTCAAAGGTAAATGAATAAGATTTTGCGAAGCATTTTCAAGTTTTGAAATTTTCTCCCCTTGTTTCAAATGCTTTTCCTTTGACTAAACAAAACTCCCCCTCAAATAAATTCTCCTCTTAGTGTTCAAGAGGGTTTTAAGATATTAATTTTGAAAATACTACTTTCTCCCCCTTTTGAACACAATAAGATACCAATTTGAAATTTACCAATTAAAAATCATTAGTTTTAAAAATTAGGGTAGTTTTAAATAGAGTAATGAACCTATCATCGACCGGTATACCTTTTGATCGACGGATTTACCTTCCGTGTCGAGGTCGAGATGCCCATTTGTTCCCATGGGAGTCTTGATGGGCTTGGCATCATTCATTCCAAACTTGTTTAGAATATCTTGAGTATACTTCGTTTGGCTAATGAATGTGCCCTCTTGGAGTTGCTTCACTTGAAATCCTAAGAAATACTTCAACTCCCCCATCATCGACATCTCGACTTTCTGTGTCATGATCCTACTAAATTCCTCACATGTAGATTCGTTAGTAGACCCAAATATAATATCATCAACATAAATTTGGCATACGAACAAATCATTTGCAAGAGTCTTAGTAAATAAAGTAGGATCGGCTTTGCCGACTTTGAAGCCATTAGCAATAAGGAAATCTCTAAGGCATTCATACCAAGCTCTTGGGGCTTGCTTGAGCCCATAAAGCGCCTTAGAGAGCCTATAGACATGGTTAGGGTACTCACTGTCTTCAAAGCCGGGAGGTTGCTCAACATAGACCTCTTCCTTGACTGGGACATTAAGGAAGGCACTCTACACGTCCATTTGGTAAAGCTCGAAGCCATGGTAAGTAGCATAGGCTAATAATATGCGAATTGACTCAAGCCTAGCTACGGGTGCATAGGTTTCACCGAAATCCAAACCTTCGACTTGGGAGTATCCCTTGGCCACAAGTCGAGCTTTCTTCCTTGTCACCACACCCTGCTCGTCTTGCTTGTTGCGGAAGACCCATTTGGTTCCTACAACATTTTGATTAGGACGTGGAACTAAATGCCATACCTCATTCCTAGTGAAGTTGTTGAGCTCCTCTTGCATTGCCATCACCCAATCCGAATCTTGGAGTGCTTCCTCTACCCTGTGTGGCTCAATAGAGGAAACAAAAGAGTAATGCTCACAAAAATATGCAACACGAGATCTAGTGGTTACCCCGTTATGAATGTCGCCGAGGATGGTGTCGATGGGGTGATCTCGTTGGATTGCTTGGTGGACTCTTAGGTGTGGCGGCCTTGGTTCTTCATCCTCCTTGTCTTGATCTTTTGCATCTCCCCCTTGATCGTTGTCGTCATCTTGAGGTGACTCATTATTTTGATTTTCTCCTTCATCAACTTGAGCCTCGTCCTCATTTTGAGTTGGTGGAGATGCTTGTGTGGAGGAGGATGGTTGATCTTGTGCATTTGGAGGCTCTTCGGATTCCTTAGGACACACATCCCCAATGGACATGTTCCTTAGCGCGATGCACGGAGCCTCTTCATTACCTATCTCATCAAGATTAACTTGCTCTACTTGAGAGCCGTTAGTCTCATCAAACACAACGTCACAAGAAACTTCAACTAGTCCTGAGGACTTGTTAAAGACTCTATATGCCTTTGTGTTTGAATCATATCCTAGTAAAAAGCCTTCTACAGTCTTAGGAGCATATTTAGATTTTCTACCTCTTTTAACAAGAATGAAGCATTTGCTACCAAAGACTCTAAAATATGAAATGTTGGGCTTTTTACCGGTTAGGAGTCCGTATGATGTCTTCTTGAGGATTCGGTGTAGATACAACCGGTTGATGGCGTAGCAAGCGGTGTTAACTGCCTCGGCCCAAAACTGATCCGGCGTCTTGTACTCATCAAGCATGGTTCTTGCCATGTCCAATAGAGTTCTATTCTTTCTCTCCACTACACCATTTTGTTGTGACGTGTAGGGAGAGGAGAACTCATGCTTGATGCCCTCCTCCTCAAGGAAGTTTTCAATTTGAGAGTTCTTGAACTCCGTTCCGTTGTCGCTTCTAATTTTCTTGATCCTCAAGCCGAACTCATTTTGAGCCCGTCTCAAGAATCCCTTTAAAGTCTCTTGGGTTTGTGATTTTTCCTGCAAAAAGAACACCCAAGTGAAGCGAGAATAATCATCCACAATAACTAGACAGTACCTACTCCCGCCGATGCTTATGTAAGCAATCGGGCCGAATAAATCCATGTGTAGGAGCTCCAGTGGCCTGTCAGTGGTCATGATGTTCTTGTGTGGATGATGAACACCAACTTGCTTCCCAGCTTGGCATGCACTACAAATCCTGTCTTTCTCAAAATGAACATTTGTTAATCCTAAAATGTGCTCTCCCTTTAGAAGCTTATGAAGATTCTTCATTCCAACATGGGATAGTCGGCGGTGCCAGAGCCAACCCATGTTAGTCTTAGCAATTAAGCAAGTGTCGAGTTCAGCTCTATCAAAATCTACCAAGTATAGCTGACCCTCTAACACTCCCTTAAATGCTATTGAATCATCACTTCTTCTAAAGACAGTGACACCTACATCAGTAAATAGACAGTTGTAGCCCATTTGACATAATTGAGATACGGAAAGAAAATTGTAATCTAATGAATCAACAAGAAAAACATTAGAAATGGAATGGTCAGGAGATATAGCTATTTTACCCAAACCTTTGACCAAACCTTGATTTCCATCCCCGAATGTGATAGCTCGTTGGGGATCTTGGTTTTTCTCGTAGGAGGAGAACATCTTCTTCTCCCCTGTCATGTGGTTTGTGCACCCGCTATCGATGATCCAACTTGTGCCCCCAGATGCATAAACCTACAAAACAATTTTAGTTCTTGACTTTAGGTACCCAAACGGTTTTAGGTCCTTTAGCATTAGAAACAAGAACTTTGGGTACCCAAACACAAGTCTTGGAGCCCTTGTGTTTGCCCCCGACAAACTTGGCAACTACCTTGCCGGATTTGTTAGTTAAAACATATGATGCATCAAAAGTTTTGAATGAAATGCTATGGTCATTTGATGCACTAGAAGTTTTCTTCTTAGGCAACTTAGCACGGGTTGGTTGCCTAGAGCTAGATGTCTCACCCTTATACATAAAAGCATGGTTAGGGCCAGAGTGAGACTTCCTAGAATGAATTCTCCTAATTTTGCTCTCGGGATAACCGGCAGGGTACAAAATGTAACCCTTGTTATCCTGAGGCATGGGAGCCTTGCCCTTAACAAAATTAGACAATCTTTTAGGAGGAGCATTAATTTTGACATTGTCCCCCTTTTGGAAGCCAATGCCATTCTTAATGCCAGGGCATCTCCCATTATAAAGCATACTACGAGCAAATTTAAATTTTTCATTTTCAAGTTCATTCTCGGCAATTTTAGCATCTAATTTTGCTATATGATCATTCTGTTGTTTAATTAAGACCATATGATCATGAATAGCATCAATATCAACATCTCTACATCTAGTGCAAATAGAAACATGCTCAACGGTAGATGTAGAGGGTTTGCAAGATTTTAATTCTACAACCTTAGCATGTAATATATCATTTTCACTTCTAAGGTTGGAAATAGTAACATTGCAAACATCAAAATCCTTAGCCTTAGCAATCAATTTTTCATTTTCACATCTAAGGCTATCAAGAGAAATATTCAATTCATCAATCTTAGCAAGCAAATCAACATTATCATCTCTAAGATTGAGAATTGAAACATTACAAACATGAGAATCAACCTTAGCATTTAATTTTTCATTTTCATTTCTAAGGTTGACAATAGTATCATGGCATGTGCTTATCTCACTAGATAATTTTTCACATTTTTCTACTTCTAGAGCATAAGCATTTTTAACCTTAACATGCTTTTTATTTTCCTTGATTAGGAAGTCCTCTTGGGAGTCCAAGAGATCATCCTTTTCATGGATGGCACTAATCAATTCATTTAATTTTTCCTTTTGTTGCATGTTTAGGTTTGCAAAAAGAATACGCAAGTTATCCTCCTCATCACTAGCATTATCCTCATCACTAGAGGTTTCATATTTAGTGGAGGATCTTGATTTTACCTTCTTCCTTTTGCCGTCCTTAGCCATAAGGCATTTGTGGCCGACGTTGGGGAAGAGAAGACCCTTGGTGACGGTGATGTTTGCGGCGTCCTCATCGGAGGAGGAGTCGGTGGAGCTCTCGTCGGAGTCCCACTCCCGGCAAACATGGGCATTGCCGCCCTTCTTCTTGTAGTATTTTTTCTTCTCCTTTCTTCTCCCCTTCTTGTCGTTGTCCCTGTCACTATCACTTGATAATGGACATTTAGCAATAAAGTGACCGGGCTTACCACACTTGTAGCAAACCTTCTTGGAACGAGATTTGTAATCCTTCCCCTTCCGTTGCTTGAGGATTTGGCGAAAGCTTTTGATGATTAAAGCCATCTCCTCATTGTCGAGCTTGGAGGCATCAATGGGTTGTCTACTTGATGTAGACTCTTCCTTCTTTTCCTCCGTCGCCTTGAATGCAACCGGTTGTGCTTCGGGCGCGGAGGGGCCATCTAGCTCGTTGATCTTCTTTAAGCCTTTGATCATCAACTCAAAGCTCACAAAATTACCTATAACTTCCTCGGGGGTCATTTGCGTATATCTAGGATTACCACGAATTAATTGAACTTGAGTAGGGTTAAGGAAAACAAGTGATCTAAGAATAACCTTAACCACTTCGTGGTCATCCCATTTTTTGCTCCCGAGGTTGCGCACTTGATTCACCAAGGTTTTGAGCCGGTTGTACATGTCTTGTGGCTCCTCCCCTTGGCGAAGACGGAAGCGACCGAGCTCCCCCTCGATCGTTTCCCGCTTGGTGATCTTGGTCACCTCATCTCCTTCGTGCGCGGTCTTTAGCACGTCCCAAATTTCCTTAGCACTCTTCAACCCTTGCACCTTGTTATACTCCTCTCGACTTAAAGAGGCGAGGAGTATAGTTGTGGCTTGGGAGTTGAAATGTTGGATTTGGGCCACTTCATCCTCATCATAATCCTCATCCCCTACGGATGGTACCTGTACACCAAACTCAACAATATCCCATATACTTTTGTGGAGTGAGGTTAGGTGATATCGCATCATATCACTCCACCTAGCATAATCTTCACCATCAAATATTGGTGGTTTGCCTAATGGGACGAAAAGTAAAGGTGTATGTTTAGGAATGCGAGGATAGCGTAGGGGGATCTTACTAAACTTCTTGCGCTCGTGGCGCTTAGAAGTTACGGACGGCGCGTCGGAGCCGGAGGTCGATGGTGATGAAGTGTCGGTCTCGTAGTAGACCACCTTCCTCATCTTCTTGTGCTTGCCGCTACTCCGATGCGACTTGTGGGAAGAGGATTTCTTCTCCTTCCCCTTTCCCTTGTTGCAGGACTCTTCCGATGAAATCTTCCCGTGGCTTGTAGTGGGCTTGTCGCCGGTCTCCATCTCCCTCTTGGTGTGATCTTCCGACATCACTTCGAGCGGTTAGGCTCTAATGAAGCACCGGGCTCCGATACCAATTGAAAGTCGCCTAGAGGGGGGGTGAATAGGGCGAAACTGAAATTTACAAAATTAATCACAACTACAAGCCGGGTTAGCGTTAGAAATAATAAAGAGTCGGAGAGAGAGGGTGCAAAACAAATCGCAAGCAAATAAAGAGTGTGACACGCGGATTTGTTTTACCGAGGTTCGGTTCTCGCAAACCTACTCCCCGTTGAGGTGGTCACAAAGACCGGGTCTCTTTCAACCCTTTCCCTCTCTCAAACGGTCCCTCGGACCGAGTGAGCTTCTCTTCTCAAATCAACCGGGAACAAAACTTCCCCGCAAGGACCACCACACAATTGGTGTCTCTTGCCTCGGTTACAATTGAGTTTTGATCACAAGAACAAATGAGAAAGAAAAGAAGCAATCCAAGCGCAAGAGCTCAAATGAACACAACAATCACTCTCTCTAATCACTAAAGCTTTGAGAGGAATTTGGAGAGGATTTGATCACTTGGGTGTGTCTAGAATTGAATGCTAGAGCTCTTGTAGATGGTTGGAAGGTGAAAAACTTGGATGACTTGAATGAGGGGTGGTTGGGGGTATTTATAACCCCATCCACCAAACTAGCCGTTTGGTGAAGGCTGCTGTCGACGGGCGCACCGGACAGTCCGATGCACCACCGGACAGTGTCCGGTGCGCCAGCCACGTCACCCGGCCGTTAGGGTTCAACCGTTGGAGCTCTGACGTGGGGGCCCGCCTGGCTGTCCGGTGGCGCACCGGACAGGCCCTGTAGGCTGTTCGGTGTGCCACCCGCGCGTGCACTGCTCCTCTGCGCGCTCTGGCGCGCATTAAATGCCGTAGCAGGTGACCGTTGGCGCGAAGTAGCCGTTGTTCCGCCGTTACATCGGACAGTCCGATGTGCACCGGACATGTCCGGTGAATTATAGCAGAGCGAATTCCCGAAGCTGGCGAGTTCAAGTCACTTGTTCTTAGGGCACCGGACAATGTCCGGTGGTGCACCGGACAGTCCGGTGAATTATAGTGAAGCGCCTCTGAGAATTCCCGAAGGTGCGAAGTTTAGCTTGGAGTCCCCTGGTACACCGGACACTGTCCGGTGCGCCCGACCAGGGTGCCTTCGGTTGTCCATTTGCTATTTTGTTTGAACCCTTTTCTTGGTCTTTTTATTGGCTTATTGTGAACCTTTGGTACCTGTAGAACTTATAGACTTGGGCAAACTAGTTAGTCCAATTATTTGTGTTGGGCAATTCAACCACCAAAATCAATTTAGGAATATAGGTGTAAGCCTAATTCCCTTTCAGTATCCTCCCCTGAGGCGGGCCCGGAGGCCACTGTCGGTACCCTGGATTAGGGGTACCCCTTACTACAGCATGAGGACGCGGTGCCCACGCGACTATCTCTAGTCACGTGGTGAACAACACCCGACCCCGCCACATGGATGGCTCCAGGGTCGCCATGTGGCTAGAGAAAACGATACACTTCAAGATGCCAACAGTGGGTCCGGACCCCCATAGGAAAGTGTCGGACCCCTGTACATGTAGACCGGACCTCTGGAGCAAGGTCCAGGACCCCGCGAGTGCAGCCCGGACCTCCGGGTCGGGTCCCGGACCTCTCTGCGTGGGATCCGGACTACCCGCAGCCGGGTCCCGGGACTCTGGGGCAGAGAATACCCAGGCCTTGCTCAGGCAGGGGTCCGGTCCGACATGTGTCCAGGCCCAGCCTGGTGCGGACTTGCCCGCATAACGCTACTGCTCCCCGCCCTGGCGGAGACCCAATGTTGCCACGTGGCCTACCGCACGTGACGTAAGCCAGCGGGCGGAGCCTGACGTAAGGCCTCTGGGCCGCGCTGTCTCTGCATTTATTGCGGAGAAGACGCGCTGCCTGACTATTCCACTGACAGGCGATGTGCCCCTTCAGCATTTAATGTGTCCTGTCCACTCAGCTGGCAGGCGGCGTCCAGGCCATCCTGCAGGCGGCGTGCCTATCCATTCCATTGCTAAACAGTACGCCTGTGCTACGAAGTGCACTGTGCCCATCCATCATCACTCGTACGTTGCCAGGGAAGCTTCCCCTGCACGCCAATGCTACGCAGATCGCGGATCAGGGCGCAAGGAAGATTGCATTGGGGACGAGCATTAGTCACTACAAATATTACATCCATTATGTCTCTGGGCCCACATGTCGGGGCTCAGCACCCTTGTACGTGCCCCTCTTAGACTATAAAGGGAGGGCACGCCGCGTTATAGGGGACAGACTCACACAGACTCACACAGACTCTCTTAGACTGATTCAGTCCCTAGACACAACTCAAGCTCACGAGCAATACAACACACAGTGGAGTAGGGTATTACGCTCCGGCGGCCCGAACCACTCTAAACCCTTGCGTGTTCTTGTGTGTTCATCCCTCAAACTCGTAACAGGCAAAACGCTTAGTCCCCTCCTCAATTTAGGATTTAGGGCGGGTGCACTCCGCCACCCGGCCGGAGAATTCCCTCTCCGACACTAATCCACATGAAAATCAAAACATTAGAGCTAGTTTAGAAACTTAAATTCTACTTCGGCATTCCCGGTGTTTAAGTGGAAAAATGAGTTAATGTTCCACTCAATTGCCGGAAATCTTGAAGAGGATTTAAGTTTTTAAATCAGCCCTTAGTTTTATTTCAAAGACGCTATTAGTTGAATTATTTGTATTGGTTCTTTATTTAGATATTTTGCTATCTAATTCAAACAAAAAATCTACCGGTGAACATTTCGATTCGGCAAGAATTGGTTTACCACTCCATTCAATCATGCGAACATAGAATTCAGATTAAACCTCTAAAAAAGCTCATACACTGGAGTAAAAGTAAAAACTCTTGAATTGCTGCCTCATTGCCACAGAGAGCTAACAGGTTCGTTGAGGCGATCTGCCTCGTTCAAGTGAGCTGCGGCAGCCCAGAAGCATCAACCGCGCGGTGGCCATGCCATGGCAAGGGCAGCAACAATCCACCTAACTGCCACCTGGCCCCAGGTGTCATGCTCTACCAGTTCAAACGCTTGGAGCCTACCGTAGCAGCAGCAGCTTGGGCGTCCTTTCTTCCGTTCGTGCCCTTGCTTGGTCTGATCACTGATGCGGATGGCTTTGTTCCGTTGCGCTCGCCGAGTTTTCAACTGTCACGGGCGTGGATTCAGCGTGGGTGGCCTGAGTTGTTAACTTGTTAGTCCATGAAAGCGACTCACACAGATGCTTACCACTTACCAGCCACAGCTCCTTTGGCGATCTTGGATCCTAGCCTCCTTGGCTATATGGGCATGTTAACATAAGATAGTTATCCTTATCTCTTGTAACTAATACTAACTCCGTTCTTGAATATTTGTCCTCCGCTAGTTTATTTTTGAACTAAACCGCGACAAATAAAAAAAACAGAGGAAGTAGCTGTTATCGATATAGATAGACATATATCTATATGAGATCTTATCGGATCAGTTAGTTCAGATATTGTAACAACCATTGTAATCCTCTTGGGATTTCTCCCTATATAAACACGCATCCAGGGCCAAGGCAAAGGCATCCTAGTTCCACCCAAAACTTACGTGGCACACGTCTAGAAGGATATTTGATTTATAAAACCTTTGGCTTTTCGACATCCAGAAAATTTCGAGCACAACCTCAACTTAGCGAAGTTGTGATTGAGAGAGCGTGTTAAGATAAGATAGTTATCCTTATCTCTTGTAACTAATAGCTGCCATCGATATAGGTAGACGTATATTTAGATGGGATATTATCGGATCAACTTAGTGAAGTTGTGATTGAGGGAGCGTGTTAAGATAAGATAGTTATCCTTATCTCTTGTAACAATGTAACTAATAGCTGCCATCGATATATATATATATATATATATATATATATATATATATATATATATATATATATATATATATATATATATATATATATGAGATATTATCGGATCAGTTAGTTCAGATATTGTAACAACCATTGTAATCTTTTTGGGATTTCTCTCTATATAAACATGTATCCATGGTCAAGACAAAGGCATCCTAATTACACCTAAAACTTCCGTTCCTCTGATTATTAACAGGGCAATGAAGTGGACCTTGCTGCTACTTCAGCAGAGACCGGAAAAAGAACACTGCACCCCTGTCTTCTAGAGTACATGAATTGTATGATTAATATGTTGTCCAGCCGTGATCCTGATGAAATGATGAGTGGTTACAGAAATGTCGAAGCTGACCTTAACAGAACAAGGAAAAAAACATGTTGTTGACACCTTTTTGGAGGCGTCAATTACTCAAGAGAACCAGTGGCGGTGCTCTCTGGTCAGGCGCGGACGGTCCGCGGCCCAGGGCCGGACGGTCCGCGACCTGGCGCGAGGCGGCGGTACTCTCTGGTCAGGCGCGGACGGTCCGCAGCACAGGGTCGGACGGTCCGCGACCTGGTGCAGGAGCTCGGGTTCTCTGCCTGACGGCCGGACGGTCCGCGCCATAGGGCTGGACGGTCCGCGCGTGCGCAGAGGGCGGCGGAAGATCGCCGGCGGCGCCTGGATCTCGCTCCCGGGAGGGACCCCGTCGGGGAGGAGAGATCCTATGAGTTGTCTAGGCTCGGGTAGACCGACCTAGACTCCTCTAATCGACGTAGAGTCGAAGAGAGACAGAGAATTTGGGGATTGGAAGGCTAAACTAGGGCTAAACTAGAACTACTCCTAAGATAAAATGCGAAATAGAAGTTGTATTGATTCGATTGATGATTACAAATCGGCCGTAGACCTCTCTATTTATAGAGGAGGGGGTTGGACCCTTTACACAACTGATTCCGAGCTAATTCCGCGAATCTAGCTAACAACTGTAGCACAAAACTCGGAACCCTAATCTGTTCTGCGCACGCGCGGACCGTCCGACCCACAGGCGCGGACTGTCCGGACCGCGGACCGTCCGGCCTCAGGGCCGGACCGTCCGCCAGCTCTTTTATGGTTCAAACATATGCCCCCTGCCTTTTGGTGGAGCTGGGCGAACCAAAAGCAACTAACTCGATGTGATCACATCGGTTCTCTTAGGCATCTTGCCACATACTAGGATAGTACTGTTTGAGGAAACGCCCATTCAAAGCCTTTGGTAAATCCTTGCCTTGTAATGTTTGTAGCAAATAGGCGTTACTAGGCATCACCTGTTTTACTTTATAAGGACCCTCCCAGCTTGGCGACCATTTCCCAAACTTCCGGTCTTTATTCCTTAGAGGCAAGATGGTCTTCCACACCAGATCCCCTACTTGAAATGACTTTGCTTTGACCTTCTTGTTGTAGGCCCTGGCTACCATAATCTTGTCCTTTTCTATTGCTCCCAAAGCTATCACCCTCTTGTCGGTCACCTCATCAATATTATCCATCATTGAATTATAATAATCAGTGACAGTTAGATCATTTTGTCTGGCGAACCTGACAGCATTCAAACTTATTTCCACAGGCAATATTGCTTCCTGCCCATAGACAAGCTCAAAAGGAGATACTTTAGTAGCACTATGTTTAGATATTCTATGAGCCCATAAAGCTTCGGGCAAAATCTTATGCCAATGTTTAGGATTACCAGATATCTTCTTTTTTATCAAATTAATCAATGTCCTATTACTAGACTCGGCCTGTCCATTGGCCTGAGCATAATATGGAGATGAATTAAGCAGCTTGATTCTGTATAATTCAGCAAATTCACGTACCTCCTTTGACATAAAAGAAGTCCCTTGATCTGTAGTCAGGGTCTGGGGAATGCCGAATCTATGAATAATATGCTCAGTTATGAACTCAATTACCTTCTTGTGCGTCATGTTTTTCAGAGCAACAACTTCAGTCCATTTGGTGAAATAGTCAGTGGCAACTAACACAAACCGATGCCCCTTTGATGATGAAGGATGAATTTCTCCAATAAAGTCTAATCCCCATCCTCTGAACGGCCAAGACTTGATGATAGGATGTAATTCGGCTGCAGGGACCAACTGTAGGTCGCCGAATTTTTGACACACTTGGCATCCCTTGTAGTACTTGAAACAATCAGCTATCATACTAGGCCAATAAAAACCAGACCTTCGCAACAACCACTTCATCTTTGGAGCCGATTGATGAGTACCACAAATTCCTTCATGTACTTCGGCCATGGCTAATATAGCATCATCTGGGCCCAAGCACTTCAGCAGGACGTCATTGACTGTTCGGCGGTAAAGTTCATCACTCATCAAAACATACTTGAAAGCTGTTCGTCGAATGTTCTTATCTGTCCTGATATTGGGATTTCGTAAATAATTAAGTATAGGTGTCCTCCAATCACTTGCATCGGCTTCATTGTCAGCCGAATCGATTAAGAGAACATTTCTGGTAACCCCGGACGGTCCGGTGTCATCACGCGGACGGTCCGCGACCTGGAAATTTGGCTCTACACTGGTTATCAGAATTTCAGTTTTGTGAAATTTCCCTCTCTTTATCCGATAACCTGATGCATCTTGTGCCAAATCGTTAGCTCTATGATTCTCAACTCTAGAGATATGCCGAATACTGAATTCGTCCAAAGAATGGATTATGCTCCAACATTTCTCAAGGTAACTATTTAGAGTACCATCAAAACATTGATATTCTTCTAACACTTGTTGGACAACCAGCTGAGAATCACCAAATACCTTCACATGTTTTACTCCCATACCATTTAAAAGTTCTAAGCCGAATAGGAGGGTCTCATATTCAGCTTGATTATTAGTGCAATAAGTTTTCAATCGGCTAGAGAAGTCAAAGGAGACACTACTTGGTGAAACAAGCACAATGCCAATTCCTTGCCCTTTATTGCAAACCGATCCATCAAAATATAAAGTCCAAGGAGTAATAGTGAGGTATGACATGTCTAGTTCATGAATATCATTAACCCGATGTTCTACAATGAAATCTGCTACGACTTGGCCTTTCATAGATTTCAATGGTTCATAGGCCAAGTCATATTCTATGAGTGCATAAGCCCACTTACCAATTCTACCACACATAATTGGGTTATGCAACATGTATTTGATCACATCGGCTTGACCAGAAACAGTGCAATGACTAGACAGTAAATAACATCTACATTTGGTGCATGCATAAAACAAGCATAAGCATAACTTTTCAATAAAAGTGTACCTTGTTTCAGCATCCACCAACCTTCGGCTTAGATATGTCACCACATGCTCCTTCCCCTCAGTTTCTTGTGTCAGAACAGCCCCAATGACCTTATCCTCAGCTGCAATGTATAATCGGAATGGTACTCCTGCTCATGGTGCTTTTAATACGGGAGCCGAAGATAAGTATTTTTTGATGAGATCAAATGCTTCTTGCTGTTCTGCCCCCAAGTGAATTCGGCATCATTCTTAAGCCGAAGAATAGGGGTGAACGCATCAATCTTCCCGGCTAGGTTAGAAATAAACCTTCGTAAATAATTCACCTTGCCGAGAAACCTCTGTACCTCGACCTTACAGGTCGGAGGTCCCACATTCCGAATAGACTTGATTCGGTCAGGGTCTATCTCTATACCATGTTCATGTATGACAAATCCTAAAAACTTACCAGCCGACACTCCAAAAGCACATTTACGTGGGTTCATTTTCAAACCATACTGACGCATTTTATCAAAGGCTTTGCGCAAATCAGCTATATGAGGACTAAACTCATCCGATTTGACTACAATATCATCAATGTAGACTTCCACAGTGTTTCCTAACAACTCATGGAAGATCAGATTCATAGCCCTCTGATAAGTAGCACCAGCATTTTTAAGACCGAATGTCATGACAACCCATTCAAATAAACCAATGAAGCCTGGGCATATAAAGGCCGTTTTAGACGCATCCTCTTCGGCCATGAAAATCTGGTTATATCCGGCATTACCATCAATAAAGCTAATAATTCTATTTCCTGATGCATTATTGATTAATGTGTCGGCTATGGGCATGGGATATTCATCTTTAGAAGTTGCTCTATTTAAATTGCGAAAATCAATGCATACCCTAAGCTTACCTGACTCCTTCTTCTCTACCGGCACAATATTGGAGACCCACTCTGCGTATCTGCACGGTCTAATAAAATTAGCTTCTAGCAGCCGGTGGATTTCGTCCTTGATTCGTGGGAGAAGATCTGGACGAAATGTTCTAGCTTTTTGCTTGAAAGGTCTGAAACCAGACTTAATAGGCAGCCGATGTTCGACAATCTCTCGGCTTAGTCCAGGCATTTCAGTGTAATTCCAAGCAAAACAATCTGAATATTCCTTCAATAGACCGATCATCTCATTTCTAGAATCGGTCTCCAGGGTCTTGTTTACAAAAGTAGGCCTTGGAGTTTTACCATCTCCTATGTCAATCTCCTCCAAAGGATCGGCCGATGTAAACCCCTGTCCTAGTTTATCAAGATCTCTGAATTCCTCTATCATGTCCCCCACAGAGGAATCAGATGGTCTTTGTGTGATGGCAGACTTTCCGGTCTAGGGGACCGGATCATCCGTAATACTGTCTTTTCACTGTGGTAGATGTTCGGTCTTAAAGTCCGAACTGTTTTGTGAAAGACCGGACCATCCGGCTTTGAGAGCCGAATTGTCCGTGATCAACGACTCATGAACTCTGTGTGTATTTATCATTTAAACTTTATTTAGGATTTAGCCGATTCTCCATCGGCTCTAGCATTACAGGAATGAAACCTTTCTTATCTATACTTATGAACTGATAATCAGAAAAATCTACTCCTGTGAGACATGTAGCAGTCTCATAAGTCCAGAGTACAGGGGCATCGGCCACAGCGATGCAGGCCGATATATCAGCATGTACTTGTTCTACCTCATCGCCTACCCATTATATTAGCATTTGATGTAATGTAGAAGGTATACATTGATTGGCATGAATCCAATCTCTGCCTAGAATTAAACTGTAATTCCCTTCTACATCAGCGACGAAGAATGCAGCAGCAAGGGTCTTAGTCCCGATGGTTAATTCAACGGACGTGACTCCCCTGGCTTTAATCGAACTATCCCCAACACCGCTGAGGGTCATGTTGGTTTTGACTAGTTCGTCATCTTGTTTACCTAATTTTCTGTATAATGAATAAGGCATTAGATTTACAGCCGCCCCTCCATCTACCAACATCTTAGCAATCGGTATTCCATCAATGTGACCGCGCACGAAGAGCGGCTTTAAATGATTTACCGATTCCTTTGGTTTAGTAAAGGCGGCTTCTTTAGGACCAAAATCAAACTGGGCAACAACAGGTTCATCATCGCCGATGATAGTACAATCGGCAGAAAATGTAATAATATTTACATCCATACCTGGGCGTTCTGGAGAAACCTCGTAGTCGACCAGGTCTTCTCCCAGCAGGTCGTCCTCTTCCATTGATGTTGTCGTGTCGTTGGAGGCTTCCTGGTGAACAGCGGACGGTCCGCACGCGGGGGCCGGACGGTCCGCGCCTGGTGCAGGTTGTCCAGAGGCTTCCTGGTGAACGGCGGACGGTCCGTGCGCGGGGGCCGGACGGTCCGCGCCTGGTGCAGGTTGACTTTCTATTTCTGTGGCCGTTTGTTTTTTCTCAACGGCCTTCGGTCTCCATTTCTTTTGTGGTGGCGGGTATAGTGGATGTGTGTCATTAAATGTCTTTTCCGCCTCCTTCTCCTGGCTCTCCTTTGCTCTTAGGCGCTGTAATTTTCTCTTTTGGGATCGTGTCAATCCCGCTAGGCACCATCGAGGCATGGAGTATTTTGGATCGGCTGTTTTGATGGTAGTCGTATCCTTTTCGGTTGTGTTGACCGATTCGCCGAAAATCATCGGCCCTTTATTGTCTCCCTGTATGACAACATCTGCAGTGCCTATTTTGATGATGTCCTTTTTTGTTGTTTTTTGAGTTGCTGCAAGCATATGCCCCCCTACCGGATTGGTCGGTCTTGAAGGCCGAGTAGTCCGGCAATCCTGTTGGGTTTGTGCCCGGTGACCGGATTGAGCAGTGCTCAATCGGTCTTGTACTGGTAGCGTCAACCTGTCAAAAACAGATGTTTGGGGTGCCCCCCAGGCGGGGTACTGTGGCATCCCAAATGGATATGGTGGCATGCCCCACATTTGATTTGGGACATATGGTGGAAGTAAATATGGATATGGATATGACATAGGCGGGTAAGGTGGAGGTGTCCATGCAGGTATGTTAGGTCTCAGTTGTACAGTATGACCTTTCATTTCTTCCGATTGGTGAGGTGGTCCAATCGGTCTTACCTGACGCTGCTCATGAATGGGTGAGCGGGGTCGCTTTGCTGGCCGGTCACTGGGGCCGGCCTTCTTTTTTACGTATTTAGACAATAATTGATCAAAAGTTGGGCCGGCTTTAACCAACCGACCAGCTGCCTTGAATGTATTTGTTTTCCACGTACCTATCTCTGGTCGTCGTGGTTTGAAAGTACGTGGCCGTTGCGAGTCCTGAGTACGGCCGGACCGTCCGCCGGAGCTCTCCGGACCGTCCGGTAGGGTCCCGGACCGTCCGCGCCTACATGCCGGACCGTTCGGGATACGCAGCACGGGTTCCTGTATCTGTCTCCCTGTCTGCGCTTGCCCCCTAGTACTGGAGGCTGTGATGGTCACCTTTAGGGTCTCCCCTCCATCGGGAGTCTTCTCGGCTACCACTTTCCTGCAAGAAACTTTACGATCCCCATCGGCCTCTTTAGCATTGCCGATGATTGTCTCTTTGCCTTTGTCTTTATCGGCTGTGTTTGGCCGAACTAGGACTTTCTTGCCCTCGAAGTCAATCATGTTCATCGGAAAGGGCTCTGTATCCACCTGCATTTCCTGAAATTTCAATCGTCCTTCATTAATGGCCGATTGAATCTGTCGCCGAAATACATTACAATCATTAGTGGCATGAGAAAATGAGTTATGCCACTTGCAGTATGCACGACGTTTTAACTCGTCGGCGGATGGAACAGTGTGATTTATTTTAATATTGCCATTTTTGAGTAACTCGTCAAATATTTTATCACACTTACCGACATTAAACGTAAACTTAACCTCCTCTTGCCGTTTCTTTTGAACCGGCTGTAAGGAGGAACAAGCCGAAAATTTGGCCTGTTTTGGCCAAACCATTTCAGCAGCGTACACTTCTGCTGATTCGTCATCTGAGCTACTTTGGTCGCATTCTACTATATGTACGTTGTGACGCATTGTTTTAGCAGTTTCTTTACTCCGGCTTTCGCAAGCCAAAGCTCTCTGGTGTAACTGTGCTAATGTAAAAAATTGGATGCCTTCTAATCTCTCTTTTAAATAATATCGTAGACCATTAAAGGCTAATCCTACTAGCTGTTTTTCTGCTAAATGAATTTGAAAGCATCGGTTTCTTGTATCTCGGAATCTCCGGATGTAATCATTAACCGATTCATCTTTTGTCTGTCGCAATGACACTAAATCTACCAAATCTAACTCATAGTCACCAGAGAAAAAATGATCATGAAATTTTTGTTCTAGATCCCCCCATGATGAAATGGAATTAGGAGGTAAAGTGGCATACCATGCAAACGCAGTTCCTGTTAGCGATAATGAAAATAAACGCACGCGAAATGCCTCTGTGTCGGCCAACTCTCCTAATTGTGCTAAAAATTGGACTATATGTTCACGTGTGTTCTTTCCTTGATCACCCGAAAATTTTGCGAATTCGGGTATCCTGGTTCCCTGTGGGTATGGGTGGTGATCAAATCGGCTGTCATAAGGTTTCCGATATGATTGCCCCCCACGGACCATGCTTACTCCGAGCTTATCTCGGAACGCCCCGGCTATTTCTTCCCTTACTATATCAATGGCAGCCGGTGCGAGACCACCGGCTCTCTGATCAAACATAGGTGGGGTTGGCTGGATATTAGCATATTGTCTTTCCCCCCATTGGTTTGAACTACGTGGTGCATTGCCACTTGCCCTATATGGTTCATATGTTTGATCGTTCCTTTCCGGCCTTCTCGGTGGGGCCGGAAAGTTTTTCTGGGCTCTAGATCTCGAATTAATGGGTTGATGTACTGTATAGTGCGATGGGAAGTGCTGCTGGGACGGGTGAGCATTCAGGTAACAATCCTCCTCAAAAAGGTCATGTGCGGACTGTCCGGACATTGGCCCGGACCGTCCGTGATTATGTGCGGACCGTCCGTCGTTGTACGCGGACGGTCCGACTGGGTAGTTTAGATTCTGTGTTGTGTGTGGTGGTTCGGGCGCATATCTAGGTAACTCATTAAAAATAGGCCCGACTGTTGTTGGTCCGGACGGTCCGCGCTCACGTGCGGACGGTCCGGGCATGTGCAGATCGGCTGATTTGCTGCGGATTTGCGGTTGCTCAGGGCATGTGTCCATCGGCATCCCATAAAGGGGTTGTGACTGGTCGTGTCAACCTGTAGCCGATGTGTTACGCGTGTTACCTCCTAACTCAACCTCGTGTGAAGGAAAATTTGCGATACTATATTTATCAAATGCACGTACTAGTCTCTTAAGATCGCTTTGCATACCCCCTATGATGTTCTGCATTTGTTCACGTTGCTCTTCTACATAATTTCTAAGAGATTGTAGCTCGTTGGTATTACTTACATTGGGGATATCTGGCGTGGGTTGGAGCGAAGCCAGATCCGTCGCCCGATGTTGGACGACCTTGTTGTTCCTATCCACTTTGAAGTTGGCCAAGAATTTTGCTTTTGCCTCCTGGATCATACGCTCCTTGTGCTCCTCGAATTGGAGCTGTTCGTCAGCCGGCAAGGTCTCCCAAGTCGGCTCTTTGATGTTGCTTGGGGAAATATCAGAGCTATCTCTTGAACCGGCCATTGAGGGCCGATTTGATGCGTCTATATTTGCTGTCCCCAGCAGAGTCGCCAAAAAGTATGTTGACACCTTTTTGGAGGCATCAATTACTCAAGAGAACCAGTGGCGGTGCTCTCTGGTCAGGCGCGGACGGTCCGCGACCTGGCGCGAGGCGGCGGTGCTCTTTGGTCAGGCGCGGACGGTCCGCAGCACAGGGCCGGACAGTCCGCGACCTGGTGCAGGAGCTCGGGTTCCCTGCCTAACGGTCGGACGGTCCGCGCCCTAGGGCCGGACGGTCGGACGGTCCGCGTCCTAGGGCCGGACGGTCCGCGCGTGCGCAGGGGCGGCGGAAGATCGCCGGCGGCGCCTGAATCTCGCTCCCGGGAGGGACCCCGTCGGGGAGGAGAGATCCTAGGAGTTGTCTAGGCTCGGGTAGACCGACCTAGACTCCTCTAATCGACGTAGAGTCGAAGAGAGACAGAGAATTTGGGGATTGGAAGGCTAAACTAGGGCTAAACTAGAACTACTCCTAAGATAAAATGCGAAATATAAGTTGTATTGATTCGATTGATGATTACAAATCGGCCGTAGACCTCTCTATTTATAGAGGAGGGGGGCTGGACCCTTTACACAACTGATTCCGAGCTAATTCCGCGAATCTAGCTAACAACCGTAGCACAAAACTCAGAACCCTAATCTGTTCTGCGTACGCGCGGACCGTCCGGCCCACAGGCGCGGACTGTCTGGACCGCGGACCGTCCGGCCTCAGGGACGGACCGTCCGCCAGCTCTTTTATGGTTCAAACACATGTCTTCCACCCGCTCTCTCTTTTCTCTAGAAGAAATGATGAAGATCTGCAAGTGGAAGACGGCATTAGCACAGGTGCCACGTCTTCCTCACCGGTGATGAAAAAGAATCTTCCCTCTGGCTGTCTCTGTCTGCGAATCGAGAGCGCCGTTTCCCCCTCCAAATCCCATCCGAAAAAGGCTCTCTTGATCCTTCAAGATCTGTTAGTGCAAGATGACACCGGCATAGGTGGCGCGTCCTTCTCAGCAGCAGCGCACTCCTCTCTCTCTCTCTCTTCTCTCTCTCTCTTTCTCTCTCTCATCCCCATCCAGTTGCCGCAGATCGCCAACCCTGCCGCGTTGCTGCATACCTGTGAAACCAATCATTGTTAGCTAGTGGCACATCAGATACATCCACTGCTTGTGCTTGCTCTCCTTTTCGTGTCTTGTGTGTGCTTATGACTTTCTGGTACTTGGTGGGTTACTTTAGTGAGTTGATTTACTAGTCTCAGTGATGGCCATTATAATTAAAGGCGAAGGGGGACGAGCCGTTGCAGATTGGCAGTGGCTGGGAGACTGCAGATAGAAAACCTAACCCCTTTGACTTGGGACGTCTTGTTTAAAGGCAGGCCTGCGGAAGTGCAGTGCGAAGAGTGTTTTTTTATAGTGCTGTGAATGGAGTGACGACAAGCAGAAGATCTCCGTCAGCTCAACGGTGACTGAGGTGCTCAGTGTCCGTATAAAGTTGTCCGTTTCTTTCTTTTTTTCTTTTTTTTATAGGTGTGTGCTCCTGCGTTGAAACGGAAATATATAATACCACGATAATTTATGTACAAATGTATGTTATAATGTTACGAGAAAATATTTTGTAATCCATTTATGATCCTAATCATACATAAATTTTGTTATTTTAATTTAGCTATTTCACCACTCACTACACCAAAATAGTTAACTTCCTAGAGTCTAAGTCTAGAAAGTTAACCCTAAACTCTGGAAAGTTAGCGAAACCCTCAGAAGTAAAGTTATTCCGTCGAAAGTTTGGCTCTCAAAAATTTTTTGTCGGAAGTTAGCTTAACTTCCTAGAGCACTCTAGGAAGTTAGCTAACTTTCTATGGCCAGCGGTCTCTCTCAGAAGTTAGTAGGTTCCGCTGTCAGCAACGTCAGCCAGCTAACTTCCTACGACTTTCTGTACGTGCCCATGCATTGCAACGACATACAGAATATTTAGCAAAATAATAGTGCACAATGATTACATAGTACCGTAATGTGATACTTGTAGAAGGTAATTCAAAACCTTGGACAACTTAAGGCCAATGAATCGGTCAAAGAAATAACAAGGAAGATATAAAGTTTGGAAAGTCAAAGTGCAAACATCATGCCTAGTAAAAGAATGTTTCATGTAGAGATGAAAGCTACTTCATCTTCTAGAAATGTATGATGTCTCAATGGACTTGGAATATAAGAGATTTGCACAGCGTCAAAATCCTAAAAACATGTGCCGACTTTGTCATCACACCAGCAATGGAAACATACCTCCCCTGCTATTTTCCTCCACAACCATGTCTGCTATTATTCGCACCTTTGTCATGTCGTGCTCTGTTAGCAGCATTGTCCGCATAGTGGCACCACTGCATCGGCATCATGTAACTAACTGTAGCATCAAGCTCTTGAATCGCTCACCTCTTTCTCCTCCGATAACCCGGCAAGGAACTTAGTGTACCCGATAATAGCTTTTGGTATCTTCTCCACCATCTCGACATCTTCGTTATTGTCTGGTTCAAGTGAATAATTCAGACTCATTAGTTAGAAAGTTTATCTATTAAATTATGAACACAAAGAGACTATAGAGATTACTATGAAGCACAAAGGGGTAAAACATATTGTGTTTTCTTTTTTCTGATTGCTCTTATATCTTGGTCATGTAGGTACAACAAACACGACATAGAGAGGACACGATAAGCATTTTGAAAAGAAAAAAAGAGTCAAAACAAATTTATGTGTCACCTTTAGAAAGTAGGGGTCCTCTTAGATCGGAAAAGTCTAGTGTCCAAATTGCTAGACTTCCTAAAAGATGGAATGCAGATGTTTTTAAAATAAAGGTTCCTATGTTGCACAAATGTTAAATATAATAAGTATCATGGAACGATGACAAAACAAATGCACTAAATACAACACACCAGACGAAAAGAACAATATTATATTATATGTAAAATATCATGGGCCAACGTAGCAGAAGCTAGGTTTTCAACCACTACATTCACCTAATCTTTGGACTAAACTCGCATGTGGAAAAGATTTAGCGCGTTGATGAAATTGTAAGTCAAATTGCAGCTACTTTGTAAGGTTTGTTAATGGCATATGATTCACTAAACCCTGAATTTTGTTCCTGCTAACATCGTTCAAACTGTATATTGTCCTGACTGCCCCCTAGTATTAGGTGTTGAAGACTGATGCGATTCTGTAGTATTTTTATTTCTGCTATTATGTTGTGAGGGTTGTGATTTTTTAGATCAGTGATGATCAATCGCTAACCTATGCATAGGAATTTTTGCAGAAACGAATAGACAAAATCAATTACTACACTCTTACCAAAACTTAGCTAAGAACAATGGAAGATTGAGAGGGGAATGGTAATAAGTACAATGCTCATGCGTTACAATGACACTAAATTATTCGATAATTGGAGCACCAGAAATACCAAGCATAGTTGGTATGGACATACTACAAATGACAATAAATGTCATGCTGGCTACAAACTTCGGAGGAAACAAAAAATAGGTCAGATCACATCAAAATAAAACATTGATGAAAGTCGCCTAGAGGGGGGGTGAATAGGGCGAAACTGAAATTCTCAAAAATAATCACAACTACGAGACGGGTTAGCGTTAGAAATAATAATGAGTCCGAGAGAGAGGGCGCAAAACAAATCACAAGCGAATGAAGAGAGTGACACACGGATTTGTTTTACCGAGGTTCGGTTCTCGCAAACCTACTCCCCGTTGAGGAGGCCATGAAGGCCGGGTCTTTTTTCAACCCTTTCCCTCTCTCAAACGGTCCCTCGGACCGAGTGAGCTTCTCTTCTCAAATCAACCCGGGAATAAAACTTCCCCGCAAGGACCACCACACAATTGGTGTCTCTTGCTTTGGTTACAAATGAGTTTATGATCACAAGAACAAATGAGAAAGAAAGAAGCAATCCAAGCGCAAGAGCTCAAAAGAACACGGCAAATCTCTCTTCGCTAATCACTAAAGCCTAGTGTGCAATTGGAGAGGATTTGATCACTTGAGTGTGTCTAGAATTGAATGCCTAGCTCTTGTAAGTGGTTGAGAAGTGGAAAACTTGGATGACTTGAATGTGGGGTGGTTGGGGGTATTTATAGCCCCAACCACCAAACTAGCCGTTTGGTAGAAGCTGTCTGTCGTATGGTGCACCGAACAGTCCGGTGCACACCGGACATGTCCGGTGCGACAGCCACGTCACCAAAGCCGTTGGGTTCCGACCGTTGGAGCTCTGTCTTCTGGGCCCGCCTGGATGTCCGGTGGCGCACCGGACATGTACTGTAGAGTGTCCGGTGCGCCAGCATGGGTGTGCCTGACCTCTGCGCGCTGGCGCGCAATAAATGCGCTGCAGGTAGCCGTTGGCGCCGTCGTAGCCGTTGCCCCGCAGTTACACCGGACAGTCCGGTGTACACCGGACATGTCTAGTGAATTATAGCGGAGCAGCCGAAGCGAATTCCCGAGGCTGGCGAGTTCCTGAGGCCGCTCTTCCTTGGAGCACCGGACACTGTCCGGTGTACACCGGACAGTCCGGTGAATTATAGTGGAGTTGCCTCTGGATTTTCCCGAAGACGACGAGTTTGCACTGGAGTCCTCTGGTGCACCGGACATGTCCGGTGGCACACCGGACAGTCCGGTGCGCCAGACCAGAGGTGCCTTCGGTTGTCCCTTTGCTCTTTTGTTGAACCCAATACTTGGTCTTTTTATTGGCTAAGTGTGAACCTTTGGCACCTGTATAACTTATACACTAGAGCAAACTAGTTAGTCCAATTATTTGTGTTGGGCAATTCAACCACCAAAATTAATTAGGGACTAGGTGTAAGCCTAATTCCCTTTCAATCTCCCCCTTTTTGGTGATTGATGCCAACACAAACCAAAGAAAATATAAAAGTGCATAATTGAACTAGTTTGCATAATGTAAGTGCAAAGGTTGCTTGGAATTTAGCCAACAAATGTTAGTTACTAGATATGCATGGATTGTTTCTTTATTATTAACATTTTGGACCACGCTTGCACCACATGTTTTGTTTTTGCAAATTCTTTTTAAAGTCCTTTTGCAAAATGGTCAAAGGTAAATGAATAAGATTTTGAGAAGCATTTATAAGATTTGAAAATTTTCTCCCCTTGTTTCAAATGCTTTTTCCTTTGACTAAAACAAAACTCCCCCTCAATCAATTCTCCTCTTAGTGTTCAAGAGGGTTTTAAGATATCAAGTTTTGAAAATACTACTTGCTCCCTCTTTAGAACACAAAGAGATACCAATTTGAAATTTACCAATTGAAAATCATTAATTTTAAAAATTAGGGTGGTGGTGCGGTCCTTTTGCTTTGGGCCAATACTTTCTCCCCCTTTGGCATGAATCGCCAAAAAACGGATACTTGGAATGAAATATAGGCCCTTGCTCTAATTATTTTCTCCCCCTTGGCAAATAAAGCATATGAGTGAAGATTATACCAAAGATGGAGAGTGATGCGGAGCGACGGCAAAGGATGAGTAGTAGAGTGGAGTGGAAGCCTTTGTCTTCGCCGAAGACTCCTATTCCCTTTCAATATACCTATGACTTGGTTTGAACTACACTTGAAAACACATTAGTCATAGCATATAGAAAAGAGACATGATCAAAGGTATATTTATGAGCTATGTGTGCAAGTTTAGCAAAAGAAATTCCTAGAATCAAGAATATTGAGCTCATGCCTAAGTTTGGTAAAAGATTGTTCATCTAGTGGCTTGGTAAAGATATCGGCTAATTGATCTTTAGTATTAATATATGCAATCTCGATATCCCCCTTTTGTTGGTGATCCCTAAGAAAGTGATACCGAATGGCTATGTGTTTAGTGCGGCTATGCTCAACGGGATTATCCGCCATGCGGATTGCACTCTCATTATCACATAGAAGAGGAACTTTGGTTAATTTGTAACCATAGTCCCGCAGGGTTTGCCTCATCCAAAGAAATTGCACGCAACAATGGCCTGCGGCAATGTACTCGGCTTCGGCAGTAGAAAGAGCGACCGAATTTTGCTTCTTTGAAGCCCAAGACACCAAGGATCTTCCCAAGAACTGGCAAGTCCCCGATGTGCTCTTTCTATTAATCTTACACCCCGCCCAATCGGCATCCGAATAACCAATCAAATCAAATGTGGATCACCGAGGGTACCAAAGCCCAAACTTAGGAGTATAAGCCAAATATCTCAAGATTCGTTTTACGGCCATAAGGTGTGTTTCTTTAGGGTCGGCTTGAAATCTTGCACACATGCAAACGGAAAGCATAATGTCCGGTCGAGATGCACATAAATAAAGCAATGAACCAATCATCGACCGGTATACCTTTTGATCGACGGATTTACCTCCCGTGTCGAGGTCGAGATGCCCATTGGTTCCCATGGGTGTCTTGATGGGCTTGGCATCCTTCATTCCAAACTTGGTTAGAATGTCTTGAGTGTACTTCGTTTGGCTAATGAAGGTGCCCTCTTGGAGTTGCTTGACTTGGAATCCTAGAAAATACTTCAACTCCCCCATCATCGACATCTCGAATTTCTGTGTCATGATCCTACTAAATTCTTCACATGTAGATTCGTTAGTAGACCCAAATATGATATCATCAACATAAATTTGGCATACAAACAAATCATTGTCAAGAGTTTTAGTGAATAAAGTAGGATCGGCTTTGCCGACTTTGAAGCCATTAGCAATAAGGAAATCTCTAAGGCATTCATACCATGCTCTTGGGGCTTGCTTGAGCCCATAAAGCGCCTTAGAGAGCCTATAGACATGGTTAGGGTACTCACTATCTTCAAAGCCGGGAGGTTGCTCAACATAGACCTCTTCCTTGATTGGTCCATTGAGGAAGGCACTCTTCACGTCCATTTGATAAAGCTTGAAGCCATGGTAAGTAGCATAGGCTAATAATATGCGAATTGACTCAAGCCTAGCTACGGGTGCATAGGTTTCACCGAAATCCAAACCTTCGACTTGGGAGTATCCCTTGGCCACAAGTCGCGCTTTGTTCCTTGTCACCACACCCTGCTCGTCTTGCTTGTTGCGGAAGACCCACTTGGTTCCTACAACATTTTGATTAGGACGTGGAACTAGATGTCATACCTCATTCCTAGTGAAGTTGTTGAGCTCCTCTTGCATCGCCATCACCCAATCCGAATCTTGGAGTGCTTCCTCTACCCTGTGTGGCTCAATAGAGGAAACAAAAGAGTAATGTTCACAAAAATGTGCAACACGAGATCTAGTGGTTACCCCCTTATGAATGTCGCCGAGGATGGTGTCGACGGGGTGATCTCGTTGTATTGCTTGGTGGACTCTTGGGTGTGGCGGCCTTGGTTCTTCATCCTCCTTGTCTTCATCATTTGCATCTCCCCCTTGATCGTTGCCGTCATCTTGAGGTGGCTCATCATTGTGTTCTTCCTCTTTATCAACTTGAGCCTCGTCCTCATTTTGGGTTGGTGGAGATGCTTGCGTGGAGGAGGATGGTTGATCTTGTGTATGTGGAGGCTCTTCGGATTCCTTAGGACACACATCCCCAATAGACATGTTCCTTAGCGCGATGCACGAAGCCTATTCTTCACCTATCTCATCAAGATCAGCTTGCTCTACTTGAGAGCCGTTAGTCTCATCAAACACAACGTCACAAGAAACTTCAACAAGTCCTGAGGACTTGTTAAAGACTCTATATGCCCTTGTGTTTGAGTCATATCCTAGTAAAAAGCCTTCTACAGTTTTAGGAGCAAATTTAGATTTTCTACCTCTCTTAACAAGAATAAAGCATTTGCTACCAAAAACTCTAAAATATGAAATATTGGGCTTTTTACCAGTTAGGAGTTCATAGGATGTCTTTTTGAGGATTCGGCGTAGATATAACTGGTTGATGGCGTAGCAGGCGGTGTTGACCGCCTCGGCCCAAAATCGATCCGGTGTCTTGTACTCATCAAGCATGGTTCTTGCCATGTCCAATAGAGTTCGATTCTTCCTTTCCACTACACCATTTTGTCGTGAGGTGTAGGGGGAAGAGAACTCATGCTTGATGCCCTCTTCCTCAAGAAAGCTTTCAATTTGAGAGTTCTTGAACTCCGTCCCGTTGTCGCTTCTAATTTTCTTGATCCTTAAGCCGAACTCATTTTGAGCCCGTCTCAAGAATCCCTTTAAGGTCTCTTGGGTATGGGATTTTTCCTGCAAAAAGAACACCCAAGTGAAGCGAGAATAATCATCCACAATAACTAGACAGTACTTACTCCCGCCGATGCTTATGTAAGCTATCAGGCCGAATAAATCCATGTGTAGGAGCTCCAGTGGCCTGTCACTTGTCATGATGTTCTTGTGTGGATGATGAGTGCCAACTTGCTTCCCGGCTTGGCATGCGCTACAAATCCTGTCTTTCTCAAAATGAACATTTGTTAGTCCTAAAATGTGTTCTCCCTTTAGAAGCTTATGAAGATTCTTCATTCCAACATGGGCTAGTTGGCGGTGCCAGAGCCAACCCATGTTAGTCTTAGCAATTAAGCAAGTGTCAAGTTCAGCTCTATCAAAATCTACCAAGTATAGCTGACCCTCTAACACTCCCTTAAATGCTATTGAATCATCACTTCTTCTAAAGACAGTGACACCTACATCAGTAAATAGACAGTTGTAGCCCATTTGACATAATTGAGATACGGAAAGCAAATTGTAATCCAGTGAATCAACAAGAAAAACATTGGAAATGGAATGGTCAGGAGATATAGCTATTTTCCCAAACCTTTGACCAAACCTTGGTTTCCATCCCCGAATGTGATAGCTCTTTGGGGATCTTGGTTTTTCTCGTAGGAGGAGAAAATTTTCTTCTCCCCAGTCATGTGGTTTGTGCACCCGCTGTCGATGATCCAACTTGAGCCCCCGGATGCATAAACCTATAAAACAAGTTTAGTTCTTGACTTTAGGTACCCAAACGGTTTTGGGTCCTTTGGCATTAGAAACAAGAACTTTGGGTACCCAAACACAAGTCTTGGAGCCCTTGTGTTTGCCCCCAACAAACTTGGCAACTACCTTGCCGGATTTGTTAGTAAGCACATAAGATGCATCAAAAGTCTTGAATGAAATGCCATGATCATTTGATGCATTAGGAGTTTTCTTCTTAGGCAACTTAGCACGGGTTGGTTGCCTGGAGCTAGATGTCTCACCCTTATACATAAAAGCATGATTAGGGCCAGAGTGAAACTGCCTAGAATGAATTCTCCTAATTTTGCTCTCAGGATAACCGGCAGGGTACAAAATGTAACCCTCGTTATCCTGAGGCATGGGAGCCTTGCCCTTAACAAAATTTGACAATCTTTTAGGAGGGGCACTAAGTTTGACATTGTCTCCCCTTTGGAAGCCAATGCCATCATTGATGCCAGGGCGTCTCCCATTATAGAGCATACTTCTAGCAAATTTAAACTTTTCATTTTCTAAGTTATGCTCGGCAATTTTAGCATCTAATCTTGCTATATGATCATTTTTTTGTTTAATTAAAGCCACATGATCATGAATAGCATCAATATCAACATCTCTACATCTAGTGCAAATAGAAACATGCTCAATAGTAGATGTAGAGGGTTTGCAAGATTTTAATTCTACAACCTTAGCATGTAATATATCATTCTCACTTCTAAGGTTAGAAATAGTAATATTGCAAACATCAAAATCTTTAGCCTTAGCAATTAATTTTTCATTTTCAATCCTAAGACTAGCAAGAGAATCATTTAATTCCTTAATCTTAGCAAGCAAATCATCATTATCATTTCTAAGATTGGGAATTGGAGCATCACAAACATGAGAATCAACCTTAACAATTAATCTAGCATTTTCATTTCTAAGGTTGTCAATAGTCTCATGGCAAGTGCTTAGCTCACTAGACAATTTTTCACATTTTTTAACTTGTAGAGCATAAGCATTCTTAACCTTAACATGCTTTTTATTTTCCTTGATTAGGAAGTCCTCTTGGGAGTCCAAGAGATCATCCTTTTCATGGATGGCACTAATTAGCTCATTTAGTTTTTCCTTTTGTTGCATGTTTAGGTCGCCAAAAAGGGTACGCAAATTATTCTCCTCATCACTAGCATTATCATCACTAGAGGATTCATATTTAGTGGAGGATTTAGATTTAATCTTCTTCCTTTTGCCGTCCTTTGCCATGAGGCACTTGTGGCCGACGTTGGGGAAGAGGAGTCCCTTGGTGACGGCGATGTTGGCGGCGTCCTCGTCGGAGGAGGACTCGGTGGAGCTCTCGTCGGAGTTCCACTCCCGGCAAACATGGGCATCGCCGCCCTTCTTCTTGTAGTACCTCTTCTTTTCTCTCCTTTTTCCCTTCTTGTCGTTGCCCCTGTCACTGTCACTAGATATAGGACATTTTGCAATAAAATGACCGGGCTTACCACATTTGTAGCACACTTTCTTGGAGCGGGGTTTGTAGTCCTTCCCCCTCCTTTGTTTGAGGATTTGGCGGAAGCTCTTGATGACGAGCGCCATTTCCTCATTGTCGAGCTTTGAGGCGTCGATTGGTTGTCTACTCGGTGTAGACTCTTCCTTCTTCTCCTCCGTCGCCTTAAATGCGACTGGTTGTGCCGCGGATGTGGAGGGATCATCTAGCTCGTTGATTTTCTTCGAGCCCTTGATCATATACTCAAAGCTCACAAAATTCCCGATTACTTCCTCGGGAGTCATTAGTGTGTATCTAGGATTACCACGAATTAATTGAACTTGAGTGGGGTTAAGGAAAATAAGTGATCTTAGAATAACCTTAACCACCTCGTGGTCGTCCCACTTCTTGCTCCCGAGGTTGCGCACTTGGTTCACCAAGGTTTTGAGCCGGTTGTACATATCTTGTGGCTCCTCCCCTTGGCGAAGACGAAAACGACCGAGCTCCCCCTCGATCGTTTCCCGCTTGGTGATCTTGGTGAGTTCATCACCCTCGTGCGCGGTCTTGAGTAGGTCCCAAATCTCCTTCGCACTCTTCAACCCTTGCACCTTGTTATATTCCTCTCTACTTAGAGAGGCGAGGAGTATGGTTGTGGCTTGGGAGTTGAAGTGCTCGATTTGGGCCACTTCGTCCGTATCATAGTCTTCATCCCCTACGGATGGTACCTGTACACCAAACTCAACAACATCCCATATACTTTTGTGGAGTGAGGTTAGGTGATATCGCATCATATCACTCCACCTAGCATAATCTTCACCATCAAATGTTGGTGGTTTGCCTAAAGGGACGGAAAGTAAAGGTGTATGTTTAGAAATGCGGGGGTAGCGTAGGGGAATCTTACTATACTTCTTGCGCTCTTGGCGCTTAGAAGTTACGGACGGCGCATCGGAGCCGGAGGTCGACGTTGATGAAGTGTCGGTCTCGTAGTAGACCACCTTCCTCATCCTCTTGTGCTTGTCGCCTTTCCGATGCGACTTGTGGGAGGAAGATTTCTCCTTCTTTTCTTTGTGGTGTGAAGACGACTTCTTCCCTTTGGAGGAGTCCTTCTTCGTCTCCTTCCTCTTGGTGCGGGACTCTTCCGATGAAGTGCTCCCGTGACTCGTAGTAGGCTTGTCACCGGTCTCCATCTCCCTCTTGGTGTGATCTCCCGACATCACTTCGAGCGGTTAGGCTCTAATGAAGCACCGGGCTTTGATACCAATTGAAAGTCGCCTAGAGGGGGGTGAATAGGGCGAAACTGAAATTCTCAAAAATAATCACAACTACGAGACGGGTTAGCGTTAGAAATAATAATGAGTCCGAGAGAGAGGGTGCAAAACAAATCACAAGCGAATGAAGAGAGTGACACGCGGATTTGTTTTACTGAGGTTCGGTTCTCGCAAACCTACTCCCCGTTGAGGAGGCCACGAAGGCCGGGTCTTTTTTCAACCCTTTCCCTCTCTCAAACGGTCCCTCGGACCGAGTGAGCTTCTCTTCTCAAATCAACCCGGGAATAAAACTTCCCCGCAAGGACCACCACACAATTGGTGTCTCTTGCCTTGGTTACAAATGAGTTTATGATCACAAGAACAAATGAGAAAGAAAGAAGCAATCCAAGCGCAAGAGCTCAAAAGAACACGGCAAATCTCTCTTCGCTAATCACTAAAGCCTTGTGTGCAATTGGAGAGGATTTGATCACTTGAGTGTGTCTAGAATTGAATGCCTAGCTCTTGTAAGTGGTTGAGAAGTGGAAAACTTGGATGACTTGAATGTGGGGTGGTTGGGGGTATTTATAGCCCCAACCACCAAACTAGCCGTTTGGTGGAAGCTGTCTGTCGTATGGTGCACCGGACAGTCCGGTGCACACCGAACATGTACGGTGCGACAGCCACGTCACCAAAGCTGTTGGGTTCCGACCGTTGGAGCTCTGTCTTCTGGGCCCGCCTGGATGTCCGGTGGCGCACCGGACAAGTACTGTAGAGTGTCCGGTGCGCCAGCATGGGCGTGCCTGACCTCTGCGCGCTGGCGCGCAATAAATGCGCTGCAGGTAGCCGTTGGCGCCGTCGTAGCCGTTGCCCCGCAGTTACACCGGACAGTCCGGTGTACACCGGACATGTCCGGTGAATTATAGCGGAGCAGCCGAAGCGAATTCCCGAGGCTGGCGAGTTCCTAAGGCCGCTCTTCCTTGGAGCATTGGACACTGTTCGGTGTACACCGGACAATCCGGTGAATTATAGTGGAGTTGCCTCTGGATTTTCCCGAAGACGACGAGTTTGCACTGGAGTCCTCTGGTGCACCGGACATGTCCGGTGGCACACCGGACAGTCCGGTGCGCCAGACCAGAGGTGCCTTCGGTTGTCCCTTTGCTCTTTTGTTGAACCCAATACTTGGTCTTTTTATTGGCTAAGTGTGAACCTTTGGCACCTGTATAACTTATACACTAGAGCAAACTAGTTAGTCCAATTATTTGTGTTGGGCAATTCAACCACCAAAATTAATTAGGGACTAGGTGTAAGCCTAATTCCCTTTCAGTTGACAACTACAACGGTCCAAAGAGAATAAAGTATTTGACTATCAGCCAAAATAGTCTTAAACCAATTTATTGGATCAAGATGCAACAGATAAGCATCCAAAATGACATTGTATATTATGAAAATAAGTCACTGAAAACCACATGAATAAAATCATTTTATTATCAAGCAAGTTCACATAGGCTAGCAAATGAGACATTGAAGCCAAACAAATTATTAGGCCATCCTACAAATGTATTTTGAACATGTGACCAATTTCTGCATCTACTTGGCTTGTTCGGATGCCAACGTAATGGAACAACGTAAGATAATCAAAAACTCATTTTTTTCTGTAAAACCATAGCAATGTTATTTGTTAATATGACACAATAACACCGTACCAAGGTAGCAGAGCCACATTTTATATTTGTATATATTTATATTATTTAAAAACCATTTAACAACTATAAGCCTAAGTAAATAAAAAAGTCATACATGCACCAACCAAACTCAACATTTTACCACAGAATAAGCATGACATCTGTAGCCTACCATAGACATTTTATAGTAATTGGATCAATGTAACAATAGAAAAGATTTTTTCCTTTGCAAGCACATGCCACCATCTATAACAAAACCTTTCTATTAAAACATGTCATATAATTGGTCTATTGTATAGATAGAAGTTTAAGAAAACTTGATTATCCACCATTTAGCATCTTCCCGTGATTTTCTACGATTTAATGAAGTTTTAGTCGATTCATCGGGGGGCACTGTTTGGCATTCTCTGTATGAGCCATAAACTCTACAACCAGCCCCCTGCATATCCTATTCTGATCTGCAAGGCAATCTTCCAATGGGGAGCATAGCAGGGCCTTTGGCAGCCAATTGTTGGTCATGGGACCTCATCTAGTCTCCTTGGTGACAAGCCCTGGCCTACACGCACCTGCCGCACGATTAGATCAAAAGTATTAAGAAAACCAAATAATCAAATAACAACAAAATACTATTTCCCCCTCTAATTCTCCAACCTATTCAACTTGTTTTGTGAAAACAATAGCATCTGACAAAACCCTAAAGATAAGTGAAGTGGATGATTATACTTGTTACCAGACTACAGGTGGGTACAGTATCACCATTGGTCTCACTAAAATTGCAAAGAAACTGGTTTATGTCAATCCAGTGTCGCATATGTTTCTTCAAATATAAAGTATCCTGACATCAAGATCATCACCTGGCCAACTGTTGAACGAAGACAACAGCGCATGTCAACAATGGTCGTGCGCGCCTTGGTGGCCTGGAGGCAGGGCGCGGCCGGGTCGGTGAGGTGGTGAGTGGGAGGGAGGGGTGGCATGTTTGAAGTAGCATCTAAACTGGGGTAAGGAATCATGCTAATAAATAGTGACGAGTTATCGGAAATCCTATGACAATCTACACTTCAAAAAATATAACGGTTTTTGAAGTATAGATTTGAACTAACAATTCAGTCCTCGCAGGAAGGGTCATAAACTGAGAGAATGAAGTCCAAACAAGTATTAGAAAGTGGCATTAAATAGAAAGTGAAAATATGGAATAGCAAGAGATTAACATCACCTTATCATCAACTTCGACATCAAATATCTCCGCCACACTGTATAAATATATTATTATGTTATCAAATGTCATAAAAAGCATTTTGGGTATGTATCTCATGCTATCAACCTTATGGCACAAAAATATATACTGATAGAAAAAAAATTTGGCAGGATATACGAACTGAGCATTGCATTTTCTAGTGTGGGAGTACCATTTACAGACAATTAACTGAGAAATACAGTTCCAATAATTACTTTGTGGACAGAGTAAGACGCACTGAGTATCTGAAAACATAATGTTGCAAGTATCCATGATATTTAGCATAAAAAGATTGGCTTCATTTCAATCAAAGCAAATAAGAAATCCTCTACATATGAAGGATCGTTCATTATCACTCACAATACAACAAATTCTGGTTTTCCATGTAGCAGTAAATAAAGGGAAGTCAAGACAACTTCAGCTACATCACACAACCTTAGACTGTCATTATGTTCCTTTATTTATTTTGGAGTGAATAATTTAGTCATTGAAATGCCTTTTATTTTTTGCTTTCCTGATTTAGACATATTAACATAAGTTAGACACTAAAATACCTTTAATTATTATGGATGGAAAACATGATAAGCATGAGTTTGTAGGGTATAGTCAAAGCTTAGTGGAAGCTAAAAGCTTGGAAGAAAAAATTATGTACGTGCAGACTCAAAATTGCCATATATACAAACTGAACCTACCCACTTTCAATTTTCTAGACTTCTCATACTTCTCTCTAGCACTTTGCCCTTTCAGTGAGCTGCTTGTTACCAGGAAAACATACTTTGAATCCTTTTGGTTAACTGGATCATTCCAAAAGGGTAACCATGTAACAATATTGTCATGTTTGACTTCTTTCCAGCTGTAGGCTACACGAATAATCAAACACTGCATGCATGCTACTATTTGTAAACATAGTTTGTACACAACAGATCAAAGGAAATGGTACCTTTCTCTAAGTATTGGGCACTCAGGGACTGGAGCTCCTTTTCCAATATTTATTGTGATGTTGCTTAGTAGAATGTGACGGTTCAGCTTTCCCATCTGAAATAGAGTAAGATAAGAAGCAAACACAAAAAAGTTGTTAGTTTTCTTAACTAAAATGATGCTTCAAAGCTTAAACAAGAATTAACAAACCAATTAACATTATCAGTTCAAGAATAGTACATAACATCTCAACTATAGTATTTTCATCTGATAGTTGTAGATATGGCAGCTAAATTAGCCTCAGAGCTTATGTGGTCTGATGGTGCCAAGACATTATGGGGTACAACCAAGAGTTCTTCAAAGGTAGGAATGACATGGGTTTAGACATGTCTGCAACTTTGAAGTTTTGTGAATTATGATTTATACTCATGTGCATCAATGCTTGTCCATAGTTGTTTGAAATCTTATAATATAATTACAGAAGTCTTGAAATTTTTTAAGGCATTAAAGGCACCCTGATCCTATAAATGTATTGTTTTATAACATTCAAAATGCCAAACAAACAACTTTGTATTTGAAACACTTAAGCAACATGGTCAGTATAGGTTGAGCAGAAAATTCAGAATAATAAAAAACATATAATGTGCAGAATTTCAGCTATCATCTTTAGCATGCACACATAAATACATGACTCAATAGTAATGTTTATTGACAATCGTAGCTATTTCTTCAATCATCATTTCTGGTGAGTGAATAGCATTATCTCATGAGGAAAGGAATTAAACCATAGAATTTCGTTTCAACTCAGGATATGAAATGCCTCATGATATTTTGGCATAATGCTGAATATATTGACCTGAAGGAAATAGATAGTAGCCAGGACTTCAAACTGATAGTGTCTATAATTACTTGATAACATGAAAAAAATATATCTACAACATTATTTAAATACCACTCATGCCTAGTGCCTGTTTAGATCTAGAAATTCCGCGGCGACCAAATCCGCACCTCGAGGGCAGCTAGCGTGCTGCTGCAGATCTAGAGGGCCGCGAGGAAGGGGGTAGGACAGTGGGACACTGACCGGCGCCGGGCGGACGGTGTCGAGGCGGTAGCTTATGAAGCTATGGGAGAAGATGACCTTGAACCTCGCGTCATCCTTGCTGATCTAGACTCGGCGTACGCCAGGTGGCGGACGTCCCTGAGCCACACCCTCGGCGATCGGGTTATGGCTGGCGAGGCCCTCGGCGACGCCACAGCATGGGACATCCACCTGCCCCGCGCCCACGATGAGGGAGACCAGCACAGACCCTCGTTGTCGCTGCTTCTGCATCTTCCCAGACCAGTCCACCACGGGCACCTTGGTCAGCAGCTCTATTGTGAGGGCGAGGTTCATAGGCCCCCTACCTCTGGCCTTCCTTGGCTCTTGGTGCTGGAGGCACAGAGCGTGGAGGTGAGCGCCTCGTTCTCGAAGGCAGCGACAGAGGTGAGGTGAGGCGGTCAAGAGACGAGCAAGTAGGACAAGTCGGAGGTGACGGGTGGTGGGAGACGTGGGATCGTGGGTGGGTGGGCGTCGGGGGAGGGAGCGCGCACATCGAACAGAGGAGGGCTTCACGGGACATTGGATGATTGAGATTGATGGAAGGCAGAACAACTAGAGGCAGGCTACCGTTACAGCCTTAATAAGTAGTAGAGATTGGCAGCTGAGATGTTTAATATGAATTTATGTTTCTTCATAAGCAAGCATTTTGCCAGTTGTAACAGAATCAAGAATTAAGTGTCTAATGTGAACATTAAAATGTTTTGTATGCCGGCTCTTTTTCCTTCAAGCATGTATGCTCATGGTGGCTAGAGGTAATAGGGTGTGTTAATCATGTCCAATTTTCTAAGTTGGGATCCAATAGACCATGTAAAGGGTCCTATACTCTAAATTGTAGAGAAGATTTATGTCCTCTACTCCCTCGAGAAGCGTTCTCTAAATGATCCTCTAAATTTAGAGGGCACACTGTTGGATCCTCTCTATATAGAGTTTCTCTCTCCTCTCATCTATTCATTTGAATACTTTAAACAACCGGTTTAAGAAAACTAAATATGTACAATATATTTTAGAGTATGACAAATATATATGTACAAAAATTAAAAAAATGTCTCTAATATAGGTATTTGCGTATAGATGACGTGATTTAGAGTATGTTGTTGGAGAGCAAGAACATATAGAGGATGAAATCTTTTAGAGGAGACTGTAAATGACAGATATAGATGATAGATACAGAGGACGTTGCTGTAGACAGTCTAATGGTCCGATGTTAGAAGTGAACATGTCTCTCAATGTGAAGGGTCATCATTTAGCCTTGAGTGTAATTTGTTACAGCTTGGTTTCCTACCTAGATTTTCTTAGGCTGTAAGCTATAAGATTGATACAGAACAAAAACTATAATGAAAAAATAAGAATTTTTTCACATCATTAAAAATCAAGACGGACAACTTATAATATGTATTACAATGGTAAATATTTAGCCTTTGTCTTAGTTTCACAATCAATCATTTTAACAATTGAGCATGTGATGCGAAATAATGATCACCTCTTTCTAACTGCAGTACCATACAAAACACCAGCATATGGACGATTCAGTCCTTCAGTTCCTTGACAACCTGGACCACTTGTACCCAGTAGGTCTCAAGTGTAGAATTTGCAATTCAAGCATATGTGATATTTATGAGAAGCAGATAAATATGATGTAAATGACACAAACCCATACTCTAGATTGAACCTAAGACTACCTAATCTGATTAATCAATGTAGTTACCATGCCTACACTTGTCATGTAGGAATAGTATGCAACATACTGTTATGCCTATAAGGTGGACAATCATTTGCAGAGTCACACATATACGAACATGGTGTCACCAGAACCCAAAAACTATCAAAAGTTGAGGAAATGCTAGAATGCAGAGCATTTGTTTTCTTTCTTTTCTTTTTTAATCAATGTAGGCAAGCATACAGAGAAATCAAATCAATATTTGGCCATCTACTACAACTATAGTTACTGAATATCTGTATTAGGACCCAAGTTTAGCATCTAACAGTAGAGTACAATTAACCACTGCTAGTCTGACTGACTGAATGATCTCCAAGTCCAAAGTGTAGTTGCAGGAATTCAGAGGTGGAACCAATCGATCGAGAATCCAGGAATGATCTATGGGTTATGGAAACCCACATCATCTACGTTTAATCTGAAAGCGAAAGTACAACCGAGACAAGATGTTGGACCTTGCTCCATGCATCAAATGATATAGACTGTAATCAATTTGTGCAAAAAAGAAATGGTGCCCAATAATGGCCCAACAATGTACAAAATATGCACAATACCTCCTGATATTCATGGCTCCATAGGGGTTTGCCTATTGTGATTTCAATTACCGTGCAACCAACACTCCATATATCAGCAAAACTGTACCAATGGATAATAAGTATTAATTCAAATTTATTTGGAAGCAACAGAATGTATTGTAAGGTGTTCTGAGTTTGCCATTATCACCATGTTATAAAAGACCTATCTACTGCAAATCCAATAAATAGCACAAACAACTTGTTATTCAAGGGCTTACTTGAGGCACCCAGATAACGCACCAAACAGGAAATGTAGATAACCATGACCTACAATTGTCGATAGAGAGGAATTGTGGTTGGTGAACTAAGTACAGGTCCTGCCCATCTGTTGTAATTACTGAAAATGTCTGTTTCAGAAACACCATAGCATGTAGACAACTTCAGAGAGGGACATACAAAGAGAGCAAACAGAAACATGTTGCTGCTGCTGGCTAACAGATGCAAAGCAAGGATGTCTCATTATTTCTCCTACAACTAAAAAATTAATTGGGCATAAGCTTTACTGTTTCTAGGACAATGTAATGGTGAAGTGATTAGGTTGCAAGCAAACTCTAGTGCTGCACTAGCACTCTCTACAAACATGCATGAAGACAGTACACTACTACAACTCAAAATTAGGCATAAGAGAAGGGATTTAGAACTGATTGAGCATAATCCTATGCAATAAAGTCTACGGATTTGGGACCTGCACATGGCATAGAAGCTTGGAACTCAAATAAATGAATGGATCAGAATTATTGAGGAGCTGCAGTTTTTCTATGGATATGATAGAGTCATGGATCACAAAGTTATGAAGCATGCAGTACAAGTAGTGACCAATTTTCCTGCTTAAATGGATTGCAAGTATCTAACCATAGAAACTTAATTGTAACAACATAATGCTAAAAATACAACATGAATTGTGGCCGTGAATCTTTTCCTCAGTTTTCAATCAAAAATAGAAAAGGAATCAAAACCAGTGAGTATAAGTGCTGCAACTAAATCCAGTAAACCACCAGGAACTTTTCATCCACTAATTGAGAGCACCTAGAGGGGGGGTGAATAGGTGATCCTGTAACACTTCAAAAACTTAAGCCACAAAACTTGGTTACTTGTTAGCACAGTAATATGCCAAGTGGCTAGAGAAGGATCTCAACACAACACAATAACCAAGAGATATCAATCACAGAGATGGCACAGTGGTTATCCCGTGGTTCGGCCAAGACCAACGCTTGCCTACTCCACGTTGTGGCATCCCAACGGACGAGGGTTGCAATCAACCCCTCTCAAGCGGTCCAAAGACCAACTTGAATACCACGGTGTTGCTTTGCTTCTCTTAATCCCGTTTGCGAGGAATCTCCACAGCTTGGAGCCTCTCGCCCTTACACAAGATGTTCACGAAGAATCACAGAGCAAGGGAGGGATTAACAACTCACACACGACACAAAGATCACAGCGAATACGCACACGCAAAACCCAGACTTGAGCTCAAGAGACTAGCACACTAGAACGGAGCTCAAATCACTAAAATGTCGAACAAGTGCGCGAGAATGAAGTGTGAGTGATCAATGATGCTCAAAGGATGCTTGGTGTACTCCTCTATGCGCCTAGGGGTCCCTTTTATAGCCCCAAGGCAGCTAGGAGCCGTTGAGCACAAGTTTGGAAAGCCATTCTTGCCTTCTGTCATCGGGGGCACCGGACAATCTGGTGCACACCGGACACTGTCCGGTGCCCGATTTCCTTCCTTAAATAGCGAAGCCGACCGTTGGCAGCCTGAGAGCCGTTGGCGCACCGGACATGTCCGGTGCACATCGGACAGTCCGGTGCCGTCTTCTAGCCGTTGGCTCGGCCACGTGTCCCGCGCAGATTGCGCGGCCGACCGTTGGCCCGGCTGTCCGTTGGCTCACCGGATAGTCCGGTGCACACCGGACAGTCCGGTGAATTTTAGCCATACGTCGCCGGTGAATTCCCGAGAGCAGCCACTTCGCTCGAGCCAGCCTGGCGCACCGGACACTGTCCGGTGCACCACCGGACAGTCCGGTGCTTGCAGACTCAGCAGATTCTTGGCTGCTCGAGCCAAGACATTTCCAATTGGATTTTTCCTGTTTCCAGCACTTAGACACAATACATTAGTCCATAAAACAATGTACTAAGTCTGAGAAACATACCTTAATTCTTGATTTGTACCTTGTCCACCTTTTTACACTTAGGCACTTGTGTTGGACACTAAATCACCAAAATACTTAGAAATGGCCCAAGGGCACATTTCCCTTTCAATCTCCCCCTTTTTGGTGATTTATGCCAACACAACATAAAGCAAGTAGAACAAGTACAAAATCAAATCAAATAAGAAATCAAAATTGTTTTGATTCAATTTTGACATATATGGATCACTCTATGCCACCACTTGGTTTGTTTTTGCAAATCAAACTCAAATTCCTATCTCTAAGTCAAGACCACTTGTAGAGACATAAAGAGAGGTTTTCCAAAGAAATTTGATCAAGGATTTCAAAAACTCCCCCTTTTTCCCATAATCAACACTTCTCCCCACAAGAGGCCAACTTTTGACATAAGAGACAATAAAAGAGTTTTGACAAACCAAAAGCTCTAATATACTATTTTCAAAATTTCTCAAGTGGTACCTGATCCATTTATTGCTTTAGCCTTTATTTTCTCCCCCTTTGGCATCAAGCACCAAAACGGGATCAATCTTGGCCCTTTAACCCCATTGCCTCACCAAAATCTTCAAATAAGAACACAAAGGCAATAAGAGTATGAAGATGAACTTGGAAAAGTTACTCTTTTCATCGGAGTGCAGTGGAAGTCTTGCATGGTCCAAGTCCACCTTTTCCCTTTCAATTTTCCTTGGAGACTAAAACAACGAAACTCAAGTACATGGTTAGTCTCAAAGGGTCAAGTTGTAGCACAACTCCCCCTAAATATGTGCATTACTTGCAAACAGGACTTGTGAGGTCCAGGGAGTGTTTGTACAACTTGAGCACCACAATAAGCAACAAAATGCAGAATGAACATGATCAAAGGCATAAACACATGTATGCTACATTTCAATCCAAGTTCCGTGAATCTAAGATATTGAGCTCACTACGCAGCCTGCAAAAGGTCTTCTCATCTAGAGGCTTGGTAAAGATATCGGCTAGCTGGTTCTCGGTGCTAACATGAAACACTTCGATATCCCCCTTTTGCTGGTGGTCTCTCAAAAAGTGATGCCGGATGTCAATGTGCTTTGTGCGGCTGTGCTCAACAGGATTTTCCGCTATTCGAATAGCACTCTCATTATCACATAGGAGTGGGACTTTTCTCAGATTGTAGCCAAAGTCCCTGAGGGTTTGCCTCATCCAAAGTAGTTGCGCGCAACACTGTCCTGCGGCAACGTACTCGGCCTCAGCGGTGGATAGGGCAACGGAGGTTTGTTTCTTAGAGTTCCATGACACCAGGGACCTTCCTAAGAATTGGCACGTCCCCGATGTACTCTTCCTATCGACCTTACATCCAGCATAGTCGGAATCTGAGTACCCAATCAAGTCAAAGTTAGACCCCTTTGGATACCAGATCCCGAAGCAAGGCGTAGCGACTAAATATCGAAGAATTCGCTTCACAGCCACTAAGTGACACTCCTTCGGATCGGATTGAAATCTAGCACACATGCATAAGCTAAGCATAATATCCGGTCTACTAGCACATAAATAAAGCAAAGAACCTATCATGGACCGGTATACTTTTTGATCAACGGACTTACCTCCTTTGTTGAGGTCGGTGTGTCCGTCGGTTCCCATCGGCGTCTTTGCGGGCTTGGCGTCCTTCATCCCAAACCTCTTTAGCAAATCTTGTGTGTACTTCGTTTGGGAGATGAAGGTGCTGTCCTTGAGTTGCTTCACTTGGAACCCAAGGAAGTAGGTCAACTCGCCCATCATCGACATCTCGAATTTCTGCGTCATCACCCTGCTAAACTCTTCACAAGACTTTTGGTTAGTAGAACCAAATATTATGTCGTCGACATAAATTTGGCACACAAAAAGATCACCATCACAAGTCTTAGTAAAAAGAGTTGGATCGGCTTTCCCAACCTTGAAAGCATTAGCAATTAAAAAGTCTCTAAGGCATTCATACCATGCTCTTGGGGCTTGCTTAAGTCCATAGAGCGCCTTAGAGAGCTTACACACGTGGTCGGGGTACCGTTCATCCTCGAAGCCAGGGGGCTGCTCCACGTACACCTCCTCCTTGATCGGCCCGTTGAGGAAAGCGCTCTTCACATCCATTTGGTACAACCTGAAAGAATGGTGAGCGGCATATGCTAGCAAGATATGAATTGATTCTAGCCTAGCCACAGGAGCAAAAGTCTCCTCAAAGTCCAAACCTGCGACTTGGGCATAACCTTTTGCCACAAGTCGAGCCTTGTTCCTCGTCACCACCCCGTGCTCGTCCTGTTTGTTGCGGAACACCCACTTGGTTCCCACAACATTTTGCTTGGGACGAGGCACCAGTGTCCAAACTTCATTGCGCTTGAAGTTGTTGAGTTCCTCCTGCATGGCCAACACCCAGTCCGGATCTAGCAAGGCCTCTTCTACCCTGAAAGGCTCAATAGAAGAGACAAAAGAGTAATGCTCACAAAAATTAACTAATCTTGAGCGAGTAGTTACTCCCTTGCTAATATCACCCAATATCTGGTCGACGGGATGATCCCTTTGAATTGTTGCTCGAACTTGGGTTGGAGGTGCCTGAGGTGCTTCTTCCTCTTGAACATCCTGTGCTCCCCCTTGATCATGTGCCTCCACTTGAGGTACCTGTTCGTCATCTTGGGTTGGGGGATGCACTATAGTTGAGGAAGACGGTTGATCTTGCTCCAAATGTTCCTGAGGCCGTACATCTCCAATCGCCATGGTGCGTATCGCGGCCGTTGGAACGTCTTCTTCATCTACATCATCAAGATCAACAACTTGCTCTCTTGGAGAGCCATTAGTCTCATCAAATACAACGTCGCTAGAGACTTCAACCAAACCCGATGATTTGTTGAAGACCCTATACGCCTTTGTATTTGAATCATAACCTAATAAAAATCCTTCTACGGCTTTGGGAGCAAATTTGGAATTCCTACCCTTCTTCACTAGAATGTAGCATTTACTCCCAAAAACACGAAAATACGATACATTAGGTTTGTTACCGGTTAGCAGCTCATACGACGTCTTCTTGAGGAGGCGGTGAAGGTAGACCCTGTTGATGGCGTGGCAAGCCGTGTTCACGGCTTCCGACCAAAAGCACTCGGGGGTCTTGAATTCTCCAAGCATAGTCCTCGCCATATCTATGAGCGTCCTGTTCTTCCTCTCTACCACACCATTTTGCTGAGGTGTGTAGGGAGCGGAGAACTCGTGCTTGATCCCCTCCTCCTCAAGAAACTCCTCCACTTGAAGGTTCTTGAATTCGGACCCGTTGTCGCTCCTTATCTTCTTCACCTTGAGCTCAAACTCATTTTGAGCTCTCCTTAGGAAGCGCTTGAGGGTCCCTTGGGTTTCAGACTTATCCTGCAAAAACAACACCCAAGTGAAGCGGGAAAAGTCATCAACGATAACTAGACCATACTTACTTCCTCCTATGCTCAGATAGGCGACGGGTCCGAAGAGGTCCATATGTAGCAGCTCCAGGGGTCTTGATGTTGTCATCACATTTTTGGTGTGATGAGAGCCTCCCACCTGTTTCCCTACTTGACAAGCTGCACAAGGTCTATCTTTTTCGAACTAAACATTGGTTAGACCTATCACGTGTTCTCCCTTTAGAAGCTTGTGGAGGTTCTTCATCCCCACATGTGCTAAGCGGCGATGCCACAGCCAGCCCATGCAAGTCTTAGCCATTAAGCATGCATCTAGACCGGCCTCTTCTTTTGCAAAATCAACTAAGTAAAGCTTGCCGTCTAGTACACCCTTAAAAGCTAGTGAACCATCACATCTTCTAAAGACAGACACATCTACATTTGTAAACAAACAGTTATATCCCATATTGCATAATTGACTGACAGATAGCAAATTATATCCAAGAGACTCTACTAAAAACACATTAGAGATAGAGTGCTCATTTGAGATTGCAATTTTACCTAACCCTTTTACCTTGCCTTGATTCCAATCACCGAAAATTATTGAATCTTGGGAATCTTTATTCTTGACGTAGGATGTGAACATCTTCTTCTCCCCCGTCATATGGTTTGTGCATCCGCTGTCAATAATCCAGCTTGAACCCCCGGATGCATAAACCTGCAAGGCAAATTTAGGCTTGGGTCTTAGGTACCCAACTCATGTTGGGTCCTGCAAGGTTAGCACAAATATCCTTAGGGACCCAAATGCAAGTTTTGTCTCCCTTGCATCTTGCCCCTAATTTTCTAGCAACTATCTTCCTATCCTTTCTACAAATAGCAAAAGAAGCATTTAAAGCATGATATATTGTAGAAGGTTCATTAACTTTCCTAGGAACATTAACGACATTTCTCCTAGGCATATTATGAATAACATTTCTCCTACCAACATTTCTATCATGCACATAAGAAGAACTAGAAGCAACCATGGCATGAGAATCAAAGGCATTATATACATTACAACTCCTATAAGCATTTCTAGGTTGTCTTCTATCATAGTACATAAAGGCATGGTTCTTTTGCACACTACTAGCCATAGGGGCCTTCCCTTTCTCCTTGGCGGAGATGGGAGCCTTATGGCTTGTCAAGTTCTTGGCTTCCCTCTTGTAGCCAAGTCCATCCTTAATTGAGGGGTGTCTACCAATCGTGTAGGCATCCCTTGCAAATTTTAGCTTGTCAAATTCATTCTTGCTAGTCTTAAGTTGGGCATTAAGACTAGCTAATTCATCATTTAATTTGGAAATTGAAACTAAATGATCACTACAAGCATCAATGTCAAAATCTTTACACCTATTACAAGTTTCAACAATTTCTACACAAGAATTAGATTTACTAGCTACTTCTAGTTTAGCATTTAAATCATCATTAAAACTTTTTAACTTAGCAATAGTTTCATGACAAGAAGATAATTCACTAGAGAGCATTTCATTCCTCTTAATTTCTAGAGCAAGAGATTTCTGTGCTTCTACAAATTTGTCATGTTCTTCATACAACAAATCCTCTTGTTTTTCTAAAAGCATATTCTTGTCATTCAAGGCATCAATTAATTCATTAATTTTGTCTACCTTGGTTCTATCTAATCCCTTGAATAAGCATGAGTAATCTATCTCATCAGCATCACTAGACTCATCTTCACTCGAAGAAGCATAAGTACTAGTATGAATGCTTACTTTCTTCTCTCTTGCCATGAGGCAAGTGTGACGTTCGTTGGGGAAGAGGGATGACTTGTTGAAGGCGGTGGCGGCGAGTCCTTCATTGTCAGAGTCGGAGGAGGAACAATCCGAATCCCACTCCTTTCCGATATGTGCCTCGCCCTTGGCCTTCTTGTAATGCTTCTTTTTCTCCCTCTTGTTCCCTTGGTCCTGATCACTATCATTGTCGGGACAGTTAGCAATAAAATGACCAAGCTTACCGCATTTGAAGCATGAGCGCTTCCCCTTGGCTTTGGTCTTGCTTGGCTGCCCCTTGCAACCTTTAAGCACCGTCTTGAAGCGCTTAATGATGAGGGCCATCTCCTCATCATTGAGTCCGGCCGCCTCAACTTGTGCCACCTTGCTTGGTAGCGCCTCCTTGCTCCTTGTTGCCTTGAGAGCAATGGGTTGAGGCTCATGACTAGGACCGTTCAACGCGTCGTCCACGTATCTTGCCTCCTTGATCATCATTCGCCCGCTTACGAACTTCCCAAGAACTTCTTCGGGCGACATCTTGGTGTACCTGGGATTTTCACGTATATTGTTCACCAAATGAGGATCAAGAACGGTAAATGACCTTAGCATTAGGCGGACGACGTCGTGGTCCGTCCATCGCGTGCTCCCGTAGCTCCTTATTTTGTTGATAAGGGTCTTGAGCCGGTTGTATGTTTGTGTCGGCTCCTCGCCCCTTATCATCGCGAACCGTCCAAGCTCGCCCTCCACCAACTCCATTTTGGTGAGCAAGGTGACGTCGTTTCCCTCATGAGAGATCTTGAGGGTGTCCCAGATCTGCTTGGCATTGTCCAAGCCGCTCACCTTGTGATACTCGTCCCTGCACAAAGAGGCTAGCAACACAGTAGTAGCTTGTGCATTTTTATGAATCTGTTCATTAATAAACACAGGGCTATCCGAGCTATCAAATTTCATTCCACTTTCCACAATCTCCCAAATGCTTGGATGGAGAGAAAACAGGTGAGTACGCATTTTGTGGCTCCAAAATCCGTAATCCTCTCCATCAATGTGAGGGGGCTTGCCAAGTGGAATGGGGAGCAATTGAGCATTTGAACTATGTGGGATGCGCAAATAATCGAAAGAAAAGTTTGAGTTAACCGTCTTTCGTCTATCGTAGTCGTCGTCGTCCTTTTGGGAGGAGGAAGATTCGTCGCTGTCGTAGTAGACAATTTCCTTGATGCGCCTTGTCTTCTTCTTCCTCCCGTCTTTTCTTTTGTGGCCCGAGCCTGAGTCGGTGGGCCTGTCATCATTGGGCTCGTTGACGAAGGACTCCTCCTTGTTGTTGATCACCATCCACTTGCCTTTAGGATCCATCTCTTCAGGCGGTTAGTCCCTTTCTTGAAGAGAACGGCTCCGATACCAATTGAGAGCACCTAGAGGGGGGGTTAATAGGTGATCCTGTAAAACTTCAAAAACTTAAGCCACAAAACTTGGTTACTTGTTAGCACAGTAAGATGCCAAGTGGCTAGAGAAGGATCTCAACACAACACAATAACCAAGAGATATCAATCACAGAGATGGCACAGTGGTTATCCCGTGGTTCGGCCAAGACCAACGCTTGCCTACTCCACGTTGTGGCGTCCCAACGGACGAGGGTTGCAATCAACCCCTCTCAAGCGGTCCAAAGACCAACTTGAATACCACGGTGTTGCTTTGCTTCTCTTAATCCCGTTTGCGAGGAATCTCCACAGCTTGGAGCCTCTCGCCCTTACACAAGATGTTCACGAAGAATCACAGAGCAAGGGAGGGATTAGCAACTCACACACGACACAAAGATCACAGCGAATACGCACACGCAAAACCCAGACTTGAGCTCAAGAGACTAGCACACTAGAACTGAGCTCAAATCACTAAAATGTCGAACAAGTGCGCGAGAATGAAGTGTGAGTGATCAATGATGCTCAAAGGATGCTTGGTGTACTCCTCCATGCGCCTAGGGGTCCCTTTTATAGCCCCAAGGCAGCTAGGAGCCGTTGAGCACAAGTTTGGAAAGCCATTCTTGCCTTCTGTCATCGGGGGCACCGGACAGTCCTGTGCACACCGGACACTGTCCGGTGCCCGATTTCCTTCCTTAAATAGCGAATCCGACCGTTGGCAGCCTGAGAGCCGTTGGCGCACCGGACATGTCCGGTGCACACCGGACAGTCCGGTGCCGTCTTCTAGCCGTTGGCTCGGCCACATGTCCCGCGCAGATTGCGCGGCCGACCGTTGGCCCGGCTGACTGTTGGCTCACCGGACAGTCCGGTGCACACCGGACAGTTCGGTGAATTTTAGCCATACGTCGCCGGTGAATTCCCGAGAGCAGCCACTTCGCTCGAGCCAGCCTGGCGCACCGGACACTGTCCGGTGCACCACCGGACAGTCCGGTGCTTGCAGACTCAGCAGATTCTTGGCTGCTCGAGCCAAGACATTTCCAATTGGATTTTTCCTGTTTCCAGCACTTAGACACAATACATTAGTCCATAAAAGAATGTACTAAGTCTGAGAAACATACCTTAATTCTTGATTTGTACCTTGTCCACCTTTTTACACTTAGGCACTTGTGTTGGACACTAAATCACCAAAATACTTAGAAATGGCCCAAGGGCACATTTCCCTTTCACTAATGCATTTCCACATAGTTGGTATTTTGTTTTCCGGATAGGTTTAGCCACTAATAATTTCCCAAGTTATAGAAAGTATTTCACACAGAACCACATAATAGCGGTGGCATGCCTGAGTCGATATATGCAGTAAATTCATGCATAGCATACTAAACTACTATGCAATTTTGTCTGCATGATTAGTCAGGAAATTATATAACTTGAGTATTACCTGAAGTTGTTATCAACTAGATGAAGTCTGAACTGAATTGGACCAAGATCCACACGCTTGCCTCACGAATTAGACCATGTTGACATGTAGACAGAGTCATTGACATGCTGCGATCCGGTCTAGCAAATTTATTAAAAGAAGTGGTCCTCACAGTGTCTTATGACAAACCATCTGAAAATTTGTGCTAATGTGTAGTGCCAATACCTGGTGGGTGCGTGATGCCGACAGAAGTCCCAAAGGCCTGAGCACCAACCATAAGGTGGAGGCGGCAGAGGACACAACAGAGGAGGTGGTGGCTCCAGGTACAGAAACCCTAACCTGCTCTCGTCGCTAGAGAACGGGAACGGGCGGAGCAGTGGCGGCACGGAGGAGGAAGCATTGAGTCTCGTCCGCTCAGAATAGAAGCGCTGAGGAGCGTTGTCAAAGCACTTGGTGAAGGTCAGCTGCTTGGAAGCGCCCTTAGGGTGGTGGTGGGGGTAGTGGGATCTGCAGCCGTGACCGCCTCTAGAGAACATGGTGAAGGACAGGATTTGTGGGGAAGAGGGAACAACAGGCTCCTCGCGACTGCGACCACGATTGACGGATGCTGTGGCAGAGAAGGAATCCACACTATCGTCCTTGGAAATGGGCTTCCCGAGAGCGCACGGCTGCCCAGAGGTCAGCTAGCCATGGCCACATCCATGCCCGAAATTGTCGTCACCGCCGCCGCCATCTCCGTCTCAATCTTGGCTCGACTGGAGCTCCTTTAGCACTCTACCACCGTCCCTCCCACTTGGTCCTTGAGACTGGCAAGGATGCGACCACCAGCTAGGGCTCCGATGCTGGTGTGGCTTTCTCATGGATAGGGGTTGTTAGGGTTTTGCTGAGGAATAAGGTTGGGCTGGGCTGGGGGTGGTTGTGTTTGCGAGCGACACGGGGGAGCATGGGCTGAGCAAGCACGTTTGCGGTTGCTTTGTGGCGAGCGGCGGCGCCAGTGGATTGTGAGAGGAGTGGTTGCGATGGGACGTCGCACCCGGGCGAGGGACGCACGATGGGGGCGATGTGATGCACGAAAGTGAGATTGTGGGGAGAGTGATGGATATTGACATGCCGAGCTGGGTGACTGGGGAGAGTGGAGATGGTGGTGGGACAGATGCATGACCGAGTTGACTGCGAGACGTGGAGGAGAGACTGGTTTGAGGGAAGCGGTGAGAAGAGACGGATCTGAAAAAGCCTAGAAATAAATGAAAGCTCCTTTGTGTAACAGAGAAGAATGTGGGTGCTATTGGTTAGAAGTGGCGAGTTGTGTCTGCTGTGCGTTTTGGTCAGGGTTTGGTTAGGGTTCGATTCCCATGTGGTGTCCCTTTTTTGGTCATTTTATTATTAGCCGGATGGCTAGTGGGAGAAGCAGGGAATAGGGGAGAGAGAGGGAATGGCAATGGTGTGGGCCCAAGAAAGAGGACCGGGAATGGGAATGACAACCGGCGTGAGAGAAGGGAATGGCAGGGAACGAAATGGCATGGGAATGACAATGATAATGACATGCGAATGGGAATGGCAGAACAGCAGGCTACCCTTATAGCCTTAATAAGTAGTAGAGATTATCCTCGGAATTGGGGTATCTCATTCTCAACACAGGGTCAGGGGCAGAGGATATGGCCAAGTAAACTGGAACTTTGCATGAGTGGTTCAGCTGCTTCAAATTTTGTTTAATTTCTCTAATAAATTGTGCAACTATGGATAAAATGGTGACGAGTTGATGAAAGTCGCCTAGAGGGGGGTGAATAGGTGGAATCTGAAAATTATAAACTTAAGCACACACTACAAGCTGAGGTTAGCGTTAGAAATAAAATCGAGTCCGAAAGATAGGGAGAAAACAAATCACAAGCAAATGAAGAGTGTGACATGGTGATTTGTTTTACCGAGGTTTGGTTCTTGCAAACCTACTCTCCGTTGAGGTGGTTACAAAGACCGGGTCTCTTTCAACCCTTTCCTTCTCTCAAACGGTCACCTAGACCGAGTGAGCTTCTTTTCTCAATCAATCGAGACACTTAGTCCCCACAAGGGCCACCACACAATTGGTGTCTCTTGCCTTGATTACAAATGACTTGGGAACAAGAAAGAAGGAAGAAGAAAAGTGATCCAAGCACAAGAACTCGATGTAACACCCCTGGTGTTACTGTAACTAAAACTTGAGCATAACATCATAAGCATTGGCATTGCATATGTTTGACACACCTAGAGTGCATTTACTAGGTAAAAATTTCAAACAAGTTGTATGGTTCATTTTGCAAATAAGACCCTGTAATAGGATATTTAGCCCTAAATAGGGATTAGAGGGGCAAAACTTGACCCAAATTGAGAAAACCCTAAGGTATAAGTAAAACAATCATAAAATGTCACCAAAAATGGATCTACATTACATTTATACCTTTGAGATACCAAAAACCCTAATTGAAACCCTGGAAAACCATAAATCCAAACCCTAGGGGCCTATGTGCAAAAGTAGTGCACATTTGGACTAAAGTGTGAAAACTACTATGTTAAAGCATATTAAGTCACATGGTTCACATTTATAAAGGTTTACAAGCTAAACCCTAGGTTTTGGACTAATTTGCAAAAGACCCCAAATTGTGATTTCACTCTAAGTCTGAAAATCAGTGTTATAAGCTCAACTTTAGGACTTTGTAACTTTCAAATTCTAAGGTTTTTGCCCTAGGTCACCACATCAAATTTGTAGACCTATCCTAGGTGAACAATTTTGTTTAAGAATGCAAACAAAGTTGTTGAGAAGAAATGGGAGATAATCCCACTCAAAGTCAGGCTGTCAGGCTGACTGATGACTGAAACTTGGTCTGACAGTGTGGTGGGTCAATCTTTGAACCCAGATTTAAACGTGATCCAGTGAAAGTTTGGGCATGATTCCCATAACAAAATTGTAACTGGAATATGGGGTTACAACTTTGGTACAGAGGGTTGATGAAGTTCTCATGCAAAATCTGGAGAAAAGTTGCTCTGAAAATGCTCTGTCAGATGAACTGAAGAAGGGTCCAATGGCACAGTACTCTGAACAAGATCAGACTGCCAGCGCGGAACTCTCACCGCCGACGACCAATCCTCCACCGTGATTCGTGACACCGGCGTCGGGATTCGTGCTCGGGGCAAGTAGATAACATCGGGGTAGGAAAGATCATCGCCGTCGGTGAGCTGGACGCCACTCCGGCTAGCCGCGGTACCTCTCCCCTTACTCACCGCCCTCGGATAAGGATTCTCACCGCTGTTAAGCCGTCGCCGTTGTCCACCGCGTGTCTCTGCCTATCTTCCGCATCACTGTGACTCACTCTTGCTCCCCGTTGATTGTCGGAGCAATTGCCACGGCGCTGGACACCAAGCCACTGCGCTAGTGCTCTTCTTCCTCCTCCGACCGCCGCGTGTCTCCACTGAAATTCCCTGCCACTGCCAATGATCCCTATAAATTGAAGCCCCCGCCAGCTCCATAGAGTAGTCAAGAACCCAGCCACCAAAATCGTCCTCAGTCGATCGCCAGTGAGTCCCAATTTTGAACTTCCCCCAAATTCAGTCTCCGCCACCGTGAAAACAGTCTCGCTGCGGCCAGTGTAATTTAGGTCAGCCCCCACCTTCTGCTCCCTCGTTTAAGCATTCTCATAACCCTGTGATGCTTTCTGAACCATCGAATTGGACTGAGAGCTCACCAATCACCGGGAACGCGTGCAATTGTCCTCATCATCCGCGGCCTGCGTAGACAGAGCTTGATAGTTTACCAATCATGAAATTAAGTTAGGGGAATCGTTCGGGGAGGGTCCAATCTGGTGTACGCCATCGGGAGCACCGGTCATTGCGTAAATCCACCGGCACAACCTCACCGGAGTTCATCCTCCGTGCTGCCGTCGTCGTGGACCTCGTGCGGTAAAGAATTAGAAACCGAAGGACCTCTCTGCAAATCATCAATGACTCATAAGAATAGTAGCCGAACCCATCTCCAGTTAGTCAAAACCCTGAGGGCCCTTCTACAAGATTGCCAACGCGGGCGCGGGCACGCGCCCTTTTCCTGTGTTTGTTGGGCCGGCTGGGCTAGAATCGGCCCAGTACTATTGAAGCTTTTCCTTTTTCTTTTTCAGTAGAACTTTGGAAACCCATAGAAAATTCTAGAAAAATCCTAAAAATGTCAAACCAATTTTCATAGATTTCTTATTTTCCATAATATTTAATAAAAATGGTTGACTGATTTTTAGAGTAAATAAGGAATTTTGGAGTATTTAAAATAGCTTAAAACATCAGTTCTGGATTTTTAGAAAATAAATGGTAATTGTAAAAATTCCCAAACTTTTTCTTTTAACTTTAAACATTATTTAGAAGCCTTGGGTAGAGTTTGGTTGGATTTGGACCTTGTTTGATAACCAGAACCCAAAAACCCACCCCTGCTCTTTGAACTTCACTGTTGACTCCGGAAACCCTAGTTTTCTGGTGAACCGTGAAGGAAAATTGTATTCAAGAACCTTAGATAATAAATTGTTATTATCTTTGCACTCTCATGAGCATTAAATGTCATTTATTCTTATATACAAATATATATGGTGATGTTTAGAAAACGAAGAAGAAGTCGAAGTAACTGAAGAGAAGACACCACCACCACCTTTGGAATCTCAGGCAGGAAATTGTTTCTACTTTGATATCTGCGGGTCCGAGCCTGACTCACCTATCAACAAAGGCAAGCCCAGGTGCATTTGCCACCTTCCTTGATGTTTTTAAAATCTTTCTCACTTGATTAACGCATTAGGTGATAGGAGTTGAATGCTTAAACAATTTCTACATTACCTTCCTTGAACTTGATTACCTTCCTTGAAACCCTGTTTTTACAAAAGGTTTTACTATGCTTAGTATTGCTCTAGCAAAACAAAAGGTTTTGTTTTACAAAAGATGATTGGCAAAGTGGGAAGGTTGTTTTTGAAAATAAAACTTGATGGTGGATCCATCATGGCCGTGATGGGTTCAACATCCGTTAAAGATGTACCTCTGCCAGGTACCAAGCTTTGGGTTTTAAATGATTAAGCTGAGACCAGGCGGGTGACTTGCACGAGAGTCTCGGTGTAGTGTCTCCTTCTGAGTCAATTAAGGACCGTCTCGATGTAGGCTTGATGACTGAGGACCCTTTAACTGGTCACATGCCTCGTCATGGGTAAGCCTTGCCTCGGGCAGACTAAGGCCAGAATAAGATAACATGGAATGGGCGTGGAGCGGTGGCGAGAGTAGCGTGTACCCTCCGTGGCAAGAGGCTGGATGGTGGTGTATCTGTGCTCTCGGTTCGCGTGAACCTGATCTGGTCCTAAGAACCCCGGTGGCGGGTTGACATATGCAAGGGTTAAGTGCTACATATGTCGTGTGATTGGAGATCCTCAGCTGAGTATAATCAATTCGGATCGCCGTACCTTCACGGTTATGAAGACTTGGTCACTGACTTACACGTAGCAATCCAATGAAGATGAAGGGTTGATAAGAAATTGGCTAGTGCAGGTTAAGTGATTGAACTAGGTTAGCAAGAACTCTAGATGCAGGTAATTTTACCTAACTTGACAATAAAATTGGGTTTTAAGGATCCACTTTTAGTAAGCATTTATGCAAAACAGAGTCTTTGATCATTGAGAAACCTTACCTTGACTCCCTTATAACCAGCATACCTTTGAGAGTCTTTTCTTTAGTCGGGTAAGACTTGCTGAGTAATTCCATACTCAGGGTTTTATTCCCTATTGTTTTTAGGTGAGGAAGCAACGAACTTTTGTTGCTTTTGTACCAAGGTGGTGACAAATGAAGAAAAGCAAGAAAGAGGCTGTGGGAGGACCTAGTCCTCCATAAAACTTTTATGTATGAACTTATTGGGAGGAGTTTTTACCTCCCTTGGTATTGTAATAATAAGTACTCCGCACTCATGTTTTTATGCTGGTCTGTAATAACCAACTTTATCTTACTTTCAAATAAATGTAAGTTTATGTAATCGCTTCCGCATTTCTGTATCTCCGATGTTCTGTAATGTCTGCGTGACGGGTAAAGCGCTCTTGGGAAAGGTGAGAAAATCAGATACCGAACTTGTCAAGTGATTCAGGGGCATCTACAGGGTTGTCTGAGGTCTGTTGGACAAGGACAACTGTAGGTGGGCCTAATGACTTGGGAGGTTCCGTCGCAGCTGGTATCGGAGCGAAGCCCTTCTCTGCAGATATTATGAGGCATCTTCAAAAGATTTTTCTAAAGACTTATCTAGAAAAATTTGTTCCATTCTTACCCACTATATCTAAAGAATCTATATGAAAGACCAGATAGGAAGAGTGCAATGTATAGAAGGTGTGAATCAACTAAGGTTGGTTCTGTAATTATACATGCATCATGCTAAGAACTATACTAATAAAATTTCCCCCTTAGAGAAATGCCACCGCGCACAAGGAAAACCGCGTGCAAGTGAACTGGCCCAATTGGTGTACCCCGTCATCAACTCGCTCCCAGACATGAGGATAGCAGTAGTGGGAGTAACGATCCGATCGAGGATCTTGAAGCCCAAGTGAATCAGCTTCAAGCGGAACTTCAACGCAGGACTAACATATGGGTCGTGGATGGTGACAGAATAAATGAATTGAGAAGCCACATCCACCGCCTGCAAGATCAGCTTGCTGATCGAGATTTAGCGCTCGACTAGGCGGTTCAGTCTCGTTCGCTTGCCTGGGCTAAGGAGGCAAAAGCTCGAGCCCGAGTCGAAGAACTTAGCTCAGCTATTGATAATCTGCAGGCATATTGCAATACCCTACATGAAGAAGTTCATGTACTGTATTCGCAATTGCACCCCAGCGTACCTGCAAATCCTGTCGGGACAGAAGCTGGACCTTCTCATGCAGCGGGAGAAGCTTTTGGTGGCGAATTGGACCTTTTCAGGCCTTCTCCCTCCCTGAAGTTGGTCGACGAATGGTCTCCTACGCCCGACAGTGAGGCTACTAAGAGTGATAGGAAGTAGGAATAGTATAGTTGTAGAATTAGTAGTGTTATTGTATAATGGGTACTGTACTCCTGTTGTAAAAATTCGAGTCTGTAACATTACTTTTTTTAGTAATGTAAAATGGATGGTTTTTCTTTGGCATATTATATTAGTTTCCAAATGTTTGTTGCCACAGATGTCATCCAAGACCCGATCATAGGATGCAGCCGGAACCTCCAGTGGGAGAGAGTCCACCCCGTATCCACCTCCAGTCCCTCCCACACTTGCCGAGGCTATCGCCGCCTTGGTAGACGCGACAACGGATAATACCTGTTTCCTACGGGAGATGGCGGGTCAGCAATTTCAACCACAAGGTGGACGGGGCTATCCGCAAGGGCCCCATGAGACATCTTATTTAGACTTTTCCGAAACGCGTCCGCCGCTGTTTATCAAGGCCGAGGACCCTTTAGAGGCGGATGAATGGATCCGTGTCATCGAGCAAAAGTTTGGACTTCTTCGGTGTTCTGAAACCCAGAAGCCCTTGTTCGCAGCCCAGCAACTGCGTGGCCTTGCCAGCACTTGGTGGGGAAACTTTGTGGTCGTTCAGCCGGCCAATCATCAGATAACATGGGAAGAATTTAAGCTGGCCTTCCGCGAACATTACATACCTGAAGGTGTACTTCACATGAAACAAGAAGAATTTATGAAGCTGAAGCAAGGAGGGGATACTGTTAATCAGTATCTCAATAAATTTAATCATTTGTCACAGTATGCAATTGACCAAGTTAACACCGATCTAAAGAAGAAGAATTGTTTCACACGAGGACTGAATGATAGGATGCAAAGGAAGATGGCTACTTGCATCGACCTTACCTACGGAAGGGCTGTCAGCACAGCGCTGGTAGTCGAATCTAAATATGCAAGTTCTGGAAAGATCAAGGGGAGTGGAGGAAATAGGCCTACTCAGGGCCCTGAGAAAAGGCAACGGTTTGTTATCCGGCCTTTTAATCAGGGTCGACCATCAGCACGCCCACCCTCCTTTCCATTTAAGCAACCAGTGTTCATCCGTCCCAATACTGCCCCCACTGCAACAAGTCAGCCGGGTGCCCCTGGCACTCGTTTCCCGGCTCTTCCCAGTTCATCGACAGGATGCTTCTATTGCGGAAAGTCTGGGCACTTTATCAAGGATTGCCCTTATCTGAAGCAGAACAAGTCAAACAATCCACAAGGATCTGGGAATTCATCTCAAGCCAAGGGAAATACTATGGGCAAAAATAGAAAGAAGACGGGACGCATATATTATATGCAAGTGGCCACCACACCGGATGGTGAACCGGTCATGATGGGTACGTTCCTTGTGGCCAATCATCCTGCAATTATTCTCTTTGATTCTGGTGCTTCGCATACATTTATCAGCAAGAAATTTGTGGAGCAACACTGCATTTCATGCCATGAATCAAAGGAGTGGTTTAAAATTCACTCACCTGGGGGACAAATTTTTACTAGAGAAGTGGCCTATCAAGTGCCCGTAACATTGGCCGGACGGGACTTTCCTACTAATATGATAGTTCTGAAAGGCCAAGACATAGATGTGATTTTGGGCATGAATTGGTTGGCCAAACAGAAAGCAACCCTCAACGCTGATCAGAGAAACTATCAGGTTGAGTCATAATCAAGAAGAAATTCTCTTGTCTATCCCCATTACAACCAAAATTACAGGCAGAGTTTATGAAGCCATTATACCGGAGGTCAAGGATATTCCGGTAGTATGCGAGTTCCCAGATGTCTTTCCAGAGGATTTGCCTTGATTGCCACCCGAGAGAGATGTAGAGTTTGTAATTGAATTGAAGCCCGGTACGGCTCCCATTTCTAGAAGATCGTACTGCATGCCTCCAAATGAGCTGGCAGAACTGAAGATTCAGTTACAAGATCTACTATCGAAAGGATTCATTTGGCCAAGCTCGTCACCATGGGGTTGTCCAGCCATATTCGTCAAGAAGAAGGATCAAACTTTACAGATGTGTGTGGATTATCGACCCCTGAATGAGGTCACTATCAAGAACAAGTACCCTCTTCCACAGATTGACATTCTATTTGACCAACTGAGTGGAGCGAAGGTATTCTCCAAGATTGATCTCAGATCAGGCTATCATCAGATCCGTATTCGGCCCGAGGATATACCAAAGACCGCATTCACTATGCGATACGGATTATTTGAATATCTGGTAATGTCTTTCGGACTGACGAATGCTCCTGTCCACTTCACTTATCTGATGAACTCGGTATTCATGCCCGAGTTGGACAAATTTGTGGTTGTCTTCATAGATGATATTCTGATATATTCAAAGAATGAAGAGGAGCATGCTCAACATTTACGGGTCGTATTAACGCGCTTGAGAGAACATCAATTATATGCCAAGTTCAGTAAATGCGTGTTTTGGCTGGAAGAAATTCAATTTCTGGGACATGTACTGTCTGCCAGGGGGATTGCGGTGGATCCCAGCAAAGTCAAGGACATTTTGGAGTGGAAACCCCCAACCACTGTTCACCAAGTCCGAAGTTTCCTTGGACTAGCTGGTTATTACCGTCGATTTATACCAGATTTTTCCAAGCTTGTGAAGCCAATCACAAGTTTATTAAAGAATGATACCAAATTCAATTGGTCTTCAAAGTGTAATGAAGCTTTTGAGAAATTGAAGACATTATTAACCACTTGTAACACCCGGATTTTAGGGGTCCAAAACCCGGGGGCTAACATAAACACCAGGTATGCTGGGACCAAGTCTCACACATATGATGTATAGTGGCACAGGATCGAATGTCACAACTTTATATATAACAGGAGTTCTATACAAAATAAATAATTACATTATAAGGAGACAACGGTCCGGCAACCCAAAGTTGACTGGGAGACGACGGCCTAGACCTCTCACGAACTCATCACAGCATCCTCCATGCGCCTCATCCTGTGGTACCTGTTCTTGACCTGTGGGGTGTGTGAGACAGCAAGAGTGAGCTCACATACGTTCATCGCTCAACAAGTTGTGGGGAATAATGTGCATGAACTCGCCAAAGGTGGGAGCTCACGTGGAGTGTAAGGCTTACCAAAGAGGATGGTTAGAGCTGAGCATTGCTTTTAAAGTTGGTCAAAATTTTATTAGCAGTTACTAAGTATAAGTAAATACCAACCCAATTAAATAGTAGAACAAAAGTAACAACTTCACCTGCGATGCAATGCATATGTCAAATTGAGTTTAAGTTCCATAATTTAATCATGTGAGGGTCCGAGCCGCTCATGACCGTGAGCACGGCTAGTATACCAGTTTTACACTCTGCAGAGGTTGCGCATCTTTACCCACAAGTCATGTTACCCATCTGCCAAGGGATCGCGACTTCCCATACACCTCTACCGAGGAGGCGAGGCAGGGTAACACTACGAGGCCTTTACAAAGTTCCACTAGCTTCAGAAAACCCGCTACAGTTTATAGGAAGTTCCAATGCAGGAATCCCTTGCAGGACCGCCATCGCAGCAAAATCCTCCCGAGGGCCTTCCTACACTGACCACTCCCCTACTGCCCTTGCCCCTTTCGGGTAAGGTAGTCTTCCACTAGCTTTCCTAATTAATCAGCCAAGGGGTCCCATTCCTCCCTTGTGGTAGCACTGTTTTCCCGGGTGGTCGCTCCATGTTCCAATTAACATAATGATCTTATCATGAACAGTAATAACAACTGACAATAAAAGTATAATCATGAATAGTAATGTGTATCTCTATACCCAAAACCACATAAAGCGATAGCAAGTACTACCCAGAGATTCAGTGGTGAACAAGGTATAAAGATAGTCAAACTAGGGTAACCTATTGGGTCCCATCAAAATTAACCTATGCAGATCATTATGATTAATTAGAACATGGCTGGGTAAAAAGAAGTGATCAAGGGCACAACTTGCCTGGGACTTGAGATTTCCAGGTACCAGGATGATCTTCAGGTGACTCGTGACCTCACGCTAGTCGTAGCAATACAAACAAACATGGGATAGGCAAAATTAACATTACACCAAACATATATGCAAAATACATATTAATAATCTACATGATGAAATAGGATCACAGGAACAAAAATTATTAATTTTGGAGTTATAGGTTTTAAGTTATGAATTTCCAAAGATTCTATGTGCTTATTACAAGATTAATTAAGATAACAATTTTAATGTGACTTTTATGTAAAACCAGTGGCACTGAATGATAAACAATAATATTATAAAATTATAGGAACTGGAATGGGCAAATTTGGACTTCATATGAATTTCTTATGAATTAAACAAATTCTAGTTTTTATTTTTGCATTAAAAATCATTTTCTAAAACCTTTTATCTGATTTCTTAACTTCCTGGACTGGGCGCCAATAACAGAGAAACACAGGGACTAATGTATAAAAATATCCCAGACTCAGATTCTACCTGCGGTGGACGGCGGGTTGATTATATAAAAACGGAGGGTCTCTTTATTAATTTGTGCACGGCTGAAGGGGTACGGGGCACTGTGACCCGTCCGATCCGAGACGTGCGCACCAGATTAGACCGATCTTCATCCTGAGCCGACGTTCACCCGCAACCGTTGGATCTAGATCTATGGCTCTGGTTTATTTCCCCCAATAGGTATTCCCATGGCTAATCTCCACCGTCCGTTCACGATCGAACGACAGGGAGCCCATCTTCTTTCCCACGAACCCGAACCGGGCGGCGCAATTGCGGCGGCGCGCCCGCCGAAGCTGTCCCCCCTGCGGTGCCCCGATGCCCAACTTCGATTAGATGGATGCAACGCAGAGCGGAGATGATGGCGAACTCAATAGAGGCTTCCTCACCGTGATTAGTGCCATACAATTCTCTGCCCACAAGCCGCGGCGGAATCGGATCTTCGACGAGCGATTCCAGTGGCCCCAGTCGTAATCCGAGGCGGTGAGGGCACGATTCCCATCTCTGATCATCGGCAAACGTCCCCTGGGTGTCTTCGTGGGCGAACGCGCAGTCAAATCACTGGTCCACGACCGACCCGCCGCAGTGATGAACGTCGCTAAACAATTGGAGTATCGATGGAGCTTCTTGCTGTCAATTGCTCCCTTGTGCAAGACTCCCAGGTCCCCGCGATCACCTTGACAGAACCTGGAGGGCACGACGGTGGCCGAACGCCCAATTACGACTAGCGCCAGAGCGTGGTCTTCATCCCCCGGTCGCAAGCCTAAATACCCGCGGATGCCCAACGGCTTGCGCGAAAACAGCGGCACCCATCCTGCGAATTCCGCGCGAGGTAGGGAAGGAAGTCCGTGCTCCATCGGAGTGCCCACGCGGCGGCGAGGGAATCGCGTAGCGCAAGAATCGCGACAGTCTGTTCACGAGGTAGGGGATGACGACCTGACAGAGCGAGGCCCACGCGTAAGGGATGAGGAGGGAGAATGACGAGATGGCCCCACGCATAAGTGACTTGCGGGCAGGGCCCACACGTCAACGTGCGCCACGCAGCCGGAGGTGGGGAGAACTTGGTGGGCCGTGCGGGGGAAGAAAGTAGATATGGGCTGAAATGGGTGTGCGCGGCCCACGATCAGGGTTTGTTCTTTTCTTTTATATTTCCTGCTTTATTTCTCCCTCTTTATTTGTAAATTTCAAATTTGAATTCAAATATTGTTGTGAGTTTCACCTTGGGTCTAAATGTATAATTTCAAATACTAATATAAAATGAACAGGTTTTTTTTACATATTTATTTTCTTTATATAATATTTTCCTTCTCCTTTCTTTATTTTCATTTACACTTTGAGGTCACAAGTTTAAATTATGACATTTTTATTAACATGTTTCACCACATATTCATAAGTATGAAATGCCTATAGTGCTTCATTTAATGAAATGAGTGGTCATTTAGTTGAATTGAAAACCTTCCTATTACTTGTTTTCTAAAATAATTCTTGGCTTCCAAAATTCAGTCCTCAATTTTCAACACTCAGGTATAAATTGAGATATCTGAATTTTCTATTTCATTCCTTCATGTATTTATTTTATTATTATATTTTTTTTTCTTATACAGATTTTGGGCCTTACAAATCCTACCCCCCTTAACAGAAATCTCGTCCTCGAGATTTGTAGAAAAATGGATGTTGCATACTTTATTAACAACACATATGCATAAACAAAAATCTCAGCATGATGCATACTTTATTAGCAACACATGGGGTCAATTAGACCTTATTATTCCTCCTAAAACAGCATCATACCATTTACTGACTAAAGTAATATCTGGGTCTTACAAATAGTAATAATATATATTGATATATTTATGTAGCTTGGTGAAGCTGGTGGTTAGGAAAGCATGGGTGTATATATGTATGTCCACTTTATTACGTAGGTTAGAAGATGCCTTTAAACATAGATAGGTTTGGGCAAGAAAGAATAGGGTAAGGAAATATTCCATCCAAGATGGTGGATCTTGATTCCTTTGAAGATCTGGCTTGAATCTTATCCTTCCTTGATTCGATGAGGTCGATCATCTTCAATCTTCGTTCTTGAGGTTGTTATCCGAATTTGGGACATGTAGTGAAGGAAGATTCTTAGGTAACCAAAATAGATTAATAGGTGGTTATAAGTTAAATAAGTTTAAGTGGAGTCTGTCTTGTCGTTTTGCTCCTAAATTGGTTGGATAAGTTATATATCCTGTTATATCGGTCAAGTTTGGTGTTATCATTAAGGATAATGGGTATTGGTGTTACCATAACTAGGGACATAGTTGAGATAGGTGTGGGTACATGGGGTAGGTAGATTTGAATAGAGTTTTTTTATAAGATAAATGGGTTGGGCAACCTATAACATAGGCTGGGTTGTGGTTTCACAGACGAGTTGGTCTAAGACACCAGTTTGGATTTAAAACTCATTTATCGGTATATGGGTTAGTTAATACTTGAGGTAGATCAGAATTTTCTGTTTAAAACAGAGGAGTTATACAACCATCGGATGGTTAAGGTAGTTGCATAAGGCCAGGTTGTTGTATGTGATCTAGTCTAAATTGGAATCTTAGTCCAACTTGCATTAAAACATATTTATAAAAGTAGGATCTAATCTTATTTTTACCAGTATTATCTACCAGGTTTGTCCATTAGGTTAGATCTGAGTAGATTAGATGGGATCAGAATTAAATGGGTGTAATTAGACTAGATAAGATCTACTTGATTTATTTTGGAATAGATCATGTTCGTTACAAGGTTATGATATAAGCCAAGTGGTTGGGATGGGTATGCTTGTTAGAACAAGACGAGTCTCTAAGAATAAGACATAATCTTTTGAGATTAGTTAGATCTAGTAGCATAGGGTAGAGTCTTTTTCGAGATAAGATGGATCTATTAAGGTAAGAAAGAATCTTTTAAGATAAGATGGATCTATTAAGATAAGGGAGAGTCTTTAAGATAAGAGGGACTTCTATGAAATAGATACCTTTTAGTGGAGGATAATCTAAGTTGTTTAGATATCTTATGAATTCTATTTATGCCTATACGTATATGCAGATATAATTGTGGACATTACTCCACAACTAATCGCACTCAATCAAAGATCCAAATCAAACAAGTATCATAAGAACAAATACTCAAGTTCATAGATATCTATATAAAAGAAAAATAATTTTGTTTTTTTTTGTTCCTAAAAGTAGGTCTCCTATTCCTAAAAGTCACTTTAGGTACAAGATTTCAAGTTTGAAATCCACATTTGTCTTTTAGAAGAGAAAAGGTAAGAATAATCAGAGTAAAGCGGAAATAGATGAGAAAAGATTAAGAAAAGTTTAGAAAAGAATCAGAGTAGCAAAGGTAAGTAGAGAATGGTTGTCCAGTTCTATCTAGATTTCGTCCTACAGTCAACATTCCTCTGATACCACTTCTGTAACACCCGGATTTTAGGGGTCCAAAACCCGGGGGCTAACATAAACACCAGGTATGCTGGGACCAAGTCTCACACATATGATGTATAGTGGCACAGGATCGAATGTCACAACTTTATATATAACAGGAGTTCTATACAAAATAAATAATTACATTATAAGGAGACAACGGTCCGGCAACCCAAAGTTGACTGGGAGACGACGGCCTAGACCTCTCACGAACTCATCACAGCATCCTCCATGTGCCTCATCCTGTGGTACCTGTTCTTGACCTGTGGGGTGTGTGAGACAGCAAGAGTGAGCTCACATACGTTCATCGCTCAACAAGTTGTGGGGAATAATGTGCATGAACTCGCCAAAGGTGGGAGCTCACGTGGAGTGTAAGGCTTACCAAAGAGGATGGTTAGAGCTGAGCATTGCTTTTAAAGTTGGTCAAAATTTTATTAGCAGTTACTAAGTATAAGTAAATACCAACCCAATTAAATAGTAGAACAAAAGTAACAACTTCACCTGCGATGCAATGCATATGTCAAATTGAGTTTAAGTTCCATAATTTAATCATGTGAGGGTCCGAGCCGCTCATGACCATGAGCACGGCTAGTATACCAGTTTTACACTCTGCAGAGGTTGCGCATCTTTACCCACAAGTCATGTTACCCATCTGCCAAGGGATCACGACTTCCCATACACCTCTACCGAGGAGGCGAGGCAGGGTAACACTACGAGGCCTTTACAAAGTTCCACTAGCTTCAGAAAACCCGCTACAGTTTATAGGAAGTTCCAATGCAGGAATCCCTTGCAGGACCGCCATCGCAGCAAAATCCTCCCGAGGGCCTTCCTACACTGACCACTCCCCTACTGCCCTTGCCCCTTTCGGGTAAGGTAGTCTTCCACTAGCTTTCCCAATTAATCAGCCAAGGGGTCCCATTCCTCCCTTGTGGTAGCACTGTTTTCCCGGGTGGTCGCTCCATGTTCCAATTAACATAATGATCTTATCATGAACAGTAATAACAACTGACAATAAAAGTATAATCATGAATAGTAATGTGTATCTCTATACCCAAAACCACATAAAGCGATAGCAAGTACTACCCAGAGATTCAGTGGTGAACAAGGTATAAAGATAGTCAAACTAGGGTAACCTATTGGGTCCCATCAAAATTAACCTATGCAGATCATTATGATTAATTAGAACATGGCTGGGTAAAAAGAAGTGATCAAGGGCACAACTTGCCTGGGACTTGAGATTTCCAGGTACCAGGATGATCTTCAGGTGACTCGTGACCTCACGCTAGTCGTAGCAATACAAACAAACATGGGATAGGCAAAATTAACATTACACCAAACATATATGCAAAATACATATTAATAATCTACATGATGAAATAGGATCACAGGAACAAAAATTATTAATTTTGGAGTTATAGGTTTTAAGTTATGAATTTCCAAAGATTCTATGTGCTTATTACAAGATTAATTAAGATAACAATTTTAATGTGACTTTTATGTAAAACCAGTGGCACTGAATGATAAACAATAATATTATAAAATTATAGGAACTGGAATGGGCAAATTTGGACTTCATATGAATTTCTTATGAATTAAACAAATTCTAGTTTTTATTTTTGCATTAAAAATCATTTTCTAAAACCTTTTATCTGATTTCTTAACTTCCTGGACTGGGCGCCAATAACAGAGAAACACAGGGACTAATGTATAAAAATATCCCAGACTCAGATTCTACCTGCGGTGGACGGCGGGTTGATTATATAAAAACGGAGGGTCTCTTTATTAATTTGTGCACGGCTGAAGGGGTACGGGGCACTGTGACCCGTCCGATCCGAGACGTGCGCACCAGATTAGACCGATCTTCATCCTGAGCCGACGTTCACCCGCAACCGTTGGATCTAGATCTATGGCTCTGGTTTATTTCCCCCAATAGGTATTCCCATGGCTAATCTCCACCGTCCGTTCACGATCGAACGACAGGGAGCCCATCTTCCTTCCCACGAACCCGAACCGGGCGGCGCAATTGCGGCGGCGCGCCCGCCGGAGCTGTCCCCCCTGCGGTGCCCCGATGCCCAACTTCGATTAGATGGATGCAACGCAGAGCGGAGATGATGGCGAACTCAATAGAGGCTTCCTCACCGTGATTAGTGCCATACAATTCTCTGCCCACAAGCCGCGGCGGAATCGGATCTTCGACGAGCGATTCCAGTGGCCCCAGTCGTAATTCGAGGCGGTGAGGGCACGATTCCCATCTCTGATCATCGGCAAACGTCCCCTAGGTGTCTTCGTGGGCGAACGCGCAGTCAAATCACTGGTCCACGACCGACCCGCCGCAGTGATGAACGTCGCTAAACAATTGGAGTATCGATGGAGCTTCTTGCTGTCAATTGCTCCCTTGTGCAAGACTCCCAGGTCCCCGCGATCACCTTGACAGAACCTGGAGGGCACGACGGTGGCCGAACGCCCAATTACGACTAGCGCCAGAGCGTGGTCTTCATCCCCCGGTCGCAAGCCTAAATACCCGCGGATGCCCAACGGCTTGCGCGAAAACAGCGGCACCCATCCTGCGAATTCCGCGCGAGGTAGGGAAGGAAGTCCGTGCTCCATCGGAGTGCCCACGCGGCGGCGAGGGAATCGCGTAGCGCAAGAATCGCGGCAGTCTGTTCACGAGGTAGGGGATGACGACCTGACAGAGCGAGGCCCACGCGTAAGGGATGAGGAGGGAGAATGACGAGATGGCCCCACGCATAAGTGACTTGCGGGCAGGGCCCACACGTCAACGTGCGCCACGCAGCCGGAGGTGGGGAGAACTTGGTGGGCCGTGCGGGGGAAGAAAGTAGATATGGGCTGAAATGGGTGTGCGCGGCCCACGATCAGGGTTTGTTCTTTTCTTTTATATTTCCTGCTTTATTTCTCCCTCTTTATTTGTAAATTTCAAATTTGAATTCAAATATTGTTGTGAGTTTCACCTTGGGTCTAAATGTATAATTTCAAATACTAATATAAAATGAACAGGTTTTTTTTACATATTTATTTTCTTTATATAATATTTTCCTTCTCCTTTCTTTATTTTCATTTACACTTTGAGGTCACAAGTTTAAATTATGACATTTTTATTAACATGTTTCACCACATATTCATAAGTATGAAATGCCTATAGTGCTTCATTTAATGAAATGAGTGGTCATTTAGTTGAATTGAAAACCTTCCTATTACTTGTTTTCTAAAATAATTCTTGGCTTCCAAAATTCAGTCCTCAATTTTCAACACTCAGGTATAAATTGAGATATCTGAATTTTCTATTTCATTCCTTCATGTATTTATTTTATTATTATATTTTTTTTTCTTATACAGATTTGGGCCTTACACCACTGCTCCGATATTGACTCAACCGGATATCAATAAGCCCTTTGATGTGTATTGTGACGCATCAGGCAGTGGTCTCGGCTGTGTGTTAATGCAAGAGGATCGAGTAATTGCGTATGCTTCAAGGCAGTTGCGCCGGCATGAGGAGCATTACCCCACTCATGATCTAGAGCTAGCTGCAGTGGTTCATGCCCTGAAGATCTAGCGTCATTATCTACTGGGAAATGTCTGTCATATTTATACAGACCACAAAAGTTTGAAATATATCTTTACCCAGTCTGAACTCAACATGAGACAAAGGAGATGGCTTGAGCTTATTAAAGATTATGAACTGGAGATCCATTATCACCCAGGCAAGGCTAATGTAGTGGCAGATGCACTCAGTCGCAAGGCCTCCTGCCATTGTCTAACTATGGGGACTTCTAACATTATGTTGTGCCAGGAGATGGAGAATCTAAACCTGGGTATGACTCAACATGGGACTTCAAATCACTTGAAGCTTGAATCAGTCATCTTATAAAGGATAATTCACACATAGAAAGATGATGAGGGTATGAAACATATACGCGAAAAGATAAGGGCTGGAAAAGCCAATTGTTTTCGAGAAGATGACCAAGGTGTTGTATGGTTCAACAACCGCATAGTGGTGCCTAAAAATGAAGGGGTCCGCCAGCAAATCTTAGACGAAGCACATCTTAGTCGATATTCTATTCATCCCGAAAGCACTAAGATGTATCAAGATCTGAAACAGCATTATTGGTGGACGAAGATGAAAATTGAAATTGCACGCTATGTGGCTAGGTGTGACACTTGTAAACGTGTCAAGGCCATACACCTGAAAGCTGCCGGTCCATTACAATCTTTACCAATACCAACATGGAAATGGGAAGATATAAGTATGGACTTCATTGTGGGATTGCCCAAAACTGCAAAAGGGTATATGATTCTATCTGGGTTATTGTTGATCGGCTCACGAAAATTGCTCACTTTCTGCCAGTCAAAACATATTACCCGGTTCTTACCTATGCGGAATTATACATTGCTCGCATTCTCAGTTTGCATGGTATTCCGAAAACTATAGTGTCAAATCATGGACCTCAATTCGTATCCAAATTTTGGGAAGAACTTCATAAATCCCTGGGTACTAAATTGCTCCACAGTTCGGCCTATCATCCTCAAACAAGTGGGCAGACTGAGAGGGTCAATCAAATACTTGAAGATATGCTGCGAGCATGTGTACTGGAATTCCCACAGAAATGGGATGAATGTTTGCCGTTAGCGGAATTCTCATATAATAATAGCTATCAAGAAAGCATCAAGATGGCACCCTTTGAAGCTTTATATGGACGACGATGTCGTACTCCGCTAAATTGGTCTGAACCTGGTGAAAGGTCCTTCTTCAGGCCTGATATGGTGAAAGAGACCAAAGAAAAGGCTCAGAAAATAATTCATAATATGAAGAAAGCCCAAGCTCATCAAAAGAGTTATGCAGACAAACAGCGAATGCCCTTATATTTTCTTGAGGGAGACTATGTCTGCCTAAAGGTTTCGCCAATGAAGGGCGTATCGCGTTTCGGGGTTAAAGGGAAACTTGCACCACGATATATTGGTCCTTTTCTCATTCTTGAAAGATATGGGCCAGTGGCATATCGAATTCAACTACCCGAAACTTTGTCTGCTGTACATAATGTGTTCCACGTGTCTCAACTGAAGAAGTGTCTTCGGGTTCCAGATCGAACCATTGAAGTGGCAGATGTTGTTCTTGAACCAGACTTAACATATTCTGAACATCCTATTCGAGTCTTGGATCAAAAGGACAGGATTATCTGAAGAAAAACTCTCAAGTTTTACAAGATACAATGGAACCAACATTCCGAAGATGAGGCTACATGGGAAACTCAAGACTTTTTAGATAAGAATTTCCCAGGCTTTTTAGCCTCTTATAATTTGTAAAAGTGTACAACATTGTTGTAATAAAGGAGTGAGTCCCAAACCACCCCTGCCTTGTACCAAAAATAAGGAAATAAAAATGTGAAGCATTTCCTTTTCCATTACTTACCCTAGGACTTTTAATCTCGGGACGAGATTCTTTTATGGGGGGAAGGATGTAACACCCCTGGTGTTACTGTAACTAAAACTTGAGCATAACATCATAAGCATTGACATTGCATATGTTTGACACACCTAGAGTGCATTTACTAGGTAAAAATTTCAAACAAGTTGTATGGTTATAGCATTTTGCAAATAAGACCCTGTAATAGGATATTTAGCCCTAAATAGGGATTAGAGGCAAAACATGACCCAAATTGAGAAAACCCTAAGGTATAAGTAAAACAATCATAAAATGTCACCAAAAATGGATCTACATTACATTTATACCTTTGAGATACCAAAAACCCTAATTGAAACCCTAGAAAACCATAAATCCAAACCCTAGGGGCCTATGTGCAAAAATAGTGCACATTTGGACTAAAGTGTGAAAACTACTATGTTAAAGCATATTAAGTCACATGGTTCACATTTATAAAGGTTTACAAGCTAAACCCTAGGTTTTGGACTAATTTGCAAAAAGACCCTAAATTGTGATTTCACTCTAAGTCTGAAAATCAGTGTTATAGGCTTAACTTTAGGACTTTGTAACTTTCAAATTCTAAGGTTTTTGCCCTAGGTCACCACATCAAACTTGTAGACCTATCCTAGGTGAACAATTTTGTTTAAGAATGCAAACAAAGTTGTTGAGAAGAAATGGGAGATAATCCCACTCAAAGTCAGACTGTCAGGCTGACTGATGACTGAAACTTGGTCTGACAGTGTGGTGGGTCAATCTTTGAACCCAGATTTAAACATGATCCAGTGAAAGTTTGGGCATGATTCCTGTAACAAAATTGTAGCTGGAATATGGGGCTACAACTTTGGTACAGAGGGTTGATGAAGTTCTCATGCAAAATCTGGAGAAAAGTTGCTCTAAAAATGCTCTGTCAGATGAACTGAAGAAGGGTCCGATGGCACAGTACTCTGAACAAGATCAGACTGCCAGCGCGAAACTCTCACCGCCGACGACCAATCCTCCACCGTGATTCGTGACACCGGCGTCGGGATTCGTGCTCGAGGCAAGTAGATAACATTGGGGTAGGAAAGATCATCGCCGTCGGTGAGCTGGACGCCACTCCGGCTAGCCGCGGTACCTCTCCCCTTACTCACCGCCCTCGGATAAGGATTTTCACCGCCGTTAAGCCGTCGCCATTGTTCGCCGTGTGTCTCTGCCTATCTACCGCATCACCGTGACTCACTCTTGCTCCCCGTTGATCGCTGGAGCAATTGCCACGGCGCTGGACACCAAGCCACTGCGCCAGTGCTCTTCTTCCTCCTCCGACCACCGCGTGTCTCCACTGAAATTCCCTGCCATCACCAATGATCCCTATAAATTGAAGACCCCGCCAGCTCCATAGAGTAGTCAAGAACCCAGCCACCAAGAATCGTCCTCAGTCGATCGCCAGTGAGTCCCAATTTTGAACTTCCCCAAATTCAGTCTCCGCCACCGTGAAAACAGTCTCGCCGTGGCCAGCATAATTCAGGTCAGCCCCCGCCTTCTGCTCCCTCGTTTGAGCATTCTCATAACCCCGTGATGCTTGCCGAACCATCGAATTGGACTGAGAGCTCACCAATCACCGGGAACGCGTGCAATTGTCCTCATCATCCGCGGCCTGCGTAGACAGAGCTTGATAGTTTACCAATCATGAAATTAAGTTAGAGGAATCGTTCGGGGAGGGTCCAATCTGGTGTACGCCGCTCGGGAGCACCGGTCATTGCGTAAATCCACCGGCACAACCTCACCGGAGTTCATCCTCCGCGCTGTCGTCGTCGTGGACCTCGTGCGGTAAAGAATTAGAAACCGAAGGACCTGTATGCAAATCATTAGTGACTCATAAGAATAGTAGCCGAACCCATCTCCAGTTAGTCAAAACCCCGAGGGCCCTTCTGCAAGATTGCCAACGCGGGCCCGGGCACGCGCTCTTTTCCTGTGTTTGTTGGGCCGGCTTGGCTAGAATCGGCCCAATACTATTGAAGCTTTTCCTTTTTCTTTTTCAGTAGAACTTTGGAAATCCGTAGAAAATTATAGAAAAATTCTAAAAATGTCAAACCAATTTTCATAGATTTCTTATTTTCCATAATATTTAATAAAAATGGTTGACTGATTTTTAGAGTAAATAAGGAATTTTGGAGTATTTAAAATAGCTTAAAACATCAGTTCTGGATTTTTAGAAAATAAATGGTAATTCAAAAAATTCCCAAACCTTTTCTTTTAACTTTAAACATTATTTAGAAGCCTTGGGTAGAGTTTGGTTGGATTTGGACCTTGTTTGATAACCAGAACCCAAAACCCCCACCCCTGCTCTTTGAACTTCACTCTTGACTCCAGAAACCCTAGTTTTCCGGTGAACCGTGAAGGAAAATTGTATTCAAGAACCTTAGATAATAGATTCTTATTATCTTTACACTCTCATGAGCATTACATGGCATTTATTCTTATATACAAATATATATGGTGATGTTTAGAAAACGAAGAAGAAGTCGAAGTAACTGAAGAGAAGACACCACCACCAACTATGGAATCTCAGGCAGGAAATTGTTTCTACTTTGATATCTGCGGGTCCGTGCGTGACTCACCTATCAACGAAGGCAAGCCCCAGTGCATTTGCCACCTTCCTTGATGTTTTTAAAATCTTTCTCACTTGATTAATGCATTAGGTGATAAGAGTTGAATGCTTAAACAATTCCTGCATTACCTTCCTTGAACTTGATTACCTTCCTTGAAACCCTGTTTTTACAAAAGGTTTTTTTTACAAAAGATGATTGGCAAAGTGGGAAGGATGTTTTTGAAAATAAAACTTGATGGTGGATCCATCATGGCCGTGATGGGTTCAACATCCGTTAAAGATGTACCTCTGCCAGGTACCAAGCTTTGGGTTTTAAATGATTAAGCTGAGACCGGGTGGGTGACTTGCACGAGAAAGAGAGTCTCGGTGTAGTGTCTCTGTCTGAGTCAATTAAGGACCGTCTCGATGTAGGCTTGATGATCGAGGACCCTTTAACTGGTCATATGCCTCGTCATGGGTAAGCCTTGCCTCGGGCAGACTAAGGCCAGAATAAGATAACACGGAATGGGCGTGGAGCGGTGGCGAGAGTAGCGTGTACCCTCCGTGGCAAGAGGCTGGACGGTGGTGTATCTATGCTCTCGGTTCGCGTGAACCTGATCTGGTCTTAAGAACCCCGGTGGCGGGTTGACATATGCAAGGGTTAAGTGCGACATATGTCGTGTGATTGGAGATCCTCAGCTGAGTATAATCGATTCGGATCGCCGTACCTTCGCGGTTATGAAGACTTGGTCACTGACTTACACGTAGCAATCCAATGAAGATGAAGGGTTGATAAGAAATTGGCTAGTGCAGGTTAAGTGATTGAACTAGGTTAGCAAGAACTCTAGATGCAGGTAATTTTACCTAACTTGACAATAAAATTGGGTTTTTAAGGATCCACTTTTAGTATGCATTTATGCAAAACAGAGTCTTTGATCATTGAGAAACCTTACCTTGACTCCCTTATAACCAGCATACCTTTGAGAGTCTTTTTTTAGTCGGGTAAGACTTGCTGAGTAATTCCATACTCAGGGTTTTATTCCCTATTGTTCTTAGGTGAGGAAGCAACGAACTTTTGTTGCTTTTGTACCAAGGTGGTGACAAATGAAGAAAAGCAAGAATGAGGCTGTGGGAGGACCTAGTCCTCCATAAAAACTTTTATGTAAGAACTTATTGGGAGGAGTTTTTACCTCCCTTGGTATTGTAATAATAAGTACTCCGCACTCATGTTTTTATGCTGGTCTGTAATAACCAACTTTATCTTACTTTCAAATAAATGTAAGTTTATGTAATCGCGTCCGCATTTCTGTATCTCCGATGTTCTGTAATGTCTGTGTGACAGGTAAAGCGCTCTTGGGAAAGGTGAGAAAAGCAGATACCGAACTTGTCAAGTGATTCAGGGGCATCTACAGGGTTGTCTGAGGTCTGTTGGACAAGGACAACTGTAGGTTGGCCTAATGACTTGGGAGGTTCCGTCGCAGCTGGTATCGGAGCGAAGCCCTTCTCTGCAGATATTAGGAGGCATCTTCAAAAGGATTTTCTAAAGACTTATCTAGAAAAATTTCTTCCATTCTTACCCACTATATCTAAAGAATCTATATGAAAGACCAGATAGGAAGAGTGCAATGTATAGAAGGTGTGAATCAACTAAGGTTGGTTCTGTAATTATACATGCATCATGCTAAGAACTATACTAATAAAATTTCACCCTTAGAGAAATGCCGCCGCGCACAAGGAAAACCGCGCGCAAGTCAACTGGCCTAATTGGTGTACCCCGTCATCAACTCGCTCCCAGACATGAGGATAGCAGTAGTGGGAGTAACGATCCGATCGGGGATCTTGAAGCCCAAGTGAATCAGCTTCAAGCGGAAGTTCAACGCAGGACTAACATATGGGTCGCGGATGGCGACAGAATAAATGAATTGAGAAGCCACATCTGCCGCCTGCAAGATCAGCTTGCTGATCGAGATTTAGCGCTCGACTGGGCGGTTCAGTCTCGTTCGCTTGCCTGGGCTAAGGAGGCAAAAGCTCGAGCCCGAGTCGAAGAACTTAGCGCAGCTATTGATAATCTGCAGGCATATTGCAATACCCTACATGAAGAAGTTCATGTACTGTATTCACAATTGCACCCCAGCGTACCTGCAAATCCTGTCGGGACAGAAGCCGGACCTTCTCATGCAGCGGGAGAATCTTTTGGTGGCGAATTGGACCTTTTCAGGCCCCCTCCCTCCATGAAGTTGGTCGACGAATGGTCTGCTACGCTCGACAGTGAGGCTACTAAGAGTGATAGGAAGTAGGAATAGTATAGTTGTAGAATTAGTAGTGTTATTGTATAATGGGTACTGTACTCCTGTTGTAAAAATTCGAGTCTGTAACATTACTTTTCTTAGTAATGTAAAATGGATGGTTTTTCTTTGGCATATTATATTAGTTCTCAAATGTTTGTTGCCACAGATGCCATCCAAGACCCGATCACAGGATGCAGCCGGAATGAGGAAAAGCAAGAATGAGGCTGTGGGACAAATGAAGAAAAGCAAGAATGAGGCTGTGGGAGGACCTAGTCATCCATAAAAACTTTTATGTAAGAACTTATTGGGAGGAGTTTTTACCTCCCTTGGTATTGTAATAATAAGTACTCCGCACTCATGTTTTTATGCTGGTCTATAATAACCAACTTTATCTTACTTTCAAATAAATGTAAGTTTATGTAATCGCTTCCGCATTTCTGTATCTCCGATGTTCTGTAATGTCTGCGTGACGGGTAAAGCGCTCTTGGGAAAGGTGAGAAAAGCAGATACCGAACTTGTCAAGTGATTCAGGGGCATCTACAGGGTTGTCTGAGGTCCGTTGGACAAGGACAACTGTAGGTGGGCCTAATGACTTGGGATGTTCCATCGCATAAATGAACACAAATATCTCTCGCTCACTAGTCACTATTTGATTGGAATGTCTTTGGACTTGGGAGAGGATTTGATCTCTTGTTTGTGTCTTGGAGTGAATTCTAGAGCTCTTGTATTGAATGCAATGGCTGAAAACTTGGATGCCTTGAAGTGTGGTGGTTGGGGGGTATTTATAGCCCCAACCGCCAAAGTGGTTGTTGGGGAACTCTGCTGTCGACGGGCGCACCGGACAGTCCGGTGCGCCACCGAACACTATCTGGTGCACCAGCCACGTCACCCAACCGTTAGGGTTCGACCGTTGGAGCTTCTGACAGTTGGGCCACCGGACAGTCCGGTGGTGCACCGGACAGGTCCTGTTCACTGTCCAGTGCGCCTTCTTGCGCCTGCTCTGACTCTGCGCGCGTAGTCCGCACTGTTCACCGCACTGTACACTTTTGCAGACGACCATTGGCGCTGGTAGCCGTTGCTCCCACTGGCACACCGGACAGTCCGATGCTGCACCGGACAGTCCGGTGAATTATAGCGGAGAGCAAATTCCAGAAACCCGAAGCTGAGGAGTTCGAGCTGATTCTCCCTGTGCACCGGACACTGTCCGGTGGCACACCGGACAGTCCGGTGCGCCAAACCAGGGCAGCCTTCGGTTTTCTTTGCTCCTTTGTTTTGAACCCTTTCTTATGACTTTGTATTGGTTTGTTGTGAACCTTTGGCACCTGTAGAACATATATTCTAGAGCAAACTAGTTAATTCAATTGTTTGTGTTGGGCAATTCAACCACCAAAATCATTTAGGAAAAGGTTTGACCCTATTTCCCTTTCAATCTCCCCCTTTTTGGTGATTGATGCCAACACAAACCAAAGCAAATATAAAAGTGCAGAATTGAACTAGTTTGCATAAGGTACGTGCAAAGGTTGCTTGGAGTGAAACCAATAATTATTTCTACTAGATATGCATGGATTGTTTTCTTCTATTTTAACATTTTGGACCACACTTGCACCACGAGTTTTGTTTTTGCAAATTCTTTGGTAAATTCTTTTCAAAATCCTTTTTGCAAATAGTCAAAGGTATATGAATAAGATTGAAAGAAGCATTTTCAAAATTTGAAATTTTCTCCCCCTGTTTCAAATGCTTTTCCTTTGACTTAAACAAAACTCCCCCTCAATGAAATTCTCCTCTTAGTGTTCAAGAGGGTTTTACAAATTTTTGAAGATACTTTCTCCCCCTCTTGAAAACTCATTAAGATACTAATTTGAAAACTTCATTTTTAAAATTCGTTAGTGGTGGTGCGGTTCTTTTGCTTTGGGCTAATACTTTCTCCCCCTTTGGCATGAATCGCCAAAAACGGATACTTGTGAGTGAAATATAAGCCCTTTTACTTTCTCCCCAATGGTAAACAAATAAATATGAGTAAAGATTATACCAAAGTGGAGATATAGCGGAATACCGGCAAAAAAGTAAATAACACCGATGGAGTGGAGTGGAAGCGTCGTCTTTGCCGAATACTCCATTTCCCTTTCAATTCTATGACTAAGCATAATAATACACTTGAAAACACATTAGTCATAGACATAAAAGAGATATGATCAAAGGTATATAAATGAGCCATGTGTGCAAAGTATCAATCAAAATTCCTAGAATCAAGAATATTTAGCTCATTCCTAAGTTTGGTAAAGGTTTTCTCATCTAGTGGCTTGGTAAAGATATCGGCTAATTGATCTTTAGTGTTGATATAGGCTATCTCGATATCTCCTCTTTGTTGGTGATCTCTCAAGAAGTGATACCGAATGGCTATGTGCTTAGTGCAGCTGTGTTCAACGCGATTATCCGCCATGCGGATTGCACTCTCATTATCACATAGGAGAGGGACTTTGCTAAATTTGTAGCCATAGTCCCTAAGGGTTTGCCTCATCCAAAGAAATTGCGCGCAACAATGACCTGCGGCAATGTACTCGGCTTCGGCGGTGGAAAGAGCTACTGAGTTTTGTTTCTTTGAAGCCCAAGACACCAGGGATCTCCCTAGAAACTGACAAGTCCTTGATGTGCTCTTTCTATCAATTTTACACCCTGCCCAATCAGCATCGTAATATCCTAATAAATCAAATGAGGATCCCTTGGGGTACCAAAGACCAAACTTAGGTGTATGAACTAAATATCTCAAGATTCTCTTCACGGCCCTAAGGTGAACTTCCTTAGGATCGGCTTGGAACCTTGCACACATGCATACGGAAAGCATAATATCCGGTCGAGATGCACATAAGTAGAGTAAAGAACCTATCATCGACCGGTATACCTTTTGATCTATAGATTTACCTCCTGTGTCGAGGTCGAGATGCCCATTGGTTCCCATGGGTGTCTTGATGGGCTTGGCATCCTTCATTCCAAACTTGGTGAGTATATCTTGGATGTACTTTGTTTGGCTGATGAAGGTGACCTCTTGGAGTTGCTTGACTTGAAATCCTAGAAAATACTTCAACTCCCCCATCATAGACATCTCGAATTTTTGTACCATGATCCTACTAAACTCTTCACAAGTAGATTTGTTAGTAGACCCAAATATGATATCATCAACATAAATTTGGCATACGAACAAGTCTTTTGCAATAGTTTTAGTAAAGAGAGTAGGATCGGCTTTACCGACTTTGAAGCCATTAGTGATAAGAAAATCCCTTAGGCATTCATACCATGCTCTTGGGGCTTGCTTGAGCCCATAAAGCGCCTTAGAGAGTTTATATACATGGTTAGGATACTCACTATCTTCAAAGCCGGGAGGTTGCTCAACATAGACCTCTTCCTTGATTGGTCCATTGAGGAAGGCACTTTTCACATCCATTTGATAAAGCTTAAAGCCATGGTAAGTAGCATAGGCAAGTAATATACGAATTGACTCAAGCCTAACTACAGGTGCATAGGTTTCACCAAAATCCAAACCTTCGACTTGTGAATAACCCTTAGCCACAAGTCGTGCTTTGTTCCTTGTCACCACACCATGCTCATCTTGCTTGTTGCGGAAGACCCACTTGGTTCCTACAACATTTTGGTTAGGACGTGGAACTAAATGCCATACCTCATTCCTCGTGAAGTTGTTGAGCTCCTCTTGCATCGCCAGCACCCAATCCAAATCTTTAAGTGCATCCTCTACCCTGTGTGGCTCAATAGAGGAAACAAAAGAGTAATGTTCACAAAAATGAGCGACTCGAGATCGAGTGGTCACCCCCTTATGAATATCGCCGAGGATGGTGTTCACAGGGTGATCTCTTTGAATCGCTTGGTGGACTCTTGGGTGTGGCGGTCTTGGATCTTGTTCATCTTCCTTGTCTTGATCATTGGCATCTCCCCCTTGATCATTGTCCTCCTCTTGAGGTGGCTCATCTTCTTGATCTACATTTTCATCATCTTGAGCTTGATCCTCATCTTGGGTGGTGGAGATGCTTGCATGGAGGAAGATGGTTGATCTTGTGCTTGTGGAGGCTCCTCGGATTCCTTAGGACACACATCCCCAATGGACATGTTCCTTAGCACGACGCATGGAGCCTCTTCATCATCTAGCTCATCAAGATCAACTTGCTCTACTTGAGAGCCACTAGTCTCATCAAACACAATGTCACAAGAAACTTCAACTAGTCCAGTGGACTTGTTAAAGACTCTATATGCCCTTGTGTTTGAATCATAACCAAGTAAAAAGCCTTCTACAGCCTTAGGAGCAAATTTAGATTTTCTACCTCTTTTAACAAGAATAAAATATTTGCTACCAAAGACTCTAAAATATGAAACATTTGGCTTTTTACCGGTAAGGAGTTCATATGATGTCTTCTTGAGGATTCAGTGAAGATATAACCAGTCGATGGAGTAGCAGGCGATGTTAATCGCCTTGGCCCAAAACTGATCCGGTGTCTTGTACTCATCAAGCATGGTCCTCGCCATGTCAAGTAGAGTTCTATTCTTCCTCTCCACTACACCATTTTCTTGAGGTGTGTAGGGAGAAGAGAACTCATGCTTGATGCCCTCCTCCTCAAGGAAGCCTTCAATTTGTGAATTCTTGAACTCCGTTCCATTGTCGCTTCTAATCTTTTTGATCCTTAAGCCAAACTCATTTTGAGTTCGTCTCAAGAATCCCTTTAAAGTCTTTTGGGTTTGTGATTTATCCTGCAAAAAGAATACCCAAGTAAAGCGAGAATAATCATCCACAATAACTAGACAGTACTTACTCCCGCCGATGCTTATGTAAGCAATCGGGCCGAATAGATCCATGTGGAGTAGTTCAAGCGGCCTGTCAGTCGTCATGATGTTCTTGTGTGGATGGTGAACTCCAACTTGCTTCCCTGCTTGACATGCGCTACAAATCCAAGTCCTTTGACCAAACCTTGATTTCCATCCCCGAATGTGATAGCTCTTTGGGAATCTTGGTTTTTCTCATAGGAGGAGAACATCCTTTTCTCCCCAGTCATGTGGTTTGTGCACCTGCTATCAATAATCCAACTTGAGCCCCCGGATGCATAAACCTACAAAACAAATTTAGGCCTTGTTCTTAGGTACCCAAACGGTCTTGGGTCCTTTGACATTAGAAACAAGTACCTTTGGTACCTAAACACAAGTCTTTGATCCCTTGTGTTTGCCCCCAACATATTTGGCAACTACTTTGCCTGATTTATTAGTTAAAACATATGATGCATCAAAAGTCTTAAATAAAATATTAGGCTCACTTGATGCAATATGAGTTTTCTTCTTAGGCAATTTAGCATGAGTGGATTGCCTAGAACTAGATGCCTCACTCTTATACATAAAAGCATGATGAGAGCCAGAGTGAGACTTCCTAGAATGAATTCTCGTAATTTTGTGTTCGGGATAACCAGTAGGATATAAAATGTAACCCTCGTTATCCTGAACCATGGGAGCTTTGCCCTTAACAAAGTTAGACAATTTCTTAGGGGCATTAATCTTGACATTGCCTCCCTGTTGGAAGCCAATGCCATCCTTAATGCCTGGGCGTCTCCCACTATAAAGCATACTACGAGCAAATTTGAATTTTTCATTCTCTAATTCATGCTCGGCAATTTTAGCATCTAATTTTGCTATATGATCATTTTGTTGTTTAATTATAGCAATATGATCATGGATAACATCAACATTAACATCTCTACATCTAGTGCAAATAGAGACATGACTAACAGTAGATGTAGAGGGTTTGCAAGCATTTAATTCATCAATCTTAGCATGTAAAATAGCATTTTCATCTCTAAGATTGGAAATAGAAATATTGCAAACATTCACATCTTTAGCCTTAGAAATTAATTTATCATTCTCAATCTTAAGGCTAGCAAGAGAGGCATTCAACTTGTCAATTTTAGCAATCAAACTAGCATTATCATTTTCAAGTTTGATAAGAGAATCATCACAAATATCTAACTTCTCAACCTTAGCAATTAATTTAACATTCTCATTTCTAAGGTTAGAGATAGTGTCATGGCAAGTGCTTAGCTCACTAGTCAATTTTTCACATTTTTCTACTTCCTGAGCATAAGCATTTTTAACCTTAACATGTTTTTTTGTTTTCCTTAATAAGGAAGTCCTCTTGGCTATCCAAGAGTTCATCCTTCTCATGAATAGCACTAATTAATTCATTCAATTTTTCTTTTTGTTGCATGTTTAGGTTGGCAAAAAGAGCAGACAAATTTTCTTCATCATCACTAGAGTTATCCTCATCACTAGATGTTGCATATTTAGTGGAGGCTCTAGATTTTACCTTCTTTTTGCCGTCCTTTGCCATGAGGCACTTGTGACCGACGTTGGGGAAGAGGAGGCCCTTGTTGATGGCGATGTTGGCGGCGTCCTCGTCGGAGGAGGAGTCGGTGGAGCTCTCATCGGAGTCCCACTCGCGACAAACATGGGCATCGCCGCCCTTCTTCTTGTAGTACCTCTTCTTTTCTCTCCTCTTTCCCTTCTTGTCGTCGCCCCTGTCACTATCACTAGATAATGGACATTTAGCAATAAAATGACCGGGCTTACCACACTTGTAGCAAACTTTCTTGGAGTGGGGCTTGTAATCCTTCCCCCTTCTTTGCTTGAGGATTTGGTGGAAGCTCTTGATGATGAGCGCCATCTCCTCGTTGTCGAGCTTGGAGGGATCAATGGGAAGTCTACTTGATGTAGACTCTTCTTTCTTCTCCTCCGTTGCCTTGAATGCGACGGGTTATACCTCGGGTACAGAGGAGGCGCCTTGCTCGATGATTTTCTTGGAGCCTTTGATCATCAATTCAAAGCTCACAAATTTTCCTATAACCTCCTCGGGAGACATTAGCTTATATCTAGGATCACCACAAATTAATTGAACTTGAGTAGGGTTAAGAAAAACGAGTGATCTAAGAATAACCTTGACCATCTCATGGTCATCCCATTTTGTGCTCCCGAGGTTGCGCACTTGGTTCACCAAGGTTTTGAGCCAGTTGTACATGGCTTGTGGCTCCTCTCCTTGGTTGAGCATAAATCGACCGAGCTCCCCCTCGATCGTCTCCCGCTTGGTGATCTTTGTCACCTCATCTCCTTCGTGCGCAGTCTTGAGCACGTCCCAAATCTCTTTGGCGCTCTTCAACCCTTGCACCTTATTATACTCCTCTCGACTTAGAGAGGCGAGGAGTATAGTAGTGGCTTGAGAGTTGAAATGCTGGATTTGGGCAACCTCGTCTGAATCATAATCTTCATCCCCCGGCGATGGTACATGCACTCCAAACTCAACAATGTCCCAAATACTAGCGTGGAGTGAGGTTAGGTGATGCCTCATTTTATCACTCCACATGTTATAATCTTCACCCTCAAAATGGGTGGTTTGCCTAGTGGGACGGAAAGTAAAGGAGTGCATTTTGAAATGAGAGGATAGCGTAGAGGGATCTTACAAAACTTCTTGCGCTCATGGCGCTTAGAAGTAATGGACGGCGCGTTGGAGCCAGATGTAGATGGCGACGAAGAGTCAGTCTCATAGTAGACCACGTTCTTCATCTTCTTTTTCTTGTCGCCGCTCCGATGCGACTTGGTGTGTGAAGGGGATCCCTTCCCCTTGTTGTCGGACTCTCCTGATGGAGTCTTCTCTTGGCTTGTGGCGGGCTTCTCGCCGGTCACCACCTCCTTCTTGGTGTGATCTCCCGACATAACTTCGAGCGGTTAGGCTCTAATGAAGTATTGGGCTCTGATACCAATTGAAAGTCGCCTAGAGGGGGGTGAATAGGCGGAATCTGAAAATTATAAACTTAAGCACACACTACAAGCCGGGGTTAGCATTAGAAATAAAATCGAGTCCGGAAGAGAGGGCGAAAACAAATCACAAGCAAATGAAGAGTGTGACACGGTGATTCGTTTTACCGAGGTTCGGTTCTTGCAAACCTACTCCCCGTTGAGGTGGTCACAAAGACTGGGTCTCTTTCAACCCTTTCCCTCTCTCAAACGGTCACCTAGACCGAGTGAGCTTCTCTTCTCAATCAATCGGGACACTTGGTCCCCACAAGGACCACCACACAATTGGTGTCTCTTGCCCTGATTACAAATTGCTTGGGAACAAGAAAGAAGGAAGAAGAAAAGCGATCCAAGCGCAAGAACTCAAATGAACACAAATATATCTCTCTCTCACTGGTCACTATTTGATTGGAATGATCTTTGGACTTGGGAGAGGATTTGATCTCTTGTTTGTGTCTTGGAGTGAAGTCTAGAGCTCTTGTATTGAATGCAATGGCCGAAAACTTGGATGCCTTGAAGTGTGGTGGTTGGGGGGTATTTATAGCCCCAACCACCAAAGTGGTCGTTGGGGAACTCTGCTGTCGACGGGCGCACCGGACAGTCCGGTGCGCCACCGGACACTATCCGGTGCGCCAGCCACGTCACCCAACCGTTAGGGTTCGACCATTGGAGCTTCTGACAGCTAGGCCACCGGACAGTCCGGTGGTGCACCGGACAGGTCCTATTCACTATCTGATGAGCCTTCTGGCGCCTACTCTGACTCTACGCGCAGTCCGCACTGTTCACCACACTATACACTTTTGCAGACGACCGTTGGCGCTGGTAGCCGTTGCTCCCGCTGGCACATCGGACAGTCCGGTGTTGCACCGGACAGTCCGATGAATTATAGCGGAGAGCAAATTCCAGAAACCCGAAGCTGAGGAGTTCAAGCTGATTCTCCCTGTGCACTGGACACTGTCCGGTGGCACACCGGACAGTCCGGTGCGCCAGACCAGGGCAGCCTTCGGTTTTCTTTGCTCCTTTGTTTTGAACCCTTTCTTATGACTTTGTATTGGTTTGTTGTGAACCTTTGGCACCTGTAGAACATATATTCTAGAGCAAACTAGTTAGTTCAATTGTTTGTGTTGGGCAATTCAACCACCAAAATTATTTAGGAAAAGGTTTGACCCTATTTCCCTTTCAGTTGGTGTCTTTTTAGGCCAAACACAAATGATCTCTAGATTCTGCTTATGGTGAACGAGACCTTGGAGACATCTCTGTGATGCGGCGGACCATCCGCGATAGGTTATCGGACTGTCCATGTGTATGGTCACAGGACGGTACACAAAGCTGAGAAAAGAACCCAGCCTCTGCCTCACGAGAGGGACTAGGGATGGCAATTTTATCTGCGGGTTCGGATATCCAACCCGTCGAGATCGAGATCGAGATCGAGTTCGAGTACGAATTTTAACTCGTAGGTTTTACCCGTACCCAACTTATGATAAAATTAGGTCGGGTATGGATTTTATCTCCTACCTGCGGATCCTCGGCGGCGGATATCCGAAATCAGTGATTTTTTGTAGCCCTCTAGGAGGAGCCGACCCAATGGCCCAAATACGCTAACCCTGATGGCCCAGATGTGTAAAGCCCAAAATTGGTAGAAAAAATAATAATAAAATAAATAAATAAATTTTAGATTGTGTTTTAGGGATTTTGAAACCTTTGGATATTATTGGATTTCTCATGCTTTTGAATGTTCAATTAAATGGAATTAAGCTAGCCAAATGACAAAATAAATAAATATAGAAATAGGCACCTCATGATGAAGTTGTTGCCTTTTTGCCTTTGTACTCAAAATTATGAGACAAGTTTAAGTTTGAAAAGTAGAATTTGAAAAGGAAAAGGGAAATAAGGAAAGAGAAGGAAATACATTAAAAATATATGTAAATAAATAATTGTAATTCTTCGTGCTTGTTCTTTATTCTTGCACCCAATCTGTGAAACTCGCCAACAAATTTGAATTCAAAATACCAAATTTGGAAATTTAGAAGAAAGACAAAACTGAAATAATAAAAGAAAGAAAAGGAGATGTACCTACGCGTGGGTTGTTTCCTTCACTAGCCAGCCCATACACTCCCCCCACTTCACGCGCTCGGCCCATTTCTCCCGGTGGCCGCACACGCCCTGCAGCTCTCGCTAACGCGCGGGCCTGGCCATTAGTTCTTCACCACCGCGTCGAGTCCTTCGTTGACTGGTGGGCCGCCACTGTTAGCCATCTTCTTCCCACCGTAACTGAACCCGCTTCGTCGAGCGTGCGGAATCCACGTGGGATTCGTCCTCATTGCTACTGCATCTGGTGTCAGCATGCGTACTACCTCGAGTCACTGTCGGGTGAGCCCCACTCGTCAGGTTCGCCTTTCCCCAACGCTGTCGTCGCTACGGAACACCGACCCAACGCCTAGGATCCCAGTAACCACCGACACCGTGATTTCCATGGCCGTTGTTGCCATTGACCGAAATCCCCGCCTCTTCCTCGTCCCTAGGCACTATAAGAATCCCCGCACCCCGGGAACCCAAAGCCATGCCCCCTTGAATAGCTCGCCCTGGTGCAAAGAAAGGAATGACGCCGCCGCGGGCCAACTTCGCTCCACCGCCAACTTGGTCTCGGTGGATGCCCATGCGCCATCACCAGGGGACCTTGGAAGCTTACACATGGATCACCAGCAATCGAGGTCGTCTCCAGTGTGCAGAATTCCTCAACAGAGTTCAATCGTCGCCACCGTCCGCACCCTACCGTGGCCAGAATGCCCTTCGCGACGAGCGCCGGTGAGATCTCGTCCATGATGTTCGCATTCTCCTTCGCTTCATATAGCAGCTCCCCGTATCGCGAATCGGTCACCGGGGCAGGGATGACGCTGCTCGTCGGTGATGGATCATCGTAGAGACTTGGCAGCGCCGCCCAGGGCCGGCTTGGGGCAGGGTGGAATCTAGTGGTTGTCCGATCATTGGCTTACGGTTGTGATCTGATCACCAAAATCCTGGTTCACCGTGTGGATTCGGTGCGTTGATCGTCCATCCAAGGGCTAGTGGTAGATGTAGGCGTGGACAAACGCGGGTCATGGATCTTAGATCTAACAATCTGCTCTACATATCGGTTCGGTGGAGGTTTGTCATTTGCATCGCATTGTGGTTTATTATTAACTTTAATCTATTATTACTCTGGTTTGGTATCTACTTATACTTAGTAACTGCTAATAAAATTTTGACCAACTTTAAAAGAAATGCTCAGCTTTAACCATCCTCTTTGGTAAGCCTTACACTTCATATGGGCTCCCACCTTCGGCGAGTTCATGCACATTATTCCCCACAATTTGTTGAGTGATAAACGTATGTGAGCTCACCCTTGCTGTCTCACACCCCCACAGGTCAAGAGCAGGTACCGCAGGATGAGGCGCATGGAGAATGATGTGATGAGTTCGTGAGTGGTCTAGGCCATCGTCTCCCAGTTAACTTTGGATTGCTAGATTGTTGTCTCCATATGAGGTAATTATTTAGCTATTTTGTACAGAACTCCTATTATATAGTAAGATGTGACATTCATTTCTGTACCATGAGTCATCATATGTGTGAGACTTGATCCCATCACAATTGGTGATTATTCACGCCCGGGCTTGGTGCCCCGTAAACCCTAGAAGGATACAATTGATGATGAGATCTTTATTCGACGATTGATGATGAGATCAATATTTGACGATTTAAGTGTCTCAAAACTAGAAGGATAGAATTGCCTCAACCAGCAAGAACTTAGTGATATGTTTGCATCTTTTGTTTACATAGTTTCTTTCTTTGAACTTACATCTATTGATATGAAACTTGAATTCTATGCAACAATAGTTTTTATGGTCTTACTTGATTTTGTCGTGTGATTTTTGCCCCCCCCCCCCGCTAGTTCTCGTCCTGCGTTCGTCACTGGTCGCCAATGTCTCTGGTCATTCTCAAATCGTCCAACCTTTTTGCCCGGGCCATGTAGCATCCCAAAAATTCAAATCATGAAAATTTCTCAAACTCGCTCTAAATTCAAAATGAATTTCAAATTTCATTTCAAAATGTTTGTTTGCGAGTTGATATCAACAAATAAAATATAGTGGTCTATATTTCCTCCAAAATCCACCTCAAAATATCCTACAAATGTTTCTCCAGTGATCCCCTCAAATTCTTTCCAGAAATACTACCCGGATATTTCCCCAGTAACCCCCCCTCAATTTCTTTCCAGAAATATTGTCCAAATATTCCACCGATATATCTCCAAATATTTTCCTCTTGAGAAATACCTTCAGAATCATTTTTCAAGTCCCTACGAATATTTTCTTCATAACTTTCCTCATGCTCATACGTATACGTATGCCTCCGGTGTCATACAGTGAGCTCTACAAGCTAATCTCACTTATACAAGACAAATACATGCTAATCTCCCACTAATCCTCTCATCCCTCCCCCTAATCCCCCCACCATGACTATAAATAGAGGGGCAAGGGCCTCCTCCCATCCCACCCCAAGCCATTTCATGGTAACTCTTCCCCCCCACACACACCCACTCCATGTTCCACACAAGCACACACTAGCACAAGGATCGTTCGATCGTTCTTCGATCGTTCGTCCCCCTGTTCTTAGTTTGTTCGTTCGTTCGTCCGATCGTTTGATCGTTCGTCCGATCGTTCATGGTTTGTTCGTCCGATCGTTCGATCGTTCGTCCAAATAATCTTTTTCCTGCCGTTATGCTGCCGAAATTTCGATCGTTTGTTCCTTCGATCATTCGATCGTTCGTTCATAGTCCCTATTCATCGTTCATCGTTCGTTCATAGTCCCTATTCATCGTTCTTCCAGATAATCTTTGTCCTGCCGTTATGCTGCCGAAATTCCGATCGTTCGTTCGTTTGATCATTCGATCGTTCATCGTTCGTTCATAGTCCCTATTCATCGTTCATCGTTCGTTCATAGTCCCTATTCATCGTTCTTCCAGATAATCTTTGTCCTGTCGTTATGCTGCCAAAATTCCGATCGTTCGTTCGTCCGTTCGTTCGTCCAAATAATCTTTTTCCTGCCGTTATGCTGCCGAAATTCCGATCGTTCGTTCGTCCGATCATTCGATCGTTCGTCCGTTCATTCATAGTTCCTATTCATCGTTCATCGTTCGTTCATACGAACTATTCACTATCACTATTCATCGTTACTATTCATCGTTACTATTCACATACACTATTCATCATCGTTACTATTTATCATTACTATTCATTATCGTTACTATTCATCGATGATATCTATAATTACTTTTCCGTCGCCACTATTCATCGTTACTAATCATTGTTACTATTCATCGGTCATCCAGTCATCACAAATTTCAACTACTCATCCATCATGCTGTCCAGTCCACCTAAGACCAGCCAGACCCATGTTCCAGCCATACGAACTCCGGTGACTGTGGTTTTCCTTCCAGTAGGAACTTCCCATCTGGTCACCCATCCCAGGTTTCTCCAAGTTGAGCATGCTTTACTTTGAGATTCCTTCGAACCAGGCTTCCAAACCCATATTCCAATAATTCTTGTTTCTAAATTCTTATCAAACTATTCCCTATCCAACCATGTCATCCCTTAAGCATGGTTCATATTCCAGAAGACTCCCAAAATACTATTGTCCCATATTCTGCCTATAACTCTCCTGTTCATACTAAGTCAGACGATTCATTTGTCACTATTCTCACCAACAGTGAACTTCACTGTGCTACACCACATACACTCAGCTATAAATACACCCAGCTACCCTCTCCCTCTCCACACACACTCAACACCCTCAGCCAAGGCAAACATCCCACCCACTCAGTTACTCCGCTCTGCCGGCTACACGCATAGTGTCGCTTCGCCTCTAGTCTACCCTCCTGGGAAGCACCTCCGCTCCACCACCAGTAATATCACAACACCACATGACATAGATTCTACTCAAGACTCTACCCATCCATATATCGCTATTCTGACCACTATACTAAATATTTGTGGGTATACTTGCTTGTTTGTATGTTTGCTTATTCATGTTGCATAGTTATCGGAGCGTTCGTGCCGTCTCGTGGAGGCTAGATCTACAAGTCTACGCCAGGCAGTGGAGCTAGAAGCCAGTTCCACGAGCTCCCCTTCCCCCTTCGCCGAATAAGCACGGCAAGCTCACTGGATCCCTTTGATTCATAAATTACCTATGCTTTACAACCACAACCCTCAGCTTGTTATTTTATGCATGATATGATTTTAAGACAAGTTATTATGGCCACCCAGCCGCTTGCCGCAATCAATCCCTGATATATTTATTACAAATGATTTGAGGAAAGGTGTGAGTTTTCAAAAGAAAATGTTTTTCAAAATGTGTATGATGAAGGGTTTTCACCCTTATCACCTTTGAGTAGGGATGATCAGGGACTCTCTGGTTTATGGGAGGGCCTAAGGTGATGGCTCAGCTGGTTTAGGCGTGAGCAGAAGGATTGTCCCCCTTATAAGGACCGGTTTGTCATCTTTCACTACCTGTACTCATGATAAGTACAACCACTCGAGACTGTGTGGGCAGTCACTCAATCTGAACTCGTACGATCCAACCCTACGGTTATGAAGGCTGGGGAGCACCGGGAGGATAAGGAGGGGGAATGTTTTGTCCGGTTTGGGCATGGCGGTGGCCTGACTCCTTCCGGTATAACCATTAAGGTTAGGACGTGCGAGGAAAGAAAGAGATTCGGATTCGGATCTCATTGGCCATGAGATCACAGAGTCGGACTAGTGGGTAAAGTGTACACCTTTGCGCAGAGTTTGAAAACCTATTCGAATAGTCTGTGTCCACAAGAATGGACGAGTCTGGTGTGGTATGACAATTAGTGTTTTGTTTTCCAAAAAAATAGGTGCTTTTGAGAAAAGTGGTTTTTTAAAGGTCCGGCGGTTGAGTCGTGAGCTATGGTGGACGGGAAGTCCAGTAGCTATTTTTGAAAATGAAAACCAGTGGAAAACTGCTGAGATACCTGGATGGTTTAGTCCAGGGGATTTTGTTCTAATATTGAAAAACTTCCTGCTCCTTTTGGAGAGGATGCGCTTTGCAAAGATACAAAATGTTTTTCAAAACAACCCTGCATAAAATATTGATGTTTCTGCAAAATATCCTGAGCTCCACATATTCCATGCATTATATCTGATTTCCCCATTCCGCGGGTGAAGGTGGGCTGCTGAGTATGTTTGTACTCACCCTTGCTTATTTGTTGTTTTTTAGAAAAAGGAGATCGGGTAAGAGTTACGACTGTTCCCAACCTTGCCTGTGGCTGTTGGACTGTTGATTTGCTTCGCTGCGTATATCGGGCTGCTTCAGCCCCACTCTAATGATATGTCCCGAGTTGTTGACCAACTCTTAAAGTTGTTCGCCACCTTTGTAGGTTTGTCTCATTTAAGCAGATTTGGTATCATCTGATGTATAAATGTGTTTACTAGCCTCCTGGGACTAGTAATTGTATCACATTTGAGTCCCAGAGGATTGGGGACGCTTCAGGCCGTCTGCGCGTGGTTCGGACCGTCCGACCTTAACGCCTGGACCATTTGGTGCAGGATGAAAATGCGATCGTGATCAGGTATCCAATCATGCTTGCCCCCGTGAGGCCACCAGCCTTATTAGTGGTCCTTATAGTCCCTTTCTTGTATGGAGCCTTTTGAGTATCCACTCCTCGTGATGGATTCGGTGTGCGAGGATCACCAATGGTAATGTTCTTGCCTTTGCCTTTATCAGCCACCTGGTCGAACCAAAACTTTACTATCCACCCGCCTTTCCCTTTCTTGGCTATTTCATGAAAGCTCAATTGACCTTAATTTATAGAATTTATATTTGCCGACGAAAGACATTACAAACATTGGTGGCATGAGAAAAAGGAGCCATTCCATTTACAAGAAACATGCCTTTTCAATCCCTCTATTAGAGGAATTATGTGTAATATTTAATGTTGTCATTCTTATATAATCCATCAAATATCTTGTCACACTTAGCAACATTGAATGTGAACTTAACTTCACCTTCCCAATTATTTTGAACCGGCTGCAGGGAAGATCAAGCGGAAATCTTAGCCTTAGCAGGCCAAACAAGCTTAGCGATATGTAACTCTTTTGGCTCGTCATCTGAGCTACTACCATCACGATGCTCATAATGATGAGATAGTTCCCATTGGTGCAAATGAGTTAGTGAAAGGGAAATGTGCTAGATAGCCATTTCTATCTATTTTAGTGATTATGTGTCCAACACACCAACATGGAATAACTTGTTTGCTATGAATATGAGCACAAGTCCACTTGAAGGAAATTTGAAGGCACAAACTCCAAAAGAGCTAAAATGAAGGCTAGAAGGTGCAACTTTGGGTAAAATGGTAAAACCATGAGGTTTGAGTACTTAGATAAGTTGCATATGCCTAATACTATGTGTTTAGCACTTCTGTTTGATCTCTAAGTCAATTATGTGAGAAAAGTGCTTCCAGGACTTAGTTTGGGCCAAAATGCAAATCCTAGTGATTATGTGTCCAACACACCAACAAGGAATAACTTGTTTGCTATGAATATGAGCACAAGTCCACTTGAAGGCAATTTGAAGGCACAAAGTCCGAAAGAGCTAAAATGGAGGCTAGAAGGTGCAACTTTGGGTAAAATGGTAAAACCATGACGTTTGAGTATTTAGATAAGTTGCATATGCCTAATACTATCTGTTTAGCACTTCCATTTGATCTCTAAGTCAATTATGTGAGAAAAGTGCTTCCAGGACTTAGTTTGGGCCAAAATGCAAATCTTGGTGAAAGACCAAGTAAAAGGTGAGTTCTCTACACTTAGTCAATGGTATTATATGCTAATTATGTTTGTCTAAGTTGTGACGATACCGCCCAATCTATAAGAGCACAAGTTTCAAAAACATATGTTTCCACAGTTGTCTAAACATACTTGAGCCCATATAAACCTGGTAGATCGTCGAGCATCGCAAAGGACCTCGGTAAATCAACTCACAACGAAGATCACAGATTAACTAAATACACAATCACATACTGGAGTTTTTGCAGCGGAAATAATATTTATAATAAGTTTACAGATAAGAGATGGGAGTAAGTACAAAACTTGATTTGAAAGAATATAACTTTAAACAATATAGATGTAGCCATAGTTTTGAAATACATGCTAGCTCAATGACAATTCTCTAGAAAAAGCAGAGATGAGAAACTATATAGAAGGTCGAGCCCACCGGCACTTATCCACAATCATCAGCAGGCCTAGATCTTCACCTGCAACATGGTGGGATAAACCCTGAGTACTCGAATGTACTCAGCTAGACTTACCCAGGAAATAAGAAAGTAAAAGACACCAAGGATCATGCAAGGCTTTATCTGGAGCTGGCTCTTTCTTTTGGAAGAGTACATGAATTAATGTAGCTATTAGCATCTTAAGAGGCGTCATGATAATTAATTATATTTTATCATTTCAGTATTATTACCTATTCTGCTGCACATCTACGTTGGAATCGTCGAAACAAGTCAGCGTTCAGATTCTGTTTTGATGCCGCAACACCATCTGTTGGGTCGTGTATCGTGTTGAAGCCCATTAGGGGGTACCTCCGGGGGTTGTGCATGCCCCTACCTCTATTTTATCAGCAGCCACCACCATATTAGGGTTTGAGTTTTGCTTAGATCATTTTTGTCATCGAATAGTGTCACTGTTGATCAATTTGTGAGACCCCACCTCGTAATCAACACAGTTTTGGGTTGCGTTCTTCCTGTTCATGTTCGTGTTCTTGATTGCGCTTGCAGGGATAAGCCTTCATGACGAGGTCACTCGTGTGTCATGGGTGATAACCAATGGAGCAATGGTGTAGTGATTGTGAGGACCCATTCGCTCAGAGCCTTGAATCATCAATGTCAAGATCTCCACCCAATCAAATTATCATACCTTACGGAAGATCGGGGCTCGTCCTGTATCAAGTGGTATCAAGATTCAGGTTGCCTGTGAGGTATAATCCTACCTTTCGATTGATTTTGTTCATCTCATGACCCACAAAAAAGCCAAAAGAACCATCATTGTTGACCTACAAACTTCATCATAACCTTAAGAATCATTAATATCTTAACCTACAACCTTCGCCTTAGCCACACTCTAATAAATGTTGTCACATCAGCCACTATTAGTCACCTACAGTGCTGGTAAGAACTTTGTAAGAGAGGGATAAGACGCTTCATAACTTGTGTTCCCTCACCACCCCTAAGAGTAATTGTAGGGTTTATATTGTTTGTTTGTTGCCTTTGTTTATATTTTGTACTAACAATGACAGGACCAAAGAGCCAAACGAACAAGGATAAGAGCCATAAGCCTACTAATGGCGAGTGTGTCTCCCATCTAGAATTGGAGATGATGCACCATTGATGTTGATTTGTCTCCCTCAGGTTCGATATATATCCATCTTTCTCTTCTTTTCATGCAAATATTGCAAATGAATAAACTGAGTGGGAAGTATCAATGGATAAGATTTTTGCACGACGTTGTATATGTGATAGGCGAAAAATTAAAATTGTGGCTAGTAACTTAACGAATGATGCGTTAGTTTGGTGGAATAATTTGCATGACTATGAGAAACCACAAATGTGGACTGATATGAAAGCACTAATGAGACAATAATTTGTTTCTATAGATGATACTAAAAATAATTTGAGTAACTCTAATGATATCATGCCTTTAAATAAATCTGAGTTGTCTTTGTTACAAGAGGATTGTCTCATTGTTCCTTGTGATAAAGAAGAGTTGTGTGATAATACTATTATTTTTATGCCACAACTAGAGAACAAACTTGATGTTGTTACTTCTGATCCTACTAATTGTGCCAAAATTAGAACATTCAATCTTATAACTAGTGTGCATGATGATATGAAATTGTTATCTTCTTTAAATGCTCTGGGCTATAATGAATTTGACATTCTATGTAATCTAAATAATTTAGAGATGAAACTTTCTTTTAGTACTGATTTGCCATGGTTATCTAAACATACATATCATGTTAATGGAAGATATAATTGGAAATGAGAATATATGGTACATCGAGTATATATTTGTTCAAATATGAAATCTCCTTTTGTCATGAAACAATATGAACAATTAGAGGATTGTGACAAACCTAACCATATCACGTCTAATTCTACTTGTCCTTCTTTGTATGTTTTACAACAATAGGATCAACTTCAAGAAGGGGAGTAAGGTTGGACGACATCAAGCACTAAATCAACACCTTTTGCAGGGACCAACGACTTTGAGTCGAAGATGACTCAAAACCAAGAAGGGGAGAATGATGAGTACATAGATGTCAACTATATGGTCAAGGCCCAATCAATCATAGAGTCACAAACTCAAGGGGGGTTGAAGTCCAGTTTATTCGTGAATCTGGTTCGGATTATAGGAGTGGGTCTCATGAAACGGACGCCCAGGCTACATACGGACTTCATTTTTGATGTTCTAGATACCGTTGGAAAGATTAGGAGATAAGATTTCCAACCCAACTGGTCCCATGTCAAAGTATACTCGTAGTTGATGGGAATCGTCATAACAAGATAATGTTCAAAATCTGTCAGAAATCAGCGACGCCTGTTTTTGGGCCTAAAGGCCTAGTACATCTTAGTGTTGTTCGACCATACCCTTGGCCCCCGCCTGAGTCGAGGACAACTTCAATTCAAGTGGGGGAGGATTATGAGGACATCACTCCCATACAAATAATGAATGGGCCGACAAGACGATCACGTGCACGACAACTAAATCTTTAGGTTCGTTCTTACCTAGTCAATTGTATTTTAGAGCTTACGCTTTGTGCCATAGATGTTTTGATGATTAGAGTCTTGGAGAGGACCATCAAGGACTTGGGAAATGCCAAGATGTCAAGAAGAAGCTAGGACGTTCACAACAAGAGAAAGCCAAGTCTGACTCAACTTCATCTCCACTTCGGAGTCCAAGACCAGTCTGCACTAAAATCGACGCCCAGGATGCATCCGAACTCTGATTAGATTGGGCTTTATATGGATACAAATCTAAGAAGATAAGCTTTCCAACCCAACTAGAACCACCTTAAACTTCATCCGGAGTCAACAAGAATCATCGAAACAAGTGAGCGTTCAGATTCTGTTTTGGTGTTGTGACACCGTCTATTGGGTTGTTGGGCCGTGTATCGTGTTGGAGCTAATTAGGGGTACCTCCAGGGGTTGTGCACGCCCCTAACCTCTATTTTATCAGCAACTTCCACCACACTAGGGTTTGAGTTTTGCTTAGATCATATCTGTCATCGAATAGTGTCGCCGTTCATCGGTTTGTGAGACCCCACTTCGTAATCAACACAGTTTTGGATTGTGTTCTTCTTGTTCTTGCTTGTGTTCTTGATTGCGCTTGCAGGGATAAGACGTCGTGGCGAGGTCACTCGTGTGTCACGGGTGATAACCATCAGAGCAGTAGTGTAGTGATTGCGAGGATCTGTTCGCTCGGAGTCTTAGATCATCAACGTCAAGATCTTTTTTTCTTGAATACGCAGGAGATCTGCATATTTTTGTATTAAGAAGAGAAAAGGGGTGAAACCCCAAAAACACGAACAGCAGACTTACAGACACACCACCAAATACACCACTCTTAAACCAACTCCTCCAGATGGAAAGAAGAGAGAGCTTTAGCGCCAGCCAAACGCCAGCACAACATCTCTTCCCTTGCAGCCGAGAGGGCGATCACAACACTCGGGCTACAGCCATCAAACACACACCTATTTCTATGCTTCCAAATGGACCACGCACCCAAAATGACCAGCGAGTTGAAACCCTTCGACAAAGGCTTGCCCACCATCTCAACACTCTTCTCCCACCAAGAGTCAAAACAGCTATCCCCCGTAGAAGGACAGAGCACCTGGAAGTCCCCCGACCGAAGGAGAAGAAACCAAAACTGCTTTGCAAAACTGCACTCGACCAGCAAATGATTAATTGTCTCATCGGCCTGGTCACATAGCGGACAACAGATGGGGTGGTCCAGCCCCCTCAAAGCCAACCTGTCAGCTGTCCAGCATCTATTATGTTCCACGAGCCACAGAAAAAATTTGCATTTACCCGGAGCCCAAGACTTCCAAATCCGCTCAGCCGGGCCAAAATCAACCGCTCCAAGGAGAAGAACTTTGTAGGCAGAACTAGAAGAGTAGTCCCCAGAAGCATCGAATTTCCAAATATGCCTATCTGGAATACCAGGCTGAAGAACAAGACCCTCCAGCAGGTCACAAAGGCCTAGAACTTGCGCAAGCGCCCTAACTGAAAGCGCACCCCTTATGTCAGCCACCCAATTTAGATCAGTCAGAGCATCTTTAACCAGCCTTTTGGAAGCAATACGCCTAGGAACATGCTCAAGAACCTCAGGTGCCACCTCTCCGATGCATCTACCATTCAGCCACCGATCCTTCCAAAAAAGGATATCATTTCCATCACCCAACTCAGACACAACTGCAATATTAATCAAAGCCTGCACCGATCCACAAGCCTGAACAGGGAGGACCGACCAAGGTTTAGAGTGGTCGGTTCTCTGGAGCCAGGGCCACCTAGCCCGAAGAGCCACGCTCAACAGCCGCAGATCAGTGATCCCAAGCCCACCCAAGTCCTTAGGCCTAGTAACCTTGCCCCACGCCACCAAACAGTGACCCCCATTGGCTTGTCTTCTCCCTTTCCAAAGGAAGCCCCTTCTTATCTTGTCAATAGCTTTAACAGTCCAGCTAGGGAGGTCCAAAGCCATGGCAGCATAGATCATTTTCGCTGTGAGAACCGACTGAACATACACAACACGACCCGCTTTTGTCATAAGGTCGGCCTTCCAACCCGGAAGCACATTAGCTGCTTTGTCCACCAATGCCTGCAACTGAACCTTTGAAAGCTTTCCCAAAGACAGAGGTAAACCAAGATACTGACAAGGGAAATCCGACAAGGGACATGGTAGACAATCTCGGACCCGCACCAAATCATCCTCGGTACAACGAATGGGGAACACACTACTTTTCTGGACATTAGTCTTGAGCCCCGAAGCTTCCCCAAAAAGTCGAAGGATCTCTAGGATTATATTTATGTCTGAAGCCACAGGCCTAAGGAAAACCACAGCGTCATCCGCATAAAGAGAAAGCCTGTGATGCAAAGCTCCAGACGAAAGACGCTGGAGTAACCCTTCATCGGAAGCCTTTTGAATGAGCAGATTTAGAGCATCCATGACCAAAATAAACAACATAGGAGAGAGTGGATCGCCTTGCCTTAGACCCCTTTGGTGCGCAATGATCTCCCCAGGAACACCATTCAGCAAGATTCTAGTGGAGGAGGTAGCCAGCAGCCCACTAACAACATCACACCAAATCTGTCCGAACCCCATCTTCCTCAAAACCTCAATGAGAAACGGCCATGAAACCGAGTCAAAAGCCTTGGAAATGTCCAGCTTGAAGAGGATACGAGCCTGCCTTTGTTGGTGGAGAAACCTAGCAGTGCGTTGGACCAACATGAAATTGTCAAGAATGAATCTTTTTTTGATAAAAGCTGTCTGATTGGGTGAAACCATTGCATTCAAATGCACAGCCAGCCTATTTGCCATCAGCTTTGTAACCAGCTTGGCGAAGCTATGTATGAGGCTGATCGGACGAAAATCCTTCACAAGGGCTGCACCATCAATCTTCGGCAATAGGGTAATGAACGCAGAATTAAGCAGCCCAAGATTTCTAAAATTGCAATCCCAGACACATGAGATCGCCGCCATCACATCAAGCCTGATAACAGACCAACAAGATTTATAGAATCGACCAGTGAAACCATCCGGCCCCGGGGCTTTATCAGACGGGGTTGATTTAACCGTGTCCCAAACTTCATCCTCCGAGAAATGCACATTCAAGCCATCAAGATCAAAAGATTGCAACCCTAGCTCATCAAGGTCAATAGAGGCATCTCTCTGAATAGCAGTACCAAGCAAACCATCATAGAAGTCGAAAAGGGCTATTGCCTTGTCATCATGAGAAGTCCAGACCTCGCCCTCGGTGGAAGTTAGAGAAGCAATAAAATTCCTCTTCTTCCTGCATCTCACGTGGGCATGAAAGAGTGATGTATTGGCGTCTCCATCTTTCAACCAAGTAACACGAGACCGAAGCCGCGCCACTGATCTAGACCAGGAGGAAAGCGCAAGAATGCGCTTCTTCAAAGCACACCGGAACCAGTCTTCAGCAGGTGACAGAACACGATGCTCCTGAGCCATCTCAAACATGTGAAGGAGTTCCCAAGCCATCTCAAGCTGAAGCTTCAAACAACCCACTTTTTTTGCACTCCAACTCTGTAAAGCCCTAGACGTAGCCTGCAACTTCCTGGAGAGAGTGACCAGAGGACAGGGACCTGGCGCCACCGAGCACCAAGCCTGATCAACAGTGTCATGAAAACCTTCCAACTTAACCCAGAAAGCCTGGAAGAAAAAACGCCCTTTTGCTCTATTGACATCCTGCAAACCTAGCAGAAGAGGGCAATGGTCTGAATCTTGAGAAGCTGCACTCTGAAGCAAACAACCCGGAAAGAGAGCCTCCCAATCCGCAGAACAGAACATCCTATCCAGACGAACCAAGGTGGGGTTGCTCTGTCCATTTGACCAAGTGTATTTGCGACCAGTCAAGGGAATTTCAAGAAGAGCCAAATCATCCTTCCATCTTCTGAATCTCCCCATCATATTTCGATCAAGGTTGGAATTGTTTTTATCCTCGTTACTAAGGATCATGTTGAAATCACCGATAACTAGCCACGGACCCAGGCAGTGAGTTCTAACAGTCGTAAGCCCATGCAGGAATTCAATTTTTTCAGCAATACCTTGGGGAGCATACACACAAGACAGCCACCAGGACGCACCATCAGCCAGCCGAAAATTCACCGAAACACAATGACCATCAATCCTTGACCCAAGAGAAGTTACATGACTCCTCCAAGCAACCAGAATACCTCCACTTGCGCCATTCGAGGGAGAGAAAACGAAATTGCCAAAGTCTGAACCCAAACAACGACAAACCAGCCATCTGGTAACATCCGACATTTTAGTTTCTTGAATACAGATCACATCCGCTTTGACGCTGTCCACTAAACATCGAACCACATCTTCACTCAATCAAGTTATCATATCTCATGGAAGATTGGGCATCGTTCTCTATCATATTCTACCAGTCCTTGTCATTAAATCAGCTTTCCAAGCAGGTAACTAATCAACAATTGTGCTTGATTCCTTGTTAGTTTCTTCAAGGTAAAACATATCTTTTTTGTTGCTTGCTTCTTTCAATAGGGACATCAACTTCTCCAAAACTAAATGCTCGTAGAAAAGAGTTCACCTATTGGCAATCTGTCGAAACCACGTGTATGTTAGTTTGCAAAAAAATATACACTTGTATAGTTGGATATATGAATATTTCTCTCTAGAACTGTAAAGCAACTGGTAGACTTCTTTAAGCAACACGAGATCCATGTTGGCAATCTGTTAGAACCACGTGTATGTCTGTTTGAAAAAATATACACTTAATTGTATTTGTACAATTGGATATATGAAAATTTTTCTCTAGAACTGTAAAGCAACCGGTGCACTTCTTTCAGCAACATGAGATCCATTTGTAGGCTGCATAGTCACAATTCTACCAAGAATATGAATTAAAAAATGAAGTTCTGTAACATGATGGCCATTGGAAAAAGAACATGGAAACTCAGAGAACTGAAAGAATACTTCATGGAATCAACATTGAAGACCTCCCTTAGGTTATAGTTAAGCTTTTCAATATCCCCAAATATTCAGATGGTTTTCTCACCAGTGGATGTCCTATAACCACTTCACTGAAGCTAACTGGCTAATGTTTTCAGAATGCTCTGAAATATGAGGTCCAATTGATAACATAAAATTTACTAAAATGGATTGGACAACTGTCAGATAAGTGTCATATAATAACTACTACCTCTGACCTGAATACTTGACGTTTTAGGCCCATGTACCTGGATGCTTAAAAAAAGTTGGAACCACGAGGAGAATGTACAACACATAACACATGATAGCGTATATAGGATGATAATATTTGAACTTTGTTTATGATTAGGATTTCATTTTTATCAGTGTTCGAATATTAGTGCACTACCTGGCTATTTAATTGATAACAATAGCACTGCATGCAAAAAGAAGAGAGAAAAAAATACACGGTGAACACATGGGTTATGAAACACAAAATTTAATAGTGCACAATCAAGCATCCTGGTAGTACTGCAAGAAGTAGCTAAAATGAGAGGGGGCTTGGCTGGGGCTGTAGCACTCCAGGATTTGCTTCTAAGGGCGCTTACGTGTGGGCTGGTCCATGCCGCCCCCCTCCGGCGGCGGCTGCGGTGACACATCGAAGGGGACGACGACTGCAGAACCTGATTGGATTCGCCTGTTCAGCTTCAAATATGAGGATGTTGCATGTAGAAGGTATTTTGCTGGACGCCGATGATACCCTCGGTGAGCCTGTTGGATCTTTTATGGGTCTGGCCTATTTATTGAATAAACTCTATGGTGTGTAATGGTGGAGAATACCAATAGTACCATATAGAAAGTCCAAGGGTCTTTTGGCTTGACTTATATGGTGGGAATTATTCCATTTAACTTGAGAAGTCAGGAAACAGACAAGGGCTTGCCACACGCGCGCGCGCCGCCGTCGCCGGTCGGGCCGGGCCGGGCCGGGCGAGGCAGGCAGGTGTGGTGTTGTGTTAGAGAAGCGAGAGGGCAGGTGCCTCCGAAGCCGGTGCCGTTCGAGACCTTGCACGGGGGATCGGCAATTAGGTTTTTGGGGAGCGTCTACGCGACTGCCCAAAACATCTCCAACATGACAAAATAAGCTGGCCAAGGATCTGGATCATCAGAGCGCATGGGAGGGTATGATCAGTTTATTTACTTACTGTTTTGCTTTCTGAAGATTATATATGTTTCATATATTCATCTATGTTGTTTCATATGTAGGAATGATTTTATCTTATGTGTTCTGTATTATTATAATATGATAGATCTGTCTGTTTTAATTTTACAGTCATGCTGTTTATGTTTTTATCTGTTTATTTTCAATTGTTCAGTCAGTTTACATGTTTATCGTATTTATATGATTTATATAATTCATATGCTTTATGTTCTCATGATCCATATTGTTATGGATATATTTGATGTCATGATTAATTATCTTTTATATGTCATTATCATAATATTAATTTATGGAATTAAAATGATACGGAAAATGCCTATAATTCTAACATTCCAAAAACCTAATTTTAGGCATTTTTCTATCAGAGGTTTTGCTGCTGTGCTAAAGCCTGATCCTTTTGATGGTAAAAACTTCTTGATATGGAAAGCTAAGATGGAATTGTGGCTAACTGCAATGTCTTGTTTTCATGCCGCTGAGGGCAAGCCTGCCAACTTACCTCCTGAGGATGAGGCTAAGTTTAAGGCTGAAGACAACCTCTTTCGAGGAGCAGTAATTAGTGCACTGGATACTAAATTCCAGAAAAGCTATATCATCCTTCCTACAGGGAAAGAGCTGTGGGATGCACTTGTTGGAAAGTTTGGAGTAACTGACGCTGGTAGCGAGCTGTATCTCATGGAGCAGCTGTATGACTACAAGATGGTTGAGAACCGATCTGTAGTGGAACAGGCTCATGAGTTTCAGGCACTAGCTAAGGAACTCGAACTTTTTCCTTGTCCTTTGCCTGACAAGTTTGTGGCTGGCGGTATAATCGCCAAGTTGCCACCTTCTTGGAAGGACTTTGCTACCTCTCTCAAACATAAGAGACAAGAGTTCAATGTGGAAGAGCTCATTGGTACTCTTGATGTTGAGGAAAGGGCTAGAACAAAGGACAATGGAAAAGGTGTGGAGACCTCTACTGCTAATGTAGTGCAGAAGAGAAACTTCCGCAAGTTTAACAAGAAGAAAAACCAGAACAAACCAGATAACGCAAATAAACCTGTTCAAACAGCACAGTTTAAAAAGAAGAACAACAACAACAAGGGAAAGGGAGGATGCTTTATCTGTGGCAGTGATCAATATTAGGCTAGAGAGTGCCCTGATCGCAAGTTCACATAGGACAAGAAATCAGCTAATGTTGTAACTACTGAAACTGGAGATGGAACATCTGGGTATGGTAATTCTTTACCATTTGTTCTCTCAGTTTGTAATTCACCTGAGTGGTGGATGGACAGTGGTGTAAATATTCATGTGTGTGCTGATGCCTCTATGTTCTCCTATCAGGTCGGGAGGTCTGGCGCCTTGTTAATGGGAAATGGGTCGCGTGCTCATGTTCTTGGTGTTGGTACGGTCATTCTGAAGTTTACTTCGGGAAAGACGGTGCCATTGAAGAGCGTGCAGCATGTGCCCTCTATCAAAAAGAATCTCGTTAGCGCTTCTATGCTATGTCGAGATGGATACAAAGTTGTTCTTGAGTCAAATAAATGTGTTGTGTCTAAACATGGTACTTTTGTTGGTAAAGGATATGACTACTGAGGCTTGTTCCGCTTATCACTGTATGATGTGTAGGGGTGAAAACGGTTTCGGAATTTTTCGGAATTCCGGAAACCGTTTCCGGATTTTTCCGATCGAAATCGTCGGTTTCGGTATTTCTCGGAATCGGAATCGGTCATCGGAATTTTAGATCGGAATCGGAATCGAAATCGGTACAGCTCTTTACCGACCGTTTCCTTCGGTTACCGTTTTGGGTCGGAATTTACCGAATTCATAATTCGGAATTTACCGAAAATGTTAATAGCCCAGCTCAAGTTTCAAATTTACAGCTGGGCTGGCGGCTGGCCCAGCAGACAGCACTAGCAGCCCACCACGGCAGACCTTTCGGTCCTTTCCAATTTCCCAATTCCCATCAGGCATCAGCGACAGCCAGAGCCCAGAGGCAACCAGCGGCCAGCGCCGCTCATCCTCGCCGCCAGCCCGCCATCGCTCAGAGCTGTGGAGGACTGGAGGTCGTCCGCTCGACGCTCGTCGCAGCTCGCAGTCCAGGCCTCCAGGGTACAGTCGTCGCCCGTCGCAGCCATCTGCCGAACAGCGCTCTACTGCTCAACCCTAGGTAAGCCATCTGCCGCCACTGCTTAACCCTATCCCCTAGGTCAGTCGTCGCCCGTCGCAGCGCTCGTCCGGCCGTCCGCCGCCGGCCGTCGCAGCGCTCGTCCGGCCGTCCGCCACCACCCGCACCGGCACAACGCGCGCGCGCAGCCAGTCAGCCGAACAGCGCCGCAGCCAGTCAGCCGAACAGCGCCGCGCGAAGACACACACACACACAGATTTTTTCCCCCTCCTCGGACCAAGAAGACAGCTTTTATTCGGCGAGAGGAAGCTAATCGTTGCCTTGCCTGAGCAAACTGAAAATTCTGGTGAGCGAGGGAGGGACAGAAATGCCATTTGACATGGCAATTTCAGCTGCAGTTCTTTGACCTATGGGCATCCAGTTCCAATCCTTTAATCTGTGATGGTTTGTTCTTTCATATTAGATGTGCCAATCATATTTTGAATTTGGTTGCAAAAGATGGTATGAGTGTGATGGCATCATCTATTAAGAACATTAGAGCATTTGTGCTAGCTGTTAAGGGGTCTCCATTGCAATGGGAGGAGTTTCAGAAATGTGCTACTGAATGTGGTGTGGACACAAAGGTTGGTCTCTCCCTTGATGTTGCTACTAGGTGGAATTCAACATATTGCATGTTGAGGGATGCACTACATTATAGGGCTGCTTTTGAACGGCTTGTGTCATATGAACGTCGCAGGTATGAGAAAATTGCACCTTCCTTTGAAGAATGGGATTTGGCAAAGACTCTTTTACCATGTTTGAGAAAGTTTTTTGACTTGACTGAGTTATTTTCTGGTACATTATATCCCACTGCCAACTTGTTTTTTAAAGGGTTTTGTGAGATTAAGTTTTTACTTGTTGATTGGTGTGATAGCATCAATCCCACTATTAGTAACATGGCAAACACTATGATGGTCAAGTTTGACAAGTACTGGAATAAGTCAAATATTGCTCTTGCTGTGGCTAGTGTCCTTGATCCTAGATACAAGAGGAAAATTGTAGAATTTTACTTGAAGAAGGTGTACCCATATACCTATCAAACTGAGCTGGATAAATTTAATGGTGTCATGAAAAAGATGTATCAATGCTATGTCTGTACTACACCCTCAACATCATCTGTTGCACCTTACCCAACTTCAACGGGTGACATGATTAAGTCAAGTATCGATGAAGAGCTTGATAGCTACATATTTGATGGACAAGGCCATGATGATTCTATTGACACAAGTGACTTAGAAAAATACTTGACAGATCCAATATTAAAGATTGGTAAAAATAATCAGCATACTTTTGACATACTAGCCTGGTGGAAAGCACACAAAGAAGAATATCCTATCTTGGGCCAGCTTGCTCGTGACGTCTTAGCTATGCAAGTGTCAACAGTAGCTTCAGAATCTGCTTTTAGTGCGGGTGGTCGTGTACTTGATCCATTTCGTACTCGTCTTGACCCTACCATGGTAGAAGCGCTTGTCTGCACCAAAGATTGGATAGCTGGAGCAAGAAAAGGTTGTATAACAGTAACTTATATTTATTTACAATTTATTTAGTCATTACCTTTTTACTAATGCACTAATTGATCTTTATATTTCTAGGTTCCAAGGCTAAGAGTGTTGCTATTCCTAATATGGTTTGTGAAATGGAGGAACTTGAGGCTCTTGCTAGAAATCTTTCACTTGAGGTTAATTTACCTTCATGTTCTATTCTATTTTGCATAAAACATTAGCTATGATTTAACTATATATTCCTTTAACAAAATGTAGGATGAAGACCTAGATGATGACCATGATGATGGACCAGAGGCATCGTTGTAAGCTTGTTGATGAAGACCTAGATGATGATAATGCAACATGAATGCTCCAAATGTTTTTTATTGTACTTGTTGCGTAATGCTTTGTGATCTTGCGAACTTAGGACTTGTGGACTTGTGGATTTGTGTACTTTGTGATCTGTGTGATGAACTTGTTATATTGTGAACTTGTGATCTGTGTGATCCACTTATTATATTGTGAACTTGTGATCAACTTGTTATATTGTGAACTTGTGATCTGTGTGATCCACTTATTATATTGTGAACTTGTGATCAACTTGTTATATTGTGAACTTGTGATCTGTGTGATCCACTTATTATATTGTGAACTTGTGATCAACTTGTTATATTGTGAACTTGTGATATTGTGAACTTGTGATCAACTTGTTTTATTGTGAACTTGTGATATTGTGAACTTGTGATATTGAAAATTGTGAACTTGTGTTTTTGTGATATTTGTAAACTTTGTTGTATTGTGATATTTTTATATTGATATGGTTACCGATTGTATTTTAGATTCCGACCGATATCGATGGTTTTTTTGTACCGAACTTCCGTTTCCGATGATTCCGAAATACCGATGTCGTTTCCGTTTCCAGAATTACCGTTTCCGATTTCGTTTCCGATAAAAAATATGAAAACGGTAACGGTTTTAGTGTTTTCCGATCGTTTCCGACCGTTTTCATCCCTAATGATGTGTGTAATAAACTGGTGAATTCTGTTCATTTTTCTGATGAGTCAGATTTATGGCATTCATGTTTTTGTCATGCAAGCTTTGGCTGTCTTATGCGGTTAGCAAATATAAATCTAATTCCTAAATTTAACTTGGTCAAAAAGTCTAAGTGCCATGTGTGTGTTGAATCAAAACAACCCCGCAAGCCTCACAAGGCTACTGAGGCGAGGAGTTTGGCACCTCTAGAACTTGTTCATTCTGATCTATGCGAGATGAATGGAATTTTGACCAAATGTGGTAAAAGATACTTTCTCACTTTTATAGATGACTCCACTAGATTTTGCTATGTGTATCTCTTAAAAACAAAAGATGAAGCGTTTAATTATTTTAAGACCTATAAAGCTGAAGTTGAGAACCAACTTGAGAGGAAAATAAAACGGTTAAGGTCCGATCGAGGTGGAGAATATTTCTCTAATGTGTTCGATGAGTTCTGCGTGGAACATGGTACTATTCATGAGAGGACACCGCCATTCTCACCACAATCCAATGGGATTGCTGAAAGGAAAAACCGCACTCTAACAGATTTGGTAAATGCCATGTTGAGTACAGCGGGATTATCCAAGGCATGGTGGGGTGAGGCGATTTTGACAGCATGTCATGTCCTGAATAGAGTTCCAACAAAGAACAAAGAGATCACACCATTCGAGGAATGGGAAAAGAGAAGATTAAATCTCTCATATTTGCGCACTTGGGGTTGCTTGGCTAAAGTGAATGTGCCAATCAACAAAAAGCGTAAACTTGGGCCTAAAAATGTTGATTGTATATTCCTTGGGTACTCTTTTCACAGCACTGGGTATAGGTTCTTAATTATAAAATCTGATGTGCCTGATATGTATGTTGATACTATCATGGAATCAAGAGACGCAACATTTTTTGAGAATGGATTTCCCATGAAGAATACACCTAGTGATACAAGTCATGAGACTATAATTCCCCATGAGCACGAACTGTCGATTCCTATAGATCATACTGAGGATTCTCACGTGCACATCCCTGAGGAGGATGACACTATAGTCACTCGAAAGAGCAAGAGACAGAGGGTTGCAAAATCCTTTGGTAATGACTTTATAGTGTACCTTGTGGAAGACACACCAACTACCATTAGTGAGGCATATTCCTCTCCTGATGCTGACTTATGGAAGGAAGCAGTAAGGAGTGAGATGGAATCTATTATGTCTAATGGAACTTGGAAGGTCGTTGACCGTCCTTATGGTTGTCAACCTATAGGCTGCAAATGGATCTTCAAGAAAAAGCTTAGGCCTGATGGTACAATCGAGAGGTACAAGGCAAGGCTTGTGGCCAAAGGATATACCCAAAAAGAGGGTGAAGATTTCTTTGATACCTACTCACCAGTGGCTCGATTGACTACTATTCGCACATTAATAGCCGTGGCAGCCTCTTATGGTCTTATCATTCATCAGATGGATGTTAAGACAGCTTTCCTAAATGGAGAGTTGGATGAGGAGATCTATATGGATCAGCCGGAAGGGTTCATTGCGGATGGTCAAGAGAGCAAGGTGTGCAGGTTGATAAAATCATTGTATGGCCTAAAACAAGCACCTAAGCAATGGCATGAAAAGTTTGATAATACTCTTACAGCTGCTGGTTTTGCTGTAAATGAATCTGACACGTGTGTATATTATCGGTATGGTGGGGGTGAGTCTGTTATGCTGTGCCTTTATGTTGATGACATCTTGATCTTTGGATCAAATCTCAATGTGATTGAGGAAGTTAAAAAACTTCTATCGAGCAATTTCGAGATGAAAGATTTGGGAGAAGCTGACGTCATTTTAAACATCAAGCTTGTTAGAGAAGCTGATGGTGGGGTAACTTTATTACAATCCCATTATGTGGAAAAGGTATTGAGTCGCTTTGGTTTTAGTGACTGTGATCCTGCTCCAACACCTTATGATCCTAGTGTGCTATTGAGAAAGAATCGGAGAATAGCAAGGGATCAATTGACATACTCCCAGATCATTGGCTCGCTCATGTATCTTGCAAGCGCAACAAGGCCAGACATCTCATATGCTGTCAGTAAGCTTAGTCGGTTTGTGTCGAAACCAGGAGATGATCACTGGCGTGCTCTTGAGAGAGTGTTGTGGTATTTGAAAGGTACTATGACATACGGTATTCATTATACTGGAAACCCAAAAGTGTTGGAAGGCTATTGTGATGCCAACTGGATTTCTGATGCTGATGAGCTTTATGCCACAAGCGGATATGTGTTTCTGTTTGGAGGTGGCGCTGTTTCCTGTAAGTCTTGCAAGCAGACTATCTTAACGAAGTCTACAATGGAAGCAGAACTCGCAACATTAGACACTGCTGGGGCTGAGGCCGAGTGGCTACGTGATTTCCTATTGGATTTACCAGTAGTTGAAAAACCGATACCGGCTATTTCCATGAACTGTGACAACCAAACGGTGATTACAAAGGTTAACAGTTCTAGGAATAACATGAAGTCTACAAGGCATGTTAAGAGGAGATTGAAATCTGTCAGAAAGTTGAAAAACTCCGGAGTTATAACGGTGGATTATGTCCACACATCAAATAATCTGGCAGATCAATCACTAAGGGTCTGTCACGCAATGTGATAGAAAGTGCATCGAGAGAAATGGGTATGAGACCCATGTGAAATCTACTCTAGTGGTAACCTGCTCTATGTGATCGAAGATCCCGTGAAGTAGAGTGGAGAAACAAGCTAGGAGTAAATTGTGAGAAAAGATCCCTTCTTTAACTCATTTCTGATGCACATCTTTCCTATCTGTAAGGCAGGATGGTATTTTACCTTAATGTATTCCAAGAGTCTTATAAAGGTGAGATGTTGTCCTACAGAACATCTTTTGAGGAATACACCTATATGAGTCAGACTGCTGGTCACAGTCTATGGGACTTGGGTAATCCCTAAATACTCATGAAAGGCACTGAAGTGTGACTTATATGCTTCTAAACAGCGGGAATACCCTTTTGCAGCCTAGTATCAGCAAAGGATTTGAGTGAATCTTATTTCGCATAAAACTGTCAATTCAATGCTTAGTCCATTGTTCAGTTGTGAATGAGTGAAACTCTTATTCTAGATGGATGTTCAACTTAACAGTCTCCATCGAAACACTGGTATATCAAAGGATTGTGATTCTGATACTTCATTATTACAAACCCTAGAGTTTGGTGGGGATTGTTGGATCTTTTATGGGCCTGGCCCATTTATTGAATAAACTCTATGGTGTGTAATGGTGAAGAATACCAATAGTACCATATAGGAAGTCCAAGGGTCTTTTGGCTTGACTTATATGGTGGGAATTATTCCACTTAACTTGAGAAGTCAGGAAACGGACAAGGGCTTGCCACACGCGCGCGCGCGCCGCCGCCGCCGGTCGGGCTGGACCGGGCGTGGCGTGGCGTGGCGAGGCAGGCAGGCAGGCGAGCGAACGTGGTGTGGTGTTAATTTTTAGCACTCACTAACCGTGTTACCTTTCAGTTGCCTGTCTCTTCGTCAGCCGAGTGACTCTTCTCCTTCAGCTGACCGACTCATGGTGTGACTCGGCGAGAGCTGGCCGACTCATGGCATGACTCGGCGAGAACTGACCGACTCTTGGCGTGACTCGGCGAGACCTTTCTCCTTCAGCTTCCCTCTGCGAGAGGTTAAATAGAGGAGCACCCCTGTCACTCGGTACACGGGAGAAAACACTTTCAGAGTCACAGTCCAGCCGCCGAGTGAGGGTATTTCCATCTCGTGACTCTGCGCGCACAGAGAAGCGAGAGGGCAGGTGCCTCCGAAGCCGGTGCCGTTCGAGACCTTGCACGGGGGATCGGCAATTAGGTTTTTGGGGAGCGTCTACGCGACTGCCCAAAACATCTCCAACATGACAAAAGAAGCTGGCCAAGGATCTGGATCATCAGAGCGCATGGGAGGGTATGATCAGTTTATTTACTTATATGATCAGTTTATTTACTTACTGTTTTGCGTTCTGAAGATTATATGTGTTTCATATATTCATCTATGTTGTTTCATATGTAGGAATGATTTTATCTTATCTGTTCTGTCTTATTATAATATGATAGATCTGTCTGTTTTAATTTTACAGTCATGTTGTTTATGTTTCTATCTGTTTATTTTAAATTGTTCAGTCAGTTTACATGTTTATCGTATTTATATGATTTATATAATTCATATGTTTTATGTTCTAATGATCCATATTGTTATGGATATATTTGATGTCATGATTAATTATCTTTTATATGTCATTATCATTATAATATTAATTTATGGAATTAAAATGATACGTAAAATGCCTATAATTTTAACAGAGCCTGCGCTCCTTAGCACGGGGGCGACGCGAGGCCCTAACTAACACGAGGCGCAAGCGCGGTGTGGATCCAGGCAAGCTAGACCGACGGCCCTGGGCGGATAGGTGGGTCGGCGGCGGCATAAACGGACAGCGGAGGGAAGAGGAGGCAGAGGTGCGGCAAAGGGGGTGTCAGACAGGAGACGGCGGAGAGAGAGAGAGCCAGAGAGGTAGGCTAGACAGCACGGGACAGGCCGAGAGCGAGAGGAACAGGGACGGCTCGTAGCTGATTTGGATGAGAAGTTCTCGCGACCGGACTCGGACATGCGCCGCCACGCCCGTGTCCTGCCATGCCAGGGAATCACGGAGGGCGCTTGGAAGACTATCCGGTTAATAGAAGAGATAATTTAGTCTAATTTTTTAGCGACCAATAGTGAGATGACAACATGTCTTTATAACGATCTACTATCTCTACTACTTATTAAGATAGTAAGATGTAGGCTGTCATTCCGTGTTTTGTTATTCTCATTCCTTATTCTGCCTTTCTCATTCTCCCCTCCCCACACAGTTCATTCTCATGTTGTGTCACCATTCTCTGTTCTGTCATTCTCATTCCTTGTTCTGCCTTTCTCATTCTCCCTTCCCGCAAAACTCATTCTCATTCCCACATGTATCCCGCGCTTAGCTAAAATTAAATAAAAAAACACAAATAGCCCCAAGGGGATTTAAACCCGTGACCCCTCAAGCAAATGTGCTCGTAGCTACCACTACACCACATGTGTGTTTATGTCTACATCTATTACGGTAAAAGCAAATGTGCTCGTAGCTACCACTAAACCACATGTGTGTTTATGTCTATATCTATTACGGTAAAAACATCTACTACATCTCTCCCGAAGCCCACCTGCTACACTTGCACAATGTGTAGTAGTAGATAATTATCACCGATAAAGAGTCTTGCATGCATTTTCTTTTGTTTGAATAATGTTTTCAACTTAAATTCCTTTTTTGCATGTGTGACATTTATTCTCCGTAATATTTTTTCTATGGATCTGACTTGTGAGTCATTTTCATAACCCAACACCAGAGATGAATCCATGTTTTTTACTTGGAAAACCCGAACAAACACCACTAGCAGGAGGCAATCGCGTTGGCATCGTTCATCGACAATGAGAAGAAGCTTGACGACTACCAGTTCGACCTCTGGAAGCAATCCTACGTGGCCACATGCGCCGCTGTGTTCGGCAAGCTCCGGCGCAGCCGCCACTTGGACACGGTCCAGAGCGACTGCACCGCGCTGTGCATCGTCAAACAGGGGGACCTCATGGTCGTCGCCAACGTCGGCGACTCTCGAGTTATTCTGGGCACCGCACCCGACGACGGCGTCATCACGCCGTCCAGCTCATCATCTACCTGAAGCCCAACCTGCCACGTAAGTCGCTACTGACCGACCATGAATTCTTGTGCGCTGGAACGATGGTCGTTGCTGACGTTGTGTGAGTGTCCTCGAACAAGATGTATGTAGAGGAGTAGCACATCCGGTGGTACAACGGCCAGGTGTACTACCTCGCTGATGAGCCCGGGTTGGTACTGCAGTGGAGTGCTTCTTCTTCAATGTGATACTGCAGCTCTCAGAAAGCACAGACATGGTTGGGACCGCGGTGGAGTGCTTGAATCTGTTCCCCGCTCACTTTCAGCCCGCGGCTGACACCATCAGGAAAGAACTCACTCAGCTGCCTACGACACAGGACTTCTCATGGGCGCCGTATGCTGGTCACTGGCACAAAAGACACTGGGACGATCTCCATAGCTTCAGCACTCGATGGTTTCGCCCGAACCCATTATGCTGCAAGCAGCAGCAGCAGCATGGCCAGCATAGCCGATGCACGGCGGATGCCGCTCTGGGTTCAGTTGTCGAAGTGAATTTGCAGTGCCAAATCTCACTACTGCCGTCCAAGCACAACAATGGACATCGGACGACGTCGCCGTCGTCTGAAGGCAGAGGCAGAGGCAGACACCCTCTGCGCGATCGTCAGGATCTGGAGGCTGGGCTCCTATTCAGCCCCCATGGCTCCACGGAAAGCATGCTACCACCGGCAGATACAACTTCTTCGACGATGGTGGCCATCCACGGGGGAGAACAGCACACCGGCGTGACCCTGGAGCAACTCGAAGAGATAGTGCTGCCGAGGGCGGTAGATCACTTCCAGCGGAACACCGAAGCGACAGTCTACCAGACACTTTGGAAGGCCGTCCATGGCGCTGCGTACATCCACTTCGCAAAGCCGGGAACAAGAAGCGTGGAGGCGGCTCCAGGTGCGCGGAGAGCTTCGAGGGGAGCTAGCAGCTGGAGGAGGAGGAGGAAGCTGCAGGTCGTGAGACGAGAGGATCTGGAGCTGCATCGCCAGACTCGGTTGATCTCTCACGTGCTCGACTTGTGGGGCGCCCACGCACCCGTCGAGCTACGAGGCTTGGTCTTGGACTGGATTCGAAAGGAAAAGGAAAGGCAGTGCCTGAGATTCTGAGTCTTGTACACGTGGAGAGATAACTGAGTAGGGAGATGGGGATTGTTTTTGTTAGAAAACCTTTCATGTGATCTAATTCCAAGGGGTGCGACCCTTCGTGGTGTCTCTTCACTATGTATATATATATATATATGTACACATTTCATGAGATCGATACAACAGTTAGTTCATTCTGTCATTCTCTCTACATCTCGTTACCACTGAGTATATTCCAACACATTATCAGCACGCGCTCTCCACCGACCATGGAAAGGCCATGGCGCATACAACGAGCGGTTGCCAAAAATCGACGAAGTTGTTGTCTACAGCGATGGCAATAATCAGAAGAAGTAACCGTCAGTCTCGGCCAGATGGCGCCGCGCAGGAAACGGCTGCACACGCCAATTGATCTGATAGAGTAGTAGAATGCACAAAGCAAAAAAGCAAAGGAAAAGCATAGGTACGTAAGGTGACTAGCCTTCGCTATGCAAGATGGATAGGATGTAATCCAACCGGATCGGCCTACTCCCTCCCAACCAGAGCGGCGCCTTGTTGTCCGCTTGCAGGAGACTCTGCTGCTTGTGGCCGCACCATGGCGGATCCCGCGCTGGCGCGGTCTGCAGCCCGGCCGATGTGGCCTAGAGCGCGACACCTCTCGCGACTTGCGTATGGCAGCCGCCGGGAGCAGGAAGTGTCGTTGACGCCCGGCGCGGTCATGGAAACGAGGCCCGGATTCGAACCCATACGAGCGTTGCGACTCGCGACCGATTCGAACCGGATCCAGCATGTTGGTAGAACTGGCAACCCAGACGCGAAACGGCCTCGAATGTAGCCGCCTGGCAGCGGCTGGCCGCGCGCCGTGGGGTGCCGCGCCCGAGCCGCAGGGGCCGGGGGACCGCACGCCGCCCCGTCGGAGGCCGCCCGTCTTGCCGTGCCCGCGCGCGACCGGGGAGCCGCGCATCACCGAGGGGCTGTGCCCGTGCCGGGGCCACGCCCGCGCGCCAGGGACGTCACGGTTGTGCCCGCACTGACAGAGAAGGCGGCGAGCCCGCACGCTAGGCCTGCGCCAAGCCGTCAAGAGGCCTTGCGCCCGAGCACCGGGGGGCGCGCCCGCGCCGGGACCGGGACCGGGGTCAGCGCCGCCGTGCCCGTGTGTAGAAGCCGGGGCCAGCGCCACCGTGCCCGTGCGCAGAAGCCAGGGCCGGGGCCGCGCCCGCCGGACAAGACCGGATCGGTGCCGGGTGCCGCGCCAGCGCACCAGGGCCAGCTTCCCGCGCCGCCAGGGAAGGCCGCGAGCCTCGCCGTCGCCGCCTGTGGATGGGAGGTCGGTTAGGGTTTCCTGCCAGCATTTATGACCCCACCTAGATGGGCCACATGGGCCGACTTGGCTTGGCTGTACAACGTGGGTCATTTTCAGAGATTGCCCCCTAAGATTTTATCATTTTCGTCTTCTATTTTTACAATTTCAGTCAATAGAACTATGTGTTCATACAAATTATTGACTTCATCATTATTTAGTATCTAAATTTGAAAATTTAGACTACTAATGATATATGTAATTGTGGCAGTTGTCTGTTTTTTTATAATAAAAATGCAGACATGTTAGTGAATTATATTTTCCTTTACATTTATAATTCACATATTTTTCGACTTGCTTCTGTTTTTGCATTCTTTTACGTTTGCATGGAAACATAGCACATTAATAAGTCGATACTTAATGGTCTTCATGCAAAATAAGGTTGCATTTTTTGGGATAAAAGCATAGGGTGATGGAGTCCTAAGCACTGGCTGCGCTAAATTCTTTATAGAGTTTAGTAGCCCAGAGACCGTGCTTTTAGGCCGCATTTGACATGTCTATCACTATGAGGTCTACATCTTTCGAGATGATTACCTATACGTGCTACCCAAAAAGATCACGAACCATGCAGGCGTCGCGGGCTATGGAGCTAGGCTAGACGCTGCAGTCATGCTGACTGTTAAAAGAATTCTTTTAATTAAGTACTACTTAATTAAACAAAGAATTCTTGCAAAATATGATGCATATGTTTAACTTGGGATTATTCAACACATGATGGAGTTCTAGGCTTTGGCTGCAATAATTCTTGGAATTTATTTGCCCTGAGACCAAGCTTTTAGACAGCGAAATGTTATTTGCCCATCAGTAAAAGGTCTACATCATATGACAATTATGATTACCTATGTGTTCTTCCAAGTAGATATGTTGGAGATGTGATGTTGGTTATTCACCTTTATGGTGATTTCCATTTTATTTTTGAAATTTTGGTCAAGCACAGGGTAGTGGAGTCCTAAGCATTGGCTGCGGTATGTTCCTTGAATATATCAGCCTAAAGACCATGCTTTCAGGCAGCAAAACTTTTGCCCACTACTGAGAGATCTACTCCATTGTTTCATTAACATGGAGATTATCTACGTTGTGTACTCCAATTTTCAAAAATCTTTGGTACACTTTATGTGATACCTGGAATTCTCCAACATATAAAGATATGATATATTTTGCGGCAAAGTTGCAACAGCAAACAAAAATAGTTAAGCCATTTGGAGGATAATTATTTAATAGAGTTTGATGAACTCGCCTAATGGGCTTAATTATCCTTAATGTTCATTGGATATGTTCATTTCATCTTTGCATAATATGGGGATTCACTTCTTTATTTTGGAGGAAGTGAGATGCTCCCTTTCTCTTGTGGTTCTTATGAAAAGAACTAATGTGCTTTTGTGGCTTGATGTGCAAGCCCAAAATGAATAGCAAAGAAAATCATAAGACTTGTGGACTTATGAGTATGTGTCTACATTATGTTGTAGACTAACACTTTGTATTCATATATTTTGCTTGAAAGCAAATATATAAGCACATTAAAAAGGGAAGGGCAATGAGTATGACAAACTCTTTTGTCATTACACTATACGTGGTATAGTGTTGTATGCCTAAGCATCTAATCATGTATATGAAATCCCAATAGATGCATACTACTCATGAAAGCTAAGATATGAAGTGTACTTCAATCTTCCATCTGACATGATAACAGTGGTTAGTTGTGTAATTCATGATTTGGACTAATCATGTAACAACACTTCTTTTTCTAAGAGAATACCACTTTGTTAGATGATTTGCTTTTGAGTAATATTTAAATGATGCATGAGATTTGGTATAATCTCATAATTGATGTTGTGATAGGTTCAACTCATGCGGTGTGAGTTGAACACACTCATGTGATTTGAGTGTAAAAAACTCATATGAATTTGAGTTAAACAAACTCATCGATTGGAGTTGATCACTCATGTGATTTGAGTTGAACAAACTCATCGATTAGAGTTGAACCAACTCATCAAGGGAGTTGAAGACTCATTGATTTGAGTTGTGCAAACTTGTACAGGGATTCTTCCAATTGAGGAAGAAACATGCAATATGGAGAATTGAGCCACAAACTCTATAAGTGGGGAAACAAAATATTCTCATATTCCTTTGGAAAGAGGAAAGAATATTTTAACAATCGCTTCGCGCGATATCATGATATGTTATTATCATATCCCCTTTGGTATTGGAAGTATCAAGGATGTGTTGATATATCCTAATTGTTATCTTACTATATTATAGAGATATCCATATAATTTCTATCATGTGGAAACACAAGGTGATAGTGATGGATATTGCATATGTTTCTCAGAAACATTTCTTATGGACTATATTCTACATACATCCTCCCATACAAAGTGTTGCATATGTTATAACTTTTCAAGTGATGATACTTACCATGCTGGGTAAGATTGAATTGGTCATCCCATTGTTGGGATGAAATGAAAAGTTATGAACAATTCTATTGGTCATGTTTTTCCCATAAGATGGATACTTGATGAGTATCATCGGAAATGAGATTTTAAGTCCCTCTTATCTTAAAATCTGATCTGAATTGGTTAAGTTCTTTGAATTGTTACAAAGAAACGAGTGTGGTCAATTACAGAGATTGTATGGACATTGAAGGCTTTATATGGTTCTTTGGTGCATCTATATGATGACCTCAAGTGTGTCCTTCGGACAACACATGACCATTAAGCAATAATGTCTCAAGCTTGAGCACATTAGCCTCCACACTACTGAATTTACCAAATGTGCTTACAATGGTGATTGTTTGTATTGGTATTCGGAATGATATCCATAAAGGATATGATGAATCTGTGATAGATTCGAAAATTTCAGATCATTAATGACCATCAGTAATGAATTGTCATTTCCAACTGGTTATGGTTGGAGTCAGGAAGTTTTGCACGCTCCTGACTTGTGATTAACTGCATGTACAACATGTACAAGTTCCTCTATGGTTTTTAGTACGTGGGAATCCGTGAAAGATTTCCCATGCGTACATTGGGTATGTTCCCAATCTCACCACCGCAGCGTACATATATGGGCACACAGAAAACTGGGGATCTATGTGAGAATTCATTCTCCGTCGATCATTAAGTTTTAGAATCTCTTCATGAGAATCTATTTACGGTCCGTACGCTTGCTTGAATCATGAGCTTTTCCAGGCATTAGGGGGAGATTTTGAGTACCAAAATGAATGCCAGGAAATTATAATGAATGCAGTAAGCATTCAAGCTCAGGATCACGTACTAAAACTGAACCTTTAGGTTTGAATGATTTGCAAGAAGTTGCAAATTGACTGCCATGTGCATTTACTATGAGGTGTCACTCAAATTAATCCTATGTGGAAGTGCCAGAAAGAGTGGTTACATGGAAAACCACTTAACTCCCTATTGCAACGACGTTGTAAATAAGAGGGGGAGAAGTATGGACACAAACTGGGATTAAGATGCTTGCAAGCAGCTGAAGGCAAGACCTTCTGAGATAGTAAATGCAGACCATCTATTCGTTGGTAACCAACCTAGTGTTGGTGGACACCTAAAGGATATTGATTATCCTGTGAATGGAATATATTCACAACCTAGCTCAGTGCGCACTGATGAGGCTAGGTTATCGGAAGCCCTTGATTCTCGTTTTGGGATTTCACGAAGAATCATAAGGGTGCATAAAAATGACTTCATGTCAACTAGAGAATTATGTTATTTGAAAGCTACAAGTGTCGTCACATACATCTCAGCGATTGTATATGCGCTCCAAGTGATCCAAAAGACTATGGCCATAGCAGAGCATAAGTATGCTCGATTGGATCTTGTTGAGTGATACAATGTTGCAGAGATAGCCTTGCTCACCATAAAGAAGTGTTGAATTATTTCCACTTCAAGGTATTTTACTGTGGATACATGTTTGTTTTCATGGACTTGGAAACAATGAGGTGGTGAGAAAGCATGGCTAGTAGCAACTGGGTTTATACACAAACCCAAGCATTATTTTAATGCTATAAATTCTCATCTACTGTGAGTAGTTAAATTCCGATACAATAATATGGGTAGTAAATCATCTACCTTTGCAGTTGGTAGATGTAGTGACAACATATGCTTATGTGGTCACTGGATTATGGTATTTGTGGAGTCTTGAAGGATTCCAAATACATAATCATCAATCACAAATTTGCGATGCTTGGAAAGTCTTTGTGACTTAGAGCATCCAGGTCAAATATGGTACATTTGACCTAGTGAATCCTTCCTTCCAAAGGGATACACGAAGAATGTCATGTTTAGTATAAATATGTGCAACATATTTCTAAACATACATTACTTATCGACGGAGTTCGAGATAGAGGATATGAATTGTAAGATATTTCAATTCAAAGTAAACTATCTTGAGTATCTTGGATACAAAGTTGTCTATATCCAACGTATATTGAAGAAATTCAATATAATGGAATCATAGTTATTTGATTCTTTCAGATCATGAGATGTGCTATTGTATCTTGCAAGAGCATCCGGCTGGAAATTGCTTTGCAAAGATTTGCTAGCTAACAGCACATGAGATCGAGTTATGATCTCCAGGTGTACTCATGCTCTCCTTATGTTTGGATATACTGATCTTGGATATCTATAGAAGATCCCCAGGTACAAGATCAATGACATACTTTTGGTAAATTGGACCTACTGTTTGATATATGTCGATCAACAGAGATTAATGGTCACTTACACACAGAATGATATACTACATACTGAGGGTATGTGGTGGTCATGATTTTATATTATTGACCTTATTATCTATAAAGATAATATTACTTTGTGTTGTTTAGATGAAAAACAAGTTACGAACTAAGTCTCTACCTTACTCCACATTTTTAATGTGTTTGAGAGCAGGTATGAGATGACTTAGTGATTCGTAAAGATCAGGGGGAGTTTCCTCTTGATCGGAAGAACTTGTTTATACATCATGTTGTACTCTTTTCTTTGCATGAGTTTTCCCCTGTTTGGGTTTCTCATTCAAAGTTTTTAATGAGGCAACATCAACACAAGGCCTATGTCGTATCATCTATTTTCCTGTTGAGGTTTTTGAGGATGATACATTATGACATAATTATTGTTGTATTTGAACTAGGATATGAGTTTATATCCCTAGAGTTCAAATGGATCAACAATAGAGTATGACTACTCTCCTTATTTTTTCCCGTTGGGTTTTTAAGGAGACTCGACTAATATGTTGATTTCTCAGATTTTCTGACTAGATTATCTTGGAGAAATATTAGCCTGAGTTATATGTCTCATCATTTATTTTCCCCACTGGGGTTTTTGAGATGATGACTATAGACATATTATTGTTCTTTGGGCTAGAGGTCCATGGGAGAACAATGGCATACCATGGTTCAATTGAACCACCGATAATTATCTATAAAGATAATTGAGCTTGTGTTGTTCAGATGGAAACAGGTTATATCAGGAGCAACATTAATAAGCATATTGCTCCTAAATTGTATTATCCATCTTGCAAACAAAGTCTTGTGATAATATTGCTGATATATTCACAAAATCTCTACCATACTCAACGTTTTCAGAAATGTGTTGAGGTGATTGGTATGGGAAGACTTAAGTGCTTGCAAGGATCAGGGGGAGTAATTCTCCATGATATTTGACCTGTTTTGTACCATCATATTACACTCTTTTCTTTGTATGAGTTTTGCCTTGTTGAGGTTTTCTCATCCAAAGTTTTTAACGAGGTAATATCAACTAAGCTATATGCTTCACCATTGACTTTTCCCCATAGGGGTTTTTATGCATGATGATTACAAGCATATTTTCCTTTTGGAGTTCAAGTGAGATTAACTCACTATCCAAAAGATATTGTATACTCCTTATTTTTCCCACAGGGTTTTTAAGGAGATATGACTTAGAATAACGGCTGACAGATGATCAAATGAAAGTTGGAATTGATCAAGGGGGAGTGTTAGAAAACCTTTCATGTGATCTAATTCCAAGGGGTGCGACCCTTCGTGGTGTCTCTTCACTATGTATATATATGTACACACTTGAGATCAATACAACAGTTAGTTCATTCTGTCATTCTTTGACCCTAAGGGGATTCAAATCCGTGACCCCTCAAGCAAATGTGCTCGTAGCTACCACTACACCACATGTGTGTTTATGTCTACATCTATTACGGTAAAAGCAAATGTGCTCGTAGCTACCACTACACCACATGTGTGTTTATGTCTATATCTATTACGGTAAAAACATCTACCACATCTCTCCCGAAGCCCATCTGCTACACTTGCACAATGTGTAGTAGTAGATAATTATCACCGATAAAGAGTCTTGCATGCACTTTCTTTTGTTTGAATAATGTTTTCAACTTAAATTCATTTTTTTGCATGTGTGACATTTATTCTCCGTAATATTTTTTCTATGGATCTGACTTGTGAGTCATTTTCATAACCCAACACCAGAGATGAATCCATGTTTTTTACTTGGAAAACCCGAACAAACACCACTAGCAGGAGGCAATCACGTTGGCATCGCTCATCGACAATGAGAAGAAGCTTGACGACTACCAGTTCGACCTCTCGAAGCAATCCTACGTGGCCACATGCGCCGCTGTGTTCGGCAAGCTCCGGCGTAGCCGCCACTTGGACACGGTCCAGAGCGGCTGCACCGCGCTGTGCATCGTCAAACAGGGGGACCTCATGGTCATCGCCAACACCAGCGACTCTCGAGTTATTCTGGGCACCGCACCCGACGACGGCGTCATCACGCCGTCCAGCTCATCATCTACCTGAAGCCCAACCTGCCACGTAAGTCGCTACTGACCGACCATAAATTCTTGTGCGCTGGAACGATGTTCGTTGCTGACGTTGTGTGAGTGTCCTCGAACAAGATGTATGTAGAGGAGTAGCACATCCGGTGGTGCAACGGCCAGGTGTACTACCTCGCTGATGAGCCTAGGGTGCACATCGTTTGGCAGCCCAGCCAAGAGTCATCGGTACTCACCATGTGAGAGCACCTAGAGGGGGGGTGAATAGGTGATCCTGTAACACTTCAAAACTTAAGCCACAAAACTTGGTTAATCATTAGCACAATAATTGCCAAGTGGCTATAGAGGAATCCTCAACAAAACACAATAACCAACAAGGATCAATCACAGAGATGGCACGGTGGTTATCCCGTGGTTCGGCCAAGACCAACGCTTGCCTACTCCACGTTGTGGCGTCCCAACGGACGAGGGTTGCAATCAACCCCTCTCAAGCGGTCCAAAGACCTACTTGAATAACACAGTGTTTTGTTTGCTTTTTCTCAATCCCATTTGCGAGGAATCTCCACAACTTGGAGCCTCTCGCCCTTACACTTGAAATTCACAAAGAACACGGAGCAAGGGAGGGATTAGCAACGCACACAAGACACAAGAATCAGAGTGTCAACACGCACACAAATCGCAACAAGAGCTCGCAACACGACTCAATGAGTTCACAACTCCACAAGAGCTCTATATGCTATCACAATGAAACGAATGCGCGAAATCTATGTCTTGGTGCTTAGAAATGTTGTAGGAATGCTTGGTGTACTCCTCCATGCGCCTAGGGGTCCCTTTTATAGCCCCAAGGCAGCTAGGAGCCGTTGAGAGCAATCAGGGAAGGCAATTCTTGCCTTCTATCGTCTGGCGCACCGGACAGTCCGGTGCCAGATTTCTTTCCTTAAATGGCGAAGCCGACCGTTGGCAGACCTGGATCCGTTGGCGCACCGGACATGTCCGGTGCACACCGGACAGTCCGGTGCCCCCTTCTAGCCGTTGGCTCGGCCACGTGTCCCGCGCAGATCGCGCGGCCGACCGTTGGCCCGGCCGACCGTTGGCTCACCGGACAGTCCGGTGCACACCGGACAGTCCGGTGAATTATAGCCGTACGTCGCCGGTGAATTCCCGAGAGCGGCCAGTTCGCTCGAACCAGCCTGGCGCACCGGACACTGTCCGGTGCACCACCGGACAGTCCGGTGCTCCCAGACTCAGCAGATTCTTGGCTGCTTGAGCCAAGACATTTCCAATTGGATTTTTCCTGTTTCCATCACTTAGACACAATACATTAGTCCATAAAACAATGTACTAAGTCTGAGAAACATACCTTTATCCTTGATTTGTACTTTGTCCACCTCTTTACACTTAGGCACTTGTGTTGGACACTAAATCACCAAAACATTTAGAAATGGCCCAAGGGCACATTTCCCTTTCAATCTCCCCCTTTTTGGTGATTTATGCCAACACAACATAAAGCAAGTAGAACAAGTACACAAACAATTCAAATTAGAACTCAAAATTGTTTTGATTCAATTTGACATATATGGATCACTCTATGCCACCACTTGGTTTGTTTTTGCAAATCAAACTCAAATTCCTATCTCTAAGTCAAAACCACTTGTAGAGACATAAAGAGAGGTTTTCCAAAGAAATTTGATCAAGGATTTCAAAAACTCCCCCTTTTTCCCATAATCAACACTTCTCCCCACAAGAGGCCAACTTTTGACATAAAAGACAATAAAAGAGTTTTGACAAACCAAAAGCTCTAATCTACTATTTTCAAAATTTCTCAAGTGGTAGCTGATCCATTTATTGCTTTGGCCTTTATTTTCTCCCCCTTTGGCATCAAGCACCAAAACGGGATCAATCTTGGCCCTTTAACCCCATTGCCTCACCAAAATTTTCAAATAAGAACACAAAGGCAATAGGAGTATAAAGATGAACTTGGAAAAGTTACTCTTTCTCATCGGAGTGCAGTGGAAGTCTTGCATGGTCCAAGTCCACCTTTTCCCTTTCAATTCTCCTTGGAGACTAAAACAACCAAACTCAAGTACATGGTTAGTCTCAAAGGGTCAAGTTGTAGCACAGCTCCCCCTAAATACGTGCATCACTTGCAAAAAGGACTTGTGAGGTCCAGGGAGTGTTTGTACAACTTGAGCACCACAATAAGCAACAGAATGCAGAATGAACATGATCAAAGGCATAAACACATATATGCTACAATTCAATCCAAGTTCCGCGAATCTAAGATATTGAGCTCACTACGCAGCCTGCAAAAGGTCTTCTCATCTAGAGGCTTGGTAAAGATATCGGCTAGCTGGTTCTCGGTGCTAACATGAAACACTTCGATATCTCCCTTTTGCTGGTGGTCTCTCAAAAAGTGATGCCGGATGTCAATGTGCTTTATGCGGCTGTGCTCAACAGGATTTTCCGCTATTCGGATAGCACTCTCATTGTCACATAAGAGTGGGACTTTGCTCAGATTGTAGCCAAAGTCCCGGAGGGTTTGCCTCATCCAAAGCAGTTGCGCGCAACACTGTCCTGCGGCAACGTACTCGGCCTCAGCGGTGGATAGGGCAACGGAGGTTTGTTTCTTAGAGTTCCATGACACCAGGGACCTTCCTAAGAATTGGCACGTCCCCGATGTACTCTTCCTATCGACCTTACATCCAGCATAGTCGGAATCCGAGTACCCAATTAAGTCAAAGTTAGACCCCTTTGGATACCAGATCCCGAAGCAAGGCGTAGCGACTAAATATCTAAGAATTCGCTTCACAGCCACTAAGTGACACTCCTTAGGATCGGATTGAAATCTAGCACACATGCATACGCTAAGCATAATATCCGGTCTACTAGCACATAAATAAAGCAAAGAACCTATCATGGACCGGTATGCTTTTTGATCAACGGACTTACCACCTTTGTTGAGGTCGGTGTGTCCGTCAGTTCCCATCGGCGTCTTTGTGGGCTTGGCGTCCTTCATCCCAAACCGCTTTAGCAAGTCTTGCGTGTACTTCGTTTGGGAGATGAAAGTGTCGTCCTTGAGTTGCTTCACTTGAAACCCAAGGAAGTAGTTCAACTCGCCCATCATCGACATCTCGAATTTCTGCGTCATCACCCTGCTAAACTCTTCACAAGACTTTTGGTTAGTAGAGCCAAATATTATGTCATCGACATAAATTTGGCACACAAAAAGATCACCATCGCAAGTCTTAGTAAAAAGAGTTGGATCAGCTTTCCCGACCTTGAAAGCATTAGCAATTAAAAAGTCTCTAAGGCATTCATACCATGCTCTTGGGGCTTGCTTAAGTCCATAGAGCGCCTTAGAGAGCTTACACACGTGGTCGGGGTACCGTTCATCCTCAAAGCCAGGGGGTTGCTCCACGTACACCTCCTCCTTGATCGGCCCGTTGAGGAAAGCGCTTTTCACATCCATTTGGTACAACCTGAAGGAATGGTGAGCGGCATATGCTAGCAAGATACGAATTGATTCTAGCCTAGCCACGGGAGCAAAAGTCTCCTCAAAGTCCAAACCTGCGACTTGGGCATAACCTTTTGCCACAAGTCGAGCCTTGTTCCTCGTCACCACCCCGTGCTCGTCCTGTTTGTTGCGGAACACCCACTTGGTTCCCACAACATTTTGCTTGGGACGAGGCACCAGTGTCCAAACTTCATTGCGCTTGAAGTTGTTGAGTTCCTCCTGCATGGCCAACACCCAGTCCGGATCTAGCAAGGCCTCTTCTACCCTGAAAGGCTCAATAGAAGAGACAAAGGAGTAATGTTCACAAAAATTAACTAATCTTGAGCGAGTAGTTACTCCCTTGCTAATATCACCCAAAATTTGGTCGACGGGATGATCCCTTTGGATCGTCGCTCGAACTTGGGTTGGAGGTGCCTGAGGTGCTTCTTCCTCTTCAATTTGAACATCCTGTGCTCCCCCTTGATCATGCGCCTCCACTTGAGGTACCTGTTCGTCATCCTGGGTTGGGGGATGCACCATAGTTGAGGAAGACAATTGATCTTGCTCCAAATGTTCCTGAGGCTGTACATCTCCAATCGCCATGGTGCGTATTGCGGCCGTTGGAACGTCTTCTTCATCTACATCATCAAGATCAACAACTTGCTCTCTTGGAGAGCCATTAGTCTCATCAAATACAACGTCGCTAGAGACTTCAACCAAACCCGATGATTTGTTGAAGACCCTATACGCCTTTGTATTTGAATCATAACCTAATAAAAACCCTTCTACGGCTTTGGGAGCAAATTTGGAATTCCTACCCTTCTTCACTAGAATGTAGCATTTACTCCCAAATACACGAAAGTACGATACATTGGGTTTGTTACCAGTCAGCAGCTCATATGAAGTCTTCTTAAGGAGGCGGTGAAGGTAGACCCTGTTGATGGCGTGGCAAGCCGTGTTCACGGCTTCCGACCAAAAGCACTCGGGGGTCTTGAACTCTCCAAGCATAGTCCTCGCCATATCTATGAGCGTCCTGTTCTTCCTCTCTACCACACCATTTTGCTGAGGTGTGTAGGGAGCGGAGAACTCGTGCTTGATCCCCTCCTCCTCAAGGAACTCCTCCACTTGAAGATTCTTGATTCGGACCCGTTGTCGCTCCTTATCTTCTTCACCTTGAGCTCAAACTCATTTTGAGCTCTCCTTAGGAAGCGCTTGAGGGTCCCTTAGGTTTCAGACTTATCCTGCAAAAAGAACACCCAAGTGAAGCGGGAAAAGTCATCAACAATAACTAGACCATACTTACTTCCTCCTATGCTCAGATAGGCGACGGGTCCGAAGAGGTCCATATGCAGCAGCTCCAGAGGTCTTGACGTGGTCATCACATTCTTGCTGTGATGCGCTCCTCCTACTTGTTTACCTGCTTGACAAGCTGCACAAGGTCTATCTTTTTTGAAATGAACATTGGTTAGACCTATCACGTGTTCTCCCTTTAGAAGCTTGTGGAGGTTCTTCATCCCCACATGTGCTAGGCGGCGATGCCACAACCAGCCCATGCAAGTCTTAGCCATTAAGCATGCATCTAGACCGGCCTCTTCTTTTGCAAAGTCAACTAAATAAAGTTTGTCGTCTAATACACCCTTAAAAGCTAGTGAACCATCACTTCTTCTAAAGACAGACACATCTACATTTGTAAATAGACAGTTATATCCCATATTGCATAGTTGACTAACAGATAGCAAATTATATCCAAGAGACTCTACTAAAAACACATTAGAGATAGAGTGCTCATTTGAGATTGCAATTTTACCTAACCCTTTTACCTTGCCTTGATTCCCATCACCGAATATTATTGAATCTTGGGAATCCTTATTCTTGATGTAGGAGGTGAACATCTTCTTCTCCCCCGTCATATGGTTTGTGCATCCACTGTCGATAATCCAGCTTGAACCCCCGGATGCATAAACCTGCAAGGCAAATTTAGGCTTGGATCTTAGGTACCCAACTCATGTTGGGTCCTACAAGGTTAGCACAAATATCCTTAGGGACCCAAATGCAAGTTTTGTCTCCCTTGCATCTTGCCCCTAATTTTCTAGCAACTATCTTCCTATCCTTTCTACAAATAGCAAAAGAAGCATTTAAAGCATGATATATTGTAGAAGGTTCATTTACTTTCCTAGGAACATTAACAACATTTCTCCTAGGCATATTATGAACAACATTTCTCCTACCAACATTTCTATCATGCACATAAGAAGAACTAGAAGCAAACATGGCATGAGAATCAAAGGCATTATGTGCATTACAACTCCTATAAGCATTTCTAGATTGTCTCCTATCATGGTACATAAAGGTATGGTTCTTTTGCACACTACTAGCCATAGGGGCCTTCCCTTTCTCCTTGGCGGAGATGGGAGCCTTATGGCTTGTCAAGTTCTTGGCTTCCCTCTTGTAGCCAAGTCCATCCTTAATTGAGGGGTCTCTACCAATCGTGTAGGCATCCCTTGCAAATTTTAGCTTGTCAAATTCATTCTTGCTAGTCTTAAGTTGGGCATTAAGACTAGCTAATTCCTCATTTAATTTGGAAATTGAAACTAAATGATCACTACAAGCATCAATGTCAAAATCTTTACACCTATTACAAGTTTCAACAATTTCTACACAAGAATTAGATTTACTAGCTACTTCTAGTTTAGCATTTAAATCATCATTAAAACTTTTTAACGTAGCAATAGTTTCATGACAAGAAGATAATTCACTAGATAGCATTTTATTCCTTTTAATTTCTAGAGCAAGAGACTTTTGTGCTTCTACAAATTTATCATGTTCTTCATACAATAAATCCTCTTGCTTTTCTAAAAGCATATTCTTATCGTTCAAGGCATCAATTAATTCATTAATTTTGTCTACCTTGGTTCTATCTAGGCCCTTAAACAAACATGAATAATCTATTTCATCCTCATCACTAGATTCGTCCTCACTTGAAGAAGCATAAGTAGAGTTTTGAGTACATACCTTCTTCTCTCTTGCCATAAGGCATGTGTGACGCTCGTTTGGAAAGAGGGCCGATTTGTTGAAGGCGGTAGCGGCGAGTCCCTCATTGTCAGAGTCGAAAGAGGAGCAATCCGAATCCCACTCCTTGCCTAGATGCGCCTCGCCTTTTGCCTTCTTATACTTCTTCTTCTCCCTCTTGTTCCCTTGTTCCTGATCACTATCATTGTCGGGACAGTTAGCAATAAAATGACCAAGCTTACCGCATTTGAAGCATGAGCGCTTCCCCTTGGCTTTGGTCTTGCTTGGCTCTCCCTTGCGACCCTTAAGCACCATCTTAAATCTTTTGATGATGAGGGCCATCTCTTCATCATTAAGTCCGGCCGCCTCAATCTGTGCCACCTTGCTAGGTAGCGCCTCCTTGCTTCTTGTTGCCTTGAGAGCAAGGGGTTGCGGCTCGTTGATCGGACCATTCAAGGCGTCGTCCACGTACCTCGCCTCCTTGATCATCATTCGCCCGCTAACGAATTTTCCGAGAACTTCTTCGGGCGACATTTTGGTGTACCTGGGATTCTCACGAATATTATTCACCAAATGAGGATCAAGAACGGTAAAGGACCTTAGCATCAGTCGGACGACGTCATGGTCCGTCCATCGCGTGCTTCCGTAGCTCCTTATTTTGTTGATAAGGGTCTTGAGCCGGTTGTATGTTTGAGTTGGCTCCTCGCCCCTTATCATCGCGAACCTTCCAAGCTCGCCCTCCACCAACTCCATTTTGGTGAGCAAGGTGACGTCGTTCCCCTCATGAGAGATCTTGAGGGTGTCCCAGATCTGCTTGGCATTGTCCAAGCCGCTCACCTTGTGATACTCGTCCCTGCACAAAGAGGCTAGCAACACAGTAGTAGCTTGTGCATTTTTATGAATCTGTTCATTAATAAACACAGGGCTATCCGAGCTATCAAATTTCATTCCACTTTCCACAATCTCCCAAATGCTTGGATGGAGAGAAAACAAGTGAGTACGCATTTTGTGGCTCCAAAATCCGTAGTCCTCTCCATCAAAGTGAGGGGGCTTGCCAAGTGGAATGGGGAGCAATTGAGCATTTGAGCTATGCGGAATGCGCGAATAATCGAAAGAAAAGTTTGAGTTAACCGTCTTTCGTCTGTCGTAGTCGTCGTTGTCCTTTTGGGAGGAGGAAGATTCGTCGCTGTCGTAGTAGACAATTTCCTTGATGCGCCTTGTCTTCTTCTTCCTCCCGTCTTTTCTTTTGTGGCCCGAGCCTGAGTCGGTGGGCCTGTCATCATTGGGCTCATTGACGAAGGACTCCTTCTCCTTGTCGTTGATCACCATCCCCTTGCCCTTAGGATCCATCTCTTCGGGCGGTTAGTCCCTTTCTTGAAGAGAACGGCTCCGATACCAATTGAGAGCACCTAGAGGGGGGGTGAATAGGTGATCCTGTAACACTTCAAAACTTAAGCCACAAAACTTGGTTAATCGTTAGCACAATAATTGCCAAGTGGCTATAGAGGAATCCTCAACAAAACACAATAACCAACAAGGATCAATCACAGAGATGGCACGGTGGTTATCCCGTGGTTCGGCCAAGACCAACGCTTGCCTACTCCACGTTGTTGAGAGCACCTAGAGGGGGGGGGTGAATAGGTGATCCTGTAAAAACTTCAAACTTAAGCCACAAAAACTTGTTAAGCGTTAGCACGATTAATGCCAAGTGGCTAAGGTGAAGTCTCAACAAAACACAATACCACAAGAATCAAGCACAGAGAGACACAGTGGTTTATCCCGTGGTTCGGCCAAGCCAATGCTTGCCTACTTCCACGTTGTGGCGTCCCAACGGACGAGGGTTGCAATCAACCCCTCTCAAGCGGTCCAAAGACCCACTTGAATACCACGTTGTTTTGTTGTTCCTTTCACTATCCCGTTTGCAAGGAATCTCCACAAATTGGAGTCTCTTGCCCTTACAAGTATATGATCACAAAGAAAGCACAGAGTAAGGGAGGGAAGCAACGCACACAAATCCACAGCGAAACGCGCACACACACGGCCAAGAATCGAGCTCACAAGAGTTTCACACAGTTCTCACTAGAACAGAGCTCGAAACACTTAGAATGACAATCAAATGCGCAGAGACTGAGTGTGGATGATCAAGAATGCTCAAAGGTTGCTTGTCTGTCTCCTCCATGCGCCTAGGGGCTCCTTTTATAGCCCCAAGGCAGCTAGGAGCCGTTGAGAGCAAATCTGGAAGGCCATCCTTGCCTTCTGTCGTCGGGGGCACCGGACAGTCCGGTGCACACCGGACACTGTCCGGTGCCCGATTTGTTTCCTTTTCTGGCGCTGCCGACCGTTGCAGCCCGTTGGAGATCTGCGAGCCGTTGGCGCACCGGACAGTCCGGTGCACACCGGACAGTCCGGTGCCGTCTTCCGACCGTTGGCTCGGCCACGTGTCCCGCGCGGATTGCGCGGCCGACCGTTGGCCCTGGCCGACCGTTGGCTCACCGGACAGTCCGGTGCACACCGGACAGTCCGGTGAATTTTAGCCGTACGCCGTCGGCGAATTCCCGAGAGCGGCCAGTTCGCGCCGAGTCGGCCTGGCGCACCGGACACTGTCTGGTGCACACCGGACAGTCCGGTGCTCCAGACCGAGCAAGATCTTGGCTGCACACAGCCAAGTCTTTCTCTCCCCTTCTCTTTTCTTCTTCTTTCTGTTTCTAACACTTAGACAAGTATATTAGTACACAAAACCAATGTACTAAGGCTTAGAAACATACCTTTACTCCATGATTTGTACTTTGTTCCATTTTACAATTAGGCACCTGTGTTGGTCACTAAATCACCAAAATACTTAGAAATGGCCCAAGGGCACATTTCCCTTTCAATCTCCCCCTTTTTGGTGATTTATGCCAACACAACATAAAGCAAGTTTAACAAGTACAAAAACACTTCAAATAATAACTCAAATTATTTTGAATCGATTTTGGCATATATGGATCATCCTTTGCCACCACTTGGTTTGTTTTTGCAAATCAAACTCAAATCTCTATCTCTAAGTCAAACACACATGTTGAAGCATAAAGAGAGTCATTCCAAAAGAGATTGATCAAAGATTTCAAAAACTCCCCCTTTTTCCCATAATTACTACTTCTCCCCACAAGAAGCCAACTTTTGACAAGAGAGACAACAAAAGAGTTTTGACAAACCAAAAGCTCTATCTACTATTTTCAAAACAAACCAAAAGCTCTATTCTACTATTTTCAAAATCTCTCAAGTGGTAGCTGATCCATTTATTGCTTTGGCCTTTATTTTCTCCCCCTTTGGCATCAAACACCAAAACAGGATCAATTTTGGCCCTTTAACCCCATTGCCTCACCAAAATCTTCAATTAAGAGCAAATGGCAATAAGAGTTCATGAGATGGACTTGGAATAAGTTACCCCTCATCGGAGTGCAGTGGAAGTCTTTCATGGTCCAAGTCCACCTTTTCCCTTTCAATTCTCCTTTGTGACTAACACAAGCAAACTCAAACATATGGTTAGTCTCAAAGGGTCAAGTTGTAACACATCTCCCCCTAAACATGTGCATCACATTGCAACAGACTTGTGAGGTCCAGGGAGTGTTTGTACAACTTGAGCACCATAATAAGCAACAAAAATGCAGAAAGGAACATGATCAAAAGCATGAATACATGTATGCTACAATTCAATCCAAGTTCCGCGAATCTAAGACATTTAGCTCACTACGCAGCCTGCAAAAGGTCTTCTCATCTAAAGGCTTGGTAAAGATATCGGCTAGCTGGTTCTCGGTGCTAACATAAAACACTTCGATATCTCCCTTTTGCTGGTGGTCTCTCAGAAAGTGATGCCGGATGTCAATGTGCTTTGTGCGGCTGTGCTCAACAGGATTTTCCGCTATTCGGATAGCACTCTCATTATCACATAGGAGTGGGACTTTGCTCAGATTGTAGCCAAAGTCCCTGAGGGTTTGCCTCATCCAAAGTAGTTGCGCGCAACACTGACCTGCGGCAACATACTCGGCCTCAGCGGTGGATAGGGCAACGGAGGTTTGTTTCTTAGAGTTCCATGACACCAGGGACCTTCCTAAGAATTGGCATGTCCCCGATGTACTCTTCCTATCGACCTTACATCCAGCATAGTCGGAATCTGAGTACCCAATCAAGTCAAAGTTAGACCCCTTTGGATACCAGATCCCGAAGCAAGGCGTAGCGACTAAATATCTAAGAATTCGCTTCACCGCCACCAAGTGACATTCCTTAGGATCGGATTGAAATCTAGCACACATGCATACGCTAAGCATAATATCCGGTCTACTAGCACATAAATAAAGTAAAGACCCTATCATTGACCGGTATGCTTTTTGATCAACGGACTTACCTCCTTTGTTGAGGTCGGTGTGTCCGTCGGTTCCCATCGGAGTCTTTGCGGGCTTGGCGTCCTTCATCCCAAACCGCTTCAGCAGATCTTGCGTGTACTTCGTTTGGGAGATGAAGGTGCCGTCCTTGAGTTGCTTCACTTGGAACCCAAGGAAGTAGTTCAACTCGCCCATCATCGACATCTCGAATTTCTGCGTCATTACCCTGCTAAACTCTTCACAAGACTTTTGATTAGTAGAACCAAATATTATGTCATCGACATAAATTTGGCATACAAACAAATCACCATCACATGTCTTTGTAAAAAGAGTTGGATCGGCTTTCCCAACCTTGAAAGCATTAGCAAGTAAGAAATCTCTAAGGCATTCATACCATGCTCTTGGGGCTTGTTTAAGTCCATAGAGCGCCTTAGAGAGCTTACACACGTGGTCGGGGTACCGCTCATCCTCGAAGCCAGGGGGTTGCTCCACGTACACCTCCTCCTTTATTGGCCCGTTGAGGAAAGCGCTCTTCACATCCATTTGGTACAACCTGAAAGAATGGTGAGCGGCATATGCTAGCAAGATGCGAATGGATTCTAGCCTAGCCACAGGAGCAAAAGTCTCCTCAAAGTCCAAACCTGCGACTTGGGCATAACCTTTTGCCACAAGTCGAGCCTTGTTCCTTGTCACAACTCCGTGCTCGTCCTGTTTGTTGCGGAACACCCACTTGGTTCCCACAACATTTTGCTTGGGACGAGGCACCAGCGTCCAAACTTCATTGCGCTTGAAGTTGTTAAGCTCCTCCTGCATGGCCAACACCCAATCCGGATCTAGCAAGGCCTCCTCTACCCTGAAAGGCTCAATAGAGGAGACAAAAGAGTAATGTTCACAAAAATTAACTAGTCGAGACCGAGTAGTTACTCCCTTGCTAATGTCACCCAGAATTTGGTCGACGGGATGATCCCTTTGAAACATCGCCCGAACTTGGGTTGGAGGTGCCGGTTGCGCTTCTTCCTCCATCACATGATCATCTTGTGCTCCCCCTTGATCACACGCCTCCTTTTGATGAACCTGTTCATCGTCTTGAGTTGGGGGATGCACCGTCGTTGAGGAAGAAGGTTGATCTCGTTCATCTTGTTCCTGTGGCCGAACGTCTCCAATCGCCATGGTTCGTATAGCGGCCGTTGGAACATCTTCTTCATCTACATCATCACAATCAAAAACTTGCTCTCTTGGAGAGCCATTAGTCTCATCAAATACAACGTCGCTAGAGACTTCAACCAAACCCGATGATTTGTTGAAGACCCTATACGCCTTTGTATTTGAATCATAACCTAATAAAAACCCTTCTACAGCTTTGGGAGCAAACTTAGAATTTCTACCTTTCTTCACTAGAATGTAGCACTTGCTCCCAAAAACACGAAAGTAGGATACATTGGGTTTGTTACCGGTTAGTAGCTCATATGACGTCTTCTTGAGGAGGCGGTGAAGGTAGACCCTGTTGATGGCGTGGCAAGCCGTGTTCACGGCTTCCGACCAAAAGCACTCGGGGGTCTTGAACTCTCCAAGCATCGTTCTCGCCATATCGATTAGCGTCCTGTTCTTCCTCTCTACCACACCATTTTGCTGTGGTGTGTAGGGAGCGGAGAACTCGTGCTTGATCCCTTCCTCCTCAAGAAACTCCTCCACTTGAAGGTTCTTGAACTCGGACCCGTTGTCGCTCCTTATCTTCTTCACCTTGAGCTCAAACTCATTTTGAGCTCTCCTGAGGAAGCGCTTGAGGGTCCCTTGGGTTTCAGACTTATCCTGCAAAAAGAATACCCAAGTGAAGCGGGAAAAGTCATCAACAATAACTAAACCATACTTACTTCCTCCTATGCTTAGATAGGCGACGGGTCCGAAGAGGTCCATATGCAGCAGCTCCAGAGGTCTTGACGTGGTCATCACATTCTTGCTGTGATGTGCTCCTCCCACCTGTTTACCTGCTTGACAAGCTGCACAAGGTCTATCTTTTTCGAAATAAACATTTGTTAGACCTATCACGTGTTCTCCCTTTAGAAGCTTGTGGAGGTTCTTCATTCCCACATGTGCTAAGCGGCGATGCCACAGCCAGCCCATGCAAGTCTTAGCCATTAAGCATGCATCTAGACCGGCCTCTTCTTTTGCAAAGTCAACTAAATAAAGCTTGCCGTCTAGTACACCCTTAAAAGCTAGTGAACCATCACATCTTCTAAAGACAGACACATCTACATTTGTAAATAAACAATTATATCCCATTTGACATAATTGACTAACAGATAGCAAATTATATCCAAGACTCTCCACTAAGAATACATTTGAGATAGAATGCTCATTAGAAATTGCAATTTTACCTAACCCTTTTACCTTGCCTTGATTCCCATCACCGAATATAATTGAATCTTGGGAATCCTTATTCTTGACGTAGGAGGTGAACATCTTCTTCTCCCCCGTCATATGGTTTGTGCATCCGCTGTCGATAATCCAGCTTGAACCCCCGGATGCATAAACCTGCAAGGCAAATTTAGGCTTGGGTCTTAGGTACCCAACTCATGTTGGGTCCTGCAAGGTTAGCACAAATGTCCTTAGGGACCCAAATGCAAGATTTATCTCCCTTGCATCTAGCCCCTAATTTCCTAGCAATTACCTTCTTACCCTTTCTACAAATAGCAAAGGGAGCATTACAAGCATAATAAATGGTAGAAGGTTCATTCACTACTTTCCTAGGAGCATGAATAACATTCTTTCTAGGAACATGAGCAATATCTCTCCTAGGCATATGTACAACATTTCTCCTACACATATCCCTATCATGCTTATAAGAAGAACTAGAAGCAAACATGGCATGAGAATCATATACATGTGAATCAAAATCATTAAAAGCATTTCTAGCATGTCTCCTATCATAATACATAAAAGCATGATTCTTTTTAGCATTACTAGCCATAGGGGCCTTCCCCTTCTCCTTGACGAAGATGGGAGCCTTATGGCTTGTTAAGTTCTTGGCTTCCCTCTTGAAGCCAAGCCCATCCTTAATTGAGGGATGTCTTCCAATTGTATAGGCATCCCTTGCAAATTTTATCTTTTCAACTTCACTCTTGCTAGTTTTAAGTTGGGCATTAAGACTAGCCACTTCATTTTTTAGTTTTGAAATTGAAACTAAGTGTTTGCTACAAGTGTTAACATCAAAATCCTTACACTTAGTGCAAATTGTAATATTTTCAACACAAGACTTAGATTTATTTGTTACTTCTAATTTAGCATTTAAATCATGATTAACACTTTGTAAAGTAGCAATGGTTTCATGACAAGAAGATATTTCACTAGAAAGCACTTCATTTCTTTTCACTTCTAATGCATATGATTTTTGTGCCTCTACAAACTTATCATGTTCATCATACAATAAATCCTCTTGCTTTTCTAAAAGCCTATCCTTTTCATTCAAAGCATCAATCAATTCATTGATTTTATCTATCTTAGATCTATCTAAGCCCTTGAACAAGCATGAGTAATCTATGTCATCATCACTAGACTCACTATCACTAGAAGAAGCATAAGTGGAGTCTTGAGTACTTACCTTCTTCTCCCTTGCCATAAGGCAAGTGAGACGCTCGTTGGGGAAGAGAGCCGATTTGTTGAAGGCAGTGGCGGCGAGTCCTTCGTTGTCGGAGTCGGAGGAGGAGCAATCCGAGTCCCACTCCTTTCCTAGATGCGCCTCGCCTTTTGCCTTCTTGTATTGCTTCTTCTTCTCTCTTTTGTTCCCCTTTTCCTGGTCACTTTCATTATCGGGACAGTTAGCGATAAAATGACCAAGCTTACCGCATTTGAAGCATGAGCGCTTCCCTTTGGTCTTGGTTTTGCTTGGCTGCCCCTTGCGACCATTTAGCGCCGTCTTGAATCTCTTGATGATGAGAGCCATCTCTTCATCATTGAGCCCGGCCGCCTCGACTTGCGCCACCTTGCTAGGTAGCGACTCCTTGCTCCTCGTTGCTTTTAGAGCAATGGGTTGAGGCTCGTGGAGTGGTCCGTTCAACGCGTCGTCGACGTATCTTGCCTCCTTGATCATCATCCGCCCGCTCACGAATTTTCCAAGTACTTCCTCGGGCGTCATCATCGTGTACCTGGGATTCTCACGAATATTGTTCACGAGATGAGGATCAAGTACGGTAAAGGACCTGAGCATTAGGCGGACGACGTCGTGGTCCGTCCATCGCGTGCTCCCGTAGCTCCTTATCTTGTTGATAAGGGTCTTGAGCCGGTTGTATGTTTGCGTCGGCTCCTCGCCCCTTATCATTGCGAACCGTCCAAGCTCGCCCTCCACCAACTCCATCTTGGTGAGTAAGGTGACGTCGTTCCCCTCATGAGAAATCTTGAGGGTGTCCCAGATTTGCTTGGCGTTATCCAAGCCGCTCACCTTATGGTATTCATCCCTGCACAAGGAAGCTAGAAGAACAGTAGTAGCTTGTGCATTCTTATGAATTTGTTCATTAATGAACATGGGACTATCCGAACTATCAAAATGCATTCCACTCTCCACAATCTCCCAAATACTAGGATGGAGAGAAAATAGGTGACTACGCATTTTGTGACTCCAAAATCCGTAGTCCTCTCCATCAAAGTGTGGGGGCTTGCCAAGTGGAATGGAGAGCAAATGTGAATGTGAACTTTGCGGAATTCGAGAGTAATCAAAAGAAAAGTTTGAATTAACCGGTTTTCTCCTCTCGTAGTTGTTGTGGTCCTCGTCCTTTTGGGAAGAAGTAGACTCGTCGCTGTCGTAGTAGACGATCTCCTTGATGCGCCTGGTCTTCTTCTTCTTCCCTTCCTTCCGTCTTTGACCCGAGCCGGAGTCGGTAGGCTTATCGTCCTTCGGTTCGTTGACGAAGGATTCCTTCTCTTTATCGTTGATCACTATACCCTTCCCCTTAGGATCCATCTATTCGGGCGGTTAGTCCCTTTGTGAATAGAACGGCTCTGATACCAATTGAGAGCACCTAGAGGGGGGGTGAATAGGTGATCCTGTAAAAACTTCAAACTTAAGCCAAAAAAACTTGTTAAGCGTTAGCACGATTAATGCCAAGTGGCTAAGGTGAAGTCTCAACAAAACACAATACCACAAGAATCAAGCACAGAGAGACACAGTGGTTTATCCCGTGGTTCGGCCAAGCCAATGCTTGCCTACTTCCACGTTGTGGCGTCCCAACGGACGAGGGTTGCAATCAACCCCTCTCAAGCGGTCCAAAGACCCACTTGAATACCACGTTGTTTTGTTGTTCCTTTCACTATCCCGTTTGCAAGGAATCTCCACAAATTGGAGTCTCTTGCCCTTACAAGTATATGATCACAAAGAAAGCACAGAGTAAGGGAGGGAAGCAACGCACACAAATCCACAGCGAAACGCGCACACACACGGCCAAGAATCGAGCTCACAAGAGTTTCACACAGTTCTCACTAGAACAGAGCTCGAAACACTTAGAATGACAATCAAATGCGCAGAGACTGAGTGTGGATGATCAAGAATGCTCAAAGGTTGCTTGTCTGTCTCCTCCATGCGCCTAGGGGCTCCTTTTATAGCCCCAAGGCAGCTAGGAGCCGTTGAGAGCAAATCTGGAAGGCCATCCTTGCCTTCTGTCGTCGGGGGCACCGGACAGTCCGGTGCACACCGGACACTGTCCGGTGCCCGATTTGTTTCCTTTTCTGGCGCTGCCGACCGTTGCAGCCCGTTGGAGATCTGCGAGCCGTTGGCGCACCGGACAGTCCGGTGCACACCGGACAGTCCGGTGCCGTCTTCCGACCGTTGGCTCGGCCACGTGTCCCGCGCGGATTGCGCGGCCGACCGTTGGCCCTGGCCGACCGTTGGCTCACCGGACAGTCCGGTGCACACCGGACAGTCCGGTGAATTTTAGCCGTACGCCATCGGCGAATTCCCGAGAGCGGCCAGTTCGCGCCGAGTCGGCCTGGCGCACCGGACACTGTCCGGTGCACACCGGACAGTCCGGTGCTCCAGACCGAGCAAGATCTTGGCTGCACACAGCCAAGTCTTTCTCTCCCCTTCTCTTTTCTTCTTCTTTCTGTTTCTAACACTTAGACAAGTATATTAGTACACAAAACCAATGTACTAAGGCTTAGAAACATACCTTTACTCCATGATTTGTACTTTGTTCCATTTTACAATTAGGCACCTGTGTTGGTCACTAAATCACCAAAATACTTAGAAATGGCCCAAGGGCACATTTCCCTTTCAGTTGTGGCGTCCCAACGGACGAGGGTTGCAATCAACCCCTCTCAAGCGGTCCAAAGACCTACTTGAATACCACAGTGTTTTGTTTGCTTTTTCTCAATCCCGTTTGCGAGGAATCTCCACAACTTGGAGCCTCTCGCCCTTACACTTGAAATTCACAAAGAACACGGAGCAAGGGAGGGATTAGCAACGCACACAAGACACAAGAATCAGAGTGTCAACACGCACACAAATCGCAACAAGAGCTCGCAACACGACTCAATGAGTTCACAACTCCACAAGAGCTCTATATGCTATCACAATGAAACGAATGCGCGAAATCTATGTCTTGGTGCTTAGAAATGTTGTAGGAATGCTTGGTGTACTCCTCCATGCGCCTAGGGGTCCCTTTTATAGCCCCAAGGCAGCTAGGAGCCGTTGAGAGCAATCAGGGAAGGCAATTCTTGCCTTCTGTCGTCTGGCGCACCGGACAGTCCGGTGCACACCGGACACTGTCCGGTGCCAGATTTCTTTCCTTAAATGGCGAAGCCGACCGTTGGCAGACCTGGATCTGTTGGCGCACCGGACATGTCCGGTGCACACCGGACAGTCCGGTGCCCCCTTCTAGCCGTTGGCTCGGCCATGTGTCCCGCGCAGATCGCGCGGCCGACCGTTGGCTCACCGGACAGTCCGGTGCACACCGGACAGTCCGGTGAATTATAGCCGTACGTCGCCGGTGAATTCCCGAGAGCGGCCAGTTCGCTCGAACCAGCCTGGCGCACCGGACACTGTCCGGTGCACCACCGGACAGTCCGGTGCTCCCAGACTCAGCAGATTCTTGGCTGCTTGAGCCAAGACATTTCCAATTGGATTTTTCCTGTTTCCATCACTTAGACACAATACATTAGTCCATAAAACAATGTACTAAGTCTGAGAAACATACCTTTATCCTTGATTTGTACTTTGTCCACCTCTTTACACTTAGGCACTTGTGTTGGACACTAAATCACCAAAACACTTAGAAATGGCCCAAGGGCACATTTCCCTTTCAATCTCCCCCTTTTTGGTGATTTATGCCAACACAACATAAAGCAAGTAGAACAAGTACACAAACAATTCAAATTAGAACTCAAAATTGTTTTGATTCAATTTGACATATATGGATCACTCTATGCCACCACTTGGTTTGTTTTTGCAAATCAAACTCAAATTCCTATCTCTAAGTCAAAACCACTTGTAGAGACATAAAGAGAGGTTTTCCAAAGAAATTTGATCAAGGATTTCAAAAACTCCCCCTTTTTCCCATAATCAACACTTCTCCCCACAAGAGGCCAACTTTTGACATAAAAGACAATAAAAGAGTTTTGACAAACCAAAAGCTCTAATCTACTATTTTCAAAATTTCTCAAGTGGTAGCTGATCCATTTATTGCTTTGGCCTTTATTTTCTCCCCCTTTGGCATCAAGCACCAAAACGGGATCAATCTTGGCCCTTTAACCCCATTGCCTCACCAAAATTTTCAAATAAGAACACAAAGGCAATAGGAGTATAAAGATGAACTTGGAAAAGTTACTCTTTCTCATCGGAGTGCAGTGGAAGTCTTGCATGGTCCAAGTCCACCTTTTCCCTTTCAATTCTCCTTGGAGACTAAAACAACCAAACTCAAGTACATGGTTAGTCTCAAAGGGTCAAGTTGTAGCACAGCTCCCCCTAAATACGTGCATCACTTGCAAAAAGGACTTGTGAGGTCCAGGGAGTGTTTGTACAACTTGAGCACCACAATAAGCAACAGAATGCAGAATGAACATGATCAAAGGCATAAACACATATATGCTACAATTCAATCCAAGTTCCGCGAATCTAAGATATTGAGCTCACTACGCAGCCTGCAAAAGGTCTTCTCATCTAGAGGCTTAGTAAAGATATCGGCTAGCAGGTTCTCGGTGCTAACATGAAACACTTCGATATCTCCCTTTTGCTGGTGGTCTCTCAAAAAGTGATGCCGGATGTCAATGTGCTTTGTGCGGCTGTGCTCAACAGGATTTTCCGCTATTCGGATAGCACTCTCATTGTCACATAAGAGTGGGACTTTGCTCAGATTGTAGCCAAAGTCCCGGAGGGTTTGCCTCATCCAAAGCAGTTGCGCGCAACACTGTCCTGCGGCAACGTACTCGGCCTCAGCGGTGGATAGGGCAACGGAGGTTTGTTTCTTAGAGTTCCATGACACCAGGGACCTTCCTAAGAATTGGCATGTCCCCGATGTACTCTTCCTATCGACCTTACATCCAGCATAGTCGGAATCCGAGTACCCAATTAAGTCAAAGTTAGACCCCTTTGGATACCAGATCCCGAAGCAAGGCGTAGCGACTAAATATCTAAGAATTCGCTTCACAACCACTAAGTGACACTCCTTAGGATCGGATTGAAATCTAGCACACATGCATACGCTAAGCATAATATCCGGTCTACTAGCACATAAATAAAGCAAAGAACCTATCATGGACCGGTATGCTTTTTGATCAACGGACTTACCACCTTTGTTGAGGTCGGTGTGTCCGTCAGTTCCCATCGGCGTCTTTGTGGGCTTGGCGTCCTTCATCCCAAACCGCTTTAGCAAGTCTTGCGTGTACTTCGTTTGGGAGATGAAAGTGTCGTCCTTGAGTTGCTTCACTTGAAACCCAAGGAAGTAGTTCAACTCGCCCATCATCGACATCTCGAATTTCTGCGTCATCACCCTGCTAAACTCTTCACAAGACTTTTGGTTAGTAGAGCCAAATATTATGTCATCGACATAAATTTGGCACACAAAAAGATCACCATCGCAAGTCTTAGTAAAAAGAGTTGGATCGGCTTTCCCGACCTTGAAAGCATTAGCAATTAAAAAGTCTCTAAGGCATTCATACCATGCTCTTGGGGCTTGCTTAAGTCCATAGAGCGCCTTAGAGAGCTTACACACGTGGTCGGGGTACCGTTCATCCTCAAAGCCAGGGGGTTGCTCCACGTACACCTCCTCCTTGATCGGCCCGTTGAGGAAAGCGCTTTTCACATCCATTTGGTACAACCTGAAGGAATGGTGAGCGGCATATGCTAGCAAGATACGAATTGATTCTAGCCTAGCCACGGGAGCAAAAGTCTCCTCAAAGTCCAAACATGCGACTTGGGCATAACCTTTTGCCACAAGTCGAGCCTTGTTCCTCGTCACCACCCCATGCTCGTCCTGTTTGTTGCGGAACACCCACTTGGTTCCCACAACATTTTGCTTGGGACGAGGCACCAGTGTCCAAACTTCATTGCGCTTGAAGTTGTTGAGTTCCTCCTGCATGGCCAACACCCAGTCCGGATCTAGCAAGGCCTCTTCTACCCTGAAAGGCTCAATAGAAGAGACAAAGGAGTAATGTTCACAAAAATTAACTAATCTTGAGCGAGTAGTTACTCCCTTGCTAATATCACCCAAAATTTGGTCGACGGGATGATCCCTTTGGATCGTCGCTCGAACTTGGGTTGGAGGTGCCTGAGGTGCTTCTTCCTCTTCAATTTGAACATCCTGTGCTCCCCCTTGATCATGCGCCTCCACTTGAGGTACCTGTTCGTCATCCTGGGTTGGGGGATGCACCATAGTTGAGGAAGACAGTTGATCTTGCTCCAAATGTTCCTGAGGCCGTACATCTCCAATCGCCATGGTGCGTATTGCGGCCGTTGGAATGTCTTCTTCATCTACATCATCAAGATCAACAACTTGCTCTCTTGGAGAGCCATTAGTCTCATCAAATACAACGTCGCTAGAGACTTCAACCAAACCCGATGATTTGTTGAAGACCCTATACGCCTTTGTATTTGAATCATAACCTAATAAAAACCCTTCTACGGCTTTGGGAGCAAATTTGGAATTCCTACCCTTCTTCACTAGAATGTAGCATTTACTCCCAAATACACGAAAGTACGATACATTGGGTTTGTTACCAGTCAGCAGCTCATATGAAGTCTTCTTGAGGAGGCGGTGAAGGTAGACCCTGTTGATGGCGTGGCAAGCCGTGTTCACGGCTTCCGACCAAAAGCACTCGGGGGTCTTGAACTCTCCAAGCATAGTCCTCGCCATATCTATGAGTGTCCTGTTCTTCCTCTCTACCACACCATTTTGCTGAGGTGTGTAGGGAGCGGAGAACTCGTGCTTGATCCCTTCCTCCTCAAGGAACTCCTCCACTTGAAGATTCTTGATTCGGACCCGTTGTCGCTCCTTATCTTCTTCACCTTGAGCTCAAACTCATTTTGAGCTCTCCTTAGGAAGCGCTTGAGGGTCCCTTAGGTTTCAGACTTATCCTGCAAAAAGAACACCCAAGTGAAGCGGGAAAAGTCATCAACAATAACTAGACCATACTTACTTCCTCCTATGCTCAGATAGGCGACGGGTCCGAAGAGGTCCATATGCAGCAGCTCCAGAGGTCTTGACGTGGTCATCACATTCTTGCTGTGATGCGCTCCTCCTACTTGTTTACCTGCTTGACAAGCTTCACAAGGTCTATCTTTTTCGAAATGAACATTGGTTAGACCTATCACGTGTTCTCCCTTTAGAAGCTTGTGGAGGTTCTTCATCCCCACATGTGCTAGGCGGCGATGCCACAACCAGCCCATGCAAGTCTTAGCCATTAAGCATGCATCTAGACCGGCCTCTTCTTTTGCAAAGTCAACTAAATAAAGTTTGTCGTCTAATACACCCTTAAAAGCTAGTGAACCATCACTTCTTCTAAAGACAGACACATCTACATTTGTAAATAGACAGTTATATCCCATATTGCATAGTTGACTAACAGATAGCAAATTATATCCAAGAGACTCTACTAAAAACACATTAGAGATAGAGTGCTCATTTGAGATTGCAATTTTACCTAACCCTTTTACCTTGCCTTGATTCCCATCACCGAATATTATTGAATCTTGGGAATCCTTATTCTTGATGTAGGAGGTGAACATCTTCTTCTCCCCCGTCATATGGTTTGTGCATCCGCTGTCGATAATCCAGCTTGAACCCCCGGATGCATAAACCTGCAAGGCAAATTTAGGCTTGGATCTTAGGTACCCAACTCATGTTGGGTCCTACAAGGTTAGCACAAATATCCTTAGGGACCCAAATGCAAGTTTTGTCTCCCTTGCATCTTGCCCCTAATTTTCTAGCAACTATCTTCCTATCCTTTCTACAAATAGCAAAAGAAGCATTTAAAGCATGATATATTGTAGAAGGTTCATTTACTTTCCTAGGAACATTAACAACATTTCTCCTAGGCATATTATGAACAACATTTCTCCTACCAACATTTCTATCATGCACATAAGAAGAACTAGAAGCAAACATGGCATGAGAATCAAAGGCATTATGTGTATTACAACTCCTATAAGCATTTCTAGATTGTCTCCTATCATGGTACATAAAGGTATGGTTCTTTTGCACACTACTAGCCATAGGGGCCTTCCCTTTCTCCTTGGCGGAGATGGGAGCCTTATGGCTTGTCAAGTTCTTGGCTTCCCTCTTGTAGCCAAGTCCATCCTTAATTGAGGGGTCTCTACCAATCGTGTAGGCATCCCTTGCAAATTTTAGCTTGTCAAATTCATTCTTGCTAGTCTTAAGTTGGGCATTAAGACTAGCTAATTCCTCATTTAATTTGGAAATTGAAACTAAATGATCACTACAAGCATCAATGTCAAAATCTTTACACCTATTACAAGTTTCAACAATTTCTACACAAGAATTAGATTTACTAGCTACTTCTAGTTTAGCATTTAAATCATCATTAAAACTTTTTAACGTAGCAATAGTTTCATGACAAGAAGATAATTCACTAGATAGCATTTTATTCCTTTTAATTTCTAGAGCAAGAGACTTTTGTGCTTCTACAAATTTATCATGTTCTTCATACAACAAATCCTCTTGCTTTTCTAAAAGCATATTCTTATCGTTCAAGGCATCAATTAATTCATTAATTTTGTCTACCTTGGTTCTATCTAGGCCCTTAAACAAACATGAATAATCTATTTCATCCTCATCACTAGATTCGTCCTCACTTGAAGAAGCATAAGTAGAGTTTTGAGTACATACCTTCTTCTCTCTTGCCATAAGGCATGTGTGACGCTCGTTTGGAAAGAGGGCCGATTTGTTGAAGGCGGTAGCGGCGAGTCCCTCATTGTCAGAGTCGGAAGAGGAGCAATCCGAATCCCACTCCTTGCCTAGATGCGCCTCGCCTTTTGCCTTCTTATACTTCTTCTCCCTCTTGTTCCCTTGTTCCTGATCACTATCATTGTCGGGACAGTTAGCAATAAAATGACCAAGCTTACCGCATTTGAAGCATGAGCGCTTCCCCTTGGCTTTGGTCTTGCTTGGCTGTCCCTTGCGACCCTTAAGCACCATCTTAAATCTTTTGATGATGAGGGCCATCTCTTCATCATTAAGTCCGGCCGCCTCAATCTGTGCCACCTTGCTAGGTAGCGCCTCCTTGCTTCTTGTTGCCTTGAGAGCAAGGGGTTGCGGCTCGTTGATCGGACCATTCAAGGCGTCGTCCACGTACCTCGCCTCCTTGATCATCATTCGCCCGCTAACGAATTTTCTGAGAACTTCTTCGGGCGACATTTTGGTGTACCTGGGATTCTCACGAATATTATTCACCAAATGAGGATCAAGAACGGTAAAGGACCTTAGCATCAGTCGGACGACGTCGTGGTCCGTCCATCGCGTGCTTTCGTAGCTCCTTATTTTGTTGATAAGGGTCTTGAGCCGGTTGTATGTTTGAGTTGGCTCCTCGCCCCTTATCATCGCGAACCTTCCAAGCTCGCCCTCCACCAACTCCATTTTGGTGAGCAAGGTGACGTCGTTCCCCTCATGAGAGATCTTGAGGGTGTCCCAGATCTGCTTGGCATTGTCCAAGCCGCTCACCTTGTGATACTCGTCCCTGCACAAAGAGGCTAGCAACACAGTAGTAGCTTGTGCATTTTTATGAATCTGTTCATTAATAAACACAGGGCTATCCGAGCTATCAAATTTCATTCCACTTTCCACAATCTCCCAAATGCTTGGATGGAGAGAAAACAAGTGAGTACGCATTTTGTGGCTCCAAAATCCGTAGTCCTCTCCATCAAAGTGAGGGGGCTTGCCAAGTGGAATGGGGAGCAATTGAGCATTTGAGCTATGCGGAATGCGCGAATAATCGAAAGAAAAGTTTGAGTTAACCGTCTTTCGTCTGTCGTAGTCGTCGTTGTCCTTTTGGGAGGAGGAAGATTCGTCGCTGTCGTAGTAGACAATTTCCTTGATGCGCCTTGTCTTCTTCTTCCTCCCGTCTTTTCTTTTGTGGCCCGAGCCTGAGTCGGTGGGCCTGTCATCATTGGGCTCGTTGACGAAGGACTCCTTCTCCTTGTCGTTGATCACCATCCCCTTGCCCTTAGGATCCATCTCTTCGGGCGGTTAGTCCCTTTCTTGAAGAGAACGGCTCCGATACCAATTGAGAACACCTAGAGGGGGGGTGAATAGGTGATCCTGTAACACTTCATAACTTAAGCCACAAAACTTGGTTAATCGTTAGCACAATAATTGCCAAGTGGCTATAGAGGAATCCTCAACAAAACACAATAACCAACAAGGATCAATCACAGAGATGGCACGGTGGTTATCCCGTGGTTCGGCCAAGACCAACGCTTGACTACTCCACGTTGTGGCGTCCCAACGGACGAGGGTTGCAATCAACCCCTCTCAAGCAGTCCAAAGACCTACTTGAATACCACAGTGTTTTGTTTGCTTTTTCTCAATCCCGTTTGCGAGGAATCTCCACAACTTGGAGCCTCTCGCCTTTACACTTGAAATTCACAAAGAACACGGAGCAAGGGAGGGATTAGCAACGCACACAAGACACAAGAATCAGAGTGTCAACACGCACACAAATCGCAACAAGAGCTCGCAACACGACTCAATGAGTTCACAACTCCACAAGAGCTCTATATGCTATCACAATTAAACGAATGCGCGAAATCTATGTCTTGGTGCTTAGAAATGTTGTAGGAATGCTTGGTGTACTCCTCCATGCGCCTAGGGGTCCCTTTTATAGCCCCAAGGCAGCTAGGAGCCGTTGAGAGCAATCAGGGAAGGCAATTCTTGCCTTCTGTCGTCTGGCGCACCGGACAGTCCGGTGCACACCGGACACTGTCCGGTGCCAGATTTCTTTCCTTAAATGACGAAGCCGACCGTTGGCAGACCTGGATCCATTGGCGCACCGGACATGTCCGGTGCACACCGGACAGTCCGGTGCCCCCTTCTAGCCGTTGGCTCGGCCACGTGTCCCGCGCAGATCACGCGGCCGACCGTTGGCCCGGCCGACCGTTGGCTCACCGGACAGTCTGGTGCACACCGGACAGTCCGGTGAATTATAGTCGTACGTCGTCGGTGAATTCCCGAGAGCGGCCAGTTCGCTCGAACCAGCCTGGCGCACCGAACACTGTCCGGTGCACCACCGGACAGTCCGGTGCTCCCAGACTCAGCAGATTCTTGGCTGCTTGAGCCAAGACATTTCCAATTGGATTTTTCCTGTTTCCAGCACTTAGACACAATACATTAGTCCATAAAACAATGTACTAAGTCTGAGAAACATACCTTTATCCTTGATTTGTATTTTGTCCACCTCTTTACACTTAGGCACTTGTGTTGGACACTAAATCACCAAAACACTTAGAAATGGCCCAAGGGCACATTTCCCTTTCACCATGTCGCTCACGTTCGATGACTACTATATCAAGGACTGTGGTGTCATCTCGACGCCGGAGGTGATGTAGAGGAGGACCAACAACAATGACCACTCGCCATCGTTGGGGTAGTTTTTTTGCCGGCCTGCCTTTAATTCTCTTCGCAAACACACACATGCCTTTCTGTTTAAGCAAGCGTGTATGGTGGTGCGTGTCTGATGACTGACGATGTACGAGGGAACTTCTACCGGCAGGTGTGGCACGTGCTTTTCAATGATGGGACCATGCAAATCATGGCATATATCGAAGTCTGCATGATACTGATGGTTGTAATGTAGTAGTGAAACAACTAAATTAAAATAACAAAATTTACGTATGGCCAGAATCACAAATGGATTATAAATCATTTCTTTATAACAATATAAGACACATTTTATATATAAGTTATCATGGTATTATATATTTCCGTTGCAACGCACGGGCACTCACCTAGTAAGTTATTAAATTTATAGTTTTCTAGCGACCAAGGAACTGTATCTACAAATATATTTAACTATCAACTAACAGTCTAACTTTCAGCAACCAACAATTAATGCTTAATAAAGATGGCTAAAACTGAACGGTGGATCAACAAGCTTGGATACATGTTTTGCTTTACCTACAAGCAAGGGACGACAAGGGGTAGTGACGTGTAGCTTCGTTTCCAAACACCATGATTTGCTGAATTCATTTTCCATTGGTGCACGTAGTAGAAGTATTCAGGTTGTCATCTGCTTGTTTTATAATCATAGTCCTCGTCAAATATCATCAGCAGATTCTCATATCGCTGCTAAGTTAAAAAGATGATTCAGTAAAAAAAGAGGCAAATAATTAATCAGTGTTTTCCTTGTAGGAACCAACTCTTGTGCACCCGTCACTACCTGCTGCTGACCCCTGTTGTTAACTTCTCTACCTCTCTTTTGTCTTTTCTCAGAAAGTCTTGGGTATCACATGAATTCACATTAGACTATCCGCACATCCTCTAAATTTTTCCCTCTATATCACTTTTTTGAGTCACATCATCAATAGTTTATCTCCTACTTTTTCATCTCCCGCAGTGGTTCCCCCTAAATACTCCCCATATACCCTACTGTAACTATAAAATATCATTTTCTATATCTATTTTTTATCTACTATTAATTTTTCATCTACTAACAATTATTCATTGACCCATAGAACAGTGCTAAAGGGATGAACAGTGAACCGATGAATTGAAAGGGAGAGAGAAAAAGGCCGACGCGTAAGGAGGCGTATAGGGGGCAGCGCTGCGGGCTAAGACTGTCTTCAACGCATGCCCCCACGCTCCCCCTCCCCTATTACTGTTGCAGGGGTAGGGGCAACAGTACCCCTCTATCCCGTTCATCGCGTTCCTCCTCCTCCTCCTCTCCCCTCCCGATTTCTTCTCTCTCCCGCTAAATGGATGGCGACGCTACGGCGGAGAAGTGTCTCGCTGCCGCTTCCTTCCCAGACAAGAGCGCGCGCTCGGAATACTCCGAGGAAGACGCCCGAGGCGATCCGCGGGCGACCATACCGCCGCCGGAGAAGGTACGCGTCATTCCGCCGTCGCCCGCGAATCGTCTGTCTTCGTCCGCCCGGCGAGCAGCAGTGGGCCTCGTCGACGCGACTCCACCGTCAACCTTCGCGGACCGGCGACCCGGCCGATCCGTGCGAAGACGCCGCCGCCGTTCGTCGCTGTCCGCCGGAACGTTAGGGTTGGGGTCGACGTCGAAGGGAGGTCATCCAATCGCCGACAGATCTACGCTGACCCGATCTGCGTCTTTCGAGGTACAAGGTCCAAGGTACGCTTCGTCGCATCGCCTTCGTCTACACCTCGGATTCATCCGGGTTCGTTTCTAACCGTACCTAGGGTTACCTTTAGGGTTTACTTGTACTTTACCTTGTTTCTGTGCTACGATTTATGTGTTCATCGCCTACTTTGAGTAGTTAGGGTTGCGGTTACGTCTGATATCCGATGCGACAAATGTTTAAGTAGAAGAACCAAGTTTGATATTGTGGTACACATAGATCTTAACATATCCTCAATCACCTATTGCTAACTGATCCGTGCTTATGAAGTTAAAAATGGATGCTTCGTTACTATGGTTCAAAGGAAACAACATTGGGACTTCAGTGTCATTTCCATATTCCTCATCCTCGTTTACTCATGTTTGTGTACCCACCATTTTCTCATTTGCGAATTGATTTGCAGTCATGTGGATTCAATGTTTTTTGTTCAATGTTGCTGGTACAGATATCCATGTTAATGTTCCTAGTATAAGAACTTAGTACCAGTGTCGTTCAATTCCCCAACACAACCCCTTGTTCCTTCCATATTGATTACTTCAAACTCGCGTTAGTTCCTTTGTCTAACAATTGGACATCTCACCCTTCAATTTTGAGTAGTCTTTCCTTACATGACGAACCGTTGCATGCAACTAACCCAACCTTTACTTATTATGCAGCTTCTTAAAATAATTTGATTATTTGACGTCCTCTTCAACTATTTGAGGTTCTAACTCCTTTTTCGCTATAGTACATAGTTGTTTATGAATTGCATAAGTCTGCCTCCATGTTTTCTGTCTGTGCTTTCATGTATTATGTGCAGCTGTAGCTTATTACATGCAACGAACTGACGTACCAAAGGCACGATACCTGTGTACAATTACTTAACCAGTGCATACTAAACAACCAACAATTTTTTGTTAATTGGCATCAGCACATTATGTTTCTTAAATTCAAATATTACTGTTTTATATTGCAACCCACAGATGTTTCCTAAGTGGCATGAACACTTTAATTTCACCAATTAGGAACAAGAGTGCCCCTAATTTTTTCATGTATGCACCTTGTATAGCCAATTAGGTACTGGTTGAGTATACGAATCAAGATGAGCAGTCAGGATGCCAAACTGCTGCAACACTTGGTCCTCAATCTTGCATCATTAGTGGAAACTGGTGCTTTCAATATTAGAAGCTTTCTAAAAGAGGCTTTCCGGCATTTGGGTGACGAGCATTACCTTCTCAATGCTCTACTTGCAATTCGAAAGGAGGTAGACCAGATGGAGCAGGATGCACTTGAGAGCAAAGCAAGGTCTGACCCAGAGAAGGAGAGGATGGAGGAACAAATTAGCCTTGCGGAGCCTGTGAGGCCAGTGCCTAGACAAATAACTTTCACCCCACCTTCCTCCCCAGAACTGTATGAGGCCAGTGATAATGACTCCTACGACTCGGACAGGTCCACTAGGTATAGCATTTGGAACCTGTAATTGTGGTACGTAGACTACGTTGTTAGTACTAGTAATGCATCGAAATGAAATAAGGACTTCTGTGTTATGTATGTGATGCATGGGTGACCGATGTACGAATGCTCCTACCTTATGTTTCCTTTGTATGAACCTTATGTGCAATGGTTCATCCTTATGTGTTCCTTCTCTATGAGTCTTATGAGGAATGCTTAATCATTATGTTGGTTTCGTATGAACCTTTATGTGCAATGCGTCATTGGTTTCGTATGCATTACAGTTCATACTTTACAGTACAAGTCTGTTTTATGTTGTCCAAATTAATGTATTCCTATGTTTCATTCCAGAATGGCTGACAACAACTCAAACACACCTATTCGACCTACTGGTGCCAGCCCCAATTCAGGTAACCAGTGTTTCCCCCCACCCATGTGGGATCCTCAGATGTGGCAGGGCCAAGGTTTCGACCCAACCCATCCTTCTACATTTTCTACTCCTACAAACCATATGACCAATCCTACCTGGTCCCAGGGAGCTAATGACCCATCTACATATACCTTTCGTAGTCCATGGAACCCATTTTTTGGTATGATCAATCCTGGGGGTCCTCCACAACAACCATCATTCGGTCAACACCAGTTTGCACCACCCATTCCATGTCCACAGGGTTCTACCCATGTTCCCAACCACACTGACCCAATAACTTTTGAATCCGAAGCAGAACATAGTGTCCAGGAAGTAAACAGCCCAACCAAACCTTCAGACACACCTACGACATTTAGAAGGACAAAGGAACAGAACTTCAAACCAGTTGAAGACCTGTTGCTTTGCAAAACATGGCTAGAGATTAGTAGTGACCCAGTAATTAGCACAGGCCAGAGAAAGGAGGGGTTATGGGCTAGAATTGAGAAAAGGTATAATGAACTTAGAGGTGAGTTTCCAATGAGACTGAATAGGGCCTTGAGCAGTAGGTGGGACAAAATCAGAGCTGAAACAGGCAAATTTGCTGGATTCTACGCAAGAGTCCTAAGGGAAAACCAGAGTGGGCTCACAGATAACGACAAGGTACACTTATAATAATTTGTAATACTTTATGTGTGGTCCTGGTTTTGAAAGTAGCCTAGAGGGGGGGGTGAATAGGCTACACCTGAAAATTTTCACTAAAACTTCGAAATAGTGTTAAATTAAAGTTGCACAGGTGCAAACCGGTTCAGTCGAATTTAATCACAACTGAACAAGTTTGAACCCGCTCAACTTAAATTTGATAATCTATTTAACAAGTGCAAAGTAGTGAATAATATAGCTAAAGATTTGCCCTACACAAAAACTACTTAAATGAATAATATGAGCCAACTACTGAATATAAAGCGCTTGACAAGAACACACAAGAACACGCGATATAACCCGAGGTTCGGCAACCACCACAAAGGTGTCCTACTCCTCGTTGAGGAACCCACAAAGGGCCGGGTCTTTTCCAACCCTAATCCTCCACAAGCCGACCACAAAGGTCAAGGCAATCTCTTCTCAAATCTGCTCAAGGAGCGGGTGATACAAACTTCTTGAGGTCGTCCACAAATTTGGAGACTCCCAAGCAACCTCTAACCGTCAAGGAACACGAGGTTCCAAGAGTAACAAATCCACACACGGTTAAGTTTGCAACAAGCTCAAGAACAAGAGAATGGGAGAATCGAGATGAAATTGACAGCGAGTTCGATCGAGTTCACCTCACACCAAGGGTCCTTCAAATGATTGAAGGAGATGCGATTGCGGGTGTGAAAGGTGAAATGAATGCTCTTGTTTGAAGGTTGGTCAGCCAAGAATTCGTGAGAGAGGCGAAGTAAATGAGAGAGAGAGTGTGAGGGGGTATATAAAGGATCCCCCAAAAGCTGGCAGCCGTTGGGAGAAAATGGGCAAAAACCGGTTGAACCGGTTTCAAAACCGGTTGAACCGGTTTCTACCAGGGGGATCCCGGTCCACTGGGATACTCAGCCGGACACTCGACCGGTTTCAAAACCGGCTGAGTAAGGACAAAATTCGGCTCAACCGGTTTCAGAAAAAATATCTGCTGCGACTTTTTCTGACAGCTCTGACAGTCAGAAAGGTCAGAGCAGAGGTGGCAGGTGAACAGTACCGAAACCGGTTGAACCGGTTTTGGGGGCTGAAGCCAAACTTTGAGAATTTTGAGGAGAACAAAAGGGGAGACTTTGTGGGAAGTAAAAATTGTTTTTCTCAAGGGCATTCATGATCTAGGAAAATGATCTCCAAGGAGTTTTCAAAAGATTTTGAACTTGGCTCGTTTCACAACTTACTTAACCGTCGCAGATCCCTCTTAATTGTACGGCGATTCCTATGACTCAAGAATTATAAATTTTGCACCGCTGTTGTTTCTTGGCACTTGGAGCACGCCATTTGATGTGGAATTTTAAATCCGCTGTGCTTTATACTTTTATGCTCGTAAGATCTATGCTTCTCCTGTCTGTAGAAATACTGTGTACATACTAGGAGCAAACTTGTTAGAATCTTAGTTTGTTTTGTCATTAATCACCAAAACCCTCAATTAGGGTTGATTGCACTTACAATCTCCCCCTTTTTGGTGATTGATGCCAAAACAAACTAGAATGGAAAGTAAGAATTAAAAGTTACAAGTACTTGCGATATAAAATCTTTTGTGTATGTGTAGCTCCCCCTAAATATGTGCATGAGTTTTGCGATATTAATATTGACTTGATATGTCAATTTGCAACATATTTAGAGAGAGAACAATCAACACTATACACAAAAAATGATGAGGTATGAAACATAAATGAATAAACAGAGTAAAAGCACATTCAAGCTCATTATTGCATAGCATATGATATGAAAAAAGTTCTACAGCTATTACAATAATGAGAGCTTGTCTCATCACATCATAAAGGTGTTTATGGCATTCAAGCCATGCATGCATCAAATAGTTATTACAGACCAAGTGTTCATTACAAAAATAGGGGTACTGCATAATAAACTTTCTCCCCCTTTTTGGCATAAGAACCAAAAAGAGAGAGAGAATCGCCAAACCAATGATCACCAGTGAGGAGGAGGATGATGAGGACCGAAGAAATGGTGCGCCAGGTCAGAGGCAAAGTGTTCCTCTCCAGACTGGGCCGGAGGAGGAGCACTGCCCGAAGGGTCCTAGGGCGGAGGATAAGAGGACGATTGGCCCGGATCCCCGTGATACGAGGGCGGGACAAACTGCTCTGGATCATCACAATAAGTCTCTTCTTCTTCGACGTCATCAGCTGTTGAAAAAGGTACCCCATACGCCTGCTGGTACCACTCATTGATATCTGGAGGAGGAGGGTGGAGAGGTACATCAGGAGAGCGGGGAGCGAAGGGAGTACCCAAAGCAGAAGCTTGACGACGTAGGTTGTCGTCGGTCTCCCGCTGACGTCGAGCCACCTCATGGACGTCTGCAGCAATATTTCGGCACATGGAGAAGAAAGTCGCAAGCCCGTGGGCCAAGCGGGCACCCATCCCACGACCATGACCTCGACCACGACCACGACCACGTGGTGTGGGAGATCCGCGGCCAGGGGAAGAGCGCGAGGCACCAGCAGCAGCAGCAGCACCAGCACTAGCAGACGGACCCGCAGATGCATGACCACGAGAACTGGAGGGGGCTTTCCGGAGGCGCCCAGCTGGATTGTTGGGATCAATCCAGAAAGGGGTGTATGACTGATGTCGGGTACCCTTGTCAAATCTGAACTGGGTCACGACCTCAATCATCTTCATAATGAATGGAGCATGAAGACACCCCTTCAAAGGAAAGCAGGCGGCATGAATAATTTCCTGCCATATCATGTCAAAGACATTAATCCATTCTGAGCTGTTTGGTTTCATAAAAGAGAGCAGGACCTTGCTCTCCCCAAGGATGTTCATCTGATTTCCCCCTTTTGGAATGAGGGTCATCCTGCAGAGGGAGTTGATATAACGATAATACTTATGAATGTTGGTCGACTCCCAATACTTTCCAGACTCAGACAGATGAAGATCCTTGGCTTCATCTCTTGTGGGCTGCCGGAAATCATGAATCTTGATCTTGTCTCCAGATATATCATCGTCAGAAAAGCCAAGAATGTGAGCAAATCGACGATAGCTCACCTTGTACCAACTACCTTCAATGAAGAAGTTCAGATAGGGGTAGTTGTAATGACTCTCCTCGTCAGCAAGTTTTATCCAGAGAGTGGAATAGAATTGAGCAATCACTTCATCATTCCAATCATATTGGAATGTCATGATATCCTTCATTTGTTTCCTTTCACAGGCCCTCAGTGCCTGTGACATTTCTGGATCCCCAATGGCTTCACAACCTTCCCAGTTAATATATCGTTGATGCAGGATAGGTTGATGCTTCTTGGGGAGAATGACTGAATTATAGAAATCCACATGGTGAAAAGTCCAAAAGCGATTTCCATCGATCCTGGCATCGCGAATACGCAATACAGGATTTTGGAAACGAAGATCCTGGAGAAGAGCAGAGCCTCCACTGGCAGTGAAGTCAGTGACTGGCTCATTGCCAGCACGCCGAGCCTCTGCCCGGTGGAGGACCAAACCGCGAATCACAGGAGCGTGGGCCGGGGGAAGATCAACTTCATCGTCCTTCCCACCATCATCATCACTTGCAGGCTCCCATGCCTGCGGATTCGCCGCAGGTCGAGACCGCCCGGAAGGATTCCGAGATGTCCGACCGCGAGCACTATGAGACCCGGAGGCCTCAGCACCCGGCATGACATTGCCGCTTCCGCGCCCTCGCTTGGATCGAGAGCGAGGAGGAGAATCTCCATGGATTTCCTGGTCGTCCGAGGAGTCGGATTCGACCACCGACGGGTTCCTTCTACGCACCATTCTAAGAAATAAGAAATAGAACCTATGATGAGCAAGGATCAAACACGTTTGAGTAGAAACGCATAAGATATTGATCATGCACTTCAACCGTTCGTATGAGCGGTTCAACTACAACGAATAATATCAAATCGCTAATCTCTAACAATGTTTGTGACAAAATGAAGATAATCTAAGTGTTGCATTCACTTAAACTAAAATGTACCCAACGAATGATACATGTGATAATCAAGAACGCGTAGGATCGAGTACAAGGAAATAACATAGGGCAATACCTCGATCCGAAGATTGGGTCAAGAACTCCCAACGAGATGGAGGGAGATGGTGGAAACACACCGGGAAGAACGGATCTCCAACCACTCTTCCAAACGAGTGAGGGCACGAGAGAGTGTGAAGGTGTGAGAGAGGAATGAGAAGGCGGCGGTGGCTGGAAAAATAAGAGTCTGAGAAGGGAAGATGAGAGAGGGAGAGACATAAAAGGGAGAGGAGTCGGCCGCCAGAAAATCGAAAACCGGTTCAACCGGTTCCAAAACCGGTTCAACCGGTTTCGGGTCAAACTGCGCAGTAAAAGCACGCAGAAAACAGTGTTGACTGCGCGAAAATCCTGGCAGTCTGACAGCACAGACTGCAAAACTGACAGCGCAGACTGCGCAGCTGTCAGCGCAGACTGCGCGCTGACTGACGGCACGACGGCCAAAACCGGTTCAACCGGTTTTTATACCGGTTCAACCGGTTTCAACCAGGGAGAAACCGGTTGAGTGGCCTACTCAGCCGGTTTACTCAACCAGTTTCCAGATATTGCCCGGAAGGGCTGTAATAGCACTTAGCAAATATGACATGAGATATTTTAAAGATAAAAATGATATTTCTCATTTCATATTGCTCAAACAATCAATTTTCAACCATCAAATTTGATCAAAATTTTAGTTATTAAGTCACGTTTCGAGAATCTAAGATATTTAGCTCACTCCTAAGAAAACAAAACCTAGTCTCATCAAGGGGTTTTGTGAAGATATCGGCTAGTTGATTTTCGGTGCTCACATGAAATAGTTCGATATCTCCTTTGGCTTCGTGGTCTCTCAAGAAATGGTGTCGGATGTCAATATGTTTAGTTCTAGAGTGTTGCACAGGGTTGTTTGCAAGTTTTATGGCACTCTCATTGTCACACAAAAGTGGAATTTTGTTAAACTCACAACCAAAATCTCTAAGGGTTTGCTTCATCCATAACAACTGTGCACAACATGCCCCAGCTGCTATGTATTCAGCTTCTGCAGTGGAAAGTGCAACACAATTTTGTTTCTTGGAACTCCATGACACTAAGGACCGCCCAAGGAATTGGCAAGTCCCAGTAGTGCTTTTTCGATCTACTTTGCAACCAGCATAATCTGAGTCAGAGTAGCCAAGCAAATCGAAAAGGGAGCCTTTAGGATACCATAATCCTAGGTTTTGGGTGTGGACTAAGTATCTTAGAATTCTCTTAACGGCTACAAGATGACAATCTTTAGGATTTGCTTGAAAACGTGCACACATGCAAACACTCAACATTATATCAGGTCTAGATGCACATAAGTAAAGCAGTGATCCTATCATTGATCTATATAATTTTTGATCTACAGGTTTACCTTCCTCATTTAGGTCGAGATGTCCATTTGATGACATTGGAGTCTTGGCGTGCTTTGCTTTTTCCATGCCAAACTTCTTGAGCATATCTTGAGTATATTTAGTTTGGCATAGAAATGTACCTTCCTTGAGTTGTTTGACTTGAAATCCCAGGAAGTATTTAAGCTCGCCCATCATAGACATCTCAAACCTGTTTGTCATCACTTTGCTAAACTCTTTACAAAAATTTTCATTAGTACTACCAAATATAATGTCATCAACATATATTTGGCACACAAATAATTCATTATCAACTTTTCGAGTAAATAAAGTAGAGTCAGCTTTTCCTATAGTAAACCCATTTTTAATTAAAAAATCTTTAAGACAGTCATACCAAGCTCTAGGGGTTTGTTTAAGCCCGTAGAGTGCCTTGTGAAGAAGATAAACATGATTTGGCTTCTTTGGGTCTTCAAAGCCCGGTGGTTGCTCCACATATACTCTTTCTTGTAGTGGTCCATTTAGAAAAGCGCTCTTGACATCCATTTGATATAGCTTGAAATCATGGTTAGTAGCATAGGCAATTAATATTCTAATTGATTCTAACCTTGCTACCGGCGCATATGTTTCACCAAAATCAAGTCCTTCCACTTGAGTATAGCCTTGGGCAACCAACCGTGCCTTGTTTCTTGTGACCACGCCATGTTCATCTTGCTTGTTCCTAAAGACCCATTTAGTCCCAATCACATTTTGTTTGGGTCTTTGGACTAAGGACCAGACTTCATTCCGGGTGAAGTTGTTTAACTCCTCTTGCATGGCAATTATCCAATCCGGATCACCCAATGCTTCTTCAACCTTAAGTGGCTCAAGAGAGGAAACAAACGAGTAAAATTCACAAAAATTAGCTAAACGAGATCGAGTTGTTACCCCTCTCCTGATGCTACCCAGGATGTTGTCCACTGGATGGTCCCTTTAAATTGTTTGATGGACTCTTGGATGAGGCACTGATGGATGTCTTTGTATTTGCTCCTCCTCATCAATTGCTTGATCAAGAGGCACTTCACCATCAATACTTTCATGTTCATTTTCTACCACTGTTGGCATCCTTTGATGATTTTCTTCGTGGCTTGGATGACTTGAGGTTGATGGGTTTGCTTGGGTGGACACTTTGTCACTCACCACCCTTGCACCCACATCAACTACCTCATTGGTCATCCATAAGGTTCCTTCTTCATCATCCCTTTCTTGAGGTCTCACCTCACCTATTGCAAGTTTCTTTATGGCCTCACAAGGTAGTTCTTCATTTCCTGCAGTGTCATTAGAAACATGCCCTTGCGAGCCATTAGACTCATCAAATGTCACGTCTATCGCTATTTCAACAAGACCGGTGGTATTGTTGAAAACACGATATCCATGCGCATTTGATGCATAACCAAGCAAGAAGCCCTCGTCCACTCTAGGAGCAAACTTTGAGCTCTTGACTTTCTTGTTAAGAATAAAACATTTACAACCAAATACTCTAAAATAATCAACTTTAGGTTTGTTACCAGTGAGAAGCTCATAAGCAGTCTTTTTGTAGATCTTATGAAGATAGAGACGGTTGATTGCATGACAGGCGGTGTTGACCGCCTCTGCCCAGAAGTTGTCAGGTGTCTTGTATTCATCCAACATGGTTCTTGCAGCTTCAATTAGGGTTCGGTTCTTTCTTTCCACAACACCATTTTGTTGTGGAGTGTAAGGCACCGAGAACTCATGTTTGATTCCCTCTTCTCCTAAGAATTCTTCAACACCTGTGTTCTTGAATTCCGTCCCATTATCGCTTCTCACTTTCTTGATTTTGAGCTCAAATTCATTTTGAGCTCTCCTCATGAATTTCCTCAAAATTTCTTGGGTTTCACCTTTGTCACTTAAAAAGAAAACCCAGGTGAATCGAGAAAAATCATCAACAATAACTAAACCATACTTACTACCACCAATGCTAACGTAGGCCACCGGTCCGAAGAGGTCCATGTGAAGAAGCTCCAATGGCCTCTTTGTCGTGACCACATTCTTTGATTGATGTGGAACTCCATGTTGTTTTCCTGGTTGGCATGCACCACAAACCCTATTTTTCTCAAATACAACATTTGTTAGTCCAATGATGTGATTATCCTTTTGAAGTTTGGCTAAATTCCTCAAACCGACATGGGCTAGCCGGCGATGCCAAAGCCAACCCTTGTCGGACTTTGCCACTAAACAAGTCTCAGGCGTCACTTTACTTGTTGTGAAATCAACAAGATAAAGCTTGCCCTTCAAGCGACCGGTAAAGGCAACTGAGGAGTCCTCCCTTCTAAGGATCTTCACATCCACATCCGAAAATAGGCAATTATAACCCATTCCACAAAGTTGTGAAACAGACAACAAATTATAGCTTAAAGAATCTACCAATAAAACATTTGAAAGTGATTGTTGGTCAGAGATAGGGATTTTACCAATACCAATCACCTTACTCTTGCCACTATCTCCAAACACAATTTCTTGTGCTTCTTGAGTTAGTTGCAATGTATGAAACATGTCTTTCTCCCCGGTCATGTGATTTGTACATCCACTGTCAAGCACCCAACTTGACCCACCAGAGGAGTAGACCTACAAAACAAGTTTAGGCTATGCTTTTAGGTACCCAAATTGAATTGGGTCCTACATTGTTAGTTATAGCCTTGGGTACCCACACACTTCTTTTCATGACTTTTCGTTTAGTGTAGGCACCCACATATTTCACAACCAATTTTCCTAAATCCCAAGTCAACATATAATCACAAAGATATGAGTGGGAAATGGGAGCATTAGATTTTTGTCCACTTGAGGATCCCTCTTCCTTCATCTTACTCTTTGTGGAACTCAAGTTAACCTTTACCTGAGGTGACTTGTCATTTGAGGAGTGAATCCTCCCCAAGGCATCATATAGGGTGGTTCCCTCTATGAACTTGGGGGATCTCCACCCCTTATGCACTGTGCTAGGGTTTTCCTTGGATGAGTTGAACCCAAGCCCCCTTCTTCCATTGTTGGGCTTAAGGGACTTGTACTTGGGTTCAACTTTCTTTAACCCATCATTGCTAGAGCATCTTTTCAAAATTTCTTTGACCTTCACCTGTGGGCTATTCTTCCTTGCATGGTTAGTTAGACAACAAGAAGCATGATATTTGGTACAATGTTTGCAAGAATTATCATTTGAGCTAGACTTAGATTCAAATATTAAACATGAGGCATTGATATTCTTGCAATTTTCAAGTTGCACTTGAAGTTCTTGATTTTGAACACTCAAGCTTAACATGCTTGATTCAAGTGCATTCTTTTCATTTGCAAGATTATCTATAGAGTTTTTCATGTTAATTACTTCTTTATCTTTATTTTGAATCAACTCTTGAAGCTCTAGGTTTCTTTCCTTTTCAAGGATAAGCAAGTCTTCTTGAGCATCAAGAGTTGCTTTTCTTTTATCTAGCTTTTCCATTAATTTGGTGATAACATTGTATCCATTTAACCCAAATTCTTTAATCATTTTATTTTTCATGGCAATTTGATCATCATCATCATCATTTGAAAAATCATCACTAAATAAAGTTACCTTGTCTCCCTTTGCCATGAGGCAAGTTGGAGTGTAGGAGTCGTCTTGTAGGTTGGTGAAGAGTTGCGCACTTGATGTAGATTGGATGGCCACATTTGCCACCACTTCCTCTTCCTCGGAGCTAGAACTCTCTTCATCGGAGTTCCATTCTTCACCAATATGGGCTTGACCATATTTCTTCTTCTTGAAGTATCCCTTGGTCTTGCCCCCCTTTTTGAACTTGTCCTTCTTGTATTCCTTCTTAGCTTCTTGTTCCTTCTTGTTAGGACAATCCGCTATGAAATGACCGGTTTGGCCACATTCATAGCATGCCCTCTTCTTTCCTTTCCTTTGGAACTTGTCATTTTTCCTTACAAATTTCTTGAATGTTTTGATGAACATAGCAGTGTCTTCATCACTTGAGCTATCTTCATCACTTGAGGTCTCGACCACCTTCTTTGCTTTGTGGTCTTTGTTCTTCTTGGGGTTGTCTTGTTCATTAGTGATCAATGCATGAGAGTCCCTTGACTTGATAGGGGCTTCTTCGGACTCATGTTGTTGAATCTTTGCAAATAATTGATGAGGCGTCATATCCTCATAGTCATCACGATCCCTAATCATCCTTGCAAGACTCTTATCCTTTTCTTTATAAGCTCTCATGAACAATCTTGTGACCTTGGAGTCACTCCAATCTTCACTCCCAAGAACTCTTATTTTGTTGACCAACACCATCAACCGATCAAAGAGTGATTGAAGCGACTCACCCTTTGTCCAATCATATCTTGCAAGCTCACTTTCCAAAGCTTCAACTCTATGTCTCTTAGCTTTGGGATCTCCTTCATGTGACATTTTAAGAATGTTCCAAATGTCACGGGCATCTTCTCTTCCTTGAACTTTCCTGTATTCTTCTGGACAAAGACTTCCTTTAATTATACTCACTGCTTGAGCATTGCGATGAATCTCTTGCATCATTTCTGGAGTCATCTCTTCTCCTTGGGCAGGCTTATGCATACCTACATTAACAATCTCCCAAAGACTAGGATGTACACCGATTAAATGCGACTTCATCTTATCGGCCCACTCGTCATAGTTCAACTCACTAAGAGTTGGTAACTTTCCAAGTGGGGCGGAAGAGAAGTTGGGGATAAAGTTTCTAGAGTAATCGAATTGAACTTTACTAAACTCGTTACCTTTGCTTTTAGTTGATGATTCTTCGGTGTTGAGGCTTACCTTGCTCAACACCTTTGACACCAAAAGATCCACTAGGTCATCATTGTAATCAAATTTTCCTTTACCTTTGTCTTCTTCGGCCTTTCTTCTTGATTCTTCTTCTTCGGCCTTTTTCTTAGCATCTTCCTCTTTCATCTTGAGGAACATCCTCTCGGCAATCTTCATGGCGAGGTCGAGGACCTTGGGGTCCACTTCCTCACCGGAGGATGTGACGGGAATATCCTCGAGGATAGGATCCACATGGTCCCGTTGAGTAGACATGATCGTTTCCTCACGCGGTTAAGCGTAAAATGAGGTACGAGGCTCTGATACCAATTGAAAGTAGCCTAGAGGGGGGGTGAATAGGCTACACCTGAAAATTTTCACTAAAACTTCGAAATAGTGTTAAATTAAAGTTGCACAGGTGCAAACCGGTTCAGTCGAATTTAATCACAACTGAACAAGTTTGAACCCGCTCAACTTAAATTTGATAATCTATTTAACAAGTGCGAAGTAGTGAATAATATAGCTAAAGATTTGCCCTACACAAAAACTACTTAAATGAATAATATGAGCCAACTACTGAATATAAAGCGCTTGACAAGAACACACAAGAACACGCGATATAACCCGAGGTTCGGCAACCACCACAAAGGTGTCCTACTCCTCGTTGAGGAACCCACAAAGGGCCGGGTCTTTTCCAACCCTAATCCTCCACAAGCCGACCACAAAGGTCAAGGCAATCTCTTCTCAAATCTGCTCAAGGAGCGGGTGATACAAACTTCTTGAGGTCGTCCACAAATTTGGAGACTCCCAAGCAACCTCTAACCGTCAAGGAACACGAGGTTCCAAGAGTAACAAATCCACACACGGTTAAGTTTGCAACGAGCTCAAGAACAAGAGAATGGGAGAATCGAGATGAAATTGACAGCGAGTTCGATCGAGTTCACCTCACACCAAGGGTCCTTCAAATGATTGAAGGAGATGCGATTGCGGGTGTGAAAGGTGAAATGAATGCTCTTGTTTGAAGGTTGGTCAGCCAAGAATTCGTGAGAGAGACGAAGTAAATGAGAGAGAGTGTGAGGGGGTATATAAAGGATCCCCCAAAAGCTGGCAGCCGTTGGGAGAAAATGGGCAAAAACCGGTTGAACCGGTTTCAAAACCGGTTGAACCGGTTTCTACCAGGGGGATCCCGATCCACTGGGATACTCAGCCGGACACTCGACCGGTTTCAAAACCGGCTGAGTAAGGACAAAATTCGGCTCAACCGGTTTCAGAAAAAATATCTGCTGCGACTTTTTCTGACAGCTCTGACTGTCAGAAAGGTCAGAGCAGAGGTGGCAGGTGAACAGTACCGAAACCGGTTGAACCGGTTTCAGGACCGGTTGAACCGGTTTTGGGGGCTGAAACCAAACTTTGAGAATTTTGAGGAGAACAAAAGGGGAGACTTTGTGGGAAGTAAAAATTGTTTTTCTCAAGGGCACTCATGATCTAGGAAAATGATCTCCAAGGAGTTTTCAAAAGATTTTGAACTTGGCTCGTTTCACAACTTACTTAACCGTCGCAGATCCCTCTTAATTGTACGGCGATTCCTATGACTCAAGAATTATAAATTTTGCACCGCCGTTGTTTCTTGGCACTTGGAGCACGCCATTTGATGTGGAATTTTAAATCCGCTGTGCTTTATACTTTTATGCTCGTAAGATCTATGCTTCTCCTGTCTGTAGAAATACTGTGTACATACTAGGAGCAAACTTGTTAGAATCTTAGTTTGTTTTGTCATTAATCACCAAAACCCTCAATTAGGGTTGATTGCACTTACAGGTTTATGTGAACTTATTATTATTCATGCACTGACAACTGGTTGTACATCTTCTGTAGACTTCAAAAGCAGCAACTTTGTATGCAACATCACAGAAAAAGCCATTTAATTTCATGCACTGCTGGACGCGACTGAAAGACGAACCCAAATGGGATGCCATGGTTCATGGCAGCCCATGGAGAGGCAATGCGGGGACCGAGCCTGTTCGTAGTCTAACACCAACAGGTTCTGTGAATGAAGTGGAATCTGATGACGGAGGTTCGAAAGGCAAGAGACCATTAGGACGTGACTCGACTAAAGCATCCAGGAAGAAGTCAATGTCCAGTTCATCCCAGTCTGCTGACTACCTGTCAAGACTCCATGACATTCAAATTGCAAGATTGAAGCAAAGTGAAGAAAAATCAGACCTCAAACAACACAACATTGAGTTCATGAAGGAAGTTGAACTTAAGAAGTTGGAGGTTCAGTCCAAGGAAATAGAAGTGCAGGAGAAAAAATTGATGATGGAAGATAGGAAGCAAAAGGTTGAAGAGCTCAACAAACTTTATGCCATGGATATGGATGCTTTACCAGAAGAGTTGAGAGCTGTATACATGGCGATGAGAAAAGGTTTAATTGATTTTTTCATCAACAATCCTATCTGAAGAGTACTTATTTATTTCATAAGGTGTTGCTCACCTTTGTATCGGCGTACCCAAATTCATGTGTGTTTGCACTTTATACAATTTGGACTAGTCTGAACATTTCCTTACTATATTGAGAACATGAGCATGCAATTTGAACAATGTTTATTGTAATAAAATTGATATTCATAATAACGTTGTCATACATGACTAAACGTTTGGCAACATATGCAAATTATTTGAAGCAAATGCATTACAGAGGATAGTTACCATGACTGCTGCACTGACGCCCAACATACATCACTTCCATTGCTACAACTACTTGTACTTAGTTCATAATCGAAATATAGAACATTATCGAACCACATAACATGGATGAAGACCTTCAACCCATCGAGCCTCGACGTGCCCAAAGGTGTTCTATCAGGTTGTGCTGCAAAGACAAGTATGTGGTCTGAGATGTGATGTCCTGGTCGGGGTCGTTTGGTAATTCAGAACGGATATGATTGTTTAGCCACTCGTTGCGGACCTCAGGAATATTGTTACAAACTTCGGGGGGACCTGTGGGGCCAACGAAATCCAGATTTGCTGCATCATCACCTTCGTCCTCGACAATCATGTTGTGCATAATAATACAAGCAGTCATCATGTCTGCGAGGTGATTACGATCCCAACCATAAGCAGGTCCACGTAGAACTGCCCACCTCGCCTGCAAAACCCCAAATGCTCGCTCTATGTCCTTTCGACAACTCTCCTGCTTTGTTGTGAAGTGAACCTTTTTTTCCTCAAAAGCGTGTCGAATTGCTTTTACAAAGGTAGGCCAATTGGGATATATACCATCGGCTAAGTAGTATCCGAAATTGTACGTGGTACCATTAATAGTGAAGTGCACAGGTGGCATGGATCCATTACGTAACGGATCAAACACTGGTGATTGATGAAGGATGTTGAGATCATTGTTAGTACCTGGCATTCCAAAGAAGGCATGCCAAATCCACAGGTCATATCCTGCGACTGCCTCTAGTATCATTGTTGGCCTCGAATTGCGCCCACAAAACTGTCCACGCCATGCAGTAGGACAGTTGCGCCATTCCCAATGCATACAGTCGATGGAGCCTAGCATACCCGGAAACCCCCTGTCCGCGTTAACACTAAGTATGCGAGAAATGTCGTCGTGGTTAGGGATACGGAGGTATTGTTCGCTAAAGGAAGATATGATTGCGCGACAGAAACGGATAAGGCAGTCCCTAGCCGTAGTCTGTCCAATCTGTATGTACTCATCGACGGCATCGCTTGGTAACCCGTACGCAAGGATTCGCAAAGCAGCACATACTTTTTGCAATGGACCAAGACCTGCTAAACCAGTTGCATCACATCTTACTGTGAAGTAATCGTCTTCTCGTTGAACGGCACGAAGGATACGTAGAAACAAAGGACGTTGCATCCGAAACCTAAAATCGAGAACAACGCAAAAAATAAGAATGTGAAGCTCCAAATGAAAGTCAAAATATAACTTAGGAAACGTACCGTCGACGAAATACATGGGATGGATACACTGGATTAGGTCCGAAGTAGTGGTGCTTGATGAGATTTTCTCCAGCAGCGTGATCCCTATGGATAACACGGTGAGGCAATGAGGAGCGCCTACGACGCATGCTCGTGTCTCCGATTACATGGTGCTCAACATGGTGCAAAAGCAAAAAGTTATCGATCTCATCGTCGGACTCATCGGACGATGAAGACAACACCAGGCTTCGCAATGAGTCCATCAAGAACTCAATGCAGACTACGTAGTATGTATTTTTGATGGAATGTCGGATGAAACAGAAGACACGAATGTGTAGGTGGGTGGAGCATGGCCGCAGGGGGACCTTATTTAAAGATAGCTTCGGTGTGTGAAGGAAGCCAAAGGGTCGTGGCTTGCCGGAGAAGACAGTCGTGTGCTGGAAGCCAATCGTGTCGTGTACGAGAAGAATGTTAATTCTTTTTTTAAAAATACATAAAATGGAAACGTATTTCTAATACCGTATTAATACTAATTATGGCGTTTGGTAATTAATTGTGGAACACGTGAAGCCGGTGTACTGTTCAAATAACAAATACAAATAAAATTAATATGTCATGGTACGATTGCCCTTGTACTGTGCAAATAAGAAATAAAAATTAAATTAATATTTAATGGTAATTATCCCCGTATACAGTAGATATAAGAAATAAAAATAATATTAATATTGTATGGTAGTTGAGTTAGTTGATGAAGAAAGTATATAATATTGTTGTGGTGGGGTATAGAGGATTGATATAGGGGGAACCGTTGTAGAGTGTGGAGAATAGGGGGAGAGAGAACGCTGACGTGGCACGTGAGTGGGATATAGGGGGATAAATTTAGGGGAACCGTTGAAGTCAGTCTAAGAGAGGGGGCTGCTCAGCGGAGACAGCCGCGGGCAGCCTTACACTCCAAAACATCTTTATATACACTTGCGAGAACTGGCCAGTCACCACTTCGTCCTCTGTTGGAACACAAACACATACATTTAATTTGATTCTGTCCAAGATTTTTCTTGAGCAAGCAACGGAAGCTACAAATACTTAGTTAGATCCTAATGACCGAGATGGTCAGTTCTGTGCTTGTGCAGGAGACAGTCAGCCAAATTATATCCGGTCTAGTTCGAAGGTATGAGGGCAAAGAGAACTCGACTCCAGATGACGACCTGGAGAGGCTGGAGATGGCGCATATCAAGCTGGAGGCAGTTCTCGAGGCATCCAGCAGGTGGCAGATCACTACTGGTTCACCGCTGTCGCGGTGGCGCAAGAAGCTGAAGCGGGCTGCTCGGGAGTGCGACGACACGCTGTACGAGCACAAGAAGATGATCCTCGAAGAAGAAGAGACGGAACAGGAGGTGAGGAATTCTTCCTTCCCCAGAAGACTAGCGCACGCTACCAGATCCTTCGTTTTCTCAGCCTTGGGCCGCCGCAGCAACGACGGCGAGTCCAGCTCCAGCAGGTCCGCCGCCGTCAGAAGGTTCGAGTGGTTTGCGGACAGCGCTAGCGAGTTCCTGAGATTCGTAGAGCTGGGCGGCACGCCGTCGTGCCGCCGTCACATGCCGCTCGCCTCTTTCGCCAGGCACCTCTTCGCGGGCAAGGAGCTGCAGCACAGGATCGTTCGAGGGGATGAGCATGAGCGCCGCCACTCGTCTCTGCTATGGCTGGCGCCCTTCGTTACGGAAGAGCATGGGACAGAAGCCTGCCTGGTGCTTATCAAGAAAGATAGAGGAGGAGATACACTGGGGGTGGGGGGTAGCTTCTTCTTCAGTGTGATACTGCAGCTCTCAGAAAGCACAGACATGGTTGGGACCGCGGTGGAGTGCTTGAATCTGTTCCCCGCTCACTTTCAGCCCGCGGCTGACACCATCAGGAAAGAACTCACTCAGCTGCCTACGACACAGGACTTCTCATGGGCGCCGTACGCTGGTCACTGGCACAAAAGACACTGGGACGATCTCCATAGCTTCAGCACTCGATGGTTTCGCCCAGACCCATTATGCTGCAAGCAGCAGCATGGCCAGCGTAACCGATGCACGGCGGATGCCGCTCTGGGTTCAGTTGTCGAAGTGAATTTGCAGTGCCAGATCTCACTACTGCCGTCCGAGCACAATAATGGACATCGGACGACGTCGCCGTCGCCGACGTCTGAAGGCAGAGGCAGACACCCTCTGCGCGATCGTCAGGATCTGGAAGCTGGGCTCCTCTTCAGCCCCCATGGCTCCTCGGAAAGCATGCTACCATCGGCAGATACAGCTTCTTCGACGACGGTGGCCATCCACGGGGGAGAACAGGAACGGCACACCGGCGTCACCCTGGAGCAACTGGAAGAGATCGTTCTGCCGAGGGCGGTAGATCACTTCCAGCGGAACACCGAAGCGACAGTCTACCAGACACTTTGGAAGGCCGTCCATGGCGCTGCGTACATCCACTTCGCAAAGCCGGGAACAAGAAGCGTGGAGGCGGCTCCAGGTGCTCGGAGAGCTTCGAGGGGAGCTAGCAGCTGGAGGAGGAGGAGGAAGCTGCAGGTCGTGAGACGAGAGGATCTAGAGCTGCATCGCCAGACTCGGGTGATCTCTCACGTGCTCGACTTGTGGGGCGCGCACGCACCCGTCGAGCTACGAGGCTTGGTCTTGGACTGGATTCGAAAGGAAAAGGAAAGGCAGTGCCTGAGATTCTAAGTCCTTGTACACGTGGAGAGATAAACTGAGTAGGGAGATGGGGATTGTTTTCTTGTAGGGAAACAGATCCTTATAGGTTGGATTACTACTCACGCAAAAAAAGAGAGAATATGTCAGAAAATAAAAACAAACTTTAGATGTAGAGGTGCATGTATTGTATGTATGAGTGTGTGTGTGTGTGTGTGTTTTTCAAAAAAAAAGGAAGTTACAGGCTTGCTTGTTTGAGTGTGTGTATCTTTGCCAAAGAAATAAAAATAAAAAACCACATCAAATGCTTATCATAAGTCAGCCGTCGACCTACTGCAAACTTTAATATTTGCAGCGAGACTTCTGCATTGACTTGGCTAACACTGATGCAGACAGCAGATTCACCTTGTACTGGATTCCACAGAAAATCTTGTTGAGGAAAAAGGCGTACAGTAGTAAATGAGACAGGTGGAATTTCGTGGGACTTTCAAAAGAAACACTTTGTAAAAGTTGGGTGGATGCAGTCAAAACCCAGTTGTGTTGTGCTGACGTTAAGCGTTCATTGTTTCACAGTTTTGTAGGAAATAAAATATAGATAACGAAATTTAGAGAATCGTGAGATAAAGATATAGAGTACGAAATCTTTTAAAGTGTACTGTAAAAGACTAAAAATATTTTTTTAGGTGATAAAATTTAGATGACATTGTTTGTAGACAGTCTTCCAAGAAAAACAGTGCCAAGCATCTCCATCTAATCGTTTGCTAACCGGACAGATAGTGTCAGTCAGAACTCATCTACATTTCTGATTCATTTTAACAGACTTTTTTTTTGCATCGGGCCGCCAGACAAATTGCTTAGCTTTCAGGGGGGCAAGAAAGTATCCAAGTCTTCGTCCATCTGAACCTCACTATTGCTTTAGTGATTAAAGATGGTAATGGGACCCGATCTCCGATTCTCCGTTGGGAATTCCTCTGTTAGGGGATGGAGATGAAGAAGTTTATTTCCCCATGGGAATGTAAACGGGAAAAAATCTCCCCTGACGGATTAACGGGACGGGGATGTGGAATCATTCTCCATCTCTGTTCCCCGCGGGGACCCGTTAAACTTACATGTGATGATGTTTTCATATAATAGTTAATGATAAAAATAAATAATTATCTTGTCAAGAGATCATCTGTTGTACAAATACGTTCATTTTAATGTATATATAATGATTTTTATATCTAACAATGTGTATAAGTGACAACGTTTTATATTAATAACAAATGAAGTACGATCTAATTATAATTTAAGCGGAGACGGGGATCCTCGATGGGAATAACCAGGATGGAAAAGAAATATCTCCCGCAAGCGTTCGTGAGGATCCTGCGGTAAATTTTTTTTGTCACGAAGACGGATATGAGAAGCTAAAATCCGACGGAGAATTCCTCGTTGCCATCCCTATTCGTGACTGAAGCCGACGACCCTAGCACATAACAAGAATAAGGGGAGAGAAGGTCCCCTTAAGCGAAGCCCACGGGGTTGGAAATTTTCATCAGTGAGCACACCATTAACTTTGATGTGTTATATGGTACCGTAGCATTGCACTTCATGATCAACGTCTTTGTGTCAATTCAATATGATATATGGCAACCCTAAGCGATCTCTCATGTAAATTATTCCCTTGTACATACATATATGGCAACCCTAAGAGATCTCGTCTTTGTGTCAATTCAATATGATATCAAAACCAAGAATTTTTTTCTAATTCCCCACCATGTATCCTTTTTCGTCCTTCTCTTCCTCCTCCCACGTCGGACGCCACTTCTTCTACCACCATGGCTCCGATCTTCATATACTAAGTCGTCACAATTTGACTAACTAAATCCATTTTCCTCCTATGAGGTGCTTATCTACTTCTTTATCTATGGAGCTCGAAGCTTCTAGTATACCTTCATGGATCCAATGCCACCCCTAAGAAAAAGATCGTCGCATCAACGGTCGCGAGTGCAACTGAAGTTCCTAATCTGGTGTAGGCTAGCCGGTACTATCAAGATCAACAACTATTTAGTGACCTTATCTCATTGATGATCGAGAAAGTCCATCAAGACGTCATTAGTGCCATCTCTTCCGAAGAGGTCCGAGACTTCCTCCGAAAGAAATTTCTCATCCACAAAGGCACGAACGACGCAAATCTAGGTGGACCTTAATACATCAAAGAAATATAATCAATCAGTCGACAACTTTTTCTGCAAGATCACAGGGTTCGCCATTGATCTCACTACCACTGACACCCCTCTATGGCGATAAGGAGTTATCTTTCTACTAGCGGCGCTCAGTAGACTAAACCCCATTCATCACCTCCATGACAACCAAGATCGAGTCTCTCTCTCTCTCTCTCTCTCTCTCTCTCTCTCTCTCTCTCTCTCTCTCTCTCTCTCTCTCTCTCTCGACGATGTGTTTACACACCTGGTTGCATTTAAGTCAACTCAAATATGTGGTCAAATTGTAGCTCCATCATAGTGCCTCTGCCAACTACATGGGTCGTGGGGCCCCTCCTGTGGTCGTGGCTGTGGTGACTATAGCTGCAGTGGTTGCACTCGTGGTGGCGCTCCCTCCGATGGTGATCGTTGTGGCAATAGCTCTCATCCTCATTGGTAGATCTACAACAAGCTTGGTCACACTGCCATCAAGTGTTGCGCGCTCCTACAAGATCAACCCCAACTAGTACAATGGTATTGGTGCCACAGATCACATCACAAGCGACCTTGATCACCTAGCTATGCGGGATCAGTATCATGGTGGTACGCAATGCAAGTGGCAACAGAGCATGTTTGCAAATTAAACACATTGGTTCTTGTTCTATCAATAACACTCTTAACAATGTTCTTCATGTTCTCAAAATTTCTAAACACCTTTCAGTCCATAAATTCTATCATGATAACAATGCCTTTTTTGAAATTCATCCTTGGTATTACCTCATTAAAGGTCAAGCGACCAAAAATCTACCCATGGCAGGAAAATGTGAAGCTAGCCTTTATCCCCTTAAGCCATCCAATAGCGAGTTCATCAAGGAGACACATGTGAGCTATTTTGCATGTCCGGATCAATGACAAATTCGGTTCATTAATACATCTCCTCAAGTAGTTCGGTCCCTATATGTATTCATAATATTCTGTCTCAAGGAATCTACTATTTTTAGTTTGTAATGCATGTTAGTTAACAAACAATCATTAAGTATCCTGCCATAACTCATATTATAGATCCACAACACCACTCGAACTTATTTATTCTGATATTTAAGGTCGTGTCCCCATTTTTGCTAGTGTTTTCAAATACTATATATGTTTCATTGGTAATTTTAGCAAAACCACATGGGTCTATCTCATAAATGATATGACTGACATTCACAATATTTTCTTAACTTTTCAAGCTCATATCTAATGCATAATTGACATCAAGATTAAATATGGGTCTTATAAACGAAGTCTTTTTTACCTTTATATTTTCATCTTTATTATGTGTTTTCTTTCTATTCTTTCTAACACTAAATTCTCTTAGAAACGATTTTAAAGATTTTTTATCTTTATTAGATGTTTTCTCCCTTTAAAGTATTTTCATCTTTACTAAATGTTTTCTGTATTTTCACCTTTTGTTATCTTTCTGACATAGCTCTCTTAGAAACGACTTCAGAACTTTTTTATCTTTATTAGATGTTTTCTCCTCTCCCTAAATGATTTCGGAGGATCATTTGTTGAAGGTCTTCGGAATCTTTTTCGCACTTTCTAACTTTTTTACCTTTACTTTGTGTTTTTTGTTTTCTTTCTAATGCTGAACTCACTTAGAAACGAATGCGCAGCTTTATTATGTTTTGATCCTACTTGTATGAAGTTGTATGAAGATCTACGGGATCTTTTTCGCACTTTCTGGATCCTTTTCGCACTCGATAGTGCGACCACACAGTTACATTTACAAGTTTTTTGAAGACCAAAAATAGTTTAAACATGTTAAAAAAATACATGTTTGAACAAACAGTCAAACACAAACTACATCAACGCGAAATAGATTGAAATAGATTGAGTATATGATTTAGATTGCGACTGTACGAACGCAACAAAAACAGAACAATTCTCAACATATACAAACGGAATATATACACGAGTAAAAAACATGTGGATACACGATCACACCACCACGTAAAACCCAAAACGTACCACGTCGAACACAACCAGCACGTTTATTCCAGCTGCTACTCCACAGCCCAACCCACATCATCCACGTGTACAAAAACCTGACACAGTAATCAGGGAGCAGCCATGCTCTCCTCTTGCGTATCACTTCAGATGGCATTCGTGTTCAGCTTCGCGCCGCCGATCTCCTTCCCGCGGATCACGGGCGCCTCCGCCGCATACCCTTCCTTCACGTCTTCCCCTGCAACCCACAGAGCTCGTCTCGCGTCAACTTTGCTAATGCGATTTCCATCTTGCTAATGTTCCAACATACCTGCGGCTGTGGTTGGCTGTACGGTCTCGGAGACCCGGTTCCCGCCGGTGAGCGACTGTCAGGATATCAGCCAGGAAGATGCAAGACAAGGACAGTTTACAACACCATGGCAGCAACGTGTGTTTTCCAAGCTGTTGGGTCTTCAATACAAGGTGGTGTATCGGAAGGGGTCTGACAATACAGCTGCAGATGCGTTGTCTCGACGACCGACGTCTGAACTCTTTAGTATTTCTTCAGTTACTCCTGACTGGTTGCTGCAAGTCTTGGACAGTTATAGCAGAGATGAACAAGCTCAGAAGCTATTAACTGCTTTGGCAGTAAGTCCAGACACTTCAGGACATTATACATTGAAGACAGGACTTATTCGGTACAAGGGAAGAGTATGGATTGGTAATGATACAAGACTCCAGCTTCAGATTATGTCAGCCATGCACGACAGTCCAATAGGAGGCCATTCTGGATTTCCTGTGACATATCGCCGGATCAAACAACTCTTTTATTGGTCATCAATGAAGAATTCAATAAAGGATTATGTGGCTTCTTGCTCTATTTGCCAGCAATCTAAGTCTGATCGCAGTAAATATCCGGGTCTGTTACAACCATTGCCGGTACCAGACCAAGCTTGGGATGTGATAAGTATGGACTTTGTTGAAGGTCTTCCACGATCTGCAAATGCAAACACCATTCTGGTTGTAGTGGACACCTTTTCTAAATATGCTCATTTTATACCTTTGCTACATCCTTATTCAGCATTGAAAGTGGCTCAACTATTTCTTGATTCGGTCTATAAGCTCCATGGCCTTCCTCTTGCCATTGTGTCCGATCGTGATCGCATATTTACCAGTCGGTTGTGGCATGAGCTGTTCAGATTGGCTGGTACATCATTGAAGATGAGTTCCTCGTATCATCCACAGACCGACGGGCAAACTGAGCGGGTCAACCAGTGTTTGGAAACTTTTTTACGCAGCTTCGTTCACGCTTGCCCATCCAAGTGGTCGTCATGGTTATCAGTGGCAGAATACTGGTATAACACCAGTTTCCATTCTTCCCTTGGGCGATCTCCATTTGAGGTGTTGTATGGACGTTCCCCTAGGAATCTAGGCCTGGACATATCAGATGCATCAACCCAGTTGGATCTTCAGACTTGGTTGCAACAACGAGAGCTGATGGTCAAGCTGATCCGGCAGAATTTGTTGAGGGCTCAACAACGGATGAAAGCGCAGGCCGACAAAGGACGTACAGAAAGAGAATTCAAAGAAGGTGACATGGTATATCTCAAGCTACAACCCTATGTGCAGTCATCTGTGGCTCGTCGTGCCAATCACAAGCTCAGTTTCAAGTTCTTCGGACCATACATGGTGCTTCAGCGTGTTGGCAAAGTAGCTTATAAGCTACAGTTACCATCTACTTCAACTATTCACCCAGTGGTTCATGTCTCCCAACTAAAGCGCTCTGTGGGTGATCGACCGGTCGGTGTAGTCTTACCAAATGATTTGGAACATCTTCAAGTGCCATTGCAGGCAATTGATCGCAGGGTGGTGGTCAGGGGAGGTAAATCTGTTCCACAGGTGCTGATCCAATGGTCCAACAGTGATGCAACATTAGCCACATGGGAGGATGAAGAGGATTTACGGGACCGATTTCCAGATGCAGCCGCTTGGGGACAAGCGGCAATTCAAGGGGAGGACAATGTCAGGATATCAGCCAGGAAGATGCAAGACAAGGACAGTGAAGGCCTGAGTCAAGAAGAAGACGCCGTTCGAAGGATGGGCCGGCGTGATAGGAGGCCGAATCAGCGTGTGTCTGGAGCTGAGTGGGTCCAATAAGAAATAGCAGTGGGCTCTGGCCGTGGGCCGTATTGTAATAGAGACATAAATACTGGTGTTGTTGACAGAGAAGGGGAGAAGAAATTACCAGAATCATAATTCCCCAATTCTTGTTCCTCTGTTCTTCTTCCTCCGCTTCCTTCTTCCTGTCCGACAGTGGTCACCGGACGTCCAGTTCGCTGACAGCGACGCGACGGCCTGGCCGAGCGCCGGCACGCGCTGCGCTACCGTGCCCCCAGCATCGTCCTTGCGCCGCTGCACGGCGCCGGAGATCGCCTCGCTCAGCGCGCGGTCCTCGTCGCCCGGCCGGAGCTTCTCGGCGATGTACCCCGTGACGGTGACCCCCTTGTCCTGCTCGCCGGCGTCGAGGGTGGCCGTGGCGGCGGCACCCGTGTCCCGCTGCGCGCCGACCCCGGGCGTCGCCGTGCCGGCCGACTGCGTGGCCTGCTGGACCTTGCCCGCCATGGCTGTGCCGACGCCGGCGACCTTCTCGTACACTGTGCTCGCCAGCTGCTTGCCGTACTCCGTGGTGCCGGCAGCCGCGGACCTGATCTTGTCCGTATAGCCCGACCTCGACTCGGTGGTGTTGGCCTCCTCCACAGTGGCTGGGGCGTCCTTCCACTCCTCAGCGCCGGTGTCCGACACCGGCATTGCGTCGCTGTGTGCGCCTTCCGCCTTCGCCGAGCCCTCCTGCGGACAGAGGCTGGGCGGCGCGACGGTGGTGCCGACGCCGGCGACCTTGTCGTACACGGCGGACGCCAGCTGCTTGCCGTACCCAGTGGTGCCCGCGGCCGCCGACTTGATGTTGTCCGTGTACCCCGCGCCTCTCGCCGCGTCCGTGCGGGTGTTCGACGCCGGCACCGCCTCTGTGCGTTCGTCGTCGCGCTTCCCCACGCCCACAGCGGTGCCGGTGCCGGCGCCGGCGACCTTCTCGTACACCGTGCTCGCTAGCTTCCTGCCGTACTCCGTGGTGCCGGCAGCCGCGTTCTTGAGCCTGTCCGTGTAGCTAGCACCACCGGCCGCGCCGCCCACCGTATCCGCGGCATTGCCTTCCCACTCCTCTGCTTTAGCGCCCTCCTTGGCCGCGCCCACGTGCGCCGGGCCGTCGGACAAGCTCATGGTCTCAAACTGCTGCACCACGGGCGTCGTGCCTATGTCCTCACCCTCTGCGAATTAACACATCGACGAGAAGGAAACGTGTCACGCGCGTGCGGAGTACGAGCACAGTGCCAACCACAAGATCGATCAGAGAGTGCCGGAAAGACACGATCGAGTGGTGGCGTTCGACGGCGTGTGCCATACCTCGTGCGGCGGGCGTCTTGGAGCGCGGCGCGGCCGGATCCTCGACGACGGGGCCGCCGACGTCACCGAGCCGCACCCTAGGTGCGGCGCCGTCGTCCTCCACCTCCCGCATGGCCGGCGTCCACGCCGGTTGATCGTACTCGGCGACGAGGTCCTGCACGGCCGGCGCCCTCGCCGGCTCGTACACTGCAAACGGGTTGCGCAGACACGTAAGTGCACGAGTCTTGGAACACACACGTGTGGCGCCGGCGATCAGATGGGACTGGGAGGAGCACTTACTTGGCGCGCCGTGCACATCGGGGTCGGGGTCGGACTCCATGACGACGGGCTTGTCCTCGATGTCCTCCATGTAGCCATCCTTCTCCAGCGCGGCCTCCCTCTCCACCGCGTCCTCCTCCCCCTCCCCGCTGCTGTCGCTGCCGGCATATGCGTCTTCCTCTCCCATGCGCTCTTCGCCGCCGTGCTCACCGTCGTGGCCGTGGCCGTGGCCAGCGAGGGTGCTCTTGATCTTCTTCACCTTATCCTTAACCTTCTTCAGGACCGGCTTGTGCTGCTTCTCGTCGCGGTGCAGCTGGACCTGGCCCCCGGCTCTCTCGTCCTCCGCTGCACCCGCGGGCGCGAATAATTAAGGTAAGACAGAGCGCGTAGTACGTAGTGGAGACTAGCGATCGGCTCCGTGGCCGGCGGGGTCGTAGCTTTACTCACCTTCGCCGACGCCGATGTTCCGGAGGCCGACGTCCTCGGGGACGTGCTTGCGCGTGAACATGGCCGGAGCGTCCATCACCGTCCACGTCGCGACCTTTGGTGCCGCCGCGATCGAAGATGACAGACACGCTGTGTTTGGGATCGTGGTCTGTCGTCCTGAACCTCTGGCTGCTTATAGCGAGCTTGACTGGCAATGGCGAGAGTTGGTTGTTTCGGGGGTGAGGAGGCTCGACGACGAGGAGGATATAATAGGAGCGGGCCAGGGAGACCAGGGCCACCTCGACGCACACGTGGTTATGGACGAGACGGCGAGCGGACGCGTGGCGGGTGCAGGAACTTCCGTGCGCCCGTATCGTGCAGTCGTGCTTCGGTTGGGCAGGGAGAAGCCACTGGAAGGCTTGCCTATAAAATGAACGATGATCACGCTTGATCATGAGATCTCGTGGCCGGTCAGGTGGCGGGGTTTGGAGTTGGACGCGCGGGGCATGCAACCCCGCCGTGCCGCGTCGATCCTTTGCCTGCTCCTGCTTGTCGGTGTAGGGTGTTGCTCTGTTTGGGTGAGGCCGGTTCGCAGGTGCCACCGGGCCCTGATTTCTTATGCTGTGGGACTCTGGCTGGCGGGTTTGGACCTGGGCTAATTCGTTCTCTGCTATCATGTCGCTGGACTCTTTCTGCTATGGGCTGTGGACCTGTGCGGCTGGGCGTGACCTGTTTCACTTCGTTGGACTCTTTCTCTGATGGGAAGGCCTGTGCGCGACCTGCTTCATGCGGAATTCTTTCTTTTTAATGACACGTATGGAGATTTATTTGAGTAAACCTAATGATGGATTATATGGACAAATACTAAATATACCTCTAAGTGGTATCATGTTTCTATATATATAGAACATGTACCACTTATATGTAATGGTGAAAAATAAGATTAGAGGTCCAACCCTACATATTGTGTCTTGTGTGCTTTATCTGTCGTGGTTCTGTGAAGGGAGACGGGTCTGTTGGAACTTGCTCTCCTGGGCAAGTTGATCCAACGGGAAAGTGAAAGGAGTGTTTGCAAAGTTTAATGCGGGGTGGCAATAGCTCTGTTAATCTGGCCTCTCAAGGGCGCTGTACGAGGGTATTTATAGGCACTCGAGTGACTACCCGTCCCTTGCTAAAGACGTTTATACCCTTGAGTACCCGGTATATCCCCAGAATATTCTCACGAGAGAAGGTTACAGATTGTCATTACAGAAAAGGGCTATTACAGACGCGGCCCATAATAGTTTATCCGCGCAGGGCCCGTTATAGTGGGTCGAATCCCGCCTGGGCCTCCTGGCGCAGTGAGGAAGTGGGAGTTGTAGGCTTCGACGGAGCCCTCGTATTGCAACGGAGAGGACGAAGGGGGAACGCGCCGGTCTTCATCCAATCGGCGCCTTTGGCTTGTTCGGTCGTGCTCTGTGGATGTGGTCTTCGTCGATGTAGGGAGGCGACGAAGGCATCGAGCGAAGGGTAGCGTGTTCGCCTTCGCCCCAACATTTGCCCTCCGAGGGACCAGTTCGACTAAGTCATCTGGTGTTGAAGACCAATTCGCTAGATGGTGGAGACGCTGCCCTTGCTCGAAGTGGTCCCGCGGGGGTTTTTGAAATGTGACCGTTGATGGACGTGTTACTGTTGGACTACGTGTTTCCTGAAGTGTCACGTCCTGTCTATAAAAGGGCGGGCGCGGCCGGGACTATTTCTTACCCTTGCGTGCACCGTGAAAACCCTAACTTTTTCAAATTGCTCGCATTTTCTCCTTGCTCTTCCGCTCCGGAAATCTGGCCCACGTCAAGCAGACCGCACGCCGCCGCCGACGGTACGTAGCAATGTCTTCTTCCTCATCTGCTGCGAGTGCGTTGTCGGCCGATCCGTCGTCCAAGGATACCCTGAGTGATTTGGTGGCGACGGAGTTGCAGCCGGGCCACACCATGGAGTTCGACACTTCTAGGATCTCCTCGGTTCGTGCAGCTTGGATACTTTGGTGGCAGTGTCGGGCGGGTTCCAAGCGCCGAGGAGATCCCTGAGCCTGAAGGCGAATTGGTTGTGTTTGAGACATTTTTCATTGCCGGCCTTCGTCTCCCGGCGCATCGTTTCGTTGCGGAGGTTCGACGTGTAGGTCCACCAGTTGACACTGTCGGTGTTTTGGGTCCGACCGCACACCCGGGGTTGCCCCTCAAGGTGTTTTAGGAGTAGGACGATGTCGACAACTGTAGCAAAATGGTTCGTGCAGATCGCACGAGGGACAGTGGACAAGGTTTACAGGTTCGGGCCGCTCAGAGATGCGTAACACCCTACGTCCTGGCAAGTATGCTTGATGGATGTGGTTGCAAGAGGGCTCTCTGGATTGAGAATACAGAGAGTCGGCGTGGGTGGCTAAGCAAAGTGTCGATCGTTCTGAAGGGGTGCCCCCTAGGCCTTATATACTCGACCGTGGGGCAGTACACGTGGATAAGATAGGAACAAGTAGCTAAAAGATAGTGAACCTCTTGAGATTATCCCTACGTAACCTTCGCCGACTTATCCTCGCGTGGCTTCGTTGCATGGAGGCTCCAGCGCGGGAAAGTCGGATCTCTGTTGCGGTCACTCGCTCGATGCCCCGGGCCGTCCGGGCTTGTACCAATCCGGCTTCATGTCATTCCGCTTCGCTGGTTGTTTTTCCCCAGGCCCACGAAAGAACGACCTTACGATTTATTGGGCCCTTGGGCCTTTCGTGAGGTCCTTTACTCTTTTAGTGGACCCAGGGGATATCTATCCCCCACAAGCCCCCGATCTTTGGGTTAATTTAGAGGTAATCAACCCGAAGATCCCAGGTCCAGCTTGCAGGTAATATGAAGAAAGATGGCTTCCTGTTGTCTTCTCCTGCTCTGATCATTCGTTGACCAAAGCCTAGTTTCGTGTCTGTGCCTTAGAGGTCGGCATTCCAATTTGTAGGATTCTGAACTTCATTGGGTGCACCAGAGGTGCACCCAATGGGTGTAGCCCCCGAGCTTCGAGTAGATTTTAGAAAATAATCTACTCGAAGGTCTTCAGTAGGGATTATTTCCATTTGTGTTCCTTCATTTTGGTTGAGGGTTGGCTTCTTTAATCTAGTCCCACGCTTTAGAAATCGGCTCTATCTCGGCTTGGAATGATAATCCATGGGGTGCACCGGAGGTGCACCCAATGGGTGTAGCCCCCGACCTTCAAGTGGATTTTTGAGGATAATTCACTCGGAGGTCTTCTTTTTATGTCCTTTTGCTGAAGATTATCCTTTCTGCCTCTAAAAAATTTGGCATGATGTCATCCGTGCTATGTCATCAATATTATGCTTCAGAGGTCAACATGTATTTTGTCTTTTGCAGCCTAGTTTGCAATCCATCCGTATCTTGCTAGGTAGTGTAATTTATTTGCTCTGTGACCGATTGGACATTTGATGGACGTTCTCTGTCTAGTCTTCAAGTCGTGTCTGTCGACCATATTTTGCACTCTACTGGCTATATTTGGCTTCCCTCTAACTCTCGTTGATATCTCATTTTTGTCTTGAGGCATTCACTGCGTGCCCTGCACAGATGTGACCATTTTGAAAAATATACTGATAATTCCTGGGCGTCCCCCCCCAATGGGTGTGGGCAAGGGACGGCTTGGTACGCTGAGTGTTTTAGCCGGCTGCTTCTGAGTAGTAATGTGATGGGACGGCGAGTGTAATCATATCCTTTGCGCTGTTGACTGGAGTCCCAATGGGTGTAGTGTTGCATGAAACGGCGTCAGCCGCCTGACGTGTCTCCAGACGGGTGGAAGTGCTTATTGAATGCTTTGCGACTGTTCAGTGACCGCGGTTGGAGGTGAGCGGTTGCCTTTCCCTTCTATAAATAACGCTGTTGCCCCTCTGGTTTTTTCACATCTCTTCGCTGTTCTTTACTGCTTCCTTCTCTTCTCTCCCGTCTGCTTCCGCCATGGGCAAGAGCAACAAGCGCAAGCGCGAACCGACTCCTCCATCGGAGGATTTCGGTGACTCGGAATACTCGGAGGAGGAGTTCTCCTCCGAGTCCGAGGGATCTCCGGCTCCCGTCTCTCCCCCAGCGTCGTCCGATGACTCGGACGACTCCCAGGGGATAGCCGCGGAAGTCTGGACATACATCCGGGCCGTCGAGCGCTCCGGGCTCGAGGGCTCGGATGAGTCGGAGTACTCCTCGGATGAGGAGGACTCGGACGGCGGCGGCGAGGACGAGGACGATGACGACGACGACGGCGACGGCGACGACGGTGGCGACGGCGACGGCAGCGGCAGCGGCAGGGGCAGCGGCGACGGCGGCAGGGACGGTGACGGCGGCGGCAGCAGGGGCAGCACCAAAGGCGGCAGCAGCAAGGGCAGCACCAAGGGCGGCGGCGGCGGCAGGGGCAGGGCCAGTGGCTAGACGCCACTGGTCTTCTTAGATATTAGTATAGTATAGTATAGTTAGAATAATGTAGTAGTAATGTAGAGTAGTATAGCGTAGTGTAGTAGTAGTAATGTAATGTAGTAACAGTAGGGGAGTATCAACTCGCGAAGAGTTGATTTGTAAGTTTATTAACTTCCCTTTGAATGAAAGAATGACATTTGGCTTCTCCTTTGACGACTTCCCTGTTTACTTGTGAGTGTAATTCCTTTGAAAGAGTGAGCAAAATACTCGAGCATTGAACTGATGTTTTCTGAAATGGTTGCCGAGTAACTTTGTAGGTGGTGTCGGCGCTTGTAGAAGTAACTGCCGAGTAACTGGATATGATATCAACGTTTTAGAAACAACACCGAGTGACTGAATATGATATCAACGTTTTAGAAGCAACGCCGAGTGACTGAATATGATATCAACGTTTTAGAAGCAACGCCGAGTGACTGGAGGTCGGCTTCGGCATTTTAGAAGTAATGCCAAGCAACTGAACATGAAAACAGCGTTTTAGAAGCAACACCGAGTGACGGGAGGTCGATGTCGGCCTTTTAGAAGTAATGCCGAGCGACTGAATACGAAATCAGCGTTTTAGAAGCAACGCCGAGTGATTGGAGGTCGACGTCGGCATTTTAGAAGTAATGTCGAGCGACTGAATACAAAATCAACGTTTTAGAAGCAACGCCGAGTGACGGCAGGCCGACGTCGGCATTTTAGAAGTAATGCCGAGCGACTGAGCACGAAATCAGCGTTTTAGAAGCAACGCCGAGTGATTGGAGGTCGACGTCGGCATTTTAGAAGTAATGCCGAGCGACTGAATACGAAATCAGCGTTTTAGAAGCAACGCCGAGTGACGGCAGGCCGCCCGAGCCGCTTTGAGGATGGTGGCTGAGTGATGAGGTGGCGCGTTGGTGTTCTGGGGATAACTGCCGGGTGACCACGTGGCACGCTGGTTTTGGAAATAACCGCCGGGTGATGACTGGGCACTTTTTGAAACGGTATCTGGCTCGAGAATATCCCATAAGAGCTGCGCTTTTAGCCGCCTTTGCTTTCCGTGCCCTAGTTCTTGCATTCCCGCTTCCGAATCCTCTCTGCCGCTCGCCTCCAATCTGCTCGCTGGTAGAATCGAGATGGCGCCCAAGAGGAAGATCGCGAGCTCGTCCGCTGTGGTGATTCCTCCAATCGATCCCAACAGCCAGTTGCCTTTTGCAGGTAACCACATGTCCATCATTTCCGAAGCTGAACTCCTCCACCTCGTGTCCATCGGGGTTCTTCCTCCGCGGGAACTCTGTTCTTGGCGGATTTGCCACAGGACTACTGTCCCGATAGAGGATACCCACGAGTCTGTAGTTTACGCTCCTTTTCTTCTCCGCGGCCTTGGCCTTCCCATCTCTCCCTTTTTCCGTGGTCTCCTTGATTTCTACCACATTAACCTGACCCATCTGAACCCTAACTCAATTCTGCAAATCTCCATCTTCGTTCACTTATGCGAAGCCTTTCTTGGCGTGCTGCCGCATTTCGGCTTATGGAAATACCTGTATCATTGTCGCCCTGGGATGGCCGAGGGACAACATCAGTTGGTCGGGGGTGCCAGTTTGGAGATGCGCCGGGGACGGAAGACTGAATATCTTGAGATTCCCCTTAAAGACAGTATTAAGGGATGGCGTCTAGAGTGGTTCATAGTTGATAATTATGGAAATTCTCTCCCCCCCCCCCCGGTCGGGAAGACAGCCAGATGTTCGCACCCCAAGCTGGACCGAGTCTCCCACAGATGAGGAGGTAGCTGAAGCGGGTGTGTTGCTAGCTGAAGTTGGACTGCTAAAAGAGAGAGGTCTAACTGCTGAAGCTGTGGTTGCTGACTTTGTTTTCAAGAACATTCAGCCACTGAAAGATAGGGTCCACCCAGCTTATCTGTATCGAGGGCTAGCCGACTCAACTCGGGTTACCAACAGAAAAATCCCTTCTGCAGACTTGGTGAGCCGACTGGAAATGATTCTCAAGGGCAAGGTGTCCAATGTTGGTGCTCCGGTGGTGTACTCGGCCTGGAACTTGCCTCCTGCCAAAGCCTTCACCCTTTTCGTGTCAAATCCACCTGCGACTGATGGCAATTTGGGCCTTAGAGCGCGACCCTCTGCTGAAGAAGTCAATGCTTTGGTTGCTTCGCTTGGGGAGATTCCTGATGACGAACAGCAAGTCTATTTCGAGGTGCCCCTGAACCCTAGTGATGCAGATATAAATGCCATGCTTGATCTGCTAACTGAGGATTCTTCCGACGTTGCTCCTGCTGGTACATTAGCAGTAGTGCCCCTCCCAGAGGTTGATACAACTTCGGATGTTCAGAAACTTGTCAGTACTCGCCCGAGGCGCCCTAGCTGAACCAATCAGCCTGAGCCTTTCGCTGATCAGCAAAAGAAGAAAAGAAGACGTATCCGGCGAGTATCCAGTTTTGATGAAGACGCTGGTACTTCAGTTCTTGCTGCTGAAGAAACGCCTGCGACTGGACTTACTAGCAATGACCCCAATGGGTGTACCCAAACTGCTACCGATCCTAATGTGGGTGCTCCACCTGTTGCTGATCCCAATGGGTGTGCTGCTTGTGTTGTCGGTGTGGATGATGAGGGGGAGGAGAATGAGGTTCCCTTAACTCGAAAGAACAGTCGGCAATTCATTGCCAGTGGTGAGAGTAGTGGAGTTCCCTCTCCTGCTTTGTCTGCCCTCATTGGCCTACAAGAACTGTCTCTGGCCAACTTCGATCAAACTCTTGAGGATATGGTTCCAGAGGACTTGTTATCGGAGCCAGTGGATGATGGCGCAATGAAGGCTTGTGCTGACGTGCCCGATGCTGGGTTGGGGTCATCCTGTGCCTCGTCGACCTTAGAGCGCGATCTTGAGAGCCGGGAGACTAACTTGAATCGTCCTGGTCCTATGGAGGTAGATGAGGGCCCATCAACCTTAGAAGTGGTTACTGCAGAGAGCTTGGACCTTGAGAGTGGTGCTGTCACATGCCCAGCCCCCGAGGGTGTCGCCGGGGATGACTTAGCTCGGGTGGAGAGTGTAAGCCACTGCCCAGCCCCCGAGGGTACTGCCGGGGATGACCCGGCTCAAATGGGCAGTGCCAACTATAGCCCAGCCCCCGAGGATGCCCGAGCAGGGTCTCCTTCCTGTACCTCCATGGACGTTCACGCGGGATCTCCTCCACATTCTGGCTGTATGGTGGTAGCCCGAAATTTGGATCAGGGAATCGCTTTAGAGGGCAGCATCCCTGCTGACCGAGTGTTGGGCTCTGTTGAAGGTACTGAGTTGATCTCTGCTGATTCGTTGCAAACTGCTCCGGGTGGTGGCTTTACATCTGCTTATCAACTGATTTCTCCTGATTTGGGGATCCCTTCGTTCTTCTCCAATCTCCAGGTACTGTGATGTATTTTAATTTGACTTTTATATTGCCTGAACTGCTGTCGTTACACTCGCCTGTTTTCCTCATCAGGCTTTGGTGGATGGGATGGCCAGTCAGCTGAGGCTTCAGGGCGCTTCCACCCCGGAGGTAGCTTCATCTCTTGCACATTGGAACCCAGCGTCGCTTCAACGTCGCGTCTTTGAATTGGAGGCAACCAATGCTGGTTAGTGCTTCTTTGCTTCTCCCTGCCTTCGCTGTGGGCTGCCTTACCTTCTGACCCCATTTTGTTTGATTATCTCCTGCTAGGTATGACTCAGCAGATTTCCACTCTTGAAGAAAAACATTCTCGAGATCAGGCTGAATTGGCCCAGCGATGCACTGATTTTGAGGAAAAGTACTCTCAAAGTCAGATTGAGCTGAGTCAGGTCTCCGCTGCCTTAGATGATGCCAATGCACTGAGTTCTTCTCTTCATGCTCAGCTCGACTCTGAAAAGGTGATATACAAAACTGTGCTTTGCCTTGCTGTGCTCCTATTACTTGCTTGGTTTTTTTGAAGGAATTGACTTGTGCTTGCAGGAAGAAAAGCGTATCCTTGCTGCTTCTCGTGACAATCTTGACAGGTTGTATCGAGATTCTAGCAATTCGCTGACTATTTTGGAAAGAAGTCATCGCTTCACCATGGAAGAATTAGACCTCCAACGTCGTAAACTGCAAGAATCCATGGATGAGGTAACCTGGCTCAAACAGTTGATATCAGCAAAGGATGCTACTATCAAAGAGCTCCGAGCTTCCAAAAAATCCGTCGCCCAGGAGTTAGAGATTGCTCAACTGGCTGCTAAGGCTGCTGAAGGAACTTCTGTTATTCTCAAGGCCCAGCGTGACAAAGCCCTGGACAAGGCTATTCGGGCGGGACGGATCTTGATGAGGAGGCCCGGCGTGGTTGTTCCCGAAGACATAAGGGCTGACGTGAATGCTACCCCTGATTTCTCGAGTCGCCCTTCTTCGTCGGTCGCTCCTGAGAAAGACATTGTAAAATAGAAAAACATTTTGCGTGCTCCAAGCGCGCGGTTAGCATGATCGAGTATTTGTTAGAGGACATCAGTTTATCACTCGAATGACATAATTACTCTCTCATTGTATCAGAATTTATTAGTTAATAAGTTGGCAGTAATGACGCATGATGATTATGAAATTTGTTTGCGGGATATAGAAGTCATCCCCTGAATTATATAGGCGCGAGCATGTCGCACCAGTCTTAAGTTGTTGCCAACTTAAGTCGATCGCTCCGTTTGTAGGGCATAGTGGTCACCCCGGGTTAAATAAGCGTGAGCATGTTGCACCGCCTTAAGTCATTGCCGACTTAAGTCGATTGCTCCGTTAGCAGGGCATAGTGGTCACCCTGAGTTAAGTAAGCATGAGCATGTTGCACCGCCTTAAGTCATTGCCGACTTAAGTCGATTGCTCCGTTAGCAGGGCTTAGTGGTCACCCTGAGTTAAGTAAGCGTGAGCATGTTGCATCGCCTTAAGTCATTGCCGACTTAAGTCGATTGCTCCGTTAGCAGGGCTTAGTGGTCACCCTGAGTTAAGTAAGAATGCAAGTCAATCGTAAATGAATTGAGTATCCTTGAAACCTCTTTTTTATTGATGACATATTTCCACTTTACAAAGTACATCATCATCCCAGCAGTTTTGAGATACAGCTAGGGATAAAACTTTCTGAGGTGTTCTATATTCCAGGAGTTCCCAACTTCTGTGCCATCCATCTGAGTGAGGCGATACGATCCGGGCCGAGTGACTTCGGCTACCACGAAGGGTCCTTCCCATAAGGGTGATAACTTGTGTCGTCCCTCCCCCGTTAGAATTCGGCGGAGGACGAGATCTCCTACTGAAAAGGATCGTTGTCGCACAGCCTTGTCGTGATAGCGCCTTAGAGTCTGCTGATACCTTGTTGATTGGATTACTGCGTTTAGCCGTTCTTCCTCAAGTACATCTATGTCCTCCAGCCTGGTGATCTCAGCTTCTGCTATGCTTTCAAAGATCAGCCTTGGCGCCCCAAACTTGAGATCAGCAGGTAGCACTGCCTCCGACCCATAGACCATGAAGAAAGGAGTGTTTCCATGCAAAGCTCGGCTAGGTTGGGTTCTTAGGCTCCAAACGACATAGGGTAATTCCCTTATCCACTTTCCTGTGAATTTTTCATTCTTATCGAAGACCTTTTTCCTGAGTGCATCCAATATCATCCCGTTGGCTCGCTCAACTTGCCCGTTGGCTCTTGGATGGGCTACAGATGCATACTTGATCTGAATGCTCTTTTGCTCGCAGAAGTCAAAGAATTTTGAACTTGTGAAGTTGGATCCTAAATCAGTTATGATGCTGTTTGGTATCCCGAATCTGAATATTATGTCTTGTATGAATTCCACGGCCTTAGCAGAGGTTAAAGAGGCAATGGGCTTGAATTCTATCCATTTAGTGAACTTGTCAATTGCTACCAATACATGAGTGTATCCCCCTTGAGCTTTCTTGAAAGGCCCAATCATATCCAGTCCCCAGCATGCGAAAGGCCAAGTTACTGGTATGGTCTGCAGTTGCTGTGCTGGCATGTGTTGTTGCCTTGACAAGTATTGGCAGGCCTCGCACCTCTGAACTAACTCGGCTGCATCGTTCTTTGCTGTTGGCCAATAGAATCCTGACCTGAAGACCTTCCCGACTAGTGTTCTGGAGGCTGCATGTATTCCACATTACCCAGCATGGACTTCCTCCAGAAGTTGCTTCCCAGTGGATGGGAGAATGCACTTCATGAAGACGCCTGATGCACCCCTTCTGTACAATATCTCCCCAATAAGTGTATAGTGAGCCGACTGTCTTGCAATGCGTTCTGCCGAATTTTTGTCGTCTGATTCTTCTTCATTCTTTATATACTTAATGATCGGCCTTCTCCAGTCATCAGGGTCTGACTCGGGTTGATCTATGATGTTGCACTCTTCTGTTTGATCCATTGAGATACTTGGCTGCGGAATTTCTTGCACGAAAACTCCGGGTGGGACCTGAGTTCGACTGGACCCTAGCTTGGACAGTACATCGGCTGCTGTGTTCCGATCTCTTTCTACATGATGAAATTCCAGACCCTCGAATTTATCTTCCAGTTTTCGGACGGCAGTGCAGTATTTTCCCATTGAATCGCTTGAGCAATCCCACTCCTTGTTTATCTGACTTATGACTACCAGAGAGTCTCCGTATACCATTAATCTTTTGACGCCCAACGATATGGCAATGTTCAATCCATGGATCAAAGCTTCATACTCGGCTGCATTGTTGGAGGCTAGGAATAGCAACTGGAGGGCGTATTTGAGGCGTTCGCCTCCAGGCGCCGTGAAGAGAATCCCTGCTCCTGCTCCCTGCAGCTTCAGTGAGCCATCAAAATACATTCGCCATACTTCTGTAGTCTCCGGATTGTCTAGTACTTGCTGTTCAGTCCATTCTGATACGAAATCAACCAGTGCTTGAGTTTTGATGGCAGTGCGAGGTCGGAACTCGATGTCATGAGATCCCAGCTCATAGGCCCACTTGGCTATTCGACCGATGGCTTCCTTGTTGTGAAGAATATCCCCTATTGGAAAACTTGTAACTACTATGACTTTGTGGTCGTCAAAGTAGTGACGCAGCTTGCGGGCGGTTAGAAGTACTGCGTATAATAGCTTCTGAACTTGAGGGTACTTTTTCTTCGAGGGGGCTAGGACTTCACTAATGAAGTAGACAGGATGTTGTATTGGATAGGCATGTCCTTCTTCTATTCGCTCGACTACTAACGCGGTGCTTACCACGTGAGTTGTGCAAGAGATATACAGTAGCAGATCTTCAGCTGGTTGAGTTGACGTAGCTCGCCGAGGTGGTTTCAGTACTGGTGGTGTTGTCAAGAATTTTTTTCAGAGCATCTAGAGCTTCTTGCGCTTCTGAAGTCCATTGAAACTTATCCACCTTCTTGAGTAACTTGTAAAATGGCAAACCTTTTTCTCCTAGCCTGGATATAAATCTGCTTAGAGCTGCCATACATCCAGTAAGTCGCTGAACCTTCTTCTGCGATCGAGGTGCTTCCATCTTCATGATAGCTTCAATCTTATCTGGATTAGCCTCAATTCCCCGGTGGCTGACGATAAACCCGAGCAACTTTCCGGCTGGTACCCCGAAAACACATTTTTCGGGATTGAGCTTCCACCTATACCGCCTCAGACTGTTGAAAACCAGTTGCAAGTCTTCGATGAAGTTTTTTGAGTCCTGTGTTTTGATTACCACATCATCCACGTAGGCTTCCACACACTTACCCCAGTGATCGGCTAAGCATGTTTGAATGGCTCTCTGGTAAGTTGCTCCAGCGTTTTTGAGGCCAAACGGCATGGAGGTATAACAGAAAGCACCAAACGAAGTAATGAATGCCGTTTTTTCTTCATCTTCCTTTGCCAGACTAATCTGATGGTACCTAGAATAGCAATCCAGGAAAGACAGCATAGAACATCCAGCGGTGGAGTCCACCACCTGATCTATCCTCGGGAGCCCGAAAGGATCCTTCGGACAGTGTTTGTTGAGATCAGTATAATCAACACACATGCGCCAATCCACTTTATTCTTTTTGAGTACAAGAACAGGGTTGGCTAACCACTCGGGATGTAATACTTCTCTAATGAATCCAGCTGCGACCAAGCGAGCTAACTCAGTGCGAATGGCCTCTCTCTTGTCAGGCGTGAAACGACATAATTTTTGTCGAATCGGCCTTGCCTGGGGATAAACCTTCAGTTTGTGCTCGGCCAGTTCTCTTGGGACTCTCGGCATATCCGCAGGTTGCCATGCGAATATATCTCGGTTATCTTGCAGAAACCAGACAAGCGCGCTTTCCTATTTGTCATCCAAGCTGGAGCTGATGATAGCCATCTTGCGCTCATCAGCGAATCCCAGGTTGATTCTCTTGGTTTCTTCAGTCGGCCGCATAGAGGTCGCGGTCTGAGCTTCGCTCGCCGGTACTGCGAGGTCCTCCTCAGGCTTAGAGTTCGCCAGTGTGGAGGGAGCCGTCGATGGCTTGGCGGTGAGGGCTGTTTGAATAGCCACTCGGAAACACTCTGCGGCGCCTTGGAAGTCGGCGCGCACAGTTATGATCCCTTGCGGTCCTGGCATCTTCAGTATCATGTATGTGTAATGCGGAATGGCCATGAACTTGGCCAATCCAGGCCTCCCGATGATGGCGTTGTACCCGTAGTCGAAGTTCGCCACTTCAAACCTCAGGAACTCGGTTCTGTAGTTCTCCGGAGTTCCGAAGGTGACTGGCATGTAGATGTGGCCCAGCGGGTATTCCCCTTCTGTCGGCACGATGCCGAAGAAAGGAGTGTCCGACTCGTGGAGCTCTTTGAGGTGAACTCCCAAGCCTTGGAGTGTCCGGGGGAAGGTGACGTTGATGCTGCTCCCCCCGTCCACTAACACCTTCTTCACCCGGCTCTCTCGGATCACCGGATCGACGAGAAGCGGGTATTTGCCCGGATGGTCGAAGTTGAGCCATTGATCTGCCCGAGTGAAGGTGATCGGGTGCTCCGACCACCGGTATGGGGCGGGAGGGCCGGTGGTCGCCACCAGTATCTGGCGATCGTTGAGCTTTTGCTGTCTTCTGTTCTCCTGCGATCCGTGTCCGCCGAAGATGACGTTGACCTCCCTGTCGATGCGTGGGAAAGCTCCTCCTCCTCCCTCCTCCTGCCGATGGGGTTGTCGTGGTTCATCTGGTCCTCCCCTCGGCGGAGGAGGAGGTAGAGGTTGGAAGGGTCGGCCGTGTCCGACGGAATGCTTGAAGTCTCGGCAGTTACGAAGAGTGTGGCGCATGTCCTTGTGGTACGGGCACTGGGCGTCGAGGATGTCGTCCAACGTGCGTTCGCCTCCACGAGGTCCTCCTCGGGCGCGAGAGGCAGGTGGTCCGGCAGCGTGCACTTCTTCGCGAGGCCTCTTCTCCCATCGTTTGTCGGGTTGCTGGTTCGTGTCGCGTCGTGGTGCTGCCGGTGTGGGCTTTGCTCCTCCGATGAGGTCCTGGGCTCGCTCATCGGCGGTGATGTAGAGGTTGGCTTCCCGGAATAGCTCCTCGGAGGTAATCGGTGCCCTCTGTAGTATGGCTCGGACGAAAATCGAGTCATTGGAGCCTCTGTAGAAGTCCTCAATCACGGCTGCCTCCGTGACCACAGGGATACGATTTCTCATGGTCTGAAACCTTTTGAGGTACGACCGGAGAGTCTCGTCCCCCCGGCGCTTGATGGATTTGAGGTCCCACGGTTGCGCCGGCTTGTCGGAGAGGGACTGGAAGTTGGCAGTGAAGCGTCGACTGAAGTCGCCCCAGACGTCGATGCAGTGTCGGGGTAGATGTCGCAGCCATTGCAGCGCGTCTTGCCCAAGGACAATGGGTAAGTACGCGGTCATCACGTCTTCGGACGCCCCGACAGCTCGAGCAGCGGTGGTGTAGACGGCTAGCCAACCCCATGGATCCTGCTTAGGTTCATATTTGTCAACATTGGATACCTTGAAGTTGGGAGGCCATTGGATGGCCCTAAGGCGCGGAGTAAGAGCGGACACTCCGCATGTGTCCTCCTGTCGTCGGGGACGATGTCTGTCCCGGGGAGGGGAGTTGTGATTGTGGTTCCTCGACCGCCCCCGGGTGATTCCGCTAGTTGAGGCCGTTGCCGACTCAGTTCTGGTAGCTTGGCTCTGAGTCGGGATGCCGTGATCCCGATCATACTCCTCCCGATGGCGAATCTCATTCTCATGCCGCCGCTCGCGTGAAGCATTGATGGAGCTTCGCGCGTCTCGGCGACTGTTGATGGCGTGTCGTAGATCGTTCGGCGGGTGAGCAAGAGGTAGAAGATGGTTGGCCGCCTGGGTGAACAGCCGTCGGTAGCCATCGGCGTCAGGAGTCCGTGGAAGTCCCTCAGCTATCCGGGCTAGTACCCCTCCGACTTCGCTCGGCGTGTTCATAGCTCGGGCGAAGTCGGGGTTCAGGTAGCGCCCGAAGAATGGATTCTCCCGACGCTGCCTTGCATCTTGCTCAGCCTGTTCCTGAGCTCGTCGGCGATCACGTCGTCGGGAGTTCCTTCGTTCTCTGAAGACGCGTTCTTCCGGGGTTTCTCCTACCTCCGAGACCTCGTGTCGCGAGACAGGCTGTTCCGGATTCCGCTCTCCGGCTGCGTGATGTCGTCGAACGTTCCTGCGCCGGTTCCTCCGTCGATGGGACTCTCGTTGAGGCGGTTCTTCCCCGGGTATAGTCGGCTCGTCGTCGGAGACGATAGGCGACTCCGCTCTCCCGATGAAGAGGACGTCGGGGTAGAATGGTGCTGCTGTCGTGGTGACCTTCTTCTCGTCCCCCTTCGAGGCATGAGGGACGAAAAGAGCAACTTGCTTCTCCCCGGTTACCTTCTTTCTTGCGATCTGTGTCCATTCTTTTGTCGGAGAAGTAGGCAGCGGAGTTCTCCGGGTCAGCGAGCCCTCGGCCCCCGGCTTTCCGGAGACGATCCTCATCCGGAGAGCTGGTGGTTGTGCTTCTCCGGTATTTTCGGAGTTTGTTGGGGGAGACCTCTTTTCCGGCGGATCCGCGATACGGAGCAGAATTCCTTCTTCATCCGCTACAAATGAGATTGTTCCGAAGCAGAACACGGATCCGGGACGCAGGGTGATCTTGCTGTAGAAGGTGACGGCCATTGAGCTAGCTTGGATTGTCGACACACCCCCTACCTGGCGCGCCAGCTGTCGGTGTTTTGGGTCCGACCGCACACCCGGGGTTGCCCCTCAAGGTGTTTTAGGAGTAGGACGATGTCGACAACTGTAGCAAAATGGTTCGTGCAGATCGCACGAGGGACAGTGGACAAGGTTTACAGGTTCGGGCCGCTCAGAGATGCGTAACACCCTACGTCCTGGCAAGTATGCTTGATGGATGTGGTTGCAAGAGGGCTCTCTGGATTGAGAATATAGAGAGTCGGCGTGGGTGGCTAAGCAAAGTGTCGATCGTTCTGAAGGGGTGCCCCTAGGCCTTATATACTCGACCGTGGGGCAGTACACGTGGATAAGATAGGAACAAGTAGCTAAAAGATAGTGAACCTTTTGAGATTATCCCTACGTAACCTTCGCCGACTTATCCTCGCGTGGCTTCGTTGCATGGAGGCTCCAGCGCGGGAAAGTCGGATCTCTGTTGCGGTCACTCGCTCGATGCCCCGGGCCGTCCGGGCTTGTACCAATCCGGCTTCATGTCATTCCGCTTCGCTGGTTGTTTTTCCCCAGGCCCACGAAAGAACGACCTTACGATTTATTGGGCCCTTGGGCCTTTCGTGAGGTCCTTTACTCTTTTAGTGGACCCGGGGGATATCTATCCCCCACAGACACCTAACGCTGTGGTTGCCCTGGTGAAGTATGTTTGGGCGGTTGCTTCGTACGGCGGTCAGCCGTCTGTGGAAGTCTTCGCTAAGAACTATTGTCTACACTAGCAAAAGAGGAAAATAGGAAATAAGATTGCACAATTTGGATCGTGCACCTTCACACCAAGGACTGGAAAGACTTCGGCGGAAGTTGTGGAAATAGTCCCTTGCGCTCGGAACAAGTGGGGCAACTGGTGGGACTTTTGGTTTTATGTCGCTGGTGGGGAAATCGAAGATCTCCCTGCAGCCATTATGTGCTCTCACTGCTATGTGGTGTTCCCACCGTTCGAGGTGGCGGAGGACGATGAGGACGAAGGGGCCCTTCGGTACGCTGCCCGCATGAGCAGCGGGCGCGATCTTGTTGAGGAATTCATTGGTTATGGAGTATGGCCCTTGGCGCACGGCTGGGTACTTGGTGAAGTGTGCCCCCGCCGGATGCCGTCCTTGGGCGATCAGTTGGTGCGAAGTCCTGCCTTCACCTTGGACTTGCGGGGCAGGAACCCGGCCGCGTTTGTGCGTGAGGTGGAGGCCGAGGCTGCGAGGATTGTGGGGTGGTACATGCCGAGGACGGAGACCTTGCGTAGTTGGGATATCTGAGGTTCTAATGTTCGTTTGAACCGTGTTTTTGAGTTGAACCGTCTGCCATATGGTGGTTACCCGGGAGACGACGATGCTGTTGTTGTCGACCGCTGGGGAAAGAGGGCAGCGACAGCGGTCGATGAAGGCCCTTCACGGGGAGCTGTGCCAGCTATGGCCACTAAAAAGAGGAAACTAGGTACTACAGCTAAGGGGTTGGGGGTCTCCGATCGTTTTGTTGTGGATTTGTTGGGAACTTGCGCGGCCCCTGGGGAGAGGATGTCTTCGCCCGAGCTCCGGGAATCTTCCGCGCGAATGCTGAAGGTTACCAGGGGTCGGTGGCCTAGGAATGTTCCAATCCCCCGGGCGGCCGGCGAGGACACTCGTACTTCTCGATTAGCTTGTGAGATGAGGATTTTTCCTTACGGGCGGAATGTTGCTACTGTTGTGTCAGTAGTGATGGAAAAGGATCGCCAAGACGCATCGCGGAAGCATCGGGCATTTACTAGGGTCGAGGACCCGCGCCGAGAGGTCAAGATGGCTCGGGGTGCTGCGAAGTCTGCCGCCCTTGGCACCAGCAAGCCTCCGCTGGGTGCGAAGTCCGCTGCCCCCAGCCCCAGCAAGCCGCTCCCTACCGTGCCCGTGCAGGAGCGAAGGCCTCCATCGCCGCCGCGTGCTGCTGAGGCCGAGGTGGGCAAGGTCGGCGCGTCCATGGATATTTCCGTGGAGGATTATCTTCTGGGCAGCGTCTCGATATTCGACGCGCATACAGGGCGGGGACTTGTTGGTGAGTGTTTTTTGTTGTTTTTTTATTTTGGATTGGGTTTCTGACGAGATTGGTGCAGGGTCGGAGGCTGGGCAGCTGGCTGTTGCCCCCGCATCTGTGGCAGCTGGGTTGGTCGTCGTGGCGACTGGTGCGACGGGGTCTGCGCAGGACCCATGGGCCCAGTTTTGCGCCAGTGACGAGATCTCTTCGGCCACCGCTGCTAAGGACATGGCGGGCTCAGTTGCGCAGCAGCTGAAGCATGTAAGTTGTCTTCGACGGTGTGCTTTTTTATTTTTTTAATGACTTCGAAGTTGACGGTGGTTGATGCTAGGCGACCGCCTTCGCCGAACGGATTGCGTCCGGGGCCCTAACCTTGGAGTTTGCTGCTGAAAGGCGGTGACTCGAAGGGAGGAATGAGAGCCTCCGGACGCAGCTCACTGAGGCTATGTGGGACAAGTCAGCTGCGGAAAGCAAGAGCCACAATCTGATGGACAAGCTATCGGCGGCGGAGGCCAAAAAGGAGGAACTTGGCTGTCGACTGGCCGTGGAGAAGGAGGACGCTGACAAGGCCTGCGCGGAGGCTTAAGCTGCACGCGCCGAAGCTAAACTTGCACGTGCCGAGGCCAGCCTTGCCCTCCAGCGTGCTGCGGAGGCGGAGGTGAACCACAGGAACCTCTGCGGCCATCTGGACAAGGCGGAGGCCTCTACCCGCACAGGGGTGGACCAAACGCGTGCATTGCTCATGTACACGTACCGGCAACTTGGTGCACGTACGGCCCCTTTGATGCATCTGGCAAGGAGGTGGGCCTCTGCTTTCTCGGGTGGCTGCAGGAGGAGCGGGAGGTGCTTCCGTCGATCGTGATGGGTCTCATGTCCTTCGCTTCACTCATCACCTACGAGGGGGTCGCGAACGCCTTGTCCCGTGAGGGATGCAGGCACTTCAAAGTCTTCGATTGGTCCGATGAAGACTTCGACCGTGAGATCTTCCAGGTTGAGGATGCGGTGCTAAAGCGCTCCGTTGCGGCACTTTATGATAGGATGTGGGGCCCTCACGGCCGTGACACCGTCCGAGAAACGTCTGACCGGGCGACGGAGCAGGTACGGACTGTTGTTATTTTATTTGATTTTTAAGAAAATGTACTGATGTTTGGTGCTATTTTTGTAGATGGCGAATGATGAGGACGTCGAAGACTTGGGTGGCCTGGAGAGCACGGGCGCGAGGGCGGGGGCTGAGGACCAGCCGGCGCCGTCGACTGGCATTGGCGAGGACGACCCTGTGGCCACTGCCGCGTTGCCCGAAGATACTTCGGGGGCGGCCGCATCAGTTTCCGAAGACCCGGTAGCGTCGGCCGGCCCTGCGTAGGTGGTGGAATAGACTTAGAGGCGTTGGGTGTAGGGTTTTGTTTTTGTAATACTGAAACTCGGTTGCTGCGCAGGTTCCGACGTCTAGGCCTGCGCAAGCAACCCCTACTGATGGTATTAATTTTGTGGCGGTCGCGAACGTAGTGCCTGCTAATGATAGTTTTTCTAGTTTTGAATCTGGGTCTTTTTCGTCTGATGGTGGCAGGTTTGGGAGCCCATTTTCCTGGACTAAGGAGTCGTCGGATGAAGATTTGGATTATTTTGCTGCATTGGATGTGGCCGCGACGGAGTCTTCGCCGCGGCTGGAGGTGGGTGAAGCGTTGGATCCCCCAGCTGGGGCGAGCATCAAAAGCTGCCAGTGAAAAGTGGTGGCGAAGTATAGTGTTGGTGAGAGCTCGCGAAGTGGTAGGCGCCATCGGATGGGATTGGAGCGAACTTGTCTTCGTGTAGATTGGGGTAATCAACGCGACTTGCTGTCTTCGTCGGTTGGGACGAGAATTAGTGAAGGGGACCTATGGAACTTGTTTGCGGGTGAGGAATTGAGAATAATGTTGTTTAGTTATCGGGAGGCGGGTATTATCCCGAAGGTTGAGCCGATGTAGAATGTGTGATGCCCTCGCTTGTCGTGCGGTAGAAGAGGGCGCAATTGTGTTTATTTGTGCGGTGGGTCTGGTGACCCTTCGCTGTGTGTATGTAATCTACGACTTGTGTTGTATTGTGGCCTGTCGCCCTTCGTTTGGCGGTGTGATGTAAATGTTCGACGGCACCCGTTGTGCTTATCCGGCTGCACCCTTAGGCGACTTCTGCACGGAGTTGTCTTTTAGTAAAAAGACTTCGTATCGCGCACTTGTTGTGCTTGTCTGGCTGCACCCTTAGACGACTTTTGCATGGAGTTGTTTTTTAGTAAGACTTCGTATTGCGCACTTGTTGTGCTTGTCCGGCTGCACCCTTCGGCGACTTTTGCACGGAGTTGTCTTTTAGTAAGACTTCGTATCGCGCACTTGTTGTGCTTGTCCGGCTTCACCCTTAGGCGACTTTTGCACAGAGTTGTCTTTTAGTAAGACTTCGTATCGCGCACTTGTTGTGCTTGTCCGGTTGCACCCTTAGGCGACTTTTGCACGGAGTTGTCTTTTAGTAAGACTTCGTATCGCGCACTTGTTGTGCTTGTCCGGCTGCACCCTTAGCCGACTTTTGCATGGAGTTTGTCGCACGCGAGGGTAGTCAACTCTACCTGCCGCAGTGACTTCGAATCGGTCGAATGCCGAAAACCGTCGAAGTGGTTTTTTCGACATGGTGGTACTTGGATATTTTTGCGGGGGCTTTTCACTGGTATATTATATAACTCCGCCTCATTAAAAACCTCACCCCCCGAGAGGAAAAGAGCGCGGTCCTGAGCAACATTGTTTGCAGAATTACATAGGCGCGTAGGCCCTGAGACTTAAACAAAAAATTTCAGGAGATTATCGATGTTCCAGGAATGCTCTAAGTCTTCGCCGGATGATGTTGCCAGCCTATACGCGTTGGGGGATGCCTTCGACTTGACGATGAATGGACCTTCCCATTTCGGCTCCAGCTTGCCCCGTGATTCTTTCCAGGTGGTACGGACGAGTACGAGGTCTCCTTTGTTGAATTCTCTTGGGATGACTGCGTTGTCGTGCCAGGCCTTGGTTTGAGCCTGATATCTATCGAGGGTCTGTAGAGCAAGGACACGGTCTCCATCGATGAGATCTTTGGAAGTTGGTTCGTCGACGTCGAGGATTGCTGATGTGTTTGTTCTGGGCGACCCATGCTTTATTTCTTGCGGTGTCATGGCCTCGGACCCATATAGTAGGCGGAAAGGTGTGAACCCGGTTGCATGGCATTCTGTCGTGTTTAGGGCCCATACCACTTCAGGTAGTTGGTCGACCCATTTGCCCTTTTTATCGTCGAGAAGTCTTTTCTTGATGGCGGTAAAAATCTTGCTATTGGCACGCTCAACGACGCCGTTGGATTGTGGGTGGTACACCGAGGCGAAGACAGGCTTGGTGCCGATGGAAAAGCAGAAATCCCTGAAGTCTTGGCTGTCGAATTGTTTGCCGTTGTCGACTGTGAGTTCGGACAGGACTCCGAAGCAGCAGACAATGTTTTGCCAGAAGAATTTTTGAGCGGTCTTCGATATTATTGTGGATACTGCTCTGGCCTCGATCCACTTTGTGAAATATTCGACGGTGATGAAGGTGAATTTGAGGTCCCCTTGAGCCATAGGCAGTGGTCCAATGATGTCTAGCCCCGAGCGTTGAAGCGGCCATGTATGGGCGATGAGCTTGGTGAATTGCGAAGGGCTGCCTGAGCGAGGGGAGAATTTTTGGCATGCTTCGCATGACCTCGTGACTCGATTGGTGGTGCAAATTATTGCAGGACAGTAAAATCCTTGATGAATCACCTTGGTAGCGAGGGCCCTGGGTCCTGAGTGGGAGCCGCAAGTTCCGCTGTGGACTTCGTGGAGGATTTGGATGCCTTCGATTTCTGTTATGCACTTCAGCATGGGCTGACTGATCCCCTTCTTGTACAGCTGACCCTCGACTAATGCGAAGTCCCGGCTTCTGTGCTTTAGTCGTTTGGCCTCATTGCTATCGCTTGGATGGTAGTGGCCTTGCAGATACAGGGTGATTGGGGTCCGCCAGTCTTCGGCCATGATGAGGTTGACGATGCGGTGGCCTTCGGCGTCCTGAGTTATTTGAAAACCTTCTAGGTTACGGACAGTTGGTGTGTCGATGATGTGGTAGAACATGTCGGAGGGCAAGACCTCGCCCTTGGCCACTGCTTTAGCCAACGCGTCAGCCTCTTCGTTCCTGGCACGGTCAACATGCTGAAGGGTGAAACCCTTGAATTGTCTCTCGAGACTGCGGACAGCTGTGAGATATTGCATGAGTGCGGGGTCTTTTGATGAGTATTCCTTTTCGACCTGGCCTGTAACTACTTTGGAATCTGTCCTGACTATGCACGTGGTGACATCGAGTGCTCGTAGTTTGCGGAGTCCCAGTATGATGGCTTCATACTCTGCTATACTGTTGGTGCATTTGTCGGACTCCAAGGCGAAGTTGAGGCGTGTCGCGTATCTGTACTTGACGCCTGTGGGTGATGTGATAATTGCCGCGGCGCCTGCCCCCGCATGGCACCACGCGCCGTCACAGTGGATGGTCCACACCTTCTCTGGAGACTCTTCTTGCTGCCATGTTGGTCCTATCCAATCAATGATGAAGTCTGCCAGGACTTGTGATTTAATCGTTGTCTTGGGCTCGAAGGTGATGTGGTACCCGGAGAGTTCGGCTGTCCATTTGGCAATTCGGACGGATGCTTTTGGGTTCCTGAACAGTTCCCCTAGACCCCTGTCCGAAGTGACCCGTACCTTGAATGCTTCGAAGTAGTGGCACAACTTGCGTGATGCCATGACAACTGCGTATGAAATTTTTTCGAGCTCAGTCATGTTGCACTTAGAAGCCGTGAGGACTTCGGAGACATAGTACACTAGGCACTACCGGATCGTGCCCTCTCTGTCCTGCTCTTGGATTAACGCTGCGCTGACTGCACATGGCAAGGCTGCAATGTAGAGAAGAAGAGGCAGCGAAGGGTCAGGGCTAGCAAGAGTTGCTAAGTCTGAGAGGTATTGCTTGAGCGACTCGAAGGCTGCCACCTACTCTAGTCCCCAAGCGAAGTCTTTTGCGCCGCGCAATGTCTTGAGGAAGGGTAGACTGCGCTCTGCGGATTTAGAAATGAATCCTTTCAAGGCGGCCAATCTACCTGTCAGTCGCTGGACATCCCTAGCTGACTGCGGGGGTGTCATGCTGATGATGGCCTGGATCTTCATTGGATTTGCCTCGATCCTTCGGTGTGACACCAGGTAGCCAAGTATCTTCCCCTGGCGAACACCGAAAACACACTTCTCGGGGTTGAGCCGAAGTTGTGCGTCCCGCATATTAGCGAATGTCTCCACAAGGTCGGCTAGGTGATCCTCTTTGTTTTTGCTCACGACGATGATGTCGTCCATGTAGGTGAAAATGTTGTGGCCTACTTGGCTTTCCAGCACTCTTTTGGTGAGGTGAGAAAAGGTTGACCCAACGTTTTTGAGCCCCTCTGGCATCCTGATGAAGCAGTACGTGCCGAAGGGTGTGATAAAGCTTGTGCTGGCCTTGTCTTCCTCTTTCATGTATATCTGGTGGTAACCGGAGAAGCAATCGAGGAGGGACATGACTTCGCATCCTACTGTGCTATCGACTATTTTGTCGATCCGTGGCAGCGGGAAATTGTCCTTAGGACAGGTCTTATTGAGGCTGGTGAAGTCGATACACATGTGCCACTTGCCGCTTTTTTGCACCATGACCACGTTGGCGAGCCATGTAGGATAAGCAATTGGCTCGATGAAGTTGGCTTCCAACAGGCGGTGCACCTCAGCTTTGGCGGCTTCGGTCTTCTTATCGAACATTTTGCGCAGTCGTTGCTTTTTTGGGCGCACCAAAGGGTCGATGCCTAGGCCGTGCTCTATGATGGTGCGGCTGACCCCGACCAGGTCGAGGGTAGACCAAGCGAAGACGTCCTTGTTTTGGGAGAGGCAGGAGATGAGTTTTTCCTCGTCTCGCGAGGTCAGGTCTTCGCTTATTATGACCGTTTGCTTAGGTGTGGCCAGGTCGAGGGGTACTGTCTTCGTTCCGTCGTTGCTTTGTAGCTGTGCCTTTATTTTTTTCGGCGGACCCCATCAAAACCTTCGTGTTGTGCTGTGAGGCGGTGTACGTTCTATTGCCCTGGAACAAAGTCTCTTTCAATATTGCGCGCAGTCTACTGGTTGCCATAAACTGTGATCACGCCTTGCGGACCCGGGATTTTCATGCAAAGGTAAAGTCCGTGAATGGCTGCTTCAAACTTGTTGATGGAGCCCCAACCCATTATGGCGTTGTATGGATATACCATGTCGACGATGTCGAAGGTGACTTGCTCGCTTCGTGCATTGGGTGCTACACTGAATGACATGGGTAGCTCTATCTTGCCGACGGGAAAGGTGCCCTTGCTGCTGAAGCCATATAGGGGTTGTCCGATGGCTTGAGTAGACTGTGGGCAATGCCCATGCAGTCGAAAGCGTGCAGGAAGATGATGTCGGCTTGGCTGTCGTTGTCGACTAGGACTTTGTGTAGGTCCCAGCCTGCTACGCTGCAGTTGATCACCATGGCGTCGACGTGAGGAGCACTGCGCAGATCAATGTCCCTGGCGTCGAAGGTGAGTAGCACATGAGACCACCTTGTTTGTACCACTGGGTCGGTGAGGGCAACGTGGTTAACACTTCGATAGTGGTCCCCCTTTTGCCGCTTCGTTTCGAAGTCCACGCTAGACCCTCTGGTGATCATGTGGATGACTTCGCGATATGGTTGTTCGGCGAAGTCTTCCTGCTTTGGTGCTTGGGGGTGATTATGGTGGTGTGGATTTGGATGATGCGGAGGCGGGGGCGGGGGTGGAAGAACTTGCACTTCCTGGCGGTGCGGGTACGCGTGGTTGGGTGGGTGCTAGACGTGCTCGTTGTTGTAAGATTGTTGGTGGTGGTGGTGGTATGTGTGCGCGATGACTCTCTGGTTGTCGGCTGGTTGCGCTCTAGACATTCTGTCCCTGGTGGCCTTCGTTTCTGGACAGTCCCTTGTTGGGTGCGTGCAGCCCTCGCCATGAAACAGGCAGTAGAACCGGCACGGCTATTGCGTCCGTCCCCGGCCTCTCCCTCTGGTGCCATTATCGGGGCCTTGGGGGATATTCTTGACGACGAGTGGTTTCCCCGGCTGGGTGCTGATTGGCTATGTTGTGCACCTATTGTTGACTTCGGCTGTCTCGTCCGGAGTCTGGCTGCAAAGACCTGGTCCAGGTTCTGCTGGACTGCGGAGGGTCCTTAGGCTTCCTCTGAGATTCGATCTTTCGTTGATGTAGCTCTTCGGACCTGGCATACTTCTCGAATAGCTAGTATAGCTCTTGGAGATTTTTGGGTGGGTCCCTGATGCAGTGATTGTACAGGACGCCAGCCCGAAGGCCGCTGATGGCGTAATGAATCGCGATGTGGTCGTCGACTGATGGCAGTTGCGATTTGAGGGTCAGGAACTTTCTGTAGTACTCCCGAAGGGTTTCCTTCTCTTGCTGCTTGCAGAGTGATAGCTCGGTCAAGGCGTCAGTATCGGGTCGGTACCCTTGAAAGTTGAGCAGGAACTTGTCCCGGAGTCCTTTCCAGGACTCGATGGATAGTGGCGGTAACCTGGTGTACCAGGTCAGGGCTGGGCCTTCGAGCGCGATGATGAAAGATTTGGCCATTGTGGCGTCGTCCCCTTCGGACGATGCGACGACAACTTGGTAGCTCATGATGTATTGTGCTGGGTCAGTGCTGCCGTTGTACTTGGGGTAGGTGCCTGCCCTGAAGTTAGTGGGCCAAGGTGATGCTTGGAGTTGCGGAGCCAGGGGGCTTCGCTCATCGAGGTAGTTGATCCCTTGGAAGGCTATGACATGTGGGATGAAGGGCCCACGCTGTGGTGTGAATAGATCTCCGGCTGGGACACGCTACTGTAGGGGCGATCCATGCTGCAGACTGTGCTGGTCTTCGCTCTGCATGAGCGCGATTTCTTGCTCGAGCTCCCAAGCTCTCTGCTCCTCGTCCCGTATCATCTGGCGCACCTTGGCCTGCACGGTGACACGTTGGCGCTTGGCCTCAAGGATATCTTTCTGTTTTTGGAGGTTGTGGTTCTTGATGCGCAGGGCCCGCAGCTGTAGCTGGTCTTCGGCTGAGATGCCAATTACTTCGCCGTCGTCTATTGCGAATTCGCCCTCTGGTGGAGCGAAGCCTGGAGGTGGTGCTTGCGGTATGCCTCCGGAGCTGCAGGTGCGTAGGGTGCCTTCGGGGGTGGGGTGGTCTTGTGGCTGTCTTTTGCTGACATCTTCATCTTCGAAGGCCTCTTGGGGGATGTTGTCCGCGAGGGCCTTGCCTTTTTTCTCAGCCAGCAGCGCTGCCTTCGCTACTTCGTCGATGGATGGGGCTACCTTCGAACTAGCTCGCTTGGGGGCCATCGCGGGTTGTTTGTCGTAGCACGAACGGTGGGCGCCAACTGTTGGAACTTGCTCTCCTGGGCAAGTTGATCCAACGGGATAGTGAAAGGAGTGTTTGCAAAGTTTAACGCAGGGTGGCAATAGCTCTATTAATCTGGCCTCTCAAGGACACTGTACGGGGATATTTATAGACACTCGAGTGACTACCCGTCCCTTGCTAAAGACGTTTATGCCCTCGAGTACCCGGTCTATCCCTAGAATATTCTCACGAGAGGAGGTTACAAATTGTCATTACAGAAAAGGGTTATTACAGACGTGGCCCGTAATACGCTTATCCGCGCTGGGCCCGTTATAGTGGGCTGAATCCCGCCTGGGCCTCCTGGCGCAGTGAGGAAGTGGGAGTTGTAGACTTCGACGGAGCCCTCGTATTGCAACGGAGAGGACGAAGGGGAACACGTCGGTCTTCATCCAATCGGCGCCTTTGGCTTGTTTGGTCGTGCTCTGTGGATGTGGTCTTCGTCGATGTAGGGAGGTGACGAAGGCATCGAGCGAAGGGTAGCGTGTTCGCCTTCGGCCCAACAGGGTCTTTCACAATTTCTCGCGCCTAATCTGCTAATGGGAGGAAAGGAAGCGAATCTGGTGATCCGTGGTAACGTAGTTCTCAACACTTCTAATTGCTCTTGTATTGGGTGCCACCTAGCGCTGGGAATTATGTGTTGCAAATGGGCTTAGACCAAGAAGGCCCAAAAAAACTTTGGTATGTGTCGTGTCAGTCCAAAATATAGAAACAGTGGCCCAGTCCAGCCCTAAAGTACGACGTGGCTTTGTTAGACTGTATCAGTCCAAGCCCAGTCCATATATATGAACCACATAAAATACAAATATTGCAACCACATAAAGTCAATATCTTACTAAATTAAAGATAATAAACAATTTCAGTAATATTTGACACATAAAGTCCAAATATTACAACCATGTTAAATCTATACCTTACTAAATTAAAGAAATTAAATAATATGAGTTTCATCGGGCCGTGACGGGTGCCGACAGGCCGGAATTTGAGGCTCGGCTTAGGACCGTCTTCGGACCATACTAGCCTAGTCTATATTATTTTATGTTAGACTGTGCTTTGGGCTTCTCTTTTTGGATCATGTTCGTGCTCACCTAAAATGCTCATCCCATATTCACAGCACTAATACCACCACTTGCAGGTGTTAAAAACTGCTAGACGTCGATAGCAATTTTCCCTCTTATAGACTATCTTTTTCTCGTCGAAATGAGTAAAATGCGTCAGCCGTTCGTCTTGGCGAGCTATAGTCTTCAAACTCTCAAAACCAGTAAAACGGATCTGGAACTTAGTCGGCTATCTAAAACCGGGTTTCCCATAATTCAATATTCCTCAAAGAATATTTTCCGAAAATAGTGGATGATTTTCCTAAGGGTGTATTTGACATAGGGATATTGAATTACGGGACCGTAACTTCGATTCCCAAAGTCAAGGAAGCTTTTAATGTCAAGCAAAACAATTTATGCCTATTTGTGTTCTCAATGCCAGTTTCAATTTTTTTTTTACCAACATGTTGATGAGCAGACTTACCTATATAGCTGAAAAGTTGGTTGATAGGAAACAGACTGCTTCATTAAGGGGAGATATATCTTAGACCCTGTTTGTTTCACTCCTAGATCATATAAGTTAGATCATACTAGAAAAGCAGGAGAACAAAATATCACTTTGGTACCATAAATAAAATAAAATAAGCTACCCAATATTAATTTATTTTAGCTTATTTATAATTCTAAAGTGATATTTTACCCTCCTATCCTTAGACCATAATCCAACTTAGGCCTAGTTTAGGTACTCTAGTATTGAGCTAAATCCACATGTATTGAGCTAGATTAGGGTGTAACTTAAACTAATTTACACCCCGATCCACATTAACACGCGTGGATTGAGGTCAATATATAATAGAGTACTCAAACAAAGCTTTATATAATCTAGGAGGGAAACAAATACACATTATGTCTTGTTCGGTTATTCCAATCCATGTGGATTGGAATGTATTGGAATAAATTGAGGGTGGATTTTGACTTACGGTGGATTTAAACTGACTCAATACCACCTAATCCACATGGATTAACGGTGAAACGAAGAAGCACTTGAATGAGGTGGTTATTCTCCATAAAACACGAGAAGGGAAAATATGGAAGGGGTGGTTTTTATGATTGACTTGAGAATGCATATGGCCGTGTAAGTTGGAGCTTTGCTGGGAATATTTTAAGAAGAAAATGCTTTGAAAAAGCACAGGTTATCAATTGGATAAGGAGCTCAACAGTAATGAGAGGGGTATAAAGCCTGTATCAACATTAATAAGGAGAGTGGAGATTATTTTGAAACACATAGAGGTATGAGACAAGAGGATCCATTATCTCCTTTAGTCTTTGATCTAGTATATGGGGCTAGTTCGTTCAACACGTGGAAGAGGATTTGACACAGCTCGGGTATGCTTAATTAAGGCCTGGCCTAGCTGGCTAGCCAGATGGCATCCAGCAGCTCTTTACTGCTAGAAATAAGTACGTACTTGCTAGGCCCCCGATGCGCAAATAATGCGGGTCGATACCTTAATTTGCCGGGCAGAGAGAATAATATTGCGCAACTGAACGGTGCTGTGACGGTTTGGTTTGGATCCAAATCTACTACAAGGCTGTTAGCGTGTATATATATGGCTGCACACCGTGCTGTTTCAAGTTTAAAATATAAGACGAAATAAGAGAAGTAGCCTTACGGCGAGTATACTCACGTGATGCTGGCGGTACCTACATAAACATGCTCCAAAATTCGAAGCCCAGATTGTACTCTGTAGACGGGAACTATATTTTTGTATCCTTTCTTTGTGGCACAACAATTGCTGCAGAAGTTGAGGATAATTATTCAAATTGTCCTATGCTAAGTGTTGAGCACCAAAATGAGCCACCGAACCGTCCGGCCCTAGGGACGGACCGTCCACGGTCCAGACGGTCCGCGCCTGTGGTCCGGACGGTCCGCGCACACGCAAAACCGATTAGGGTTCTGAGTTTTTTGCTGTGGTTGTTGGCTAGATTCACGATATTAGCTCGGGGAGTTTGTTTGTAACGGGTCCAGCCCCTCTCCTCTATAATACAGAGGAATACGGCCGATTTGAAAGTATCAATCGAATCAATAATCAGTTTATCTAGCATTTATTTCTTGTACATTTAAGAGTAGTTCTAGTCTAGTTCTAGTTTAACTTTATAATCCCCAAATTCTCTGTTTTTCTTCGACTCTACGTCGATTAGAGAAGTATAGGTCAGCCTGCCGAGCCTAGACAACAAATAGAATCTCTCTTCCTCGACGAGGTCCCTCCCAGGAGCGAGATCCAAACGCCGTCGATGATTTTCGCCGTCCCTACGCACGCGCGGACCGTTCGGACTGTAGGCGCATTCATTAAGCATTCATTGAGTATTGCCTGCGCACGCGTGGAATGGAGGCGGCATTCATTGAGCATCACAGAAAGAAGCATCTGCAGTTGTTCGGACGCGTCTGGTGTCGCATTCGTGTGTCACGATGATCTGGCATTCTGGCCTGCCTGATGGCCATCGCATAGTAATAGGGTGCACGCCATTTCCCGAGTCGTGATCAGTACAGTCGAATTCGGGCACACAGGCCTGTCAGAACTCAGAACACTGGTGGTTTGCTTGCTTGCAGGTCGTGTTTCGCAACTGACTTAAGATTAGCACGGGCATGTATGTCTATCCACAGGTAGACGATAGAGGCTCGGCCACCTGTTGATCGCGAGCTGGTAGTAGAAACCGATCGATTTTTTGTCAAGGAGGAGCAGCATCATGTGTTTGTGTAAAATTCATTTTCTTCCCAGGTGGCCTAACGGCAACGCCTCCTGCAGTAGGAGACTCGCTTCCGTCTTCCCTATATGACCGAACAACGGTTTTAATGGCTTTTGTCATGTGGTCCGCAGCGAAGCGTGTCGACAGGCGTCGTTGCCCCTAGCTCATCACTCATCAGCTAGCCCCCCGTCGTCTGCCCCTCTCCGCCAACGCGCCTATAAATAAACACGACGCACATCAGCGTGCTTCATTCAATCCGGCCGGGTCCGTCCGCGCGCGCACCAACCGGCACGCACATCACCCCTCTCACACTCTCTTCACTCAGTTCGAGCAAGGGGGGCAGCGAGCGAGCCACGTGCTGCAGCCAAGCTAGTGCCAATGGCGAGGGCGGTGGCGATGCTTGTGGCCCTGGCGCTGGTCGTGGTGGTGGCGGTGGCGAGCGCGGGCGGGGCGGCGGCGCAGCAGTGCAGCGCGGCGCAGCTGGCAGCGTGCGCCCCGGCGATCATCAGCGGGTCGCCGCCCACGGCGTCGTGCTGCTCCAACCTGCGCGCGCAGGAGCCGTGCTTCTGCCAGTACGCGCGCAACCCGGCGTACAGCAGCTACATCAACAGCCCCAACGCCCGCCGCACGCTCGCCTCCTGCGGCATCGCCGTCCCGAGCTGCTAGGCGCTAGCTCGTGCCTCGTGGTGTGGGTGAATAAAAGATGCGTGTCGATCTGTGACTACTGTTATCGTATTTGTGCCTCGTGTGTAATATGAACAATATATATTATTTACCAAGAGCGGTTGTGTCATGACATTCATGCCAGTCGACAGTGATGGCGTAGCCCCCAGCCGCTAGACTGGGCATCGAGAACCCAACAGTTAACGATGGCGGTATATCTCAAATTATTGTCTTATTTAGGTCTGATTTTTGCATCTATGAGGAAGTGAAGGACCACGTAAACACTTTGCACTATACAATTCATTAGAATTCTTGGGAGAAAAAAACACAATGATGCCTACAAATTCATTAGAATTCTTTATCAAAATTCAAAATTTACTAGCTCAGTGTCCGTGCGTTGTAACGGGATCATATAATAACTCGATAACTTATATATACAAATGTGTGTTATACTGTTATGAGATGGAGGACGACATCCACGAGCCGTCCGGGATGACGTTAAAGAGAAACTCGGACATGTGATGCACGAGCACTCACCTAGTAGTATAGTATACAAGATTTAACAAGACAATTTAAAGGCAAAAATTCAAGAATGTAAATTCATGACTAAAAGCTCACTGTAATTGACTTGCTTGAATAACACAATAATACTACTGTGAATATGTGATACAACTTAATCACAGTAGTAAAATTACATCTGATGTTGTATTTGGTAAAAAAATATTTTTTCAGAGTTCAGAGCCAACAACTAAACTCAGGTGTTACAAGGTACAACGAACCTTAGTATTCAGATTATTAATATAAAAACTCAACACAGGTGTAATCCTCAAACAAGCATAAGCAATGTGATAGGAATTTTAGACATAATGGTGCCTACCACATGCTTTAGTATTCAGATTATTAACACAAACTCATGACATAATGACCAAAAAAATATTAACACACAAACATGGACATAATGTTGTTTAGAATTTCAGACATATATAGAGGTCAAATAGAGGAATTTCAAACAATGAACAATTATCATCATCAATAGGCTAGAGTTCAAATTCTTAATATATAAACTTAACATATAATAGTGCCTCTAGCAGTGTCGCCTTAGTTTAAAAGCAGTAATATGGCATAGAGAGGAGAGGAGAGAAGAGAAGAGAGGAAATAAACAATATCTATTGCTTTCCATATAAACTCAAAAAGTTATATATATTCCAATCCCATGGAGAGATGAGGGGAGGAGAGCTACAAAAACCAATCATGTTTTGTTTCTCCTTTCAGGGCTAACCCTATGCAGCAGCATATTCATCCAAGAAACCAACAACCTGTAGCATATCCCTTATTATCCTATCCATTACAAACTTGTCATTAAAATTAAATTCAGTACTGACTAATATTATCTCGATCAATCTTCAAGGACATCGAGCTCAATTTTGCTATGCCACAGAGAATGGTGCATGTGGACCCTTCTTCCTTATATGCATCAGGTGGTCTAAAGTTGGCTTTAACCTTTAGCCCACCTTACATTAGAGATTTGGACATCAAAAGAAAGCTAAAACATTCTAAAGCTTTTAGATCTCTAAGTTTAGAAGAGGGAGGCAAACATGCCCTAGAATATTAGAGATCACAGCTGCTGCTATCACTAAGTAACACACTAAGATATCGAAGACCGCAACTGCTGCTATCACCGTTTAAAGTACAGGATTCAGTGGTGGTGCTTTTGCTTCTACCTTAACAACTAAGATCTCAATCCATCTTAATTTGTCCAACCGAACTCTGAATGAAAAAAGGAATCGCATTTCAGGAATGATTGACGAGTTAGCACAATGCAAGTTCAGAACCTTTGGTTATTTCCAAAATAAAGACTTGCATGTATGGGTATAACAATTTATACTTTTAAAAATGGATATTTATTGAGACCTGATAACCACATTTAGCTAGATTAGCAGGAGGGAGCATGCTAACTCATAATGCCTTGTAATTACTGAATACTGATGAACCAGCGGAACCATACCTCATTGACATCCTCAAGTAGCTCTGACAAACAAATTAGGGGACATGACAAACAAATTAGGGGACACTACCTCTGTGTATCTGCACAAGGGCCCAAGAGAGGTGGGGCCCGGCCATAGGAACGGAGCTCTCAGCTACCACACCGTGCACCAATGAATGTGAGCAGCTGGTCTGGCCTTCCAGTAATCCGATCTGCATGCAGTGTGATCCAGGATTCACGTGAATAAGGATGAAATCAAGAGAGCGCTAGCTAGGATCACATGCCAATAGCACAAGGAAGGAAGGAATGAGCGAGCGAACCTTGAGGAAAACATCGCCGACGGGCTTCTTTGTGTGGCTCTCCGCCGTTGGTCACAACCCCCGCCACCACCCTCACTCGTCGCACATCACGCTGTGGTCACGGTCGGGGCTGCCCTTCCGTCCGGTCGACCGGTCGAGCATGGGGCGATCAAGCAGGACTCGAGGAGGAGGTAGCGGATTTATGGCGATGGATCGGGGTAGCGGGGCCGAGTGTGGGTTGTTGGCTTGTTGCGCCCGTGGGCATGGCAGGCAGGGGGTGGGGGCGGGCGGAGGGATCATGAGCTAGAGGGGGAGATCGTGGAGGGAGTGGGCAGTTTGGAGGGAGATCGTGGGGGTTTCCTTTGCACGGGCGTCTGGGAGTGAGCGGGTGCTCCTGAGATGGCTGAGATCGACGATGAACAGGAGAGCACAGGACGGAGACGACGCTAGCAGGAAGAGCTAGAGGGCGAGGGCTCGCTGGGCAGAGAAAGCAAGGGAGACTGGCCCTAAAGCCAAGCTGGGTCAGGGTAAGAAGCGTGCGGCCTCCTGGCAGCTACTTGGGCCACACCAAAGAAACACAGCCCACGCGACCTATGTTGTCGTCACGGCTTGCACATTTTTATGACCATACCGGCCAGCCAACATAGCTTCTACCGGCTTATAAGCCTTCCTTCTTCAGAGAAAGCAATCGTGGTCAAATGCTCCTTCCAGTGTCAAATTGAGGCAACTTTTTGCGCGAGCAGACGTGGGTCCGGTGTGTGCAAAACTAATGGTGGCTGTCACGTGGGCGCCCGTAGTCTGCAATGTGGGCCCAACGTCCGGAGTGTGTGATGGCTTGCACGATAGGAATGGCTGAATGGGAATGGGGGATTTTGTCACATGGGACCGGAGTGCCTCAAGTCAGGAGTTGCTCGACGTCCCGCATCACAGAATGTGATGGTTTGCTGGACAGCAGTGGCGGAGGAACCATTATGGCTTAGTATGGCATCAGCCATACCTTACTTTTAATAACTCTCATATCTTCTACTATAACATCAAAATAAGACGTGGTGTGGTGGATATGTTGTCTCTAATCTAGCAGCAGGTCTTGAGTTTGATTCACAATTCTTGCAGATTTCATTTTTTGAGCCATACTAGGGATGAGGGCAAAACAGGAAATGAAAAAAAGGCAGACGAAATATTCGTGGTTTTAGCTCAGCTCATATTAACTCGTTTGAATTTTTTATGAGCTAAACTGACATTATAATTTAGTTCGTTAATGAGCAAGCTCGATTTGTGTAGGACCGGTAAGGCGGCCAAAGGGGGGTGAATGGGAGCCAATCAAATTTTTGTCTCCAAACACTAAAAATTAGCACTTTGCTTCAATTGAGATGAAGCAAGTGCTCAAACCATAAACACATCAGCGAACGAGTGATCTCATGATTACAAAACGTTCCTAATACTCACATGAGACCAGCAAAACAAACGGATCACAAATCGGACACCAAAAAGTCCAAAACGGTCCAATACAGTATTGTCAACAAGTGTTGTTTTCAGCGGTGCGAAATTCTGTTCTTGAGTTCAAAACTGAACTAAACGAACTCCGATTGATATTAAATTTTACACATACCTGAGCAAATACGTTTCCAAGATCTCCCCAAATTTTGAGCTCAATCCGATTTGTGACTCACCCGCAGATTTAAAAATACAGCAGAAATTAGGGTTTTGTTAGGGTTTTCTAGAACGAGTTCAAACTTAGTTTTTCTCAAATTGCGACCAAAATCTGCAACAACTAGGTGTATGCAGTGGTCCAAAGAGTGCAACTCACCACCAATCAATCCCCAAACCAAATCCTCTCAAAGGAATCAAAGGGTTTTCACCAACAACATAAGAATGGGGAAAAGAAGAAACCAAAACTATAAAACTTCAAAATTTCAGCAAGTGTACAAACTGAGATTTGAAGCCAAAGAACCCTGTGGACTAGACCGGCGACCCTTCCTCTGATTAAACTTGAAAATCAACAACACAGTCAAAGTACAAAATCACTGCGGAACCCTCGGCTCAACTGGTGTCTACCTAGAGAGAAAACTAGGAGCTCTAGAATGAATTCTCAAAACAAATGGCAGCCAAGGGATGCTGAACCAACCAGCCCTCCCCTCTATTTATAGAGGGTTATTTTCAATTCCTAAAGTACCCCTATTTACATACAGTCTATCCACTCCACCGAGGGCGAAAATGGACCAACTCCTAGGTTTTTTATCCGACGGCCACGTCCTTCACACAGAGTTGCTTCGCCTTGACGCACCCTCCACGATCACGCCGCGTGCCGCCACCGGTTCCCTCCGGAACCGCCACCACCGAGTTTTGAGGCCCAAACTCAGCAAAACCAGGCATCCGTAGCGCTGAGTGGTTTTGAGGCCCAAACCACCAAACCTGTCGTGAGCACTACACCTCGTGCACATCCTTCACGATCAGACGCGTGTCCCGCTAGTCCTCACCACGCCGGCAACACGGTCCACTCCACCACGTCCTCGCACAAGTGTGTGTCCTAGGTGTCAGCCACCACGGTTAGTCACCTGACTGCTCTGATTCGTCAGCCAAGACCCAGCACTCGCCCTTCACCACTCTCGGTCCATCAGCACGAGCCCGCATGACCTTCACCTCAGCCATCGACCACTGTTCCTGTGCTCCACACATGCACACCACAAGTCAACCAACATGGTTGCACAAGCATAATCTCACACTCTGGTCAGTCCACTGACTACCCAGAGTGCTACCCGTTGACAATCACTCATCATCAACCCGAACCACAAGGGACAAGTCAACCTTGTGTTCGCAATTTGTAAACGAGTTAGCTCGTGAGCTAAACGAGCTATCATATTTCAGCAAAACAGAACTATATACATATCATTTACGTAACAATTGATGAACATGTTATATGCATGTGTGATGTCTATGACCTACGAGTTAAACTAATGATCGAAAAATTATGTCTATGTGTTAAATTGGTCTATGCAAATATAACTGTGGGTTAAACTGCTGAACATGTGTGTGAATAGTAAATTGATGAGTGATGAGTTGTGTTAATTTGGTGTTACATTGATGTGGTCTGTGAAACTATGAGTATAATTACTATTTTATGGTTGTGTTAATTTGATGTTACTATTCCATCAGTGAAAAAAGCACTCCACTGCACCTCACTTGGAAGCATCAGAGTCGGAGTCCTCCTTTGGCTTACAGGTTGAGACTCGGAAGCCCCAAATCCACACTTAGGGCTTATTTGGAAGCAAGAGTAATGGAGGGGCTTAAGGGGGCTAGAATCCCCTACTATTCAATTTTAAATGGTGAGGAATTCTAGTTACCTCAATCCTCTTTATTTCAATTGCTCCCAAACAAGGCCTTAACGGTACACTCAGGAACTTGGAACACAACGCAAGCGTTTCTGAGATTAAACTGAAAGACCACTCTTTTCCTTCTCATTTTCCTTACTTCACAACACAATGACGCCACGGGAATTATACAGCACGACACACTGTAGAGAGTAGAGAGTAGAGAGGGTAAGACAACTATTACAACCTATGGCTATATTACTGCACATTTTACTGTGACGAGATCTACATGCCGTGTACTGTGACTCTGACGGACAAACCACGTCACGGACAAACCTATCGTCTAAATCCTTTTAGCTACAACGATTTGGGTGGAGCGGCATCAGTCACCGCAAGGAGGAGTTCTTCAGCGACCGAACGGTCATCACGAGCTGCTGCCGCTCGCCCTCCACTTCCGCGAGCCTCAGGCTAATCGCCGAGTACCGCTCGTGCAGCTCCTTCAGCTCCTCCTCCACCGCCTTGCTGCTCTCCTTCAGCGAGGCCAGCTCCTTCGCTGCCCCGTCGGCTGCGGCGTTCCTGGCAAGACATGTCTGTCAGTCGGATGGCCGTGGTTCATGTGTTTCTGAACTTGAAAAAAGGTGTATCAGTGTATGCGTCAGCTAAGTTTCGATGATTGAGGTGCTACCTCATGTCATGCCCGTTGCAGTCACCGTCGTCTTCGCCCTGTCCTTTGATGCCTGGCAGTGCAGCGCTGCTGCTCCCAGTGGAGCCGGTATTGTGCTTCACGCGCTTATTATTATTACTATGCGGATTGTCCTGCAAAAAACAGCACTTTGCGTCACCTTGCTGGGGACCAAAAGTGTATTATTACAATCCAGTAAGCAGTCCTATGTAAAGGTAAGGTCCCTCAGTGATGTAAAGCTTATTCCAAAGTACTACCTCGGATTCTCGAATATTTGTCACCCGCTAGTTCATTTTTTGAACTAAACAGCGATAAATAAAAAAGAACGGAGGGAAGTATATTATTACAATCCAGTAAGCAGTCCTATGCAAAAACAACACTATGCTGATGTAAAGCAGTATGGCATGTTCTCATCAGTGGGGCCATGTATGCAATAAAGCTTAATCCATGAGCTATGATGATAAGGGAGCCGGTGGATAGAGGTAAAGATTTTTTTTTTTTTTGTCTTCCCATGTGCAAAGAGACAGAAATCATGACGGTTTTTTTCACAGACATGTGCTCCTCATACTTTTGTCGATGCCTTGTACTTATCGATTGCTCATTCGACTGATGTAGTAAATAGAAATAGGAAGTTACAGCTGCTGGTTCAGATGGCAGTCAGAAAGCAAAAGTTGCAAGAGCACAAACCAATTAAAAGGAGAACTGTCTGCACTGGAACTGGAAACATATTTGCTTTGCGGAATTTACCTTCGCATCTGAATCTTGGCCATTCGCCTTTGCCCCTTCTTCCCGGGTCTCAAGGGATCTTCTCAGCTCCAGCACCTGAGAGGCAAGGTTGTCTTTCTCGGACTCCTTCTTGGACAGCGAAGTCTTCAAGTTGTCGCACTGGAGTTTCAGTGACCCAATATCTATTTGCAGTTTTCCGATTGTCTCCTCCTCCTTGTCCTTCAGACACTTCAAATCGTGCAGTTCGTCCAGGTGCGTCTTCACTTGGTCCTTGAGAGATACAAGCTCCTTATTTAGTGATGTGATCTCAGCAGTCTTGTCTAGCAACTGCATGTCCTTTTCACTGATTCCTGCCAGTTCCTTGTCTTTCTGCGCGTTCTTTTCGAAGAGGTCGTTTCTCTCGCTGGATAGCTCGTCGATCTTGGCATTGAGTAGGTCGATTTCTTCTGACAGAGCATTCAGCCTTGCTTCATCGCATCTTTTTTGGTCATGGAACTCGTCGCTCTTGCTTTTGAGCTCCGTCAGTAGCCTGTCTATCTCCTTTGACTTGAAATCCACTAGGGTTATTAACTGTTGGACCTTCGCCCGGTGCTGATCCTGAACTGATCCAAGATCTCCTTGGGCCTTCTGCAGCAACTCTTCTAACTGGCTCTTCTGCAGCTGCAGCTCCGCGACCTCTTTCCTTGCTTGCACAAGGTGTCGTTCATTCGCACTGAAAGCGGAAGATACCTGTGAAGACAACACCTTGAATTCCTCCTGAAGTCGTTCTGCAGTAGCTGCATTGTTCCATCTTATCTTCCTCAGAGAATCCTCAGCCTTAATGGCCCGCTGCTCTTGTTCCACCTTTGCGCTCGTTATTTCTGCTATGTCAGCCTCAAACTTTTTAGCCTGTGTCTGGAGCTCATTATCCAAGCTCTCAACATTGGCCTCAAGATCACTTATAATAGCTAAATGAGCCGAACACTCATATTGCATCCTTAGCTGCTCCCTCAGTTGTGCTTGCTCCAGCCTCGAAGACACGTCATGGTTCTCTTGCTTTAGAATCTCATAATCAAGTGCAAGTTGCTCCATTTGCATCTCGATATCCTCACGGTCTTTCTTGTACAACTCAATTTCATTGCTCAACTCAAGGACTTTATTTTCAAGCTCAGAGGTAGAGATGTCATCACGCTTCTTTGCCAGTGCATCCAGCATAAGCTCATCTTCCTTCTCTTGGTATGAACTCGTTTCAGATAAGGCTAATTTCTGTCCAGAGTTGTGCACATTTGAGAGCGCATGCTCATATTCTGCCTCCTGCTGATCCTCTTCTGTATCCTCTTGCAAAATGGAAATATCTCTGTTTTTTTTATCCAACAACTCATCAAGATCTTTCACAGCCAGAAGCAGCTCAGAGTTGGATTCCTGCATCTTTTGAAGTTGCAGACGAAGATCTAAATTTAGATTCTTCTCATGACTCAGATCTTGCTTCAGTTCTTCAATCTGTGACCATGGGTCATCCCCATCTGAGAGCCGTTTCTCTGAGCCATTTGAATCATGGATCATATTCTTTGCCCCTCTGAGTCCTTCACATTCTCTTCTGAGGGCATCCCTCTCCTCCCTCAGGCTACTCATCTCCTTGAAGAGATCTTGCCCACGCCGACTCTCCTTCACAATTTGCTTTCGTAGAGTCTGCAACTCCATATCCGAGACATCCACTTTCCTGGTTAAAGTGGCTATCTCACTTCTTAGCTTCTCTACATCATCCTCTTCCCCTCTTAACCCTGCCTCACCAGAATTGCTTGTTGACCCATCCGTACTAGCATCAGGAGCTGAGCTTCCTGACCAGTCACCAGAACTGGTCAATGGGTTCCTCACGGTGCCATTGTTGGCAAATGGCGAGAGAGCATTGCTACTATCCTGAAGAAATGAGTTGTGCGTGCTTGCGCTAATTTTGGGGGTATATCGCCCAGAACTTCCATCTGAACCCGACACTGAGACGGCATCGAAACTGCTGCCATTGTGGAGATGGCCCACTGGGTCAGCAGACATAGGCACATTTCTTCTTGATGGAAACCTCATGCCTGGCGGTTTTCTTATCAACAATCCATCCTGTACAAGGAAGATATCAACCATCAGAAGTATACAAGAAAATTAAACCATGTCTAGCATTTTTTGTTCAGTTCTAAAATGTACTCATCTACAGTCTACAGGCATGAGAAATTCAGATCTCAAAAAAAAGTAACATACAGCCTAGTATCATTCAGATAAAACTTAGGCTCCCTTTGCCCCTTTCTGTTTTGTAATCTTCTTTGTATGCCAAAAGCCCTCTTTCTTTAGCAATCACAAGATGAAACAAAGCAACCCAATGATGATGAATCCAAACGAGGAAAAGCTCTAAAGAACTCCCCAGAGACCCACTTACTTGCACAGGACTCATCGCATCCGAGGCTGCTCTTGCCTTCTCGCTGTCCTCGTCCCCAAACTTGCTCAGCTGGCTCTCCAGCGTCGTCCTCCTCTTTGGCGTCTTCGCCACCACTGGCAGAGCGTCGCCGCTGCCACCCCGAGGATAACAGCAATCAGTAACCAAGCCAATGCTTAAGGCTCAAACCACAATGACTACAAAACTGGTTGAGATGACTCAATTCGTAAGGCTCAAATAACAATGCAGCAGCGGCAATGGCTAAATCTAGATGTGGTGCGGCAGAGATGTGTGCGTAGATTAATCCACCACCCAACCCACCTCTCGTCGTCTCCGCACCCACCGACGCCACCAACCACCCGCTGGATGGTCACCTGTCACAGGAAGCGAGGCACCGGCGAAACATCAAAATCAGATAATCGCGAGCACGTCGCCGTCGCAGGTCACAAGAAAACGGCACAACCCTTTAAGGGATGCGATGGAGAGGGAGGAGCGGAGATGGTGATACTCACGTGCAGCAGCGCACCGGGGCTGCCCTTGAGCGGGAGCGTCACCACCGACGGCTTCAACGCGTCGGCGTACTCCGCCAGGTTCACCGTGGCCTCCCCTAGCAGCGCCGCCTTGCTCGACCCCTGCACCGACAGCATTGCCCAAGTCAAGATCGACAGGCGGAGTCACGGCCGGCGGTTAATCACGAGTTGGTTAGAAGCGGGCGGCGGCGGCAGGTCGCTTACGGTCTCATAGACGAGGAACTGGTAGATCTTGTCCTTGCCGGTGGGGAGCTTGGTGGCCTCCATGACAGGGGCCGCCCACCGGCACGCGCCATCGGTGACCTCCGCGGGCTCCGACCGCGCCGTCGGCCGGCCAGCGTCCTGCGGCGTCACCGCCACCATCATCGCCTCCCATCCCAGCTCGGGCACCTGCGGCAAGAACCACCCTCCCCTCCCGTCACGCGTCAATCAACAGCAAAATAAAAAACCCGAAGCTCTGCTTCGGGGGCTACGGAGCGACTGAGCCGTGCCTGCGTGGCGTGGAACTGCAGCTTGAACACGGCCTTGGCCCTGCCGCCGCGCCACCGCGACTTGAACATGTCGGCAGCGCTGCGCTCGCTCGCTCCCGGAACAGGCTCTGCAAGAACGACCTCCGCTCCCTTCGCCTCGCCCGCTGCCGCTGGGCCAGCTGAGCTAGCTAGCTAGCTACTCCTTCACGGGTCCGTCCAGCGGTGGTGGCGGCATTGCAATGCGGCGCGCGGAAGAAGCCGCCGGGCCGCGTGACGCCACCAGGGTTGGCATCGCAGTGCGATGCGGTGGTGTGATGTGCTGCTTGTGGGGGTTAGTTGGAGCACGAAGACCACCACCACATGGTGGGAGAGCAAGCATAGAGGCAGCGTGAGGTCACTGCAGCTGCAACCGAAGCGAGCCACCGAGCAGGCAGGCTTTGGGCAACCCTTTAAGGCACGCACGCAGCCAGCAGCAACGAGGCCGAGGCAGAGGCAGTGGCAGTGGGAGTAGTAGATCCAGCGAGGGAGGAGGACAAAAGCAGAACAGAGCTCAACTGAACTGAACTTACTCGCTATACAGCTCGGCTTTTCTCGTCCCTCCTCCTCACGCTCTTCCCCTCTCTCTGTGATCTGGCGATTGGGGGGCTAGAGAGAGAGGAGATTGAGATGAGCGGCAATAAAACGGAGGTCAATTCTTGTGTGGGGAGAACGGAGAAGAGAAAATCGAATTGATTGTTTTGGGTCCACAGGCGTGGGGAGGAGGGCGATTGGTTTCCGGTGAGAAGTGACGAAAGTACTGCAGCGTTGCTACGGATATGCTGCGGACTTGCCGTTGCTGCCTGCTGCAGTACTGTCTGTGCCACGCCATTGCTTGAGTTGAGGCTCACAACTGCAGGCTGCCTCCGATCTGGGTACGGCTGTTGCTCCTCTCATCCTCTGCCTGCCTGCGGGATGTTGTTATTTGTTTATTCATTTACTAGCTGAATGTACGTGCGTTGCAACAGAAATATATAATATCATTATACTACGATAACTTATATATAAAATGTGTGTTATATTGTTATGAGAAAATGTTTCATAATTAATTTGTGGTCCTAGCTATACATAAATTTTGTTATTTTAATCTAGTTATTTCACCACTACATCGCAACCATCAGTATCATGCAGACTTTAATATATGCCACGATTTGTATGGTCTCATTATTGGAGAGCACGTTCCACACATGCCGAAAGAAATTCTCTCGTACATCGTTAGTCATCAGACACGCACCACCATACGCTTTTGCTTAAACAAAAAGGTAAGTGTGTGTTTGTGAAGAGAATTAAAGGCAGGCCGGCACAAAAGCTACTCTGGCGGTGGCGAGGATGACGAACTGGTCACTGTTATCGATCCTCCTCTGCGTCACCTCCGGCGCCAAGATGATGTCACAATCCTCGATATAGTAGTCGTCGAACGTGCACGACATGACGAGTACCGATGACTCTTGGTTGGGCTGTCAAACGAAGTGCACGCCGGGCTCATCAGCGAGGTAGTACCCCTGGTCGTTGCACCACCGGACGCGCTACTCCACTACATACATCATGTTCGAGGACACTCACACAACGTCAGCAATGTCCATCGTCCCAGCGCATAAGAATTCATGTCCGGCCAGTAGCGACTTACGTGGCAGGTTGGGCTTCAGGTGGACGATGAGCTGGACGGCGTGATGGCGTCGTCGTCGGATACGGTGTCCAGAACAACTCAAGAGTCGTCGACGTTTGCGACAACCATGAGGCCCCCCTGCTTAACGATGGACAACGCGGTGCAGCTGCTCTGGACCGCGTCCAAGCGGCGGCTTCGCGGGAGCTTGTCGTACACAGCGGCACATGCGACCACGTAAGACTGCTTCTAGAGGTCGAACTGACAGTCGTCAAGCTTCTTCTCGTCATCGATGAGCGACGCCAACACGAGTGCCTGAGAGCACCTAGAGGGGGGGTGAATAGGTGATCCTGTAACACTTCAAAAACTTAAGCCACAAAACTTGGTTACTTGTTAGCACAGTAATTTGCCAAGTGGCTAGAAAAGGATCTCAACACAACACAATAACCAAGAGATATCAATCACAGAGATGGCACAGTGGTTATTGAAAGTCGCCTAGAGGGGGGGTGAATAGGGCGAAACTGAAAATCTCAAAAATAATCACAACTATAAGCCGGGTTAGCGTTAGAAATATAATAGAGTCCGCGAGAGAGGGCGCAAAACAAATCGCAAGCGAATAATGGAGTGAGACACGCGGATTTGTTTTACCGAGGTTCGGTTCTCTCAAACCTACTCCCCGTTGAGGAGGCCACTAAGGCCGGGTCTCTTTCAACCCTTCCCTCTCTCAAACGGTCCCTCGGACCGAGTGAGCTTCTCTTTCTCAAATCACTTGGGAATCAAACTTCCCGCAAGGACCACCACACAATTGGTGTCTCTTGCCTCAATTACAAGTGAGTGTTTGATCACAAGAAAGAATGCCAAAGAAAAAGAAGCGATCTAAGCACAAGAGCTCAAATGAACACTACAAATCACTCTCTCTAGTCACTAGGGCTTTGTGTGGAGTTGGGAGAGGATTTGATCTCTTTTGGTGTGCTTTGCAATGAATGCTAGCTCTTGTATAGTGGTTGAAAGTTGGAAAACTTGGATGCTATGAATGGTGGGGTGGTTGGGGTATTTATAGCCCCAACCACCAAACATGACCGCTGGTGGAGGCTGTCTGTCGATGGCACACCGGACAGTCCGGTGCACACCGGACAGTCCGGTGCACACCGGACATGTCCGGTGCCTCCGCCACGTCATCAATGCCGTTGGATTCTGACTGTTGGAGCTTCTGACTTCTGGGCCCGCCTGGATGTCCGGTGCACACCGGACATCACCTGTTCATTGTCCGGTGTGCCAGTATGGGCGCGCCTGACGTCTGTGCGCGCAGAGCGCGCATTAAATGCGCCGCAGGTAGCCGTTGGCGCCGAAATAGCCGTTGCTCCGAGGTTACACCGGACAGTCCGGTGCACACCGGACATGTCCGGTGAATTATAGCGGAGCGGCTGCTGCGCGATCCCGAGGCTGGCGAGTTCAGGAGGCCGCGCTTCCATGGAGCACCGGACACTGTCCGGTGTACACCGGACAGTCCGGTGAATTATAGCAGAGCGGCCTGAGGAATTCCCGAAGGTGGCGAGTTCGAGTTGGAGTCCTCTGGTGCACCGGACACTGTCCGGTGGCGCACCGGACACTGTCCGGTGTACACCGGACAGTCCGGTGCCTCCAGACCAGAGGTGCCTTCGGTGGCCTCATTGCTCCTTTGTTGAATCCAAAACTTTGATCTTTTTATTGGCTGAGTGTGAACCTTTTGCACCTGTATAGCTTATACACTAGAGCAAACTAGTTAGTCCAATATTTGTGTTGGGCAATTCAACCACCAAAATTATTTAGGGACTAGGTGTAAGCCTAATTCCCTTTCAATCTCCCCCTTTTTGGTGATTGATGCCAACACAAACCAAAGCAAATATAGAAGTGCATAGTTGAACTAGTTTGCATAATGTAAGTGCAAAGGTTGCTTGGAATTGAGCCAATATAAATGCTTACATGATGCGCATGGATTGATTTTTTTGTTTTAGACATATTGGACCACATTTGCACCAAAAGTTTTGTTTTTGCAAACTCTTTTGTAAATTCTTTTCAAAGTCCTTTTGCAAGATAGTCAAAGGTAAATGAATAAGATTTTGCAAAGCATTTTCAAGTTTTGAAATTTTCTTCCTTAGTTCAAAATGCTTTCCATTTTGACTAAACAAAACTCCCCCTCAAATAAAGTCTCCTCTTAGTGTTCAAGAGGGTTTTAAGACATCAAATTTTGAAAATACTACTTACTCCCCCTTTAGAAGACAAAGAGATACCAATTTTGAAATTTACCAATTGAAAATCATCAATTTTAAAATTAGGGTGGTGGTGCGGTCCTTTTGCTTTGGGCTCATATTTTCTCCCCCTTTGGCATGAATCGCCAAAAACGGAATCATTAGAGCCCATAAAAGTACTTTCTCCTTCTTTGGTCATAAAATAAATGAGTGAAGATTATACCAAAGATGGAGAGTGATGCGGAGCGACGGCGAAGGATGAGTAGTAGAGTGGAGTGGAAGCCTTGTCTTCGCCGAAGACTCCAATTCCCTTTCAATATACCTATGACTTGGTTTGGAATACACTTGAAGACACATTAGTCATAGCATATAAAAGAGACATGATCAAAGGTATTCTTATGAGCCATGTGTGCAAGTTTAGCAAAAGAAATTCCTAGAATCAAGAATATTAAGCTCATGCCGAAGTCTGGTAAAAGATTGTTCATCAAGTGGCTTGGTAAAGATATCGGCTAATTGATCTTTAGTATTAATGTATGAAATCTCGATATCCCCCTTTTGTTGGTGATCCCGAAGAAAATGATACCGAACAGCTATGTGTTTAGTGCGGCTATGCTCAACGGGATTATCCGCCATGCGGATTGCACTCTCATTATCACATAGAAGAGGAACTTTGGTTAATTTGTAACCGTAGTCCCGCAGGGTTTGACTTATCCAAAGCAATTGCGCGCAACAGTGGCCTGCGGCAATATACTCGGCTTCGGCAGTAGAAAGAGCGACCGAATTTTGCTTCTTTGAAGCCCATGACACCAAGGATCTTCCCAAGAACTGGCAAGTCCCCGATGTGCTCTTCCTAATAATCTTACACCCCGCCCAATCGGCATCCGAATAACCAATCAAATCAAATGTGGATCCCCGAGGGTACCAAAGCCCAAACTTAGGAGTATAAGCCAAATATCTCAAGATTCGTTTTACGGCCGTAAGGTGTGATTCCTTAGGGTCGGCTTGGAATCTTGCACACATGCATACGGAAAGCATAATGTCCGGTCGAGATGCACATAAATAAAGCAATGAACCAATCATCGACCGGTATACCTTTTGATCCACGGACTTACCTCCCGTGTCGAGGTCGAGATGCCCATTTGTTCCCATGGGAGTCTTGATGGGCTTGGCATCCTTCATTCCAAACTTGCTTAAAATGTCTTGAGTATACTTTGTTTGGCAAATGAATGTGCCTTCTTGGAGTTGTTTGACTTGAAATCCTAGAAAATACTTTAACTCCCCCATCATAGACATCTCGAATTTCTGTGTCATGATCCTACTAAATTCTTCACATGTAGATTTGTTAGTAGACCCAAATATAATATCATCAACATAAATTTGGCATACAAACAAATCATTGTCAAGAGTTTTAGTGAATAAAGTAGGATCGGCTTTGCCGACTTTGAAGCCATTTGCAATAAAGAAATCTCTAAGGCATTCATACCATGCTCTTGGGGCTTGCTTGAGCCCATAAAGCGCCTTAGAGAGCCTATAAACATGGTTAGGGAACTCACTGTCTTCAAAGCCGGGAGGTTGCTCAACATAGACCTCCTCCTTGATTGGTCCATTGAGGAAGGCACTCTTCACGTCCATTTGATAAAGCTTGAAGCCATGGTAAGTAGCATAGGCCAATAATATGCGAATTGACTCAAGCCTAGCTACGGGTGCATAGGTTTCACCAAAATCCAAACCTTCGACTTGTGAATACCCCTTGGCCACGAGTCGAGCTTTGTTCCTTGTCACCACACCATGCTCGTCTTGCTTGTTGCGGAAGACCCACTTGGTTTCTACAACATTTTGATTAGGACGTGGAACTAAATGCCATACCTCATTCCTTGTGAAATTGTTGAGCTCCTCTTGCATCGCCATCACTCAATCCAAATCTTGAAGTGCTTCCTCTACCCTGTGTGGCTCAATAGAGGAAACAAAAGAGTAATGTTCACAAAAATGTGCAACACGAGATCGAGTAGTTACCCCCTTATGAATGTCGCCGAGGATGGTGTCGACGGGGTGATCTCGTTGTATTGCTTGGTGGACTCTTGGGTGTGGCGGCCTTGGTGAAAGCTCTCTTGTGAGTTTTGGTGTTTGGATGACAACTCAATTAAAGGACTAACAAGTGTACTAAGTGTTGAACAGGTGCTTAAGGTAAAGCTAACAAGGTTCAACAAGTGAACAAGTGTGATGGTCCAAGGACTAGATGATGATAGATAATGGGCATCACAAGTAAGATGGACATTGCAAAAGTGATACTCGGGTGCGTAGCTCGGAGACAACTGATCAAGCCAAGGACGGAGGCAAGAAGAGCTTCGAGGTACCAAGTGCATGGGAGAAGGTCAAGAAGGCTGAGGAACCCAAAGCCAAGGGTGAAGAAGAAGGCTTGCAAAGTCAAGGGTGATCGAGTTGAGAACAGCTACGACACATCAAGGATCACTACATAAGGACGTGACTTACAACCAATGAGATATGTCAATCTAGATCAAGTCAAGTTGACTTGATGGTTTAGAGTCCAACATCGACCTCAAACAAGCCAAATTGGGTAAAACGATGAAAAAGGTTAAGTATGTAAGGTTTGAGTGTTCAACCATTTTGCATACACCTCTTACTACAAGTTTGGTGCTTTGGTTTGCTCTCTAACTCTTTCTGTAGAGAAAGTACCATTCTGAGCTCTGCTGGAGGAGAAACAGAAAAGCTAGGAGAAGAACAAGAAAGATGTAAGTTTCTAGGACTAAATCAATTGGATTATACTCTAAATGTGTTTGTTTAAGTCTCAGGAAAATCCTCCCAAAAGTTGAAGTCAAACGGAGAAAGAACGGAGGAAAAAGCACTTAGTGTGCTGTTGGCTGGTGCACAGGACAGTGAATAGTAGCTGTCCGGTGCACAGGACAGTGAATAGTAACTGTGTCCGGTGCACAGGACAGTGAATAGTCGCAGCGTCCGGTGCACAGGACAGTGAATAGTCGCAGCGTCCGGTGCACAGGACAGTGAATAGTCGCAGCGTCCGGTGCACAGGACAGTAAATAGTAGCTGTGTCCGGTGCACAGGACAGTGAATAGTGACCTGTCCGGTGCACAGGACAGTGAATAGTACCTGTCCGGTGCACCAACGGCTAGCTGTTCCAGAGAAGGAAATTGTCAATCAGATCCGTTACTGTTCACTGTCCGGTGCGCCACCGGACAGTCCGGTGCACCCGCAACCAGGGAAGGCTGGGAGCTTTCAAATGAAGCTCCAACGGCTCCTAGGCCATTTGGGGCTATAAAAGGGACCCCTAGGCGCCTCAACCAAGCACACAAGTGCAGCCAACAAGTCCATACACCATTTGGATCAATTCTTTCTCTCCCTCTCTTGTGTATCTCTCTAGTTTGTGTAGAGGCGAAGTTATAAGCCTTTAGAGAGAGGGGAAGTGCTGCTGAGAGCTAGAGCAAAATCTTGAGCGCATTGTTACTCTGTCGGAGTGCTGTTGAGAAGATTGTAAGCAGCCACGACATCGTTGTAACTGATATAAACATAGTGGAAGGCTCTATCTGTCGCCCGACAGATCTGAGCAAACGGAGGAAGGAGTTGAAATAGACTCCAAGCCAAGGTGTGGCTAACTCCAACGAGGACTAGGCAAGCATTTCAGGCTTGGCCGAACCTCGGGATAAATCCCTGTGTCTGTGTGCTCTGCTCTATGCTGTGTGCTGTTTCTCTGTCTTATTTGTTGTTTATACTTGCACTTCAATATTTATATGTGCTATAAGCTGTCTTCGAAGTGCAGGGTATTTTAAGACAGGGACTTCAATTCCGCTGCAACCTACTCGATGGGTCCTTCATTCCACTGCGATCCAGCCTTCGAGTAGAGTAAGAATTTCCAGTTATAAAGTGATAATTTTTATTCGCCTATTCACCCCCCCCTCTAGGCGACATCCAGATCCTGTTCCCGGGCAAAGGGAACTTTCACTTGGTTGTTCATCCTCCTTGTCTTCATCATTTGCATCTCCCCCTTGATCGTTGCCGTCATTTTGAGGTGGCTCATCTTCTTGATCTTCTTGTTCAACATCTTGAGCCTCATCCTCAATTTGAGTTGGTGGAGATGCTTGCATGGAGGAGGATGGTTGATCTTGTGCATGTGGAGGCTCTTCGGATTCCTTAGGACACACATCCCCAATGGACATGTTCCTTAGCGCTATGCATGGAGCCTGTTCTTCACCTATCAAGATCAACATGCTCTACTTGAGAGCCATTAGTCTCATCAAACACAACGTCACAAGAAACTTCAACAAGTCCTGAGGACTTGTTAAAGACTCTATATGCCCTTGTGTTTGAGTCATATCCTAGTAAAAAGCCTTCTACAGTTTTAGGAGCAAATTTAGATTTTCTACCTCTTTTAACAAGTATAAAACATTTGCTACCAAAAACTCTAAAATATGAAATATTTGGCTTTTTACCGGTTAGGAGTTCATAGGATGTCTTCTTGAGGATTCGGTGAAGATATAACCGGTTGATGGCGTAGCAAGCGGTGTTGACCGCTTCGGCCCAAAACCGATCCGGTGTTTTGTAGTCATCAAGCATGGTTCTTGCCATGTCCAATAGAGTTCGATTCTTCCTCTCCACTACACCATTTTGTTGTGGAGTGTAGGGAGAAGAGAACTCATGCTTGATGCCCTCCTCCTCAAGGAAGCCTTCAATTTGAGAGTTCTTGAACTCCGTCCCGTTGTCGCTTCTAATTTTCTTGATCCTTAATCCGAACTCATTTTGAGCCCGTCTCAAGAATCCCTTTAAGGTCTCTTGGGTATGAGATTTGTCCTGCAAAAAGAACACCCAAGTGAAGCGAGAATAATCATCCACAATAACTAGACAGTACTTACTCCCGCCGATGCTTATGTAAGCAATCGGGCCGAATAAATCCATGTGAAGGAGCTCCAGTGGCCTGTCACTAGTCATGATGTTTTTGTGTGGATGATGAGTGCCAACTTGCTTCCCGGCTTGGCATGCGCTACAAATCCTGTCTTTCTCAAAATGAACATTGGTTAGTCCTAAAATGTGTTCTCCCTTTAGAAGCTTGTGAAGATTCTTCATTCCAACATGGGCTAGTCGGCGGTGCCAGAGCCAACCCAAGTTAGTCTTAGCAACCAAGCAAGTGTCGAGTTCAGCTCTATCAAAATCTACCAAGTATAGCTGACCCTCCAACACTCCCTTAAATGCTATTGAATCATCCCTTCTTCTAAAGATAGTGACACCTACATCAGTAAATAGACAGTTGTAGCCCATTTGACATAATTGGGATACGGAAAGCAAATTGTAATCTAAAGAATCTACAAGAAAAACATTGGAAATAGTATGGTCAGGTGATATAGCAATTTTACCCAAACCTTTGACCAAACCTTGATTTCCATCCCCGAAAGTGATAGCTCGTTGGGGATCTTGGTTTTTCTCATATGAGGAGAACATCTTTTTCTCCCCTGTCATGTGGTTTGTGCACCCGCTGTCGAGTATCCAACTTGAGCCCCCGGATGCATAAACCTACAAAACAATTTTAGTTCTTGACTTTAGGTACCCAAACGGTTTTGGGTCCTTTGGCATTAGAAACAAGAACTTTGGGTACCCAAACACAAGTCTTGGAGCCCTTGTGTTTGCCCCCAACAATCTTGACAACTACCTTGCCGGATTTGTTAGTTAAAACATATGATGCATCAAAAGTTTTGAATGAAATAGCATGATCATTTGATGCATTAGGAGTTTTCTTTCTAGGCAACTTGGCACGGGTTGGTTGCCTAGAGCTAGATGTCTCACCCTTATACATAAAAGCATGGTTAGGGCCAGAGTGAGACTTCCTAGAATGAGTTCTCCTAATTTTGCTCTCAGGATAGCCGGCAGGGTACAAAATGTAACCCTCGTTATCCTGAGGCATGGGAGCCTTGCCCTTAACAAAGTTAGATAAATTCTTTGGAGGGGCGTTAAGTTTGACATTGTCTCCCCTTTGGAAGCCAATGCCATCCTTGATGCCAGGGCGTCTCCCATTATAGAGCATGCTTCTAGCAAATTTAAATTTTTCATTTTCTAAGTCATGCTCACTAATCTTAGCATTGAGTTGTGCTATGTGATCATTTTGTTTTTTAATTAAGGCTAGGTGATCATGGATAGCATCAACATTAATATCTCTACACCTAGTACAAATGGAAATATGCTCAGTAGATGTAGAGGGTTTGCAAGTTTTTAATTCTATAACCTTAGTATGTAGTATATCATTCTCATCTCTAAGGTTAGAAATGCAAACATCACAATCTCTAGCCTTAGCAAGCAATTTTTCTTTTTCATCTCTAAGGCTAGCAAGAGAAACATTCAACTCATCAATTCTAGCAAGTAAATCAATATTATCATCTTTAGAATTGGAAGTTGAAACATTGCAAACATGTGAATCAACCTTAGCAATTAATCTAGCATTTTCATTTCTAAGGTTGTCAATTGTATCATGGCATGTGCTTAGCTCACTAGTTAATTTGTTCATTTTTCTATCTCTAGAGCATAAGCATTTTTAACCTTAACATGCTTCTTATTTTCCTTGATTAGGAAGTCCTCTTGGGAGTCCAAGAGATCATCCTTTTCATGGATGGCACTAATTAGCTCATTTAATTTTTCCTTTTGTTGCATGTTGAGGTTAGCAAAAAGAATGCGCAAGTTATCCTCCTCATTTTTATCATCATCCTCATCACTAGATGTTTCATATTTAGTGGAGGACCTTGATTTTACCTTCTTTTTGCCGTCCTTGGCCATGAGACACTTGTGGCCGACGTTGGGGAAGAGGAGGCCTTTGGTGACGGCGATGTTGGCGGCGTCCTCGTCGGAGGATGAGTCGGTGGAGCTCTCGTCGGAGTCCCATTCGCGGCATACGTGGGCATCGCCGCCCTTCTTCTTATGGTACCTCTTTTTTTCTCTCCTCTTGCCCTTCTTGTCGTTGTCCCTGTCACTGTCACTGTCACTTGATAATGGACATTTAGCAATAAAGTGACCGGGCTTACCACACTTGTAGCAAACCTTCCTGGAACGGGGTTTGTAGTCCTTCCCCTTCCGTTGCTTGAGGATTTGCCGAAAGCTTTTGATGATTAAGGCCATCTCCTCATTGTCGAGCTTGGAGGCGTCAATTGGTTGTCTACTTGGTGTAGACTCCTCCTTCTTCTCCTCCGTGGCCTTGAACGCCACCGGTTGCGCCTCGGATGTGGAAGGTTCGTCAAGCTCGTTGATCTTCTTTGAGCCCTTAATCATGCATTCAAAGCTCACAAAATTCCCGATAACTTCTTCGGGGGTCATTAGTGGATATCTAGGATTACCACGAATTAATTGAACTTGAGTGGGGTTAAGGAAAATAAGAGCTCTTAAAATAACCTTAACCACCTCGTGGTCATCCCACTTTTTGCTCCCGAGGTTGCGCACTTGGTTCACCAAGGTCTTGAGCCGGTTGTACATATCTTGTGGCTCCTCCCCTTGGCGAAGACGGAAGCGACCGAGCTCCCCCTCGATCGTTTCCCGCTTGGTGATCTTGGTGAGTTCATCACCTTCGTGCGCCGTCTTGAGTAGGTCCCAAATCTCTTTTGCATTCTTCAACCCTTGTACTTTGTTGTATTCCTCCTTGCTTAGAGAGGCGAGGAGAATGGTTGTGGCTTGGGAGTTGAAGTGCTCGATTTGGGCCACTTCGTCCGTGTCATAATCCTCATCCCCTATTGATGGTACCTGTGCTCCAAACTCAACAACATTCCATATACTTTTGTGGAGTGAGGTTAGATGAAATTTCATTAAATCACTCCACCTAGCATAATCTTCGCCATCAAAAGTTGGCGGTTTGCCTAATGGAACGGAAAGTAATGGAGTATGTCTAGATGTACGGGAATAGTGTAAGGGGATCTTACTAAACTTCTTGCGCTCTTGGCGCTTAGAAGTTACGGACGGTGCATCGGAGTCGGAGGTGGACGTTGATGAAGTGTCGGTCTCGTAGTAGACCACCTTCCTCATCCTCTTGTCGCCTTTCCGATGCGACTTGTGAGAAGAAGATTTTTCCTTCTTCTCTTTGTGGTGAGAAGAGGAAGATCTTTTCTCCTTCCGTTTGGAGGAGCTCTTCTTCTTCTCCCTCCTCTTGGTGCGGGACTCTTCCGATGAAGTGCTCCCTTGGCTTGTAGTGGGCTTGTCGTCGGTCTCCATCTCCCTCTTGGTGTGATCTCCCGACATCACTTCGAGCGGTTAGGCTCTAATGAAGCACCGGGCTCTGATACCAATTGAAAGTCGCCTAGAGGGGGGGTGAATAGGGCGAAACTGAAAATCTCAAAAATAATCACAACTACAAGCCGGGTTAGCGTTAGAAATATAATAGAGTCCGCGAGAGAGGGCGCAAAACAAATCGCAAGCGAATAATGGAGTGAGACACGCGGATTTGTTTTACCGAGGTTCGGTTCTCTCAAACCTACTCCCCGTTGAGGAGGCCACTAAGGCCGGGTCTCTTTCAACCCTTCCCTCTCTCAAACGGTCCCTCGGACCGAGTGAGCTTCTCTTTCTCAAATCACTTGGGAATCAAACTTCCCGCAAGGACCACCACACAATTGGTGTCTCTTGCCTCAATTACAAGTGAGTGTTTGATCACAAGAAAGAATGCCAAAGAAAAAGAAGCGATCCAAGCACAAGAGCTCAAATGAACACTACAAATCACTCTCTCTAGTCACTAGGGCTTTGTGTGGAGTTGGGAGAGGATTTGATCTCTTTTGGTGTGCTTTGCAATGAATGCTAGCTCTTGTATAGTGGTTGAAAGTTGGAAAACTTGGATGCTATGAATGGTGGGGTGGTTGGGGTATTTATAGCCCCAACCACCAAACATGACCGCTGGTGGAGGCTGTCTGTCGATGGCACACCGGACAGTCCGGTGCACACCGGACATGTCCGGTGCCTCCGCCACGTCATCAATGCCGTTGGATTCTGACCGTTGGAGCTTCTGACTTCTGGGCCCGCCTGGATGTCCGGTGCACACCGGACATCACCTGTTCATTGTCCGGTGTGCCAGTATGGGCGCGCCTGACGTCTGCGCGCGCAGAGCGCGCATTAAATGCGCCGCAGGTAGCCGTTGGCGCCGAAATAGCCGTTGCTCCGAGGTTACACCGGACAGTCCGGTGCACACCGGACATGTCCGGTGAATTATAGCGGAGCGGCTGCTGCGCGATCCCGAGGCTGGCGAGTTCAGGAGGCCGCGCTTCCATGGAGCACCGGACACTGTCCGGTGTACACCGGACAGTCCGGTGAATTATAGCAGAGCGGCCTGAGGAATTCCCGAAGGTGGCGAGTTCGAGTTGGAGTCCTCTGGTGCACCGGACACTGTCCGGTGTACACCGGACAGTCCGGTGCCTCCAGACCAGAGGTGCCTTCGGTGGCCTCATTGCTCCTTTGTTGAATCCAAAACTTTGATCTTTTTATTGGCTGAGTGTGAACCTTTTGCACCTGTATAACTTACACACTAGAGCAAACTAGTTAGTCCAATATTTGTGTTGGGCAATTCAACCACCAAAATTATTTAGGGACTAGGTGTAAGCCTAATTCCCTTTCAGTTATCCTGTGGTTCGGCCAAGACCAACGCTTGCCTACTCCACGTTGTGGCGTCCCAACGGACGAGGGTTGCAATCAACCCCTCTCAAGCGGTCCAAAGACCAACTTGAATACCACGGTGTTGCTTTGCTTCTCTTAATCCCGTTTGCGAGGAATCTCCACAGCTTGGAGCCTCTCGCCCTTACACAAGATGTTCACGAAGAATCACAGAGCAAGGGAGGGATTAGCAACACACACACGACACAAAGATCACAGCGAATATGCACACGCAAAACCCAGACTTGAGCTCAAGAGACTAGCACACTAGAACGGAGCTCAAATCACTAAAATGTCGAACAAGTGCGCAAGAATGAAGTGTGAGTGATCAATGATGCTCAAAGGATGCTTGGTGTACTCCTCCATGCGCCTAGGGGTCCCTTTTATAGCCCCAAGGCAGCTAGGAGCCGTTGGGAGCAATCTGGGAAGGCAATTCTTGCCTTCTGTCGTCTGGCGCACCGGACAGTCCGGTGCACACCGGACATGTCCGGTGCCCGATTTCTTTCCATAAACAGCGCAGTCGACCGTTGGCAGCCTGGGAGCCGTTGGTGCACTTGACATGTCCGGTGCACACCGGACAGTCCGGTGCCGTCTTCTAGCCGTTGGCTCGGCCACGTGTCCCGCGCAGATTGCGCGGCCGACCGTTGGCCCGGCCGACCATTGGCTCACCGGACAGTCCGGTGCACACCGGACAGTCCGGTGATTTTTAGCCGTACGCCGTTGATGGTTTCCCGAGAGCGACGAGTTCGCCTGTGAGCGGCCCACCGGACAGTCCGGTGCACACCGGACAGTCCGGTGAATTTTAGCCGTACACCGCCGTCGAAGTCCCGAGAGCAGCCACTTTGCCCAAGCCAGCCTGGCGCACCGGACACTGTCCGGTGCACCACCGGACAGTCCGGTGCACCCAGACTGGGCAGACTTTGGCTGCTCGAGCCATCTCTTCTCCAACTCGATTTTTTCTGTTTCCAGCACTTAGACACAATACATTAGTCCATAAAACAATGTACTAAGTTTGAGAAACATACCTTTATCCTTGATTTGTACTTTGTCCACCATTTTACAATTAGGCACCTGTGTTGGGCACTAAATCACCAAAACACTTAGAAATGGCCCAAGGGCACATTTCCCTTTCAATCTCCCCCTTTTTGGTGATTTATGCCAACACAACATAAAGCAAGTAGAACAGTACAAAATCAAATCAAATAAGAAGTCAAAATTGTTTTGATTCAATTTTGACATATATGGATCACTCTATGCCACCACTTGGTTTGTTTTTGCAAATCAAACTCAAATTCCTATCTCTAAGTCAAGACCACTTGTAGAGACATAAAGAGAGGTTTTCCAAAGAAATTTGATCAAGGATTTCAAAAACTCCCCCTTTTTCCCATAATCAACACTTCTCCCCACAAGAGGCCAACTTTTGACATAAGAGACAATAAAAGAGTTTTGACAAACCAAAAGCTCTAATCTACTATTTTTAAAATTTCTCAAGTGGTAGCTGATCCATTTATTGCTTTAGCCTTTATTTTCTCCCCCTTTGGCATCAAGCACCAAAACGGGATCAATCTTGGCCCTTTAACCCCATTGCCTCACCAAAATCTTCAAATAAGAACACAAAGGCAATAAGAGTATGAAGATGAACTTGGAAAAGTTACTCTTTTCATCGGAGTGCAGTGGAAGTCTTGCATGGTCCAAGTCCACCTTTTCCCTTTCAATAATTTTCCTTGGAGACTAAAATAACGAGACTCAAGTACATGGTTAGTCTCAAAGGGTCAAGTTGTAGCACAGCTCCCCCTAAATATGTGCATTACTTGCAAACAGGACTTGTGAGGTCCAGGGAGTGTTTGTGCAACTTGAGCACCACAATAAGCAACAAAATGCAGAATGAACATGATCAAAGGCATAAACACATGTATGCTACATTTCAATCCAAGTTCCGCGAATCTAAGATATTGAGCTCACTACGCAGCCTGCAAAAGGTCTTCTCATCTAGAGGCTTGGTAAAGATATCGGCTAGCTGGTTCTCGGTGCTAACATGAAACACTTCGATATCTCCCTTTTGCTGGTGGTCTCTCAAAAAGTGATGCCGGATGTCAATGTGCTTTGTGCGGCTGTGCTCAACAGGATTTTCCGCTATTCGGATAGCACTCTCATTATCACATAGGAGTGGGACTTTGCTCAGATTGTAGCCAAAGTCCCGGAGGGTTTGCCTCATCCAAAGTAGTTGCGCACAACACTGTCCCGCAGCAACGTACTCGGCCTCAGCGGTGGATAGGGCAACGAGGTTTGTTTCTTAGAGTTCCATGACACCAGGGACCTTCCTAAGAATTGGCACGTCCCTGATGTACTCTTCCTATCGACCTTACATCCAGCATAGTCGGAATCTGAGTACCCAATCAAGTCAAAGTTAGACCCCTTTGGATACCAGATCCCGAAGCAAGGCGTAGCGACTAAATATCGAAGAATTCGCTTCACAGCCACTAAGTGACACTCCTTAGGATCGGATTGAAATCTAGCACACATGCATACGCTAAGCATAATATCCGGTCTACTAGCACATAGATAAAGCAGAGAACCTATCATGGACCGGTATGCTTTTTGATCAACGGACTTACCACCTTTGTTGAGGTCGGTGTGTCCGTCAGTTCCCATCGGCGTCTTTGCGGGCTTGGCGTCCTTCATCCCAAACCGCTTTAGCAAGTCTTGCGTGTACTTCGTTTGGGAGATGAAAGTGCCGTCCTTGAGTTGCTTCACTTGGAACCCAAGGAAGTAGTTCAACTCGCCCATCATTGACATCTCGAATTTCTGCGTCATCACCCTGCTAAACTCTTCACAAGACTTTTGATTAGTAGAACCAAATATGATGTCATCGACATAAATTTGGCACACAAAAAGATCACCATTGCAAGTCTTAGTAAAAAGAGTTGGATCGGCTTTCCCAACCTTGAAAGCATTAGCAATTAAAAAGTCTCTAAGGCATTCATACCATGCTCTTGGGGCTTGCTTAAGTCCATAGAGCGCCTTAGAGAGCTTACACACGTGGTCGGGGTACCGTTCATCCTCAAAGCCAGGGGGTTGCTCCACGTACACCTCCTCCTTGATCGGCCCGTTGAGGAAAGCGCTCTTCACATCCATTTGGTACAACCTGAAAGAATGATGAGCAGCATATGCTAACAAGATACGAATTGATTCTAGCCTAGCCACAGGAGCAAAAGTCTCCTCAAAGTCCAAACCTGCGACTTGGGCATAACCTTTTGCCACAAGTCGAGCCTTGTTCCTTGTCACCACCCCGTGCTCGTCCTATTTGTTGCGAAACACCCACTTGGTTCCCACAACATTTTGCTTGGGGCGAGGCACCAGTGTCCAAACTTCATTGCGCTTGAAATTGTTGAGTTCCTCCTGCATGGCCAACACCCAGTCCGGATCTAGCAAGGCCTCTTCTACCCTGAAAGGCTCAATAGAAGAGACAAAAGAGTAATGTTCACAAAAATTAACTAATCTTGAACGAGTAGTTACTCCCTTGCTAATATCACCCAATATCTGGTCGACGGGATGATCCCTTTGAATCGTCGCTCGAACTTGGGTTGGAGGTGCCTGAGGTGCTTCTTCCTCTTCAACTTGATCATCCTGTGCTCCCCCTTGATCATGCGCCTCCACTTGAGGTATCTGTTCGTCATCTTGAGTTGGGGGATGCACCATAGTTGAGGAAGACGGTTGATCTTGCTCCAGTTGTTCCTGAGGCCGTACATCTCCAATCGCCATGGTGCGTATCGCGGCCGTTGGAACATCTTCTTCATCTACATCATCAAAATCAACAACTTGCTCTCTTGGAGAGCCATTAGTCTCATCAAATACAACGTCGCTAGAGACTTCAACCAAACCCGATGATTTGTTGAAGACCCTATACGCCTTTGTATTTGAATCATAACCTAACAAAAACCCTTCTACAGCTTTGGGAGCAAATTTAGAAGTTCTACCTTTCTTCACAAGAATATAACATTTGCTCCCAAATACACGAAAATAAGACACATTGGGTTTGTTACCAGTTAGCAGCTCGTATGAGGTCTTCTTGAGGAGGCGGTGAAGGTAGACCCTGTTGATGGCGTGGCAAGCCGTGTTCACGGCTTCCGACCAAAAACACTCGGGGGTCTTGAACTCTCCAAGCATAGTCCTCGCCATATCTATGAGTGTCCTGTTCTTCCTCTCTACCACACCATTTTGCTGAGGTGTGTAGGGAGCGGAGAACTCGTGCTTGATCCCCTCCTCCTCAAGGAACTCCTCCACTTGAAGGTTCTTGAATTCGGACCCGTTGTCGCTCCTTATCTTCTTCACCTTGAGCTCAAACTCATTTTGAGCTCTCCTTAGGAAGCGCTTGAGGGTCCCTTGGGTTTCAGACTTATCCTGCAAAAAGAACACCCAAGTGAAGCGGGAAAGTCATCAACGATAACTAGACCATACTTACTTCCTCCTATGCTCAGATAGGCGACGGGTCCGAAGAGGTCCATATGTAGCAGCTCCAGGGGTCTTGATGTTGTCATCACATTTTTGGTGTGATGAGAGCCTCCCACCTGTTTCCCTGCTTGACAAGCTGCACAAGGTCTATCTTTTTCGAAATGAACATTGGTTAGACCTATCACGTGTTCTCCCTTTAGAAGCTTGTGGAGGTTCTTCATCCCCACATGTGCTAAGCGGCGATGCCACAGCCAGCCCATGCAAGTCTTAGCCATTAAGGATGCATCTAGACCGGCCTCTTCTTTTGCAAAATCAACTAAGTAAAGCTTGCCGTCTAGTACACCCTTAAAAGCTAGTGAACCATCACATCTTCTAAAGACAGACACATCTACATTTGTAAACAAACAGTTATATCCCATATTGCATAATTGACTAACAGATAGCAAATTATATCCAAGAGACTCTACTAAAAACACATTAGAGATAGAGTGCTCATTTGAGATTGCAATTTTACCTAACCCTTTTACCTTGCCTTGATTCCCATCACCGAATATTATTGAATCTTGGGAATCTTTATTCTTGACGTAGGAAGTGAACATCTTTTTCTCCCCCGTCATATGGTTTGTGCATCCGCTGTCAATAATCCAGCTTGAACCCCCGGATGCATAAACCTGCAAGGCAAATTTAGGCTTGGGTCTTAGGTACCCAACTCATGTTGGGTCCTGTAAGGTTAGCACAAATATCCTTAGGGACCCAAATGCAAGTTTTGTCTCCCTTGCATCTTGCCCCTAATTTTCTAGCAACTATCTTCCTATCCTTTCTACAAATAGCAAAAGAAGCATTTAAAGCATGATATATTGTAGAAGGTTCATTAACTTTCCTAGGAACATTAACGACATTTCTCCTAGGCATATTTGAAAGGGAAATGTGCCCTTGGGCCATTTCTAAGTATTTTGGTGATTGAGTGCCAACACATGTGCTTAATTGTGAATTTATGTACATGGATGAACAAGGTGCAAATCATGAGATAAAGGTATGTTTCTAAGCCTTAGTACATTGGTTTTGTGTACTAATGTATTTGTCTAAGTGTTAGAAACAGATAGTAGAAGAAGAGAGAAGAGGAAAGAATGTCTTGGCTGTGTGCAGCCAAGTTCCAGCTCGGTCTGGAGCACCGGACAGTCCGGTGTGCACCGGACAGTGTCCGGTGCGCCAGACTGACTCGGCGCAAACTAGCTGCTCTCGGGAAATTGGCCGGCGGCGTACGGCTAAAATTCACCGGACTGTCCGGTGTGCACCGGACTGTCCGGTGAGCCAACGGTCGGCCGGGCCAACGGTCGGCCGCGCAATCTGCGCGGGACACGTGGCGGAGCCAACGGTCGGAAGACGGCACCGGACTGTCCGGTGTGCACCGGACATGTCCGGTGCGCCAACGGCTCTCAGATCTCAGCCGGTCTGCATCGGTCGGAAGCACCAGATATGGAAACAAATCGGGCACCGGACATGTCCGGTGTGCACCGGACTGTCCGGTGCCCCCGACGACAGAAGGCAAGGATGGCCTTCCGGATTTGCTCTCAACGGCTCCTAGCTGCCTTGGGGCTATAAAAGGAGCCCCTAGGCGCATGAAGGAGACACACAAGCAACCTTTGAGCATTCTTGATCATCCACACTCAGTCTCTGCGCATTTGATTGTCATTCTAAGTGTTTCGAGCTCTGTTCTAGTGAGAACTGTGTGAAACTCTTGTGAGCTCGATTCTTGGCCGTGTGTGTGCGTGTTTCGCTGTGGATTTGTGTGTGTTGCTTCCCTCCCTTACTCTGTGCTTTCTTTGTGATCATACTTGTAAGGGCAAGAGACTCCAATTTGTGGAGATTCCTTGCAAACGGGATAGTGAAAGGAACAACAAAACACCGTGGTATTCAAGTGGGTCTTTGGACCGCTTGAGAGGGGTTGATTGCAACCCTCGTCCGTTGGGACGCCACAACGTGGAGTAGGCAAGCGTTGGCTTGGCCGAACCACGGGATAAACCACTGTGTCCCTCTGTGCTTGATTCTTGTGGTATTGTGTTTTGTTGAGACTTCACCTTAGCCACTTGGCATTAATCGTGCTAACGCTTAACAAGTTTTTGTGGCTTAAGTTTGAAGTTTTTACAGGATCACCTATTCACCCCCCCTCTAGGTGCTCACAATTGGTATCGGAGCCGTTCTATTCACAAAGGGACTAACCGCCCGAATAGATGGATCCTAAGGGGAAGGGTATAGTGATCAACGACAAAGAGAAGGAATCCTTCGTCAACGAGCCGAAGGACGATAAGCCTACCGACTCCGGCTCGGGTCAAAGACGGAAGGAAGGGAAGAAGAAGAAGACCAGGCGCATCAAGGAGATCGTCTACTACGACAGCGACGAGTCTACTTCTTCCCAAAAGGACGAGGACCACAACAACTACGAGAGGAGAAAACCGGTTAATTCGAACTTTTCTTTTGATTACTCTCGTATTCCGCAAAGTTCACATTCACATTTGCTCTCCATTCCACTTGGCAAGCCCCCACACTTTGATGGAGAGGACTACGGATTTTGGAGTCACAAAATGCGTAGTCACCTATTTTCTCTCCATCCTAGTATTTGGGAGATTGTGGAGAGTGGAATGCACTTTGATAGTTCGGATAGTCCCATGTTCATTAATGAACAAATTCATAAGAATGCACAAGCTACTACTGTTCTTCTAGCTTCCTTGTGCAGGGATGAATACCATAAGGTGAGCGGCTTGGATAACGCCAAGCAAATCTGGGACACCCTCAAGATTTCTCATGAGGGGAACGACGTCACCTTACTCACCAAGATGGAGTTGGTGGAGGGCGAGCTTGGACGGTTCGCAATGATAAGGGGCGAGGAGCCGACGCAAACATACAACCGGCTCAAGACCCTTATCAACAAGATAAGGAGCTACGGGAGCACGCGATGGACGGACCACGACGTCGTCCGCCTAATGCTCAGGTCCTTTACCGTACTTGATCCTCATCTCGTGAACAATATTCGTGAGAATCCCAGGTACACGATGATGACGCCCGAGGAAGTACTTGGAAAATTCGTGAGCGGACGGATGATGATCAAGGAGGCAAGATACGTCGACGACGCGTTGAACGGACCACTCCACGAGCCTCAACCCATTGCTCTAAAAGCAACGAGGAGCAAGGAGTCGCTACCTAGCAAGGTGGCGCAAGTCGAGGCGGCCGGGCTCAATGATGAAGAGATGGCTCTCATCATCAAGAGATTCAAGACGGCGCTAAATGGTCGCAAGGGGCAGCCAAGCAAGACCAAGACCAAGGGGAAGCGCTCATGCTTCAAATGCGGTAAGCTTGGTCATTTTATCGCTAACTGTCCCGATAATGAAAGTGACCAGGAAAAGGGGAACAAAAGAGAGAAGAAGAAGCAATACAAGAAGGCAAAAGGCGAGGCGCATCTAGGAAAGGAGTGGGACTCGGATTGCTCCTCCTCCGACTCCGACAACGAAGGACTCGCCGCCACTGCCTTCAACAAATCGGCTCTCTTCCCCAACGAGCGTCTCACTTGCCTTATGGCAAGGGAGAAGAAGGTAAGTACTCAAGACTCCACTTATGCTTCTTCTAGTGATAGTGAGTCTAGTGATGATGACATAGATTACTCATGTTTGTTCAAGGGCTTAGATAGATCTAAGATAGATAAAATCAATGAATTGATTGATGCTTTGAATGAAAAGGATAGGCTTTTAGAAAAGCAAGAGGATTTATTGTATGATGAACATGATAAGTTTGTAGAGGCACAAAAATCATATGCTTTAGAAGTGAAAAGAAATGAAGTGCTTTCTAGTGAAATATCTTCTTGTCATGAAACCATTGCTACTTTACAAAGTGTTAACCATGATTTAAATGCTAAATTAGAAGTAACAAATAAATCTAAGTCTTGTGTTGAAAATGTTACAATTTGCACTAGGTGTAAGGATTTTGATGTTAACACTTGTAGCAAACACTTAGTTTCAATTTCAAAACTAAAAGATGAAGTGGCTAGTCTTAATGCCCAACTTAAGACTAGCAAGAGTGAAGTTGAAAAGATAAAATTTGCAAGGGATGCCTATACAATTGGAAGACATCCCTCAATTAAGGATGGGCTTGGCTTCAAGAGGGAAGCCAAGAACTTAACAAGCCATAAGGCTCCCATCTTCGTCAAGGAGAAGGGGAAGGCCCCTATGGCTAGTAATGCTAAAAAGAATCATGCTTTTATGTATTATGATAGGAGACATGCTAGAAATGCTTATAATCATTTTGATTCACATGTTTATGATTCTCATGCCATGTTTGCTTCTAGTTCTTCTTATAAGCATGATAGAGATATGTGTAGGAGAAATGTTGTACATATGCCTAGGAGAGATATTGCTCATGTACCTAGAAAGAATGTTATTCATGCTCCTAGGAAAGTAGTGAATGAACCTTCTACCATTTATTATGCTTGTAATGCTCCCTTTGCTATTTGTAGAAAGGGTAAGAAGGTAGTTGCTAGGAAATTAGGGGCTAGATGCAAGGGAGATAAATCTTGCATTTGGGTCCCTAAGGATATTTGTACTAACCTTGCAGGACCCAACATGAGTTGGGTACCTAAGACCCAAGCCTAAATTTGCCTTGCAGGTTTATGCATCCGGGGGTTCAAGTTGGATTATCGACAGCGGATGCACAAACCATATGACGGGGGAGAAGAAGATGTTCACCTCCTACGTCAAGAATAAGGATTCCCAAGATTCAATTATATTCGGTGATGGGAATCAAGGCAAGGTAAAAGGGTTAGGTAAAATTGCAATTTCTAATGAGCATTCTATCTCAAATGTATTCTTAGTGGAGAGTCTTGGATATAATCTGCTCTCTGTTAGTCAATTATGTCAAATGGGATATAATTGTTTATTTACAAATGTAGATGTGTCTGTCTTTAGAAGATGTGATGGTTCACTAGCTTTTAAGGGTGTACTAGACGGCAAGCTTTATTTAGTTGATTTTGCAAAAGAAGAGGCTGGTCTAGATGCATGCTTAATGGCTAAGACTTGCATGGGCTGGCTGTGGCATCGCCGCTTAGCTCATGTGGGGATGAAGAACCTCCACAAGCTTCTAAAGGGAAAACACGTGATAGGTCTAACAAATGTGTATTTCGAAAAAGATAGACCTTGTGCAGCTTGTCAGGCAGGTAAACAAGTGGGAGGAGCACATCACAGCAAGAATGTGATGACCACGTCAAGACCTCTGGAGCTGCTGCATATGGACCTCTTCGGACCCGTCGCCTATCTAAGCATAGGAGGAAGTAAGTATGGTTTAGTTATTGTTGATGACTTTTCCCGCTTCACTTGGGTGTTCTTTTTGCAGGATAAGTCTGAAACCCAAGGGACCCTCAAACGCTTCCTCAGGAGAGCTCAAAATGAGTTTGAGCTCAAGGTGAAGAAGATAAGGAGCGACAACGGGTCCGAGTTCAAGAACCTTCAAGTGGAGGAGTTTCTTGAGGAGGAAGGGATCAAGCACGAGTTCTCCGCTCCCTATACACCACAGCAAAATGGTGTGGTAGAGAGGAAGAACAGGACGCTAATCGATATGGCGAGGACGATGCTTGGAGAGTTCAAGACCCCTGAGTGCTTTTGGTCGGAAGCCGTGAACACGGCTTGCCACGCCATCAACAGGGTCTACCTTCACCGCCTCCTCAAGAAGACGTCATATGAGCTACTAACCGGTAACAAACCCAATGTATCGTACTTTCGTGTATTTGGGAGCAAGTGTTACATTCTAGTGAAGAAGGGTAGAAATTCTAAGTTTGCTCCCAAAGCTGTAGAAGGGTTTTTATTAGGTTATGATTCAAATACAAAGGCGTATAGGGTCTTCAACAAATCATCGGGTTTGGTTGAAGTCTCTAGCGACGTTGTATTTGATGAGACTAATGGCTCTCCAAGAGAGCAAGTTGTTGATTGTGATGATGTAGATGAAGAAGATGTTCCAACGGCCGCTATACGAACCATGGCGATTGGAGACGTTCGGCCACAAGAACAAGATGAACGAGATCAACCTTCTTCCTCAACGACGGTGCATCCCCCAACTCAAGACGATGAACAGGTTCATCAAAAGGAGGCGTGTGATCAAGGGGGAGCACAAGATGATCATGTGTTGGAGGAAGAAGCACAACCGGCACCTCCAACCCAAGTTCGAGCGATGATTCAAAGGGATCATCCCGTCGACCAAATTCTGGGTGACATTAGCAAGGGAGTAACTACTCGGTCTCGACTAGTTAATTTTTGTGAACATTACTCTTTTGTCTCCTCTATTGAGCCTTTCAGGGTAGAGGAGGCCTTGCTAGATCCGGATTGGGTGTTGGCCATGCAGGAGGAACTTAACAACTTCAAGCGCAATCAAGTTTGGACGCTGGTGCCTCGTCCCAAGCAAAATGTTGTGGGAACCAAGTGGGTGTTCCGCAACAAACAAGACGAGCACGGAGTGGTGACAAGGAACAAGGCTCGACTTGTGGCAAAAGGTTATGCCCAAGTCGCAGGTTTGGACTTTGAGGAGACTTTTGCTCCTGTGGCTAGGCTAGAGTCCATTCGTATCTTGCTAGCATATGCCGCTCACCATTCTTTCAGGTTGTACCAAATGGATGTGAAGAGCGCTTTCCTCAACGGGACAATAAAGGAGGAGGTGTACGTGGAGCAACCCCCTGGCTTCGAGGATGAGCGGTACCCCGACCACAGTTTAGCAGGGTGATGACGCAGAAATTCGAGATGTCGATGATGGGCGAGTTGAACTACTTCCTTGGGTTCCAAGTGAAGCAACTCAAGGACGGCACCTTCATCTCCCAAACGAAGTACACGCAAGATCTGCTAAAGAGGTTTGGGATGAAGGACGCCAAGCCCGCAAAGACGCCGATGGGAACCGACGGACACACCGACCTCAACAAAGGAGGTAAGTCTGTTGATCAAAAAGCATACCGGTCAATGATAGGGTCATTACTTTACTTATGTGCTAGTAGACCGGATATTATGCTTAGCGTATGCATGTGTGCTAGATTTCAATCTGATCCTAAGGAGTGCCACTTAGTGGCGGTGAAGCGAATCTTTAGATATTTGGTCGCTACGCCTTGCTTCGGGATCTGGTATCCAAAAGGGTCTACCTTTGACTTAATTGGATATTCAGATTCCGACTATGCTGGATGTAAGGTCGATAGGAAGAGTACATCGGGGACGTGCCAATTCTTAGGAAGGTCCCTGGTGTCATGGAACTCTAAGAAACAAACATCCGTTGCCCTATCCACCGCTGAGGCCGAGTATGTTGCCGCAGGACAGTGTTGCGCGCAACTACTTTGGATGAGGCAAACCCTCAGGGACTTTGGCTACAATCTGAGCAAAGTCCCACTCCTATGTGATAATGAGAGTGCTATCTGAATAGCGGAAAATCCTATTGAGCACAGCCGCACAAAGCACATAGACATCCGGCATCACTTTTTGAGAGACCACCAGCAAAAGGGAGATATCGAAGTGTTTTATGTTAGCACCGAGAACCAGCTAGCCGATATCTTTACCAAGCCTTTAGATGAGAAGACCTTTTGCAGGCTGCGTAGTGAGCTAAATGTCTTAGATTCGCGGAACTTGGATTGAATTGTAGCATACATGTATTCATGCCTTTGATCATGTTCATTCTGCATTTTGTTGCTTATTATGGTGCTCAAGTTGTACAAACACTCCCTGGACCTCACAAGTCCGTTGCAAAGTGATGCACATGTTTAGGGGGAGATGTGTTACAACTTGACCCTTTGAGACTAACCATATGTTTGAGTTTGTTTGATTTAGTCTCAAAGGAGAATTGAAAGGGAAAAGGTGGACTTGGATCATGCAAGACTTCCACTGCACTCCGATGAGAGGGTAACTCATTCCAAGTCCATCTCATGAACTCTTATTGCCATTTGCTCTTAATTGAAGATTTTGGTGAGGCAATGGGGTTAAAGGGCCACAATTGATCCCGTTTTGGTGCTTGATGCCAAAGGGGGAGAAAATAAAGGCCAAAGCAATAAATGGATCAGCTACCACTTGAGAGATTTTGAAAATAGTAGAATAGAGTTTTTGGTTTGTCAAAATTCTTAGGTTGTCTCTCTTGTCAAAAGTTGGCTTCTTGTGGGGAGAAGTATTGTTTATGAGAAAAAGGGGGAGTTTTTGAAATCTTTGATCAATCTTTTTTGGAATGACTCTCTTTATGCTTCAACATGTGTGTTTGATTTAGAGATAGAGATTTGAGTTTGATCTGCAAAAACATACCAAGTGGTGGCAAAGGATGATCCATATATGCCAAAATTGAATAAAACTTAAATTTATTTTATTTGAAGTGAGTTTGCACTTGTTCTAGTTGCTTTATGTTGTGTTGGCATAAATCACCAAAAAGGGGGAGATTGAAAGGGAAATGTGCCCTTGGGCCATTTCTAAGTATTTTGGTGATTGAGTGCCAACACATGTGCTTAATTGTGAATTTATGTACATGGATGAACAAGGTGCAAATCATGAGATAAAGGTATGTTTCTAAGCCTTAGTACATTGGTTTTGTGTACTAATGTATTTGTCTAAGTGTTAGAAACAGATAGTAGAAGAAGAGAGAAGAGGAAAGAATGTCTTGGCTGTGTGCAGCCAAGTTCCAGCTCGGTCTGGAGCACCGGACAGTCCGGTGTGCACCGGACAGTGTCCGGTGCGCCAGACTGACTCGGCGCAAACTAGCTGCTCTCGGGAAATTGGCCGGCGGCGTACGGCTAAAATTCACCGGACTGTCCGGTGTGCACCGGACTGTCCGGTGAGCCAACGGTCGGCCGGGCCAACGGTCGGCCGCGCAATCTGCGCGGGACACGTGGCGGAGCCAACGGTCGGAAGACGGCACCGGACTGTCCGGTGTGCACCGGACATGTCCGGTGCGCCAACGGCTCTCAGATCTCAGCCGGTCTGCAACGGTCGGAAGCACCAGATATGGAAACAAATCAGGCACCGGACATGTCCGGTGTGCACCGGACTGTCCGGTGCCCCCGACGACAGAAGGCAAGGATGGCCTTCCGGATTTGCTCTCAACGGCTCCTAGCTGCCTTGGGGCTATAAAAGGAGCCCCTAGGCGCATGAAGGAGACACACAAGCAACCTTTGAGCATTCTTGATCATCCACACTCAGTCTCTGCGCATTTGATTGTCATTCTAAGTGTTTCGAGCTCTGTTCTAGTGAGAACTGTGTGAAACTCTTGTGAGCTCGATTCTTGGCCGTGTGTGTGCGCGTTTCGCTGTGGATTTGTGTGTGTTGCTTCCCTCCCTTACTCTGTGCTTTCTTTGTGATCATACTTGTAAGGGCAAGAGACTCCAATTTGTGGAGATTCCTTGCAAACGGGATAGTGAAAGGAACAACAAAACACCGTGGTATTCAAGTGGGTCTTTGGACCGCTTGAGAGGGGTTGATTGCAACCCTCGTCCGTTGGGACGCCACAACGTGGAGTAGACAAGCGTTGGCTTGGCCGAACCACGGGATAAACCACTGTGTCCCTCTGTGCTTGATTCTTGTGGTATTGTGTTTTGTTGAGACTTCACCTTAGCCACTTGGCATTAATCGTGCTAACGCTTAACAAGTTTTTGTGGCTTAAGTTTGAAGTTTTTACAGGATCACCTATTCACCCCCCCCTCTAGGTGCTCACAATATTATGAATAACATTTCTCCTATCATGCACATAAGAAGAACTAGAAGGAACCATGGCATGAGAATCAAAGGCATTATATACATTACAACTCCTATAAGCATTTCTAGGTTGTCTTCTATCATAGTACATAAAGGCATGGTTCTTTTGCACACTACTAGCCATAGGGGCCTTCCCTTTCTCCTTGGCGGAGATGGGAGCCTTATGGCTTGTCAAGTTCTTGGCTTCCCTCTTGTAGCCAAGTCCATCCTTAATTGAGGGGTGTCTACCAATCGTGTAGGCATTCCTTGCAAATTTTAGCTTGTCAAATTCATTCTTGCTAGTCTTAAGTTGGGCATTAAGACTAGCTAATTCATCATTTAATTTGGAAATTGAAACTAAATGATCACTACAAGCGTCAATGTCAAAATCTTTACACCTATTACAAGTTTCAACAATTTCTACACAAGAATTAGATTTACTAGCTACTTCTAGTTTAGCATTTAAATCATCATTAAAACTTTTTAACTTAGCAATAGTTTCATGACAAGAAGATAATTCACTAGAGAGCATTTCATTCCTCTTAATTTCTAGAGCAAGAGATTTCTGTGCTTCTACAAATTTATCATGTTCTTCATACAATAAATCCTCTTGTTTTTCTAAAAGCATATTCTTGTCATTCAAGGCATCAATTAATTCATTAATTTTGTCTACCTTGGTTCTATCTAATCCCTTGAATAAGCATGAGTAATCTATCTCATCATCATCACTAGACTCATCTTCACTCGAAGAAGCATAAGTACTAGTATGAGTGCTTACTTTCTTCTCTCTTGCCATGAGGCAAGTGTGACGCTCGTTGGGGAAGAGGGATGACTTGTTGAAGGCGGTGGCGGCGAGTCCTTCATTGTCAGAGTAGGAGGAGGAACAATCCGAATCCCACTCCTTTCCGATATGTGCCTCGCCCTTGGCCTTCTTGTAATGCTTCTTTTTCTCCCTCTTGTTCCCTTGGTCCTGATTACTATCATTGTCGGGACAGTTAGCAATAAAATGACCAAGCTTACCGCATTTGAAGCATGAGCGCTTCCCTTGGCTTTGGTCTTGCTTGGCTGCCCCTTGCGACCTTTAAGCGTCGTCTTGAAGCGCTTAATGATGAGGGCCATCTCCTCATCGTTGAGTCCGGCCGCCTCAACTTGCGCCACCTTGCTTGGTAGCGCCTCCTTGCTCCTTGTTGCCTTGAGAGCAATGGGTTGAGGCTCATGACTAGGACCGTTCAACGCGTCGTCCACGTATCTTGCCTCCTTGATCATCATTCGCCCGCTTACGAACTTCCCAAGAACTTCTTCGGGCGACATCTTGGTGTACCTGGGATTTTCACGTATATTGTTCACCAAATGAGGATCAAGAACGGTAAATGACCTTAGCATTAGGCGGACGACGTCGTGGTCCGTCCATCGCGTGCTCCCGTAGCTCCTTATTTTGTTGATAAGGGTCTTGAGCCGGTTGTATGTTTGTGTCGGCTCCTCGCCCCTTATCATCGCGAACCATCCAAGCTCGCCCTCCACCAACTCCATTTTGGTGAGCAAGGTGACGTCGTTTCCCTCATGAGAGATCTTGAGGGTGTCCCAGATCTGCTTGGCATTGTCCAAGCCGCTCACCTTGTGATACTCGTCCCTGCACAAAGAGGCTAGCAACACAGTAGTAGCTTGTGCATTTTTATGAATCTGTTCATTAATAAACCCTATCCGAGCTATCAAATTTCATTCCACTTTCCACAATCTCCCAAATGCTTGGATGGAGAGAAAACAGGTGAGTACGCATTTTGTGGCTCCAAAATCTGTAATCCTCTCCATCAAAGTGAGGGGGCTTGCCAAGTGGAATGGGGAGCAATTGAGCATTTGAACTATGCGGGATGCGCGAATAATCGAAAGAAAAGTTTGAGTTAACCGTCTTTCGTCTATCGTAGTCGTTGTCGTCCTTTTGGGAGGAGGAAGATTCGTCACTGTCGTAGTAGACAATTTCCTTGATGCGCCTTGTCTTTTTCTTCCTCCCGTCTTTTCTTTTGTGGCCCGAGCCTGAGTCGGTGGGCCTGTCATCATTGGGCTCGTTGACGAAGGACTCCTTCTCCTTGTCGTTGATCACCATCCCCTTGCCTTTAGGATCCATCTCTTCAGGCGGTTAGTCCCTTTCTTGAAGAGAACGGCTCTGATACCAATTGAGAGCACCTAGAGGGGGGGGGTGAATAGGTGATCCTGTAACACTTCAAAAACTTAAGCCACAAAACTTGGTTACTTGTTAGCACAGTAATTTGCCAAGTGGCTAGAAAAGGATCTCAACACAACATAATAACCAAGAGATATCAATCACAGAGATGGCACAGTGGTTATCCCGTGGTTCGGCCAAGACCAACGCTTGCCTACTCCACGTTGTGGCGTCCCAACGGACGAGGGTTGCAATCAACCCCTCTCAAGCAGTCCAAAGACCAACTTGAATACCACGGTGTTGCTTTGCTTCTCTTAATCCCGTTTGCGAGGAATCTCCACAGCTTGGAGCCTCTCGCCCTTACACAAGATGTTCACGAAGAATCACAGAGCAAGGGAGGGATTAGCAACACACACACGACACAAAGATCACAGCGAATACGCACACGCAAAACCCAGACTTGAGCTCAAGAGACTAGCACACTAGAACGGAGCTCAAATCACTAAAATGTCGAACAAGTGCGCAAGAATGAAGTGTGAGTGATCAATGATGCTCAAAGGATGCTTGGTGTACTCCTCCATGCGCCTAGGGGTCCCTTTTATAGCCCCAAGGCAGCTAGGAGCCGTTGGGAGCAATCTGGGAAGGCAATTCTTGCCTTCTGTCGTCTGGCGCACCGGACAGTCCGGTGCACACCGGACATGTCCGGTGCCCGATTTCTTTCCATAAACAGCGCAGTCGACCGTTGGCAGCCTGGGAGTCGTTGGTGCACTTGACATGTCCGGTGCACACCGGACAGTCCGGTGCCGTCTTCTAGCCGTTGGCTCGGCCACGTGTCCCGCGCAGATTGCGCGGCCGACCGTTGGCCCGGCCGACCGTTGGCTTACCGGACAGTCCGGTGCACACCAGATAGTCCGGTGATTTTTAGCCGTACGCCGTTGATGGTTTCCCGAGAGCGACGAGTTCGCCTGTGAGCGGCCCACCGGACAGTCCGGTGCACACCGGACAGTCCGGTGAATTTTAGCCGTACACCGTCGTCGAAGTCCCGAGAGCAGCCCCTTTGCCCAAGCCAGCCTGGCGCACCGGACACTGTCCGGTGCACCACCGGACAGTCCGGTGCACCCAGACTGGGCAGACTTTGGCTGCTCGAGCCATCTCTTCTCCAACTCGATTTTTTCTGTTTCCAGCACTTAGACACAATACATTAGTCCATAAAACAATGTACTAAGTTTGAGAAACATACCTTTATCCTTGATTTGTACTTTGTCCACCATTTTACAATTAGGCACCTGTGTTGGGCACTAAATCACCAAAACACTTAGAAATGGCCCAAGGGCACATTTCCCTTTCAGTGCCTCCTGCTCATGGTGTTTGTTCGTGGTTTCAAGTAAGGAACATGGATTCATGCTTGGCGTTGGTTTATGAAAATGACTCACAAGTCTGATCCATGGAAAAAATATTACAAAGAAAAAATGTCACACATGCAAAAAAAGGGAATTTAAGTATAATACATTATTCAAACAAAAGAAATTACATGCAAAGCTCTTCTTTAAATAATATTACCTCCATCCAAAAATATAATTCAAGAATCTCGGTGATACTTATCTACTACTACGCATTGTGTAAGGGTAGCAAGTGAGCTTGGTGAGAGATATAGTAGATGTGTTTCCTGTCATAGATATAGACATAAACACACATGTGGTGTAGCGGTAGCTATTCTTGGCCTTTGCTTGAGAGGTCACGGGTTCAAATCCCCTTGAGGACATGTGTGTTTTTTAATTTTAGCTAGACGTGGGCTGTACGGGGGAATGAGAATGGGAATGAGCTTTGCGGGGAGGAGGGAATGAGGAAAGACAGAACAAAGAATAGGAATGAGAGAACATAGAATGATGGCAGTACATGGGAATGAGAAATGTAGAACAAGGAATGGAAATGGTAGCATAACGGGAATGACAGAACAGGAATGGTGGCAGAACATGGAATTGCAGACTACTCTTACAGCCTTAGGTAGTGTTATCTTAAATCTGACTTACTATATAAAAAATTAAGATATCAAATAAGTATTATGAGAGTGGAGTGGCAGCAGGCGACAAACTGATACTCAGGTACGTGATTCTTTTCGATTGTCCTATAGGAGGATGCGCATGGGATGAGGAAGAATCATGTGAAGGTACGTCGATTAACCTTGGCTCCGGCCAAGGGCACATCCGAGGTGTCTCTACAAGTGATAAACAAAGAAGAAGAAAGAATTCTACATAAGGAGGAGTTTCAAAGGCGGATAGAATTGGCATCATCTGGCGGGGTGAGAGATCTGCATCATGTTCATGGAGTTGAACCGGTAAGGTCCAAGTTCTGGGCACTACATGGAGATCCTGGCTCTGATGAAGAGAGTGATTGTCAAGATGATGACATTAGTACTCCAGATTTTACACGGATGGCCAGAACGTGTGGCTTCTCATCGCCAGAACTAATTCAGGCGGAGAATGAAGTGGTGATTTCACCAACCACACAAGATTGGTGTGCCCCTCCTGGATCGCTGGCAGAAAAAGTGACTGATGCTGTATTTGTTTAGCATCAAAAAGAAATTTCTCTTCGTCAAAGCAAGCAAGGGATTCAACCATGGCAGGGACCCTTGCCAAAACCAAGATCATCACCACCGATGACGCTAGGTGCTGTTATTACTAAAGCAAAGGTACTCATTCCTCCAGAAACTCCTTGGATCGCTGCAGAATTCTCTTCCTCACCGGTGATCAATTCTAGATCGGCTCGTAAGGTGAGATGCGATTCAAAACAGCGGAGCAAGATCAGTGGCGAATTTCCAGCCCTTTTGAAATTCAAATTGGGACCAGGAGTCGAGCCACAAGGGGCCAAGTTCCCAGGCCATCGACAAAACAATCCTGACCCAAATAACGCATGCAGCCCACCATCAGGCCTAAAATGCTTTTGGCCAGAACTACAACCCGTACACCACAAAAACCTAGAGCGCTGCACACGAGATCGAGCTTCTTTGGTACGTACGCTCAGGTGGCACGCAAGGCGATGGAGAAGGGAGGCGATAATCATGAGTCGGGGGGCGCTGGAAGAGGAAGCGACCGCGACAGGGGACACTCGTCCTTCCTCAGCCAGGATTCATTTCAACACCATCATTTTCACCCAGGATATGGAGGTGGACAAGGGTGTGGCTATGGAGGTCACGCCAGAGGAAGGTTTTCATCATATAGAGGAAGGGGAAGAATGTGGGAGAATACAAATCGAGGACGAGGTTTCTCAGGAGGTGCAAGACGTGGGTACATGGAGAGAGGTAATCGGTGTGCAGAGGGATCATTGGCACACAAGACGTCGAAGCAAGCTGCTAAGGAACCTGAACAGGTCAAGCCATATGAGGAAATTATACCCAGACCGAATGAAGTTGTAGTCCAAGCGATGGCATTGCTGCAGAAAGCTTTCGAGGGAGTTGAAAATGCTAAGACTGAACAAAAGGCAACAGGCTTAGTTACCCAGGCGCAATTGAAGAAGAATACGCAAGGGGGCATACAGATCAAGATGTCCAATGAGAAAGATGGGGCAGAATCATCAGCACAAGGTGCAAGCAAGGCTAACACGAATAGTGGTAAGACACCATACTGCTTTCATTGTCTCACTAAAGGCCATGTTGCTATGGAGTGTGCCACATAATTGATTTGTGAAGTGTGTGACAGTAAAGAACATGTCAAGAGTAGATGTACTGTGTTTAAGACTGCTAGCAAATTACATGCTAATCTGTGTGGTTATGGAGTGGAAGGATTTGGTTTCTTCCATATACCGTATGCCACAAAAATCAGAGGAAAGAAAAGTGTACTATCTGCGACGATTTATGTTATAGAAGGTGAACTTTCTACCTCTCAGGTTACCGGTGAATTGGAAAGATTAATTACGGGTAATTGGCATTGGGCAGTCCAGCAAGTGGATAAGAAGATTTCTAAAGTTGCATTCCCTTCACAAACTGATCTACAGGGAATGGTTGAGTGGGGACCTCTACAAACAAAACAAGGCAATGCCAAGATGATTTTTTGAGGAACACAGAGGTGATATGAGCATAAGATGGTGCTGCCTAAAGTCTGGGTATGGGTAAAAGGATTACCATGTGAATTGTGTGACTTCTCCGTGCTGTGGATGGTGGGGACCATACTCGGTACTACAAGGGATGTTGACATGCTTTTCACTAGAGAACACGACAAAGGAAGAATATAGGTCATGGTCATTGATCCCAATTTAATCTCTGACACAGTAGATGTGGTTATTGGAGATTTATTATATGAAGTTCAGTTCAGAGTTGAAATAGAAGACAACTCGCCTCATTCTGCACCAATGGATATGGACAACAAAGAAGACGACTCAGATGCACATGGAGGAAGTAGTAAGAAGATAGATAAGATGAATGAGAGGAATAACACGATAGGGAGGAAGCATAATCTTTCAGGCACTTAGCAGGAACAGGGAGAACCTTGGTCTGTGAATGATACGTCAAAAACCACAAACAGATTGGCAGAAGCTGAAAGCCAGATAGTTGTGAAGGAGATACACGCTGTAACGAATCTGAGTCAAGAAGTTGTGATGGAGGAAATTGCTCAGGAAGACGAGGAGGACATGGAGGATGACTTCATGAGTAAAATAAGGCAACTAATTGACCCTGAAACAGCGGAATCAGAGGACATGGCGTTGCCAACAGAAGGTGCGCTGAGGTTTGAAAAGTTAGCTGCTATTCCAGAAGCTTCACCTCCATCACGTCGAAGCAAAAGAAGAGGAGAAGTGACGTCACCTGATCAACACTCGCAGAAACGAGCTGAGATGTTGAAGGCAAGGCGCAACCTGGATTTCCCTACTAAAGGTAACCAGATTTCCAACGAAACCTTTTACAATTTGATGTAGCTAAAATTGTTGCGAACCTGAACGAAGTAGGGATTACTTTAGGTAGCAATGAGGCTTCAATTCAGGGGTCTATAGTGAGCTTTATAGAGGATGAAAAGAATAGGGAGAAAGAAGTAATAAGAGAAGATCTTATATGTAATACGTTTGATAAAGAAGAAAATGGAATGAGAGAAGAAAAGGGAGTGGATAATGCTTTATTACAGGAATTGTGTAATGACATAATGGATGAGGTGATGGACTCGGGCAAGGCTTCTCTTATGGAGTGCCAGATGTTTCCGAGCAAAAACACATCTTCCTCATCAAAAAAGAAAAAGAAGAAACCAAATAGAAATAGGTGTTAATGAAAGGAATTTTTTGGAATAGTAACGGATTTAAGGATCCCAAGAAACATAGATTTATTTCTGATTTGACAAAAGAACGAAATCTGAATTTTATAGCTATATTCGAAACCGGGAGAAGTGATTTTATGCCTAGTGTTCTGAGGAATCTTTGCGCAGGTACAGATTTCTTATGGCATAGTAAATCTCCTAAGGGTAGATCGGGGGGCATTTTGCTAGGCATAGACCTGCAAATTTTTGACATTGGTGCAATTGATGAAGACGAGTTTTATGTCAAATTTAATTTATGTAACAAAATAGACAGTTTCAAATTGACTTTGATGGCAGTTTATGGACCTACACAATCACATCTAAAAGATAAGTTTCTAGCAGAGCTGGTTAACACGTGCAGTAAACAAAGTCTTCCGGTCTTAATTGGCGGTGACTTTAATATTCTCATATGCCCATCCGAAAAGAATAACCAGAATTATGATGATAGATGGCCTTTCCTTTTTAATGCAATAATTGATGGATTAAATCTTAGGGAACTAGTAATGTCTGGGCGACAATTCACATGGGCAAACAATACAAAATCCAACATTTGAAAAGTTGGATCAAGTGTTGATGTCCACTGAATGGGAACAAAAATTCCCATTGTCCACACTCCAGGCTTTAACTAGAGAAATATCCGATCATACACCGCTACTTCTAAATACCGGGGAAGCATCATCATTAGGCAATCAACAAGAATTCAAAATTGAGTTGGGTTGGTTACTACGCGACAGCTTTTTTGATATGATTAAAGATTTATGGACTCAAACTGTAGCATATGGTACTACTATGGAGAAGTGGCAAATTAAGATCCGTAGGGTACGACAGTATCTACGTGGATGGTCAAAAAATGTCAGTGGACATTACAAAAAAAGAGAAGAAAAGGATGTTGGATAAACTGGACGAATTAGATAAGAAGGAAGAATTGATACCGCTCACACAAGATGAGATAAATTTAAAACATGCTTTAAATAATGTTGTAGCGCATTTGTTACGAGAAGAGGAGGTCAAATGGTATCACAGGGCTAAGGTAAAAAACTTGTTAGAAGGTGACTCAAATACGAAATATTTCCAGTTAGTGGCAAATGGGAAACATAGGAAAAATCGTATTTTTCGGTTGGAACATGAGGGTGTCACTATAGAAGGTGATGAGCCTCTGAAGCATCATATCACCAATTATTATAAAAGCTTATTCGGTCCACCCGAGGAAAATTCCGTTACGATGGATGAGGCTCGAATTGATGACATCCCACAAGTAACCCAATAGGAAAATGAATTCTTGGTTGCAGCCTTCACAGAAAAGGAAGTAAAAGAAGCAATTTTTCAGATGGAATATAATAAAGCACCAGGTCCAGATGGCTTCCCAATAGAGTTTTATCAAACTTTTTGGGAGGTCATAAAAGAGGACTTAATGGCTTTATTTACAGAAATTTATAATGGATCCTTACCTTTATATAGTCTAAACTTCGGGACTATTATCTTAATACCTAAGTGTAAGGATATTTATAAAATTCAACAATATAGACCCATTTGTCTACTAAATGTAAGCTTCAAGATATTTACTAAAGTGGCGACGAATAGAGTCACTGAAATTGCTCAAAAAATAATTAGTCCGACACAAACTACCTTCTTGACGGGCAGGGATATCATGGAAGGAGTGATAGTTTTACATGAAACAATTCATGAGATGCATAGGAAGAAACAAAATGGAGTCATTCTAAAAATCGATTTTGAAAAGGCATATGACAAGATAAATTGGTCTTTTGTACAACAGGCCCTAAGAATGAAGGGTTTCACTCAAAAATGCCGACAATGGGTAGCATCTTTCATGCAATGAGGGCATGTGGCTATAAAAATTAATAACCAAATTGGCTCCAATTTTCAAACAAAGAAAGGTGTCAGACAGGGAGATCCATTATCACCAATTCTGTTTAATATTGTAGTTGATATGTTAGCTATCTTAGTAAAGAGAGCAAAATTAGCCAACCAAATTTCAGGTGTCATTCCTCATTTAGTAGAAGATGGTTTATCCATCTTATAATATGCAAATGATACTATTATTTTTATGGACCATAACTTGGACCAAGCCAGGGATTTAAAACTGTTGTTATGTGCTTTTGAGAAGCTTTCTGGCCTCAAGATAAATTTCCATAAAAGTGAAATATTTTGTTTTGGTCAGGCTACAGACTCAGAAACTCAATATGTATAACTATTTGGTTGTCGACATGGTTCTTTTCCTTTTAGATACCTTGGTATCCCTATGCACGTTAGAAAATTGAGAAATATGGAGTGGAAAACTGAAAGTCGCCTAGAGGGGGGGTGAATAGGGCGAAACTGAAAATCACAAAAATAATCACAACTACAAGCCGGGTTAGCGTTAGAAATATAGTAGAGTCCGCGAGAGAGGGCGCAAAACAAATTGCAAGCGAATAATGAAGTGAGACACGCGGATTTGTTTTACCGAGGTTCGGTTCTTTCAAACCTACTCCCCGTTGAGGAGGCCACAAAGGCCGGGTCTCTTTCAACCCTTCCCTCTCTCAAACGGTCCCTCGGACCGAGTGAGCTTCTCTTTCTCAAATCACTTGGGAATCAAACTTCCCGCAAGGACCACCACACAATTGGTGTCTCTTGCCTCAATTACAAGTGAGTGTTTGATCACAAGAAAGAATGCCAAAGAAAAAGAAGCGATCCAAGCACAAGAGCTCAAATGAACACTACAAATCACTCTCTCTAGTCACTAGGGCTTTGTGTGGAGTTGGGAGAGGATTTGATCTCTTTTGGTGTGCTTTGCAATGAATGCTAGCTCTTGTATAGTGGTTGGAAGTTGGAAAACTTGGATGCTATGAATGGTGGGGTGGTTGGGGTATTTATAGCCCCAACCACCAAACTTGACCGTTGGTGGAGGCTGTCTGTCGATGCCACACCGGACAGTCCGGTGCACACCGGACATGTCCGGTGCCCCCGCCACGTCATCAATGCCGTTGGATTCTGACCGTTGGAGCTTCTGACTCTGGGCCCGCCTGGATGTCCGGTGCACACCGGACATCACCTGTTCATTGTCTGGTGCGCCAGTATGGGCGCGCCTGACTTCTGCGCGCGCAGAGCGCGCATTAAATGCGCCGCAGGTAGCCGTTGGCGCCGAAATAGCCGTTGCTCCGTGGTTACACCGGACAGTCCGGTGCACACCGGACATGTCCGGTGAATTATAGCGGAGCGGCTGCTGCGCGATCCCGAGGCTGGCGAGTTGCGGAGGCCGCGCTTCCTTGGAGCACCGGACACTGTCCGGTGTACACCGGACAGTCCGGTGAATTATAGCGGAGCGGCCTGAGAAATTCCCGAAGGTGGCGAGTTCGAGTTGTAGTCCTCTGGTGCACCGGACACTGTCCGGTGGCGCACCGGACACTGTCCGGTGTACACCGGACAGTCCGGTGCCTCCAGACCAGAGGTGCCTTCGGTTGCCTCTTTGCTCCTTTGTTGAATCCAAAAACTTGATCTTTTTATTAGCTGAGTGGGAACCTTTTGCACCTGTATAACTTATACACTAGAGCAAACTAGTTAGTCCAATATTTGTGTTGGGCAATTCAACCACCAAAATTATTTAGGGACTAGGTGTAAGCCTAATTCCCTTTCAATCTCCCCCTTTTTGGTGATTGATGCCAACACAAACCAAAGCAAATATAGAAGTGCATAATTGAACTAGTCTGCATAATGTAAGTGCAAAGGTTGCTTGGAATTAAGCCAATATAAATACTTACATGATGCGCATGGATTGTTTTCTTTGTTTTTGATATATTGGACCATATTTGCACCATAAGTTTTGTTTTTGCAAGCTATTTTGTAAATTCTTTTCAAAGTCCTTTTGCAAGATAGTCAAAGGTAAATGAATAAGATTTGCAAAGCATTTTCAAGTCTTGAAATTTTCTTCCTTTGTTCCAAATGCTTTTCCTTTGACTAAACAAAACTCCCCCTCAAATAAAGTCTCCTCTTAGTGTTCAAGAGGGTTTTAAGACATCAAATTTGAAAATACTACTTACTCCCCCTTTAGAACACAAAGAGATACCAATTTTGAAATTTATCAATTGAAAATCGTCAATTTTAAAATTAGGGTGGTGGTGCGGTCCTTTTGCTTTGGGCTCATATTTTCTCCCCCTTTGGCATGAATCGCCAAAAACGGAAATATTAGAGCCCATAGAAGTACTTTCTCCTCCTTTGGTCATAAAATAAATGAGTGAAGATTATACCAAAGATGGAGAGTGATGCGGAGCGACGGCGAAGGATGAGTAGTAGAGTGGAGTGGAAGCCTTTGTCTTCGCCGAAGACTCCAATTCCCTTTCAATATACCTATGACTTGGTTTGAAATACACTTGAAAACACATTAGTCATAGCATATAAAAGAGACATGATCAAAGGTATTCTTATGAGCTATGTGTGCAAGTTTAGCAAAAGAAATTCCTAGAATCAAGAATATTAAGCTCATGCCTAAGTCTGGTAAAAGATTGTTCATCAAGTGGCTTGGTAAAGATATCGGCTAACTGATCTTTAGTGTTAATGTATGAAATCTCGATATCCCCCTTTTGTTGGTGATCCCGAAGAAAATGATACCGAATGGCTATGTGTTTAGTGCGGCTATGCTCAACGGGATTATCCGCCATGCGGATTGTACTCTCATTATCACATAGAAGAGGAACTTTGGTTAATTTGTAACCGTAGTCCCGCAGGGTTTGCCTCATCCAAAGCAATTGCGCGCAACAATGGCCTGCGGCAATATACTCGGCTTCGGCGGTAGAAAGAGCGACCGAATTTTGCTTCTTTGAAGCCCATGACACCAAGGATCTTCCCAAGAACTGGCAAGTCCCCGATGTGCTCTTCCTATTAATCTTACACCCCGCCCAATCGGCATCCGAATAACCAATCAAATCAAAAGTGGATCCCCGAGGGTACCAAAGCCCAAACTTAGGAGTATAAGCCAAATATCTCAAGATTCGTTTTACGGCCGTAAGGTGTGATTCCTTAGGGTCGGCTTGGAATCTTGCACACATGCATACTGAAAGCATAATGTCCGGTCGAGATGCACATAAATAAAGCAATGAACCAATCATCGACCGGTATACCTTTTGATCCACGGACTTACCTCCCGTGTCGAGGTCGAGATGCCCATTTGTTCCCATGGGAGTCTTGATGGGCTTGGCATCCTTCATTCCAAACTTGCTTAGAATGTCTTGAGTATACTTTGTTTGGCAAATGAATGTGCCCTCTTGGAGTTGTTTGACTTGAAATCCTAGAAAATACTTCAACTCCCCCATCATAGACATCTCGAATTTCTGTGTCATGATCCTACTAAATTCTTCACATGTAGATTTGTTAGTAGACCCAAATATAATATCATCAACATAAATTTGGCATACAAACAAATCATTGTCAAGAGTTTTAGTGAATAAAGTAGGATCGGCTTTGCCGACTTTGAAGCCATTTGCAATAAGGAAATCTCTAAGGCATTCATACCATGCTCTTGGAGCTTGCTTGAGCCCATAAAGCGCCTTAGAGAGCCTATAAACATGGTTAGGGTACTCACTGTCTTCAAAGCCGGGAGGTTGCTCAACATAGACCTCCTCCTTGATTGGTCCATTGAGGAAGGCACTCTTCACGTCCATTTGATAAAGCTTGAAGCCATGGTAAGTAGCATAGGCTAATAATATGCGAATTGACTCAAGCCTAGCTACGGGTGCATAGGTTTCACCAAAATCCAAACCTTCGACTTGTGAATACCCCTTGGCCACGAGTCGAGCTTTGTTCCTTGTCACCACACCATGCTCGTCTTGCTTGTTGCGGAAAACCCACTTGGTTCCTACAACATTTTGATTAGGACGTGGAACTAAATGCCATACCTCATTCCTTGTGAAATTGTTGAGCTCCTCTTGCATCGCCATCACCCAATCCGAATCTTGAAGTGCTTCCTCTACCCTGTGTGGCTCAATAGAGGAAACAAAAGAGTAATGTTCACAAAAATGTGCAACACGAGATCGAGTAGTTACCCCCTTATGAATGTCGCCGAGGATGGTGTCGACGGGGTGATCTCGTTGTATTGCTTGGTGGACTCTTGGGTGTGGCGGTCTTGGTTGTTCATCCTCCTTGTCTTCATCATTTGCATCTCCCCCTTGATTGTTGCCGTCATTTTGAGGTGGCTCATCTTCCTGATCTTCTTGTTCAACATCTTGAGCCTCATCCTCAATTTGAGTTGGTGGAGATGCTTGCATGGAGGAGGATGGTTGATCTTGTGCATGTGGAGGCTCTTCGGATTCCTTAGGACACACATCCCCAATGGACATGTTCCTTAGCGCTAAGCATGGAGCCTGTTCTTCACCTATCTCATCAAGATCAACATGCTCTACTTGAGAGCCATTAGTCTCATCAAACACAACGTCACAAGAAACTTCAACAAGTCCTGAGGACTTGTTAAAGACTCTATATACCCTTGTGTTTGAGTCATATCCTAGTAAAAAGCCTTCTACAGTTTTAGGAGCAAATTTAGATTTTCTACCTCTTTTAACAAGTATAAAACATTTGCTACCAAAAACTCTAAAATATGAAATATTTGGCTTTTTACCGGTTAGGAGTTCATAGGATGTCTTCTTGAGGATTCGGTGAAGATATAACCGGTTGATGGCGTAGCAAGCGGTGTTGACCGCTTCGGCCCAAAACCGATCCGGTGTCTTGTACTCATCAAGCATGGTTCTTGCCATGTCCAATGGAGTGCGATTCTTCCTCTCCACTACACCATTTTGTTATGGAGTGTAGGGAGAAGAGAACTCATGCTTGATGCCCTCCTCCTCAAGGAAGCCTTCAATTTGAGAGTTCTTGAACTCCGTCCCATTGTCGCTTCTAATTTTCTTGATCCTTAAGCCGAACTCATTTTGAGCCCGTCTCAAGAATCCTTTTAGGGTCTCTTGGGTATGAGATTTGTCCTGCAAAAAGAACACCCAAGTGAAGCGAGAATAATCATCCATAATAACTAGACAGTACTTACTCCCGCCGATGCTTATGTAAGCGATCGGGCCGAATAGGTCCATGTGTAGGAGCTCCAGTGGCCTGTCACTAGTCATGATGTTCTTGTGTGGATGATGAGTGCCAACTTGCTTCCCGGCTTGGCATGCGCTACAAATCCTGTCTTTCTCAAAATGAACATTGGTTAGTCCTAAAATGTGTTCTCCCTTTAGAAGCTTGTGAAGATTCTTCATTCCAACATGGGCTAGTCGGCGGTGCCAGAGCCAACCCAAGTTAGTCTTAGCAACCAAGCAAGTGTCGAGTTCAGCTCTATCAAAATCTACCAAGTATAGCTGACCCTCTAACACTCCCTTGAATGCTATTGAATCATCACTTCTTCTAAAGACAGTAACACCTATATCAGTAAATAGACAGTTGTAGCCCATTTGACATAATTGGGACACGGAAAGCAAATTGTAATCTAAAGAATCTACAAGAAAAACATTGGAAATAGTGTGGTCAGGTGATATAGCAATTTTACCCAATCCTTTGACCAAACCTTGATTTCCATCCCCGAATGTGATAGCTCGTTGGGGATCTTGGTTTTTCTCATATGAGGAGAACATCTTTTTCTCCCCTGTCATGTGGTTTGTGCACCCGCTGTCGAGTATCCAACTTGAACCCCCGGATGCATAAACCTACAAAACAATTTTAGTTCTTGACTTTAGGTACCCAAACGGTTTTGGGTCCTTTAGCATTAGAAACAAGAACTTTGGGTACCCAAACACAAGTCTTGGAGCCCTTGTGTTTGCCCCCAACAATCTTGGTAACTACTTTGCCGGATTTGCTAGTAAGCACGTAAGAAGCATCAAAAGTTTTAAATGAAATAGCATGATCATTTGATGCATTAGGAGTTTTCTTTCTAGGCAACTTGGCACGGGTTGGTTGCCTAGAGCTAGATGTCTCACCCTTATACATAAAAGCATGGTTAGGGCCAGAGTGAGACTTCCTAGAATGAGTTCTCCTAATTTTGCTCTCAGGATAGCCGGCAGGGTACAAAATGTAACCCTCGTTATCCTGAGGCAAGGGAGCCTTGCCCTTAACAAAGTTAGATAAATTCTTTGGAGGGGCATTAAGTTTGACATTGTCTCCCCTAAGGAAGCCAATGCCATCCTTGATGCCAGGGCGTCTCCCATTATAGAGCATGCTTCTAGCAAATTTAAATTTTTCATTTTCTAAGTCATGCTCACTAATCTTAGCATTAAGTTGTGCTATGTGATCATTTTGTTTTTTAATTAAGGCTAGGTGATCATGGATAGCATCAACATTAATATCTCTACACCTAGTACAAATGGAAATATGCTCAGTAGATGTAGAGGGTTTGCAAGTTTTTAATTCTATAACCTTAGCATGTAGTATATCATTCTCATCTCTAAGGTTAGAAATGCAAACATCACAATCTCTAGCCTTAGCAAGCAATTTTTCTTTTTCATCTCTAAGGCTAGCAAGAGAAACGTTCAACTCATCAATTCTAGCAAGTAAATCAATATTATCATCTTTAGAATTGGAAGTTGAAACATTGCAAATATGTGAATCAACCTTAGCAATTAATCTAGCATTTTCATTTCTAAGGTTGTCAATAGTGTCATGGCATGTGCTTAGCTCACTAGTTAATTTGTTACATTTTTCTACCTTTAGAGCATAAGCATTTTTAACCTTAACATGTTTCTTATTTTCCTTGATTAGGAAGTCCTCTTGGGAGTCCAAGAGATCATCCTTTTCATGGATGGCACTTATTAGCTCATTTAATTTTTCCTTTTGTTCCATGTTAAGGTTGGCAAAAAGGATACGCAAATTATCTTCCTCACCACTAGCATTATCATCACTAGAAGATTCATATTTGGTGGAGGAGTTAGATTTAACCTTCTTCCTTTTGCCGTCCTTTGCCATGAGGCACTTGTGGCCGACGTTGGGGAAAAGAAGTCCCTTGGTGACGGCGATGTTGGCGGCGTCCTCATCGGAGGAGGACTCGGTGGAGCTCTCGTTGGAGTCCCATTCCCGGCAAACATGGGCATCGCCGCCCTTCTTCTTGTAGTACTTCTTCTTTTCTCTCCTCTTTCCCTTCTTGTCGTCGCCCCTGTCACTGTCACTAGACATAGGACATTTTGCAATAAAATGACCGGGCTTACCACACTTGTAGCAAACCTTCTTGGAACGGGATTTGTAATCCTTCTCCTTCCGTTGCTTGAGGATTTGCCGAAAGCTTTTGATGATTAAGGCCATCTCCTCATTGTCGAGCTTGGAGGCGTCAATTGGTTGTCTACTTGGTGTAGACTCCTCCTTCTTCTCCTCCGTTGCCTTGAAGGCCACCGGTTGCGCCTCGGATGTGGAAGGTTCGTCAAGCTCGTTGATCTTCTTTGAGCCTTTAATCATGCATTCAAAGCTCACAAAATTCCCGATAACTTCCTCGGGGGTCATTAGTGGATATCTAGGATTACCACGAATTAATTGAACTTGAGTAGGGTTAAGGAAAATAAGAGCTCTTAAAATAACCTTAACCACCTCGTGGTCATCCCATTTTTTGCTCCCGAGGTTGCGCACTTGGTTCACCAAGGTCTTGAGCCGGTTGTACATATCTTGTGGCTCCTCCCCTTGGCGAAGACGGAAGCGACCGAGCTCCCCCTCGATCGTTTCCCTCTTGGTGATCTTGGTGAGTTCATCACCCTCGTGCGCCGTCTTGAGTAGGTCCCAAATCTCCTTTGCATTCTTCAACCCTTGTACTTTGTTGTATTCCTCCTTGCTTAGAGAGGCGAGGAGAATGGTTGTGGCTTGGGAGTTGAAGTGCTCGATTTGGGCCACTTCGTCCGTATCATAATCCTCATCCCCTATTGATGGTACCTGTGCTCCAAACTCAACAACATTCCATATACTTTTGTGGAGTGAGGTTAGATGAAATTTCATTAAATCACTCCACCTAGCATAATCTTCGCCATCAAAAGTTGGCGGTTTGCCTAATGGAACGGAAAGTAATGGAGCATGTCTAGATGTATGGGGATAGTGCAAGGGGATCTTACTAAACTTCTTGCGCTCTTGGCGCTTAGAAGTTATGGACGGTGCATCGGAGTCGGAGGTGGACGTTGATGAAGTGTCGGTCTCGTAGTAGACCACCTTCCTCATCCTCTTGTCGCCTTTCCGATGCGACTTGTGAGAAGAAGATTTTTCCTTCTTCTCTTTGTGGTGAGAAGAGGAAGATCTTTTCTCCTTCCGTTTGGAGGAGCCCTTCTTCTTCTCCTTCCTCTTGGTGCGGGACTCTTCCGATGAAGTGCTCCCTTGGCTTGTAGTGGGCTTGTCGCCGGTCTCCATCTCCCTCTTGGTGTGATCTCCCGACATCACTTCGAGCGGTTAGGATCTAATGAAGCATCGGGCTCTGATACCAATTGAAAGTCGCCTAGAGGGGGGGTGAATAGGGCGAAACTGAAAATCACAAAAATAATCACAACTACAAGCCGGGTTAGCGTTAGAAATATAGTAGAGTCCGCGAGAGAGGGCGCAAAACAAATCGCAAGCGAATAATGAAGTGAGACACGCGGATTTGTTTTACCGAGGTTCGGTTCTTTCAAACCTACTCTCCGTTGAGGAGGCCACAAAGGCCGGGTCTCTTTCAACCCTTCCCTCTCTCAAACGGTCCCTCGGACCGAGTGAGCTTCTCTTTCTCAAATCACTTGGGAATCAAACTTCCCGCAAGGACCACCACACAATTGGTGTCTCTTGCCTCAATTACAAGTGAGTGTTTGATCACAAGAAAGAATGCCAAAGAAAAAGAAGCGATCCAAGCACAAGAGCTCAAATGAACACTACAAATCACTCTCTCTAGTCACTAGGGCTTTGTGTGGAGTTGGGAGAGGATTTGATCTCTTTTGGTGTGCTTTGCAATGAATGCTAGCTCTTGTATAGTGGTTGGAAGTTGGAAAACTTGGATGCTATGAATGGTGGGGTGGTTGGGGTATTTATAGCCCCAACCACCAAACTTGACCGTTGGTGGAGGCTGTCTGTCGATGCCACACCGGACAGTCCGGTGCACACCGGACATGTCCGATGCCCCCGCCACGTCATCAATGCCGTTGGATTCTGACCGTTGGAGCTTCTGACTCTGGGCCCGCCTGGATGTCCGGTGCACACCGGACATCACCTGTTCATTGTCCGGTGCGCCAGTATGGGCGCGCCTGACTTCTGCGCGCGCAGAGCGCGCATTAAATGCGCCGCAGGTAGCCGTTGGCGCCGAAATAGCCGTTGCTCCGTGGTTACACCGGACAGTCCGGTGCACACCGGACATGTCCGGTGAATTATAGCGGAGCGGCTGCTGCGCGATCCCGAGGCTGGCGAGTTGCGGAGGCCGCGCTTCCTTGGAGCACCGGACACTGTCCGGTGTACACCGGACAGTCCGGTGAATTATAGCGGAGCGGCCTGAGAAATTCCCGAAGGTGGCGAGTTCGAGTTGTAGTCCTCTGGTGCACCGGACACTGTCCGGTGGCGCACCGGACACTCCTCCAGACCAGAGGTGCCTTCGGTTGCCTCTTTGCTCCTTTGTTGAATCCAAAAACTTGATCTTTTTATTGGCTGAGTGGGAACCTTTTGCACCTGTATAACTTATACACTAGAGCAAACTAGTTAGTCCAATATTTGTGTTGAGCAATTCAACCACCAAAATTATTTAGGGACTAGGTGTAAGCCTAATTCCCTTTCAAAAACAGTAGAGGAGAGAATAGAGAAGAAGCTTAGCAGTTGGAAAGGAAAATACCTATCCTTTGGTGGTAGATTGGTCTTAATAAACTCTGTCTTAACAAGCCTAAGTATGTTCATGCTCTCTTTTTTGAAGTTCCAAAAGGAGTACTACAAAAAATAGAGTATTATAGATCTAGGTTCTTTTGGCAGAGCGATAATCAAAAGAAGAAATATAGGTTGATAAAATGGAACATTATTTGTCAACCGAAAGACCAAGGAGGGCTAGGAATTCAAAACATTGAGATTAAGAATAAATGTTTGTTAGCCAAATGGTTATGGAAATTAATTAATGAGGAAGGGCTATGGCAACAAATACTTAGAAATAAGTATTGCAAAAATTACCCAATTGGAATAATTGAAAGGAAGCGAGGCGACTCATTTTTTGTTAGGACTTACGAAAGTCAAAGACCAATTCATGAGATTCAGATCCTTTCGACTAAACAATGGTCAACAAATCCGGTTTTGGGAAGATGTTTGGATTGGTAATGTTTCTTTTCAGCAAAAATACCCGTCATTATATAATATAGTGAGGAAGAAGAATGATATTGTAGCTTATGTTCTCAGTTCTGTCCCGTTAAATGTATCTTTTAGAAGGTCATTGCAAGATAATAATCTTCGAAATTGGAATGAGCTGGTTATGAGTATAATGCATATTCAGCTCAATGATAATAAGGATACATTTAAATAGAATTTGAAAGCTAATAGAATCTTTACAGTTCATTCTATGTATCTTGCTGTTATTAATAATGGGGTGGTTGAAAGAAACACAATGATTTGGAAGCTTAAGATGCCTTTAAAGATTAAGATTTTCATGTGGTATATGTATAAGGGAGTAACTCTAACTAAAGATAATCTTGCTAAACGAAATTGGAATGGAAACAAGCAATGTGTTTGTTGCCTAGCTAATGAGTCAGTTCAACATTTCTTTTTTCAGTGCAAAAATGCACGTTTTATATGGGGTTTAGTCCAAATATGTTTTGGGTTGAAACCACCACATAACACAATGCATATGTTCAGTTCGTGGCTTAATGGGATTGGGGGGTAGATTGAAACAACTTCTACTAGTGGGTGCATCGGCGATTTGTTGGGCAATATAGCTTAATAGAAATGATGTGGTTTTTGATAAATCTCCAATGAAAATATTTATGCAGGTAATTTACAGGGGAACTTATTGGTTCCGCTTCTGGAGTCAAATGCAGAAGGCTGAAGGATGATAAAGAGTTGATAAAGACAGCGTGTTTGAAGATGAAGAATGTCGTCATGGAGATTTTCAGCAAGTATAGATGGAGGTTCACCAATAGGATTTGTAGTTAGGTGCTTTTTATCCAAACTTTGTTTTCTGCAATAACTTGATCAATATGGAGTGTTGAGTATTGTAATAAGGGGATGTAGCTTCTTTGAAGCCAAGGCTGGATGATTACTTCCATTATCTAAAAAAATCAAATAAATATTATTGGATTTTTAATTTGTGAGGAGATATATTGTTATAGTATATTTATATTTATTTGATGATATAAACATTATTTAATATTATATAGCTTAAATTTTAGACACTAGAATACATCTAGAATTATGAGCGGAGATATTATGACGTACTCCAGTAAAGCACTGCGTATATATGGCTGGTCTACGATGAATAAAATCCTAGATTGATGATGTCAAGGAGTCGGTAGTAGTTTAAAGAGAGATAAATTTATCGTCGGACTTATTTATCTATAACACTATACAATGTACCGGTTTAAACATTGAAAACCCATCCAACCAAAATATCCACACATCCATAACCTCTACTAAATACATCAAACAAAGTATATTCAAACTAAATATATCATAAAAACCAACCGTCCAAATTAATAAATAACTCATTTTCTTTTAAATCTAATAAACAATATTATTTAAATCATTTGTCATCTCCTCTCCTCCCCGCGACCCCAGCCTCCCCTCCCTATGTCTCCCTCGCTAGTACCGTTACCGCAGTCGTAAATCTCTGCCCTCGTAGCCGTCAATCCCTCCCCCACAGGCACAGGCTATATACTAGTTTATTTTTAAAAAAAATACAAACTTGTCCATCCTCTCCGTGCTTCACGTGTTTCCTCCTTTGTTATACACTTACACACCGTCGGACTTTTCGCGCGTCCGGAAGAAAAAAATCCGACAGTCTTTTCTTCCAACCACCGCTACCGCCGTAAGCTGACTTGTGGGGCCCTAATTTTACTTGGAAACAGTGTGTTTGCGTTGCGCATCATCGAACGCTGCGGTGCTTGGCTGATGACCACTTCTAGTTTCTTTTTCTTTATTTTTACTGCAGACAGGAAGTTACTGTTCGGGTCAAAGCGCGACCGATCCTGATCGCGCCTAGGGTAAACCAACCAACCAACCAACCAATTTGGTACTGCGGATCCCCCCCCCCAGTCTATAGGTTAGGTTAGCGTGAGCAGATCAAGCCAATCGCAGAAGAGGAAAGAAAGATGTGGAGCAGCGCATCCTGCTGTTGCCCGTACAAGATGCGTTTCGTCCTTTATTTACGTCAAAAAAAAAAATGAGAGGAGGAGGATGAGGAGAGCTTTGCATTGCGATTGCATCGCTCGCTAGAATGTGGACCCGCCACGGTTGTTGGTTCAGCAGCTGCTGAAGCGCGCGTCGTCGTAGGCAGCATTGTCCCATGGCCCTTGCATATAGATGTCCAAACAGGCCACCCGGCACGTATCTGGTCCGAACCCGTTTCGGTCCGGTACGAATAGGGTCGGGCCAGACATGGCCCGTTGATGTTTCGGGCCGGGTCGGGCTGGCCCACGTGTCTAGGGACATGCCCAAATCCGACACGCACAGGGAAAAATCGTGTCGGGCCGGCCCGTTGGCCCGGTGGGCCTCAACAGACCGGACCGGACACTGGCCCGAACCAACAGTAGAACGGTATATAAATACATATATTTAACATAATTAATCATATATAATAACATATTATTTATATATATTGAGACAACAAAATATTTATGTATGCATTTTATATTTATGTATGTATTTTATATATGTTTGACCGTGTATTTAGTATTTACATACTATGAGAGAATTAAATGTATTTACATATTTAGTATTTACATAAATATACGGGCCGCCGTCGGGCCGACCCATTTATCGGGCCGGGCCGGGCCAAAGCACGCGGGCCGCCGTATCTGCCTATACCCGGCCCACTAAACGGGCCGTGCCGGCCCGGGCCCGTAACCGACCGCGCCGGGCCGTGTTTGGACCGGGCTAAATTCGTGCCGTGCCACGGGGCCAAACGGGCGGCCCGCACTGTTTGGACATCTATACCCTTGCAGCAGCTCCCACGCCGTCGTCTGATCTGATCCCTCAGTCCCAGCCGACTCCGTACGAGGGCTGATTAACTACTTGCATGCAGCAGATGGATGGATTGGTCCCGGCCACGATGGTCGATGGATCATCTCCTCCAACCTCAGCTTGCTTTATTGCCCCCCGGCGCCGGCTAAAGTGCAGTACACTACCCGTTAGCGTGTGGAGGCAGTAGGGATCAATTCCGGTCGGGGCATGCTTGCTTGTCTGCTTTTAGTTGGGAATTGGGAACCATTACAAGTGTAGGTGTTGTTTGAGAAAGTCTACACTGACAGTGTCAGTCGTCCGAGTCTAGACGTACGACGATATTATGCCAGGAGCTGAATAAACGTACAGCGCCCTTCTTCGAAAATTTGGGTTGCGTACGTGATGCTGCTAGCAGCGACGTCGACGACGACGTCGGAGACGCAGCGGCATGCACACGCAACCGGTCCGGAGACAGCAGCGCCGCCGCCGTGCAGGAGCAGATGGGACGGGCCGGGAGCGCACGGAGCTACTGGCGAGCAGTTCCATGCCCCCCCCCCCCCCCCCCCCTACTGAATAATTGTCGATTAATTAAGGAGAAAGTTTTGTGCAGGTGACTGAGCAGTGTTTTTAAAAGCTGATGGATGATATAGCTCCAGGCCTCCAGCCGCGCAACATCCGTGGATGGATGGATGGATTGGTGGAGTAGAACGGTTATCAATTATCAAGCTGCATGCGAGCGTGCCTCTGCCGACAGTGGTTTTTCTGTCGGTTGATAGTATCAGCATCTGCCCTCTGTCTTTCACTGTGCTTCGTACCCATCGTGAAACATGAGCCAAAAATAGTCAATTTCTATCAAAAAAATGTCGACATTTATAATATAAAATAAATACCGCATATACTAAATTTTTATAATATTTTTATTTAGAGATTTATTTGATAATACTATTTACTATTAATGTGATTAAGTTAAAATTTGGGCTATATATAGATATCATGGTTGTATCTTCTGCGGACCTGCATGTATTATATAGAAGAAGAAGAAAATACCTATTTCGGTCTTCCTGTGTCATAGTGACAATATTCGCGTGATTGGTTGGTTGGTCGACTGTCTAGAGGCCTACGGTGTCCCATTGACCTTACGTACCGCTAAGTAGCACGTGTTTGGTTAGTTGTAGAGGAGTGTGGCAGCCTGTACCCGCACATGTAGCATAGGCTTTTTTCACTTTGTATGCGTGCTAGCTTGAGACCGGCGCTCGACGTCAAGCAACCAATCACACGTTATGTGTACAAGTAGTACTACGTCAACTGCATAGACACGGGGTTGCGTAAGAGGAGCACGTTCATTTGAACTAGTGTTTAGTGTAGCCTTCCTTTTCGTTCGTGCTCTTTTGCCATGTGAATATGTGATGGACCAACGGCGACGAGCACTTGCTCAACATCGCGCCTTTGCAAAAAAAGAAGATACAAAATACATAAGCTGCCAAAATATACATAAGCTGCCAAAACACATTCCATATCAAGAACAAAAAAAGGAGAAGACCAAACACACCCTTCGTAGTGTAAGCCTTAAAATGAGGGAAATACAATTGTCCTCTCATGTATCAAATTGAAGATACAATGGCAGTGGTTATTATCAAATCAAGAAACTGTGACCAAATAAAGCAGGTGTTTCGACGACAGACACAAAAAAAATAGGACAACAAACACAATTGAGCTTCTGTCAGATTTTAATTAATATGCTGATTCCTACAGCATTTTCAAAAACAGAGAACAGCTATCTCATTAAAATTTAAACACATTGAAGAGTGGGCACACCTGCAACTTTTGTCCTGGAATTCATATCGAGTCCTTTACTCCATATCCTTGCCGCTGTTGGGATGTTGCACACCTCAATAAAGATTAAGTACTATTATTATATTCACTTTCCCAAGGGCGTAAAATATCGGTGTACTATTCCACTTTATTTTTGGTCATGCAGCTTTGTCTGTCCCATCTGTTTTCCTTTAACAAAACCACAATAATGGAGCACTAACTTCTCCATGAACGAGTAGAATGTCTTATTTAAAATCTCTAGAGCTAAAATTTAGTTGCTAAAATTAGTTATAAGGGTTACACAACTAACAATTAGTTTATTAGTTGCCTCAGCCTAGCTAACAATTTACAGTTAGCTATCTATTAACTCTAGAGGTTTTCCAAAACAGTAGCTTAGGCTAACTGCAACGCTGCCCCCTTGGCAGCCCCCTCCCCTTGCATGCCGCCTGTAGGGGGCACTCTACGGCCGCAGCGGTGCCCCCTACAGCGCCCCCTACGCGCCGGTCCCCTTCTCTCTCCCCCCAGATATAGTGTGTCATTGTTCATCCCCCTAAACACTGTGTTGTGGGTCTATGAGTAATTGTTAGTAGATAAAAAATTGATAGTTGATATAAAAAATGATATTTTATAGTTGTAGTGGAGTATAAGAGGAGTATTTAGGGGGAACCGGTGCGGGAGATGAAAAAATAGGAGGAAAATAGGGGGAGAAAAGTGATATAGGGGAAAAATTTAGAGGTAGATAGCCTTAACATCAAAAGAATACGACTTTTTTTTGGGCGCACGTGACTCGTATTTTTTCCACGCGGAACAAAAACAAAGAGGCGTGGAAAGAAGTAAAAGTCAAAGTGGTAGGCGTGGATTTCTTCAGAACCTTTCATCGTCGCGGCTGCAGTCATACAGAGGCAGTAGTTGCTGCCAGCCCAACGGTCACTTTTCCAACCGTCACCTGGCGGGTCCCACCCCACTTTTTTTTTCATCTACCGGCTGCTGAGCTTGGGGGTAGGGGGTTCTCTCTCTCTCTCCCTCGATCTTGACGTCTTATGATTTTTCTGCATCTCATATTATCGTGAGTGTTAGTATTTGGAAAACGACGGGTCACCGACAGTACAGTAATCCCCTCGCCCCCACCTCTTTGACAAATTCTGACGATCTGGTGTTGGCGGGGTGGTTGCCGAGGATGGATTCGCAAACGTTCCTTGTAGTTGTAGAACAGCACGAGGACAGACAGAACACAGAAGGGGGGCTGTCAGGGTTTTGTTTGCAAACGCAAGATGTCTTTATATTCTTAGGATTGTTATTGTAGTTGTTTTTGACACCGCGAGAAGCAAGTTGTTTATCGTTCTTTCTTTTGACATTCTAGGGCTAGTTTGAAAATCTTATTATTACAAGGGATTTTTATTTTTTCAAGAAAAAGTATTAAAAAAATAAGGTTATCAAACTAGTCCTAGAAATATAATCGGCCTTCAGAACTGATGGGAACTCCATGTCTGACCGAAACCGAACTAAATTAAATTAACTTTGGCCGAGTCCCTAAAGCAAAAAAAAAAAGGGGGGGTTTTGCCATACTAGCGCCGTCGGCGGGCAAAAGGCATTGAAGCGGTAAGCTGGCACCTAGTAATACTATGGCATCGAATTCGCCAGCGCACCAGCCACCAGACCATCCGACGCAGATGAGTGGTTGGTTTAGCAAGGTGTGGTAGGCTCAGGAAAGAGCATGGATTCTATGTTGCTCCCAAGGAAAAAAAATGGCAAGATGTGGCGATTATACCTACAGTTCGTTTCTTTGAAAATGAATCACGTTTCCGTGAAAGGACGATAGGTGCCGAGGCCCGCTGCAACGTGACACGGAAGAACGGTGCGCTGGATGGGGGTGGCGACCAGGGGATTTTACCACGTCCATAGCAGTAGCAGCGGCGCGTCATTAGCACACGATTTTTTTTTGGGTATGTGCGTGGTATATACCCATTTGAGTCCAGGGCCCATTTTGAATGTAGTTTTCAGGCCGCGAGGCCCATATGCTCGTTCGCTGGGTCAACTTCGTCCCACATACAGGGACACGGTGGAGGAGCACTGTCTCGAGTCTGTTGACATTGCCAAGATGGCCGAGGCTCCCATGATCCATTGGACAGTTTTTTTTTCAGCTTCTGCTCTAGACCGCCAAACACTCACCTTTTCAAGCGAGCCATTGGACTAGATCAAGCGAGGCCAGTTTCTTCGTACTGCCAGACGTGGCGGCCAATTGGCCACAAAAATTAAAAAATAAAAAAGGTCGATGAGCTGAACTGCTATTGCCCAGCTAACCACATGCACGCGACTGACTTGGCTCCACCAAACGCAATCCACGCAAATTGTGCATGGCATTGGCGCATGTGTGTGTGTATGTGTGTCTATTTGCATTGCCTACCTCGACGTACGCACGCAGGGAGACACGTCCGCCCGTACCGTACCGCACGTGTCCTAAGCCGACAAGTAGCTGAGAACGGCGTCCTCCCCTGCCTGCAGCCAGGCGGCGCCGGCATCGCCGCCGTCGGCAGGCCGCTTGCCGTCCTCCGTCCACCACCGCTTCTGCTCGCTGTCCGCCCGCGCCTTCTCCTCTCCGCAGCGTGCGGCCGCGGCGACGCGCGCGGCCCTCCTCTCGGCGCGCCGCTGGGCCACGTACTCCTCGGCGATGTACACGTCCATCGCGCCCGAGTTGTCTCTGTCTCTCTCTCTCTCGTGCTGCCTGCTCTGCTCTACTCTGCTCTTGTAGCCGTTGGGGTTGCCAAGTCTGGAAGTGTGGGGGTGTGTAGCATGTGGCGCGGCCGGGATTTATCGGGAGCCGGGACTGGAGGACGCCCAACCGGTGGGCACGGCCACGGTTTGGTTCCTCCGGCCTCCGATTCTGCGAGCCGTAGCCGCCGGTTTCCGCCAGATGTGCGGCGAGGACCGTACCTGTCCTGGGGTGGCAGTCGCTTCGCTTGGGATGTGACCTGGCCAGTGGCCACCTGGGTCTCCTCTCCGAGACATCTCCAGTCCACCGTGCCAATGTTAAACAGAGCACGAGTCGCGAACCGTGGGCTCAGGTCGCAGCGCGCCGACAGCAGCGTACCGGCAGAGCCTGCGTGATCCTGTCTAAAACCTTCTTGTGTCTAGTTAGGCTTTTATTTGGCCCTGCACGTGGTTAGTGCTTGTTGGGCAACTTCAGGGGAGGTTAATCGCTTTTATCAGTGTGCTACTACCAAGTTGGGTAGTCACTACAAGAAACTGATAAATGTTCGTGGGTAAAATTAAGAAACTAGTTGACTAGGTTGCCTAATTCTGCCACAAAATGCAAAAGCATAGATTGACGGTGACTCGTCCATGTTTTTTGTGCACGTGTCGGTCCAGCGCCTAAGTTCAATTTAATGGGCTTTGGGCAGTGCTCCAACATGAAACCAATAGGGCTAGAAATTCGGGTTTTTTAAACTTCAGGTTTGGTTTTTCAGTTTTTTCAGACATAAGGAAACATTCGGATTTCTATAAAATGAAAAAACCGAAAAGTTCGGTTTCAGTGTTTTTACCTTGTTTTTTTAAAACCGAACACCAATTTTATACTCAAGACAACACATACAATAAACTTACGTGATATTTTACACATATTTTTTAAAAGATATAAAAATTATATAGGTACAAAAATTTAGAAACACATCATACATCATCCCTACTACTACTTAAGACTATAATCTCTACTACTACTTAAGACTATAGTGTAGGCGTTCACGGTGCACGGTTCTGTCCCCCTCCCCCCACACCCCGCGCCAAGGGCAGGGGCGCCAATTTGGCAAAGTCCACCAAGGTTTCCAAGACGGGCGCCAAATCTGAGGCTGTCGTCGCGGCCGGGAAGGCGAAGAAACCATCGGCGGCCAATTCGACCACGGATGCCGGTGCTAAGCCGACCAAATCAGGCAAGAAGGCGCCGGTACTTGCCGATGCCAAGGCAAATTCCAATGCGACCGTCGTCAGCAAGGAGGAGTCGGCGGCGGAGGTGGAGGACGTGGTGTTGACCAAGCAGGCAGAGGAAGGCACCGACGACCTCATATCCGAGTTCCGGGACCTACCCAGTCGATTGCAGGAGACGCTGATGCCGGACTTGGCACGCCTCTCGCATCACTCCAAGGTGTACCCGTCCGCGGCGAACACCGGGATCGCCGACGGCGTGCGCCCGATCCTCGGTGGGCGGTGGTGCCCGCCTCCGTGGCATCAGTGGCGGACTGGCGGTGCTGCTGCCGCTCTTCATGATCACCGCGCTGGTGCGACGCATGGACCCGTACCTGCCGCTCCTCCACCGCGCGCTGCTGCTGGCGCAGACGTACCTCGCCATCTACTCTGCGACGCTCGCGCTCACCGCGGCCGCCATGGGGCTAGAGCCGCTGCGCTTCGTCCACGCGGCCTCCCCCACCGCCTACGCCTAGACACAGGCCGTGCAGTCCCTCGGGCTCGCGCAGATGGTGGTCGGCCTCGCCGCCGGCGTGCACTACTACGCTGCTGTCTTCTACCGCGCCGCGGTAGGGGCCGCGCCCCGTGCCAACTGGCGCGTGTACGCCGTGTACGTGGCCTGCTTCGCAATCGTGTGCGCCTGCGCGCGCCGAGAGGAGGAAGAGGGCCTACCTCGCGGGCACTGACTGCGCCGCCGAGGAGTGGAAGAAGAGCTGAGCTGATCGCGTCGGGAACAGAGAGAAGGAACTTCTATGGGAGAAAAAAATCCCAGTACGGTGGTCGATGGAAGCCCAACTGTCCATGTGCGTGAACGTAACCCAGAATTTAGGAAGAAAAAGGAGGGTATAAAAGTAAAAGAATACGGGAGCAAGTTGTGATTTTCCTTTTTTTCTTCCCTTTTCCACTTTTATTATTTATATAACATGTTCCCCTTAAATGCATCAATAGGGTGTTTGGCTGAGGAAATAGGTTGTCCATCATTTTCTTACTCTTCATCTTGCTCATCAACCATGGTTGTTCTTTTTTTACTTTTCGCGCTCGAGCAGTTCGACTACCTCATCCCACCGATGGGGATAGACAAATGCAGTGTGAATGGGCAAGTGTAGCACAAACAGTGTGGACAGCGACAATGTACACAAGGCGGGCATGGTGATGAACGGGTTGCCCATCAGTGTGTACGCATCAAAGACATTGGAGTGTGCGGTGGCCATGTCCACAGACGGTTGATGAGCAAGATGCTCGTCCGCATTGGGGACTCACCGCTGATTAGGTTCGGCACATACACATACGGCGCGTGCGCCGTGTTGGGAACGCTCAAGTGGGACATGGCCACTATCATGGGGTACAAGGGCCTACCCCTACAGCAGGCCGTCGACTACTATGTCAGAGGCATGATGTAGAATATCCGAAAACAACTATTATCAATAATTAGCCAATATAAACTATTTACAAATCTTTACTAATGTTTATAAAATAGCATATCCCTATATCATTGTTTTTGAGAAAAAATGGTGTATTAGTATTGACACATCGCGTATCCGTAGAAAATTTCATAATTGATTAATAACATCTTGTTGACCACAGGTGTAGCTATTAGAAAATATATGGGTTTGATATATGAACATGTATGGTGTTTAGTTGCTTCTTCTACTTTGTTCTAATTGATGAATAAAAAATGAATGGGTCTTTCCTCCTTTTCCTCCTGTCGGGAGAGCACATCTCATGAAGTGATCCAAAATTAATTACTACTAATGCTTTTATCAGCGGTGCTCGTGTACCGTCGCAACACACGGGCAACTAACTAGTATACAATTAAGTGAATAACAATTTACTTGCATCACACATTTAGTTCACATAATTAAATAGTCAAATTTTAAAATTGATAAAGTTTGATATTCGATTTTTTGATATTTCGGCTTGATATACGTGAAAACAATTACGATACTGAAAGGGAAATAGGGTCAAACCTTTTCCAATATGAATTTTGGTGGTTGAATTGGCCAACACAAATTATTGGACTAACTAGTTTGCTCTAGAAAATATGTTCTGGTGTCCAAGGTTTCACAACAAACCAATACAAAGATAAAAAGAAAGGGTTCAAAACAAAGGAGCAAAAGTATACCGAAGGCAGCCCTGGTCTGGCGCATCGGACTGTCCGGTGTACCACCGGACAGTGTCCGATGCACCAGGGAGTTCGACGCTGAACTTGCCAGCTTCGGGAATTTGGCAGACCGCTCCGCTATAATTCACCGGACTGTCCGGTGTGCCAGCGGATCAACGACTACTTCGTGCCAACGGTCGTCTGCAGAAGGCATTTAATGCGCTACAGTGCGCGCCTGCGCGCGCAGAAGTCAGAGCAGGCCAGAAGGCGCACCGGACAGTCTACAGGACCTGTCCGGTGCACCACCGGACTGTCCGGTGGCCCCACAAGTCAGAGCTCCAACGGTCGAACCCTAACGGTTGGGTGACGTGACTGGCGCACCCGACAGTGTCCGGTGGCGCACCGGACTGTCCGGTGCGCCCGTCGACAGAAGCCATCCCCAACGACCATTTTGGTGGTTGGGGCTATATAAATACCCCCAACCACCCCACATTCATTGCATCCAGGTTTTCAGCCTTCACACCTCATACAAGAGCTATAGCATTCAATACAAGACACAAACAAAGAGATCAAATCCTCTCCCAAGTCCGGAATCACTCCAAACAAATTAGTGACTAGACAGAGACATTTGTGTTCTTTTGAGCTCTTGCGCTTGGATTGCTTTTCTTCTCCCTCATTCTTGTTTCCATAACACTTGTAATCAAAACAAGAGACACCAATTGTGTGGTGGTCCTTGTAGTGGACTTAGTGTCCCATTTGATTGAGAAGAGAAGCTCACTCGGTCTAAGTGACCGTTTGAGAGAGGGAAAGGGTTGAAAGAGACCCGGTCTTTGTGACCGCCTCAACGGGGAGTAGGTTTGCAAGAACCGAACCTCGGTAAAACAAATCTCCGTGCCATCCATTCTTATTTGCTTGTGATTTGTTTTCGCCCTCTCTTTCGGACTCGTTTATATTTCTAACGCTAACCCCGGCTTGTAGTTGTGCTTAAGTTTGTAATTTTCAGATTCCGCCTATTCACCCCCCTCTAGGCGACTTTCAATTGGTATCAAAGCCCGGTGCTTCATTAGAGCCTAACCACTCGAAGTGATGTCGGGAGATCACGCCAAGAAGGAGATGGTGACCGGCGAGAAGCCCGTTACAAGCCACGGGAAGGCTCCATCGGGAGAGTCCCGCAATAAGGGGAAGGAGAAGGAATCCCCTTCACACAAGTCGCATCGAAGTGACGAAAAGAAAAAGAAGATGAGGAAGGTGGTCTACTACGAGACCGACTCTTCGTCGCCATCCACCTCCGGCTCCGACGCGTCGTCCGTAACTTCTATGCGCCATGAGCGCAAGAAGTTTAGTAAGATTCCCCTACACTACCCTCGCATTTCTAAACATACTCCATTACTTTTTGTTCCATTAGGCAAACCACCGGTTTTTGACGGTGAAGATTATAACATGTGGAGTGATAAAATGAGACATCACCTTGAGAGCACCTAGAGGGGGGGTGAATAGGTGATCCTGTGAAAACTTGAACTTATAGCCACAAAAACTTGTTAGGTGTTAGCGCAGATAATGCCAAGTGGCTAGATAGGAGTCTCCACAAAACACAATAACCACAGAAGATCAATCACAGAGATGGCACAGTGGTTTATCCCGTGGTTCGGCCAAGACCAACGCTTGCCTACTCCACGTTGTGGCGTCCCAACGGACGAGGGTTGCAATCAACCCCTCTCAAGCGGTCCAAAGACCAACTTGAATACCACGGTGTTTTGCTTTGCCTTTCAATATCCCGTTTGCAAGGAATCTCCACAAATTGGAGTCTCTTGCCCTTACAAGTATATGATCACAAAGAAGCACAGAGTAAGGGAGGGAAGCAACACACACAAATCCACAGCAAAATGCGCACACACACGGCCAAGAATCGAGCTCGAATGACTATCTCGAAGTTCTCACTAGAACGAAGCTCGAATCACTTAGAATCACAAACGAATGCGCAAAGAATGAGTGTGGATGATCAAGAATGCTCTAAGGTTGCTTGAGTGTCTCCTCCATGCGCCTAGGGGTCCCTTTTATAGCCCCAAGGCAGCTAGGAGCCATTGAGAGCAAATCTGGAAGGCTATCCCTGCCTTCTGTCGTCGGGTGCACCGGACAGTCCGGTGTACACCGGACACTGTCCGGTGCCCGATTTCTTTCCAAAAATGGCGCTGCCGACCGTTGCAGACCGCTGCAGATCTGGGAGCCGTTGGCGCACCGGACATGTCCGGTGCACACCGGACAGTCCGGTGCCGTCTTCTAGCCGTTGGCTCGGCCACGTGTCACGCGCAGATTGCGCGGCCGACCGTTGGCCCTGGTCGATCGTTGGCTCACCGGACAGTCCGGTGCACACCGGACAGTCCGGTGAATTTTAGCCGTACGCCGTCGGCGAATTCCCGAGAGCGGCCTGTTCGCGCCGAGTCAGCCTGGCGCACCGGACACTGTCCGGTGCACACCGGACAGTCCGGTGTGCCAGACCGAGCAGAGCCTTGGCTGTACACAGCCAAGTCATTTGCACCTTTCTTCTTTTCTGTTTCTAACACTTTGACAAGTATATTAGTATACAAAACCAATGTACTAAGGCTTAGAAACATACCTTTACTTCATGATTTGCACCTTGTTCATCCATTGACATAAATTCACAATTAAGCACATGTGTTGGCACTCAATCACCAAAATACTTAGAAATGGCCCAAGGGCACATTTCCCTTTCAATCTCCCCCTTTTTGGTGATTTATGCCAACACAACATAAAGCAACTAGAACAAGTGCAAACTCACTTCAAATAAAACTTAAATTTATTTTGATTCAATTTTGGCATATATGGATCATCTTTTGCCACCACTTGGTTTGTTTTTGAAATCAAACTCAAATCTCTATCTCTAAGTCAAACACACATGTTGAAGCATAAAGAGAGTCATTCCAAAAGAGATTGATCAAAGATTTCAAAAAAACTCCCCCTTACTATTTCTCCCCACAAGAAGCCAAAAAAGAGACAATAAAAGAGTTTTGACAAACCAAAAACTCTACTCTACTATTTTCAAATTTCTCAAGTGGTAGCTGATCCATTTATCGCTTTGGCCTTTATTTTCTCCCCCTTTGGCATCAAGCACCAAAACGGGATCAATCTTGGCCCTTTAACCCCATTGCCTCACCAAAATCTTCAATTAAGAGCAAATGGCAATAAGAGTTCATGAGATGGACTTGGAATAAGTTACCCTCTCATCGGAGTGCAGTGGAAGTCTTTCATGGTCCAAGTCCACCTTTTCCCTTTCAATTCTCCTTCGAGACTAAAACAAGCAAACTCAAGCATATGGTTAGTCTCAAAGGGTCAAGTTGTAACACATCTCCCCCTAAACATGTGCATCACTTTGCAACGGACTTGTGAGGTCCAGGGAGTGTTTGTACAACTTGAGCACCATAGTAAGCAACAAAATGCAGAATGGACATGATCAAAGGCATAAACACATGTATGCTACTTTTCAATCCAAGTTCCGCGAATCTAAGATATTGAGCTCACTACGCAGCCTGCAAAAGGTCTTCTCATCTAAAGGCTTGGTAAAGATATCGGCTAGCTGGTTCTCGGTGCTAACATGAAACACTTCGATATCTCCCTTTTGCTGGTGGTCTCTCAAAAAGTGATGCCGGATGTCAATGTGCTTTGTGCGGCTGTGCTCAACAGGATTTTCCGCTATTCGGATAGCACTCTCATTATCACATAGGAGTGGGACTTTGCTCAGATTGTAGCCAAAGTCCCTGAGGGTTTGCCTCATCCAAAGTAGTTGCGCACAACACTGTCCTGCGGCAACGTACTCGGCCTCAGCGGTGGATAGGGCAACAGAGGTTTGTTTCTTAGAGTTCCATGACACCAGGGACCTTCCTAAGAATTGGCACGTCCCCGATGTACTCTTCCTATCGACCTTACATCCAGCATAGTCGGAATCTGAGTACCCAATCAAGTCAAAGTTAGACCCCTTTGGATACCAGATCCCGAAGCAAGGCGTAGCGACTAAATATCTAAGAATTCGCTTCACCGCCACCAAGTGACACTCCTTAGGATCGGATTGAAATCTAGCACACATGCATACGCTAAGCATAATATCCGGTCTACTAGCACATAAGTAAAGCAAAGAACCTATCATGGACCGGTATGCTTTTTGATCAACGGACTTACCTCCTTTTGTTGAGGTCGGTGTGTCCGTCGGTTCCCATCGGCGTCTTTGCGGGCTTGGCGTCCTTCATCCCAAACCTCTTTAGCAGATCTTGCGTGTACTTCGTTTGGGAGATGAAGGTGCCGTCCTTGAGTTGCTTCACTTGGAACCCAAGGAAGTAGTTCAACTCGCCCATCATCGACATCTCAAATTTCTGCGTCATCACCCTGCTAAACTCTTCACAAGACTTTTGGTTAGTAGAACCAAATATTATGTCATCGACATAAATTTGGCACACAAACAAATCACCATCACAAGTCTTAGCGAAAAGAGTTGGATCGACTTTCCCAACCTTGAAAGCATTAGCAATTAAGAAATCTCTAAGGCATTCATACCATGCTCTTGGGGCTTGTTTAAGTCCATAGAGCGCCTTAGAGAGCTTACACACGTGGTCGGGGTACCGCTCATCCTCGAAGCCAGGGGGTTGCTCTACGTACACCTCCTCCTTTATTGGTCCGTTGAGGAAAGCGCTCTTCACATCCATTTGGTACAACCTGAAAGAATGGTGAGCGGCATATGCTAGCAAGATACGAATTGATTCTAGCCTAGCCACAGGAGCAAAAGTCTCCTCAAAGTCCAAACCTGCGACTTGGGCATAACCTTTTGCCACAAGTCGAGCCTTGTTCCTCGTCACCACCCCGTGCTCGTCCTGTTTGTTGCGGAAAACCCACTTGGTTCCCACAACATTTTGCTTGGGACGAGGCACCAGCGTCCAAACTTCATTGCGCTTGAAGTTGTTAAGTTCCTCCTGCATGGCCAACACCCAATCCGGATCTAGCAAGGCCTCCTCTACCCTGAAAGGCTCAATAGAGGAGACAAAAGAGTAATGTTCATAAAAATTAACTAGTCGAGACCGAGTAGTTACTCCCTTGCTAATGTCACCCAGAATTTGGTCGACGGGATGATCCCTTTGAATCATCGCTCGAACTTGGGTTGGAGGTGCCGGTTGCGCTTCTTCCTCCATCACATGATCATCTTGTGCTCCCCCTTGATCACACGCCTCCTTTTGATGAACCTGTTCATCGTCTTGAGTTGGGGGATGTACCGTTGTTGAGGAAGAAGGTTGATCTCGTTCATCTTGTTCCTGTGGCCGAACGTCTCCAATCGCCATGGTTCGTATAGCGGCCGTTGGAACATCTTCTTCATCTACATCATCACAATCAACAACTTGCTCTCTTGGAGAGCCATTAGTCTCATCAAATACAACGTCGCTAGAGACTTCAACCAAACCCGATGATTTGTTGAAGACTCTATACGCCTTTGTATTTGAATCATAACCTAATAAAAACCCTTCTACAGCTTTGGGAGCAAACTTAGAATTTCTACCCTTCTTCACTAGAATGTAGCACTTGCTCCCAAATACACGAAAGTACGATACATTGGGTTTGTTACTGGTTAGTAGCTCATACGAAGTCTTCTTGAGGAGTCGATGAAGATAGACCCTGTTGATGGCGTGGCAAGCCGTGTTCACAGCTTCCGACCAAAAGCACTCGGGGGTCTTGAACTCTCCAAGCATCGTCCTCGCCATATCGATTAGCGTCCTGTTCTTCCTCTCTACCACACCATTTTGCTGTGGTGTGTAGGGAGCGGAGAACTCGTGCTTGATCCCTTCCTCCTCAAGAAACTCCTCCACTTGAAGGTTCTTGAACTCGGACCCGTTGTCGCTCCTAATCTTCTTCACCTTGAGCTCAAACTCATTTTGAGCTCTCCTGAGGAAGCGCTTGAGGGTCCCTTGGGTTTCAGACTTATCCTGCAAAAAGAACACCCAAGTGAAGCGGGAAAAGTCATCAACAATAACTAGACCATACTTACTTCCTCCTATGCTTAGATAGGCGACGGGTCCGAAGAGGTCCATATGCAGCAGCTCCAGAGGTCTTGACGTGGTCATCACATTCTTGCTGTGATGTGCTCCTCCCACTTGTTTACCTGCCTGACAAGCTGCACAAGGTCTATCTTTTTCGAAATAAACATTTGTTAGACCTATCACGTGTTCTCCCTTTAGAAGCTTGTGGAGGTTCTTCATCCCCACATGTGCTAAGCGGCGATGCCACAGCCAGCCCATGCAAGTCTTAGCCATTAAGCATGCATCTAGACCGGCCTCTTCTTTTGCAAAATCAACTAAGTAAAGCTTGCCGTCTAGTACACCCTTAAAAGCTAGTGAACCATCACATCTTCTAAAGACAGACACATCTACATTTGTAAATAAACAATTATATCCCATATTGCACAGTTGACTAACAGATAGCAAATTGTAACCAAGAGACTCAACTAAAAACACATTTGAGATTGAGTGCTCATTAGAAATTGCAATTTTACCTAACCCTTTTACCTTGCCTTGATTCCCATCACCGAATATAATTGAATCTTGGGAATCCTTATTTTTGACGTAGGAGGTGAACATCTTCTTCTCCCCCGTCATATGGTTTGTGCATCCGCTGTCGATAATCCAGCTTGAACCCCCGGATGCATAAACCTGCAAGGCAAATTTAGGCTTGGATCTTAGGTACCCAACTCATGTTGGGTCCTGCAAGGTTAGCACAAATATCCTTAGGGACCCAAATGCAAGTTTTATCTCCCTTGCATCTTGCCCCTAACTTCCTAGCAATTACCTTCTTACCCTTTCTACAAATAGCAAAGGGAGCATTGCAAGCATAATAAATGGTAGAAGGTTTGTTCACAACTTTTCTAGGAACATGAGCAAAATTTCTCCTAGGCATATGCACAACATTTCTCCTACACATATCTCTATCATGCTTATAGGAAGAACTAGAAGCAAACATGGCATGAGAATCATAAACATGTGAATCAAAACCATTATAAGTATTTCTAGCATGTCTCCTATCATTATACATAAAAGCATGGTTCTTTTTAGCGCTACTGGCCATAGGGTCCTTTCCTTTCTCCTTGGCGGGAATGGGAGCCTTATGGCTTGTTAAGTTCTTGGCCTCTCTTTTGAAGCCAAGACCATCCTTAATTGAGGGATGTCTTCCAATTGTATAGGCATCCCTTGCAAATTTTAACTTATCAAATTCACTTTTGCTAGTCTTAAGTTGGGCATTAAGACTAGCCAATTCATCACTTAGTTTGGAAATTGAAACTAGGTGTTCACAACAAGCATTAATATCAACATCCTTACACCTAGTACAAATTTCAATATGTTCAACACAAGAGTTAGATTTATTTGCTTCTACTAGTTTAGCATTTAAATCATTGTTAACACCTTTTAAAGTAGAGATAGTTTCATGACAAGTAGATAATTCACTAGAAAGCATCTCATTTCTTTTAATTTCTAGAGCAAGAGAATTTTGTGCACTAACAAATTTATCATGTTCCTCATATAAAAGATCCTCTTGTTTTTCTAGTAATCTATTCTTGTCATTCAAAGCATCAATCAACTCATTAATCTTATTAATTTTAGATCTATCTAATCCCTTGAATAAGCATGAGTAATCTATCTCATCATCATCACTAGACTCATCCTCACTTGAAGAAGCATAAGTACTAGTATCATGAGTGCTTACTTTCTTTTCCCTTGCCATGAGGCAAGTGTGACGCTCGTTGGGGAAGAGGGACGACCTGTTGAAGGCGGTGGCGGCGAGTCCTTCATTGTCGGAGTCGGAGGAGGAGCAATTCGAATCCCACTCCTTTCCGATATGTGCCTCGCCCTTGGCCTTCTTGTAATGTTTCTTCTTCTCCCTTTTGTTCCCCTTTTCCTGGTCACTTTCATTATCGGGACAGTTAGCAATGAAATGACCAATCTTACCACATTTGAAGCACGAGCGCTTCTCCTTTGTCTTGGTCTTGCTTGGCTGTCCCTTGCGACCCTTAAGCGCCGTCTTGAAGCGCTTAATGATGAGGGCCATCTCCTCATTATTTAGCCCGGCTTCCTCAACTTGCGCCACCTTGCTCGGTAGTGCCTCCTTGCTCCTCGTTGCCTTGAGAGCAAGAGGTTGTGGCTCGTTGATCGGTCCATTCAAGGCGTCGTCCACGTACCTCGCCTCCTTGATCATCATTCGCCCGCTGACGAATTTCCCAAGAACTTCTTCGGGCGACATCTTGGTGTACCTGGGATTTTCACGTATATTGTTCACCAAATGAGGATCAAGAACGGTAAATGACCTTAGCATTAGGCGGACGACGTCGTGGTCCGTCCATCGCGTGCTCCCGTAGCTCCTTATCTTGTTGATAAGGGTCTTGAGCCGGTTGTATGTTTGCGTCGGCTCCTCGCCTCTTATCATCGCGAACCGTCCAAGCTCTCCCTCCACCAACTCCATCTTGGTGAGCAAGGTGACGTCGTTCCCCTCATGAGAAATCTTGAGGGTGTCCCAGATCTGCTTGGCGTTATCCAAGCCGCTTACTTTATGGTATTCATCCCTGCACAAAGAAGCTAGAAGAACAGTAGTAGCTTGTGCATTCTTATGAATTTGTTCATTAATGAACATGGGACTATCCTAACTATCAAAGTGCATTCCACTCTCTACAATCTCCCATATACTAGGATGGAGAGAGAATAGGTGACTACGCATTTTGTGGCTCCAAAATCCGTAGTCCTCTCCATCAAAGTGTGGGGGCTTGCCGAGTGGAATGGAGAGCAAATGTGAATTTGAACTTTGCGGAATACGAGAGTAGTCAAAAGAAAAGTTCGAATTAACCGGTTTCCTTCTCTCGTAGTCGTTGTGGTCCTCGTCCTTTTGGGAAGAAGTAGATTCATCACTGTCGTCGTAGTAGACGATCTCCTTGATGCGCCTTGTCTTCTTCTTCTTCCCTTCCTTCTGTCTATGACCCGAGCCGGAGTCGGTAGGCTTGTCATCCTTCGGCTCGTTGACGAAGGATTCCTTCTCTTTGTCGTTGATCACAATACCCTTCCCCTTAGGATCCATCTCTTCGGGTGGTTAGTCCCTTTGTGAAGAGAACGGCTCTGATACCAATTGAGAGCACCTAGAGGGGGGGGGGGGGTGAATAGGTGATCCTGTGAAAACTTGAACTTATAGCCACAAAAACTTGTTAGGTGTTAGCGCAGATAATGCCAAGTGGCTAGATAGGAGTCTCCACAAAACACAATAACCACAGAAGATCAATCACAGAGATGGCACAGTGGTTTATCCCGTGGTTCGGCCAAGACCAACGCTTGCCTACTCCACGTTGTGGCGTCCCAACGGACGAGGGTTGCAATCAACCCCTCTCAAGCGGTCCAAAGACCAACTTGAATACCACGGTGTTTTGCTTTGCCTTTCAATATCCCGTTTGCAAGGAATCTCCACAAATTGGAGTCTCTTGCCCTTACAAGTATATGATCACAAAGAAGCACAGAGTAAGGGAGGGAAGCAACACACACAAATCCACAGCAAAATGCGCACACACACGGCCAAGAATCGAGCTCGAATGACTATCTCGAAGTTCTCACTAGAACGAAGCTCGAATCACTTAGAATCACAAACGAATGCGCAAAGAATGAGTGTGGATGATCAAGAATGCTCTAAGGTTGCTTGAGTGTCTCCTCCATGCGCCTAGGGGTCCCTTTTATAGCCCCAAGGCAGCTAGGAGCCATTGAGAGCAAATCTGGAAGGCTATCCCTGCCTTCTGTCGTCGGGTGCACCGGACAGTCCGGTGTACACCGGACACTGTCCGGTGCCCGATTTCTTTCCAAAAATGGCGCTGCCGACCGTTGCAGACCGCTGCAGATCTGGGAGCCGTTGGCGCACCGGACATGTCCGGTGCACACCGGACAGTCCGGTGCCGTCTTCTAGCCGTTGGCTCGGCCACGTGTCACGCGCAGATTGCGCGGCCGACCGTTGGCCCTGGTCGATCGTTGGCTCACCGGACAGTCCGGTGCACACCGGACAGTCCGGTGAATTTTAGCCGTACGCTGTCGGCGAATTCCCGAGAGCGGCCTGTTCGCGCCGAGTCAGCCTGGCGCACCGGACACTGTCCGGTGCACACCGGACAGTCCGGTGTGCCAGACCGAGCAGAGCCTTGGCTGTACACAGCCAAGTCATTTGCACCTTTCTTCTTTTCTGTTTCTAACACTTTGACAAGTATATTAGTATACAAAACCAATGTACTAAGGCTTAGAAACATACCTTTACTTCATGATTTGCACCTTGTTCATCCATTGACATAAATTCACAATTAAGCACATGTGTTGGCACTCAATCACCAAAATACTTAGAAATGGCCCAAGGGCACATTTCCCTTTTACACCTAACCTCACTCAACACTAGTATTTGGAACATCGTTGAGTTTGGTGCACAGGTACCATCCACAGGGGATGAGGACTATGATTCGGACAAAGTTGCCCAAATCCGGCACTTCAACTCACAAGCCACCACAATACTCCTCGCCTCTCTAAGTCGAGAGGAGTATAACAAGGTGCAAGGATTGAAGAGCGCCAAGGAGATTTGGGACGTCCTCAAAACGGCGCACGAAGGAGACGAGGTGACAAAGATCACCAAGAGGGAAACGATCGAGTGAGAGCTCGGTCGCTTCATGCTTAACCAAGGAGAAGACCCTCAAGCCATGTACAACCGGCTAAAAACCTTGGTGAACCAAGTGCGCAACCTTGAGAGCACCAAGTGGATGACCATGAAATGGTCAAGGTTATTCTTAGATCACTCGTATTTCTTAACCCCACTCAAGTTCAATTAATTCGTGGTGATCCAAGATATAAGCTAATGTCTCCCGATGAAGTGATAGGTAAATTTGTGAGCTTTGAGTTAATGATCAAAGGCTCCAAAAAGATCATCGAGCAAGGCGCATCCTCCTCCGTACCCGAAGCACAACCCGTTGCATTCAAAGCAACGGAGGAGAAGAAATAAGACTCTACACCGAGTAGAGGCCCATCGACGCCTCCAAGCTCGACAATGAGGAGATGACGCTCATCATCAAGAGCTTTCGTCAAATCCTCAAGCAAAGGAGGGGGAAAGATTACAAGCCCGGCTCCAAGAAAGTGTGCTACAAGTGTGGTAAGCCCGGTCATTTCATTGCTAAGTGTCCAGTATCTAGTGATAGTGACAGGGGTGACGACAAGAAGGGAAAGAGGAGAGAAAAGATGTACTACAAGAAGAAGGGCGGCGATGCCCATGTTTGCCGGGAGTGGGACTTCGACGAGAGCTCCACCGACTCCTCCTCCGACGAGGACGCCGCCAACATCGCAGTCAACAAAGGGCTCCTCTTCCCCAACATCTGCCACAAGTGTCTTATGGCAAAGGACGACAAGAAGAAGGTAAAACCCAAATCCTCCACTAAGTATGCAACATCTAGTGATGAGGCTAATTCTAGTGATGATGAGGATGATTTGTTTACTCTTTTTGCCAACTTAAACATGCAACAAAAAGGAAAAATTAAATGAATTAATTAGCGCTATTCATGAGAAGGATGAACTCTTGGATAGCCAAGAGGATTTCCTAATTAAAGAAAACAAAAGGCATGTTAATTTTAAAAATGCTTATGCTCAGGAGGTTGAGAAAAATGAAAAATTAACTAGTGAGCTAAGTACTTGCCATGACATTGTTTCCAACCTTAGAAATGAGAATGCTAAATTAATTGCTAAGGTTGAGCATTTAAATGTTTGTGATGATTCTCTTGTTAATCTTAGAAATGATAATGCCAATTTAATTGCTAAGATTGATAAGTTGAATACTTCTCTTGCTAGCCTTAAGAATGAGAATGAAAAATTAATTGCTAAGGCTAAGGAGTTAGATGTTTGCAATACTTCTATTTCCAATCTTAGAGATGAGAATGATATTTTGCATGCTAAGATTGTTGAATTAAATACTTGAAGACCCTCTACATCTTCCGTTGAGCATGTTACTATTTGCACTAGATGTAGAGATATTAATGTTGATGCTATTCATGATCACCTAGCTTTAATTAAACAACAAAATGATCACATAGCTCAACTTAGTGCCAAAATTAATGAGCATGACTTAGAAAATAAGAAATTTAAATTTGCTAGAAGCATGCTCTATAGTGGGAGACGCCCTGGTATTAAGGATGGCATTGGCTTCCAAAAGGGAGACAATGTCAAGCTTAATGCCACTCCTAAAAGATTGTCTAACTTTGTTAAGGGCAAAGCTCCCATGGTTTAGGATAACGAGGGATACATTTTGTACCCTGCCGGCTATCCCGAACACAAAATTAGGAGAATTCACTCTATGAAGTCTCACTCTGGCACTAATCATGCTTTTATGTATAAGAGTGAGGCATCTGGTCTAGGCAATCAACCCATGCTAAATTGCCTAAGAAGAAAACTCCTACTGCATCAAATGATCATAATGTTTCATTCAAAACTTTTGATGCTTCTTATGTGCTAACTAACAAATCAGGCAAGGTAGTTGCCAAATATGTTGGGGGCAAACACAAGGGATCAAAGACTTGTGTTTGGGTACCCAAAGTTCTTATATCTAATTTCAAAGGACCCAAAACTGTTTGGGTACCTAAAATCAAGAACTAAATTTGTTTTGTAGGTTTATGCATCCGGGGGCTCAAGTTGGATCATCGACAGCGGGTGCACAAATCATATGACTGGGGAGAAAAGAATGTTCTCCTCCTACGAGAAAAACCAAGACCCCAACGAGCTATCACATTCGGGGATGGAAATCAAGGTTTGGTCAAAGGATTGGGTAAAATTGCTATATCACCTGACCATTCCATTTCCAATGTTTTCTTGTAGATTCTTTAGATTACAACTTGCTTTCTGTTTCCCAATTATGTAAAATGGGTTACAACTATCTTTTCATGGATACAGCTGTTACTGTCTTTAGAAGAAGTGATGATTCAGTAGCTTTTAAGGGAGTATTAGAGGGTCACCTATACTTAGTTGATTTCAATAGAGCTGAACTCGATACTTGCTTAATTGCTAAGACTAACATGGGTTGGCTCTAGCATCGCCGACTAGCCCATGTTTGGATGAAGAATCTTCACAAGCTTCTAAAGGGAGAGCACATTTTGGGACTAACAAATGTGCATTTTGAGAAAGACAGGATTTATAGCGCATGCCAAGCAGGGAAGCAAGTTGGTGTTCATCATCCACACACGAACATCATGACAACTGACAGGCCACTCAAACTCCTCCACATGGACCTATTCGGCCCGATAGCTTACATTAGCATCGGCGGGAGTAAGTACTGTCTAGTTATTATGGATGATTATTCTCGCTTCACTTGGGTATTCTTTTTGCAGGAAAAATCTCAAACCCAAGAAACTTCGAAAGGATTCTTGAGGATCAAGAAAATTAGAAGCGACAACGGGACGGAGTTCAAGAACTCACAAATAGAAGGCTTTCTTGAGGAGGAGGGCATCAAGCATGAGTTCTCTTCTCCCTACACGCCACAACAAAATGGTGTAGTGGAGACGAAGAATAGGACTCTATTGGACATGGCAATGACCATGCTTGATGAATACAAGACTTCAGATCGATTTTGGGTCAAGGCGGTCAACACCGCTTGCTACGCCATCAACTAATTATATCTACACCGAATCCTCAAGAAGACATCATACGAACTCCTCACCGGTAAAAAGCCAAATATTTCATATTTTAGAGTCTTTGGTAGCAAATGCTTTATTCTTGTTAAAAGAGGTAGAAAATCTAAATTTGCTCCTAAGGCTGTAAAAGGCTTTTTACTAGGATATGATTCAAACACAAGGGCATATAGAGTCTTTAACAAGTCCACTGGACTAGTTGAAGTTTCTTGTGACATTGTGTTTGATGAGACTATCGGCTCTCAAGTAGAGCAAGTTGATCTTGATGAATTAGATGATGAAGAGGCTCCATGCATCGCGCTAAGGAACATGTCCATCGGGGACGTGTGTCCTAAGGAACTCGAAGAGCCTTCAAAAGCACAAGATCAACCATCTTCCTCCATACAAGCATCTCCACCAACTCATGATGAGGATGAGTCTCAAGATGATGAAGGATAAGATCAAGAAGATGAGCCACCTCAAGAGGAGGACAAGGATCAAGGGGGAGATGCCGATGATCAAGACAAGGAAGATGAGCAAAATCAAAGGCCGCCACACCCAAGAGTCCACCAAGCAATCCAACGAGATCACCCCGTGAACACCATCCTAGGAGACATTCATAAGGGGGTAACTACTCGATCTTGTGTTGCTCACTTTTGTGAACATTACTCTTTTGTTTCCTCTATTGAGCCACACAGGGTAGAGGAAGCACTTCAAGATTTGGATTGGATGCTGGCGATGCAAGAGGAGCTCAACAATTTCACAAGAAATGAGGTATGACATTTAGTTCCACGTCCTAACCAAAATGTTGTAGGAACCAAGTGGGTCTTCCGCAACAAACAAGATGAGCATGGTGTGGTGACAAGGAACAAGGCACGACTTGTGGCCAAAGGATATTCACAAGTCGAAGGTTTGGATTTTGGTGAAACTTATGCACCCGTAGCTAGGCTTGAGTCAATTGGAATATTACTTGCCTATGCTACTTACCATGGCTTCAAGCTTTATCAAATAGACGTGAAGAGTGCCTTCCTCAATGGACCAATCAAGGAAGAGGTCTATGTTGAGCAACCTCCCGGCTTTAAAGATAGTGAGTATCCTAATGTAACACCCAAGTTGCAGGTAAAATAAAAATAAAAATAAGCGAGTACATCTCAACCCATGTATTGCCTTGTACTCATCATCACATGGTAATAACCACATACGAGGAAAGAAATTTTAATGAAGTCATTTAAGACCTTTTCACAACTAGATAATGGAGAAAAGAATAAATAATAATATTATAAATAGTAGAACATATATTCACATTAATTTTATATTTAAGAATGGGAATTGGAAATTCAATACAGAAAAAGGGGGGTTTCAAATTATTCCCTTAAAGCACCCTCTACAAAAATATACATATGAAGTCGTGATGAAAACTATACATTAACCTCTCCTTTAGTAAATAAGTATTAACTTTTGAATATCTATATGTATATATATATATATATACAAATATCTGATTGAGCAACCCATTTTAGCTACCCATTCATAATCACCTTTTCTTAAATGAAATCATGTGTGCACATTTCATAGTTAGAAGTATTATTATTATTATTATTATTATTATTATTATTATTATTATTATTATTATTATTATTGCTTAGAAATAAAGAATGAATAAACTTGCATCATGTGAATCTTTGTTTGTGCATCTCAAGGTAAAAGTTTGGAATTCAAACTTGAAATTGGATTTGAATTTAAAATAGAAGATTGGAAAATAAGAAATAAAAGGAAAACGGAAAATTAAAGGAAACCGCCTCATGGGCCGATTTCTCTGCTGTCGGCCCATCTCCACTTTCGCATCCGCTCGGCCATTCTCACCCAGCCTCGGGCGTGCACTGCTCTTGGCACTGACAACGGGACCCACCCGTCAGCCGCCCACTGCGAGTGCCTCGTGCCTATCCTTTCGCTTACGCGTGGGCCCGTGTGGCCTGGAGCTCCCCCGTCAACCGTGAAGCTCCGTATGTGCCGCCGCGCGAATTCCGCATTCAGATGCAACCGTCGCGGATCCTCCCCTACCGTCGCGTTCCCAACCAACCTTCGTAGCTCCGCTATGAAGCCAAGCCCTGCGGCGTGCTCGTCCCCTCGACCATTTGGATACACCACGCCGGGAGGAGATGGGGAGGTGAGAGCGAAGCCGAGAGAAGAGAGAGGGTGTGTGCTCCATATAGGTGCGCTGGGTGCTAGACCGCGGGTACTTCGTCGTCGGGATGTACGGTCGCCGCTGCTTGCGATAGAGAAGGATCGGCGGGCCACCTGTGCGGGCGCGATTCGCGCTGGACCAGTTGCTCCGTCGCAGAACACGTGGGCGGTGTGCTTCGGCGTCTCAACTCCGGGTATGAAGGTCCTAGAATTACTCGCACTAGTATGATCATCGTTTTGCACCTCTCTGTCTAGAGATTAGGTCCTGATGCGCTTGATCAGCCACCTCCGGCGAGCTCACTGGCGGGTGGATTGCGCGGCGCTGCCGCTTGGGCACGCGAGTTGGGGAAGAGAGCTTGCAACCATTGGATCTGTGTGAACGGTCATGATTAGGCAGTAGGCGTACCTCTTCACGTGATCGATCCGGACCATTGATCCAGTGGAGAACGGCTGAGAATAGATGTAGAAGTACCCTTTCGGTGATTTGATCTGAGCCGTTGAGCGGATCGAATGGTCCATATTAGATCGTGTCCCATTAGATACTGACCGTAGATCTGGGATCCTATGGTCGCGAGCGCGCACTGGTTCATTATCCATATGTTTGGTTGTTAGGATCAACAGATCCTAGTCGAAGCCTAGATGCAGGCTGGACTTAGCCTGTATGCATTGATGCAAACCAATTAAGTTCTCTTGTTTGGTTGTTTGTCCCTAATTAGCCAGGATGAGCACAATTCCTGTTTGGTTTGCTGTTTTAGATAAGTTGCATGGATTTAGCTCTAAGTTGCACAACTCAACTACATTTCTAAAATTACAACGCCATAAATTACACACATCCAAATTTATACAATTATAAATTACAATAACTTATCCAAAAAAAATCCCAGCTGGCGTCCGCTGGTAAATACAATCAAATTGTAGATATATAAATTCGAATTTTGGTCTCTCTTTCTATCATTAAAGATCTATAAATTGTACATACACTTGTAAATACATACAATTGTAAATAAATACACTTGTAAAACACTTGTAAATAGAGACCATCTAACTTCTAAAACCAGCAAATAGAGATAATTGGATTAACAAGATAGGATATATAATAGAACAAACAGCAGTAAAAGATTTGCTTTTAGAGATAGTTTACAAACAGCTAACCAGTAAAAACAAACAGCAGTAAACTATAAAGACTTGATCGGATTAACAAGATAGGATATATACAGACAAAAATATTTGTAGAGGCCATGAAAAACAAACAGCTGAAGGCTCCTTATCTAATGACAGGCAGGCAAAAAGATAGGACCATCTAACTTGTAAACAACTGAAAACTTGTAAAAGATAGGAGTGTCTTTTCTCAAACTGGCAAAAAGCAAATAGAATAGCAAATAGAAACCATCTGATTTAAGATCATGCTTATCCATCCATGGAATGGAACTAATACTGCTTGGTAGCTGAACGAAGAGTTCATCTGCAGCCCCTTCTCCCACCACCGCATGGCCTTGGGGAACGACAGGTTCATCTGCAGCAACCAGAAGAAAGAAATTCCAAGGTTGAGCAAACAAGAGAGAGAGAGAGAGTGAAAAAATTATGAGCGCCAAATTATTCTCACGGCGGGAACTGAATCTAAAACAAAAATGGGGGGATCTTGCAAGTGAAACAAGAACACAGGAACCACATGAGCAAACACAAAAAAGATTCCCAGGAGCAACAGGACAGACAGACGAAGAGTTGCAGCGGCGAACCGAAACCGACCTGTCCTGGCGCGGCGGCCTCGAGGCTATGCGACAGGGGCCTCGGCTTGCTGTCCTTGACCGACATCCTCCCGGCGGAGAAGGAGGTCTTGCTGGCGTGCCCGGCGACCTGCAGGGACTCCGCGAGCGCGGCCGTGGCGGCGCCCCTGGCCCGGCCGGCGATGTCCCGGCCGCACGGGGACGCCACGACGCCGTTGCACAACGCGTCAGCCATGACCGGCCGAATGAATCTGTCGGCTCAGCGACAGCGAGGGCGGCTGAGGCAGCGGAGAAACCTGGAGAGTGCGAGAGCTCCACAACGGGGACTGAGGCGAGCTCGACGGAGAGGGGGGAGCTCGACAGCGGCGAGTAAGGGCGTCATACCCTAGCTCACAAGGAGTGGATACGGAGAGGGAGAGCTCGAGGGCGAGTGGAGACGGGAGAGGGAGAGCTCGAGGGAGAGAGGGGGAGCTCGACAGCGGCGACTGAGAGCGCCAAACCCTAGCTCACGGCGACTGGAGACGGAGAGGGAGAGCTCGAGGGCGAGTGGAGACACGGGAGGGAGAGCTCGACAGCGGCGGCTGAGGGTGCCGACGGATAACCCTAGAGGGAGAGCTCGAGGGAGACGCGCGGGGTGAGGCGGCCGCACGCGCCCAGCCTGGTTCCCCACGAACGCGGAAATTGGGCGTATGTGACGGGCCTGGTTGAGGCTGGTGTGTTGCACGCGCCCAGACTGGCCCAAATATGTATTCAGGTAACCAAACAAGAGGAGCTAGATGAAATTTGCATCCCATGGGCCTTACACGGTTGGATACAGGGAACCAAACAGGCCGTATATGGGCCGATCTAATCTAGGCCGTTCGTGCCCGATCGGACGACTGAAACCAACTCATACCCTTTCGCCCTGGTAATCTTTCCTAAGAGCCCTCCGAGAATTAACTAATCAACTCGCCGTCCTGTGCGGGGGAAAACTGAGTCTTAGGTAATTTTATGAGTGAGACCCTACGTTCTCTGTTATTGTGTGCGCAGCCCGGGACTCAGGGAAAATAGGAGAAATGAATTTGGAAAATGAATTTCCAATAAAAAAGAATTCCAGAACTTATTTAATTCATAGAAAAATCATTTTAACTCCAAATTGAGTCATTCTAGTTGCAATAATTTTGTATTAATATTGTTTATCACCTAGTGCCTTTGTTTAACCATGAAACTTGAATTAAAATTGCTCAATTGAATTAATCTATTCTAGGAGCTAAATGATTTCAGAAATTCATAACTCAATATCCGTAACTCCGAATTTAGTGGTTCTTGTTTCTACGATCTTGTAGCAACGCGTAGATCATAATTATATAGTTTATCCTTATGTTTGGTGTAATTTTAATTTTACCTATACATTGTTTGTTTGTAATGCTACGACTAGCGTGAGGACACGTGTCATCTGAAGAGCAAGTTGGTACCTGGAATCTCAAGTCCCAGGCAAGTTGTGCCCTTGATCACTTTTTTTTACCCAATCATGTTCTAATTAATCATAATGATCTGCATAGGTTAATTTTGATGGGACCCAATAGGTTACCCTAGTTTGATTATCTTTATACCTTGTTTACCACTGAACTTTTTGGGTAGTACTTGCTAGTGCTTTATGTGGTTTTTGGTATGAAGATACATTATTCATAATCACACTTTTATTATCTATTTATTATTATTGTTCATGATAAGATCATTATGTTAATTGAAATATGGAGCGACCACCCGGGAAAACAGTGCTACCACAAGGGTTTAATGGGACGCCCTTGGCTGATTAATTAGGAAAGCTAGTGGAAGACTACCTTACCCGAAAGGGGCAAGGGCAGTAGGGGAGTGGTCAGTGTAGGGAGGCCCTTGGGATGATTTTGGTGCGATGGCGGTCATGCGAGGGGTCCCTGCATTGGAGCTTCATATAAACTATAGCGGGTTTTCTGAAGCTAGTGGAACTTTGTAAATGCCTCGTAGTGTTACCCTGCCTCGCCTCCTCGGTAGAGGTGTATGGGAAGTCGCGATCCCTTGGCAGATGGGTAACATGACTTGTGGGTAAAGATGTGCAACCTCTGCAGAGTGTAAAACTGGTATACTAGCCGTGCTCACGGTCATGAGCAGCTCGGACCCTCACATGATTAATTTATGGAACTAAATTCAATTTGTCATATGCATTGCGTCGCAGGTGATGTTATTACTTTTGTTCTACTACTTAATTGGGTTGGTATTTACTTATACTTAGTAACTGCTAATAAAATTTTGACCAACTTTAAAAGCAATGCTCAACTCTAACCATCCTTTTTGGTAAGCCTTACACTTCACATGAGCTCCCACCTTTGGCGAGTTCATACACATTATTACCCACAACTTGTTGAGCTATGAACGTATGTGAGCTCACTCTTGCTGTCTCACACCCCCCCACACACACACAGGTCAAGAACAGGTACCACAAGATGAGGCGCATGGAGGATGCTGTGATGTGTTCGTGAGAGGTCTAGGCCGTCGTCTCCCAGTCAACTTTGGGTTGCTGGACCATTGTCTCCTTATAATGTAATTATTTATTTTGTACAGAACTCCTGTTATGTAGTAAAGATGTGACATTCGATCCTGTGCCATGATTCATCATATGTGTGAGACTTGGTCCCAGCACACCTGGTGATTATGTTCGCGCTCGGGTCTTGGTGCCCCGAAACCCGGGTGTGACAGAAGTGGTATCAGAGGAATGTTGACTGTAGGAAGAAACCTAGATAGAACTGGATAACCCTTACATACTTACCTCTGCTACTCTGATTCTTTCTAAACTTTCCTTAATCATTTCTCATCCACTGCTGCCTTACTCTAATTATTCTTATCTTTTTTCTAAAGACAAAAGTGGATTTCACACTTTGAAATCCTACACCTAAAGTGACTTTAGAAATAGGAAACCTACTCTTAGGAACAAAAACAAAACTATTTTTATATAGATATCTATGAACTTGAATGTTTGTTCTTATGATACTTGTCTGATTTGGATCTTTGATTGAGTGTGATGGGTTGTGGAGTAATGTCCACAATTACATTTGCATATACATATAGGCATAAAGGATAGTATTTATAAAATTACTAGACAATCTATAATATCCTCATTAAAAGGTAACTAGTATTCTGTACCTATCTCATCTTGACAGATTCTATCTTACCTTTGGACATTCACCTCATATAACTAGTTACCCTAGTCTTGACATAAAACATCTAGTCAAGCCTTGCCAAAGAATCTTCAGTACATAACCAACTATTAGCTTATTCATTCTGCCTACCAAATGATTCCCTTGCAAAACTATCTTACAATATGCTTCTAACTCAGATGGTCAATACCAGGAAAGGAGGAGGAATTGATCTACCTGCCAATCCATATAACCAAATGGTGCGTAGGCAACAGCAACAAGCAGAGATGAATCCCCCGAATCCTCCACCAGACGGTGTTGATCCAGTTATTTCAGCCCAGATGCAAATAATGCAGCAAATGGCGGACACCATGGCAGACATGCACGCTCAGATGCGACAGGAGCGTCAAGAAATGCGCCAAGAAAGAGAGGATATACGCCGGGAGATGCGCCAAGAGCGGGAGGAGATACGTCAAGAGAGAAGGGCGCAACAGCAACAAGCACCCCTACCTCCCCCCCACCAGTTCCACCCCGGGACAAGCACCGGGAATTCATGAGCCACAAACCACCAACCTTCTCCAACTCTGTGGATCCGCTGCAAGCAGATGACTGGCTAAAGTCTGTAGAGAAGATGCTCAACATAGCTCAGTGCTCGGACAGAGAGAAAGTGCTCTACGCATCAGGTCGTCTTACTGGTCCTACTGCGGACTGGTGGGATGCATACTGCGCTGCTCATGCTGCTGTCGACACAATTACCTGGGCAGAATTCTCCACTCAATTCAGGAATTGCCATATTCCTGCTGGGCTCATGAAGATTAAGAGAAAGGAGTTTCTATCCCTCAAGCAATGAAGTATGTCCGTGAGTGAATATAGGGACAAATTCATCCAGTTATCTCGATATGCTCCTAGGGATGTTGAGGATGATGAGAAGAAGCAAGAGCTCTTTCTGGACGGTTTGATTGGACCCTTGCAGTATCAACTGGTATCGCACACATTCCCATCCTTCCAAAGGCTACTTGACAAAGCTATTGCTGTAGAAAACAAGAGGAGTATATTTGGAGAGAAAAGAAGGGCTGCTAACCAAGGGCAGGCTGGAAGTAGTTCCCGTCCTCGCTATACTACCACTCCAAGTGCACCAACTAGTGGCAGTTCCGGACAACAAACTCATTGGGCACCAACTGCTCCTCCGAAAGCAAGCACCCCAGCAGGACCCGTTACTCCTAACACAACCACCAACAGGGCATGCTTCAAGTGTGGACAACCGGGACACTACGCCAACTACTATCCCAACAGGGCTGCCTACACTAAACCAGCTCCAATGAAACAAGGTCAGGTTTCGGCAGGCAAGAGTCAGCCCCTATCTATCAACCGGGGACAAGCCCATCATGCAGAAGTAGAAGCTGAGCCGGGTGAACCTGAAATTCAAGAAGAAGAGCTAGTTGAAGATGAAGTAGTCGGTGAAGAAGTCAATGAACAACAAAAATAGAGATAAACATAAATATAGATACATATGTTTTTTTCTATTTGTAAGACCTAAATATTAGTTTAGCCAGTAGTTCGTATTCTACTATTTTAGGAATAATAATAGGGTCGATTTGACCCCATGTGTTGCTAATAAATTATGCATCATGCTGAGATTTTTGTTTGTGCATATGTTCTGAGATAATATGGTTATACATCCCTTTCCTTACAAATCTAGAGGACGAGATTTCTGTTAAGGGGGTAGGATTTGTAACACCCAAGTTACTGGTAAAATAAAAATAAGCGAGTACATCTCAACCCATGTATTGCCTTGTACTCATCATCACATGGTAATAACCACATATGAGGAAAGAAATTTTAATGAAGTCATTTAAGACCTTTTCACAAATAGATAATGGAGAAAAGAATAAATAATAATATTATAAACAATAGAACATATATTCACATTAATTTTATATTTAAGAATGGGAATTGGAAATTCAATACAGAAAAAGGGGGGTTTCAAATTATTCCCTTAAAGCACCCTCTACAAAAATATACATATGAAGTCATGATGAAAACTATACATTAACCTCTCCCTTAGTAAATAAGTATTAACTTTTGAATATCTATATGTATATATATACAAATATCTGATTGAGCAACCCATTTTAGCTACCCATTCATAATCACCTTTTCTTAAATGAAATCATGTATGCACATTTCATAGTTAGAAGTATTATTATTATTATTATTGCTTAGAAATAAAGAATGAATAAACTTGCATCATGTGAATCTTTGTTTGTGCATCTCAAGGTAAAAGTTTGGAGTTCAAACTTGAAATTGGATTTGAATTTAAAATAGAAGATTGGAAAATAAGAAATAAAAGGAAAACAGAAAATTAAAGGAAACCGCCCCGTGGGCCGATTTCTCTGCTGTCGGCCCATCTCCACTTTCGCATCCGCTCGGCCATTCTCACCCAACCTCGGGCGTGCACTGCTCTTGGCGCTGACAACGGGACCCACCCGTCAGCTGCCCACTGCGTGTGCCTCGTGCCTATCCTTTCGCTTACGCGTGGGCCCGTGTGGCCTCGAGCTCCCCCGTCAACCGTGAAGCTCCATATGTGCCGCCGCGCGAATTCCGCGTTCAGCTGCAACCGCCGCGGATCCTCCCCTACCGTCGCATTCCCAACCAACCTCCGTAGCTCCGCTATAAAGCCAAGCCCCACGGTGTCCTCGTCCCCTCGACCATTTGGATACACCACGCCGGGAGGAGATGGAGAGGTGAGAGCGAAGCTGAGAGAAGAGAGAGGGTGTGTGCTCCGTATAGGTGCGCTGGGTGCTAGACCGCGGGTACCTTCGTCGTCGGGATCTACGGTCGCCGCTGCTTGCGATAGAGAAGGATCGACGGGCCACCTATGCGGGCGCGATTCGCGCTGGACCAGTTGCTCCGCCGCAGAACACGTGGGCGGTGTGCTTCGGCGTCTCAACTCCGGGTATGAAGGTCCTAGAATTACTCGCACTAGTATGATCATCGCTTTGCACCTCTCTGTCTAGAGATTAGGTCCCGATGCGCTTGATCAGCCACCTCCGGCGAGCTCACTAGCGGGTGGATTGCGTGGCGCTGCCGCCTGGGCACGCGAGTTGGGGAAGAGAGCTTGCAACCATTGGATCTGTGTGAACTGTCATGATTAGGCAGTAGGCGTACCTCTTCACGTGATCGATCCGGACCATTGATCCAGTGGAGAACGGCTGAGAATAGATGTAGAAGTACCCTTTCGGTGATTTGATCCGAACCGTTGAGCGGATCGAATGGTCCATATTAGATCGCGTCTCGTTAGATACTGACCGTAGATCTGGGATCCTGTGGTCGCGAGCACGCACTGGTTCATTATATGGGCCGATCTAATCTAGGTCGTTCGTGCCCTTTCGCCCTGGTAATCTTTCCTAAGAGCCGTGCGAGAATTAACTAATCAACCCGCTGTCCTGTGCGGGGGAAAACTGAGTCTTAGGTAATTTTATGAGTGAGACCCTGCGTTCTCTGTTATTGTGTGTGCAGCCCGGGACTCAGAGAAAATAGGAGAAATGAATTTGGAAAATGAATTTCCAATATAAAAAGAATTCCAGAACTTATTTAATTCATAGAAAATTCATTTTAACTCCAAATTGAGTCATTCTAGTTGCAATAATTTTGTATTAATATTGTTTATCATCTAGTACCTTTGTTTAACCATGAAACTTGAATTAAAATTTCTCAATTGAATTAATCTATTCTAGGTGCTAAATGATTTAAGAAATTCATAACTCAATATTCGTAGCTCCGAATTTAGTGGTTCTTGTTTCTAAGATCTTGTAGCAACGCGTAGATCATAATTATACCGTTTATCCTCATGTTTGGTGTAATATTAATTTTGCCTATATATTGTTTGTTTGTAATGCTACGACTAGCGTGAGGACACGTGTCATTTGAAGAGCAAGTTGGTACCTGGAATCTCAAGTCCCAGGCAAGTTGTGCCCTTGATCACTTCTTTTTACCCAATCATGTTCTAATTAATCATAATGATTTGCATATGTTAATTTTGATGGGACCCAATAGGTTACCCTAGTTTGATTATCTTTATACCTTGTTTACCACTGAACTTTTTGGGTAGTACTTGCTAGTGCTTTATGTGGTTTTGGGTATGAAGATACATTATTCATGATCACACTTTTATTATCTATTTATTATTACTGTTCATGATAAGATCATTATGTTAATTGGAACATGAAGCGACCACCCGGGAAAACAGTGCTACCACAAGGGTTTAATGGGACACCCTTGGCTGATTAATTAGGAAAGCTAGTGGAAGACTACCTTACCCGAAAGGGGCAAGAGCAGTAGGGGAGTGGTCAGTGTAGGGAGGCCCTTGGGATGATTTTGCTGCGATGACGGTCATGCGAGGGTCCCTGCATTGGAGCTTCGTATAAACTGTAGCGGGTTTTCTGAAGCTAGTGGAACTTTGTAAAGGCCTCGTAGTGTTACTCTGCCTCGCCTCCTCGGTAGAGGTGTATGGGAAGTCGCGATCCCTTGGCAGATGGGTAACATGACTTTGTGGGTAAAGATGCGCAACCTCAGCAGAGTGTAAAACTAGTATACTAGCCGTGCTCGCGGTCATGAGCAGCTTGGACCCTCACATGATTAATTTATGGAACTAAATTCAATTTGTCATATGCATTGCATTGCAGGTGATGTTATTACTTTTGTTCTACTACTTAATTGGGTTGGTATTTACTTATACTTAGTAACTGCTAATAAAATTTTGACCAACTTTAAAATCAATGCTCAGCTCTAACCATCCTCTTTGGTAAGCCTTACACTTCACATGAGCTCCCACCTTTGGCGAGTTCATACACATTATTCCCCATAACTTGTCGAGCTATGAACGTATGTGAGCTCACTCTTGCTGTCTCACACCCCGCCACAGGTCAAGAACAGGTACCACAGGATGAGGCGCATGGAGGATGCTGTGATGTGTTCGTGAGAGGTCTAGGTCGTCGTATCCCAGTCAACTTTGGGTTGCTGGACCGTTGTCCCCTTATAATGTAATTATTTATTTTGTACATAACTCCTGTTATGTAGTAAAGATGTGACATTCGATCCTATGCCATGATTCATCATATGTGTGAGACTTGGTCCCAGCACACCTGGTGATTATGTTCGCGCCCGGGTCTTGGTGCCCCGAAACCCGGGTGTGACACCTAACCACGTGTATAAACTCTCTAAGGCGCTTTATGGGCTGAAGCAAGCCCCAAGAGCATGGTATGAATGCCTAAGAGATTTTTTATCACTAATGGATTCAAAGTCGGTAAAGCCAATCCTACTTTATTCACTAAAACCATTGAAAATGATTTGTTTATATGCTAAATTTATGTTGATGATATCATATTTGGGTCTACTAACAAATCTATTTGTGAAGAGTTTAGTAGGATCATGATTCAAAAATTCGAGATGTCTATGATGGGGGAGTTGAAGTATTTCTTAGGATTTCAAGTCAAGCAACTCCAAGAGGGCACCTTCATCAGCCAAACGAAGTATATTCAAGACATTCTCACCAAGTTTGGAATGAAGGATGCCAAGCCTATCAAGACACCCATGGAAACCAATGGGCATCTCGACCTCGACACGGGAGGTAAATCTGTAGATCAAAAGGTATACCGGTCGATGATAGGATCTCTACTCTATTTGTGTGCATCTCGACCGGACATTATGCTTTCCGTATGCATGTGTGCAAGGTTCCAAGTCGACCCTAAGGAAGTTCACCTTAGGGCCGTGAAGAGAATCTTGAGATATTTAGTTCAAACACCTAAGTTTGGTCTTTGGTACCCCAAGGGATCCTCATTTGATTTATTAGGATATTCCGATGCTGATTGGGCAGGGTGTAAGATTGATAGGAAGAGCACATCAGGGACTTGTCAGTTTCTCAGGAGATCTCTGGTGTCTTGGGCTTTAAAGAAACAAAACTCAGTAGCTCTTTCTACCGCCGAAGCCGAGTACATTGCCGTAGACCATTGTTGCGCGCAATTGCTTTGGATGAGGCAAACCCTTCAGGACTATGGCTACAAGTTTAGAAAAGTTCCTCTCCTATGTGACAATGAGAGTGCAATCCGCATGGAGGATAATCCCGTTGAACACAGCCGCACTAAGCACATAGACATTCGGTATCACTTTCTAAGAGATCACCAACAAAAGAGGGATATCGAGATAGCCTATATAAACACCAAAGATCAATTGGCTAATATCTTTACCAAGCCTTTAGATGAGCAATCCTTTACCAAACTTAGGAATGAGCTAAATATTCTTGATTCTAGGAATTTTGATTAATTCTTTGCACACATAGCTCATTTATATACCTTTGATCATATCTCTTTTTATGTCTATGACTAATGTGTTTTCAAGTATCATATTATGCTTAGTCATAGATATTGAAAGGGAAATAGAGTATTCGGTAAAGAAGGCGCTTCCACTCAACTTCAAATTGTATTTGTCGGTACTCCGCATCGTTCTCCACTTTGGTATAATCTTCACTCATATTTTTGTGTTTGCCAAAGCGGGAGAAAGTTTGAAAAAGGGCTTATCTTTCATTCATAAGTATCTGTTTTTGGCGATTCATGCCAAAGGGGGAGAAAATATGAGCCCAAAGCAAAAGGACCGCATCACCCACCAAATTTTAAAAATGCAGTTTTTCAAATTGATATCTTATTGCGTTCAAAAGGGGGAAAAAGTAATATCTTCAAAACTTGCAAAACCCTCTTAAACACTAAGAGGAGAATTTTATTTAGGGAGAGTTTTGTTTTAGTCAAAGGAAAAGCATTTGAGACAGGGGAAGAAAATTTCAAATCTTGAAAATGCTTTCTTCAATCTTATTCATGTATCTTTGACTATTTACAAAAGGTTTTTTGAAAAGATTTTTACAAAGAATTTGCAAAACAAAACCCGTGGTGCAAATGAGGTCCAAAATTTTAATAAGAAGAAAAATCATCCATGCATATCTATTGGAATAAGTATATTGGCTTCACTCCAAGCAACCTTTGCACTTACGTTATGCAAACTAGTTCAATTCTGCACTTTTATATTTGCTTTGGTTTGTGTTGGCATCAATCACCAAAAATGGGGAGATTGAAAGGGAAATAGGGTCAAACCTTTTCCAATATGAATTTTGGTGGTTGAACTGGCCAACACAAATTATTGGACTAACTAGTTTGCTCTAGAAAATATGTTCTACAGGTGCCCAAGGTTCACAACAAACCAATACAAAGATAAAAGAAAGGGTTCAAAACAAAGGAGCAAAAGTATACCGAAGGCAGCCCTGGTCTGGCGCACCGGACAGTGTCCGGTGCACTAGGGAGTTCGACGCTGAACATGCCAGCTTCGGGAATTTGGGAGGCCGCTCCACTACAATTCACCGGACTGTCCGGTGTAGCACCGGACTTTCCGATGTGCCAGCGGAGCAACAACTACTTTGCGCCAACGGTCGTCTGTAGAAGGCATTTAATGCGCTACAGTGCGCGCCTGCGCGCGAAGTCAGAGCAGGCGCCAGAAGGCGCACCGGACAGTCTACAGGACCTGTCCGGTGCACCACCGGACTGTCCGGCGGCCCCACAAGTCAGAGCTACAACGGTCGAACCCTAACGGTTGGGTGACGTGGCTGGCGCACCGGCCAGTGTCTGGTGGCGCACCGGACTGTCCGGTGCACCCGTCGACAGAAGCCATCCGCAACGGGCATTTTGGTGGTTGGGGCTATAAATACCCCAACCACCCCACATTCATTGCATCCAAGTTTTCAGCCTTCACACCTCATACAAGAGCTATATCATTCAATACAAGACACAAACAAAGAGATCAAATCCTCTCCTAAGTCCGGAATCACTCCAAACAAATTAGTGACTAGAGAGAGAGACATTTGTGTTCTTTTGAGCTCTTGCGCTTGTATTGCTTTTCTTCTCCCTCATTCTTGTTTCCATAACACTTGTAATCAAAACAAGAGACACCAATTGTGTGGTGGTCCTTGTAGTGGACTTAGTGTCCCATTTGATTGAGAAGAGAAGCTCACTCGGTCTAAGTGACCGTTTGAGAGAGGGAAAGGGTTGAAAGAGACCGGTCTTTGTGACCACCTCAACGGGGAGTAGGTTTGCAAGAACCGAACCTCGGTAAAACAAATCTCCGTGCCATCCATTCTTATTTGCTTGTGATTTGTTTTCGCCCTCTCTTTCGGACTCGTTTATATTTCTAACGCTAACCCTGGCTTGTAGTTGTGCTTAAGTTTGTAATTTTCAGATTCCGTCTATTCACCCCCTCTAGGCGACTTCCAGATACCGAACACCGAATTTATTAGATACAAAAAACCGAAAGCGAGCCAAACTACCGAAAAAACCAAAACCAAATTTCGGTTCGATACGGTACGGTACGGTATGGTTCGGTTTTCGATATGCTGTAAAAATGTCTACCCCTAAAAACAAAGAATCCCAGAAAGAATCTTTATAAAACATGACACTTAGGCTATGTTTGGACTTTGGACCCCTAGAGGTAACATGTTTGTTGGACCTGTTATTTTTGACACTTAGGCTATGTTTGGACTTTGGACCCCTAGAGGTAACATGTTTGTTGGACCTGTTATTTTTTATAACGTCCTGATTCTTGTTTTGTCATTTTTTATTTTAAGAGAAAATGGGTTTCACACCCTAAACTTGGCACAAGTGACATACAATTATAAAAGAAAATCCATACATAATTTTTGAATAGTGATACTAATTGAGAACTCAACGTGGTAGGGTAGACGCCTGCTACATGGGGCGACACCAACTGTAGGCTATCGGGACTAAAGTTGCATAATTGGCTCATTTGAGTTCGAGCTGGCTCGTTAAGCTAACGAGCTAGCTCAGCTTGATTTGGCTCGTTTACGAATTCGAATTGACTTGTTTAGCTCGCGAGCCAGAGCAGAAAAATTAATATATGTATAATATATAATTTTTAATTAATTTAAAATTAATTTAACAATAGAAAATTTTAGTTATACTCATAGTTTTACAAACCACGCTAATGTAACACCAAATTAGCATAATTCATTACTTATCAATTCACAATTCACATACATGTTCATGAGTTTAACTCACATTATATTTGCATAGACTAATTTAACACGTAGACGTAAGTTTATTAAACATTAGTTTAACTCATAGGCTATAGACACCTCACATACATATAACATATTCATCAATTATTCCGTAAATGATATGTATATAGTTTCGTTTTGCTGAAATGTAGTAGCTCGTTTAGCTCGTTATCAAACCGAGCTGGCTAGTTAATGAATCGAGCTAGAATGTCAACTTAGATCGTGAAAAAAATTTAAAATAGTCAATCCAAGCCGAGCTGACCATCAAACGAACGACACCCATGGACATTTCGTCCGACCCTAATCGGGACAACATGGTGACTCAGGAGGGCGACGGGATAAGCTGAGTGACAATTTAACTGGTTGGGGTTGACATGATTATATAAAATATTATTCGTATTATAGACTGTTACCGTATGAAGTTTAAAATAAGAAGTGTGATATAAAATAAGATAGATTCTATAGGGAAGAGGATGGTGGAGGACGGAGATAGCCTTCCCATTGGAAAGAGAACGCTCAAAGCTCACAGCTCACAGCTCACGCACCCATCCACCTCCAAAGTCCAAAAGCGAAACCCACGCCCGCCGCAACGGCGAAACCGTCGGAACCCTAGATCTCTCTCGCCCGCGCTCCAAAACCCCAGATCCGCCATGCACCAGCCTAGAGCCCGCTACCCACCCGGCTATGGCTCTGGCGGTGGAGGCGGAGCCGGACGTGGCGGTGGAGGCGGCAATGGAGGAGGTGGCGGCGGCGGTGGCGGAAACCACAACTACTACGGCCGAAACCCGCAGCAACACCACTACCAGCAGCAGCAGCAGCCGCAGCACTCGCATAGGAACTCTTCGTACCAGCAACAGTGGCTGCGGCGAGACCAGGCCCCCGCCGTTGCGGGGGCAGCGTCCGGAAACGCTGTGGCCAAGACGGCGCCTCATCTTGACGCCGTAGGCTCCAGGTACTGGTTTTGCTTATCTTCATATCTCCTCTGGTGAACCATTCCTGTAGACTCTGCTTGGAGCTCTGGCGGTCTCTAGGGTTTGTTCTTTGTTTTGTTAGATCGCATGCGGGGTGTTGGAGTGATTTTGGGTGCTTCATTGTTTACGTTACTTCTACTATTATATCATGCTGACGTAACTATTCTTTGATTATTACATGTTTCTGGAAAAAGGAAATATAACCAATTAAACATTGCTGTAAAAATGACTAACGCAGTAATGCTGTTGTGAACTTAATCTGCCTTGTATTTGTTTGCCTTATTGCACTCGATTGCCTTTCTCTTGTGTTTTCTATGTCTAAGGCCATGTTTTAATGCACTAGAGCTAATAGTTATTAGCTGGCTAGAAGTTACTAGTAGAATTAGTTGGCTAACTATTAGCTGATTTGCAAAAAGTAGCTATTAGCTGGGCTGTTTGGATGTCTGCATCTAATTTTAGCAGGTAACTATTAGCTCTAGTGCATTCAAACATGGCCTAAGTGTGTGATTTGACATTTTTCTTTACCCTTTGCTGCTATTCTCTGTTTACCCACATTACATAAATGACTCACATGGCACTGTATTGGATTCAGCACTGGCATGATTCTAATTAGACTTTATCTATTACTAGCATCCTCAGTGAGCCCTTCATTTGTTTGTTCCAGCTCCCAAGACTGGAAGGCTCAACTAAATATACCAGCTCCAGATACACGCTACAGGACAGAGGTGAGTTCTCTTTCTAATACTTGTTATCTTTAAGTGTTCGAGTATATATAATGCATCCTGATTCCTTTGAATAGTCTCAGAGTAGTTTTTGAATGGCTCTTATTTGCTTATATCCACAAGCTATTGATAACTTGCCTCTGATACATGTGCCATCATACACAGGATGTCACTGCAACAAAAGGCAATGAGTTTGAAGATTATTTCTTGAAACGTGAACTGCTTATGGGAATCTACGAAAAGGGATTTGAAAGACCATCTCCTATTCAAGAAGAAAGCATTCCTATTGCACTGACTGGAAGTGATATTCTTGCAAGGGCAAAAAATGGCACTGGAAAGACTGCTGCCTTTTGCATTCCGGCACTTGAAAAAATTGATCCTGAAAAAAATGCTATTCAAGGTGAATTGTTCTTTCATACTTCCTCTATCCTAAATTATAAGACATTTTGGCTTTTCTAGATGCATATCTTTTGTTATGTACTCATATATACACTATGTCTAGATACAAAGTTAAAACAATGTATCTAGAAAAGCCAAAATGTCTTATGATTTGAAATGGAGGGAGTATCTTCAAATTGGAAGTAAGCATATGGAATCATTTTTCTAATTGCTGCTAGCTGCTACCATAACATGAGCAACATAACTGGCTACAAAATAATAGAAGTTACTGTTTCATCAATTCTTCTATGTATTATGTTTTATTTATGTTGCAAGCCCACTGAATTGTTGTTAGTAGTTAGTACTCATTACTGTTGGTCATGTTGATGACTTGATGATCCTGATATGGTGAACGAACCAGTTCTTTGGTCCTTTTTTTTGTATGTGATAGGTAAATCCAAATTCTTGAAATTTTGGTGTGCTGTTTTTATTGATCTGAGAAATAATCACAAAAAAATATTCGGTACTAACACTAGGCATGAAATGTAGCTTTTTTGTGGACAAGCAGGCCATTTGCACTAGCATTCTATGGCTGTTTCACAGACATCTGTAAGAGGGCAACAACATTCTACTTCTTTTGATCACTGGCACCTTTCTCTAAAAACATGTTATGAATGATGTTTATGTAGTGCCAGCTTTACTTGTATTGAATTGGCTCATTGGTGTGCTTCATATAGTCTCTTATTTTTGTTTTCTGGTTCTGTGGTCTTTTTTTCCAGTTGTTATACTAGTACCAACAAGGGAACTGGCTCTGCAAACTTCGCAAGTCTGTAAAGAGCTCGGGAAGTACCTTAACATTCAAGTTATGGTTAGCACGGGAGGAACTAGCTTGAAGGATGACATCATGCGTTTATACCAACCTGTTCATTTACTTGTTGGGACTCCTGGCCGAATACTTGATCTTACCAGGAAGGGCATTTGTGTGTTGAAAGACTGTTCAATGCTTGTCATGGATGAGGTATAATTAGAAATAATTATATTTTATCATATCTTAGTCAATGGAATGTGTTCTTTTTCACAAAGTTCCTTTCCCCACTTGATTTACCTAAATCATGTCACTTCCGTATATGATGTGTTCACTCACTGAAAGAAAATAATATGATTTTTTCTGTACCACTTTTCATGAATTTTACTGTGATGTTGACCTCCCTTCTGATTATGTTCTCGATGCTAAACATTGGTCTTAATAATGCACACTTGTTGGTACACTGCTCAAATAACATTCCAGAACCATGTTGTTCTTGGTGTACTTAGGGTCTTCAACTCTTCATATCTACAATTTACTGACTTGCAGTTTTGGGGTCCACTCCATTGTGCTTAAAGCGTGTTCATGGTTTGTTTTTGATAATCCGTAGTGTTACAAGCTGATGTTGTTGTTGATAGTGTTAGTAACTTTCGAAGTCTACTATTGTTGCTTCTACAATGATCTGATGCAGATGTTGCATCCATTTTGTATGTTAATATGTGTATTATCTGTCAAAAATCACAAGTTTAACAAACACATTATTTGGGATATCATGCAGGCAGACAAGCTATTAGCTCCAGAGTTCCAGCCTTCTGTGGAGGCACTTATTCATTTCCTTCCACCTAGTCGGCAGCTGTTGATGTTTTCAGCAACCTTTCCTGTAACTGTCAAGGAATTCAAAGATAAATATCTGCCTAGACCTTATGTGATTAATCTAATGGATGAACTGACCCTGAAAGGAATCACACAATATTATGCTTTTGTCGAAGAAAGGCAAAAAGTTCATTGCCTGAATACACTTTTCTCAAAGGTACAGCAAACATTAACTCTATGCTATCTGTTTCATTCATAGCTAAGTATAAACTGACACGTTTCCTTTTTTTGCCAGCTTCAAATTAATCAATCCATTATATTCTGCAACTCTGTTAATAGAGTTGAGCTACTGGCTAAGAAAATAACTGAACTCGGTTATTCATGCTTCTACATTCATGCTAAGATGTTGCAAGACCACAGAAACCGAGTGTTTCATGATTTTCGTAATGGTGCTTGCAGAAACCTTGTGTGCACAGGTTTGTACTGATATTTTCCTATCTTATTAGTCATTAACTCATTCGCGAATTTAGTAATATACTTTTCAGCTTATGTTCAATTGTCATTTATGAAAGTTTCTTTACAAGACTATCATGGTTCTTTTTTTTCTTTGCAGATCTGTTTACCAGAGGAATTGATATCCAGGCTGTTAATGTGGTCATTAATTTTGACTTCCCTAAGACATCTGAGACATATTTACACAGGGTGCTTTTTTTGTCTTGTCTAGAAGCTGTTTGTTTTATAACCTTCCTGAATTAAAAATTTATATGTGTTGTCAAATTCCTAGGTTGGCCGTTCTGGGAGATATGGACACCTTGGTTTGGCAGTGAACTTGATCACTTATGAAGACCGTTTCAACTTGTAAGCCTGCGTGAATAAAGTGGCCTGTTTCTCTTGTCTCGCATCCAGATTCCTGACCCCCACCTTGTTTTGCAGATATAGGATTGAGCAAGAACTTGGAACGGAAATTAAGACAATACCCCCACAGATTGACCTGTCCATATACTGCCAATGATATGTGACAGTTTCATGAGCATCGGACACATTTTATTTATTTTGAGAACATCTGTACATAGCAACCCATCAAGTGAGTTCTCCAACTAAGGCGCAACTATTTCAGAAGCTACCTAAATGGCTACATTCCTTTGTCGTCACATATCAAATTCTCCCCCATTCCCGTCGGGTTTTGTTTTAATGCCTTGATGTCGTTTGTAAGCTTACTTGGATTAGTAGAGGAAGTGTTTCCTGTAGGCTCTGATCTGGTACTAACCTGTTTAGCTGAGGACATGCACATTGCGTGGGCTGCTTGGGGCCCAAAACTATGATGAGATGAGACATTATCTTACCTCGCTTGACATTTTCAATTTACCTGTTTGCCAGTCTCAGTAGAGCCTCAGTTCTACTGGAGTTGCCTGTGTTATTATTTGATTTGTTTTCCATTTCCATCTCCCTTCCTAATGTTATGATGCATAATATAGTGAAGCCTATCTGTAGCCGTATTTGTTGATTTTGATTTTTCATGGTGTGTTACGGTTTAACTTGAAATTATTTCTGTATCAACTTCGTTGCGAGAATACACATCTTGTACTATTTGAATCCGAACTAAGTCAACCCGACACTGTTTTCTGTCTGCAAACAGTTCAGCGTCCCCTATTTTCCACGTGCTAGTTCTAGCACGTGTTCCATGAAATTCCTCTTGCAAACGGGCAGTGAGCAGGATTCTTGGTGGTATAAAAAGAATATCATATCGCTTCTGATCTCACGCTAATTTTCAGGACAGTAAAACTCCGGCGCCTTATATTACAATAATCATGAAAAATACGGTTCCCGTGGCAGTATGAAGCTCAACGGATCTCAAAACTGAGTGTACCCTGGTGACGAAATCATGTCTAGAGCAAATGAATGTGGCCATACATTAGCCATATGCGTGTGCGTGGGCACCAACCTCTGCCGAAATGCTTTCTAGATGAGCAGCTAATTTAGAGATGGTTAAGAAAAATATCAAGTCCGATACATTACTTCAATAGAACATCTGCTTCTGCGCAGGCAGCGAGATCTTCGGATTTATTATTTGTCGCTCACAAGAGGGCTGTAAATAGGGTACCACATCTTCCGAGCGACGTAGTCCACTGCTTCCGACTGCAACACACGAATAACATATTTCAGACACCGCAGTAGGTATTTTAAGTTTTGACAACAGGAATGTGACGTTTTTTTTATCCTATGTAGCGCCGTACCTCTGACATGCTCCCAAGCTCCCTAGGACCAACATCACAACACCCCTCAGCCAAGTCTTCAGCAACAGCGGCACGGACGACTGCTGCGCCGACACGTGCGGTGATGTGCCTAATACTGCAGGGTTTGATGATTGTTATTGGACCATCAGTTGAAATGAAAAAGGAAGGTACCGATTGCATCAATGTAGTGTGGTAAGTCGTAACAGGATTCGGTGGATGTTGAATCCAGCACAGAGCAGAGCCCACCTGGAGACCGAAGGGAAGAGGATTCCTTTTCGAATTTCGTCGTCTGTGATGTATGAAGCCAGGCTGCATTGCAAAAATAGATAGATGCTTATATAAATTCTGTGATCCTCTCCGCAAGAACAGCAAACAGAATGACTCAAGTGGAAATAATTTTAGTGTAGTTGATATCTTCTGCCAAAGGAGATTCAGTTAAGCAAGATAGTGGGGCACCTAATCAGGCCTTGTTCGGTTATTCCCATCCCACGTGGATTGGATGAGATTGGAAGAATTTTGAATTGTTAGGAAATTAAACCCACTCAATCCCGTCCAATCACATGGATTAAGATTAAAACAAACAGGTCCTCAAGTGCACTAATCATATAATTTTATCAACCAAGGCTTACCACTCAGCTGCTGCTTGAAGCATGCCATCAGAAACATGCCGGGCACCTGAAAGAAGGGCACCTAAACCAATCCTGATTTTCGGAAAAACTTCTATCAGTAAAACACAAAAGCCAAATACTTAAAGGTGAAAGGTTGTCATACCCAGGAAATAGATACATGTTGTTTGCTTGATTAGCATAACCAGATTTACCATTTCCTAAGAAATCAAGACCCCAGCATTAGTTGTCTACTAGAAAGTATTGCTAGCGAACAATGTTAAAGATAGCAATGAAGGAATTACCTAAAGAAACATTACTAAAAGGGCTTCCACTAGCAAATATCGCTTTATCTCCAACATGCTTGAATACATCGTCGGGAGTGCATTCAGCTGTGATGTAATAAAAAGAGAAGATCAAAATTAGTGTTTTATCATTGGGTTCCCCTCTAAAAGAAAAGAAAAGAAGATAGCATTTCACCACAGGGTATCCTCAAACTATCTGTAGGTGTCTGCACAAACCTTTAGTAGTAGGGTTGGACATTGCAAAAACTGCAGGCCGAGAGGAATCAGATTCTTTCATAGCTTTGAGAACCTGGAGGTGTATGGGGTTACCACTCAATTGTAAACACATGACAACTTGGAGTATATACAATTAAGCAATTTAATTATAAAAAACTCCCCCACAGGGAGTAAGATAGCCCTCAGGCATTGTATTAAAGAAGAAGACCTGACACAGGCTGAGAAAACCCTGAACCCCTGCCTCACCCATACACAGTGGTACCATAGCCCATGTGAGAACGACCTCGACCGAGGCCAGACCTTAAGCCTATGCTTTGACGTGGGACAAGAGGATTTTTTTAACCCAGCCTAAAATTCGCTACCACGGGAAGTCGAACTCGACCTGAGGAGGTGCTACTCAGACCACCTAACCAACTCTAATTATGACTATGCTGCATGTTGAAATTTCATTAGGAAAAAAATCCAGTACTACTCTCAAGTGGTGATTGGTGCCCCCAAGCAACATTACTAAACAAAGCCAGACTAGATTAGGCAAGTACACAACTAGCAACATCGAACCCACTATTTCTGTTCTGCAGCTCTGGAAGTGTCAACCGAAGTCCTTGATATATTGGTCACAATGATTGATAGTGTCCCACTAGTCACTAGTCAGGCTTGAGAAATCTGTCTATATAAGAAAGGTAATACTTGAGGCTGTCATCATCCATGAGATCATTCATGAATCATGTTCAACTATTCTTATCTATAAGATTAACCGGATCATTTTTTGGATCAATGTTCACCCAATCACCCATAAGGCAGTAAATTAATGCAGTCATTCACTGGCATCATAAGCATTCGTGCGTGCCAAAGAAATTGGTGCTGGGATTATTTTCAAAATTCAGAAAAAAAAACTATGAACCCAGTCCTCGATAAAACTTAGGGCTTGTTCGGTTAGCTCTCAATCCATGTGGATTGAGTGGGATTGGGTGGGTTTGAATCCCAAGTAAGTCAAATTTGTTCTTAATTTTTTCCAATCCCATCCAATCCATGTGTACTGGGAATAACCGAACAAAGCCTTAAATGGATAAATTAGTGCTAACAATGACCACCAACTGAGGTCTGCTAAATCAACACTGGTAAGATAAGAGAAAAGTATTCCTTGTTGCAAATCTTTTATTCTTGGATTCTTATGCTTACCTCCTCATTAAATATGCCCCCAACTCCAGATAGTCCTAAAAGCACATGGGGCTTAACTTTCTTGACCTGACAATTAGTATCAAACTGAATTAGCCCAAGCACAGAAGCATTGGAAATACTATAGTATTATATAATAGTACTATCTATGCTGCAACAGCTGTAAATGCAATTGTAGAAATCATATTATCATACCACTTCAACAAGACTAGCCCCCTCATGGAGATCTGGGACCTCATCAGGACCAAAGCCTCTGGCAAAACGTGCCACTGCAGAATCCAGGTCCTTCCTAGCTTTCGTAATAAGGCCCTACAAGTACAGCACAACAGGAGCACACAATTTATCAGCCTTTGCCATTCAGATTGACATATAAATGACATTTATTTAGAGTAAAAAGTAGGATTTTATTTTGTTTGTCTAAAGTTGACTTACATCTTTGTCCAGAACCCAGAATTGATTATGCCCTTCCCCGGTTCTGTGGATCCCAGGCATCCTTAACATTGCCTGTTTAGCCATGCTAAGCACACCTATCCCAGCACTGGATTCTAAAGAGGAATTAGAATGTACGAACCACATTTTTGACAATGAACATTCCATATAAACTAGACTAAGGAAATTCTACAAAAATGTCAAACATATCAGATACCTTCCAGCTCCCACAACGACTATCTTTTGATTCGTAAAATCCTGGAGAGGACGGCCCTGTGCTCTAACAGCACCAAGTAGGCCTGCTAGAGCAACTCCAGCTGTCCCCTATTTTAAATAGGATAAGCCCGTCAAACAATAATATATAAAACTGAACGGAAAAAACTTTCCAGAATAAATTATGTAATAATAGTTTAAGAATCAGAATACCTGTACATCATCATTGAACATGCAAAATCGGTTCCGATACCTCTGAAGAGTCTCAAAGGCCCATTTCATTTGGAAGTCTTCAAACTGTGATTTTATCACTTCAGAAAGGGAGCAGTATTTTGAGCGAAAATAGTAGGGGAAGCCCCTAGTGTGGTACAAATTATTTGTAAGGAACGCAAAGAAGCAAACGGGTTTCTCTTGAGAAAAATAAAAGAGCAAAAGGGAAGGCCCAGAAGACCTCAGTTCTCTCCAGGAGGGAGGAAATTGGGGAAAAAACACACACAGCAAGAACAACTAACAAGTGATCAGATCCAAGAAGAAATGAACAATTCAACTCAGTGAAAAGGAGCAATCTTGAACAAAGCACATGGAGGTGGCTTTAAAGCACAAATACCTGCACAACTGCTTTAGGCCAACGTGCATGGACAGCCTCCATAAATTCATCTACAACAGCCAAGTATTCTTCTCCTTCCAGCCGAGGTTGCCTCAGTCCTAAATCTATGTAAACTTAACAGAATAAGGTATGCAACCATGGATTTATTGACAAGTAAATACATCTTTTTTTTCCATAAACAAACAGTATTCAGACTTTCATTTAATCAAAGCAATGGTTATGAAAATGTTGTAAAAAAAGTGCCATGATAAAAACATTTCAGAAATTAGGTTTAATGTATCTCACGCACATAGCTTGTCCTCCAGAAGCTTTTCATTATTTGTTCCCACATCAAGCATTATTGGAAGAACCTGCAAGCACAAATGTATTCTCAGAGAGCAGAAAAATATGAAAAAGGTATGCCATAAACAGCAGGCTATATTGAATAAAACTGGTTCCTAGTTCGCTATGTTCTATAAAGTAAACATAAAAGTAATTTATAAGTAACTGATGTCATTTCAGACAGTTATCAGTATGTTCCATACCTTCTGTGGGTTAATACCAGCAGCTGCAACATAAACGTCCAGTTTACCAATAGGTATGCCTATGCCCTGAACACCAAGGTCACCTAAGCCTAGAATGCGACTCCCATCAGTCACAACTATCATGTCAACCTGAAAAAAGTGTCAATCACTTGCATGATACAGCCAGAATTGGAAGAATGCATGCTGCATATTGACATATTACTTCAATGGTCTCTAAACATTAAGACACTAGGGGGATGTTTGGTTTCTAGGGACTAATTTGTAGTCTCTTCATTTTATTCTATTTTAGTCCCTAAATTGCCAAATACAAAAACTATCCGTATTTGGTAATTTAGTGACTAAAATGGACTAAAATGGAGGGACTAAAAATTAGTCCCTAGAAACCAAACACTCCTTAAACATAATAGGAGTTAACATAAAGGAAAAATATCCTATGCAATCACTTATCCTGGTGCAAGCATGCAATCAAACGATCTGGTGCATCCGATCTAGATCTAATGGTAACTGTTATTTTACATTTAACCCCTTCTACCTGAAACCTAGTGTCTATTTTACATTTAACCACTTCCATATGAAACCGTTTCTAGACTGGATGCTCTGGATAGTTTGATTGCACGCTTGCACCAAAATGAGTGATTGCACAAGATATGTCCTCTAACATAAAAATTAACAATATGTTTAAATACAAAGAACTGCGTAACTGTCATTATGCATTGGCGGATGACATATTGAAATACACTCGTCCCTCCACCCCAAAAGCCAAAACGTATTATAATTTGGGACGGAGGGAGTAGCATGCAGTACAGTTCTAGGAAACCACTAGTATCAATCAAATGTTATGGTTCGGTTTCAGATCTTATTAGTTGAACCCATACTCAAATAATCTCAACCTTAATCGCTACACTAGAGGCACTACTTTAAAATGTGCATTTAGACAGCACTTTCAGCTATACCTTCTCTGCTGGCCAGTTGTAAATCATTGACATCATCTCCCCCTTATCCTTTGCACTGAAATACATCCCTCGGGGTCGTCTGAACAGACCGCTGTAATTTTCACAGACCAAGCCAACAGTGGGAGTGTATATTACCGGGGCAAAATCCTTGATATTGTCAATTAGCACCTGCCGAAAAGAGCGCATATTACCATGTCAGCACTCCAAATTCAGGTACATCGCCATTGTATCATTTTTTTTCCAAACACGATACTGCAACCTACGGGCTCACCCTGTAGTACAATGTCTCGTTCCGGTCGTGCAACCTGTTGAGGATCCTCCATTTGGCCAGCGCGACGATGGAGTCAGGCTCGCCGCGGGTATTGTGCTCCAGCGACCGGAAAGAGTTTACTGTAACGAAGCAAGCACGCGCGTAAGTCATAACGCGTCGCGTGAACAACGACAAATTCCGTGATCCCGCAACCCATATGGCGCGCCACAAACGCAAATGGGAAGGGCGACTCACTAAATCGCTCGTACTGCTGCTCGAAGGACATGACCCGCGGCGGGAGCAAGCCGCGGAGACCGAGGCGGTCGCGCTCCGTCATGGGGAACGCCGTATCCTGCGCCCAAACGGAATGGAAGCCCCGGTAAGCTGAAACCGCATCGAGTCCACGCGCAAACCGCGAGATCGGGGTCGGGGGCTCCGCGTGTAGCTTGGCTACCTTACCTTGTTGTACCACGGATCGTGGAGGATGTCGTTGCCGCGCTTGTGCACGATGCAGGGCCCAGGCACGGCAGCGCCGGCGTGCGCCGGGGGCGCGGCCGACGACAGGAGGCGCCGGACCTGCGCCGCCCGCCGCGCCGCCGAACGACACATCGCCGGCGAGATCATCTGACACGCCGCTCGGTCAGTTGGTCGGAATCCAATGCTCGGAGCTGCAGCCGCGTCCGAGACGGTGCGGTGCGGTGGTGGTGGCCGAGGCCCCTAGCTCCTGGGAGATTTGAAGGGGAGGCGTCGCCGCGCGGTGCGGGCACCCGCGGTGAGGGCAGGAGGATAGGAGACCCCCGGTCGGGGCGGGGGTATGGCCTGGATAGGGTGGGTGGTGGAGGCCTGGTCTGGTCCCTGCCCCTGTGGGGTGGGAGGGGTGATGCGAGTGCGACGCGACGCGCACGCGAGAACACGGCTCGTGGTCGTGGAACGCGAGGGCCGACGGGGGAGGGCGCCGGTTGGGTCAGAAGGGAGGTGAGTGGTAGCGGCGGAGGAGCGGACGCGGGCGGGGACGCGGCTCTACTAGTGAAGGTGTTGTCGGCGACGAGTAGAGATGGCCAAACGGGCCGCCTGGACCGCGGCCCGGTCCGGTCCGGGCCCGGTGAAGCCCGGCCGAAAATCGAGCCGGGCCTGGTGAGTCTACGGGCTCAATTTTCTGTCCAAGTCTGGCCCGCAGCGGGTCTAAACGGACCGGAGCATGAAAAAACGAGCCAAAAAGCGGGCTAAACGGGCCGATAAGCACGTTTTAGTGTAAAAAAAACGGGTTTAACGGGCTTAGAGGTAAACGGGCCGTGCCGGGCTAGCCCGCCGTGCCTAGTTTCCTGTCCAAACCCGCCCGCTTATTCGTGTCGGGCTCGGACCAGGCCTAAAAAGCGGGCTTCGTGCCGGGCTCACGGGCCTCGTGCTTATTGGCCATCTATAGCGACGAGTTCCGCAGCGCGACTATGCTCATTCGAAACAATAAAGGAGGATTTGCTAGGCGCACCAAGCCACGGTATCTCTCATACGAGACTATTTCGACTACATGTATAAGTCTTTACCTGTTTTGGTTAAAAATGCTATAAATCAATTTGTTTGGCTGTGTTAAGAGCAACTCCAATAATTATGTAAATTTTAGCTTTCTAAATCACAAATTTAAGAAATTACTAAATAACTTTGGGAGTAAATAAAAAAACGAGTTCTCCAATAGTTCTCTAAATATTGGTTGTAACTTTGTTTTGTATGTATCCACACAAAAAATGTCACAAATGTCAACAATCATCTTCATTACCTACACTAGTTAGGTGCCCGTGCGTTGCAACGGGCATACAAAATCTTCAATAAAATAATTAGTTAGTGCATGTTTAGGTGAGAGGAGTACCACTCAGTGATCATACGAAAATTTCCTGCTACACGGTAACCCTGAGCGGTCACATTGGATTTGGATGGGTGTTGTTGACCCTTGGATAGCAATAATCTCTACAGCTTGTAGAGTGGCAGGGCACTCATGTAATCACACTTTTCCAGAGACATCCCAACTAATGAGATCTGCCCATCCTTGGTCATGTAAACATGCCACTTATCCATCATGTTGTCACCCTGCAGACAAAAAATCGAAATTACGCATATGATGGTACTCTGCAGACAACAAAGAGTGTGCAACCGGTGATTGGAACTTAATTTAGCGTGTGATGTCTGCGCAACAACATACGTGGAAGACGTGTTACCTACGCTTTGTTCAAGCCAGTGTAGGAGAACATGCTAATCTACCTTAGAATGAAAGACCCGTCCTTGCCGCTCTTGTCCTTCGCAAACAAACTGTCATAGAGCTTCCATCTTACATTCTTGATTCACATATCAATTAGCTCCATCTCTTGTTTCCATTCACCAAACATGGTTGTATCACCAACAACATTAACAACTATCCTGGCACCATGAATAGGGGGGTTCGAGTACATGGGTCGTGTCAATCTTTTCAGCTAGCTTTTTACCTTGAAAGGAAGCGTCATGGAATGCCATAAGAAGATAAGTTAATTGCAGCAACAGGAAGACTATTACTTGTCAATTCTATAATTGAAGCAACTGTTAGAAAAAATGATTGTTAATGAAGGGAAAAATACAAATGGCTTGCCTATTGTGCTTGCTTAAGCATTTGCAACTACTGAATGACATTGGGCCGAGGGTACCACGCAAGCAATCAGTAAAAAAAGAATACCTATTTGCAGCTTCTAGTGCTGAGCACACACATTTATTGCACCAATCCTTTCAGAATATAGACCAAGGTTCTTGCTGTAAGATTGTGCAACAAACACTTTCACGCCACGCTTAACAAAAAGCTTGACAGAAAATGCATCTTCATCAAGGCTCTGTGGGGGATAGATATCCCCCGGGTCCACTAAAGGAGTAAAAGACCTCACGAAAGGCCCAAGGGCCCAATAAATCGTAAGGTCATTCTTTCGTGGGTCTGGGGAGAAACAACCAACAAAGCAGAGCGACATGAGACCAGATTGGTGCAAACCCGGACGGCCCACAACGTCGAGCGAGTAAATCGCAACAGAGACCCGACTTTCCCGCACTGAAGCCCCCATGCAACGGAGCCATGCGAGGATAAGTCGGCGAGGGTTACGTAGGGATAAACTCAAGAGGTTTACTACCTTTTAGCTACTTGTTGTTATCATATCCACGTGTACTGCCCCACGGTCGAGTATATAAGGCCTAGGGGGCACCCCTTCAGATCGATCGACCTTTTACTTAGCCACCCACGTTAACTCTCTGTAATCTCAATTCAGAGAGCTCTTTTGTAACCACATCCACCAAGCATAACTCACCAGGACGTAGGGTGTTACGCATCTCTAAGCGGCCCGAACCTGAAAACCCTGTCCACTGTTCCTCGTGCGATCGGCACGAACCATTTTGCTACAGTCGTCGACACCGTCCTACTCCAAAAAACACCTTGAGGGGCAACCCCGGGTGTGCGGTCGGACCCAAAACACCGACAGGCTCCCACTGGCAAAACCCTAAAAGGAAAACCTACCAATCAGCGGAAGACATACTATGATACATATGTAGGAGACAAGGTACTCAAGCAAAAACAATTCACCTAATATGCAACATCAAAGAAATGCATATGCCTTTTCTATTTAATGACATATGCAATTTTCTCCCACCGTTCAAGAGTTGGGTTTATTCCAGTTGGGTTGTGAGCACAACCATGTAGCAGAACAAAAGATCCTTCAGGAGCAGCCTATTGTGAAGGGAAATGAATATATAATGGCATAAACAATCTCTTGAAAGCAAATTATTCGTTTGCAGAACAAAAAAAGTATTTAGATGAATTCAGGTATAATCTATTAAAACATTACTCCTCAGACCCAACAAAGTTCATAAAATGGAAGATACCTAGCAAAAAATAGCAACAGTGGGACAAATAAGAACATCCAAGTACCTAAATGTTAGCTATCATTCCCTCAAAATCCAACCCAACAGTCTTGGTTCTTAATACAAGAAATGACAACACAAGTTTGTGCTCTGTAAACCAGTGCAATACTCAGATTTGTAGGCGTTTATCACCTTTTTTTCATCTAGTTTCACTTTTTTACTGGCACAGCTAGAATTCTGCATGCCTTTTGAAATGATTATAGTACATCAATTTATGTTATTCTCTAGACCATTTCACTGCTATGAACAAGTAGCAGCCAGCTAGAATACAGAACAGTGAACAATCACCGTGTTGATGAAAGAAAGAGGTGTCAATTTCTATTGCATATTTTATTAAAGCGTATAGTGTCCTGAAACAGTAATTTTATTCCAATGGTAAGGCTATCATACTGCAGAATTCTAACCATACCAGTAAAAATGAAATTAATCTGTGACGCATTGAGATCCACTTTACAATTAGAAACACTAATAACTAATAACGCGCATCGCAAATATATTACAAATATTTTTCTTAAGTACATGTATGATGATGCATCACAAATATATTACCAATATTTTTTTCTTAAGTACATACAAAGCAAGTATGAACATGGAAAAAGAAGGATATAATAATTGAAAATATGAACCTAATGCAGCTATGTCTGTAAGAAAAATATTCCCAGTTTTATTTCATGATTTCCAAGATCATGTATTTCATTGTGTATTATTACTATTCCTGACTACACGTTAATATCAATATACAACATGCTTATTTGTTGTTGCTGTTTTTCAGAGGCATGCTACATATCATATTCAGCAGAACTCCCAAAAATTGAATACCAAGTTCATTGTTCTCCAAGTTAGTTTTGATTCAAGACATTTTTTGTTTCATACAATAATCTTAAATAATTAAGAACTGTGTACATATCAACTAATCTACAATGTGATTTTTTGTAGTGATTTAAGTTGACACTGAGCATACACTTTTTAGGATCAGAGATGTGCACAGGCTAAACACCCAACATTTGTTTCATTCAGTCATTTTAGATCTGTAATTCATCTTTTACACCTTTCCATTTTACAAATTATGCAATACAAAATGTTCACCCAGCAGTACAAATAGATCCAGACACCGTTGTTTGCAAAACACAATAAATTGTTTCAAATTATGGATGACACAAAAATAGGATTACCAGTAGTGTGCAATTCTTGTTTCAGCTGAGCTAGCCCGATTATGCTAGAGTCGAGTGTTGGGGCGAAGGCAAAGGCGCCACCCTTCGCTCGAAGCCTTCGCTGCAGCAGCTGAGCTAACAGAAACAAAACAGGCAGGGACACCCTTCGCTTCTTCCGCACCAGACAAAGACTGGCGACGAAGGGCATCCCACAGTGCGGCCTCGTCCAGCTCAGAGGCCCACGTGCGATCCGGCCCATTGTAACGGACCCCGCGTGGCCGCCGTGCGTTACGGGCCTAATTTGTAAAAGCATTCCTGTAATTACGGTCTGTAACCCCGCTTTATGGGAATATTCTGGGGATAACCTAGATAGCTGAGGGCACATGCGTCCTTAGCTCAAGGCGCTGCGCGCTCAGGTACCTATAAATACCCCCGCACAGTGCCCGTGAGAGGCCAGATTAACAGAGCTTTTGCCATCTAGCGCGAGTGCCCTGTTGACGTCACTGTTCACCCTTGTTGGATTCCCTTGCAACTGAGAGCAAGTTCCGACATTTGGCGCCCACCGTTCGTGCTACGAGAAAACCACCCACGATGGCACCCAAGAGAGCTAACCCGAAGGCTGACGAGGCTACGAAGGCAGCACTGCTCGCCGCAAGAAAGGGCAAGGCCCTCGCCCTCACCCAATTCACCCACCAAGAGGCCACTGAAGACGATGTTCCTCGCGCCTGCGAAGACGACACCCTCCGCACCTGCGACCCTGAGGGACAACCGCAGCCACCCTCAGGCTTCGCACCACCGGAGGGCGCGGACCTCACCGAGGACGGTGAAGTCCTCGGCGTCTCAGCAGAAGAACAGCTACAGCTGCGCGCCCTGCGCCTCAAGAACCGCAATCTCCAGAGGCAGAAGGAGATACTGGAGGCTAAGCACCAGCGTGTGTCCGCACTAGCCAAAGTGCGGCAAATGATACACGACGAAGAGCAGAAGGCCCAGGAACTCGAGCGGGAGATTGCGCTGATGCAGCGCGAAGGCCACCTCGGCCTGCAGCACGAGTCACCCCTTCAGCAGCGCGCTCAACTCGAAGACACGCGCGAAGGCCACCTCGGCCTGCAGCATGGGCCACCCCTGCAACACCGCGCGCAATCGGAGGACCCGCGTTTCCCCCAACGCGACCACACCTACCCGCACGCCGCGCCATTCCAAGGGGTCAACTATCTCGATGAGCGAAGTCCCCTGGCGCCACACCTGCAAGTGACGCCTTGGCCAGCTAACTTCCGGGCAGGGACCTATCCCAAGTACAACGGCAGCACCGACCCGGCTCAATACATAATGAGTTATCAGGTCGCCGTTGCATCTTCCGGAGGGGACGACGCCACAATGGCGAAGTCTTTCATCATCGCCCTCGAGGGCCCAGCACTCACCTGGTTCACCAGGTTGCCTCCGCTGTCCATTGATTCCTGGAGAAGTCTCCGGGACAAGTTCCTGCTCAACTTCCAAGGGTACCGCCCAGACACTGACGCCCTGGCCGAACTCTCGCTCTGCAAGCAGCTGGAAAAGGAGACTCTGAGGGAGTATTACCGCAAATTTTTAACACTCAAATCACAGCTGCCCTCAGTCGATGACCAGATTGCCATCCACTATGCTATCAGTGGCCTTCGCGCCGGCGTCCTTTACAGCCACTGCATCAGAGATCCGCCAAAGAACCTCCAGGAGCTATATCAGCTGTTTGAAAAGTACGCCAGATCCGAAGAACTCCACCAGCGCAAGATTGAGTCCCAAAGGAAGCCAAAAGATGCTCCACAGACCAGCCGCACGTGGACAAGGACTCCGCAGCCAGACTCCGGTCGAGACGGCCGCAATCAGCAGCAAGTGCACAACATCGCCAACCAGCATCCCGCTGCTGACCCCCCTCATCGCCAGGAATATCCCCCCCAGGGCCGCGGAAATGGCACTCGTGGTAGGGGCCGAGGGCGTGCGCAGCCGCCGCGCCGATTCTACTGCCTCTTCCATGGCGAAGATTGCGCCCACCAAACCAAAGACTGCCCCGAAACGAAGGCTACCAGAGACAGAATGGCACGGGCGCAGCCAGCCGACAACCCCAGAATTGTCGCGCACAATTACCAGCAACCCCCTCCACCATATATCCACGCTCCCGCCCCGCATCCACCGCACCACGCTTACCAACACCATCAGGAAGTACAAATCGTACCTCCTCCACCCCCACCACCACACCAGCAACATCAAAACATCCCCCATGCCCCAAAGCAGGAAGACTTCGCCGATCAACCATATCGCGGAGTGAAAGGGAATTAGGCTTACACCTAGTTCCTAAATAATTTTGGTGGTTGAATTGCCCAACACAAATATTGGACTAACTAGTTTGCTCTAGTACTCAAGTTATACAGGTGCAAAAGGTTCATACTTGCCAATAAAAAGACCAAGTTTTGGATTCAACAAAGGAGCAACGAGGCAACCGAGGGCACCTCTGGCTGGAGGCACCGGACAGTGTCCGGTGCGCCCAGAGGACTCCAACTCCAACTCTTCGCTCTCGGGAATTCTCGGAAGCCGGCGCGCTATAATTCACCGGACTGTCCGGTGTGCACCGGACATGTCCGGTGCTCCAAGGAAGCGCGGTCTCCGGAACTCGCCAGCCTCGGGTTCGCGCGGCAGTCGCTCCGCTAAAATTCACCGGACTGTCCGGTGTGCACCGGACTGTCCGGTGTAACTGCGGAGCAATGGCTACTTCGGCGCCAACGGTCGACTCTGACAGTAAACAGTACACGCGGCAGAGTCAGAGCAGGGGGTCAGAGAGTCACCGGACTGTCCGGTGTGCACCGGACTGTCCGGTGCCGCATGAAGACAAAGCCTCCAACGGTCGACCAGCTCCAACCCCAACGGCTAAATGGTGACGTGGCAGGGGCACCGGACATGTCCGGTGCGCACCGGACTGTCCGGTGCACCATCGAACAGACAGCCTTCACCAACGGCTAGATTTTGGTTGGTGGCTATAAATACCACCCCAACCGGCCACTTCAAGGTGTGGGAGCCCAAGCAACATTCCAAGTCATTTAGTTGACATACTCAAGCCCTCCCAACCACATATATTCATTGATCCATCCTATACACAAGATTTAGACCACTACAACCAACACAAGTGTCACAAAATAGAGAGCAAGCAAAAGAGAGCTACTCATTTGAGTTTAGCACTAGTGCCTTGTGAGATTCATTGAGAGATAGTGTGTGCTTCATCTTTGTGTTCATTTGCGCGTGGAGTTTTGACTCCCATTGAACTTCCTCCAAAGTTTTGGAGGCTTGTAAAAGCTAGCAAGAGACACCAAAGATTGTGGTGATCCTTGTGGGATCGAGAGTGATCCTTGAGAAGAAGAAGAGCTCGCCGATCCTTGTGTGATCGGGGGAGAGAGGGAAAGGGTTGAAAAAGACCCGTCCTTAAGTGGACTCCTCAACGGGGACTAGGCCTTCGAGGGCCGAACCTCGGTAAAACAAATCACCCGTGTCCATTGTGTTTATTGCTTGTGATTTGTTTATGTTCCCTTGCTCTAAGTTTTCTTGCATCTTTATTTGCTAATATCATTTGGTGTTGCTTCAAGTTAAATTCCCATTTAGTGAAGCAACACGTTGCAAGAAAGAACTTGTCCTAGTGCTCTTCTCATCTAAGGCTTCTTGCTTTGTTATTCTATAACTTACTAGTTGTATTGATTTATCACTTCCGCATTATTTAGCAATACTCTTTTCAAGCAAGAACTTAGTTTCTATTATCCGATATTTGTATATCTTGTTCTAACCACTAATCAAGGGATCTAGTTGGGGGATAAAGTTTTAATTTTCAGGTTTCGCCTATTCACCCCCCTCTAGGCGACTTTCAATTGGTATCAGAGCAAGGCACTTCATCTTGAGTCTAACAACTCGAAGTGATGGCTCGTAGAAGATCCCAAAAGAACAAGAAGACTCCTCCATCGAACGTAACTCAAAAAGAGGTAACTCTTGAAATATTACTTGATGATTGTTCTAATTATGATTCATGGTCTACTAGTGTGATAAATGCTTTTAGAACCATAGATCCACGATTAGAACAAATTATAGACAAGAGTATTTTTTCCTCTAATTTCAATGGAAAAATTAATTCCGAGGAGGATCAAAGATGTTATCGCTTAAACTATCTAGCTTTTGACATCTTAACTAATTCTCTTAGTAGAGAAGATTATCATGCTTTCATATCAAACTATGACGAATCTTTCTATGATGCGCATGATATTTGGACTAGAATTAAAAACAAATTTGATAAGTCCAAACATGATAGTTCATTTGATGCTTCTACTTCCTTTAGTCCTTGTGATACTAACCCTTGCAAGGAAGAAGAAGAAAATGAACGATGGAGACCAAACGATGAATCCACCTCTCCAAAAGGTTTGTCTTCCCATTTCGATTCCCACATGTGTTGTGTGGCTAATGCAAATGATAGCGGAAGCACAAATGAGGATGAGGAGGAAGAAAGAAGCCTTGTGCAACTCTACGCTCGCCTAAGCCAAGAAGATAAGGCGGTCATGCTCAAACTTGTAGAAAGAGCGAGAGAGCAAGGCGAAGCTCGTCAAAGGCTAGAAAGTATTCTCTCCATGAAGATGCAACACTTTGACGAGTTGACTAAAGAACATGAGGAGCTAAAGTGCTCTCATGTTGATTTGGTCCAAAGGTATGAAACTATTTCAATTGAGCAAGATAACGCTTTACATTGTATCGCTCAATTAGTAAATAGGAATATCTTGCTTAAGGACCAAGTAGAAAAGCTAAAAATTGAAAATCTAGCTTTTCAAGATAAATATGATATGCTTCTATGTTCTCATGAAAACCTTACGGATGATCATATCATATTAAACATTGCTCATGAGGTTGTGATAGAAAACTTAAAATCCCAACAACCTCACTCGTGCACATGTATTCAAATTGATACTATATTACCATGTGCTAATGCTTGTTGTTTGTCGACAAGCAAATCTTCCTTTGAGTTAGAATTTGCAGGAACAAATGATGATACATATCAAAAGCTCAAAGAAGAAAATGAGAGGCTAAAGAAGAACTTGACTCAACTAAAAGGGAAATGCATTGCCCAACCTTCTCAAGATAACCGTGATCACATGGTGAATAAGCTTGAGACGGGAACAACCGTGGCATGCACTACATCCCTTGAAGAAAATGTCAAGGATTTGAGGATTGCCAAGAGGAAGAAACAAAAGATGAAATTCAACACCTCCTCCAAAAGCCTCAACCACGCCTCCACAAAAGGTAACATCCAAGGTAATGATCAAGCCACACTTCACATTAAAAGGTGTAGTGAATGTTTTAAAGAAGGGCACTTGATTAAGTCATGTCCCTACATAAAAAATGGCTTGATTATTAACAAGGATGATAGACTTTGTTTTAAATGCTCCAAGAGGGGACACTTCCTTAGATCTTGTCCCCATTTAAAACAAAAAGGCATAGGGTTAGAAAAGAAAGTTTTTACTAACCATGTAGCAAGCAACAAACAAGGAAAGAAGAAAACTTCAAAACTTGAAAAACGCCTTTGCTACACATGCCGAAAGAAGGGACATCAATGCAAGGATTGTCCCATAGGTAAATCTTCCACTCCTAGCTTGTCAATTACTTCTCATGTAACTAGGCAACCCAAAATTGCAACTTGTGCTAGAAAGGTAATGAGTTTACCTAATGCTAACACAAAGGACTTTTGGGTTCCTAGATCTTTGTTGACTAACCGTGATGGACCCATCAAGCGATGGGTACCAAAATATACTTGACAAGCTTTGTAGGGGAAGGAGATGATATGAAGCCTTGGTGTGCTTGAGAGGGTCCACTCAAGCTATCAATTGTCAATGATCTACATACATGATTGACCCAAGGTTATTTTTTAAATTGCTATGTCTTAAACTCATATCATCTCGAGGAAGATATTATATGTTGTAGGAAGTGAAGAGATATCATATGCGAAAAATCAAGGCCTACAACATGAAGGAAAGCCAAAGGATGGTAACACTTATCTTTTAAGTACAAGTATTTAAAAAAAATCATTTCTCATGTGTCTTGTGTAGTCACATAGAAAAATTAAAGCTTTTTAAATGTCTTTAAATTGATATTACCATTCTTTGAAGAATTTCCTCTCATATGGTAGATTGCACGTTCATCATTTCCATTCTATGGCAATCTACATGGTTTAATTTATTGCAAGTATGTCATGGCATATTCTTTCTCTAATTATCTTGCTATTGCCATGATTCTAGATATAGAGAGATATTTCATGTTCTTAAAAGAATAAGGTGTCATGTAAGGAATTCAAATCCTTAGGACACTTATAAAAGGAAAACTCTCTCTATAACTAAAATAGTGAGACTAATGATTTTTATCTAAGTAACCCAAATAGTCTCACTTGTGGAGAATAAGTTTCTCTTTGAAAGCGTGTAATCTAACATGAAAAGAAAAATCAATCCAAATGTTTATGATGTATTTTTACTTGCTCAAATTGGATTTGATTCTTTCACATTTATCGCTTTCCACATCATGAATTAGATTTATTCCCATAATCTTAAAGGATTATTTATGCTTGTTTTATGAGTTAAAATTAAGCATAACATCATCTATGGATAATCTAGTTCATGCTATGAAGCTTCCATGTTTTAGTAATCTAGCTTCCCATTCCTTATCAAAATGATTACAAAAATGGAAACTAGTGCTTGTGTTGCTACTAACATTTCTCTTGAGTTCAATTATGAAAATCTACAAGAAAGAAAGAGCACAAGCCTCATGGGTTGATCTTCACCCAAAGGAAGAAAGGTAAAAGCAAAGGTATGGAACTCATCTTCTTAAGTTTGGTTCCCATCTCAATGGGTATTTAATCTAAATTATCATATTCTACCCTTGTGAGGAATAGATTCTTTATTGGACCTAAAATAACTAAGTGTGCATTCAATATCATATTCATAAATGCGTTTGTCCATTAGAATCTAATTCATGCCTTTGCTATATCCATTCTCATATTGATGCACTTCTAAGTCATGATAATAAAGTTCAATATGAAGAAGTAAATTTCTATGAGTGAGAAAATTGCTTAATAGTGCATGTTCCTCTTTTTAAATAAAAGTGCACTAATGTTAAGGATTTTACTTCATGTCTGTGTGACTTATGGATGATGAATTATGCTTATTTCCTATCTAAAAGAAATCATCCATCACTATATACTCCCTTGTATTACTAACATCCTTCTTGAGTATTTTCAATAAGTTTGAAAAGAAAAAGAAGCCACTGCAAAGGGAGGACTCTCAAATGAAAGAGGAGAACATCAAGAACAACACCACCTACTTCTACAAAACATGGTGAGGTTGTGAGTATTCTAAATACTTTCATTATGAGAATACTAGGCTTAAGTTGTTTATTGCAAAATTTAATAAGCCTTGATCAAGATGTATAATGCTTCTCTCTATTTGTCCTTAAAATGAATGCATCCATTCAATTCATTCAAATACTTAATGCATATCTTTAGGGGGAGCCTCTTTTTATATCTTGATTGTGTTGAGACTATTGCTTTATCTCAGTAATTTCATATAGTCTCTTGCATAAGAATAAGTTTCTCATGAAGTATGCTACTATCTTTAAAATACTTGTCTTTCACTCTAAAGTAGCGTATTTGTTGGATTCTCCTACTCCTAGCTTAATTGATAATATAATGTGTATGTTATTCTTTTGATCACATCTGTTATTTGTTTGATCATTGAATAACTTCAATCAGCAATCATGCTTCTTAGTGCCGTATATACTTTCAATTGATATCTTGATATGCACTAAGTTAAAAGGAGAATTCATGATACTTTTATGCAACTTGTGATCCTTTTTGATATGTGCTAACAATAACTTGAAAAGATCACTAGTTGTAGAACTCTCTCTTGTGCAAAATATTTTCATATATTGTCAATAAGTATAGGTCTTAAGCATCTAAGACTAAGGACAATGCACAATGAAGAGAGTGTTCCCATGTAAAGGTACAAAAAGGTAAAACTATCTCCTTTCATTCAAACTTGTACCTAAATCTTCCTTTTCTATATATTCTTTGCATATCTTGTATAAAAGGAAGAGAAAGCATGTCCATGCATATCCCTGCTTCATACCTAGTTTAATTTCCCAAAATTCATTCCTGCTTAGTGCATCTTTGTGGAAACTAGATGAAGTGATTTAATTGTCAAAGAGCTTAAAGCTTAACCTTGTAACGAGGATAAGCTGCCTTTGTTCCAAAGGTGGATGGTCCTTAAGCCTCTTTGAAATCCTAAGGGAAAATGCTTGCAATGTTTACAACATGCTTTCATAAGTGCATAAACTGTCATGAGCATCACACTTATAATATGACACAATGCACTTCACATTTTGTATAATATAGATATGTTCTCATTAACCTAATTATGTGCATTTGGCATTTAAGGCCAAAATATGTGTTCCTCTCCATGCACATACTCAGGGGGAGCAATCTATGTTATATAGAACTATGATCATGCTTAATTTGATATATCCTTTTGATCATGTCTCTTTGATATATGCTATGACTAATGTGTTTTCAAGTATATTTCAAACCAAGTCATAAGTATATTGAAAGGGAATTGGAGTCTTCGGCGAAGAAAAATGCTTCCACTCCACTCTACTACTCATCCTTCGCCGTCGCTCCGCATCACTCTCCAACGTTGGTATAATCTTCACTCATTTATTTTATGACCAAAGGAGGAGAAAGTATTTCTAAAAGGGCCTATATTTCATTCTAAGATTCCGTTTTTGGCGATTCATGCCAAAGGGGGAGAAAGCATGAGCCCAAAGCAAAAGGACCGCACCACCACCCTATTTTTAAATTTGATGATTTTATTGGTAAATTTCAAAATTGGTATCTCTTTGTGTTCTAGAGGGGGAGCAACTAGTATTTTCAAAATTGATGTCTTAAAACCCTCTTGAACACTAAGAGGAGACCTTATTTGAGGGGGAGTTTTGTTTAGTCAAAGGAAAAGCATTTGTACAAAGGTAGGAAATTTCAAAACTTGAAAATGCTTTGCAAAAACTTATTCATTTACCTTTGACTATCTTGCAAAATGACTTTGAAAAGAATTTACAAAAGAGTTTGCAAAAACAAAACTTATGGTGCAAATGTGGTCCAATATGACAAAAACAAAGAAAATAATCCATGCGCATCACATAAGTACTTATATTGGCTCAATTCCAAGCAACCTTTGCACTTACATTATGCAACCTAGTTCAATTATGCACTTCTATATTTGCTTTGGTTTGTGTTGGCATCAATCACCAAAAAGGGGGAGATTGAAAGGGAATTAGGCTTACACCTAGTTCCTAAATAATTTTGGTGGTTGAATTGCCCAACACAAATATTGGACTAACTAGTTTGCTCTAGTACTCAAGTTATACAGGTGCAAAAGGTTCATACTTGCCAATAAAAAGACCAAGTTTTGGATTCAACAAAGGAGCAACGAGGCAACCGAGGGCACCTCTGGCTGGAGGCACCGGACTGTCCGGTGTGCACCGGACAGTGTCCGGTGCGCCCAGAGGACTCCAACTCCAACTCTTCGCTCTCGGGAATTCTCGGAAGCCGGCGCGCTATAATTCACCGGACTGTCCGGTGTGCACCGGACATGTCCGGTGCTCCAAGGAAGCGCGGTCTCCGGAACTCGCCAGCCTCGGGTTCGCGCGGCAGTCGCTCCGCTAAAATTCACCGGACTGTCCGGTGTGCACCGGACTGTCCGGTGTAACTGCGGAGCAACGGCTACTTCGGCGCCAACGGTCGACTCTGACAGTAAACAGTACACGCGGCAGAGTCAGAGCAGGGGGTCAGAGAGTCACCGGACTGTCCGGTGTGCACCGGACTGTCCGGTGCCGCATGAAGACAAAGCCTCCAACGGTCGACCAGCTCCAACCCCAACGGCTAAATGGTGACGTGGCAGGGGCACCGGACATGTCCGGTGCGCACCGGACTGTCCGGTGCACCATCGAACAGACAGCCTTCACCAACGGCTAGATTTTGGTTGGTGGCTATAAATACCACCCCAACCGGCCACTTCAAGGTGTGGGAGCCCAAGCAACATTCCAAGTCATTTAGTTGACATACTCAAGCCCTCCCAACCACATATATTCATTGATCCATCCTATACACAAGATTTAGACCACTACAACCAACACAAGTGTCACAAAATAGAGAGCAAGCAAAAGAGAGCTACTCATTTGAGTTTAGCACTAGTGCCTTGTGAGATTCATTGAGAGATAGTGTGTGCTTCATCTTTGTGTTCATTTGCGCGTGGAGTTTTGACTCCCATTGAACTTCCTCCAAAGTTTTGGAGGCTTGTAAAAGCTAGCAAGAGACACCAAAGATTGTGGTGATCCTTGTGGGATCGAGAGTGATCCTTGAGAAGAAGAAGAGCTCGCCGATCCTTGTGTGATCGGGGGAGAGAGGGAAAGGGTTGAAAAAGACCCGTCCTTAAGTGGACTCCTCAACGGGGACTAGGCCTTCGAGGGCCGAACCTCGGTAAAACAAATCACCCGTGTCCATTGTGTTTATTGCTTGTGATTTGTTTATGTTCCCTTGCTCTAAGTTTTCTTGCATCTTTATTTGCTAATATCATTTGGTGTTGCTTCAAGTTAAATTCCCATTTAGTGAAGCAACACGTTGCAAGAAAGAACTTGTCCTAGTGCTCTTCTCATCTAAGGCTTCTTGCTTTGTTATTCTATAACTTACTAGTTGTATTGATTTATCACTTCCGCATTATTTAGCAATACTCTTTTCAAGCAAGAACTTAGTTTCTATTATCCGATATTTGTATATCTTGTTCTAACCACTAATCAAGGGATCTAGTTGGGGGATAAAGTTTTAATTTTCAGGTTTCGCCTATTCACCCCCCCCTCTAGGCGACTTTCACGGAGTCATCCACATGATAACTGGGGGGTCCAGCACTGACTTCGACACCAAGCGGCAGAAGCGGGACCACTACCGCAGCATCAACCATGTCGCCGTCACGGGCCCAGTCGTGTAGACAAAGTGGTCCCACATACTGCTAACCTTCGACGCACGGGACGTCGACCTGCGTAGCGCCCCCCACTGCGACGCCATGGTTATCAATTGCAGCGTGGCAGGCTGGGACCTGCACAAAGTCCTAGTTGACAACGGCAGTCAGGCGGACATCATCTTCCTCCATGCCTTCGATCGCATGGGCATAAGCCACAGCCTGCTTAAGCCTTCGGACAACCCGTTGTATGGCTTCGGCGGCAAGGGCACCTTCCCCGTCGGCAAAATAGAGCTGCCTCTCTCCTTCGGTGTAGCACCCAATGCCCGAAGCGAGCAAATAACCTTTGACATTGTGGACATGGTATATCCTTACAATGCCATCATGGGCCGGGGCTCCATCAATAAGTTTGAAGCAGCCATTCATGGACTGTATCTATGTATGAAGATACCAGGTCCGTTAGGCGTCATCACAGTCTTCGGCAATCAACAGACTGCGCGCAACATAGAGCGGGACTTCGTGCCCGGTCAAAGAAACGTGCACTGCCTCACAGCCCAACGCGAGGTCCCCGCGCCTGCCAGCCCAACCAATAAGCAGCACGACAAGGCACAGCTGCAGAGCAACGACGGGACCAAGATTGTCCCCCTCGACCAGGCAACGCCCAGGCAGACAGTCATTATCAGCGAAGACCTTACTTAGCATGAAGAAGAGAAGCTCCTCTGCTGCCTGTCCAAGAACAAAGATGTCTTCGCCTGGTCGGCCCTCGATCTGGTCGGGGTTAGCCGTTCAATAATTGAGCACAGTCTGGGAATCGACCCTTCGGTACGACCGAAAAAGCAGCGGCTTCGCAAGATGTCCGACGAGAAGACGGAGGCCGCCAAAGCAGAAGTGCACCGCCTCCTGGAAGCCAAATTCATCGAGCCGGTGGCTTACCCCACATGGCTCTCCAATGTCGTGATGGTGCAGAAAAAGAGCCGGAAGTGGCGAATGTGCATCGACTTCACCAGTCTCAATAAAGCCTGCCCAAAGGACAATTTCCCGTTGCCGCGGATCGACAAAATAGTCGATGGCGCGGCCGGATGCGAGGTCATGTCCCTCCTCGATTGCTTCTCCGGTTACCACCAGATATACATGAAGGAAGAAGACAAGGCTAGCACCAGCTTTATAACACCCTTCGGCACATATTGCTTCATCAGAATGCCGGAGGGACTCAAGAACGTCGGGTCCACCTTCTCCAGGCTTACCAAAACAGTGCTCGAAGGACAAGTTGGCAGAAACATATTCACATATGTAGACGACATTGTCGTCGCCAGCAAGAGCAAGGAGGACCACCTCGCCGACCTCGCCGAAACATTCGCCAACATGCGAGACGCACAACTCCGCCTAAACCCGAAAAAGTGCGTCTTCGGCGTTCGCCAAGGCAAAATATTGGGCTACCTGGTGTCACACCGCGGCATCGAGGCCAACCCAACCAAGATTCAGGCCATCTTAGACATGACGCCTCCGCAGTCCGTCAGGGACGTCCAGCGCCTGACAGGCAGATTGGCCGCTCTTAACAGATTCATTTCCAGGTCCGCCGAGCGAAGTCTCCCCTTCCTCAAGACACTCCGTGGTGCAAAAGACTTCGCCTGGGGACCAGAGCAGGCGGCGGCCTTCGCCTCATTAAAACAGTACCTGACAAAGTTGGCCGTCCTTACCAGCCCCGACCCCTCGCTCCCCCTGCTGCTCTACGTCGCGGCTTCGCCACATGCGGTCAGCGCGGCACTAGTGCAGGAGCAGACTGTCGAGGGCGTGGTCCGGCAGTGCCCCGTGTACTATGTCTCCGAAGTGCTGACACCGTCCAAGTGCAACATGACAGAGCTGGAGAAGATTGCCTACGCAGTCGTCATGTCGTCGCGCAAACTGCGCCATTACTTCGAAGCATTCAAGGTCCGAGTCACCTCAAACAGGGGACTCGGCGAATTATTCAGAAACCCGGAGGCATCGGTGAGGATTGCCAAGTGGGCGGCCGAACTCTCCGGCTATCACATCTGCTTCGAGCCCAGGACAGCTATCAAGTCTCAAGTCCTGGCAGACTTCGTCGTCGACTGGACTGGGCCAACAACACAGCCAGACACGTCCGCAGAGAAGATTTGGACGATCCATTGCGACGGCGCATGGTGCCATGCGGGGGCAGGCGTCGCTGCAGTCATCACCTCACCAGTCGGGGTCAAGCACAGATATGCAGCACGACTCAGCTTCAATCTGGAATCCGACAGATGCACAAATAACATAGCAGAATACAAAGCAGTCATCCTCGGCCTCCGCAAGCTAAGGGCCCTCGGAGTCACCACCTGCATCATCAAAACAGACTCCAAGGTAGTTGCCGGCCAAGTCGAGAAGGACTATGCAGCAAAGGACCCCGCGCTCATGCAGTACCTCGCGGCCATCCGAAGTCTCGAGAGGCAATTCAAGGGGTTCACCTTGCAGCATGTGGATCGGGCCAAGAATGAAGAGGCCGACGCATTGGCCAAGGCTGCCGCCAGGGGCGAAACTCTGCCCTCCGACGTGTTCTTTCATGTCATCGGCACGCCAGCCGTCCGGAGCCCCGAAGGGCTCCAAATAACCAATGACAGCGGGGGCCACCGCATAGTCAACCTTATCATGACCGAAGACTGGCGGGCACCAATAACCCTGTTCCTACAGGGGTATTATCATTCAGCCGACATCAGTGAGGCCAAGCGCCTCAGACATCGAAGCCGAGACTTCGCACTGATTGAAGGCCAACTTTACAAAAAAGGGGTCAGTCAGCCAATGCTTAAGTGCGTCACCGAAGCCGAAGGCATGCAGATCCTACGTGAAGTCCACAGTGGCACGTGCGGCTCACACGCAGGGCCAAGGGCCCTAGCTGCTAAGGTGATCCGCCAGGGCTTTTACTGGCCCGCAATGATCTGCGCCGCAAATCGGGTCACACGGTCCTGCGAAGCCTGCCAGAAGTTTTCTCCTCGGTCAGGCAGCCCCTCGCAGTATACAAAGCTGATCGCCCATACATGGCCTCTCCAGCGCTGGGGCCTGGACATTGTCGGGCCCCTGCCCACTGCTCAGGGGAACCTTAAGTTCGCCTTCGTCGCTGTCGAGTACTTCACCAAATGGATCGAGGCGCGGGCTGTTTCTACAATAACATCAAAGACTGCCCAAAAATTCTTCTGGCAGAACATTGTTTGCCGCTTCGGAGTGCCGTCCGAACTAACAGTTGACAACGGCAAGCAGTTTGACAACCAAGACTTCAAGGATTTTTGTTTCTCCATTGGCACCAAGCTTGCCTTCGCCTCAGTCTATCATCCGCAGTCCAACGGGGTCGTGGAACGCGCCAACGGGAAAATCTTCACAGCTGTCAAGAAAATGCTCCTTGATGAAAAAAATGGCAGATGGACCGATTTGTTACCTGAGGCAGTCTGGGCACTAAACACGACTGAGTGCAGGGCGACCGAGTTTACTCCCTTCCGCCTTCTATATGGATCGGAGGCCATGACCCCGCAAGAAATAAAGCATGGGTCCCCGCGAACAGTTCCGTCAGCCGTCCCCGACGTGGACGAGCCAACTTCAAAGGATCTCATTGACGGAGACCGAGTCTTCGCCCTACAGGCCCTAAACAAATACCAAGCCCAGACCAAAGCATGGCGCGACCACTCAGTCATCCCGAGGGAGTTCAGCGAGGGGGACCTCGTACTCGTCCGAACAGCTTGGACGGAGTCCAAGGGCAAGCTGGAGCCCAGGTGGGAGGGCCCCTTTATAGTCAAGACAAAAGCTTCCCCCAGTGCTTACAGACTCACAACGCCAAACGGCGAGGACCTGGAGCACTCCTGGAACATCGACAACCTCCGCAAATTTTTTGTTTAACTCCTCAGGGCTGATTTCGCCCTTGTAATTCGCAAAAACAATCTTGTACCGACCCGCACTTTTTTCCTCCCGGGGGGTGAGGTTTTTAACGAGGCGGAGCCATGTAATATATGTCTGAAAAATCCCCCGCAAAAACATGCGTCGAAAAAAGACCGTGACGACGGTCTTCGACATTCGACCAGCACGAGGTCACCGCGAGGCTAAGCGCTAGCCACCCTCGCGTGCGACAAGTCCGCGCAGAAGTCGCCTAAGGGTGCAGCCGGACTAGCACAACAAGTGCGGGAAAAAAATCGAAGTCTATCACGAAGACTATCCGCGCAGAAGTCGCCTAAGGGTGGAGCCGGACTAAGCACAACAAGTGCGAAAAAACCAAAGTCTATCGCGAAGACTATCCGTGCAGAAGTCGCCTAAGGGTGCAGCCGGACTAGCACAACAAGTGCGAAAAAACCAAAGTCTATCGCGAAGACTATCCACACAGAAGTCGCCTAAGGGTGCAGCCGGACTAGCACAACAAGTGCGAAAAAACCAAAGTCTACCGCGAAGACTATCCGCGTAGAAGTCGCCTAAGGGTGCAGCCGGACTAGCACAACAGGTGCGAAAAAACCGAAGCCTACCGCACAGACTGTCCGTGCAGAAGACACCTAAGGGTGCAACCGGACTAGCACAACAAAGACAGAAACGACAACATCAAACCGTCCGCGCCAAGACCAACTATAATCACACCAGCACAGCACAACAAAACAAACCAGACAAAGTACACAACGCCTTCGCACACATATACAAGCGAGGGCACACAACTTCATCATACAAGCCTCTACATATACAAGCGAGGGCACCGCACTCTACATCGGCTCAACCTTAGGAATAATTCCCATCTCCCTATAATTAAATAACATTATCCTAAGCTCCTCACCCGCAAAAAGACTTCGCAGTTCCCCTTCACCTGTATTCACGGCGGCCGGCAAAGACAACAGTTCCTGCCGGCCAGCCCCACTCACACGAAGCCGAGCCCCCTCCGCCCCACTAACTCTACGTTTTGCAACCGCCCTTCGTCGTCGTCGCCCGGTGCTAGGACCTGGCACATCTCCTGCGTCCGCGACGTGCGACGAAGCCTCCGCCGCAGCCACATCCAAGGCCGCAAAGTAGTCCAAGTCCTCCTCCGACGACTCCTCAGTCCACTCAACCGAGCTCCCAGAGTCAGCACAATCAAAAAATTCAGATGCAGATCCACCACATTCATTACCACCCTCCGCGGTCGAAGCCGCCAAAAATTTAGTAGTAGCGGTTGTGTGCGCAGGCCCAAAATCTTGAACCTGCGCAGCAACCAAAACTCAGCAACATATACAAATTTCCCCAACCCTCTACACCCACTACGCCACCTGCGACGGCCCTGACGTTGCGGGAGCCTCCGCCGTTGGCTCTGCCGTTGCTTCCGCTGTTGTCTCCGCCGCCACCGCTGCGGGATCTTCAGCACTCGGCGCAGCAGCTGCGGAGGCATCAGGCGCGCCTTCGGCGACCTCTGGGGGCAGGTCTTCGCCGGCCGCAGGGAGCCCCCGACGCGTCTCCCGCAGTCTCTGGGGTCGGCTCCAGGGCGACCCCAGACACGGCCTCCGCCGGGGTCGGCTCCGGGTCAAACAACATGCTGTTCAACGCCCCGAAGTCGTCGACCCTCTCGCCGCGCGCCGCCTAAGACAAAACACACAAAATTCATCAAACACACACACAGCCTACATCCAACAAACACCAAACAAACGAAAACGTTACCTGAGCCCTCGCCGTTTCGGCCCGCTCCCTGACCACCTCGCGACCGTGCGGACCCCACATCCGGTCGTAGATAGCTCCGGCGGATTCCTTCACTACGGGGTCCTCAACCTTAAAGATATCTTGCTCAAAATCTTCATCGACTTGGTCGAAGACCTCGAAGTGCCGGCACCCTTCGCGAGAGAGCGCGTTCATCGCCCCCTCGCAGGTGACCAGGGAGGCATACGCCATAAACCCCTCCACGACAGTGGGGAGTGCCTGCAACTCCTCCTGCACCCACTCCAGGCAGCGAAGCCCGGGCTCTCGGTCCGGCACTTCGAAATCACCGGTCCCCGCGCCCAGCCCACGATATGTATCTACAAGCAGTTGGCGCGTCCGCTCTGCCTCCGCGCGCGACGCGGCCTCGGCCCTCTCCACGCGGCTCTCCAGGGCGGTGAGCCGCTCCTGCAGCTGCTCGGCGCGCTCCCTGGCAAGATTGCCCTCCGCCCGTGCCAGGTTGGCCTCCGCCTGCGCAGCCTGCACCTTGACAAGGGCCTCGTTGGTCTCCCTCCTTTCCCCCGCCAGCTGGCGCCGGAGGGCAGCCTTCTCTTCCTCCAGTGTGGCCACCTTGTCCGCCAGCTTGCGACACTTGCTGTCGGCGGCCGATTTCTCACGGACGGCGTCAGCATGTTGTGCCCGAAGTCTCTCGACTTCGGCAGCCACAGCTGCCGTGAGGGCACCCGACGCAGTGCGGCTGGCGAAGTCAGCCACCTGCAGAGCAATCGTAAGACCGCGGCCCCAGCAAGCAGAAAAAAAAGGACGGAGTCCAGCTCAGCGGACCTGACGTAGCGCCTCCGTCACCTCCATCAGCCGGCGGGACGCAGCGCCCGCCTCATCCATGACAACCGCGAGGGCCGACACCTCGCCTCCGGCGCTAAGAGCCCCGCCCTTCGCCTTCGGCACTGCGGCAGCCGTCGTGGTCGCCGCGGCAGGCGCAACCATAGCAAGTTGGCCTTCGCCCGACCCTGCAACGTACCAACGAATAAATCAAAAAAAATATATAATAATAAATAAATAGAGCCAACGACTTACCACCGAGATAGTCGTCCACACTAATATCGGTGACGAAGTCGGCGACACGTTTGCCCGCCAACGGCAACGCTCGGGCCGCCTTCGCGACCTCCGCCACTCCGCTGGACGGCGGCACCGCCTTCGCCGATTTCGAGCCTCCGGCGCCTTGCTAGATGCAGGGACGCCCGACTTCGCCGCCAGCGGCGGCCGGCCTCCGCAGGGGGCCGCAGCCTTCGCAGCCCCCCGCTGCCTCTTCGGCCTGGCTTCAACGAGCCTGATAGCCGCCTGGCGCTTCTGTGCAGCTCCCTGGCGATCCTTGTCCATCACTGCTGACACAACAGCAGCAATATTCCGCCCGTAAGGAAAAACCCTCCATTCACGAACCATGCGAGATGTAAAAAAGTCCTCGCCAGCCGCGCGGGGGATAGGAACATTCCTAGGCCAACAACCCCCGGTAACCCTCAGCATCCGAGCCGAAGACTCCCGGAGCTCGGGCGAAGACATCCTTTCCCCCGGGGCCGCGCACGTCCTCATCAGCTCTCTAGCAAAACCATCAGAAACCCCAAGTCCTCCCATAGCAGTACCTAATTTTCTCTTTTTAGAGGATGGGGCGGCCGCCGGCGCAGGGTCGTCTCCAGTCTCCACCGCCGGCTTCTTCCCACGGCGGTCCACATCGTCTTGACCAGGGTAGCCGTCATATGGCAATTGATTTAATTCAAAACCCTGTTCAAACGGTCATTCGACCCGCGGATATCCCAGCTGCGCTGGCCCTCTGTCCTCGGCACGTAGCGTCCAACGAGCCGCACCGCCCCATCCTCCGCCTCACGCACAAAGGCGGCCGGATCGCGGTTTTGCAGATTCAGGGCGAAGGCGGGACTCCGCACCACCCTTCCGCCATGAAAAGGCATCTGGCGAGGGCACACTTCGCCCAACGCCCAGCCATGCGCCAAGGGCCACACCCTGTACGCCACAAATTCTTCAACCAAGTCGCGCCCACTGCTCAGGCCGGCGGCGCACCGAAAAGCCCCTTCGTCCACATCCTCCTCCGCCACTTCAAAGGGCGGGTACGCTGAGTAAAAATGAGAACACATCGCAGACACGGGGAGTCCCTCATGGCCTTCGACGGTACCCTCAGCAACGTAAAACCAAAATTCATTCCAGTTGCCCCACTTGTTGCGGGCGCAAGGAACCAACTCGACTACCTGCATCGTGGTTTTACCGGTCTTCGGCGTGAATGTGCAGGACCCAAACTGAGCAACTTCGCCTCCAATCATCCTCTTCTGCCAGTGCAAACAATAATACTTCGCAAAAACTTCCACCGATGGCTGTCCGCCGTACGAAGTCGTCGCCCAGACATACTTCGACAGAGCCACTATGGCATTCGGTGTCAGCTGATGAATTTGAACGTTGAACCTGCGCAGGACTTCACCAACAAATCGGTGCGCAGGCAAGCGGAGTCCGGCGGCGAAGAACGCCTCGAAAACGACCAACTCGCCCTCTGGCTCGGGGACTTCCTCCGTCCCCGGGACTCGAGCAACTCCGCCGCCGAAGTAACCCAACCGCTGCATATCTTGCACGCGGACCGACGACATCCGCGATACGCCGAAATCAATAGAATCGCCGACGCGCAACTCCTCCGCCATTAAACTACTCAGCGTCTCCTCAGACGAGGCGGCGGCCGGCGGCGAGGGAACGGCTGGCGGTGTAGCGGCAGCGGAAGAAGACGAGGACGGCATCGCTATGTACCGTCGACGGCGGCGGGCGGTCTGCTTCACTCGAGCCAGATCTCCGGCGAACAAGAGCACGGCGGGCAGACGAGCAGCAAGACGGCGGAAAGGGCGGCTAGGGTTTTCGCGGAGCGTGGAAGGTGAAGTTCAAAAAGCGCTGACCCCCGCCCCCTTTTATAGGCAGGGCGCGGCTCTTCGGGAAACCCGCAATCCAACAGGGCGCGGCGCTTCGGGAAACCCGCAATCCAACAGTACGCCGTCAATCAACGGTCATATCAAAAACCCCCGCGGAACCACTTCGAGCGAGGGCAGCGTCTCCGCCATCTAACGACGTCTTCGGCACCAGGTGACTTTGTCGAACTGGTCCCTCGGAGGGCAAATGTTGGGGCGAAGGCAAAGGCGCCACCCTTCGCTCGAAGCCTTCGCTGCAGCAGCTGAGCTAACAGAAACAAAATAGGCAGGGACACCCTTCGCTTCTTCCGCACCAGACGAAGACTGGCGACGAAGGGCATCCCACAGTGCGGCCTCGTCCAGCTCAGAGGCCCACGTGCGATCCGGCCCATTGTAACGGACCCCGCGTGGCCGCCGTGCGTTACAGGCCTAATTTGTAAAAGCATTCCTGTAATTACGGTCTGTAACCCCGCTTTATGGGAATATTCTGGGGATAACCTAGGTAGCTGAGGGCACATGCGTCCTTAGCTCAAGGCGCTGCGCGCTCAGGTACCTATAAATACCCCCGCACAGTGCCCGTGAGAGGCCAGATTAACAGAGCTTTTGCCATCTAGCGCGAGTGCCCTGTTGACGTCACTGTTCACCCTTGTTGGATTCCCTTGCAACTGAGAGCAAGTTCCGACATCGAGTTGCTAGATATAAGCCTGTTGTAGCAAAGAGAAGTAAAACAATATAAATCTATACTATTATATGGAGACACTGAACAATGTCGAGCTTTAAAAAACACAAAGGAAACAGTATTAATACTTTGCCATATTGTTTTTCCCCAATCTTGGGTTTGGATCAACAACGATTGGGGATTGGGTCAGCCAATAGCTATATATCAATTATCCGCTATACGGCCACTGCGTAGCCAAATTGCCTATGTTACTATGAGAAGTAAAACAATACTCCTTTTTCTTGTTTTCCACCGCTACTCTGCTAAATATGAGTTTCTTTGGCACTTAGTGTTACGCTATTTCTTTTCGATGTACCCAATTACCTAATATTTTATCCATCTGGCTGCAACTACCGTCTCTCGTTACCAAATTAACAAATACGATTAATATTGTAAGGTATTTATAATTATATATGCAGATTAATTAATATAATAATATAATACACAAAAATGTAAGTCACGGACCAACGAGTGAATCGACTTAGAGTATACCATTCTCAATAATTTATTTACCAACATTATATTCTCATGTATTATCGTTTTTTCATTAACGTTATCCCCAAAATTAATAAAGAAAAAGGAAGAAAATAAAGGACAAAAGGAACATACGACATACCTATCTCTTCGTCTTCTTTTCCTCGGGGCACAACGCTGCTCGGTCCGTTGGCGCCTTCCTACCCACCAGACCCTCTCCCTCCACGCCTCAGTTTCGAGCGCCACTCCTCCCTATCTCCTCTCCATCCAGATCAATCAACGACCTCGACTTCACTCATACATGGCCTCGACTCCACTCAACCATGCTGCTGCAATTCGGACAAGCAGCACCAGTGCCTCGATGTCCTTCACTCGTAAAGCTATGCCCGCTCACCTCCCCGTCGCCATCTCCTGCGCCACTGCCAGAAGACAGACTCACGCTCACTTGCCCGTGGGATCTGGGCTCGCTTGTCCAAGGAGCCTCTGCCGCGTCGCGTCTGCGAGATATGTCGTAGCGGAGGCAAGATTTGTCCAGCCACCTTCTTGTAACCTTTGTCACCAGTCTTCTGAAACAGCACCCACCGCGCTTCAAGCCTCTCCCTAACATTGCCTTCTTTCAGCAGCTTCTCCTCAGCCACCATTTTGATTGGCATTGTGTCTGGAGCCATAGTAACAACAACCCTGTCCTCAGATTTCTTGAATTGATCTGTGCTGCGACGTGAAGGAGGCAGATTTTTCTTAGCCACGATTGAAGGAGGGCTACCTTTTCTGTTGATGGCATTGTTCGATCCATCCGGTTGGGGCTGCCTGTTAGTCGGCCATGAGTTCCTCCTTGTAATTGAAGGGCTAGAGGTGGAGCCCGAGGAATCAGCCGGGTATCGGCCATCACTTGCAGTATTTATCCAATTATCCAATCAACCAATGTTAGAAAAGAATATCCGTAGTCTGAATAACTCTCATCAAGAAAACTAAATCCAGCCAATGTAATATCATGCATATTGCGGTTCGTACCTATAAAAAGCAAAAAGGCTATAAAATTGCAAAACGTTTTATTTTCAGAGAACTGTTATTATTCAGTGTGTTGTGTTTTACTACCCAAGTCGTGCAAAGTCGAAGCAACATTTCCTCTACATGTGTTTGCCTCTATCTATTCTATCCCTCAGACCACACCCATGTGGAGGAAAAAAAATCCCTGCAGCCCGGATGCAACCATGTAGAGCCCCTCTGTCACTGGGCTCTTTTTTCTTCTCCTTGTTTTACTACCAAGCAAAGACTATTTTTCTGTCTTTTACGGTTAAATAGCCCTTTTTAATTTGTGCTTATTACGATATGCAGTCCAAACCCGAACCAAGCACATACCTTCATGAATAGCCACATCACCTGTGAGAGAAGATCTAGACTGGGACGATGGTAAGGAGCAGACCTCCTCATCCAAATCTAGGATCTCCTTCCATGCTTATATCAACTGGTTCATGGACTCGCACACTATTTTCACCTGCATTGTGCCAAGAAGGTGCCAGAAATGTCAAGAAGCCACAGCAGATCTAACGAGGATGCCAAAGATCTCATGCGTCCGACCGATCTTATCAAATGTCTTGGCTTCGAAGACGGTAATGCAGGAATATTTGTGTGAGATGAGGTCGTCTCCATGCTCGAGGGCCAACAAAGCGAGCGACTCGGCGGCAGCCTTCCTGGCGGCCCAATCGTCGGCGCAGTGAGCGTGTCGCGGAGGAGAGGCAAGGCGGCGGGGGCGGCTCCACCACCGGAGGCTGCCGAGGCAGCGCCGATGAGGGAGATGAGCGCAGGCTTGGCCTTGAACGCCGTGCTGTGGAGGAGCTTGTAGAGGCACGGGAGGAGCCCCCGGAGGTACGCGGCGAGGTCGTCGGTGGGCTCCAAGGCCTCGACGGCGGCGGCGGCGGCGAGCGCGGCGGCCAGCTGTGCGCACTGGTCCGGCTCGTGGAGCACGGCGTCGGTGAGCGGGGTCAGCGCACGGAGGAGTCCGGGTCCCGGACACGGCACAGCACGGCGGCCAGGAGCCTGGATCCCTTAGTCATCGTGCTGGGGCGAAAGGCATGGATCCCAACCATCGAGCGAGGATGCAAATCTCTTTGAGCAATTTGGAGTAGATCTTCCACACGATCTCAGGCGAGAGGGGGGCTGCACGCGGCCATCTCGGGACAGGGCTCAGGCAGGCAAAATCGGCGGCATGCATGGTGCGAGCAGCACGATGCTGACGAGCGTGGGGGTAGGTGGGGCATTGCGCGGGCGGGGACAAACACAGGCGGGGGCGGGGACATAAGGTATGTGTGGACGCTGACCTTAGGGTCTTAATAGAGTAGTAAAGATAATACAATCGACATTTTTGTTTAGTGAGTTGCTAAATGGTTATCAAATGTAGAGAGAAAATGGGTTTAGATGAGAAGTTACTAAAGTTAGGAAGATAATTTAGAGAACTGTTGGAGATGAGTTTTTATGTTAACTATATAAATTATTGATTTAGAAAGTCTTTTAGATAACTATTAGAGTTGCTCTAAGGTTCTATTCGAATCCATCAATATGAGTACTAAAGTTACCTAGCTAAAACAACTATTCTTTGGCCCCCATTTGTTTATCCTCTAGATTATATAATCCAGCTTAAATAAGTTAAGAGATAAATAAACAACATAGATTATTAGGTGCTTATATAATCCATAAGTTAAATTATATAATCCTAGAAGGAAACAAAGAGGGTCTTCCATACTGGCAGAAAATACAAATTTTAATTTAAAAAGTCTCCCAACAATTTATTTCATAAATAAAGATAAAGAGGGGCGATGATACTCTAGCTCATAGATATAAAAAGTTGTTAGAAAGATATAAAGAACATTTTGAATGACTCTTCAAATAATGGTCTAGAAGGAGGTTGAGTTTAGAAAAGACTTGACATGCTCTAGGAAGCTAAGAGCGTCTTTAACACATTACTTATCATGTTGAGAGCACCTAGAGGTGGGTTACTAGGTGATCCTATAAAAATCAAACACTAATAGCCACAAAACTTAGTTATAAGTGTTAGTACGGCTAAGTAGCTTGAATCGAGTTCTTGTGAACACAACAATCACAGAGAAAGCAACACAAGACACACGATTTTTATCCCGTGGTTCGGCCAAGTAGCACTTGCCTACTTCCACGTTGTGGCGTCCCAATGAACGAGGGTTGCACTCAACCCCTTTCAAGTGATTCGATGATCAACTTGAATACCACTGTTTTTCCTTTAGAGTACTGTTCCCGTTTGCGAGGAATCTCTACAAATTGGAGTCTCTCGCCCTTATAATAGAGATCACAAAGAAAGCACGGAGTAAGGTTGGGAAGAGCAACACACACAAGACACAATTCCGCAACACACACACGCACACAAGCCAAGACTTGAGCTAGAAACGTAGCACAGTGAGTTCACGACTCAAACGGAGCTCAAATCACTAACACAGTCGATCAATTGCGCGGAGACGGAGTGCGTGAGTCTTAGAATACTTAGTGAATGCTTGGGTGTCTCCTCCAAGCGCCTAGGGGTCCCTTTTATAGCCCCAAGGCAGCTAGGAGCCGTTGGAGGCCAACTTGGAAGGCCAAACTTGCCTTCTGTCGGGTGGTGCACCGGACAGTCCGGTGCACCACCGGACAGTCACTGTAGCTGTCCGGTGCGCGATTGCCTTCCAAATCAGGCGCATCCGACCGTTGGTCCTCGGGGTCGATTGGCGCACCAGACAGTCCGGTGTGCCCAACCGACCGTTGCTACGGGCCATGCGTCGCCCGCGGATTGCGCGGCCGACCATTGCGCTGGCGACCGTTGGCTCACCGGATAGTCCGGTGCACCACTGGACAGTCCGGTGAATTATAGCCACGTCGCCCCTTTGCTTTTCTGGAGGACAACGAGTTCGCCGCGGATGACTCACCGGACAGTCCGGTGCACCACCGAACGGTCCGGTGATTTTAGCCATACGCCGTCGTCGAGTCCCGAGAGCGGCGAGTTCACGTGGACCAGCCTGGCGCACCGGACACAGTCCGGTGTGCCAAGCCGAGCTGAAGTTTGATGCACATAGCCAACTCTTTTTCCAATTCTTTTCTCACTGTTTCTAGCACTTAGACAAAACACATTAGTACTCAAAACAATGTACTAAGTCTAGAAACGTACCTTTTTCTTTGATTTGCATTTCTCACTTTACTTGGCACATAAGAACTTAATTAACCGTGTTGGGCACTTAATCACCAAAACATTATTGAAATTGCCCAATGGCACATTTCCCTTTCACATGTCTCTAATAAAAAGTTGTCATGAAAGGGATTACAGTTGCTCCAATAGCTTACTCATCCTATCGTTAAAAACTAATCCATCTCTTCCCCTCAAATGTAGGCACTTTAGAGGAGAAGGAAAAAACTATACTAGCGACAATAGATGACCACCTATATAGACTGTGGATGATAGGTAATCTACTAGAGATAATATAAGAGCATATTTGCATCATCTGAACCAACTATTTGTTTAACTAAAAATAAGTTATTAAAATTTAGGCAACTAAAATTTAATACTAAATTATTTAGATATAACGACTAGTTGTGGCGATCTAAAATTAGTTCATACGTTTAGGTGGCCTAAAAAAGTTATTATTAGTATGAGTTGTTTGGATCCACTGAAAGGATATTGTTTGATTTTGTAATTAAGTGATTTCATAGATGAACTAATATGTGTTTAATATGAGATACATATATATTAGTCTATAAGTACACTAGTTGAGCAATTTGAGCCATGGAGGTGAAGATGACTTAGGCATGTTGAAATTCTCAACTAAGTATCAATAAAGGACCTTATTGCATGGGACATGACATGATATTATATAGCTACAGGTACACTATACGACATTGCATTTGCTTGCTTTAATTGCAATTGTTTTAAATACCTACATGCTTGGGTGTAAGTGATTGCTAGAACTAAATCTTGGATGATGATTTATATAGTGGTATCCATAAGCATAGCCTTAGTATAGCAAGTGGTGACTAGAACCTTATATGTAATATTGATCTCATATGGTATCTAGTTTCACTTGTTTCTAGCAATGTTTGATGCTAACAATGATTTAAAATTGGTATACATGCAACAAAGGCACATTTCTACTTTGTATACCTTAGCATCACTTAGTAGTGATAATACTCCCACAAATTTCATGTTCATGCGTGTATGTGAGATTGAAACCAAACCATTTGAGCACACATGTGGGGAGTTATCACTATCAAGTTAGGTATTATTGTGCTTATCTAAATATTAGCAAGCGAGCTTAAAAGTTGGATAAGTGACATAAAATCTAAACGAAGATAGCAATTTACACTTGTGTATGTGCTATCTTGAAATAAGCCTAATTTACATATCTTTGTAGAGTTCTCATCAATTCACAAAAAGAGATGATGTAAATTATCTTGCTTAATTTTAGTAATTGAGTGACAACATAGGTGGACTAATATGTGTTAGATGTGAGATACATAAGGATTAGTCCACATGTACATTAGTGTGGGCAACATGAGCCATGGAGGTGGAAATGGCTTAGACTTATTGAAATGCTCATTAAGTGTCAATGAAGGAGCTAATTGCATATATGAGACATGGTATGGTGTCATGTGGCTAGGTGGATAAATCAAGAGCATGGCTTATCTATGATAGACCAATTGCAACGGTGAAGGACAAGTTGAAGGCTTTAGATAGATGAACCACATGTGGTGGAGAAGCTTGAGCAAGGACCTCATGCTAATGGACACATGCAATAGTTAAAATCAAGTAAACTTGCGGTCGATGAACCAATGGGGCCACATGGTGACATGAAGTGGAAATATCACTCAAGAAAGAACAAGCCAAGTGTTGATTGTGGTGTCGATCAAATGGCTTGATGAAAATAGAGGAACCTCATTCTATAGATAATGATCAAATGTAGCATGGTTGGATACACTTATGGATGATCATTGTTCATCAATTGGAGTAGATGGAGTTGGATGTTTGTGTAGCATCACCAACATGGAGATGAAATAGAATGCATAAAGCAAAGGTATGTCTTGTAGGGTATTTCATTTCACATACCAAAGGTTGTGTAGAGAAGTACATGTTCAGATTTAGGATAGATGGTCGTACTATTAAGAGGGGCAAACTTGTTTGGATATCAGCTATCTAGTGCCACTTCGTGAGATCTAACTTACGATGTACTTAGCTCGAGTGGAGTGGTGAGAAGGAAGTGAGATTCTTTTAGAAAGGTTTGTGAAAAGCTAACTCACATGGACAAGTTGTTGAAACACTTGGGGAGTTGGCACATTTGAAAAAGGACCAAGAAATATGAAGTGTGCTGACTATCACAACATCGGGGCATATCTAGTGTATCACTGAATGAAGTGGCTGTTTTGAAAGTCTCAACTAAGCACCAAGAAGTCTGGTGTGCACCAGATGTCCTTCACTAGACATATCTGATGTAGCACCGGATAAAGCACTAGACATAAGTTTTGAGAAAGTTAAAAATCATAGGAGAGTGCACTGGACACCATATCAAACATGACATCATCAAATCATGTTTTCTAGGCACTTTGGCACTAATATGAACTAGTCATGTCTAGTGGCATGTCTGATGGTTGCACTAAATATCTAATAGGCTAGTTTAGCCATTGGAGAGGTATCTATTACAAAGGCATCAAACATGTAATGTGTGGAAGCCCATGTATGATGCCCTTGTAGTTGATAGTTTTTGCCTAATGGCTTGTTGAGCACTTTCCACTATAAATGGAGGGGTGATCAATTGTTGGTAGATGGAGAGCAGCTTGGGGATGTGTTTCCTATGTATAGTGCTTATCTTTGGGATTCTATTCATATAGAATTGTTAGAGATTACATCTGATTGCATATGAGAGAGATTCCTAGTGTGTTACGTTGAGTGATTGCATAGAGTGACTCTAGGTGGTCGAGTTGCAAGCCAACGATACTTATTACTACTCTTGGAGGTTGCCACCTCCTAGACAACTTGGAGGTTGTGGCTTTATGGAAATACATGTGAAGTTGTATGTGGCTTCGAAGAAGGCATTATGATAAATATCATACTCACCGCATGGGAGACGCAAAGTTCAACATAGTAGAGCGAGGTGTGAACAACGCCAAGTGATCCATACAGTTCAAGTGTTAGATCTCAGTTGTGAGCACTCCATATGGGAGTGTGTGACTTGCAGGTTACCACTAACAAAGAGGATCCAAAACAACCTTAGCCTTGTCTCAATGCAGAGTAAGTGGCTGGTAAACTACCGAACCTCGGGAGAAAAATCATTATGTCAATATTTGTCTTCACATTGCTTTACTACCTCTAACACTAGCTTCTTATAACTTGTTCATACTTGTGATGGTCTTTACATGTTCTTGTAACTTACTACTTATTTAGTAAATTAGTTGTTCTTTTGTGCTAGTAAGCTTGTGTAGCTTAGTAGTTTTGCTTAGCATGTGTAGCTAAGGTGCTTAGCTCTCTAATTTAGATTGTGTAGCTTTACTAGTTGAGTACTCCCAGTGTGATTAGAGTTTATGCTCTCTGCTCAATGGTATGTGTAGGAGCTTCTAGATTGTTTGAGTATTTGTTGCATAAGTTTATGTGACCTTGCTAGCTAGAATTTTATAGCTGAGCTTTATCTAGCCTTACATCTTAGTTACTTAGGCCATGTTCCAAACCTCTAAAGCTAATTGTTAGCCAATTAATAAGTTATTAGCTAGATTAGGTGGCTAACTATTAGCTTGGAGTGTTATAAACCTATATCTAATATGTTGTTCTGATGAGCTAATTGTCCTTACTACCCCACCTCCCTTTTCTTTGCTTTAAGCCATATTTAGCAACATAACATGATTACTTGTAAGACTATTTTGGAAAATTAGAATGAATTCAAATTTCCAAATTACAAATTTGGCAAATATCATTCATATTGAAAAAATAGCGAACGGTGTGGGCTTACCTGCTTAGCGCCGACGACAGGAGTGAAAGTCGCCTAGAGGGGGGGGGGGTGAATAGGCAAAACCTGAAAATTAAAACTTTATCCCCCAACTAGATCCCTTGATTAGTGGTTAGAACAAGATATACAATTGTCGGAGTATAAAACTAAGTCCTTGCTTGTAAAGAGTATTGCTTTTAAATAATGCGGAATTGATAAATCAATACCACTAATAAGTCTATGAGAATAAAGCAAGAGGGCTTAGATAAGAAGAGTAATAGCACAAGTTCTTTCTTGCAAAGTGTTGCTTCACCAAATGAGAATTTAACTTAAAGCAACACCAAATAGTATTAGCAAAGAATAGTGCAAGAAGAAATTTAGAAAAGGAAAGAACAAACAAATCACAAGCAATAAGCACACGAGACACGGGTGATTTTTTTTACCGAGGTTCGGCCCTCGAAGGCCTAGTCCCCGTTGAGGAGTCCACTAAGGACGGGTCTCTTTCAACCCTTTCCCTCTCTCCACCGATCACCAAAGACCGACGAGCTCTTCTTCTTCTCAAGGATCACTTAAGACCCCACAAGGATCACCACACTCTTTGGTGTCTCTTGCTAGCTTTACAAGCCTCCAAAACTTTGGAGGAAGTTCAATGGGGGTCAAAACTCCACGCGCAAATGAACACAAAGATGTAGCACACACTATCTCTCAATAAATCTCACAAGGCACTAGAGCTAAACTCACACGAGAGGCTTTCTTTTGCTAGCTCTCTCTTTTGTGGCACTTGTGTGGATTGTAGTGGTCTAAATCTTGTGTATAGGATTGATCAATGAATATATGTGGTTGGGAGGGCTTTGATATGTCAACTATATGACTTGGAATGTTGCTTGGGCTCCCACACCTTGAAGTGGCCGGTTGGGGTGGTATTTATAGCCACCATCCAAAATGTAGCCGTTGGAGAAGTCTGCTGGCGATGGGCGCACCGGACAGTCCGGTGCACCACCGGACAGTGTCTGGTGTGCCACCGGACAGTGTCCGGTGTGCCGCCACGTCATCCTCCCATTAGGGCTTGGAGCTGGTCAACCGTTGGAGGCTTTGTCCTCATGCGGCACCGGACAGTCCGGTGCCACACCGGACAGTCTGGTGCCCCCTCTGATCTTCGGCTCTGACTTCTGCCGTGTGTACTGTTCTGCACTGTTCACTGTTAGAGTCGACCGTTGCGCACAGATAGCCGTTGCTCCGCTGGCGCACCGGACAGTCCGGTGGTGCACTGGACAGTCTGGTGAATTATAGCGGAGCTGCGCCTGAGAAACCTGAAGGTGGAGTTTGAAGTCGATTCTTGTCAGGGACCATAATTAGGGGTACCCTCAAGACCCCTAAATCTCAGCTGGTAACCCCCAATAGCACAAAGCTGCAAAGGCCTGATGGGTGCGATTAAGTCAAGGATCGGTCCATTCAAGGGACATGATCGTGCCTCGCCCAAGCCTAGCCTCGGGCAAGGGAAGCCGACCCCGGAGAACCTACGTCTCGCCCGAGGACCCCCCTCCAGCAACGGGCACGCTACCGGCTCACCCGAGGCCCAGTCTTCACCGAGAAGCAACCTTGGCCACATCGCCACGCCGACCGACCAAATCGCAGGGACATTTAATGCAAAGGTGGCCTGACACCTTTATCCTGACGCACGCCCACCAGTCGACAGAGCCGAAGTGACCGCAGTCACTTCGCCGCTCTACTGACCGGTCTGACAAGAGGACAGCGCCGCCTGCGCTGCTCCGACTGCTGAGCCACCCGACAGAGTGAGGCTGACAGCAGCCAAGGCCGGCCTCGGGCGTCATAGGAAACTCTGCCTCGCCCGACCCCAGGGCTCGGACTCGGGCTCAGCCCCGGAAGACGGCGAACTCCGCTCCGCCCGACCTAGGGCTCGGACTTGGGCTCAGCCCCGGAAGACGGCGAACTCCGCTCCGCCCGACCCAGGGCTCGGACTCGGGCTCAGCACCGGAAGACGGCGAACTCCGCTCCGCCCGACCCAGGGCTCGAACTCGGGCTCAGCCCCGGAAGACGGCGAACTCCGCTCCGCCTGACCTAGGGCTCGGACTCGGGCTCAGCCCCGGAAGACGGCGAAGTCCGCCTCGCCCGACCCCAGGGCTCGTGAAGCGTCCCCAATCCTCTGGGACTCAAATGTGATACAATTACTAGTCCCAGGAGGCTAGTAAACACATTTATACATCAGATGATACCAAATCTGCTTAAATGAGACAAACCTACAAAGGTGGCGAACAACTTTAAGAGTTGGTCCACAACTCGGGACATATCATCAGAGTGGGGCTGAAGCAGCTCGATATACGCAGCGAAGCAAATCAGCGGTCCAACAGCCACAGGCAAGGTTGGGAACAGTCGTAACTCTTACCCGATCTCCTTTTTCTGAAAAACAACAAATAAGCAAGGGTGAGTACAAACGTACTCAGCAGCCCACCTTCACCCGCGGAATGGGGAAATCAGATATAATGCATGGAATATATGGAGCTTAGAATACTTTGCAGAAATAGCAATATTTTATGCAGGGTTGTTTTGAAAAACATTTTGTATTTTCGCAAAGCGCATCCTCTCCCAAAGGAGCAGGAAGTTTTTCAATATAGAATAAAATCCCCTGGACTAAACCATCCAAGTATCTCAGCAGTTTCCCACTGGTTTTCATTTTCAAAAACAGCTACTGGACTTCCCGTCCACCATAGCTCACGGCTCAACCGCCGAACCTTTTAAAACCACTTTTCTCAAAAGCACCTCTTTTTTTTGAAAACAAAACACTAATTGCCATACCACACCAGACTCATCCATTCCTGTGGACACAGACTATTCGAATAGGTTTTCAAACTCTGCGCAGAGGTGTACACTTTACCCACTAGCCCGGCTCTGCGATCTCATGATCAATGAGATCTGAATCTGAATCTGTTTCTTTCCCCGCACGTCCTAACCTTAACGGTTATACCAGAAGGAGTCAGGCCATCGCCATGCCCAAACCGGACAAAACATTCCCCCTCCTTATCCTCCCGGTGCTCCCCAGCCTTCATAACCCTGGGGTTGGACCGTACGAGTTCAGATTGAGTGACTGCCCACACAGTCTCGAGTGGTTGTACTTATAATGAGTACAGGTAATGAAGGATGACAAACCGGTCCTTATATGAGGGGACAATCCTTCTGCTCATGCCTAAACCAGCTGAGCCATCACCTTAGGCCCTCCCCTAAACCAGGGAGTCCCTGATCATCCCTACTCAAAGGTGATAAGGGTGAAAACCCTTCATCATACACATTTTGGAAAGCATTTTCTTTTGAAAACTCACACCTTTCCTCAAATCATTTGTAACAAATATATCAGGGATTGATTGCGGCAAGCGGCTGGGTGGCCATAATAACTTGTCTTAAAATCATATCATGCATAAAATAACAGGCTGAGGGTTGTGGTTGTAAAACATAGGTAATTTATGCATCAAAGGGATCCAGTGAGCTTGCCGTGCTTATCCGACGAAGGGGGAAGGGGAGCTCGCGGAACTGGTTTCTAGCTCCACTGCCTGGCATAGACTTGCAGATCTAGCCTCCACGAGACGGCACGAACGCTCCGATAACTATGCAACATGAACAAGCAAACATACAAACCAGCAAGTATACCAACAAATATTTAGTATAGTGGTCAGAATAGCGATATATGGATGGGTAGAGTCTTGAGTAGAATCTGTGTCATGTGGTGTTGAGATACTACTAGTGGTGGAGCGGAGGTGCTTACCAGGAGGGTGGACTAGAGGCGAAGCGACACTATGCGTGTAGCCGGCAGAGCAGAGTAACTGAGTGGGTGGGGTGTTAGCCTTGGCTGAGGGTGTTGAGTGTGTGGAGTGGGAGAGGGTAGCTGGGGGTATTTATAGCTGGGTGTATGTGGTGTAGCACAGTGAAGTTCACTGTAGGTGAGAATAGTGACGAATGAATCGTCTGACTTAGTATGAACAGGAGAGTTATAGGCAGAATATGGGACGAGAGTATTTTGGGAGTCTTCTGGACCATGGACCATGCTTAAGGGATGACATGGTTGGGTAGGGAATAGTTTGATAAGAATTTGGAAACAAGAATTATTGGAATCTGAGTTTGGGAGCCTGGTTCGAAGGAATCTCAAAGTTAAGCGTGCTCAACTTGGAGAAACCTAGGATGGGTGACCAGATGGGAAGTTCCCTACTGGAAGGAAAATCACAGTCACCGGAGTTCGTATGACTGGAACATGGGTCTGGCTGGTCTTAGGTGGACTGGACATCATGATGTATGAGTAGTTGAAATTTGGGGTGATCGGCTAATCGATGAATAGTAACGATGAATAGTAACGATGAATAGTGACGACGAAAAAGTTACTAGATATCATAGATGAGTAGTAACGATGATGAATAGTAACACTGAATAGTAACGATGGTGAATAGTGTCAGTGAATAGTAATGATGAATAGTAACGGTGAATAGTGATGATGAATAGTCGTATGAACGAACGATGAACGATGAATAGGAACTATGAACGAACGATGAACGATGAATAGGAACTATGAACGAACGGACGAATGATCGAATGATCGGAAGAACGAACGATCGGAATTTCGGCAGCATAACGGCAGGACAAAGATTATCTGGAAGAACGATGAATAGGGACCATGAACGAACGATGAACGATGAACGATGAATAGGAACTATGAACGAACGATGAACGATCGAATGATCGAACGAACGAACGATCGGAATTTCGGCAACATAACGGTAGGAAAAAGATTATTTGGACGAACGAACGGACGAACGATCGAACGATCGGACGAACGAACCATGAACGATCGGACGAACGAACGAACAAACTAAGAACAGGGGACGAACGATCGAAGAACGATCGAACGATCCTTGTGCTAGTGTGTGCTTGTGTGGAACATGGAGTGGGTGTGTGTGTGGGGGGGGGGGGGGAAGAGAGTTGCCATGAAATGGCTTGGGGTGGGATGAGAGGAGGCCCTTGCCCCTCTATTTATAGCCATGGTGGGGGGATTAGGGGGAGGGATGAGAGGATTAGTGGGAGGATGAGAGGATTAGTGGGAGATTAGCATGTATTTGTCTTGTATAAGTGAGATTAGCTTGTAGAGCTCACCGTATGACACTGGAGGCATACGTATACGTATGGGCATGAGGAAAGTTATGAAGAAAATATTTGTAGGGTCTTGAAAAATGATTCTGAAGGTATTTCTCAAGAGGAAAATATCCGAAGATATATCGGTGGAATAGTTGAGCAGTATTTCTGGAAAGAACTTGAAGGGGATCACTAGGAAATATCTGGGCAGTATTTCTGGAAAGAATTTGAGGGGGATCACTTGGGAAATATTTGTAGGTATTTTGAGGAGGATTTTGGAGATAATATAGACCACTATATTTTATTTGTTGATATCAACTCGCAAATAAACATTTTGAAATGAAACTTGAAATTCATTTTGAATTTAGGGCGAGTTTGAGAAAATTTCAGGATTTGAATTTTTGGGATGCTACAAATCTACCCCACTTAAAAGGAATCTCGTCCTCGAGATTTGGCTTAGAAGGGTTATGGGTATAGCTTTACTTCAGCTACATATCTTCACTTTGCAACTCTTCGAGGAGATGGAACTTCAACAAAATCTGGTCTTTGAGGAGCATCCGGTTGCAAACGCTGATTCTGGCTACTCAAAGATCATCTTCAGCTTTCTAGGTTTCGCTTGGCAGCTAGCTTATTGAAGAAGCATCGATGCCAACATGCAAACCTTCCTCTTGCGAACTTCCACATGGATTCCTTCCTTGATTGGTCTTCTGGTGCTTCATCAACGGAACTTGGATGACCACTTCTCATCCAGAAACTTATATGCTTGGATGATCTGGTACTCCACAAGCTTGCTACAGGCCTTCTTCTTTTTCTCCATAGCAGGAACTTGGCTGGAACACTACCCCACTTAAAAAGAATGAGGGTAGAACTCTTGAATCTTGGGGATTTGAACTCCTTGAAGTACCTCATAACAAGGGTGTTACGGGACCTTCTTCTGCTGTTGCTGCTTGAGCAGGCTGCGGAGAAATGACTGACACATGGTTGATTTTGGGAGAACCTTCTTCTCATCTTCTCTTCACTATCTTCTTTTCTCTTCTCACTTTTCACTGCCTCTTTCTTTCTCTTTGCTCTTCCCACTCGAGGATTCTATCAAAGAGTATTACTATCATACACTGGAGGAAACCAAAGACTATGAACCATGTGCAACAGTCTTCAACCCAAGAATCACCGAGCATTGTGATCTTAGGGGTGAGGGAGTGGAAAATGGAGTTGCTTGCTATTTGACAGGGGGGTTTATCTGGAGTGTGCTTTGCTTTGAGCGAGATGGGAGTTGAGAGAGCTGGTGGGGGGGGGGGGGGTTATAGGCAAGCGGGGGTGCTCGGGGGGGGGGGTGTGGAGTGGTAGTGATGGAACAGGTGACACGAGGCAGCAGGCGCGACATGGGGAGGGGGGCCTATTACCAGCGACGATGGCGGTGGGTGCGCTGCAAAAGGGGGCGTGGGTGGCGGTGGGGGTGCGCATGGAGGTGGGCACGCGTGCGGGGGGCACGAGTGAGTGGTGGGGTCAATGACCCTGATGTTTGTGGTCTCTGGTTCCAAGAATCTTTGCCTCTCTGTATGGTAATAACTCTTTTTGTCCTCTTTTTCTGTTTACTTTGACTCAGGGGCAGTGCTTTGATTCTCACGGTTTGCCTTTTGACTGAGCAGCTGGACTGGTTCCTTCTGTAACTTATTCCAGGCTTCAAGGGTAAGCTTCTCGGTATCTTCTTGGGTAAAGCACTTTTCTCTTGAGATGGGTTAAGATGAGAATGGAAGCATAAGGTGAGGATTAGATCTAATTTGTGATCTATGTTTTTAGAGAAAACCTTTCTTAAAAAGAAAGAAAACACATAAGTTCAGCAATGATAAGCACAAACAAATCAAATATTTTGAATAGGGGAAGAATAGAGTTTTTCCAAAGCACGAACTACTCAGATTCGAGGGCTAAGCATAACTACTACTGCTCAGCTCCTGAATTGAGGACTATGCTAACCAGGACTTATGAGCACTAACGTTAAAGCATCACATATGCACTCCAAAGGGAAGAAAACATCAAGCGAAATTCATTTTGAAATGCCCTAGGGGGCCACACAATTAGAGTTTTTCAAAACACGGTCTACACGATTACCTCTCATACATGCAGGGTTCTAGCCAAAGTGAAGAAAACTTCACTACCTGATGCATGCAGAGGACTGGGCATACTAACTTCAAACCAGGCAGCTTCTCTTCTGGCAAGGCTGGCGCACAACTTCAATCTGAGACATCTCCTGGATGGGTTAAGAGGGAGCTGATGTTGATGACTTCTTCTGGCGGCAACTGAGATGGCAACACGGGGTTGAACTCTTCTTCAAGCTGGACTGGCTCTTGTAGCTCCTCAGAGGGCGGCGGTGCTGGCGGGGTGCTTGCAGCTTCTTCCTTGACTTCAAGGGATGGTGCTGGAATCTTCTTCATGGTGAGGGGCTCACACAACTCCGGCAGGGGATCTTGGGAGGACTCAGGGTGCTCTTACTTATCCATAGCCTTAGGGGAGACTGGAATTCCTTCCAAGACTATGGCTCCTTCCGGTAGTTCCCAAGCCTTCTTCTCTCCTCTGATAGAGACCGGGTGACCTTCAAGAATCTGAGGGTCTTCAGCTCTCCTGGGTTGAACTGGGTTGGATGGAGCGGGCTCTTGGATCCGCAGGGCTCTACGTTGGTTATGGGTTACCAAGTAGGCCTCCATCAACTTCTGGACATGCTCATCCTTGGCTTGCTTTAGGGCTTCAACAGCAATGACTTCACGACTTTCCAAGGCAGCTACACGGGCTTGAGCTGTGGTGAGATCCACATGGAGCTTACGGTTGAGCTTCTCTTCATCTTCTGCTCAAGCAATCATCTGACGGTGGTGCCAAGCCAAAAAATCATACTGCGCATCCAGGGTGAGCAGGTATGCAGTGAGGTACACGACTGTGGGGTCATCCTCAAGCAGCAGCTGCTCTTCTAATGCACACATCCTGGCCATCCAAACGGGACGGTCTCTCTGAAAGGGCGGAAAGAATCTGAGCGGTGTGTTGGCCACTTCTTCTTCATAAATTTGACACAGGGCCCTCAATGCCTTGCGAGCGACACTTGGCAGGTGTCTCTGAATCTGTGCCCAGCAGCAGTGACACTCCATTCCACATGGTGTGGACTGGATCCAAAGTATACAGTCACGACACACTTCTCTGTGCCATGCTCGACGAACTCACGACCATCATACTCTGGCTGACTCCTGATTCCGCGGTGAACTGTGCATGCTCTCAGCAACTTGGGAAATCCATCTTTATTCTGGCAAAAGCTGGTTTGGCAACGAACCTCCATCTGACTTCTGAGAGAAGGAAAGGAGGAAAGCATTTATGAAATGAAGGGATGAGAGCAAGAAATTTTTTTTAAGAAAATAGTTTTGCCTCAAAAACTTTTGGATCAAGGCTAAGGGTTACGTCCTGCGGCCAACCTAACAGCTCTGATACCACCTGAAGCGTCCCCAATCCTCTGGGACTCAAATGTGATACAATTACTAGTCCCAGGAGGCTAGTAAACACATTTATACATCAGATGATACCAAATTTGCTTAAACGAGACAAACCTACAAAGGTGGCGAACAACTTTAAGAGTTGGTCCACAACTCGGGACATATCATCAGAGTGGGGCTGAAGCAGCCCGATATACGCAGCGAAGCAAATCAGCGGTCCAACAGCCATAGGCAAGGTTGGGAACAGTCGTAACTCTTACCCGATCTCCTTTTTCTGAAAAACAACAAATAAGCAAGGGTGAGTACAAACGTACTCAGCAGCCCACCTTCACCCGCGGAATGGGGAAACCAGATATAATGCATGGAATATATGGAGCTTAGAATACTTTGCAGAAACAGCAATATTTTATGCAGGGTTGTTTTGAAAAACATTTTGTATTTTCGCAAAGCGCATCCTCTCCCAAAGGAGCAGGAAGTTTTTCAATATAGAATAAAATCCCCTGGACTAAACCGTCCAGGTATCTCAGCAGTTTCCCACTGGTTTTCATTTTCAAAAACAGCTACTGGACTTCCCGTCCACCATAGCTCACGGCTCAACCGCCGAACCTTTTAAAACCACTTTTCTCAAAAGCACCTCTTTTTTTTGAAAACAAAACACTAATTGCCATACCACACCAGACTCGTCCATTCCTGTGGACACAGACTATTCGAATAGGTTTTCAAACTCTGCGCAGAGGTGTACACTTTACCCACTAGCCCGGCTCTGCGATCTCATGATCAATGAGATCCGAATCCGAATCTCTTTCTTTCCCCGCACGTCCTAACCTTAACGGTTATACCGGAAGGAGTCAGGCCACCGCCATGCCCAAACCGGACAAAACATTCCCCCTCCTTATCCTCCCGGTGCTCCCCAGCCTTCATAACCCTGGGGTTGGACCGTACGAGTTCAGATTGAGTGACTGCCCACACAGTCTCGAGTGGTTGTACTTATCATGAGTACAGGTAATGAAGGATGACAAACCGGTCCTTATATGAGGGGACAATCCTTCTGCTCACGCCTAAACCAGCTGAGCCATCACCTTAGGCCCTCCCCTAAACCAGGGAGTCCCTGATCATCCCTACTCAAAGGTGATAAGGGTGAAAACCCTTCATCATACACATTTTGGAAAGCATTTTCTTTTGAAAACTCACACCTTTCCTCAAATCATTTGTAACAAATATATCAGGGATTGATTGCGGCAAGCGGCTGGGTGGCCATAATAACTTGTCTTAAAATCATATCATGCATAAAATAACAGGCTGAGGGTTGTGGTTGTAAAACATAGGTAATTTATGCATCAAAGGGATCCAGTGAGCTTGCTGTGCTTATCCGACGAAGGGGGAAGGGGAGCTCGCAGAACTGGCTTCTAGCTCCACTGCCTGGCATAGACTTGCAGATCTAGCCTCCACGAGACGGCACGAACGCTCCGATAACTATGCAACATGAACAAGCAAACATACAAACCAGCAAGTATACCAACAAATATTTAGTATAGTGGTCAGAATAGCGATATATGGATGGGTAGAGTCTTGAGTAGAATCTGTGTCATGTGGTGTTGAGATACTACTAGTGGTGGAGCGGAGGTGCTTACCAGGAGGGTGGACTGGAGGCGAAGCGACACTATGCGTGTAGTCGGTAGAGCAGAGTAACTGAGTGGGTGGGGTGTTAGCCTTGGCTGAGGGTGTTGAGTGTGTGGAGTGGGAGAGGGTAGCTGGGGGTATTTATAGCTGGGTGTATGTGGTGTAGCACAGTGAAGTTCACTGTAGGTGAGAATAGTGACGAATGAATCGTCTGACTTAGTATGAACAGGAGAGTTATAGGCAGAATATGGGACGAGCGTATTTTGGGAGTCTTCTGGACCGTGGACCATGCTTAAGGGATGACATGGTTGGGTAGGGAATAGTTTGATAAGAATTTGGAAACAAGAATTATTGGAATCTGAGTTTGGGAGCCTGGTTCGAAGGAATCTCAAAGTTAAGCGTGCTCAACTTGGAGAAACCTAGGATGGGTGACCAGATGGGAAGTTCCCTACTAGAAGGAAAATCACAGTCACCGGAGTTCGTATGACTGGAACATGGGTCTGGCTGGTCTTAGGTGGACTGGACAGCATGATGTATGAGTAGTTGAAATTTGGGGTGATCGGCTAATCGATGAATAGTAACGATGAATAGTAACGATGAATAGTGGCGACGAAAAAGTTACTAGATATCATAGATGAGTAGTAACGATAATGAATAGTAACGATGATGAATAGTAACACTGAATAGTAACGATGGTGAATAGTGTCAGTGAATAGTAATGATGAATAGTAACGGTGAATAGTGATGATGAATAGTCGTATGAACGAACGATGAACGATGAATAGGAACTATGAACGAACGATGAACGATGAATAGGAACTATGAACGAACGGACGAACGATCGAATGATCGGACGAACGAACGATCGGAATTTCGGCAGCATAACGGCAGGACAAAGATTATCTGGAAGAACGATGAACAGGGACCATGAACGAACGATGAACGATGAATAGGAACTATGAACGAACGATGAACGATCGAATGATCGAACGAACGAACAATCGGAATTTCGACAACATAACGGTAGGAAAAAGATTATTTGGACGAACAAACGGACGAACGATCGAACGATCGGACGAACGGACGAACGAACCATGAACGATCGGACGAACGAACGAACAAACTAAGAACAGGGGACGAACGATCGAAGAACGATCGAACGATCCTTGTGCTAGTGTGCGCTTGTGTGGAACATGGAGTGGGTGTGTGTGGGGGGGGGGGGGAAGAGAGTTGCCATGAAATGGCTTGGGGTGGGATGAGAGGAGGCCCTTGCCCCTCTATTTATAGCCATGGTGGGGGGATTAGGGGGAGGGATGAGAGGATTAGTGGGAGGATGAAAGGATTAGTGGGAGATTAGCATGTATTTGTCTTGTATAAGTGAGATTAGCTTGTAGAGCTCACCGTATGACACTAGAGGCATACGTATACGTATGGGCATGAGGAAAGTTATGAAGAAAATATTTGTAGGGTCTTGAAAAATGATTCTGAAGGTATTTCTCAAGAGGAAAATATCCGAAGATATATCGGTGGAATAGTTGAGCAGTATTTCTGGAAAGAACTTGAAGGGGATCACTAGGAAATATCTGGGCAGTATTTCTGGAAAGAATTTGAGGGGGATCACTCGGGAAATATTTGTAGGTATTTTGAGGAGGATTTTGGAGATAATATAGACCACTATATTTTATTTGTTGGTATCAACTCGCAAATAAACATTTTGAAATGAAACTTGAAATTCATTTTGAATTTAGGGCGAGTTTGAGAAAATTTCAGGATTTGAATTTTTGGGATGCTACAGCTCGGACATGGGCTCAACCCCGGAAGACGACGAACTCCACCTCGCCCGATCCCAGGGCTCGGACATGGGCTCAACCCCAGAAGACGACGAACTCCACTTCGCCCGACCCCAGGGCTCGGACTCAGCCCTGGCCTCAGCCGACGGTCTCCGCCTCGCCCGACCCAGGGGCTCGGACTCGACCACGGCCACGGAAGACAGACTCGACCTCGACCTCGGAGGAGCCTCCACATCGCCCAACCTAGGGCGCGGACCGACCACGTCGACAGGAGGCGCCATCATTACCCTACCCCGAGCTGACTCAGGCTACGGGGAACAAGACCGGCGTCCCATCTGGCTCGCTCCGCCAGATAGGCAATGATGGCGTCCCGCACGTTCTGCGACGACGGCGGCTCTCGGCCCCCTTACGGAAGCAAGAGGACGTCAGTAAGGACTCGACAGCCCCGACAGCTGTCCTTCCGCCAGGCTCCAGCGCTCCTCCGATGGCCACGACACCACACGAACCGGGTGCCAAAACCTCTCCGGCTGCCACGACGGCATGTACTTAGGGCGCTAGCTCTCCTCCGCTAGACACGTAGTACTCTGCTACACCCCCCATTGTACACCTGGATCCTCTCCTTACGCCTATAAAAGGGAGGACCAGGGCCCTCTTACAGAGGGTGGGCCCACGCGGAGAAGGACGGGACGACGCTCGTGCAAGGCCGCTCGCTCCCACTCCCGCGTGGACGCTTGTATCCCCCTACTGCAAGCGCACCCGACCCAGGCGCGGGGCTAACACGAAGGCCGCGGGATCCGCTCTCTCACGCTTGCCTCCCTCCGGCTGCCTCCTTTTCCCCCCTTCGCGTTCCGCCTCGCGTCGACCCATCTGGGCTGGGGCACGCGGCGACGATTCACTCGTCGGTCCAGGGACCCCCCGGGTTTCGAAACACCGACAGTTGGCGCGCCAGGTAGGGGCCTGCTGCGTGTTGATGAACAGCTTCCCGTCAAGCTCCAGATGGGCAGTCTCCAGCAACCTTTCCAGCCCGGGACGGTGCTCCGTTTCGGGAATCTTGAGTTCATGTCCCTCGACGGCAGTTACGACATGATACTCCTTCCCCCGCCGCGCGACGGCGACAATGGCGATCGACAACCCGCTCGCCGGCGGGGAAATCGACGACGCCTTCCCCACGTGGTGGAAGGACAACATTCGAGCTTGTCCCGTCCCCTCCCCCGCCGACGGAGGAGGAGGCGGGGCAACCAAGGCCAAGAGGGAAGCGGCGCCTCGTTGGCTGTCGAGCGAGTCGATGGCGCCGGCGCCCCAACGGAGGGCGCGTCGGGCATCGATCTCGCGTCTGAGACGAAGACAAGCGCCGCCTCCCCGCAACACGCCAATCTCAAGCAAACGCACGACGCTAGCACGCTCGTGAAGGACTTGCTAGGCGTCACCCTCGTACCTGAGACAACGGTGCAGTCAGTCCCGGTCGCGACCTCGTCACCGACCGTCGACCGAAAGGTACCGACCGATTCCCATCTCGTGTCTTTTGGATTCAGCCTCGACCCACCAAGCGACTCCGCTTCGGTGAGCACTCTCATAGAGGCGAGTCCAAACCCTCTGGGGTATCGTGTGCGGTCACCCTGGGACCGACTGACGACCGACTCGACCTACGGGCCCTCGGGGTCCGAGGAAGATGGCGAGCCCGACCTCTGTTGGGATTTCTCCGGACTTGGTAACCCCAGTGCCGTGCGGGACTTCATGACCGCATGTGACTACTGCCTTTCCGACTGTTCCGACGGCAGCCGCGGCCTCGACAACGAGGACCACGGCCCAAGTCGTGAATGTTTCCACGTCGATCTAGGGGGTCCTGGCGAAGGCAACCATATTGGTATGCCGGAAAACGGCGATCCCCCTAGGCCCGTGCCTCGCGTTGACATCCTTCGGGAGCTAGCTGTGGTCCCCGTCCCGGCGGGGGGTCCTGACCCACAGCTCGAGCAAATCCGCGAGAGGCAGGCCAGGCTCGATGAGGGAGCAGGAAAGCTTGTGCCGATCCGCCGGGACATCGGGCAGTAATGGGCGATCCAACCCCCAGCCGGAGAAGCGCGTCATCTCCCCCAGGACATCCAGCACCGCATCGCCAACGACGTCAGAGTGAGGCCGCCGCCGGATTCCAGCGGAGTCGGCCAGAACCTGGCTGCAGCGGCTTTACTCCTTCGCGCGATGCCGGAGCCATCAACCACCGAGGGGCGGCGTATTCAGGGAGAGCTCAAGAATCTCCTGGAGGACGCCGCGGTCCGACGGGCCGAAAGCTGTGCCTCCTGAAGGCAGGGGTTCCCCTCAGAACATCGCGCCGCGACTCCCCGATTCATGCGGGAAGCCTCGGTCCACTCCGGGCGCACGCGCAACACAGCGCCTGCGGCCCCGGGTCGCCTCGGCAACGAGCGCCATCATCACGGCTGTCGGGCCCACCTCGACGACAAGGCGCGCCGAGGCTACCACCCCAGGCGTGGGGGACGCTACGACAGCGGGGAGGATCGGAGTCCTTCGCCCGAACTACCCGGTCCGCCGGCTTTCAGCCGCGCCATACGACGGGCACCGTTCCCGACCCGGTTCCGAACCCCGACTACTATCACAAAGTACTCGGGGGAGACGAGACCGGAACTGTGGCTCGCGGACTATCGGTTGGCTTGCCAACTGGGTGGAACGGACGATGACAACCTCATCATCCGCAACCTCCCCCTGTTCCTCTCCGACACCGCTCGAGCCTGGCTGGAGCACCTGCCCCCGGGGCAGATCTCCATCTGGGACGACCTGGTCCAAGCCTTCGCCGGCAATTTCCAGGGCACATACGTGCGCCCTGGGAACTCCTGGGATCTCCGAAGCTGCCGCCAGCAGCCGGGAGAGTCTCTCCGGGACTACATTCGGCGATTCTCGAAGCAGCACACAGAGCTGCCCAACGTCACTGATTCAGATGTCATCGGCGCGTTCCTCGCCGGCACCACCTGCCGCGACCTGGTGAGCAAGATGGGTCGCAAGACCCCCACCAGGGCGAGCGAGCTGATGGACATCGCCACCAAGTTCGCCTCTGGCCAGGAGGCGGTTGAGGCCATTTTTCGGAAGGACAAGCAGCCCCAGGGCCGCCCACCGGAAGATGCTCCCGAGGCATCAACTCAGCACGGCGCCAAGAAGAAGGGCAAGAAGAAGTCGCAAGCGAAACGCGACGCCGCCGACGTGGACCTTGTCGCCGCCGCCGAGTATAAGAACCCTCGGAAGCCTCCCGGAGGTGCCTACCTCTTCGATAAGATGCTCAAGGAGCCGTGCCCCTATCATCAGGGGCCCGTCAAGCACACCCTCGAGGAGTGTGCCATGCTTCGACGACACTTCCACAAAGCCGAGCCACCCGCGGAGGGTGGCAAGGCCCTCGACGACGCAAAGGAGGAAGATCACAAGGCAGGAGGTTTCCCAGAGGTCCGCGACTGCTTCATGATCTACGACGGGCAAGTGGTGAACGCCTCGGCTTGGCACCGCAAGCAAGAGCGTCGAGAGGTCTGCTCGGTAAAGGTGGCGGCGCCAGTCTACCTAGACTGGTCCGACAGGCCCATCACCTTCGACCAGGCCGACCATCCAGACTACTTGCCGAGCCCGGGGAGATACCCACTCGTTGTCGACCCCATCATCGGCAACATCAGGCTCACCAAGGTCCTCATGGACGGAGGCAGCAGCCTCAACATCATCTACGCCGAGACCCTCGGGCTCCTGCGGATCGATCTGTCCTCGGTCCGGACTGGCGCTGCGCCTTTCCACGGGATCGTCCCCGGGAAGCGCGTTCAACCCCTCGGACAACTCGATCTACCCGTCTGCTTCGGGACGCCCTCCAACTTTCGAAAGGAGACCCTCATGTTCGAAGTGGTCGGGTTTCGAGGAACCTACCACGCAGTGCTGGGGAGGCCATGCTACGCCAAATTCATGGTCGTCCCCAACTACACCTACCTCAAGCTCAAGATGCCGGGCCCCAACGGGGTCATCACTGTCGGGCCCACGTACCGACACGCATACGAATGCGATGTGGAGTGCGTAGAGTACGCCGAGGCCCTCGCCGAATCCGAGGCCCTCATCGCTGACCTGGAGAGCCTCTCTAGGGAGGCGCCCGACGTGAAGCGCCATGCCGGCAACTTCGAACCAGCGGAGACGGTCAAGTCCGTCCCCCTCGACCCCTGCAACGACGCCTCCAAGCAGATCCGGATCGGTTCCGAGCTCGACCCCAAATAGGAAGCAGTGCTCGTCGACTTTCTCCGCGCAAACGCCAACGTTTTCGTGTGGAGTCCCTCGGACATGCCCGGCATACCAAGGGAAGTCGCCGAGCACTCTCTGGATATTCGAGCTGGGGCCTGACCCGTGAAGCAACCTCTGCGCCGATTCGACGAAGAAAAGCGCAGAGCCATAGGTGAGGAGATCCACAAGCTACTGGCGGCAGGGTTCATCAAAGAGGTATTCCATCCCGAATGGCTTGCCAACCCTGTGCTTGTGAGAAAGAAAGGGGGGAAATGGCGGATGTGTGTAGACTACACTGGTCTAAACAAAGCATGTCCGAAGGTTCCCTACCCTCTGCCTCGCATTGATCAGATCGTGGATTCCACTGCTGGGTGCGAAACCCTGTCTTTCCTCGATGCCTACTCAGGGTATCACCAGATCAGGATGAAAGAGTCCGACCAGCTCGCGACTTCATTCATCACACCCTTCAGCATGTACTGCTATGTTACAATGCCGTTTGGTTTGAGGAATGCGGGGGCAACGTACCAACGATGCATGAACCATGTGTTTGGCGAACACATCGGCCGAATGGTCGAGGCCTACGTCAATGACATCGTAGTCAAGACGAGGAAGGCCTCTGACCTCCTTTCCGACCTTGAAGCGACATTCCGATGTCTCAAGGCGAAAGGCGTGAAGCTTAATCCCGAAAAGTGTGTCTTCGGGGTCCCCCGAGGAATGCTCTTGGGGTTCATCGTCTCCGAGCGGGGCATCGAAGCCAACCTGGAGAAGATTGCAGCCATCACCAGCATGGGGCCAATCAAGGACCTGAAAGGCGTACAGAGGGTCATGGGATGTCTCGCGGCTCTGAGCCGCTTCATCTCCCGCCTCGGCGAAAGAGGTCTGCCTCTGTACCGCCTCTTAAGGAAAGCTGAGTGCTTCGCTTGGACTCCCGAGGCCGAGGAAGCCCTCGGGAACCTGAAGGCGCTCCTCATGAACGTGCCCATCTTGGTGCCCCCCGCTGCCGGAGAAGCCCTCTTGATCTACGTCGCCGCAACCACCCAGGTGGTTAGCACCGTGATCGTGGTTGAGAGACGAGAAGAAGGGCATGCGTTGCCCATCTAGAGGCCAGTCTACTTCATCAGTGAGGTACTGTCCGAGACCAAGATCCGCTACCCACAAATCCAGAAGCTGCTGTACGCGGTGATCCTGATACGGCGGAAGTTGCGACACTACTTCGAGTCTCATCCGGTGACTATGGTGTCATCCTTCCCCCTGGGAGAGATCATCCAGTCCCGAGAGGCCTTGGGTAGAATTGCGAAGTGGGCGGTGGAGATCATGGGTGAGACGATCTCGTTCGCCCCTCGGAAGGCCATCAAGTCCCAGGTCTTGGTGGACTTCGTGGCTGAATGGGCCGACACCCAGCTCCCGACGGCTCCGATCCAACCGGAGCTCTGGACCATGTTTTTCGACGGGTCGCTGATGAAGACAGGGGCCGGCGCAGGCCTCCTCTTTGTCTCGCCCCTCGGAAAGCACCTACGCTACATGCTACGCCTCCACTTCTCGGCGTCCAACAATGTGGCAGAGTACGAGGCTCTGGTAAACGGGTTGCGAATCGCCATCGAGCTAGGGGTCCGACGCCTTGACGCTCGCGGTGACTCGCAGCTCGTCATCGACCAAGTCATGAAGAACTCCCACTGCCGCGACCCGAAGATGGAAGCCTACTGCGATGAGGTTCGGCGCCTGGAAGACAAGTTCTACGGGCTCGAGCTCAACCACATCGCCCGACGCTACAACGAGACTGCGGACGAGCTGGCTAAAATAGCCTCGGGACGAACAACAGTTCCCCCGGACGTATTCTCCCGAGACCTGCATCAACCCTCCGTCAAGACCGAGGACACACCTGAGCCCGAGGCACCTTCGGCTCCGCCCGAGGCACCCTCGGCTCAGTCCGAGGTACCCTCGACCCAGTCCGAGGTACCCTCGGCCCCTGAGGGTGAGGCACTGTGCGTCGAGGGGGAACCGAGCGAGGTCACGCCTAATCAAAGCTGGCAGACCCCGTACCTGCAATATCTCCACCGAGGGGAGCTGCCCCTCGACCAAGCCAAAGCTCCGCGGTTGGCGCGGCGCGCCAAGTCTTTCGTCCTGCTAGGAGATGGGAAGGAGCTCTATCACCGCAGCCCCTCAGGCATCCTCCAGCGATGCATTTCCATCGCCGAAGGCCAGGAGCTCTTGCAAGAGATACACTCGGGGGCTTGCGGCCATCACGCAACACCTCAAACCCTCGTTGGAAACGCCTTCTGACAAGGATTCTACTGGCCGACGGCGGTGGCCGATGCTACTAGAATTGTCCGCACCTGCGAAGGGTGTCAGTTCTACGCGAGGCAGACCCACCTGCCCGCTCAGGCTCTGCAAACCATACCCACCACCTGGCCGTTTGCTATGTGGGGTCTGGACCTCGTGGGCCCCTTGCAGAAGGCACCCGGGGGCTACACGCACCTGTTGGTCGCCATCGACAAATTCTCCAAGTGGATCGAGGTCCGACCCCTAAACAGCATCAGGTCCGAACAGGCGGTGGCGTTCTTCACCAACATCATCCATCGCTTTGGGGTCCCGAACTCCATCATCACCGACAACGGCACCCAGTTCACCAGCAGAAAGTTTCTGGACTTCTGCAAGGATCACCACATCCGGGTGGACTGGGCTGCCGTGGCTCACCCCATGACGAATGGGCAAGTGGAGCGGGCTAACGGTATGATCCTGCAAGGACTCAAGCCTCGGATCTACAACGACCTCAAAAAGTTCGGCAAGCGGTGGATGAAGGAACTCCCCTCGGTGGTCTGGAGTCTGAGAACAACGCCGAGCTGAGCCACGGGCTTCACACCGTTCTTTCTAGTCTATGGGGCCGAGGCCATCTTGCCCACAGACTTGGAATACGGTTCCCCGAGGGCGAAGGCCTACACCGACCAAAGCAACCGAGCCAACCGAGAAGACTCACTGGACCAGCTGGAGGAGGCTCGGGACATGGCCTTACTACACTCGGCGCGGTACCAGCAGTCCCTGCGACGCTACCACGCCCGAGGGGTTAGGTCCCGAGACCTCCAGGTGGGCGACCTGGTGCTTCAGCTACGACAAGACGCCCGAGGGCGGCACAAACTCACGCCTCCCTGGGAAGGGCCGTTCGTCATCGCCAAGGTCCTAAAGCCCGGAACGTACAAGCTGGCCAACAGCCAAGGCGAGGTCTACAGCAACGCTTGGAACATCCAACAGCTACGTCGCTTATACCCTTAAGATGCTTTCAAGTTGCTCGTATACCTCATTCACACACCAAGTCTGGTCGTCAAGGAAGGGTCAGCCTTGCCTCGGCAAAGCCCGACCCTCCCTTGGGGGCTAGAAGGGGGCAACCCCCTCTGCGTCAAAATTTTCCTCGAAAAAAGAAAAAAATCTTTTCTGCCAGAATGCCTTTCGTGCTCTTCGACTACTTCAAAAGTGGATCCTGAAAACGACGGAGTACACGTAAGCAGCCAAGGCTGACTGAGCCGAGGGACTCCTACGCCTCCGGGATACGGATACCTCACTAATCACCTTCTGTGATAAGTAACTCGCGTTCGGATAAGTGACTCCGCGGACCGAACAAGTCTTCATGCTCGAGAAGCTCCTCTGTCGAAATGATTTCTCGGGCCTTCTCGACTGCGTCGGTAACAGAACCCTATGGACGAGTAAGAGGGCGCGTAAGCGGCAAGGCCGACCGAGCCGAGGGATTCCTACGCCTCCGGGATACGGATACCTCACTCATCGCCTTCCGTGAAAAGCAACTCTCGCCCGCACAAACAATTCTGTTACCGACATATGAGTCCGGATACTCAAAATAAGAGGAAAAGAAACGCAGCTTTACAACACGACGACGGTGTGAGGCCTCGGCGGCCACAGAAAACATACACACACTACAAGACAACCTGATCCTGCAAGCTCGGACGTCGACAGCCGAAGGGGGCAGCAGCACCCTCGGCATCAACTACACCTTCGGCGGGGTCTGACCTAGCCTCGGGCGGCGACGCGGTCGGAGGGCCCCCGCTCTGAAGGACGACATCAGCACCACACCCGGGCCATCGCCACCAGGGTCTTCTTCGAGAATTTGGCCCGAGCAGGCGGCTCGGCCGGCCACCCCGAGGCCTCGGCCAGCTGACCCCCAAAGACATCAGCTCGGCTTGTGGCCTCGACAGCTCAACTCCGGTGTCGGTCCCGCTAATGGACGACCTGGCCAGGCTTTGGCCAACTACATCTCCTTTTCGAAGCCAACTCTGCCTCCGTCCGTGCTGACACCGCTACCTCCGGCTTCGGCTCATCGAAGGGCGGCCGAGGGGTTCCTTTAACTAAGCAAGAGGGGCCTCGGACAGCAAGGCCGACCGAGCCGAGGGACTCCTACTCCTCCGGGATATGGATACCTCACTCATCACCTTTGCACGAGGCAACTCACGCTCGGAGAAGCGGTTCAGACAATCGACAAGGCGAGTCTCAGCGCTCGAGATGAAGAAAAAACATGGCTCTGTGCCAAAAATATACACATGTTCAGGCCTCGACAGCCACAATGAACAAAAACACCGGCATTCAAGGAGCCAATACGAACGGAACTCCGGTTCCGTCCCCATGGCAACAGCGATGGCCTCAGGGCGGAAGCCGCTGCAACCTTGCCCTCGCCCACGCCGACGCTCGAGGGGCGAGGACAAGTACAAAGAGCCGGAGGCCCGGAGCATGGATGGCGGCAGTGATCCCGTCGGCGACGGGAACTTCTCGGGCCGCATCCACCTCGGCACCTTCGAGTGGAGCATCAGCCCATCGGCAGATCCCCACTCGGATCCTCCCGGACGAGCAGAGCACCGACCTCCACGCGGAGGCCCCGTACCGTTGCAAAGGAAGGATAGCCCCAGAACATGAACGCCGCTCTAGCGGCGCGCGATGTCTTGGGCGGTCCACTCGTGCGCACGGCACGACAACCGCCCTCACGGCGGGAGGGGGCACCGGGAGCCAAGCCGGCGAGCCCAACGTGCTGGGGCTGGCGACACCCGCTGTCGATCGGCCCCGCGTTGTCGAAGTCTGCCCCGCTCGCAGGGCCAGTGAGTGCCCTCTCCCTTGGATGCTGAAGGGGAGGCTGACCCACGAACCTACGCGGGAGGTAGAGCTCCGGCTCATCCCGGCCTCCGCCCCAGCAAGGATGATGAACATCCTTGAAGCTGAGGGCGGAACCAAGATCGCAGCCCAGCTTGCTTCTCCCCGTCCAGAAGCTGGAGGTCACCGTCTTGGGTGACCACCGGCGAGCGGATGCGGCCGGGCTGCCTGATGAAAATCCTTGAAGTCGAACGATGGCTGAGAGGTACCAACTTCCACGAAGTCGCGTTCCTCCGACGACAAGGCGGAAGGACTGCGGGCATCCCCATCTGGGGGGGCTTGGAAGATGGAAAGGCACGATGCATGAGGGGAGCGCGAAGGACATGGTTGCCCTCCAAGGGGGTCGCCCCCCTTTTAAAGGCGACTCTCCCCACTTGCGTCCTCAGCCGTTGCGGGTCGAGTCTTCTCCAACACGCTCCAAGATTCTCCCCCCACGGCGCGGGGGCTGGGTCCCACGCGTAATGCAAACCGGTCCAGGGGAGAAGAAGCCAAACCGCCACGCGCGCGCGGTGCATGCACCCACCCGGCGGTTACAAGCACTCCTCCACTTTCGCCCAGACTAGCGGGTGAAAGGGCGGACAGCCATGCAGGCGGCATGCAACCATGCCAAGTGGGCGTGACCCTTCGACTCCAACAAGCCCAGCATGGAGGTCCAGGCCCACGCGTCATGCAACCGGCACGCCGGTTGCTACGTGTGAGCAACTGCACCGCCACTCACGCCACTACCGCGCCTCCTCGACTGTGGAGTCAATACCGCGACTCGAGGCGACCCTGCAGTGCCAGCCAAGCACGACGGTCAAATGCGGTCAAAAATGGGCTGGCAGTAATGGCGGTGACAGGCGGGCAGGAGCAGCGGTCACGTCGTCAGCCAAGCTTACGTCCCCTCCAGGGGCAGCGAGGGAGCCCTCTCCCACGGCGTGAAGACGGCGCGCCCGTGTTCCGTTCCTCGAATGGCTCGCACACGCGCAGCGACCGCCTCGCGAACCGCTTGCCCCGTCGCCTTAACTCCACGGTGGGACAGGTGGCGCCTCAGGCGGGAGAAGCAAGCGACGCTTTGCCTTCGCCATAATGACCGCGTCGAAAAAGGTACGCCGCGTCATTCGACTTCGCGTCCTTTTCCTTTTCCTCTTTCTCTCTCTTACAACAGGGACCGGGAAAGGGGGATACCCCGAAAAGGACCCTTCTCCATGAAGGAAACAGGCTCCGAGCCTCCCTACTGATCAGAGGTTCGAAGGCCAGCCCCTCGGAGGGGTTCAACGGCCGCCTCAGATTGATTGGGTTCTGCGCCCACTACTGGTCAGAGGTTCGATGGCCGGCCCCTCGAAGGGTTCAACAGCCGCCTCAGGCCACTCGGGCTCCGCGCCCACTACTGATCAGGGGTTCGTAGGCTGGCCCTCGAAGGGTTCACAGTCGCCTCAGACGCAGAGCGAGGGATGACCCTGGGTACGTTCGATACATAACCAAGGCTCGGGCTACGCTCCCGAGGTACCCTAGGACATTTCCGAGACCAGCGGGAACGATCTTGTAACGGAATCCCATCAAAGGGAGGCATCGAGCCCTCAGACCCCGTCGACAGGGGACCGGGTCCGGCAGATCACCCACAGGTACTTTTGGGCGCGCCTCTGGGCCTCTAGCCGACCCCTAACAAATGGGGCACGGACGTCCGCTCGGATTACCCGCTAGCAGCTCACCGAAAACACCATGTTCGGCGCCCTCCGAGGGCAACATGGCGCTTTCCCCCCTCCTCCTTGCGGAAAGGCGACGCAGGGGCGTATGTAAAAAAGACGAGTCTGTCCTTGACCGTCCTCTCGCCCTGTGCAGAGGCTCAGGGGCTGCTCTCACAAACCCAGCTCCGGCCAAACCGTTGACAGCGTCAACATACCAGCCCGAGAACTTGGGACCCGACCGTGCACTCGGGCTACGGCCAGCTCGCATGAGGGAACAACTAGACCAGCCGAAGTGTTGCGAAGCGCACTAAGACCTCGAAGGAGTAAAACTACTCCTCCGAGGCCTCGGGGGCTACACCCGGCGGGTGCGCTCGCGCGCACCCACCGGAACAGAATGCAACCGAAAAGGCTGGTCCCCTTGCAAAAAAGTGCGGCAAAAGCCTCCAAGCGAGTATTAGTACTCCCTTGGAGGCTCGGGGGCTACTGTCGGGGACCATAATTAGGGGTATCCTCAAGACCCCTAAATCTCAGCTGGTAACCCCCATCAGCACAAAGCTGCAAAGGCCTGATGGGTGCGATTAAGTCAAGGATCAGTCCATTCAAGGGACATGATCGTGCCTCGCCCAAGCCTAGCCTCGGGCAAGGGAAGCCGACCCCGGAGAACCTACGTCTCGCCTGAGGACCCCCCTCCAGCAACGGGCACGCTACCGGCTCACCCGAGGCCCAGTCTTCACTGAGAAGCAACCTTGGCCACATCGCCACACCGACCGACCAAATTGCAGGGGCATTTAATGCAAAGGTGGCCTGACACCTTTATCCTGATGCACGCCCACCAGTCGACAGAGCCAAAGTGACCGCAGTCACTTTGCCGCTCTACTGACCGGTCTGACAAGAGGACAGCGCCGCCTGCGCCGCTCCGACTGCTGAGCCACCCGACAGAGTGAGGCTGACAGCAGCCAAGGCCGGCCTCGGGCGTCATGGGAAACTCCGCCTCGCCCGACCCCAGGGCTCGGACTCGGGCTCAGCCCCAGAAGATGGCGAACTCCGCTCCGCCCGACCCAGGGCTCGGACTCGGGCTCAACCCCGGAAGACGGCAAACTCCGCTCCGCCCGACCCAGGGCTCGGACTCGGGCTCAGCCCCAGAAGACGGCGAACTCCGCTCCGCCCGACCCAGGGCTCGAACTCGGGCTCAGCCCCGGAAGACGGCGAACTCCGCCTCGCCCGACCCTAGGGCTCGGACATGGGCTCAACCCCGGAAGACGACGAACTCCGCCTCGCCCGACCCCAGGGCTCGGACATGGGCTCAACCCTAGAAGACGACGAACTCCGCTTCGCCCGACCCCAGGGCTCGGACTCAGCCCTGGCCTCAGCCGACGGTCTCTGCCTCGCCCGACCCAAGGGCTCGGACTCGACCACGGCCACGGAAGACAGACTCGACCTCGACCTCGGAGGAGCCTCCACATCGCCCAACCTAGGGCGCGGACCGACCACGTCGACAGGAGGCGCCTTCATTACCCTACCCCGAGCTGACTCAGGCTACGGGGAACAAGACCGGCGTCCCATCTGTCTCGCTTCGCCAGATAGGCAATGATGGCTCGCTCCGCCAGATAGGAAATAAAGGATGACTTCTTTAGATAAGAAATATAAACAATTCATCATCCATAAGTCACATGAAGTAAACTCCTTATCCTTAGTGGATATCACTAGAGAGAAGGAATATGCACCTTTTGATCAGTCATAGGAATTTTACTTCTTCATATTGAATTTATTATCATAACTTAAAAAGCATATCAATATGAGAATGGTTATAGCAAAGGCATGAAATAGATTCTAATGGACTAGTGTATTTATGAGAACCTAGCAAGAATTAAGTCCAATACAGAATCTATTCTTCACATAGATAGAATATGATAAATTAGAGTAAATAAACAATGATGAGAAACAGAGTTCCCATACCTTTGCTTTTTCCTTTCTTCATTTGGGTGAAGAGTAACCCTTGAGGCTTGTGGCTTTAAACGTGCACTTACTCTCTTGTAGATTTCCATAAGTAAACTCAAGAGATATGTCATTAGTAGCACAAGCACTAGTTTCCCTTCTTGTAATCAATTTGATAATGAATGAAAACATAGATTACTAAAACATGGAAACTTCATAGCATGAACTAGATTATCCATAGATGATGTTATGCTCAATTTTAACTCATAAAACAAGCATAAATAATCCTTTAAGATTGTGGGAATAAATCTAATTCATGATATGGAAAGCGATAAATGTGAAAGAATCATATCCAATTTAAGCAAGTAGAAACACATCATAAATCATTGGATTGATTTTTCTTTTCATGTTAGATTACGCATTTCCAAAGAGAAACTTATTCTCTACAAGTGAGACTACTTGGGTTACTTAAATAAAATCATTAGTCTCACAATTCTGTTTATAGAGAGAGTTTTCCTTTTATAAGTGTCCTAAGGATTTGAATTTCTAACATGACACCTTATTCTTTTAAGAACATGAAATATCTCTCTATATCTAGAATCATGGCAATAATAGAATGACTAGTGAGAAACATGCCATGAGATACTTGCAACAATTTAAAGCATGTAGATTGCCATAGTATGGAAATGATGAGTATGCAATCTACCATATGAGAGGAAATTCTTCAAAGAATGGTAATATAAATTTAAAGACATTTTAAGTGCTTCTTTTTCTATGTGACTACACAAGACACATGAGAAATCATAATTTAAGATACTTGCACTTAAAAACACAAGTGTTACCATCCTTTGGCTTTCCTCCATGTTGTAGGCCTTGATTTTTCCGCACAAGATAATTCTTTATTTCCTACAACATCAATATCTTCCCCGAGATGATATGAGTTTTAGACATAACAATTTGAAATAACTTTGGGTCAATCTTGGATATATGGATCATTGAAGATTGATAGCTTGAGTTAAATTGAATTAACTTTCTCAAGCACCCCAAGGCTTCATATCATCTCCTTCTCCTGCAAAGCTTGTCAAGCATATTTTGGTACCCATCGCTTGATGGATCCATCATGGTTAGTCAACAAAGATCTAGGAACCCAAAAGTCCTTTGTGTTAGCACTAGGTAAACTCATTACCTTTCTAGCACAAGTTGCAATTTTGGGTTGCCTAGTTATATGAGAATTAATTGATAAGCTAGGAGAGGGATTGTTACCAATGGGACAATCCTTGCATTGATGTCCCTTCTTTCGGCATATGTAGCATAGGCGATCTTCAAGTCTTGAAGATTTCTTCTTTCCTTGTTTCTTGCTTGCTACATGGTTAGTGAATATTTTCTTTTCTAACATAATGCCTTTTTGTTTTAAATGGGGACAAGATCTAAGTAAGTGTCCCTTCTTGGAGCATTTAAAATAGAGTTTATCATCCTTGTTAATAATCAAGTCATTTTTAATATAGGGACATGACCTAATCGAGTGCCCCTTTTCAAAGCATTCATTACACTTCTTACTTCTCTTAATGTGAAGTGTGGCTTGATTATTACCTTGGATGTTACCTTTCATGGAGGCGTGGTTGAGGCTTTTGGAAGAGGTATTGATTTTCTTCTTTTGTTCCTTCCTCTTGATAATCCTCAAGTCCTTGACATTTTCTTCAAGGGATTTAGTGCATGCCACGGTTGTTCCCGTCTCAAGCTTCTTCACCATGTGATCACGGTTATCTTGAGAAGGTTGAGCAATGCACTTCCCTTTTAGTTGTGCCAAGCTCATTTTTAGCCTCTCATTTTCTTCTTTGAGCTTTTGATATGTATCATCATTTTTTCCTGCAAATTTTAGCTCAAAGGAAGATTTGCTTGTCGACGGACAACAAGCATTAGCACATGGTAATGTAGTTTCAATTTGAATACATGTGCATGAGTGAGGTTGTTGGGATTTTAAGTTTTCTATCACAACCTCATGAGCAATATTTAATATGATATGATCATCCATAAGATTTTCATGGGAACATAGGAGCATATCATATTTTTCTTGAAAAGCTAGATTTTTATCTTTTAGCTTTTCTACTTGGTCCTTAAGCAAGGCATTCCTATTTACTAATTGAGCGATACAATGTAAAGCGTTATCTTGCTCAATTGAAATAGTTTCATACCTTTGGACCAAATCAACATGAGAGCACTTTAGCTCCTCATGTTCTTTAGTCAACTCGTCAAAGTGTAGCATTTTCATGGAGAAAACATTTTCTAGCCTTTGACGAGCTTCGCTTTGCTCTCTCGCTCTTTCTAGAAGTTTGAGCATGACCGCCTTATCTTCTTGGCTTAGGCGAGCGTAGAGTTGCATGAAGCTTCTTTCTTCCTCCTCATCCTCATTTGTGCTTCCGCTATCATTTTCATTAGCCACACAACATATGTGGGAATCGAAATGGGAAGACAAACCTCTTGGAGAGGTGGATTCATCGTTTGGTCTCCATCGTTCATTTTCTTCTTCTTCCTTGCAAGGGTTAGTATCACAAATACCAAAGGAAGTGGAAGCACAAAATGAACTATCATGTTTGGACTCATCAAATTTGCTTTTAATTCTAGTCCAAATATCATGCGCATCATGAATAGTGTCGGCGTTCCGAGACCGGGGGGTCCCCGAGCCGACGAGTGAGTGTGCCGCGTGCCCCAGCCCAGATGGGTCGAGCGCGTGGGCGAGCGCGAAGGGGGGGAGAGAGAGAGAGAGAGAGCGAGGTGGCCGGAGCCGGGTCGTGAGGGAGTCGGAGAATTCCCGCGGCCTTCGTGTTCGTCCCGCGCCCAGGTCGGGTGCGCTTGCAGTTGGGGGTTACAAGCGTCCTTGCGGGTGAGGGGAGCGAGCGGCCCCGAGAGAGCGCCTGCCCCTGCCCTTCGTTCCCGCGAGGCCAACCTTCTCTAAGAAGGCCCTGGTCCTTCCTTTTATAGTCGTAAGGAGAGGATCCAGGTGTACAAAATGGGGGTGTAGCAAGGTGCTACGTGTCTAGCGAGGGAGAGCTAGCGCCCTAAGTACATGCCAAGGTGGCAGCCGGAGAGATCTTGGCACCCTGTTGGTGTGGCGTCGTGGCTGTTGGAGAAGTAACGGAGCCTGATGGAGGGACAGCTGTTGGAACAGCTGTGCTCTTGCTGACGTCTCCCTGCTTTCGTAAGGGAGCTGAGAGTCGCCGTCGTCATGGTCTAGCGGGGCGCCATCATTGCCTATCTGGCGTAGCTGGCCAGATGGGACGCCGGTCTTGTCCTCTGCGACCCAAGTCGGCTCAGGGCAGGGTGATGATGACGCTTCCTGTTGACGTGGCGGTCTTGTGTCCTAGGTCGGGCGTCGTGGAGGCTCCTCCGAAGTCGAGGTCGAGTCTGTCCTGCATGACAGAGGCCGAGCCCGAACTCCTGGGTCGGGCGAGGCGAAGGTCGTTCGGCAGAGGCCGAGGCGGAGTCCGAGCCCTGGGTCGGGCGAGGCGGAGGTCGTCGTCTTCCGGGGCCTTAGCCCGAGTCCGAGCCCTGGGTCGGGCGGAGCGGAGTTCGCCGTCTTCCGGGGCCTTAGCCCGAGTCCGAGCCCTGGGTCGGGCGGAGCGGAGTTCGCCGTCTTCCGGGGCCTTAGCCCGAGTCCGAGCCCTGGGTCGGGCGGAGCGGAGTTCGCCGTCTTCCGGGGCCTTAGCCCGAGTCCGAGCCCTGGGTCGGGCGGAGCGGAGTTCGCCGTCTTCCGGGGCCTTAGCCCGAGTCCGAGCCCTGGGTCGGGCGGAGCGGAGTTCGCCGTCTTCCGGGGCCTTAGCCCGAGTCCGAGCCCAGGGTCGGGCAGAGCCTCCTATGGCACCTCTGGCGAAGTCTGGTCGCCCGTCGGTCTTACCTTTTGCGTTAAACGCCCCGGTGACTTGGTCGGTTGGCGCGGTGATTTAGTCTGGGTTACTTCTTATCGAAGGCGGGGCCTCGGGCGAGCCGGTGATGCGTCTGCCGTGAAAGAGGAGGCCTCAGGCGAGACGGAGTCATCTTAGGGTCGGCTGCCCTCGCCCGAGGCTAGGCTCGGGCGTGGCGTGATCGAGTCGCTCGTATGGACTGATCCCTGACTTAATCAAACCCATCAGGCCTCTGCAGCTTTATGCTGATGGGGGTTACCAGCTGAGAATTAGGCGTCTTGAGCGTACCCCTAATTATGGTCCCCGACAGTAGCCCCCGAGCCTCGAAGAGAGTGTTAACACTCGCTTGGAGGCTTGCGTCGCACTTTTTTGCAATGGGACCAGCCTTTCTCGGTGGTACTTTGTTCCGGTGGGTGCGCGCGAGCGCACCCGCCGGGTGTAGCCCCCGAGGCCTCGGAGGAGTGGTTTCACTCCTTCGAGGTCTTAATGCCTTGCGTAATGCCTCGGCTGGTCTGGCGGTTCCCTCATGCGAGCAGGGCGTAGCCCAGGTGCACTGTCGGGGCCCAAGTTCTCGGGCTGGTATGTTGACGCTGTCAACGGTTCGGCCGGAGCCGGGTTTGCGAGAGCAGCCCCCGAGCCTCCGCACGGAGCGAGAGGACGATCAGGGACAGACTCGACTTTTTACATACGCCCCTACGTCGCCTTTCCGCAAGGAGGAGGGGGGGAGAGCGCCATGTTACCCTCGATGGGCACCGAACATGGTGTCTCCGGTGAGCTGCAATCGGGTAATCCGAGTGGACGTCCGTGCCCCGTTCGTTGGGGGTCGGCTAGGGGCCCAGAGGCACGCCCAAAAGTACCTGCGGGTGATCTGCCGGACCCGGTCCCCTAGCGACGGGGTCCGAGGGCTCGTTGCCTCCCTCCGATGGGATTCCGTTACAGAGTCGTTCCCGCTGGTCTCGGAAATGTCCTAGGGTACCTCGGGAGCGCAGCCCGAGCCTTGGTTATGTATCGAACGTACCCCTGGTCATCCCTCGCTCGGCGTCTGAGGCGACTGTGAACCCTTCGACAGGCCAGCCTTCGAACCCCTGATCAGTAATGGGCGTGGAGCCCTAGTAGCCTGAGGCGGTCGTGGAACCTTTCGGGAGGCCGACCTTCGAACCCCTGACCAGTAGTGGGTGTCGGGCCCACGCGATCTGAGGCGGCTGTTGAACCCCTCGGGGGGCCAGCCTTCGAACCCCTGATCAGTAGGGAGGCTCGGAGCCTAGTTCCTTCACGGGGAAGGATCCCTTTGGGGGTATCCTCCTTCCCAGTCCCTGTTGTAAGAGATAGAGAAAGAAGGAAAAGGGAAAAAAGGATACGAAACCAAGCGACGTGGCGTACCTTTTTTGGTGTGGTCGTGTTGGCGAAGGCGAAGCGTCGCCAGCCGCTCCTGCTAGAAGCGTCGCCTGTCCGTCGAGCCGCGGAGTTAATGCGCAGGGGCGAGTAGTTGGCGAGGCTGCCGTTGCGTGCGCGAGCCGTTCGAGGCACGGGTCACGGGCGCGTCGTCTTCACGCCGTGAGAGGGGGTTCTCTTGCTGCCTCCGGATGGGACATGAGTTTGGCAGATGGCGTGACCGCTGCTCTCGCGCGCCTGCCACCGTCATTACTGCCGGCCCATTTTTGACCGCGTTTGACCGCTGCGCCAGGCTGGCGCTGCTGGGTCGCGGGCTGGGTCGCCTCGAATCGCGGTATCGGTTCCGCAATCGAGGAGGCGCGGTGGTGGAGCGAGTGGCACAGCGGCTCGCATGCAGCACCCGGCGCGCCAGTTGCACGACGCGTGGGCTTGAGCCGTCGCGCTGGCCTGTCAGGAGTCGGAGAGGCGCGTCCACTTGGCGCGGTTGCATGCCGCCTGCATGGCCACCTGCCCCTTTCGCCCGCTGGTCTGGGCAAAAGTGGAGGGTTACTTGTAACCGCTGGGTGGTTGTGCGCGTCGCGCGCGCGCGCGGTTCGGCTTCTTCTGCTTGGAGCCGGTCTGCATGACAGGCGGGCCCCAGCCCCCGCGCCGCAGGGGAGGGCTTTGGAGGTGTGTTGGAGAAGACTCAGCCCATGACGGTTGGGGGGCGCAAGCACGGAGAGTTGCCTTTAAAAGGAGGGCGACCCCTTTCGTAGGGTGACCATGTCTTCTTCCTCCCTTACGCATTGTGTCTCTCCATCTTCCAAGCCCCCGGATGGGGGGAACCGCCGTCTTTTCGCTCCATCGCTGGAGGAACGCAACTCCGTGGGAGTTGGTACCTTTCAGCCATCGTTCGGCTTCAAGGATTTTCATCATGCAGCCCGGCTGCACCCCTCCACCGGCGGTCACACAGGGTGGTGACCTCCGGCTTGATGGTTTGGGAAAGCGAGCCGGGCTGCGGCATCCGCCCCTTCCTCAGCCTCAAGGATTTTCATCACCAGGGCTGAGGAGGGGCGTGTGCCGGGTCGGGGTTGGCCCCTGCGCGGGTGGTGACCCGCTCCTTCCCTCAGTGATCGGGAGGAAGGGCGGGAGTCGTCCGTGGCGCCAACAGCTGCAGCGTGCCCGGCTCTCTGAGCCGAGCAATCTCGGAGCCGCCCCCGGTGCCGCCTCCCGCCACGGCAGCTGGAAGAGGTTCTTCCGCCGGCGCGACAGCCGAGGTTGGCCACGGACCGACCTCCGACTCTACGGCCTTCTGCCCGTCCTTGCCTCTCGAGTTTGGGCAAGGGCGGGGGCCTCCCAGCAGCAGCATCCGCCCTGAGGCCATCATTGCTGCTGTTGGGCCCCCCAGGACAGACGTCTTCATCGTCGCCGCTGCCGGGGCGGGCGGCGACGTGCCGTTCGTCGGTCTTCTGCTGCCCCGCAGGCCCACCCCCATCGAGTGGGGTTGTTCGTACCTGCGGGGGGGCGGGGGACCGGAGTTCCGTTTGTAATGGCACTCCGAGTGCCGGGTTTTTTGTTCATTTTGGCTTTCGGGGCCTGAACATGTATGTAATTTCGGCACGGAGCCATGTTTTTTCCTTATTTTCGAGCACTAAGACTCGCCTGCTGATTATCTGAACCGCTTCACCAAGCGTGAGTTGCCCCGTGTCAAGGTGACGAGTGAGGTATCCGTATCCCGGAGGCGTAGGAGTCCCTCGGCTCGGTCGGACCTGTTGTCCGAGGCTCCTCTAGCTTAGTTTAAGAGACCCCTCGGCCGCTCTTCGACGAGCCGAGGCCAGGGGTAGCGATATCAGCACGAGTAGAGGCGGAGTTGGCTCGGAAATGAAACCTGGTTGGCCGGAGCCTAGCCGGGTTGTCCGTTGGCAGGATCGATGTCGGAGCTGATCAGCCGAGGCTTCGGACCGAGCTGGCGCCCTCGGAAGGCGGTCGGCCGAGGCCCCGGAGGTGGCCGGCCGAGCCGTCCGCTCGGGCCGGGTTCTCGGAGAAGTCCCTGGCAGAGATTGCTCGAGCGTGGTGATGACGTCGTCCTTCGGAGCGGAGGCCCTCGGACCGCGTCGCCGTCCGAGGCTAGGTCGGGCCTTGCCGAAGGTGCTGTCGATGCCGAGGGTGTCATCGCCCTCTTCCAGCGTCAAGATCCGAGCCTGCAGGGTCAAATCGTCTTGTAGCGTGGGCCTTGTGCGGCCGTCGAGGCCAGAACACACACCCTTGCTGCGTTATAAAGCTGCGTCTCTTTTCCTCTTGTTTCGAGTATCTGGACTTTTTGTCGGTAGCAGGGATGTTAGTGCGAGCAAGAGTTGCTTCTCGCGGAAGGTGATGAGTGAGGTATCCGTATCCCGGAGGCGTGGGAGTCCCTCGGCTCGGTCGGCCTTGCCGCTTACGCGTACTTTTACCCGTCCATGAGGCCCTGTCACCGACTCGGTCGAGAAGGCTCGAAGAATCGCTTCGACAGAAGAGCTTCCGTACGTAAAGACTCGTTCGATCCGCGGATTCACCTTATCCGAGCGTGAGTTACTTATCGCAGAAGGTGATGAGTGAGGTATCCGTATCCCGGAGGCGTAGGAGTCCCTCGGCTCGGTCAGCCTTGGCTGCTTACGTGTACCCTGTCGTTTCCAGGACCCGCTTTTCGAAGTAGTCAAAAAGCACGAAAGATGTTCTGGTAAAAGAGATTTTTTGTTCGAGGAAAATTTTGACGCAGAGGGGGTTTCCCCCCTTTTAGCCCCCGAGGGAGGGTCGGGCTTTGCCGAGGCGAGGCCGACCCTTCCTTGTTGACTAAACTTTGCGTGGGTGCGAGGTGTATGAACAATTTGAAAACATCTCAAGGGTAGAAGCGACGTAGCTGTTGGATGTTCCAAGCGTTGCCGTAGACCTCGCCTTGACTGTTGGCCAGCTTGTACGTTCCAGGCTTCAGAACTTTGGCGATGATGAACGGCCCCTCCCAGGGGGGCGTGAGCTTGTGCCTCCCTCGGGCGTCCTGTCGCAGCCGAAGCACCAGATCGCCCACCTGGAGGTCTCGGGGTCGGACCCCTCGGGCGTGGTAGCGTCGCAGGGACTGCTGATACCGCGCCGAGTGTAGTAAGGCCCTGTCCCGAGCCTCATCCAGCTGGTCCAGCGAGTCTTCTCGGCTAGCTTGGTTGCTTTCTTCGTTGTAGGCCCTCGTCCTCGGGGAGCCGTATTCCAGGTCAGTGGGCAGGACGGCCTCGGCCCCGTAGACCAGGAAGAACGGCGTCAAACCCGTGGCTCGGCTTGGCGTCGTCCTCAGGCTCCAGACCACCGAGGGGAGTTCCTTCACCCATCGCTTGCCGATCTTGTTGAGATTATTGTAAATTCGAGGCTTGAGCCCCTGTAGAATCATGCCATTGGCACGTTCTACTTGCCCATTCGACATGGGGTGAGCTACGGCGGCCCAGTCTACCCGGATGTTGTGATCCTCGCAAAAATCCAAGAATTTTTTGCCGGTGAACTGGGTGCCGTTGTCGGTGATGATGGAGTTCGGGATCCCGAAGCGATGGATGATGTTGGTGAAGAACGCCACCGCCTGCTCGGACCTGATGCTGTTCAGGGGTCGGACCTCGATCCACTTGGAGAATTTGTCGATGGCGACCAGCAGGTGCGTGTAGCCCCCGGGCGCCTTCTGCAGAGGGCCGACGAGGTCCAGACCCCACACAGCGAAGGGCCAGGTGATGGGTATCGTCTGCAGAGCCTGAGCGGGCAGGTGGGTCTGCTTCGCATAGAATTGGCACCCTTCGCAGGCGCGGACAATTCTAGTGGCGTCAGCCACCGCCGTTGGCCAGTAGAAGCCTTGGCGGAAAGCGTTCCCGACGAGGGTTCGAGGTGCTGCATGATGGCCGCAAGCCCCCGAGTGTATTTCCCGCAGGAGTTCCTGACCTTCGGCGATGGAGATGCATCGCTGGAGGATGCCCGAGGGGCTACGGTGGTAGAGCTCCTTCTCATCGCCCAGCAAGACGAACGATTTGGCGCGTCGCGCTACCCGCCGAGCCTCGGCTCGGTCGAGGGGCAGTTCTCCTTGGTGGAGATATTGCAGGTACGGGGTTTGCCAATCTTGATCTGGCACGACCCCGTTCTGCTCCTCCTCGATGCGCAGCGCTTCGCCCTCAGGCTCCGAGGGTTCCTCGGGTTGAGCCGAGGATGGCTCGGGCTGGGCCGAGGTCACCTCGGACGAGGCCGAGGGTGCCTCGGGCTCGGGCGCGTCGCCTATCTTGACGGAGGGTTGGTGCAGATCCCGGGAGAAGACGTCCGGGGGAACCGTCGTTCGCCCCGAGGCTATCTTCGCCAGCTCGTCCGCAGTCTCGTTATAGCGCCGGGCGATGTGGTTAAGCTCGAGCCCGTAGAACTTGTCTTCCAGGCGTCGAACCTCCTCACAGTAGGCCTCCATCTTCGGGTCACGGCAGAGGGAGTTCTTCATGACTTGGTCGATGACGAGCTGCGAGTCGCCGCGTGCATCGAGGCGTCGGACCCCTAGCTCGATGGCGATTCGCAATCCGTTGATCAGAGCCTCGTACTCAGCCACATTGTTGGACGCCGGGAAATGGAGGCGGAGCACGTAGCGCAGGTGTTTCCCGAGGGGCAAGACGAAGAGTAGGCCCGCGCCAGCTCCCGTCTTCATCAGCGACCCGTCGAAAAACATGGTCCAGAGCTCTGGTTGGATCGGAGCCGTTGGCAACTGGGTATCGACCCATTCGGCTACGAAATCCGCCAGTACCTAGGACTTGATGGCCTTCCGAGGGGCGAACGAGATTGCCTCGCCCATGATTTCCACCGCCCACTTCGCGATCCGTCCCGAGGCTTCTCGGCACTGGATGATCTCCCCCAGGGGGAAGGATGACACCACAGTCACCGGATGGGACTCGAAGTAATGTCGCAGCTTTTGCCTCGTCAGGATCACTGCATATAGCAGCTTCTGGACCTATGGGTAGCGGATCTTGGTCTCGGACAGCACTTCGCTGACGAAGTAAACTGGCCTCTGAATGGGCAAAGCATGCCCCTCTTCCTGCCTTTCGACCACGATCGCGGCGCTGACCACCTGAGTGGTTGCGGCGACGTAGACCAGGAGGGCTTCTCCATCAGCTGGGGGTACCAAGATGGGCGCCTGGGTGAGGAGCGCCTTCAGGTTCCCGAGGGCTTCCTCGGCCTCGGGAGTCCAAGTGAAGCACTCGGCCTTCCTTAAGAGACGGTACAGGGGCAGGCCTCTTTCGCCGAGGCGCGAGATGAAACGGCTCAAGGCCGCGAGGCATCCCATGACCCTCTGTACGCCTTTTAAGTCCTTGATGGGCCCCATGTTCGTGATGGCCGCGATCTTCTCCGGGTTGGCTTCGATGCCCCGCTCGGAGACGATGAATCCCAAAAGCATGCCCCGGGGCACCCCGAAGACGCACTTCTCGGGATTAAGCTTGACGCCCTTCGCCTTGAGACACCGGAATGTCAGTTCGAGGTCGGAGAGAAGGTCGGAGGCTTTCCTCGTCTTGACTACGATGTCATCGACGTAGGCCTCGACCGTGCGACCGATGTGTCCGCCGAACACATGGTTCATGCACCGCTGGTACGTTGCACCCGCGTTCCTCAAACCGAACGGCATTGTGACATAACAGTACATGCCGAAGGGCGTGATGAAAGAAGTCGCGAGCTGGTCGGACTCTTTCATCTTGATTTGATGATACCCTGAGTAGGCATCGAGGAAAGACAGGGTTTCGCACCCTGCAGTGGAGTCCACGATTTGATCGATGCGAGGTAGAGGGTAGGGGACCTTCGGACATGCTTTGTTGAGACCAGTGTAGTCTACACACATCCGCCATTTCCCCCTTTTTTCCTCACAAGTACAGGGTTGGCAAGCCATTCGGGATGGAATACCTCTTTAATGAACCCTGCTGCCATCAGCTTGTGGATCTCCTCGCCTATCACCCTGCGCCTTTCCTCGTCGAATCGGCGCAGAGGCTGTCTGACCGGTCGGGCCCCGGCCCGAATATCCAGCGAGTGCTCGGCGACATCCCTCGGTATGCCGGGCATGTCCGAGGGACTCCACGCAAAGACGTCGGCGTTTGCGCGGAGAAAGTCGACGAGCACTGCTTCCTATTTGGGGTCGAGCCCGGATCCGATTCGAATCTGCTTGGAGGCGTCGCCACTGGGGTCGAGGGGGACGGCCTTAACCGTCTCCGCTGGCTCGAAGTTGCCGGCATGTCGCTTCACGTCCGGCACCTCTCGGGAGAGGCTTTCCAGGTCGGCAATGAGGGCCTCGGACTCGGCGAGGGCCTCGGCGTACTCCACGCACTCCACATCGCATTCGAATGCGTGTTTGTACGTGGGGCCGACGGTGATGACCCCGTTGGGGCCCGGCATCTTGAGCTTCAGGTAGGTGTAGTTGGGGATGGCCATGAACTTCGCGTAGCATGGTCTTCCCAGCACTGCGTGGTAGGTTCCTCGGAACCCGACCACCTCGAACGTCAAAGTCTCCCTTCGGAAGTTGGAGGGTGTTCCGAAGCAGACAGGGAGGTCGAGCTGCCCGAGGGGCTGGACGCGCTTCCCGGGAATGATCCCGTGGAAGGGCGCAGCGCCTGCTCGGACGGATGACAGATCGACGCGCAGGAGCCTGAGGGTCTCGACGTAGATGATGTTGAGGCAGCTGCCCCCATCCATCAGGACCTTGGTGAGCCTGACGTCGCCGATGACGGGGTCGACGACGAGCGGGTACTTCCCCGGGCTCGGCACGTGGTCGGGGTGGTCGTCCCGGTCGAAGGTGATGGGCTTGTCGGACCAGTCTAGGTAGACTGGCGCCGCCACCTTCACCGAGCAGACCTCCCAACGCTCTTGCTTACGATGCCGAGCCGAGGCATTCGCCGCATGCCCTCCGTAGATCATGAAGCAGTCGCGGACCTCTGGGAACTCTCCTGCTTGGCGATCCTCCCTTTTGTCGTCGTCGTGAGCCCTGCCACCCTCTGCGGGTGGCCCGGCCCTGTGGAAGTGGCGCCGAAGCATGACGCACTCCTCGAGGGTGTGCTTGACGGGCCCCTGATGGTAGGGGCACGTCTCCTTGAGTGCCTTGTCGAAGAGGTTAGCACCTCCGGGGGGCTTCCGAGGGTTCTTGTGCTCGGCGGCGGCGACAAGGTCTGCATCGGGAACGTCGCGTTTCGCTTGCGACTTCCTCCTGCCTTTCTTCTTGGCGCCGCACGGAGTAGACGCCTCGGGAGCATCTTCCGACGGGCGGCCCTGGGGCTGCTTGTCCTTTCGGAAGATGGCCTCTACCGCCTCCTGGCCGGAGGCGAACTTGGTGGCGATGTCCATCAGCTCGCTCGCCCTGGTGGGGGTCTTGCGACCCAACTTGCTCACCAGGTCACGGCAGGTGGTGCCGGCGAGGAACGCGCCGATGACATCGGAGTCGGTGATGTTGGGCAGCTCGGTGCGCTGCTTCGAGAACCGCCGGATGTAGTCCCGGAGAGACTCTCCCGGCAGTTGCCGACAGCTTCGGAGGTCCCAGGAATTCCCGGGGCGCACGTACGTGCCCTGGAAGTTGCCGGCGAAAGCCTGGACCAGATCTTCCCAGTTGGAAATCTGCCCCGGAGGCAGGTGCTCCAACCAAGCGCGAGCGGTGTCGGAGAGAAACAGGGGGAGGTTTCGGATGATGAGGTTGTCATCGTCCGTCCCACCCAGTTGACAGGCCAGGCGGTAGTCCGCAAGCCACAATTCCGGTCTCGTTTCCCCCGAGTACTTTGTGATAGTAGTCGGGGGTCGGAATCGGGGCGGAAACGGCGCCCGTCGAATGGCTCGGCTAAAGACCTGCGGACGGTGGTTCGGGCGAGGGACTCCGATCTTCCCCGCTGTCGTAGCGTCCCCCACGCCTGGGGTGATAACCTCGGCGCACCCTTTCGTCGAGGCGGGCCCGACGGTCGCGATGAGGGTGCTCGTCGCCGAGGTGGCCCGGGGCCGCAGGCGCGGTGTTGCGCGTGCGCCCGGTGTAGACCGAGGCTTCCCGCGTGAGTCGGGAAGTCGCGGCACGAGGTTCCGAGGGGTACCCCTGCCTTCGGGAGGCAGAGCTCTCGGCCCGCCGGGCCGCAGCGCCTTCCAGGACATGCTTGAGTTCTCCCTGGATTCGCCGACCCTCGGTGGTTGATGACTCCGGCATCGCGCGGAGGAGCATCGCTGCGGCGGCCAGGTCCTGACCGGTTCCGCCGGATGCGGGTGGCGGTCTGTCCCTGGCATCGTTGGCGATGCGGTGCTAGAGACCTTGGGGCAGGTGACGTATTCCTCCGGCTAGAGGCTGGCTCGCCCATACCTGCCCGATGTTCTGGCGGATTGCCTCGAGCGCTCCTGCTCCCTCATCGAACCCGGCCTGCGCCCCGCGGACTTGCTCGAGCTATGGGTCGTGACCCCCCGCCGGAACGGGGACCACAGCTAGCTCCCGCGGGATGTCGGCGCGAGGCGCTGGCCTAGGGGGATCACCATCCTCCGGCATGCCGAGACAGCCGCCTCCGGAGGGATCCCCTAGCTCGACGTGGAGACATTCGCGGCTCGGGCCGCAGTCCTTGTCGTCAAGGCTGCGGCTGCCGTCGGAACAGTCGGAGAGGCAGTAGTCACATGCGGTCATGAAGTCCCGCATGGCACTGGGGTTGCCAAATCCGGAGAAATCCCAGCAGATGCTGGGGTCGTCATCTTCCTCGGACCCAGAGGGTCCGTAGGTCGAGACACCCGTCAATCGGTCCCAAGGCGACCGCACACGAAACCCCAGAGAGGTTGCACTCGCCTCAACGTGAGCGCCCGCCAAAGCGAGGTTGCCAGGCGGGTTGAGGCCGAGTCGAAATGACGGAAGATGGGTAGCAGTCGGTACCTTTTTGTCGACGAGGAGCGATGAAGTCACGTCGGGGGCTGATCGCGCCGTCGTCTTGGGTACGAGGGCGACGTCCTGCAGGCCCTTCGTGAGCGTGCTGGCGTCGTCCACCTGCTCGGAGTCGACGTGCTGCGGGGGGATGGCGCTCGCCTTTGCCTCGAACGCGAGGGTGACGCCTAGCGTGTCCTCCGTTGGGGCACTGGGAATGTCGATTTGCTCGACAGCTGTCGGAGCGCGGCCTCCCGCTCGGCCTTGGTTGCCCCGCCTCCTCCTTCGATGGCGAGGGAGAGGACGGAGCGAGCTCGAAAGTTGTACTTCCCCCACGCGGGAAAGGCGTCGTCGATTCCGCCGCCGGCGGGCGGGCTGTTCGCCACCATTGTCGCTGTCGCGCGGCGGTGGAAGGAGTATCATGTCGTAGCTGCCGTCGAAAGACATGAACTCAAGACTCCCGAAACGGAGCATCGTCCCGGGTTGAAGAGGTCGTTGGAGACTGCCCATCTGGAGCTTGACGGGAATCTACTCGTCAACACGCAGCAGGCCCCTACCTGGCGCGCCAACTGTCGGCATTCCGAGACCGGGGGGTCCCCGAGCCGACGAGTGAGTGTGCCGCGTGCCCCAGCCCAGATGGGTCGAGCGCGTGGGCGAGCGCGAAGGGGGGGGAGAGAGAGAGAGAGAGCGAGGTGGCCGGAGCCGGGTCGTGAGGGAGTCGGAGAATTCCCGCGGCCTTCGTGTTCGTCCCGCGCCCAGGTCGGGTGCGCTTGCAGTAGGGGGTTACAAGCGTCCTTGCGGGTGAGGGGAGCGAGCGGCCCCGAGAGAGCGCCTGCCCCTGCCCTTCGTTCCTGCGAGGCCAACCTTCTCTAAGAAGGCCCTGGTCCTTCCTTTTATAGTCGTAAGGAGAGGATCCAGGTGTACAAAATGGGGGTGTAGCAAGGTGCTACGTGTCTAGCGAGGGAGAGCTAGCGCCCTAAGTACATGCCAAGGTGGCAGCCGGAGAGATCTTGGCACCCTGTTGGTGTGGCGTCGTGGCTGTTGGAGAAGTAACGGAGCCTGATGGAGGGACAGCTGTTGGAACAGCTGTGCTCTTGCTGACGTCTCCCTGCTTTCGTAAGGGAGCTGAGAGTCGCCGTCGTCATGGTCTAGCGGGGCGCCATCATTGCCTATCTGGCGTAGCTGGCCAGATGGGACGCCGGTCTTGTTCTCTGCGACCCAAGTCGGCTCAGGGCAGGGTGATGATGACGCTTCCTGTTGACATGGCGGTCTTGTGTCCTAGGTCGGGCGTCGTGGAGGCTCCTCCGAAGTCGAGGTCGAGTCTGTCCTGCATGACAGAGGCCGAGCCCGAACTCCTGGGTCGGGCGAGGCGAAGGTCGTTCGGCAGAGGCCGAGGCGGAGTCCGAGCCCTAGGTCGGGCGAGGCGGAGGTCGTCGTCTTCCGGGGCCTTAGCCCGAGTCCGAGCCCTGGGTCGGGTGGAGCGGAGTTCGCCGTCTTCCGGGGCCTTAGCCCGAGTCCAAGCCCTGGGTCGGGCGGAGCGGAGTTCGCCGTCTTCCGGGGCCTTAGCCCGAGTCCGAGCCCTGGGTCGGGCGGAGCGGAGTTCGCCGTCTTCCGGGGCCTTAGCCCGAGTCCGAGCCCTGGGTCGGGCGGAGCGGAGTTCGCCGTCTTCCGGGGCCTTAGCCCGAGTCCGAGCCCGGGGTCGGGCAGAGCCTCCTATGGCACCTCTGGCGAAGTCTGGTCGCCCGTCGGTCTTACCTTTTGCGTTAAACGCCCCGGTGACTTGGTCGGTTGGCGCGGTGATTTAGTCAGGGTTACTTCTTATCGAAGGCGGGGCCTCGGGCGAGCCGGTGATGCGTCTGCCGTGAAAGAGGAGGCCTCAGGCGAGACGGAGTCATCTTAGGGTCGGCTGCCCTCGCCCGAGGCTAGGCTCGGGCGTGGCGTGATCGAGTCGCTCGTATGGACTGATCCCTGACTTAATCAAACCCATCAGGCCTCTGCAGCTTTATGCTGATGGGGGTTACCAGCTGAGAATTAGGCGTCTTGAGGGTACCCCTAATTATGGTCCCCGACAAATAGATTCATTATAATTAATTATGAAGGCATGATAATCTTCTTTGCTAAGAGAATTACCTAAGATGTCAAAAGCAAGATAATTTAAGCTTAAACATCTTTGATCTTCCTCGGAAATATTCTTTCTATTATAATTGGAGGGCATGATACTCTTGTCTATAATTTGTTCTAATCGGGAGTCTACGATTCTAAAGGCATTTATCACACTAGTAGACCATGAAGCATAATTAGAACAATCATCAAATAAAATCTCAAGAGTTACCTCCTTGGTTTTTGTCGGAGGTGTCTTCTTGTCCTTTTGGGATCTTCCTTGAGCCATCACTTCGAGTTGTTAGACTCAATATGAAGTGCCTAGCTCTGATACCAATTGAAAGTCACCTAGAGGGGGTGTGAATAGGCGAAACCTGAAAATTAAAACTTTATCCCCCAACTAGATCCCTTGATTAGTGGTTAGAACAAGATATACAATTGTCGGAGTATAAAACTAAGTCCTTGCTTGTAAAGAGTATTGCTTTTAAATAATACGGAATTGATAAATCAATACCACTAATAAGTCTATGAGAATAAAGCAAGAGGGCTTAGATAAGAAGAGTAATAACACAAGTTCTTTCTTGCAAAGTGTTGCTTCACCAAATGAGAATTTAACTTAAAGCAACACCAAATAGTATTAGCAAAGAATAGTGCAAGAAGAAATTTATAAAAGGAAAGAACAAACAAATCACAAGCAATAAGCACACGAGACACGGGTGATTTGTTTTACCGAGGTTCGGCCCTCGAAGGCCTAGTCCCCGTTGAGGAGTCCACTAAGGATGGGTCTCTTTTAACCCTTTCCCTCTCTCCACCGATCACCAAAGACCAACGAGCTCTTCTTCTTCTCAAGGTTCACTTAAGACCCCACAAGGATCACCACACTCTTTGGTGTCTCTTGCTAGCTTTACAAGCCTCCAAAACTTTGGAGGAAGTTGAGAGCACCTAGAGGGGGGGTGAATAGGTGATCCTGTAAAAAATCAAATACTTGTAGCCACAAAACTTGGTTAAGTGTTAGTTCAATAAAATCAAGTGGCTAAGGACCAAGCTCTTGTGTAACACAATGATCACGAAGAAAACAAGCACAAGAGACACGGTGATTTATCCCGTGGTTCGGCCAAGTGTAATACTTGCCTACTCCATGTTGTGGCGTCCCAACGGACGAGGGTTGCACTCAACCCCTTTCAAGTGATCCAGTGATCAACTTGAATACCACAGTGTTTTCTTTTCTTTTACTATCTCCCGTTTGCGAGGAATCTCCACAACTTGGAGCCTCTCGCCCTTACAATTGATGATCACAAAGAAGCACTGAAGTAAGGGAGGGGAGAGCAACACACACAAGACTCAAAGCACGAGTACAAACACGCACACAAGCCACAACTTGAGCTCACAACACAATGCGGGGAGTTCTCTACTCAACTAGAGCTCAAATCGCTATCACAAAGAATTAAATGCGCGAGAATGGAGTCTTGGTGCTTAGAGATGGTCAAAGAATGCTTGGTGTACTCCTCCATGCGCCTAGGGGTCCCTTTTATAGCCCCAAGACAGCTAGGAGCCATTGGAAGCAATCTGGGAGGGCAATTCTTGCCTTCTGTCGGGTGGCGCACCGGATAGTCCGGTGCACCACCGGACAGCTACTGTTCAATGTCCGGTGCAGATTGCCTTCCTAAAATGGGACAGCCGACCGTTGCAGAAATGTAGCCGTTGGCGCACCGGATAGTCCGGTGCCCCCTGCCGACCGTTGGAGCGGGCCACGCGTCGCCCGCGGATTTGGCGGTCGACCGTTGCGCTGGCAGCCGTTGGCTCACCGGGCAGTCCGGTGCACCACCGGACAGTCCGGTGAATTATAGCCGTACGCCACCGACGAAATCCCGAGAGTGGCCTGTTCACCGGAGGCTGGCCTGCACCACCGGACACTGTCCGGTGTGCCAGACTGCGCTGTGTCTTGGCTGCTCCAGCCAAGACTTTTCCTTTTTCTATTTTCTCTGATTATAGCACTTAGACAAATATATTAGTACACAAAAACCAATGTACTAAGTCTAGAATCATACCTTCTTGTTGATTTGCACTTCATCCATCATTTGGCACATAATTACTCACTCAATATGTGTTGGGCACTTAATCATCAAAACACTTTAGAAATGGCCCAAGGGCACATTTCCCTGTCAATCTCCCCCTTTTTGGTGATTTATGCCAACACATCAAAAAGCAACTAAAAGAAGTGCAGCATCAAAGCGATTTAGAACAAGAATTGTTTTTTATTCAAATTTGGCATATTTGGATCATTCTTTGCCACCACTTGGTTTGTTTTTGAAATCAAACTCATTTTCCTATCTCTAAGTCAAACACACTTGTTTAGGCATAAAGAGAGGTATTCCATGAGAAAAAATTGATCAAGAGCCAAAAACTCCCCCTTTTTCCCATAATCCTACATTCTCCCCACAAGAGGCCAAATTTTTGCACATAAGAGAATTTTGACAAATCAAAAGCGCTAACTCTACTATTTTCAAATTTCTCAAGTGGTAGCTGATCCATTTGCTTTGGCCTTTAATTTCTCCCCCTTTGGCATTAAGCACCAAAACGGGATCATTCTTGGCCCTTTAAACCCCATTGCCTTACCAAAATCGTCAATTTAAGAGTAAAAGGCAATAAGAGCATGGAGATGAACTTGGAGTAAATTACCCTCTCATCGGAGTGCAGTGGAAGTCTTGCACGGTCCAAGTTCACCTTTCCCTTTCAATCCACCTTTGAGACTAAATTAAGTAAACTCAAGCACACAGTTAGTCTTAAGGGGTCAAGTTGTAGCATTTCTCCCCCTAAATATGTGCATCATTCACACATGGACTTGTGAAGTCCGGGGATCCCTTGCACAACTTGAGCACCATAGATAAGCAATAAAATGCATAAAGTAACATGATCAAGGGCATAAAACACATGTATGCTATAGATTAATCCAAGTTACGCGAATCTAAGACATTTAGCTCACTACGCAGCCTGCAAAAGGTCTTTTCATCTAAAGGCTTGGTAAAGACATCGGCTAGCTGGTTCTCGGTGCTAACATAAAACACTTCGATATCTCCCTTTTACTGGTGGTCTCTCAAAAAGTGATGTCGGATGTCTATGTGCTTTGTGCGGTTGTGTTCAACAGGATTGTCCGCCATGCGGATTGCACTCTCATTATCACATAGGAGTGGGACTTTGCTCAGATTGTAGCCATAATCCCGGAGGTTTGCCTCATCCAAAGTAGTTGCGTGCAACACTGTCCTACGGCAACATACTCGGCCTCAGCGGTGGATAGGGCAACGGAAGTTTGTTTCTTAGAACTCCAAGACACCAGGGACCTTCCTAGGAATTGGCACGTCCCTGATGTACCCTTCCTATCAACCTTACATCCAGCATAGTCGGAGTCTGAGTATCCAATCAAGTCAAAGGTAGACCCCTTTGGATACCAGATCCCGAAGCGAGGCGTAGCAACTAAATATCTAATAATTCACTTAACGGCCACAAGGTGACACTCCCTTGGGTCGGATTGATACCTAGCACACATGCAAATGCTAAGCATAATATCTGGTCTACTAGCACATAAGTAAAGCAAAGAACCTATCATAGACCAGTATGCCTTCTGATCAACGGACTTACCTCCTTTGTTGAGGTCGACATGTCCGTCGGTTCCCATTAGAGTCTTTGCGGGCTTGGCGTCCTTCATCCCGAACCGCTTGAGCAAGTCTTGCGTGTACTTCGTTTGGGAGATGACCGTCCTTGAGTTGTTTCACTTGGAACCCATGGAAGTAGCTCAACTCGCCCATCATCGACATCTCGAATTTCTGTGTCATCACCCTGCTAAACTCTTCACAAGACTTTTGGTTAGTAGAACCAAATATTATGTCATCGACATAAATTTAGCACACAAATAAGTCACCATCACAAGTCTTAGTGAACAGAGTTGGATCGGCTTTCCCAACCTTGAAAGTATTAGCAATTAGAAAGTCTCTAAGGCATTCATACCATGCTCTTGGGGCTTGCTTAAGTCCATAGAGCGCCTTAGAGAGCTTACACACGTGGTCGGGGTACCGTTCATCCTCAAAGCTAGGGGGTTGCTCCACATATACCTCCTCCTTGATTGGCCCGTTGAGGAAAGCGCTCTTCACGTCCATTTGGAACAACCTGAAAGAATGGTGAGCGGCATAGGCTAACAAAATGCGAATCGACTCTAGCCTAGCCACAGGAGCAAAAGTCTCCTTAAAGTCCAAACCTGCGACTTGGGCATAACCATTTGCCACAAGTCGAGCCTTGTTCCTTGTCACCACCCCGTGCTCGTCCTATTTGTTGCGGAACACCCACTTGGTTCCCACAACATTTTGCTTGGGACGTGGCACCAGTGTCCAAACTTCATTTCGCTTGAAGTTGTTGAGCTCTTCCTGCATGGCCAACACCCAGTCCGGATCTAGCAAGGCTTCTTCTACCCTGAAAGGCTCAATAGAAGAGACAAAAGAGTAATGCTCACAAAAATTAGCTAGACGTGAGCGAGTAGTTACTCCCTTGCTTATATCACCCAAGATCTGGTCGACGGGATGATTCCTTTGAATCGTCGCTCGAACTTGAGTTGGAGGGGCCCGTGGTGCTTCTTCCTCCTCAACTTGGTCTTCTTGTGCTCCCCCTTGATCACACGCCTCCTCTTGAGGAACCTGTTCATCATCTTGAGTTGGGGGGTGCACCATTGTTGAGAAAGAAGGTTGATCTTGCACTTGGTGTTCCTGTGGTCGCACATCTCCAATCGCCATGGTGCGAATTGCGTCCGTTGGAACATCGTCTTCATCTATATCATCAAGATCAACTTGCTCTCTTGGAGAGCCATTAGTTTCATCAAATACAACATCGCTAGAGACTTCAACCAAACCCGATGATTTGTTGAAGACTCTATACGCCTTTGTATTTGAGTCATAACCTAGTAAAAACCCTTCTACAACTTTGGGAGCAAATTTTGAATTCCTACCTTTCTTCACTAGAATGTAACATTTACTCCCAAATACACGAAAATAAGACACATTGGGTTTGTTACCGGTTAGAAGTTCATACGACGTCTTCTTGAGGAGGCGATGAAGGTAGACCCGGTTTATGGCGTGGCAACGTCTTGAATTCTCCAAGCATCGTCCTCGCCATGTCTATAAGCGTCCTGTTCTTTCTCTCTACCACACCGTTTTGCTATCTTGTGTAGGGAGCGGAGAACTCGTGCTTGATTCCTTCCTCCTCAAGAAACTCCTCCATTTGAAGGTTCTTGAACTCGGACCCGTTGTCGCTTCTAATCTTTTTAACTTTGAGTTCAAACTCGTTTTGAGCTCGCCTTAGAAAGCGCTTGAGGGTCCCTTGGGTTTCTGATTTATCCTGCAAAAAGAATACCCAAGTGAAGCGGGAAAAATCATCATCAACAACAAGACCATACTTACTTCCCCCTATGCTGAGGTAGGCGACGGGTCCGAAGAGGTCCATGTGAAGTAGCTCCAAAGGTCTTGATGTGGTCATCACATTTTTGCTGTGATGAGCGCTTCCCACCTGTTTACCTGCTTGACACGCTGCACAAGGTCTATCTTTTTCGAAAAACACATTCGTTAGACCTAACACATGTTCTCCCTTTAGAAGTTTGTGAAGGTTCTTCATCTCAACATGTGCTAGACGGCGATGCTATAGCCAGCCCATGCTAGTCTTAGCAATTAAGCATGCATCTAGATCGGCCTCCTCTTTCGAAAAATCCACTAAATAGAGTTTGCCATCTAGTACACCCTTAAAAGCTAGTGAACCATCACTCCTTCTAAAGACAGACACATCAACATTTGTAAATAGACAATTATAACCCATGTGGCACAATTGACTAACAGACAGCAGATTATAGCCTAGCGACTCTACTAGAAATACATTAGAGATAGAGTGCTCATTAGTGATGGCTATCTTGCCTAAGCCTTTGACCTTACCTTGATTCCCATCTCCAAATATGATTGTATCTTGGGAATCCTTGTTCTTGACATAGGAGGTGAACATCTTCTTCTCCCCTGTCATGTGGTTTGTGCATCCGCTGTCGATAATCCAGCTTGAGCCCCCGGATGCATAAACCTGCAAGGCAAATTAGGCTTGGGTTTTAGGTACCCAACTCTTGTTGGGTCCTACAAGGTTAGTTATAATAGTCTTTGGGACCCAAATGCAAGTCTTGTCTCCCTTGCATTTGGCCCCCAACTTCCTAGCAATCAATTTCTTATTTTTACTACAAATTGCAAAAGAAGCATTGCAAGCATGGTAAATTGTAGAAGGTTCACTACTTACTTTCCTAGGCACATGAACAACATTTTTCCTAGGCATATTTCTACCATGCACAAAAGAAGAACTTGAAGCAATCATAGCATGTGAATCATAAGCATAACTCCTATGAGCATTTCTAGAAAATTTTCTATCACTATAGATGAAAGCATGATTTCTTTGAGAACTATTAGCCATAGGGGCCTTCCCTTTCTCCTTGGCGGAGATGGGAGACCTTTGACTTGTTAAGTTCTTGGCTTCCCTTCGAAAGCCAAGCCCATCCTTAATAGAGGGGTGTCTACCAACAGTGTAGGCATCCCTTGCAAATTTTAGTTTATCAAGGTCATTTTTGCTAGTCTTAAGTTGGTCATTGAGACTAGCCACTTCACCATTTAATTTAGTAATAGAAGTAAGGTGCTCTACACATGCATCTACATCAAAATCCTTACACCTATTACAGATAATAACATGCTCTACACAAGAACTAGATTTATTAACTACTTCTAGCTTAGCATTCAAATCATCATTAATACTCCTTAAGCTAGACATAGTTTCATGACATGCAGATAATTCAGAAGAAAGCATTTCATTTCTTTTCACTTCTAAAGCAAGAGATTTTTGTACACTAATAAACTTGTCATGCTCTTCATATAAAATATCTTCTTGCTTCTCTAACAATCTATTCTTCTCATTTAAAGCATTAATCAATTCATTGATCTTATCAATTTTATTTCTATCTAAACCTTTGAATAAACTTGTGTAGTCTACTTCATCATCACTAGATTCATCATCACTTGAAGAAGCATACGTAGGGGTATCTCGAGCGCTTACCTTCTTCTCTTTTGCCATGAGGCAGGTGTGACGCTCGTTGGGGAAAAGAGACGACTTGTTGAAGGCCAAGGCGGCGAATCCTTCGTCGTCGGAGTCGGACGAAGAACAACCCGAATCCCACTCTTCGCCCTCGCCCTTCGCCTTCTTGTAGGACTTCTTTTTCTCCCTCCTCCCGCTCTTTTCTTGTCCCTAGTCACTATCATTATCGGGACAGTTAGCAATAAAGTGACCAGTCTTACCACACTTGAAGCAGGAGCGCTTTCCCTTTATCTTGCTTTTGTTGGGATGCTCCTTGCATCCTTTTAGCGCCGTCTTGAGCGCTTGATGATGAGGGCCATCTCATCCTCGTTTAGCCCGGCCGCCTCAACTTGCGCCACCTTGCTAGGTAGCGCCTCCCTGCTGCTTGTTGCTTTGAGAGCAACGGTTTGAGGCTCATAGATAGGCATTGGGCCATTCAATGCCTCATCAACATATCTTGCCTCCTTGATCATCATACGCCCGCTTACAAACTTTCCGAGTATTTCCTCGGGCGTCATCTTTGTGTACCTAGGATTCTCATGGATTGAATTCACAAGATGAGGATCAAGAACTGTGAAGGACCTGAGCATAAGCCGGACGACATCGTGATCGGTCCATCTCGTGCTTCCATAGCACCTAATTTTGTTGACCAGGGTCTTGAGCCGGTTGTACGTTTGCGTTGGCTCCTCTCCCCTGATCATTGCGAACCTCCCCAGTTCGCCTTCCACCAACTCCATCTTGGTGATCATGGTGGCGTCGTTCCCCTCATGAGAGATCTTGAGGGTGTCCCAGATTTGCTTGGCGTTGTCCAAGCGCTCACCTTATTGTACTCGTCCCTGCACAAGGATGCTAACAAAACAGTGGTAGCCTGTGCATTTTTATGGATTTGCTCATTAATGAAAACGGGGTTGTCAGTGCTATCAAAAAGCATTCTGTTTTCAACAATCTCCCAAATGCTTGGATGGAGAGAGAATAGGTGACTACGCATTTTGTGACTCCAAAATGGGTAGTCTTCTCCATCAAAGTGCGAAGGTTTTCCAAGTGGAATTGAAAGTAAATGAGCATTAGAGTTAAATGGAATACGAGAATAATCAAAAGAAAAGTTTGAGTTGACCGTTTTATTTTTCTCATCGTAGTTCTCTTTGGGAAGAAGAAGACTCGTCGCTGTCGTAGTAGACGATCTTCTTGATGCGCCTCTTCTTCTTCCCGTCCTTCTTCTTATGACTCGAGCCAGAGTCAGTAGGTTTGTCGTCTCTCGGCTCGTTGAAGATGGATTCCTTCTCCTTATCGTTGACCACCATCCCCTTTCCCTTAGGATCCATCTCTTCGGGCGATTAGTCCCTTTTGAAGAGAACGGCTCCGATACCAATTGAGAGCACCTAGAAGGGGGGTGAATAGGTGATCCTATAAAAAATCAAATACTTGTAGCCACAAAACTTGGTTAAGTGTTAGTTCAATAGAATCAAGTGGCTAAGGACCAAGCTCTTGTGTAACACACACTACAAGAAACTAATAAAAGTTCATGGGTTAATTTAAGAACGTGGGTACCCACGTTCTTAATTGAGTAAGAACGTGGGTACCCACATTCTTATATTAAATTCGTGGGCCCGTGGGAAAACCGTCGAACTTATAGTATTAGAAACGTGGGTACCCACGTTCTTAACTTAAATTCGTGGGCCACGTGGACCTCGTCGTACTTAACCTAAGACCTAAATTTCTCTCACCCCGCACGGCTGTATTGTTTTCCCTGTCGAGACCGCGCGCGTGCGCCCAAAGTTAAACCTCGCCACGCGTGCCCGCCGCCACAACCTCGCCGGCGCTGCGCCTCCACCCCGCCGCCCCTCGCCACGCACGCCCTGCCTCCACCCCGCCACCCCTCGCTGCGCGTGCCCGTTGCCACGCCTGCCCCGCCTCCAGCAGCAGAACGAAAGGGATCTGCGGTCCCTAGGCCCGGCTCCTCCCCTTCCGATTCCAATCTGGTCTTGCCGGGCCTGGCGGCGAGGGAGAGATGGGGAAGAACCAGGCGTACAAGGCGATGCAGCGGGCGCGGCTGGGGGTCCTCGTCCGGCGTGCCGGGCGCCGCCGCCGCCCCCGAAGACGGCATGGTCGGTCCCCTTCCTCTCCCCTAGGAAATCTCTATTTCCCATCTGCACTTCCTAGTTCCAGGCTCGCAATCCATCCTGATCTGATTATTTCCGTAGCCATATTGCTATGCTAATTATATACGATAGAGTAGGCTTCCAACCGCTGAGGAATTTTGGCTACCATCCCACTTTCGCTTTGGGTGAAAGATAAAGAAAAAGAACTTTGGCTAACGAGGGCCATCGCAGGAATTCAGGTACCAACATGCTCCCGTAGAACTAACTACTGACTCACCTTTGTGTTGTGTTCCTGATACTAGCTTGCTCGCTGAATGTTATGCCCAAATTTGCTCATGCTAGTTTATGTTCTGATAATGTTTATTGCCTTTCTAGATTACATTAGTAATTTGTTTTAGATGAAAATGCAATGCAACTATCATAATTGGATACTTAGCATCCTGAAATTTTGCCCTGGCAGACTAGTATCTGTTGGATCCCCGGCCGGATCAACGAGCTACGAGTACAGCCGCGACGATGAACGCGGACAAGCGCGGTGACCGCAACGAGAGCGAGGAAGGCTGAGCGCACAGACACACATAGGTTAGAACAGATGATTTTGCCTGCGCAATGTGCCACAACTTTTTGGGTTTTTTCACTGTATTAATGAACGGTGCTTACACAGGCTTGAAGCCCTCCACCACGTCGCCACCGTGCCCCATGATCTCCACCATTTTCAGATCACGCAGATCATGTGCATGCGCAGCGCGAGTGCGACGGGGTCAACACACACCAAGGCGGTTTGTGGTGCTAGGCACAGCACTGACCACCCACAAAGCTACGCCACTAAGACTAGAAAACATAAACACAAATGTTCCAACTAGATTACACGTGACAACTCTTATTCTGACTAACATATCACCCCCTTAATCTTGTTGACTTGAACCATCCCTAGTCTTGATCTCAGTTCCACAAGTCTGATTCGGCTCAAAGGCTTTGTTAGGATGTCTGCAAGTTGGTGTTCAGTTCCCACATGCTCCACATCCACTATGCCTTTGTCAATGCAGTCACGAATATAGTGATATCGTGTATCGATGTGTTTGCTTCTGCCATGATACACGGGGTTTTTGCTCAGCTCAATTGCAGACATGTTATCTATTAACAGTCTAAACTTCTGAGGATTCTTATCCATGATGTCTGCTATCAGCATTCTCAGCCATGCACCTTGACAAGCTCCCAATGCAGCAGCCACATATTCAGCTTCACATGATGACAGGGCTACAACCCTTTGCTTCTGAGAGGACCAAGTCACCAAGTTATCTCCCAAGAAGAATAGAATACCTGAGGTACTTTTTCTGTGCACTAAATCACCTAAGAAATCACTGTCTATGTAGCCAAGCAATGTATAATTTGCTGCTGCCCCCTTATTGAAATTCACTCCCAGGTTAAGTGTACCTGCCACATATCTGAGAATTTTCTTCACTGCAGTCCAATGTTCTTTACCTGGGGCCTCCATGAATCTGCTTACCAGACCAACTGCAAAAGCTAGATCAGGTCTAGTATTCACCAGGTACCTCAGACTCCCAGCGACACTTCTATATCCGGTCTCATCATATTCAGTCCCTTTCTGAGCAGTACTGAACTTTACTTGTAGCTCCATAGGAGTGTCAGTGTGATTACAGGAAGTCATGTTGCACTGCTCTAGTATCTTGGTTGCATAGGATTTTTGACAGATTGTGATACTATTTTCTCCTTGCTTCACCTCCATTCCCAAGTAGTAGCTGAGCAGTCCCAAATCACTCATACTAAATGTCTTCATCATTTGTTGCTTGAACTCTGCAATGCTACATACAGAAGGCCCACAGATGATTAGATCATCCACATATACTCCCACAACCAGCACGGTTCTACCAGTTCCTCTCCTGTAAACTGCATGTTCTACTTCACATTTTCTGAATCCCAGGGACACCAGTTTTGAATCAAGCCTGATGTTCCAAGCCCTAGGTGCCTGTTTCAGCCCATATAGTGCTTTGTTCAGTCTGAGTACCTTGTCTGGCTTCTTTGTATCTTGGAAACCTGGAGGTTGAGTGACATATACTTATTCTTGAAGGTCTCCATTTAGGAATGCTGATTTTACATCCATGTGGTGAATTTCCCAATTCCCCTGTGCTGCAAGAGCTATCAAAACTCTTATTGTTTCAAACCTTGCCACAGGAGCAAATACTTCATCAAAGTCAACACCCTCCTTTTGAGCATACCCCTTAGCAACAAGTCTTGCTTTGTGTTTCACTATATTTCCAGCAGCATCTCTTTTGACTTTGAAAACCCACTTCAAACCAATTGCCTTTTGTTCTTTTGGCAGATCTGCCCACACCCAAGTGTTATTTTGTTCAATAGAGTCAAGTTCTGAATTCATGGCCTGTCTCCAGCACTGATCTTTCAAGGCACTTTCAACATTTTTTGGCTCATCTGTAGCTAGTAAACAAAAAGCACTGTACTCAAAATCATGAACTTCTTGTGTTGAGTCTAATAAGTCAGATATTGTTCTATATCTCAAAGGAACCATGTCTGAACTTCCTGCATTCACTGACTGAGAGCTATTTGAACCTGAGGCAGCAGATGCAGCTAGGATTGATTCTGGGATACTGAAGGTGTCATAGGAGTTTGTGGTGAGGGTGGTGATGCAGCAGCACCCCCTGAAGACTCACTCGTATCACCTGAACCAGCTGGTGCTTGTATTGTCTGATCTGGCACAGTAAACTGAAACTGTGTAGTGAAAGGAAATGTAGTTTCAGTCTGCTAATTCTTTTCTGCACTCTCCTAGTCCCATCTTTCACTTTCTTCAAACACTACATCTCTGCTGATACACAACTTCTCAGTGGTAGGATCAAACAATCTATACCCTTTTGTACCTGACTCATAACCCAACAGGACCGTCTTAGTGGACCTATCTAACAATTTGTTTACCCCTGGGCCAATTTTCTTCACATGAGCAATACAGCCAAATGTTTTAAGGTGCTGAACACTGGGTTTCTTGCCAAACCAAGCTTCATATGGTGTTCTTCCCTGTACACTCTTGGTAGGGGATCTATTCAACAAGTAGACTACTGTTGTCACAGCCCCACCCTAGAATCTTGATGGCACCCCTTTACTCTTCATCATGCACCTTGCCATCTCCACTATAGTCTGGTTTCTACGCTCCACTACCCCATTTTGTTGGGGAGAGTAAGGAGTGGTCGTGAAGTGCTTGATGCCTTATTCAGTGCAAAAGGCAGTAAACATATTTGAATTGAACTAACCACCTCTATCAGTTGTTATGCCCTTCAATCTGCCCTCCTGATCAACTTCAGCCCTTTGCTTGATCTTCTTCAAGAAATGTAGAGCTTCATCTTTTGTCTTTGTCGGCGTTCCGAGACCGGGGGGTCCCCGAGCCGACGAGTGAGTGTGCCGCGTGCCCCAGCCCAGATGGGTCGAGCGCGTGGGCGAGCGCGAAGGGGGGAGAGAGAGAGAGAGAGAGAGAGAGAGAGAGCGAGGTGGCCGGAGCCGGGTCGTGAGGGAGTCGGAGAATTCCCGCGGCCTTCGTGTTCGTCCCGCGCCCAGGTCGGGTGCGCTTGCAGTAGGGGGTTACAAGCGTCCTTGCGGGTGAGGGGAGCGAGCGGCCTCGAGAGAGCGCCTGCCCCTGCCCTTCGTTCCCGCGAGGCCAACCTTTTTTAAGAAGGCCCTGGTCCTTCCTTTTATAGTCGTAAGGAGAGGATCCAGGTGTACAAAATGGGGGTGTAGCAAGGTGCTACGTGTCTAGCGAGGGAGAGCTAGCGCCCTAAGTACATGCCAAGGTGGCAGCCGGAGAGATCTTGGCACCCTGTTGGTGTGGCGTCGTGGCTGTTGGAGGAGTAACGGAGCCTGATGGAGGGACAGCTGTTGGAACAGCTGTGCTCTTGCTGACGTCTCCCTGCTTTCGTAAGGGAGCTGAGAGTCGCCGTCGTCATGGTCTAGTGAGGCGCCATCATTGCCTATCTGGCGGAGCTGGCCAGATGGGACGCCGGTCTTGTTCTCTGCGACCCGAGTTGGCTCAGGGCAGGGTGATGATGACGCTTCCTGTTGACGTGGCGGTCTTGTGTCCTAGGTCGGGCGTCGTGGAGGCTCCTCCGAAGTCGAGGCCGAGTCCGTCCTGCATGACAGAGGCCAAGCCCGAACTCCTGGGTCGGGCAAGGCGGAGGTCGTTCGGCAGAGGCCGAGGCGGAGTCCGAGCCCTGGGTCGGGCGAGGCGGAGTTCGTCGTCTTCCGGGGCCTTAGCCCGAGTCCGAGCCCTGGGTCGGGCGGAGCGGAGTTCGCCGTCTTCCGGGGCCTTAGCCCGAGTCCGAGCCCTGGGTCGGGCGGAGCGGAGTTCGCCGTCTTCCGGGGCCTTAGCCCGAGTCCGAGCCCTGGGTCGGGCAGAGCCTCCTATGGCACCTCTGGCGAAGTCTGGTCGCCCGTCGGTCTTACCTTTTGCGTTAAACGCCCCGGTGACTTGGTCGGTTGGCGCGGTGATTTAGTCAGGGTTACTTCTTATCGAAGGCGGGGCCTCGGGCGAGCCGGTGATGCGTCTGCCGTGAAAGAGGAGGCCTCAGGCGAGACGGAGTCATCTTAGGGTCGGCTGCCCTCGCCCGAGGCTAGGCTCGGGCGTGGCGTGATCGAGTCGCTCGTATGGACTGATCCCTGACTTAATCAAACCCATCATGCCTCTGCAGCTTTATGCTGATGGGGGTTACCAGCTGAGAATTAGGCGTCTTGAGGGTACCCCTAATTATGGTCCCCGACAGTAGCCCCCGAGCCTCGAAGAGAGTGTTAACACTCGCTTGGAGGCTTGCGTCGCACTTTTTTGCAAGGGGACCAGCCTTTCTCGGTGGTACTTTGTTCCGGTGGGTGCGCGCGAGCGCACCCGCCGGGTGTAGCCCCCGAGGCCTCGGAGGAGTGGTTTCACTCCTTCGAGGTCTTAATGCCTTGCGTAATGCCTCGGCTGGTCTGGCGGTTCCCTCATGCGAGCAGGGCGTAGCCCAGGTGCACTGTCGGGGCCCAAGTTCTTGGGCTGGTATGTTGACGCTGTCAACGGTTCGGCCGGAGCCGGGTTTGCGAGAGCAGCCCCCGAGCCTCCGCACGGAGCGAGAGGACGATCAGGGACAGACTCGACTTTTTACATACGCCCCTACGTCGCCTTTCCGCAAGGAGGAGGGGGGAGAGCGCCATGTTACCCTCGATGGGCACCGAACATGGTGTCTCCGGTGAGCTGCAATCGGGTAATCCGAGTGGACGTCCGTGCCCCGTTCGTTGGGGGTCGGCTAGGGGCCCGGAGGCACGCCCAAAAGTACCTGCGGGTGATCTGCCGGACCCGGTCCCCTAGCGACGGGGTCCGAGGGCTCGTTGCCTCCCTCCGATGGGATTCCGTTACAGAGTCGTTCCCGCTGGTCTCGGAAATGTCCTAGGGTACCTCGGGAGCGCAGCCCGAGCCTTGGTTATGTATCGAACGTACCCCTGGTCATCCCTCGCTCAGCGTCTGAGGCGACTGTGAACCCTTCGACAGGCCAGCCTTCGAACCCCTGATCAGTAATGGGCGCGGAGCCCTAGTAGCCTGAGGCGGTCGTGGAACCTTTCGGGAGGCCGACCTTCGAACCCCTGACCAGTAGTGGGTGTCGGGCCCACGCGATCTGAGGCGGCTGTTGAACCCCTCGGGGGGCCAGCCTTCGAACCCCTGATCAGTAGAGAGGCTCGGAGCCTAGTTCCTTCACGGGGAAGGATCCCTTTGGGGGTATCCTCCTTCCCAGTCCCTGTTGCAAGAGATAGAGAAAGAAGGAAAAGGGAAAAAAGGATACGAAACCAAGCGACGTGGCGTACCTTTTTTGGTGTGGTCGTGTTGGCGAAGGCGAAGCGTCGCCAGCCGCTCCTGCTAGAAGCGTCGCCTGTCCGGCCGCGGAGTTAATGCGCAGGGGCGAGTAGTTGGCGAGGCTGCCGTTGCGTGCGCGAGCCGTTCGAGGAACGGCTGTTTTTGCTTCGCGTTTTTTGAACCTTGCGTCCGGTTCGGGCGGTACGTTGGAACCGTCTTGACCTTGGTCTTTATATACCCCGGAGAGGGTCCGGTGACGGTTCCCGACTCCGCTTCTCGCCTCCCTCTCAGGTTTTTTGCAGCCTGAGAGATCTAGCCAGAAAAAGAAAACCGCCCTCCCCTGTCCCTCACGCCGCCACCCTTTCTGCCTTGGCGATGGCTGACCGGGCGACCATCATCCCGTCGCGCGACCCGTGGCCCTTCTCCACGGTGACGGCGTGTGATCTGGATGACCTCGTCGGCGAGGGTTTGCTCCGCCCCCTCACCGATAAGCAGCGGCCGGAATGGATTCCTCCCGCGGGCGGAGTCGCTCCATCCCCTCCGCCGGGGTATGTCGTGAGCTTCATCTCCTTCCATGAGCGGGGATTTGGTGTGCCGTCGAGCCGCTTCATGCGGGCCATCCTGCTCCACTACGGGGTGGAACTGCACAACCTCACTCCCAACTCTATCGCGCAGGCCGCTATCTTTGTAGCGGTGTGCGAGGGGTATTTGGGGATCGCCCCCCATTGGGATTTGTGGACTCATCTCTTCTTTGCCGAGCTTTTTGCTTCGTCGACGGGGGAGAGGAAGGTCCGTGCGGCGGTGCGGGCCGGCGGCTGCACCCTCTTGCTGAGGCAGTCACGGTCGTTGCAGTATATCCCTGCCGTCCTCGCATCCTCAAACAAGGGTTGGCAGCGGCGGTGGTTCTACCTCCGGAATGACGGAGAGTCGCTCCCGCCGTTCTCTCAGCGGGTCGTCACCGCCGCTCCCGATGCCTGGCGCCACGGGACCCCACACGAGAGGCGGAAGAACCTCGAACCTCTTCTCCAGGCCCTGAAGGCGTTGCGGGAGGAAGGGCTCACCGCCGCGGGAGTGGTCGCCGCCATCCACCGCCGGAGGGTGCTCCCCCTGGCGGAGCGGCGGCTGTTGCTTTGGGAGATGACCCAGGAGGCCGACTGGGAAGGGTCACGGATGTCCCCTGATCCTCTTCCCCACGATGCCCTCCACTGGCGGGTGTCAGCCGCGATGGGGAAGCCGGACCCCCACGCCTTCTCCCAGCCTCGAATGCGCCCCGACCAGGGGTGCGTCGCTCTGGTGAGTGTTCGTCCCTTCCTTCTTCACATACCGGGTTGCTTCTGATTCTTACGATCGGGCTTCTTTCTCCCCCCCCTTTTTAGGAGGTGGGGCAGCACAAACCCTCCCTGCCGCGGGTCCCGGAGGACGCGGTGGGTCGGGCGGCGCGGCGGGTCGCCGCGGAGGAGGAGGAGAAGAAAAAGGATGCGGAGAAGGCCCGGGCCCGCAGGCGGAGGCGGGCTCGGGACGCCCTGGAGAAACGCCGTCGTCAGCAGGAGAGGGAAGGACTTCCCAGGGAGCTGTCGCCGGAGACGTCCGACGATGACGAAGACGGCGACGACGAAGAGGAGGAGGACGACATGGCCGCCCGTCTCGGCCTCAGCCCCGGCTTGGGGTGTGGCCGGGAGCCGTCGAGTCAGCCCCCGAGCGGGCCGACGTTGTCGGTTCCTGGAGCCGAGGCGCCAGATCCCCGACCTGAGGGGCGGGGGCAACCCGAGAGGGTTCTTGACCCCTCGGCTGGAGGAGCTGACGCGACTCCAGGGAGCCGGGCCAAGGGGTTCGTTCCTCGGGAACCGTCGCCCACGCCGGCAGCATGGGGGAGCGGTCCTCAGGTTGCCGTGGCGGCGCCTGGGCAGTCCGCCTCCCAGGCGTCAGGGGCGCCCAAGGCGAGGGTGGCGCCGGGGCTGTTGGCGAGGCGGTCCCCGGCGGCGGTTCCAGGAAGCGGGAGCCAAGAGACCTCCCCCCAGGCACAGTGGATCATGGTCCGGAGCGGGTAGGTACCTTGGAATGTCTCTGTCCCGGCGCTTCATTCATACGCCTGGGCCGTGATCTTCCCTTTCTTGTTTTTTCCAGCAAGCGGAGCCATGGCCCTACGGACCTGGCGCCTCAGAAGGCCCTCAAGACGGCGTTGGTCCAGGCAGCTGGCGCCACCTCGGACCTCGCCGCTCAGCCGACCCTTTCGCAGGGCGCTCCGCCGCACGGGGCTCAGGCGTCGCATGTTCCGGGGGAGCAGGTCCCCGAAGCGGGCTCCTCTACCGAGGTGGCCATCGTGATCGGGGAGGTGGCCGGCGCCGACATGGTCCCGAGCTCGCCTGCCGTGTCGGCCATGCCGGCGTCTGCCGCTACCGCAGTCGGCACCGTCCCAGTCGGAGAGCGGACGGTTGCCGCCGGCGCCGAGACGGCCGCAGCGTCAGCGCCCGGAGCCTCGGAAGAGGTGGGCGCGGACGCGCAGTGCTTCCGGGCGGGCGGCAGCCTTGTCGCTGTGCGGCGGAGCCCCGAGGCCCGGGGCCAGTTGCTCCGATTCCGGACCCGCGAGGCTCCGGGCCCTATCTTCGTTCTTGACGACGAAGAGGAGGACCAGTCCTGGGACGAGCTCCACAAGCGTGCGGAAGCGACGGTGGGGTTGCTCCGATCGTCGCTGGAGGTTCTCTGCGGGGACGTCCCCAAAATCCTCCAGGTAATGATTTTAGGCATACCTTCTCCCTTCTGCGAGCGAGGCGTTCGTCGTGATGTCTTGTTTTCCTTTCCAGGATCTGACGGACCGGAGCGCTGCCAAGTCGTCGTTCATTCGCCGCGAGGCCGACGTCTGGGGCTCGCTGCGGTCCCTGAGGACTTCGCTCACCGGGGCTACCGCGCGCCTTTCTCAGCAGGACGCTAAGATAGCGGACCTCCAGTTGCTCTGCGCTGACCTGAAGGCCGAGGCGGCGGCAGCGCGCACGGAGGTGCTACAACAGTGGTCGGAGCTCGCCCAGGTTGCCGAGGAGCGGGACCAGACTCAGGGCCGGGCCGCCGAGGCTGAAAACCGGGCCAAGACCCTCGCGGCCGATCTGGCCGCGGCCCAGGTCGCGGCCTCGGAGCAATGCGTCCGAGCCGGAGGTGCGCCTCGTCCGTCCTCGGTTCTCGTTCTTGTCCGTTTCTTCCGCTTGAGTTTGAGGTCTTTTTTTTTCTGGTTGTTCGCAGAGCTCGAGTCTGCTCTTGACGAGTCTGCCAAAGCGCTCGCCGAGGCGCTCGCTGGAGCTGCTGAGCAGAGGGAGGTCGATCTCGCGGCCATGTCCGAGGCCGTCTCGGAGGTCTATCGGAAACTCGGTCCCGGCGACGTCCCTTCAGGAAGCTCTCCCCAAAGCCGTCTTCAAGCCCTAGGTGATTACGCGCGCGGTAAAGTCCGTGGGGCGCTGCACCACGGCGTCAGGCGGGCCTTCGCCGTGCTCGCTTCCCACTACGTCGTGGACTTGGAGCGGGTCAGTGAGGGGTACTGCCTTCCTGACGAAGACGAGGCGGCCCTGGCGGAAGTTCAGCGGCTCGACGCGGTCGCTGCGGGTCCGAGCGCGGCGCTGGCGACCGTCTTCGAAGCGGAGATTCTTCCTCCTGCGCCGCCGCCGGAAGCGGAGGTGGACCTTACCGACGGCGGGGGTGGAGTTGAGGGCGCGGCGCCTTCCCAAGGCGACGCCTGATTTTTGTTGGGACAATTTCTGTTGGGTGTGCGATTTGCCGCGGCCACCGAGGCCTGGACATTTTACTTCTCTTCCGTGAAGTCATGCTCCTTTTCGTTTCGATTTTCGTGCCTGGCCCGAAGTGTCGACAACAGGGTGATTTCCCGAGCTGGGTCCTTTTTCGTGGCAGGCGACGAGTGAGGTGTCCCTAGCCCGGAGGCATAGGCGTTCCCCAGCTCAGTCGGTCTCACCATTTACTCGTACCCAAGTTCGCTCCTCGGGACCCTGCTTATGACGCATCCGGGAGAACGCAAAAAACCCTTCTTGACCGAAAAAAGAATTTCTTTGACGCGGAAAGGTACGTCCAAACTCGACGAGAGGGGTTCCCCCTTTTTAGCCCCCGAGGGAGGGTCGGGCTCTGCCGGGGCGAGGCCGACCCTTCCTTGATGACTGATTCTCATGTGTGAGTGGGGAAAGGGCGCAGCCCCCGGGCGTCGTTTGCGCAGAGGCCATTTGGCGAGTCGGGCTCCTGCCCGGATATCCGGCGAGTGCTCGGCGACATCCCTCGGTATGCCGGGCATGCCCGAGGGACCCCACGCAAAAAATGCCGACGTTTGCGCGGGGAAAGTCGACGAGTACTGCTTCTTATTCGGGACCGAGCCCAGAACTGATCCGGACCTGCTTGGAGGCGTCGCCACTGGGGTCGAGAGGGACGGCCTTAACCGTCTCCGCTGGCTCGAAGTTGCCGGCATGTCGCTTCACGTCCGGCACCTCTCGGGAGAGGCTTTCCAGGTCGGCAATGAGGGCCTCGGACTCGGCGAGGGCCTCGGCGTACTCCACGCACTCCACATCGCATTCGAATGCGTGTTTGTACGTGGGGCCGACGGTGATGACCCCGTTGGGGCCCGGCATCTTGAGCTTCAGGTAGGTGTAGTTGGGGATGGCCATGAACTTCGCGTAGCATGGTCTTCCCAGCACTGCGTGGTAGGTTCCTCGGAACCCGACCACCTCGAACGTCAAAGTCTCCCTTCAGAAGTTGGAGGGTGTTCCGAAGCAGACAGGGAGGTCGATCTGCCCGAGGGGCTGGACGCGCTTCCCAGGGATGATCCCATGGAAGGGCGCAGCGCCTGCTCGGACGGATGACAGACCGACGCGCAGGAGCCTGAGGGTCTCGACGTAGATGATGTTGAGGCAGCTGCCCCCATCCATCAGGACCTTGGTGAGCCTGACGTCGCCGATGACGGGGTCGACGACGAGCGGGTACTTCCCCGGGCTCGGCACGTGGTCGGGGTGGTCGTCCCGGTCGAAGGTGATGGGCTTGTCGGACCAGTCTAGGTAGACTGGTGCCGTCACCTTCACCGAGCAGACCTCCCGACGTTCCTGCTTACGATGCCGAGCCGAGGCGTTCGCCGCATGCCCTCCATAGATCATAAAGCAGTCGCGGACCTCGGGGAACCCTCCTGCTTGGTGATCTTCCTTCTTGCCGTCGTCGCGGGCCTTGTCACCCTCTGCGGGTGGCCCGGCCCGGTGGAAGTGGCGCCGAAGCATGACGCACTCCTTGAGGGTGTGCTTGACGGGCCCCTGATGGTAGGGGCACGTCTCCTTGAGTGCCTTGTCGAAGAGGTTGGCGCCTCCGGGGGGCTTCCGAGGGTTCTTGTGCTCGGCGGCGGCGACAAGGTCTGCATCGGGAACGTCGCGTTTCGCTTGCGACTTCCTCCTGCCTTTCTTCTTGGCACCGCGCGGAGTACACGCCTCGGGAGCATCTTCCGACGGGCGGCCCTGGGGCTGCTTGTCCTTTCGGAAGATGGCCTCTACCGCCTCCTGGCCGGAGGCGAACTTGGTGGCGATGTCCATCAGCTCGCTCGCCCTGGTGGGGGTCTTGCGACCCAACTTGCTCACCAGGTCACGGTAGGTGGTGCCGGCGAGGAACGCACCGATGACATCGGAGTCGGTGATGTTGGGCAGCTCGGTGCGCTGCTTCGAGAACCGCCGGATGTAGTCCCGAAGAGACTCTCCCGGCAGTTGCCGACAGCTTCGGAGGTCCCAGGAATTCCCGGGGCGCACGTACGTGCCCTGGAAGTTGCCGGCGAAAGCCTGGACCAGATCTTCCCAGTTGGAAATCTGCCCCGGAGGCAGGTGCTCCAACCAAGCGCGAGCGGTGTCGGAGAGAAACAGGGGGAGGTTTCGGATGATGAGGTTGTCATCGTCCGTCCCACCCAGTTGACAGGCCAGGCGGTAGTCCGCAAGCCACAATTCCGGTCTCGTTTCCCCCGAGTACTTTGTGATAGTAGTCGGGGGTCGAAATCGGGGCGGAAACGGCGCCCGCCGAATGGCTCGGCTAAAGACCTGCGGACCGGGTGGTTCGGGCGAGGGACTCCGATCTTCCCCGCTGTCGTAGCGTCCCCCACGCCTGGGGTGATAACCTCGGCGCACCCTTTCGTCGAGGCGGGCCCGACGGTCGCGATGAGGGTGCTCGTCGCCGAGGTGGCCCGGGGCCGCAGGTGCGGTGTTGCGCGTGCGCCCGGTGTAGACCGAGGCTTCCCGCGTGAGTCGGGAAGTCGCGGCACGAGGTTCCGAGGGGTACCCCTGCCTTCGGGAGGCAGAGCTCTCGGCCCGCCGGGCCGCAGCGCCTTCCAGGAGATGCTTGAGTTCTCCCTGGATTCGCCGACCCTCGGTGGTTGATGACTCCGGCATCGCGCGGAGGAGCATCGCTGCGGCGGCCAGGTCCTGACCGGTTCTGCCGGATGCGGTAGGCGGTCTGTTCCTGGCATCGTTGGCGATGCGGTGCTGGAGACCTTGGGGCAGGTGACGTATTCCTCCGGCTGGGGGCTGGCTCGCCCATACCTGCCCGATGTTCTGGCGGATTGCCTCGAGCGCTCCTGCTCCCTCATCGAGCCCGGCCTGCGCCCCGCGGACTTGCTCGAGCTGTGGGTCGTGACCCCCCGCCGGAACAGGGACCACAGCTAGCTCCCGCGGGATGTCGGCGCGAGGCGCTGGCCTAGGGGGATCACCATCCTCCGGCATGCCGAGACAGCCGCCTCCGGAGGGATCCCCTAGCTCGACGTGGAGACATTCGCGGCTCGGGCCGCAGTCCTTGTCGTCAAGGCTGCGGCTGCCGTCGGAACAGTCGGAGAGGCAGTAGTCACATGCGGTCATGAAGTCCCGCATGGCACTGGGGTTGCCAAATCCGGAGAAATCCCAGCAGATGCTGGGGTCGTCATCTTCCTCGGACCCAGAGGGTCCGTAGGTCGAGACACCCGTCAATCGGTCCCAAGGCGACCGCACACGAAACCCCAGAGAGGTTGCACTCGCCTCAACGTGAGCGCCCGCCAAAGCGAGGCCGCCAGGCGGGTTGAGGCCGAGTCGAAATGACGAAGGATGGGAATCAGCCCGTACCTTTTGGTCGACGAGGAGCGATGAAGTCACGTCGGGGGCTGATCGCGCCGTCGTCCTGGGTGCGAGGGCGACGTCCTGCAGGCCCTCCGTGAGCGTGCTGGCGTCGTCCACTTGCTCGGGGTCGACGTGTTGCGGGGGGGGGGGGGGGGGGGGGGCGGCGCTCGCCTTTGCCTCGAACGCGAGGGTGACGCCTAGCGTGTCCTCCGTTGGGGCATTGGGGATGTCGATCTGCTCGACAGCCGTCGGGGCGCTGCCTCCCGCTCGGCCCTGGTTGCCCCGCCTCCTCCTCCTGCGATGGCGGGGGAGAGGATGGGGCGAACTCGAAAGTTGTCCTTCCCCCACGCGGGAAAGGCGTCGTCGATTCCGCCGCCGGCGGGCGGGCTGTCCGCCACCATTGTCGCTGTCGCGCGGCGGTGGAAGGAGTATCATGTCGTAGCTGCTGTCGAGAGACATGAACTCGAGGCTCCCGAAACGGAGCACCGTCCCGGGTTGAAGAGGTCGTTGGAGACTGCCCATCTGGAGCTTGACGGGAATCTACTCGTCAACACGCAGCAGGCCCCTACCTGGCACGCCAACTGTCGGCGTTCCGAGACCGGGGGGTCCCCGAGCCGACGAGTGAGTGTGCCGCGTGCCCCAGCACAGATGGGTCGAGCGCGTGGGCGAGCGCGAAGGGGAGAGAGAGAGAGAGAGAGAGCGAGGTGGCCGGAGCCGGGTCGTGAGGGAGTCGGAGAATTCCCGCGGCCTTCGTGTTCGTCCCGCGCCCAGGTCGGGTGCGCTTGCAGTAGGGGGTTACAAGCGTCCTTGCGGGTGAGGGGAGCGAGCGGCCCCGAGAGAGCGCCTGCCCCTGCCCTTCGTTCCCGCGAGGCCAACCTTTTTTAAGAAGGCCCTGGTCCTTCCTTTTATAGTCGTAAGGAGAGGATCCAGGTGTACAAAATGGGGGTGTAGCAAGGTGCTACGTGTCTAGCGAGGGAGAGCTAGCGCCCTAAGTACATGCCAAGGTGGCAGCCGGAGAGATCTTGGCACCCTGTTGGTGTGGCGTCGTGGCTGTTGGAGGAGTAACGGAGCCTGATGGAGGGACAGCTGTTGGAACAGCTGTGCTCTTGCTGACGTCTCCCTGCTTTCGTAAGGGAGCTGAGAGTCGCCGTCGTCATGGTCTAGTGAGGCGCCATCATTGCCTATCTGGCGGAGCTGGCCAGATGGGACGCCGGTCTTGTTCTCTGCGACCCGAGTTGGCTCAGGGCAGGGTGATGATGACGCTTCCTGTTGACGTGGCGGTCTTGTGTCCTAGGTCGGGCGTCGTGGAGGCTCCTCCGAAGTCGAGGCCGAGTCCGTCCTGCATGACAGAGGCCGAGCCCGAACTCCTGGGTCGGGCGAGGCGGAGGTCGTTCGGCAGAGGCCGAGGCGGAGTCCGAGCCCTGGGTCGGGCGAGGCGGAGTTCGTCGTCTTCCGGGGCCTTAGCCCGAGTCCGAGCCCTGGGTCGGGCGGAGCGGAGTTCGCCGTCTTCCGGGGCCTTAGCCCGAGTCCGAGCCCTGGGTCGGGCGGAGCGGAGTTCGCCGTCTTCCGGGGCCTTAGCCCGAGTCCGAGCCCTGGGTCGGGCGGAGCGGAGTTCGCCGTCTTCCAGGGCCTTAGCCCGAGTCCGAGCCCTGGGTCGGGCGGAGCGGAGTTCGCCGTCTTCCGGGGCCTTAGCCCGAGTCCGAGCCCTGGGTCGGGCGGAGCGGAGTTCGCCGTCTTCCGGGGCCTTAGCCCGAGTCCGAGCCCTGGGTCGGGCAGAGCCTCCTATGGCACCTCTGGCGAAGTCTGGTCGCCCGTCGGTCTTACCTTTTGCGTTAAACGCCCCGGTGACTTGGTCGGTTGGCGCGGTGATTTAGTCAGGGTTACTTCTTATCGAAGGCGGGGCCTCGGGCGAGCCGGTGATGCGTCTGCCGTGAAAGAGGAGGCCTCAGGCGAGACGGAGTCATCTTAGGGTCGGCTGCCCTCGCCCGAGGCTAGGCTCGGGCGTGGCATGATCGAGTCGCTCGTATGGACTGATCCCTGACTTAATCAAACCCATCAGGCCTCTGCAGCTTTATGCTGATGGGGGTTACCAGCTGAGAATTAGGCGTCTTGAGGGTACCCCTAATTATGGTCCCCGACAGTCTTCAACAACTCAATCCACATAAACCTGCTGAAGTCATCAACCACTAGCAAAAAGTAACTTTTTCCACCTACTGTCTGTGGACTGATCTGTCCACACAGATCAGCATGGAATAACTCCAACCCCTTTGTGGCTCTATATGAGGACAGTCTTGGAAAAGGTGTTCGATGTTGCTTCCCAAGAGTACAACCATCACACACCTGTTCAGCTCGGTCTACAATAGGCATTCCTACAACCATACTCTTCTTTCCAAGATCTCTAAGAGCTCTGAAATTTAGATGGCCAAATCTTGCATGCCACAACCATGCTACATCATCTGCCTTTGATAGCAGACACACTGGAGGTACAACTCCCAACTTCACTGTGTAAAGTCTGTTCCCAGTGCGAGGTGCACTGACCAACAGGTTATAATCTGGATCAAAAACTTTCAGTCTGCCAGCAAACAGTCTAATGTCACAGCCTGCCTCCTCTAGCTGTCCAAGACTGATTATGTTGCTTTTCAATTGTGGAATATAGTACACACTTGTGAGCACCTTGTGATCTCCTTGTTTAGTATTCATCACCACTGAGCCTAATCCATAGATTCTGACAGTAGAACCATCTCCAAATCTCACTGACCCACTGACAGTGTCATCAAGTTGAGAAAGTGCAGACTTGGTGCCTGTCATGTGGTTACTGGCACCAGTGTCCAGTACCCACACTCCATCTGGGAAGATTACTGGCACTACTTTATCTTCAGACAGATGAATTACCACCCACTGCCCCTTGCACCTCAACTAATAGAAGTGCTGCATTCTCCACATCTCCAACTACAACATTTGCTTCCTGTTGTTTGTGATCCTTGTCATCCTTCTTTGGATGTTTACAGTCCTGTGCCCAGTGGCCATAAATGCCACAATTTCGACATCTCCCCTTTCTTCTTGGTGTCCCCTTTGATGTCAGCTTTGGCTTGTTTGAATTGCTTGAACTGCCACCATCTGAACAATGAGGTCCCTTACCTTTCCACTGACTACCACTGCCAATGACTAACAACAGTCGACCAGTTTTGTCAGTTACTTGCTCAAGCTTGTCTTCAAACCGATCCTCAGCTGCACGCAGGTGTCCAACCAAGTCTTCAACTGTGAGTGTCTTCATGTCACAGAACATTTCAATTGAGACTGCAACCTGATTAAAACGAGGTGATTCATATGTTGACTATTGAGTCACTCGTAAGTAGTAAGTCCCAACCGTAGTGTCTTTATAGACGAACCTTAGTAATTCCAAACAGGGCCTATTTGGCATTTTCAGGTTCTCAGTTTTATTTTGTAACAGATTCTAGGTTTCCAGCACTCAGTACCACTATTTGGATAAGCATATTGTGCCTTTTAATGTTAGCAACATTTATTGTTACTCCAAGATCTATTCTAATTGCCAACGCTTTTTTATAAGCAGTTCTGTAGTTATTGATGGTATTCATGTTCACTGTTAGGAAGAGGAACTGAAAAGGGGCGAGCTGGAGGCTGACAAAGACAAAATGATGAGAGAGTATAGAGCTCAACTGGATGCTGAAAGAGCTCAAAAGCTAGCAAATGGAAGAAATCACTCAAGCTCAAACTCAAAATCATCATCTTCCAGGAAAGGTAATGGGCAACCTACCAAATAAATATCTGTAATGTTAGAATCTTAGTATTTCCATCACTTGCCATTCCTCAAATATAAATATATTGCATCTATTATATGGATCTTCTGACAAAAGAAGTTTGAAAACAGAGAGGAAGGATAAGGACGCAAAGAAAAGAAGTAAAAAGAGGAGAAAGGTATACTCTAGCACGATGCATCATTTTAAATAACACGGTGCTGCGTCTTGAAATGAAGTCTGTTTTCAATCTCATGTTCATGTTCATGCACAAATATGGAAGCCACATTTTGTGTTTATCATGCTTTCCTATATCTTTGTGTACATGTGATTTAATACCAGTTGTGTATTTATGAGAATTTTGGTTTATTTTGTAGGATTCCGGCTCTCATCAAGTGACTCCTCCCCCTCACGTTGACTTTGCGAACAGATGTCTCAATTCTAGTGGTGGAGCTATGAACAACAATCTAATGTCCTGATCGAGAGCGATGGAGTTAATGTTTGAACTTGTGTGTTTGAACTTGTGAACTAAAAATGTGAACTATGGATGTGAACTTGTGTGAATTTGTGAACTTATGTATTTGGACTTATGTGAATTTGTGAACTTATATATTTGGACTTGTGTGAATTTGTGATATGAACATATATCAATGTGTTTGAAATCTGTATTGTATGTGATATATTGTGTTGCATGTGATATTATGTTTGTCTAATTTTTCATTTTTGTATTTTTTATTTTTTTCTGGAAAAGGGTTAAGAACGTGGGTACCCACGTTCTTAAGTTTAAGAACGTGGGTACCGTCGAACTTATTGTGCAGTCCTCGCAGACCCACGCAGGGTTAAGAACGTGGGTACCCATGTTCTTAAGGTTAAGAACATGGGTACCGTCGAACTTATTGTTCAGTTCGCGCAGACCTCCGCAGGACACATAAGTTCGACGGCCATGTGACCCCGTCGAACTTAACCTTAAGAACGTGGGTGCCATCGAACTTATGGGAAAAAATTCGACGGCCCCCGTCGAACTTAAAAACGCACGTTTTTAATGTTAAGTTCGACGGTACCCACGTTCTTAATGTTAAGTTCGACGGTACCCACATTCTTAAGGTTAAGTTCGACGGGGCCGTCGAACTTACTTCTCTAAGTTCGTCCAAAAATCGCCGTCGGCTATATTCGTCGGTAAACCCACGTTCTTACGGTAAGTTCGACGACTTATTACATTAAGTTCGACAGTTTTTCACCCACGTTCTTTAATCAGTTTCCTGTAGTGACAATGATCACGAAGAAAACAAGCACAAGAGACACGGTGATTTATCCCGTGGTTCGGCCAAGTGTAATACTTGCCTACTCCACGTTGTGGCGTCCCAACAGATGAGGGTTGCACTCAACCCCTTTCAAGTGATCCAATGATCAACTTGAATACCACGGTATTTTCTTTTCTTTTACTATCTCCCATTTGCGAGGAATCTCCACAACTTGGAGCCTCTCGCCCTTACAATTGATGATCATAAAGAAGCACTGAAGTAAGGGAGGGGAGAGCAACACACACAAGACTCAAAGAACGAGCACAAACACGCACACAAGCCACAACTTGAGCTCACAACACAATGCGGGGAGTTCTCTACTCAACTAGAGCTCAAATCGCTATCACAAAGAATCAAATGCACGAGAATGGAGTCTTGGTGCTTAGAGATGATCAAAGAATGCTTGGTGTACTCCTCCATGCGCCTAGGGGTCCCTTTTATAGCCCCAAGGCAGCTAGGAGCAGTTGGAAGCAATCTGGGAAGGCAATTCTTGCCTTCTGTCGGGTGGCGCACCGGACAGTCCGGTGCACCACCGGACAACTACTGTTCAATGTCCGGTGCAGATTGCCTTCCTAAAATGGGACAACCGACTGTTGCAGAAATGTAGCCGTTGGCGCACCGGACAGTCCGGTGCCCCCTGTCGACCGTTGGAGCGGGCCACGCGTCGCCCGCGGATTTGGCGGTCTACCGTTGCACTAGCAGCCGTTGGCTCACCGGGCAGTCCGGTGCACCACCGGACAGTCCAGTGAATTATAGCAGTACGCCACCGACGAAATCCCGAGAGTGGCCTGTTCACCGGAGGCTGGCCTGACACACCGAATACTGTCCGGTGCACCACCAGACAGTCCGGTGTGCCAGACTGCGCTGTGTCTTGGCTGCTCCAGCCAAGACTTTTCCTTTTTCTATTTTCTCTGATTCTAGCACTTAGACAAATATATTAGTACACAAAAACTAATGTACTAAGTCTAGAATCATACCTTCTTGTTGATTTGCACTTCATCCATCATTTGGCACATAATTACTCACTCAATATGTGTTGGGCACTTAACCACCAAAACACTTTAGAAATGGCCCAAGGGCACATTTTCCTTTCAGAAGTTCAATGGGGGTCAAAACTCCACGCGCAAATGAACACAAAGATGTAGCACACACTATCTCTCAATGAATCTCACAAGGCACTAGAGCTAAACTCACACGAGTGGCTTTCTTTTGCTTGCTCTCTCTTTTGTGGCACTTGTGTGGATTGTAGTGGTCTAAATCTTGTGTATAGGATTGATCAATGAATATATGTGGTTGGGAGGGCTTTGATATGTCAACTATATGACTTGGAATGTTGCTTGGGCTCCCACACCTTGAAGTGGCCGGTTGGGGTGGTATTTATAGCCACCATCCAAAATGTAGCCGTTGGAGAAGTCTGCTGGCGATGGGTGCATCGGACAGTCCGGTGCGCCACCGGACAGTGTCCGATGTGCCGCCACGTCATCCTCCCGTTAAGGCTTGGAGCTGGTCGACCGTTGGAGGCTTTGTCCTCATGCGGCACCGGACAGTCCGGTGCCCCCTCTGATCTTCGGCTCTGACTTCTGCCGCGTGTACTGTTCTGCACTGTTCACTGTCAGAGTCGACCGTTGCGCGCAGATAGCCGTTGCTCCGCTGGCGCACCGGACAGTCCGGTGAATTATAGCGGAGCTGCGCCTGAGAAACCCGAAGGTGAAGAGTTTGAAGTCGATTCTCCCTGGTGCACCGGACACTGTCCGGTGGCACACTGGACAGTCCGGTGCGCCAGACCAGGGAGCACTTCGGTTTCTTTTGCTCCTTTCTTCTTGAACCCTTTTTAATTTTTGTATTAGTTTTGAGTTGAACCTTTGGCACCTGTAGAACATATACTCTAGAGCAAACTAGTTAGTCCAATTATTTGTGTTGGGTATTTCAACCACCAAAATCATTTAGGAAAAGGTTTAAAGCCTATTTTCCTTTCAAGGAGCAAACCGGTACTCCTTGTTTCTTGTTGGGATGAGTTCTAGGGAAGAATAGTATATGGTGGGCAGTGGGGCACTTTAGAATTTAGCCATCTATTAGTTGGAATTAGTTGGGTTGAGACATGTAATAAGCTGATGATTAGTTGAGAGTGTAGCTAATAATTAGTTAGCACGTGTTCTAAACTCCATAAGTAATTTTAGCTACTAACTGTTAGTTATAGAGGATTGGAACATGGCCTTAATTAGAACTTTTATAAGATGCTTGTGATAGATAGAGCATATATAGTTTTGGTTAAGATCGATGAGTTTAATTCTACACTTGTTTCGATTAGCTAGCGTGTTTACGTTTTTAGAAAAGACTATTCACACTTTTCTAGTCCACTATATCAACCTTCATCCATCGTATAATATATAATTAGATAATTAGTTGTAGCTGTATATGAACTATCAACATCTCTTCATCAGATAAAACACTCCCTTAGCCAACACATTTAAGTTTTAGAAAAGACTATCCATACCTCTCTAGTCCGCTATCTGGCCTTCATCTTCATGTGTCACCTAATATATAATTGGACAATTGGTTGTAGTTGTACGTGAACTATCAATATCTTTCTTCATCAGCTAATGAACTAATCGTTTACGCACTACAAGGCCAATAGTTATAGCCATCTCCAACCATTCACCTCATATTTCTCCTCTATATGTACATTCTATTATATTTTACTACATCACTTTAAAAGATACCTCCACATACAGAACATCTCGAACCATTCAATCTATCCACCTCCCACTATATACTATAATCCAGTTGTTTAACATTTTTTCATCGATTTTTGAAGTTTTAAAAAATCATAGACTATTTGTACTGCCATATTACACATTATTATTAGATTACAGTGCTTAAAAGGAGTTATTATCATAAAAATTTGAAGTAATTAAAGAATGAGAGAAGATTAGAGCACCCTCATGTAAGGAGAAACTGCCTCTCTCTCCCCTCACATGGGGTGCGGCATGGGAGGAGGCGTTGAAGCAACTGCTCCCTCCGACACCAGACACACAGAGAGGCTTTAGGCCCTGAGCGTTTTTTACGGATTGGAGGCCCGAAATGATTTTTGGTCGGATTGTTTCTCTAATTTATATAAGTTTTGATAAGTTGGAATGAATTCTGGTCCAATCCTATACAAACGAATGAGCCCTTAGGGTGTTGTCGGCGTTCCGTGACCGGGGGGTCCCCGAGCCGACGAGTGAGTGTGCCGCGTGCCCCAGCCCAGATGGGTCGAGCGCGTGGGCGAGCGCGAAGGGGGGAGAGAGCGAGAGCGAGGTGGCCGGAGCCGGGTCGTGAGGGAGTCGGAGATCCCGCGGCCTTCGTGTTCGTCCCGCGCCCAGGTCGGGTGCGCTTGCAGTAGGGGGTTACAAGCGTCCGCGCGGGTGAGGGGAGCGGGCGGCCCCGAGAGAGCGCCTGCCCCTGCCCTTCGTTCCCGCGAGGCCAACCTTTTTTAAGAAGGCCCTGGTCCTTCCTTTTATAGGCGTAAGGAGAGGACCCAGGTGTACAAATGGGGGTGTAGCAAGGTGCTACGTGTCTAGCGGGGGAGAGCTAGTGCCCTAAGTACATGCCAAGGTGGCAGCCGGAGAGATCTTGGCGCCCGGCTAGTGTGGCGTCGTGGCTGTCGGAGAAGCGATGGAGCTTGGCGGAGGGACAGCTGTCGGAGTGGTTGGGCCCTTGCTGACGTCCCCCTGCTTTCGTAAGAGAGCTGAGAGCCGCCATCGTCATGGGTCCAGCGGGGTGCCATCATTGCCTATCTGGCGGAGCTAGCCAGATGGGACGTCGGTCCTGTTCCCTGCGGCCCGAGTCGGCTCGGGGTAGGGTGATGATGGCGCTTCCTGTTGACGTGGCGGACTCGTGCCCTAGGTCGGGCGACGTGGAGGCTCCTCCGAAGCCGAGGTCGAGTCTGTCCTGCATGGCCGAGGCCGAGCCCGAGCTCCTGGGTCGGGCGAGGCGGAGGTCGTTCGGCAGAGGCCAGGGCGGAGTCCGAGCCCTGGGTCGGGCGAGGCGGAGTTCGCCGTCTTCCGGGGCCTTAGCCTGAGTCCGAGCCCTGGGTCGGGCGGAGTGGAGTTCGCCGTCTTTCGGGGCCTTAGCCCGAGTCCGAGCCCTGGGTCGGGCGGAGCGGAGTTCGCCGTCTTCTGGGGCCTTAGCCCGAGTCCGAGCCCTGGGTCGGGCGGAGCGGAGTTCGCCGTCTTCTGGGGCCTTAGCTCGAGTCCGAGCCCTGGGTCGGGCGGAGCGGAGTTCGCCGTCTTCCGGGGCCTTAGCCCGAGTCCGAGCCCTGGGTCGGGCGGAGCGGAGTTCGCCGTCTTCCGGGGCCTTAGCCCGAGTCCGAGCCCTGGGTCGGGCGGAGCTTCCTATGGCGCTTTTGGCCAAGCCTGACCGCCCGGCAGTCCCACTCTTTGCGTCCAAGGCCCCAGTGACTTGGTCGGTCGGCGCGGTGATTTAGTCAGGGTTGCTTCTTAACGAAGGCAAGGCCTCGGGCGAGCCGGAGATGCGTCTGCCGTGAAAGAGGAGGCCTCGGGCGAGACGGAAACATCTCAGGGTCGGCTGCCCTTGCCCGAGGCTAGGCTCGGGCGTGGCGTGATCGAGTCGCTCGTATGGACTGATCCCTGACTTAATCAAACCCATCAGGCCTCTGCAGCTTTATGCTGATGGGGGTTACCAGCTGAGAATTAGGCGTCTTGAGGGTACCCCTAATTATGGTCCCCGACAGTAGCCCCCGAGCCTCGAAGGGAGTGTTAACACTCGCTTGGAGGCTTTCGTCGCACTTTTTTGCAAGGGGACCAGCCTTTCTCGGTTGCACTTTGTTCCGGTGGGTGCGCGCGAGCGCACCCGCCGGGTGTAGCCCCCGAGGCCTCGGAGGAGTGGTTTCACTCCTTCGAGGTCTTAATGCCTTGCGTAATGCTTCGGCCGGTCTGGCGGTTCCCTCATGCGAACAGGCCGTAGCCCGGGTGCACTGTCGGGGCCCAAGTTCTCGGGCTGGTATGTTGACGCTGTCAACGGTTCGGCCGGAGCCGGGTTTGCGAGAGCAGCCCCCGAGCCTCCGCACGGAGCGAGAGGACGATCAGGGACAGACTCGGCTTTTTTACATACGCCCCTACGTCGCCTTTCCGCAAGGAGGAGGGGGGGAGAGCGCCATGTTACCCTCGATGGGCACCGAACATGGTGTCTCCGGTGAGCTGCAATCGGGTAATCCGAGTGGACGTCCGTGCCCCGTTCGTTGGGGGTCGGCTAGGGGCCCGGAGGCACGCCCAAAAGTACCTGCGGGTGATCTGCCGGACCCGGTCCCCTGGCGACGGGGTCCGAGGGCTCGTTGCCTCCCTCCGATGGGATTCCGTTACAGAGTCGTTCCCGCTGGTCTCGGAAATGTCCTAGGGTACCTCGGGAGCGCAGCCCGAGCCTTGGTTATGTATCGAACGTACCCCTGGTCATCCCTCGCTCGGTGTCTGAGGCGACTCTGAACCCTTCGGGGGGCCAGCCTTCGAACCCCTAATCAGTAAGGGGCGCGGAGCCCGAGTAGCCTGAGGCGGTCGTGGGACCTTTCGGGGGCCGACCTTCGAACCCCTGACCAGTAGTGGGTGTCGGGCCCACGCGATCTGAGGCGGCTGTTGAACCCTTCGGGGGGCCAGCCTTCGAACCCCTGATCAGTAAGGAGGCTCGGAGCCTAGTTCCTTCACGGGGAAGGATCCCTTTGGGGGTATCCCCTTTCCCGGTCCCTGTTGCAAGAGATAGAGAAAGAAGGAAAAGGGAAAAAAGGATACGAAATTGAACGACGTGGCGTACCTTTTTTGGTGTGGCCGTTTTGGTGAAGGCGAAACGTCGCCAGCTGCTTCCGCCAGAAGCGCTGCCCGTCGAGCCGCGGAGTTAATGCGCCGGGGCGGGCGGTCAGCGAGGCTGCCGTTGCGTACGCGAGCCGTTCGAGGAACGGGTCACGGGCGTGTCGTCTTCACACCGTGAGAGAGGGGGTTTTCTTGCTGCCTCCGGATGGGACGTGAGCTTGGCTGATGGCGTGACCGCTGCTCTTACGCGCCTGCCACCGTCATTACTGCCGGCCCACTTTTGACTGCGTTTGACCGCTGCGCCCGGCTGGCGCTGCTGGGCCGCGCGCTGGGCCGCCTCGGGTCGCGGTATTGGTTCCGCAACCGAGGAGGTGCGGTGGTGGCGCAAGTGGCATAGTGGCTTACATGCAGCATCCGGCGCGCCGATTGCACGACGCGTGGGCTTGAGCCTCCGTGCTGGTCTGTCAGGAGTTGGAGAGGCGCGTCCACTTGGCGCGAGTGCATGCTGCCCGCATGGCTGCCCGCCCCTTTCGCTCGTTGGTCTGAGCAAAGGTGGAGGGTCGCTTGTAACCGCTGGGTAGTTGCACGCGCCGCGTGCGGCGGTTCGGCTTCTTCTGCTCGGAGCCGGTCTGTATGACAGGCGGGTCCCAGCCCCCGCGCCGCAGGGGAGGACTTTGGAGGCGTGTTGGAGAAGACTCAGCCCGTGACGGTTGGGGGCGCAAGCAGGGAGAGTTGCCCTTAAAAGGAGGGCGATGTAGTACCCAAAATCCTGATTTTGGGTTTAGTATAAGAAATCAAAGCAAAGTGTCCCTAATGGATAATTATACTTTGGAATTCACCCTTTCTAAAATAAATAGTAAAATTTAAAGCAATGAGAGTAATATATATAATAAAAGAGTTACAATTTATTATCCCCTTCAAAAATGATATATAAAATATTCTCTTTTAAGTTAAAGTCGCTCTTGTTAAAAGAATTCATATTAACTTCTTCCTAAATTAAAAGGGTAAGGCATTGGAAATACTTTTAACCAGATATACATTCAATATAATGACTTCTTTGGAATGAGTGAATGTGAAGCATCTGATCTAAATAAATAAAATGAAACTTTGCATCATTCTGGGATTGTACTGGTTGTTGCATATAAACTAGAATTTGAAATTGAAAACAGATTTGAATTAGCGACTCATTTAAATAGTTAAAACAAATAGAGATTTAAATTAGAAAAGGAAAAAGAGAAGGAAACCTGCGTCTGGGCCGAATCTCCATTTCCCGGCCCAACTAGTGCACCTATACCACACTCCCGAGCAGCCCTTTTTTTTTTCCCCTCCCCGCGCCGTCAGTCAGGGTCTGGTGGGCCCCATCTGTAAGTCCCTCACTCCACTGACGCGTCCGCCTCTTGGGTTTGCTAAACAGCTGGGCCCAGAAAGCCAGGGTCTTCTTCTCCCTCCTCTATTCTGCTATGGTTTCGCGGGCGCTAACAAATTGCGAGATTCTGGCCGCTGCCCTCGCCGACCCTATTTCCCCACGCGGACTCCATCGTAGTGCATAAAAGCCAAAATCTGGCGACCCCCCCTGAGCATAGAGACGTGGCTCTGAATCCATCCCAAGGAAATCGAATGCCGCCGTCGGTGGCTGTTGGGGTTGGTGGGAAACGCCTGCAGGCAGTACGCCGGAAGCCATGGCGCGGTGCTTGTTCCGTCACGTGGTGGACCTCCGCGCGCGCCTTGCGCCGTGAGGAATTGAAATCCGGTGCTCGCCTCCCCACGCATCCGCGTTCTCCCCCACCCTGTCGTCGCGGACATGGCTGCGGCAGCGTCAAAACCGGTATGGGTTCCCATCCCTTGCTCACTCTTTTCTCGCGTTCATAAGCAACCATCTTGGCTCGAGCTAGAAGGTAGGCTACCAGGTATTGCTCCTAGGAGCATGTAGGTGCCGCGGCGCTACTGACCGCCATGGGTAGAGCATAGCGCTGTGCAATCCATGGTGAGCCCTCCCTGCCATCCCCTTTGCGCGACAGTAGAATATATGGAGTTTCGTTGGAGCACCTGAATTTCTGGGCTCCCTGGCCGTCGGGCTTCATGGCTGGTGTGAAGGTAGACAGGAGAACGGAGTGAGAGATGGGAGAATGGGACGCAGGAGCGCTGCCATCCTGGTGTTCATCGGATGGGGGAAGACGCTCTGGTCACCGTTGGATCTTCACCGACGGTCACGATTAGATCTGGGTTGTGGCCGGTTGGCCCCTTTGATCCGCGTCGTTGGTTCATGATCCTAGGGATGGGGCCAACTCGTGTCGTGGGCAGATTTCAGACCACTGATCCACGATCCTGCGATCACAATTCCTTGTCGTTTCGTTTTAAATAAACAATCTAATCTGAGCCCTTGATTTGGAATCTATCGGCCAGGGTCGCTCGATACCCCTTCGGCCTTGGTCGTCTTTCAAAAGAGTCCCTAGATTTTATTAGATTCAACCCGCGGTCCACGGCGTGGGTAAACTGTGTCTTGGAACAATTCACACCGAGACCCCTGCACTTTCTAATAATAGTGTGCCCAGTCCAGAGATTTATAAAAATCAGTAAAAGTGATTGGAAAATGATTTTTAATATGAAAATAAATACTAGAAACTTGTATAATTGATATTAAATTCATTTTAACTCCAAATTAATTAATTCCAGTGGCATTAATTTTGTTTTAATATTGTTTATCACTTAGTAAATTTGTCTAGTCATAAAACTTGAACTAAAATTATTCACCTGGGTTATGCTATTCCAAGCACTTGATAACTTCAGAAATTCATAACATAAAATCTATAGCTCCAAAATTAATAATTCTTTTTCCTGTGATCTTATTTTAATATGTAGATTATTAATATGTATTTTGGCATACATGTTTGGTGTAATGTTAATCTTGCCTATACACTGTTTGTTTGTATTGCTACGACTAGTGCGAGGTCACGTGTCACCTGAAGATCATCCTGGTACCTGGATTCTCAAGGCCCAGGCAAGTTGTGCCCTTGATCACTTCTTTTTACCCAGCCATGTTCTGATTAATCATAATGATCTGCATAGGTTAATTTGATGGGACCCAATAGGTTACCCTAGTTTGTCTATCTTTATACCTTGTTCACCACTGATCTTTCTGGGTAGTACTTGCTAGTGCTATATGTGGTTTTGGGTATGGAGATACACTATTCATGATTACACTTTTTGTTATCAGTTGTTATTTATTGTTCATGTTAAGATCATTATGTTAATTGGAACATGGAGCGACCACCCGGGAAAACAGTGCTACCACAAGGGTAGTATGGGATGCCCTTGGCTGAATAATTAGGAAAGCTAGTGGAAGACTACCTTACCCGAAAGGGGCAAGGGCAGTAGGGGAGAGGTCAGTGTAGGGAGGCCCTCGGGAGGATTTTGCTGCGATGGCGGTCCTGCAAGGGATTCCTGCACTGGATCTTCCTATAAACTGTAGCGGGTTTTCGGAAGCTAGTGGAACTTTGTAAAGGCCTCGTAGTGGATCCCTAGCCATTCACCTCGGAAGTGTCTAAGGGCTTTGCAAACCCTGGCGACATAGGATACACGACTTGTGGGTAAAGATGCGCAACCTCTGCAGAGTGTAAAACTGGTATACTAGCCGTGCTCACGGTCATGAGCAGCTCGGACCCTCACATGATTAAATTATGGAACTTAAACTCAATTTGTCATATGCATTGCATCGCAGGTGAAGTTGTTACTTTTGTTCTACTATTTAACTGGGTCGGTATATACTTATACTTAGTAACTGCTAATAAAATTTTGACCAACTTTAAAAGCAATGCTCAGCTCTAACCATCTTCTTTGGTAAGCCTTACACTTCACGTGAGCTCCCACCTTTGGCGAGTTCATGCACATTATTCCCCACAACTTGTTGAGCGATGAACGTATGTGAGCTCACTCTTGCTGTCTCACATACACCACAGGTCAAGACCAGGTACTGCAGGATGATGCTCATGGAGGATGCTGTGATGAGTTCGTGAGTGGTCTAGGTCGTCGTCTCCCAGTCAACTTTGGGTTGCTGGACCGTTGTCTCCTTATAATGTAATTATTTATTTTGTATAGAACTCCTGTTATGTATAAAGATGTGACATTCGATCCTGTGCCACTATACATCATATGTATGAGACTTGGTCCCAGCATACCTGGTGTTTATGTTAACCCCGGGTTTTGGACCCCTAAAATCCGGGTGTTACAGAAGTGGTATCAGAGGAATGTTGACTGTAAGACGAAACCTAGATAGAACTGGACACCACTATCTACTTATCTTTGCTACTCTGATTCTTTCTAAACTTATCTTAATCTTTTCTCATCTATTTCCGCTTTACTCTGATTATTCTTACCTATTTATTCTAAAGACAAATGTGGATTTCACACTTTGAAATCCTGTGCCTAAAGTGACCTTTAGGAATAGGAGACCTACTCTTAGGAACAAAAAAAAACAAAACTATTTTGGTATCTATATGCTTGAGTGCTTGTTCTTATGATGCTTGTATGATTTGGGATCTTTGATTGAGTGTGATGAGTTGTGGAGTAATGTCCACAATTACATCTGCATATACACATAGGTATAAAAATATATTTATAAAATAACTAGACAGCCTAGATTATCCCCATTGGAACCTATCTAGCTTAAGAAATTATATTATCCTAAAAGATCTCATTCTAACCAATTCCTCTTATCTTAAAAGGATTCTCCCTTATCTTAATAAGATCCATCTCATCTTAAAAGATACTCATCTTATCTTAAAAAAAAAAATTTATCTCATCCTAATAGATCTAACTGACCTCAAAAGATTCTATCTTATCTTCCATCTTATCCTAATAGGCATACTTACCCACCCTAGTTTAAACAACCATGATCTAATACAAATTAATTAGATCTCATCTAGTCAAACTGGTCATACCAATCTAATCTAGATCCCATCCAATCTAATATGATCTAATCTAAAGTGGTCTACTTAAACATATTAGTAATACTAGTAGAAGTGATTAAACCCTACTAGCCATGCATTAACCTAACCTAGAGCCATGATGAATGGTATAACCTTTCTATTCCCACCTAACATCAAACAAACTTTTGGCTTACATCATGTAGTCTATCTCATCCATACCTATATTAACCATATTCCCCAGCCCAATAATATACACTAACTCCTAATCTATGAGACAAGACCGAAGAAGATGATCAACTTCATCAAGGAAGGATGAACACCAACTCAAGTCTTCAAGGATCAAGTAAGGTCACCAAGATGAGTCAAGATCCACAATCTTGGATGGAGTTTTTCTTATCCTACTCTTTCGTACCCAAACCTATATATGCCCTAAAGACATCTTCTATCCTACATAATAAAGTAGACATACATATATACACCCATGCTTTCCTAATCACCTGCCAATTTGGGATTAGATTTGAAAAAAAAAAAATCTTTTGATACTAAAACCACTTAGACACTGAAATTTAGATTTCAAACCAGTCTCTCTGTAACCCCTTTTCTTACAAATCTCGAGGACGAGATTATTTTTAAGGGGGGTAGAATTTGTAGTACCCAAAATCCTGATTTTGGGTTTAGTATAAGAAATCAAAGCAAAGTGTCCCTAATGGATAATTATACTTTGGAATTCACCCTTTCTAAAATAAATAGTAAAATTTAAAGCAATGAGAGTAATATATATAATAAAAGAGTTACAATTTATTATCCCCTTCAAAAATGATATATAAAATATTCTCTTTTAAGTTAAAGTCGCTCTTGTTAAAAGAATTCATATTAACTTCTTCCTAAATTAAAAGGGTAAGGCATTGGAAATACTTTTAACCAGATATACATTCAATATAATGACTTCTTTGGAATGAGTGAATGTGAAGCATCTGATCTAAATAAATAAAATGAAACTTTGCATCATTCTGGGATTGTACTGGTTGTTGCATATAAACTAGAATTTGAAATTGAAAACAGATTTGAATTAGCGACTCATTTAAATAGTTAAAACAAATAGAGATTTAAATTAGAAAAGGAAAAAGAGAAGGAAACCTGCGTCTGGGCCGAATCTCCATTTCCCGGCCCAACTAGTGCACCTATACCACACTCCCGCGCAGCCCTTTTTTTTTTTCCCCTCCCCGCGCCGTCAGTCAGGGTCTGGTGGGCCCCATCTGTAAGTCCCTCACTCCACTGACGCGTCCGCCTCTTGGGTTTGCTAAACAGCTGGGCCCAGAAAGCCAGGGTCTTCTTCTCCCTCCTCTATTCTGCTATGGTTTCGCGGGCGCTAACAAATTGCGAGATTCTGGCCGCTGCCCTCGCCGACCCTATTTCCCCACGCGGACTCCATCGTAGTGCATAAAAGCCAAAATCTGGCGACCCCCCCTGAGCATAGAGACGTGGCTCTGAATCCATCCCAAGGAAATCGAATGCCGCCGTCGGTGGCTGTTGGGGTTGATGGGAAACGCCTGCAGGCAGTACGCCGGAAGCCATGGCGCGGTGCTTGTTCCGTCACGTGGTGGACCTCCGCGCGCGCCTTGCGCCGTGAGGAATTGAAATCCGGTGCTCGCCTCCCCACGCATCCGCGTTCTCCCCCACCCTGTCGTCGCGGACATGGCTGCGGCAGCGTCAAAACCGGTATGGGTTCCCATCCCTTGCTCACTCTTTTCTCGCGTTCATAAGCAACCATCTTGGCTCGAGCTAGAAGGTAGGCTACCAGGTATTGCTCCTAGGAGCATGTAGGTGCCGCGGCGCTACTGACCGCCATGGGTAGAGCATAGCGCTGTGCAATCCATGGTGAGCCCTCCCTGCCATCCCCTTTGCGCGACAGTAGAATATATGGAGTTTCGTTGGAGCACCTGAATTTCTGGGCTCCCTGGCCATCGGGCTTCATGGCTGGTGTGAAGGTAGACAGGAGAACGGAGTGAGAGATGGGAGAATGGGACGCAGGAGCGCTGCCATCCTGGTGTTCATCGGATGGGGGAAGACGCTCTGGTCACCGTTGGATCTTCACCGACGGTCACGATTAGATCTGGGTTGTGGCCGGTTGGCCCCTTTGATCCGCGTCGTTGGTTCATGATCCTAGGGATGGGGCCAACTCGTGTCGTGGGCAGATTTCAGACCACTGATCCACGATCCTGCGATCACAATTCCTTGTCGTTTCGTTTTAAATAAACAATCTAATCTGAGCCCTTGATTTGGAATCTATCGGCCAGGGTCGCTCGATACCCCTTCGGCCTTGGTCGTCTTTCAAAAGAGTCCCTAGATTTTATTAGATTCAACCCGCGGTCCACGGCGTGGGTAAACTGTGTCTTGGAACAATTCACACCGAGACCCCTGCACTTTCTAATAATAGTGTGCCCAGTCCAGAGATTTATAAAAATCAGTAAAAGTGATTGGAAAATGATTTTTAATATGAAAATAAATACTAGAAACTTGTATAATTGATATTAAATTCATTTTAACTCCAAATTAATTAATTCCAGTGGCATTAATTTTGTTTTAATATTGTTTATCACTTAGTAAATTTGTCTAGTCATAAAACTTGAACTAAAATTATTCACCTGGGTTATGCTATTCCAAGCACTTGATAACTTCAGAAATTCATAACATAAAATCTATAGCTCCAAAATTAATAATTCTTTTTCCTGTGATCTTATTTTAATATGTAGATTATTAATATGTATTTTGGCATACATGTTTGGTGTAATGTTAATCTTGCCTATACACTGTTTGTTTGTATTGCTACGACTAGTGCGAGGTCACGTGTCACCTGAAGATCATCCTGGTACCTGGATTCTCAAGGCCCAGGCAAGTTGTGCCCTTGATCACTTCTTTTTACCCAGCCATGTTCTGATTAATCATAATGATCTGCATAGGTTAATTTGATGGGACCCAATAGGTTACCCTAGTTTGTCTATCTTTATACCTTGTTCACCACTGATCTTTCTGGGTAGTACTTGCTAGTGCTATATGTGGTTTTGGGTATGGAGATACACTATTCATGATTACACTTTTTGTTATCAGTTGTTATTTATTGTTCATGTTAAGATCATTATGTTAATTGGAACATGGAGCGACCACCCGGGAAAACAGTGCTACCACAAGGGTAGTATGGGATGCCCTTGGCTGAATAATTAGGAAAGCTAGTGGAAGACTACCTTACCCGAAAGGGGCAAGGGCAGTAGGGGAGAGGTCAGTGTAGGGAGGCCCTCGGGAGGATTTTGCTGCGATGGCGGTCCTGCAAGGGATTCCTGCACTGGATCTTCCTATAAACTGTAGCGGGTTTTCGGAAGCTAGTGGAACTTTGTAAAGGCCTCGTAGTGGATCCCTAGCCATTCACCTCGGAAGTGTCTAAGGGCTTTGCAAACCCTGGCGACATGGGATACACGACTTGTGGGTAAAGATGCGCAACCTCTGCAGAGTGTAAAACTGGTATACTAGCCGTGCTCACGGTCATGAGCAGCTCGGACCCTCACATGATTAAATTATGGAACTTAAACTCAATTTGTCATATGCATTGCATCGCAGGTGAAGTTGTTACTTTTGTTCTACTATTTAACTGGGTCGGTATATACTTATACTTAGTAACTGCTAATAAAATTTTGACCAACTTTAAAAGCAATGCTCAGCTCTAACCATCTTCTTTGGTAAGCCTTACACTTCACGTGAGCTCCCACCTTTGGCGAGTTCATGCACATTATTCCCCACAACTTGTTGAGCGATGAACGTATGTGAGCTCACTCTTGCTGTCTCACATACACCATAGGTCAAGACCAGGTACTGCAGGATGATGCTCATGGAGGATGCTGTGATGAGTTCGTGAGTGGTCTAGGTCGTCATCTCCCAGTCAACTTTGGGTTGCTGGACCGTTGTCTCCTTATAATGTAATTATTTATTTTGTATAGAACTCCTGTTATGTATAAAGATGTGACATTCGATCCTGTGCCACTATACATCATATGTATGAGACTTGGTCCCAGCATACCTGGTGTTTATGTTAACCCCGGGTTTTGGACCCCTAAAATCCGGGTGTTACAGGCGACCCCTTTCGTAAGGCGACCATGTCTTCTTCTTCCCTTATGCATCGTGTCTTTCCACCTTTCAAGCCCCCGGATGGGGGAAACCGCCGTCTTCGTGCCTCATCGTCGGAGGACACCGCTCCGCAGGAGTGGGTACCTTTCAGCCATCGTTCGGCTTCAAGGATTTTCATCAGGCAGCCCGGCTGCACCCCTCCACCGGCGGTCACCCAAGAGGGCGACTTCCGGCTTGATGGTGGGGGAAAGCGAGCCGGGCTGCGGCCTCCGCCCCTTCCTCGGCCTCAAGGACTTTCGTTATCCAGGCCAAGATGGAGGACGAGGCGAGTCAGGGGACTGCCTCCGTGTGGGTCGGTTGCCCTCTTCTTCCCTGAACGTCGGGGGGAGAACGGCATCCTCCAGCTTCACGGAGACTTCCTCCAGCCATGCCGTAAGAGGCGGGTCGTCGTCACACAGCCAGGGCGCCACGCCGTGTCCTCCGTCCGGACGACGATTGCGCCGCGCACCACGAGGGCGGTGCCCACGCCCTGGACGGCCCCACCATGGGCGAAGACCCGCCGGCGCGTCCCGAGGCGTCGGCGGACGGAAGTGGCTTCTCTACCGATGAGATTGCCGACTCCGTCAGTAGCCCTGGGTCTCCGTCTCCTGGCCTAAATGGCTGGCTCTCGTCCTCGGGGGGTAAGAGTTTTTCCGCCGCCCCGCAGGCCCGCCCCTATCGAGTGGGGTTGTTCGTACCTGCGGGGGGGAACCGGAGTTCCGTTTGTAATGGCACTTCGAGTGCCGGATTTTTTGTTCATTTTGGCTTTCGGGGCCTGAACATGTATGTAATTACGGCACGGAGCCGTGTTTTTTTCCTCATTTCCGAGCACTAAGACTCGTCTGCCGATTGTCTGAACCTCTTTACCAAGCATGAGTCGCCCCGTGTCAAGGTGACGAGTGAGGTATCCGTATCTCGGGGGCGTAGGAGTCCCTCGGCTCGGTCGGCCCTTTTGTCCGAGGCTCCTCTAGCTTAGTTAAAGAGACCCCTCGGCCGCTCTCCGACGAGCCGAGGCCGGGGGTAGCGATATCAGTATGAGCAGAGGCGGAGTTGGTTCGGAAATGAAACCTGGTTGGCCGGAGCCTAGCCGAGCTGTCCGTTGGCAGGGTCGACGCCAGGGTTGGTCAGCCGAGGCTTCGGACCGGGCTGGCGCCCTCAGAAGGTGGTCGGCCGAGGCCCCGGAGGTGGCTGGCCGAGCCGCCTGCTCGGGCTGGATTCCCGGAGAAGTCCCTGACAATGATCGCCCGGGCGCGGTGATGACGCCGTCCTTCGGAGCGGAGGCCCTCGGACCATGTCGCCGTCCGAGGCTAGGTCGGGCCTTGCCAAAGGTGCCGTTGATGCCGAGGGTGTCGCTGCCCCCTTCCCGAGTCAGGACCCGAGCCTGCAGGATCAGCTTGTCTTGTGGTGTGTGCTTTGTGCGGCCGTCGAGGCCAGAACACACACCCTTGCTGTGTTGTAAAGCTGCGTCTCTTTTCCTCTTGTTTCGAGCATCTAGACTTTTTGTCGGTAACAGGGATGTTAGTGCGAGCGAAAGTTGCTTCTCGCGGAAGGTGAGGAGTGAGGTATCCGTATCCCGGAGGCGTAGGAGTCCCTTGGCTCGGTCGGCCTTTCCGCTTACGCACACTTTTACTCGTCCATGAGGCCCTATCACCGACTTGGTCGAGGAAACTCGAAGAATCGCTTCGACAGAAGGGCTTCCGAACGTAGAGACTTGTTCGATCCGCGGAGTCACCTTATCCGAACGCGAGTTACTTATCGCAGAAGGTGATGAGTGAGGTATCCGTATCCCGGAGGCGTAGGAGTCCCTCGGCTCGGTCAGCCTTGACTGCTTACGTGTACCCCGTCGTTTCCAGGACCCACTTTTCGAAGTAGTCAAAAAGCACGGAAGATATTCTGGTAAAAGAGATTTTCTGTTTGAGGAAAATTTTGACGCAGAGGGGGTTTCCCCCCTTTTAGCCCCCGAGGGAGGGTCGGGCTTTGCCGAGGCGAGGCCGACCCTTCCTTGTTGACTAAACTTTGCGTGGGTGTGAGGTATATGAACAACTTGGAAGCATCTTAAGGGTAGAAGCGACGTAGCTGTTGGATGTTCCAAGCGTTGCCGTAGACCTCGCCCTGACTGTTGGCCAGCTTGTACGTTCCGGGCTTCAGAACTTTGGCGATGACGAACGGCCCTTCCCAGGGGGGCGTGAGCTTGTGCCTCCCTCGGGCGTCTTGCCGCAGCCGAAGCACCAGGTCGCCCACCTGAAGGTCTCGGGGTCGGACCCCTCGGGCGTGGTAGCGTCGCTGGGACTGCTGGTACCGCGCCGAGTGTAGTAAGGCCCTGTCCCGAGCCTCGTCCAGCTGGTCCAGCGAGTCTTCTCGGCTAGCTTGGTTGCTTTCTTCGTTGTAGGCCCTCGTCCTCGGGGAGCCGTATTCCAGGTCAGTGGGCAAGACGGCCTCAGCCCCGTAGACCAGGAAGAACGGCGTGAAACCCGTGGCTCGGCTCGGCGTCATCCTCAGGCTCCAGACCACCGAGGGGAGTTCCTTCATCCATCGCTTGCCGAACTTGTTGAGATCATTGTAAATCCGAGGCTTGAGCCCTTGTAGAATCATGCCATTGGCACGTTCTACTTGTCCATTCGACATGGGATGAGCTACGGCGGCCCAGTCTACCCGGATGTTGTGATCCTCGCAAAAATCCAAGAATTTTTTGCCGGTGAACTGGGTGCCGTTGTCGGTGATGATGGAGTTCGGGACCCCGAAGCGATGGACGATGTTGGTGAAGAACGCCACCGCCTGCTCGGATCTGATGCTGTTCAGGGGTCGGACCTCGATCCACTTGGAGAATTTGTCGACGGCGACCAGCAGGTGCGTGTAGCCCCCGGGCGCCTTCTGCAGAGGGCCGACGAGGTCCAGACCCCACACAGCGAAGGGCCAGGTGATGGGTATCGTCTGCAGAGCCTGAGCGGGCAGGTGGGTCTGCTTCGCATAGAATTGGCACCCTTCGCAGGCGCGGACAATTCTAGTGGCATCAGCCACCGCCGTCGGCCAATAGAAGCCTTGGCGGAAAGCTTTCCCGATGAGGGTTCGAGGTGCCGCATGATGGCCGCAAGCCCCCGAGTGTATTTCCTGCAGGAGTTCCTGACCCTCGGCGATGGAGATGCATCGCTGGAGGATGCCCGAGGGGCTACGGTGGTAGAGCTCCTGCTCATCGCCCAGCAAGACGAACGACTTGGCGCGTCGCGCTACCCGCCGAGCCTCTGCCCGGTCGAGGGGCAGTTCTTCTTGGCGGAGATATTGCAGGTACGGGGTCCGCCAATCTTGTTCCGGCATGACCCCGATCTGCTCCTCCTCGATGCGCAGCGCTTCGCCCTCGGGGGCCGAGGCTTCCCCGGGCGGAGCCGAGGATGGCTCGGCCTGGGCCGAGGCTGCCTCGGACGGGGCCGAGGGTACCTCGGGCTCGGGCGTGTCGCCGATCTTGACGGAGGGTTGGTGCAGATCCCGGGAGAAGACGTCCGAGGGAACCGTCGTTCGCCCTGAGGCTATCTTTGCCAGCTCGTCCGCAGTCTCGTTGTAGCGCCGGGCGATGTGGTTAAGCTCGAGCCCGTAGAACTTGTCTTCCAGGCGTCGAACCTCATCACAGTAGGCCTCCATCTTCGGGTCGCGGCAGTGGGAGTTCTTCATGACTTGGTCGATGACGAGCTGCGAGTCGCCGCGTGCATCGAGGCGTCGGACCCCTAGCTCGATGGCGATTCGCAACCCGTTGTTCAGAGCCTCGTACTCAGCCACATTGTTGGACGCCGGGAAATGGAGGCGGAGCACGTAGCGCAGGTGTTTCCCGAGGGGCGAGACGAAAAGCAGGCCCGCGCCGGCTCCCGTCTTCATCAGCGACCCGTCAAAAAACATGGTCCAGAGCTCCGGTTGGATCGGAGCCGTCGGCAATTGGGTGTCGACCCATTCGGCTACGAAGTCCGCCAGTACTTGGGACTTGATGGCCTTCCGAGGGGCGAACGAGATTGTCTCGCCCATGATTTCCACCGCCCACTTTGCGATCCGTCCCGAGGCTTCTTGGCACTGGATGATCTCCCCCAGGGGGAAGGATGACACCACAGTCACCGGATGAGACTCGAAGTAATGTCGCAGCTTTCGCCTCGTCAGGATCACTGCATACAGCAGCTTCTGGACTTGTGGGTAGCGGATCTTGGTCTCGGACAGCACCTCGCTGACAAAGTAAACTGGCCTCTGAATGGGCAAGGCATGCCCCTCTTCCCGCCTTTCGACCACGATCGCGGCGCTGACCACCTGAGTGGTAGCGGCGACGTAGACCAGGAGGGCTTCTCCATCAGCTGGGGGTACCAAGACGGGCGCCTGGGTGAGGAGCGCCTTTAGGTTCCCGAGAGCTTCCTCGGCCTCGGGAGTCCAGGTGAAGCGCTCGGCCTTCCTTAAGAGACGGTACAGGGGCAGGCCTCTTTCGCCGAGGCGCGAGATGAAACGGCTCAAGGCCGCGAGACATCCCATGACCCTCTGTACGCCTTTTAAGTCCTTGATGGGCCCCATGTTTGTGATGGCTGCGATCTTCTCCGGGTTGGCTTCGATGCCCCGCTCGGAGACGATGAATCCCAAAAGCATGCCTCGGGGCACCCCGAAGACGCACTTCTCGGGATTGAGCTTGACGCCCTTCGCCTTGAGACACCGGAATGTCAGTTCGAGGTCGGAGAGAAGGTTGGAGGCTTTCCTCGTCTTGACTACGATGTCATCGACGTAGGCCTCGACCGTGCGACCGATGTGTTCGCCGAACACATGGTTCATGCACCGCTGGTACGTTGCACCCGCGTTCCTCAAACCGAACGGCATGGTGACATAACAGTACATGTCGAAGGGCGTGATGAAAGAAGTCGCGAGCTGGTCGGACTCTTTCATCTTGATTTGATGATACCCTGAGTAGGCATCGAGGAAAGACAGGGTTTCGCACCCTGCAGTGGAGTCCATGATTTGATCGATGCGAGGTAGAGGGTAGGGGACCTTCGGACATGCTTTGTTGAGACCAGTGTAGTCTACACACATCCGCCATTTCCCCCCTTTCTTCCTCACAAGTACAGGGTTGGCAAGCCATTCGGGATGGAATACCTCTTTGATGAACCCTGCTGCCATCAGCTTGTGGATCTCCTCGCCTATCACCCTGCGCCTTTCCTCGTCAAATCGGCGCAGAGGCTGTTTGACCGGTCGGGCCCCGGCCCGAATATCCAGCGAGTGCTCGGCGACATCCCTTGGTATGCCGGGCATGTCCGAGGGACTCCACGCAAAGACATCGGCGTTTGCGCGGAGAAAGTCGACGAGCACTGCTTCCTATTTGGGGTCGAGCCCAGAACCGATCCGAACCTGCTTGGAGGTGTCTCCACTGGGGTCGAGAGGGACAGCCTTAACCGTCTCCGCTGGCTCGAAGTTGCCGGCATGTCGCTTCACGTCTGGCACCTCCCGGGAGAGGTTTTCCAGGTCGGCGATGAGGGCCTCAGACTCGGCGAGGGCCTCGGCGTACTCCACGCACTCCACATCGCATTCGAACGCGTGTTTGTACGTGGGGCCGACGGTGATGACCCCGTTGGGGCCCGGCATCTTGAGCTTCAGGTAGGTGTAGTTGGGGATGGCCATGAACTTCGCGTAGCATGGCCTTCCCAATACTGCGTGGTAGGTTCCTCGGAACCCGACCACCTCGAACGTCAAAGTCTCCCTTCGGAAGTTGGAGGGTGTTCCGAAGCAGACAGGAAGGTCGAGCTGTCTGAGGGGCTGGACGCGCTTCCCAGGGATGATCCCGTGGAAGGGCGCAGCGCCTGCTCGGACGGATGACAGATCGACGCGCAGGAGCCTGAGGGTCTCGGCGTAGATGATATTGAGGCAGCTGCCCCCATCCATCAGGACCTTGGTGAGCCTGACGTTGCCGATGATGGGATCAACGACGAGCGGGTACTTCCCCGGGCTCGGCACGTGGTCGGGGTGGTCGTCCTGGTCGAAGGTGATGGGCTTGTCGGACCAGTCTAGGTAGACTGGCGCCGCCACCTTCACCGAGCAGACCTCCCGACGCTCTTGCTTACGATGCCGAGCCGAGGCATTCGCCGCATGCCCTCCGTAGATCATGAAGCAGTCGCGGACCTCGGGGAACTCTCCTGCTTGGTGATCCTCCTTTTTGTCGTCGTCGCGGGCCCTGCCACCCTCCGCGGGTGGCCCGGCCCGGTGGAAGTGGCGCCGAAGCATGACGCACTCCTCGAGGGTGTGCTTGACGGGCCCCTGATGGTAGGGGCACGTCTCCTTGAGTGCCTTGTCGAAGAGGTTGGCGCCTCCGGGGGGCTTCCGAGGGTTCTTGTACTCGGCGGCGGCGACAAGGTCCGTGCTGGCGGCGTCGCGTTTCGCTTGCGACTTCCTCCTGCCTTTCTTCTTGGCGCCGAGCGGAGTTGAAAGGGAAATGTGCCCTTGGGCCATTTCTAAGTATTTTGGTGATTTAGTGCCCAACACAGGTGCCTAATTGTAAAATGGTGGACAAAGTACAAATCAAGGATAAAGGTATGTTTCTAAGCTTTAGTACATTGGTTTTGAGTACTAATATACTTGTCTAAGTGTTAGAAACAGAAAGTAGAAGAAAAGAAAAGAGGAGACAAAGACTTGGCTGTGTGCAGCCAAGACTCAGTTCGGTCTGGAGCACCGGACTGTCCGGTGTGCACCGGACAGTGTCCGGTGCGCCAGGCTGACTCGGCGCGAACAGGCCGCTCTCGGGAATTCGCCGACGGCGTACGGCTAAAATTCACCGGACTGTCCGGTGTGCACCGGACTGTCCGGTGAGCCAACGGTCGGCGAGGCCAACGGTCGGCCGCGCAATCTGCGCAGGACACGTGGCCGAGCCAACGGTCGGAAGACGGCACCGGACTGTCCGGTGTGCACCGGACATGTCCGGTGCGCCAACGGCGCCAGATCTGCCAACGGTCTGCAACGGTCGGCTTCGCTGTTTAAGGAAACAAATCGGGCACCGGACAGTGTCCGGTGTGCACCGGACTGTCCGGTGCCCCCGACGACAGAAGGCAAGGATGGCCTTCCGGATTTGATCTCAACGGCTCCTAGCTGCCTTGGGGCTATAAAAGGGGTCCCTAGGCGCATGGAGGAGACACACAAGCAACCTTTGAGCATTCTTGATCATCCACACTCAGTCTTTGCGCATCCGTCTGTCATTCTAAGTGAATCGAGCTTCATTCTAGTGAGAACTTTGAGATAGTCTTGTGAGCTCGATTCTTGGCCGTGTGTGTGCGCGTTTCGCTATGGATTTGTGTGTGTTGCTTCCCTCCCTTACTCTGTGCTTTTTGTGATCATATACTTGTAAGGGCAAGAGACTCCAATTTGTGGAGATTCCTTGCAAACGGGATAGTGAAAGGCAAAACAAAACACGTGGTATTCAAGTGGGTCTTTGGACCGCTTGAGAGGGGTTGATTGCAACCCTCGTCCATTGGGACGCCACAACGTGGAGTAGGCAAGCGTTGGTCTTGGCCGAACCACGGGATAAACCACTGTGTCACCTCTGTGCTTGATCTCTTGTGTAACACCCCAGGTGTTTATATTCCGCTCGACAACGAGTACGGATTTAAGCACGAAATATCAGTGGATAAACCAGATTTTAAATTTTAATCATCTTCAGTTATTGCGATTTTAATATCGCATATGTTTCGCCTATCGCGAGTTCGACTTTGTTCGTCCGGGCTCGTCCTAAATTTTCGTGTTGTTCGAAACATATTTGTTCTGAAAATCGGTGCATCCGGTGAATATTTAAAATTCATCGCTCGCGCGAATCCGAATTCAGAAGCCCGAACCCCTAGGATGATTTTTAGCCTGGGCGAATTAAATAGAACTCGACGACTAAGTTTTCAATGCAAAATAATTTAATCTCCTTTTTGTCATCCGTGACATCGTGTCTACGGATTTTTAATTAAATTGCTCTCTAACCGAGTGTTCGAGTAGCGAACGGAATTCGTCTAAAATCAACTGAATCAGATGCAGATTGAAATAACAAAGCCGAAATCCGTTTAATTCGTTCTGTTTGCATCATATCCGAACCCGATATTATCGGAGACAAAGAGATTAACGTTTGATTTTATAGTAGATGATACTGGATCCGAAAGAATACTCCGGATCGCTTGGTTACCATGAAACCATCCACAAGCTTAATAATTGGGATTATTCTTTAGTATGCTATTCTAGGTAGAGAAATCAAACGGGTTCGGAAAACAGATAAATTTTTATCCGGGTTCAACTAAATTAATAGCATCTCAAGTACTATATTTTGATAGTGTTTCGGCCCGTATGTTTATCGCCTTGATCCAAATCTTTAAATATAAATAACGGGTAAAAATTCATCCGACTTTAGAGTATCCATCTAATCAAAGAATGTCCAAATATTGTCGTCGATCTTGTTTTAGTCTGACCCATTTATACATCTGTCAAACCCTGATTTTTTAGAATAAGGAAATATATTTATTTTTTTTTAAAAAAAAGAAAAATTCATTTACTCCTTGGCTGGCTATAGGTCGTATCCTAAATCCACCGCTCTCCACGAGAATTTTTCTCCTTCACGTCTCTGTACGCCCTCAGCTCTAGTGGATATGCTTCTCCTCTGCCTTATCTTCTAAATAATTCTTTCACTTATCCTTCATCTCCTTGTGCACCGTCGAAGCTCCCTGGCTGCATCGCTTCCCTGCCTCCCCGAGCGGATGTGCCATCTCTCACCTCGTCGTGCCTCTGTACTAGAGTTCACCGGATCCCGCGCGCTGTTGTGCCATGATCGCCGTGGAGCTTCCCCGCCGCACCCCAGCTCGGATCTTCCTCTACCGGCGCTCGCCCAGTCTGCACACCGCAGCTTCCTTCTCTGCTCGACGCCGTCCCTGGCTCCAACTCGGCCATGGCCGCTGCGCCGCGCCCCTGCGCGTGCCGCTGGAGCTCTCTGTACCGCGTGCCCTGGAGCTCCCACGCGCTCGGCCGCCCAGCTTCCTGCGCCGTAGCTTTTCTCCCGAGCTCCCTCGCCATGGTCGCCCAGCCCAGCCGTACCTTCTCCCTCCCGCTGAACATGGTCGCCGAGCGGCTTCACTGCACGTCCCCAGCCCCTACTCCCTCTGTTCTCTCCCTTGACGCGCGCACAGTGTTCCGGCGTCTCCTGCTCGGCCCAGCTCAGACTGCCCTCTGCTCGCCGTCGCAAGCCGCGGCTCTCTCCAGCTCGCCAACGTGCGTCTGCGTCCTTGGTAGCCGAGTTTTTCTGCGCAGCTCCAGCTGCGACGTCGTCTATTTCGTTCGGCGTGCTCTGGATGTTTGACGCAATGTCAATCAGAGACCACCGTCGTTCTCGGCCCTGCTCTCTGCTCCAGCTCGCCGGTAGTCAGTGCCCTCGCCCGGCCTTCAGCTCGCCTTGCCTCGGGCAGGCACATCCTTGCCAAAGCGCCATGCTCCGTGGGGATGCTCGCTGTCGGCATCGCTTCAACCGCTTGGCCCTGTTCCCTGGTCAGCGCTCGACAAATTGACTGGATCGGAAAATCGCTACCGATCTTACGGCTTCGAGTCAGCTGCTGAAACGGTAAGCTGATAAATTATTCAGAATAGTTCGATCGTTAGATAAATTAATGTGCTAGTGCGATACGCATTAAGGTGCTCGATAAATTGCGTGAGTCACGAAACTCTCGTCGACTTCGCAGTTCTTGCGATTATCGAGCCAGATTTAGTTTTGGCGAAGTATTTCGCTATTCCGATTAATTAGCTGAATTAGTGTGCCGAGTAGAATTTTAGTAGGCATGTGTGTTAATAAAATACTTTAATCACTTATGAAGATGTAGTATAATTTATAAAGCAAGGGATAAGTTTAGAATTCAATTAATTAAGTAGCTGATGAGTTGTGTTTAGGCTAATCATGTTTTGAATTGTTGTTCGTAATGTTTGCGTTAGGTTCGTATAATTTAGAGAAGCGTAATTATTGCGCTCAGTAGTACGTCAATAACTGGTGATTTCGGATAAAATAGTGCAACGCCTCGCCGCTAGGTGTTTCGCTATCACGTAGCACTATTTAGGTGTGTGATATTCTTGTCGATATGCATTCATGTGCATAATGCATTTCATTCAGGTACGTTAATTAATCGCGTGATGCAGAAGACCAGCCAAGTCGACCCCGAGCGCGGACTACTCCGCAGGATGAAGCTGATGGACGAACCGGAAGATGGATAATCTGAATGAGTGCCAAGCCAAAGGATACTCGCCAAGTGGTCGCCTAACAAACACTAACCTAGTGTTACTCAGGCAAGCCCCGGTGCATGCAACCCCTTTCCTTGTGTTTTTAAAATACTTTTCGCACACTTTAAGTCTAGTGAAATGTGCATTAGGTTCATAGGAATTGCTTGAAACCCTTTGATGCATTGCTTTCCTTGATATCCATACCTTTATAGATACTTCTGTGAAGTATCAAAATTATGATTTACAAAAATGCTTAGCCTTGCTTAGATCTTGTGGATAGAGGTTGTCCTCAATTTAACCCGGGAGAGGATGGCTTCTACCTGCAAGAATATTTTCACTGGAGCAGTGGTGGGATCTTACTGCAAAGCTCCCTGTGATGCTCTTTTCATCCTTGGGAACAGAAACAATCCTAAGGATGGAAGTATGTAAATCGAGACTTGGGGTAGGAACAGGTGATGTTCTACCCAGGTTGATTAAGGATTAACGCGTATGTAGGCTTGATGATCGAGGACCCTTTAACTGGTCACATGCCTCGTCATGGGTAAGCCTTGCCTCGGGCAGACTAAGGCCGGAATAAGATAACACGAAATGGGAGTGGAGCGGTGGCGAGAGTAGCGTGTACCCTCCGTGGCAAGAGGCTGGACGGTGGTGTATCTGTGCTCTCGGTTTGCGTGAACCTGATCCGGTCTTAAGAACCCCGGTGGTGGGTTGACATATGCAAGGGTTAAGTGCTACATATGTCGTGTGATTGGAGATCCTCAGCTGAGTATAATCGATTCGGATCGCCGTACCTTCGCGGTTATGAAGACTTGGTCACTGCCCTGCAACCTAAAGTCAGGATGTGAACACTGTGGATAAAAATGATGTTGTATGGATGAGATGTTAAAATTAGACTAGATGCAAATAGAGTCTATTAATACTTAATATGGCATTAAAAGATTGAAAGTAAGGACTCACTTTAGTAAGCTGCTTCTGCAAAAGTACAAGTTGATTTTTGCTAAAGCCTCTCCTTGACTCCTATTTATCCAGCATACCCTTGAGAGTCTTTTCCTTAGTCGGGTAAGACTTGCTGAGTAATTCCATACTCAGGGTTTTATTCCCTGTTGTTTTTCAGGTCTAACTTTGTGATGCTGTGATGGTGTTAAGTGCCGGTGGGCTCGGCCTTCTTATAAGTCTAAGTAACCCTTCTATACTTCTTATTGAGGATGGTCACTTGAGCTAGCATATATTTTAAACTTATATTTTTGTAACCACTCCGATAAAATAATATAAAATTTTTGTAACTTGTAAAATTTGGTAGTAAGATTTCCGCTGCAAAAATGTTGTGTGTGTGATTTGTGTTACTTAATCCCGCGGTTCTGGTTGAAAGTGGTTTATCCGATGTCCTTGGGGCAATCGGACAGATCCTGTTAAGTTATCTGGTGCACATGCATAGCTGTCTGAGGTCTTTGGGACAAGGACAGGTGCATGTGGGCCCAATAACTTGGAGGTTCTGCCACAGTTGGTATCGGAGCTGGATTAAGTATCTACGATCACATACGTATTTTTAAAACAAAAGTTTTGGTTTTGAAAAACCTATTTTCAACTAAACACATTATTTGGTTTTGAAAAATAGTTTTGAAAAACTATAATGCTAGCGACATCCTCTGTTAAGCCCTAAACTAAGGACTATTAGGTGGCTTAGTTGAAAACCACTAACCCACAACCGGGTGGTTATTGCATACATGTGTATTGTTATTTTTGAAAACCATTCAGTTTTGAATGGATCGACGCCCAAGGTAAGGTGAGATGTGAGAGCATGACTGAACAAACGTCGGTCTAGGGAAGAGTATAAATAGCGCTTGATTATATACATGTTCTACATATGTATATATGAAGACTGCGATGTGGAGTATTTACTTTTCTAGGAATCAGTACCCCATGAATGTGTATGGGTATACAGACATGGGAATACTGAGAAATGTAATGTACTTGTAACGACGCACCTACGCTCAGGTAAGAAGGTGAGTTACCATAATGAGTTGCCCTATGGTTAAAGTGTGGCAACGGCGCCTATGCGTGGCTCGGCGCTTAATGATGAGCTGGCCTCCATATAGAAATATATGGAGTATAAACTGTGATAAACTATCATGTGTGACTTGCATCATTGGGAAATTGGGCTGCAATGGAATTTTCTGCAGGTACACTAACCTCGAAACCGTATGTGTAGTTGACGACTAGCAAAATACCGTGAGAATCGTAAGTATGCCACCGATATAGAACGTTATTGCCACAGTGTGTTGGCAAAATCAGTGAGGACGAATAGGACGAGCATGCATCCTGATTGTTGCATCATGTTTGTCACCTATACATCCAAAATGCTTCCCTCGTCTTTACTCCAGCAACCAGTGATTGTAGATATTTTGGTGTGACGTTGTATTATGAACCCTAAGGAAATAGTTGTCCTTCATTCTTTAGGTAATACATTTAGGTGTTATATATGTGTTTGCTTTGGTGCTTGATGTACTGATAGAAGGTTAGTAGTTTGTTTGTTTAAACCCAAAGTTGAATTGTCCATTATCACTCTATGACCAAACACATAAAAATAAATGCCTAGATAATTTCTTTGTTGAACATAAAATGTACCCAAGCTTAAAACAAGAATCTCGAGTCTGTATTCCTGGCAATTAGCTTATAACTCTTTTATGGTCCTATTTCCAACCAAAACCATGCCTTTGCTTTGTTGGTGCAAGCTGATACCCCTAATTTCAGTTTGCTTCTTCTTAAGGATCGCCATGTTGTTTTATCAACCCAACCTAGGAAAGACCTGTCCGATCATTTTCTTGAATTTTATGCCTTTGGTTTCCCCATATCTATCAAAGGCATACCAACTTAATCCTATGGTTGTTTTCCCTCCGTATCTAATCAGATAATAATCCTTGACCTTGTAATCTCTGCGATGGGCATAGAAATATGTTTGGGGCTGAATTAACAGTCTCCCATCGTACTCCTTTCATCAAGTTTAGGTTATGGCCATGTCTTATTCATTTCATCGGGCCATGATCTATTTGGCTCTCTACTTGTAATCATTCTTACAGGTGGAGTATCCCTTTGTATATTGTCACCCTTGCCCAATCCATTGGTGTGGCATGAGATTTCTTATTGGTTACGTCTAGTAATGGTGTTATGACTAAAACCGATGATGCCGCGACGAAACCGAGGGCCTCCTGTGAATGTACACACATGGTTGTGCTGCTCGGCACGCGCTGGTATCATGGTTAGTAGTTGTAATCCATTATGAGACTATATCAATGCGTTATCTTGGCCCAATCTATTTTTGCTACGTGAGATTCATTATTGGTGACAGTTCGGTGATGGTGTCATGATTAAGGACTTATGGTGCCGCAGCGAAACTGAGAGCCCCTTGTGAATGTACACGCAAGGTTATGCTGCTTGGCGCATGCTGGTATCGAGGTCTGTAGTCATGATCCATTGTGGAACTATACAGATATGTGATCTTCCGTGGACTCCTTCCTTGAAACAATTTCTATGTTGTTTGTCAAGTGATCAAGCAACATCTGTCATCTCCATTGGATCAAAAGGGCATACCACTCTCATGTGTGGTCTTATTCCCTTTGATTTTGGTAGTGACTACTCATACCCGTTCCCTTTACGTCCTTTGTGTAAAGGTGAAGCCTTGGAGCTTTTTAGTGTCAAGAGACAGCTAATTAGCTCTCAGAATAGAGATTGGATTTCCCCTGCTGTTGAGATGCAGGAGTTTGTTCATTCGCTCCCTTATTTAATCCATATATTCCCTAACCAAGTCTGTTCATCTTGCATGAAGAAACGGGTGAACAACCTGACCAAATGGATTTCTACCCAACTACATGCTCAACTGTTAATGTGAGTGAACTCTCGACCGTTGGCTTACCGATGGTACTGAGAGGACATAACCAATGTCAAAAGTGGTTCAACAAGTTGGTTTTGACTAACTTGTAACTGCCTAGTGAACAAAGGTTGAGTTTAGAGATCGTTTTATCGAGTTGTCCAAACTCACTCTGGTTTAACCCATCCTGAAGAAAGCAGTTATAAGAATCGAGATTAAGTTGACTAGTAACCACCTAATTATCGCTCTAGTTATGCCTCGATCGCCTCACGTGTGTTTTCCCAGCATATGTGATCAAGTCGAGCCATGCCTAGTGCTTGATAAAATGGACTGGTCGTAAAGTCCGTATCTACAGATCCCTTCACTGGTGATTCTCTAGATTCTATACCATCTTTCGTGGACTTGAATTCTCGGGTTAGCCACATGTTAACCACGACAGTATTCGACATCCACACCCGTCCCCTGTGCTATGAATCTCCTGTAACCACTTGTTGGTAAACCTTTTTTCTGTGTGTTTTACCCAAGAGGTTGCATCTGGTTCTGTTTGGGTAAAATCGCGTATTTACCGCTTGCCCAATAGACTCAGATAGTACAGTGTCAACAGAAAAAGCAAACTGCACACATAGAACCTTATGTGTTCTTCTGGCAGGCATCGTCTCTATTGGTGGATATTTCTAAATTAGCCTAAGGTGATGCATGTTATGTCCACTAGAGAAACAATACTCTGAGACACTCGCCTTTGCTCAGAACTGTCTTACGATTATCGCTGATATGGATATGGGTTACATGCTGCTCTACTCTTAGAAGTCTTTCGCTCCGAATCTCGGAACGAGATTCTTTTAAGGGGGGAGGGCTGTAACACCCCAGGTGTTTATATTCCGCTCGACAACGAGTACGGATTTAAGCACGAAATATCAGTGGATAAACCAGATTTTAAATTTTAATCATCTTCGGTTATTGCGATTTTAATATCGCATATGTTTCGCCTATCGCGAGTTCGACTTTGTTCGTCCGGGCTCGTCCTAAATTTTCGTGTTGTTCGAAACATATTTGTTCTGAAAATCGGTGCATCCGGTGAATATTTAAAATTCATCGCTCGCGCGAATCCGAATTCAGAAGCCCGAACCCCTAGGATGATTTTTAGCCTGGGCGAATTAAATAGAACTCGACGACTAAGTTTTCAATGCAAAATAATTTAATCTCCTTTTTGTCATCCGTGACATCGTGTCTACGGATTTTTAATTAAATTGCTCTCTAACCGAGTGTTCGAGTAGCGAACGGAATTCGTCTAAAATCAACTGAATCAGATGCAGATTGAAATAACAAAGCCGAAATCCGTTTAATTCGTTCTGTTTGCATCATATCCGAACCCGATATTATCGGAGACAAAGAGATTAACGTTTGATTTTATAGTAGATGATACTGGATCCGAAAGAATACTCCGGATCGCTTGGTTACCATGAAACCATCCACAAGCTTAATAATTGGGATTATTCTTTAGTATGCTATTCTAGGTAGAGAAATCAAACGGGTTCGGAAAACAGATAAATTTTTATCCGGGTTCAACTAAATTAATAGCATCTCAAGTACTATATTTTGATAGTGTTTCGGCCCGTATGTTTATCGCCTTGATCCAAATCTTTAAATATAAATAACGGGTAAAAATTCATCCGACTTTAGAGTATCCATCTAATCAAAGAATGTCCAAATATTGTCGTCGATCTTGTTTTAGTCTGACCCATTTATACATCTGTCAAACCCTGATTTTTTAGAATAAGGAAATATATTTATTTTTTTTAAAAAAAAAGAAAAATTCATTTACTCCTTGGCTGGCTATAGGTCGTATCCTAAATCCACCGCTCTCCACGAGAATTTTTCTCCTTCACGTCTCTGTACGCCCTCAGCTCTAGTGGATATGCTTCTCCTCTGCCTTATCTTCTAAATAATTCTTTCACTTATCCTTCATCTCCTTGTGCACCGTCGAAGCTCCCTGGCTGCATCGCTTCCCTGCCTCCCCGAGCGGATGTGCCATCTCTCACCTCGTCGTGCCTCTGTACTAGAGTTCACCGGATCCCGCGCGCTGTTGTGCCATGATCGCCGTGGAGCTTCCCCGCCGCACCCCAGCTCGGATCTTCCTCTACCGGCGCTCGCCCAGTCTGCACACCGCAGCTTCCTTCTCTGCTCGACGCCGTCCCTGGCTCCAACTCGGCCATGGCCGCTGCGCCGCGCCCCTGCGCGTGCCGCTGGAGCTCTCTGTACCGCGTGCCCTGGAGCTCCCACGCGCTCGGCCGCCCAGCTTCCTGCGCCGTAGCTTTTCTCCCGAGCTCCCTCGCCATGGTCGCCCAGCCCAGCCGTACCTTCTCCCTCCCGCTGAACATGGTCGCCGAGCGGCTTCACTGCACGTCCCCAGCCCCTACTCCCTCTGTTCTCTCCCTTGACGCGCGCACAGTGTTCCGGCGTCTCCTGCTCGGCCCAGCTCAGACTGCCCTCTGCTCGCCGTCGCAAGCCGCGGCTCTCTCCAGCTCGCCAACGTGTGTCTGCGTCCTTGGTAGCCGAGTTTTTCTGCGCAGCTCCAGCTGCGACGTCGTCTATTTCGTTCGGCGTGCTCTGGATGTTTGACGCAATGTCAATCAGAGACCACCGTCGTTCTCGGCCCTGCTCTCTGCTCCAGCTCGCCGGTAGTCAGTGCCCTCGCCCGGCCTTCAGCTCGCCTTGCCTCGGGCAGGCACATCCTTGCCAAAGCGCCATGCTCCGTGGGGATGCTCGCTGTCGGCATCGCTTCAACCGCTTGGCCCTGTTCCCTGGTCAGCGCTCGACAAATTGACTGGATCGGAAAATCGCTACCGATCTTACGGCTTCGAGTCAGCTGCTGAAACGGTAAGCTGATAAATTATTCAGAATAGTTCGATCGTTAGATAAATTAATGTGCTAGTGCGATACGCATTAAGGTGCTCGATAAATTGCGTGAGTCACGAAACTCTCGTCGACTTCGCAGTTCTTGCGATTATCGAGCCAGATTTAGTTTTGGCGAAGTATTTCGCTATTCCGATTAATTAGCTGAATTAGTGTGCCGAGTAGAATTTTAGTAGGCATGTGTGTTAATAAAATACTTTAATCACTTATGAAGATGTAGTATAATTTATAAAGCAAGGGATAAGTTTAGAATTCAATTAATTAAGTAGCTGATGAGTTGTGTTTAGGCTAATCATGTTTTGAATTGTTGTTCGTAATGTTTGCGTTAGGTTCGTATAATTTAGAGAAGCGTAATTATTGCGCTCAGTAGTACGTCAATAACTGATGATTTCGGATAAAATAGTGCAACGCCTCGCCGCTAGGTGTTTCGCTATCACGTAGCACTATTTAGGTGTGTGATATTCTTGTCGATATGCATTCATGTGCATAATGCATTTCATTCAGGTACGTTAATTAATCGCGTGATGCAGAAGACCAGCCAAGTCGACCCCGAGCGCGGACTACTCCGCAGGATGAAGCTGATGGACGAACCGGAAGATGGATAATCTGAATGAGTGCCAAGCCAAAGGATACTCGCCAAGTGGTCGCCTAACAAACACTAACCTAGTGTTACTCAGGCAAGCCCCGGTGCATGCAACCCCTTTCCTTGTGTTTTTAAAATACTTTTCGCACACTTTAAGTCTAGTGAAATGTGCATTAGGTTCATAGGAATTGCTTGAAACCCTTTGATGCATTGCTTTCCTTGATATCCATACCTTTATAGATACTTCTGTGAAGTATCAAAATTATGATTTACAAAAATGCTTAGCCTTGCTTAGATCTTGTGGATAGAGGTTGTCCTCAATTTAACCCGGGAGAGGATGGCTTCTACCTGCAAGAATATTTTCACTGGAGCAGTGGTGGGATCTTACTGCAAAGCTCCCTGTGATGCTCTTTTCATCCTTGGGAACAGAAACAATCCTAAGGATGGAAGTATGTAAATCGAGACTTGGGGTAGGAACAGGTGATGTTCTACCCAGGTTGATTAAGGATTAATGCGTATGTAGGCTTGATGATCGAGGACCCTTTAACTGGTCACATGCCTCGTCATGGGTAAGCCTTGCCTCGGGCAGACTAAGGCCGGAATAAGATAACACGAAATGGGAGTGGAGCGGTGGCGAGAGTAGCGTGTACCCTCCGTGGCAAGAGGCTGGACGGTGGTGTATCTGTGCTCTCGGTTTGCGTGAACCTGATCCGGTCTTAAGAACCCCGGTGGTGGGTTGACATATGCAAGGGTTAAGTGCTACATATGTCGTGTGATTGGAGATCCTCAGCTGAGTATAATCGATTCGGATCGCCGTACCTTCGCGGTTATGAAGACTTGGTCACTGCCCTGCAACCTAAAGTCAGGATGTGAACACTGTGGATAAAAATGATGTTGTATGGATGAGATGTTAAAATTAGACTAGATGCAAATAGAGTCTATTAATACTTAATATGGCATTAAAAGATTGAAAGTAAGGACTCACTTTAGTAAGCTGCTTCTGCAAAAGTACAAGTTGATTTTTGCTAAAGCCTCTCCTTGACTCCTATTTATCCAGCATACCCTTGAGAGTCTTTTCCTTAGTCGGGTAAGACTTGCTGAGTAATTCCATACTCAGGGTTTTATTCCCTGTTGTTTTTCAGGTCTAACTTTGTGATGCTGTGATGGTGTTAAGTGCCGGTGGGCTCGGCCTTCTTATAAGTCTAAGTAACCCTTCTATACTTCTTATTGAGGATGGTCACTTGAGCTAGCATATATTTTAAACTTATATTTTTGTAACCACTCCGATAAAATAATATAAAATTTTTGTAACTTGTAAAATTTGGTAGTAAGATTTCCGCTGCAAAAATGTTGTGTGTGTGATTTGTGTTACTTAATCCCGCGGTTCTGGTTGAAAGTGGTTTATCCGATGTCCTTGGGGCAATCGGACAGATCCTGTTAAGTTATCTGGTGCACATGCATAGCTGTCTGAGGTCTTTGGGACAAGGACAGGTGCATGTGGGCCCAATAACTTGGAGGTTCTGCCACATCTTGTGGTATTGTGTTTTGTAGAGACTTCTCTTTAGCCACTTGGCAATTATTGTGCTAACACTTAACAAGTTTTTGTGGCTTAAGTTTTAAGTTTTCACAGGATCACCTATTCACCCCCCCCTCTAGGTGCTCTCAATTGGTATCGGAGCCGTTCTCTTCACAAAGGGACTAACCGCCCGAAGAGATGGATCCTAAGGGGAAGGGTATCGTGATCAACAACAAAGAGAAGGAATCCTTCGTCAACAAGCCAAAGGACGATAAGCCTACCGACTCCGGCTCGGGCCAAAGACGGAAGGAAGGGAAGAAGAAGAAGACAAGGCGCATCAAGGAGATCGTCTACTACGACAGCGATGAGTCTACTTCTTCCCAAAAAGACGACCACAGCGACTACGAGAGAAGGAAACCGGTTAATTCGAACTTTTCTTTTGACTACTCTCGTATTCCGCAAAGTTCAAATTCACATTTGCTCTCCATTCCACTCGGCAAGCCCCCACACTTTGATGGAGAGGACTACGGATTTTGGAGCCACAAAATGCGTAGTCACCTATTCTCTCTCCATCCTAGTATTTGGGAGATTGTAGAGAGTGGAATGCACTTTGATAGTTCGGATAGTCCCATGTTCATTAATGAACAAATTCATAAGAATGCACAAGCTACTACTGTTCTTCTAGCTTCCTTGTGCAGGGATGAATACCATAAAGTGAGCGGCTTGGATAACGCCAAGCAAATCTGGGACACCCTCAAGATTTCTCATGAGGGGAACGACGTCACCTTGCTCACCAAGATGGAGTTGGTGGAGGGAGAGCTTGGACGGTTCGCGATGATAAGGGGCGAGGAGCCGACGCAAACATACAACCGGCTCAAGACCCTTATCAACAAGATAAGGAGCTACGGGAGCACGCGATGGACGGACCACGACGTCGTCCGCCTAATGCTAAGGTCATTTACCATTCTTGATCCTCATTTGGTGAACAATATACGTGAAAATCCCAGGTACACCAAGATGTCGCCCGAAGAAGTTCTTGGGAAATTCGTTAGCGGGCGAATGATGATCAAGGAGGCGAGGTATGTGGACGACGCCTTGAATGGTCCGATCAATGAGCCGCAACCCCTTGCTCTCAAGGCAACACGAAGCAAGGAGGCGCTACCTAGCAAGGTGGCACAGATTGAGGCGGCCGGACTCAATGATGAAGAGATGGCTCTCATCATCAAGAGATTCAAGACGGCGCTAAATGGTCGCAAGGGGCAGCCAAGCAAGACCAAGACAAAGGGGAAGCGCTCATGCTTCAAATGCGGTAAGCTTGGTCATTTTATCGCTAACTGTCCCGATAATGAAAGTGACCAGGAAAAGGGGAACAAAAGAGAGAAGAAGAAGCAATACAAGAAGGCAAAGGGCGAGGCACATCTAGGAAAGGAGTGGGACTCGGATTGCTCCTCCTCCGACTCCGACAATGAAGGACTCGCTGCCACCGCCTTCAACAAGTCTTCCCTCTTCCCCAACGAGCGTCTCACATGCCTTATGGCAAGGGAGAAGAAGGTGAGTACTCAAGACTTCACTTATGCTTCTTCTAGTGATAGTGAGACTAGTGATGATGATGACATAGATTATTCATGCTTGTTCAAGGGCTTAGATAGATCTAGGATAGATAAAATTAATGAGTTGATCGATGCTTTGAATGATAAGAATAGATTACTAGAAAAACAAGAGGATCTTTTATATGAGGAGCATGATAAATTTGTTAGTGCACAAAATTCTCTTGCTCTAGAAATTAAAAGAAATGAAGTGCTTTCTAGTGAATTATCTTCCTGTCATGAAACCATTGCTACCTTAAGAAGTGTTAATAATGATTTAAGTGCTAAACTAGAAGTAGCTAGTAAATCAAATTCCTGTGTTGAACATGTTGAAATTTGTACTAGGTGTAAGGATTTTGATGTTAATGCTTGTAGTGAACACTTAGTGTCAATTTCAAAACTAAATGATGAAGTGGCTAGTCTTAATGCCCAACTTAAGACAAGCAAGAGTGAAGTTGATAAAATAAAATTTGCAAGGGATGCCTACACGATTGGTAGACACCCCTCAATTAAGGATGGTCTTGGCTTCAAGAGAGAGGCCAAGAACTTAACAAGCCATAAGGCTCCCATTCCCGCCAAGGAGAAAGGGAAGGCCCCTATGGTCAGTAGCGCTAAAAAGAACCATGCTTTTATGTATAATGATAGGAGACATGCTAGAAATGATTATAATGATTTTGATTCACATGTTTATGATTCTCATGCCATGTTTGCTTCTAGTTCTTTCTATAAACATGATAGAGATATGTGTAGGAGAAATGTTGTGCATATGCCTAGGAGAAATTTTGCTCATGTTCCTAGAAAAGTTGTGAACAAACCTTCTACCATTTATTATGCTTGCAATGCTCCCTTTGCTATTTGTAGAAAGGGTAAGAAGGTAATTGCTAGGAAGTTAGGGGCAAGATGCAAGGGAGATAAAACTTGCATTTGGGTCCCTAAGGACATTTGTGCTAACCTTGCAGGACCCAACATGAGTTGGGTACCTAAGACCCAAGCCTAAATTTGCCTTGCAGGTTTATGCATCCGGGGGTTCAAGCTGGATTATCGACAGCGGATGCACAAACCATATGACGGGGGAGAAGAAGATGTTCACCTCCTACGTCAAAAATAAGGATTCTCAAGATTCAATTATATTCGGTGATGGGAATCAAGGCAAGGTAAAAGGGTTAGGTAAAATTGCAATTTCTAATGAGCACTCAATCTCAAATGTGTTTTTAGTAGAGTCTCTTGGTTACAATTTGCTATCTGTTAGCCAATTATGCAATATGGGATACAACTGTTTATTTACAAACGTAGATGTGTCTGTCTTTAGAAGATGTGATGGTTCACTAGCTTTTAAGGGTGTACTAGACGGCAAGCTTTACTTAGTTGATTTTGCAAAAGATGAGGCCGGTCTAGATGCATGCTTAATGGCTAAGACTTGCATGGGCTGGCTGTGGCATCGCCGCTTAGCACATGTGGGGATGAAGAACCTCCACAAGCTTCTAAAGGGAGAACACGTGATAGGTCTAACCAATGTTTATTTCGAAAAAGATAGACCTTGTGCAGCTTGTCAAGCAGGTAAACAAGTGGGAGGAGCGCATCACAGCAAGAATGTGATGACCACGTCAAGACCTCTGGAGCTGCTGCATATGGACCTCTTCGGACCCGTCGCCTATCTAAGCATAGGAGGGAGTAAGTATGGTTTAGTTATTGTTGATGACTTTTCCCGCTTCACTTGGGTGTTCTTTTTGCAGGATAAGTCTGAAACACAAGGGATCCTCAAGCGCTTCCTCAGGAGAGCTCAAAATGAGTTTGAGCTCAAGGTGAAGAAGATAAGGAGCGACAACGGGTCCGAATTCAAGAACCTTCAAGTGGAGAAATTTCTTGAGGAGGAAGGGATCAAGCACGAGTTCTCCGCTCCCTACACACCACAACAAAATGGTGTGGTAGAGAGGAAGAACAGGACGCTAATCGATATGGCGAGGACGATGCTTGGAGAGTTCAAGACCCCCGAGTGCTTTTGGTCGGAAGCTGTGAACACGGCTTGCCACGCCATCAACAGGGTCTACCTTCACCGCCTCCTCAAGAAGACTTCGTATGAGCTACTAACCGGTAACAAACCCAATGTATCGTATTTTCGTGTATTTGGAAGCAAGTGCTACATTCTAGTGAAGAAGGGTAGAAATTCTAAGTTTGCTCCCAAAGCTGTAGAAGGGTTTTTATTAGGTTATGATTCAAATACAAAGGCGTATAGGGTCTTCAACAAATCATCGGGTTTGGTTGAAGTCTCTAGCGACGTTGTATTTGATGAGACTAATGGCTCTCCAAGAGAGCAAGTTGTTGATTGTGATGATGTAGATGAAGAAGATGTTCCGACGGCCGCTATACGAACCATGGCGATTGGAGACATTCGGCCACAGGAACAAGATGAACGAGATCAACCTTCTTCCTCAACAACGGTGCATCCCCCAACTCAAGACAATGAACAGTGTCGGTGTTCCGAGACCGGGGGGTCCCCGAGCCGACGAGTGAGTGTGCCGCGTGCCCCAGCCCAGATGGGTCGAGCGCGTGGGCGAGCGCGAAGGGGGGAGAGAGAGCGAGAGCGAGGCGGCCGGAGCCGGGTCGTGAGGGAGTCGGAGAATTCCCGCGGCCTTCGTGTTCGTCCCGCGCCCAGGTCGGGTGCGCTTGCAGTAGGGGGTTACAAGCGTCCGCGCGAGGTGAGGGGAGCGAGCGGCCCCGAGAGAGCGCCTGCCCCTGCCCTTCGTCCCCGCGAGGCCAACCTTCTCTAAGAAGGCCCTAGTCCTTCCTTTTATAGTCGTAAGGAGAGGATCCAGGTGTACAAAATGGGGGTGTAGCAAGGTGCTACGTGTCTAGCGAGGGAGAGCTAGTGCCCTAAGTACATGCCAAGGTGGCAGCCGGAGAGATCTTGGCACCCTGTTGGTGTGGCGTCGTGGCTGTTGGAGAAGCAGTGGAGCTTGACGGAGGGACAGCTGTTGGAACAGCTATGCTCTTGCTGACGTCTCCCTGCTTTCGTAAGGGAGCTGAGAGCCGCCGTCGTCATGGTCTAGTGAGGCGCCATCATTGCCTATCTGGCGGAGCTGGCCCGATGGGACGCCGGTCTTGTTCTCTGCGACCCGAGTCGGCTCAGGGCAGGGTGATGATGACGCTTCCTGTTGACGTGGCGGTCTTGTGTCCTAGGTCGGGCGACGTGGAGGCTCCTCCGAAGTCGAGGTCGAGTCCGTCCTGCATGACAGAGGCCGAGCCCGAACCCCTGGGTCGGGCGAGGCGGAGGTCGTTCGGCAGAGGCCGAGGCGGAGTCCGAGCCCTGGGTCGGGCGAGGCGGAGTTCGTCGTCTTCCGGGGCCTTAGCCCAAGTCCGAGCCCTGGGTCGGGCGGAGCGGAGTTCGCCGTCTTCCGGGGCCTTAGCCCGAGTCCGAGCCCTGGGTCGGGCGGAGCGGAGTTCACCGTCTTCCGGGGCCTTAGCCCGAGTCCGAGCCCTGGGTCGAGCGGAGCGGAGTTCGCCGTCTTCCGGGGCCTTAGCCCGAGTCCGAGCCCTGGGTCGGGCGGAGCGGAGTTCGCCGTCTTCCGGGGCCTTAGCCCGAGTCCGAGCCCTGGGTCGGGCGGAGCGGAGTTCGCCGTCTTCCGGGGTCTTAGCCCGAGTCCGAGCCCTGGGTCGGGCAGAGCCTCCTATGGCACCTCTGGCGAAGTCTGGTCGCCCGTCGGTCTTACCTTTTGCGTTAAACGCCCTGGTGACTTGGTCGGTTGGCGCGGTGATTTAGTCAGGGTTACTTCTTATCGAAGGCGGGGCCTCGGGCGAGCCGGTGATGCGTCTGCCGTGAAAGAGGAGGCCTCAGGCGAGACGGAGTCATCTTAGGGTCGGCTGCCCTCGCCCGAGGCTAGGCTCGGGCGTGGCGTGATCGAGTCACTCGTATGGACTGATCCCTGACTTAATCAAACCCATCAGGCCTCTGCAGCTTTATGCTGATGGGGGTTACCAGCTGAGAATTAGGCGTCTTGAGGGTACCCCTAATTATGGTCCCCGACAGTAGCCCCCGAGCCTCGAAGAGAGTGTTAACACTCGCTTGGAGGCTTGCGTCGCACTTTTTTGCAAGGGGACCAGCCTTTCTCGGTGGTACTTTGTTCCGGTGGGTGCGCGCGAGCGCACCCGCCGGGTGTAGCCCCCGAGGCCTCGGAGGAGTGGTTTCACTCCTTCGAGGTCTTAATGCCTTGCGTAATGCCTCGGCTGGTCTGGCGGTTCCCTCATGCGAGCAGGGCGTAGCCCAGGTGCACTGTCGGGGCCCAAGTTCTCGGGCTGGTATGTTGACGCTGTCAACGGTTTGGCCGGAGCCGGGTTTGCGAGAGCAGCCCCCGAGCCTCCGCACGGAGCGAGAGGACGATCAGGGACAGACTCGGCTTTTTTATATACGCCCCTACGTTGCCTTTCCGCAAGGAGGAGGGGGGGAGTGCGCCATGTTACCCTCGATGGGCACCGAACATGGTGTCTCCGGTGAGCTGCAATCGGGTAATCCGAGTGGACGTCTGTGCCCCGATCGTTGGGGGTCGGCTAGGGGCCCGGAGGCACGCCCAAAAGTACCTGCGGGTGATCTGCCGGACCCGGTCCCCTAGCGACGGGGTCCGAGGGCTCGTTGCCTCCCTCCGATGGGATTCCGTTACAGAGTCATTCCCGCTGGTCTCGGAAATGTCCTAGGGTACCTCGGGAGCGTAGCCCGAGCCTTGGTTATGTATCGAACGTACCCCTGGTCATCCCTCGCTCGGCGTCTGAGGCGACTGTGAACCCTTCGACAGGCCAGCCTTCGAACCCCTGATCAGTAATGGGCGCGGAGCCCTAGTAGCCTGAGGCGGTCGTGGAACCTTTCGGGAGGCCGACCTTCGAACCCCTGACCAGTAGTGGGTGTCGGGCCCACGCGATCTGAGGCGGCTGTTGAACCCTTCGGGGGGCCAGCCTTCGAACCCCTGATCAGTAGGGAGGCTCGGAGCCTAGTTCCTTCACGGGGAAGGATCCCTTTGGGGGTATCCCCTTTCCCGGTCCCTGTTGCAAGAGATAGAGAAAGAAGGAAAAGGGAAAAAGGATTCGAAATTGAACGTCATGGCGTACCTTTTTCGGCGTGGTTGTTTTGGCGAAGGCGAGACGTCGCCAGCCGCTCCCGCCCGTAGCGTTGTCCGTCGAGCCGCGGAGTTAATGCGCCGGGGTGAGTAGTTGGCGAGGTTGCCGTTGCGCGTGCGCGAGCCGTTCGAGGTACGGGTCACGGGCGCGTCGTCTTCACGCCGTGAGAGGGGGTTCTCTCGCTGCCTCCGGATGGGACATGAGCTTGGCAGATGGCGTGACCGCTGCTCTCGCGCGCCTGCCACCGTCATTACTGCCGGCCCATTTTTGACCGCGTTTGACCGCTGCGCCAGGCTGGCGCTGCCTGGTCGCGGGCTGGGTCGCCTCGAATCACGGCATTGGTTCCGCAACCGAGGAGGTGCGGTGGTGGAGCGAGTGGCACAGCGGCTCGCATGCAGCACCCGGCGCGCCAGTTGCACGACGCGTGGGCTTGAGCCGTCGCGCTGGCCTGTCAGGAGTCGGAGAGGCGCGTCCACTTGGCGCGGTTGCATGCCGCCTGCATGGCCGCCTGCCCCCTTTCGCCCGCTGGTCTGGGCGAAAGTGGAGGATTACTTGTAACCGCTGGGTGGTTGCGTGCGTCGTGCGCGACGGTTCGGCTTCTTCTGCTTGGAGCCGGTCTGCATGACAGGCGGGCCCCAGCCCCCGCGCCGCAGGGGAGGACTTTGGAGGCGTGTTGGAGAAGACTCAGCCCGTGACGGTTGAGGGTGCAAGCAGGGGGAGTTGCCTTTAAAAGGAGGGCGACCCCCTTCGTAAGGCGACCATGTCTCCTTCCTCCCCTATGCATTGTGTCTCTCCATCTTCCAAGCCCCCGGATGGGGGAAACCGCCGTCTTTTCGCCCCATCGTTGGAGGAACGCAACTCCGTGGGAGTTGGTACCTTTCAGCCATCGTTCGGCTTCAAGGATTTTCATCATGCAGCCCGGCTGCACCCCTCCACCGGCGGTCACCCAGGGTGGTGACCTCTGGCTTGGTGGTGGGGGAAAGCGAGCCGGGCTGCGGCCTCTGCCCCTCCCTCAGCCTCAAGGATTTTCATCACCAGGCCAAGAGGGAGGACGAGGCGAGTCAGGGAGCTGTCTCCGTGTGGGTCGGTTGCCCTCTTCTTCCCCGTGCGCCTGGGGGAGAACGGCATCCTCCAGCTTCACGGAGACTTCCTCCAGCCATGTCGGAAGTGGCGGGTCCCGAGGCGTCGGCGGACGGAAGTGGCTTCTCTACCGATGAGATTGCCAATTCTGTCGGTAGCCCTGGGTCTCCGTCTCCCGGCCTGAATGGCTGGCTCTCGTCCTCGGGGGGTGAGAGTTTTTCCGCCGCCCCGCAGGCCCGCCCCTATCGAGTGGGGTTGTTCGTACCTGCGGGGGGGGGGAACCGGAGTTCCGTTTGTAATGGCACTTCGAGTGCCGGGTTTTTTGTTCATTTCGGCTTTCGGGGCCTGAACATGTATGTAACCACGGCACGGAGCCGTGTTTTTTCCTTATTTCCGAGCACTAAGACTCGTCTGCTGATTGTCTGAACCGCTTCACCAAGCATGAGTCGCCCCGTGTCAAGGTGACGAGTGAGGTATCCGTATCCCGGAGGCGTAGGAGTCCCTCGGCTCGGTCGGCCCTGTTGTCCGAGGCTCCTCTAGCTTAGTTAAAGGAACCCCTCGGCCGCTCTTCGACGAGCCGAGGCCAGGGGTAGCGATATCAGCACGAGCAGAGGCGGAGTCGGCTCGAAAATGAAACCTGGTTGGCCGGAGCCTAGCCAGGTTGTCCGTTGGCGGGATCGACGTCGGAGTTGATCAGCCGAGGCTTCGGACCGAGCTGGCGCCCTCGGAAGGCGGTCGGCCGAGGCCCCGGAGGTGGCCGGCCGAGCCGTCCGCTCGGGCCGGGTTCTCGGAGAAGTCCCTGGCAGAGATTGCTCGAGCGTGGTGATGACGTCGTCCTTCGGAGCGGAGGCCTTCGGACCGCGTCGCCGTCCGAGGCTAGGTCGGGCCTTGCCGAAGGTGCTGTCGACGCCGAGGGTGTCATCGCCCTCTTCCAGCGTCAAGATCCGAGCCTGCAGGGTCAAATCGTCTTGTAGCGTGGGCCTTGTGCGGCCGTCGAGGCCAGAACACACACCCTTGCTGCGTTATAAAGCTGCGTCTCTTTTCCTCTTGTTTCGAGTATCTGGACTTTTTGTCGGTAGCAGGGATGTTAGTGCGAGCAAGAGTTGCTTCTCGCGGAAGGTGATGAGTGAGGTATCCGTATCCCGGAGGCGTGGGAATCCCTCGGCTCGGTCGGCCTTGCCGCTTACGCGTACTTTTACCCGTCCATGAGGCCCCTTCACCGACTCGGTCGAGAAGGCTCGAAGAATCGCTTCGACAGAAGAGCTTCCGTACGTAAAGACTTGTTCGATCCGCGGAGTCACTTTATCCGAGCGCGAGTTACTTATCGCAGAAGGTGATGAGTGAGGTATCCGTATCCCGGAGGCGTAGGAGTCCCTCGGCTCGGTCAGCCTTGGCTGCTTACGTGTACTCTGTCGTTTCCATGACCCACTTTTCGAAGTAGTCAAAAAGCACGAAAAGATGTTCTGATAAAAGAGATTTTCTGTTCGAGGAAAATTTTGACGCAGAGGGGGGTTTCCCCCCTTTTAGCCCCCGAGGGAGGGTCGGGTTTTGCCGAAGCGAGGCCGACCCTTCCTTGTTGACTAAACTTTGCGTGGGTGCGAGGTATATGAACAATTTGGAAACATCTCAAGGGTAGAAGCGACGTAGCTGTTGGATGTTCCAAGCGTTGCCGTAGACCTCGCCTTGACTGTTGGCCAGCTTGTACGTTCCGGGCTTCAGAACTTTGGCGATGATGAACGGCCCCTCCCAGGGGGGCGTGAGCTTGTGCCTCCCTCGGGCGTCCTGCCGCAGCCGAAGCACCAGATCGCCCACCTGGAGATCTCGGGGTCGGACCCCTCGGGCGTGGTAGCGTCGCAGGGACTGTTGGTACCGCGCCGAGTGTAGTAAGGCCCTGTCCCGAGCCTCGTCCAGCTGGTCCAGCGAGTCTTCTCGGTTAGCTTGGTTGCTTTCTTCGTTGTAGGCCCTCGTCCTCGGGGAGCCGTATTCCAGGTCGGTGGGCAGGATGGCCTCGGCCCCGTAGACCAGGAAGAACGGCGTGAAACCCGTGGCTCGGCTTGGCGTCGTCCTCAGGCTCCAGACCACCGAGGGGAGTTCCTTCATCCACCGCTTGCCGAACTTGTTGAGGTCGTTGTAGATCCGAGGCTTGAGCCCTTGTAGGATCATGCCATTGGCGCGCTCTACTTGCCCATTCGACATGGGATGAGCTACGGCGGCCCAGTCCACCCGGATGCTGTGATCCTCGCAAAAATCCAAGAATTTTTTGCCGGTGAACTGGGTGCCATTGTCGGTGATGATGGAGTTCGGGACCCCGAAGCGATGGATGATGTTGGTGAAGAACGCCACCGCCTGCTCGGACCTGATGCTGTTCAGGGGTCGGACCTCGATCCACTTGGAGAATTTGTCGATGGCGACCAGCAGGTGCGTGTAGCCCCCGGGCGCCTTCTGCAGAGGGCCGACGAGGTCCAGACCCCACACAGCGAAGGGCCAGGTGATGGGTATCGTCTGTAGAGCCTGAGCGGGCAGGTGGGTCTGCTTCGCATAGAATTGGCACCCTTCGCAGGCGCGGACAATTCTAGTGGCGTCAGCCACCGCCGTCGGCCAGTAGAAGCCTTGGCGGAAAGCGTTCCCGACGAGGGTTCGAGGTGCTGCGTGATGGCCGCAAGCCCCCGAGTGTATTTCCCGCAGGAGTTCCTGACCTTCGGCGATGGAGATGCATCGCTGGAGGATGCCCGGGGGGCTACGGTGGTAGAGTTCCTTGTCGTCGCCCAGCAAGACGAACGATTTGGCGCGTCGCGCTACCCGCCGAGCCTCGGCTCGGTCGAGGGGCAGTTCTCCTTGGCGGAGATATTGCAGGTACGGGGTTTGCCAATCTTGATCTGGCACGACCCAGTTCTGCTCCTCCTCGATGCGCAGTGCTTCGCCCTCGGGCTCCGAGGGTTCCTCGGGTTGAGCCGAGGATGGCTCGGGCTGGGCCGAGGTCACCTCGGACGAGGCCGAGGGTGCCTCGGGCTCGGGCGTGTCGCCTATCTTGACGGAGGGTTGGTGCAGATCCCGGGAGAAGACGTCCGGGGGAACCGTCGTTTGCCCCGAGGCTATCTTCGCTAGCTCGTCCGCAGTCTCGTTGTAGCGCCGGGCGATGTGGTTAAGTTCGAGCCCGTAGAACTTGTCTTCCAGGCGTCGAACCTCCTCACAGTAGGCCTCCATCTTCGGGTCGCGGCAGAGGGAGTTCTTCATGACTTGGTCGATGACGAGCTGCGAGTCGCCGCGTGCATCGAGGCGTCGGACCCCTAGCTCGATGGCGATTCGCAGTCCGTTGATCAGAGCTTCGTACTCAGCCACATTGTTGGACGCCGGGAAGTGGAGGCGGAGCACGTAGCGCAGGTGTTTCCCGAGGGGCGAGACGAAGAGCAGGCCCGCGCCGGCTCCCGTCTTCATCAGCGACCCGTCGAAAAACATGGTCCAGAGCTCTGGTTGGATCGGAGCCGTTGGCAACTGGGTATCGACCCATTCGGCTACGAAATCCGCCAGTACCTGGGACTTGATTGCCTTCCGAGGGGCGAACGAGATTGCCTCGCCCATGATTTCCACCGCCCACTTCGCGATCCGCCCCAAGGCTTCTCGGCACTGGATGATCTCCCCCAGGGGGAAGGATGACACCACAGTCACCGGATGGGACTCGAAGTAATGTCGCAGCTTTCGCCTCGTCAGGATCACTGCATATAGCAGCTTCTGGACTTGTGGGTAGTGGGTCTTGGTCTCGGACAGCACTTCGCTGACGAAGTAAACTGGCCTCTGAATGGGCAAAGCATGCCCCTCTTCCTGCCTTTCGACCACGATCGCGGCGCTGACCACCTGAGTGGTTGCGGCGACGTAGACCAAAAGGGCTTCTCCATCAGCTGGGGGTACCAAGACGGGCGCCTGGGTGAGGAGCGCCTTCAGGTTCCCGAGGGCTTCCTCGGCCTCGGGAGTCCAAGTGAAGCACTCGGCCTTCCTTAAGAGGCGGTACAGGGGCAGGCCTCTTTCGCCGAGGCGCGAGATGAAACGGCTCAAGGCCGCGAGGCATCCCATGATCCTCTGTACGCCTTTTAAGTCCTTGATGGGCCCCATGTTTGTGATCGCTGCGATCTTCTCCGGGTTGGCTTCGATGCCCCGCTCGGAGACGATGAATCCCAAGAGCATGCCTCGGGGCACCCCGAATACGCACTTCTCGGGATTGAGCTTGACGCCCTTCGCCTTGAGACATCGGAATGTCAGTTCAAGGTCGGAGAGAAGGTCGGAGGCTTTCCTCGTCTTGACTACGATGTCATCGACGTAGGCCTCGACCGTGCGACCGATGTGTTCGCCGAACACATGGTTCATGCACCGCTGGTACGTTGCACCCGCGTTCCTCAAACCGAACGGCATTGTGACATAACAGTACATGCCGAAGGGCGTGATGAAAGAAGTCGCGAGCTGGTCGGACTCTTTCATCTTGATTTGATGATACCCTGAGTAGGCATCGAGGAAAGACAGGGTTTCGCACCCTGCAGTAGAGTCCACAATTTGGTCGATGCGAGGTAGAGGGTAGGGGACCTTCGGACATGCTTTGTTGAGACCAGTGTAGTCTACACACATCCGCCACTTCCCCCCTTTTTTCCTCACAAGTACAGGGTTGGCAAGCCATTCGGGATGGAATACCTCTTTGATGAACCCTGCTGCCATCAGCTTGTGGATCTCCTCGCCTATCACCCTGCGCCTTTCCTCGTCGAATCGGCGCAGAGGCTGTCTGACCGGTCGGGCTCCGGCCCGAATATCCAGCGAGTGCTCGGCGACCTCCCTCGGTATGCCGGGCATGTCCGAGGGACTCCACGCAAAGACGTCGGCGTTCGCGCGGAGAAAGTCGACGAGCACCGCTTCCTATTTGGGGTCGAGCCCGGATCCGATCCGAATCTGCTTGGAGGCGTCGCCACTGGGGTCGAGAGGGACGGCCTTAACCGTCTCTGCTGGCTCGAAGTTGCCGGCATGTTGCTTCACGTCCGGCACCTCTCGGGAGAGGCTTTCCAGGTCGGCAATGAGGGCCTCGGACTCGGCGAGGGCCTCGGCGTACTCCACGCACTCCACATCGCATTCGAATGCGTGTTTGTACGTGGGGCCGACGGTGATGACCCCGTTGGGGCCCGGCATCTTGAGCTTTAGGTAAGTGTAGTTGGGGATGGCCATGAACTTCGCGTAGCATGGTCTTCCCAGCACTGCGTGGTAGGTTCCTCGGAACCCGACCACCTCGAACGTCAAAGTCTCCCTTCGGAAGTTGGATGGCGTTCCGAAGCAGACAGGAAGGTCGAGCCGTCCGAGGGGCTGGACGCGCTTCCCGGGAATGATCCCGTGGAAGGGCGCAGCGCCTGCTCGGACGGATGACAGGTCGACGCGCAGGAGCCTGAGGGTCTCGGCGTAGATGATGTTGAGGCAGCTGCCTCCATCCATCAGGACCTTGGTGAGCCTGACGTCGCCGATGATGGGGTCGACGACGAGCGGGTACTTCCCCGGGCTCGGCACGTGGTCGGGGTGGTTGTCCCGGTCGAAGGTGATGGGCTTGTCAGACCAGTCTAGGTAGACCGGCGCCGCCACCTTCACCGAGCAGACCTCCCGACGCTCTTGCTTACGATGCCGAGCCGAGGCATTCGCCGCATGCCCTCCGTAGATCATGAAGCAGTCGCGGACCTCGGGGAACTCTCCTGCTCGGTGATCTTCCTTTTTGTCGTCGTCGTGAGCCCTGCCACCCTCTGCGGGTGGCCCGGCCCTGTGGAAGTGGCGCCGAAGCATGACGCACTCCTCGAGGGTGTGCTTGACGGGCCCCTGATGGTAGGGGCACGTCTCCTTGAGTGCCTTGTCGAAGAGGTTAGCACCTCCGGGGGGCTTCCGAGGGTTCTTGTGCTCGGCGGCGGCGACAAGGTCTGCATCGGGAATGTCGCGTTTCGCTTGCGACTTCCTCCTGCCTTTCTTCTTGGCGCCGCGCGGAGTAGACGCCTCGGGAGCATCTTCCGACGGGCGGCCCTGGGGCTGCTTGTCCTTTCGGAAGATGGCCTCTACCGCCTCCTGGCCGGAGGCGAACTTGGTGGCGATGTCCATCAGCTCGCTCGCCCTGGTGGGGGTCTTGCGACCCAACTTGCTCACCAGGTCACGGCAGGTGGTGCCGGCAAGGAACGCGCCGATGACATCGGAGTCGGTGACGTTGGGCAGCTCGGTGCGCTGCTTCGAGAACCGCCGGATGTAGTCCCGAAGAGACTCTCCCGGCAGTTGCCGACAGCTTCGGAGATCCCAGGAATTCCCGGGGCGCACGTACGTGCCCTGGAAGTTGTCGGCGAAAGCCTGGACCAGATCTTCCCAGTTGGAAATCTGCCCCGGAGGCAGGTGCTCCAACCAGGCACGAGCAGTGTCGGAGAGAAACAGGGGGAGGTTGCGGATGATGAGGTTGTCATCGTCCGTCCCACCCAGTTGACAGGCCAGGCGGTAGTCCGCGAGCCACAATTCCGGTCTTGTTTCCCCCGAGTACTTCGTGATAGTAGTCGGGGGTCGGAATCGGGGCGGAAACGGCGCCCGCCGAATGGCTCGGCTGAAGACCTGCGGACCGGGTGGTTCGGGCGAGGGACTCCGATCCTCCCCGCTGTCGTAGCGTCCCCCACGCCTGGGGTGATAGCCTCGGCGCACCCTTTCGTCGAGGCGTGCCCGACGGTCGCGATGAGGGTGCTCGTCGCCGAGGCGGCCCGGGGCCGCAGGCGCGGTGTTGCGCGTGCGTCCGGTGAAGACCGAGGCTTCCCGCGTGAGTCGGGAAGTCGCGGCACGAGGTTCCGAGGGGTATCCCTGCCTTCGGGAGGCAGAGCTCTCGGCCCGCCGGGCCGCAGCGCCTTCCAGGAGATGCTTGAGCTCTCCCTGGATTCGCCGTCCCTCGGTGGTTGACGACTCCGGCATCGCGCGGAGGAGCATCGCTGCGGCGGCCAGGTCCTGACCGGTTCCGCCGGATGCGGGTGGCGGTCTGTCCCTGGCATCGTCGGCGATGCGGTGCTGGAGACCTTGGGGCAGGTGACGTATTCCTCCGGTCGGGGGCTGGCTCTCCCATACCTGCCCGATGTTCTGGCGGATTGCCTCGAGCGCTCCTGCTCCCTCATCGAGCCCGGCCTGCGCCTCGCGGACTTGCTCGAGCTGTGGGTCGTAACCCCCCGCCGGAATGGGGACCACAGCTAGCTCCCGCGGGATGTCGGCGCGAGGCGCTGGCCTAGGGGGATCACCATCCTCCGGCATGCCGAGACAGCCGCCTCCGGAGGGATCCCCTAGCTTTTTGTCGACGAGGAGCGACGAAGTCATGTCGGGGGCTGATCGCGCCGTCGTCTTGGGTACGAGGGCGACGTCCTGCAGGCCCTTCGTGAGCGCGCCGGCGTCGTCGACCTGCTCGGGGTCGACGTGTTGCGGGGGGATGGCGCTCGCCTTTGCCTCGAACGCGAGGGCGACGCTTGGCGTGTCCTCCGTTGGGGCGCCGGGGATGTCGATTTGCTCGACAGCCGTCGGAGCGCGGCCTCCCGCTCGGCCTTGGTTGCCCCGCCTCCTCCTCCTCCGATGGCGAGGGAGAGGATGGGGCGAGCTTGAAAGTTGTCCTTCCCCCATGCGGGAAAGACGTCGTCGATTCCGCCGCCGGCGGGCGGGCTGTCCGCCACCATTGTCGCTGTCGCGCGGCGGTGGAAGGAGTATCATGTCGTAGTTGCCGTCGAAGGACATGAACTCGAGACTCCCGAAACGGAGCACCGATCCGGGTTGAAGAGGTCGTTGGAGACTGCCCATCTGGAGCTTGACGGGAAACTACTCGTCAACACGCAGTAGGCCCCTACCTGGCGCGCCAACTGTCGGCGTTCCGAGACAGGGGGGTCCCCGAGCCGACGAGTGAGTGTGCCGCGTGCCCCAGCCCAGATGGGTCGAGCGCGTGGGCGAGCGCGAAGGGGGGAGAGAGAGCGAGAGCGAGGCGGCCGGAGCCGGGTCGTGAGGGAGTCGGAGAATTCCTGCGGCCTTCGTGTTCGTCCCGCGCCCAGGTCGGGTGCGCTTGCAGTAGGGGGTTACAAGCGTCCGCGCGAGGTGAGGGGAGCGAGCGGCCCCGAGAGAGCGCCTGCCCCTGCCCTTCGTCCCCGCGAGGCCAACCTTCTCTAAGAAGGCCCTGGTCCTTCCTTTTATAGTCGTAAGGAGAGGATCCAGGTGTACAAAATGGGGGTGTAGCAAGGTGCTACGTGTCTAGCGAGGGAGAGCTAGTGCCCTAAGTACATGCCAAGGTGGCAGCCGGAGAGATCTTGGCACCCTGTTGGTGTGGCGTCGTGGCTGTTGGAGAAGCAGTGGAGCTTGACGGAGGGACAGCTGTTGGAACAGCTGTGCTCTTGCTGACGTCTCCCTGCTTTCGTAAGGGAGCTGAAAGCCGCCGTCGTCATGGTCTAGTGAGGCGCCATCATTGCCTATCTGGCGGAGCTGGCCCGATGGGACGCCGGTCTTGTTCTCTGTGACCCGAGTCGGCTCAGGGCAGGGTGATGATGACGCTTCCTGTTGACGTGGCGGTCTTGTGTCCTAGGTCGGGCGACGTGGAGGCTCCTCCGAAGTCGAGGTCGAGTCCGTCCTGCATGACAGAGGCCGAGCCCGAACCCCTGGGTCGGGCGAGGCGGAGGTCGTTCGGCAGAGGCCGAGGCGGAGTCCGAGCCCTGGGTCGGGCGAGGCGGAGTTCGTCGTCTTCCGGGGCCTTAGCCCGAGTCCGAGCCCTGGGTCGGGCGGAGCGGAGTTCGCCGTCTTCCGGGGCCTTAGCCCGAGTCCGAGCCCTGGGTCGGGCGGAGCGGAGTTCGCCGTCTTCCGGGGCCTTAGCCCGAGTCCGAGCCCTGGGTTGGGCGGAGCGGAGTTCGCCGTCTTCCGGGGCCTTAGCCCGAGTCCGAGCCCTGGGTCGGGCGGAGCGGAGTTCGCCGTCTTCCGGGGCCTTAGCCCGAGTCCGAGCCCTGGGTCGGGCGGAGCGGAGTTCGCCGTCTTCCGGGGCCTTAGCCCAAGTCCGAGCCCTGGGTTGGGCAGAGCCTCCTATGGCACCTCTGGCGAAGTCTGGTCGCCCGTCGGTCTTACCTTTTGCGTTAAACGCCCTGGTGACTTGGTCGGTTGGCGCGGTGATTTAGTCAGGGTTACTTCTTATCGAAGGCGGGGCCTCGGGCGAGCCGGTGATGCGTCTGCCGTGAAAGAGGAGGCCTCAGGCGAGACGGAGTCATCTTAGGGTCGGCTGCCCTCGCCCGAGGCTAGGCTCGGGCGTGGCGTGATCGAGTCACTCGTATGGACTGATCCCTGACTTAATCAAACCCATCAGGCCTCTGCAGCTTTATGCTGATGGGGGTTACCAGCTGAGAATTAGGCGTCTTGAGGGTACCCCTAATTATGGTCCCCGACAAACAGGTTCATCAACAGGAGGCGTGTGATCAAGGGGGAGCGCAAGATGATCATGTGATGGAGGAAGAAGCGCAACCGGCACCTCCAACCCAAGTTCGAGCGATGATTCAAAGGGATCATCCCGTCGACCAAATTCTGGGTGACATTAGCAAGGGAGTAACTACTCGGTCTCGACTAGTTAATTTTTGTGAACATTACTCTTTTGTCTCCTCTATTGAGCCTTTCAGGGTAGAGGAGGCCTTGCTAGATCCGGATTGGGTGTTGGCCATGCAGGAGGAACTAAACAACTTCAAGCGCAATGAAGTTTGGACGCTGGTGCCTCGTCCCAAGCAAAATGTTGTGGGAACCAAGTGGGTGTTCCGCAACAAACAGGACGAGCACGGGGTGGTGACGAGGAACAAGGCTCGACTTGTGGCAAAAGGTTATGCCCAAGTCGCAGGTTGTACCAAATGGATGTGAAGAGCGCTTTCCTCAACGGGCCAATAAAGGAGGAGGTGTACGTGGAGCAACCCCCTGGCTTCGAGGATGAACGGTACCCCGACCACGTGTGTAAGCTCTCTAAGGCGCTCTATGGACTTAAACAAGCCCCAAGAGCATGGTATGAATGCCTTAGAGATTTCTTAATTGCTAATGCTTTCAAGGTTGGGAAAGCCGATCCAACTCTTTTCACTAAGACATGTGATGGTGACTTGTTTGTGTGCCAAATTTATGTCGATGACATAATATTTGGTTCTACTAATCAAAAGTCTTGTGAAGAGTTTAGCAGGGTGATGACGCAGAAAGTCGAGATGTCGATGATGGGCGAGTTGAACTACTTCCTTGGGTTCCAAGTGAAGCAACTCAAGGACGGCACTTTCATCTCCCAAACAAAGTACACGCAAGACTTACTGAAGCGGTTTGGGATGAAGGACGCCAAGCCCGCAAAGACTCCGATGGGGACCGACGGACACACCGACCTCAACAAAGGAGTCTCAAAGGAGAATTGAAAGGGAAAAGGTGGACTTGGACCATGAAAGACTTCCACTGCACTCCGATGAGAGGGTAACTTATTCCAAGTCCATCTCATGAACTCTTATTGCCATTTGCTCTAAATTGAAGATTTTGGTGAGGCAATGGGGTTAAAGGGCCAAGATTGATCCCGTTTTGGTGCTTGATGCCAAAGGGGGAGAAAATAAAGGCCAAAGCGATAAATGGATCAGCTACCACTTGAGAAATTTGAAAATAGTAGAGTAGAGTTTTTGGTTTGTCAAAACTCTTTTATTGTCTCTTTTGGCTTCTTGTGGGGAGAAATAGTAATTATGGAAAAAGGGGAGTTTTTGAAATCTTTGATCAATCTCTTTTGGAATGACTCTCTTTATGCTTCAACATGTGTGTTTGACTTAGAGATAGAGATTTGAGTTTGATTGCAAAAACAAACCAAGTGGTGGCATAGAGTGATCCATATATGACAAAATTGAATCAAAATAAATTTGAGTTCTTATTTGAAGTGTTTTTGTACTTGTTCTGCTTGCTTTATGTTGTGTTGGCATAAATCACCAAAAAGGGGGAGATTGAAAGGGAAATGTGCCCTTGGGCCATTTCTAAGTATTTTGGTGATTTAGTGCCCAACACAGGTGCCTAATTGTAAAATGGTGGACAAAGTACAAATCAAGGATAAAGGTATGTTTCTAAGCTTTAGTACATTGGTTTTGAGTACTAATATACTTGTCTAAGTGTTAGAAATAGAAAGTAGAAGAAAAGAAAAGAGGAGACAAAGACTTGGCTGTGTGCAGCCAAGACTCAGTTCGGTCTGGAGCACCGGACTGTCCGGTGTGCACCGGACAGTGTCCGGTGCGCCAGGCTGACTCGGCGCGAACAGGCCGCTCTCGGGAATTCGCCGACGGCGTATGGCTAAAATTCACCGGACTGTCCGGTGTGCACCGGACTGTCCGGTGAGCCAACGGTCGGCGGGGCCAACGGTCGGCCGCGCAATCTGCGCAGGACACGTGGCCGAGCCAACGGTCGGAAGACGGCACCGGACTGTCCGGTGTGCACCGGACATGTCCGGTGCGCCAACGGCGCCAGATCTACCAACGGTCTGCAACGGTCGGCTTCGCTGTTTAAGGAAACAAATCGGGCACCGGACTGTCCGGTGCCCCCGACGACAGAAGGCAAGGATGGCCTTCCGGATTTGATCTCAATGGCTCCTAGCTGCCTTGGGGCTATAAAAGGGGTCCCTAGGCGCATGGAGGAGACACACAAGCAACCTTTGAGCATTCTTGATCATCCACACTCAGTCTTTGCGCATCCGTCTGTCATTCTAAGTGAATCGAGCTTCGTTCTAGTGAGAACTTTGAGATAGTCTTGTGAGCTCGATTCTTGGCCGTGTGTGTGCGCGTTTCGCTGTGGATTTGTGTGTGTTGCTTCCCTCCCTTACTCTGTGCTTTTTGTGATCATATACTTGTAAGGGCAAGAGACTCCAATTTGTGGAGATTCCTTGCAAACGGGATAGTGAAAGGCAAAACAAAACACGTGGTATTCAAGTGGGTCTTTGGACCGCTTGAGAGGGGTTGATTGCAACCCTCGTCCGTTGGGACGCCACAACGTGGAGTAGGCAAGCGTTGGTCTTGGCCGAACCACGGGATAAACCACTGTGTCACCTCTGTGCTTGATCTCTTGTGGTATTGTGTTTTGTAGAGACTTCTCTTTAGCCACTTGGCAATTATTGTGCTAACACTTAACAAGTTTTTGTGGCTTAAGTTTTAAGTTTTCACAGGATCACCTATTCACCCCCCCTCTAGGTGCTCTCAGGAGTAGACGCCTCAGGAGCGTCTTCCGACGGGCGGCCCTGGGGCTGCTTGTCCTTTCGGAAGATGGCCTCGACCGCCTCCTGACCAGAGGCGAACTTGGTGGCGATGTCCATCAGCTCGCTCGCCCTGGTGGGGGTCTTGCGACCCAACTTGCTCACTAGGTCACGGCAGGTGGTGCCGGCAAGGAACGCGCCGATGACATCGGAGTCGGTGATGTTGGGCAGCTCGGTGCGCTGCTTCGAGAATCGCCGGATATAGTCCCGAAGGGACTCTCCCGGCTGTTGCCGGCAGCTTCGGAGGTCCCAGGAATTCCCGGGGCGCACGTACGTGCCCTGGAAGTTGCCGGCGAAAGCCTGGACCAGATCCTCCCGGTTGGTAATCTGCCCCGGAGGCAGGTGCTCCAACCAAGCGCGAGCGGTGTCGGAGAGGAACAGGGGGAGGTTGCGGATGATGAGGTTGTCGTCGTCCGTCCCACCCAGTTGACAGGCCAGGCGGTAGTCCGCAAGCCACAATTCCGGTCTCGTTTCCCCCGAGTACTTTGTGATAGTAGTCGGGGGTCGGAATCGGGGCGGAAACGGCGCCCGCCGAATGGCCCGGCTGAAGACCTGCGGACCGGGTGGTTCGGGCGAGGGACTCCGATCCTCCCCGCTGTCGTAGCGTCCCCCACGCCTGGGGTGATAACCTCGGCGCACCCTTTCGTCGAGGCGGGCCCGACGGTCGCGATGAGGGTGTTCGTCGCCGAGGTGGCCCGGGGCCGCTGGCGCGGTGTTGCGCGTGCGCCCGGTGTAGACCGAGGCTTCCCGCATAAGTCGGGAGGTCGCGGCGCGAGGTTCCGAGGGGTACCCCTGCCTTCGGGAGGCAGAGCTCTCGGCCCGCCGGGCCGCAGCGCCTTCCAGGAGATGCTTGAGCTCTCCCTGGATTCGCCGACCCTCGGTGGTTGATGACTCCGGCATCGCGCGGAGGAGCATCGCTGCGGCGGCCAGGTCCTGACCGGTCCCGCCGGATGCGGGTGGCGGTCTGTCCCTGGCATCGTTAGCGATGCGGTGCTGGAGACCTTGGGGCAGGTGACGTATTTCTCCGGCCGGGGGCTGGCCCGCCCATACCTGCCCGACGTCCCGGCGGATTGCCTCGAGCGCTCCTGCTCCCTCATCGAGCCCGGCCCGCGCCCCGCGGACTTGCTCGAGCTGTGGGTCGTGACCCCCCGTCGGAACGGAGACCACAGCTAGCTCCCGCGGGATGTCGGTGCGAGGCGCTGGCCTAGGGGGATCACCATCCTCCGGCATGCCGAGACAGCTGCCTCCGGAGGGATCCCCTAGCTCGACGTGGAAACATTCGCGGCTCGGGCCGCAGTCCTTGTCGTCAAGGCTGCGGCTGCCGTCGGAACAGTCGGAGAGGCAGTAGTTGCATGCGGTCATGAAGTCCCGCATGGCACTGGGGTTGCCAGATCCAGAGAAATCCCAGCAGATGCTGGGGTCGTCATCTTCCTCGGACCCAGAGGGTCCGTAGGTCGAGACACCCGTCAATCGGTCCCAAGGCGACCGCACACGAAACCCCAGGGGGGTTGCACTCGCCTCAATGTGAGCGCCCGCCAAAGCGAGGTCGCTAGGCGGGTTGAGGCCGAGTCGAAATGACAAAGGATGGGAATCAGCCGGTACCTTTTGGTCGACGAGGATCGACGAAGTCGCATCGGGGGCTGATCGCGCTGTCGTCCTGGGTGCGAGGGCGACGTCCTGCAGGCCCTCCGTGAGCGCGCTGGCGTCGTCCACTTGCTCGGGGTCGGCGTGTCGCGGGGGACGGCGCTCGCCTTCGCCTCAAACGCGTGGGTGATGCCCGACGCGTCCTCCGTTGGGGCGCTGGGGATGTCGATTTGCTCGACAGCCGACTGAGCGCAACCTCCCGCTTGGCCCCGGTTGCTCCGCCTCCTCCTTCGATGGCGAGGGAGAGGATGGGGCGAGCTCGAAAGTTGTCCTTCCCCCACGCGGGAAAGACGTCGTTGATTCCGCCGCCGGCGGGCGGGCTGTCCGCCACCATTGTCGCTGTCGCGCGGCGGTGGAAGGAGTATCATGTCGTAGCTACCATCGAAAGACATGAACTCGAGGCTCCCGAGACGGAGCACCGTCCCGGGTTGAAGAGGTCGTTGGAGACTGCCCATCTGGAGCTTGACGGGAAACTACTCGTCAACACGCAGCAGGCCCCTACCTGGCGCGGTAACTGTCGGCGTTCCGGGACCGGGGGGTCCCCGAGCCGACGAGTGAGTGTGCCGCGTGCCCCAGCCCAGATGGGTCGAGCGCGTGGGCGAGCGCGAAGGGGGGAGAGAGCGAGAGCGAGGTGGCCGGAGCCGGGTCGTGAGGGAGTCGGAGATCCCGCGGCCTTCGTGTTCGTCCCGCGCCCAGGTCGGGTGCGCTTGCAGTAGGGGGTTACAAGCGTCCGCGCGAGTGAGGGGAGCGGGCGGCCCCGAGAGAGCGCCTGCCCCTGCCCTTCGTTCCCGCGAGGCCAACCTTTTTTAAGAAGGCCCTGGTCCTTCCTTTTATAGGCGTAAGGAGAGGATCCAGGTGTACAAATGGGGGTGTAGCAAGGTGCTACGTGTCTAGCGGGGGAGAGCTAGTGCCCTAAGTACATGCCAAGGTGGCAGCCGGAGAGATCTTGGCGCCCGGCTAGTGTGGCGTCGTGGCTGTCGGAGAAGCGATGGAGCTTGGCGGAGGGACAGCTGTCGGAGTGGTTGGGCCCTTGCTGACGTCCCCCTGCTTTCGTAAGAGAGCTGAGAGCCGCCGTCGTCATGGGTCCAGCGGGGTGCCATCATTGCCTATCTGGCGGAGCTAGCCAGATGGGACGTCGGTCCTGTTCCCTGCGGCCCGAGTCGGCTCGGGGTAGGGTGATGATGGCGCTTCCTGTTGACGTGGCGGACTCGTGCCCTAGGTCGGGCGACGTGGAGGCTCCTCCGAAGCCGAGGTCGAGTCTGTCCTGCATGGCCGAGGCCGAGCCCGAGCTCCTGGGTCGGGCGAGGCGGAGGTCGTTCGGCAGAGGCCAGGGCGGAGTCCGAGCCCTGGGTCGGGCGAGGCGGAGTTCGCCGTCTTCCGGGGCCTTAGCCTGAGTCCGAGCCCTGGGTCGGGCGGAGCGGAGTTCGCCGTCTTCCGGGGCCTTAGCCCGAGTCCGAGCCCTGGGTCGGGCGGAGCGGAGTTCGCCGTCTTCCGGGGCCTTAGCCCGAGTCCGAGCCCTGGGTCGGGCGGAGCGGAGTTCGCCGTCTTCCGGGGCCTTAGCCCGAGTCCGAGCCCTGGGTCGGGCGGAGCTTCCTATGGCGCTTTTGGCCAAGCCTGACCGCCCGGCAGTCCCACTCTTTGCGTCCAAGGCCCCAGTGACTTGGTCGGTCGGCGCGGTGATTTAGTCAGGGTTGCTTCTTAACGAAGGCAAGGCCTCGGGCGAGCCGGAGATGCGTCTGCCGTGAAAGAGGAGGCCTCGGGCGAGACGGAAACATCTCAGGGTCGGCTGCCCTTGCCCGAGGCTAGGCTCGGGCGTGGCGTGATCGAGTCGCTCGTATGGACTGATCCCTGACTTAATCAAACCCATCAGGCCTCTGCAGCTTTATGCTGATGGGGGTTACCAGCTAAGAATTAGGCGTCTTGAGGGTACCCCTAATTATGGTCCCCGACAGGTGTGGCGTTGAAACTGGCCTTAGCATGTCCAGTTGGATAGTTTTAACCGCTAACTAGCACCATGTAATGTCCGTTCATCATATCTAAGCTAAGATGTGATTAAATTTGATTGCAACACGGGCAAAGTGGCAAACATGAGCTGATGCTCCTTTTTTTATTATCTGATTTCACTTTTCAGACAGCGCGATCGACCAGACATGTGTCCAACTTGATTAAATTAGAAGTTTTACTATGCGTCAACGACGATGACTCAGATGCCCTTCACGTCCTCTCGCGAGGCACGTAAATTTCCTGGGTCTATGACTACGCCGCCCATGGTCCGTGCAACTCGACGGTCAGTAGTATAGCCGACTGTTTGTGTATGATCAACGCCTCGGCGTCGTCGGTGCTCGGCTAGTACACAAATCACGAAGCAGATTTGTCGCCGTAGGCCGTAGCAAAGGAGTACTAGCTTTCGTCACGTACGCTCACGGCCACACGCTTCGTCGATGCAGAATTTCTAGCCACGTGCTTGCCAATGCCACCACACGTAGTACGAATGGGCGCCGCGGAGAATCGGAGCTGGATGGCCGGCCGGGAAGGTGCGAGCCACCAACCGGCGGCAAGTGCTGAAGTTGACTCGTGCATGGTGCGTGCACCAGAGAAACCGGCTGTCAGGAACCAGATGCCTCTGTGCTGTGGCTCTGGCCTTTACCCGGAATGCCTGGCTTCGGGGTGTTCACTGATCAGCCAGCTACGCACTAGCGAAGCTTGCACGTATTTTTATTGATACGTCTTTCGTCAGTATATAAAAGATGAGTTTTATGACTTGTATCTGCTGAGAGAACCGCCAGTATTTTTATTGACACTTTTTTTTTAAGAAAACTACCTATGTAAATAATGATTCACTTGGCAAGTGTCCATAGGTTGCAACAGAAGTATATAATACTACTGTAACTCATGTACAAATGTGGGTGATAAAAGGTTTCAAAATTTATCTGTAATCCTAGCCATACATAAATTTCGTTATTTTAGTTGTCGGCGTTTCGACCCCGGGGGTCCCTGGACCGACGAGTAAATTGTCGCTGCGTGTCCCTGCCCAGATGGGTTGGCGCGGGATGGAACACAAGAGGTGGGACAAGCCTTGTATTATCCTGCACCAGGGGTGCCGCTCGCAGTAGAGGTTACAAGCGCGTCGCATGAGAGAGAGAGAGGGACACAGAGCTCGTCCGCCGCTTCCCTCGCGCGAACCTGAAAGCTCTCTTGTGGGTTTTGGTGTTTGGATGACAACTCAATTAAAGGACTAACAAGTGTGCTAAGTGTTGAACAGGTGCTTAATGTAAAGCTAACAGAGTTCAACACAAGTGAACAAGTGTGATGGCTCAAGGTCTAGATGATGGATAAATAATGGGCATCACAGGTAAGATGAACATTGCATAAAGTGAGACTCGGGTGCGTAGCTCGGAGACAACTGATCAAGCCAAGGATGGAGGCAAGAAAAGCTTCGAGGTACCAAGTGCACGGGAGAAGATCAAAGAGGCTGAGGAACCCAAAGCCAAGGGTGAAGAAGAAGACTTGCAAAGTCAAGGGTGATCGAGTTGAGAACGGCTACGGCACATCAAGGATCACTACATAAGGATATGACTTACAACCAATGAGGAAATGTCTATAGTTATGTGGGTAAGTCATAAGGCTCAAGACCAAGCTCTAAGAAGGAGATCAAGGTCACTAGAACGAGAACAAATGTCAAAAACATAACTGGAAGCAGCCCAAAAGAGCTAAGTGCACTTTGATCTTTAGTTTGGGTTGTTCCTATATTTGGATACATTCTATATGACCTTTGCAGGGTGTTGGAACTCCGACATATCAATCTAGTCAAGTCAAGCTGACTTGAGGTTTTGGAGTTCCACATTAAATATCATAACGTGCCAAATGCTAAAATCGGGTAAAGCGCAAATAAAGGCACGAGGTATGTTTCTAGACTTAGTATATTGTTTTTAAGAACTAATGTATTGTGTCTAAGTGCTGGAAACAGAAGAGAAGAAGAAAAGAAAAGAGATGCAAAAGACTTGAATGTGTACAGCCACGACTCAGCTCAGTCTGGCACACCGGACTGTCCGGTGGTGCACCGGACAGTGTCCGGTGCGCCAGGATGAACTCTGGTGAACAGGTCGCTCTCGGGAGAAGTGTGGCGACGATCGGCTATAATTCACTGGACACCGGACTGTCCGGTGAGCCAACGGTCGGCTGGGCCAACGGTCGGTCGCGCAATCCGCGCGTGACGCGTGGTCGAGCCAACGGTCAGATGGAAGCACCGGACTGTCCGGTTGCATCGGACAGTGTCCGGTGCGCCAACGGCTCCAAGACGACAACGGTCGACTGTGCCATTTTTTGGAAGGAAATCGGGCACCGGACAGTGTCCGGTGGTGCACCGGACTGTCCGGTGCTCCACCCGACAGAAAGCAACTATTGCCTTCCAAATGTGTTCCAACGGCTCCTAGGCCCCTTATGCCTATAAAAGGGACTCCTAGGCGCATCAAGCAAAGTGACAAGTGCAGCCAACAAGTGTAGACATCACTCGGATCAATTCTTACTCTCCCTCTTGTGTGTAACTCTCTAGTTTGTGTAGAAGGCAAAGCTAAGCCTTTAGAGAGTGGAGAAGAGCTGCCTAGAGCTAGTGCAAGGTCTTGAGCATATCGTTACTCTGCCGGAGTGCTGCCAAGAAGATTGTAAGCAGTCGCGGCTCTGTTGTAACTACCTCAACATAGTTGTCGGTGTTTCGAAACCCGGGGGGTCCCTGGACCGACGAGTAAATAGTCGCCGCGTGCCCCAGCCCAGATGGGTCGGCGCGAGGCGGAACGCGAAGGGGGGAGAGAGCAGCCGGAGGGAGACAGGCGTGGGAGGTGGAACCCGCGGCCTTCGTGTTAGCCCCGCGCCCAGGTCGGGTGCGCTTGCAGTAGGGGGTTACAAGCGTCCACGCGGGAGAGAGCGAGCGGCCTTGCGCGAGCGCCGTCCCGTCCTTCCCAGCGCGGCCAACCCTCTGTAAGAGGGCACTGGTCCTCCCTTTTATAGGCATAAGGAGAGAATCCAGGTGTACAATGGGGAGTGTAGCAATGTGCTAACGTGTCTAGCGGTGGAGAGCTAGCGCCCTAAGTACATGCCATCGTGGCAGCCGGAGAGGTCTTGGCACCCAGTTCGCGTGGTGTCGTGGCTGTCGGAGGAGCACTGGAGCCTGGTGGAAGGACAGCTGTCGGGGCTGTCGAGTCCTTGCTGACGTCCTCTTGCTTCCGTAAGGGGGCTGAGAGCCGCCGTCGTCACAGGGCATGCGGGGCGCCATCATTACTCGTATGGTGGAGCGAGCCAGATGGGACGCCGGTCTTGTTCCCCGCAGCCTGAGTCAGCTCGGGGTAGGGTAATGATGGCGCTTCCTGTTGACGTGGTCGGTCCATGCCCTAGGTTGGGCGAGGTGGAGGCTCCTCCGAGGTCGAGGTCGAGTCTGTCTTCCGAGATCGAGGTCGAGTCCGAACCCTCGGGTCGGACGAGGCGAAGACCGTCGGCTGAGGCCAGGGTTGAGTCCGAGCCCTGGGGTCGGGCGAAGCGGAGTTCGTCGTCCTTCGGGGCTGAGCCTGCGTCCGAGCCCTGGGGTCGGGCGAGGCGAAGTTCGCCGTCTTTCGGGGCTGAGCCCGAGTCCGAGCCCTGGGGTCGGGCGGAGCGGAGTTCGCCGTCTTCCGGGGCTGAGCCCAAGTCCGAGCCCTGGGGTCGGGCGGAGCGGAGTTCGTCGTCTTCCGGGGCTGAGCCCGAGTCCGAGCCCTGGGGTCGGGCGGAGCGGAGTTCGCCGTTTTCCGGGGCTGAGCCCGAGTCCGAGCCCTGGGGTCGGGCGGAGCGGTGTTTCCTATGGCGCCTGAGACCGGACTTGGCTGCTGTTAGCCTCACTCTGTCGAGTGGCTCAGCAGTCGGAGCGGCGCAGGCGGCGCTGTCCTCTTGTCAGACCGGTCAGTGGAGCGGCAAAGTGACTGCGGTCACTTCGGCTCTATCGACTGGAGGGCGGGCGTCAGGATAAAGGTGTCAGGCCACCTTTGCATTAAATGCCCCTGCGATTTGGTCGGTTGGTGTGGCGATTTGGCCAAGGTTGCTTCTTGGTGAAGACTGGGCCTCGGGCAAGCCGAAGGTGTGTCCGTTGCTGGAGGGGGGCCTTGGGCGAGACGTAGGTCCTCCGGGGTCGGCTGCCCTTGCCCGAGGCTGGGCTTGGGCAAGGCGTGATCGCGTCCCTCGAATGGACCGATCCTTGACTTAATCGCACCCATCAGGCCTTTGCAGCTTTGTGTTGATGGGGGTTATCAGCTGAGATTTAGGAGCCTTGAGGGTACCCCTAATTATGGTCCCCGACAGTAGCCCCCGAGCCGCGAAGGGAGTGTTAATACTCGCTTGGAGGCTTTTGCCGCACTTTTTTGCAAGGGGACCAGCCTTTTCTTGGTTGCATTTTGTTCCGGTGGGTGAGCGCGAGCGCACCCACCGGGTGTAGCCCCCGAGGCCTCGGAGGAGTAGTTTTACTCCTTTGAGGTCTTAGTGCGTTTCGCAATACTTCGGCTGGTCTGGTTGTTCCCTCATGCGAACTGGCCGTAGCCCAGGTGCACGGTCGGGTCCCAAGTTCTCGGGCTGGTATGCTGACGCTGTCAACGGGTCGGCCGGAGCCGGGTTTGCGAGAGCATCCCCCGAGCCTCTGCACAGGGCGAGAGGACGGTCAAGGACAGACTCGACTTTTTTACATACGCCCCTGCGTCGCCTTTCCGCAAGGAGGAGGGGGGAAAGCGCCATGTTGCCCTCGGAGGGCGCCGAACATGGTGTTTCCGGTGAGCTGCTGGCGGGTAATCCGAGCGGACGCCCGTGCCCCATTTGCTAGGGGTCGGCTAGAGGCCCGGAGGCGCGCTCCAAAAGTACCTGCGGGTGATCTGCCGGACCCGGTCCCCTTTGACGGGGTCCGAGGGCTCGATGCCTCCCTCTGATGGGATTCCGTTACAAGATCGTTCCCGCTGGTCTCGGAAATGTCCTTGGGTACCTTGGGAGCGTAGCCCGAGCCTTGGTTATGTATCGAACGTACCCAGGGTCATCCCTCGCTCTGTGTCTGAGGCGACTGTGAACCCTTCGAGGGCCAGCCTACGAACCCCTGATCAGTAGTGGGCGCGGAGCCCGAGTGGCCTGAGGCGGCCGTTGAACCCTTCCGAGGGGCCGGCCATCGAACCTCTGACCAGTAGTGGGCGCAGAACCCAATCGCTCTGAGGCGGCCGTTGAACCCCTCCGAGGGGCCAGCCTTTGAACCTCTGATCAGTAGGGAGGCTCGGGGCCTGTTTCCTTCACGGAGAAGGATCCTTTTCGGGGTATCCCCCTTTCCCGGTCCCTGTTGTAAGAGAGAGAAAGAGGAAAAAGGAAAAGGATACGAAATCGAATGACGTGGCGTACCTTTTTCGACGCGGTCATTATGGCGAAGGCGAAGCGTTGCTTGCTTCTCCTGCCTGAGGCGCCGCCTGTCCCGTCGTGGAGTTAATGCGATGGGGCGAATGGTTCGCAAGGCGACCGTTGCGCGTGCACGAGCCGTTCGAGGAACGGATCACGGGCGCGCCGTCTTCACGCCGTGAGAGAGGGTTCCCTCGCTGCCCCTGGATGGGACGTAAGCTTGGCTGACGACGTGACCGTTGCTCCTGCCCGCCTGCCACCGCCATTACTGCCGGCCCATTTTTGGACCGTATTTGACCGTCGCGCCTGGCTGGCACTGCTGGGTCACACGCAGGGTTGCCTCGAGTCGCGGTATTGGCTCTGCAGTCGAGGAGGCACGGTAGTGGCGCGAGTGGCGGTGCAGTTGCTCGCACGTAGCAAACGGCGCGCCGGTTGCATGACGCGTGGGTCTGGGGCGCCATGCTGGGCGCGTTGCAGTTGAAGGGGCGCGCCCACTTGGCGCGGTTACATGCCGACTGCATGGCTGTCCACCCTTTCACCCGCTGGTCTGGGCGAAAGTGGAGGAATGCTTGTAACCGCTGGGCAGTTGCATGCCCTACGCGCGACGGTTTGGCTCCTTCTGCCCTGGACCAGCTTGCATGACGCGTGGGGCCCAGCCCCCGTGCCATAGGGGGAGGACCTTGGAGCGTGTTGGAGAAGACTCACCCCGCAACAGCTGAGGACGCAAGTGGGGAGAGTTGCCTTTAAAAGGAGGGCGACCCCCTTGGAGGGCAACCATGTCTTCGCGCTCCCCTCATGCATCGTGTCTTTCCATCTTCTGAGCCCCCGGATGGGGGGACGCCCGCAATCCTTCCATCTTATCGTCGGAGGAACGCAACTTCGCGGAAGTTGGTACCTTTCAGCCATCGTTCGGCTTCAAGGATTTTCATCAGGCAGCCCGGCTGCATCCCCTCGCCGGTGGTCACCCAAGACGGTGACCACCAGCCTCTGGGTGGGGAGGAGCAAGCCGGGCTGCGATCTTGGTCCTGCCCTCAGCTTCAAGGATGTTCATCATCCTTGCTGGGGCGGAGGCCGGGCTGAGCCGGAGCTCTACCTCCCGCGCGGGTTCGTGGGTCAGCCTCCCCTTCTGCATCCAAGGGAGAGGGCGCTCACTGGCCCTGCGAGCGGGGCGGACTTCGAGAACGCGGGGCTGGTCGACGGCGGGCGTCGCCAGCTTCAGCACGTTGGGCTCGCCGGCTTGGCTCCCGGTGCCCCCTCCCGCCGCAAGGGCGGTTGTCGCGCCGTGCGCACAGGTGGACCGCCCAAGACATCGCGCGCCGCTAGAGCGGCGTTCGTGTTCAGGGGCTGTCCTGCCTTTGCAACGGTACGGGGCCTCCGCGCGGAGGTCGGTGCTCCGCTCGTCCGGGAGGATCCGAGTGGGGATCTGCCGATGGGCCGACGCTCCAGTCGTCGGTGCCGAGGTGGATGCGGCTCGAGAAGTCTCCGTCACCGATGGGATCACCGCCACCATCCGCGCTCCAGGCCTCCGGCTCTTTGTACTTGTCCTCGCCCCTCGAGCGTCGGCGTGGGTGAGGGCAAGGTTGCAGCGGCGTCCGCCCTGAGGCCATCGCTACTGTAGTTCATCCACCCGGAGCGGGGGTCGTTGTCGCGGCTACCGGAGCGGGCGACGGCGAGCCACCTGTCGGCCTTCTATCGCTCCGCAGGCCCCCCAATCGCGTGGGGTTGTTCGTACCTGCGGAGGTGGAACCGAGTTCCGTTTGTAATGGCACTTTGAGTGCCGGTGTCTTGTTCATTGTGGCTGTCGGGGCCTGAACATGTATATATTTTCGGCGCGGAGCCGTGTTTTTTCTTCATTTCGAGCACTGAGACTCGCCTGTTGGTTATATGAACCGCTTCACCAAGCGTGAGTCGCCTCGTACGAAGGTGACGAGTGAGGTATCCGTATCCCGAAGGCGTAGGAGTCCCTCGGCTCGGTCGGCCTTGCTGTCCGAGGCTTCTCTTGCTTAGTTAAAGGAACCCCTCGGCCGCTCTTTGATGAGCCGAAGCCGGAGGTAGAAGTGTCAGCACGGACAGAGGCAGAGTTGGCTTCGAAAAGAAAATTTGGTCGGCCGGAGCCTGGCCGGGTCGTCCACTGGTGGGACCGACGCCAGAGCTGAGCTGCCGAGGCCACAAGCCGGGCTGATGTCTTCGGGGGACAGCTGGCCGAGGCCTCGGGGTGGCCAGCCGAGCCGTCTGCTCGAGCCGGATTCTTGGAGAAGACCCTGGCGGCGATGGCCGGGTGTGGTGCTGATGTCGTCCTTCAGAGTAGAGATCCTCCGACCGCGTCGCCGTCCGAGGCTAGGTCAGACCCCGCCGAAGGTGTAGTTGACGCCGAGGGTGCTGCCGCCCCCTTCAACTGTCGACGTCCGAGCCTGCAGGATCGGGTTGTCTTGTAGCGTGTGTATGTTTTCTGTGGCCACCGAGGCCCAAACACACTCTCATCGTGTTGTAAAGCTGCGTTTCTTTTCCTTCTGTTTCGAGTATCCGGACTTATTTGTCGGTAACAGAATTGTTTGTGCGGGCGAGAGTTGCTTTTCACGGAAGGTGATGAGTGAGGTATCCGTATCCCGGAGGCGTAGGAATCCCTCGGCTCGATCGGCCTTGCCACTTACGCGCACTCTTACTCGTCCATAGGGTTCTGTCACCGACGCGGTCGAGAAGGCCCGAAAAATCGTTCCGGCAGAGGAGCTTTCGAGCGTGAAGACTTGTTCGGTCCGCGAAATCACTTATCCGAGCGCGAGTTACTTATCGCAGAAGGTGATGAGTGAGGTATCCGTATCCCAGAGGCGTAGGAGTCCCTCGGCTCGGTCAGCCTTGGCTGCTTACGTGTACTCCATCGTTTTCAGGATCCACTTTCGAAGTAGTCGAAAAGCACGAAAGGCATTCTGGCAGGAAAGATTTTTTTCTTGGAAAATTTCAACGCGGAGGGGGTTGCCCCCTTCTAGCCCCCGAGGGAGGGACGGGCTTTGCCGAGGCAAGGCTGACCCTTTCTTGACGACCAGACTTTGTGTGGGAACGAGGTATACGAACAACTTGAAAGCATCTTAAGGGTAGAAGCGACGTAGCTGTTGGATGTTCCAAGCGTTGTTGTAGACCTCGCCTTGGCTGTTGGCCAGCTTGTATGTTCCGGGCTTCAGAACTTTGGCGACGACGAACGGCCCTTCCCAGGGAGGCGTAAGTTTGTGTCGTCCTCGGGCGTCTTGTCGCAGCCGAAGCACCAGGTCGCCCACCTGGAGGTCTCAGGACCGAACCCCTCGGGCGTGGTAGCGTCGCATGGACTGCTGGTACCGCGCCGAGTGTAGTAAGGCCATGTCCCGAGCCTCCTCCAGCTGGTCCAGTGAGTCTTCTCGATTAGCTCGATTGCTTTGGTCGGTGTAGGCCTTCGTCCTCGGGGAACCGTATTCTAAGTATGTGGGCAAGATGGCCTCAGCCCCATAGACTAGAAAGAACGGTGTGAAGCCCGTGGCTCGGCTCGGCGTCGTCCTCAGACTCCAGACCACCAAGGGGAGTTCCTTCATCCACCGCTTACCGAACTTGTTGAGGTTGTTGTAGATCCGCGGCTTGAGTCCTTGCAGAATCATGCCATTGGCACGTTCTACCTGCCCATTCGTCATGGGGTGAGCCACGGCGGCCCAGTCCACCCGGATGTGGTGATCCTCGCAGAAGTCCAGGAACTTTCTGCCGGTGAACTGGGTGCCGTTGTCGGTGATGATGGAGTTCGGGACCCCAAAGCGATGGATGATGTTGGTGAAGAACGCCACCGCCTGTTCGGACCTGATGCTGTTTAGGGGTCGGACCTCGATCCACTTGGAGAATTTGTCGATGGCGACCAGCAGGTGCGTGTAGCCCCCGGGTGCCTTCTGCAAGGGGCCGACGAGGTCCAGACCCCACACAGCAAACGGCCAGGTGATGGGTATGGTCTGCAGAGCCTGAGCGGGCAGGTGGGTCTGCCTTGCGTAGAACTGGCACCCTTCGCAGGTGCGGACAATTCTAGTGGCGTCGGCCACCGCCGTCGACCAGTAGAAACCTTGTCGGAAGGCGTTTCCAACAAGGGTTCGGGGTGCTGCGTGATGGCTGCAAGCCCCCGAGTGTATCTCTTGTAAGAGCTCCTGACCTTTGGCGATGGAAATGCATCGCTGGAGGATGCCCGAGGGGCTGTGGTGGTAGAGCTCCTTCCCATCTCCCAGCAAAACGAAAGACTTGGCGCGCCGTGCCAAACGCCGAGCTTCGGCTTGGTCGAGGGGCAGCTCACCTCGGTGGAGATATTGCAGGTACGGGGTCTGCCAGTTTTGATTAGGCGTGGCCTCGCTCTGCTCCCCCTCGACGCGCAGTGCCTCACCCTCGGGGGCCGAGGGTACCTCGGGTCGAGCCGAGGGTACCTCGGACCGTGCTGAGGGTACCTCGGACTGAGCCGAGGGTGCCTTGGGCTGGGCCGAGGCCTTCTCGGGCTCGGGCGTGTCGTCGGTCTTGCCGGAGGGTTGATGCAGGTCTCGGGAGAATACGTCCGGGGGAACCGTTGTTCGCCCTAAGGCTATTTTAGCCAGCTCGTCCGCGGTCTCGTTGTAGCGTCGGGCGATGTGGTTGAACTCGAGCCTGTAGAACTTGTCTTCCAGGCGCCGAACCTCATCGCAGTAGGCTTCCATCTTCGGGTCGCGGCAGTGGGAGTTCTTCATGACTTGGTCGATGACGAGCTGCGAGTCACCGCGAGCGTCGAGGCGTCGGACCCCTAGCTCGATGGCGATTCGCAACCCGTTTACCAGAGCCTCGTACTCAGCCACGTTGTTGGACGCCGGGAAGTGGAGGCGTAGCACGTAGTGTAGGTGCTTTTCGAGGGGCGAGATGAAGAGCAGGCCCGCGCCGGCCCCCGTCTTCATCAGCGACCCGTCGAAAAACATGGCCCAGAGCTCCGGTTGGATCGGTGCTGTCGGGAGCTAGGTGTCGACCCATTCAGCCATGAAGTCCGCCAAGACCTGGGACTTGATGGCCTTCCGAGGGGCGAACGAGATCGTCTCGCCCATGATCTCCACCGCCCACTTTGCAATTCTACCCGAGGCCTCTCGGACTGGATGATCTCCCCTAGGGGGAAGGATGACACCACAGTTACCAGATGAGACTCGAAGTAGTGTTGCAACTTCCGTCGCGTCAGGATCACCGCGTATAGCAGCTTCTGAATTTGTGGGTAGCGGATCTTGGTCTCGGATAGTACCTCACTGATGAAGTAGACTGGCCTCTAGACGGGCAATGCATGCCCCTCTTCTCGTTTCTCAACCACAATCGCGGCGCTAACCACCTGAGTGGTCGCGGCGACGTAGATCAAGAGGGCTTCTCCGGCAGCGGGGGGCACCAAGATGGGCGCATTCGTGAGGAGCGCCTTCAGGTTCCCGAGGGCTTCCTCGGCCTCAGGGGTCCAAGCGAAGCATTCGGCCTTCCTTAAGAGGCGGTACAGAGGCAGGCCTCTTTCGCCGAGGCGCGAGATGAAACGGCTCAGAGCCGCGAGGCATCCCATGACCCTCTGTACGCCTTTCAAGTCCTTGATGGGCCCCATGCTGGTGATGGCAGCGATCTTCTCCGAGTTGGCCTCGATGCCCCGCTCGGAGATGATGAACCCCAAGAGCATGCCTCGGGGGACCTCGAAGACACACTTTTCGGGATTGAGCTTCACGCCTTTCGCCTTGAGACATCGGAATGTCACTTCAAGGTCGGAAAGGAGGTCGGAGGCTTTCCTCGTCTTGACTACGATGTCATCGACGTAGGCCTCGACCGTTCGGCCAATGTGTTCACCGAACACATGGTTCATGCATCGCTGGTACGTCGCACCCGCATTCCTCAAACCAAACGGCATGGTAACATAGCAGTACATGCCGAAGGGTGTGATGAAAGAAGTCGTGAGCTGGTCGGACTCTTTCATCCTGATCTGGTGATACCCTGAGTAGGCATCGAGGAAAGACAGGGTTTCGCACCCAGCAGTGGAATCCACGATTTGATCGATGCGAGGCAGAGGGTAGGGAACTTTCAGACATGCTTTGTTTAGACCAGTGTAGTCTACACACATCCGCCATTTCCCCCCTTTCTTTCTCACAAGCACAGAGTTGGCAAGCCATTCGGGATGGAATACCTCTTTGATGAACCCTGCCGCCATTAGCTTGTGGATCTCCTCGCCTATGGCTCTGCGCTTTTCTTCGTCGAATCGGCGCAGAGGCTGCTTCACGGGTCGGGCTCCAGCTCGGATATCCAGCGAGTGCTCGGCGACTTCCCTCGGTATGCCGGGCATGTCCAAGGGACTCCACGCGAAAATGTCGACGTTTGCGCGGAGAAAGTCGACGAGCACTGCTTCCTATTTGGGGTCGAGCTCGAAGCCGATCCGTATCTGCTTGGAGGCGTCGTTGCAGGAGTCGAGAGGGACGGACTTGACCGTCTCCGCTGGCTCGAAGTTGCCGGCGTGGCGCTTCACGTTTGGCGCCTCCCTAGAGAGGCTCTCCAGGTCGGCGATGAGGGCCTCGGCGTACTCCATGCACTCCACGTCGCATTCGTACGCGTGTCGGTACGTGGGCCCGACAGTGATGACCCCGTTGGGACCCGGCATCTTGAGCTTGAGGTAGGTGTAGTTGGGGACGGCCATGAACTTGGTGTAGCATGGCCTCCCCAACACAGCGTGGTAAGTTCCTCGAAACCCGACCACTTCGAACATGAGGGTCTCCCTTCGAAAGTTGGAGGGCGTCCCGAAGCAGACGGGTAGATCGAGTTGTCCGAGGGGTTGGACGCGCTTCCCGGGATGATCCCGTGGAAAGGCGCAGCGCCCGTCCGGACCGAGGACAGACCGATCCGCAGGAGCCCGAGGGTCTCGGCGTAGATGATGTTGAGGCTGCTGCCTCCGTCCATGAGGACCTTGGTGAGCCTGACGTTGCCGATGATGGGGTCGACAACGAGCGGGTACTTCCCCGGGCTCGGCACGTGGTCGGGATGGTCGGCCTGGTCGAAGGTGATGGGCTAGTTGGACCAGTCTAGGTAGACTGGCGCCGAAACCTTTACCGAGCAGACCTCCCGACGCTCTTGCTCGCGGTGCCGAGCCGAGGCGTTCGCCACTTGCCCGTCGTAGATCATGAAGCAGTCGCGGACCTCGGGGAACTCTCCTGCCTTGTGATCTTCCTTCTTAGTGTCGTCGAGGGCCTTGCCACCCTCCGCGGGTGGCCCGGCCTTGTGGAAGTGTCGTCGAAGCATGGCACACTCCTCAAGGGTGTGCTTGACGGGCCCCTGATGATAGGGACACGGCTCCTTGAGCATCTTGTCGAAGAGGTTGGCACCTCCGGGAGGTTTCCGAGGTTTCTTGTACTCGGCGGCGGCGACAAGGTCCGTGTCGGCGGCGTCGCATTTCGCTTGCGACTTCTTCTTGCCCTTTTTCTTGGTGCCACGCTGAGTTGACGCCTCAAGAACATCTTCCGGTGGGCGGCCCTGGGGCTGCTTGTCCTTCCGGAAGATGGCCTCAACCGCCTCCTGGCCAGAGGCGAACTTGGTGGCGATGTCCATCAGCTCGCTCGCCCTGGTGGGGGTCTTGCGACCCAGCTTGCTCACCAGGTCGCGGTAGGTGGTGCTGGCGAGGAACGCGCCGATGACATCCGAATCGGTGATGTTGGGCAACTCGGTGCGCTGCTTCGAGAATCACCGGATGTAGTCCCGGAGAGACTCTCCCGGCTGCTGGCGGCAGCTTCGGAGATCCCAGGAGTTTCCAGGGCGCACGTACGTGCCTTGGAAATTGCCGGCGAAGGCTTGGACTAGGTCGTCCCAGTTGGAGATCTGCCCCGGAGGCAGGTGCTCCAGCCAGGCTCGAGCGGTGTCGGAGAGGAACAGGGGGAATAGGTGATCCTGTAAAAACTTCAAACTTAAGCCACAAAAACTTGTTAAGTGTTAGCACGATTATTGCCAAGTGGCTAAGGTGAAGTCTCAACAAAACACAATACCACAAAAGATCAAGACAGATGTGACACAGTGGTTTATCCCGTGGTTCGGCCAAGACCAACGCTTGCCTACTCCACGTTGTGGCGTCCCAACGGACGAGGGTTGCAATCAACCCCTCTCAAGCGGTCCAAAGACCCACTTGAATACCACGGTGTTTTGTTTTCCTTTCACTATCCCGTTTGCAAGGAATCTCCACAAATTGGAGTCTCTTGCCCTTACAAGTATATGATCACAAAGACGCACAGAGTAAGGGAGGGAAGCAACACACACAAATCCACAGCAAAAGCGCACACACACGGCCAAGAATCGAGCTCACAAGACTATCTCAGAGTTCTCACTTAGAACAGAGCTCGAATCACTTAGAAACACAAACGAATGCGCAGAGACTTAGTGTGGATGATCAGGAATGCTCAAAGGTTGCTTGTGTATTTCCTCCATGCGCCTAGGGGCCCCTTTTATAGCCCCAAGGCAGCTAGGAGCCGTTGAGAGCAAATCCGGAAGGCCATCCTTGCCTTCTGTCGTCGGGGGCACCGGACAGTCCGGTGCACACCGGACACTGTCCGGTGCCCGATTTGTTTCCTTATCTGGCGCTGCCGACCGTTGCAGCCCGTTGGAGATCTGAGAGCCGTTGGCGCACCGGACAGTCCGGTGCACACCGGACAGTCCGGTGCCGTCTTCCGACCGTTGGCTCGGCCACGTGTCCCGCGCGGATTGCGCGGCCGACCGTTGGCCCTGGCCCTCACCGGACAGTCCGGTGCACACCGGACAGTCCGGTGAATTTTAGCCGTACGCCGTCGGCGAATTCCCGAGAGCAGCCAGTTCGAGTCGAGGCAGCCTGGCGCACCGGACACTGTCCGGTGCACACCGGACAGTCCGGTGCTCCAGACCGAGCTGAGACTTGGCTGCACACAGCCAAGTCTTTCTCTCCCCTTTTCTCTTTTTCTTCTTTCTGTTTCTAACACTTAGACAAATATGTTAGTCCATAAAACCAATGTACTAAGGCTTAGAAACATACCTTTACTTCATGATTTGCACCTTGTTCATCCATGTACATAAATTCACAATTAAGCACATGTGTTGGCACTCAATCACCAAAATACTTAGAAATGGCCCAAGGGCACATTTCCCTTTCAATCTCCCCCTTTTTGGTGATTTATGCCAACACAACATAAAGCAACTAGAACAAGTGCAAACTCACTTCAAATAAAATAAATTTTAGTTTTATTCAATTTTGGCATATATGGATCATCCTTTGCCACCACTTGGTTTGTTTTTGCAAATCAAACTCAAATCTCTATCTCTAAGTTAAACACACATGTTGAAGCATAAAGAGAGTCATTCCAAAAGAGATTGAGCAAAGATTTCAAAAACTCCCCCTTTTTCCCATAAACAATACTTCTCCCCACAAGAAGCCAACTTTTGACAAGAGAGACAACATAAGAATTTTGACAAACCAAAAACTCTAGTCTACTATTTTCAAAATCTCTCAAGTGGTAGCTGATCTATTTATTGCTTTGGCCTTTATTTTCTCCCCCTTTGGCATCAAGCACCAAAACGGGATCAATTTTGGCCCTTTAACCCCATTGCCTCACCAAAATCTTCAATTAAGAGCAAATAGGCAATAAGAGTTCATGAGATGGACTTGGAATAAGTTACCCTCTCATCGGAGTGCAGTGGAAGTCTTTCATGGTCCAAGTCCACCTGTTCCCTTTCAATTCTCCTTTGAGACTAAATCAAACAAACTCAAGCATATGGTTAGTCTCAAAGGGTCAAGTTGTAACATGTCTCCCCCTAAACATGTGCATCACTTTGCAACGGACTTGTGAGGTCCAGGGAGTGTTTGTACAACTTGAGCACCATAATAAGCAACAAAATTGCAGAATGAACATGATCAAAGGCATAAGCACATGTATGCTACAATTCAATCCAAGTTCCGCGAATCTAAGACATTTAGCTCACTACGCAGCCTGCAAAAGGTCTTCTCATCTAAAGGCTTGGTAAAGATATCGGCTAGCTGGTTCTCGGTGCTAACATAAAACACTTCGATATCTCCCTTTTGCTGGTGGTCTCTCAAAAAGTGATGCCGGATGTCAATGTGCTTTGTGCGGCTGTGCTCAACAGGATTTTCCGCTATTCGGATAGCACTCTCATTATCACATAGGAGTGGGACTTTGCTCAGATTGTAGCCAAAGTCCCTGAGGGTTTGCCTCATCCAAAGTAGTTGCGCGCAACACTGACCTGCGGCAACGTACTCGGCCTCAGCGGTGGATAGGGCAACGGAGGTTTGTTTCTTAGAATTCCATGACACCAGGGACCTTCCTAAGAATTGGCACGTCCCCGATGTACTCTTCCTATCGACCTTACATCCAGCATAGTCGGAATCTGAGTACCCAATCAAGTCAAAGTTAGACCCCTTTGGATACCAGATCCCGAAGCAAGGCGTAGCGACTAAATATCTAAGAATTCGCTTCACCGCCACCAAGTGACACTCCTTAGGATCGGATTGAAATCTAGCACACATGCATACGCTAAGCATAATATCCGGTCTACTAGCACATAAATAAAGTAAAGACCCTATCATTGACCGGTATGCTTTTTGATCAACGGACTTACCTCCTTTGTTGAGGTCGGTGTGTCCGTCGGTTCCCATTGGCGTCTTTGCGGGCTTGGCGTCCTTCATCCCAAACCTTTTTAGCAGATCTTGCGTGTACTTCGTTTGGGAGATGAAGGTGCCGTCCTTGAGTTGCTTCACTTGGAACCCAAGGAAGTAGTTCAACTCGCCCATCATCGACATCTCGAATTTCTGCGTCATCACCCTGCTAAACTCTTCACAAGACTTTTGATTAGTAGAACCAAATATTATGTCATCGACATAAATTTGGCACACAAACAAATCACCATTACAAGTCTTAGTGAAAAGAGTTGGATCGGCTTTCCCAACCTTGAAAGCGTTAGCAATTAAGAAATCTCTAAGGCATTCATACCATGCTCTTGGGGCTTGCTTAAGTCCATAGAGCGCCTTAGAGAGCTTACATACGTGGTCGGGGTACCGCTCATCCTCGAAGCCAGGGGGTTGCTCCACGTACACCTCCTCCTTTATTGGCCCGTTGAGGAAAGCGCTCTTCACATCCATTTGGTACAACCTGAAGGAATGGTGAGCGGCATATGCAAGCAAGATACGAATGGACTCTAGCCTAGCCACAGGAGCAAAAGTCTCCTCAAAGTCCAAACCTGCGACTTGGGCATAACCTTTTGCCACAAGTCGAGCCTTGTTCCTTGTCACCACCCCGTGCTCGTCCTGTTTGTTGCGGAACACCCACTTGGTTCCCACAACATTTTGCTTGGGACGAGGCACCAGCGTCCAAACTTCATTGCGCTTGAAGTTGTTAAGTTCCTCCTGCATGGCCAACACCCAGTCCGGATCTAGCAGGGCCTCCTCTACCCTGAAAGGCTCAATAGAGGAGACAAAAGAGTAATGTTCACAAAAATTAACTAATCGAGACCGAGTAGTTACTCCCTTGCTAATGTCACCCAGAATTTGGTCGACGGGATGATCCCTTTGAATCATCGCTCGAACTTGGGTTGGAGGTGCCGGTTGCGCTTCTTCCTCCATCACATGATCATCTTGTGCTCCCCCTCGATCACACGCCTCCTGTTGATGAACCTGTTCATCGTCTTGAGTTGGGGGATGTACCGTCGTTGAGGAAGAAGGTTGATCTCGTTCATCTTGTTCCTGTGGCCGAACGTCTCCAATCGCCATGGTTCGTATAGCGGCCGTCGGAACATCTTCTTCATCTACATCATCACAATCAACAACTTGCTCTCTTGGAGAGCCATTAGTCTCATCAAATACAACGTCGCTAGAGACTTCAACCAAACCCGATGATTTGTTGAAGACCCTATACGCCTTTGTATTTGAATTATAACCTAACAAAAACCCTTCTACAGCTTTGGGAGCAAACTTAGAATTTCTACCCTTCTTCACTAGAATGTAGCACTTGCTCCCAAATACACGAAAGTACGATACATTGGGTTTGTTACCGGTTAGTAGCTCATATGACGTCTTCTTGAGGAGGCGGTGAAGGTAGACCCTGTTGATGGCGTGGCAAGCCGTGTTCACGGCTTCCGACCAAAAGCACTCGGGGGTCTTGAACTCTCCAAGCATCATCCTCGCCATATCGATTAGCGTCCTGTTCTTCCTCTCTACCACACCATTTTGTTGTGGTGTGTAGGGAGCGGAGAACTCGTGCTTGATCCCTTCCTCCTCAAGAAACTCCTCCACTTGAAGGTTCTTGAACTCGGACCCGTTGTCGCTCCTTATCTTCTTCACCTTGAGCTCAAACTCATTTTGAGCTCTCCTGAGGAAGCGCTTGATGGTCCCTTGGGTTTCAGACTTATCCTGCAAAAAGAACACCCAAGTGAAGCGGGAAAAGTCATCAACAATAACTAGACCATACTTACTCCCTCCTATGCTTAGATAGGCGACGGGTCCGAAGAGGTCCATATGCAGCAGCTCCAGAGGTCTTGACGTGGTCATCACATTCTTGCTGTGATGCGCTCCTCCCACCTGTTTACCTGCCTGACAAGCTGCACAAGGTCTATCTTTTTCGAAATGCACATTTGTTAGACCTATCACGTGTTCTCCCTTTAGAAGCTTGTGGAGATTCTTCATCCCCACATGTGCTAAGCGGCGATGCCACAGCCAGCCCATGCAAGTCTTAGCCATTAAGCATGCATCTAGACCGGCCTCTTCTTTTGCAAAATCTACTAAGTAAAGCTTGCCGTCTAGTACACCCTTAAAAGCTAGTGAACCATCACATCTTCTAAAGACAGACACATCTACATTTGTAAATAAACAATTATATCCCATTTGACATAATTGACTAACAGATAGCAAATTATATCCAAGACTCTCCACTAGGAATACATTTGATATAGAATGCTCATTAGAAATTGCAATTTTACCTAACCCTTTTACCTTGCCTTGATTCCCATCACCGAATATAATTGAATCTTGGGAATCCTTATTCTTGACGTAGGAGGTGAACATCTTCTTCTCCCCCGTCATATGGTTTGTGCATCCGCTGTCGATAATCCAGCTTGAACCCCCGGATGCATAAACCTGCAAGGCAAATTTAGGCTTGGGTCTTAGGTACCCAACTCATGTTGGGTCCTGCAAGGTTAGCACAAATATCTTTAGGGACCCAAATGCAAGATTTATCTCCCTTGCATCTAGCCCCTAATTTCCTAGCAACTACCTTCTTACCCTTTCTACAAATAGCAAAGGGAGCATTACAAGCATAATAAATGGTAGAAGGTTCATTCACTACTTTCCTAGGAGCATGAATAACATTCTTTCTAGGTACATGAGCAATATCTCTCCTAGGCATATGTACAACATTTCTCCTACACATATCTCTACCATGCTTATAAGAAGAACTAGAAGCAAACATGGCATGAGAATCATAAACATGTGAATCAAAATGATTATAAGCATTTCTAGCATGTCTCCTATCATAATACATAAAAGCATGATTCTTTTTAGCATTACTAGCCATAGGGGCCTTCCCCTTCTCCTTGACGAAGATGGGAGCCTTATGGCTTGTTAAGTTCTTGGCTTCCCTCTTGAAGCCAAGCCCATCCTTAATTGAGGGATGTCTTCCAATTGTATAGGCATCCCTTGCAAATTTTATCTTTTCAACTTCACTCTTGCTAGTCTTAAGTTGAGCATTAAGACTAGCCACTTCATCTTTTAGTTTTGAAATTGAAACTAAGTGTTTGCTACAAGTGTTAACATCAAAATCCTTACACCTAGTGCAAATTGTAACATTTTCAACACAAGACTTAGATTTATTTGTTACTTCTAATTTAGCATTTAAATCATGGTTAACACTTTGTAAAGTAGCAATGGTTTCATGACAAGAAGATATTTCACTAGAAAGCACTTCATTTCTTTTCACTTCTAAAGCATATGATTTTTGTGCCTCTACAAATTTATCATGTTCATCATACAATAAATCCTCCTGCTTTTCTAAAAGCCTATCCTTTTCATTTAATGCATCAATCAATTCATTGATTTTATCTATCTTAGATCTATCTAAGCCCTTGAACAAGCATGAATAATCTATGTCGTCATCACTAGACTCACTATCACTAGAAGAAGCATAAGTGGAGTCTTGAGTACTCACCTTCTTCTCCCTTGCCATAAGGCAAGTGAGACGCTCGTTGGGGAAGAGAGCCGATTTGTTGAAGGCAGTGGCGGCGAGTCCTTCATTGTCGGAGTCGGAGGAGGAGCAATCCGAGTCCCACTCCTTTCCTAGATGCGCCTCGCCCTTTGCCTTCTTGTATTGCTTCTTCTTCTCTCTTTTGTTCCCCTTTTCCTGGTCACTTTCATTATCGGGACAGTTAGCTATAAAATGACCAAGCTTACCGCATTTGAAGCATGAGCGCTTCCCCTTGGTCTTGGTCTTGCTTGGCTGCCCCTTGCGACCATTTAGCGCCGTCTTGAATCGCTTGATGATGAGAGCCATCTCTTCATCATTGAGTCCGGCCGCCTCAATCTGTGCCACCTTGCTGGGTAGCGCCTCCTTGCTTCGCGTTGCCTTGAGAGCAAGGGGTTGCGGCTCGTTGATCGGACCATTCAACGCTTCGTCGATGTATCTTGCCTCCTTGATCATCATCCGCCCGCTTACGAATTTTCCAAGCACTTCCTCGGGCGTCATCATCGTGTACCTGGGATTCTCACGAATATTGTTCACGAGATGAGGATCAAGTACGGTAAAGGACCTGAGCATTAGGCGGACGACGTCGTGGTCCGTCCATCGCGTGCTCCCGTAGCTCCTTATCTTGTTGATGAGGGTCTTGAGCCGGTTGTATGTTTGCGTCGGCTCCTCGCCCCTTATCATGGCGAACCGTCCAAGCTCTCCCTCCACCAACTCCATCTTGGTGAGCAAGGTGACGTCGTTCCCCTCATGAGAAATCTTGAGGGTGTCCCAGATTTGCTTGGCGTTATCCAAGCCGCTCACCTTATGGTATTCATCCCTGCACAAGGAAGCTAGAAGAACAGTAGTAGCTTGTGCATTCTTATGAATTTGTTCATTAATGAACATGGGACTATCTGAACTATCAAAGTGCATCCCACTCTCTACAATCTCCCATATACTAGGATGGAGAGAGAATAGGTGACTACGCATTTTGTGGCTCCAAAATCCGTAGTCCTCTCCATCAAAGTGTGGGGGCTTGCCGAGTGGAATGGAGAGCAAATGTGAATGTGAACTTTGCGGAATACGAGAGTAATCAAAAGAAAAGTTCGAATTAACCGGTTTTCTCCTCTCGTAGTCGTTGTGGTCCTCATTCTTTTGGGAAGAAGTAGACTCGTCGCTGTCGTAGTAGACGATCTCCTTGATGCGCCTTGTCTTCTTCTTCTTCCCTTCCTTCCGTCTTTGTCCCGAGCCGGAGTCGGTAGGCTTGTCGTCCTTCGGCTCGTTGACGAAGGTCTCCTTTTCTTTGTCGTTGATCACTATACCCTTCCCTTTAGGATCCATCTATTCGGGCGGTTAGTCCCTTTGTGAATAGAACGGCTCCGATACCAATTGAGAGCACCTAGAGGGGGGGGGGTGAATAGGTGATCCTGTAAAAACTTCAAACTTAAGCCACAAAAACTTGTTAAGTGTTAGCACGATTATTGCCAAGTGGCTAAGGTGAAGTCTCAACAAAACACAATACCACAAAAGATCAAGACAGATGTGACACAATGGTTTATCCCGTGGTTCGGCCAAGACCAACGCTTGCCTACTCCACGTTGTGGCGTCCCAACGGACGAGGGTTGCAATCAACCCCTCTCAAGCGGTCCAAAGACCCACTTGAATACCACGGTGTTTTGTTTTCCTTTCACTATCCCGTTTGCAAGGAATCTCCACAAATTGGAGTCTCTTGCCCTTACAAGTATATGATCACAAAGACGCACAGAGTAAGGGAGGGAAGCAACACACACAAATCCACAGCAAAAGCGCACACACACGGCCAAGAATCGAGCTCACAAGACTATCTCAGAGTTCTCACTTAGAACAGAGCTCGAATCACTTAGAAACACAAACGAATGCGCAGAGACTTAGTGTGGATGATCAGGAATGCTCAAAGGTTGCTTGTGTATTTCCTCCATGCGCCTAGGGGCCCCTTTTATAGCCCCAAGGCAGCTAGGAGCCGTTGAGAGCAAATCCGGAAGGCCATCCTTGCCTTCTGTCGTCGGGGGCACCGGACAGTCCGGTGCACACCGGACACTGTCCGGTGCCCGATTTGTTTCCTTATCTGGCGTTGCCGACCGTTGCAGCCCGTTGGAGATCTGAGAGCCGTTGGCGCACCGGACAGTCCGGTGCACACCGGACAGTCCGGTGCCGTCTTCCGACCGTTGGCTCGGCCACGTGTCCCGCGCGGATTGCGCGGCCGACCGTTGGCCCTGGCCCTCACCGGACAGTCCGGTGCACACCGGACAGTCCGGTGAATTTTAGCCGTACGCCGTCGGCGAATTCCCGAGAGCAGCCAGTTCGAGTCGAGGCAGCCTGGCGCACCGGACACTGTCCGGTGCACACCGGACAGTCCGGTGCTCCAGACCGAGCTGAGACTTGGCTGCACACAGCCAAGTCTTTCTCTCCCCTTTTCTCTTTTTCTTCTTTCTGTTTCTAACACTTAGACAAATATGTTAGTCCATAAAACCAATGTACTAAGGCTTAGAAACATACCTTTACTTCATGATTTGCACCTTGTTCATCCATGTACATAAATTCACAATTAAGCACATGTGTTGGCACTCAATCACCAAAATACTTAGAAATGGCCCAAGGGCACATTTCCCTTTCAACCTTTACCGAGCAGACCTCCCGACGCTCTTGCTCGCGGTGCCGAGCCGAGGCGTTCGCCACTTGCCCGTCGTAGATCATGAAGCAGTCGCGGACCTCGGGGAACTCTCCTGCCTTGTGATCTTCCTTCTTAGTGTCGTCGAGGGCCTTGCCACCCTCCGCGGGTGGCCCGGCCTTGTGGAAGTGTCGTCGAAGCATGGCGCACTCCTCAAGGGTGTGCTTGACGGGCCCCTGATGATAGGGACACGGCTCCTTGAGCATCTTGTCGAAGAGGTTGGCACCTCCGGGAGGTTTCCGAGGTTTCTTGTACTCGGCGGCGGCGACAAGGTCCGTGTCGGCGGCGTCGCATTTCGCTTGCGACTTCTTGCCCTTTTTCTTGGTGCCGCGCTGAGTTGACGCCTCAAGAACATCTTCCGGTGGGCGGCCCTGGGGCTGCTTGTCCTTCTGGAAGATGGCCTCAACCGCCTCCTGGCCAGAGGCGAACTTGGTGGCGATGTCCATCAGCTCGCTCGCCCTGGTGGGGGTCTTGCGACCCAGCTTGCTCACCAGGTCGCGGTAGGTGGTGCTGGCGAGGAACGCGCCGATGACATCCGAATCGGTGATGTTGGGCAACTCGGTGCGCTGCTTCGAGAATCACCGGATGTAGTCCCGGAGAGACTCTCCCGGCTGCTGGCGGCAGCTTCGGAGATCCCAAGAGTTTCCAGGGCGCACGTACGTGCCTTGGAAATTGCCGGCGAAGGCTTGGACTAGGTCGTCCCAGTTGGAGATCTGCCCCGGAGGCAGGTGCTCCAGCCAGGCTCGAGCGGTGTCGGAGAGGAACAGGGGGAGGTTGCGGATGATGAGATTATCATCGTTCGTTCCACCCAGTTGGCAGGCCAGCCGATAGTCCGCGAGCCACAGTTTCGGTCTCGTCTCCCCCGAGTACTTTGTGATAGTAGTCGGGGTTCGCAACCGGGTCGGGAACGGCGCCCGTCGTATGGCGCGGCTGAAAGCCCGCGGACCGGGTGGTTCGGGCGAAGGACTCCGATCCTCCTCGCTGTCGTAGCGTCCCCCATGCCTGGGGTGGTAGCCTCGGCATACCCTCTCGTCGAGGTGGGCCCGACGGCTGTGGTGATGGTGCTCGTTGCCGAGGCGACCCGGGGCCGCAGGTGCTGTGTTGCGCGTGCGCCCGGTGTGGACCGAGGCTTCCCGCACGAATCGGGAAGTCGCGGCGCGATGTTCCGAGGGGTGCCCCTGCCTTCGAGAGGCGGAGCTTTCGGCCCGTCGGACCGTGGCGTCCTCCAGGGGATTCTTGAGCTCTCCCTGGATACGCCGCCCCTCGGTGGTTGATGGCTCCGGCATCACGCGGAGAAGTATTGCCGCTGCCGCCAGGTTTTGGCCGACTCCACTGGAACCCGGTGGCGGCCTTACCCTGACGTCGTCGGCGATGCGGTGATGGATGCCCTGGGGGAGATGACGTGCTTCTCCGGCCGGAGGTTGGCCCGCCCATTCCTGCCCGATGTCCTGGCGGATCGGCACAAGCGTTCCTGCTCCCTCGTCGAGCCTGGCCTGCCTCTCGCGGAGTTGTGCGAGCTGCGGGTCAGGAACCCCCGCCGGGACGGGGACCACAGCTAGCTCCTGAAGGATGTCAACGCGAGGCACGGGCCTAGGGGGATCACCGTTCTTCGGCATACCAAGATGGTTGCCTTCGCCAGGACCCCCTAGATCGACGTGGAAACATTCGCGACTTGGGCCGCAGTCCTCGTCGTCGAGGCTGCGGCTACCGTCGGAACAGTCGGAAAGGCAGTAGTCGCATGCGATCATGAAGTCCCGCATGGCACTGGGGTTACCAAGTCCAGAGAAATCCCAACAGAGGTCGGGCTCGCCCTCTTCCTCGGACCCCGAGGGCCCGTAGGTCGAGTCGGCTGTCAGCCGGTCTCAGGGTGACCGCACACGATACCCCAGAGGGTTTGGACTCGCCTCTATGAGAGTGTCCACCGAAGCGGAGTTGCTTGGCGGGTCGAGGCCGAATCCAAAAGACGCGAGATGGGAATCGGTCGGTACCTTTTGGTCGACGGGCGGTGACGAAGTCACGTCAGGGACTGACTGCACCGTCGTCTTAGGTACGAGGGTGACGCCCAGCAAGTCCTTCGCGAGCGTGCTGGCGTCGTCCGTTTGCTTGAGATTGGTGTGTTGTGGGGAGATGGCGCTCGTCTTCGTCTCAGACGCGCGGCCGATGCCCGACGCGCTCTCCGTTGGGCGCCGACGCCGTCGACTCGCTCGACAGCCAACGAGGTGCCGCCTCCTGCTTGGCCTTGGTTGCCTCGCCTCCTCCTCTGTCGGCGGGGGAGGGGACAGGACAAACCCGAATGTCGTCCTTCCACCGCGTGGGGAAGGCATCGTCGATTTCCCCGCCGGCGGGCGGATTATCGACCGCCATTGTCGCTGTCGCGCGGCGGGGGAAGGAGTATCATGTCGTAGTTGCCGTCGAGGGACATGAACTCAAGACTCCCGAAACGGATCATCGTCCTGGGTTGGAGAGGTTGCTGGAGACTGCCCATCTGGAGCTTGACGGGAAGCTGTTCGTCAACACGCAGCAGGCCCCTACCTGGCGCGCCAACTGTCGGTGTTTCGAAACCCGGGGGGTCCCTGGACCGACGAGTAAATCGTCGCCGCGTGCCCCAGTCCAGATGGGTCGGCGCGAGGCGGAACGTGAAGGGGGGAGAGAGCAGCCGGAGGGAGACAGGCGTGGGAGGTGGAACCCGCGGCCTTCGTGTTAGCCCCGCGCCCAGGTCGGGTGCGCTTGCAGTTGGGGGTTACAAGCGTCCACACGGGAGGGAGCGAGCGGCCTTGCGCGAGCGCCGTCCCGTCCTTCCCCGCGCGGCCAACCCTCTGTAAGAGGGCCCTGGTCCTCCCTTTTATAGGCGTAAGGAGAGGATCCAGGTGTACAATGGGGAGTGTAGCAATGTGCTAACGTGTCTAGCGGTGGAGAGCTAGCGCCCTAAGTACATGCCATCGTGGCAACCGGAGAGGTCTTGGCACCCAGTTCGCGTGGTGTCGTGGCCGTCGGAGGAGCGCTGGAGCCTGGCGGAAGGACAGCTGTCGGGGCTATCGAGTCCTTGCTGACGTCCTCTTGCTTCCGTAAGGGGGCTGAGAGCCGCCGTCGTCAAAGGGCATGCGGGGCGCCATCATTACTCGCATGGTGGAGCGAGCCAGATGGGACGCCGGTCTTGTTCCCCGCAGCATGAGTCAACTCGGGGTAGGGTAATGATGGCGCTTCCTGTAGACGTGGTCGGTCCATGCCCTAGGTTGGGCGAGGTGGAGGCTCCTCCGAGGTCGAGGTCGAGTCTGTCTTCCGAGGTCGAGGTCGAGTCCGAGCCCTCGGGTCGGACGAGGCGAAGACCGTCGGCTGAGGCCAGGGTTGAGTCCGAGCCCTGGGTTCGGGCGAAGCGGAGTTCGTCGTCCTTCGGGGTTGAGCCTGCGTCCGAGCCCTGGGGTCGGGCGAGGCGGAGTTCGCCGTCTTCCGGAGCTGAGCCCGAGTCCGAGCCCTAGGGTCGGGCGGAGCGGAGTTCGCCGTCTTCCGGGGCTGAGCCCAAGTCCGAGCCCTGGGGTTGGGCGGAGCGGAGTTCGTCGTCTTCCGGGGCTGAGCCCGAGTCCGAGCCCTGGGGTCGGGCGGAGCGGAGTTCGCCGTCTTCCAGGGCTGAGCCCGAGTCCGAGCCCTGGGGTCGGGCGTAGCGGTGTTTCCTATGGCGCCTGAGACCGAACTTGGCTGCTGTCAGCCTCACTCTGTCGAGAGGTTCAGCAGTCGGAGCGGCGCAGGCGGCGCTGTCCTCTTGTCAGACCGGTCAGTGGAGCGGCGAAGTGACTGCGGTCACTTCGGCTCTGTCGACTGGAGGGCGGGCGTCAGGATAAAGGTGTCAGGCCACCTTTGCATTAAATGCCCCTGCGATTTGGTCGGTTGGTGTGGCGATTTGGACAAGGTTGCTTCTTGGTGAAGACTGGGCCTCGGGCGAGCCGAATGTGTGTCCGTTGCTGGAGGGGGGCCTCAGGCGAGACGTAGGTCCTCCGGGGTCGACTGCCCTTGCCCGAGGCTGGGCTCGGGCAAGGCGTGATCGCGTCCCTCGAATGGACCGATCCTTGACTTAATCGCACCCATCAGGCCTTTGCAGCTTTGTGCTGATGGGGATTACTAGCTGAGATTTAGGAGCCTTGAGGGTACGCCTAATTATGGTCCCCGACAATAGTGGAAGGCTCTATCTGTCTGGCTGACAGATCTGAGCAAACGGAGGAAGGAGTTGAAATAGACTCCAAGCCTAGGTGTGGCTAACTCCAACGAGGACTAGGCAAGCATTTCAGGCTTGGCCGAACCTCGGGATAAATTCCTGTGTCCACGTGCTCTGCTCTGTGTTATGTGCTGACTCTCTGTCTTATTCAATTCTTACTTCTGCACTTCACTGCTTACTTGTGGTACTAGCCTTCTTTGAAGTGCAGGATATTCTTAAGACAAGAACTTCAATTACGCTGCAATCTACTCGAAGGATTCTTCACTCCATTGCGATCTAGTCTTCGAGTAGAGTAAGAGTTTAAGTTTTAAAGTGATAATTTTTATTCGCCTATTCACCCCCCCCTCTAGGCGACATCCAGATCCTGTTCCTGGGTCAAAGGGAACTTTCAATTGGTATCAAAGCTAGGCCTCTCCAGTGTGGGCTTAGCCGTCCGGAGATGACGATGTCGTCACAAGAGGTAACTGTAGAACTTCTTTTAGGCGATGGCTCTAATTACAAGTCTTGGTCTGTCTCTATTTATAATGCTTTCATGAGTGTTGATCCTGATTTGAGACAGGTCTTTAGAAGAAGTATTTTTTCCTCTAATGTTAATAAAAATCCTTCAAATAATGAACTAAGATGTCTATCTCTAAATCACCATGCCTGCAACATCTTAGTTGATTCTCTTTCTAGAGGTGCTTATTTTGCCATCATGAGTAATGATAGTGATTTATTTGTTGATGCTCATGATTTATGGAATAGAGTTAAAGGAAAATATTCTCTAGCAAATTGTGATGCTCCTACTCCCTATATTACTTGTGATACTAACCATTCAAAGGGAGAAGAAAAGTGTGGGGCACCAAACGATGAATCCACCTCGTCGACAGGTTTGTTCTCCACTAATAATAAATGTTTTATTGCTAACAATGACGGTGGAGACGAAAGCCATGATGAGGAGGAAGATGAGGACGATAGCGAGGATGAATCTTCATCACCACAAGGTGCATTTTCCTGTATTACTTCCACTGACTTTAATGACCGGGAAAATGAGACCGACGATGTGGAAGAAGAGGATATTCGCTGTTTCTACATCCATCTCAACAAAGAGGACAAAGCACTCTTGATTAAGCTGTTGAGAAGGAACAAGGAACAAGGCGAGACGCTTCTCAGGCTAGAGGAGACACTCATCAAAGCAAACAATAGCCTGGAGAAGACGACCAAAGAACATGAGGAGCTAAAGTGCTCTCATGATGAGTTGGTCCAACGGTATGATTCAATTTTAATTGAGCAAAGAAATAATGATGATGCTTTATCTTGTGTTGCTCAACTTAAAATGGAAAATGCCATGCTTGAGAGACAAGTAGAATTGCTAAGTCATGATAAACTTGCTCTAACTGAAAAATATGATTTATTGTCTTGTTATCATGATAATCTCTTGGATAGACATAGCATGCTTGAAGTTGCTCATGAGGTTGTAATTACAAACTTAAAGTCATGTGAACCTCATTCTTGCACAAGTGCACATTTGGATAATCTATCACCATGTGCTAACCCCTGTCACTCAAAAGGAAGCAAGTGTTTAAATGAGCAAAAAGTTGCAGGGTCACAAAAGAAATTGTGTGGGAACAAGAAGCAAAGACAACTAAGGAGAAGACGCATTGCTCAACTCTCTCAAGATATCCACGGGCGCGTGGTGAAGAAGCTTGAGAAAGCAAAAAATGCAGCAAGTGTTAGGCTCTATAAGAAGAATGTTCCTAAAGATGAAGAAATCAACATGAGCTTAGAAAAAGGTAAAGATTCAATTAATCATGTTGTCTGCACTAACCATTTCTCTATGTCATCCAAGAACAAAAAGAGAAAAGGAAAAAGGGGGTGCTTTAAGTGCAATAAGGCGGGACATCTCATTGCGTCGTTTCCATACAACGACAAGGGAGAAGGGATAAGGAGATGCTTCGGATGCAATGACAAGAACCACACTATCACTTCTTGTCCGCTATTGATGAACCAAGCATGTGCATTCTCCAAGATGACTCTCACCAAGGAAAATGACAAACAACAAGCGTCATGTCAGGTTGAGCGACGCTTCTGCTACAAGTGTGGTGAGCAGGGTCATCTATCCAAGGTATGTAATAAAGGTGAGGTTCCTAGGCAAGTAAATTTGTCTCAATCTTATTCGCTTAGGAGACCCAAATGATACTCTTGTGCTAGATCAATCATGAGATCACCTAGGACTAGCACAAATGCTATTTGGGTACCAAAAGTTTTTTTTGGATGATCGATATGGACCCATCCCGAGATGGGTACCAAATTGTGCTAACTAGACCATCCAGGTGCCTTGAGATGGACTGGAGACCATGGGAGAGCTTAAGACGGTTATCTCAAACACTATGCTTAAGCTGTTAATTGTTTTGATGTTTACTCATTGACCCAAGGTTGAATTATTGTGAGACACTAATCCCATGTTCATCTCAAGTGAAATAAAGTGAATAGGTCCTTAATCATTATTGGTGAATCAAGCAAAGGACCTTGATGAGATTCTGCAACTTGCTCTCCATAGGATGGTACCCTTGTATCCTAAGTACTTTGTTGATAATTAGTACTAGTCTGATTGTTGTGCTACCTAGCCTTGGAGTAGTTATGCTTTTTTTTATTGCCTGTGTTGAGTACCCTTTGATCAATGATTAATGACTTCCAAGATCGTAACCATGCTTGCTTAATCATGATTGTGTGCTTTGGAGGTGATGTCTCTTGAATCATTTAATGGATAGCTTATCATTTGAGATATCCACCATGATTAACTCTTGTTGTGAATAAACCCGTGTGAGTCATGCTATATGGTTTTAATGATTAACCTATGTACAAATATGACATTTTGTTAGTTTATATTCACATGATTACTCTAGTCTGGTATTGTGTGAATACAAAACCCATGTTGTGCCTCTAATGCACCCTTTTGAGCTATAAGGTGCATAAACAAAAGGAGCTCTCAATTAGTGACAACTGGTGCTCTCATGGCAATTCAGGAAAAGGCAAAGGTATGGAGAATGGAACTATGCAATTTCATTGAATAACTTGAAGTTCCATTGATTGTGATCACAACTATGGTCTTGCCTCTGAATTGGTAGTATCTTGGCTTAGGTGCTCCTTTCTTTAAAATGTTGTTGCTTTTGGTGTACCTAAGGAACCTTCTTAATTATGATGTGCTTAGACATTGCGCTTTATATGCATGATCGTGTTGTTTTTCAATTGGTATATGTGGTGCAATGATTGTCAAGTATGAAGCATGTCTAGGTTGCTTGTAAAATGTTATACTTCTTGAGGCATGCATTGTTGTATTAAGTCAACCCTTCATTTGGTATTCAATTGTTATCTCTTCGTGATGAAATTGGAAGTATGCCTTGACCAAGATATGTTGTGATCTCCTCTAGTTCTGAGAAAGCTAGAATGTGCAAAGTGCAAGTTATTCAAATACTTGATGCACAAGTTTAGGGGGAGCACACATAACTTGTGTCTTTTGAGACTAATTGTTTCTTGAGCAATCTTGTATAGTCTCAAAGTGGAAAAGAGAAGATGAGCAAGAAATGGAGCAATCAGGACTTGGGTACCTCTGTAAGTCAAGAAATTGGTATCTTAAGTCGTGAGTAATTACATATTTTTAGATTGATCATTCTCTATAATATTTGGTGATACTAGATGCTTATCCTTAAATATCATGGAACTATGATAATAAATGACCTTTCAATTGGTAGCCGTGATAGTTTGCTTCAATTGACCTCTTTTGGTAATCACTAGAATAGAAGCTTCATCTTGTGCCACTATACTATAACTTGCTCTAAGCTTGGTGACTTAGCAACAAGAAAAGGTTAGGCACAAGTGTGGAGAAGCTACCGAGAGATTAATACTTTCAAGATGGGAAGTACACCACAACATGGTAAAGGTACAAAAGGAAGTATTGATCTTTTTTGCGTATATGTATCTTACTCAAATGTTGGTAGTGCATATGTTCAATAAGTAAGGGGGAGTTTTGATAGTGTGTTTTTTCCTCCTTAACACCCTGCTGTCTCTTGACATCATCCTATGTTCTTGCTAGAGTATGGTTTTTGGTGTTTGATGTCAAAGGGGGAGAATTTGTGCATTAAAGCTTATCTCAACCTGAGAGGAAAGCTTATCCTAAGGGGTGATGTGCTAGTTTGAACGTTGCTAGTGTGTTACTGTGTTATTGATATGTGTTGCATCATATGGTCTAGTGCGTCCGCTGCTATGAATTAATTGGCATCTGCTATGAATTTATTGGCATCTATAGTGTTTATTCTGTAATAGATATTCATGTGGATAATGGTGCATGTGGTTAATGGTTTAATGGTGCTTTAAGAGAATTTTAAATTGGTATGGTGTTTTAAGATTGTTTTAAATTGGTATCTTAGTTTAAATTGATATCTTAATGTCAATAGTGGTAGGTTGATATTCCTGTGAAATACTCACTAAATTGAATGGTGTTTAACTCTGATTCTGTGCATTTGTGTGTTATACGCATCATGGTTTGATCCTTGACACAATGCATCCCACAGGTGCTAAGGTGTAGCAATGCTTCGATTTAGCCTAAGTATGTGCATTTTGGCATTTAAGGCCAAGGCTAAGATTTTAATGTAAGCACATATTTAGGGGGAGCATTCTACAATCTTAGAACTCAAAATTTGTGCTTTAAATTTCATTCTTATGTAAGCTTTAATTGTGTTGCCATCAATCACCAAAAAGGGGGAGATTGAAAGCTCTCTTGTGGGTTTTGGTGTTTGGATGACAACTCAATTAAAGGACTAACAAGTGTGCTAAGTGTTGAACAGGTGCTTAATGTAAAGCTAACAGGGTTCAACACAAGTGAACAAGTGTGATGGCCCAAGGTCTAGATGATGGATAAATAATGGGCATCACAAGTAAGATGAACATTGCATAAAGTGAGACTCGGGTGCGTAGCTCGGAGACAATTGATCAAGCCAAGGATGGAGGCAAGAAAAGCTTTGAGGTACCAAGTGCACGGGAGAAGGTCAAAGAGGCTGAGGAACCCAAAGCCAAGGGTGAAGAAGAAGACTTGCAAAGTCAAGGGTGATCGAGTTGAGAACAGCTACGGCACATCAAGGATCACTACATAAGGATATGACTTACAACCAATGAGGAAATGTCTATAGTTATGTGGGTAAGTCATAAGGCTCAAGACCAAGGTCTAAGAAGGAGATCAAGGTCACTAGAACGAGAACAAATGTCAAAAACAGAACTGGAAGCAGCCCAAAAGAGCTAAGTGCACTCTGATCTTTAGTTTGGGTTGTTCCTATGTTTGGATACATTCTATATGACCTTTGCAGGGTGTTGGAACTCCGACATATCAATCTAGTCAAGTCAAGCTGACTTGAGGTTTTGGAGTTCCACATTAAATATCATAATGTGCCAAATGCTAAAATCGGGTAAAGCACAAATAAAGGCACGAGGTATGTTTCTAGACTTAGTACGTTGTTTTTAAGAACTAATGTATTGTGTCTAAGTGCTGGAAATAGAAGAGAAGAAGAAAAGAAAAGAGATGCAAAAGACTTGGCTGTGTACAGCCACGACTCAGCTCAGTCTGGCACACCGGACTGTCCGGTGGTGCACCGGACCGTGTCCGGTGCGCCAGGATGAACTCTGGTGAACAGGTCGCTCTCGGGAGAAGTGTGGCGACGATCGGCTATAATTCACCGGATTGCCAACGGTCGGCTGGGCCAATGGTTGGCCGCGCAATCCGCGCGTGACGCGTGGTCGAGCCAACGGTCAGATGGAAGCATCGGACAGTGTCCGGTGCGCCAACGGCTCCAAGACGGCAACGGTCGACTGTGCCATTTTTGGAAGGAAATCGGGCACCGGACAGTGTCCTGTGGTGCACCGGACTGTCCGGTGCTCCACCCGACAGAAAGCAACTATTGCCTTCCAAATGTGTTCCAACGGCTCCTAGGCCCCTTGTGCCTATAAAAGGGACTCCTAGGCGCCTCAAGCAAAGTGACAAGTGCAGCCAACAAGTGTAGACATCACTCGGATCAATTCTTACTCTCCCTCTTGTGTGTAACTCTCTAGTTTGTGTAGAAGGCAAAGCTAAGCCTTTAGAGAGTGGAGAAGAGCTGCCTAGAGCTAGTGCAAGGTCTTGAGCATATCGTTACTCTGCCGGAGTGCTGCCAAGAAGATTGTAAGCAGCCGCGGCTCTGTTGTAACTACCTCAACATAGTGGGAGGATCTATCTGTCTGGCTGATAGATCTGAGCAAACGGAGGAAGGAGTTGAAATAGACTCCAAGCCCAGGTGTGGCTAACTCCAACGAGGACTAGGCAAGCATTTCAGGCTTGGCCGAACCTCGGGATAAATTCCTGTGTCCACGTGCTCTGCTCTGTGTTATGTGCTGACTCTCTGTCTTATTCAATTCTTACTTCTGCACTTCACTGCTTACTTGTGGTACTAGCCTTCTTTGAAGTGCAAGATATTCTTAAGACAGGAACTTCAATTACGCTGCAATCTACTCGAAGGATTCTTCACTCCACTGCGATCTAGTCTTCGAGTAGAGTAAGAGTTTAAGTTTTAAAGTGATAATTTTTATTCGCCTATTCACCCCCCTCTAGGCGACATCCAGATCCTGTTCCCGGGCCAAAGGGAACTTTCAGAACCCCCCTCAGGGTGGCCCTGGACCTCCCTTTTATAGAGGTAAGGAGAGGATCCAAACGTACAACGGGGGGCGTAGCTATGCGCTAACGTGACCGGCAGTGGAGTCCCTAAGCCCTGTGTACATGCCAACGTGGCCGTTGGGGGAGAGCTTGGGCCCTGTACATGTGATGGCGTGGCCGTCGGAGGAGTGCCTGAGTCCTGTAGGAGCACAGCTGGCAGCGCGGTGAGGATCCTGCTGATGTCTCCTTGCTGTCGTAAGGGGCTGAGAGCCACCGGCGTCACGGTGCACGCGGGGCACCATCATTACCTGTTGCCGGGGTAAGCCAGATGGGACACCGGTCTTGTTCCTCCTAGCCTGAGCAGGCTAGGAATAGGGAAATGATGCATCCCCTATTAGCGCGGTCAGTCCAAGCCCAGTGTCGGTCGAGGCGGAGACTCCTCTTGAGGCCGAGGCCGGAGTCGGGCGAGGACACGATTCCTCCCGAGACCGGGGTCGAGGCCGAGTCCGGGGGTCGGGCGAGGCGGAGACCTCCTCCCGAGGCCGGAGCCTGAGGTCGGGCGAGGCGGAAACCTCCTCCCGAGGCCAGAGCATGAGGTCGGGCGAGGCGGAGCTTCCTGTTGCGCCCGAGGCTGAACTCGGTGGTTGATCGTGACTTGTTGTCAGTCGTTGCCGGGGTGGCTGACACGGCAGTCGGAGCGGAGCGAGCGGCGTTGTTTTCCTGTCACGTCAGACAGTAAAGAAGGGGGGCGAAGTGACGGTCACTTCGGCCTGCCCGACTGAGGCGCGTGTGTCAGGATACGGCGTCAGGCATCCCCTGCATTTAATGCGCCTGCAGAGCGGTCGGTTGGTGAGGCGGTCTGGCCAAGGTTGCTTCACAATGAAGCCTGCCCGAGCCGGGCTTCGGGAGAGCCGTGGGGGCGCCCGCTGCCTGAGGAGGCCCTCGGGCGAGGCGTGAACTCGTCTGGGATTACTGCTCCGGTCCGATGCTGGGCTCAGGCGAGATCGCGTCCCTCGGGTAGACGAAGTCTTGGCTTGAACCACACCCGTCAGTTGGTCTGAGGGTGTTTACCAACCATGATTAGGAGCGTTGGGGGTACCCCTAATTATGGTACCCGACATTAGTATAGTTATTTCACCACTATATTGCAACCATAAGTACCGTCAGTATTTTTATATATGATTTTAATAATGTCATGTCAGTTGCATCATTTGAATACTAAGACTATCACAATAAGTTACAAACTTATACAGATCTTTAAGAAATATCACAAGGTCTCACAATTCAAACGGATACTCATTAATATATATAACTAGTGCATCTCATTAATAACATGTCCACAAGTCATCATATGCTACATGTCTTTTATCGCAGACTCCTATTACCTGAAATGCAGATAGATACAATAAATGCTAGTAATGCGATATAAATGTAAGATTTACAGGGTGAGACTGCAAGGATGTTGATGTTCGATCTGGCAGTGGCTCTAGATATCGCAACATACAAGTGACCATGAGAGAATACTAGTTCAGACAAATATATGCCTACGTTAGGGTTAGGGATAGTCTGTCACTAGCAAGAACATTAGCCATTAGTTTAAGCCATACCAAAAAATATTTCATATATCTAGTTTAGAAGAATTATCAATCCGATCATCTACCCTGAAATCAGCTACAACCTAACCTTTCATAGTTTCCAAGATTCATAGACCAAGTCATATTCTATAAGTGCATAAGCCCATTTACTAATTTTTTTTATAAAAAACTCAATCTTTTAGCAATTTTCATAATAAGAGCTCCTCTTTGATATCAAGAGGTTTTTGAATCAAAATAGAAATTCAAAAGACAAGATTTTCGAAAACTCAAGTGGTGGGTCGTCCATTTGCTTTGGCCTATAATTTCTCCCCCTTTATCATTAAGCACAAAAATAGAGAAATTCATATGGCCTTTCTTATTGCCGTCACAAAGAGAATGAAGAAATAAAAAGCAATGAAAACCAAGTGAATCAAGACAAAAAAAATCTTTGGAACCGAAATGTAGTGGAAGTGCCCTTCGTTGCCAATTTTTTCACCATTTCTCTTTTAAACCTTGAGACTACACACATGATCAACTTGAAAGCATGTTAGTCTAAAAAAAGTCAATTTGTAGACTATCCTCCCCTAAATGTGTGCATCAGTACACTTGGACTTGTGAGGTCTGGGGTGATTTTCTATAACTTGAACCTTGACACAAACATAATATGAATAATTGAGAAACATTACCAATCGAAACACAATGATAAAAGGTATATAAAAATGTGAAACACTTCAAACTACATTTCAAGAATCTAGGATGTTAGCTCACTCATCAACTCACAAAATCTTTTTTTATCTAATCGCTTGGTGAAGATATTGGCTAATTGGTGGTGGGTGCTCATATAGTCTATTACGATATCTTCCCTTTGCGAGTGCTCTCTTAAAAAGTGGTACCGGATGTCTATGTGCTTAGTGCAACCATTATCAATAGGATTTTCCACCATGCGGATCGTACTCACATTATCATATAGGAGTGAGTTTTGCTCAGGTTGTAGCCAAAGTCTTATAAAGTTTGCCTCATCTAGAGTAATTGCGTACAATAATGTCCTACAGCAATGTACTCGGCCTCAATGGTGATCAAAATTTTTGTTTTAACCCCTAACTGGGGATCAAAGTTTTTGTTTTAAGTGTTAAATTTCAGGTTTCACGTATTCGCTCCCTTTAGACGACTTTCACAATCATGACAGCCTAAATCTATCTATGCCTCAATTTGAGAAGGACTTATAAAAAGAGATACGGAAGATATTAACTAACCTTATAGAGCAACCTCATTTAAAGGAATGAAGATCAAAACCTACCATATTTTATCTCTCAAAACATAACTATGAAAAATACTAGGCCTAATTTTGCTTTAAACCAAGGACTCATGTAGAAAATAGATACTACATGACCGGTGATACTTACTCATGTAGAAAATAGATACTACCGGACCGGTGATACTTACTCCTGACAGCTCTTTAGGATCATATATTATACTCACAGACCAACACAAGCCTTCTGTGTGCACTTTGTCCTCACTCATGCGCACCCGAAAAAACTTCCCGGCCGGTCACACATCTCAAATTGCTTTAAGCCAAGCATGCTTAACTGGGGGTTTTACGAAATAGGCTTCCGAAAAAAAAGATGCACCTCGTTAGTATGGATACTCTATTAATTATATTAAACCTTGGACCAGAATATCATCATCCCAGGGGCCAGGATATCACAAGACACCATATTGCACTCCACATCCTCATTTCGCGGTCTGTGACACTATTCATAGCTCCATCATATTTCGTATCCCTCTCTCCATAACGCACGCCAGTCATCTTTACTTCCCTTCCCCCACGTCTTCTCTCTTGTCTCCCCACAAATCTGAAAAATGGTGCACATGAAAGATTGGTGCACACTCACAATTAAAAGCCTGTGCTTGCAGAACGCGCCGTGCAAAGTGGCTACCTATCTGTGCCCAAGCCTACGTGAAATACGGCTGCTCGACACTGTCATAGTAAACGATTCTTTTACGCTTGCTATTCTTAGCACGAGTCTATGTATTTTATGCTGCTAGCTTACTAGCGTATATTGCCATGAGTTGTGAGTAAAAAAAAAGTCGCTACTGTGACAGGAAAAAAAAACAATTCGTCTCGGTAACACCTCGGTGAAACACGTCTAGCAGAGACCGTTCGTGCAACAACCTCGACCAAGAATCCTGTTGAGAACTACGTCACCACGGATCACCAGATCCGCTCCCTTCCCTCCCGTCAGCAGTAGAGGCGCAAGAAGCTGTAGAGTACCCGTCTCCCTTCCCATTAGCACGACAGAGGAAACACAATAGACACGATGTAGGGTTAAGCCTCTGGCCTCTTTCTCTTCTCTATTCCATATGAGGGGTACAAGTTCTATATATATAGAGACGCGATAGCCCTCAGGGCTATATTCGGTATTTGCCCACATAACCCTTCATTAGGGTTTCTCAACACTCCCCCTTGGGCGAATACCGCGACCAATACATGCCTCGTTAAAACTCCAAAAAAACCCAGTGGGAAAAAATATGGAGAAAGAGTGCATGGTGATACAAATTGCATTTGCACTTTGTTGCCTCGTTAAAAACCTCATGTGAGAAACTTCAAGAAAACTCACCAAGGGAAAAAGAGTACAACAGCTGTCATCGGGACAGATTTCGATCCTCTGGGATCTAGATTCTACCGAATCTTCTACAAAGGCTAACTTTAGAAATGTGCTCCCCCTGATCCTTGCAAAACTGTATCAATATGGCAAAATATTTTCTTCTGGAAGTATATGCACATATAGATTTAACAAACAGATTGCATATCCTTGCAAAGATTATTTCAGGAACTTCACCTCAACTCACTTCTAGGATACACGAGGTAAGTGCACGTATCAACATAAATAAGCCACTTTGACTAATGGTGTTCGATCGACTAGATCTATATATTTGATAGAAAGTTCCATAAAGGTTCATATATTGATCATCAAGCTCACGCCTTCAGGGCATAGAATATGACATTTATTGTCTCACGGTTGTGATCAATATAAGCATTCGCTCCCCCTGACGATGACATCTGTCAAAGTCGTTATCCCTCATAACTCAAGCATATTCTTCAAGATATATGTCTCATTGTTCATCTGGAATAACGAGAATGGATGAGGTTGGGGTGCTATCATTTTCTATCTTACACCACAATTTATACATAGTTGTGCAAAGCAAATAACATGTCCTTCAATAGGACTTAGGGAATAATATAGTTGCAATAGTACATATTCTAAATATGATACATCGCTCGAGGCGTTCATCCATTGCAACATCTATGATGGTGTCACAAAAGTCCATCTAAGATCGTAATCCATCATGGATTTTTAATCGAACAGATACATCATTATAGTCTGTCATTCTGGCACAATGGGGATATTTTGCCAGTAACACCTAAACCTTATAGGTTTCTGCCATCAGGGCTTTAGAGGATACCGTAATTCCACATTTAGTGGAAATTACCATGAGTAAAACTCATGGAATGCACATGTGCTTATTCGGTGAACTTCAAGTCCTTTGGTACCTCATCTTATTCCTTTTTGGGTCTGTATGGGTCTTTATCCCTTTATAGGGATTATCAAACTTTGGTGTTCAACACAGACTTTGTTTCTTCCGGATAGGTTCCATCTGGGAACGATAGTCTCAACTACGAGATATTCTCCCTACATAGGAGATTGATCATTCATCAGGAATGTATTATTCGGTATGAGATTTATATGTTGCATATTTATAATTCAAAGATATGAGTCCTCCTAGGATCTCATGACGGATCTTCAGAATCCTATTAATTGCATATTTTAATTCATGCCATTTGCCAGATATATTACATAGCGGAACAGTGTTTATTCAACACATACGTGGGATGGGTCTCTCACAAGACCACTTGAACCATCGCATTCACCACACATTATTTCAGTAGTGCCCATAAATGTCCGAACTTCAAGCTCGTGACTTTTATTTTGCGATTATTGGTTCAGCCTCGATTGCATTTATCAATGACCCGATAAGAGAGCTGCAAGCACTCATGCCTAGGACTTTGTTTTGGATCCCTTTGCAATCTAGAGAGGCAAGATAGGTGTCGACACATTTGTCTCCCACATTTAATAATGATCTCCGTCATTTCCCAAAACGAAAGATTCATTGTTCTGTATTCCCAGCACAATGATATTGCGTGCATTGCTAGGAATTTCATCATCAAGATGAACCTCTTCGCGAGGCAGATCACCATCAAGGTGAATTAATCGGAGGAGAGTTATCACAGACCACGTGAATCTGCAATCAGAGCTTATGCTTTGACTAAGGCCAATGGATCATATTCGCAGGCGTCCCCGAGAATAGATCAAATGCCAATAAGTCAAATGTGGATATGATATTAATCCCGGGTATATCCACATCTACATCAGGTAGAAGCATTCAGACCAATATGGTTACTCCTCAACGATTTCTGGCAAACTCCAAAGGAGTACACACTAAACGACAAGTTTAGTTTGGCTTTTGTGCGTTTTATAGAATATTGAGGCATTACACTATATGGGCATTCCTCCCCCTAATGCCGAGATGTTCTAAAAGCATACAGATAAAAATCCCCAACCACAATCATCCAGTTGTGGGCAATATATGCTATTGTGGTGATTTATTTGGGAAATCTTACGCACATTACAGATAGGGGTTTTATGCAGTGAGCTTTGGACTTAGATTAATGTAGTGGCATGAATACTACATATTTGTCCTTCAACATGAAGGGTTAGTCTCAACATCCAGCGAGACACGCAACAACAAGTTGCTTAATGGTTATAATTCTACAAACTTATTGCTATTACTACCAAATGCATAGTCAACCATTAAGATTTAGACTGATATGCGCAACACTATTTTATCCATAAGGGTCCTTCAGGGGCTCATGCATACCATTCGTTTGGAGCCATTAGTTGACTTCAGATCAACAAGTAAAATGACCATCAGGGTCTAGCGCTCACAAGAACATTCATTGGTTGTATTGTGCTTTCAAGCACATAGGAGAATTTGCGTATATATAATGGTGGTAAAGTGCACGACATCAGGCCAATGCTGCCAAGCAGAGACTTTTATATGCAGAGATGTATAGTCCAGCTCGTTTTATTATTGCCCATGGTTTACCCAATTACTCATACTGCTCTGGAATTGGGTATCGATTTATGCAACATTTTTAGGTATAATAATTTTGAGAGAGAACTTATAACAATAGTTAATTATTTGTGGTGTTGCCAGCAGGGCAAACATTTCTCCTCATATTATATACCAATTTGTTCTATATAACATTATTTCGATCTCTTCATTGTTCAGCAAAAAGAGAAGCTTTGGAATAGAACAGACAAGGCCAAGAATTCATTTTATCTGGGAAAAATCACCATATAACTAGCTTTTGATGAAACAAATGATGATAAATGCTTGGCAAGAATGAAACAAGACTTGTATCCGCCTAGGATCCGTCTTCAACAACAGATAGTACTGCTCTCATACGAAGAAATCATCAGGAGTAGAGAGGATACAATAGGTCTCTACAAGATCTTTGTATTTCTATCACAAATTATCATCACTAGTAGTCTAGTGGTCAAGACATATGACACTTCTGGGGCTCCGAGGACCAAGGACATGTTAATGTCTAATTTGGCTTCAAGCTCTGTTGTGATGTGGGATTTCATAGTTATTTGTCTACTCTTCTCACTTCTAGTAGATCGGAGGTAGATAACGGTAAGCATGCCGAATGGTGGAATTCAGTGTAGTTCGGCTACATAAACCCCAGGTATGTGTCCATTCAGGACTGACTTTTACTATTTAGCTTACAATGTATGTACCAAACTTGTTAAAGGACTATCTCGAGTCAATTCAGTGACTATAAGTATTTACAATTCCGAGAGATGTATGCGACACAAGCATAGAGGTCCTAGATAGAACGAGTAAAGTGGTTCGACGGGAACACACAACGTTTTTTCACACCAACATAGTGAAATTTTTCTCAGAATAACTTATGCTCGCAATCTCTGTGTTGCTAGGGGTTACATGCCCTTTTATCTTAGAATGTGCTCCATGTCGTTCAGCGACAAAAAGAGCAATGTGTCAACAACTGGTTGAGCAATATATGACTAAAATTTCTAGCCTTTATTCATTTGGTAAGGTCTTTTGCTTACTAGTAGAATCCCAATGTGTGATATCTTCTATGCCAAAAAGGCTTTCATGCATTATATATCTCCGGTTTACTTCGGGTAAAACTTTTATGCATGAGGAGAAAGAGCAAAAAAATTAACGTATCTGTGTTTTATTGTTTTCAATTTAATTTCCTAGATTTTCAAGAACTATAGAGCTTGATATAGTTGTTATGGCCACTTGGCGATATATATAAATATATGATGCCACACAACATAATCAAATAAAATATAGAGCCAAACAAAATTGTTTATGAAGGTTGCGTATAATGTGACTTCAGGGGCTTGAACAACCCACCACAATCCACACGAGTACAAGCTCTAGTGTCTGGTGTCAACGCGTGTGTGGCCATCAGGGCTACGACAACACAGCCAGCCTTCGTAATTAATGCAACAAGCACAATTATGGCTCGGTAATCGGGGTACACGATAAGTCCACGTAATGTGCGCAACATGCGCAATTGTGACTCGATGATCACATGAGACGGACAGTACCTGCAGGGCATGCGAAAAATACGCGACTCAGCAACGGCGGTCTGACTCAACGGGAGCGATCCGACTAAGCAAGAGTGCGACATAGCAATCACATGACGCAACCAAGTTCGAACGACATAAATACTGTGACGTGTTGCCAGGGCGCAGCCAATGCTTAGCCAATGTCTTAATTCAGCCGATTAATAATGTAACCTGATCGACATGTCCAGGTACCCACCATACAATTTAATCGCTTGGCGTAATTTCAAAAGCTCAACGCAACATAAATATTTAGAGCGATTTGAGTATGCACAGTATAGCCTTCACACGTTTTAATAATTTCTGTCAATTATCTATTACGAGAAATAAAGCAGAAAAATAATACTAGAATTAATGCATGAGCATAAGCGATCAGATGTATATAAGCATTTTCTCATATTCAATCATGCATTTTTCTACTAATTATTCGTGCCAAAGTATAATTAATTGAGATAAAGAAACATGTTTAATTATTTTATTTCAGCCGCCACTTGATCCATTACATCCGAGCCTAGCACATGCATGGATGAGGGGGCCTATGCGGACCCACTTTTTTTTATTGACCACGCATGCAATGCATGCAACGAGGGTGGTCGCATGAGCGCTCTGGATGGGCATGTAGCCATGTGGTCTTAACTGTCACCCGCTTTGACCGGATCAGCACGTTGCATGCACACAAATGCGCTAGCGAGCACGTCTGCTACCCTGATGTGCCATGCGCTTGTGGGCTGTGGCTTGCCTACCACGGTTAGCCGACGTGCGCCATCGTTCGACCAGAACGAATGGATTGGAGGTCAACGGTTTGGCGTGGCTCCAATCTGGCACTGTGCGAGGGTGAGTCCGGTGCACTCCACGTCATGTGGTGGGCCTGGTGTCACCGCGACGATGGATAGAGAGAGATGGCGGCTAGGGCTTCAGGCCTTCAGTGGTGCTCTCTGGGTTGACGCAAGCCGCAGCAAGGGAGGCTACAACACCATCGTTGTCCGCGCAGCCAGACGGTTCACGCTGCCCACAGAGCCGCTGCCAATTTTCTTTTCCACAAATAGTAGATTAAATCTACTTACAAGTTGGTGGCGCACAGATCACACCAGTGGATCAAGAAAATATACCGCTCGATTGCGTAGAGGGAGAATCGAAGGCTGACGCGTAGGACAGTTCGGCTAGGCCAAGGACCTGCCGGCGTGACGAAGAGTTGATGCAGATATGATTTCGCAGCAACGTTGAGGTAGAGCGTGCTGATAACGTGTTGAGAACTACGTCACCACGGATCACCAGATCCGCTCCCTTCCCTCCCGTCAGCAGTAGAGGCGCAAGAAGCTGTAGAGTACCCGTCTCCCTTCCCATTAGCACGACAGAGGAAACACAATAGACACGATGTAGGGTTAAGCCTCTGGCCTCTTTCTCTTCTCTATTCCATATGAGGGGTACAGGTTCTATATATATAGAGACGCGATAGCCCTCAGGGCTATATTCGGTATTTGCCCACATAACCCTTCATTAGGGTTTCTCAACAAATCCGACCGAATCTGTGCTAGTGGTGTGCTTTCCTCGGGCCACGCGGCCTCTCTCTCTCTCTCTCTCTCGAATCTCAGCCCAGCTGTTTTGGTTCTTCGATTCGATCTGTAATAATAAAGCAGAAGATGCCGATCTCGACTCGACGGGACGGCGGAATCAGCGTTGGCTGGTGGCTCCCCCGGCCCGGGCCGCCAGGCAGCTGGCGTTGTGGGCTGCTCGGGTCTTTATCTGGTATATACACCCACGGGCCACGGGCCGATACTCAGGCCTAGGTCCGCGCATGATTGCTGGGCCCAGCAAATAAGTTTCTGTCGTAACAAGACTGCACAATATGTGCTCTGTGGTTGCATTTTTTCCCCATTTTTTAATACCAAAACGGCAACACGGGCGACAAAATTGTGCGACTGGAATATGATCACTGTCAAATAATTTAAAATATCTGTATAAATAACTAAGTGATCCATTTTAATAGCTAATTCATAATCCAAATTTAGACAACACTCTTCATTATTTTGCATCAAATATGAAATTGATGATTGTCGATATATGTATGAGTATAGGAATAAACGTGATAAGCTAATTAATCTAACATTTTAGAGATAATCGTGAAACCCTAGACTAATTATTTTAGGAATTACTACCATTATTTTTCTCTTTTTAAAAGGCAACCATAAAATTCTAAATCTAGTTATGCCTCAAATTGACGAGGATTTATAAAACCCAGATACGAGAGGCGTTAACTTACCTTCTGGAGCAACCTCGTTCAAAGGAAGATCAAAACCCTACCATTTTTGTATCACTCAAAACACAACTATAAAAATACTAGATCTAGTTTTGTTTCGAATTAATAAAGATTTATGAAAAAAAAGGTATATGTGAGGCATTAACTAACCTCCTTGAGGGAATTCTTTCAAAGAAATGAAAACCAAAACCTCTTCTTGTATTTTGCAATTTTTTTTGAAGCCCCAAGATCACAACCAATAGAAGGTAGCTTGACCGAACGGTTCTGGTTGGAAAAAGAACAGACTATCTTTATAGCGGTTATATTACAGACGGTCCTTTAAGTGAACCCATGCTATAGATGTATTTTTAGTGATAGTTCATTTGAATATTTACCTCGACAGTTGGCTTAGAGGATCGATTTTGTAAATATGATGGTTGGCTTAGAGGATCATTTGAACATACAATATTTGAGTATTTTTAGTTGGTAGTGTTTGGTTGAAGAGCCAAGTAGAACGGAGTCGTTCTGTCCCAGTTTTGTTGCTGTTTGGTTACAAAGTAACTAGAACGGAATGACTCCAATTAGAGAATATTCTCCTCAGATCCGGAACCATTCCGCTCCAAAAAATCAACCGGACGGAGCCGCTCCGTTCCCACCCCGCTCTCACAGTCACGCTCCGTTCCGTTCACTCTGCAACCAAACAAAAAACAGAGCCGCTCCGTTCCAGATTACCAAACACAGAACAGAGCGGCTTCATTCCTAGAATCATGGATGAAACGGCTCCGTTCTACTTGGCTCCTCAACCAAACACTACCTTAATAAACCGACAACCTATTTACATTGATGATTCTTAACATGGTTCCATGTATCTTACGCTACTAGTGCCTAGTATATTATAAAAAAAACTTGGCTAGTAAAAGAAGGACTGTTCCACTGTATTATATTAAAAAAAGCTTAATCGACATCCGGATTGAGAAAGATCATAAAAGATGTCTCCATAGTACCGAGGGTCCGCTTCCTATATAAACCCTAAATCAGGAATCTGACCGAATCTCAGTGACAAAAAGAAAAACATCTCAGTGACACCTGGGTGAAGCACGTCTAGGCAGCTGGGGTCGTTCGTGCAACAACTTGACCAAGAATATCACCGAACCCGAGCTAGTGGTGTGCTTTCCTCGTCCTTTCTCTGGAATCTCAATCTCTGCCCAGCTGTTGTTCGATCGGAAAGCACAAGATGCCGATCTCGACTCGATGGGACGGCGGAATCAGTGTTGGCTCCCCCGTCCGGCCGTCCCGGGCCACCTGGCAGTTGGCGTTGTGGGCTGCTCTGGCCTTTATCTGGTATATACACCCACGGACCACGGCCCGATACTCAAGCCTACGTTCGCGCATGATTGTTGGGCCCACCAAATAAACATATGTAAATAACTCTAAGACCTTGTTTGTTTAGATGGGGATTGAAGAAGATTGAAAGAGTAAAAATTTTTATCTATTCAAATTTGAATAGGAGAGAATTTAATCGGCTCCAATGCTCTTCCAACCACCTGTAACCGAATAGGCCCTAAATGTGAATTTAAGAAGTTTTGAGAAAAAACTCTTCTCGAATAATTATGTAAAACGGGTTACTAAATTTATAAACTCCCTACAAAACCCAATTTCATCTCTACATCTCATTGGGACTCTAAATCACACTGGTGCTAAATTGATCGTGAAATCATACTCTAGCAACTATTTCACGTTGTCTCAACGTCCCGTTGACCATAAATTTATCTCCAGCAGATGGACACCGTCACTGGTAGATAGCTTCGTGTGTTGTCTTCTCGCCGTCTTCATCGACAACTCTGACTTCTCAAGACACCAGCGAAGATTTTTTATATTGATTTCTGCAGTCAGTTAAATTTAAAAAAAAAATAGAAAATGGACTCACTTTTTTTTGACGTACCACTTTAAAAAATAGCAACTAAAAATAGCAACTAATAAATAAAAACTGTTGAAGCACATACTTTTTTTACCCCTTAAAATGTTTTAGCAATTTTTCTAAATCTATAATTAGGATGCTAAATTTACATTAATATTGGAGATACTTTCGGTCGTGCAGACTGTACAGCAGAAGGTTTGTGGTTCCATTTTTGTGCCAAAACGGCAACGAGGCGACAAAATTGCGCAACTCCCTCACATAACAGCGTGCCCTCTCTCTATCTAAAAAAAGAAAAAAAAACAGCGTGAGCTCACATCTCCGCAAGAAGAAAAACGAAAACACTGTGAGGGCTGAGGACACAACGCAACGCTTGGCCTGTAGTAGTCGACCATTTTTTTTTCTTTTTGGCTGCACAATCAGTTCCACTGATGAAACTAAAACTGCTTTAGGGCTAGGTTAGCAACGAATTTTTCCAAGTGATTTTAATCTTCTCAAAGGAAATTAGTTTATTTTTCGCTTATTAAAATGAGAATCCCAAGAAAAATTAGAGTTGTCAAACTAGCTCTTAGAAAAAAAATCAGTAAAATAGTTGTCTATAGTAAATTTAAATGAGGTAGCTCAGCAAAGTTCAGTATTTTCAGCTACATCAAGGTCCAACTCATGTCATGTAGAAGCAGATTCGAAAAAACCTCTACCTGCCATTTTAATCTGTTTGACGAAAAGCAACTTCAGAAGCTACTGGAAAAACTGTGCCAAACGGAATCCAACGTCCGCACAGTCGTTGTAAAGATAAATATACGCAGAGAAGTTGTATTAAAAGAATTACAGGTTTAGTTTTTCTTAATTGAAGAAGTACAATTTTGGATTTAAAAGTAAGAAGCATATGAATTATTGGATGAAAAGGTACCAAAATGTAAATATACAATTGTCGGGATAAAAAGCGCCTTCTGGCTCACGAGTCATTGAGAGTAGACAGTCCCAACGAATCTCGACTAGTCCATCAAATGTCCTCTATCTTGCCTGAGAGGTTAGCCTCAGGGTGACCCTGAGAATCAGACGAGACATAAACATGAGAGGGGGTTGACCGAGACTAGAACTAGATATCGAGCCAGTTCGACTCAGCTCGACTTGTTAAGAAATCGAGCAATAGAACCTGCTCGGCTCGTTTGTGAGCTCTTCGAAAGCTACGGGAATAACTGTGCCATATGAAATCCAACGTCCACACTCTCATTGAAAAGATAAATATATACGCAGAGAACTTGTATTAAAATAAGTATGGGTTTAGTTTTTCTTAACTGAAGAAGTACAATTTTGGATTAAAAAGGAAGAAGCATATGAATTATTGGATGAAAAGGTACCAAAATATACATATACAATTGTCGGGGTAAAAACGCCTTCTAGCTCACGAGTCATTAAGAGCAGAGATAGTCCCAACCAATATCGACTAGTCCATCCAATGTCCTCAATCTTGCTTGAGAGGTCAACCTCGGGCTAACCTTGGGGATCGAATGAGACAGAAACATGAGACGGGGTTGATCGAGACTAGGGCTAGATATCAAGCTAGTTTGGCTCGGCTCGGCCGAGCTCGAGCTGTCTCGTTAAGTAAACAAGCTGGCTCGACTTGTTAAGAAATCGAGCAAGAGAACCTGCTCGGCTCATTTGCGAGCTTGAGCTGGCTCGTTGAGCTCGCGAGCCAAAAAACAATATACATATATAAAACAATATAATCAATTACTAATTAATTCTAGACCAATTTAACACGAAAAAGAGTAATAATACTCACACTTTATTATACCACGCCAATCCAACATCAAATTAACAAAGTTCATCACTTATTAGTTCGAGCTAACGAGCTGGCTCGAGCGGGCTGGTTAACGAACTGAGCTAAGATGCTAGCTCAGCTCGTGACAAAGTTGAAACGAGTCTAGTAGAGCCGATCTGAACAGACCACAAGCTGAGCGAGGTCACGAGCCACGAGTATTTTGTCCAGCCCTACCTAGACAGACAAAGCCTGATGAGGTCAGAGTGGCCATACTATTATTTGTTATCATGCTCTAGGCGGCATGATATGGCAAGGGTGGGACTGTCCTTTTTAGTCAAACCCCACTCCTCTCTAAAACTAGGTCAATAGTTGAGCCCATAACTCTAGTACAGAAGACAGAGGAAGGCATGGCTAGCAGACTATGAGGTATGAGGGTCGAGAAAGTGGAGGGTACGAATGGAAACTCCATGTCGGAAGCCTGTCCCGAGGGGCTTACATCGCAATTGCGAATGACACCATACTACTAACTCTAGGGTACTCCAAGTCAGCGTCGGGTACCTTCAAGGGTACAAAGCATTGTGCCCGCATAACCGACACGAAGCATTTTCAACCAAAGTAGGTTGGCAAGTAGCACAGGACTAGCACTCTGAAAGATCTTGACAACAGAAGACCATTTTTACCTTTCTACGCAGTCCCCCATGGAGGATCCTTGTAAGAGGCTCCTTCCTTAAGATCTAAAAGAAAGGGTTAGTCTCAACAACGAAAAGGAGATACACGTGGAGTAAGAGACATTTGGAGCCTCGAGGCACTCAAACCTAGAGGACTTTATCTCACAACACACGAACCCGACCTACACACACTCACACCAGAGACTTGGGAACATGAGAGCACCTAGAGGGGGGGGGTGAATAGGTGATCCTGTAAAAACTTCAAACTTAAGCCACAAAAACTTGTTAAGCGTTAGCACAGTTAATGCCAAGTGGCTAAGGTGAAGTCTTCAACAAAACACAATACCACAAGAATCAAGCACAGAGGGACACGGTGGTTTATCCCGTGGTTCGGCCAAGCCAATGCTTGCCTACTTCCACGTTGTGGCGTCCCAACGGACGAGGGTTGCAATCAACCCCTCTCAAGCGGTCCAAAGACCCACTTGAATACCACGGTGTTTTGTTGTTCTTATCTCAATCCCGTTTGCGAGGAATCTCCACAACTTGGAGCCTCTCGCCCTTACAAAAGATGTTCACAAAGAATCACGGAGTAAGGGAGGGATTAGCAACTCACACACAACACAAAGATCACAGCGAATACGCACACACAAAACCCAGACTTGAGCTCAAGAGGCTAACACACTAGAACAGAGCTCAAATCACTAGAATTTCAAACAAGTGCGCAAGATTGATGTGTGAGTGATCAAGAGTGCTCAAGGAATGCTTGGGTGCTTCCTCCATGCGCCAAGGGGTCCCTTTTATAGCCCCAAGGCAGCTAGGAGCCGTTGGGAACAAATCTGGAAGGCCATCTTTGCCTTCTGTCTCGTGGCGCACCGGACAGTCCGGTGCACACCGGACACTGTCCGGTGCCCGATTTGTTTCCAAAAACAGCACTTCTGACCGTTGCTGGCTGCTCCAGATCTGCGCTCAGTTGGCGCACCGGACATGTCCGGTGCACACCGGACAGTCCGGTGTTCCTTCCCGACCGTTGGCTCGGCCACGTGTCCCGCGCGGATTGCGCGGCCGACCGTTGGCCCTGGCCGACCGTTGGCTCACCGGACAGTCCGGTGCACACCGGACAGTCCGGTGAATTTTAGCCGTACGCCGTCGGCGAATTCCCGAGAGCGGCCAGTTCGCGCCGAGGAGGTCTGGCGCACCGGACACTGTCCGGTGCACACCGGACAGTCCGGTGCTCCAGACCGAGCTGGGACTTGGCTGCACACAGCCAAGTCATTTCTCCTCTTCTCTCTTCCTGTTTCTAACACTTAGACAAATATGTTAGTCCACAAAACCAATGTACTAAGGCTTAGAAACATACCTTTATCTCATGATTTGCACCTTGTTCATCCATGTACACAAATTCATAATTAAACACATGTGTTGGCACTCAATCACCAAAATACTTAGAAATGGCCCAAGGGCACATTTCCCTTTCAATCTCCCCCTTTTTGGTGATTTATGCCAACACAACATAAAGCCACTAGAACAAGTGCAAACTCAATTTAAATAACATAAATTTAAGTGTTATTCAATTTTGGCATATATGGATCATCCTTTGCCACCACTTGGTTTGTTTTTGCAAATCAAACACAAATCTCTATCTCTAAGTTAAACACACATGTTTAAGCATAAAGAGAGTCATTCAAAAAGAGATTGATCAAAAATTTCAAAAACTCCCCCTTTTTCCCATAATCAATACTCCTCCCCACAAGAAGCCAACTTTTGACAAGAGAGATAACTTAAGAATTTTGACAAATTAATCAAAAACTCTATTCTACAATTTTCAAAATCTCTCAAGTGGTAGCTGATCCATTTATTGCTTTGGCCTTTATTTTCTCCCCCTTTGGCATCAAGCACCAAAACGGGATCAATTGTGGCCCTTTAACCCCATTGCCTCACCAAAATCGTCAATTAAGAGCAAATGGCAATAAGAGGTCATGAGATGAACTTGGAATGAGTTACCCCTCATCGGAGTGCAGTGGAAGTCTTGCATGGTCCAAGTCCACCTTTTCCCTTTCAATTCGCCTTTGAGACTAAATCAGACACACTCAACATATGGTTAGTCTCAAAGGGTCAAGTTGTAACACATCTCCCCCTAAACATGTGCATCACTTTGCAACGGACTTGTGAGGTCCAGGGAGTGTTTGTACAACTTGAGCACCATAATAAGCAACAAAATGCAGAATGAACATGATCAAAGGCATAAATACATGTATGCTACAATTCAATCCAAGTTCCGCGAATCTAAGACATTTAGCTCACTACGCAGCCTGCAAAAGGTCTTCTCATCTAAAGGCTTGGTAAAGATATCGGCTAGCTGGTTCTCGGTGCTAACATAAAACACTTCGATATCTCCCTTTTGCTGGTGGTCTCTCAAAAAGTGATGCCGGATGTCTATGTGCTTTGTGCGGCTGTGCTCAACAGGATTTTCCGCTATGCGGATAGCACTCTCATTATCACATAGGAGTGGGACTTTGCTCAGATTGTAGCCAAAGTCCCTGAGGGTTTGCCTCATCCAAAGTAGTTGCGCACAACACTGTCCTGCGGCAACGTACTCGGCCTCAGCGGTGGATAGGGCAACGGAGGTTTGTTTCTTAGAGTTCCATGACACCAGGGACCTTCCTAAGAATTGGCACGTCCCCGATGTACTCTTCCTATCGACCTTACATCCAGCATAGTCGGAATCTGAGTACCCAATTAAGTCAAAGTTAGACCCCTTTGGATACCAGATCCCGAAGCAAGGCGTAGCGACTAAATATCTAAGAATTCGCTTCACCGCCACCAAGTGACACTCCTTAGGATCGGATTGAAATCTAGCACACATGCATACGCTAAGCATAATATCCGGTCTACTAGCACATAAATAAAGTAGAGATCCTATCATTGACCGGTATGCTTTTTGATCAACGGACTTACCTCCTTTGTTGAGGTCGGTGTGTCCGTCGGTTCCCATCGGAGTCTTTGCGGGCTTGGCGTCCTTCATCCCAAACCGCTTCAGCAGATCTTGCGTGTACTTCGTTTGGGAGATGAAGGTGCCGTCCTTGAGTTGCTTCACTTGGAACCCAAGGAAGTAGTTCAACTCGCCCATCATCGACATCTCGAATTTCTGCGTCATCACCCTGCTAAACTCTTCACAAGACTTTTGATTAGTAGAACCAAATATTATGTCATCAACATAAATTTGGCATATAAACAAATCACCATCACATGTCTTTGTAAAAAGAGTTGGATCGGCTTTCCCAACCTTGAAAGCATTAGCAAGTAAGAAATCTCTAAGGCATTCATACCATGCTCTTGGGGCTTGTTTAAGTCCATAGAGCGCCTTAGAGAGCTTACACACGTGGTCGGGGTACCGCTCATCCTCGAAGCCAGGGGGTTGCTCCACGTACACCTCCTCCTTTATTGGCCCGTTGAGGAACGCGCTCTTCACATCCATTTGGTACAACCTGAAAGAATGGTGAGCGGCATATGCTAGCAAGATACGAATGGACTCTAGCCTAGCCACAGGAGCAAAAGTCTCCTCAAAGTCCAAACCTGCGACTTGGGCATAACCTTTTGCCACAAGTCGAGCCTTGTTCCTTGTCACCACCCCGTGCTCGTCCTGTTTGTTGCGGAACACCCACTTGGTTCCCACAACATTTTGCTTGGGACGAGGCACCAGCGTCCAGACTTCGTTGCGCTTGAAGTTATTAAGTTCCTCCTGCATGGCCAACACCCAATCCGGATCTAGCAAGGCCTCCTCTACCCTGAAAGGCTCAATAGAGGAGACAAAAGAGTAATGCTCACAAAAATTAACTAATCGAGATCGAGTAGTTACTCCCTTGCTAATGTCACCCAGAATTTGGTCGACGGGATGATCCCTTTGAATCATCGCTCGAACTTGGGTTGGAGGTGCCGGTTGCGCTTCTTCCTCCATCACTTGATCGTCTTGTGCTCCCCCTTGATCACACGCCTCCTTTTGATGAACCTGTTCATCGTCTTGAGGTGGGGGATGCACCGTAGTTGAGGAAGAAGGTTGATCACGTTCATCCTGTTCCTGTGGCCGAATGTCTCCAATCGCCATGGTTCGTATAGCGGCCGTCGGAACATCTTCTTCATCTACATCATCACAATCAACAACTTGCTCTCTTGGAGAGCCATTAGTCTCATCAAATACAACGTCGCTAGAGACTTCAACCAAACCCGATGATTTGTTGAAGACCCTATACGCCTTTGTATTTGAATCATAACCTAATAAAAACCCTTCTACAGCCTTGGGAGCAAACTTAGAATTTCTACCCTTCTTCACTAGAATGTAGCATTTGCTCCCAAATACACGAAAATAAGATACATTGGGTTTGTTACCGGTTAGTAGCTCATACGAAGTCTTCTTGAGGAGTCGATGAAGGTAGACCCTGTTGATGGCGTGGCAAGCCGTGTTCACGGCTTCCGACCAAAAACACTCGGGGGTCTTGAACTCTCCAAGCATCGTCCTCGCCATATCGATTAGCGTCCTGTTCTTCCTCTCTACCACACCATTTTGCTGTGGTGTGTAGGGAGCGGAGAACTCGTGCTTGATCCCTTCCTCCTCAAGAAACTCCTCCACTTGAAGGTTCTTGAACTCGGACCCGTTGTCGCTCCTTATCTTCTTCACCTTGAGCTCAAACTCATTTTGAGCTCTCCTGAGGAAGCGCTTGAGGGTTCCTTGGGTTTCAGACTTATCCTGCAAAAAGAATACCCAAGTGAAGCGGGAAAAGTCATCAACAATAACTAAACCATACTTACTCCCTCCTATGCTTAGATAGGCGACGGGTCCGAAGAGATCCATGTGTAGCAGCTCCAGGGGTCTTGACGTGGTCATCACGTTCTTGCTGTGATGTGCTCCTCCCACCTGTTTCCCTGCTTGACAAGCTGCACAAGGTCTATCCTTTTCGAAATGCACATTTGTTAGACCTATTACGTGTTCCCCCTTTAGAAGCTTGTGGAGGTTCTTCATCCCCACATGTGCTAAGCGGCGATGCCACAGCCAGCCCATGCAAGTCTTAGCCATTAAGCATGCATCTAGACCGGCCTCTTCTTTTGCAAAATCAACTAAATAAAGCTTGCCGTCTAGTACACCCTTAAAAGCTAGTGAACCATCACATCTTCTAAAGACAGACACATCTACATTCGTAAATAAGCAATTATATCCCATTTGACATAATTGACTAACAGATAGCAAGTTATATCCAAGACTCTCCACTAAGAATACATTTGATATAGAATGCTCATTAGAAATTGCAATTTTACCTAGCCCTTTTACCTTGCCTTGATTCCCGTCACCGAAAATAATTGAATCTTGGGAATCTTTACTTTTGACGTAGGAGGTGAACATCTTCTTCTCCCCCGTCATATGGTTTGTGCATCCGCTGTCGATAATCCAGCTTGAACCCCCGGATGCATAAACCTGCAAGGCAAATTTAGGCTTGGGTCTTAGGTACCCAACTCATGTTGGGTCCTGCAAGGTTAGCACAAATATTCTTAGGGACCCAGATGCAAGTTTTATCTCCCTTGCATCTAGCCCCTAATTTCCTAGCAACAACCTTCTTTCCCTTTCTACAAATAGCAAAGGGAGCATTACAAGCATAATAAATGGTAGAAGGTTCATTCACTAATTTTCTAGGAGCATGAATAACATTCTTTCTAGGCACATGAGCAATATTTCTCCTAGGCATATATACAACATTCCTCCTATCATGCTTATAAGAGGAACTAGAGGCAAACATGGCATGAGAATCATAAACATGTGAATCAGAATCATTATGAACATTTCTAGCATGTCTCCTATCATGGTATAAGAAAGCATGGTTCTTTTTAGCACTATTTGCCATAGGGGCCTTCCCTTTCTCCTTGACGAAGACGGGAGCCTTATGGCTTGTTAAGTTCTTGGCTTCTCTCTTGAAGCCAAGCCCATCCTTAATTGAGGGGTGTCTACCAACCGTGTAGGCATCCCTTGCAAATTTTATTTTGTCAACTTCATTCTTGCTAGTCTTAAGTTGGGCATTAAGACTAGCCACTTCATCATTTAATTTGGAAATTAGAACTAGGTGTTCACTACAAGCATTAACATCAAAATCCTTACACCTAGTACAAATTTCAACATGTTCAACACAAGAATTTGATTTACTAGCTACTTCTAGTTTAGCACTTAAATCAATATTAACATTTCTTAAGGTAGAAATGGTTTCATGACAGGAAGATATTTCACTAGAAAGCATTTCATTTCTTTTTACTTCTAAAGCATATGATTTTTGTGCCTCTACAAACTTATCATGTTCATCATACAATAAATCTTCTTGCTTTTCTAAAAGCCTATCCTTTTCATTCAATGCATCAATCAATTCATTGATTTTATCTATCTTAGATCTATCTAAGCCCTTGAACAAGCAAGAATAATCTATATCATCATCACTAGACTCACTATCACTAGAAGAAATATAAGTGGAGTCTTGAATACTCACCTTCTTCTCCCTTGCCATAAGGCAAGTGAGACGCTCGTTGGGGAAGAGAGCTGATTTGTTGAAGGCAGTGGCGGCGAGTCCTTCGTTGTCGGAGTCGGAGGAGGAACAATCCGAGTCCCACTCCTTTCCTAGATGCGCCTCGCCTTTTGCCTTCTTGTATTGTTTCTTTTTCTCTCTTTTGTTCCCCTTTTCCTGGTCACTTTCATTATCGGGACAGTTAGCAATGAAATGACCAAGCTTACCGCATTTGAAGCATGAGCGCTTCCCTTTGGCTTTGGTCTTGCTTGGTTGTCCCTTGCGACCATTTAGCGCCGTCTTGAATCTTTTAATGATGAGAGCCATCTCTTCATCATTAAGGCCAGCCGCCTCAACTTGCGCCACCTTGCTAGGTAGCGACTCCTTGCTCCTTGTTGCCTTTAGAGCAATGGGTTGAGGCTCGTGGAGAGGTCCGTTCAACGCGTCGTCGACGTATCTTGCCTCCTTGATCATCATCCGCCCGCTCACGAATTTTCCAAGCACTTCCTCGGGCGTCATCATCGTGTACCTGGGATTCTCACGAATATTGTTCACGAGATGAGGATCAAGTACGGTAAAGGACCTGAGCATTAGGCGGACGACGTCGTGGTCCGTCCATCGCGTGCTCCCGTAGCTTCTTATCTTGTTGATAAGGGTCTTGAGCCGGTTGTACGTTTGCGTTGGCTCCTCGCCCCTTATCATCGCGAACCGTCCAAGCTCGCCCTCCACCAACTCCATCTTGGTGAGTAAGGTGACGTCGTTCCCCTCATGAGAAATCTTGAGGGTGTCCCAGATTTGCTTGGCGTTGTCCAAGCCGCTCACCTTATGGTATTCATCCCTGCACAAGGAAGCTAGAAGAACAGTAGTAGCTTGTGCATTTTTATGAATTTGTTCATTAATGAACATAGGACTATCCGAACTATCAAAGTGCATTCCACTCTCTACAATCTCCCATATACTAGGATGGAGAGAGAATAGGTGACTACGCATTTTGTGACTCCAAAATCCGTAGTCCTCTCCATCAAAGTGTGGGGGCTTGCCAAGTGGAATGGAGAGTAAATGAGAATGTGAACTTTGCGGAATACGAGAGTAATCAAAGGAAAAGTTCGAGTTAACCGGTTTTCTCCTCTCGTAGTCGTTGTGGTCCTCATCCTTTTGGGAAGAAGTAGACTCGTCGCTGTCGTAGTAAATGATCTCCTTAATGCGCCTGGTCTTCTTCTTCTTCCCTTCCTTTCGTCTTTGACCCGAGCCGGAGTCGGTAGGCTTGTCGTCCTTCGGCTCGTTGACGAAGGTCTCCTTCTCTTTGTCGTTGATCACTATACCCTTCCCCTTAGGATCCATCTATTCGGGCGGTTAGTCCCTTTGTGAATAGAACGGCTCCGATACCAATTGAGAGCACCTAGAGGGGGGGGGGTGAATAGGTGATCCTGTAAAAACTTCAAACTTAAGCCACAAAAACTTGTTAAGCGTTAGCACAGTTAATGCCAAGTGGCTAAGGTGAAGTCTTCAACAAAACACAATACCACAAGAATCAAGCACAGAGGGACACGGTGGTTTATCCCGTGGTTCGGCCAAGCCAATGCTTGCCTACTTCCACGTTGTGGCGTCCCAACGGACGAGGGTTGCAATCAACCCCTCTCAAGCGGTCCAAAGACCCACTTGAATACCACGGTGTTTTGTTGTTCTTATCTCAATCCCGTTTGCGAGGAATCTCCACAACTTGGAGCCTCTCGCCCTTACAAAAGATGTTCACAAAGAATCACGGAGTAAGGGAGGGATTAGCAACTCACACACAACACAAAGATCACAGCGAATACGCACACACAAAACCCAGACTTGAGCTCAAGAGGCTAACACACTAGAACAGAGCTCAAATCACTAGAATTTCAAACAAGTGCGCAAGATTGATGTGTGAGTGATCAAGAGTGCTCAAGGAATGCTTGGGTGCTTCCTCCATGCGCCAAGGGGTCCCTTTTATAGCCCCAAGGCAGCTAGGAGCCGTTGGGAACAAATCTGGAAGGCCATCTTTGCCTTCTGTCTCGTGGCGCACCGGACAGTCCGGTGCACACCGGACACTGTCCGGTGCCCGATTTGTTTCCAAAAACAGCACTTCTGACCGTTGCTGGCTGCTCCAGATCTGCGCTCAGTTGGCGCACCGGACATGTCCGGTGCACACCGGACAGTCCGGTGTTCCTTCCCGACCGTTGGCTCGGCCACGTGTCCCGCGCGGATTGCGCGGCCGACCGTTGGCCCTGGCCGACCGTTGGCTCACCGGACAGTCCGGTGCACACCGGACAGTCCGGTGAATTTTAGCCGTACGCCGTCGGCGAATTCCCGAGAGCGGCCAGTTCGCGCCGAGGAGGTCTGGCGCACCGGACACTGTCCGGTGCACACCGGACAGTCCGGTGCTCCAGACCGAGCTGGGACTTGGCTGCACACAGCCAAGTCATTTCTCCTCTTCTCTCTTCCTGTTTCTAACACTTAGACAAATATGTTAGTCCACAAAACCAATGTACTAAGGCTTAGAAACATACCTTTATCTCATGATTTGCACCTTGTTCATCCATGTACACAAATTCATAATTAAACACATGTGTTGGCACTCAATCACCAAAATACTTAGAAATGGCCCAAGGGCACATTTCCCTTTCAGAACACTTCCCTCTCTCGCCCGCTTGTGACCCCTACTACGAGCAACTTGATACTAGTAGCGCAATCCACCGAAGACTGGAGTAGGAATGTTTAGTCCAAACTAGTATAACTCTTGCGTCCACCTCGCATGCCATCCGGGCCTAGAACGAGCATTACAAATTTAATCATCGGTGCTTACTCGAAACACTGATAGTTGGAGCCCCACGTAGGGGCCTTATGTGTTTTGATCATTCTCATCATCAGGTACTGGATGGCTAGTCACAACATAGACTGGGTCCCCTAGGCGATCGTACCATTCGAGAGCCTCAACCTTGTTACCGTTGAGGGAGGACTAGTTAGGTCCCTCGCTCCTCAGTCTCCTCCGACCTGCAACCTTGATACCATCACAGAGACCCTCATACACCTCTGGCTCGATCCTTAGCGTGACCATGTTCTAGAGCAGGAATGCAGGATCCTTACCCCCTCACTGGCTCCAAAGAGTTGGGGCACCATTTCATGATATACATGGGACCTAACCCATCCTATGACGACCCATGAACCATCTCTTTTTGATCTGTGAACACAATGACACAACTCGGCGAAGGAAAGCCAATGTCCTCGGACGTTCTCGCAAGGGACACCTCGACCGCGTTCTCACCAAGCCTCCACAACGGTGCAGGAATAATCACTGTCCTCGTTGCTAAGGGCCACATGTCCACCCCCGAGAACACTAGATTTCTGGGGATGGCTGACCATGTCAGGGATTCGATCTACGACATCATTTCGTCATATTCGGGCTCTTACTCTAAAAACCCCTCAAGTGAAGCTAGCCACCACCCATCATGAGGGTGTTTTGGGACTGACCTCCACTCACGCTTGATAGAGGGAAATGCCCAATCTTCCGTGAGGTAGGACAACTTGATTGGGTGGAGGTATCGACGTTGATGGTCCAAGGCTCCAAGCGAACGGATCCTCGCAATCACTACACCACTACTCTGTTGGTTATCACCCATGACACACAAGTGACCTCGCCAGAAATCTTATCCCTGTAAGTGCAATCAAGAACACAAGAAAGAACACAATCAAAACTGTATTGATCATGAGGTGGGGTTTCAAAAATTGATGAACGATGACACTATTCGATGATAGAATGAATCTAAGCAAAACCCAACCCTAATGGTAGTAGTGGCTGCTGATAATATAGAGTTTAAGAGCATGCAAGTCCCCTAGACGTGGCCTAATGGTCTCCAACACGATACACGAGCCAACAGCCCAACAGACGGTGTCGCTGCACCAAAGTAGAATCTGGATGCTGACTTGTTTTGATGATTCCCATTGACTCTGGGTGAATTTTAAGATGGGACTAGTTGGGTTGGTTAGCTTATCTCCTTAGCTTCCAACCATATCAAGTCTAACCCAATTGGAGTTCTGATGTGTCATGGGCGTGTGTTGTAGTGTAGCAGATGAATTTTAAAGTCGGGACTAGTTAGGTTGGTTAGATTATCTCCTTAGCTTTCCAACCATATCAAGTCCGACCGAATCAGAGTTCAGATGTGTCCTGGGCGTGTGTTGTAGTGTAGACTGGTTCTGGAACTCGAGATGGAATCTCGGTTCAATCAGACTTGATCTCCTTTCTGTTGTGGACGCCCTTTCTTCTCCTCCTTGACACCTTGGTCTTTTTCCAAGTCCTTGATAATCCTCTCCAAGGTTCCTAATCGTCAAAACATCCATCGCCCCAAGTGTAAGCTCTAAAACACAATTGACTAGGTTAGACGAACCTGAAGATTTTGCTGTCGTGCACGTGATCGTGTTATCGGTCCTTGCATTGTATGTATAGGAGTGATGTCCTCATCAATACTCGTAACTGAAAGTCACCTAGAGGGGGGTTGAATAGGGCGAAACTGAAATTTACAAAGTTAATCACAACTACAAGCTGGGTTAGCGCTAGAAATACAATATGAGTCCGAGAGAGGGCGTAAAAATAAATCGCAAGCAAATAAAGAAGTGAGACACAAGGATTTGTTTTATCGAGGTTCGGTTCTCTCAAACCTACTCCCCGTTGAGGTGGTCACAAAGACCGGTTCTCTTTCAACCCTTTCCCTCTCTCAAACGGTCCCTCGGACCGAGTGAGCTTCTCTTCTCAATCAAACGGGAACCAAACTTCCCCGCAAGGACCACCACACAATTGGTGTCTCTTGCCTTGATTACAATTGAGATGATCGCAAGAAAGAATGAGAAAAAGAAGCAATCCAAGCGCAAGAGCTCAAATGAACACAACAATCACTCTCTCTAATCACTAAAGCTTTGAGTGGAATTGGGAGAGGATTTGATCTCTTTGGTGTGTCTAGAATTGAATGCTAGAGCTCTTGTAAGTAGTTGGAAGGTGGAAAACTTGGATGACTTGAATGTGGGGTGGTTGGGGTATTTATAACCCCAACCACCAAAAATGGCCGTTGGAAGACTACTGTCGCATGGCGCACCGGACAGTCCGGTGCGCCAGCCACGTCAGCCTGCCGTTGGGTTCCGACCGTTGGAGCTCTGTCTTGTGGGCCCGCCTGGCTGTCTGGTGGCACACCGGACAGGCCCTGTAGGCTGTCCGGTATGCCACCCGCGCGTGCACTGCTCCTCTGCGCGCACTGGTGCACATTTAATGCGTTGCAGTCGACCGTTGAGCGCGAAGTAGTCGTTGCTCCGCTGGCTCACCGGACAGTCCGGTGAATTTTAGCGGAGCGGATTCCCGAAGCTGGCGAGTTCAGAGTCGCTCTCCCCTGGGGCACCGGACACTGTCCGGTGGTGCACCGGACAGTCCGGTGAATTATAGCGAAGCGCCTCTGAGATTTCCCGAAGGTGAAGAGTTCAGCTTGGAGTCCCCTGGTGCACCGGACACTGTCCGGTGGCACACCGGACAGTCCGGTGCGCCAGACCAGGGCACACTTCGGTTGTCCCTTGCTCTCTTTGTTTGAACCCATTCTTGGTCTTTTTATTGGCTTATTGTGAACCTTTGGCACCTGTAGAACTTATAGACTAGAGCAAACTAGTTAGTCCAATTATTTGTGTTGGGCAATTCAACCACCAAAATCAATTAGGAAAGAGGTGAAAGCCTAATTCCCTTTCAATCTCCCCTTTTTTGGTGATTGATGCCAACACAAATCAAAGCAAGTATAGAAGTGCATAATTGAACTAGTTTGCAAAATGTAAGTGCAAAGGTTACTTAGAATTGAGCCAATATAAATACTCATAAGATATGCATGGATTGTTTCTTTATATTCTCAACATTTTGGACCACGCTTGCACCACATGTTTTGTTTTTGCAAATTCTTTTGTAAAATCTTTTCAAAGACATTTTGCAACTTGTCGGGGACCATAATTAGGGGTACCCTCAAGGCTCCTAATTCTCAGCTGGTAACCCCCATCAGCACAAAGCTGCAAAGGCCTGATGGGTGCGATTAAGTCAGGGATCAGTCCATTCGAGGGACACGATCACGCCTCGCCCGAGCCTAGCCTCGGACAAGGGCAGCCGACCCCGGAGGATTTCCGTCTCGCCCGAGGCCCCCCTTCAGCGGCAAACATATTTCCCGGCTCGCCCGAGGCCCTGCCTTCGCTAAGAAGCAACCCTGACCAAATCGCCGCACCGACCGACCAAGTCGTAGGGGCATTTAATGCAAAGGTGGCCTGACACCCTTATCCTGACGCACCCCCCCAGCCGGCAGAGCCGAAGTGACCGCCGTCACTTCGCCGCTCCACTGACCGGTCTGACAGAAGGACAGCGCCGCCTGCGCCACTCCGACTGTGGTGCCACTTGACAGGGTGAGACTGACAGGCAGTCAGGCCCGGCCGAAGGCTCCATAGAAAGCTCTGCCTCGCCTGACCCCAGGGCTCGGACTCGGGCTAAGTCCCGGAAGACGGCGAACTCCGCTCCGCCCGACCCAGGGCTCGGACTCGGGCTAAGTCCCGGAAGACGGCGAACTCCGCTCCGCCCGACTCAGGGCTCGGACTCGGGCTAAGTCCCGAAAGACAGTGAACTCCGCTTCGCCCGACCCAGGGCTCGGACTTGGGCTCGGCCCCAGAAGACGACGAACTCCGCCCGACCTAGGGCTCGGACTCGGGCTCAGCCCCAGAAGACGACGATCTCCGCCTCGCCCGATCCAGGGCTCGGACTTGGGCTCGGCCCCAGAAGACGACGATCTCCGCCTTGCCCGACCCAGGGCTTGGACTCGGGCTAAGTCCCGGAAGACGACGAACTCCGCCCGACCCAGGGCTCGGACTCGGGCTAAGTCCCAGAAGACGACGATCTCCGCCTCGCCCGACCCAGGGCTCGGACTCGGGCTCGGCCCCAGAAGACGACGAACTCCGCTTCGCCCGACCCCAGGGCTCGGACTCCGCCCCGGCACCAGCCGGCAATCTCCGCCTCGCCCGACCCGGGGGCTCGGACTCGACCTCGGCTTCGGAGGAGCTTCCACATCGCCCAACCTAGGGCGCAGACCAGCCACGTCAACAGGAGGCGCCATCATCACCCTACCCCGAGCTGACTCGGGCCGCAGGGAACAAGACCGGCGTCCCATCTGGCTCGCTCCGCCAGATAGGCAATGATGGCGCCCCGCATGCTCTGTGACGACGGCGGCTCTCAGCCCCCTTACGGAAGCAAGAGGACGTCAGCAAGGACTCAACCGCTCTGACAGCTGTCCCTCCGCCAAGCTCCATCGCTCCTCCGACGGTCGCGACATCACACCATCTGGGTGCCAAGATCTCTCTGGCTGCCACAACGACATGTACCTAGGGCGCTAGCTCTCCTCCACTAGACACGTAGCACTCTGCTACACCCCCCATTGTACACCTGGATCCTCTCCTTGCGCCTATAAAAGGGAGGACCAGGGCCCTCTTAGAGGGGGTTGGCCGCGCGGGGACGAGGACGAGAACAGGCGCTCGCTGGAGGCCGCTCGCTCCCTCTCCCACGTGGACACTTGTAACCCCCTACTGCAAGCGCACCCGACCTAGGCGCGGGACGAACACGAAGGCCGCGGGATTCCCACCTCTCTCACGCCGGTCTCCGGCCGCCTCGCTCTCCCCCCTTCGCGCTCGCCCTCGCGCTCGACCCATCTGGGCTGGGGCACGCGGCGACATTCACTCGTCGGCCTAGGGACCCCTCGGTCTCGAAACGCCGACAGTTGGCGCGCTAGGTAGGGGCCTGCTGCGTGTTGACGAACAGCTTCCCGTCAAGCTCCAGATGGGCAGTCTCCAGCAACCTCTCCAACCCGGGACGGTGCTCCGTTTCGGGAGTCTTGAGTTCATGTCCCTAGACGGTAGCTACGACATGATACTCCTTCCACCGCCGTGCGACAACGATAGTGGCGGCCGACAACCCGCCCGCCGGCGGCGGAATCGGCGACGTCTTCCCCGCATGGTGGAAGAACAACCTTCGAGCTCACCCCGTCCTCTCCCCCGCCGATGGAGGAGGAGGCGGGGCAACCAAGGCCAAGCAGGAGACAGCGTCTCGTCGGCTGTCGAGCGAGTCGATGGCCCCAGCGCCCCAACGGGGGGTGCACCGGGCGTCGACCTCGCGTTTGAGACGAAGGCGAGCGCCGTCCCCCCGCGACACGCCAATCCCGAGCAAGCGGATGACGCCAGCACGCTCGCGAAAAGCTTGCTGGACGTCACCCTCGTACCTGAGACGACAGTGCAGTCAGCCCCCGACATGACATCATCGCCGCTCGTCGACCAAAAGGTACCGACCGATTCCCATCCCATGTCTTTCGGATTCAGCCTCGACCCGCCTAGCGGCCCCGCTTTGGCGGGTGCTCTTGTTGAGGCGAGTCCAAACCCTCTGGAGATTCGTATGCGGTCACCTTGGGACCGGCTGACGGACGTCTCGACCTACGGGCCCTCTGGGTCCGAGGGAGACAGCGAACCCAGCGTCTGTTGGGATTTCTCTGGACTTGGCAACCCCAGTGCCATGCGGCACTTCATGACCGCATGCGACTACTGCCTTTCCGATTGTTCCGACGGTAGCCGTAGCCTCGGCGACGAGGACTGCGGCCCAAGTCGCGAATGCTTCCACGTCGATCTAGGGGGTCCCCCCGAAGGCAACCATCTCGGCATGCCGGAGGACGGTGACCTCCCTAGGCCGGTGCCTCGCGTTGACATCCCACAGGAGCTAGCTGTGGTCCCCGTTCAGGTGGGGGGTCATGACCCACAGCTCGAGCAAATCCGCGGGGTGCAGGCTAGGCTCGACGAGGGAGCAGGAGCGCTTTAGCCGATCCGTCGGGACGTCGAGCAGGCATGGGCAGGCCAACCCCCGGCCGGGGAAATACGTCATCTACCCCAGGGCTTCCAGCACCGCATCACCGATGACGTCAGGGTCAGGCCACCACCCGCATCTAGTGGGGTCGGTCGGAACCTGGCTGCAGCAGCGATGCTTCTCCGCGAGATGCCGGAGCCATCAACCATCGAGGGACGGCGAATCCAGGGAGAGCTCAAGAATCTCCTGGAAGGCGCCGCGGCCCGATGGGCCGAGAGCTCCGCCTCCCGAAGGCAGCGGTACCCCTCGGAACCTCATGCCGCGACTTCCCGATTCATGCGGGAAGCCTCGGTCTACACTGGGCGCACGCGCAACACCGCGCCTGCGGCCCCGGGTCGCCTCGGCAACGAGCACCATCACCGCGACCGTCGGGCCCACCTCGATGAGAGGGTGCGCCGAGGCTACCACCCCAGGCGTGGGGGACGCTACGACAGCGGGGAAGATCGGAGTCCCTCGCCCGAACCACCCGGCCCGCAAGCCTTCAGCCGAGCCGTCCGACGGGCGCCGTTCCTGACCCGGTTCCGACCCCCGACTACTATCACAAAGTACTCGGGGGAGACGAGACCGGAACTATGGCTCGCGGACTACCGTCTGGCCTGCCAACTGGGTGGAACGGACGATGACAACCTCATCATCCGCAACCTCCCCCTGTTCCTCTCCGACACCGCTCGCGCCTGGTTGGAGCACCTGCCTCCGGGGCAGATCTCCAGCTGGGATGACCTAGTCCAAGCTTTCGCCGGCAATTTCCAGGGCACGTACGTGCGCCCCGGGAATTCCTGGGACCTCTGAAGCTGCCGACAGCAGCCGAGAGAGTCTCTCCGAGACTACATCCGGCGATTCTCGAAGCAGCGCACCGAGCTGCCCAACATCACCGACTCGGATGTCATTGGCGCGTTCCTCGCTGGCACCACCTGCCGCGACCTGGTGAGCAAGCTGGGTCGCAAGACCCCCACCAGGGCGAGCGAGCTGATGGACATCGCCACCAAGTTCGCCTCCGGCCAGGAGGCGGTCGAGGCTATCTTCCGAAAGGACAAGCAGCCCCAGGGCCACCCATCGGAAGATACTCCCGAGGCGTCAACTCAGCGCGGCGCCAAGAAGAAGGGCAAGAAGAAGTCGCAAGCGAAACGTGACGCCGCCGACGCGGACCTTGTCGCCGCCGCCGAGTACAAGAACCCTCGGAAGCCCCCCAGAGGTGCCAACCTCTTCGACAAGATGCTCAAGGAGTCGTGCCCCTATCACCAGGGACCCGTCAGGCACACCCTTGAGGAGTGCGTCATGCTTCGGTGCCACTTCCACAGGGTCGGGCCACCCGCGGAGGGTGGCAAGGCCCGCGACGACGACAAGAAGGAAGATCACCAGGCAGGAGAGTTCCCCGAGGTCCGCGACTGCTTCATGATCTATGGTGGGCAAGCGGCGAACGCCTCGGCTCGGCACCGCAAGCAAGAGCGCCGGGAGGTCTGCTCGGTGAAGGTGGCGGCGCCAGTCTATCTAGACTGGTCCGACAAGCCCATCACCTTTGACTAAGACGATCACCCCGACCATGTGCCGAGCCCGGGGAAATACCCGCTCGTCGTCGACCCCGTCATCGGCGACGTCAGGCTCACCAAGGTCCTCATGGACGGAGGCAGCAGCCTCAACATCATCTACGCCGAGACCCTCGGGCTCCTGCGTGTCGATCTGTCCTCTGTCCGGGCAGGCGCTGCGCCCTTCCATGGGATCATTCCCGGGAAGCGCGTCCAACCCCTCGGACAGCTCGACCTTCCCGTCTGCTTCGGAACGCCCTCCAACTTCCGAAGGGAGACCCTGACGTTCGAGGTGGTCGGGTTCCGAGGAACCTACCACGCGGTACTAGGGAGGCCATGCTACGCGAAGTTCATGGCCGTCCCCAACTACACCTACCTGAAGCTCAAGATGCCGGGCCCCAACGGGGTCATCACCGTCGGCCCCACGTACAAACACGCGTTCGAATGCAACGTGGAGTGCGTGGAGTACGCCGAGGCCCTCGCCGAGTCCGAGGCCCTCATCGTCGACCTGGAGAGCCTCTCTAAGGAGGTGCCAGACGTGAAGCGTCATGCCGGCAACTTTGAGCCAGCGGAGACGGTTAAGTCCGTCCCCCTTGACCCCAGCGGTGATGCCTCCAAGCAGATCCGGATCGGCTCCGGGCTCGATCCCAAATAGGAAGTAGTGCTCGTCGACTTTCTCCGTGCAAACGCCGACGTCTTCGCGTGGAGTCCCTCAGACATGCCCGGCATACCGAGGGATGTCGCCGAGCACTCGCTGGACATCCGAGCCGGAGCCCGACCCGTCAAGCAACCACTGCGCCGATTCGACGAGGAGAAGCGCAGAGCCATAGGCGAGGAGATCCACAAGCTAATGGCAGCAGGGTTCATTAAAGAGGTATTCCATCCCGAATGGCTTGCCAACCCTGTGCTTGTGAGAAAGAAAGGGGGGAAATGGCGGATGTGTGTAGACTACACTGGTCTCAACAAAGCATGTCCGAAGGTTCCCTACCCTCTGCCTCGCATCGATCAGATCGTGGATTCCACTGCTGGGTGCGAAACCCTGCCTTTCCTCGATGCCTACTCAGGGTATCATCAAATCAGGATGAAAGAGTCCGACCAGCTCGCGACTTCTTTCATCACACCCTTCGGCATGTACTGCTATGTCACCATGTCGTTCGGCTTGAGGGATGCGGGCGCGACGTACCAGCGGTGCATGAACCATGTGTTCGGCGAACACATTGGCCGCACAGTCAAGGCCTACGTCGATGACATTGTAGTCAAGACGAGGAAAGCCTCCGACCTCCTTTCCGACCTTGAAGTGACATTCTGATGTCTCAAGGCGAAAGGCGTCAAGCTCAATCCCGAAAAGTGTATCTTCGGGGTACCCCGAGGCATGCTCTTGGGGTTCATCGTCTCCGAGCGGGGCATCGAAGCCAACCCGGAGAAGATCACAGCCATCACCAGCATGGGGCCCATCAAGGACTTGAAAGGCGTACAGAGAGTCATGGGATGTCTCGCAGCTTTGAGCCGCTTCATCTCACGCCTCGGTGAAAGAGGTCTACCTCTGTACCGCCTCTTGAGGAAGGCCGAGTGTTTCACTTGGACCCCTGAAGCCGAGGAAGCCCTTGGGAACCTGAAGGCGCTCCTCACAAAGGCGCCTAACCTGGTGCCCCCAGCTGCTGGAGAAGCCCTCCTGGTCTACGTCGCCGCGACCACTCAGGTGGTTAGCGCCGCGATTGTGGTCGAGAGGCAAGAAGAGGGACATGCATTGCCCGTTTAGAGGCCAGTCTACTTCATCAGCGAGGTACTGTCCGAAACCAAGATCCGCTACCCACAAGTTCAGAAGCTGTTGTACGCGGTGATCCTAACGCGGCGGAAGCTGCGACACTACTTCGAGTCTCATCCGGTAACTGTGGTGTCATCCTTCCCCCTGGGAGAGATCATCCAGTGCCGAGAGGCCTCGGGTAGGATTGCAAAATGGGCGGTGGAAATCATGGGCGAGACAATCTCGTTCGCTCCCCGGAAGGCCATCAAGTCCCAGGTCTTGGCGGACTTCGTGGCTGAATGGGTCGACACCCAGCTACCGACGACTCCAATCCAACCGGAGCTCTGGACCATGTTCTTCGACGAGTCGCTGATGAAGACAGGAGCCGGCGCAGGCCTGCTCTTCATCTCGCCCCTCGGGAAGCACCTACGCTACGTGCTACGCCTCCACTTCCCGGCGTCCAACAATGTGGCCGAGTACGAGGCTCTGGTCAACGGGTTGCGGATCGCCATCGAGCTAGGGGTCCGACGCCTCGACGCTCGCGGTGACTCGCAGCTCGTCATCGACCAAGTCATGAAGAACTCCCACTGTCGCGACCCGAAGATGGAGGCCTACTGCGATGAGGTTCGGCGCCTGGAAGACAAGTTCTACGGGCTCGAGCTCAACCACATCGCCCGACGCTACAACGAGACTGCGGATGAGCTGGCTAAAATAGCCTCGGGGCGAACAACGGTTCCCCCGGACGTCTTCTCCCGAGACCTGCATCAACCCTCCGTCAAGATCGACGACACGTCTGAGCCCGAGGTACCCTCGGCGCAGTCCGAGGTACCCTCGGCTCAGTCCGAGGCACCCTCGGCTCAACCCGAGGCGCCCTTGGCTCAGTTCGAGGCACCCTCGGCTCATCCCAAGGCACCCTCAGCTCGGCCCGAGGCGCCCTCGGTTCAGCCCGAGGTACCCTCGGCCCCCGAGGGTGAGGCACTGCGCGTCGAGGAAGAACGAAGCGGGGTCACGCCTACTCGAAGCTGGCAGACCCCGTACCTGCAGTATCTCCACCGAGGAGAGCTACCCCTCGACCGGGCCGAGGCTCGGCGGGTGGCGCGGCGCGCCAAGTCATTCGTCTTGCTGGGAGATGAGAAGGAGCTCTACCACCGCAGCACCTCCGGCATCCTCCAGCAGTGCATCTCCATCGCCGAAGGTCAGGAACTCCTGCGAGAGATACACTCGGGGGCTTGCGGCCATCACGCAGCGCCTCGAGCCCTTGTCGGGAATGCTTTCTGGCAAGGCTTCTACTGGCCGACGGTGGTGGCTGACGCCACTAGAATTGTTCGCACCTGCGAAGGGTGTCAGTTTTACGCAAGGCAGACCCACTTGCCCGCTCAGGCTCTGCAGACGATACCCATCACCTGGCCTTTTGCTGTGTGGGGCCTAGACCTCGTTGGCCCCTTGCAGAAGGCACCCGGGGGCTACACGCACCTTTTGGTCACCATCGACAAATTCTCCAAGTGGATCGAGGTCCGACCCCTAAACAGCATCAGGTCCGAGCAGGCGGTGGCGTTCTTCACCAACATCATCCATCGCTTCGGGGTCCCGAACTCCATCATCACCGACAACGGCACCCAGTTCACCGACAGAAAGTTCCTGGACTTCTGCGAGGATCATCACATCTGGGTGGACTGGGCCGCCGTGGCTCACCCCATGTCAAATGGGCAAGTAGAGCGTGCCAACGGCATGATTCTACAAGGGCTCAAGCCTCGGATCTACAACGACCTCAACAAATTCAGCAAGCGATGGATGAAGGAACTCCCCTCGGTGGTCTGGAGTCTGAGGACAATGCCAAGCCGAGCCACGGGCTTCACGCCGTTCTTCCTAGTCTACGGGGCCGAGGCTGTCTTGCCCACAGACCTGGAATACGGCTCCCCGAGGGCGAGGGCCTACACCAACCAAAGCAACCAAGCTAGCCGAGAAGACTCGCTGGACCAGCTGGAGGAGGCTCGGGACAAGGCCTTACTACACTCGGCGCGATACCAGCAGTCCCTGCGACGCTACCACGCCCGAGGGGTCCGGTCCCGAGACCTCCAGGTGGGCGACCTGGTGCTTCAGCTTCGACAAGACGCCCGTGGGCGCCACAAGCTCACGCTGTGACGGAACCTCCCAAGTAATTAGGCCCACCTACAGTTGTCCTTGTCTAACGGACTTCAGACAACCCTGTAGGTGCCCCTGAATTACTCGACAAGTTCGGTATCTTTCCTTACTTTACCAGGAACGATTCACCCGTCTTGCAGACATTACAGAACATCGGAGATAAAGAAATGCGGAAGCGATTTACATAACTTACATTTATTTTAAAAGCAAGCTCAAGTTGTTTTATTACAGACCAGAACTAAAAACGAGTGCAGAGTAATAATATTATACAAACCAAGGGAGGCAAAAACTCCTCCCAAGAAGATTTAAGTAAAAGATCTATATGGAGGACCAAGTCCTCCCGCACTTCAGTCTTGTGTTTCTTCTTTGGGAACCACCTTGGCACAGAAGCAGCAGAAATCTGCTACTTCCTCACCTAAAAACAACGAAGGGATAAACCCTGAGTATGGAATTACTCAGCAAGACTTACCCGACTAAAGAAAAGACTCTCAAGGGTATGCTGGCTTTTAGGGAGTCAAGGTAAGGCTTCTCAATACTCAAAGACTCTGTTTTGCATAAATGCTTACTAAAGTGGATCCTTAAAAATCTAGTTTTATTTGTCCAGTTAAGTTCAATTACCTGCAACTAGAGTTCTTTCTACCCTAGTTCAATCGCTGGTCCTGCACTAGCCAATTTCTTAACAAATACCCATTATCTTTAGTGGAATGCTACGTGTAGGGTAGTGACCAAGTCTTCATAACCGCGAAGGTACGGCGATCCGAATCGATTATACTCAGCTGAGGATCTCCAATCACACGACATATGTAGCACTTAACCCTTGCATATGTCAACCCGCCACCGAGGTTCTTAAGACCGGATCAGGTTCACGCAAACCGAGAGCACAGATACACCACCGTCCAGCCTCTTGCCACGGAGGGTACACGCTACTCTCGCCACCGCTCCACGCCCATTGCGTGTTATCTTATTCCGGCCTTAGTCTGCCCGAGGCAAGGCTTACCCATGACGAGGCATGTGACCAGTTAAAGGGTCCTCGATCAACAAGCCTACATCAACAAGGTCCTTAATCGACTCAGACGGCGACACTACACCGAGACTCCTTTCTCGTGCAAGTCACCCGTCCGGTCCCAGCTTAATCTTTTCAACCCAAAAACTTGGTACCTGGCAGAGGTACATCTTTTCCAGATGTTGAATCCATCAAGGCCCTGATGGATCCACCATCAAATTTTATTTTCCAAAAACATCCCACCCACCTTTGCCACATCATCTTTTGTAAAAACAAAACATTTTGTTTTTCTAAAGCAAGGCTAAGCATCAAAATCTTTTGTAAAGAGGGTGATCAAGGAAGGTAATCAAATTCAAGGAAGGTAATGCAGGAATTGTTTTATCAATCAACTCCTATCACCTAATGCATCAAGCAAGTGAGAAAGATTTTTAAAAACATCAAGGAAGGTGGCAAATGCACCGGGGCTTGCCTTTGTTAACAGGTGAATCCTGCTCGGATCCACAAATATCGAAATAAAAGCAGTTGCCTGCTTGAGGATCTGAGGTTGGTGGAGTCCCCTCTTCAGTGACTTCTTCTTCTTCTTCGTGTTCTAACATAACCATATATATGCATAAGAATGGATGCCATGGGATGCTCATGAGGATGCGAAGATAATATAAACTTATTATCTAAGTCTTGAGTACAACTTTCCTTCACGGTACTCCGAGAACCTAGGGTTTCTGGAGTCGGTAAAGGAGTTCATAGAGCAGGGGGGTGGTTTGGGGTTTGGTGATCAAACAAGGTCCAAATCAATTCAAACCCTACCCAAGGCTTCTAAATATTGTTTTAAGTTCCCATAAAAAGTTTGGGCATTTTTGGACTTACCAATTATTTTCTAAAAATCCATAACTAATACTTTTAACCACTTTAAATACCCTAAAATTTCTCATTTCCACTAAAAATCACAAAACTATTTTTATTAAATTCTAGGGAAAATTATGAACCTAGGAAAATTGGTTTTACAATTTTGCCATTTTTCTACTGTTTTCTATAATTGTTTTGGCTCTGGAGATAAAAGAAAAAGAAAAATGGATGAATAGTATTGGACCGAATTCAGCCCAGGTCGGCCCACTACCAGTAGAAGCACGCCCACGCGCGCGCTCGCGCTGGCAACTTTACGGGAAAGGCCTCGGGGTTTTCATTATCTGCGAACGGGTTTTCTCACTGTTTAACAGAGTCACTGACACTTTGCAAGAAGGTCCCTCGAGTTCTATTCCTTTACGTTTCACGGTCCCCGACGGCGTGGAGCACGGCCGAGCTTCGACGAGCTGTCTGTGCCGGCCGATTGGGGCAAGGACTAGTGTTTCTGAGCAGCGGACACCAAATTCAAGTCCCTAGGATCATTTCCCCCCAATAAATTTTACCGTTGGCGATCTGTCAAGCTCTGCCCGCGAGGACAGTGAACGGCGCGGGCATGTGTTCATGTTCCAATTGATTGGTGGGCTCTTAGTTTAATTGGACGGTTTGGTGAGCATCAAGGGTACATGAGGATGCTAGAACAAGACTAAAGACAACAGGATCGGACCTGAGGAGAGCTTCCCACGGTGAACTTGGGTTCACAGTGTTCTTCAACCGGTTTGGGGGAAATCCCAAATTCAAGTTCTCTGGTGGGGGGTTTGAGATGCAGGTGGGTGCAATAGCTGGTAGAATACATGGCGAAGCCGAGGGGGGGCTCAATTTATAGGCCGTCGACCGGAGTTGGAGAAGAAACGCGAACTACGGATGCGCTGGCAAGCTTTCCGCGTGGCGGTTTCCGGTGAGGGCACGGGGTCGCCGTTTAACCAGAGTTCGCCACCTCGGTAACCTTTGGCCACGATACCAAGGATCTTTACCGCGACCACCGACGACCGGTCATGCCGCGGTGGCGTTCTTATCGGCGGCGAGGGGGGGGCGATCCTGATCCACGGTGCGATATTTCTGATGATGGTGAACAGTGCTCTGAATTCAATAAAGAGCTTTGACTGACAGAGCAAATTGGAACTCAATTTACTCCCGATTTTGTGTGAAACCTATGCCATCTTTCTGCAGCAAAGTTATAGAGCTATAATCCATCTATCATTTTGCTACAATGTGCTCCCACAAAAAGTCACTGGATCCCCTTCAAAATCGAGCTCAAAGTTTATCTCACAACACTGTTAATTTGTATTTCAGACTTCAGGCAGTCTGACAGTCCATCTTTGCTTGGGTTTTTCTCCAAATTTGTCATAGGATCATGGCTTGAACCCTTAAACAAAGTTGTTCTCCTATAATTGGACTACAATTTTGATGTGGTGACCTAGGGCAAAAACCCTCTGATTTAAAAGTTACAAGGGCTTCAAGTTGGATGAACCACACTGAAATCCAGACTTAACCCAAAAGGGTTAAGTGTGGCACTTTTGCACTTAAGTCCAAATCTTAAGTTTTGGATTGCAAATTCACATATGAGTGACCCAAATAACTTAAGATACTTATTTGACTTGATTTTTGCACTTTAGTCCAAAAGTGGACTAATTTTGCACTTAGGTCCCTAGGGTTTGGTTTTAGGGTTTTCCAGGGTTCTATTTGAGATTTTTGTATCCCAGGGGTATAATTGTGGTTCAACTTTGTTTTTGGGGATATTTTATAACTATTATCCTAAAGTATTTAGATTTTCTCAAGTTGGGTTAAGTCTTACCCCTTTAATCCTTGTTTAGGGTAAAGCTTCCTATCCAGGGTCTTATTTGCAAAACCTGAAAACAATACAACTTGTTTGAAATTTTTGCCTAGTGAATGCACTCTAGGTGTGTCAAACATATGCAATGTCAATGCTTATGATGCCATGCTCAAGTTTTAGTCATAGTAACACCAGGGGTGTTACATCCTTCCCCCCATAAAAGAATCTCGTCCCGAGATTTAAAGTCCTAGGGTGAGTAATGGAAAAGGAAATGTGTCACATTTTTATTTCCTTATTTTTGGTACAAGGCAGGGGTGGTGTGGGGGTTCACTTCTTTATTGCAATAACTATATACACTTTACAAATTACATGAGGCTAGAAAGCCTGGGAAATTCTTATTCAAGAAATCTTGAGTTTCCCACGTAGCCTCTTGCTCAGAATGCTGGTTCCATTGTATCTTGTAGAACTTGAGAGTCTTTCTCCGGGTAACCCTGTCCTTTTGATCTAGAACTCGAATAGGATGTTCCGAGTACGTTAAGTCTGGTTCTAGGACAACATCTGTCACTTCAATGGTTCGATCGGGAACCCGAAGACACTTTTTCAATTGTGACACATGGAACACATTATGCACAACAGACAAGGTTTCGGGTAGTTGGAGTCGGTATGCCACTGGTCCACATTGCTCAAGTACCAGGAATGGACCAATGTACCTGGGTGCAAGCTTCCCTTTAACCCCAAAACGTGATACTCCTTTCATTGGTGAGACTTTCAGGTAAACATAGTCTCCTTCCAGGAAATATAAGGGCATTCGCCGTGTGTCTGCATAACTCTTCTGACGAGCTTGTGCTTTCTTCATATTATGAATAATTTTCTGAACCTTATTCTCGGTTTCTTTCACCAGATCAGGTCTAAAGAAGCACCTTTCACCAGGTTCAGACCAATTTAGCGGAGTCCGACACCGTCGTCCATATAAAGCTTCAAAAGGTGCCATCCTAATACTTTCTTGATAACTATTATTGTATGAAAACTCCGCCAAAGGTAAACATTCATCCCATTTTGGTGAGAAATCCAGGACACATGCCCGCAGCATATCTTCAAGTATTTGGTTCACTCTCTCAGTTTGTCCACTGGTTTGAGGATGATAGGCCGAACTGTGGAGTAATTTAGTACCCAGGGATTTATGAAGTTCTTCCCAAAATTTAGATACAAATTGTGGTCCACGATCCGACACTATAGTCTTTGGAACCCCATGCAAACTGAGAATACGGGCGATGTACAACTCCGCATAGGTAATGACGTGATATTTTACCTTGACAGGGAGGAAGTGGGCGATCTTGGTAAATCGATCAATGATAACCCAAATAGAGTCATACCCTTTTGTGGTCCTGGGCAATCCCACAATGAAGTCCATGCTTATGTCTTCCCATTTCCCTGTTGGTATTGGTAATGACTGCAATGGACCAGCAGTTTTCATGTGTATGGCCTTGACACGTCTGCAAGTGTCACACTTAGCCACATAGCGTGCAATTTCAATTTTCATCTTCGTCCACCAGTAGTGCTGTTTTAGATCATGATACATCTTAGTGCTTCCCGGATGAATAGAATAGCGACTAAGATGCGCTTCATCTAAGATTTGCTGGCGGAGTTCTTCATTCTTTGGCACTACTATGCGGTTGTTAAACCATAACACACCTTGATCGTCTTCCTTGAAACATTTGGCTGTTCCAGCCCTTATCTTCTCTCGTATGTGCTTCATACCCAGATTATCCTTTTGAGCATCAATTATCTTCTGCAGAATGATTGACTCAAGCTTCAGCTGATTTAGAGTCCCTTGCTGGATTATCCCCAGGTTTAGCTTCTCCATTTCTTGACATAAGGTGTTCTCGGAGGTCTTTGCCATAAGACAGTGGCAGGAAGTCTTACGACTCAATGCATCTGCCACCACATTGGCTTTGCCTGGGTGATAATGGATCTCTAGTTCATAGTCTTTAATGAGCTCAAGCCATCGTCTTTGCCTCATATTTAACTCTGACTGGGTAAAGATGTACTTCAAACTTTTATGATCTGTATATATGTGACAGATATTTCCCAGCAGATAGTGACGCCATATTTTCAGGGCATGAACCACAGCAGCTAGCTCCAGATCATGAGTTGGATAATGCTCCTCATGTCGGCGCAACTGCCTTGAAGCATACGCAATTACTCAGCCTTCTTGCATCAGTACACAGCCGAGCCCACTGCCAGATGCATCACAATATACATCAAAAGGCTTAGTGATGTCCGGTTGAGCCAATACCGGAGCAGTGGTTAATAATGTCTTCAATTGCTCAAAGGCTTCATTACACTTAGAAGACCAATTGAATTTAATATCATTCTTCAATAAACTTGTGATTGGCTTCACAAGCTTAGAAAAATCAGGTATGAATCTGCGATAATATCCAGCTAGTCCAAGAAAACTCCGGACTTGGTGAACAGTGGTTGGGGGTTTCCACTCCAGAATATCTTTGACCTTGCTAGGATCTACCGCAATTCCTTTAGCTGATAACACGTGCCCCAAAAATTGAATTTCCTCCAGCCAGAACGCGCACTTGCTGAACTTGGCATACAGCTGATGTTCCCTCAGGCCCGTCAATACAATCCATAGATGCTGAGCATGCTCCTCTTCATTTTTAGAGTATATTAAAATATCGTCGATGAAGACCACGACGAACTTGTCCAACTCGGGCATGAACACCGAGTTCATCAAATAGGTGAAGTGGGCAGGAGCATTTGTGAGCCCGAAAGACATTACCAAGTATTCAAACAATCCATACCGCGTAGTAAATGCGGTCTTCGGTATATCCTCGGGCCGAATACGGATTTGGTGATAGCCCGACCTGAGATCAATTTTGGAAAATACCCTCGCCCCAGTCAGTTGATCAAATAAGATGTCGATCCTTGGAAGAGGGTACTTATTCTTGATGGTGACCTCATTCAGGGGTCGATAATCCACGCACATCCGCAAGGTTTGATCCTTCTTCTTAACAAAAATGGCGGGGCAACCCCATGGGGACGAGCTTGGCCGGATGAATCCCTTATTCAGTAGATCTTGTAATTGAATCTTTAATTCCGCCAACTCATTAGGGGGCATACGGTACGATCTTCAGGAGATGGGAGCCGTACCGTGCTTTAGCTCAATTACGAATTCTACATCTCTTTCAGGGGGTAGTCCAGGCAAATCTTCCGGAAATACATCTGGAAACTCACATACTACCGGAATGTTCTTGATTTCTGGTACAATGGCTTCAAATATTCTACCAGAAGCTTTGACTGGATTGGTTATGGGGAGAGACAAAAGAATCTCTTCTTGATTATAGCTCAACCTGACGGTTCTGAGTTCAGTGTTGAGGATTGCCTTGTGTTGGGTTAACCAATTCATACCCAAAATTACATCTATATCCTGGCCTTTCAGAACAATCATGTTAGCAGGAAAGTTCCGTCCGGCCATTGTTACTGGCACTTCATAGGCCACTTCTCTAGTAAAAATGTGTCCCCCAGGTGAATGAATTTTAAATCCCTCTCTTGATTCATGGCATGCAATGTGATGTTGCTCCACAAATTTCTTGCTAATGAAGGTATGCGAAGCACCAGAATCAAAAAGAATAATTGCAGGGTGACTGGCCATAGGAAACGTACCCATCATCACCGGCTCTCCTTCCGGTGTAGTGCCCACTTGAGTGTAGTATACACGCCCCGTTTTCTTGGTATTTCTCCCCACAGCATTTCCCCTGGGCTGAGTGGATTTCCCAGTTCCTTGCTGAGCATTGGATTGATTTTGCTTGGGGTATGGGCAGTCTTTGATAAAATGTCCTGATTTGCCGTAGTTGAAACACCCAGTTGAAGAGCTGGGCAAGGTAGGGAATCGAGTGCCTGGGGCACCCGGCTGATTTGGGGAAGTGGAGGTATTGTTGGGGCGGATAATAATGGGCTGTTTGAAAGGGAATGCTGGTGGACGGGAAAAAGTACGGTTTTGGCTAGAAGGCCGGATGACGAACCATTGCCTCTTCGCCTGGCCCTGATTAGGCCTCTCACCACTGAATCCCTTATTCTTCCCAGAACTTGCGTATTTTGCTTCCACAGATAAGGCTGTACTGACAGCCTTTCCATATGTGAGATCAATACATGTGGCCATCTTTCGCTGCAACCGGTCATTTAGACCTCTCATAAAACAGTTCTTTTTCTTCAAATCAGTATTCACCTGGTCGATGGCATACTGCGACAGGTGATTAAACTTGTTAAGATACTGATTGATGGTGTCTCCTCCTTGTTTCAGCTTCATGAATTCCTCTTGTTTCATATGCAGCACCCCTTCCGGTATGTAGTGCTCACAGAAGGCTGCTTTAAATTCTTCCCAGGTGATTTGATGGTTGTCAGGTTGGATAGCCACAAAATTTCCCCACCAAGTACTGGCAGGGCCACGTAGTTGCTGTGCCGCGAACAATGGCTTCTGTGTTTCAGAACAATGAAGAAGACCAAACTTTTGTTCAATAACTCGTATCCACTCATCAGCTTCTAGCGGGTCTTCTGCCTTGGTGAATAGAGGTGGTCGAGTTTCGGAGAAGTCCAGATAGGTGGTTTCACGGGGACCTTGCTGAAAACCTCTTCCTGCCTGCTGCTGGAACTGCTGCTGACCCGCCATTTCCCTAAGGAAGCGGGTATTGTCTGTGGTGGCATTCACCAAGGCGGCAATCGCCTCGGCTAGCGTGGGTGGAACCGGAGGTGGATTTGGGGTGACATCCCGACCCCCAGAAGTTCCGGCTGCGTCCTGTCCGCGAGTCCTGGTCGGCATCTGAGGCAAAAACATTTGGATAAACATAATATGCCAAAGAGACCTTCCATTTTACATTACTATAAAAAGTAATGATACAGACTCGATATTACATAACAGGATACATTACCCATTATACAAAAGTTCAACCTATTATACAACCGTGCATTCTACAATACACTACTCTACTTCTATTACACCATTAGTCCTGCTTTCCGTTACTTTTGGCGGCCTCATCGTCAGGTGTGGGAGTCCAGACGTCAACCAACCTCAAAGAAGGAGGGGGTTCAAAAAGGTCTAACTCCCCACCCAACGCGCGTCCCGCAACGTGAGAGGGTCCGGCTTCCGCCTCAGCAGAGTGTGCAGGCACACTAGGGTGTAATTGTGATTATAGTATATGGACTTCCTCATGCAATGTATTGCAGTAGACCTGCAGGTCGTCGACAGTTGAGCTAAGTTCTTTAATTCGGGCCTGAGCCCTTGCTTCCTTAGCACATGCCAGCAAATGAGACTGTACTGCCCAGTCAAGTGCTAAGTCTCGATCAGCAAGCTGATCCTGCAGGTGATGGATGTCCCTTCTTAGTTCATTGATTCTATCTCCGTCTGCGACCCAAGCATTGGTCCTGTGTTGCAGCTCTGCTTGAAGTCGACTCACTCGGGCTTCAAGGTCTCCTATGGGGTCATTACTTCCACTGCTGCTGCTTTCGTGTCGAGGGGCTAGTTGATGCCGGGGTACTACAATTGGTCCCGTTGACTTACGTGCCGTTAGCCTTGTGCGTGGCGGCATCTTTCTAAGGGGGAAAATTTATTAGCATAATTCTTAGCATGATGCATGAATAAGTACAGAATCAACCTTAGTCGATTCAACCTTCTATACATTGCACTCTTCCTATCTGGTCTTTAAGATAGACTCTTCAGAATACTTAGGTAAGAAGAGAAAAGAATTTTTAGGTAAGACTTTCGAAAATCCTTTTGAAGATGCCTCATAATGTCTGCAAAGAAGGGCTACGCTCCGATACCAGCTGTGACGGAACCTCCCAAGTAATTAGGCCCACCTACAGTTGTCCTTGTCTAACGGACTTCAGACAACCCTGTAGGTGCCCCTGAATTACTCGACAAGTTCGGTATCTTTCCTTACTTTACCAGGAACGATTCACCCGTCTTGCAGACATTACAGAACATCGGAGATAAAGAAATGCGGAAGCGATTTACATAACTTACATTTATTTTAAAAGCAAGCTCAAGTTGTTTTATTACAGACCAGAACTAAAAACGAGTGCAGAGTAATAATATTATACAAACCAAGGGAGGCAAAAACTCCTCCCAAGAAGATTTAAGTAAAAGATCTATATGGAGGACCAAGTCCTCCCGCACTTCAGTCTTGTGTTTCTTCTTTGGGAACCACCTTGGCACAGAAGCAGTAGAAATCTGCTACTTCCTCACCTAAAAACAACGAAGGGATAAACCCTGAGTATGGAATTACTCAGCAAGACTTACCCGACTAAAGAAAAGACTCTCAAGGGTATGCTGGCTTTTAGGGAGTCAAGGTAAGGCTTCTCAATACTCAAAGACTCTGTTTTGCATAAATGCTTACTAAAGTGGATCCTTAAAAATCCAGTTTTATTTGTCCAGTTAAGTTCAATTACCTGCAACTAGAGTTCTTTCTACCCTAGTTCAATCGCTGGTCCTGCACTAGCCAATTTCTTAACAAATACCCATTATCTTTAGTGGAATGCTACGTGTAGGGTAGTGACCAAGTCTTCATAACCGCGAAGGTACGGCGATCCGAATCGATTATACTCAGCTGAGGATCTCCAATCACACGACATATGTAGCACTTAACCCTTGCATATGTCAACCCGCCACCGAGGTTCTTAAGACCGGATCAGGTTCACGCAAACCGAGAGAACAGATACACCATCGTCCAGCCTCTTGCCATGGAGGGTACACGCTACTCTCGCCACCGCTCCACGCCCATTGCGTGTTATCTTATTCCGGCCTTAGTCTGCCCGAGGCAAGGCTTACCCATGACGAGGCATGTGACCAGTTAAAGGGTCCTCGATCAACAAGCCTACATCGACAAGGTCCTTAATCGACTCAGACGGCGACACTACACCGAGACTCCTTTCTCGTGCAAGTCACCCGTCCGGTCTCAGCTTAATCTTTTCAACCCAAAAACTTGGTACCTGGCAGAGGTACATCTTTTCCAGATGTTGAATCCATCAAGGCCCTGATGGATCCACCATCAAATTTTATTTTCCAAAAACATCCCACCCACCTTTGCCACATCATCTTTTGTAAAAACAAAACATTTTGTTTTTCTAAAGCAATGCTAAGCATCAAAATCTTTTGTAAAGAGGGTGATCAAGGAAGGTAATCAAATTCAAGGAAGGTAATGCAGGAATTGTTTTATCAATCAACTCCTATCACCTAATGCATCAAGCAAGTGAGAAAGATTTTTAAAAACATCAAGGAAGGTGGCAAATGCACCGGGGCTTGCCTTTGTTAACAGGTGAGTCCTGCTCGGATCCACAAATATCGAAATAAAAGCAGTTGCCTGCTTGAGGATCTGAGGTTGGTGGAGTCCCCTCTTCAGTGACTTCTTCTTCTTCTTCGTGTTCTAACATAACCATATATATGCATAAGAATGGATGCCATGGGATGCTCATGAGGATGTGAAGATAATATAAACTTATTATCTAAGTCTTGAGTACAACTTTCCTTCACGGTACTCAGAGAACCTAGGGTTTCCGGAGTCGGTAAAGGAGTTCATAGAGCAGGGGGGTGGTTTGGGGTTTGGTGATCAAACAAGGTCCAAATCAATTCAAACCCTACCCAAGGCTTCTAAATATTGTTTTAAGTTCCCATAAAAAGTTTGGGCATTTTTGGACTTACCAATTATTTTCTAAAAATCCATAACTAATACTTTTAACCACTTTAAATACCCTAAAATTTCTCATTTCCACTAAAAATCACAAAACTATTTTTATTAAATTCTAGGGAAAATTATGAACCTAGGAAAATTGGTTTTACAATTTTGCCATTTTTCTACTGTTTTCTATAATTGTTTTGGCTCTGGAGATAAAAGAAAAAGAAAAACGGATGAATAGTATTGGACCGAATTCAGCCCAGGTCGGCCCACTACCAGTAGAAGCACGCCCACGCGCGCGCCCGCGCTGGCAACTTTACGGGAAAGGCCTCGGGGTTTTCATTATCTGCGAACGGGTTTTCTCACTGTTTAACAGAGTCACTGACACTTTGCAAGAAGGTCCCTCGAGTTCTATTCCTTTACGTTTCACGGTCCCCGACGGCGTGGAGCACGGCCGAGCTCCGGCGAGCTGTCTGTGCCGGCCGATTGGGGCAAGGACTAGTGTTTCTGAGCAGCGGACACCAAATTCAAGTCCCTAGGATCATTTCCCCCCAATAAATTTTACCGTTGGCGATATGTCAAGCTCTGCCCGCGAGGACAGTGAACGGCGCGGGCATGTGTTCATGTTCCAATTGATTGGTGGGCTCTTAGTTTAATTGGACGGTTTGGTGAGCATCAAGGGCACATGAGGATGCTAGAACAAGACTAAAGACAACAGGATCGGACCTGAGGAGAGCTTCCCACGGTGAACTTGGGTTCACGGTGTTCTTCAACCGGTTTGGGGGAAATCCCAAATTCAAGTTCTCTGGTGGGGGGTTTGAGATGCAGGTGGGTGCAATAGCTGGTAGAATACATGGCGAAGCCGAGGGGGGGGCTCAATTTATAGGCCGTCGACCGGAGTTGGAGAAGAAACGCGAACTACGGATGCGCTGGCAAGCTTTCCGCGCGGCGGTTTCCGGTGAGGGCACGGGGTCGCCGTTTAACCAGAGTTTGCCACCTCGGTAACCTTTGGCCACGATACCAAGGATCTTTACCGCGACCACCGACGACCGGTCATGCCGCGGTGGCGTTCTTATCGGCGGCGATGGGGGGCGATCCTGATCCACGGTGCGATATTTCTGATGATGGTGAACAGTGCTCTGAATTCAATAAAGAGCTTTGACTGACAGAGCAAATTGGAACTCAATTTACTCCCGATTTTGTGTGAAACCTATGCCATCTTTCTGCAGCAAAGTTATAGAGCTATAATCCATCTATCATTTTGCTACAATGTGCTCCCACAAAAAGTCATTGGATCCCCTTCAAAATCGAGCTCAAAGTTTATCTCACAACACTGTTAATTTGTATTTCAGACTTCAGGCAGTCTAACAGTCCATCTTTGCTTGGGTTTTTCTCCAAATTTCTCATAGGATCATGGCTTGAACCCTTAAACAAAGTTGTTCTCCTATAATTGGACTACAATTTTGATGTGGTGACCTAGGGCAAAAACCCTCTGATTTAAAAGTTACAAGGGCTTCAAGTTGGATGAACCACACTGAAATCCAGACTTAACCCAAAAGGGTTAAGTGTGGCACTTTTGCACTTAAGTCCAAATCTTAAGTTTTGGATTGCAAATTCACATATGAGTGACCCAAATAACTTAAGATACTTATTTGACTTGATTTTTGCACTTTAGTCCAAAAGTGGACTAATTTTGCACTTAGGTCCCTAGGGTTTGGTTTTAGGGTTTTCCAGGGTTCTATTTGAGATTTTTGTATCCCAGGGGTATAATTGTGGTTCAACTTTGTTTTTGGGATATTTTATAACTATTATCCTGTTGGGGGCCTTCGTCCTCCGAAGGTCCTCAAAAACATGATTTGACAATGTTTTCCAAGTGGATTATATGAACAGGTATCTTCGGACTCAGAATTATGAACATGGGGTACGGTCAGGACGAAGCCTAAGCCAGACGAAGGGGGATTGAGATGGAGGACGGACTGATTACCAAGCTATACGAAGGATGGTGCACAGCCGAAGCTGTGCGCAGGAAAGCTTCGTCGCGATAGCAGAAAGGGGAACCGACTTAAAGATGAAAAGACTACTTAGGCCTTGACAGATTCCCATAAGTCATTAGCAAATGTAATGGGCATGAATGTAATTTTACATGGGCTGCGTCCCACATCTATAAATAGATGAACAGTACTCCCGTACTGTTCACGCTGACTTGGCATTTGCTTTTGCGTCATCCTTGTACTTTTGTCTTCCTGCAATCCGAAGGTACACTTGTAATTTGAAGTCATTTCTATTGTTATATGATAATAAAATAGAAATGACATTGTGATAAAATTTAAATGTTTATATTACTTTTTATGTTGCGTGTAAGTCCTTCGTCATAGCTTATTACGCTCACGAAGATATATTATTTGTGACCTTCGTCCGGAGCACATTATATCCCGAAGGGAAATGATGTTTCGAAGGACGAAGGACCTTATCATTTAACACTTTTTATGTTGCCTTGTTCTCAATCCGAAGCATTTGAGGACAAGTCACCAACATTGGCGCCCACCTCCGGTGAACTCACTTCCACTTTGAGTTTTTTGAACACCTTCGGAAGCCATAGACCCTCGCTATGGCGCCGAAGAAAGCTTCAGCGACTGGGGCTGCAGCTCTGCAACCGCTGGACCCCAACCAGGAGACTGTCTCTCTTCGGGAGGCCCGAAGCCAAAAGAGGAAGGCCGTCAGCCCGACGCTTCAGGAGGATGAGCTAGATCAAGAGATCAGGGATATGGAGATGCTTCATCAACAGGTGCAGAGGAAGAAGGAAAAGATGGCCAGGCTAGCTGAACTGCAAAGGCAGATAGACGAAGCTTCTGAAGAAGTTCGCCATCTTACTCACGATGAGCAGAACAGAAGGCCTCAACAAAAAGACCTTCATCAGGAGGGCTTCTTCAACGAAGATGACTGGTATGACAATTTCCATCATGGAAATTTTGTTTTCGATGATGCTTCTCCCCTGTCCGCTGAGCTGCAGGCTACACCTTGGCCTCCGTCCTACAAGCCGCCCCAGCTTCCCATGTTCGATGGCCATTCAGACCCGAAGCAGTTTTTGATGAGCTACGAAGCAACAATATCTTCGTATGGTGGCAATGCTGCAGTCATGGCAAAGTCTTTTGTTATGGCTGTCAGGAATGTTGCTCAGACCTGGTATTCCTCCCTTCGACCGGGAACGATCACTTCATGGCAAAAGCTGAAGGACATGTTGTTAACCAGCTTCCAAGGGTTTCAGACGAAGCCGGTCACTGCTCAGGCCCTGTTCCAATGCACTCAGGATCATGAAGAATACCTTCAGGCGTATGTCAGAAGGTTCTTGCGTTTAAGGGCGCAGGCACCAACGGTGCCCAACGAAATTGTCATCGAAGCCATGATCAAGGGGCTTCGTCCTGGACCTTCAGGTCAATACTTTGCTAGGAAGCCTCCTCAGACTTTGGAGAAGCTGCTCCAGAAGATGGACGAGTACATTCGTGCCGACAATGATTTTCGCCAAAGAAGGGAGGAGGCTTTCAGATTTTCTGAAATGACCAGGGGCTTCGGAGGAAGATTCTATCCGAGGCATGTCAGGTCCATCCACAACTCTACTCAAAATGATGATAAGGGGAGTCAGCAGAACAGGCCGCAGTGCTCCTCACAGGCTTCGGGGCAACAGCAAACTTTCTTCCGGCCACCAGCTCCAAGAGGCAGAGGAGCCAGGGGCTTCGGCGGAAGATTTGGAGATCAACCAAGGAGAGTATTTTGCTTATTCTGTGGTGAAAACAAGGGCCATACCACCAGGATGTGCCATGTTACCATCCAAAAGCAAAAGGAGATAGCCGAAGCTGCAGCGCAACAAGTTCAGCCGAAGCAGGTCATGCATACTGCTTCGTACCATCAGCCTTACATCCCAGAATACGTGGGCAACCACCCTGCAGTTTCTGTAGCTTCGGCGAGTCAACCTCAAGCTTCATGGCAACAGCCCCCGCCTCCACCACCGCTGCAACAAGGCCAACAGCTGGAAGGGAGCCAATATGTTCCACACCAAAGGGATCTTAGAGAACAATCTGAAGCTCGCACAGTCAATAGCACTGTGCCAGAGTCGAAGCACATTTATTGACAAATATCCTACCTTGATAGCAGTCTTTTCCATTTTAGTTCTATTTTCTGTGTAATAAAGAACATTTCAGTTTTCATGTAATAGTTTCGTTGCTGGTCACGAGGAAAACCTATTTTCTCCACAGGCTTAAGTTGCTGAAGCTAAAAAATTTGCGATAACAAGAAGGACCTTCGAGTTATTAAAAATCCTTCGAAGCCACAAAAAGTCGTTCTAAGGAACGCAGAGTAAGTTGCTGAAGTCACAAAAAGCCGTTCCAAAGGGAGCGCAGTGTAAGTTTTCTGCTCCAAAGTCGTTCCTAAGGGAATGCAGAGCATACAGCGAAAAGTCAACGCTGATACCGCCTAAGTAAAAGGCGAAGAAGCTCCAAAGACGTTCCTAAGGGAATGCAGAGCTTACAGCGAAAAGTCAACGCTGATACCGCCTAAGTAAAAGGCGAAGAAGCTCCAAAGACGTTCCTGAGGGAATGCAGAGCTTACAGCAAAAAGTCAGCGCTGATATAAAGATATTTTGTGTTTTATGGGGATATGTGTGTATCTTCGGAACAAATGTCATCTACATAACATAGCATCATCACATCATTTTGCATAGCATAAGCATCATACATCATGTTGCATATGGCAAAAGAAGGGGACACAGTATCAACCTTCGAAAGGACGCTTTGAGAAAGTGAAAATCGTGCAAAGTCACGAGGGAATACAATGTTGATCTTCGGAATACAGCTTCGGAGAATGTTTTCACGAAGCGTGGATGTGCTTCATCAGAATAGTATTAAAGGAGAATGTCTTCTTCACGAAGCATGAAAAGAAGGGAAGGTGTTTTTTCGCCGAAGGCTCAAAAATGGTATGTATGTAGAATTTCATGCATCGTAAAGAATTGAATAATGAAAGTAGACTTGCATATTACATTCAAGTGTACAAAATATTACATAGATCACATTTCAAATGTTTTTTCTAATAACATCTAGTCTTCTCTTAGTACTACTTCGGCAGCCTCATTTAGAAGTTGTTCAACAACTTTATCCATGATAGCTTCGGCCATTTGTTTAATTTCGTCATCCCCTTTCGTGTGAGGGTCAACAGACGATCCAGCAGGTTCTGAGGGAAGAGAATATGTCTACATTACTATCACAGACCGCGAACAAAGTTTGAAATTAAAAATTACAACACAATAAGAACGACTAATTAATACCTATTTGCCCTTCGGGCTCTGTACTTTTTTCGGCAACTTCTGTCACTTTCCTAGCATCATGGATGCCTTTTTCACTCTTTTGAATAATTTCTTGTGCCATTTCTCGGCCGCCGTTGTCCCAGATATCAGTAAAGAATTTTCCGCCAACCATGCTTGCTTCGGCCGAGGGGTCTTTGATGTCTTCGGAGGACAAGGCAGCTTCGGACTGAGCTAAGAATTTTACATGCTCACAACCTTTCCTCTCTAAAACAGTAGCAACCCCTCTAGCGCCCGAAAAAGCGCAGATGTCACCGCGACTACTCAGGATTTCCTCGAAGGCCTCTGCTTCGTGACTGATCCATTCCAGTGGACCTTCGGGATTGCCTCTTGAGAAATTCTCTTCACTAGAGAATGCGCCAACGCCGGCGAAGCTGGATTTTATCTTTTTGACGCATTCTATAGATTTAACATAGCATTTTCTCTGGGATGCACGAAGCTCCTTAACACTTATCTCTAAATGATTGGCTAGTTGATCGCTAAGCTCTCGTTTTGTTTCTTCAAGCATACGTTCCTCTTTAGCTCTAGCTAGCTGTTTCTGAAGATCTTTAATCTCACGTTTTTGGGCTTCGGCCTGGACATTTGAGGCAGCTTTGTCCTTTTTTACCTTGTCTACCAATGTAAGCAGAATCTTATCCTTTTCCAGAGCTTCGTTTCTCAGTTTAATAACTTCTGACCGTAGGGTGTTGAACGCAATTTCATAGCTCTCATCTTCGGCACTCTTTTGTGCTCTTAATGCGTTGCTTAGAATCAAACCCTATACGAAAAAGAATCCATATAAGAATAAAAGAATGAATTACGAATTGTAAAATTTTTCAAACGTCTAATTCCCATACCTTCAGGCTATTATATGCAAGACTATCCGCGAGATCTTCTTTCGTCATAGCACATAAGCCAGCTTCAAGCTTCGGGAACCCCATACTCCTAGCCATCTCCCGGCAGACAGATAATTCTTTGTTGTCAGGGAGACAGTATAGGAAGTCATCTTCGTCTGTCCCATTGAACACTACTGCCCCCTTCGGATATTTTAACTCTCTGGCATAGTGATTGGCTTCATAAGTCTCTTCTTCAGATAATTTCTTCCCCGAAGCATGTCGCACGATGTAATCGCATATGTTGGAAGGAGCTTCGGGGGCGGCAGTGTCAATTTCTTCAACCAAAATTGGTTCTGATATTTTTATTTTTTCGGTTTCCAAAGATTGTTCCTTGGTGGGCTCTGAAGGCCCAGCTTCAGCTTCAGCTTGTTGCTTCGAAGCTTCAGCAACTAAAGCTTCAGTAGACACTTCAGCAAGTTCAGCAGTCTTTTTTGGGGTTATGCTTGAAGACTTGATTGTCTCCAAAACATCTAGCACGTTCACCATTCTTTTTCTTTTCGGAGTCACCGATGGACCCTTTTGATTTTTTATTGTCTCAACACTTGCTGAAGGACTTAAGATTTCCAATATTTTTGGTTCTTCAATTCTCGGTTTTTCTGCCTTCTCTGCTGAAGGTGCTTCAGTTTTTTCTTCGATTTTCGGCCCTGGAGTTGGCTCTGTAGTTTCAGTGGCCAAGGAAACTTCATCGGTAAATTCAGGCACTATGGCCGGCTCAATAAAACGTGCCCGGTGGGTGAGCACCTTCATCTTTTTTCTTTGCGGCGCTGGCTCACTAGAAGCGCTTGTGGCAATTTCTGTTGCAGGAGAAGTATTTTTTCTTTTGCGGCCCGGCACCGGATAATGGTAGTCAGGGTAGACAAACCCGACTGCATCAAATACCCGGTTGAGCCTTTTCTTCTTTCGGCCTCCGAAGGCTGCCGATAATGCAGTGTTCTCGGCCTTCGAATATGCCCCAAGCAGTTCGTCACTTAACGTTTCAATGCTTTTTAACCAGTCGTCATTAGGTTCAACAAACTTATCCCCGTATTTGAATGTGTATTTCAGTCTGACCAGTCCGCCTTCGTCAGACTCTTTGATGGTCTCCTTCGGCATTTCCCACTTTCCTGCAAGCGGCCACACCCTGAAGGCAATATGCTCTTGGACCAAGTCCCTTGTCCCGATAAAAGAGCAGACTACGCCGAAGGCTCTTTGGCATTCTTCGGCTGCTTCATCCATTTCAATCTTCGGTTTTCGGAGACCGAAGCGTTGCCAAATAGGACGCATAATGATACTTTTAATATCTTCCTGCGCTGTCAAGTCATTCTTTACATAAAACCATTCTGTCATCCAGGCACCGGGCCACCTCTTCCGAAAGGTTGGCACGGGGCAGCTTGACCCGGTGCGGGCACCGAAGCTGTAGCAACCAAAGTTGTTGTGATATTGTTCTTTCCCCCAGGGCTTCGTCTCATATAACAACTCATGAATGTTGCAAAAGCTTTTAGCATTTGGTTCTAAACCTTGGCTTCTCACAGCCCAAACAAAGATCCCCATTCTAATGATAGCTTCGGGAGTAATTTGATGAAGGTAGATTTGAAATGTATTCAGGACTTCGACAACAAAGCTGCTTAGGGGGAATCGAAGCCCAGCCTTGAGAAAGCTTCGGAAGATTACGACTTCATCTTCTTCGGGAGTGGGAGAAGTTTTTTCTCCAGCATCAGCCCTCACAATAGATATATCTCGAAAATATCTCCCCCTCATATTGTCAATATGACTCTGCTTAATAGTGGTTTTCCCGAAAACCGTGTGACTTGGCCGCCATGGTCGATCTTCGGACTCTCCCCCACAGCTTTCTGCATCATAACTGTCGCTGTCGCCAGTATCTTCAGACAAACCTTCCAGAATCTCCTTGGTGATTTTTTCCGTATTGGTCTCCGCCATCGCTATAAGGAACCCCAAGTTCTTCTCTTCATCGAGACTCAGCTTCATCTCAGCAGTGACCTTCTTATCTTCAGACATCTTCGGAAACACTAAAAAACTGTTTTGAAAGCCGAAGCTTCAAAACCAAAAGATCAGCAAATCCTAGTGCGCAACAGCTAAAAATTTAGTGAGCGGGAGCAGATGGCAAGAGAGCGTACCAAACAAATTATGGCGGGCTCCTATTTATACACTCGATATGACGGAAACTGTGTGGTCCCGCGTGTCAGTGACTTTTGCTATTCTAGCAAAGGGAAGGTGTTTTTTCGGACCTTCGGCTTAAGGCCTTCATCCATATCGCAATCTGAATTTATCATTAACAAATTAATATTGCGAGGGGCTACTGTTGGGGGCCTTCGTCCTCCGAAGGTCCTCAAAAACATGATTTGACAATGTTTTCCAAGTGGATTATATGAACAGGTATCTTCGGACTCAGAATTATGAACATGGGGTACAGTCAGGACGAAGCCTAAGCCAGACGAAGGGGGATTGAGATGGAGGACGGACTGATTACCAAGCTGTACGAAGGATGGTGCACAGCCGAAGCTGTGCGCAGGAAAGCTTCGTCGCGATAGCAGAAAGGGGAACCGACTTAAAGATGAAAAGACTACTTAGGCCTTGACAGATTCCCATAAGTCATTAGCAAATGTAATGGGCATGAATGTAATTTTACATGGGCTGCGTCCCACGTCTATAAATAGATGAACAGTACTCCCGTACTGTTCACGCTGACTTGGCATTTGCTTTTGCGTCATCCTTGTACTTTTGTCTTCCTGCAATCCGAAGGTACACTTGTAATTTGAAGTCATTTCTATTGTTATATGATAATAAAATAGAAATGACATTGTGATAAAATTTAAATGTTTATATTACTTTTTATGTTGCGTGTAAGTCCTTCGTCATAGCTTATTACGCTCACGAAGATATATTATTTGTGACCTTCGTCCGGAGCACATTATATCCCGAAGGGAAATGATGTTTCGAAGGACGAAGGACCTTATCATTTAACACTTTTTATGTTGCCTTGTTCTCAATCCGAAGCATTTGAGGACAAGTCACCAACATATCCTAAAGTATTTAGATTTTCTCAAGTTGGGTTAAGTCTTACCCCTTTAATCCTTGTTTAGGGTAAAGCTTCCTATCCAGGGTCTTATTTGCAAAACCTGAAAACAATACAACTTGTTTGAAATTTTTGCCTAGTGAATGCACTCTAGGTGTGTCAAACATATGCAATGTCAATGCTTATGATGCCATGCTCAAGTTTTAGTCATAGTAACACCAGGGGTGTTACACACGCCCCCCTGGGAAGGGCCATTCGTCATTGCCAAGGTTCTAAAGCCCGGAACGTACAAGCTAGCCAACAGTCAAGGCGAGGTCTACAGCAACGCTTGGAACATCCAACAGCTACGTCGCTTCTACCCTTAAGATGTTTTCAAGTTGTTCATATACCTCGCGCCCAACGAAAGTTTAGTCGTCAAGGAAGGGTCGGCCTCGCCTCGGCAAAGCCCGACCCTCCCTCGGGGCCTAAAAGGGGGGAACCCCCTCTGCGTCGAAATTTTCCTCGAAAAAAAGATCTTTTCTGCCAGAAGGTCTTTCGGGTTGTTTGACTACTTCGAAAGTGGATCCTGAAAACGACGGAGTACACGTAAGCAGCCAAGGCTGACCGAGCCGAGGGACTCCTACGCCTCCGGGATACGGATACCTCACTCATCACCTTCTGCGATAAGTAACTCACGTTCGGATAAGTGATTCTGCGGACCGAACAAGTCTTCACGTTCGAAAGCTCTTCTGCCGAAGCGATCCTTCGAGCCTTCTCGACTGCGTCGGTGACAGAGCCCCATGGACGGGTAAGAGTGCGCGTAAGCGGCAAGGCCGACCGAGCCGAGGGACTCCTACGCCTCCGGGATACGGATACCTCACTCATCACCTTTACACGGGGCGACTCACGCTTGGTGAAGCGGTTCAGACAACCAACAGGCGAGTCTTAGTGCTCGAAAATGAGGAAAAAACACGGCTCCGTGCCGAAACTACATACATGTTCAGGCCTCGACAGCCATAATGAACACTGGCATTCAAAGTGCCATTACAAATGGAACCCCGGTTCCGTCTCCGCGGGTACAAACAACCCCACAAGATTGGGGAACCCGCGGAGCGATCGCGGGCCGACGGGCGGCTCGCCGCCGCCCGGTCCGGCAACAGCGACAACAACCCCCGTCCCGGGCGACGAAGCAGCTTCAGCAGCGGCTTTAGGGCAGGGGCTACGGTAGAAGGACTCTCACCCACCGAGGACGAGAGCCAGCCATTCAGGCCGGGAGACGGAGACCCAGGGCTACTGGCGGAGTTGGCAATCTCCTCGGTAGAGAAGCCTTCTCCGGCTGCCGACGCCTCAAAGCGCACCGGCAGGTCTTTGCCCTCGCCAGAACCACCCAGAACATGGGCGCCGCCCTTGCGGTACGCGGCACAACCATCGTCCGGACGGAGGACGTAATGCTGCGCCCTGGCCGAGTGGCGGCGGTCCGCCTTTCCCGGCATGGCTGGAGGAAGCCTCCGCGAGGCTGGAGGATGCCTTTCTCCCCAGACGCCAGGGGAAGAAAAGGGTGACCGACCCATGCGGAGGCAGCCCCCCGACTCGCCTCATCCTCCACCTCAGCCTGGATGACGAAAATCCTTGAGGCTGAGGGAGGGGCGGAGGCCGCAGCCCGGCTCGCTTTCCCCCACCATCAAGCTGGAGGTCACCGTCTTGGGTGACCGCCGGTGGAGGGGTGCGACCGGGCTGCATGATGAAAATCCTTGAAGCCGAACGATGGCTGAAAGGTGCCAACTCCCACGGAGTTGCGTTCCCCCAACGACGAGGCGGAAAGACGGCGGATCTCCCCCATCCGAGGGCTTGAAAGATGGAAAGACACGATGCATAAGGAAGCACGAAGACATGGTTGCCTTCCAAGGGGGTCACCCTCCTTTTAAGGACGGTTCTCCCTACTCGCGTCCCCAGCCGTCGCGGGCTGAGTCTTCTCCAACACACTCCAAGGTCCTCCCCTACGCCGCGGGGGCTGGGACCCACGCGTCACGCAAGCCGGCTCAGAGCAGAAGAGGCCAAACCGCCGTGCGCGGTGCGTACAACCGCCCAGCGGTTACAAGCGACTCTCCACTTTTGCCCAGACCAACGGGCGAACGGGCGGGCAGCCGTGCAGGCGGCACGCAACCGCGCCAAGTGGGCGCGCTTCTCCGACTCCCAACACGCCCGGCATGGAGGCCCAGGCCCACGCGTCATGCAACCGGCGCACCGAATGCTTCGTGCATGCAACTGCATCGCCACTTGCGCCACTACCGCGCCTCCTCGATTGCAGAACCAATACTGCGACTTGAGGCAACCCAGCAGCACCAGCCTGGCGCGACGGTCAATACGGCCAAAAGTGGGCCGGCAGTAATGGCGGTGGCAAGCGGGCAGGAGCAGCGGTCACGTCGTCAGCCAAGCTTACGTCCCATCCAGGGGCAGCGAGAGAACCCTCTCTCACGGCGTGAAGACAACGCGCCCGTGACCCGTCCCTCGAACGGCTCACGCACGCGCAACGGCTACCCTGCGAACTACTCGCCCCGTCGCATCAACTCCGCGGCGGGACACGCGGCGCCTCTGGCAGGAGAAGCGGGCGACGCTTCGCCTTCGCCACAATGACCGCGTCCAAAAAGGTACGCCGCGTCGTTCAATTTCGTATCCTTTTCCTTTTTTCCTCTTTCTCTCTCTTGCAACAGGGACCGGGAAAGGGGGATACCCCGAAAAGGATCCTTCCCCGTGAAGGAACCAGGCTCCGAGCCCCCCTACTGATCAGAGGTTCGAAGGCTGGCCCCCCGGAAGGGTTCGACAGCCGCCTCAGATCGCGTGGGCCCTACACCCACTACTGGTCAGAGGTTCGAAGGCCGGCCCCTCGAAAGGGTTCCACGGTCGCCTCAGGCTACTCGGGCTCCGCGTCCATTACTGATCAGGGGTTCGAAGGCTAGCCCCCGAAGGGTTCACAGCCGCCTCAGACGCCGAGCGAGGGATGACCATGGGTACGTTCGATACATAACCAAGGCTCGGGCTGCGCTCCCGAGGTACCCTAGGACATTTCCGAGACCAGCGGGAACGATCTTGTAACAGAATCCCATCAGAGGGAGGCATCGAGCCCTCGGACCCCGTCACCAGGGGACCGGGTCTGGCAAATCACCCGCAGGTACTTTTGGGCGTGCCTCTGGGCCCCTAGCCGACCCCTAACGAATGGGGCACGGACGTCCACTCGGATTACCCGCTTGCAGGTCATCGGAGACACCATGTCCGGCGCCCATCGAGGGCAACATGGCGCTTTCCCCCCTCCTCCTTGCGGAAAGGCGACGCAGGGGCGTATGTAAAAAAGCCGAGTCTACCCCTGACCGCCCTCTCGCTCTGTGCAGAGGCTCGGGGGCTGCTCTCGCAAACCCGGCTCCGGCCGAACCGTTGACAGCGTCAACATACCAGCCCGAGAACATGGGACCCGACCGTGCACTTGGGCTATGGCCAGCTCGCATGAGGGAATGACCAGACCAGCCGAAGCACTACGTGAGGCATTAAGACCTCGAAGGAGTGAAACCACTCCTCCGAGGCCTCGGGGGCTACACCCGGCGGGTGCGCTCGCGCGCACCCACCGGAACAAAGCACAACCGAGAAAGGCTGGTCCCCTTGCAAAAAAAGTGCGACGAAAGCCTCCAAGCGAGTGCAAACACTCCCTTCGAGGCTCGGGGGCTACTGTTGGGGACCATAATTAGGGGTACCCTCAAGACTCCTAATTCTCAGCTGGTAACCCCCATCAGCACAAAGCTGCAAAGGCCTGATGGGTGTGATTAAGTCAGGGATCAGTCCATTCGAGGGACACGATCACGCCTCGCCCGAGCCTAGCCTCGGACAAGGGCAGCCGACCCCGGAGGATTTCCGTCTCGCCCGAGGCCCCCCTTCAGCGGCGAACATATTTCCCGGCTCGCCCGAGGCCCTGCCTTCGCTAAGAAGCAACCCTGACCAAATCGCCGCACCGACCGACCAAGTCGCAGGGGCATTTAATGCAAAGGTGGCCTGACACCCTTATCCTGACGCGCCCCCCCCCAGCCGGTAGAGCCGAAGTGACCGCCGTCACTTCGCCGCTCCACTGACCGGTCTGACAGAAGGACAGCGCCGCCTGCGCCACTCCGACTGCGGTGCCACTTGACAGAGTGAGACTGACAGGCAGTCAGGCCCGGCCGAAGGCTCCATAGGAAGCTCTGCCTCGCCCGACCCTAGGGCTCGGACTCGGGCTAAGTCCCGGAAGACGGCGAACTCCGCTCCGCCCGACCCAGGGCTCGGACTCGGGCTAAGTCCCGGAAGACGGCGAACTCCGCTCCGCCCGACCCAGGGCTCGGACTTGGGCTAAGTCCCGGAAGACGGCGAACTCCGCTTCGCCCGACCTAGGGCTCGGACTTGGGCTCGGCCCCAGAAGACGACGAACTCTGCCCGACCCAGGGCTCGGACTCGGGCTCAGCCCTAGAAGACGACGATCTCTGCCTCGCCCGACGCAGGGCTCGGACATGGGCTCGGCCCCAGAAGACGATGATCTCCGCCTCGCCCGACCCAGGGCTCAGACTCGGGCTAAGTCCTGGAAGACGACGAACTTCGCCCGACCCAGGGCTCGGACTCGGGCTAAGTCCCAGAAGACGACGATCTCCGCCTCGCCCGACCCAGGGCTCGGACTCGGGCTCGGCCCCAGAAGACGACGAACTCCGCTTCGCCCGACCCCAGGGCTCGGACTCCGCCCCGGCACCAGCCGGCAATCTCCGCCTCGCCCGACCCGGGGGCTCGGACTCGACCTCGGCTTCGGAGGAGCTTCCACATCGCCCAACCTAGGGCGCAGACCAGCCACGTCAACAGGAGGCGCCATCATCACCCTACCCCGAGCTGACTCGGGCCGCAGGGAACAAGACCGGCGTCCCATCTGGCTCGCTCCGCCAGATAGGCAATGATGGCGCCCCGCATGCTCTGTGACGACGGCGGCTCTCAGCCCCCTTACGGAAGCAAGAGGACGTCAGCAAGGACTCAACCGCTCCGACAGCTGTCCCTCCGCCAAGCTCCATCGCTCCTCCGACGGCCGCGACATCACACCAGCTGGGTGCCAAGATCTCTCCGGCTGCCACAACGGCATGTACCTAGGGCGCTAGCTCTCCTCCGCTAGACACGTAGCACTCTGCTACACCCCCCATTGTACACCTGGATCCTCTCCTTGCGCCTATAAAAGGGAGGACCAGGGCCCTCTTAGAGGGGGTTGGCCGCGCGGGGACGAGGACGAGAACAGGCGCTCGCTGGAGGCCGCTCGCTCCCTCTCCCGCGTGGACGCTTGTAACCCCCTACTGCAAGCGCACCCGACCTGGGCGCGGGACGAACACGAAGGCCGCGAGATTCCCACCTCTCTCACGCCGGTCTCCGGCCGCCTCGCTCTCCCCCTTCATGCTCGCCCTCGCGCTCGACCCATCTGGGCTGGGGCACGCGGCGACATTCACTCGTCGGCCTAGGGACCCCCCGGTCTCGAAACGCCGACACAACTAGTCAAAGGTAAATGAATAAGATTTAGAGAAGCATTTTCAAGATTTAAAATTTTCTCCCCCTGTTCCAAACGCTTTTCCTTTGACTTAAACAAAACTCCCCCTTAATAGAATCTTCCTCTTAGTGTTCAAGAGGGTTTTAAGACAACAATTTTGAAAATACTACTTTCTCCCCCTTTTGAACACAATGAGATACCAATTTGAAAATCATAAGTTTTAAATATTGGTAGTGGTGCGGTCCTTTTGCCTTGGGCTCATACTCTCTCCCCCTTTGGCATGAATCGCCAAAAACGGAATCATTAGAGCCCTTTTCTAACTACTTTCTCCCCTTTGGCAAAGAAAACATATGAGTGAAGATTATACCAAAGATGGAGGGTTGCTCGGAGCGACGGCGAAGGATGAGTCATGGAGTGGAGTGGAAGCCTTTGTTTTCGCCGAAGACTCCAATTCCCTTTCAATATACCTATGACTTGGTTTGAAATATACTTGAAAAACACATTAGTCATAGCATATATAAAAGAGACATGATCAAAGGTATATTTATGAGCTATGTGTGCAAGACATCAAAAGAAATTCCTAGAATCAAGAATATTTAGCTCATGCCTAAGTTTGGTAAAAGTTTGTTCATCTAGTGGCTTGGTAAAGATATCGGCTAATTGATCTTTAGTGTTAATATATGCAATCTCGATATCCCCCTTTTGTTGGTGATCCCTTAGAAAATGATACCGAATGGCTATGTGTTAAGTGCGGCTATGCTCAACGGGATTATCCGCCATGCGGATTGCACTCTCATTATCACATAGAAGAGGAACTTTGGTTAATTTGTAACCATAGTCCCTAAGGGTTTGCCTCATCCAAAGTAGTTGCACGCAACAATGACCTGCGGCAATATACTCGGCTTCGGTGGTAGAAAGAGCTACGGAATTTTGCTTCTTTGAAGCCCAAGACACCAAGGATCTTCCCAAGAACTGGCAAGTCCCCGATGTGCTCTTTCTATTAATCTTACACCCCGCCCAACCGGCATCCGAATAACCAATTAAATCAAAAGTGGATCCCCGAGGGTACCAAAGCCCAAACTTAGGAGTAAAAGCCAAATATCTCAAGATTCGTTTTACGGCCGTAAGGTGAGCTTCCTTAGGGTCGGCTTGGAATCTTGCACACATGCATACAGAAAGCATAATGTCCGGTCGAGATGCACATAAATAGAGTAATTAACCTATCATCGACCGGTATACCTTTTGATCGACGGATTTACCTTCCGTGTCGAGGTCGAGATGCCCATTGGTTCCCATGGGAGTCTTGATGGGCTTGGCATCCTTCATCCCAAACTTGTTTAGAATGTCTTGAGTATACTTTGTTTGGCTAATGAAGGTGCCCTCTTGGAGTTGCTTTACTTGAAATCCCAAGAAATACTTCAACTCCCCCATCATTGACATCTCGAATTTCTGTGTCATGATCCTACTAAATTCTTCACATGTAGATTTGTTAGTAGACCCAAATATAATATCATCAATATAAATTTGGCATACAAACAAATCATTGTCAAGAGTTTTAGTAAATAAAGTAGGATCAGCCTTTCCGACTTTGAAGCCATTAGTAATAAGGAAATCTCTTAGGCATTCATACCATGCTCTTGGGGCTTGCTTGAGCCCATAGAGCGCCTTAGAGAGCCTGTAGACATGGTTAGGGTACTCACTGTTTTCAAAGCCGGGAGGTTGCTCAACATAGACCTCTTCCTTGATTAGTCCGTTGAGGAAGACACTTTTCACGTCCATTTGATAGAGCTTGAAGCCATGGTAAGTAGCATAGGCTAATAATATACGAATGGACTCAAGCCTAGCTACGGGTGCATAGGTTTCACCGAAATCCAAACCTTCGACTTGGGAGTATCCCTTGGCCACAAGTCGAGCTTTGTTCCTTGTCACCACAGCATGCTCATCTTGCTTGTTGCGGAAGACCCATTTGGTTCCTACAACATTTTGATTAGGACATGGAACTAAATGCCATACCTCGTTCCTAGTGAAGTTGTTGAGCTCCTCTTGCATTGCCACCACCCAATCCGAATCTTGAAGTGCTTCCTCTACCCTGTGTGGCTCAATAGAGGAAACAAAAGAGTAATGCTCACAAAAATGTGCAACACGAGATCTAGTGGTTACCCCCTTATGAATATCACCGAGGATGGTGTCGACGGGGTGACCTCGTTGGATTGCTTGGTGGACTCTTGGGTGTGGTGGTTAAAAGTCGCCTAGAGGGGGGGTGAATAGGGCGAAACTAAAATTTACAAAATTAATCACAACTACAAGCCGGGTTAGCGTTAGGAATAATAATGAGTCCGAGAGAGAGGGAGCAAAACAAATCGCAAGCGAATGAAGAGTATGACACGCGGATTTGTTTTACCGAGATTCGGTTCTTGCAAACCTACTCCCCGTTGAGGTGGTCACAAAGACCGGGTCTCTTTCAACCCTTTCCCTCTCTCAAACGGCCCCTCGAACCGAGTGAGCTTCTCTTCTCAAATCAAACCGGGAACAAAACTTCCCCGCAAGGACCACCACACAATTGGTGTCTCTTGCCTCGGTTATAATGGAGTTTTGATCACCAGAACAAGTGAGAAAGAAAAGAAGCAATCCAAGCGCAAGAGCTCAAAAGAACACGGCAAATCTCTCTCGCTAATCACTAAAGCCTTGTGTGGAATTGGAGAGGATTTGATCACTTGAGTGTGTCTAGAATTGAATGCCTAGCTCTTGTAAGTGGTTGAGAAGTGGAAAACTTGGATGACTTGAATGTGGGGTGGATAGGGGTATTTATAGCCCCAACCACCAAACTAGCCGTTTGGGTGGAGGCTGTCTGTCGTATGGTGCATCGGACAGTCCGATGCACACCGGACAGTCCGGTGCGCCAGCCACGTCACCCGAACGTGGGGGTTCCGACCGTTGGAGCTCTGACGTTGGGCCTGTCTTGATGTCAGGTGGCGCACCGGACATGAACTGTAGGGTGTCCGGTGCGCCAGCATGGGCGTGTCTGACCTCTGCGCGCGCTGCCGCGCATTTAATGCGCTACAGGTAGCCGTTGGCGCCTGAAGTAGCCGTTGCCCCGCAGTTACACCGGACAGTCCGGTGTACACCGGACATGTCCGGTGAATTATAGCGAAGCAGCCGCTGCGAATTCCCGAGACTGGCGAGTTTAGAGCCGTGTCCTCTTGGAGCACCGGACACTGTCCGGTGTACACCGGACAGTCCGGTGAATTATAGCGCGCCGGCTCCGAGAATTCCCGAAGGTGAAGAGTTTGCAGACGATCTTCCCTGGTGCACCGGACACTGTCCGGTGGTGCACCGGACAGTCCGGTGCGTCCGACCAGGGTGCCTTCGGTTGTCCCTTTGCTCCTTGTTTGAACCCTTTTTCTTGGTCTTTTTATTGGCTTATGGTGAACCTTTGGCACCTATAGAACTTATAAACTTGGGCAAACTAGTTAGTCCAATTATTTGTGTTGGGCAATTCAACCACCAAAGTTAGTTTAAGAAATAGGTGTAAGCCTAATTCCCTTTCAATCTCCCCCTTTTTGGTGATTGATGCCAACACAAACCAAAGCAAGTATAGAAGTGCATAATTGAACTAGTTTGCAAAATGTGAGTGCAAAGGTTACTTAGATTTGGGCCAATAAATATCGCTTACTAGATATGCATGGACTGTTTCTTTATTTTTAACATTTTGGACCATGCTTGCACCACATGTTTTGTTTTTGCAAATTCTTTTTGTAAATCCTTTTCAAAGTCTTTTTGCAAATAGTCAAAGGTAAATAAATAGGTTTTTGAGAAGCATTTTCAAGATTTGAAATATTCTCCCCTTGTTTCAAATGCTTTTCCTTTGACTAAACAAAACTCCCCCTCAAATAAATTCTCCTCTTAGTGTTCAAGAGGGTTTTAAGACATCAATTTTTGAAAAAAAACTACTTGCTCCCCCTTTAGAACACAAAGAGATACCAATTTGAAATTTACCAATTGAAAATCATCGATTTTAAAATTAGGGTGGTGGTGCGGTCCTTTTGCTTTGGGCTCATACTTTCTCCCCCTTTGGCATGAATCGCCAAAAATGGATACTTTGAGTGAGATATAAGCCCTTAGATAACTACTTTCTCTCCTTTGGCAAATAAAACATACGAGTGAAGATTATACCAAAGACGGAGAGTGGAGCGACGGCGAAGGATGAGTAGTAGAGTGGAGTGGAAGCCTTGTCTTTGCCGAAGACTCCAATTCCCTTTCAATATACCTATGACTTGGTTTGAAATACACTTGAAAACACATTAGTCATAGCATATATAAAAGAGACATGATCAAAGGTATACTTATGAGCTATGTGTGCAAATTAGCAAAAGAAATTCCTAGAATCAAGAATTTGAGCTCATGCCTAAGTTTGGTAAAAGTTTGTTCATCAAGTGGCTTGGTAAAGATATCAGCTAATTGATCTTTAGTATTAATGTATGCAATCTCGATATCCCCCTTTTGTAGGTGATCTCTAAGACAATGATACCAAATGGCTATGTGTTTAGTGCGGCTATGCTCAACGGGATTATCCGCCATGCGGATTGCACTCTCATTATCACATAGAAGAGGAACTTTGGTTAATTTGTAACCATAGTCCCACAGGGTTTGCCTCATCCAAAGCAATTGCGCGCAACAATGGCCTGCGGCAATATACTCGGCTTCGGCGGTAGAAAGAGCAACCGAATTTTGCTTCTTTGAAGCCCAAGACACCAAGGATCTTCTCAAGAACTGGCAAGTCCCCGATGTGCTCTTTCTATTAATCTTACACCCCACCCAATCAGCATCCAAATAACCAATCAAATCAAATGTGGATCCCCGAGGGTACCAAAGCCCAAACTTAGGAGTATAAGCCAAATATCTCAAGATTCGTTTTACGGCCGTAAGGTGAGATTCCTTAGGGTCGGCTTGGAATCTTGCACACATGCAGACGGAAAGCATAATGTCCGGTCGAGATGCACATAAATAGAGTAATGAACCTATGTAATACTCCAAGTTGTATACCAAGAATAATAGAGAGTTATTCTCAATTTTGTATGTCTCATTTGCATCATGAAAAGAGCATACACAAAATTTAGAGTTTAATTCCAACAAATGATAAAAAAAAATTGCATCATGTTGGAGTTTTATTGTTTGTGCATTAAATAAAATAATAATGTTAATAATAATAATAAAACAATGATTCTAAAGGTTGAATTGATCCCTAAATTAAAATTTAGGGGTTTGAAAATAAGAAGAATAGGAATGACATAGAAATACAAAAAATATAAATATCCTTAGGCTTACTACTTTTAATTGTACAAACATAGTGTAAATGTGGCCACAAAGTTTGAATTAAAACTTGAATCCAAATTGGATTAGAAAATGGAGAAAAAGAAAAGAAAACAGAAAATATAAAAAAGAAAAGAATAAAAAGGATTCATGGGCCAACTTCACTCTATTCGGCCCACTCAGGAAACCACATCACGTGGCCCACTTCACCTCCATACCGCGCGCGCGCCCGACATGTGGGGCTCGGCCGTCAGCGCATGGCCGCCCCCTTGCCTCACTGCGCCGCGGGCCCCATGCGTCACTCACCACTGCCTCGCGCTCGCGCCATCTCCTTTACTCTGTCGCTGACCGGGTGGGCCCGCTTCGTCAGGCGTCTTCAACCGAACCGCGAGGACTTCGCCGCCGTGACCGGAACCCCCTCTCCTCGGATCTCCCGGCCTCAGCTGGCTATCTGCCGTTCCGCGCCTCCATAAGAAGCCGGCCACAACCTCTCTCCTCCCTCCTCCTCAATTTCGCGTGCGCCGCCGCCACACCCTCTCGCAGCTCACCATCGTCGAAAGGACGGAGCGCCGCCGCGGGCCAACTTCGATTCGCCGCCGACTTAGCCTCAGTGGGTGCCCGTGTGTCGTCACCAAGGGACCTTGGAAGCGTACACGGGGATCGCCTGCGATCGGGGTCGTCTCGGGTGTACGGAATTCCTCACCGGAGCTCCTTCATCGCCGCCGAACCGCTCCATCACGTGGCCCGCACTGCTGGGACTACAATCGTCGGTGAGAATGCCGCCATCATGCTCGCCTATTCTTCCTTTCTGTTAAATCTCGTAATTCGCTGGGAATGTGGGCGCCTAGTTGCGGTGTGGCGAACTCCGGCGAGGGCGCGCCGCGGGCAGGGCGGCGCCGCCGCGTGTGGGCGCGATTGGGAGACGATGGGCTGTGTACCGTTGAGCTCCCAGTGAACGGCTCTGATTAGAAGCAGGCGATACCCCTTCGCGACATTAAATCGGGGCCGTTGATCTTTGATCGGACGACGTAGGATTGATCTGTGGGCTCGGTTGACGCGGGCCGTGGATCGCTGATCCAACCGCCCTGAATGCGTATCGCATCCCTACTGGGGGTTTTAATCTGGGCCGCTAGGCAGAGATCGGACGGCTAGGATCTGAGCATACCCCTTCGCGTGGCACATTATCTAAAGAGACCCTGGGTTTTCTCGGATTCAACCCGCCGTCCTCTCCAGGGGCGCTCTGAGTCTTAGGATTTCTTACGCGCTAGCCCCTGTGCTTCATAGATATTGAGGCTCGGTCCTGAGATCATTTAATTTGAATAAATGAAATAGAAAATGGGTTTTTAATATGAAAATAATTACTGGAATTTAATAAATTCATAGAAAATTCATACTAACTCCAAATCACTCCATTCCAGTTCCTAAATTTTTGTAATAATATTGTCTACCCATTAGTGCCTCTGTTCTAACATGACAAACACATTAAAATTATTCTTTCACTTAATCTTGTATTAAATGCATAAAACCTTAGAAAATCCATAACTTAAAATATATAACTCCAATTTTGATGATTCCAGTTCCTGTGATCTTATTTTAATGTCTAGTTTATTACTGTATATTCTATTTGCATGTTTGATGTGATGTTAATTTATGCTATGCCATGTATGTATTGTATTGATGCGAGTAGACGAGCAACCCAATGTGGAACCTGAGCTTCAACAAGTTGAAGTAGCTGAGCAGGAGCTCGTTGAAGGCAAGTTGTGCCCTTGATCACTTCTTTTACCCATTCATGTTCTTATTATTCATAATGATCTGCATAGGATAATTTTGCTGGGACCCAATAGGATACCCTAGATTTGACTATCTTTATACCTTGCTTCACCACTGGTTTTACTACTAAAGTTTTGGGTAGTACATGCTATTGCTTTATGTGGATTTGGGTATAGAGATATTCATCACTCATTGTTATACTATTTATTGTGATCTGTTTTATTCTTCCTTGTTCATGTTAAGATCATTATGTTAATGGGAACATGGAGAACCACCCGGGAAAACAGTGCTACCACAAGGGTTTAATGGGACGCCCTTGGCTGATTAACTAGGAAAGCTAGGGGAGGGCTACCTTACCCGAAAGGGGCAAGGGCAGTAGGGGAGTGGTCAGTGTAGGGAGGTCCCTAGTTGATTTTGCTGCGATGGCGGTCAGCTAGGAACCCTGCACTGGAGCTTCCTATAAACTGTAGCGGGTAGTCTGAAGCTAGTGGAACTTTGTAAAGGCCTCGTAGTGGTACCCTGCCTCGCTTCCTTGGTAGAGGTGTATGGAGTCTGATCAACTCTATGGCAAATGGGTAACACGACTTGTGGGTAAAGATGTGCAACCTCTGCAGAGTGTAAAACTGGTATACTAGCCGTGCTCACGGTCATGAGCGGCTCGGACACTCACATGATTAAATTATGGAACTTAAACTCAATTTGTCATTTCATTGCATTTGGGATTATTTTATTATTACTTTCACTTATTATTACTATGGTTTGGTATTTACTTACACTTAGTAACTGCTAATAAAATTTTGACCAACTTATAAAAGCAATGCTCAGCTTCAGCCTTTATTTCATTGATCAGCCTTACACTTCATGAACTCCCACCTTTGGTGAGTTCATGCCACATTATTCCCCACGACTTGTTGAGCTATGAACGTATGTGAGCTCACTCTTGCTGTCTCACACCCCCCCCCCCACAGGAGAAGAACAGGTGGTCGAAGAGGAGCCGCCTAATACTGAGGAGTTCGATCTGATCTAGGTGGCGTTTCTCAGTCGACATTGGCGCCGTCGATCCTTAGTTCGTTTTACATTTATCTTTATTTTGTAATAAGTCTTCCGCTATGTAATAAATACTCTGATGTTTTATGACATTTAACTCAATACACTCTGTTATTATATATGTTGTCTTCTTTGGCGCATGTATGAGATGCACCCGGTTTTGTTCCTTAAAACCGGGTGTTACAGAAGTGGTATCAGAGGAATGTTGACTGTAGGACGAGACCTAGATAGAAATGGACAAACCCTTACCTACTTATCTCATTCCGAATCATTCTACACTTACCTTACTCTGAATCTTTCTATACTTACCTTGATCCTGTCTCACCTTCTACTGTTCTACTCTGATCATTCTTACCTTTTCTACTCTGAGACAAGATGGATTTCACACCTTGAAATCCTATGACCTTTTTAAGAGATAGGGAACCTAAGACAAAAATTTAAACTATTTTCTCTATTAAAAATGTTGTTTGATTGTGCTGATGCTAAATGTCTGATTTGCTTCTTTGATTGATTGAAATATTATATATGGGCATCTTAGCATGTACCACCATAAGGTAATGTATTAGCTTTAGTGGGTAACACACTAATCTGCTTAGCTAATAAATCCCCCAAAGTAACATGATTGTAATTACTGCCTTGTCTACTATTCTCTTACCATATGTATCTAACTCAGATGGTCAATACCAGGAGGGGTGGTGGAATTGATTTGCCTCCTAACCGACACACTCGAAGAATTTATAGACAACCTCAGCCACAGCCTGCAGAGATGAATCCTCCTAATCCTCCCCCAGGCGGAGTTGACCCACTGGTTGCTGCTCAGATGGCGGTGATGCAGCAAATGGCGGACACTATGGCTGATATGCGTGCCCAGATGCAGCAAGAACGCCAAGAGATGCGTCAGGAAAGAGAAGATATACGCCAGGAGCTGCGCCAGGAGAGAGATGAGATACGCCAAGAAAGGAGGGCGCAACAACAGCAGCAGCAACAAGTGCCATTGCCACCACCACCACCAGTTCCACCTCGTGATAAGCACCGAGAGTTCATGAGTCATAAGCCACCTACGTTTGCAAGTTCGCCAGATCCACTTGATGCGGATGATTGGTTGAAGTCAATTGAGAAGATGCTCAACATTGCACAATGCACTGACCGGGAGAAGGTTTTATATGCTTCTGGACGTCTGACTGGTCCTGCTGCTGACTGGTGGGATTCTTATACTGCTGCCCATGATGCTGCTGATACTATTACCTGGGCAGAGTTCAGTACGCAGTTCAGGAACTACCATATTCCAGCTGGGATGATAAAGATCAAGAAGAAGGAGTTTCTATCATTGAAGCAAGGCAGTATGTCGGTCAGCGAGTACAGAGACAAATTTATTCAGCTGTCGAGGTATGCTCCGGAGGAAGTTGCTGAGGATGAGAGGAAGCAGGAGCACTTTATTGAAGGACTTAATGGACCGCTGCAATATGCTCTAGTGGCACACACCTTTCCATCCTTTCAGAGGCTATTGGATAAGGCTCTTGCTATTGAACACAAGCGTGTTCAACTGGGTGATTTGAAGAGGAAGGCTATCTCACAAGGACAGGGTAGCAGCAGTGTTCGTCCTCGCTACAGTTCACCACAGGGTACACCGACTCGACCAGGAGGACCGCGCCTAGTTCAGCAATCACCACTGAGGACTCCACCTCCTCGACAGGCTACTCCCACGGGCACCCCGACGAAGTTTGCAGGACAGAGTCCAGGCACTCAATGTTTCAAGTGTGGGAAGATTGGTCATTATGCAAATGTCTGCCCACAGAGGATTGCTACTACTCCAGCTCAGAATAAGCAACAGACCCCTGGCAAGGGATATTCTATAGCCAGGGTGAATCAAGTCAGCGTTGATGATACTCCTGATGGTGGGGACCTCGTAATTGGTATGTTTTATGTTAATGCAATTCCTGCAACAATATTATTTGATTCTGGTGCTACACATTCATTCATGTCTGCTCGTTATGCCAACACAAATGAAATACCACTGCTAAATATGAGAAAACCCCTGATAGTAATTACTCCTAAAGGGCCTGTTGAGGCGAATCAAATGACACGTAGATTGACCTTGACCATTATGGGTAGAGAATTTGGAGCTACTGCTATAATATTAGAGTCAAGCAGTATAGATCTGATCCTTGGTATGTCATGGCTAAGAAAGGCAAAGGCCGTTATAGCATGTGGTAGAGGTACCATAGAACTCACTACCACTAAAGGAGAAAGATTTCAAGTTAATATTGCAGTAACCTCCTCATCCATGCGTGCAATGTTCTTTATGCCTGAGGAGTTTGTTGGTGACAACATCCGGGTGGTTAGAGATTTTCCGGATGTCTTTCCAGAGGAGTTACCAGGGATGCCACCTGATAGAGAAGTCGAGTTTGTTATTGATCTCTTACCTGGAACCGCCCCTATTTCTAAACGGCCATATAGAATGTCCGTAGAGGAGTTGAAGGAACTGAAGAAGCAGTTAACGGAGTTACAAGAGGCTGGTTACATTCGTCCGAGTTCCTCACCTTGGGGAGCACCGGTGTTATTTGTGCAGAAGAAGGATGGATCGCAACGGATGTGTGTGGATTATAGATCTCTTAATGATGTTACGGTGAAGAACAAGTATCCGTTGCCCCGTATTGAGGATTTATTTGATCAGATGCGAGGTGCTAGAGTATTTTCGAAGATTGATCTCCGATCGGGTTACCATCAGATGAAGATTAGACCATCAGATATTCCCAAGACAGCATTCTCGACTCGATATGGATTATATGAGTTTACTGTTATGTCGTTTGGATTGACCAATGCACCGGCATATTTCATGAATTTGATGAATAAGGTGTTTATGGAGTATTTGGACAGATTCGTCGTGGTGTTCATCGACGATATTCTTATCTATTCTAGGAATGAAAGTGATCATGAACAACATCTAAGGTTGGTGCTACAGAAGCTGCGAGATAATCAACTCTACGCTAAGTTCAGCAAGTGCGAGTTTTGGATTGACAAGGTGCCATTCCTTGGTCATATTATTTCTAATGGAGGAATAGCAGTGGATCCTGCTAAAGTGAAGGAGATTATGGAGTGGAGAGTGCCCACTACAGTTACGGAGATTCGGAGTTTCTTGTGACTCGCAGGATATTATCGGAGATTTATTGAAGGGTTCTCTAAGATTGCCAAGCCTATGACATCGCTTTTAGAGAAAGGAAAAGAATTTAAGTGGGATGAGAAATGTCAAGAGAGCTTTGATCAATTGAAGGAAAGATTGATGTCTCCACCAGTATTGATTATGCCAGATCTGCAGAAGGGATTTGACATTTACTGTGATGCATGTGGCCAAGGATTGGGATGTGTTCTTATGCAAGAAGGCCATGTGATCGCCTATGCATCTCGTCAGTTGCGGAAGCATGAATTGAACTACCCCACTCATGACTTGGAACTAGCTGCCGTTGTGCATGCACTTAAGATTTGGAGACACTACATTATGGGAACTAAGTGCCAAGTATATACGGATCATAAGAGTTTGAAGTATATATTCACTCAGAAGGATCTCAACCTTAGACAACGTCGTTGGTTGGAGCTCATCAAGGATTATGATTTGGAGATTCACTATCACCCGGGCAAGGCGAATTTGGTTGCAGATGCCTTGAGTCGGAAGGAGCATGTTCACTCCGCTTTCGTTGTCCAGCTACCTGATGAATTAGCAAAAGACTTTGAGAGACTCAATTTGGGAATTGTTACTCATACTGAAGGAGTTACCATTGAGTTGGAACCTACCTTGGAGCAAGAGATTCGTAAAGGTCAGGTTGGTGACGCTAAAATCCAAGAGATTAAGGATCTGATTACGGAAGGTCGAGTTCCGGAGTTCACGGAGGATGAGCAAGGTACTATATGGTTCAAAGATCGGATATGTGTTCCAGAGATCGATAGCCTCCGTGAGGCTATATTGAAAGAAGCTCATGATTCTGATTACTCCATCCACCCTGGAAGCACTAAGATGTATCAAGATTTGAAGCGAAAGTATTGGTGGTATGGACTGAAAAGAGATGTGGCTGCTCATGTGGCTAAGTGTGATGTATGTCAAAGAGTTAAGGCTGAACATCAAAGACCCGCTGGATTATTGCACCCATTGAAGATACCTGAGTGGAAATGGGAAGAAATTGGTATGGATTTTATTGTTGGACTACCCCGCACTCCAGCAGGATATGACTCTATTTGGGTAATTGTGGACAGATTGACAAAGGTGGCTCATTTTATACCTGTGAGGACTAATTATACGGGAGCCAAGCTAGCAGAGTTGTATATGACTCGGATAGTTTGTCTACATGGAGTACCTAAGAATATCGTGTCTGATCGAGGATCGCAGTTTACTTCTCGATTTTGGAAGAAGTTGCATGAGAGCTTGGATACAAAGTTGAATTTTAGCTCAGCTTACCATCCCCAGACTGATGGACAGACAGAGAGAACTAATCAAGTGCTGGAGGATATGTTAAGAGCTTGTGCTCTTAAACACGGTGGCAGCTGGGAGAAGAGTTTACCCTATGCTGAGTTTTCTTATAATAATAGCTACCAGGCCAGTTTGAAGATGTCACCATTTGAGGCTTTGTATGGCAGGAAATGCAGGACTCCCCTGTATTGGGATCAGACTGGAGAAAGACAGTTCTTTGGGCCTGAACTGATTCAAGAGGCAGAAGAACAAGTTCAGATGATAAGAGAAAATTTGAGAATTGCACAATCAAGGCAAAAGAGCTATGCTGACAATAGGAGAAGACTCCTGGAGTTTAAGGAGGGTGATCATGTCTATTTGAAGGTGTCACCACTTCGTGGTATGAGGAGATTTAAAGTTAAAGGAAAGTTGTCCCCTCGCTTCATTGGACCTTTCTTGATCTTAAAGCGAGTGGGTGAAGTTGCATATCAACTGGAGTTACCCGATCATCTGTCAGATGTACATGATGTATTCCATGTGTCTCAGCTGAAGAAGTGCCTCAGGGTACCTGAGGAGCAACTACCAATGGAAGACCTTAGTGTTCAAGAGGATTTGACTTATGCTGAGTACCCTGTCAAAATTTTGGACACTTTGACTCGAGTTACGAGGAATAAGGTTATAAAGATGTGCAAAGTGCAATGGAGTCACCATGGTGAAGATGAAGCTACATGGGAGAGAGAAGAAGAGCTTCGCATAGATTTTCCCCACCTTTTCCCTAGATCTTCTTAATCTCGAGGACGAGATTATTTTTAAGGGGGGTAGGATTTGTAATACTCCAAGTTGTATACCAAGAATAATAGAGAGTTATTCTCAATTTTGTATGTCTCATTTGCATCATGAAAAGAGCATACACAAAATTTAGAGTTTAATTCCAACAAATGATAAAAAAAAATTGCATCATGTTGGAGTTTTATTGTTTGTGCATTAAATAAAATAATAATGTTAATAATAATAATAAAACAATGATTCTAAAGGTTGAATTGATCCCTAAATTAAAATTTAGGGGTTTGAAAATAAGAAGAATAGGAATGACATAGAAATACAAAAAATATAAATATCCTTAGGCTTACTACTTTTAATTGTACAAACATAGTGTAAATGTGGCCACAAAGTTTGAATTAAAACTTGAATCCAAATTGGATTAGAAAATGGAGAAAAAGAAAAGAAAACAGAAAATATAAAAAAGAAAAGAATAAAAAGGATTCATGGGCCAACTTCACTCTATTCGGCCCACTCAGGAAACCACATCACGCGGCCCACTTCACCTCCATACCGCGCGCGCGCCCGACATGTGGGGCTCGGCCGTCAGCGCATGGCCGCCCCCTTGCCTCACTGCGCCGCGGGCCCATGCGTCACTCACCACTGCCTCGCGCTCGCTCCATCTCCTTTACTCTGTCGCTGACCGGGTGGGCCCGCTTCGTCAGGCGTCTTCAACCGAACCGCGAGGACTTCGCCGCCGTGACCGGAACCCCCTCTCCTCGGATCTCCCGGCCTCAGCTGGCTATCTGTCGTTCCGCGCCTCCATAAGAAGCCGGCCACAACCTCTCTCCTCCCTCCTCCTCAATTTCGCGTGCGCCGCCGCCACACCCTCTCGCAGCTCACCATCGTCGAAAGGACGGAGCGCCGCCGCGGGCCAACTTCGATTCGCCGCCGACTTAGCCTCAGTGGGTGCCCGTGTGTCGTCACCAAGGGACCTTGGAAGCGTACACGGGGATCGCCTGCGATCGGGGTCGTCTCGGGTGTACGGAATTCGTCACCGGAGCTCCTTCATCGCCGCCGAACCGCTCCATCACGTGGCCCGCACTGCTGGGACTATAATCGTCGGTGAGAATGCCGCCATCATGCTCGCCTATTCTTCCTTTCTGTTAAATCTCGTAATTCGCTGGGAATGTGGGCGCCTAGTTACGGTGTGGCGAACTCCGGCGAGGGCGCGCCGCGGGCAGGGCGGCGCCGCCGCGTGTGGGCGCGATTGGGAGACGATGGGCTGTGTACCGTTGAGCTCCCAGTGAACGGCTCTGATTAGAAGCAGGCGATACCCCTTCGCGACATTAAATCGGGGCCGTTGATCTTTGATCGGACGACGTAGGATTGATCTGTGGGCTCGGTTGACGCGGGCCGTGGATCGCTGATCCAACCGCCCTGAATGCGTATCGCATCCCTACTGGGGGTTTTAATCTGGGCCGCTAGGCAGAGATCGGATGGCTAGGATCTGAGCATACCCCTTCGTGTGGCACATTATCTAAAGAGACCCTGGGTTTTCTCGGATTCAACCCGCCGTCCTCTCCAGGGGCGCTCTGAGTCTTAGGATTTCTTACGCGCTAGCCCCTGTGCTTCATAGATATTGAGGCTCGGTCCTGAGATCATTTAATTTGAATAAATGAAATAGAAAATGGGTTTTTAATATGAAAATAATTACTGGAATTTAATAAATTCATAGAAAATTCATACTAACTCCAAATCACTCCATTCCAGTTCCTAAATTTTTGTAATAATATTGTCTACCCATTAGTGCCTCTGTTCTAACATGACAAACACATTAAAATTATTCTTTCACTTAATCTTGTATTAAATGCATAAAACCTTAGAAAATCCATAACTTAAAATATATAACTCCAATTTTGATGATTCCAGTTCCTGTGATCTTATTTTAATGTCTAGTTTATTACTGTATATTCTATTTGCATGTTTGATGTGATGTTAATTTATGCTATGCCATGTATGTATTGTATTGATGCGAGTAGACGAGCAACCCACTGTGGAACCTGAGCTTCAACAAGTTGAAGTAGCTGAGCAGGAGCTCGTTGAAGGCAAGTTGTGCCCTTGATCACTTCTTTTACCCATTCATGTTCTTATTATTCATAATGATCTGCATAGGATAATTTTGCTGGGACCCAATAGGATACCCTAGATTTGACTATCTTTATACCTTGCTTCACTGGTTTTACTACTAAAGTTTTGGGTAGTACATGCTATTGCTTTATGTGGATTTGGGTATAGAGATATTCATCACTCATTGTTATACTATTTATTGTGATCTGTTTTATTCTTCCTTGTTCATGTTAAGATCATTATGTTAATGGGAACATGGAGAACCACCCGGGAAAACAGTGCTACCACAAGGGTTTAATGGGACGCCCTTGGCTGATTAACTAGGAAAGCTAGGGGAGGGCTACCTTACCCGAAAGGGGCAAGGGCAGTAGGGGAGTGGTCAGTGTAGGGAGGTCCCTGGTTGATTTTGCTGCGATGGCGGTCAGCTAGGAACCCTGCACTGGAGCTTCCTATAAACTGTAGCGGGTAGTCTGAAGCTAGTGGAACTTTGTAAAGGCCTCGTAGTGGTACCCTGCCTCGCTTCCTTGGTAGAGGTGTATGGAGTCTGATCAACTCTGTGGCAAATGGGTAACACGACTTGTGGGTAAAGATGCGCAACCTCTGCAGAGTGTAAAACTGGTATACTAGCCGTGCTCACGGTCATGAGCGGCTCGGACACTCACATGATTAAATTATGGAACTTAAACTCAATTTGTCATTTCATTGCATTTGGGATTATTTTATTATTACTTTCACTTATTATTACTATGGTTTGGTATTTACTTACACTTAGTAACTGCTAATAAAATTTTGACCAACTTATAAAAGCAATGCTCAGCTTCAGCCTTTATTTCATTGATCAGCCTTACACTTCATGAACTCCCACCTTTGGTGAGTTCATGCCACATTATTCCCCACGACTTGTTGAGCTATGAACGTATGTGAGCTCACTCTTGCTGTCTCACACCCCCCCCCACAGGAGAAGAACAGGTGGTCGAAGAGGAGCCGCCTAATACTGAGGAGTTCGATCTGATCTAGGTGGCGTTTCTCAGTCGACATTGGCGCCGTCGATCCTTAGTTCGTTTTACATTTATCTTTATTTTGTAATAAGTCTTCCGCTATGTAATAAATACTCTGATGTTTTATGACATTTAACTCAATACACTCTGTTATTATATATGTTGTCTTCTTTGGCGCATGTATGAGATGCACCCGGTTTTGTTCCTTAAAACCGGGTGTTACAACCTATCATCGACCGGTATACCTTTTGATCGACGGATTTACCTCCCGTGTCGAGGTCGAGATGCCCATTAGTTCCCATGGGTGTCTTGATGGGCTTGACATCCTTCATTCCAAACTTGTTTAGAATGTCTTGAGTGTACTTCGTTTGACTAATGAAGGTGCCCTCTTAGAGTTGCTTGACTTGGAATCCTAGAAAATACTTCAACTCCCCCATCATAGACATCTCGAATTTCTGTGTCATGATCCTACTAAATTCTTCACATGTAGATTCGTTAGTAGACCCAAATATAATATCATCAACATAAATTTGGCATACAAACAAATCATTGTCAAGAGTTTTAGTGAATAGAGTAGGATCGGCTTTTCCGACTTTGAAGCCATTAGCAATAAGGAAATCTCTTAGGCATTCATACCATGCTCTCGGGGCTTGCTTGAGCCCATAAAGCGCCTTAGAGAGCCTATAGACATGGTTAGGGTACTCACTATCTTCAAAGCCGGGAGGTTGCTCAACATAGACCTCTTCCTTGATTGGTCCGTTGAGGAAGGCACTCTTCACGTCCATTTGGTAAAGCTTGAAGCCATGGTAAGTAGCATAGGCCAATAATATGCGAATTGACTCAAGCCTAGCTACGGGTGCATAGGTTTCACCGAAGTCCAAACCTTCGACTTGGGAGTATCCCTTGGCCACAAGTCGAGCTTTGTTCCTTGTCACCACACCATGCTCGTCTTGCTTGTTGCGGAAGACCCACTTGGTTCCTACAACATTTTGATTAGGACATGGAACTAAATGCCATACCTCATTCCTAGTGAAATTGTTGAGCTCCTCTTGCATCGCCATCACCCAATCCGAATCGTGGAGTGCTTCCTCTACCCTGTGTGGCTCAATAGAGGAAACAAAAGAGTAATGCTCACAAAAATGTGCAACACGAGATCGAGTGGTTACCCCCTTATGAATGTCGCCTAGGATGGTGTCGACGGGGTGATCTCGTTGGATTGCTTGGTGGACTCTTGGGTGTGGCGGCCTTGGTTCTTCATCCTCTTTGTCTTCATTATTTGCATCTCCCCCTTGATCATTGCCGTTATCTTGAGGTGGCTCATCATTTTGATCTTCTCCTTCATCAACTTGAGCCTCGTCCTCATTTTGGGTTGGTGGAGATGCTTGCGTGGAGGAGGATGGTTGATCTTGTGCATGTGGAGGCTCTTCGGATTCCTTAGGGCACACGTCTCCAATAGACATGTTCCTTAGCGCGATGCACGGAGCCTGTTCTTCACCTATCTCATCAAGATCAACTTGCTCTATTTGAGAGCCGTTAGTTTCATCAAACACAATGTCACAAGAAACTTCAACAAGTCCTGAGGACTTGTTAAAGACTCTATATGCCCTTGTGTTTGAGTCATATCCTAGTAAAAAGCCTTCTACAGTTTTAGGAGCAAATTTAGATTTTCTACCTCTCTTAACAAGAATAAAGCATTTGCTACCAAAAACTCTGAAATATGAAATATTAGGCTTTTTACCGGTTAGGAGTTCATATGATGTCTTCTTGAGGATTCAGTGTAGATATAACCGGTTGATGGCGTAGCAAGCGGTGTTGACCGCCTCGGCCCAAAACCGATCCGGTGTCTTGTATTCATCAAGCATGGTTCTTGCCATGTCCAATAGAGTTCGATTCTTCCTCTCCACTACACCATTTTGTTGTGGTGTGTAGGGAGAGGAAAACTCATGCTTGATGCCCTCCTCCTCAAGGAAGCCTTCTATTTGTGAGTTCTTGAACTCTGTCCCATTGTCGCTTCTAATTTTCTTGATCCTTAAGCCGAACTCATTTTGAGCCCGTCTCAAGAATCCCTTTAAGGTCTCTTGGGTATGGGATTTTTCCTGCAAAAAGAACACCCAAGTGAAGCGAGAATAATCATCCACAATAACTAGACAGTACTTACTCCCGCCGATGCTTATGTAAGCGATCGGGCCGAATAAATCCATGTGTAGGAGCTCCAGTGGCCTGTCACTTGTCATGATGTTCTTGTGTGGATGATGAGTGCCAACTTGCTTCCCGGCTTGGCATGCGCTACAAATCCTGTCTTTCTCAAAATGAACATTCGTTAATCCTAAAATGTGCTCTCCCTTTAGAAGCTTATGAAGATTCTTCATCCCAACATGGGCTAGTCGGCGGTGCCAGAGCCAACTCATGTTAGTCTTAGCAATTAAGCAAGTGTCGAGTTCAGCTCTATCAAAATCTACCAAGTATAGCTGACCCTCTAACACTCCCTTAAATGCTATTGAATCATCACTTCTTCTAAAGACAGTGACACCTACATCAGTAAATAGACAGTTGTAGCCCATTTGACATAATTGAGATACGGAAAGGAAATTGTAATCTAGTGAATCAACAAGAAAAACATTGGAAATGGAATGGTCAGGAGATATAGCTATTTTACCCAAACCTTTGACCAAACCTTGGTTTCCATCCCCGAATGTGATAGCTCGTTGGGGATCTTGGCTTTTCTCGTAGGAGGAGAACATCTTCTTCTCCCCTGTCATGTGGTTTGTGCACCCGCTGTCGATGATCCAACTTGAGCCCCCAGATGCATAAACCTACAAAACAAGTTTAGTTCTTGACTTTAGGTACCCAAACGGTTTTGGGTCCTTTGGCATTACAAACAAGAACTTTGGGTACCCAAACACAAGTCTTGGAGCCCTTGTGTTTGCCCCCAACAAACTTGGCAACTACCTTGCCGGATTTGTTAGTAAGCACATATGATGCACCACAAGATCATTTGATGCATTAGGAGTTTTCTTCTTAGGCAACTTAGCACAGGTTGGTTGCCTAGAGCTAGATGTCTCACCCTTATACATAAAAGCATGGTTAGGGCCAGAGTGAGACTTCCTAGAATGAATTCTCCTAATTTTGCTCTCGGGATAACCGGCAGGGTACAAAATGTAACCCTCGTTATCCTGAGGCATGGGAGCCTTGCCCTTAACAAAGTTAGACAATTTCTTAGGAGGGGCACTAAGTTTGACATTGTCTCCCCTTTGGAAGCCAATGCCATCCTTGATGCCAGGGCGTCTCCCATTATAGAGCATACTTCTAGCAAATTTAAACTTTTCATTTTCTAAGTTATGCTCAGCAATTTTAGCATCTAATTTTGCTATATGATCATTTTGTTATTTAATTAAGACCATGTGATCATGAATAGCATTGATATCAACATCTCTACATCTATCACAAATAGACATATGCTCAACGGTAGATGTAGAGGGTTTGCAAGAATTAAGTTCAACAATCTTAGCACGTAATATATCATTTTTATCTCTAAGATTGGAAATTGTAACATTGCAAACATCAAAATCTTTAGCCTTAGCAATCAATTTCTCATTCTCATTTCTAAGGCTAGCAAGAGAAATATTCAATTCATCAATCCTAGCAAGTAAATCAACATTATCATCTCTAGGATTGGAAATTGAAACATTACAAACATGTGAATCAACCTTAGCCAACAAATTAGCATTCTCATTTCTAAGGTTGTCAATGGTCTCATGGCAAGTGCTTAGCTCACTAGACAATTTTTCACATTTTTCAACTTCAAGAGCGTAAGCATTTTTAACCTTAACATGCTTCTTATTTTCTTTAATAAGGAAGTCCTCTTGAGAGTCCAAGAGATCATCCTTCTCATGAATAGAGCTAATTAATTCATTTAATTTTTCTTTTTGTTGCATGTTTAGGTTGGCAAAAAGAATGCGCAAGTTATCCTCCTCATTGCTAGCATCATCCTCATCGCTAGATGTTTCATATTTGGTGGAGGATCTTGATTTTACCTTCTTCCTTTTGCCATCCTTGGCCATGAGGCATTTGTGGCCGACGTTGGGGAAGAGGAGGCCCTTGGTGACGGCGATGTTGGCGGCGTCCTCGTCGGAGGAGGAGTCGGTGGAGCTCTCGTCCGAGTCCCACTCCCGGCAAACATGGGCATCGCCGCCCTTCTTCTTGTGGTACCTCTTCTTTTCTCTTCTCTTGCCCTTCTTGTCGTCGCCCCTGTCACTGTCACTAGATAGTGGACATTTTGCTATAAAATGACCGGGCTTACCACACTTGTAGCAAACTCTCTTGGAGCGGGGCTTGTAGTCTTTCCCCCTCCTTTGCTTGAGGATTTGACGGAAGCTCTTGATGATGAGCGTCATCTCCTCGTTGTCGAGCTTGGAGGCGTCGATGGGTGTTCGACTTGGAGTAGATTCCTCCTTCTTTTCTTCCGTCGCCTTGAATGCGACCGGTTGTGCTTCGGACGTGGAGGGGCTGTCAAGCTCGTTGATCTTCTTTGAGCCTTTGATCATCAACTCAAAGCTCACAAAATTACCTATAACTTCCTCGGGGGTCATTTGTGTATATCTAGGATTGCCATGAATTAATTGAACTTGAGTAGGGTTAAGGAAAACAAGTGATCTTAGAATAACCTTAACCACTTCGTGGTCATCCCACTTTTTGCTCTCGAGGTTGCGCACTTGGTTCACCAAGGTTTTGAGCCGGTTGTACATGTCTTGTGGCTCCTCCCCTTGGCGAAGACGGAAGCGACCGAGCTCCCCCTCGATCGTTTCCCGTTTGGTGATCTTGGTCACCTCATCTCCTTCGTGCGCGGTCTTTAGCACGTCCCAAATCTCTTTGGCGGTCTTCAACCCTTGCACCTTGTTATACTCCTCTCGACTTAGAGAGGTGAGGAGTATAGTGGTGGCTTGGGAGTTGAAGTGCTCGATTTGGGCCACTTCGTCCGCATCATAATCTTCATCCCCTATAGATGGTTACCTGTACACCAAACTCAACAACATCCCATATACTTTTGTGGAGTGAGGTTAGGTGATACCGCATCATATCACTCCACCTAGCATAATCTTCACCATCAAACGTTGGTGGTTTGCCTAATGGGACGGAAAGTAAAGGTGTATGTTTAGGAATGCGAGGGTAGCATAGGGGGGTCTTACTATACTTCTTGCGCTCTTGGAGCTTAGAAGTTACGGACGGCGCATCGGAGCCGGAGGTCGATGTTGATGAAGTGTCGGTCTCATAGTAGACCACTTTCCTCATCCTCTTGTGCTTGTCACCTCTCCGATGCGACTTGTGGGAAGAAGATTTCTTTTCCTTCCCCTTCCCTTTGGAGGAGTTCTTCTTCTTCTCCTTCCTCTTGGTGCGGGACTCTTTGAAAGGGAATTAGGGTTACACCTAGTCCCTAATTAATTTTGGTGGTTGAATTGCCCAACACAAATATTTGGACTAACTAGTTTGCTCTAGTGTATAAGTTATACAGGTGCCAAAGGTTCACACTTAGCCAATAAAAAGACCAAGTATTGGGTTCAAACAAAGGAGCAAGAGCCAACCGAAGGCACCTCTGGTCTGGCGCACCGGACTGTCCGGTGTGCCACCGGACATGTCCGGTGCACCAGAGGACTCAAACTTCGAACTCGTCACCTTCGGGAATGTCCAGAGGCGACTCCGCTATAATTCACCGGACTGTCCGGTGTGCACCGGACATGTCCAGTGCTCCAAGGAAGAGCGGCCTACGGAACTCGCCAGCCTCGGGAATTCACTTCAGCTGCTCCGCTATAATTCACCGGATTGTCCGGTGTAACAGCGGGGCAACGGCTATTTCGGCGCCAATGGCTACCTGCGACGCATTAAATGCGCGCGCTGCGCGCGCAGAGGTCAGGCACGCCCATACTGGCGCACCGGACAATCTACAGTGCATGTCCGGTGCGCCACCGGACATCAAGGCGGGCCCAGAAGACAGAGCTCCAACGGTCGGAACCCAACGGCTTTGGTGACGTGGCTGTCGCACCGGACATGTCCGGTGTGCACCGGACTGTCTGGTGCACCATCGAACAGACAGCTCCACCAAACGGCTAGTTTGGTGGTTGGGGCTATAAATACCCCAACCACCCACCATTCATTGCATCCAAGTTTTCCACTTCCCAACTACTTACAAGAGCTCTAGCATTCAATTCTAGACACACCAAAGAGATCAAATCCTCTCCAAATTCCACACAACGCCCTAGTGATTAGAGAGAGTGATTTGCTTGTGTTCTTTCGAGCTCTTGCGCTTGGATTGCTTTCTTCTTTCTTGATTCTTTCTTGCGATCAAACTCACTTGTATTTGAGGCAAGAGACACCAATCTTGTGGTGGTCCTTGTGGGAACTTTGTGTTCCAAGTGATTGAGAAGAGAAAGCTCACTCGGTCTGAGGGACCATTTGAGAGAGGGTAAGGGTTGAAAGAGACCCTGTCACACCCGGTTTTGGGAGGCAAACCGAATGCGAACCATGTACGTGCCAGGATCAGAACTCACGTACACAGCAGTTACATAAATGAACATCAACGCACATTGCTCGAATAATAACATAAAAGAGTATTAACTTATTACATCACAGAGTCATAGACATCCACATAGTCATCGTCTTAACAGGTAAATCAAAGTGCTAGCGAGACGCAGTAAGGATAAGGCCTTCACAGGCAGCTGACTGGGGGTTGCCGCCAACCCACACCTAGAATTCGTCGTAGTCTTGGAACTCCTGGAAGTCTCCTTCCACGACTTCGCCTTCTCCGGAGCAGTGGTTACAATGCGGACAACCTGGTGTTTTGTGGTAAAGCAAGGATGAGTACACATCAACGTACTCAGCAAATGTCCCGTTTGGCTGTAGTGGACTAGCTTTATGTGGGGTTAGGCTCAAGCAGTTGCTTTTAGTTGGTCAGGTATTTATCATTAGTAGAAGCCAGATTTTAGCATTAACCAACCCATGAACCATTTCCTCATCGAGGAACAACATCATCATATTCGAACCAAAACCATAACATAAACCTTGTATCTCGAACCATCTGAATCTCTAATCAAAGAGGATCCCAAGGCTGCTCTTAACCGTGAGCACAGCTGATATATCAGTTTCACTACCCTCTGCAGAGGTCGCACACTTTACCCATGAGTCATGATTCCCTTTCTACCCGGGGAGAGCTAATCCCCATTGACCACTACCTAGGTGGTCCGGCAGGGTATCACTACGTAGCTGTTACAAAGATTCCCTAGAGATCATAGCTGCCCGTTAGGTTTCTCCAGTTTGATAAACACAGTACTCCTCCCCGCAGGAGAGTGACTAACAAAAGCAAAACGAAAGAACCTCGGCACTCAGCCTCGGCAGAGCAAGCACTGTGCCTGGACCCCATTGACGGCACGACGGCGAAGCAACTACACCTCTAGTTCCTCTAATTAATTAGCTAAGGGCACCCCATTTCACCCTCATGGTTGCACTGTTATCCCGGGTGGTCTCTCAACGAACAGGTCCTTACGGAGAGGTACTCAGGAAACAGCCTGAGCCCCCTAGAGTATCACAAGATCATCAACATCATCAGGATAACAGTATCATAAATATTCACATCATGTTCATTGATTAAGTTAAGGCAGTAGCAGAATGCTAACCATAATAGTCCATAAGGTCATCAAGGATAAAGTAAAGTGTAAAGCTAGTCAATCCTTAGGTTTCAAGTAAGTAATGCGGGGTAGTAAGTTATAAATGAATAGGACATAATGGGTCAGAGGACACTTGCCTTCACCAAACTGCTGATCAGGGACTTCCTCTGCAATTTCCTCGGGAAACACAGACTGCTCATTGTCTACGTAAAGTAATCATTCACACTATGCACTTGGGAAATAACAAACAAAAACAATATACCAAACATATGCAGCAGAGAGAGATCACAAGTTCATAGTAGAAAAGGATTGGTACTCTAGTATTCCCTAGGTCTAGGGTGGAGGACTATACCAAGTGATTCACTATCCACTAATCAGTTCTAAGTCAGTGGTGGGGGTTAAATCATTACATAGTGTTAAGTCCATAAACTTAAGTGCTCCAACTTTTATTAAAATCTACTATCTTTTATTTATCTCAAATAGGGTTCCCATAACATCAATTTTACCCTAATGATCAACTATTAATTGGGACATAGAAACAGCAGGGAAACATTGCATAAACAGATAGATAACAATATTATGAACATTTTGCAATTTGAAGCACCTAATTTGGAGTTCATATGGCAAAGTTATGAATTTTACAAGTTTAGGGATTAAAAATATACCCTAAATACTTATTTTGAATTAAATAAAAGGTCCGAGGACCTAACTGCGAGAAACCAGGGACGGCGGGTTAAATTTCAGAAAACCGGGGGTCTCTTTAAGAAAACGCGCGGGCGAAGGGGTATCGGGCTCCTACGGCCGTTGGATCTCAGGCGGACGGCCAGGATTAGATCCTGCGGGCGGGCGCGCGAGCGCGCGGCGGCCTGGGTGGCTGACAGGCGGGACCGGCGGGCAGCGCGAGCGCGCGGGCGGGCTGACAGGCGGGACCGGCGGGCAGCGCGAGCGCGCGGGCGGCTGACAGGTGGGACCGGCGGGCAGCGCGAGCGCGCGGGCGGCTGACAGGCGGGACCCAAACGGCAGGGAGACGGGGTGTGGGGGAAGCGGGCCTGGGCCGCTGGATCTTCGGCGGACGGCCAGGATCAGGTTTGGCCTAATTAAAACGGGACCGCCCGATCTGGGACGGACGGTGGGGATTGGGTGGCCGGCCTGGGCTTCTCCTACGGCTAGCTGGGGCGGCGGCGCTCGTCCCCACGGCGGAGGACTCGCCGGAGACGAGGGGCGCGGGCGCTTGGCGGGTCTCTGGGGCGACCTGAGTGGCCGGGAAGGTTGGGAAGGGCACGGGGAATCCTCTGGTGGGGTCTGGGTCGGGGCAGGGGCACCGGAGGGGGGCGGTTCACGGCGAAGCGGCACGGCGGCGGCGTTAAGGGACTCCGGCGAGCAATTAAACGCGTCAGAGTGCAGTAGGGGGGAAGGGTGAGGGCATGGGAGGTTCCTTACCTCAAGGCGAACTCCGGGGACTCCTTGGTGGCGGCGATGACGCGACGGTGGCCCGGGGCGACGGTGGCGGACCTCCACGGCTGCACGGTGGACGGCGGGTGAGCGCGGGCGGAGGGAAATAGGGAGGGGAAGGGGAAATTGGAGCGCGTCCCGGGTTGCGGACGTCGGGGCGGAGCTCACCGTGGCAGAGGGCACGGCGGGGCTCCAACGGCGACGGAGGAACGAGCTCGGGCGGCGGCGGTTTAATGGCGGCTACGCTTTGGCGTGCGCGCAACGAGGGGAAGGTGAGGGAGGGGTCTGCGGGTGCGCAAATGAGGGAGGGGGAGATGGCGGGCGAGGTTCGGGGCTCAAGTGGCCAAGGGCGAGGTGGTGGCGAGCCCCACGCGCGACGTGGGCGCGGAGTCCGCGGCACGCGCGGACCGGGGCGGCGGTTACGCGAAGACGGAGAAGCTGACAGCCGGGGCCCGCGGGCAGAGAGAGAGGGGAAAGCGGGCGCGGGCGCGGGGAACGGCTGCGCTGACGGGCGGGCCCGCCAGGGCAGAGAGAGCGGAGGAAGCGGGCGCGCGCGGGATTGGGCCGGCTGCGCTGACGGGTGGGCCCGCCAGGGCAGAGAGAGGAGGGGGGGGGGAGGCGCGCGCGCGGGATGGGCCAATTGGGCCGAAAGGCCGAGGGGGGCGGGGGTTTGGGCTTTTTTCCCTTTTTCTTTTATTCCAGCAATTGTTTTCCCTTTTCTTTTTATTTTCTCTATTTGATTCAAATTCAAATAAGCCACAAATTCAAATTAGACTTTCTAAGAATTATGCACCAAACAAAAGTGAAATCTAGGGTTCAACATGATGCAACAATTCATACTCCCTTGGAGTTTGAGCTAATAGACTATAGTTACAAATAAAATAACCACTTTTCTCCTATAGAAATGAGAAAGAGAAGATTGGGGAAGGATGAGAAAAGGGAAGTAACACCTGAATTTGTGAATATGAGCAAAGAAATTTTATACCCCCAAATTCAGGGTGTTACAAACCTATCCCCCTTAAAAGAATCTCGCCCCGAGATTCAGGGTTGGTCAGCAAAGAGTTCAGGGTATTTGGCCTTCAGATCATCTTCTCGTTCCCAGGTTGCTTCTTCCTCCGGGTGGTGACCCCATCTGACCTTGCACATTCTGATGGTGTTCCTCCGGGTGACTCTGTCTGCAAACTCCAGAATCTGCGTTGGCTTCTCTATGTATGTCAGATCCTCCTGGACTTCCAAACCCTCCACTGGCAACTGTTCTTCTGGTACTCGCAGACACTTCTTCAATTGTGACACGTGGAACACATTGTGCACCGCTGACAAACTTTCTGGTAGGTTGAGCTGATAGGCCACTTCTCCACGCTTTGCTTGAATCTGATATGGTCCAACGTACCGGGGTGCTAACTTGCCTTTAACTCCGAACCTTCTGACTCCCCTAATAGGTGACACCTTCAGATAGACGAAATCCCCCACTTCGAAACTCAGTTCCCTTCTCCTTCGGTCCGCATAGCTTCGCTGTCTTGACTGGGCTATCTTCAGGTTCTCCCGAACCATTTTGATATTCTCTTCGGCTTCAAGCAGGATGTCGGGGCCAAACACCTGTCTCTCTCCAGGCTGGTCCCAATGCAGCGGAGTCCTACAACTCCGTCCATAGAGTGCCTGAAACGGCGACATCTTCAAGCTAGCCTGATAGCTATTGTTATAGGAGAATTCTGCATAAGGTAACCTTTTGTCCCATCCTGACTTGTCTTGCAACGCACAGGCTCTCAACATATCTTCTAGGATCTGATTAGTTCTTTCAGTCTGACCATCTGTCTGCGGGTGATAAGCCGAGCTGAAGTTCAGATGGGTGCCCAAAGCTTCTTGTAGCTGCTGCCAAAAATGAGAGGTGAACTGCGTTCCTCGATCTGACACTATCTTCTTCGGCACACCATGAAGGCAGACTATCCGTGACATGTATAACTCAGCTAACGTTGCTCCGGTGTATGTGGTCTTCACAGGTATGAAATGGGCCACCTTTGTTAAGCGGTCCACAACCACCCAGATGGAATCATAGCCGGTCCGGGTACGAGGTAGGCCAACTATAAAATCCATCCCGATCTCATCCCACTTCCACTGAGGAATCCGCAAGGGCTGCAACAATCCGGCGGGCCTTTGATGCTCTGCTTTAGTTCTCTGACAGCTATCACAGATGGCGACATATTCTGCGATCTCTCTTTTCATGCCATACCACCAAAACCTCCTTTTTAAATCCTGATACATCTTTTCACTTCCCGGGTGTATGGAGTAGGCTGTCTCATGAGCTTCCTTGAGGATCAGCTCCCGAATAGGTTTGAGGTCGGGGACACACAATCGGTCCTTGAACCATATTACTCCCTCTTCATCCTCTCGAAAGTCTTTGCCTCTTCCTTCTAAGATTAGCTGCCGGATCTTGTTGATGCTTTCATCATCCTTCTGCCCTTCTTTGATCTCCCGCTCTAGGGTGGGCTCTAATTCTACTGTTACTCCTTGCGTACTGTTCAGGAAACCGAGACTCAGTCTGTCGAACTCCTTGGCTAACTCATATGGCATTGGGTACGTAGCCATCATATTGACTTGACTCTTCCTGCTCAGAGCATCTGCAACAACATTGGCTTTGCCTGGATGGTAATGTATCTCCAACTCGTAGTCCTTGATCAATTCCAACCATCTTCGCTGTCTCATGTTTAACTCTGACTGGGTGAATATGTACTTCAGACTTTTATGATCTGTGTAAATGTCGCACTTCTGCCCATACAGGTAATGTCTCCATGTTTTTAACGCATGAACCACCGCTGCCAACTCCAGGTCATGTGTGGGATAATTTTTCTCATGGATCTTCAGCTGCCGAGATGAATATGCTACAACTCTTCCTTCTTGCATTAGCACACATCCCAATCCGGTGTAAGAAGCATCGCAATACACTGAGAATGGCTTGTGAACATCAGGCAGGACTAACACCGGAGCTGTAGTCAATCTATTTTTCAGTTCTTCAAATGCTTCCTGACACTTTTGGGTCCACTTAAACTCAACTTTCTTCGCTAGCAACGCTGTCATTGGTCTAGCAATCTTTGAGAAGCCTTCGATGAAACGCCTGTAATACCCAGCCATCCCAATGAAGCTCTTGATCCCACGAACATCCTTTGGTGCTTTCCAGTTCAGGATATCTGCCACTTTCTTTGGATCCACTGCCAACCCATCTTGATTTATGATGTGACCCAGAAACAGGACTTCATGAATCCAAAACTCGCATTTGCCCAGCTTGGCATACAACTGATGCTCTCGAAGTCTTTGCAATACCATCTTCAAATGCTCTACATGATCTTCCTCACTTTGAGAGTATATAAGAATATCATCGATAAACACTACCACAAACTTGTCCAGATAATCCATGAACACACTGTTCATCAGGTACATAAAGAAGGCTGGCGCATTTGTCAAACCAAAGGACATAACTGTGAATTCATATAACCCGTACTTGGTGATGAATGCCGTCTTCGGTACGTCCGAGGGTCGGATTCTGAGTTGATGGTAACCTGATCTCAGATCTATCTTCGAGAATACGCTGGCACCTCTGAGCTGGTCGAACAAATCTTCTATCCTTGGCAGGGGGTACTTGTTTTTGACAGTGACTTCATTCAAGGCTCTGTAGTCTATGCACATCCTTTTGGTACCATCTTTCTTCTCTACAAACAACACCGGAGCGGCCCAAGGCGAGGTACTTGGTCTGATGTAACCCTTCTCTAACATCTCATCTATCTGCTTCTTGAGTTCCACCAATTCTGGTCCAGACACTCGGTAGGCTCTTTTGGAAATGGGGGCGGTACCAGGGATAAGCTCTATGGCAAATTCGACTTTTCTCTCGGGTGGCATGCCCGTTAGCTCCTCGGGAAATACGTCCGGAAAGTCCGACACAACCTTGATAGCCTCAAGCGGGTTGGGCTCCTTACTATCAACTGAAATCTGGTGACAGACACCCTCCGCTGATTTAGGCATCCTTAGCTCGGCCACTACCTCTTCTCCTGACGGGGACTTCAATGTTACGGTCCTCTTGTCACAACTAACATTTGCTTCATACTTCATTAACCAATTCATCCCTAGAATAACATCTATCCCAGGGGTGTCTATTACTATTAAGTCACTGGGGAATCCTATCCCCCTTATTTCCACCCTTATATTTGAGCATATTTTATCTGTTTGCACCTTGCCACCAACCGAATTAATCCTCATGGGCGGCATCATTGCCTCTACTGAGATGTTATGCAATTCTACCCAGGTTGCAGTGACAAATGAATGAGTTGCACCAGTATCAAATAGCACTTTCGTGGGATGAGATTCGACTGAGAACATACCTACTGCCACATCTGGTGCATCCTGGATCACTTCGGCCTCCAAGTGGTTCACCTTTCCACGGTTGTACGCTTGGTTACGATTGCCTGCTGTCGGCTGCAGTACACCTTGCCTTGCTGGAGCATTGGGGTTGGTCTGCTGCTGCGCCATCTTCTTCGGGCACTGCATCGCCCAGTGGCCTTGTTCTCCACAGTGGAAACATCCTCTGCCTCCTCCTTGTGCTGGGGCTGCTTGGTTGCTCTGGTTTGCTGCTGGGGCAGGAAGGCGAGGTGCCTGGTTGTTCTGCTTCTGATACTGATTACCTCCCTGCTGGCTGTTCTGACGATACTGCTGCTGCTGCTGTGGGTACTGCCTCTGAAACTGCTGCTGATGCGGACGCTGATTCTGATTCTGATGTCCCTGTGGGTGACCGGGCCTGCCTTGCTGAGATGAACTGCCTGAGAAACGTGGACGGCTGATGCCTCCGGTCTGGGGTCCACTCATCTTGCGCTTCCGATCTTCCATATCCTTACGCTTCTTCTCAGTCATAACTGCCCTATCGATCAGGTGCTGGAAGGTGGGGAAGGTGTGATTCATCAGCTGGTAATGCAGGGGATCCACTAAACCCCTCATGAACCTGTACTGCCTTTTAGCATCAGAGTTGACATCCTCAGGTGCATACCGAGATAGCTGCAGAAACTTGTCTCTGTATTCACTAACAGACAGGGGTCCCTGCTTCAGAGCCAGAAACTCCTCCTTCTTCACGATCATCAGTCCCTCCGGCACATGGTACCTGCGGAAACTCTCGCTGAATTCTTCCCAGGTGATGGCTTCGGGGTCAGCATGTGTGGCGAGGTAGGACTCCCACCAGGACTGTGCTGCTCCCCTTAGCTGGCGGGGACCATACAGAACCTTCTCCCTGTCGTTACATTGAGCGGTGCGCAGTTCCCTTTCCACTGCACGCAGCCAGTCTTCTGCATCCATGGGGTCAGCAGAATGGGCGAAGGTAGGAGGGTGCCCTCTCATGAACTCACCACGCTTATCCCGTGGCATCTGGGGCATCTGCACTTGCAACTGGGGTTGGGGTTGCTGTTGAGCCTGCTGCATGGCTGCCAGAGTCTGCCCAATGGCCTGCACTGCTTGAGTCTGCATCAAGAACATCTGCTCCACTGACATCGGGGGTGGTGGGGGAGGCTGCCTCTGTTGTTCCTCCTGCTGGTCCTGCTGCTCTTGCTGAGCACGCCTGTTGCATCGGCGCCTGTTGTCCGACATCTGTGGAGGACATTCATACATCAGCATTGATCTTACAACCCTTCAGCATAAGAAAAGAGAATACAAAATTCTTCATGACACTGAGTGAACAAAGAGCTTCACTGATCCTCATTATGATTCAACACAGCTCCTCAGATAAGAAGGAAAGTAGAAGTAAATGGCTTCCCAACTAAATAACTGACTTTATTAACATTATAGCTAGGCCAAACTGCAGGAGAAACCCACAGGTTGGCAACGGTCATTACAAAGATTCAAATCCAGCACAAGTTCATCATAACAAGCATGCAAGCAACTGATAAGCAAACTAACTAAATGGAAGCAACTGATAAGCAAACTAAACTAACTATCTAAGACTGAGACATCTGACTTAAGAATTATTACAAACTTCGACGCTAACGATCTAAGGATCCAGATCTATCCTGGTCTTACAGGCAGGGGAACCATAAGTGTGGTGACCACGTGGCGGCGAGCGGTAAGGGTGCTGAGTCCCAACAGGAGCGGGAGAACCACCCTCCTGGTGATGGCGCTCTGCCAGCTCAGCACGCAACTCCGCAATCTCCGTTCGAGCCCTGCTCAGCTCGTCCAGAGAGTGATCCAGCTCAGTGTTAAGCACTGCGACTAGGTTGACTGTGCTGCTCAACCTAGGGTTAGCCTCTCCAACAGGTGAGACAACCACACTCTCTGTGCTGCCAGTAGGGCGGCGGGGGTAGTACCGAAGGTTAAGACCGTCGGCCACCCCACCGAACAAAGAACAGTACTGGGAGAGTGCACGTCGTGCTGCATCCTGCATAGCCGCCTCTGCAGTGTCCCTCTCGGAGATGGAATAGTGCTCCGAAACGGCCTCCGCACCCCGGAGGTCATCCTCCGGACGGCGAACTAGGCAGGTAGCCTCCCAGTGGTCCGGGTACCTCCCACGGCTGTGCTGGTAGACTACACAACGATACTCGATCGACCAGGTGTGCCGGTCGAAAGCCTGGCGCAGCAAGGTGTCGAGTGCGTCGTGGAAGTGACAACCGCGAGCGGCGTCACGGGTGATGGGTCGGGCGACCCATCCTTCCGCCTCCTGCGGCTCAGAGGACTCCGTGCTGTGGTCTGAGTCGTCGTCGTCGGGGTCTCCTCCAAGACCTCCTCCAGTAGCTCCTCCAACAGCCGGGGCGTCCCGCGGTGGTGCAGGGGGCGCCTCCAGCTGGGCAACAGAGGAACGGGGCCTCACGGACTCCACCTCTTGCTGGGATGGGGAGGAAGAGCCCTGCTGCTCTCTGTGCTGGCGCCGGCGTTCCTGCTCCTCACGCAGGCGGTGGTGCAGTCTCTCCAGGTGACTCGACTGACCGGACATGGTGCGGTGCAGAGGACGCTCCGCAAGTCGAGACGGCAGGAAAGGAATCACCGACTTACGTGCAGTGTGTCTAAGACGAGCCATCTACAAAAGACACCGTAAGCATAAGAGTAAGAGCAGAACTAACATGACAAGTGAATAAACCATAGACAGAATAAGATAAAAATTTTAACAAGGTATAATATAGTATATATATATGTAGTAAAACATAGGGTTGGTCGAGGTGACCGACTTTTGAAGTAACATCAGAGGTCAAGGTGAGAGGGAAGGTCAATAGTCCTTAGTATGACCAGTGCTACTCTAGGTCAGCGGTCCTACAGTCAGCACGGCTTTGATACCACTTATGTCACACCCGGTTTTGGGAGGCAAACCGAATGCGAACCATGTACGTGCCAGGATCAGAACTCACGTACACAGCAGTTACATAAATGAACATCAACGCACATTGCTCGAATAATAACATAAAAGAGTATTAACTTATTACATCACAGAGTCATAGACATCCACATAGTCATCGTCTTAACAGGTAAATCAAAGTGCTAGCGAGACGCAGTAAGGATAAGGCCTTCACAGGCAGCTGACTGGGGGTTGCCGCCAACCCACACCTAGAATTCGTCGTAGTCTTGGAACTCCTGGAAGTCTCCTTCCACGACTTCGCCTTCTCCGGAGCAGTGGTTACAATGCGGACAACCTGGTGTTTTGTGGTAAAGCAAGGATGAGTACACATCAACGTACTCAGCAAATGTCCCGTTTGGCTGTAGTGGACTAGCTTTATGTGGGGTTAGGCTCAAGCAGTTGCTTTTAGTTGGTCAGGTATTTATCATTAGTAGAAGCCAGATTTTAGCATTAACCAACCCATGAACCATTTCCTCATCGAGGAACAACATCATCATATTCGAACCAAAACCATAACATAAACCTTGTATCTCGAACCATCTGAATCTCTAATCAAAGAGGATCCCAAGGCTGCTCTTAACCGTGAGCACGGCTGATATATCAGTTTCACTACCCTCTGCAGAGGTCGCACACTTTACCCATGAGTCATGATTCCCTTTCTACCCGGGGAGAGCTAATCCCCATTGACCACTACCTAGGTGGTCCGGCAGGGTATCACTACGTAGCTGTTACAAAGATTCCCTAGAGATCATAGCTGCCCGTTAGGTTTCTCCAGTTTGATAAACACAGTACTCCTCCCCGCAGGAGAGTGACTAACAAAAGCAAAACGAAAGAACCTCGGCACTCAGCCTCGGCAGAGCAAGCACTGTGCCTGGACCCCATTGACGGCACGACGGCGAAGCAACTACACCTCTAGTTCCTCTAATTAATTAGCTAAGGGCACCCCATTTCACCCTCATGGTTGCACTGTTATCCCGGGTGGTCTCTCAACGAACAGGTCCTTACGGAGAGGTACTCAGGAAACAGCCTGAGCCCCCTAGAGTATCACAAGATCATCAACATCATCAGGATAACAGTATCATAAATATTCACATCATGTTCATTGATTAAGTTAAGGCAGTAGCAGAATGCTAACCATAATAGTCCATAAGGTCATCAAGGATAAAGTAAAGTGTAAAGCTAGTCAATCCTTAGGTTTCAAGTAAGTAATGCGGGGTAGTAAGTTATAAATGAATAGGACATAATGGGTCAGAGGACACTTGCCTTCACCAAACTGCTGATCAGGGACTTCCTCTGCAATTTCCTCGGGAAACACAGACTGCTCGTTGTCTACGTAAAGTAATCATTCACACTATGCACTTGGGAAATAACAAACAAAAACAATATACCAAACATATGCAGCAGAGAGAGATCACAAGTTCATAGTAGAAAAGGATTGGTACTCTAGTATTCCCTAGGTCTAGGGTGGAGGACTATACCAAGTGATTCACTATCCACTAATCAGTTCTAAGTCAGTGGTGGGGGTTAAATCATTACATAGTGTTAAGTCCATAAACTTAAGTGCTCCAACTTTTATTAAAATCTACTATCTTTTATTTATCTCAAATAGGGTTCCCATAACATCAATTTTACCCTAATGATCAACTATTAATTGGGACATAGAAACAGCAGGGAAACATTGCATAAACAGATAGATAACAATATTATGAACATTTTGCAATTTGAAGCACCTAATTTGGAGTTCATATGGCAAAGTTATGAATTTTACAAGTTTAGGGATTAAAAATATACCCTAAATACTTATTTTGAATTAAATAAAAGGTCCGAGGACCTAACTGCGAGAAACCAGGGACGGCGGGTTAAATTTCAGAAAACTGGGGGTCTCTTTAAGAAAACGCGCGGGCGAAGGGGTATCGGGCTCCTACGGCCGTTGGATCTCAGGCGGACGGCCAGGATTAGATCCTGCGGGCGGGCGGGCGAGCGCGCGGCGGCCTGGGTGGCTGACAGGCGGGACCGGCGGGCAGCGCGAGCGCGCGGGCGGGCTGACAGGCGGGACCGGCGGGCAGCGCGAGCGCGCGGGCGGCTGACAGGCGGGACCCAAACGGCAGGGAGACGGGGTGTGGGGGAAGCGGGCCTGGGCCGCTGGATCTCCGGCGGACGGCCAGGATCAGGTTTGGCCTAATTAAAACGGGACCGCCCGATCTGGGACGGACGGTGGGGATTGGGTGGCCGGCCTGGGCTTCTCCTACGGCTAGCTGGGGCGGCGGCGCTCGTCCCCACGGCGGAGGACTCGCCGGAGACGAGGGGCGCGGGCGCTTGGCGGGTCTCTGGGGCGACCTGAGTGGCCGGGAAGGTTGGGAAGGGCACGGGGAATCCTTTGGTGGGGTCTGGGTCGGGGCAGGGGCACCGGAGGGGGGCGGTTCACGGCGAAGCGGCTCGGCGGCGGCGTTAAGGGACTCCGGCGAGCAATTAAACGCGTCAGAGTGCAGTAGGGGGGAAGGGAGAGGGCATGGGAGGTTCCTTACCTCAAGGCGAACTCCGGGGACTCCTTGGTGGCGGCGATGACGCGACGGTGGCCCGGGGCGACGGTGGCGGACCTCCGCGGCTGCACAGTGGACGGTGGGTGAGCGCGGGCGGAGGGAAATAGGGAGGGGAAGGGGAAATTGGAGCGCGTCCCGGGTTGCGGACGTCGGGGCGGAGCTCACCGTGGCAGAGGGCACGGCGGGGCTCCAACGGCGACGGAGGAACGAGCTCGGGCGGCGGCGGTTTAATGGCGGCTGCGCTTTGGCGTGCGCGCAGCGAGGGGAAGGTGAGGGAGGGGTCTGCGGGTGCGCAAATGAGGGAGGGGGAGATGGCGAGCGAGGTTCGGGGCTCAAGTGGCCAAGGGCGAGGTGGTGGCGAGCCCCACGCGCGACGTGGGCGCGGAGTCCGCGGCACGCGCGGACCGGGGCGGCGGTTACGCGAAGACGGAGAAGCTGACAGCCGGGGCCCGCGGGCAGAGAGAGAGGGGAAAGCGGGCGCGGGCGCGGGGAACGGCTGCGCTGACGGGCGGGCCCGCCAGGGCAGAGTTAGCGGAGGAAGCGGGCGCGCGCGGGATTGGGCCGGCTGCGCTGACGGATGGGCCCGCCAGGGCAGAGAGAGGAGGGGGGGGAGGCGCGCGCGCGGGATGGGCCAATTGGGCCGAAAGGCCGAGGGGGGCGGGGGTTTGGGCTTTTTTCCCTTTTTCTTTTATTCCAGCAATTGTTTTCCCTTTTCTTTTTATTTTCTCTATTTGATTCAAATTCAAATAAGCCACAAATTCAAATTAGACTTTCTAAGAATTATGCACCAAACAAAAGTGAAATCTAGGGTTCAACATGATGCAACAATTCATACTCCCTTGGAGTTTGAGCTAATAGACTATAGTTACAAATAAAATAACCACTTTTCTCCTATAGAAATGAGAAAGAGAAGATTGGGGAAGGATGAGAAAAGGGAAGTAACACCTGAATTTGTGAATATGAGCAAAGAAATTTTATACCCCCAAATTCAGGGTGTTACAAACCTATCCCCCTTAAAAGAATCTTGCCCCGAGATTCAGGGTTGGTCAGCAAAGAGTTCAGGGTATTTGGCCTTCAGATCATCTTCTCGTTCCCAGGTTGCTTCTTCCTCCGGGTGGTGACCCCATCTGACCTTGCACATTCTGATGGTGTTCCTCCGGGTGACTCTGTCTGCAAACTCCAGAATCTGCGTTGGCTTCTCTATGTATGTCAGATCCTCCTGGACTTCCAAACCCTCCACTGGCAACTGTTCTTCTGGTACTCGCAGACACTTCTTCAATTGTGACACGTGGAACACATTGTGCACCGCTGACAAACTTTCTGGTAGGTTGAGCTGATAGGCCACTTCTCCACGCTTTGCTTGAATCTGATATGGTCCAACGTACCGGGGTGCTAACTTGCCTTTAACTCCGAACCTTCTGACTCCCCTGATAGGTGACACCTTCAGATAGACGAAATCCCCCACTTCGAAACTCAGTTCCCTTCTCCTTCGGTCCGCATAGCTTCGCTGTCTTGACTGGGCTATCTTCAGGTTCTCCCGAACCATTTTGATATTCTCTTCGGCTTCAAGCAGGATGTCGGGGCCAAACACCTGTCTCTCTCCAGGCTGGTCCCAATGCAGCGGAGTCCTACAACTCCGTCCATAGAGTGCCTGAAATGGCGACATCTTCAAGCTAGCCTGATAGCTATTGTTATAGGAGAATTCTGCATAAGGTAACCTTTTGTCCCATCCTGACTTGTCTTGCAACGCACAGGCTCTCAACATATCTTCTAGGATCTGATTAGTTCTTTCAGTCTGACCGTCTGTCTGCGGGTGATAAGCCGAGCTGAAGTTCAGATGGGTGCCCAAAGCTTCTTGTAACTGCTGCCAAAAATGAGAGGTGAACTGCGTTCCTCGATCTGACACTATCTTCTTTGGCACACCATGAAGGCAGACTATCCGTGACATGTATAACTCAGCTAACGTTGCTCCGGTGTATGTGGTCTTCACAGGTATGAAATGGGCCACCTTTGTTAAGCGGTCCACAACCACCCAGATGGAATCATAGCCGGTCCGGGTACGAGGTAGGCCAACTATAAAATCCATCCCGATCTCATCCCACTTCCACTGAGGAATCCGCAAGGGCCGCAACAATCCGGCGGGCCTTTGATGCTCTGCTTTAGTTCTCTGACAGCTATCACAGATGGCGACATATTCTGCGATCTCTCTTTTCATGCCATACCACCAAAACCTCCTTTTTAAATCCTGATACATCTTTTCACTTCCCGGGTGTATGGAGTAGGCTGTCTCATGAGCTTCCTTGAGGATCAGCTCCCGAATAGGTTTGAGGTCGGGGACACACAATCGGTCCTTGAACCATATTACTCCCTCTTCATCCTCTCGAAAGTCTTTGCCTCTTCCTTCTAAGATTAGCTGCCGGATCTTGTTGATGCTTTCATCATCCTTCTGCCCTTCTTTGATCTCCCGCTCTAGGGTGGGCTCTAATTCTACTGTTACTCCTTGCGTACTGTTCAGGAAACCGAGACTCAGTCTGTCGAACTCCTTGGCTAACTCATATGGCATTGGGTACGTAGCCATCATATTGACTTGACTCTTCTTGCTCAGAGCATCTGCAACAACATTGGCTTTGCCTGGATGGTAATGTATCTCCAACTCGTAGTCCTTGATCAATTCCAACCATCTTTGTTGTCTCATGTTTAACTCTGACTGGGTGAATATGTACTTCAGACTTTTATGATCTGTGTAAATGTCGCACTTCTGCCCATACAGGTAATGTCTCCATGTTTTTAACGCATGAACCACCGCTGCCAACTCTAGGTCATGTGTGGGATAATTTTTCTCATGGATCTTCAGCTGCCGAGATGAATATGCTACAACTCTTCCTTCTTGCATTAGCACACATCCCAATCCGGTGTAAGAAGCATCGCAATACACTGAGAATGGCTTGTGAACATCAGGCAGGACTAACACCGGAGCTGTAGTCAATCTATTTTTCAGTTCTTCAAATGCTTCCTGACACTTTTGGGTCCACTTAAACTCAACTTTCTTCGCTAGCAACGCTGTCATTGGTCTAGCAATCTTTGAGAAGCCTTCGATGAAACGCTTGTAATACCCAGCCATCCCAATGAAGCTCTTGATCCCACGAACATCCTTTGGTGCTTTCCAGTTCAGGATATCTGCCACTTTCTTTGGATCCACTGCCAACCCATCTTGATTTATGATGTGACCCAGAAACAGGACTTCATGAATCCAAAACTCGCATTTGCCCAGCTTGGCATACAACTGATGCTCTCGAAGTCTTTGCAATACCATCTTCAAATGCTCTACATGATCTTCCTCACTTTGAGAGTATATAAGAATATCATCGATAAACACTACCACAAACTTGTCCAGATAATCCATGAACACACTGTTCATCAGGTACATAAAGAAGGCTGGCGCATTTGTCAAACCAAAGGACATAACTGTGAATTCATATAACCCGTACTTGGTGATGAATGCCGTCTTCGGTACGTCCGAGGGTCGAATTCTGAGTTGATGGTAACCTGATCTCAGATCTATCTTCGAGAATACGCTGGCACCTCTGAGCTGGTCGAACAAATCTTCTATCCTTGGCAGGGGGTACTTGTTTTTGACAGTGACTTCATTCAAGGCTCTGTAGTCTATGCACATCCTTTTGGTACCATCTTTCTTCTCTACAAACAACACCGGAGCGGCCCAAGGCGAGGTACTTGGTCTGATGTAACCCTTCTCTAACATCTCATCTATCTGCTTCTTGAGTTCCACCAATTCTGGTCCAGACACTCGGTAGGCTCTTTTGGAAATGGGGGCGGTACCAGGGATAAGCTCTATGGCAAATTCGACTTTTCTCTCGGGTGGCATGCCCGTTAGCTCCTCGGGAAATACGTCCGGAAAGTCCGACACAACCTTGATAGCCTCAAGCGGGTTGGGCTCCTTACTATCAACTGAAATCTGGTGACAGACACCCTCCGCTGATTTAGGCATCCTTAGCTCGGCCACTACCTCTTCTCCTGACGGGGACTTCAATGTTACGGTCCTCTTGTCACAACTAACATTTGCTTCATACTTCATTAACCAATTCATCCCTAGAATAACATCTATCCCAGGGGTGTCTATTACTATTAAGTCACTGGGGAATCCTATCCCCCTTATTTCCACCCTTATATTTGAGCATATTTTATCTGTTTGCACCTTGCCACCAACCGAATTAATCCTCATGGGCGGCATCATTGCCTCTACTGAGATGTTATGCAATTCTACCCAGGTTGCAGTGACAAATGAATGAGTTGCACCAGTATCAAATAGCACTTTCGTGGGATGAGATTCGACTGAGAACATACCTACTGCCACATCTGGTGCATCCTGGATCGCTTCGGCCTCCAAGTGGTTCACCTTTCCACGGTTGTACGCTTGGTTACGATTGCCTGCTGTCGGCTGCAGTACACCTTGCCTTGCTGGAGCATTGGGGTTGGTCTGCTGCTGCGCCATCTTCTTCGGGCACTGCATCGCCCAGTGGCCTTGTTCTCCACAGTGGAAACATCCTCTGCCTCCTCCTTGTGCTGGGGCTGCTTGGTTGCTCTGGTTTGCTGCTGGGGCAGGAAGGCGAGGTGCCTGGTTGTTCTGCTTCTGATACTGATTACCTCCCTGCTGGCTGTTCTGACGATACTGCTGCTGCTGCTGTGGGTACTGCCTCTGAAACTGCTGCTGATGCGGACGCTGATTCTGATTCTGATATCCCTGTGGGTGACCGGGCCTGCCTTGCTGAGATGAACTGCCTGAGAAACGTGGACGGCTGATGCCTCCGGTCTGGGGTCCACTCATCTTGCGCTTCCGATCTTCCATATCCTTACGCTTCTTCTCAGTCATAACTGCCCTATCGATCAGGTGCTGGAAGGTGGGGAAGGTGTGATTCATCAGCTGGTAATGCAGGGGATCCACTAAACCCCTCATGAACCTGTACTGCCTTTTAGCATCAGAGTTGACATCCTCAGGTGCATACCGAGATAGCTGCAGAAACTTGTCTCTGTATTCACTAACAGACAGGGGTCCCTGCTTCAGAGCCAGAAACTCCTCCTTCTTCACGATCATCAGTCCCTCCGGCACATGGTACCTGCGGAAACTCTCGCTGAATTCTTCCCAGGTGATGGCTTCGGGGTCAGCATGTGTGGCGAGGTAGGACTCCCACCAGGACTGTGCTGCTCCCCTTAGCTGGCGGGGACCATACAGAACCTTCTCCCTGTCGTTACATTGAGCGGTGCGCAGTTCCCTTTCCACTGCACGCAGCCAGTCTTCTGCATCCATGGGGTCAGCAGAATGGGCGAAGGTAGGAGGGTGCCCTCTCATGAACTCACCACGCTTATCCCGTGGCATCTGGGGCATCTGCACTTGCAACTGGGGTTGGGGTTGCTGTTGAGCCTGCTGCATGGCTGCCAGAGTCTGCCCAATGGCCTGCACTGCTTGAGTCTGCATCAAGAACATCTGCTCCACTGACATCGGGGGTGGTGGGGGAGGCTGCCTCTGTTGTTCCTCCTGCTGGTCCTGCTGCTCTTGCTGAGCACGCCTGTTGCATCGGCGCCTGTTGTCCGACATCTGTGGAGGACATTCATACATCAGCATTGATCTTACAACCCTTCAGCATAAGAAAAGAGAATACAAAATTCTTCATGACACTGAGTGAACAAAGAGCTTCACTGATCCTCATTATGATTCAACACAGCTCCTCAGATAAGAAGGAAAGTAGAAGTAAATGGCTTCCCAACTAAATAACTGACTTTATTAACATTATAGCTAGGCCAAACTGCAGGAGAAACCCACAGGTTGGCAACAGTCATTACAAAGATTCAAATCCAGCACAAGTTCATCATAACAAGCATGCAAGCAACTGATAAGCAAACTAACTAAATGGAAGCAACTGATAAGCAAACTAAACTAACTATCTAAGACTGAGACATCTGACTTAAGAATTATTACAAACTTCGACGCTAACGATCTAAGGATCCAGATCTATCCTGGTCTTACAGGCAGGGGAACCATAAGTGTGGTGACCACGTGGCGGCGAGCGGTAAGGGTGCTGAGTCCCAACAGGAGCGGGAGAACCACCCTCCTGGTGATGGCGCTCTGCCAGCTCAGCACGCAACTCCGCAATCTCCGTTCGAGCCCTGCTCAGCTCGTCCAGAGAGTGATCCAGCTCAGTGTTAAGCACTGCGACTAGGTTGACTGTGCTGCTCAACCTAGGGTTAGCCTCTCCAACAGGTGAGACAACCACACTCTCTGTGCTGCCAGTAGGGCGGCGGGGGTAGTACCGAAGGTTAAGACTGTCGGCCACCCCACCGAACAAAGAACAGTACTGGGAGAGTGCACGTCGTGCTGCATCCTGCATAGCCGCCTCTGCAGTGTCCCTCTCGGAGATGGAATAGTGCTCCGAAACGGCCTCCGCACCCCGGAGGTCATCCTCCGGACGGCGAACTAGGCAGGTAGCCTCCCAGCGGTCCGGGTACCTCCCGCGGCTGTGCTGGTAGACTACACAACGATACTCGATCGACCAGGTGTGCCGGTCGAAAGCCTGGCGCAGCAAGGTGTCGAGTGCGTCGTGGAAGTGACAACCGCGAGCGGCGTCACGGGTGATGGGTCGGGCGACCCATCCTTCCGCCTCCTGCGGCTCAGAGGACTCCGTGCTGTGGTCTGAGTCGTCGTCATCGGGGTCTCCTCCAAGACCTCCTCCAGTAGCTCCTCCAACAGCCGGGGCGTCCCGCGGTGGTGCAGGGGGCGCCTCCAGCTGGGCAACAGAGGAACGGGGCCTCACGGACTCCACCTCTTGCTGGGATGGGGAGGAAGAGCCCTGCTGCTCTCTGTGCTGGCGCCGGCGTTCCTGCTCCTCAGGCAGGCGGTGGTGCAGTCTCTCCAGGTGACTCGACTGACCGGACACGGTGCGGTGCAGAGGACGCTCCGCAAGTCGAGACGGCAGGAAAGGAATCACCGACTTACGTGCAGTGTGTCTAAGACGAGCCATCTACAAAAGACACCGTAAGCATAAGAGTAAGAGCAGAACTAACATGACAAGTGAATAAACCATAGACAGAATAAGATAAAAATTTTAACAAGGTATAATATAGTATATATATATGTAGTAAAACATAGGGTTGGTCGAGGTGACCGACTTTTGAAGTAACATCAGAGGTCAAGGTGAGAGGGAAGGTCAATAGTCCTTAGTACGACCAGTGCTACTCTAGGTCAGCGGTCCTACAGTCAGCACGGCTTTGATACCACTTATGTCACACCCGGTTTTGGGAGGCAAACCGAATGCGAACCATGTACGTGCCAGGATCAGAACTCACGTACACAGCAGTTACATAAATGAACATCAACGCACATTGCTCGAATAATAACATAAAAGAGTATTAACTTATTACATCACAGAGTCATAGACATCCACATAGTCATCGTCTTAACAGGTAAATCAAAGTGCTAGCGAGACGCAGTAAGGATAAGGCCTTCACAGGCAGCTGACTGGGGGTTGCCGCCAACCCACACCTAGAATTCGTCGTAGTCTTGGAACTCCTGGAAGTCTCCTTCCACGACTTCGCCTTCTCCGGAGCAGTGGTTACAATGCGGACAACCTGGTGTTTTGTGGTAAAGCAAGGATGAGTACACATCAACGTACTCAGCAAATGTCCCGTTTGGCTGTAGTGGACTAGCTTTATGTGGGGTTAGGCTCAAGCAGTTGCTTTTAGTTGGTCAGGTATTTATCATTAGTAGAAGCCAGATTTTAGCATTAACCAACCCATGAACCATTTCCTCATCGAGGAACAACATCATCATATTCGAACCAAAACCATAACATAAACCTTGTATCTCGAACCATCTGAATCTCTAATCAAAGAGGATCCCAAGGCTGCTCTTAACCGTGAGCACGGCTGATATATCAGTTTCACTACCCTCTGCAGAGGTCGCACACTTTACCCATGAGTCATGATTCCCTTTCTACCCGGGGAGAGCTAATCCCCATTGACCACTACCTAGGTGGTCCGGCAGGGTATCACTACGTAGCTGTTACAAAGATTCCCTAGAGATCATAGCTGTCCGTTAGGTTTCTCCAGTTTGATAAACACAGTACTCCTCCCCGCAGGAGAGTGACTAACAAAAGCAAAACGAAAGAACCTCGGCACTCAGCCTCGGCAGAGCAAGCACTGTGCCTGGACCCCATTGACGGCACGACGGCGAAGCAACTACACCTCTAGTTCCTCTAATTAATTAGCTAAGGGCACCCCATTTCACCCTCATGGTTGCACTGTTATCCCGGGTGGTCTCTCAACGAACAGTTCCTTACGGAGAGGTACTCAGGAAACAGCCTGAGCCCCCTAGAGTATCACAAGATCATCAACATCATCAGGATAACAGTATCATAAATATTCACATCATGTTCATTGATTAAGTTAAGGCAGTAGCAGAATGCTAACCATAATAGTCCATAAGGTCATCAAGGATAAAGTAAAGTGTAAAGCTAGTCAATCCTTAGGTTTCAAGTAAGTAATGCGGGGTAGTAAGTTATAAATGAATAGGACATAATGGGTCAGAGGACACTTGCCTTCACCAAACTGCTGATCAGGGACTTCCTCTGCAATTTCCTCGGGAAACACAGACTGCTCGTTGTCTACGTAAAGTAATCATTCACACTATGCACTTGGGAAATAACAAACAAAAACAATATACCAAACATATGCAGCAGAGAGAGATCACAAGTTCATAGTAGAAAAGGATTGGTACTCTAGTATTCCCTAGGTCTAGGGTGGAGGACTATACCAAGTGATTCACTATCCACTAATCAGTTCTAAGTTAGTGGTGGGGGTTAAATCATTACATAGTGTTAAGTCCATAAACTTAAGTGCTCCAACTTTTATTAAAATCTACTATCTTTTATTTATCTCAAATAGGGTTCCCATAACATCAATTTTACCCTAATGATCAACTATTAATTGGGACATAGAAACAGTAGGGAAACATTGCATAAACAGATAGATAACAATATTATGAACATTTTGCAATTTGAAGCACCTAATTTGGAGTTCATATGGCAAAGTTATGAATTTTACAAGTTTAGGGATTAAAAATATACCCTAAATACTTATTTTGAATTAAATAAAAGGTCCGAGGACCTAACTGCGAGAAACCAGGGACGGCGGGTTAAATTTCAGAAAACCGGGGGTCTCTTTAAGAAAACACGCGGGCGAAGGGGTATCGGGCTCCTACGGCCGTTGGATCTCAGGCGGACGGCCAGGATTAGATCCTGCGGGCGGGCGCGCGAGCGCGCGGCGGCCTGGGTGGCTGACAGGCGGGACCGGCGGGCAGCGCGAGCGCGCGGGCGGGCTGACAGGCGGGACCGGCGGGCAGCGCGAGCGCGCGGGCGGCTGACAGGCGGGACCGGCGGGCAGCGCGAGCGCGCGGGCGGCTGACAGGCGGGACCCAAACGGCAGGGAGACGGGGTGTGGGGGAAGCGGGCCTGGGCCGCTGGATCTCCGGCGGACGGCCAGGATCAGGTTTGGCCTAATTAAAACGGGACCGCCCGATCTGGGACGGACGGTGGGGATTGGGTGGCCGGCCTGGGCTTCTCCTACGGCTAGCTGGGGCGGCGGCGCTCGTCCCCGCGGCGGAGGACTCGCCGGAAACGAGGGGCGCGGGCGCTTGGCGGGTCTCTGGGGCGACCTGAGTGGCCGGGAAGGTTGGGAAGGGCACGGGGAATCCTTTGGTGGGGTCTGGGTCGGGGCAGGGGCACCGGAGGGGGGCGGTTCACGGCGAAGCGGCTCGGCGGCGGCGTTAAGGGACTCCGGCGAGCAATTAAACGCGTCAGAGTGCAGTAGGGGGGAAGGGAGAGGGCATGGGAGGTTCCTTACCTCAAGGCGAACTCCGGGGACTCCTTGGTGGCGGGAATGACGCGACGGTGGCCCGGGGCGACGGTGGCGGACCTCCGCGGCTGCACGGTGGACGGCGGGTGAGCGCGGGCGGAGGGAAATAGGGAGGGGAAGGGGAAATTGGAGCGCGTCCCAGGTTGCGGACGTCGGGGCGGAGCTCACCGTGGCAGAGGGCACGGCGGGGCTCCAACGGCGACGGAGGAACGAGCTCGGGCGGCGGCGGTTTAATGGCGGCTGCGCTTTGGCGTGCGCGCAGCGAGGGGAAGGTGAGGGAGGGGTCTGCGGGTGCGCAAATGAGGGAGGGGGAGATGGCGAGCGAGGTTCGGGGCTCAAGTGGCCAAGGGCGAGGTGGTGGCGAGCCCCACGCGCGACGTGGGCGTGGAGTCCGCGGCACACGCGGACCGGGGCGGCGGTTACGCGAAGACGGAGAAGCTGACAGCCGGGGCCCGCGGGCAGAGAGAGAGGGGAAAGCGGGCGCGGGCGCGGGGAACGGCTGCACTGACGGGCGGGCCCGCCAGGGCAGAGAGAGCGGAGGAAGCGGGCGCGCGCGGGATTGGGCCGGCTGCGCTGACGGGTGGGCCCGCCAGGGCAGAGAGAGGAGGGGGGGGAGGCGCGCGCGCGGGATGGGCCAATTGGGCCGAAAGGCCGAGGGGGGCGGGGGTTTGGGCTTTTTTCCCTTTTTCTTTTATTCCAGCAATTGTTTTCCCTTTTCTTTTTATTTTCTCTATTTGATTCAAATTCAAATAAGCCACAAATTCAAATTAGACTTTCTAAGAATTATGCACCAAACAAAAGTGAAATCTAGGGTTCAACATGATGCAACAATTCATACTCCCTTGGAGTTTGAGCTAATAGACTATAGTTACAAATAAAATAACCACTTTTCTCCTACAGAAATGAGAAAGAGAAGATTGGGGAAGGATGAGAAAAGGGAAGTAACACCTGAATTTGTGAATATGAGCAAAGAAATTTTATACCCCCAAATTCAGGGTGTTACAGACCCGGCCTTTGTGGCCTCCTCAACGGGGAGTAGGTTTGAGAGAACCGAACCTCGGTAAAACAAATCCGCGTGTCTCACTTCATTATTCGCTTGCGATTTGTTTTGCACCCTCTCCCGTGGACTCTATTATATTTCTAACGCTAACCCGGCTTGTAGTTGTGATTATTTTTGAGAATTTCAGTTTCGCCCTATTCACCCCCCCTCTAGGCGACTTTCAATTGGTATCAGAGCCCGGTGCTTCATTAGAGCCTAACCGCTTGAAGTGATGTCGGGAGATCACACCAAGAGGGAGATGGAGACCGGCGACAAGCCCACTATGAGCCAAGGGAGCACTTCATCGGAAGAGTCCCGCACCAAGAGGAAGGAGAAGAAGAAGGACTCCTCCAAATGGAAGGAGAAAAGATCTTCTTCCTCACACCACAAAGAGAAGAAGGAAAAATCTTCTTCCCACAAGTCGCATCGGAAAGGCGACAAGCACAAGAGGATGAGGAAGGTGGTCTACTACGAGACCGACACTTCATCAACATCGACCTCCGACTCCGATGCGCCGTCTGTAACTTCTAAGCGCCAAGAGCGCAAGAAGTTTAGTAAGATCCCCTTACACTATCCCCGTACATCTAGACATACTCCATTACTTTCCGTTCCATTAGGCAAACCGCCAACTTTTGATGGCGAGGATTATGCTAGGTGGAGTGATTTAATGAAATTTCATCTAACCTCACTCCACAAAAGTATATGGAATGTTGTTGAGTTTGGAGCACAGGTACCATCCATAGGGGATGAGGATTATGATACGGACGAAGTGGCCCAAATCGAGCACTTCAACTCCCAAGCTACAACCATACTCCTCGCCTCTCTAAGCAAGGAGGAATACAACAAGGTGCAAGGGTTGAAGAATGCAAAGGAGATTTGGGACCTACTCAAGACCGCGCACGAGGGTGATGAACTCACCAAGATCACCAAGCGGGAAACGATCGAGGGGGAGCTCAGTCGCTTCCGTCTTCGCCAAGGGGAGGAGCCACAAGATATGTACAACCGGCCCAAAACCTTGGTGAACCAAGTGCGCAACCTCGGGAGCAAAAAGTGGGACGACCACGAGGTGGTTAAGGTTATTCTAAGATCTCTCATTTTCCTTAACCCCACTCAAGTTCAATTAATTCGTGGTAATCCTAGGTACACACTAATGACCCCCGAGGAAGTAATCAGGAATTTTGTGAGCTTTGAATGTATGATTAAAGGATCAAAGAAGATCAACGAGCTTGACGAACCCTCCACGTCCGAAGCACAACCGGTGGCATTTAAGGCGACGGAGGAGAAGAAGGAGGAGTCTACACCGAGTAGACAACCAATTGACGCCTCCAAGCTCGACAATGAGGAAATGGCTTTAATCATCAAAAGCTTTCGCCAAATCCTCAAGCAACGGAGGGGGAAGGACTACAAACCCCGCTCCAAGAAAGTGTGCTACAAATGTGGTAAGCCCGGTCATTTTATTGCAAAATGTCCTATATCTAGTGACAGTGACAGGGGCGACTACAAGAAGGGAAAGAGGAGAGAAAATAAGAAGTACTACAAGAAGAAGGGCGGCGATGCCCATGTTTGCCGGGAGTGGGACTCCGACGAGAGCTCCACCGAGTCCTCTTCCGACGAGGACGCCGCCAACATCGCCGTCACCAAGGGACTCCTCTTCCCCAACGTCGGCCACAAGTGCCTCATGGCAAAGGACGGCAAAAGGAAGAAGGTTAAATCTAAATCCTCCACTAAATATGAATCCTCTAGTGATGATAATGCTAGTGATGAGGAGAATAATTTGCGTACCCTTTTTACCGATCTTAACATGCAACAAAAGGAAAAATTAAATGAATTGATTAGTGCTATTCATGAGAAGGATGATCTCTTGGACTCTCAAGAGGACTTCCTTATTAAGGAAAACAAAAGGCATGTTAAGGTTAAAAATGCTTATGCTCTAGAGGTAGAAAAATGTAACAAATTATCTAGTGAGCTAAGCACATGCCATGACACTATAGACAACCTTAGAAATGAAAATGCTAGGTTAATTGCTAAGGTTGATTCTCATGTTTGTGATGCTTCAATTCCCAATCTTAGAAATGATAATAATGATTTGCTTGCTAAGATTAAGGAATTGAATGATTCTCTTGCTAGCCTTAGAGTAGAAAATGAAAATTTGATTGCTAAGGCTAAGGATTTTGATGTTTGCAATGTTACTATTTCCAACCTTAGAAGTGAGAATGATATATTACATGCTAAGGTTGTTGAACTAAAATCTTGCAAATCCTCTACATCTAATGTCGAGCATGTTTCTATTTGTACTAGATGTAGAGATATTGATATCAATGCTATTCATGATCACATGGCTTTAATTAAACAACAAAATGATCATATAGCAATATTAGATGCTAAGATTGCCGAGCATAACCTAGAAAATGAAAAGTTTAAATTTGCTAGAAGTATGCTCTATAATGGGAGACGCCCTGGCATCAAGGATGGCATTGGCTTCCAAAGGGGAGACAATGTCAAACTTAATGCTCCTCCAAAGAATTTATCTAACTTTGTTAAGGGCAAGGCTCCCATGCCTCAGGATAACGAGGGTTACATTTTGTACCCTGCCGGTTATCCCGAGAGCAAAATTAGGAGAACTCATTCTAGGAAGTCTCACTCTGGCCCTAACTATGCTTTTATGTATAAGGGTGAGACATCTAGCTCTAGGCAACCAACCCGTGCTAAGTTGCCTAGAAAGAAAACTCCTATTGCATCAAATGATCATAGCATTTCATTTAAAACTTTTGATGCATCTTATGTTTTGACTAACAAATCCGGCAAGATAGTTGCCAAGTTTGTTGGGGGCAAACACAAGGGCTCCAAAACTTGTGTTTGGGTACCCAAAGTTCTTGTTTCTAATGCCAAAGGACCCAAAACCGTTTGGGTACCTAAAGTCAAGAACTAAAATTGTTTTGTAGGTTTATGCATCCGGGGGCTCAAGTTGGATACTCGACAGCGGGTGCACAAACCATATGACAGGGGAGAAAAAGATGTTCTCCTCATATGAGAAAAACCAAGATCCCCAACGAGCTATCACATTTGGGGATGGAAATCAAGGTTTGGTCAAAGGATTGGGTAAAATTGCTATATCACCTGACCATACTATTTCCAATGTTTTTGTTGTAGATTCTTTAGATTACAATTTGCTTTCCGTTTCGCAACTTTGTCAAATGGGCTACAACTGTCTATTTACTGATGTAGGTGTCACTGTCTTTAGAAGAAGTGATGATTCAATAGCATTTAAGGGAGTGTTAGAGGGTCAGCTATACTTGGTAGATTTTGATAGAGCTGAACTCAGCACTTGCTTAATTGCTAAGACTAACTTGGGTTGGCTCTGGCACCGCCGACTAGCCCATGTTGGAATGAAGAATCTTCATAAGCTTCTAAAGGGAGAACACATTTTAGGACTAACCAATGTTCATTTTGAGAAAGACAGGATTTGTAGCGCATGCCAAGCCGGGAAGCAAGTTGGCACTCATCATCCACACAAGAACATCATGACTAGTGACAGGCCACTGGAGCTCCTACACATGGACCTATTCGGCCCGATCGCTTACATAAGCATCGGCGGGAGTAAGTACTGTCTAGTTATTGTGGATGATTATTCTCGCTTCACTTGGGTGTTCTTTTTGCAGGAAAAATCTCATACCCAAGAGACCTTAAAGGGATTCTTGAGACGGGCTCAAAATGAGTTCGGCTTAAGGATCAAGAAAATTAGAAGCGACAATGGGACGGAGTTTAAGAACTCACAAATAGAAGGCTTCCTTGAGGAGGAGGGCATCAAGCATGAGTTCTCTTCTCCCTACACTCCACAACAAAATGGTGTAGTGGAGAGGAAGAATCGAACTCTATTGGACATGGCAAGAACCATGCTTGATGAGTACAAGACACCGGATCGGTTTTGGGCCGAGGCGGTCAACACCGCCTGCTACGCCATCAACCGGTTATATCTACACCGAATCCTCAAGAAGACATCCTATGAACTCCTAACCGGTAAAAAGCCAAATATTTCATATTTTAGAGTTTTTGGTAGCAAATGTTTTATTCTTGTCAAAAGAGGTAGAAAATCTAAATTTGCTCCTAAAACTGTAGAAGGCTTTTTACTAGGATATGACTCAAACGCATGGGCATATAGAGTCTTTAACAAGTCCTCAGGACTTGTTGAAGTTTCTTGTGACGTTGTGTTTGATGAGACTAACGGCTCTCAAGTAGAGCAAGTTGATCTTGATGAGATAGGTGAAGAACAGGCTCCATGCATAGCGCTAAGGAACATGTCCATTGGGGATGTGTGTCCTAAGGAATCCGAAGAGCCTCCACATGCACAAGATCAACCATCCTCCTCCACGCAAGCATCTCCACCAACCCAAAATGAGGACGAGGCTCAAGTTGATAAAGATGAAGAACACAATGATGAGCCACCTCAAGACGACGGCAATGATCAAGGGGGAGACGCAAATGATGAAGACAAGGAGGATGAACAACCAAGGCCGCCACACCCAAGAGTCCACCAAGCAATACAACGAGATCACCCCGTCGACACCATCCTCGGCGACATTCATAAGGGGGTAACCACTCGATCTCGTGTTGCACATTTTTGTGAGCATTACTCTTTTGTTTCCTCTATTGAGCCACACAGGGTAGAGGAAGCACTACAAGATTCGGATTGGGTGATGGCGATGCAAGAGGAGCTCAACAACTTCACGAGGAACGAGGTATGGCATTTAGTTCCACGTCCTAATCAAAATGTTGTAGGAACCAAGTGGGTCTTCCGCAATAAGCAAGATGAGCATGGAGTGGTGACAAGGAACAAAGCTCGACTTGTGGCCAAGGGATACTCCCAAGTCGAAGGTTTGGATTTCGGTGAAACCTATGCACCCGTAGCTAGGCTTGAGTCAATTCGTATATTATTGGCCTAAGCTACTTACCATGGCTTCAAGCTTTACCAAATGGACGTGAAGAGTGCCTTCCTCAACGGACCAATCAAGGAGGAGGTCTATGTTGAGCAACCTCCCGGCTTTGAAGATAGTGAGTACCCTAACCATGTCTATAGGCTCTCTAAGGCGCTTTATGGGCTTAAGCAAGCCCCAAGAGCATGGTATGAATGCCTTAGAGATTTCCTTATTGCTAATGGCTTCAAAGTCGGCAAGGCCGATCCTACTTTATTCACTAAAACTCTTGACAATGATTTGTTTGTATGCCAAATCTATGTTGATGATATCATATTTGGGTCTACTAACGAATCTACTTGTGAAGAATTTAGTAGGATCATGACACAAAAATTCGAGATGTCTATGATGGGGGAGTTGAAGTATTTTCTAGGATTCCAAGTCAAGCAACTCCAAGAGGGCACCTTCATTAGCCAAACGAAGTATACTCAAGACATTCTAAGCAAGTTTGGAATGAAGGATGCCAAGCCCATCAAGACACCCATGGGAACAAATGGGCATCTCGACCTCGACACGGGAGGTAAGTCCGTGGATCAAAAGGTATACCGGTCGATGATTGGTTCATTGCTTTATTTATGTGCATCTCAACCGGACATTATGCTTTCCGTATGCATGTGTGCAAGATTCCAATCCGACCCTAAGGAATCCCACCTTACGGCCGTAAAACGAATCTTGAGATATTTGGCATACACACCTAAGTTTGGGCTTTGGTACCCTCGGGGATCCACATTTGATTTGATTGGTTATTCGGATGCCGATTGGGCAGGGTGTAAGATTAATAGGAAGAGCACATCGGGGACTTGCCAGTTCTTGGGAAGATCCTTGGTGTCTTGGGCTTCAAAGAAGCAAAATTCGGTTGCTCTTTCTACCGCCGAAGCCGAGTATATTGCCGCAGGCCACTGTTGCGCGCAATTGCTTTGGATGAGGCAAACCCTGCGGGACTACGGTTACAAACTAACCAAAGTTCCTCTTCTATGTGATAATGAGAGTGCAATCCGCATGGCGGATAATCCCGTTGAGCATAGCCGCACTAAACACATAGCCATTCGGTATCATTTTCTTCGGGATCACCAACAAAAGGGGGATATCGAGATTTCATACATTAACACTAAAGATCAATTAGCCGATATCTTTACCAAGCCTCTTGATGAACAAACTTTTACCAAACTTAGGCATGAGCTCAATATTCTTGATTCTAGGAATTTCTTTTGCTAAACTTGCACACATAGCTCATAAGTATACCTTTGATCATGTCTCTTTGATATATGCTATGACTAATGTGTTTTCAAGTGTATTTCAAACCAAGTCATAGGTATATTGAAAGGGAATTGGAGTCTTCGGCGAAGACAAAGGCTTCCACTCCACTCTACTACTCATCCTTCGCCGTCTCTCCGCATCACTCTCCATCTTTGGTATAATCTTTACTCATATGTTTTATTTATGACCAAAGAGGGAGAAAGTACTTCTAAGGGCTCTAATGATTCCATTTTTGGCGATTCATGCCAAAGGGGGAGAAAGTATGAGCCCAAAGCAAAAGGACCGCACCACCGCCCTAATTTTAAAATTTAATATTTTTCAATTGGAAAATTTCAAATTAGTATCTCTTTGTGTTCTAAAGGGGGAGCAAGTAGTATTTTCAAAACTTGACATCTTAAAACCCTCTTGAACACTAAGAGGAGAATTTATTTGAGGGGGAGTTTTGTTTAGTCAAAGAAAAAGCATTTGGAACAAGGGGAGAAAATTTCAAATCTTGAAAATGCTTTGCAAAAATCTTATTCATTTACCTTTGACTATCTTGCAAAAGGATTTTAAAAAGAATTTACAAAAAGATTTGCAAAAACAAAACATATGGTGCAAATGTGGTCCAATAAGTTAAAAACAAAGAAACAATCCATGCACATCATGTAAGTATTTATATTGGCTCAATTCCAAGCAACCTTTGCACTTACATTATGCAAACTAGTTCATTTATATTTGCTTTGGTTTGTGTTGGCATCAATCACCAAAAAGGGGGAGATTGAAAGGGAATTAGGGTTACACCTAGTCCCTAATTAATTTTGGTGGTTGAATTGCCCAACACAAATATTTGGACTAACTAGTTTGCTCTAGTGTATAAGTTATACAGGTGCCAAAGGTTCACACTTAGCCAATAAAAAGACCAAGTATTGGGTTCAAACAAAGGAGCAAGAGCCAACCGAAGGCACCTCTGGTCTGGCGCACCGGACTGTCCGGTGCACCAGAGGACTCAAACTTCGAACTCGTCACCTTCGGGAATGTCCAGAGGCGACTCCGCTATAATTCACCGGACTGTCCGGTGTGCACCGGACATGTTCGGTGCTCCAAGGAAGAGCGGCCTCCGGAACTCGCCAGCCTCGGGAATTCAGTTCAGCTGCTCCGCTATAATTCACCGAACTGTCCGGTGTACACCGGACTGTCCGGTGTAACAGCGGGGCAACGGCTATTTCGGCACCAACAGCTACCTGCGACGCATTAAATGCGCGCGCTGCGCGCGCAGAGGTCAGGCACGCCCATACTGGCGCACCGGACAATCTACAGTGCATGTCCGGTGCGCCACCGGACATCAAGCCGGGCCCAGAAGACAGAGCTCCAACGGTCGGAACCCAACGGCTTTGGTGACGTGGCTGTCGCACCGGACATGTCTGGTGCACCATCGAACAGACAGCTCCACCAAACGGCTAGTTTGGTGGTTGGGGCTATAAATACCCCAACCACCCACCATTCATTGCATCCAAGTTTTCCACTTCCCAACTACTTACAAGAGCTCTAGCATTCAATTCTAGACACACCAAAGAGATCAAATCCTCTCCAAATTCCACACAACGCCCTAGTGATTAGAGAGAGTGATTTGCTTGTGTTCTTTCGAGCTCTTGCGCTTGGATTGCTTTCTTCTTTCTTGATTCTTTCTTGCGATCAAACTCACTTGTATTTGAGGCAAGAGACACCAATCTTGTGGTGGTCCTTGTGGGAACTTTGTGTTCCAAGTGATTGAGAAGAGAAAGCTCACTCGGTCCGAGGGACCGTTTGAGAGAGGGTAAGGGTTGAAAGAGACCCGGCCTTTGTGGCCTCCTCAATGGGGAGTAGGTTTGAGAGAACCGAACCTCGGTAAAACAAATCCGCGTGTCTCACTTCATTATTCGCTTGCGATTTGTTTTGCACCCTCTCTCGCGGACTCTATTATATTTCTAACGCTAACCCGGCTTGTAGTTGTGATTATTTTTGAGAATTTCAGTTTCGCCCTATTCACCCCCCTCTAGGCGACTTTCACTCTTCCGATGAAGTGCTCCCGTGACTCGTAGTGGGCTTATCGTCGGTCTCCATCTCCCTCTTGGTGTGATCTCCCGACATCACTTCGAGCGGTTAGGCTCTAATGAAGCACCGGGCTCTGATACCAATTGAAAGTCGCCTAGAGGGGGGGTGAATAGGGCGAAACTGAAATTTACAAAATTAATCACAACTACAAGCCGGGTTAGCGTTAGGAATAATAATGAGTCCGAGAGAGAGGAAGCAAAACAAATCGCAAGCGAATGAAGAGTATGACACGCGGATTTGTTTTACCGAGGTTCGGTTCTTGCAAACCTACTCCCCGTTGAGGTGGTCACAAAGACCGGGTCTCTTTCAACCCTTTCCCTCTCTCAAACAGTCCCTCGGACCGAGTGAGCTTCTCTTCTCAAATCAAACTGGGAACAAAACTTCCCTGCAAGGACCACCACACAATTGGTGTCTCTTGCCTCGGTTACAATGGAGTTTTGATCACAAGAACAAGTGAGAAAGAAAAGAAGCAATCTAAGCGCAAGAGCTCAAAAGAACACAGCAAATCTCTCTCGCTAATCACTAAAGCCTTGTGTGGAATTGGAGAGGATTTGATCACTTGAGTGTGTCTAGAATTGAATGCCTAGCTCTTGTAAGTGGTTGAGAAGTGGAAAACTTGGATGACTTGAATGTGGGGTGGATGGGGGTATTTATAGCCCCAACCACCAAACTAGCCGTTTGGGTGGAGGCTGTCTGTCGTATGGTGCACCGGACAGTCCGGTGCACACCGGACAGTCCGGTGCGCCAGCCACGTCACCCGAACGTGGGGGTTCCGACCGTTGGAGCTCTGACGCTGGGCCTGTCTTGATGTTAGGTGGCGCACCGGACATGGACTGTAGGGTGTCCGGTGCGCCAGCATGGGCGTGTCTGACCTCTGCGCGCGCTGGCGCGCATTTAATGCGCTGCTGGTAGCCGTTGGCGCCTGAAGTAGCCGTTGCCCCGCAGTTACACCGGACAGTCCGGTGTACACCGGACATGTCCGGTGAATTATAGCGAAGCAGCCGCTGCGAATTCCCGAGACTGGCGAGTTTAGAGCCGCGTCCTCTTGGAGCACCGGACACTGTCCGGTGTACACCGGACAGTCCGGTGAATTATAGCACGCCGGCTCCGAGAATTCCCGAAGGTGAAGAGTTTGCAGACGATCTTCCCTGGTGCACCGGACACTGTCCGGTGGTGCACCAGACAGTCCGGTACGTACGACCAGGGTGCCTTCGGTTGTCCCTTTGCTCCTTGTTTGAACCCTTTTTCCTGGTCTTTTTATTGGCTTATGGTGAACCTTTGGCACCTGTAGAACTTATAAACTTGGGCAAACTAGTTAGTCCAATTATTTGTGTTGGGCAATTCAACCACCAAAATTAGTTTAGGAAATAGGTGTAAGCCTAATTCCCTTTCAGCGGTCTTGGTTCTTCATCCTCCTTGTCTTGATCATTTGCATCTCCCCCTTGACCATTCTCGTCATCTTGAGGTGGCTTATCCTTTTGATCTTCTTCTTCATCAACTTGAGCCTCATCCTCATCTTGAGTTGGTGGAGATGCTTGCGTGGAGAAGGATGGTTGATCTTGTGCATTTGGAGGCTCTTCGGATTCCTTAGGACACACATCCCCAATGGACATGTTCCTTAGCGCGATGCACGGAGTCTCTTCATTACCTATCTCATCAAGATCAACTTGCTCTACTTGAGAGCCGTTAGTTTCATCAAACACAACGTCACAAGAAACTTCAACTAGTCCTGAGGACTTGTTAAAGACTCTATATGCCCTTGTGTTTGAATCATATCCTAGTAAAAAGCCTTCTACTGTCTTAGGAGCAAATTTAGATTTTCTACCTCTTTTAACAAGAATAAAGCATTTGCTACCAAAGACTCTAAAATATGAAATGTTGGGCTTTTTACCGGTTAGGAGTTCGTATGATGTCTTCTTGAGGATTTGGTGTAGATACAACCGGTTGATGGCGTAGCAGGCGGTGTTGACCGCCTCGGCCCAAAACCGATCCGGCGTCTTGTACTCATCAAGCATAGTCCTCGCCATATCCAGTAGAGTTCTATTCTTCCTCTCCACTACACCATTTTGTTGTGGTGTGTAGGGAGAAGAGAACTCATGCTTGATGCCCTCCTCCTCAAGGAAGCCTTCAATTTGGGAATTTTTGAACTCCGTTCCGTTGTCGCTTCTTATTTTCTTGATCCTTAAGCCGAACTCATTTTGAGCCCGTCTCAAGAATCCCTTTAAGGTCTCTTGGGTTTGAGATTTTTCCTGCAAAAAGAATACCCAAGTGAAGCGAGAATAATCATCCACAATAACTAGACAGTACTTACTCCCACCGATGCTTATGTAAGCAATCGGGCCAAATAGATCCATGTGTAGGAGCTCGAGTGGCCTGTCAGTCGTCATGATGTTCTTATGCGGATGATGAACACCAACTTGCTTCCCTGCTTGGCATGCGCTACAAATCCTGTCTTTCTCAAAATGAACATTTGTTAATCCTAAAATGTGCTCCCCTTTAGAAGCTTATGAAGATTCTTCATTCCAACATGGGCTAGTCGGCGGTGCCAGAGCCAACCCATGTTAGTCTTAGCAATTAAGCAAGTGTCGAGTTCAGCTCTATCAAAATCTACCAAGTATAGCTGACCCTCTAACACTCCCTTAAATGCTATTGAATCATCACTCCTTCTAAAGACAGTGACACCTACATCAGTAAATAGACAATTGTAGCCCATTTGACATAATTGGGAAACGGAAAGCAAGTTATAATCTAATGAATCAACAAGAAAAACATTGGAAATGGAATGGTCAGGTGAAATAGCAATTTTACCCAAACCTTTGACCAAACCTTGATTTCCATCCCCGAATGTGATAGCTCGTTGGGGATCTTGGTTTTTCTCATAAGAGGAGAACATCTTTTTCTCCCCTGTCATGTGGTTTGTGCACCCGCTATCGATGATCCAACTTGTGCCCCTGGATGCATAAACCTACAAAACAATTTTAGTTCTTGACTTTAGGTACCCAAACAGTTTTGGGTCCTTTAGCATTAGAAACAAGAACTTTGGGTACCCAAACACAAGTCTTGGAGCCCTTGTGTTTGCCCCCAACAAACTTGGCAACTACCTTGTCGGATTTGTTAGTCAAAACATAAGAAGCATCAAAAGTTTTAAATGAAATGCTATGATCATTTGATGCAGTAGGAGTTTTCTTCTTAGGCAACTTAGCACGGGTTGGTTTCCTAGAGCTAGATGTCTCACCCTTACACATGAAAGCATGATTAGGGCCAGAGTGAGACTTCCTAGAGTGAATTCTCCTAATTTTGTGCTCGGGATAACCGGCAGGGTACAAAATGTAACCCTCGTTATCCTGAGGCATGGGAGCCTTGCCCTTAACAAAGTTGGATAATCTCTTAGGAGGGGCATTAAGTTTGACATTGTCCCCCTTTTGGAAGCCAATGTCATCCTTGATGCTAGGGCGTCTCCCACTATAGAGCATACTACGAGCAAATTTAATTTTTTCATTTTCAAGTTCATGCTCGGCAATTTTAGCATCTAATATTGCTATATGATCATTTTGTTGTTTAATTAAAGTCATATGATCTTGAATAGCATCAATATCAACATCTCTACATCTAGCACAAATAGACACATGCTCAACGGTAGATGTAGAGGGTTTGCAAGAATTAAGTTCAACAATCTTAGCACACAAAATGTCATTGTTATCTCTAAGATCGGAAATGGAAGCATTGCAAACATCTAATTCTTTAGCCTTAGTGAGCAATTTTTCATTTTCAATCCTAAGGCTAGCAAGAGAGATATTCAATTCTTCAATCTTAGCAAGCAAATCAATATTATCATTTCTAAGATTGGGAATTGAAGCATCACAAACATTTGAATCAACCTTAGCATTTAAACTAGCATTTTCATTTCTAAGGTTGGCAATTAAATCATGACATGTGCTTAGCTCACTAGATATTTTTTCACATTTTTCTACTTCTAGAGCATAAGCATTTTTAACTTTAACATGCTTCTTGTTTTCTTTAATAAGGAAGTCCTCTTGAGAGTCCAAGAGATCATCCTTCTCATGAATAGCACTAATTAATTCATTTAGTTTTTCCTTTTTGTTGGGGGCCTTCGGCTCCCGAAGGTCCTCAAAAACATAGTTTGACAATGTTTTTCGAGTGTAATATGTGAACAGGCACCTTCGGAGTCAGGTCGCGGATATACAAGGGCAGGGTTAAGACGAAGCTTGACTGGAACGAAAAACGATCATGACGAAGGATAAGACGATCACGAAGCTATGTGCAGAAAAGCTTCGGCGTAACGACAGAAAAGAGGAACCGACTTAAAGATGAAAAGCCAAATTGGACCTTGAAGAATTACTATAGAGTTATTGATAAATGTAAGGGGTATCAATGTAATTTTACAAGGGCTGCGTCCCGTGGCTATAAATAGGTGAACAGTACTCCCGTACTGTTCACGCTGACTTGGCATATGTTCTTACACATCACGTTTGTACCTTTACTTTACATCGATCTGAAGGTACATTTGTAATTCTATTTTATGAATTTAATGATGGAAATACATTAATAGTAATACTGGTATTAGTACTCGCATATTATATATGGATGCTATGTTTTACCATTGTCAACCCTACGAAGATCTTTCCTTTGGTAACCTTCGTCTAAGATTCAGTATATCCGAAGCGATATACTGTTTTTAAGGACGAAGGAGTTTAACATTTAACACTTTTATGTTGTCTTGTTCTTAATTCATAGCATTTGAGAACAAGCCCCCAACATTGGCGCCCACCTCCGGTGAACTCACTTCCACTTTTTGAGTTTTGAAAACCTTCGGCAAGCATCACCTTCGTCATGCCGCCGAAAAAAGCTTCAGCGACAGGGGCTGCCACTCTGCAGCCGCTGGACCCCAATCAGGATGTCGTTTCTCTTAGGGAGGCCCGAAGCCAGAAGAGGAAAGCCACCAGTCCAACGCCTCTGGAAGACGACTTGGACCAAGAAATCCAAAAAATGGAAGTGCTCCATCAACAGGTCCAACGGAAGAAGGAGAAGATGGCTCGTCTAGCTGATCTTCAAAGGCAGATAGCTGAAGCCTCTGAAGAGCTTCGACACCTCGCTCAAGATGACCAGAATCAAAGGCCCCCGCGCAGAGAGCTTCATCAAGAGGGTTTCTACAACGAGGACGACTGGTATGAAGATTTCCATCATGGAAATTTTGCTTTTGATGATACTTCTCCTCTGTCAACAGAATTGCAGGCTACACCTTGGCCACAGTCTTATAAGCCACCTTAGCTCCCCATGTACGACGGTCATTCAGACCCGAAGTAATTCTTGATGAGCTATGAGGCAACTATATCTTCGTATGGTGGCAACACAGCGGTCATGGCAAAGTCCTTTGTCATGGCTGTCAGGAGCGTGGCACAAACCTGGTATTCTTCCCTTAGGCCAGGAACAATCACTTCATGGCAAAAGCTGAAGGATATGTTGATAACCAGCTTCCAAGGCTTTCAGACGAAGCCAGTCACTGCTCAAGCTTTATTCCAGTGCACCCAGGATCACGAAGAGTACCTTCAGGCATATGTCCGAAGGTTCCTACGTCTGAGGGCACAGGCACCAACAGTGCCCAATGAAATTGTCATTGAGGCCATGATCAAGGGGCTTCGGCCAGGACCTTCAGCTCAGTACTTTGCCAGGAAGCCTCCTCAAACTCTGGAGAAGCTGCTCCAGAAGATGGACGAGTATATTCGAGCTGACAATGATTTTCGCCAAAGAAGGGAGGAAGCTCTCAGGTTCTCTGAAATGACCAGGGGCTTCGGAGGAAGGTTTTATCCGAGGCATGTCAGGTCAATTCATAATTCTACTCAAAATGATGATAAAGGGAGTCACCAGCAAAGGCCACAGTGTTCCTCGCAAGCTTCGGGGCAACAGCAAAGCTTTTTTCGGCCACCAGCGCCAAGAGGCAGATGCGCCAGGGGCTTCGGGGGAAGATTTGGAGATCAACCAAGAAAAATTTACTGCTTATTCTGCGGTGAAGGCAAGGGCCATACCACCAGAATGTGCCATATTACCATTCAAAAGCAAAAGGAACTAGCAGAGGCTGCAGCGCAACAGAGTCAGCCGAAGCAGGTTATGCATACTGCTTCGTACCATTCGCCTTACATTCCAGAATATGTAGGCAATCACCCTGCAGCTTCTGTTGCTTCGGCAAGCCAACCCCAAGCTTCCTGGCAACAGCTTCCACCGCCACCACCAATATAACGAGCTCCGCAGCCGGAAGGGAGCCAGCATTCTCACCCCCAGAGGGACTTCAGAGAAGAATCCGAAGCTCGCACAGTCAATAGCACTGTGCTAGAGTCGAAGCACATTTACTGACAAAATATCCTACCTCGACACCAGCTTTTTGCACTTTCGCATTCAGTTTTACTTTCTTCGTAGTAAAGAACAATTATGGGAAGTTTAAGTGTTTTTTGTCGTTTTTCAAATTCTTGTAACAGTTTAGATTATTATCATAATGAAAATATATCTTCTTCATCGGTTTGAATTGCCGAAGCAAAAGAATTTATGGTGGCACGGAGAACCTTGAAATTATCAAAAAATTGTTCTAAGGAACGCAGTGCAATTTCTTCAAAGTAGTAAAAAAGTCGTTCCTAAGGGAGCGCAGTGTAAGTTTTCTGCTCAAAAGTCGTTCCGAAGGGAATGCAGAGCTTACAGCGAAAAATAAACGCTGATTCCGCTGAAAGTAAAAGGCGAAGAAGCTCCTAAGGGAGGCTTACAGCGAAAAATAAACGCTGATTCCGCTGAAAGTAAAAGGCGAAGAAGCTCCTAAGGGAGGCTTACAGCGAGAAATAAACGCTGATTCCGCTGAAAGTAAAAGGCGAAGAAGCTCCTAAGGGAGGCTTACAGCGAAAAGTCAGCGCTGAGATAAAAAGATTATGTGCTCTATTGCAGAGATGTGTGTATCTTCAGCATAAATATCATTTTGCATAGCATAACATCATCCCACCATTTTGCATAACATAAGCATCATACATCATATTGCATGAAAAACGAGAAGGCGACACAGTATTAATCTTCGAAGAATGTTTTGAAGAATGTATTAAGAAGAAGTATAGCTTCGTCAGAGAGGCAACATAAAACTCTTTTATAGCTTCGAAGAATGTTTGCGCGAAGCTTGGATATTCTTCATCAAGAGAAGTATGAAAGTTATTATGATACATAAAAGATTTTTCTTCACGAAGCATGAAAAGAAGGGAAGGTGTTTTTTCGCCGAAGGCTCAAAAGCGGTATATATGTAAAATTTCATGCATCGTAAAGAATTGAACCATAAGTAGATTATATATTACATTCAAAGTTGCAAAGTTTTACACATGACATGTTCCAAGTATTTTTACAATAACACTTAATCTTCCCTAAGAACTACTTCTGCAGCTTCGTTTAATAACTGATTGACAACTTTGTCCATAATGGCTTCGGCCATTTGTCTAATTTCGTCGTCCCCTTCGAGGGGGGGTCCGGAGCTGCCCCAGCAGATTCTGAGGGAGGAGAGGATACGACTATATTACTATTACAGAATCGCGAACAAAGTTTAAAATCAAAAATCACAACAGAATTAAAACCACTAACTAATACCTATTTGCCCTTCGGGCCCTGTGCCCTCTTCAGCAGCCTCCGCTACTTTTCTAGCATCATGGATGCCTTTTTCGCTTCTCTGAATAATTTCTTGAGCCATTTCTCGACCGCCATTGTCCCAAATGTCTGTGAAAAATTTTCCACCGACCTGGCTTGCTTCGGGCTGAAGTGTCTTTGATATCTTCAGAGGATAAAGTAGTTCCAGACTGTGCTAAAGATTTCACATGTTCACATCCTTTCTTTTCCAAAATAGTAACAATTCCTCTGGCGCCTGAAAAAGCACAAATGTCCCCGCGACTATTCAAGATTTCCTCGAAGGCCTCCGCTTCGCGACTAATCCATTCAATCGGGCCTTCTGGATTCCCTCTTGTGAAATTTTCTTCACTAGAAAATGCGCCGACGCTGGCGAAGCTGGATTTTATCTTTTTAACACACTCCATGGATTTATCATAATATCTTTTCTTCGAAGCACGAAGCTCTTCGACATTTATTTCCAAATGATTTGCCCATTGATCGCTTAGTTCTCTCTTTGTTTCTTCAAGAATGTGTTCTTCTTTAGCTCGGGCTAGTTGTTTCCGAAGATCTTCGATTTCGCGCCTCTGAGCTTCGGCTTGAGTTTTAGAGTTAGCTTCGTCTTCCTTCATTTTTTCCACCAACGTAAGCAGAATTTTATCCTTCTCCAAGGCTTCGTTTCTTAGCTTGATGACCTCTGTTCGAAGGTTGTTAAGAGCAATGGTGCAGCTCTCATCTTCGGCATTCTTTTGTGCCCTTAAGGCATTGCTGAGTATTAAGCCCTATTCAAAAGAATGAATGAGTTAACATAAGAGCAAAAGACTAATTCAAAATTCATAAACTTCAAAATTCACAATTTTTGTACCTTCAGACTATTGTATGCCAAGCTATCCGCAAGATCGTCCTTCGTCATGGCGCAAAGGCCAGCTTCGAGTTTCGGGAACCCCATGCTTCTAGTCATTTCCCGACAGACGGATAATTCTTTATTGTCTGGGAGACAGTATAGGAAGTCATCTTCGTTTGTTCCATTGAACACTACGGCCCCCTCGGATACTTCAGTTCTCGGGCATAGTGATTGGCTTCAAAAATCTCTTCTTCGGATAGTTTCTTCCCCGAAGCATGTCGCACAATATAATCATGTGTTTTGGAAGATGCTTCGGGGACGCCGGTGTCAATTTCTTCAATCAAAATCGGCTCTGTTGTTTTTGTTTTTTCAGCTTCTAAACTTGCCTCTGACATTTTTCGGCTTCCAAAGGTTGTATCTTGGTGGGCTCTGAAGGCCCAGCTTCAGTTTCAAATTGTTGCTTCGAAGTTTCAGCAACAAAGCCTTCAGTAGACACTTCAGAAGTTTCAACGGTCTTCTTTGGAGTTATGCTTGAAGATTTAATTGTCTCCAAAACATCCAGCACATTAACCATCCTTTTTCTTTTCGGGGTCGCTGCTGGCCCCTTTTGGCTTTTAGCTGCCTTGACTTTTGATGAAGGACTTAAAATGTCTAATGTTTTTCCTTCCTCAGTCCTCGGTTCTTCCGTTTTCTCTATTGCTGGTGCTTCGGCTATTTCTACGGATTTTGGCGCTAAAGTTGGTTCTCTGGCTTCGCTGGCCGAAGAAGCCCCACCAATAAACTCAGGCACTGTAGCTAGCTCAATACAGCGTGGAGGGTGGGTGAGCACTTTTACCCTCTTCCTCTTCGTAGCTGGTTCCCTAGCAGCAGCCGAAGCAATTTCCTTTGCAGGAGAAGTATTTTTCCTTTTTTGGCCTCGCATTGGATAATGGTAGTCGGGGTAGATAAACCCAATTGCATCAAATACTCGGTTGAGTCTCTTCTTCTTTCGGCCTCCGAAAGCCGCTGACAATGCAGTATTTTCGGCCTTTGAGTATGTCCCAAGCAATTCATCACTTACATTCTCAATGCTTTTTAGCCAATCATCATCTGGTTCAACGAACTTATCTCCATACTCGAATGTATATTTCAGCCTGATTAGCCCACCCTCTGTTGGAGCGAAGGCAGAAACGCCACCCTTCGCCCGAAGTCTCCACCGCTTAGCCCCTGCCCTGACAGACAAAGCAGGCAGGGACACCCTTCGCTTCATCGGCACCAGAGACAACACGGAGACCCTTCGCTCGATTCGGCACCAGACGAAGGCCTGCGGCGACGCCTCCCCGCGGCGTGGCCTCGGTCAGCTCCGAGGCCCACATGAGATCTGGCCCATTGTAACGGGCCCTGCGTGGCCGCGTTTGTGTTACGGGCCTAATTTGTAAAGGCGTACTTGTAATTACAGCTTGTAACCCCGCTTTATGGGAATATTCTGGGGATAAACTAGGTACCTGAGGGCACATGCGTCCTTAACGCAAGGCGCCGTGCACTCGGATACCTATAAATACCCCCACACAGTGCCCGTGAGAGGCCAGATTAACAGAGCTTTTGCCATTACCCGCGAGTGCCCTGTTGCCATCACCATTCACCCGTGTTGGATCTCCTTGCTGTCGAGAGACAGTGCCAACATTTGGCGCCCACCGTTCGTGCTACGAGACAACCACCCGCGATGGCACCCAAGAGAGCTAACCCGAAGGCTGACGAGGCTGCGAAGGCAGCACTGCTCGCCGCAAGAAAGGGCAAGGCCCTCGCCCTCACCCAATCCACCCACCAAGAGGCCACTGAAGACGACACCCTCCGCACCTGCGACCCTGAGGGACAACCCTCAGGCTTCGCACCTCCCTCAGGCTTCGCACCACCGGAGGGCGCGGACCTCGCCGAGGACGGTGAAGTCCTCGGCATCTCAGCAGAAGAACAGCTACAGCTGCGCGCTCTGCGCCTCAAGAACCGCAACCTCCAGAGGCAGAAGGAGATACTGGAGGCCAAGCGCCAGCGTGTGTCCGCACTCGCCAAAGTGCGGCAGATGATACGCGACGAAGAGCACAAGGCCCAGGAACTCGAGCGGGAGATCGCGCTGATGCAGCGCAAAGGCCACCTCGGCCCGCAGCACGAGTCATCCCTCCAGCACCGCGCACAAAACGAAGACACGCGCGAAGGCCACCCCGGCCTGCAGCATGAGCCACCCCTGCAACACCGCGCGCAACCGGAGGACCCGCGTTTCCCCCAGCGTGACTTCACTTTCCCGCACGCCGCGCCATTCCAAGGGGTCAATTATCTCGATGAGCGAAGTCCCCTGGCGCCTCACCTGCAAGTGACGCCCTGGCCAGCTAACTTCCGGGCTGGGACCTACCCCAAGTACAACGGCAGCACCGACCCGGCTCAATACATAATGAGTTACCAGGTCGCCGTCGCATCGTCCGGGGGGGACGACGCCACAATGGCGAAGTCCTTCATCATCGCCCTCGAGGGCCCCGCACTCACCTGGTTCACCAGGCTGCCTCCGCTGTCCATCGATTCCTGGAGAAGTCTCCGGGACAAGTTCCTCCTCAACTTCCAAGGGTACCGCCCGGACACCGACGCCCTGGCCGAGCTCTCGCTCTGCAAGCAGCTAGAGAGGGAGACCCTGAGGGAATATTACCGCAAATTCCTCACACTCAAGTCACAGCTACCCTCAGTCGATGACCAGATTGCCATCCACTATGCTATCAGTGGTCTTCGCGCTGGCGTCCTTTACAGCCACTGCATCAGAGATCCGCCGAAGAACCTCCAAGAGCTGTACCAGCTGTTTGAAAAGTATGCCAGATCCGAGGAGCTCCACCAGCGCAAGATTGAGTCCCAGCGGAAGCCAAAAGACGCTCCACAGTCCAGCCGCACGTGGACAAGAACTCCGCAACCAGACTCCGGTCGAGATGGCCGCGGTCAGCCGCAAGTGCACAACATTGCCAACCAGCAGCCGGCCGCCGACCCCCTTCGGCGCCAGGAATATCCCCCCCAGGGCCGCGGAAGTGGAACTCGCGGCAGGGGCCGAGGGCGTGCGCAGCCACCCCCTCCACCGCGCCGATTTTACTGCCTTTTCCATGGCGAAGACTGCGCCCACCCAACCAAAGACTACCCCAAAGTAAAGGCCACCAGAGACAGAATGGCAAGGGCGCAGCCAGCCGACAACCCCAGAATTGTCGCGCATAACTACCAGCCACCCCCTCCACCATATCTCCACGCTCCCGCCCCGCATCCACCGCACCACGCCTACCAACATCATCAGGAAGTACAAATCGTACATCCTCCGCCGCCACCACCACACCAGCAACAACAAAATATCCCCCACGCCCCAAAGCAGGAGGACTTCGCCGATCAACCTTATCGCGGAGTCATTCATATGATAACTGGGGGGTCCAGCACCGACTTCGACACCAAGCGGCAGAAGCGGGACCACTACCGCAGCATAAACCATGTCGCCGTCACGGGCCCAGTTGTACAGACAAAGTGGTCCCACGTACCGCTCACCTTCGACGCACGGGACGTCGACTTACGCAGCGCCCCCCACTGCGATGCCATGGTCATCAATTGCAGCGTGGCAGGCTGGGACCTACACAAGGTCCTCGTTGACAACGGCAGCCAGGCAGACATCATCTTCCTCCACGCCTTCGATCGCATGGGCATCAGCCACAGCCTGCTTAAGCCTTCGGATAACCCGTTGTATGGCTTCGGCGGCAAGGGCACCTTCCCCGTCGGCAAAATAGAATTGCCCCTCTCCTTCGATGTAGCACCCAATGCCCGAAGTGAGCAGGTGACTTTTGACATTGTGGATATGGTATATCCATACAACGCCATCATGGGCCGGGGCTCCATCAATAAGTTTGAAGCTGCCATCCACGGACTGTATTTGTGCATGAAGATACCAGGCCCGCTAGGCGTAATTACAGTCTTCGGTAACCAGCAGACAGCGCGCAACATAGAGCGAGACTTCGTGCCGGGTCAGAGGAACGTGCACTGTCTCACGACACAGTGCGAGGTCCCTGCGCCCGCCAGCCCAACTGACAAACAGCACGACAAGGCTCAGTTGCAGAGTCAGGATGGGACCAGGACTGTCCCCCTCGATAAGGCCACGCCCAAGCAGACAGTCACTATCAGCGAAGACCTTACTTCGCATGAAGAAGAGAAGCTCCTCTGCTGCCTCGCCAAGAATAAAGATGTCTTCGCCTGGTCCGCCCTCGACCTGGTCGGAGTCAGCCGATCTATAATCGAGCACAGTTTGGGAATTGACCCCTCGGTGCGACCAAGAAAGCAAAGGCTCCGCAAAATGTCCGACGAAAAGACAGAGGCCGCCAAGGCGGAGGTGCACCGCCTCCTAGAGGCTAAATTCATTGAGCCAGTGGCTTACCCCACATGGCTCTCCAATGTTGTAATGGTGCAGAAAAAAAGCGGGAAATGGCGGATGTGCATAGACTTCACCAGTCTCAATAAGGCCTGCCCAAAAGACAATTTCCCGTTGCCACGGATCGACAAAATAGTCGATAGCGCGGCCGGATGCGAGGTCATGTCTCTCCTCGACTGCTTCTCCGGCTATCACCAGATATACATGAAGGAGGAAGACAAGGCCAGCACCAGCTTTATAACACCCTTCGGCACTTATTGCTTCGTCAGAATGCCGGAGGGTCTCAAGAATGCCGGGTCCACCTTCTCCAGACTCACCAAAACAGTACTCGAAGGGCAGGTCGGCAGAAATATATTTACATATGTGGACGACATCGTCGTCGCCAGCAAAAATAAGGAGGACCATCTCGCCGACCTGGCCGAGACATTCGCAAACATGCGAGACGCACGACTCCACTTAAACCCGGAAAAGTGCGTTTTCGGTGTTCGCCAGGGCAAGATATTGGGCTACCTGGTGTCGCACCGCGGCATCGAGGCCAACCCAACCAAGATCCAGGCCATCATCGACATGTCGCCTCCGCAGTCCACTAGGGATGTCCAGCGTCTGACAGGCAGATTGGCCGCTCTCAACAGATTCATTTCCAGGTCGGCCGAGCGAAGTCTTCCTTTCCTCAAAACTCTCCGCGGCGCTAAAGACTTCGCTTGGGGGCCGGAGCAAGCAGCGGCCTTCGCCTCATTAAAACAGTACTTAACGGAGCTGGCCACCCTCACGAGCCCCGACTCCTCGCTCCCCTTATTGCTCTATGTCGCGGCTTCGCCGCACGCGGTCAGCGCGGCACTAGTGCAGGAGCAGACAGTCGAGGGCGCTGTCAGACAGTGCCCTGTTTATTACGTCTCCGAGGTCCTGACACCGTCCAAATGCAACATGACAGAGCTGGAGAAGATTGCCTACGCAGTCGTTATGTCCTCGCGCAAGCTGCGCCATTACTTTGAAGCATTCAAGGTCCGCGTCACCTCAGACAGGGGGCTCGGCGAACTGTTTAGAAACCCGGAGGCATCGGTGAGGATCGCCAAGTGGGCAGCCGAACTCTCCGGCTACCATATCAGCTTCGAGCCCAGGACAGCCATCAAATCGCAAGTCCTGGCAGACTTCGTCGTCGACTGGACCGGGCCAGTAACACAACCGGACCCGACCACAGAGAAGGTCTGGACGATCCACTGCGACGGCGCATGGTGCCATGCGGGGGCAGGCGTCGCCGCAATCATAACCTCACCAGTCGGGGTCAAGCACAGATATGCAGCACGACTCAGCTTCAATCTGGACTCCGACAGATGCACAAATAATATAGCAGAGTACGAAGCAGTCATCCTCGGCCTCCGCAAGCTAAGGGCCCTCGGAGTCACCACTTGCATCATCAAAACAGACTCCAAGGTAGTTGCCGGCCAGGTCGAAAAAGACTATGCAGCCAAGGACCCCGCACTCATGCAATACCTCGCGGCCATCCGAAGTCTCGAGAGGCAGTTCAAGGGGTTCACCGTGCAACATGTGGACCGGGCCAAGAACGAGGAGGCCGACGCATTGGCCAAGGCCGTGGCCAAGGGCGAAACTCTGCCCTCCGACGTGTTCTTCCACGTCATCGGCACACCAGCAGTCCGGAGCCCCGAAGGGCTCCAAATAACCAATGACAGCGAGGGCCACCATACAGTCAACCTCATCATGACCGAAGACTGGCGCGCACCCATAACCCTGTTCCTGCAGGGGTACTATCACCCAGCCGACATCAGTGAGGCCAAGCGCCTCAGACATCGAAGCCGAGACTTCGCTCTGATTGAAGGCCAACTCTATAAAAAAGGGGTCAGTCAACCAATGCTTAAGTGCGTCACCGAGGCCGAGGGCATGCAGATTCTACGTGAAGTCCACAGCGGCACGTGCGGCTCGCACGCGGGGCCGAGAGCCCTAGCTGCTAAGGTGATCCGCCAGGGTTTTTACTGGCCCGCAATGATTTGCGCTGCGAATCGGATCACTCGGTCCTGCGAAGCCTGCCAGAAGTTCTCTCCTCGGTCAGGCGGCCCTTCGCAGTATACAAAGCTGATCGCCCACACATGGCCTCTACAGCGCTGGGGTCTCGACATTGTTGGACCCCTGCCCACCGCTCAGGGGAACCTTAAGTTCGCCTTCGTCGCGGTCGAATACTTCACCAAATGGATCGAGGCACGGGCTGTCTCCACAATAACATCAAAGACTGCCCAAAAATTCTTCTGGCAGAACATCGTTTGCCGCTTCGGAGTACCGTCCGAATTAACAGTCGACAACGGCAAGCAGTTTGATAACCAAGGCTTCAAGGATTTTTGTTTCTCCATTGGCACCAAGCTTGCCTTCGCCTCAGTCTATCATCCGCAGTCCAACGGGGTCGTGGAGCGCGCCAACGGAAAAATCTTCACAGCTATCAAAAAAATGCTCCTCGATGAAAAAAAGGGCAGATGGAGCGATTTTTTACCCGAGGCAGTCTGGGCACTAAACACGACTGAATGCAGGGCGACCGGATTCACTCCCTTCCGTCTTTTATACGGATCGGAGGCCATGACCCCGCAAGAAATAAAGCACGGGTCCCCGCGAACAGTCCCGGCGGCCGTCCCAGATGTGGACGAGCCAACTTCAAAGGATCTCATCGACGGAGACCGTGTCTTCGCCCTACAGGCCCTGAACAAGTATCAAGCCCAGACCAAAGCATGGCGCGACCATTCAGTCACCCCGAGGGAGTTCAGCGAGGGGGACCTCGTACTCATTCGGACAGCTCGAACGGAGTCCAAGGGCAAGCTGGAGCCCAGGTGGGAGGGCCCTTTCATCGTCAAGACAAAAGCTTCCCCCAGCGCTTACAGGCTCACAACGCCAACCGGCGAGGACCTGGAGCACTCCTGGAACATTGACAACCTCCGCAAATTTTTTGTTTGATTCCTCAGGGCCGTCTTCGCCCTTGTAACTCGCAAAAACATTCTTGCACCGGCCCGCACTCTTTTCCTCCCGGGGGGTGAGGTTTTTAACGAGGCGGAGCCATGTAATATATGCGTAAAAAATCCCCCGCAAAAAGACATGCGTCGAAAAAGACCGCGATGACGGTCTTCGACATTCGACCACCACGAGGTCACCGCGAGGCTAAGCGCTAGCTACCCTCGCGTGCGACAAATCCGCTCAAAAGTCGCCTAAGGGTGCAGCCGGATTAGCACAACAAGTGCGAAAAAAATCTAAGTCTATCGCGAAGACTATCCGCGCAAAAGTCGCCTAAGGGTGCAGCCGGATTAGCACAACAAGTGCGAAAAAAAAATCTAAGTCTATCGCGAAGACTATCCGCGCAAAAGTCGCCTAAGGGTGCAGCCAGATTAGCACAACAAGTGCGAAAAAAATCTAAGTCTATCGCGAAGACTATCCGCGCAAAAGTCGCCTAAGGGTGCAGCCGGATTAGCACAACAAGTGCGAAAAAAAAAATCTAAGTCTATCGCGAAGACTATCCGCGCAAAAGTCGCCTAAGGGTGCAGCCGGATTAGCACAACAAGTGCGAAAAAAAATCTAAGTCTATCGCGAAGACTATCCGCGCAAAAGTCGCCTAAGGGTGCAGCCGGATTAGCATATCAAGTGCGAAAAAAATCTAAGTCTATCGCGAAGACTATCCGCGCAAAAGTCGCCTAAGGGTGCAGCCGGATTAGCACAACAAGTGCGAAAAAAAAATCTAAGTCTATCGCGAAGACTATCCGCGCAAAAGTCGCCTAAGGGTGCAGCCGGATTAGCACAACAAGTGCGGAAAAAAAAATCTAAGTCTATCGCGAAGACTATCCGCGCAAAAGTCGCCTAAGGGTGCAGCCGGATTAGCACATCAAGTGCGAAAAAAATCTAAGTCTATCGCGAAGACTATCCGCGCAAAAGTCGCCTAAGGGTGCAGCCGGATTAGCACAACAGGTGCGGAAAAAATCTGAGTCTATCGCGAAGGCTATCCGTGCAGAAGTCGCTTAAAAGTGCAGCCGGATCAGCGCAACAAGTGCGAAAAAACCGAAGACTATCTGTGCAGAAGACACCTAAGGGTACACCTGGACTAGCACAACAACGGCCGAAACGACAACATCAAACCATCCACACCAAGACCAACTATAATCAACCCAACACAGCGCAGCAAAACAAATTAGTAAGTACAAAACGCCTTCGCACACACACATGCACGCGAGGGCACACAATTCCACCATACAAGCCTCGACGTACACAAGCGAGGGCACCACACTCTACATCGGCTCAACCTTAGGAATAATTCCCATCTCCCTATAATTAAATAACATTATCCTGAGCTCCTCACCCGCAAAAAGCCTTCGCAGCTCCCCTTCACCTACACCCTCGGCGGTCGGCAGGGACAACAGTTCCTGCCGACCAGCCCCACTCACACGAAGCAGAGCCCGCTCCTCCGCGCTAACCCTACGTTTTGCAACCGCCCTTCGTCGACGGCGCCCGGTGCTAGGGCCTGGCACGTCCGACGCGTCCGCGGCGTGTGGCGAAGCCTCCACCGCAGCCACGTCCAAGGCCGCAAAATAATCCAAATCCTCCTCCGACGACTCCTCAGTCCACTCAACCGAGCTCCCGGAGTCGGCAAAATCAAAAAACTCAGATGCAGACCCACTATATTCATTACCACCTTCCGCGGTCGAAGCCGCCAAAAACTCAGTAGCAGCGGTTGCGTGCGCAGGCCCAAAATCTTGAACCTGCGCAGCAACCAAAATTCAGTACAACATCCAAAATTCTCCAACCCTAAACAACCACTACGCCACCTGCGAGGGCCCTGACGCCGCGGGGGCCTCCGCCGTTGGCTCCGCTGCCACTTCCGCCATTATTCCCACCGCCTCCGCCGCCGGATCTTCGACGGTCGGCGCAGCTGCTGCGAGGGCATCGGGAGCGCCTTCGGCCACCTTCAGGGGCAGGTCCTCAGCTGTCGCAGCAGATGTGGGGGCGCCTGGTGCGTCTTCCGTGGTCTCCGGGGTCGGCTCCGGGTCAGGCAGGGCGTCGTTCAGTGCTCCGAAGTCGTCCACCCGCTCGCCTCGCTCCGCCTAAGACAAAACATGCAAAAAGTCAGCAAACACACGCACCAACCACATTCAGCGAACGCCGAACAAACGACATCGTCACCTGAGCCCTCGCAGCCTCAGCCCGCTCCCTGACCACATCACCACCATACAGACCCCACATCCGGTCATAGAGGGCGCCGGCGGACTCCTTCACCACGGGGTCTTCGACCTTATAGATGTCTCGCCCAAAATCTTCATCTGCCTGGTCGAAGGCCTCATAGTGCCGGCACCCTTCGCGAGAGAGTGCGTTCATCGCCCCCTCGCAGGTGACCAGGGAGGCGAACGACATTAATCCCCCCAGGACAGTGGGGAGCTCCCGCAGCTCCTCTTGCACCCATTCCAAACAGCGAAGCCCGGCCTCTCGCTCCGGCACCACGAAGTCACCGGTCCGCGCACCCAGCTCGCGATATGTGGCCATAAGCTGTGTGCGCGTCCGTTCGGCCTCCGTTCGCACCGCGGCTTCGGCCCCCTTCGCGCGGCTCTCCAGAGCGGTGAGCCGCCCCCGCAGGTCTTCGGCGAGATCCTTGGCAAGATTGGCTTCCACCCGTGCCAGCCTAGCCTCCGCCTGCGCGGCCTGCTCCTTGGCGACGGCCTCGTTGGCCTCCCTCCTCTCCCCCGCCAGCTGGCGCCGGAGGTCAGCCTTTTCCTCCTCCAGGGCGGCCACCTTGTCTGCCAGTTTACGACACTTGCTGTCGGAGGCCGACTTCTCACGGACAGCGTCAGCATGTTGCGTCCGAAGTCTCTCGACTTCGGCAGATAAGGCTGCCGTAAGTGCCCCCGACGCAGTACGGCTGGTGAAGTCAGCCACCTGCAGAGCACACGTAAGGCCATGGCCGTAAAAAAAAAAAAAAAAAAAAAAAACTCGGCGGACCTGACTCAGTGCCTCCGCCGCCTGACTCAGCGCCTCCGTCACTCCTTTCAGCCGGCGGGTCGCCGCGCCAGCCTCGTCCCTGACCAACGCGAGGGCCGACACCTCGCCTCCGGCGCCGAGGGTCCCGCCCCTCGCCTTCGACGGCAGCGCAGCCGTCGCAATTGCCCCGGCAGGCACAGCCATAGCAAGCCGGCCCTCGTCCGACCCTGCAACGCATCAACGATCAAAAAAAAAAAAAAGAGGCGGCCGGGTGACTTACCCCCAAGATAATCATCCACACTAATGTCGGTGCCGAAGTCGGCAACGCGTTTGCCCGGCGGCGGCAACGTTCGGGCCGCCTTCGAAGCCTCCGCCACTCCGCTGGCCGGCGGCACCACCTTCGTCAGCTTGGAGACTCCGGCGCCCGCCGTTGTCTCCGGCGCCTTGCTGGGTGCAGAGGCGCCCGCCTTCGCCGGCAGCGGCGGCTTGCCTCCGCTGGAGGCCGCAGCCTTCGCCGTCCCCCGCTGCCTTTTCGGCCGGGCCTCGTGAATCCTGACGGTCGCCTGGCGTTTTTGCGCCGCCCCTTGGCGATCCTTGTCCATCACTGCCCACACAACAGCACCGATATTTCGCCCGTAAGGAAAAACTCTCCACTGACGAGCCATACGAGATGTAAAACAGTCTTCCTCAGCCGCGCAGGGGACAGGAACATTTCTAGGCCAGCAGCCCCCGGTAACCCTCAGCATCCGAGCCGAAGACTCCCGGAGCTCGGGCGAAGACATCCTCTCCCCCGGGGCCGCACACGTCCTCATTAACTCTCTAGCAAAACTATCAGACACCCCGATTCCTCCCATCGCAGTACCTAATTTTCTCTTTTTTGAGGAGGGGGCGGCCGTCAGCGCAGGGTCGCCTCCAGTCTCCACCGCCGGCTTCTTCCCACGGCGGTCCGCTTCGTCTTGACCAGGGTAGCCGTCGTACGGCAATTGATTTAACTCGAAGACCCTGTTCAAACGTTCATTTGACCCGCGAATATCAAAGCTGCGCTGGCCTTCCGTCCTCGCCACGTACCGCCCCACGAGCCGCACCGCCAAGTCCTCCGCATCACGCACAAAGGCGGCCGGGTCACGATTTCGCAAGTTCAGTGCAAAGGCAGGACTTCGCACCACCCTTCCTCCGTGAAAAGGCATCTGACGAGGGCACACTTCGCCCAGCGTCCAGCCGTGCGCCAAGGGCCAGACCCCGTACGCCACAAACTCTTCAACTAAATCACGACCACTGCTCTGGCCGGCGGCACACCGAAGGGCCCCTTCGTCTGCATCCTCTTCTGCCACTTCAAAAGGCGGATACGCAGAGTAATAGTGAGAGCACATCTCAGACACGGGAAGTCCTTCATGGCCTTCGACAGTAGCCTCAGCAACGTAAAACCAAAATTCATTCCAATTGCCCCACTTGTTGCGGGCGCACGGAACCAACTCCACTACTGGCATTGTGGTCTTGCCGGTCTTCGGCGTGAATGTGCACGACCCGAACTGGGCAACTCCGTCCTCAACCATCCTCTTCTGCCAATGCAAGCAATAATTCTTCGCAAAAACTTCAACCGACGGCTGCCCGCCGTACGAAGTCGTCGCCCAGACATACTTCGCCAGCGCCACCACGGCGTTCGGTGTCAGCTGATGTATTTGAACGTTGAATCTACGCAGGACTTCGCCAACAAACCGGTGCGCAGGCAAGCGGAGACCGGCGGCGAAGAACGCCTCGAAAACAACCAACTCACCCTCCGGCTCGGGGACTTCCTCCGTCCCCGGAGCACGAGCGACTCCGCCGCCAAAGTAGCCCAAACGCTGCATATCTTCAACGCGGGCCGACGTCATCCGTGACATACCAAAATCAACAGAGTCGCCGGCGCGCAGCTCCTCCACCATCACGCTACTCAACGTCTCCTCAGACGAGGCGGCGGCCGGCGGCGTGGCGTCGGCGGAAGAAGAAGAGGATGGCATTGCTACGTACCGTCGGCGGCGGCGGGCGGTCTGCTTCACTCGAGCCAGAACTCCGACGAGCAAAGGGAGCAGCAGAAGAAGAGGAGCAGAAAGACGGCGGGCGGCTAGGGTTTTCACGGAGCGCGCAAGGCAAAGTGCAAACAGCGCCGTCCCCCGCCCCCTTTTATAGGCAGGGCGCGGCTCCTCGGGAAACCCGCAATCCCACAGGGCGCGACGCTTCGGAAAACCCGCAGTCCAACAGTGCGATGTCCATCAACGGTCACATCAAAAACCCCCGCGGAACCACTTCGAGCGAGGGCAGCGTCTCCGCCATCTAGCGACGTCTTCGGCACCAGGTGACTTTGTCGAACTGGTCCCTCGGAGGGCAAATGTTGGAGCGAAGGCAGAAACGCCACCCTTCGCCCGAAGTCTCCACCGCTTAGCCCCTGCCCTGACAGACAAAGCAGGCAGGGACACCCTTCGCTTCATCGGCACCAGAGACAACACGGAGACCCTTCGCTCGATTCGGCACCAGACGAAGGCCTGCGGCGACGCCTCCCCGCGGCGTGGCCTCGGTCAGCTCCGAGGCCCACATGAGATCTGGCCCATTGTAACGGGCCCTGCGTGGCCGCGTTTGTGTTACGGGCCTAATTTGTAAAGGCGTACTTGTAATTACAGCTTGTAACCCCGCTTTATGGGAATATTCTGGGGATAAACTAGGTACCTGAGGGCACATGCGTCCTTAACGCAAGGCGCCGTGCACTCGGATACCTATAAATACCCCCGCACAGTGCCCGTGAGAGGCCAGATTAACAGAGCTTTTGCCATTACCCGCGAGTGCCCTGTTGCCATCACCATTCACCCGTGTTGGATCTCCTTGCTGTCGAGAGACAGTGCCAACACCCTCGTCAGCTTCTTTAATGGTCTCCTTCGGCATTTCCCAGTTATCTGCAAGTGGCCACACTCTGAAGGCAACGTGCTCTTGCATTAAGTCCCTGGTCCCAATAAAAGAGCAGACTACGCCGAAGGCTCTCTGACATTCTTCAGCTGCTTCGTCCATTTCTACCTTCGGTTTCCGAAGTCCGAAGCGCTGCCAGATAGGACGCATGATGATATCTTTAATATCTTCTCAAACCTTCAAATCGTTCTTCACGTAGAACCATTCCTTCATCCATTCCCCGGGCCATCTCTTCCGAAAAGTTGGCACGGGACAGCTTGACCTAGAGCGGACACCGAAGCTATAACAACCAAAATTATTATGATATTGCTCCTTACCCCAGGGCTTCGTCTCATATACTAGCTCGTGTATATTGCAAAAGCTTTTTGCACTTGGCTCCAGGCCCTGGCTCCTCACGGCCCAGACGAAGACTCCCAATCTTATCACTGCTTCAGGGGTAAGTTGATGAAGGTAAACCTGATATATTTTCAGAACTTCTACCACAAATCTGCTTAGAGGGAATCGTAGCCCAGCTTTAAAAAAGCTTCGGAAGATCACGACTTCATTATCTTCGGGAGTCGGCGTAGTTTTCTCTCCGTCATCTGCCCTCACAATGGATATATCTCGGAAATATCTCCCCCTCATATTTTCAAGGTGATTCTGCTTTATAGTTGATTTTCCGAAATTTGAGTGACTAGGCCGCCACGGGCGATCTTCGGAATCCTCCCCACCACTATCCATATCATAACTATCACTGTCGCCAGTATCTTCAGATAAACCCTCCAAAGTCTCCCTGACAATCTTCTCTGTATTGGTCTTCGACATTGATTCAAGAAAACCCAGGTGCATTTCCTCAGAAAGACTTAGCTTCGAAGCACCAACAACTTTCTTATCCTCAGACATCTTCGCGAATGCGGGCAGACCAGACTTGAAACCGAAGCTTAAAAATTTAAAACCGAGCAAATGCTGTCGCGTGCAGGCTGAAAAGCTGGGTGAGTAAAGAGCAGATGGCAAAAAAGCGTGCCAAATAAACTCGTAGTGAGCTCATATTTATACACCCAGTGTGTCGAAAACTGGAGGGCCCCGCTTGTCAATGACTGTTGCTGTTCTAGCAAAAGGAAGGTGTTTTTTCAGACCTTCGGCATAAAGCCTTTGTCCATTTCACAATATGAATTTATCATTACAGTAAATTAATATTGCGAGGGGCTACTGTTGGGGGCCTTCGGCTCCCGAAGGTCCTCAAAAACATAGTTTGACAATGTTTTTCGAGTGTAATATGTGAACAGGCACCTTCGGAGTCAGGTCGCAGATATACAAGGGCAGGGTTAAGACGAAGCTTGACTGGAACGAAAAACGATCATGACGAAGGATAAGACGATCACGAAGCTATGTGCAGAAAAGCTTCGGCGTAACGACAGAAAAGAGGAACCGACTTAAAGATGAAAAGCCAAATTGGACCTTGAAGAATTACTATATAGTTATTGATAAATGTAAGGGGTATCAATGTAATTTTACAAGGGCTACGTCCCGTGGCTATAAATAGGTGAACAGTACTCCCGTACTGTTCACGCTGACTTGGCATATGTTCTTACACATCACGTTTGTACCTTTACTTTACATCGATCTGAAGGTACATTTGTAATTCTATTTTATGAATTTAATGATGGAAATACATTAATAGTAATACTGGTATTAGTACTCGCATATTATATATGGATGCTATGTTTTACCATTGTCAACCCTACTGTAGGAAACGGGTGACGCCTAAGAGGGGGGGGTGAATTAGGACTTCTAAAACTTTTACTAAACTAGGCCACAATTAAATCCCTAGAGCAAAACCTATGCAAATAATCAAAACTAGAATGTGCAAATTAGGTTTTTTCTAAGTGTTGCTATCTCTACCGCAAAAGGCTAAGTTTCAATCTATACTAAATAAGTATGACTGCAAGATTGAAACTTAAATGCTTAATATAAATGCGGAATGTAAAGAGCTAAGTAGAGAAGCAAACTCTCGTGGATGACGCCGGTATTTTTACCGAGGTATCCGGAACCGCGCAAGGTCCCGACTAATCCTCGTTGGTGCCCCTACGCAAAGGGAAGCCCACGCGAGGGCCAAGCACCACGGTCGAGTAACTCCGTAGAGAGCCGCGGGCCTTCTCCACGCGCAAGTGGTGCTCCGCTTCCGGCTCCTCTCGGACGCTCCCCGCCGTCTCCACTATCGAGCTTCCGGCCGAAACGCCGCGGGCCTCGTTCCCTCCGGTACACGGTGGCGGCCGTGACACAAACGCAGTTGTCACGGTCTCGCAAGACTCTCGCCCCACTCGGTACAATTACAACGACTCACGCAAGAGCCGAGGGGTTGTGAGGTTTATCTAAACTCACTCAACAATCTAGGGTTCACCTAGAGCAAGCGCTAAAGCGGTCTAACTAACCTAAGCACTTCGCAAAGCACCTACGCTAATCACCGAGTGATTCTATTAAGCACTTGGGTGTTTGAGCTCTTGGAAATGTGCACTATATGCCTTGGTATGTTGCTTGGGCTCTCACACTTGAGAATGGCCGGTTGGGGTGGTATTTATAGCCTCCACACCCCAAACTAGCCGTTGGACAGAAAGCAGCAGCTTTCTGTCGTCGGGTGCACCGGACAGTCCGGTGCACCACCGGACACTGAACAGTAGATGTCCGGTGCACGCCACGTCAGCCGACCGTTGGCGCCTGTAGCAGTCGACCGTTGGATCCGACCGTTGCCTTCTGCCCGTTGGCACACCGGACAGTCCGGTGCACACCGGACAGTCCGGTGCTACAGCCAGAGAGTGCCTGCCTTCGGCCTCTCTGCGCAGACTGTCCGGTGCCTCACCGGACAGTCCGGTGCACACCGGACACCGATGTCCGGTGCGCCACCAGGCGCTGGCTGACAGCCCTCATCTTGGATTTCTTCGCTGATTTCTTCGGGCTTCTTTGTTCTTGAGTATTGGACTCCTATGCATCTTTTTATGTCTTCTTTTGAGGTGTTGCATCCTCATTGCCTTGGTCCAATTCTCTTCGCATCCTGTGAACTATAAACACAAACACTAGAAAACTTATTAGTTCACGGATTGTGTTGTTCATCAAACACCAAAACTCAATTAGCCAAAAGGCCCGGGGTCCATTTTCCTTACAATCTCCCCCTTTTTGGTGATTGATGACAACACAACCAAAGCAAGTAAATAATACAAGTATTTGAGTGAAAATATGCAATCTACTTGCTAAGATGCATGATTGTCCCCACAATGTGATATTATGGACTTAAGCCTCCCCCTAACTCCATAATTCACTTACTTCCTATTTTTGGACCAAATAACCAAAACCACTTGTAGAACTTATTTGAAGATATGAAATTTTAAATTGGTGGTGTTTGGTGTTTGATATTAGTTTTCATTGCTTTGGTCCCTAAACTTCTCCCCCTTTGGCATCAACCACCGAAAAGGAAGACATTAAAAGCATGTAGGAAGTAAATAAAAGCTTGCCCTCATCAAGAATTGTATCAAATGATATCACTAGAAGGATATTATATTAAGCCATGAATGATACCACATGAAGGAATCCTTAAAAGATTATTCCTCTTAAATGAGTATTCTCCTTTAGAAAGAGTTTTTCTCCCCCTTTAGAGATGAAGAAATACTCCCCCTGATAGAGATCCTCTACTTAGGAAAAAGCATGTGAAAATTAGAGGGGCAAGACATGATTTGAAAAGACTAACTTCCCTTATGCATAGGTAACAGAATATGAGTTAACTACTTATGCATTTTTAGCAACATGGAAGCATATGATATGAAATATAGTCTAATCAAATATTGGAGAAGACATGTAAATGATACTGAATGTAGTCTCAAAAAGGTACCAATTGAAGATCAATGGCGAGCTTGAGAGACATGAGAGTTCTTGGAGATTTTGCAGTGGAAGATTGTTGTCTTTCTCCGGGGACTTCATTTTCTTTACAATGAGACTATCACATGAAATAGACTTGAAAAGATGTTAGTCTCAAAGTGTTAGATTATAGAGTAACCTCCCCCTAAAGGTGTGCATACAAGTTTTGAATACTTGTAGGAGACATGCACTTTGATTTGATATCAAGAGGGGCAAATTATCCATAATCCTAACTTTGGCACATATAAGTTAAATGATACAACTTGTAGAAATCAAAATTTTCAATTGATGCATCATTTACTATGGAGTGATATAGAAGCTATGTGCCGTGCTTAAATAACCATTTTAAACCATGTAGGTTTGCTTAAGTATATGAATTTAAAAACAAGCAATCCTACCATATGATTTACCTAGTATGCATGATTTTAAACAAAAGTACATAACAATTGTGATACTAGGCAAGAAAGGTAAACTAGATTGAAGGTAAATAGATACGCATATCTAAAAATGAAGAATACAACAAAACTAGTTACCTTAGTCATGGGTGGGAAATTTGGGTCCAAAGTTTTCACTAACCCACTTGGCAATAAACTTGATCCAATATGATGTACCCCATGATATACATCCCAATTTTGCCAAGTCTCCAAATTTCCCGAAGACCTTCGGTCCACTCACTTCCCTTTCGGGATCCTTGAGGGGTTTCATCCCGTCACGAGTGACTCTCCAAACACCTAGATCAACGGCCTCTAGGTAACAAGCCATTCTAGCACTATAATATGGGAAATTAGTGCCGTCGAAGTGTGGTGGCCTATGGGTATCCATCCCTTCCTCTAAAAAGCGTCGGCTCTTTTAGCGGTGAAGCTAAAGCGTTTCGAATGAGCCAAACCGGGCTCTGATACCACTTGTAGGAAACGGATGACGCCTAAGAGGGGGGGGGGGTGAATTAGGACTTCTAAAACTTTTACTAAACTAGGCCACAATTAAATCCCTAGAGCAAAACCTATGCAAATAATCAAAACTAGAATGTGCAAACTAGGTTTTTTCTAAGTGTTGCTATCTCTACCGCAAAAGGCTAAGTTTCAATCTATACTAAATAAGTATGACTGCAAGATTGAAACTTAAATGCTTAATATAAATGCGGAATGTAAAGAGCTAAGTAGAGAAGCAAACTCTCGTGGATGACGCCGGTATTTTTACCGAGGTATCCGGAACCGCGCAAGGTCCCGACTAATCCTCGTTGGTGCCCCTACGCAAAGGGAAGCCCACGCGAGGGCCAAGCACCACGGTCGAGTAACTCCGTAGAGAGCCGCGGGCCTTCTCCACGCGCAAGTGGTGCTCCGCTTCCGGCTCCTCTCGGACGCTCCCCGCCGTCTCCACTATCGAGCTTCCGGCCGAAACGCCGCGGGCCTCGTTCCCTCCGGTACACGGTGGCGGCCGTGACACAAACGCAGTTGTCACGGTCTCGCAAGACTCTCGCCCCACTCGGTACAATTACAACGACTCACGCAAGAGCCGAGGGGTTGTGAGGTTTATCTAAACTCACTCAACAATCTAGGGTTCACCTAGAGCAAGCGCTAAAGCGGTCTAACTAACCTAAGCACTTCGCAAAGCACCTACGCTAATCACCGAGTGATTCTATTAAGCACTTGGGTGTTTGAGCTCTTGGAAATGTGCACTATATGCCTTGGTATGTTGCTTGGGCTCTCACACTTGAGAATGGCCGGTTGGGGTGGTATTTATAGCCTCCACACCACAAACTAGCCGTTGGACAGAAAGCAGCAGCTTTCTATCGTCGGGTGCACCGGACAGTCCGGTGCACCACCGGACACTGAACAGTAGATGTCCGGTGCACGCCACGTCAGCCGACCGTTGGCGCCTGTAGCAGTCGACCGTTGGATCCGACCGTTGCCTTCTGCCCGTTGGCACACCGGACAGTCCGGTGCACACCGGACAGTCCGGTGCACACCGGACAGTCCGGTGCTACAGCCAGAGAGTGCCTGCCTTCGGCCTCTCTGCGCAGACTGTCCGGTGCCTCACCGGACAGTCCGGTGCACACCGGACACCGATGTCCGGTGCGCCACCAGGCGCTGGCTGATAGCCCTCATCTTGGATTTCTTCGCTGATTTCTTCGGGCTTCTTTGTTCTTGAGTATTGGACTCCTATGCATCTTTTTATGTCTTCTTTTGAGGTGTTGCATCCTCATTGCCTTGGTCCAATTCTCTTCGCATCCTGTGAACTATAAACACAAACACTAGAAAACTTATTAGTTCACGGATTGTGTTGTTCATCAAACACCAAAACTCAATTAGCCAAAAGGCCCGGGGTCCATTTTCCTTACACCTACGAAGATCTTTCCTTTGGTAACCTTCGTCTAAGATTCAGTATATCCGAAGGGATATACTGTTTTTAAGGACGAAGGAATTTAACATTTAACACTTTTATGTTGTCTTGTTCTTAATTCATAGCATTTGAGAACAAGCCCCAAACACTTTTGTTGCATGTTGAGGTTGGCAAAAAGGGTACGCAAATTATCCTCCTCATCACTAGCATTACCCTCATCACTAGAGGTTTCATATTTAGTGGAGGATCTTGATTTTACCTTCTTCCTTTTGCCGTCCTTAGCCATGAGGCACTTGTGGCCGACGTTGGGGAAGAGAAGTCCCTTGGTGACGGTGATGTTGGCGGCATCCTCGTCGGAGGAGGAGTCGGTGGAGCTGTCGTCGGAGTCCCACTCGCGGCACACATGGGCATCGTCGCCCTTCTTCTTGTGATATCTCTTCTTCTCCTTTCTTCTCCCCTTCTTGTCGTCGCCCCTGTCACTTGTGAGCACCTAGAGGGGGGTGAATAGGTGATCCTGTAAAAACTTAAACTTAAAGCCACAAAAACTTGATTAATCGTTAGCACAATAATGCCAAGTGGCTAGAGAGGAGTCTTGACAAAACACAATAACCACAAGAGATCAACACAGAGATGGCACAGTGGTTTATCCCGTGGTTCGGCCAAGACCAACGCTTGCCTACTCCACGTTGTGGCGTCCCAACGGACGAGGGTTGCAATCAACCCCTCTCAAGCGGTCCAAAGACCCACTTGAATACCACGGTGTTTTGCTTTGCTTTACTATATCCCGCTTGTGAGGAATCTCCACAACTTGGAGTCTCTCGCCCTTACAAAGATGTTCACAAAGAAGCACGGAGTAAGGGAGGGATGATCAACGCACACAAGACACAAAATTAGAGCGACAACACGCACACAAGTCGCAACAAGAGCTCACAACACAACCCAACGAGTTCACAACTCAAATAGAGCTCTAGATGCTATCACAAAGAATCAAATGCGCGGAATCGAAGTCTTGGTGCTTAGGAATGCTTAGAGAATCTTGGTGTACTCCTCCATGCGCCTAGGGGTCCCTTTTATAGCCCCAAGGCAGCTAGGAGCCGTTGAGAGCATTCCAGGAAGGCAATTCTTGCCTTCAGTCGCCTGGCACACCGGACAGTCCGGTGCACCACCGGACACTGTCCGGTGCGGATTTCTTTCCTTCTTTGGCGAAGCCGACCGTTGGAGATTCAGAGCCGTTGGCGCACCGGACACTGTCCGGTGCACACCGGACAGTTTGGTGCCCCCTTCTAGCCGTTGGCTCGGCCACATGTCCCGCGCGAAATCCTCGGCCGACCGTTGGCTCATCGGACAGTCCGGTGCACCACCGGATAGTCCGATGAATTATATCCATACGCCGTTAATCATCTCCCGAGAGCGACGAGTTCGCCTGTGAATGGCTCACCGGACAGTCCGGTGCACCACCGGACAGTCCGGTGATTTATAGCCGTACACCACTGTCGAAGTCCCGAGAACAGCAAGTTCGCCAGAGCCAGCCTGGCGCACCGGACACTGTCTGGTGCACCACCAGACAGTCCGGTGCACCCAGACTGAGCAGACTTTGGCTGAACAAAGCCATCTCTTTTCCAATTTGATTTCTCCTGTTTCCAGCACTTAGACATAATACATTAGTTCTAAAAACAATGTACTAAGTCTAGAAACATACCTTTAGACTTGATTTGCACTTTGTCCATCAATTGGCATAGATTTACACTTAAGCACTTGTGTTGGCACTCAATCACCAAAATACTTAGAAATGGCCCAAGGGCACATTTCCATTTCAATCTCCCCCTTTTTGGTGATTTATGCCAACACAACAAAAAGCAACTAATAGAAGTGCAACATCAATACAAATGAGAATTCAAAATTGTTTTGATTCAAAATTGGCATATATGGATCATTCTATGCCACCACTTGGTTTTTTGCAAATCAAACTCAATTTCCTATCTCTAAGTCAAATTCACTTGTAGAGACATAAAGAGAGGTATTCAAGAGAAATTGATCAAAGATTTCAAAAACTCCCCCCTTTTCCCATAATCGACTATTCTCCCCACAAGAGGCCAACTTTTGACAAGAGAGACAATAAGAGAGTTTTGACAAACCAAAAGCTCTATTCTACTATTTTCAAAATTTCTCAAGTGGTAGTTGATCCATTTATTGCTTTGGCCTTATTTTCTCCCCCTTTGGCATCAAGCACCAAAACGGGATCAATTTTGGCCCTAGAACCCCATTGCCTCACCAAAATCTTCAAATAAAAATACAAAGGCAATTAGAGTACATGAGATGAACTTGGAATAAGTTACCCTCTCATCGGAGTGCAGTGGAAGTCTTTCATGGTCCAAGTCCACCTTTTCCCTTTCAAACCTCCTTTGAGACTAAATCAAGCAAACTCAAGCACACAATTAGTCTCAAAGGATCAAGTTGTAGCACATCTCCCCCTAAATATGTGCATCACTTGCAAGATGACTTGTGAGGTCCGGGGAGTGCTTGTACAACTTGAGCACCATAAATAAACAATAAAATGCATAAGGAACATGATCAAGGCATAAACACATGTATGCTATAAATCAATCCAAGTTCCGCGAATCTAAGACATTTAGCTCACTACGCAGCCTACAAAAGGTCTTCTCATCTAGAGGCTTGGTAAAGATATCGGCTAGCTGGTTCTCGGTGCTAATGTAAAACACTTCGATATCTCCCTTTTGCTAGTGGTCTCTCAAAAAGTGATGCCGGATGTCAATGTGCTTTGTGCGGCTGTGCTCAACAGGATTTTCCGCTATGCGGATAGCACTCTCATTGTCACATAGGAGTGGGACTTTGCTCAGATTGTAGCCAAAGTCCCGGAGGGTTTGCCTCATCCAAAGTAGTTGCGCGCAACACTGTCCTACGGCAACATACTCGGCCTCAGCGGTGGATAGGGCAACAGAAGTCTGTTTCTTAGAATTCCATGACACCAGGGACCTTCCTAAGAATTGGCACGTCCCCGATGTACTCTTCCTATCGACCTTACATCCAACATAGTCGAAGTCTGAATATCCAATCAAGTCAAAGTTAGACCCCTTTGGATACCAGATTCCGAAGCAAGGCGTAGCGACTAAATATCTAAGAATTCACTTCACGACCACTAAGTGACACTCCCTTGGATCAGATTGAAATCTAGCACACATGCATACGCTAAGCATAATATCCGGTCTACTAGCACATAAATAAAGTAAAGACCCTATCATTGACTAGTATGCCTTTTGATCAACGGACTTACCTCCTTTGTTGAGGTCGGTGTGTCCGTCAGTTCCCATCGGAGTCTTTGCGGGCTTGGCGTCCTTCATCCCAACCCGCTTTAGCAAGTCTTGCGTGTACTTCATTTGGGAGATGAAGGTGCCGTCCTTGAGTTGCTTCACTTGGAACCCAAGGAAGTAGTTCAACTCGCCCATCATTGACATCTCGAATTTCTACGTCATCACCCTGCTAAACTCTTCACAAGACTTTTGATTAGTAGAACCAAATATTATGTCATCGACATAAATTTGGCACACAAAAAGATCACCATCGCAAGTCTTAGTGAAAAGAGTTGGATCGGCTTTCCCAACTTTGAAAGCATTAGCAATTAAAAAGTCTCTAAGGCATTCATACCATGCTCTTGGGGCTTGCTTAAGTCCATAGAGCGCCTTAGAGAGCTTACATACGTGGTCGGGGTACCGTTCATCCTTGAAGCCAGGGGGTTGCTCCACGTACACCTCCTCCTTGATTGGCCCGTTGAGGAAAGCGCTCTTTACATCCATTTGGAACAACCTGAAAGAATGGTGAGCGGCATATGCTAGCAATATACGAATAGACTCTAGCCTAGCCACAGGAGCAAAAGTCTCCTCAAAGTCCAAACCTGCGACTTGGGCATAACCTTTTGCCACAAGTCGAGCCTTGTTCCTCGTCACCACCCCGTGCTCGTCATGTTTGTTGCGGAACACCCACTTGGTTCCCACAACATTTTGCTTGGGACGAGGCACCAGTGTCCAAACTTCATTACGCTTGAAGTTGTTGAGCTCCTCCTGCATGGCCAACAACCAGTCCGGATCTAGCAAGGCCTCTTCTACTCTGAAAGGCTCAATAGAAGAGACAAAGGAGTAATGCTCACAAAAATTAACTAATCTAGAACGAGTAGTTACTCCCTTGCTAATGTCACCCAAAATTTGGTCGACGGGATGATTCCTTTGAATCGTCGCTCGAACTTGGGTTGGAGATGTCGGTTGTGCTTCTTCCTCCATCACATGATCATCTTGTGCTCCCCCTTGATCACACGCCTCTTCTTGATGAACCTGTTCATCGTCTTGAGTTGGGGGATGCACCATCATTGAGGAAGAAGGTTGATCTTGCTCCTTTTGTTCCTGTGGCCGCACATCTCCAATCGCCATGGTGCGTATTGCGGCTGTTGGAACGTCTTCTTCATCTACATCATCAAGATCAACAACTTGCTCTCTCGGAGAGCCATTAGTCTCATCAAATACAACGTCGCTAGAGACTTCAACCAAACCCGATGATTTGTTGAAGACTCTATACTCCTTTGTATTTGAGTCATAACCTAATAAAAACCCTTCTACAGCTTTGGGAGCAAACTTAGAATTTCTACCTTTCTTCACTAGAATGTAACATTTGCTCCCAAATACACGAAAGTAAGATACATTGGGTTTGTTACCGGTTAGAAGCTCATACGAAGTCTTCTTGAGGAGGCGATGAAGATACACCCGGTTGATGGCGTGACAAGCCGTGTTCACGGCTTCCGACCAAAAGCACTCGGGAGTCTTGAACTCTCCAAGCATCGTCCTTGCCATATCGATGAGCGTCCTGTTCTTCCTTTCTACCACACCATTTTGCTGTGGTGTGTAGGGAGCGGAGAACTCATGCTTGATCCCTTCCTCCTCAAGGTACTCCTCCACTTGAAGGTTCTTGAACTCGGACCCGTTGTCGCTCCTTATCTTCTTCACCTTGAGCTCAAACTCATTTTGAGCTCTCCTGAGGAAGCGCTTGAGGGTCCCTTGGGTTTCAGATTTATCCTGCAAAAACAATACCCAAGTGAAGCGGGAAAAATCATCAACTATAACAAGACCATACTTACTTCCTCCTATGCTTAGATAGGCGACGGGTCCGAAGAGGTCCATATGAAGCATCTCCAAAGGTCTTGATGTGGTCATCACATTTTTGGGATGATGAGAGCTTCCCACCTGTTTACCTGCTTGACAAGCTGCACAAGGTCTATCTTTTTCGAAATGCACATTAGTTAGACCTATCACGTGTTATCCCTTTAGAAGCTTGTGAAGGTTCTTCATCCCCACATGTGCTAAACGACGATGCCACAACCAGCCCATGCAAGTCTTAGCAATTAAGCATGCATCTAAACCGGCCTCCTCTTTTGCAAAATCAACTAAATAAAGTTTGCCGTCTAGTACACCCTTAAAAGTTAGTGAACCATCACACCTTCTAAAGACAGACACATCTACATTTGTGAATAGACAATTATATCCCATATTACAAAGTTGACTAACGGATAACAAATTATATCCAAGAGACTCAACTAAAAACACATTAGAAATAGAGTGCTCGGATGAAATAGCAATCTTCCCTAACCCTTTCACCTTGCCTTGGTTCCCATCACCGAATATGATTGAATCTTGGGAATCCTTGTTCTTGACGTAGGAGGTGAACATCTTCTTCTCCCCCGTCATGTGGTTTGTGCATCCGCTGTCGATAATCCAGCTTGAACCCCCGGATGCATAAACCTGCAAGGCAAATTTAGGCTTGGGTTTTAGGTACCCAACTCTTGTTGGGTCCTACAAGGTTAGTCACAATGGTCCAAATGCAAGTTTTATCCCCCTTGCATCTTGCCCCTAATTTCCTAGCAATTACCTTCGTATCCTTTCTACAAATAGCAAAAGAAGCATTGCAAGTATGAAAAATTGTAGAAGGTTCATTAATTACTTTCCTAGGAACATGAACAATATTCTTTCTAGGCACATGATGAATATTTTTCCTAGGCATATCTCTACCATGCACAACATGGGAACTAGAAGCAGTCATAGCATATGAATCATAAGCACAGGTCCTATACGCATTTCTAGAAAATTTTCTATCACCGTAAATGAAAGCATGGTTCTTTTGAACATTATTAGTCATAGAGGCCTTCCCTTTCTCCTTGGCGGGAATGGAAGCTTTATGACTAGTTAAGTTCTTGGCTTCCCTCTTGAAGCCAAGCCCATCCTTAATTGAGGGGTGTCTACCAATCGTGTAGGCATCCCTCGCAAATTTTAGTTTATCAAATTCATTTTTGCTAGTCTTAAGTTGGGCATTAAGACTAGCTACTTCATCATTTAACTTTGCAATAGACACTAGGCGTTCACTACAAGCATCAACATTAAAATCTTTACACCTAGTGCAAATCACAACATGTTCTACACAAGAGTTAGATCTATTTGCTACTTCTAGTTTAGCATTTAAATCATTGTTAACATCTTTTAAACTAGAAATTGTCTCATGGCAAGTAGATAGTTCACAAGAAAGCATTTCATTCCTTTTAACTTCTAAAGCATGAGATTTTTGTGCCTCTACAAATTTATCATGTTCTTCATACAAAAGATCCTCTTGTTTTTCTAAAAGTCTATCCTTTTCATTCAAGGCATCAATCAATTCATTAATCTTATCTATTTTAGTTCTATCCAATCCCTTGAACAAACTAGAGTAATCTATTTCATCATCATCACTAGACTCATCATCACTTGAAGAAGCATAAGTGGTATTGTTTCGAGTACATACCTTCTTCTCCTTCGCCATGAGGCATGTGTGACGCTCGTTGATGAAGAGGGATGATTTGTCGAAGGCTGAGGCGGCAAGTCCTTCATCGTCGGATGAAGAGCAATCCGAGTCCCACTCCTTGCCAAGATGTGCCTCGCCCTTAGCCTTCTTGTACTTTTTCTTCTTTTCCCCTTTCTTCTCTTGTTCCTGGTCACTATTATTATCGGGACAATTAGCAATAAAATGACCAATCTTACCGCTTGAAGCAGGAGCGTTTTCCCTTCGTCTTGTTCTTCTTGGGATGCTCCTTGCGGCCCTTTAGCGCCATCTTGAAGCGCTTGATGATGAGGGCCATCTCTTCCTCATTTAGTCCCGCCGCCTCAACTTGCGCCACCTTGTTAGGTAGCGTCTCCTTGCTTCTCGTTGCTTTGAGGGCGATGGTTTGAGGCTCATGGATTGGGCCATTTAGCGCATCATCCATGTATCTCGCCTCCTTGATCATCATTCGCCCGCTTACGAACTTCCCAAGAACTTCTTCGGGCGACATCTTGGTGTACCTAGGATTTTCACGAATATTGTTCACAAGATGTGGATCAAGGACAGTAAAAGACCTTAGCATTAGGCGAACGACGTCGTGGTCTGTCCATCGCGTGCTTCCGTAGCTCCTTATTTTTGTTGATGAGGGTCTTGAGCCGGTTGTATGTTTGGGTTGGCTCCTCTCCCCTTATCATTGCGAATCTTCCAAGCTCGCCCTCCACCAACTCCATCTTGGTGAGCATGGTGACGTCGTTCCCCTCATGTGAGATCCTGAGGGTGTCCCAGATCTGCTTGGCATTGTCCAAGCCGCTCACCTTATTGTACTCTTCCCTGCACAAAGATGCTAAAAGGACAGTAGTAGCTTGTGCATTTTTATGGATTTGTTCATTTATAAACATGGGACTATCCAAGCTATCAAATTTCATTCCACTCTCTACAATCTCCCATATGCTTGGATGGAGAGAGAACAAGTGACTACGCATTTTGTGACTCCAAAATCCGTAGTCCTCCCCATCAAAGTGTGGAGGTTTGCCGAGAGGAATGGAAAGCAAATGAGTATTTGAACTATGCGGAATACGAGAATAATCGAAAGAGAAGTTTGATTTGACTGTCTTTCTTTTCTCGTAGTCGTTGTCGTCGTCCTTTTGGGAAGAGGAAGATTCGTCGCTGTCGTAGTAGATTATCTCCTTGATGCACCTCGTCTTCTTCTTCTTCCCATCTTTTCGTTTGTAGCCCGAGCCCGAGTCAGTAGGCTTGTCGTCTTTTGGCTCGTTGATGAAGGACTCCTTCTCCTTATCATTGATCACAATCCCCTTGCCCTTAGGATCCATCTCTTCGGGCGATTAGTCCCTTCATGAAGAGAATGGCTCTGATACCAATTGTGAGCACCTAGAGGGGGTGAATAGGTGATCCTATAAAAACTTAAACTTAAAGCCACAAAAACTTGATTAATCGTTAGCACAATAATGCCAAGTGGCTAGAGAGGAGTCTTGACAAAACACAATAACCACAAGAGATCAACACAGAGATGGCACAGTGGTTTATCCCGTGGTTCGGCCAAGACCAACACTTGCCTACTCCATGTTGTGGCGTCCCAACGGACGAGGGTTGCAATCAACCCCTCTCAAGCGGTCCAAAGACCCACTTGAATACCACGGTGTTTTGCTTTGCTTTACTATATCCCGCTTGCGAGGAATCTCCACAACTTGGAGTCTCTCGCCCTTACAAAGATGTTCACAAAGAAGCACGGAGTAAGGGAGGGATGAGCAACGCACACAAGACACAAAATCAGAGCAACAACACGCACACAAGTCGCAACAAGAGCTCACAACACAACCCGACGAGTTCACAACTCAAATAGAGCTCTAGATGCTATCACAAAGAATCAAATGTGCGGAATCGAAGTCTTGGTGCTTAGGAATGCTTAGAGAATCTTGGTGTACTCCTCCATGCGCCTAGGGGTCCTTTTTATAGCCCCAAGGCAGCTAGGAGCCATTGAGAGCATTCCAGGAAGGCAATTCTTGCCTTCAATCGCCTGGCGCACCGGACAGTCCGGTGCACCACCGGACACTGTCCGGTGCGGATTTCTTTCCTTCTTTGGCGAAGCCAACCGTTGGAGATTCAGAGCCGTTGGCGCACCGGACACTGTCCGGTGCACACCGGACAGTCCGGTGCACACCGGACAGTCCGGTGCCCCCTTTTAGCCGTTGGCTCGGCCACGTGTCCCGCGCGAAATCCTCGGCCGACCGTTGGCCCAGCCGACCGTTGGCTCACCGGACAGTCCGGTGCACCACCGGACAGTCTGGTGAATTATATCCGTACGCCGTTAATCATCTCCCGAGAGCGACGAGTTCGCTTGTGAATGGCTCACCGGACAGTCCGGTGCACCACCGGACAGTCCGGTGATTTATAGTCGTACACCACCGTCGAAGTCCCGAGAACAGCAAGTTCGCCAGAGCCAGCCTGGCACACCGGACACTGTCCGGTGCACCACCGGACAGTCCGGTGCACCCAGACTGAGCAGACTTTGGCTGAACAAAGCCATGTCTTTTCCAATTTGATTTCTCCTGTTTCCAGCACTTAGACACAATACATTAGTTCTAAAAACAATGTACTAAGTCTAGAAACATACCTTTAGACTTGATTTGCACTTTGTCCATCAATTGGCATAGATTTACACTTAAGCACTTGTGTTGGCACTCAATCACCAAAATACTTAGAAATGGCCCAAGGGCACATTTCCCTTTCATCACTGTCACTAGAAATAGGACATTTGACAATAAAGTGACCGGGCTTACCACACTTGTAGCAAACCTTCTTGGAGCGGGACTTGTAATCCTTCCCCCTCCTTTGCTTGAGGATTTGGCGGAAGCTCTTGATGATGAGCGCCATTTCCTCGTTGTCGAGCTTGGAGGCGTCGATGGGTTGTCTACTTGATATAGACTCCTCCTTTTTCTCCTCCGTCGCCTTGAATGCGACCGGTTGTGCTTCGGACGTGGAAGGGCCATCAAGCTCGTTGATCTTCTTTGAGCCTTTGATCATCAATTCAAAGCTCACAAAATTCCCGATTACTTCCTCGGGGGTCATTAGTGTATATCTAGGGTTGCCACGAATCAATTGAACTTGATTAGGGTTAAGGAAAACAAGTGATCTTAGAATAACCTTTACCACTTCGTGGTCATCCCATTTTTTGCTCCCGAGGTTGAGCACTTGGTTCACCAAGGTTTTGAGCCGGTTGTCCATGTCTTGTGGCTCCTCCCCTTGGCAAAGACGGAAGCGACCGAGCTCCGCCTCGATCGTTTCCCGCTTGGTGATCTTGGTCACCTCGTCTCCTTCGTGTGCGGTCTTTAGTACATCCTAAATTTCCTTAGCACTTTTCAACCCTTGCACCTTATTATACTCCTCTCGACTTAGAGAGGCGAGGAGTATAGTTGTGGCTTGGGAGTTGAAGTGTTGAATTTGGGCCACTTCGTCCTCATCATAATCTTCATCCCCTATAGATGGTACCTGTACACCAAACTCAACAATATCCCATATACTTTTGTGGAGTGAGGTTAGGTGATATCGCATCATATCACTCCACCTAGCATAATCTTCACCATCAAATGTTGGTGGTTTGCCTAATGGGACGGAAAGTAAAGGTGTATGTTTAGAAATGCGAGGATAGCGTAGGGGGATCTTACTAAACTTCTTGCGCTCATGGCGCTTAGAAGTAATGGACGGCGCGTCGGAGCCGGAGGTCGATGGTGATGAAGTGTCGGTCTCGTAGTAGTCCACCTTCCTCATCTTCTTCTTTTTGTCACTGCTCCGATGCGACTTGTGGGAAGAGGATTTCTTCTCCTTCCCCTTCCCCTTGTTGCGGGACTCTTCCGATGGAGCCTTCCCGTGGCTTGTAGTGGGCTTGTCGCCAGTCTCCATCTCCCTCTTGGCATGACCTCCCGACATCACTTCGAGCGGTTAGGCTCTAATGAAGTACTGGGCTCTGATACCAATTGAAAGTCGCCTAGAGGGGGGGTGAATAGGGCGAAAATGAAATTTACAAAGTTAATCACAGCTACAAGTCGGGTTAGCGTTAGAAATATAATGTGAGTCCGAGAGAGGGTGTAAAAACAAATCGCAAGCAAATAAAGAAGTGAGACACAAGGATTTGTTTTACCGAGGTTCGGTTCTCTCAAACCTACTCCCCGTTGAGGTGGTCACAAAGACCGGGTCTCTTTCAACCCTTTCCCTCTCTCAAACGGTCCCTCGGACCGAGTGAGCTTCTCTTCTCAATCAAACGAGAACCAAACTTCCCCGCAAGGACCACCACACAATTGGTGTCTCTTGCCTTGATTACAATTGAGATGATCGCAAGAAAGAATGAGAAAAAGAAGCAATTCAAGCGCAAGAGCTCAAATGAACACAACAATCACTCTCTCTAATCACTAAAGCTTTGAGTGGAATTGGGAGAGGATTTGATCTCTTTGGTGTGTCTAGAATTGAATGCTAGAGCTCTTGTAAGTAGTTGGAAGGTGGAAAACTTGGATGACTTGAATGTGGGGTGGTTGGGGTATTTATAACCCCAACCACCAAAAATGGTCGTTGGAAGACTGCTGTCGCATGGCGCACCGGACAGTCCGGTGCGCCACCGGACACTGTCCGGTGCGCCAGCCACGTCAGCCTGCCATTGGGTTCCGACCGTTGGAGCTCTGTCTTGTGGGCCCGCCTGCCTGTCCAGTGGCGCACCGGACAGGCCCTGTAGGCTGTCCGGTGTGCCACCCGCGCGTGCACTGCTCCTCTGCGCGCGCTGGCGCGCATTTAATGCGTTGCAGTCGACCGTTGAGCGCGAAGTAGCCGTTGCTCCGCTGGCTCACCGGACAGTCCGGTGTTACACCGGACAGTCCGGTGAATTTTAGCGGAGCGGATTCCCAAAGCTGGCGAGTTCAGAGTCGCTCTCCCCTGGGGCACCGGACACTGTCCGGTGGTGCACCGGACAGTCCGGTGAATTATAGCGAAGCGCCTCTGAGATTTCCCGAAGGTGAAGAGTTCAGCTTGGAGTCCCCTGGTGCACCGGACACTGTCCGGTGGTGCACTGGACACTGTCCGGTGGCACACCGGACAGTCCGGTGCGCCAGACCAGGGCACACTTCGGTTGTCCCTTGCTCTCTTTGTTTGAACCCATTCTTGGTCTTTTTATTGGCTTATTGTGAACCTTTGGCACCTGTAGAACTTGTAGACTAGAGCAAACTAGTTAGTCCAATTATTTGTGTTGGGCAATTCAACCACCAAAATCAATTAGGAAAGAGGTGAAAGCCTAATTCCCTTTCAATAACCATCATGGCGTGTAACCCCCTGGCCACCATTCACCGATAATGAGGAAGAATGGAGGGCCACTGAGAAGGGTTTTAGGAAATTGTTATGTGCCCAAGGTCACCAAGGGAGTGGACCACTCAAAGCGGTTAGCCCGTCCCATGTTTCTAGAAGAAGGGGGAGGACGAAAAATCGTTGGTCACAATAACCACTATAAAGAATGTCTTGAGGTTTCGACCCTATCACCACGTGTAGGCGAGCGATCGAGCCCAACCCTGGATGTGCGACCTTTGTTTTTTCCTTAAATAAATGCCCTAGCCATTGAACAACGATAAGGTAATCAAGTTGATTGGACATATGTAGGTTGGGAGATGATAAAGGCTGAATGACTCGCGAGCTAACGCCTCCGAAATCAAGCAACTACGTTACTCGAAGTGATCCTCATGTTCACCAGAGCAGCCACCAACCAGAACTAGCAAACACGAGATGTCACCACGGCCACTCGGTCGCGAGCTAACGCCTCCAAAATCAAGCAACTACGTTACTTGAAGTGATCCTCATGGTTCACCAGAGCAGCCACCAACCAAAACTAGCAAACTCGAGATGTCACCACGGCCACTCGGTCGCAAGTCTACCACCACGGTAGCGCATGCTCCAACACTTACCATGTTGCTCTGGTCTCATTTCCATCTAGTTTCATCAAGTATCAAGGTATAAGATATTCATGCAATCAACATGCATCATGGCATCAATGCATAGTTTCTCTTGTTCACTCAATATGAGGCGTGTCATCTTATGCAACAACTATGTCTAGCAAGTTTTATATATTTTCTCACTTAGGAGCAACCATGATCAAAGCAAGTGGTCGATGAGACTTGCCTTCGTTCAGCTGCGTGTCCGCGGCGTCATGTTCTTTGTCTCCTGTCTCCTCCGGGTTCTCTTCTGGAACTGGTTCTACGGCTCAAATCAACGATGATGGCTTGTTCCCTGGCTTGAAGAGTAAGGCACACGTTGTTTGGATGTGGGGGGCGACAATGAGATGGTTGCTGGACTGTGAGGTTCCACGGTAAGGTCATCAGTATTTATAGGCGGAGGAGCGACGATTTATAATGGAGGGAGAGTCTTGATCGACATACTATGAGCGACGATGTCATCACAGTGCAGTCACAACATTCCGAGGTTGGTAGGGTAACTTGGCTCATGGTGGGGCATTCATTTAGTTGTGATTGTGACAAGTGCTGACGTGTGCTCAGTCGGGTGCACGAGATCTTACCAGAGGTGGCTTTCTACACTGAGGTATCACTTTAAAGTTTGCAACACGACACTTTTAATATAGCAGCTCGGCATGCACGTCAAGAATGTCTTAGGGCAGAGGGTATAAGTGGGGCTTGCCAGGATGCACAAATACCAAGGTGGCTAGAGACACACTTGTGGTTTCTTCACGCATGTGTTTTTTCACAGGTGGTTGTGGGCTCCCTGTGTCTAGCGTGCGTTATGGCAAGCGGGCATCAAACGTTTTCTAGAATTTACCACGGTAAAAGATACACTTGGACTATAATTTAAAAGAATATCGAGGAATAACCGATGAAGGCCTTGATTTGCATAGTTTGAATTAAGCTAACATGAACGGAGGGCTAAAACCTTTCGTTTTGAAGCAAGGGATGAGCGCGAAAGCCGTTGCGCTTCCGTACACGCGCATACTCTTGCTCCGTCGCGCGTTAGGTTAGGTTAGTACTTAGTACAATAACGCGCAGCCGTTTTGGGCGGACACGGATTTTTCTCTAAAGGCGAAGACTCTGAAGTGGGCGAACACTCGGCCCAGCGGGCGAACATGCTGGCTCCGGCTCCGCGCACCTGCTGACACCTTTCGAAGCACTTTCACGTGTGAACCGAAGTCGTCTTGTCCTTCCTTTCTCATTTCAGTCCTTGTTGTAGTCGATCCTATAGGGAAAACCTTGCAGCTTACTTGCTATATCCCCGCGTCCTTGCACGGCTCGTTTTCTTCGAGCCCTGCTTGTCCCTTCCCCCTCTCCCCAGGAACCGACCGTTTGGAGTATAGCCAAGTGGTAAGGCATCGATTTTTGGTACCGGCATGCAAAGGTTCGAATCCTTTTACTCCAGAGCATACTTACTTATTCTAGTTTTAGAAAAAAAAGAAAGTATCATTCCTAAATGAAAGTAGATTTACATTCTTATTCTAGAAACGAGGAATGTTGAGGCAAACTTACGATGCTGACAAGCTGGATAAGCTTTATTCCATAGTTGAAAATTTGGATGTTATAGGTATGACCCGTGCTAAATGGCCTAGACTTGACCTAACTTTTGAACATGTTTATGTAAAATACTATTTTACACTGTAGATTATATTATTTATAGATTAAGTTTAAAATAGGAATGTAATAGAGAGTGCGACAAGAGAATGCTGGACTCACCAATCCCTCTATAAAATGCTGCAGATATTTCTTTTTCTCCGCCTCCTCGCTTCCCTTTCCGTGTCGCCCTAAAAGACCAGACTACCCCGCTGCCCCGAAGTCAGAGCCTCAGAGGGGGGGAGAGGAGGCTAGTAGGGATAGCGCATCGTCATCGCACCTCCACGCGCCGGCGAGCCAGACCACCAGAGGCAGCGAGCAGGCAGCGATGGCGGTGGCGGAGCTGTGGGAGACACTGAAGCAGTCGATCGTTGCATACACGGGGCTGTCGCCGGCGGCCTTTTTCACGGCCGTGGCGGTGGCGGCCGCTCTGTACCATGTCGTGTCGGGGCTCTTCGCAGCCCCGCCCCCGCCGCCGCCGCGCCCGCGGGAGGAGCCCGAGGCGGAGCCGCTCCCGCCCCCCGTGCAGATGGGGGAGGTCTCAGAGGAGGAGCTCAGCCAGTACGACGGCTCCGACCCTAAGAAGCCGCTCCTCATGGCCATCAAGGGCCAGATCTACGACGTCACCCAGAGCAGGTCTGTTCTTTGCACTAAAACACTAACTTACCCCCCCCTGTATTCATGAATCGATCACTGTTTAGTGATTAAATTTTGTTGCGCTGGCCTGATTCTACCATAGCCGAGTCAGTACTCATCATATAATTTACCATCGCCACTACTTGTTATTTATGTATGATCGTTGATGAAATTGGCCGGCTTTGCTATACTATTTGGCTGACCTGACTAAATACTGCTTGCTGATTTTTTAACGCATAACGGTTGAATTACCAGTTTAGCTCCTTCTCCAACTTTTCAGATAGACTGTCTTTGGTGGATCGTGTAGAGATACAGTACTGTAGATGACACCGTTTCAGAGTAAAGTTTGAAATAGGGGATGCGATAGGAGATGAGATAGGGGGAGATAGGAGATGAGATAGGGGGAGCTGCTGCAGACAGCCTTATAGCTACTTCTCCAACTTTTCAGATGTAACTATATATTTGTTTTTTTTTTCTGATGATTGGAGTAATCCTTGTGACAAGTGCTCGACCTCGAAATTTTAAGGTTCTGAATGCATTGACCATTTGAGTTTTACGATAGTGTCGTTTCTGTCCTTTGGATGATGGGAGTAATCTAGGTTATAAATCTGCTAGAATTTCCTGTTTAATGTCTTGGCGCATCCGGGGAGTCAGTTGCCTGGGTGGCATCAAGACATGGAAACTATCGTTCAATTGCTTTGTTGTTTGTTATGAGGATGTGTTGCAGCATATGTAACCGTCTGTAGCTCAGCTTGTCGAGGTAAAAAAATCAGGATCATTGAATTTACTGGTCACGGCAACATGGTTTGGTTGATTAGTAGTTGTAAAATATGAAGTACCACTATGGTTAGCTAGGGGATGTTTTTTTTTGTAATGGGTGAAAATTTAATGTGTAAACCTCCGGCAGCAGGTTCGCAAGATACTTTGGGGGCCTTGATATCAATCAATTCCATAATGTTTATTGGGGTTGCTTTCGCTGAACTTTCCTTTGTTGTCTGGATGCGTTATAAAGCAGTATATATAATCAATTTCTATTTGATTGGAATCTTTTTAGCACAAGTTGACTGTATGCCAGCTGAGATGATGGCTATAGAGTTGATAATGGAGAGTATTTTTGCTGATGATTACCTTATTTGATATAGAGTTTCAATGCTCATATATAATAAAAAGTTACCGGATTTTTAGCTTTTGTGCTTCAAGTATCTTTTCGTCTGTGCATAAGCTGGGTTCTGTTGTTGCTTCTGTAATTTGTGCACCGTGTTCCATTGTTGCTTCTGTAATTTGTACATTGCACTGTTCCTGGACTTTTGATATAGATAGGCTTCCTAAACAAACAAACAAAAAATGTTGTGACCTTTTTTTCTTGTAAAGTGTTATGATTCAACGGGAGATGAGCGCTACTTCTGCACATGCATTTTAGTTGGCACCGGTTGCCCGGAAGGATTAGCGAAAGCTGTTTTAATGGTTTTTCTTTTATTTTGCTTTATTCTTTCTTTGTAGAAGTTTTGTGGTTAGGTTTTGGCAATGGAATAAGATATGTCTTAGCTAGCCCTTTGGTATGCAAGATGCATTTGCTTGTGTACGCATATTTTTGTGGTGGCCGATGCGTTATTGAAACTTTCTAGATCTGTTGTATTATTTTTACTATGCACATCTATCTTCGATATTTGCGCAGTGCACGGCTGTCCATGCGAAACACATGCAAGGCGAAGGGTCACTTTTGTATTACGCATGCTTTATGCATATCTTATTCAAGAATAGTTGTGCTGATTTGGACAGTTGTGATTTGGACACCCCCGCCCTTTTTTCTTACTTTACATGTTGAATTCTGTATTTATAATGTTTATCAATTGACCCCTGTGCAGAATGTTCTATGGACCTGGTGGACCATACGCCCTATTCGCCGGCAAAGACGCAAGCAGAGCCCTAGCGAAGATGTCCTTCGAGCCACAGGATCTGACCGGCGACATCACTGGCCTAGGCCCGTTTGAGCTCGATGCCCTGCAGGACTGGGAATACAAGTTCATGAGCAAGTACGTGAAGGTGGGTACTGTCACGAAGACCGTCACCGTTGAAGACCGCAGCAGCGCCGCAAGCACAGCCCCTGGAACCAGCGAGGCCGCCACCGAGGCCGAGAAGGCGCCGACTAGGACGACCGCGGAGGCTGTGAAGGAGAAGGAAGCCGCCGCCGCCGCCGCTGCTGGTGAAGGTGCCCAGGAAAACTAGAGCATTTTTCAGTATGCAGCAATAATTCGACATGGTCCCATTGGGTTCGTGTCGGGGCCCTCTCGTATATCGTATCAGCAGCGTGGCCTGTGTAGCTGGATATACGTTATCTGTACGAGCGCCATGGCCCTTGAGGAGCTGGTGCTTTGTGTTGTTATTAGTCGTCCGTTGCAGATTTTAAAGACATCGGGTTCAGGTTGGGCGCCCCTGGCCCTGTTTGGTCGGAAAACAGGTGCTCTTTCAAAATGAGTTATTTGTTTGTACCGTATGATCAATGCATGTCGGAAATTACTCAGTTTATCATCTCACCCATTTGGACTTCCATTAGGAGTGGATTGAAGAATTAGTGGGGATTAAATCCAAAATTAAATAGAAAGAGATTTAATCTCTTCTGATCTCTATGCAAGGGACAGGGCCTTGGTGGGAATGCAATCATAGGGGTGGTTGGGTACTCCTATAGGAGGTCAATGACCGCAGAAAGCTTTATTAGAGTATCTCTAACAGTATCTTTAAAACCTTATTTTGGAAGAATAGTTAAATTTTTTTTATCTCAAACAGCTCTTAATGTGTGCTCCCAATTTATTTAGCAATCAGAGCTACAACGCCCCGAGAGTGCGATTATCAGCGAGGAGAACTGCTACGCTGCCGCCAGTTTACCGCACTTCGATACTTCGCGTTTTTCGTTTTGTAATTTTTCAGCGATTATCAGCGAGGAGAACTGTATCTTCTAACCTTAAGATGCAAACATGCTGGGATACGTTTTTCGTTTTGTAATTTTTCAAAAACCGCTTAGCTGACTGAAGTTTGACATTTATATTTTTAAATTCTAAATCGAAATACACCAAAAAAACCGGACCGGTGTGGTACCGTTTTTTTTTTAATCTCGGTTAGTACCAGAAACGGTAAAAATTTTATGGAAAACCGGTGGAAAGTCACCGCACATACGGCCAATGTCACGGGAAAGATGCCCGTGCGACAGGCAGGCGGGCCCCGGTGGGCAGGAGAGTGTGGCCACCACGCCGACACGCTTCGCCGCTATCATCAGGCGTGGGGCTGGAGGCGGGCCATGGGAACTCGTGTGCCCACCTCGCATCACGACGAGAGAGATAGGAGCGGCAGCCAACCAGGCTTGAGGCCACCACACTTCCTCCTGTAGTACAAAGAGCCATCCATATTAGCACTTCATATTTCACTGAGTGAATGCCTGTGCGTTGCGACGGAACATATTTAATATCCATAAAATAAAAAATAAATTTAATAATAGAGTGAACATATGGTTCACATACCAGATATTAAACTGATAAGCACAAATATTACACCTTAGCTAAAAGGCTGAGAAATGTATGAGACCCGAGGTGGTGGTATGTGGGAGCGTTGCACTACGTGTAGCTTCCTATCGTGTTAGACAGAAATAAGACAACATCCTCAGTGTTACAACAGCACTACATTGCTCGACAGTAGCAAATAGGCTAGCATGAATAGTGTTACAACAACACTACATTCCTCAGGTGTGTTCCCCTATTTTTTTATTTTTTGGATGAACACTAATGTGGCTTCTATACTGCAATTTGTCAAGGATGGGACATGATTGCAGTATAGAAGTCGCATCATACCAAAGAAGGAGAAGATGACTAACACGACTGCCCCAAGCTGCAAAGCCCTCCTGCTGCCCATTTTGGTTGTTTCGAGGGTGTGTATGTTCTCTGTTAACGTTGTCGATCCTGTACCTGTACCCCACACTCCAGCAATAAACGTTGAAACCCCTTCAAGCCCAATCGCTCTGCTGACAACTCCACGTGTAAAGGGAGAGGATTAGAGAAGTACCGCATCCTAGTGTAGTCAGCAAGCTCCCAGTGTAGTCAGCACACAATCAGCTACCCGCACTAAGGGTGTAAAGGGAGAGGATTAGAGAAGTACCGCATAGACAAGGAAGATATGGTTGCCAAACAAGGATATTTTTCTCATGTACTGAAATGGATAAGTACATTAGTTAGTAAGATATAGAGCGATACAAGTCAGGGGGGACATGCCCAGTCAAAATGATTTAAATACAAATAGGTATTAAGAAAACACAGGCAAGGAGACAAAACGGCAAGATCCGATTAAGTTTTGTTCATCAAAAGAGAGCTGCAAGGATATACCAGAGTGCACAGAAGAACCAACAGAATGAGGGGCATGCTGATTTCTACACAACTGCAAGCCTGAGGGAAACCATAACTAAAAAATGTCAAACCCACTGCAGCAATAGTTGGTGCCACCACTACTAGATTTATTAACCTGTGAAGTCAGGGATTGAACATATTCAGTTTCTGTGAGGTGTATTCTAGATTGTAGAGTTCTGCATTTGTGTTTCTGGACATACCTCAGAAACAGTGAAATAAGACCAGTGTATCCTAATATTATCTGGAATACTGAACCAACAAGTATAGCCCCCTGTAGTTCCCTCATTATGTGCTTGAATTTCTGCATATCAAACGAAACACATTTAATCTCATGCCCACTAAATGCATTACCCCGTTCAGGTTTATGTAGTAGTTACAATCAGCATATAAACCTAAACCACGAACAACAGTAGAAAAAACAAAAAGAGAAAATCACCTTGCCGCTGAATTTCTTCTCCAGCTCCCTGACGAGTCTGACATGGATCTTCCTAAAGGCCTTGCGCAGGCGGTATGGGACGTGGATGACAACAGCCTTCCTGCTCCCGGTAACATCCATCTGGCTGCAAAGTCACAACAAACATCCTCACCAAATGTCACAACCATGCACCACATGCTACTACATCTCAACAGGCGATAGAAGATAGAAAGAAACGTTACGCATACATAGCATTGTTGATATACAGGTCCTTGAGGTCGCTCTTGAGCTCCTGGTTCCCATTCTCCAGATCAAAGAAAGCCTGCAGGTACAACAAGCCAAAAAGCACATCACAACCCCGACACATTGGCAACCACAAACAAACAGAGCAGCAGTTCAAGGAAAATAAACGCAGTAAAAGGAGGAGAGAGGAGGTGGGTTGGCGCTATGCTCACCTGGGCAACGGAGTCCTCGAACTCGGAGGGCTCAAGGCCCTTCTCCTTCTGGATCTTCTTCCTCGCGGTGTACATCTTGCCTTCCCTTCGCCACCGGACCCTACGGCCAAGGAGGAGATTCGATAAGCAGAGCACGGATCAGCAACCAGCGCAAGGGGAGATGATAACCATAGAACGGCGAGGGCAGATCGATGGAGGCGCAGCCGAAGTGAGTTGAGCCAGTGCTCCTCACGCACGAGACCTACAAGTACAAGCATGACAGCCAAATCGCATTAGTGGGGGCACTGCAATGTGCTAGGAATCATAGGTCATTTCGTCAGGGATGAGGATGAGGGCGTTGCAATCAACCAAGCACGAGGGTGTGTACCTTGACGAGGTTGGACGCGACGACGCGGGATCTGGCGGCGATGGCGCGGAGGGGCGCGGAGAGCGCCGCCATGGGTGGGGGTGGGGAATGGGAGCGGGCGGGCGGGCCTGCGCGTACGGTGTGCTAGGGTTTGACCGACGCCGCGAGGAGGGGGGCAGGAGCGAGGAGGTTTTGCCTTTCGGGCTCGGAGGCGAGCGGGCAGCGGAGGGCGGAAGGTGGTGACGCCGCGAGAGCGTTCAGCGTGTCTGCGTGTGATCGTTCCTCGAGCGGGCAGTGGGGGCTGCGGCAGGAACGCCATGCGTGGGAAGGGGATCGCGGGGGCTGCGGCAGGGAAGCGGATGCACAGGGACGAGTGCGGGAGGGACGCAGGATGCAGCAGGGGCGTTGGATGCGGGTTGGACGCTCTGGATGTGGCAGAACGTGCACCACGGTTGGCTGTGAACGTCTACAATAGGTACTTAATTAGTAGTAGAGATTTTACCATTCACCGGCGTATCAGAATTCATGGTAAGCTTTCATTAAGATACAATCTTTATATATTTAATCACAGGAGAAAAAAGATGTAATAATTATGTTTGCAAAACAAATATGCTACGGGTTAAACACAACCAGGAGTCCCACAAGAGTTCTACATAGAACCAATTCATCAGGATAAGTTTGTAAAAAAACAATAAAAAAACCTAGTAAAGCTCCGTTTGGCAGATAAAGAAGAAGTCCAAGACGATATTCTCTCCATTGGCTTCTATGACGAGGGCCCATACGTATTAATTTTTTTTGGTAGCATATAAAATTCCGGGCCGACCCGAACTCCCGAAGATCTAGTAGTTCCAACTTCCAACGCACCAACACCACGTGTGGGTCCCACACGCAGGCGGCTCCGGCTACCCAATAACCCCTCCCATATAAGGCTAGCTCCAGAAAGGCACCCTAAAGGATTCTGAACCCTAAATATAGAGGATCAAATGGTCCTCTATGCCCTCCAGCAGCGTCCTCTAAACGGTTCTCTAAATTTAGAGGACGTTGCTGGATTCTCTATATATAGAGTTTCTCTAAACGGTCCTCTATCCATTTGAATACTTTAAATAACCGGTTTAGCAAAACTAAAATATGTACAATATATTTGAGAGTATGACAAATATATATGTACAAAAAATAAAAATAAAAAATGTCTCTAATATAGATATTTGAGTATAGAGGACGTGATTTAGAGGACGTTGTTGGAGAGGAAGAAGATATAGAGGAAGGATTTTTTAGAGGAGACGGTAAAGAACGAATATAGAGGATAGATATAGAGGATGTTGCTGGAGACAGCTTAACCTTTGGCTCCCAAACAGCACAGCTTTCTTCCTTCTCCCGCATCCAACTCGTTCGTTTTATTACCTCGAGCCAACGCGGCGGGACCCAAACCAATTCCACATCTCCTCCCCCTCCTTCCCACCGAGGACTCTTTCCCAAGACCTGCTCCGAGTCCTAGTTCGGGAGAGGTCGAGGGAGGCAGCCCATAAATTCCTTGCCCGCGAAAATTTTTCCTCGCCTCTCTCTCTCTATATTTCCGCTTATCTGCCCGCGAAAATTTCTTGCCGCATTGGTTTGGTTCCCGGCTCGGCAAAGGAGACGGCTTTTCTGTCTCCCGTGACCTACATGATGGCGAGCACGGCGCCAGCGGCCGCCACCGCCGTGGCATTCGGGGCAGCCGCCACGCCGCGGGGACCGGCGTCGGCGTCGGCGTCGGCGGCGCTCTGCGCGAGGGTGCCTGCCGCTGCCGGCGGCATGCGTCGCTCCGGGGTGGCCGTGCGGTGCGACGCCGGCGCGGACGCCCAGGTGCGGGCGGTGGCCAAGGCGGCCAGCGTCGCCGCGCTCGAGCAGTTCAAGATCTCCGCTGACCGTGAGTGCCTTGCCCCTCGCCTGTGTCATCGAATCCGCCGCCGCTCTTGCTCTTTCCAGTAATAATTTCCCGGATTGTGCGCTGGATCGGTTGCGTCGCTTCGAGGCTGTTGCTGCAGTTGGGATTGGTTTTGGTCTGGTACAGCCAGGTCAAAAGGTCTGGGTGGTTTGGGGAAGGAAAAAGGAGTAGTAGGTGTGAACTTTGCATTGTCCCGTTGCAACTTTGCCTTGACCAAGCATAATTTGAATATGTGGAGTAGGAGACCGGATCGCATGGCGTCGAAGAGAAATTAGCTTCTGCCATTTTGCAAGGGGTCGTGGGGATGGGGAAACTTCTGGGCATCCCGATTATAGGGAAACGCCGAAACGGAAAGTAACATTCGCGGGGTTTGTTCAAGCAGCTAACTGATTGTGGAGCTATATGCTTCACAGGTTAGTGGAGCTTCTGTTTGTGTACATATAAAAAACTTAAGACTATCGTATCTATATCCACCAAAACTACATGTTGTAAGAACCTAGGAGTAAATGATAGATTACGCATATTTGACTGTACACTCCTATAAGGAGGAGAAATCTATATTTAATAACGATGCCAAATAATTAATATTCATATGCTTTTGCCATCAGCTATTGGACATGCATTTTGTGCAGAAATGTTTTCGGGGTTCTTGTTTTGGTCATATTCATCTAGCGCGAGCATGTTATTTTCACCCTCTAGAATTTGCTTGGATAAACATCTTCACAAATTATCAATTTCAGAAACAAATTGCTTTGCTCTGTGCAGTCTTTGACAATGTTTTAACTTTATATCCACGATCAGGGTACATGAAGGAAAGGAGTAGCATAGCTGTGATAGGCCTCAGTGTGCACACAGCACCAGTGGAGATGCGTGAAAAACTTGCAATTGCAGAGGAACTATGGCCCCGTGCTATTCAGGAACTTACTAGTCTGAACCATATTGAAGAGGCTGCTGTGCTTAGCACCTGTAACAGAATGGAAATTTATGTGGTGGCCCTATCATGGAACCGAGGTATCAGGGAAGTCGTGGACTGGATGTCGAAGGTGAGAACCAATCGATCAACTCTATTTGTTCAGTCTGTTGTCTTTTTGCCGCAGTTTCAGATTAGGAAATATTGCCTAAGGGCTTGTCGTTTTGCTCTCAATCCATGTGGATTGGGTGGGATTGAGTGGGTTTAATTCTCAAACAAGTTAAAATCTTTTATTTTTTTCCCAATCTCATCCAATCCACATGTGATAGGAATGATCGAACAAGGCCTAATGTGTGTGTGTGTGTGTGTGTTTTGTGATTTCACAGAAAAGTGGTATTCCTGCTTCTGAGCTTAGGGAGCACCTATTCATGCTGCGTGACAGCGATGCTACACGCCATTTGTTTGAGGTATCGGCTGGATTGGACTCTCTGGTTCTCGGTGAAGGACAAATCCTTGCTCAAGTGAAACAAGTTGTGAGGAGTGGGCAAAACAGTGGAGGCCTGGGAAAGAACATCGATAGAATGTTCAAGGATGCAATCACAGCGGGAAAGCGTGTGCGCTCCGAGACTAACATATCATCTGGTGCCGTTTCTGTCAGTTCAGCAGCAGTTGAATTGGCCCTGATGAAGCTTCCAAAATCTGAAGCGCTGTCAGCTAGGATGCTTTTGATTGGTGCCGGCAAAATGGGAAAACTAGTGATCAAACACCTGATTGCCAAAGGATGCAAGAAGGTGGTTGTGGTCAACCGTTCAGCACAAAGGGTGGATGCCATCCGCGAGGAGATGAAAGCTATCGAGATTGTGTACAGGCCTCTCTCGGAGATGTATGAAGCTGCTGCTGAAGCTGACGTCGTGTTCACGAGCACCGCATCTGAAACTCCATTGTTCACAAAAGAGCACGCAGATGCACTTCCCACTGTTTCTGATGCCATGGGCGGTGTCCGGCTCTTTGTTGACATATCTGTCCCAAGGAATGTCAGCGCGTGTCTCTCTGAAACTGGCTCCGCGCGAGTGTACAACGTTGATGACCTGAAAGAGGTGGTGGAAGCCAACAAGGAAGACCGTCTCAGGAAGGCAATGGAGGCGCAGACAATCATCACCGAAGAGCTGAAACGGTTTGAGGCATGGCGGGACTCGCTGGAGACGGTTCCAACCATCAAGAAGCTGAGGTCATATGCCGACAGGATCCGAGCCTCAGAGCTCGAGAAGTGCCTACAGAAGATCGGGGATGACGTTCTCACCAAGAAGATGAGGAGAGCCATCGAGGAGCTAAGCACCGGCATTGTGAACAAGCTCCTCCACGGCCCGCTGCAGCACCTGAGGTGCGACGGTAGTAACAGCCGCACCCTTGATGAGACGCTCGAGAACATGCATGCTCTCAACCGGATGTTCAGCCTCGACACAGAGAAGGCGATCATCGAGCAGAAGATCAAGGCCAAGGTGGAGAAGACCCAAAATTGAGGCCAGGGGTCAATTTTTCTACCCGTGTATACTTTACCCTCCAACCTGATTCCATTTTTTTATCATCTCACTTACTGAGCTCCTCCCCGTCTTGCCGAGACATCAAATGTGTCGTGAATTAGCGCCATGGCAGCAGCTCAATCTGTCGAGAGAGTGGCAAATTCTCTCTACTCGAGCTGCTTTTCTTTGTACATTTTTGCTTGAGCTGCTGTGGGGCAAGAGCCCCATTCTTAAGTTATATACTTTATTCGGACGAAATAAACAGGAATATAGCAATGTGTCAGCTGATGCCGTTTTCCCTTGGCTTCACACTTGTAAGGTTTACTGATACCGTATACCTTTTAATGCGTTAACATTTCCAAAGAGTTTAATCTTGTTTCTGTAGGGGCCAGATTGGTTTGTCTCATATGTACATAATTTCGTCTGTTTATTTAATGTTATATCGACAAATAAGACTATGAGACCCTAGATTAAGGATGACGTGGAACACAATTACTAGCTCTGTTGTCCATGGGATGAAAATCACACAAATTGGCAAAAACTTCCTATATGTCTCTGTGCTAAAGAAGAATCGATAACTAAGCCATTCTATGATAGAAAGTAAAGGCTAAGCCCCGTTTCAATCTCACGGGATAAACTTTCCGACACCTAAGTTTTCCGACACCTAAGTAAGGCTAAGGCCCCGTTTATCTCGCGAGATTGGAACAGGGCCTAAGTTTCAGACACCTATGAATCTACTGAACAGGAGGCATCGAAGAGGAAGCTTTAGGCCCACTTCAGCAGATTACTTTAAGTTTACATGTGGAAAATACAGGTTCAACTTGTAGGTCCATAGCTATATGGAAAGCTACTCTTGGTTTGTTCATAACTAATCCCAATCTCAAATAGATATCCGATTGCTGGACATCCAACAGTGACTATTGGATTTTCTTACCAAGTAGTAGAACTGAAACACCGTAGTTTTTATTAAAAAAACAAGTATGGCATAGAAGAACATCAGGAGCTGTTTCATTTTTAAAATCAGAAGAGGAGCTGACGAACACAAAAAATAATTTCCGTTGCCGGGACTCGAACCCGGGTCTTTCGGGTGAGAGCCGAATATCCTAACCAGCTAGACTACAACGGATTGTGGTATTCTGTATTAAATAACCACTTAAAACTGTATCAATCCTATCCTAATTTGCGAGAAGATGTATGCTTCTGCTCGTTTGCGTTTCTGAACCTCTGAAGAAAAAGGCAGTAGCTATTGACCTTTGGTTGAGCCAAATTATTTATAGTGTATTTGGTTTGAGGAATGAAGTGATCCATCTTCTTCTCACTCCTCACTTTTTTGTTTGGTTTATGGAATAGAATGGGTTCATCCATCACAACCACATTCCTTATAAACTAATAATTAGTATATACATGAGGAGGGAGTTGATTCCACCAAAATTGATGAAATAAACTTATGATGCATCACCTCATGAAACATAGAGTGACTCCATAAACCAAACACACCATTAAGTATTTACCTACACCTAACAATGGAATTGGTGACACGTGCAGCTTGTGCTCTTCTGCGCCCGTGGACGACGACTTGTACTACGTCACGCTAAGCAGAGGCATGCATGTCCTTTAAGCCCCAACGTCTACACAACACACCAGCCTCTGCAAATAAAGTCCCGGCTCGATCCTGGCACACTTTCCGTTCTCACGCACAGCAACAGCCAGCGTTTTCCGTTCAGGCGTTTCAGCGTAACAGCAAGAGCACCAACCTGTCACGACGTCACGCGTCGCCGGTGACAAAGTCAAGCCCGTGCTCGTCGTGACATCTATACCTGTCGTTAGACTTTGCGATGCCGGAAAGTAGTTGGCGATCCACAAATAATCTCCTCGCTACCTCACCTTGTCTCCTCAGTACCACAAATAATCCACAAATAGTTCTTCTTCCCCGATTCCCTTCACCTCAGTACCTCGCCTTGTCTCCTCTAACGCCTCTCTTTGAATATAAAATCGCAGCGTCGCGTCATGGCGAGGAGGAGACACCTAACAGCCACGCCGACGCTGGTGCTCGTCAGCCTTCTCCTAATGGCCGACCTGGCGACCACCGTCAGCTGCTACGGCCGAAGAGTTGCATCAGAACCGAATGTCTCGGAAGTCAGCGACAGCGGTGGCGGTGGCTCGCCGTCGCCGTCGCCGCCACCGCCGGCCAGAGGCTGCTTCTTGTCTAAGACCGACCAGCAGCAAGATTCTTCGGCGGCAGGGCGGCACCTTGGCGACTGTTGCAAGCACATGCTTGGTGTGGGTGTGTCGTCCAAGAGGCTGGTGCCCCAGGGGCCGAATCCTCTGCATAACTGACCTGGGTCATGTAAAATAGCAGTACTGGTGTAGGCTTAGAGCTTCGTTTGCTTGCTGCTAGTTGGCTTATACGGTCTCTCACGCTTTTGTTGAGGGCTACTCTTCGTCAGCCTGCCGGAGACTAAAACTTTGTGGTAATGGACGATCGAGTGCAGAACTCTTGTAGAGATCGGAATATACTTTGTTATTTTTTTAAAACAAAACTTTTTGGGAGCCGAGAAATTCTGACATCCTAGTTTTCCTACATGCTTAGCTGTTGTAGTCTTTTCAATGGATTTTCTCTATTATTCAGCTGGACAATATAATCGAAATTATGATGCTTACTAACTACTAAGTGACCTGTGACTTGTTATAATATGAAATCGTGGAGAATTATTCTTGGAATATAACCCGGGCCTGTCCACCTAAGGGCTTGTTCGTTTTGAAGTGGATTGAGGGGGATTGGAGGGGATTAAATCCCCTCCTTTGTATAGGAGGGGATTTAATCCCCTCCAATCCCCCTCAATCCACTCCAAAACGAACAAGCCAACGCGACATGCATGATTGGGAGCTAGCTGAAGAACACCTCGGCGTTTTTCTTAGGGGTGAAGACGATAGGGGGCGGGGACTGCTGGAACTTTTGGACCCTACAGGCCATTCAGTACTGGATGTCCAAGTCAACTATCCAATCCAGATCCGGCTGCCGTCCAGCCCAACTGCTCATTTTGCCCTCGAGTAATCAATCATACAACCCATGGCGTCATCACACAACCCGTATGAGATGACGACGAATCATCATTCGCGTGTTAAACAAATGCTAACATGCATTGCAAATAATAATCAGACGAATCCTACAGCTGGAGCAAGGAACACGCCAACCCCCCCCCCCCCCTAACCTTTTGGTGCTCCGCTACTTAGGGTCTGTTTGGGAATGCAGTTTTGAAATACTTTAGTTTTGAGATACCGTAGTTTACAATTGTACATGACAAAAATACTACGGTATTGCTTTACCATAGTAAAACTACAGTATTGCTCAAAACCGAGATCTGTTTGATTTTATTGGAAAAACAAAGTATATGTAGAGAGAAGAGAAGAAAACCGAGGTCATGAGTGGAGTTTCGAAAACTCCAAAAATACCACAGTTTTGGGTAAACCATGATATTTAAAACTGAGTTTTGACTATACAAACCAAACACCTTTTGAGCTCAAATACTATAGTATCATCAAATACCATAGTATTGTTTTAAAACTGCAAAAATACTACGATTCCAAACAGGGCCTTAATTAAAACTCTGGGGGAGAGAAGCCCGCCGATCAGCAGCAGTTCCAGTCCACCAGCAAGCGAGGCTGATCGTCGCCGGAGAAGACGAGAGGCCGGCGTCTCGCGTGGTGGGGCAGGCGTACGAAATGGCGAGAGGGCAAGAGCTTCTTGGCAGTGACGATTCTCATCCCGACCGACTTTATCGAGCGTCCGCAAGACCAGTGCCTCGAGGCTCTAACCCTCTGCATAATCGGTAGTGCAGGCGAAAAGGGGAAAAAATAGCAAAACAAAAAAAAGATGGTGGTCTTCACTGAGCGCAGCGGCCCTCCGATCCAATCCCCGTGATTCTCTTGTCTTGTCACCAAATTAACCCTAAACGGTGCGGTTTTTGCTACACCGTTACAAAAATGCCTTCACCAAACCAAGGAACGAGCGGGCTGCACCCTAAACCCTGCGCGAGTTTAAATCCAGGATGAAAAATCCTAAATTTACCTCAGTCTAAGGTAAAGGTTTCTCCGAACCCCCTTCCAAACTAGTGGAATGGTTGATAAACAGTCTATTTGATTTGAAAAAGAGTTTATCAACCTACTATTTTACAGTAAGGAAAGACTTAATTGTAGAGGAGGCCAATCAGGCCCAAGGTCCAACCGTCACAATTGGCATCCACATCACCCCATTAGCCCCCGCTTGGGTCGAGCGATGCACCTAGGACTGGCTAAGGCTGGCTGCAGCGGTTGCCGCCAGCCAGCTCTCTCCCCTTGCATGGCGCCTGTAGGGGCGCTCCATGCCCGCAGCGTTGCCCCCTGCAGGGCCCCCTACCGGCCGGTCCCCTTCTCTCTCCCTCTAGATTTAGCATTTCACTATTCACATCCTTCAGACTGTTCATTCCAGTAGCAGTGGGTCCACGAGTAATTGTTAGTAGATGAAAAATTGATAATAGTTGAAAAGTAGATATAAGAAATAATATTTTATGGTTGTAGCGGGGTATAGGGGGAACCGTTGCGGATAGCCTAAGTTGGCGTTGTTCTCTATAAAGAACCAGTGTGGTACTAGTAAACCACGCAGTGTGGCAAAGCTTCTTTTTTAAAGCCGTGGCGTAAGGCTGGCTGCAGCGGTTGCCGCCAGCCAGCTCTCTCCCCTTGCATGGCACCTGGAGGGGGCGCTCCACGCCCGCAGCGTTGCCCCCTGCAGGGCCTCCTACCGGCCGGTCTCCTTCTCTCTCCCTCTAGATTTAGCGTTTCACTATTCACACCCTTCAGACTGTTCATCCCTGTAACAGTGGGTGCACGAGTAATTGTTAGTAGATGAAAAATTGATAGTAGTTGAAAAGTAGATATAAGAAATGATATTTTATGGTTGTAGTGAGGGTGAAAGTTCCCTTTGACCCGGGAACAGGATCTGGATGTCGCCTAGAGGGGGGGTGAATAGGCGAATAAAACTTATTACTTTAAAACTTAAATTCTTACTCTACTCGAAGACTTAGTACGCAGTGGAGTGAGAAGACTCTTCGAGTAGGTTGCAGCGGAATGGAAGATCCTGTCTCAAAATGTCCTGCACTTCAAATCAAGCTTATACCACAGATAAGTATTGAAGTGCAGATATAAAGACGAGTAATGCAAAGAGTCAGGATAGAACAGAGCACACAGACGCAAGGATTTATCCCGAGGTTCGGCCAAGCCTGAAATGCTTGCCTAGTCCTCGTTGGAGTTAGCCACACCTGGGCTTAGAGTCTATTTCAACTCCTTCCTCCGTTTGCTCAGATCTGTCAGTATGACAGATAGAGCCTTTCACTATTGAGTGGGGTTACAACAGAACCACGGCTGCTTACAAACTTCTTGGCAGCACCCCGGCAGAGTAACGATACGCTCAAGACCTTGCTCTAGCTCTTAGCAGCACTACTCCTCTCTCTAAGGCTTATAGATGTGCCTTCTACACAAACTATAGAGTTACACACAAGAGGGAGAGTGAGAATTGATTCCAGTGGAGTCTACACTTGTTGGCTGCACTTGTATCTTGCTTGAGGCGCCTAGGGGTCCCTTATATAGACACAAGGAGCCAGGGAGCCGTTGGAAGCAATCCAGGAAGGCAAATCTTGCCTTCTGTCGGGTGGCGCACCGGACAGTCCGGTGCACACCGGACACTGTCCGGTGCCCGATTTCTTTCCTTCCATGGCGAAGCCGACCGTTGGCAGTCTTGGAGCCGTTGGCGCACCGGACATGTCCGGTGCACACCGGACAGTCCGGTGCCTCCATCTAGCCGTTGGCTCGGCCACGTGTCCCGCGCAGATCGCGTGGCCGACCGTTGGCCCGGCCGACCGTTGGCACACCGGACAGTCCGGTGAATTATAGTCGTACGTCGCCGGTGAATTCCCGAGAGCGGCCAGTTCGCCAGAGTTCAGCCTGGCGCACCGGACACTGTCCGGTGCACCACCGGACAGTCCGGTGTGCCAGACTGAACTAAGTCTTGGCTGTACACAGCCAAGCCTTTCGCACCTCTTTCCTTTTCTTCTTCTTTCTGTTTCTAACACTTAGACAAGTATATTAGTCCACAGAACCAATGTACTAAGTCTAGAAACATACCTTCTCTTAATTATTACATCTATAGCATTTCACATGCTTGAGCTTTGATGTTGGACTCATAAATCATCAAGTCGGCTTGACTTGATCTAGATTGACATTTCTTGGCTCCAACATCCTGCAAAGGTCACATAGAACATCTCCAAACATAGGAACAACCCAAACTAAAGATTAAGGTGAACTTAGCTCTTTTGGGCTACTTCCAGTTCTGGTTTTGACACTTGTTCTCCTTCTAGTGATCTTGATCTCCTTCTTAGAGCTTGATCTTGAGCCTTATGACTTACACCACATAACTGTAGCTGTTACCTCATTGGCTGTAAGTCACGTTCTTATGTAGTGATCTTTGATGTGTCGTAGCTGTTCTCAACTCGATCACCCTTGACTTTGCAAGTCTTCTTCTTCACCCTTGGCTTTGGGTTCCTCAGCCTCCTTGACCTTCTCCCGTGCACTTGGTACCTCGAAGCTTTTCTTGCCTCCGTCCTTGGCTTGATCAGTTGTCTCCGAGCTACGCACCCGAGTCTCACTTATGCAATGTCCATCTTACTTGTGATGTCCATTATGTATCCATAATCCAGTTCTTGGACCATCACATTTGTTCACTTGTGTTGAACCCTGTAGGCTTTACCTTAAGCACCTGTTCAACACTTAGTACACTTGTTAGTCCTTTAATTGAGTTGTCATCCAAACACCAAAACTCACAAGAGAGCTTTCAATCTCCCCCTTTTGGTGATTGATGGCAACACAATTAAAGCTTACATAAGAATAAGATTTAAAGCACAAATTTTGAATTCTAAATTTATAGAATGCTCCCCCTAAATATGTGCTTACTTCAAGAACCTAATTTTGGCCTCAGACGCCAATTTGCACATACTTAGGCAATTCGAAACATTTCTAGACCTTAGCACTTTTTAGGATGCATTGTGTCAAGAATCAAACCATGATGCTATAACACACAAATGCACATAATCAGAGTTAAACACCATTCAAATTAGTGGATATATCTGAAAGGGAAATGTGCCCTTGGGCCATTTCTAAGTGTTTTGGTGATTTAGTGTCCAACACAAGTGCTTAAGTGTAAAGTGGTGGACAAAGTACAAATCAAGGATAAAGGTATGTTTCTCAAACTTAGTACATTGTTTTATGGACTAATGTATTGTGTCTAAGTGCTGGAAACAGGAAAAATCCAATTGTAAATGTCTTGGCTCGAGCAGCCAAGACTCTGCTGAGTCTGGAGCACCAGACTGTCCGGTGGTGCACCGGACAGTGTCCGGTGCGCCAGGCTGGCTCGGGCAAAGTGGCTGCTCTCGGGACTTCGACGGCGGTGTACGGCTAAAATTCACCGGACTGTCCGGTGTGCACCGGACTGTCCGGTGGGCCGCTCACAGGCGAACTCGTCGCTCTCGGGAAACCATCAACGGCGTACGGCTAAAATTCACCGGACTGTCCGGTGTGCACCGGACTGTCCGGTGAGCCAACGGTCGGCCGGGCCAACGGTCGGCCGCGCAATCTGCGCGGGACACGTGGCCGAGCCAACGGCTAGTAGATGGCACCGGACTGTCCGGTGTGCACCGGACATGTCAAGTGCACCAACGGCTTCCAGGCTGCCAACGGTCGACTGCGCTGTTTATGGAAAGAAATCGGGCACCGGACATGTCCGGTGTGCACCGGACTGTCCGGTGCGCCAGTCGACAGAAGGCAAGATCAGCCTTCCAAGATTGCTCCCAACGGCTCCTAGCTGCCTTGGGGCTATAAAAGGGACCCCTAGGTGCATGGAGGATGACACCAAGCATCTCCTAATCATTTCTAAGCACCAAGACATCGATTTCGCGCATTCGTTTCATTGTGATAGCATATAGAGCTCTAGTGGAGTTGTGAACTCATTGAGTTGTGTTGCGAGCTCTTATTGCGACTTGTGTGCGTGTTGACACTTTGATTCTTGTGTCTTGTGTGCGTTGCTAATTCCTCCCTTGCTCCGTGTTCTTTGTGAATTTCAAGTGTAAGGGCGAGAGGCTCCAAGTTGTGGAGATTCCTCGCAAACGGGATTGAGATAAAGCAAGCAAAACACCGTGGTATTCAAGTGGGTCTTTGGACCGCTTGAGAGGGGTTGATTGCAACCCTCGTCCGTTGGGACACCACAACGTGGAGTAGGCAAGCGTTGGTCTTGGCCGAACCATGGGATAACCACTGTGCCATCTCTGTGATTGATCTTTGTTGGTTATTGTGTTTTGTTGAGGATTTCTCTATAGCCACTTGGCAATTATTGTGCTAACAATTAACCAAGTTTTGTGGCTTAAGTTTTGAAGTGTTACAGGATCACCTATTCACCCCCCCTCTAGGTGCTCTCAATTGGTATCAGAGCCGTTCTCTTCAAGAAGGGACTAACCGCCCGAAGAGATGGATCCTAAGGGCAAGGGGATGGTGATCAACGACAAGGAGAAGGAGTCCTTCGTCAACGAGCCCAATGATGACAGGCCCACCGACTCAGGCTCGGGCCACAAAAAAAGACGGGAGGAAGAAGAAGACAAGGCGCATCAAGGAAATTGTCTACTACGACAGCGACGAATCTTCCTCCTCCCAAAAGGACAACGACGACTACGACAGACGAAAGATGGTTAACTCAAACTTTTCTTTCGATTATTCGCGCATTCCGCATAGCTCAAATGCCCAATTGCTCCCCATTCCACTTGGCAAGCCCCCTCACTTTGATGGAGAGGACTACGGATTTTGGAGCCACAAAATGCGTACTCACCTGTTTTCTCTCCATCCAAGCATTTGGGAGATTGTGGAAAGTGGAATGAAATTTGATAGCTCGGATAGCCCTGTGTTTATTAATGAACAGATTCATAAGAATGCACAAGCTACTACTGTGTTGCTAGCCTCTTTGTGCAGGGACGAGTATCACAAGGTGAGCGGCTTGGACAATGCCAAGCAGATCTGGGACACCCTCAAGATCTCTCATGAGGGGAACGACGTCACCTTGCTCACCAAAATGGAGTTGGTGGAGGGCGAGCTTGGAAGGTTCGCGATGATAAGGGGCGAGGAGCCAACTCAAACATACAACCGGCTCAAGACCCTTATCAACAAAATAAGAAGCTACGGCAGCACGCGATGGACGGATCACGACGTCGTCCGACTGATGCTAAGGTCCTTTACTGTTCTTGATCCTCATTTGGTGAATAATATTCGTGAGAATCCCAGGTACACCAAAATGTCGCCCGAAGAAGTCCTCGGAAAATTCGTTAGCGGGCGAATTATGATCAAGGAGGCGAGGTACGTGGACGACGCCTTGAATGGTCCGATCAACGAGCCGCAACCTCTTGCTCTCAAGGCAACAAGAAGCAAGGAGGCGCTACCTAGCAAGGTGGCACAGATTGAGGCGGCCGGACTTAATGATGAGGAGATGGCCCTCATCATTAAGCGCTTCAAGACGGCGCTTAAAGGTCGCAAGGGACAGCCAAGCAAGACCAAAGCCAAGGGGAAGCGCTCATGCTTCAAATGCGGTAAGCTTGGTCATTTTATTGCTAACTGTCCCGACAATGATAGTGATCAGGAACAAGGGAACAAGAGGGAGAAAAAGAAGAACTATAAGAAGGCAAAGGGCGAGGCTCATCTTGGCAAGGAGTGGGATTCGGACTGCTCCTCGTCCGACTCCGACAATGAAGGACTCGCCGCCACCGCCTTCAACAAGTCATCCCTCTTCCCAAACGAGCGTCACACTTGCCTCATGGCAAGGGAGAAGAAAGTAAGCACTCATAATACTAGTACTTATGCTTCTTCAAGTGAGGATGAGTCTAGTGATGATGATGAGATAGATTACTCATGCTTATTCAAGGGATTAGATAGAACCAAGGTAGACAAAATTAATGAATTGATTGATGCCTTGAATGATAAGAATATGCTTTTAGAAAAGCAAGAGGATTTGTTGTATGAAGAGCATGATAAATTTGTAGAAGCACAGAAATCTCTTGCTCTAGAAATTAAGAGGAATGAAATGCTCTCTAGTGAATTATCTTCTTGTCATGAAACTATTGCTAAGTTAAAAAGTTTTAATGATGATTTAAATGCTAAACTAGAAGTAGCTAGTAAATCTGATTCTTGTGTAGAAATTGTTGAAACTTGTAATAGGTGTAAAGATTTTGACATTGATGCTTGTAGTGATCATTTAGTCTCAATTTCCAAATTAAATGAGGAATTAGCTAGTCTTAATGCCCAACTTAAGACTAGCAAGAATGAATTTGACAAGCTAAAATTTGCAAGGGATGCCTACACGATTGGTAGACACCCCTCAATTAAGGATGGACTTAGCTACAAGAGGGAAGCCAAGAACTTGACAAGCCATAAGGCTCCCATCTCCGCCAAGGAGAAAGGGAAGGCCCCTATGGCTAGTAGTGTGCAAAAGAACCATGCCTTTATGTACCATGATAGGAGACACTCTAGAAATGCTTATAGGAATTGTAATGCATATAATGCCTTTGATTCTCATGCCATGTTTGCTTCTAGTTCTTCTTATGTGCATGATAGAAATGTTGGTAGGAAAAATGTTGTTCATAATATGCCTAGGAGAAATGTTGTTAATGTTCCTAGGAAAGTAAATGAACCTTCTACAATATATCATGTTTTAAATGCTTCTTTTGCTATTTGTAGAAAGGATAGGAAGATAGTTGCTAGAAAATTAGGGGCAAGATGCAAGGGAGACAAAACTTGCATTTGGGTCCCTAAGGATATTTGTGCTAACCTTGCAGGACCCAACATGAGTTGGGTACCTAAGACCCAAGCCTAAATTTGCCTTGCAGGTTTATGCATCCGGGGGTTCAAGCTGGATTATTGACAGCGGATGCACAAACCATATGACGGGGGAGAAGAAGATGTTCACCTCCTACGTCAAGAATAAAGATTCCCAAGATTCAATAATATTCGGTGATGGGAATCAAGGCAAGGTAAAAGGGTTAGGTAAAATTGCAATCTCAAATGAGCACTCTATCTCTAATGTGTTTTTAGTAGAGTCTCTTGGATATAATTTGCTATCTGTTAGTCAATTATGTAATATGGGATATAACTGTCTATTTACAAATGTAGATGTGTCTGTCTTTAGAAGATGTGATGGTTCACTAGCTTTTAAGGGTGTACTAGACGACAAACTTTACTTAGTTGATTTTGCAAAAGAAGAGGCCGGTCTAGATGCATGCTTAATGGCTAAGACTTGCATGGGTTGGTTGTGGCATCGCCGCTTAGCACATGTGGGGATTGTGGGGGATAGATATCCCCCGGGTCCACTAAAAGAGTAAAGGACCTCACGAAAGGCCCAAGGGCCCGATAAATCGTAAGGTTATTCTTTCGTGGGCCTGGGGAGAAACAACCAGCAACGCAGAACGACATGAGGCCGGATTGGTGCAAACCCAGACGGCCCACTGCATCGAGCGAGTGACCGCAACAGAGATCCGACTTTCCTGCGCAGGAACCTCCATGCAACGAAGCCACGTGAGGATAAGTCGGCGAGGGTTACGTAAAGGATAATCTCAAGAGGTTCACTATCTTTTAGCCACTTGTTGTTATCTTATCTATGTGTACTGCCCCACAGTCGAGTATATAAGGCCTAGGGGGCACCCCTTCAGAACGATCGACCCATTACTTAGCCACCCACACCAACTCTCTGTATTCTCGATCCAGAGAACCCTCTTGTAATCATATCCACCAAGCATACTCATCAGGACGTAGGGTGTTACGCATCACTAAGCGGCCCGAACCTGTAAACCTTGTCCACCGCCTCTCGTGCGATCGGCACGAACCATTTTGCTACAGTTGTCGACACCTTCCTACTCCTAAAACACCTCGAGGGGCAACCCCGGGTGTGCGGTCGGACCCAAAACACCGACAGCTGGCGCGCCAGGTAGGGGGTGTGTCGACAATCCAAGCTAGCTCAATGGCCATCTCCTTCTACAGCAAGATCACCCTACGCCCCGGATCTATGTTCTGCTTCGGAACAATCTCATTCGTAGCGGACGAAGAAGGAATTCTGCACCGAATCGCGGATCCGCTGGAAAAGGAATCTTCCCCAACGAACTCCGAAAATACCGGAGAAGCGCAACCTCCGGCTTTCCGAAAGAAGATCACTACGACGGCAGCACCGTTCTACCCCGACGTCCTCTTCATCGGAAGAGCGGAATCGCCCGTCATCTCCGACGACGAGCCGACTGTACCCGGGGAGGAACCGCCTCAGCGAGAGTCCCGTCGACGGAGGAACCGGCGCAGGAAAGTTCGACGACATCACGCAGCCGGAGAGCGGAATCTAGAACAACCTGTCTCGCGAGACGAGGTCTCGGAGGTAGGAGAAACCCCGGAAGAACGCGTCTTCAGAGAGCGAAGGAACTCCCGACGACGTGATCGCCGACGAGCTCAGGAACAGGCTGAGCAGGATGCAAGGCAACGTCGAGAGAATCCATTCTTCGGGCGCAACCTGAACCCCGACTTCGCCCGAGCCATGAACACGCCGAGCGAAGTCGGAGGGGTACTGGCTCGGATAGCTGAAGGACTTCCTCGGACTCCTGACGCCGATGGCTACCGACGACTACTTACTCAGGCGGCTAACCACCTTCTACCGCTTGCTCACCCGCCGAACGATCTACGACACGCCATCAACAGTCGCCGAGACGCGCGGAGCTCCATCAATGCTTCGCGAGAACGGCGGCATGAGAACGAGATTCGTCATCGAGAGGAGTATGACAAGGATCATGGCATCCCGACTCAGAGCCAAGCTACCAGGACTGAGTCAGCAACGGCTTCAACTGGCGGAACCACCCGGGGACGGTCGAGGAATCACAATCACAACTCCCCTCCCCGGGACAGACATCGACCCCGACGACAGGAGGACACGTGCGGAGTGTCCGCCCTTACTCCGCGCCTTAGGGCCATCCAATGGCCTCCCAACTTCAAGATATCCAATGTTGACAAATATGAACCTAAACAGGATCCATGGGGTTGGCTAGCCGTCTACACCACCGCTGCTCGAGCTGCCGGGGCGTCCGAAGACGTGATGACCGCGTACTTACCCATTGTCCTTGGGCAAGACGCGCTGCAATGGCTGCGACATCTACCCCGACACTGCATCGACGTCTGGGGAGACTTCAGTCGACGCTTCACCGCCAACTTCCAGTCCCTCTCCGACAAGCCGGCGCAACCGTGGGACCTCAAATCTATCAAGCGCCGGGGGGACGAGACTCTCCGGTCGTACCTCAAGAGGTTTCAAACCATGAGAAATCGTATCCCCGATGTCACAGAGGCGGCCGTGATCGAGGACTTCTACCGAGGATCCAATGATTCGGCTTTCGTCCGAGCCATACTACAGAAGGCGCCGACTACCTCCGAGGAGCTGTTCCGGGAAGCCGACCTCTACATCACCGCCGACGAGCGAGCCCAGGACCTCATCGGAGGAGCAAAGCCCGCACCGGCAGCACCACGACGCGACACGAACCAGCAACCTGACAAGCGGTGGGAGAAGAGGCCATGCGAAGAAGTGCACGCTGCCGGACCACCTGCCTCTCGCGCTCGAGGAGGACCTCGTGGAGGCGAACGTACGTTGGACGACATCCTCGACGCCCAGTGCCCGTACCACAAGGACATGCGCCACACTCTTCGTAACTGCCGAGACTTCAAACACTCCGTCGGACACGGCCGACCCTTCCAACCTCTACCTCCTCCTCCGCCGAGGGGAGGACCAGATGAACCACGACAACCCCATCGGCAGGAGGAGGGAGGAGGAGGAGGAGCTTTTCCACGCGTTGACAGGGAGGTCAACGTCATCTTCGGCGGACACGGATCGCAGGAGAGCAGAAGACAGCAAAAGCTCAATGATCGCCAGATACTGGTGGCGACCATCGGCCCTCCCGCCCCATACCGGTGGTCGGAGCACCCGATCACCTTCACTCGGGCAGATCAATGGCTCAACTTCGACCACCCGGGCAAATACCCGCTTCTCGTCGATCCGGTGATCCGAGAGAGCCGGGTGAAGAAGGTGTTAGTGGACGGGGGGAGCAGCATCAACGTCACCTTCCCCCGGACACTCCAAGGCTTGGGAGTTCACCTCAAAGAGCTCCACGAGTTGGACACTCCTTTCTTCGGCATCGTGCCGACGGAAGGGGAATACCCGCTGGGCCACATCTACATGCCAGTCACCTTCGGAACTCCGGAGAACTACAGAACCGAGTTCCTGAGGTTTGAAGTGGCGAACTTCGACTGCGGGTACAACGCCATCATTGGGAGGCCAGGATTGGCCAAGTTCATGGCCATTCCGCATTACACCTACATGATACTGAAGATGCCAGGACCGCAAGGGATCATAACTGTGCGCGCCGACTTCCAAGGCGCCGCAGAGTGTTTCCGGGTGGCTATTCAAGCAGCCCTCACCGCCAAACCATCGACGGCTCCCTCTACTTTGGCGAACTCTAAGCCTGAGGAGGACCTCGCAATACCGGCGAACGAAGCTCAGACCGCGACCTCTATGCGGCCGACTGAAGAAACCAAGAGAATCAACCTGGGGTTCGCTGATGAGCGCAAGACGGCCATCATCAGCTCCAGTTTGGATGAAAAATAGGAAAGCGCGCTCGTCCGGTTTCTGCAAGATAACCGAGATGTATTCGCATGGCAACCTGCGGATATGCCGGGAGTCCCAAGAGAACTGGCCGAGCACAAACTGAAGGTTTTTCCCCAGGCGAGGCCGATTCGACAAAAATTACGTCGTTTCACGCCTGATAAGAGAGAAGCCATTCGCGCCGAGTTAGCCCGCTTGGTCGCGGCTGGATTCATTAGAGAAGTATTACATCCCGAGTGGTTAGCCAATCCTGTTCTTGTACTCAAAAAGAATAAAGTGGACTGGCGCATGTGTGTTGATTATACTGATCTCAACAAACACTGTCCGAAGGATCCTTTCGGGCTCCCGAGGATAGATCAGGTGGTGGACTCCACCGCTGGATGTTCTATGCTATCTTTCCTGGACTGCTATTCTGGATACCATCAGATTAGTCTGGCAAAGGAAGATGAAGAAAAAACGGCATTCATTACTCCGTTCGGCGCTTTCTGTTATACCTCCATGTCGTTTGGCCTCAAAAACGCTGGAGCGACTTACCAGAGAGCCATTCAAACATGCTTAGCCGATCACTGGGGCAAGCGTGTGGAGGCTTATGTGGATGATGTGGTGATCAAAACACAGGACTCAAAAGACTTCATCGAAGACTTGCAACTAGTTTTCAACAGCCTGAGGCGGTATAGATGGAAGCTTAATCCCGAGAAATGTGTTTTCGGAGTACCAGCCGGAAAGTTGCTCGGGTTTATTGTCAGCCACCGGGGAATTGAAGCTAATCCAGATAAGATTGAGGCTATCATGAAGATGGAAGCACCTCGATCGCAGAAAAAGGTTCAGCGGCTTACTGGATGTATGGCAGCTCTAAGCAAATTTATATCCAGGCTGGGAGAAAAAGGTCTGCCATTTTACAAGTTACTCAAGAAGGTGGATAAATTCCAGTGGACTTCAGAAGCGCAAGAAGCTCTAGATGCTCTGAAAAAATTCTTGACAACACCACCAGTACTGAAACCACCTCGGCGAGCCACGTCAACTCAACCAGCCGAAGATTTGCTGCTATATATCTCTTGCACGACTCACGTGGTAAGCACCGCGTTGGTAGTCGAGCGAGTAGAAGAAGGACATGCCTATCCAATACAACATCCTGTTTACTTCATTAGTGAAGTCGTAGGCCCCTCAAAGAAAAAATACCCTCAAGTTCAGAAGCTATTGTATGCAGTACTTCTAACTGCCCGCAAGCTGCGTCACTACTTTGACGATCACAAAGTCATAGTAGTCACAAGTTTTCCAATAGGGGATATTCTTCACAACAAGGAAGCAATCGGTCGAATAGCCAAGTGGGCTTGTGAGCTGGGATCTCATGACATCGAGTTCCGGCCTCGCACGACCATCAAAACTCAAGCACTGGTTGATTTCGTATTGGAATGGACTGAACAACAAGTACCAGACAACCCGGAGACTGCAGATGTATGGCGAATGTATTTTGATGGCTCACTAAAGCTGCAGGGAGCAGGAGCGGGGATTCTCTTCACTGCACCTGGAGGCGAACACCTCAAATACGCCCTCCAGTTGCTATTCCGGGCCTCCAACAATGCAGCCGAGTATGAAGCTTTGATCCATGGATTGAACATTGCCATATCGTTGGGCGTCAAAAGATTGATGGTATACGGAGACTCTCTGGTAGTCATCAGCCAGATAAATAAGGAATGGGATTGCTCAAACGATTCGATGGGAAGATACTGCACTGCCGTCCGAAAGCTGGAGGATAAATTCGAGGGTCTAGAATTTCATCATGTGGAAAGAGATCGGAACACGGCAGCCGATGTACTGTCCAAGCTAGGGTCCAGTCGAACTCAGGTTCCACCCGGGGTTTTCGTGCAAGAAATTCTGCAGCCAAGTATCTCAATGGATCAAATAGAAGAGTGCAACATCATAGATCAACCCGAGTCAGATCCCGATGACTGGAGAAGGCCAATCATTAAGTACATAAGGAATGAAGAAGAACCAGACGACAAGAATTCGGCAGAGCGCATTGCAAGACAGTCGGCTCACTATACACTTATTGGAGAGACATTATACAGAAGGGGTGCATCAGGCGTCTTCATGAAATGCATCCTCCCATCTACTGGAAGGCAACTCCTGGAGGAGGTCCATGCTGGACAATGTGGAATACACGCAGCCTCCAGAACACTGGTCGGGAAGGTCTTCAGGTCAGGATTTTATTGGCCAACAGCAAAGAACGATGCAGCCGAGTTAGTTCGAAGGTGCGAGGCCTGCCAATACTTGTCAAAGCAACAACACATGCCAGCACAGCAACTGCAGACCATACCAGTAACTTGGCCTTTCGCATGCTGGGGACTGGATATGATTGGACCTTTCAAGAAAGCTCAAGGAGGATACACTCATGTATTGGTAGCAATTGACAAGTTCACTAAATGGATAGAATTCAAGCCCATTGCCTCCTTAACCTTTGCTAAGGCTGTGGAATTCATACAAGACATAATATTCAGATTCGGGATACCAAACAGCATCATAACTGATTTAGGATCCAACTTCACGAGTTCAGAATTCTTTGACTTCTGCGAGCAAAAGAGCATTCAGATCAAGTATGCATCTGTAGCCCATCCGAGAGCCAACGGGCAAGTTGAGCGAGCCAACGGGATGATATTGGATGCACTCAGGAAAAAGATTTTTGATAAGAATGAAAAATTCGCAGGAAAGTGGATAAGGGAATTACCCTATATTGTTTGGAGCCTAAGAACCCAACCTAGCCGAGCTTTGCATGGAAACACTCCTTTCTTCATGGTCTATGGGTCGGAGGTAGTGCTGCCTGCTGATCTCAAGTTTGGGGTGCCAAGGCTGATCTTTGAAAGCATAGCAGAAGCTGAGACCACCAGGCTGGAGGACATAGACGTACTCGAGGAAGAACGGTTAAACGCAGTAATCCAATCAGCAAGATACCAGCAGACTCTAAGGCGCTATCACGACAAGGCTGTGCAGCAACGATTCTTCTCAGTAGGGGAGCTCGTCCTTCGCCGAATTCTAACGGGAGAAGGACGACACAAGTTATCACCCTTATGGGAAGGACCCTTCGTAGTAGCAGAAGTCACTCGGCCCGGATCATATCGCCTCACTCAGATGGATGGCACAGAAGTTGGGAACTCCTGGAACATAGAACACCTGAGAAAGTTTTATCCCTAGCTGTACCTCAAAACTGCTGGGATAACGGTGATGTACTCTGTAAAGTGGAAATATGCCATCAATAAAGAGAAGGTCTCAAGGATACTCAATTTGTTTACGATTGACTTACATTCTTACTTAGCTCAGGGTGACCACTATGCCCTGCTAACGGAGCAATCGACTTAAGTCGGCAATGACTTAAGGCGGTGCAACATGCTCGCGCTTACTTAACTCAGGGTGACCACTATGCCCTGCTAACGGAGCAATCGACTTAAGTCGGCAATGACTTAAGGCGGTGCAACATGATCGCGCTTACTTAACTCAGGGTGACCACTATGCCCTGCTAACGGAGCAATCGACTTAAGTCGGCAATGACTTAAGGCGGTGCAACATGCTCGCGCTTACTTAACTCAGGGTGACCACTATGCCCTGCTAACGGAGCAATCGACTTAAGTCGGCAATGACTTAAGGCGGTGCCACATGCTCACGCGTACTTAACTTAGGGTGACCACTATGCCCTACAAACGCAGCGATCGACTTAAGTTGGCGGCAACTTAAGACCGGTACCACATGCTCGCGCCTATATAATTCAGGGGATGACTTCCATATCCCGCAAACAAATTTCATAATCATCATGCGTCATTACTGCTAACTCATTAACTAATAAATTCTAATACAATGAAGGAGTAATTATGTCATTCGAACGGTAAACTGGTGTCCTCTAACAAACACTCGATCATGCAAACCGCGCGCTTGGAGCACGCGAAATGTTTTTCTATTTTGCAACATCTTTTCCAGGAGCAACCGACGAAGAAGGGCGACTCGAGGAATCAGGGGCGGCGTTCGCGTCAGCCCTTATATCTTCGGGAACAACCACGCCGGGTCTCCTCATCAAGATTCGTCCCGCCCGAATAGCCTTGTCCAGGGCTTTGTCGCGTTGGGCCTTGAGAGTAACAGAAGTTTCTTCAGCAGTTTTAATAGCCAGTCGAGCACTCTCTAACTCCTGGGCAATGGATTTTTTGGAAGCCCGGAGCCCTTTGATAGTAGCATCCTTCGCTGATATCAACTGCTTAAGCCGGGTTACCTCCTCCATGGATTCCTGCAGCTTACGACGATGAAGGTCTAATTCTTCCATGGTGAAGCGATGACTTCTTTCCAAAATGGTCAGCGAATTACTAGAATCTCGATACAACCTGTCAAGATTGTCACGAGAAGCGGCAAGGATACGTTTTTCTTCCTGCAAGCACAAGTCAGTTCCTTCAAAAACCAGGCAAGTAATAGGAGCGCAGTAAGGCAAAGCACAGTTTCGCATATCACCTTTTCAGAGTCGAGCTGAGCATGCAGAGAAGAACTCAACGCATTGGCATCATCTAAGGCGGCAGAGACCTGACTCAGCTCAATCTGACTTTGAGAGTACTTTTCCTCAAGATCAGTGCATCGCTGAGCCAATTCAGCCTGATCTTGAGAATGTTTTTCCTCAAGAATTGCAATCTGCCGAGTCATTCCTAGCAAGAGGTAACCAAACAAAACGAGGTCAGAAGGTAAAACAGTCCACAACAAACGCGAAGAAAAGAAAAAGGGCACTAACCAGCGTTAGTTGCCTCCAACTCGGATACACGACGAAGAAGTGACACTAGATTCCAACACGAAAGAGACGAAGCCACTTCTGGGACAGGAGCACCCTGCGATCTCAGCTGGCTGGCCATCCCATCCACCAAAACCTGATGAGAAGAACAGATGAGCATAATGGCAAAAGTTCATGCAATGTAAAAATCAAGCCAAAAAACAGCACAGTACCTGGAGGTTGGAAAAGAATGAAGGGATCCCCAGATCAGGAGAAATCAGCTGATAACCAGGCGCAAGGTCACCACCCGAAGCAGTTTGCAACGGAACGGTGGGAATCAGTTCAGCGCCTTCAACAGAGCCAGACACCCGATCAGCGGGGACGCTGCCCTCTAAAGCGACGCCCTGGTCCAAAGTTTGGGCCACCACCATGCAGCCAGAGTGTGGAGGTGACCCCGCATGAACGTCCATGGAAGTGCCGGAAGGAGACCCTGTTTGGGCACCCTCGGGGGCTGGGTCATAGTTGGCACTGCCCACTTGAGCTGGATCATCCCCGGTAGCACCCTCGGGGGTTGGGCAGTGGCTCGCACTCTTCGCCCGAGCTAAGTCATCCTCAACGACACCCTCGGGGGCTGGGCATGTGTCAGCACCATTCTTGAGGTCCAAACTCTCCGCAGTAACCACCTCTAAGGTTGACGGGCCCTCGGCTACTTCCATGGAATCAGGACAATCCAAGTTAGCATCCCGACCCTCGAGATCGCGCTCTAAGGTTGACGAGGCACGGGATGACCTCAACCCAGCATCCGGCACGGCACCACAAGCTTCCGTTACATCATCATCCACTGGCCCTGATAACAAGTCCTCTGGGACCATATCCTCAAGAGTTTGATCAAAGTCGGCCAGGGATATTTCTTGCAGACCAACGAGGGCAGATAAAGCAGGAGAAGGAACTCCACTACTTTCCCCACTAGCGAGGAATTGCCGACTGTTCTTCCGAGTCAGAGGGACCTCATTCTCTTCCTCTCTGTCGTCTTCATCAGCAACACAGGCAACACCCCCATTGGGATCAACGACAGATGGAGTACACCCATTGGGATCAGCAACAGACATACCACACCCATTGGGATCAGCATCAATAAATTCAGGCACAGGAACCTGAAAGGGAAATGTGCCCTTGGGCCATTTCTAAGTATTTTGGTGATTTAGTGCCCAACACAGGTGCCTAATTGTAAAATGGGACAAAGTACAAATCATGGAGTAAAGGTATGTTTCTAATCCTTAGTACATTGGTTTTGTGGACTAACATATTTGTCTAAGTGTTAGAAACAGAAAAGAAGAAGAAAAGAAAAGGAAAGAAAATGACTTGGCTGTGTGCAGCCAAGTCTCAGCTCGGCCTGGAGCACCGGACTGTCCGGTGTGCACCGGACAGTGTCCGGTGCGCCAGGCTCCCTCGGCTCGAACTGGCTGCTCTCGGGAATTCGCCGACGGCGTACGGCTAAAATTCACCGGACTGTCCGGTGTGCACCGGACTGTCCGGTGAGCCAACGGTCGGCCAGGGCCAACGGTCGGCCGCGCAATCCGCGCGGGACACGTGGCCGAGCCAACGGTCGGAAGACGGCACCGGACTGTCCGGTGCGCCAACGGCTCGCAGATCTCCAGCAGTCTTCCAACGGTCGGAAGCGCCAGAAAAGGAAACAAATCGGGCACCGGACAGTGTCCGGTGTGCACCGGACTGTCCGGTGCCCCCGTCGACAGAAGGCCAGGATAGCCTTCCGGAATTGCTCTCAACGGCTCCTAGCTGCCTTGGGGCTATAAAAGGGGCCCCTAGGCGCATGGAGGAAACACACAAGCAACTCTTGAGCATTCTTGATCATCCACACTTAGTCTTTGCGCATTCGTTTGTGATTCTAAGAGATTCGAGCTCCGTTCTAGTGAGAACTGTGTGATACTCTTGTGAGCTCGATTCTTGGTCGTGTGTGTGCGCTTTTGCTGTGGATTTGTGTGCGTTGCTTCCCTCCCTTACTCTGTGTTTCATTTGTGATCATATACTTGTAAGGGCAAGAGACTCCAATTTGTGGAGATTCCTTGCAAACGGGATAGTGAAAGGAACAACAAAACACCGTGGTATTCAAGTGGGTCTTTGGACCGCTTGAGAGGGGTTGATTGCAACCCTCGTCCGTTGGGACGCCACAACGTGGAGTAGGCAAGCGTTGGTCTTGGCCGAACCACGGGATAAAACCACTGTGTCACCTCTGTGCTTGATTTTCTTGTGGTACTGTGTTTTGTTGAGACTTCACCTTAGCCACTTGGCAATAATCGTGCTAACACTTAACAAGTTTTTGTGGCTTAAGTTTGAAGTTTTCGCAGGATCACCTATTCACCCCCCCCCTCTAGGTGCTCTCAATTGGTATCGGAGCCGTTCTCTTCACAAAGGGACTAACCGCCCGAAGAGATGGATCCTAAGGGGAAGGGTATAGTGATCAACGACAAAGAAAAGGAGACCTTCGTCAACGAGCCGAAGGACGACAAGCCTACCGATTCCGGCTCGGGTCATAGACGAAAGGAAGGGAAGAAGAAGAAGACGAGGCGTATCAAGGAGATCATCTACTACGACGATAGTGATGAATCCACTTCTTCCCAAAAGGACGACGACAACGACTACAGGAAGACGGTCAATTCAAACTTTTCATTTGATTATTCCCGTATTCAACATAGTTCGAATTCGCATTTGCTTTCCATTCCTCTTGGCAAACCTCCACACTTCGATGGGGAGGACTACGGATTTTGGAGTCACAAAATGCGTAGTCACTTATTCTCTCTCCATCCTAGCATATGGGAGATTGTGGAGAATGGAATGAAATTCGATAGCTCGGATAGCCCTATGCTTATAAATGAACAGATTCATAAAAATGCACAGGCTACTACTGTTCTCTTAGCATCTTTGTGCAGGGAAGAGTACAATAAGGTGAGCGGCTTGGACAATGCCAAGCAGATATGGGACACCCTCAAGATCTCTCACGAGGGGAACGACATCACCATGCTCACCAAGATGGAGTTGGTGGAGGGCGAGCTTGGACGGTTCGCCATGATAAGGGGGGAGGAGCCAACTCAGACGTACAACCGGCTCAAGACCCTTATCAACAAAATAAGGAGCTACGGAAGCACGCGTTGGACGGATCACGATGTCGTCCGCCTAATGCTCAGGTCCTTTACCGTTCTTGACCCTCATCTCGTGAACAATATTCGTGAGAATCCCAGGTACACGATGATGACGCCCGAGGAAGTACTTGGAAAATTCGTGAGCGGACGGATGATGATCAAGGAGGCAAGATACGTCGACGACGCGTTGAACGGACCACTCCACGAGCCTCAAACCATTGCTCTAAAGGCAACGAGGAGCAAGGAGTCGCTACCTAGCAAGGTGGCGCAAGTTGAGGCGGCCGGGCTCAATGATGAAGAGATGGCTCTCATCATCAAGAGATTCAAGACGGCGCTAAATGGTCGCAAGGGGCAGCCAAGCAAGACCAAGACAAAGGGAAAGCGCTCATGCTTCAAATGCGGTAAGCTTGGTCATTTTATCGCTAACTGTCCCGATAATGAAAGTGACCAGGAAAAGGGGAACAAAAGAGAGAAGAAGAAGCAATACAAGAAGGCAAAGGGCGAGGCGCATCTAGGAAAGGAGTGGGACTCGGATTGCTCCTCCTCCGACTCCGACAATGAAGGACTCGCTGCTACTGCCTTCAACAAGTCTTCCCTCTTCCCCAACGAGCGTCTCACATGCCTTATGGCAAGGGAGAAGAAGGTGAGTACTCAAGACTCTACTTATGCTTCTTCTAGTGATAGTGAGTCTAGTGACGATGATGACATAGATTATTCATGCTTGTTCAAGGGCTTAGATAGATCTAAGATAGATAAAATTAATGAGTTGATTGATGCTTTGAATGATAAGGATAGATTACTAGAAAAACAAGAGGATCTTTTATATGATGAACATGATAAGTTTGTAGAGGCACAAAAATCATATGCTTTAGAAGTGAAAAGAAATGAAGTGCTTTCTAGTGAAATATCTTCTTGTCATGAAACCATTGCTACTTTACAAAGTGTTAACCATGATTTAAATGCTAAATTAGAAGTAACTAATAAATCTAAGTCTTGTGTTGAAAATGTTACAATTTGCACTAGGTGTAAGGATTTTGATGTTAACGCTTGTAGTGAACACTTAGTTTCAATTTTAAAACTAAAAGATGAAGTGGCTAGTCTTAATGCCCAACTTAAGACTAGCAAGAGTGAAGTTGAAAAGATAAAATTTGCAAGGGATGCCTATACAATTGGAAGACATCCCTCAATTAAGGATGGGCTCGGCTTCAAGAGGGAAGCCAAGAACTTAACAAGCCATAAGGCTCCCATCTTCGTCAAGGAGAAGGGGAAGGCCCCTATGGCTAGTAGTGCGAAAAAGAACCATGCCTTTATGTATAATGATAGGAGAAATGCTAGAAAGGCTTATAATGATTTTGATTCACATGTTTATGATTCTCATGCCATGTTTGCTTCTAGTTCTTCTTATAAGCATGATAGGGATATGTGTAGGAGAAATGTTGTACATATGCCTAGGAGAAATATTGCTCATGTGCCTAGAAAGAATGTTATTCATGCTCCTAGGAAAGTAGTGAATGAACCTTCTACCATTTATTATGCTTGTAATGCTCCATTTGCTATTTGTAGAAAGGGTAAGAAGGTAATTGCTAGGAAGTTAGGGGCAAGATGCAAGGGAGATAAAACTTGCATTTGGGTCCCTAAGGATATTTGTGCTAACCTTGCAGGACCCAACATGAGTTGGGTACCTAAGACCCAAGCCTAAATTTGCCTTGCAGGTTTATGCATCCGGGGGTTCAAGCTGGATTATCGACAGCGGATGCACAAACCATATGACGGGGGAGAAGAAGATGTTCACCTCCTACGTCAAGAATAAAGATTCCCAAGATTCAATTATATTCGGTGATGGGAATCAAGGCAAGGTAAAAGGGCTAGGTAAAATTGCAATTTCTAATGAGCATTCTATATCTAATGTATTCTTAGTGGAGAGTCTTGGATATAATTTGCTATCTGTTAGTCAATTATGTCAAATGGGTTATAATTGTCTTTTTACTAATGTAGATGTGTCTGTCTTTAGAAGATGTGATGGTTCACTAGCTTTTAAGGGTGTACTAGACGGCAAGCTTTATTTAGTTGATTTTGCAAAAGAAGAGGCCGGTCTAGATGCATGCTTAATGGCTAAGACTTGCATGGGCTGGCTGTGGCACCGCCGCTTAGCACATGTGGGGATGAAGAACCTCCACAAGCTTCTAAAGGGAGAACACGTGATAGGTCTAACAAATGTGCATTTCGAAAAAGATAGACCTTGTGCAGCTTGTCAGGCAGGTAAACAGGTGGGAGGAGCGCATCACAGCAAGAATGTGATGACCACGTCAAGACCCCTGGAGCTGCTACATATGGACCTCTTCGGACCCGTCGCCTATCTAAGCATAGGAGGGAGTAAGTATGGTTTAGTTATTGTTGATGACTTTTCCCGCTTCACTTGGGTGTTCTTTTTGCAGGATAAGTCTGAAACCCAAGGGACCCTCAAGCGCTTCCTCAGGAGGGCTCAAAATGAGTTTGAGCTCAAGGTGAAGAAAATAAGGAGCGACAACGGGTCCGAGTTCAAGAATCTTCAAGTGGAGGAGTTTCTTGAGGAGGAAGGGATCAAGCACGAGTTCTCCGCTCCCTACACACCACAGCAAAATGGTGTGGTAGAGAGGAAGAACAGGACGCTAATCGATATGGCGAGGATGATGCTTGGAGAATTCAAGACCCCCGAGTGTTTTTGGTCGGAAGCTGTGAACACGACTTGCCACGCCATCAACAGGGTCTACCTTCACCGCCTCCTCAAGAAGACTTCGTATGAGCTGCTAACCGGTAACAAACCCAATGTATCTTACTTTCGTGTATTTGGGAGCAAATGTTACATTCTAGTGAAGAAGGGTAGAAATTCTAAGTTTGCTCCCAAAGCTGTAGAAGGGTTTTTGTTAGGTTATGATTCAAATACAAAGGCGTATAGGGTCTTCAACAAATCATCGGGTTTGGTTGAAGTCTCTAGCGACGTTGTATTTGATGAGACTAATGGCTCTCCAAGAGAGCAAGTTGTTGATTGTGATGATGTAGATGAAGAAGATGTTCCGGCGGCCGCTATACGAACCATGGCGATTGGAGAAGTTCGGCCACAGGAACAAGATGAACGAGATCAACCTTCTTCCTCAACCACGGTGCATCCCCCAACTCAAGACGATGAACAGGTTCATCAAAAGGAGGCGTGCGATCAAGGGGGAGCACAAGATGATCACGTGATGGAGGAGGAAGCACAACCGGCACCTCCAACCCAAGTTCGAGCGATGATTCAAAGGGATCATCCCGTCGACCAAATTCTGGGTGACATTAGCAAGGGAGTAACTACTCGATCTCGATTAGTTAATTTTTGTGAGCATTACTCTTTTGTCTCCTCTATTGAGCCTTTCAGGGTAGAGGAGGCCTTGCTAGATCCGGATTGGGTGTTGGCCATGCAGGAGGAACTCAACAACTTCAAGCGCAATGAAGTTTGGACGCTGGTGCCTCGTCCCAAGCAAAATGTTGTGGGAACCAAGTGGGTGTTCCGCAACAAACAGGACGAGCACGGAGTGGTGACGAGGAACAAGGCTCGACTTGTGGCAAAAGGTTATGCCCAAGTCGCAGGTTTGGACTTTGAGGAGACTTTTGCTCCTGTGGCTAGGCTAGAGTCCATTCGTATCTTGCTAGCATATGCCGCTCACCATTCTTTCAGGTTGTACCAAATGGATGTGAAGAGCGCTTTCCTCAACGGGCCAATAAAGGAGGAGGTGTACGTGGAGCAACCCCCTGGTTTCGAGGATGAACGGTACCCCGACCACGTGTGTAAGCTCTCTAAGGCGCTCTATGGACTTAAACAAGCCCCAAGAGCATGGTATGAATGCCTTAGAGATTTCTTAATTGCTAATGCTTTCAAGGTTGGGAAAGCCGATCCAACTCTCTTTACTAAGACTTGTGATGGTGATTTGTTTGTGTGCCAAATTTATGTCGATGACATAATATTTGGTTCTACTAATCAAAAGTCCTGTGAAGAGTTTAGCAGGGTGATGACGCAGAAATTCGAGATGTCGATGATGGGCGAGTTGAACTATTTCCTTGGGTTCCAAGTGAAGCAACTCAAGGACGGCACCTTCATCTCCCAAACGAAATACACGCAAGACTTGCTGAAGCGGTTTGGGATGAAGGACGCCAAGCCCGCAAAGACTCCGATGGGGACCGACGGACACACCGACCTCAACAAAGGAGGTAAGTCCGTTGATCAAAAAGCATACCGGTCGATGATAGGGTCTTTACTTTATTTATGTGCTAGTAGACCGGATATTATGCTTAGCGTATGCATGTGTGCTAGATTTCAATCCGATCCTAAGGAGTGTCACTTGGTGGCGGTGAAGCGAATTCTTAGATATTTAGTTGCTACGCCTTGCTTCGGGATCTGGTATCCAAAGGGGTCCAACTTTGACTTGATTGGGTACTCAGATTCCGACTATGCTGGATGTAAGGTCGATAGGAAGAGTACATCGGGGACGTGCCAATTCTTAGGAAGGTCCCTGGTGTCATGGAACTCCAAGAAACAAACCTCCGTTGCCCTATCCACCGCTGAGGCCGAGTACGTTGCCGCAGGACAGTGTTGTGCGCAACTACTTTGGATGAGGCAAACCCTCAGGGACTTTGGCTACAATCTGAGCAAAGTCCCACTCCTATGTGATAATGAGAGTGCTATCCGAATAGCGGAAAATCCTGTTGAGCACAGCCGCACAAAGCACATTGACATCCGGCATCACTTTTTGAGAGACCACCAGCAAAAGGGAGATATCGAAGTGTTTTATGTTAGCACCGAGAACCAGCTAGCCGATATCTTTACCAAGCCTTTAGATGAGAAGACCTTTTGCAGGCTGCGTAGTGAGCTAAATGTCTTAGATTCGCGGAACTTGGATTGAATTGTAGCATACATGTGTTTATGCCTTTGATCATGTCCATTCTGCATTTTGTTGCTTATTATGGTGCTCAAGTTGTACAAACACTCCTGGACCTCACAAGTCCGTTGCAAAGTGATGCACATGTTTAGGGGGAGATGTGTTACAACTTGACCCTTTGAGACTAACCATATGCTTGAGTTTGCTTGATTTAGTCTCGAAGGAGAATTGAAAGCGAAAAAGTGGACTTGGACCATGAAAGACTTCCACTGCACTCCGATGAGAGGGTAACTTATTCCAACTCCATCTCCTTAACTCTTATTGCCACTTGCTCTTAATTGAAGATTTTGGTGAGGCAATGGGGTTAAAGGGCCAAAATTGATCCCGTTTTGGTGCTTGATGCCAAAGGGGGAGAAAATAAAGGTCAAAGTGATAAATGGATCAGCTACCACTTGAGAGATTTTGAAAATAGTAGAATAGAGCTTTTGGTTTGTCAAAACTCTTTTGTTGTCTCTCTTGTCAAAAGTTGGCTTCTTGTGGGGAGTAGTATTGATTATGGGAAAAAGGGGGAGTTTTTGATCAAACTCTTTTGGAATGACTCTCTTTATGCTTCAACATGTGTGTTTGACTTAGAGATAGATTTGAGTTTGATTTGCAAAAACAAACCAAGTGGTGGCAAAGGATGATCCATATATGCCAAAATTGATTCAAAATAAATTTGAGTTATTATTTGAAGTGTTTTTGTACTTGTTCAACTTGCTTTATGTTGTGTTGGCATAAATCACCAAAAAGGGGGAGATTGAAAGGGAAATGTGCCCTTGGGCCATTTCTAAGTATTTTGGTGATTTAGTGCCCAACACAGGTGCCTAATTGTAAAATGGGACAAAGTACAAATCATGGAGTAAAGGTATGTTTCTAATCCTTAGTACATTGGTTTTGTGGACTAACATATTTGTCTAAGTGTTAGAAACAGAAAAGAAGAAGAAAAGAAAAGGAAAGAAAATGACTTGGCTGTGTGCAGCCAAGTCTCAGCTCGGCCTGGAGCACCGGACTGTCCGGTGTGCACCGGACAGTGTCCGGTGCGCCAGGCTCCCTCGGCTCGAACTGGCTGCTCTCGGGAATTCGCCGACGGCGTACGGCTAAAATTCACCGGACTGTCCGGTGTGCACCGGACTGTCCGGTGAGCCAACGGTCGGCCAGGGCCAACGGTCGGCCGCGCAATCCGCGCGGGACACGTGGCCGAGCCAACGGTCGGAAGACGGCACCGGACTGTCCGGTGTGCACCGGACTGTCCGGTGCGCCAACGGCTCGCAGATCTCCAGCAGTCTTCCAACGGTCGGAAGCGCCAGAAAAGGAAACAAATCGGGCACCGGACAGTGTCCGGTGTGCACCGGACTGTCCGGTGCCCCCGTCGACAGAAGGCCAGGATAGCCTTCCGGAATTGCTCTCAACGGCTCCTAGCTGCCTTGGGGCTATAAAAGGGGCCCCTAGGCGCATGGAGGAAACACACAAGCAACTCTTGAGCATTCTTGATCATCCACACTTAGTCTTTGCGCATTCGTTTGTGATTCTAAGAGATTCGAGCTCCGTTCTAGTGAGAACTGTGTGATACTCTTGTGAGCTCGATTCTTGGTCGTGTGTGTGCGCTTTTGCTGTGGATTTGTGTGCGTTGCTTCCCTCCCTTACTCTGTGTTTCATTTGTGATCATATACTTGTAAGGGCAAGAGACTCCAATTTGTGGAGATTCCTTGCAAACGGGATAGTGAAAGGAACAACAAAACACCGTGGTATTCAAGTGGGTCTTTGGACCGCTTGAGAGGGGTTGATTGCAACCCTCGTCCGTTGGGACGCCACAACGTGGAGTAGGCAAGCGTTGGTCTTGGCCGAACCACGGGATAAAACCACTGTGTCACCTCTGTGCTTGATTTTCTTGTGGTACTGTGTTTTGTTGAGACTTCACCTTAGCCACTTGGCAATAATCGTGCTAACACTTAACAAGTTTTTGTGGCTTAAGTTTGAAGTTTTCGCAGGATCACCTATTCACCCCCCCTCTAGGTGCTCTCAGAACCTCCTCAGCAGCAGGAACCGAGGGACCAGCACCCTGATCCAAACTAGATACTCGCCGAAGACGTCTCTTTTTCTTTTTCTGCTCATCAACAGAAAGATCAGTTTGATTGGTTCGGCAAGGACGCCTCGAGCGAACACGGACAGGTCTCTGAACATCCAAGGTTATACCAACCTCTGGGAGAGGCGCCACTGCCAATGTCTCAGCAGGAGTAGCGTCAGAAGAATCTTCAGCCAACATATCAAGCATGGCATTCATTTCTGCATCATTAGGATCCAAAGGCACCTCGAAATGGACTTGTCGTTCATCATCAGGAATTTTCCCAAGTGAGGCAACCAAAGCATTGACTTCTTCATCAGAGGGCCGCGCTCTAAGGCCCAAATTGCCATCAGTCGCAGGTGGATTTGACACGAAAAGAGTGAAGGCTTTGGCAGGAGGCAGATTCCAGGCCGAGTACGCCACCGGAGCACCAACATTGGATACTTTGCCCCTGAGAATCATCTCCAGTCGGCTCACCAAATCTGCAGAAGGGATTCTCTTGTTGATAACTCGAGTTGAGTCGGCTAGCCCTTGATACAGATAAGCCGGGTGGACCCTATCTTTCAGTGGCTGAATGTTTTTGAAAACGAAGTCAGCAACTACAGCTTCAGCAGTTAAACCTCTCTCTTTCAATAGTCCAACTTCAGCTAGCAGCACACTGGCTTCAGCTACCTCCTCGTCTGTGGGAGACTCGGTCCAGCTTGGGGTGCGAACGTCTGGCTGTCTTCCCGACCGGGGGGGAGAGAATTTCCATAGTTATCAACTATAAACCACTCCAGACGCCATCCCTTAATGCTGTCTTTAAGGGGAATCTCAAGATATTCAGTCTTCCGTCCCCGGCGCATCTCCAAACTGGCACCCCCGACCAACTGATGTTGTCCCCCGGCCATCCCAGGCCGACAATGATACAGGTGTTTCCACAAGCCAAAATGCGGCAGCACGCCAAGAAAGGCTTCGCATAAGTGGACGAAGATGGAAATTTGCAGAATTGAGTTAGGGTTCAGATGGGTCAGGTTGATGTGGTAGAAATCAAGGAGACCACGGAAAAAGGGAGAAATAGGAAGGCCAAGGCCGCGGAGAAGAAAAGGAGCGTAAACCACGGACTCGTGGGTATCCTCTGTCGGGACCGTAGTCCCATGGCAAATCCGCCAAGAACAGAGTTCCCGTGGAGGAAGAACCCCGATGGACACGAGGTGGAGGAGTTCGGCTTCGGAGATGATAGACATGTGGTTACCTGCAAAAGGCAACTGGCTGCTGGGATCGATTGGAGGAATCACCACAGCGGACGAGCTTGTGATTTTCCTCTTGGGAGCCATCTCGATTCTACCAGTGAGCAGATTGGAGGCGAGCGCAGAGAGGATTCGGAAGCGGGAATGCAAGAACTAGGGCGCAGAAAGCAAAGGCGGCTAAAAGTGCAGCTCTTATGGGATATTCTCGGACTAGATACCGTTTCAAAAAAGTGCCCAGTCATCACCCGGCAGTTATTTCCAAAATCCCAGCATGCCACGTGGTCATTCGGCAGTTATTTCCAAAAAACTGGTGGGCCACCTCATCACTCGGGTGTTATCCTCAAAATAACTCGGCATTGCCTCTAAAATGCCGACGTCACCACCCAGTCACTCGGCGTTGCCTCTAAAACGCCGATCTCGAGCTCAATCGCTCGGCATTATTTCTAAAATGCCGACGGCGACCTTTAATCACTCGGCGTTGCCTCTAAAACGCTGATCTTGTGTCAAACCACTCGGCATTACTTCTAAGATGCCAACGGCGACCTTCAATCACTCGGCGTTGCTTCTAAAGCGCCGGTCTCATGTTCAATCGATCGACATTACTTCTAAAATGCCGACGGCGACCTTTAATCACTCGGCGTTGCCTCTAAAACGCTGATCTCGAGTTCAATCGCTCGGCATTACTTCTAAAATGCCGACGTCGTCCTTCAATCACTCGGCGTTGCCTCTAAAACGCTGATCTTGTGCTAAACCACTTGGCATTACTTCTAAGATGCCGACGCCGACCTTCAATCACTCGGCGTTGCCTCTAAAGCGCCGGTCTCATGTTCAATCGCTCGACATTACTTCTAAAATGCCGACGTCGACCTTCAATCGCTCGGCATTGCCTCTAAGATGCTGGTATAGCGCTCAGTCGCTCGGCATTACTTCTAAAACGACGATACAGACTGCAAGATTACTTGGCGGCTACTTCTGGAAGCGTCAGTATGATGATCAAGTTGTTCGTCTATTGTCTCAAAAGAATCAGATTTATAATCAAACAAAGCAAGTCATCAAGAGGAAACCAAAGTCATTCTTCATTAAGGGAAATAGCAATACTTACAAATCAACTCATTATGAGTTGATACTTCCCTACTGCTACTACTACTACTACTACTACGCTACACTATACTACTCTACATTACTAATACTACTACATTATTTCACTAAACTACTTCTAATCTATACTAATATCTAAAAAGACCAGTGGCATCTAGCCACTGGCCCTGCCCTTGGTGCTGCCGCTGCCGCCGCCCTTAGTGCTGCCCTTGCTGCTGCCGCCGCCCCTGCCACTGCCGCTGCCGTCGCCGTCGCCACCATCGCCACCGTCATCGTCGTCGTCCTCGTCCTCGTCGCCGCCGTCCGAGTCCTCCTCATCCGAGGAGTACTCCGACTCATCCGAGCCCTCGAGCCCGGAGCGCTCGACGGCCCGGATGTACGTCCAGACTTCCGCGGCTATCCCCTGGGAGTCGTCCGAGTCATCGGACGACGCCGGGGGAGAGACGGGAGCCGGAGACCCCTCGGACTCGGAGGAGAACTCCTCCTCCGAGTATTCCGAGTCACCGAAATCCTCCGATGGAGGAGTCGGCTCGCGCTTGCGCTTGTTGTTTTTGCCCATGGTGGAAGCAAGCGGGAGAGAAGAGAAGGAAGCAGTAAGGAATAGCGAAGAGATGTGAAGAAACCAGAGGGGCAACAACGTTATTTATAGAAGAGAAAGGCAACCGCTCACCTCCAACCGCGGTCACTGAACAGTCGCAAAGCATTCAATATGCACTTCCACCCGTCCGAAGACACGTCAGGCGGCTGACGCCGTTTCATGCAGCACTACACCCATTGGGACTCCAGTCAATAGCGCAAAGGGTATGATTACACTCGCCGTCCCATCACATTACAACTCAGAAGCAGCCGGCTAAAACACTCAGCGTACCAAGCCGTCCCTTGCCCACACCCATTGGGGGGGGACGCCCAGGAATTATCAGTATATTTTTCAAAATGGTCACATCTGTGCAGAGCATGCAGTGAATGCCTCAAGACAAAAATGAGATATCAACAAGAGTTAGAGGGAAGCCAAGTATAGCCAGCAGAGTGAAAAATATGGTCGACAGACACGACTTGAAGACTAGACAGAGAACGTCCATCAAATGTCCAATCAGTCGCAGAGCAAATAAATTACGCTACCTAGCAAGATATGGAAGGATTGCAAACTCGGCTGCAAAAGACAAAATACATGCTGACCTCTGAAGCATAATATTGATGACATAGCACGGATGACATCATGCCAACTTTTTTATAAGCAGAAAGAGTAATCTTCAGCAAAAGGACATAAAAAGAAGACCTTCAAGCGAATTATCCTCAAAAAATCCACTTGAAGGTCGGGGGCTACACCCATTGGGTGCACCTTCGGTGCACCCCATGGATTATCATTCTAAGCCGAGATAGTGCCAATTTCTAAGAGCATGGGACAAGATTAAAAAGCCAATCCTCAACCGAAATGAAGAAACACAAATGGAAATAATCTCTACTGAAGACCTTCGAGTAGATTATTTTCTAAAATCTACTCGAAGCTCGGGGGCTACACCCATTGGGTGCACCTCCGGTGCACCCAATGAAGTTCAGAATCCTACAAATTGGAATGCCGATCTCTAAGGCACAGGCACGAAACTAGGTTTTGGTCAACAAGTGATCGGAGCAGGAGAGAACAACAGGAAGCCATCTTTCTTCAAATCACCTGCAAGCTGGACCTGGGATCTTCGGGTTGATTACCTCTAAATTAACCCAAAGATCGGGGGCTTGTGGGGGATAGATATCCCCCGGGTCCACTAAAAGAGTAAAGGACCTCACGAAAGGCCCAAGGGCCCGATAAATCGTAAGGTTATTCTTTCGTGGGCCTGGGGAGAAACAACCAGCAACGCAGAACGACATGAGGCCGGATTGGTGCAAACCCGGACGGCCCACTGCATCGAGCGAGTGACCGCAACAGAGATCCGACTTTCCTGCGCAGGAACCTCCATGCAACGAAGCCACGTGAGGATAAGTCGGCGAGGGTTACGTAAAGGATAATCTCAAGAGGTTCACTATCTTTTAGCCACTTGTTATTATCTTATCCATGTGTACTGCCCCACGGTCGAGTATATAAGGCCTAGGGGGCACCCCTTCAGAACGATCGACCCATTACTTAGCCACCCACACCAACTCTCTGTATTCTCGATCCAGAGAACCCTCTTGTAATCATATCCACCAAGCATACTCATCAGGACGTAGGGTGTTACGCATCACTAAGCGGCCCGAACCTGTAAACCTTGTCCACCGCCTCTCGTGCGATCGGCACGAACCATTTTGCTACAGTTGTCGACACCTTCCTACTCCTAAAACACCTCGAGGGGCAACCCCGGGTGTGCGGTCGGACCCAAAACACCGACAGGGATGAAGAACCTCCACAAGCTTCTAAAGGGAGAACACGTGATAGGTCTAACCAATGTACATTTCGAAAAAGATAGACCTTGTGCAGCTTGTCAAGCAGGGAAACAGGTGGGAGGCTCTCATCACACCAAGAATGTGATGACAACATCAAGACCCCTGGAGCTGCTACATATGGACCTCTTCGGACCCGTCGCCTATCTGAGCATAGGAGGAAGTAAGTATGGTCTATTTATTGTTGATGACTTTTCCCGCTTCACTTGGGTGTTCTTTTTGCAGGATAAGTCTGAAACCCAAGGGACCCTCAAGCGCTTCCTCAGGAGAGCTCAAAATGAGTTTGAGCTCAAGGTGAAGAAGATAAGGAGCGACAACGGGTCCGAATTCAAGAATCTTCAAGTGGAGGAGTTTCTTGAGGAGGAGGGAATCAAGCACGAGTTCTCCGCTCCCTACACACCTCAGCAAAATGGTGTGGTAGAGAGGAAGAACAGGACACTCATAGATATGGCGAGGACTATGCTTGGAGAGTTCAAGACCCCCGAGTGCTTTTGGTCGGAAGCCGTGAACACGGCTTGCCACGCCATCAATAGGGTCTACCTTCACCACCTCCTCAAGAAGACTTCATATGAGCTGCTAACTGGTAACAAACCCAATGTATCGTACTTTCGTGTATTTGGGAGTAAATGCTACATTCTAGTGAAGAAGGGTAGGAATTCCAAATTTGCTCCCAAAGCCGTAGAAGGGTTTTTATTAGGTTATGATTCAAATACAAAGGCGTATAGGGTCTTCAACAAATCATCGGGTTTGGTTGAAGTCTCTAGCGATGTTGTATTTGATGAGACTAATGGCTCTCCAAGAGAGCAAGTTGTTGATCTTGATGATGTAGATGAAGAAGACGTTCCAACGGTCGCGATACGCACCATGGCGATTGGAGATGTACGGCCTCAGGAACATTTGGAGCAAGATCAACCGTCTTCCTCAACTATGGTGCATTCCCCAACCCAAGATGACGAACAGGTACCTCAAGTGGAGGCGCATGATCAAGGGGGAGCACATGATGTTCAAGAGGAAGAAGCACCTCAGGCACCTCCAACCCAAGTTCGAGCGACGATTCAAAGGGATCATCCCGTCGACCAGATATTGGGTGATATTAGCAAGGGAGTAACTACTCGTTCAAGATTAGTTAATTTTTGTGAGCATTACTCTTTTGTCTCTTCTATTGAGCCTTTCAGGGTAGAAGAGGCCTTGCTAGATCCGGACTGGGTGTTGGCAATGCAGGAGGAACTCAACAACTTCAAGCGCAATTAAGTTTGGACACTGGTGCCTCGTCCCAAGCAAAATGTTGTGGGAACCAAGTGGGTATTCCGCAACAAACAGGACGAGCACGGGGTGGTGACGAGGAACAAGGCTCGACTTGTGGCAAAAGGTTATGCCCAAGTCGCAGGTTTGGACTTTGAGGAGACTTTTGCTCCTGTGGCTAGGCTAGAATCAATTTGTATCTTGCTAGCATATGCCGCTCACCATTCCTTTAGGTTGTACCAAATGGATGTAAAGAGCGCTTTCCTCAACGGGCCGATCAAGGAGGAGGTGTACGTGGAGCAACCCCCTGGCTTTGAGGATGAACGGTACCCCGACCACGTGTGTAAGCTCTCTAAGGCGCTCTATGGACTTAAGCAAGCCCCAAGAGCATGGTATGAATGCCTTAGAAACTTTTTAATTGCTAATGCTTTCAAGGTTGGGAAAGCTGATCCAACTCTTTTTACTAAGACTTGCGATGGTGATCTTTTTGTATGCCAAATTTATGTCGATGACATAATATTTGGTTCTACTAATCAAAAGTCTTGTGAAGAGTTTAGCAGGGTGATGACGCAGAAATTCGAGATGTCGATGATGGGCGAGTTGAACTATTTCCTTGGGTTCCAAGTGAAGCAACTCAAGGACGGCACTTTCATCTCCCAAACGAAGTACACGCAAGATTTGCTAAAGAGGTTTGGGATGAAGGATGCCAAGCCCGCGAAGACGCCGATGGGAACCAACGGACACACCGACCTCAACAAAGGAGGTAAGTCCGTTGATCAAAAAGCATACCGGTCCATGATAGGTTCTTTGCTTTATTTATGTGCTAGTAGACCGGATATTATGCTTAGCGTATGCATGTGTGCTAGATTTCAATCCGATCCTAAGGAGTGTCACTTAGTGGCTGTGAAGCGAATTCTTAGATATTTAGTCGCTACGCCTTGCTTCGGGATCTGGTATCCAAAGGGGTCTAACTTTGACTTGATTGGGTACTCAGATTCCGACTATGCTGGATGTAAGGTCGATAGGAAGAGTACATCGGGGACATGCCAATTCTTAGGAAGGTCCCTGGTGTCATGGAACTCTAAGAAACAAACCTCCGTTGCCCTATCCACCGCTGAGGCCAAGTATGTTGCCGCTGGACAGTGTTGTGCACAACTACTTTGGATGAGGCAAACCCTCAGGGACTTTGGCTACAATCTGAGCAAAGTCCCACTCCTATGTGATAATGAGAGTGCTATCCGAATAGCGGAAAATCCTGTTGAGCACAGCCGCACAAAGCACATTGACATCCGGCATCACTTTTTGAGAGACCACCAGCAAAAGGGAGATATCGAAGTGTTTCATGTTAGCACCGAGAACCAGCTAGCCGATATCTTTACCAAGCCTCTAGATGAGAAGACCTTTTGCAGGCTGCGTAGTGAGCTCAATATCTTAGATTCGCGGAACTTGGATTGAAGTGTAGCATATATGTGTTTATGCCTTTGATCATGTTCATTCTGCATTTTGTGGTGCTCAAGTTGAACAAACACTCCCTGGACCTCACAAGTCCTTTTTGCAAGTGATGCACATATTTAGGGGGAGCTATGCTACAACTTGACCCTTTGAGACTAACCATGTACTTGAGTTTGGTTGTTTTAGTCTCCAAGGAGAATTGAAAGGGAAAAGGTGGACTTGGACCATGCAAGACTTCCACTGCACTCCGATGAGAAAGAGTAACTTTTCCAAGTTCATCTTTATCCTCCTATTGCCTTTGTGTTCTTATTTGAAAATTTTGGTGAGGCAATGGGGTTAAAGGGCCAAGATTGATTCCGTTTTGGTGCTTGATGCCAAAGGGGGAGAAAATAAAGGCCAAAGCAATAAATGGATCAGCTACCACTTGAGAAATTTTGAAAATAGAAGATTAGAGCTTTTGGTTTGACAAAACTCTTTTATTGTCTTTTATGTCAAAAGTTGGCCTCTTGTGGGGAGAAGTGTTGATTATGGGAAAAAGAGGGAGTTTTTGAAATCCTTGATCAAATTTCTTTGGAAAACCTCTCTTTATGTCTCTACAAGTGGTTTTGACTTAGATATAGGAATTTGAGTTTGATTTGCAAAAACAAACCAAGTGGTGGCATAGAGTGATCCATATATGTCAAATTGAATCAAAACAATTTTGAGTTCTAATTTGAATTGTTTTTGTACTTGTTCTACTTGCTTTATGTTGTGTTGGCATAAATCACCAAAAAGGGGGGAGATTGAAAGTGAAATGTGCCCTTGGGCCATTTCTAAGTGTTTTGGTGATTTAGTGTCCAACACAAGTGCTTAAGTGTAAAGTGGTGGACATAGTACAAATCAAGGATAAAGGTATGTTTCTCAGACTTAGTACATTGTTTTATGGACTAATGTATTGTGTCTAAGTGCTGGAAACAGGAAAAATCCAGTTGTAAATGTCTTGGCTCGAGCAGCCAAGACTCTGCTGAGTCTGGAGCACCGGACAGTGTCCGGTGCGCCAGGCTGGCTCGGGCAAAATGGCTGCTCTCGGGACTTCGACGGCGGTGTACGGCTAAAATTCACCGGACTGTCCGGTGTGCACCGGACTGTCCGGTGGGCCGCTCACAGGCGAACTCGTCGCTCTCGGGAAACCATCAATGGCGTACGGCTAAAATTCACCGGACTGTCCGGTGTGCACCGGACTGTCCGGTGAGCCAACGGTCGGCCGGGCCAACGGTCGGCCGCGCAATCTGCGCGGGACACGTGGCCGAGCCAACGGCTAGTAGATGGCACCGGACTGTCCGGTGTGCACCGGACATGTCAAGTGCACCAACGGCTCCCAGGCTGCCAACGGTCGACTGCGCTGTTTATGGAAAGAAATCGGGCACCGGACATGTCCGGTGCGCCAGTCGACAGAAGGCAAGATCAGCCTTCCAAGATTGCTCCCAACGGCTCCTAGCTGCCTTGGGGCTATAAAAGGGACCCCTAGGCGCATGGAGGATGACACCAAGCATCTCCTAATCATTTCTAAGCACCAAGACATCGATTTCGCGCATTCGTTTCATTGTGATAGCATATAGAGCTCTAGTGGAGTTGTGAACTCATTGAGTTGTGTTGCGAGCTCTTATTGCGACTTGTGTGCGTGTTGACACTTTGATTCTTGTGTCTTGTGTGCGTTGCTAATTCCTCCCTTGCTCCGTGTTCTTTGTGAATTTCAAGTGTAAGGGCGAGAGGCTCCAAGTTGTGGAGATTCCTCGCAAACGGGATTGAGATAAAGCAAGCAAAACACCGTGGTATTCAAGTGGGTCTTTGGACCGCTTGAGAGGGGTTGATTGCAACCCTCATCCGTTGGGACGCCACAACATGGAGTAGGCAAGCGTTGGTCTTGGCCGAACCACGGGATAACCACCGTGCCATCTCTGTGATTGATCTTTGTTGGTTATTGTGTTTTGTTGAGGATTTCTCTATAGCCACTTGGCAATTATTGTGCTAACAATTAACCAAGTTTTGTGGCTTAAGTTTTGAAGTGTTACAGGATCACCTATTCACCCCCCTCTAGGTGCTCTCAATATCACAGGAATATCAACCTACCACTATTCATCATTAAGATACCAATTCAAACTAATACCAATTTAAACTAAGACACTAATTTAAGACAATCTTAAAGCACCATTAACCACATGACTATCTATTACACTATAGAAGCCAAATAATTCATCGCAGCGGAAACACTAGTCCATATGAGCAACACATATAATACTGCAAGAAACATATGAGTCCATATGAGCAACACATATAATACTGCAAGAAACATATGAATATCACACTTGGCAAAGCTCAAACTAACACATCACCCCTTAGGATAAGCTTTCCTCTCAGGTTGAGATAAACTTTAATACACAAATTCTCCCCCTTTGACATTAAACACCAAAAACCATACTCAAGCAAGAACATAGGATGATGTCAAGGGACAGCAGGGTGTTAAGGAGGAAAAACGACTATCAAAAACTCCCCCTTACTTATTGAACATATGCACTATCAACATTTAGGTAAGATACATATATGCAAAAAGATTAATACTCCCTTTGTACCTTTACCATGTTGTAGTGTACTTCCCATCTTGAAAGTATCTAATCTCTCAAGAGCTTCTTCACAGTTGTGCCTGATTCTTTATCCTTACTTTTTCTTGTTGCTAAGACACCAAACTTAGAACAAGTTATAGTATTGGGCACAAGAAGAAACTTCCATTCTAATGATTATTAAAAGATGTCAATTGAAGCGAACTATTACGGCTACCAATTGAAAGATACCAATTTAAAGATACCAATTGCAAAGTTCATTTATTATCATAGCTCCATGATATTTAAGAATAAGCATCTATTATCACCAGATATTATAGAGCATGAGCAATCTAAAGATATACAATTACTCATGACTTAATATATCAATTACTTGACTTACAGAGGTACCCAAGTCCTGATTGCTCCATTTCATGCTCATCTTCTCTTTTCCACCTTGAGACTGTACAAGATTGCTCAAGAACCAGTTAGTCTCAAAAGACACAAGTTATGTGTGCTCCCCCTCAAGTTGTGCATCAAGTATTTGAATGACTTGCACTTTGCACATTCTAGCTTCCTCAGAACTAGAGGGGATCACAACATACCTTGGTCAAGGCATACTCTATCACTTTCATCACACAAAGATGCCAATTTGAATATCAAATGAAAAGCCACTTAACACCAATTGAAGGCTAAACGAAAGGTTGACTAAATACAACAATGCATGCCTCAGTGGCACCTAAGCCAATTGAATACTCACAGGAAGTATAACATTTACACACAACTTAGACATGCTTCATACTTAACTATTATTGCATATACCAATTGAAGATCAACACAATCATGTGAATAAAGCGTAATGTCTAAGCATGCCATAATTAAGAAGGTTTCTTAGGTGCACAAAAGAAACATCATTTTAAGGCATAAGTCTCCTAAGCCACGATGCTACCAATGAAATGCAAGAACACAACTATGATCACTATCAATGGAACTTCAAGATATTCAATAAAATTGCACGGTTCCATTTTCCATACCTTTGCCTTTATGAGAGCACTTGTTATCACCAATTCAGGGCTCCTTTTGCTCATGCACCTCATAGCTCAAAAGGGCACGACATGGATTTGAAATTCACACAGTACCAAACTAGGGTAATCATGTGAACATGGACTAAACAAAATGTCATATTTGCACATAGCATGACTTACAAAAAGTTACAGGTTAATCCATATACACCAAGAGAGTTAATCGTTGTGGATATAACAAATGAAAGAGCTACCCATGAATGATTCAAAAGATATATCCTATATAGCACCAGTCATGATTAAGCAAACATCATTATGATTCATTTAACACAGGCAATCATAAAGCATAACTACTCCAAAGACAGGTAGCACAACAAGCCAACTTAAGAGCAATACTAAATTGCAATTATGTACTTAAAATACATGGGTACCATCCTTTGGAGAGCAAGTTGTAGATTTTCATCAAAGTCCTTTACTTGATTCACCAATAATGATTCAGGACCTATACACCTTATTTCACTTGAGATGAACATGGGATTAGAGTTTCACAATAATTCAACCTTGGGTCAATAAACACCAAAACAATTAATAGCTTAAGTATAGAGTTTTAGATAACCGTCTTAAGCTCTCCCATGGTCTCCAGTCCATCTCAAGGCACCTGCATGGTCTAGTTAGCACAGTTTGGTACCCATCTCGGGATGGGTACATAATGATCATGTAAATGTGCCTTTGGTACCCAAATTGCCTTTGTGCTAGTTCTAGGTGATCTTGTTATAGATCTAGCATAAGTGTATGATTTGGGTCTCCTACGCGAATAAGATTGACACAAATTCACTTGTTTAGGAATCTTACCTTTGTAACATACCTTGGATAGATGACCCTGCTCACCACACTTGTAGCAGAAGCGTCGCTCAACTTGACATGACGCTTGCTGTGTGTCATTTTCCTTGGTGAGGGTCACTTTGGAGGATGCACATCCTTGATTCTTCATGACCGGACATGAAGTGATCGTGTGTGTAACACCCCTGGTGTTACTCTAACTAAAACTTGAGCATGGCATCATGAGCATGGTCATTGCATATGTTTGATACACCTAGAGTGCATTCACTAGGCCAAAAATTTCAAACAAGTTGTATTGTTTTAAAGTTTTACAAATAGGACCCTGGTTTAAGGACTTAACCCTAAATAGTGGTTAAAGGGGTAAAACTTGACCCAAGTTGAGAAAAACCCTAGGACTTGTGGAAAAGTCATAAAACATCCCTAGACACTAAGTTGACTCACATTTATACCCCTGGAATGCCAGAAACCCTAATTGGAACCCTGGTAAACCCATAGTCCAAACCCTAGGGACCTATGTGCAAAATTGATGCACAATTGGACTAAAGTGTAAAAACTAGTATGTTTTAAACCATAAAGTCATTTGGTTCACATTTAGGGTGATTTGCAAGCTAAACCCTAAGTTTTGGACCAATTTGCAAAAAGGACTCCTAGTTGATAATCCACTCTAAGTCTGAATTGCAGTGTCAGGAGCACAACTTTGAGCCTTTATAACTTTCAAAGTATAGGATTTTTGTCCTAGGGCATCACATCAAAGTTGTAGACCCATCAAAGGTGAACACTTTTGCTTAAGAGAGTGAGCAATGTTGTTAAGAGAAATCTGGAGATAATCATGTTCAAAGTGTGGCTGTCAGGCTGTTATTGTCTGAATTTTCAGACTAACTGAGGTCTGACATCAACTTCAAGCCCAATTTCAGATATGATTCAATGACTTTTTGTGACAACACCATGTAGCAAAGTTGTAGTTGGTATAATGCTCTACAAGTTTGCTGCAGAGATTTGGACTTGGTACCATAGAAAATTTGGAGAAAACTTGCCCTAAACCGTGGCTGTCAGGTGCATTGCAAGGGACTCGCCATGGTACAGTGACCTAATGTGGATCAGACCGCCAGCAAAAATCTCACCGCCGACGACCGCTTCGCCGGATTTCGTGCCGCAGGCGTGGGGAGTTCGCTCACCATGAAAAGATCTAGTCACGGATGTGTATGAACTATTGTGGCCTCACTGTTCCCTGCCCTTCGCACCGGCGACGTGGCAGTATGGCCGTCATTGGAGTCGCCGTGCTTCACCGCGGTTGTGCCACGCTCCAAGCTTCTCACCACGTCGTCCCTAGCCGCACCAGCTCACCAATAGCCGCCGTAGCTCCTCAACCGGTGATCACCGGAGGAAGCGCCACGGTGAAAGCCATATCTTCCGCGCGCCAGTACCATTGTTCCCTCCGGTCGCCACCGCGCTTAACCCAAATTCCCGGCCACCGCTATCGCCCCCTACAAATTGAAGCCACCGTGAGCTCTGCATGGTCGTCACGCACCCGGCCACCAGATATCGTCCTCAATTGTTCGCCGGAGAGCTCGAATTTTGGATTCCCCCCCAATTCGTTTTTCGCCGCCGCATGGGACTCCACCGTGGACAGCACTCTTCGGGTTGGTAGTTTCTCAATTCCTCTATGTTCTAGCTCGTGTATGGTCTCCTATTGCTCTCCATACTGAGCAATTGGAATTTGGCCGAAGTCCATCACCGGAACGCGCCCTTGCCTTGCAAAACGCCGCCGTGACCCCCCTTACCGTCAACCCGCTCTTCGGGTCCTGTTCTGCCCAAACCAAGGTGTGTCCATGGACCCTGGGGAACCCGTGAACCTTTACCCAGCCTCAATTTGGCCATCCCCGTCGCTGTTTGATCGGAACATGTTCATCCTCTTGTTTATCCGCTCGGCCACCGTGAACTGGTTGATTTAGTGTCCTCTAGGTGAAATTGATGGAGGGGATATGGTCGGGGTGGATCTAATTGTGTCCCTATTGCTTGGAAGCTCCAGCCATGGCGTCGTCCGGCCGGAATAGGGCTCGCCGGAGTACAGCAAGGTCTGTTCTTCGTCGTGGATTGGCCGATGTAAAAGAGTAGAACCCGGAGGACCTCTCTGGGAATTGTCAGCGACTCATGCAATAGTAATTGAACCCGCTTCGGAATGATCAGTAAGTCGAGGGCCTTTCTGAGAAATGTCCACCGCGGGCGCGCGCGCGGACATGATTCCCCTCTGGGCTGGGCCGTATGGGCTGTTCCTGGCCCAACACTGTTTAACCTTTCTCCTTTTCTTTTTTCAGTAGAACTTTGAAAACCTATAGAAAATTGTAGAAAAATCCTAAAATTGTGAAACCAATTTTCCTAGGTTTCTTATTTTCCCTTGAATTTAATAAAAATAGTTTTGAGATTTTTAGAGGAAATAGGGAATTTTAGGGTATTTAAAATAGTTTAAGATAGTAGTTCTGGATTTTTTAAAAAGTAAGTGGTAATCCCAAAAATGCTCAAAATTTTTATATGAACTCCTCATATTATTTAGAAGCCTTGGGTAGAGTTTGGTTTGATTTGGACCTTGTTTGATCACTAAACCCAAAACCCCCCCCTGCTCCATGAACTCCTTTACCGACTCCGGAAATCCTAAGTTCCCGGAACTCCGTGAAGGAAAGTTATACTCAAGACATAAGTAACAAGTTTATGCTATCTCTGCATCCTCATGAGCATTCCATGACATCCATCCTTATGTATGTAAATGGTTATATTTAGAAAACGAAGAAGAGAGTGAAAGTGACTGAAGAGAAGACACCACCACCACCTTTGGAATCTCGGGCAAGGACTTGGCTCTACTTCGACAACTGCGAGTCCGAGCCTGACTCACCTACTAACAAAGGCAAGCCCCGGTGCATGCAACCCTTTCCTTGTGTTTTTAAATACTTTTCACACACTTAAGTCTAGTGAAATGTGCATTAAGTTCATAGGAGTTACTTGAAACCCTTTGATGCATTGCTTTCCTTGATATCCATTCCTTTATAGATACTTCTGTGAAGTATCAAAATATGATTTACAAAAATGCTTAGCCTTGCTTAGATCTTGTGGATAGAGGTTGTCCTCCATCTAACCCGGGAGGGGATGGCTTCTACCCACAAGAATATTTTCATTTGGAGCAATAGTGGGATCTTACTGCGAAGTTCCCTGAGATGCTCTTTCCTCCTAAGGAACAGACACACTCCTAAGGATGGAAATACTTAAATCGAGACTTGGGCTAGGAACAGGTGATGCTCCGCCCGGGTCAATTAAGGATTGGATGCGTATGTAGGCCTGCTGATCAAGGACTATCTTATCTAGCCACATGCCCTGAGAATGGGACAGGGTAAGCTTGAACCCGGCTATTCCATACATGAAAAGACAATCGCGCACTGGGAGTGGAGAGATGGCGAGAGTGGCACGTACCCTCCTGGCAACGGATCGCCTAAAAGGGGTGGTGTACTCTCGGGTGGCGCGGACCGGTTCATGTTGTGGAGGATCTGTGGGAACGGTTGACATATGCAAGGGTTAAGTGCTACATATGTCGTGTGGTTAGAAATCCTCAGCTGAGTAAATCGATTCGGATCGCCGTTATATCCCCGGAGAGTGGAGACTTGAGCTTCGACCTACAACCTAAGTCAAGATGTAAACACTATGGATAAAATGATGTTGTATTGATGAGATGATGAAATTAGACTAGATGCAAACAGAGTCTATTGAATATTTAATCTGGCGCTAAAATATTGAAAGTAAGGACTCACTTTAGTAAGCTATTTCAGCAAAAGTATCTAAGTTGATTCTTGCTAAAGCCTCTCCTTGACTCCTATTTACCCAGCATACCCTTGAGAGTCTTTTTCTTAGTCGGGTAAGACTTGCTGAGTAATTCCATACTCAGGGTTTATCCCTTTGTTGTTTTTAGGTGGGAAAGTAGCAGACTTTTGCTGCTTTCTGTGCTCAGGTGGTTCCCAAGGAAGAAAATCAAGACTGAAGTGCGGGAGGACTCGGTCCTCCATCTAGAATCTTTTGTGTATAGTCTTCCGGGAGAAGTTTGTGTCTCCCTGGTTTGTATAATTATTACTGTTATGCACTCACTTTTTAGAACTGGTATGTAATAACTTAACTTGAGCTTACTTTTGGAAATAAATATAAGTTTATGTAAATCGCTTCCGCATATCTGTATCTCCGATGATCTGTAATGTCTGCAAGACGGGTGAAACGTTCCTGGTAAGGTAAGGAAAGATACCGAACTTGTCAAGTAACTTAGGAACATCTACAGGGTGTCTGATGTCTGTTAGACAAGGACAACTGTAGGTGGGCCTGATTACTTGGGAGGTTCCGTCACAGCTGGTATCGGAGCGTAGCCCTTCTTTGCAGATATTAAGGCATCTTCAAAAAGATTTTCAAAAGTCTTACCTAAAGATTCTTTTCTCTTCTTACCTGAGTACTCTGAAGAGTTTATCTTAAAGACCAGTTAGGAAGAGTGCAACATATAGAAGGTTGAATCAACTAAGGTTGATTCTGTACTTACACATGCATCATGCTAAGCACTATATTAATAAAATTTCCCCCTTAGAGAAATGTTGTCGCGCATCAGAAAGACCGCGCGCAAATCTACTAGACCCATTGGCGTACCTTGCCATTAACTTACCCCAAGACATGAAGAAAATAGCAGTGGTAGCAACGATCCTATCGGGATCTGGAAGCACAAGTCGAACTGCTTCAGCCAGGACTTCGTTACTGGAATGATTTATGGGTTGCGGATGCAGCCATCCGCTACTTGCAAGACCAACTCGCGAAACGAGATTTAGCACTCGATTGGGCGGTTAACTCCCGTCTATTCGCCTGGGCTAGGGAAGCCAAAGCTCGAGCCCGAATGGAGGAGTTTAGCTTAGCCATGGATAACTTGCAATACACTACATGAAGAAGTTCATGTGTTGTATTCACAACTACACCCGAACGTCCCTGCGAATCCTGTCGGGATGGAAGCCGGACCTTCTCACATAGCGGGATAGGCACTTGATGGTGCATTGGACCTTTTCAGGCCCCTCCCTCTATGAAGTTGGTTGACGAATAGTCTTCTATACCCGAATGTAAGCTACCAAAAGTGAAAAGAAGTGGCTTACCAAGTACCCTTAACATTGGCCGGACGGGACTTTCCTGCTGATATGATTGTTCTGAAAGGCCAAGACGTGGATGTCATCTTGGGCATGAACTGGTTAGCCCAGCATAAAGCCATTCTCAATCCTGATCTAAGAACCATCAGATTGAGTTATGACCAATAGAGAGTTGGTGACTTGATTACCTAAATTCAAAAATTAGGCTATATTCGTATTTAGTGAACCATGACCCAAAGTCGAATTTTCCGATATCACTTCATGACCACACCCGTACGAATAAGTGTCTAGATAATTCCTTGTCAAACTTAAGGTGTACCTAGACTTCGAACAAGGACCTCAAGTCATGCCTCTTTTAGAACCATTCTCTTGATCAGCTGACATAGGTTGAAGTCTCAAGTGTATTTGGCCTCTTCTTGCGGATCGTCGTGTTGCTCTACTAACCCAACCTAGGAAAGACATGACCGACCATTTTCCTTGGATTTGATGCCTTTGGTTTCTTCATATCTATCGAAGGCATACCAACGTAATCCTTGACCTTATAATCTTTAGGATGGGCATAGCAATATGCTTGGGTTAAAATTAACAGTCTCTCGTCATACTTCTTTTATTAAGTTTAGGTTATGGCCATGCCTTGTTCATTTCCTTGGGCCCTAATCTATTTGGCTCTCTACTTGTAACCATTCATACAAGTGGAGTATCCCTTTGTATATTATCACCCTTGACCAGTCTATTGGGATGTGTGAGATTCTTTATTGGTTATGTCTGGTATTGGCGAAGCTCTCAAATTGGAGGTTGATTTTCCCTGCTGTTGAGATGCAGGAGTTTGTTCAATCACTCCTACTTTCCAGGTATTTCCGAACCTTGTCCGTTCATCTCGCATGAAGAAACGGATGAACAACCTGACCAAATGGGTTTTTACCCAAGTGCATGACCTTTTTGCTCGCAAAGATGAACTCTCAACCCCTTGGCTTACCAATGGTATTGAGAGAATTTGCTCAATGTCAAAAGTAGTTCAACAAGTTGGTTTTGACTAACTTGTAACTACCCATTGAACAAAGGTTGAGTTTAGAGGTCGCTTTGTCAAGTTATCTAAACTCACTTTGATTCAACCCACCCTAAAGAAAGTACTTACAAGAATCAAGATTAAGTCGGCCAGTAATCACCTATTCGTCATGCCTCGACCGCCTCGCGTGTGTTTTTCCAGCATGTGTGATCAAGTCGAGCCGTGACTAGTGCTGGATAAAATGGACTGGTTGTAAAGTCCGTGTCTACAGATCCCTCCAGGTGTGATTTTCTCGAATCTATACTATCTTTTGTGGACTTGAATTCTCGGGTTAACCACATGTTAACCGCGACAATATTCAACATCCACATCCGTCTCATGTGCTACGAACTTACCGTAACCACTTGTTGGTAAACCTCTTCTTGTGTGTTTTACCCAAGATGGTGCATCTGATTCTATTTGGGTAAAGTTGCATAATTGCCACCCAATAGACTCAGATAGTACAGTGTCATCAGAAAAATCAAGTTGCACACGTAGAAATAGGAAGATATTGTATAAACTTTATCGTGGGATTACCCAGGACTACAAAAGGGTATGACTCTATCTGGGTTATTGTTGATCAGCTTATGAAAATTTCTCATTCGCTACCAGTCAAAACCGATTCCCAGTTACTGTCTATGCCCAATTGTACATTGCTCATATTCTTAGTTTGCACGGTGTTCTGAAGACCATAGTGTCGGATCATGGATCGCAATTCGTATCCAAATTTTGGGAAGAACTTCATAAATCCCTGGATACTAGGTTGCTCCACAGTTCGGCCTATCATCTTCAAACTAGTGGGCAAAATGAGAGGGTAAACCAGATACTTGGAGATATGCTATGGGCATGTGTTCTGGAATTCCCACAAAAATGGGATGAATGTTTGCCTTTAGTGGAGTTTTCATATAATAACAGTTACCAGGAAAGCATCAAGATAGCACCTTTTGAAGCTTTGTATGGGCGACGGTGTCGAACTCCGCTAAATTGGTCTGAACCTGGGAAAAGGTATTTCTTTAGGCCTGATATGGTAAAAGAAACCGAAGAAAAGGTTCAGAAAATAGTTCATAATATGAAGAAAGCACAAGCTCGTCAGAAAAGTTATGCAGACAAACGGCGAATGCCCTTATACTTTTTGGAAGGAGACTACGTCTACTTAAAGGTTTCACCAATGAAAGGCATATCGCGTTTTGGGATTAAAGGAAAACTTGCACCCAGGTGCATTGGTCCATTTCCTATTCTTCAAAGATATGGGCCAGTGGCGTATCAACTTCAACTTCCCGAAACATTGTCTGCTGTACATAACGTGTTCCACGTGTCACAATTGAAGAAGTGCCTTCGGGTTCCCGATCGAACCGTTGAAGTGACTGATGTTGTCCTGGAACCAGATTTAATATACTCGGAACATCCCATTCGAGTTCTGGATTAAAAGGACAGGGTTACCCGGAGAAAGACTCTCAAGTTTTATAAGATACAGTGGAACCAGCATTCGGAAGATGAGGCTACATGGGAAACCCAAGATTTCTTAGATAAGAATTTCCCAGGCTTTCTAGCCTCTTGTAAGTTGTAAAGTTTGTATAACTGTGAAATAAAGGAGTGAGCCCCCACACACCCCTGCCTTGTACCAGAAAGAAGGAAATAAAAACGTGACACATTTCCTTTTCCAATACTTACCCTAGGACTTTAAATCTCGGGACGAGATTCTTTTATGGGGGGAAGGATGTAACACCCCTGGTGTTACTCTAACTAAAACTTGAGCATGGCATCATGAGCATGGTCATTGCATATGTTTGATACACCTAGAGTGCATTCACTAGGCCAAAAATTTCAAACAAGTTGTATTGTTTTAAAGTTTTACAAATAGGACCCTGGTTTAAGGACTTAACCCTAAATAGTGGTTAAAGGGGTAAAACTTGACCCAAGTTGAGAAAAACCCTAGGACTTGTGGAAAAGTCATAAAACATCCCTAGACACTAAGTTGACTCACATTTATACCCCTGGAATGCCAGAAACCCTAATTGGAACCCTGGTAAACCCATAGTCCAAACCCTAGGGACCTATGTGCAAAATTGATGCACAATTGGACTAAAGTGTAAAAACTAGTATGTTTTAAACCATAAAGTCATTTGGTTCACATTTAGGGTGATTTGCAAGCTAAACCCTAAGTTTTGGACCAATTTGCAAAAAGGACTCCTAGTTGATAATCCACTCTAAGTCTGAATTGCAGTGTCAGGAGCACAACTTTGAGCCTTTATAACTTTCAAAGTATAGGATTTTTGTCCTAGGGCATCACATCAAAGTTGTAGACCCATCAAAGGTGAACACTTTTGCTTAAGAGAGTGAGCAATGTTGTTAAGAGAAATCTGGAGATAATCATGTTCAAAGTGTGGCTGTCAGGCTGTTATTGTCTGAATTTTCAGACTAACTGAGGTCTGACATCAACTTCAAGCCCAATTTCAGATATGATTCAATGACTTTTTGTGACAACACCATGTAGCAAAGTTGTAGTTGGTATAATGCTCTACAAGTTTGCTGCAGAGATTTGGACTTGGTACCATAGAAAATTTGGAGAAAACTTGCCCTAAACCGTGGCTGTCAGGTGCATTGCAAGGGACTCGCCATGGTACAGTGACCTAATGTGGATCAGACCGCCAGCAAAAATCTCACCGCCGACGACCGCTTCGCCGGATTTCGTGCCGCAGGCGTGGGGAGTTCGCTCACCATGAAAAGATCTAGTCACGGATGTGTATGAACTATTGTGGCCTCACTGTTCCCTGCCCTTCGCACCGGCGACGTGGCAGTATGGCCGTCATTGGAGTCGCCGTGCTTCACCGCGGTTGTGCCACGCTCCAAGCTTCTCACCACGTCGTCCCTAGCCGCACCAGCTCACCAATAGCCGCCGTAGCTCCTCAACCGGTGATCACCGGAGGAAGCGCCACGGTGAAAGCCATATCTTCCGCGCGCCAGTACCATTGTTCCCTCCGGTCGCCACCGCGCTTAACCCAAATTCCCGGCCACCGCTATCGCCCCCTACAAATTGAAGTCACCGTGAGCTCTGCATGGTCGTCACGCACCCGGCCACCAGATATCGTCCTCAATTGTTCGCCGGAGAGCTCGAATTTTGGATTCCCCCCCAATTCGTTTTTCGCCGCCGCATGGGACTCCACCGTGGACAGCACTCTTCGGGTTGGTAGTTTCTCAATTCCTCTATGTTCTAGCTCGTGTATGGTCTCCTATTGCTCTCCATACTGAGCAATTGGAATTTGGCCGAAGTCCATCACCGGAACGCGCCCTTGCCTTGCAAAACGCCGCCGTGACCCCCCTTACCGTCAACCCGCTCTTCGGGTCCTGTTCTGCCCAAACCAAGGTGTGTCCATGGACCCTGGGGAACCCGTGAACCTTTACCCAGCCTCAATTTGGCCATCCCCGTCGCTGTTTGATCGGAACATGTTCATCCTCTTGTTTATCCGCTCGGCCACCGTGAACTGGTTGATTTAGTGTCCTCTAGGTGAAATTGATGGAGGGGATATGGTCGGGGTGGATCTAATTGTGTCCCTATTGCTTGGAAGCTCCAGCCATGGCGTCGTCCGGCCGGAATAGGGCTCGCCGGAGTACAGCAAGGTCTGTTCTTCGTCGTGGATTGGCCGATGTAAAAGAGTAGAACCCGGAGGACCTCTCTGGGAATTGTCAGCGACTCATGCAATAGTAATTGAACCCGCTTCGGAATGATCAGTAAGTCGAGGGCCTTTCTGAGAAATGTCCACCGCGGGCGCGCGCGCGGACATGATTCCCCTCTGGGCTGGGCCGTATGGGCTGTTCCTGGCCCAACACTGTTTAACCTTTCTCCTTTTCTTTTTTCAGTAGAACTTTGAAAACCTATAGAAAATTGTAGAAAAATCCTAAAATTGTGAAACCAATTTTCCTAGGTTTCTTATTTTCCCTTGAATTTAATAAAAATAGTTTTGAGATTTTTAGAGGAAATAGGGAATTTTAGGGTATTTAAAATAGTTTAAGATAGTAGTTCTGGATTTTTTAAAAAGTAAGTGGTAATCCCAAAAATGCTCAAAATTTTTATATGAACTCCTCATATTATTTAGAAGCCTTGGGTAGAGTTTGGTTTGATTTGGACCTTGTTTGATCACTAAACCCAAAACCCCCCCCCCCCCTGCTCCATGAACTCCTTTACCGACTCCGGAAACCCTAAGTTCCCGGAACTCCGTGAAGGAAAGTTATACTCAAGACATAAGTAACAAGTTTATGCTATCTCTGCATCCTCATGAGCATTCCATGACATCCATCCTTATGTATGTAAATGGTTATATTTAGAAAACGAAGAAGAGAGTGAAAGTGACTGAAGAGAAGACACCACCACCACCTTTGGAATCTCGGGCAAGGACTTGGCTCTACTTCGACAACTGCGAGTCCGAGCCTGACTCACCTACTAACAAAGGCAAGCCCCGGTGCATGCAACCCTTTCCTTGTGTTTTTAAATACTTTTCACACACTTAAGTCTAGTGAAATGTGCATTAAGTTCATAGGAGTTACTTGAAACCCTTTGATGCATTGCTTTCCTTGATATCCATTCCTTTATAGATACTTCTGTGAAGTATCAAAATATGATTTACAAAAATGCTTAGCCTTGCTTAGATCTTGTGGATAGAGGTTGTCCTCCATCTAACCCGGGAGGGGATGGCTTCTACCCACAAGAATATTTTCATTTGGAGCAATAGTGGGATCTTACTGCGAAGTTCCCTGAGATGCTCTTTCCTCCTAAGGAACAGACACACTCCTAAGGATGGAAATACTTAAATCGAGACTTGGGCTAGGAACAGGTGATGCTCCGCCCGGGTCAATTAAGGATTGGATGCGTATGTAGGCCTGCTGATCAAGGACTATCTTATCTAGCCACATGCCCTGAGAATGGGACAGGGTAAGCTTGAACCCGGCTATTCCATACATGAAAAGACAATCGCGCACTGGGAGTGGAGAGATGGCGAGAGTGGCACGTACCCTCCTGGCAACGGATCGCCTAAAAGGGGTGGTGTACTCTCAGGTGGCGCGGACCGGTTCATGTTGTGGAGGATCTGTGGGAACGGTTGACATATGCAAGGGTTAAGTGCTACATATGTCGTGTGGTTAGAAATCCTCAGCTGAGTAAATCGATTCGGATCGCCGTTATATCCCCGGAGAGTGGAGACTTGAGCTTCGACCTACAACCTAAGTCAAGATGTAAACACTATGGATAAAATGATGTTGTATTGATGAGATGATGAAATTAGACTAGATGCAAACAGAGTCTATTGAATATTTAATCTGGCGCTAAAATATTGAAAGTAAGGACTCACTTTAGTAAGCTATTTCAGCAAAAGTATCTAAGTTGATTCTTGCTAAAGCCTCTCCTTGACTCCTATTTACCCAGCATACCCTTGAGAGTCTTTTTCTTAGTCGGGTAAGACTTGCTGAGTAATTCCATACTCAGGGTTTATCCCTTTGTTGTTTTTAGGTGGGAAAGTAGCAGACTTTTGCTGCTTTCTGTGCTCAGGTGGTTCCCAAGGAAGAAAATCAAGACTGAAGTGCGGGAGGACTCGGTCCTCCATCTAGAATCTTTTGTGTATAGTCTTCCGGGAGAAGTTTGTGTCTCCCTGGTTTGTATAATTATTACTGTTATGCACTCACTTTTTAGAACTGGTCTGTAATAACTTAACTTGAGCTTACTTTTGGAAATAAATATAAGTTTATGTAAATCGCTTCCGCATATCTGTATCTCCGATGATCTGTAATGTCTGCAAGACCGTTGAAACGTTCCTGGTAAGGTAAGGAAAGATACCGAACTTGTCAAGTAACTTAGGAACATCTACAGGGTGTCTGATGTCTGTTAGACAAGGACAACTGTAGGTGGGCCTGATTACTTGGGAGGTTCCGTCACAGTGTGGTCCTTATTGTCGCATCCAAAACAACTTCTTGTCCCTTCATCCTTGTCTTTGTACGGACAAGACGCGATGAGGTGGCCTATCTCCTTGCATTTGAAGCACCTCCTTTTCCCTCTTCCCTTTTTGTGCTTGAATGACATGGAGAGATGATCAGTGCAAACAACATGACTAATTGTATTTTTACCTTTTTCCTTTTTCATGTTGATTTCTTCATTTATAGCTTTGGGAACATTCTTCTTATTGAGCTTAACACTTGCTGCAGTTTTTCCTTTCTCAAGCTTCTTCACCACGCGCCCGTGGATATCTTGAGAGAGTTGAGCAATGTGTCTTCTCCTTAGTTGTCTTTGCTTCTTGTTCCCACAGAATTTCTTTTGTGACCCTAAAACTTGTTGCTCAATCAATGATTGGCTTTCTTTTGAGCAACAGGGGTTAGCACATGATGATATACAATTCAAATGCGCACACGTACGAGAATGAGGTTCACATGAATTTAAGTTTGCAATTATAACCTCATGAGCAACATTAAGCATGATATGGTCATCAACTAATTTATTATGAGAATATGACAACATATCATACTTTTTACCTAGAGCACATTTTTCTAAGTCCATTGTTTCTACTTGACTCTTAAGCATAGAATTTTCCGTTTTAAGTTGAGCAATATTAGATAATGCATCATGACTATTTCTTTGCGCAATTAAAACATATTCATACCTTTGGACCAAATCATCATGAGAGCGCTTTAGCTTCTCATGTTCTTTGGTCATCTTCTCCAGGCTGTTGTCGGTTTTGATGAGGGACTCCTCTAGCCTGAGAAGCGTCTCGCCTTGTTCCTTGTTCCTTCTCAATAGCTTAACCAAGAGTGCCTTGTCCTCTTTGTTGAGATGGATCTAGAAACGGCGAATCTCCTCTTCTTCCACATCATTGGTCTCATTTTCCCTGTCATTAATGTCAGTGGAAGCCAAATAGGAAAATGTACCTTGAGGTGATGAAGATTCATCCTCGCTATCATCCTCATATTCCTCCTCATCATGGCTTTTGTCTCTACCGTCATTGTTAGCAATAAAACACTTATTATTAGTGGAGACCAAACCTGTCGACGAGGTGGATTCATCGTTGGGTGCCCATCGTTCTTGATCTTCTCCCTTTGAAAGGTTAGCATCACAAGCAATATAGGGAGTACAATTTGCCACACAATATTTTACTTTAATTCTATTCCATAAATCATGAGCATCAACAAATAAATCATTATCACTACTCATGATGGCAAAATAAGCACCTCTAGAAAGAGAATCAACTAAGATGTTGCAAGCACGGTGATTGAGAGATAAACATCTTAGTTCATCATTAGAGGGATTTTTACTAATATCAGCTGGAAAAATACTTCTACTAAAGATCTGTCTCAAATCAGGATCAACACTCAAGAAAGCATTATAAATAGAGACAGACCAAGATTTGTAATTAGAGCCATCGCCTAAAAGAAGTTCTACAGTTACCTCTTGTGACGACATCGTTATCTCCGGACGGCTAAGCCCACACTGGAGAGGCCTAGCTCCGATACCAATTGAAAGTTCCCTTTGACCCGGGAACAGGATCTGGATGTCGCCTAGAGGGGGGGGGGTGAATAGGCGAATAAAACTTATTACTTTAAAACTTAAATTCTTACTCTACTCGAAGACTTAGTACGCAGTGGAGTGAGAAGACTCTTCGAGTAGGTTGCAGCGGAATGGAAGATCCTGTCTCAAAATGTCCTGCACTTCAAATCAAGCTTATACCACAGATAAGTATTGAAGTGCAGATATAAAGACGAGTAATGCAGAGAGTCAGGATAGAACAGAGCACACAGACGCAAGGATTTATCCCGAGGTTCGGCCAAGCCTGAAATGCTTGCCTAGTCCTCGTTGGAGTTAGCCACACCTGGGCTTAGAGTCTATTTAAACTCCTTCCTCCGTTTGCTCAGATCTGTCAGTATGACAGATAGAGCCTTTCACTATTGAGTGGGGTTACAACAGAACCGCGACTGCTTACAAACTTCTTGGCAGCACCCCGGCAGAGTAACGATACACTCAAGACCTTGCTCTAGCTCTTAGCAGCACTACTCCTCTCTCTAAGGCTTATAGCTGCCTTCTACACAAACTATAGAGTTACACACAAGAGGGAGAGTGAGAATTGATTCCAGTGGAGTCTACACTTGTTGGCTGCACTTGTATCTTGCTTGAGGCGCCTAGGGGTCCCTTATATAGGCACAAGGAGCCAGGGAGCCGTTGGAAGCAATCCAGGAAGGCAAATCTTGCCTTCTGTCGGGTGGCGCACCGGACAGTCCGGTGCACACCGGACACTGTCCGGTGCCCGATTTCTTTCCTTCCATGGCGAAGCCGACCGTTGGCAGTCTTGGAGCCGTTGGCGCACCAGACATGTCCGGTGCACACCGGACAGTCCGGTGCCTCCATCTAGCCGTTGGCTCGGCCACGTGTCCCGCGCAGATCGCGCGGCCGACCGTTGGCCGGGCCGACCGTTGGCACCGGACTGTCCGGTGCACACCGGACAGTCCGGTGAATTATAGCCGTACGTCGCCGGTGAATTCCCGAGAGCGGCCAGTTCGCCAGAGTTCAGCCTGGCGCACCGGACACTGTCCGGTGCACCACCGGACAGTCCGGTGTGCCAGACTGAACTAAGTCTTGGCTGTACACAGCCAAGCCTTTCGCACCTCTTTCCTTTTCTTCTTCTTTCTGTTTCTAACACTTAGACAAGTATATTAGTCCACAGAACCAATGTACTAAGTCTAGAAACATACCTTCTCTTAATTATTACATCTATAGCATTTCACATGCTTGAGCTTTGATGTTGGACTCATAAATCATCAAGTCGGCTTGACTTGATCTAGATTGACATTTCTTGGCTCCAACATCCTGCAAAGGTCACATAGAACATCTCCAAACATAGGAACAACCCAAACTAAAGATTAAGGTGAACTTAGCTCTTTTGGGCTGCTTCCAGTTCTGGTTTTGACACTTGTTCTCCTTCTAGTGACCTTGATCTCCTTCTTAGAGCTTGATCTTGAGCCTTATGACTTACACCACATAACTGTAGCTGTTACCTCATTGGCTGTAAGTCATGTTCTTATGTAATGATCCTTGATGTGCCGTAGCTGTTCTCAACTCGATCACCCTTGACTTTGCAAGCCTTCTTCTTCACCCTTGGCTTTGGGTTCCTCAGCCTCCTTGACCTTCTCCCGTGCATTTGGTACCTCGAAGCTTTTCTTGCCTCCATCCTTGGCTTGATCAGTTGTCTCCGAGCTACGCACCCGAGTCTCACTTATGCAATGTCCATCTTACTTGTGATGTCCATTATGTATCCATAATCCAGTTCTTGGACCATCACATTTGTTCACTTGTGTTGAACCCTGTAGGCTTTACCTTAAGCACCTGTTCAACACTTAGTACACTTGTTAGTCCTTTAATTGAGTTGTCATCCAAACACCAAAACTCACAAGAGAGCTTTCAGAGGGTATAGGGGAAAAATATAGGAGGAACCGCTGCGGAAGATGAAAATGTATGGGATGAAATGTTGATGATGTGACGCAAAAAATGATATAGATGAAAAATTTAGAGGAAACCGCTACTGATAGCCTAAGGAAAAGAACGTGAGAAGGGAGTGAGCCTTACATGTAAATTTTGTCACCTTTGTGCCTTTCTTAACTTGTTTTAGACACGGACGAAACTCAAATTCGTTTTTAAAACCTTCTTTCCTCCCTTTGTGGGATGACAGAACTTCTGCTGTTCTGCACTCATGTTGTCAAAAAAAACAATCTAACACCTGTTTTTAGGACTCATATTCGTACCCTTTTTTTTTACAAATCAGATTCTGACCGATCCTTCCTTCATATTCAGTGAAATTCCATACGCCACTGACTGAAGAAAGAGAGAGATGTGTTGATTGACAAAGAGAGAGAGAGAGAGAGATGTCTTCATATCTTTTGATGCCTCGATTTCTTCTAAGAAAAAGAAAGACGCCGGATCAAAGAAAAAAAGGGCGTGTAGAGTTTAATTTTTTTTACATTTATTCTACATCCAAACGCAGACGCGCGAAAATTTTGTTGGCACGCGCTGCTTGCTCCGTGAATCTCCGTCCCTTAAGGGCCCCGGTATGTGATGGGCTCAAACGCCCAGCATATGTTGCACCCTTCTCCTAATTTAAAGGCCCGTTGGTAGATCATAACGACGAGGTCAAAACGTCATGGACGGTGCTCTTTTGTCTTTACTTTTTTTTAACAAATTCTTTGCCAAGAATTGGTGGTTGCTGTTGCGTTCTATTGCAGTGCTCAGTGGTGAATTAGTGGAGAGAGTAAAAAGAGAATGACAGAGGACCAATTCTTTATTGCAGAGATAGATGTATATATAGTACAGACCACAGGGTCCCCAAAGGGTGCGACCCTTAGGCAATAACTGCCACCAGTTGGAATTGATCACATGTGAAACTTTTGTAACACTCCCCCTTGATCAATCCAAATACATTTGACCATCTGCAAGTTGTCATCCAATATTTGAACTCCTCAAAAACCCTGTGGGAAAAATAAGGAGTATACAATATCCTTTGGATAATGAGAATAATCTCACTTAGTCTCCAAAAGAAAATATGCTTGTGATCATCATGTATAAAAACCCCTGTGGGGAAAATTAATGATGAAGCATATAGCTTTGTTGATATTACCTCGTTAAAAACTTTGGATGAGAAAACCTTAGCAAGGCAAAACTCATACAAAGAAAAGAGTGTAATATGATGGTTCAATACAGGTTATATATCACGGAGAATTACTCCCCCTGAACCTCGCAAGCACTTAAGTCTTCTCATACCAATCCCCTCAACACATTTCTGAAATGTAGAGTATGGTAGAGATTTTGTGAATAGATCTGCAAGATTATCACAAGACTTTGTTTGCAAGATGTTTATATCCCCTTTTTCCTGAAGTTCATGGGGATAAAACAGTTTAGGAGAAATATGCTTATTGATATTACTCTTGATATAACCTGTATCCATCTGAACAACACAAGCTGAATTATCTTCATAGATAATTGTTGGTGAGTCAAGAGAACCAATACCACAAGTTGTGAGTATATGATTCATCATTCTACGAAGCCATACACATTCACGTGATGCTTCAAATAATGCAATTATTTCAGAATGGTTGGTGGACATGGTCACCAAAGTCTGCTTAGACGATTTCCACGATATGGCAGTTCCACCTTGTAAGAATATGAATCCTGTTTGCGATCGGCCATTATGGGGATCAGATAAATAGCCAGCATCTGTATACCTAATTAAACTAGGATCATTACTTCTTTTATAAAAGAGTCCTAGATCCTTTATGCCATTTAGGTATCAGAAAATATTCTTAATGCCAACCCAGTGTCGTTTCGTTGGAGCAGAACTGTGCCTTGCTAACAAATTTACTACAAAAGCAATATCCGGCCGGGTATTGTTAGCAAGATACATCAATGCACCAATACACTGAGATATGGGAACTCCGGTCCCAATATCTGTTCTTCATCATCCCGTGGTCTGAATGGATCTTTCTCTAAATCCAAAGATCTGACCACCATAGGAGTCTTTGAAGGATAAGACATATGCATATTGAATTTTTCCAATACCTTTTGGGTATATGTACTTTGATGTACAAGGATTCCTGAAGGTAAATGCTCAAGTTGTAGACCTAAGCAAAATTTGGTTTTACCCAAATCCTTCATCTCAAATTCCGTCGTTAAATGATGACGTGCTTCATCAATATCAAGTTTATTTCCTATGATGTTAAGGTCATCAACATAAACTGATATGATACAGAATCCCACTTTGGATCTTTTGAAGAAGACGCACGGGCAATCATCATTTTTCGTGTATCCCTTACTCAAAAGGAATTCACTCAATCGGTTGTACCACATTCTGCCCGATTGTTTTAAGCCATATAATGACTTCTGCAACTTTACGCAATACATGTTGCGCTTTGCCTTTGGATTCAGTACATCTATTCCATCAGGAACTTATATCAGAATCCAGTGACCCATAAAGATATGCGATCACTACGTCCATCAACTGCAAAGATAGACGATTCTATACTGCCAATGATATTAAATATCGGAATGTTATTGCACTCATAACTGGTGAATAAGTTTCGTTGAAATCAACGTCGGGTCTTTGTGTAAACCCTTGTGCTACTAGCCTTGCTTTGTATCTCACTACCTCACCATTTTCATTTCGTTTTCGAATGAAAACCCACTTATATCCCACAGGGAAGATATCACGTGGTGTAGGTATTACAGCCGAGAAAACTTCTCTTTTGTAAAGCGAGGCTAACTCCGCTTCAATTGCTGCCTTCCATTTGATCCAATCCGAGCACTTACTGCACTCTGCCATGGTCTTAGGATCTAGATCATTTTGAAGGTCCTCAGCAATCTGCTCGGAGAAATATATGTCGACATTAGTAGCTTTTCTATCATATGTTTCACCAGTCTCAACATAGTTGATGGCAATTTCATCAATCCTTAGAGACTCATCAGAATTTCCTAAATTGATGTGTCTAGGATCTATCGATGTCCCAGCCTCGGTTATGTGCACATCCGAGCTGGGTCGTGGATCATCATAATCCACATGATACATTGTATCATTTTGGTGTCTTTTTGCATTCACTATTGTTCTTTGCTTCTTAGCAACAGAACAACGCTTATTCACCATACTTCTCCTCTCTAGGAGTTGAGTGGCCTTACTCGGTACTTCCACTCTTTCTGGTGCATTCCTAGCAGGAATGAATGATTTAGTGACACCTTTGTAATTAGTGAATGCATCTGGCAGTTCATTTGCAAGTCTTTGCAAATGTATAATTTTCTGAACTTGTAGTTCAGTTTCTGAAGTACATGGATCAGAACCTGGAACACATTGAGTATTCCAATTTATTTCCTGGCATTCTTTTTGGTACTTAAATTCTCCCCCTAATGCCGGGAAATGTTCCTCATCAAAAATAGAGTCAGCAAAACGGGCTGTAAATAGATCCCCTGTTAAGGGTTCTAAATACTTAATGATCGACGGAGATTGAAATCCCACATAGATCCCCACTTTCCTGTGTGGGCCCATAGTTGTTCTCTGAGGTGGTGAAATTGGAATGTATACACAACATCCAAATTTACGCAAATGGGAAATACTTGGAGGATTTCCACGTACCATTTGTATTGGGGATGTTGAATGATATGCAGTTGGTCGTAATTGTATAAGGTCAGCAGCGTGCAGAACTGCATGACCCCAACACGACGAAGGCAATTTGCAATTCATCAATAATGGCCTTGCTATGAGTTTAATCCTCTTGATTAGTGACTCAGCCAAACCATTCTGGGTGTGGACATATGGTACCGAGTGCTGTACTTGAATACCCAGCGCCATACAATAATCATTGAATGCCTGAGATGTGAATTCAGCAGCATTGTCCATTCGGATTGAATTAATCCGATGTTTAGGAAAATTTGCCTTTAACTTGATAATTTGAGACATTATCTTGGCAAATGCATGGTTGCGTGTTGATAGTAAACACACATGTGACCATCTAGTAGATGCGTCAATCAGTACCATGAAATATCTGAACGGCCCAGAAGTTGGCATAATTGGCCCACAAATATCTCCTTGAATCCTTTCAAGGAATTTAAGCGGTTCAGCTTTAATTTTGAGATATGATGGTCTCAAAATAAGTTTCCCAATTGCACATGCGGTGCAAACAAAATCCTTAGATTTGGGAAAACTTGTTGTAGGCAAATTATGACCAATTGAATTGCCTGTAATTTTCCTCATCATCCCTATGCCAGGATGACCAAGTCGACCATGCCAAATCTGGAATGCATCAACATCTTGGAAAATTACCTTATATGCAACATGTGCATTGCTCTTAATATATGTATAGTACAACCCTGACGTGAGTGATGAAATTTTCTCACATATGCGCTTGCCATATTTATTCGGCTTGGTCAAGAAGAGAAACTCTTCTTGATTTTCATCATGGGTTTCAATATGAAATCCATTTTGCCGGATATCTCTAAAACTTAGGAGGGTACGTGTGGAATCAGGATACAATAATGCATCCTCGATCACAATTTCAGTACCCATGGGGAGGGTAATAGTTGCTCGACCAGAGCCAACTATCACAGCATCGCGTCTGGCGATGGTCAAAACTTTCCCATCTCTTTTCTTAAGAGTCTGAAAGTATTTGATCTCCCTAAGTATAGAGTTTGTGGTACAACTGTCCACAAGGCATAATTCCTCTTCCGTCGAGTTGTCATCATTATGCATCTATACATAAATAAAAATTCTGAATAAGAATTTTGTGATGCAACTTAGTACTATACATGGCATGATATTAAATATCACAATGTCGAAACCATATTACAATAATGGTATGGCGACTCAACCAATGAGTTTGCACTACTCACAGGACCCAACACTGGTCTGTAGAGTATGTTACATCTCAAAACATGAGATTGTATACCTCTACTTATTACAACAACATTATAAAGACAATATAGAACAACCACACAAGCCACAGTGATCATGATCAAATCTCCAAGCATGAGAGATTTATGCCAAATCTCCAAATGGATCCTTTGACATATACTCAATGATCATATCATCAGATTCATCTTCTTGTAGAAGTGGAGGCTTGTTGTCAACCACATTGAGGTGCTCTTTAGCAAGAGTGTTCTTCAGATCACCAGAAGCCAGTGAAGAACTTCCAACCTCAATTGGTGCTTCAGTAGAATTGAAATGAGCCTCAAAACCAGGCTTATCAGACTTTGGCTTCTTTAGGGATTGTTGATACAAAAGAACAAGGTGCTTAGGGCAAGTGCAATCCCTAGCAAAATGGCCCTCAGTACCACATTTAAGGCAAGCTCTATTGCCCTTAGATGGTAGAGGCTTGCCATTTCCTTTTCCTTTTCCTTTACCTTTCTTGTGGAATTTGTTCTTATTGAATTTGCGAGGTCCAGGAGGATTCTTGAAGTTTTTCTTGAATCCTTTCTTATTCTCAGTCTTATGCACATTGAAATGTACCTCAGGCAGAGGGGCAGACCCAGGAGGGCACTGCTGAGCATTCTTTAGAAGAAGCTCATGATGCTTTTCTGCTTGGGTCAATGTGTGCATAAGTTGAGAATATCTCTGGAAATTACTAGAGCGATACTGCTGATGTAATATCCTGTCCTCTGGAAGCATGGTAGATAGAGTCTTCTCTATCTTGTCTGCTTCAGAGGGCTCTTTCTCGCAAAACTTCAATTTAGAACAAATGCTATGAAGAGCATGGTTATATTCTGCAACAGATTTAAAATCTTGCAGTCGAAGGTGGTTCCACTCATGGTTGGCTGACAGCCATATGAGCTCCTTCTGCTGTTCATAGCGCTCTTTGAGAGCTTTCCACAAGTTGTGAGGGCATCTCTCCATAAGGTACTCTTGCTTAAGGTCCTTATGGATGTAAAGCCTCAAAAGGAAAAGTGTAGTGTTCTTTTTAACCTCATTCACTGGATCAGTACCAGTGATGGGTGCTGCAATGGCATCAATGATCCCACGAGAAGCAAAAGTTATTTCAATATCTGAAGCCCAAGTTGGGTAGTTATGCCCATCAAGGGCGAGTTTCTCGAACTCTTTGGTTGACATGTTCCTACAGTCATTACCATGGACATCCATTAATTTACGCATAAATTAATAGTCACAATGGTGATGTTGTAAGCTCAATATGCAAAAATTCTTAAAATTGCATATGTAACGAGTTCCTTGAAGGTTCCAAACCTTCCCATTGAATAAATATTTTGAATCTTAGTAAGCATAGTATAGATAATCCTCAAATTAATGAGGTAGATCTAGTAGTGGGCAAGGGACTTGCTGCCTAAAAGTACGGTCTCTAGGCAGGTAAGTTCACGGATGAACAAACCACAGCCAATGCTTAGGTCTCCACTACCCATGCTCTACTAATTATCAAAGTAAAATTCAATAACTCTTACATGTGATATGACTTTCCTGAAGGTTCCAAACCTTCTAATTGAATAAATACTTTGAATTTTAGTAAGCATAGTATAGATAATCCTCAAATTAATGAGGTAGATCTAGTAGTGGGCAAGAAACTTGCTGCCTAAAAGCACGGTCTCTGGGCTGATAAGTTCACAGATGAACAAATCGCAACCAATGCTTAGGTCTCCACTACCCATGCTCTACTAATTATCAAAGTAAAATTCAATAACTCCATATCCTGTTATTTTGGATAGCACGTATAGGTAGTCATCTCGAGAGATGTAGACCTCATAGAGATAGGCATTCCAAATGCTGCCACAAGCACGGTCTCTGGGCTACTAAATTCTATAAAGAATTTAGTGCAACCAATGCTTAGGACTCTATCTCCCTATGCTCTTAATCCAAAATAATGTAATTTCATTTTTGCATGAGTTTTATTAAGTCTGAACTTAATAAATGCTATATGTATATGCAAACATAAATGAATGCGTAAATAATAGCAAGTAGAGATATGTGAATTATTAATGTAAAACAAACAATAATTCACAAACTAAAATCTGCTATATGTACAATAAAACAGATATGTCTTTACAATATATGCAGTCTAAATTACGAATTTAGATGCCTAAGATAACTTTGAACTGAAATCACATATAAAACAGAGTCTTATACTGAAATTTAGAATTAAAAATGGTAAATGTAGACCATTTTGGGCTCTGAAAAGCAGCCCAGGCGGCCTGCCAGGCGGACCAGGCAGCGGCCTAGCGGCCTGCATGCCGGCCCAGTCAGGCTGGCCTGCCCAAGCGGCCCAACAGAGGCCCAAATGCCTATATCATATTGGGGCGGCTAGGGTTTCCAACCCTAACCGCCCCCTGTAGCCGCCGCCGCCACCAGGGGCGTTTGCCAGCCGAAACTGCCGTCGCCCAGCAGCAACCGCCGGGTGCTCCTCCTGCGCCCGCGCCTGACGAGCGCCGAGCGCCGCCGGTGGGCCACGCCGAGCGCCCTCGTGGGGCCCGCGCCGAGCGCCCTCGCCGGGGCCTGCTCCCGCGCCCTCGCCTCTGGAAGAGGCCGCGCCGAGCGCCCTCGCCGGGGCCTGCTCCCGCGCCCTCGCCTCTGGAGGAGGCCGCGCCGAGCGCCCTCGTGGGGCCCGCGCCGAGCGCCCTTGCCGGGGCCTGCTCCCGCGCCCTCGCCTCTAGAGGAGGCCGCGCCGAGCACCGGCCCTGCTCCGCAGAGCGTGCCCGTGCCGGGGCTTGCCGCGCCGCTCCCCACCCCCTCCCCCCGAACGGCCGACGCGGCGACCGAATCGAGGGCCATTAGGCCCTCCCGTTGGAGGAGGAAGACGAGGCCATTCCATTTGGGCGATGGCCAGTGAAGATAATGCGTCCACGTGGAGCATCGACGGCTCGCGGGGGCTGTCCACGACGGGCAGCAATAGTCCCGACGACCACAGGCACTGGTGGAGATGGCGAACGACGAGCAACTGCCGCTGCAGTGGGCGGAGGCGGTGGTGGTGCCGCCAAATCGACATCCATGGGGGCCGATGCAGACGATCCTGCGTCAAACACCGGCGCCGGTGGCGACGGGGATGCAGTGGGGAGTCCACACTCCACCACCGGCAGCGGAACCACCGCTGTCTATCCATGGAGAACGCAGAAGTGCACATTTTGCACTTGCACACGGCGTTCAGGGATCGCATGCACCGGTGGAAGCACTGCGGCTTGACCAGCGGTGAACGCCTCCAACATTGAATCATCAACAATGTGCAGAACTTCGCGCATACGGCGTATGCGCATGGAAACGGTATGTTCCATACCTTGCTGTTGATGTGCAGATCGATCTTGCTGTTCTTGTCAAGAACAGCGTGTTCTTCCACTTTCCCTTCTCTGATTTCTCCTTGAGACAGTGCTGATAACATGTTGCGTTCTATTGCAGTGCTCAGTGGTGAATCAGTGGAGAGAGTAAAAAGAGAATGACAGAGGACCAATTCTTTATTGCAGAGATAGATGTATATATAGTACAGACCACAGGGTCCCCAAAGGGTGCGACCCTTAGGCAATAACTGACACCAGTTGGAATTGATCACATGTGAAACTTTTGTAACAGTTACTGCGCTGTTTCTCCAATACCTAACCAGGATGCCCAACAGCTAAATCAGGCCCCTCACGGACCAGATCTGATGTACCATCAGACTGATCCGATGAGGCCTAGATTAGCACAACTTAGATTCTTTTGATCCTAAGTTTTTCTATCTTTTTTGACTATTTTGAAAACTTTTCTACGACTTAGACAAACATAGTTAACACACGATCCAGTGGAAAACTTATCTCTTTCTCAGATTTTAACGAGAGTTCCTAATTTGAGTCAAACCAAGTCCAAAATGCACTTCTCTCTAGAAAAGAAGTTAAAGACCAAATACAAGTGTTAGAAACATGTAATGGACCTATGTAACATATTTAAGGCCCTGTTCGGTTTGAGGGTTCGGTTTGAGGGGTATTGGTGAGGATTGAATGAGATTAAATATCTTTCTATTCAAAATTGTATATGAGGAGATTTAATCTCCTTCAACCCCCCTCAATCCACCTCTAACCGAACAAGCCCTAATGGGGTGTTTGGTTTATATGACTGATTTTTAGTCCCTCCATTTTATTTCGTTTTAGTCCCTAAATTATCAAATAACGAAACTAAATTTGGTAATTTATGGAGGGACTAAAAATCAGTCCCTAGAAACCAAACATCCTCTAAGAGTGAAAACCTCACATATTTACCATTTTACCCCAAGTTGCATTTTCTGGCTTACAGTTTAGCCCAATCTAACTCGAAAATGCACTTTTTCATATAATTGAGATAGTGATCAAAGTAAAGTGCTAGAAACATAGTATTAGGCATATGCAACTTATTAAACATTCAAACCTCGTGTTCTTACTGTTTTACCACAAGTTACACTTTTAGCCTCTAGTTCAGCTCATTTGGACGTACTTAGTGCCTTCAGTTTGCCCTCAATTGAACATGTGCTAATACTCATACCAAGCTAGTTAGTCCAAGATAGTGTGTTAGATACTTAATCACCAAAATAGGTGGAAATAGCTATCTAGCACATTTCCCTTTCGGTGGTGCTGACCACATCACAAACACACCACCTCGGACATGGAGGAGAGGAGATCACTGAGGACCTATTGGTCCCAGTGTTCGTACACTAGGCTAGAAATATGTTCAACATCGACAACTGTCTGTAGTTGCAACGATAATCTTGGCACATGTAGGAAAGGGATCCATCTAGGTAACCCATCAACTTGGTGCTTTGGAGATAGGGAAGGAGCGGTCCATGCCATATGATGTAATTGACCTTCGCAAAGTGAATGGTGACAACATGATGGATTGGAATAGGGGCAAAGGTGGTCCTTTGATAAGAAGAGTTCGTATTGGACATGTGTAATCCGAAGCTGTGAAAGGTTCTGTTGACCCTATGGGTCATGATCTATTTTCTTTATATAGATCGATGGTATAAGTATCGTTTACAACCCTGAGCATACTAGAAACTGGCCGTGTATATCAAAACAGGTTGCTTGCTCTAACTAGACCTCGACATCGCGTCGTGTGTATCAAAGGTCCATGTGCATTCTCTAATGGGTTTTCAGTTTGCTCTTTTTAGGATCAGAGAAGAGATAGAAACGTTGCCGCTTGTGTAAAACGGAACGTTGATAAAAAGGTAAAACAGAATTCATCCAAAAATAGACCGGGTCCCGGGTTGGCGGTGCTGACTGACTGCTGACAAATGGTCGCGGCGCCTCGAGTGTCACGTGGGCCCCGCAGGGCCCTCCCGCCAAGTCGGGAGAACGGTGGGCACGGATAAGCCGATAAGATAGCGTGGAGCCGTGGAGGGCTCGCTGCGACTCCGCCTCATCGCCACCCTCTCTCTTCACACCCCCACAGGCCAAGCCAGCCGCACCGCACCGCATTGGACATGGCGTCGTCGTCCTGCCTCGCCTCGCCGTCTGGCGCCACGCTCTGCCGCCCGCGGCGGCCGAGGTGCCGCGTGGCGTGCTCGGCGGCCGACGCCGGCGAGAGCACCGGGCCGGCGTGGGCCAAGGGCGCGGGCCGCCTCGCGTGCGGCGTGCTGGCGGCTTGGTCCGTCGCGTCCGCGTCCAATCCGGTCATTGCCGCGAGCCAGGTTGGTGAATGTCCCCCTTTCTTATCCCACATCCGCCGTTTCGCGTTGCGGGCGGGTCGCAATTTTCTGGAACTAATGTAGTAGTTTTTATTTATCGACGACGTCACGTTTCGCTGCGCAGTAAGAGGGATGAGATTTTTTAATCTCTGTCAAATGTTAGTCTCGGTCTGGATCACCGGGTGTAGTTTTTTTTTTCTGATCGAAGGAGCCTCACATTTTGCGATCTGGTACCAGGCATGTTTTCCTTAATTCCGTCAGAATATGTTGCTGTAAAATATATATAGAGCTGCTCCATCGAAAAATTTTATACACGGAAACCAATAGTAGTAATTAGTTAAGTACCATATGTTTTTCCTCAACAAAGATTTTATAAGCGTTGGAAGATTTTTGGGTTCTACCAAAATAGGAACGGGTCCTTCACCACTCAAGAAAGTATCAGATATTTCTCATGATGATAAAATTGGATCAATATCAAGAGTTTGTGCTATTCATAAGCCGTTTGGATCCTTCCATTTGGGAAGAATTAGAATCTACTTGATAGACTTAGGATATTTGACTTGAGGTTTTGACATTCCACAATATTTCAAAGTTCAAATATAAGCATATGCTAGATTTATAGGGCGGGATATGTTTCTACTTTGCAGCTAATAGCACATTCTTTGGCTTGCTCCTCTATAACACAAATGCAGCCCTCACAACAACAGTATACGAATATATCTTGTGTACAACCATATCAGCATAATTGTTCTGTGTCTAAATTATAATTATTATAATTATTAGAATGGATTTCAATTCTAACGATCGAAACTGGGCCTTAAAAGAATATATCAGTACAGCGACCACAACATTTGATGTGGACTACTGCATCGTATGTTCTGTGTTAGACTACCCGTCTAGGATTCTAGGGTTTGGGGTGTTCCCCATGTAATTACCGTCTCACCCCTCACTGTAATGGGCCTGGCCCAGTTACTAAGTCTATTAATACTACTCCCCATCCCTGGTTAGGGGCATGGGTTCGTATTCCAACATGGTATCAAATTAGGTTTAGGTTTAGGTCTTGTCAGCTACAGCCGCCAGGGGCTTCTCCTAGCCCTGCAGCCGCCGCCGGCCTCCCTGCCCAGCCACCGGAGCTCCCCTGCGCCGCCGCCCAGCCCCCCAGCCGCCGGCCTCTCCTCCCCCTCCCTCCCTGCCCCGCCGCCGGTCCTCTCTGCTTCCCACCTCTTCCCGGCCGCGCCCCCCATCTCCGGCGTGCACCACCCGCCGGATCCGCGCGTGCCCTGCCAGAACCAGCCGCCGGCGGCCGTTCTCTACTGGTCGCCTCTCCTCCCCTGCCGGTCGCGCCCCAGCCTGCGCGCCCTCCTCCCCCTTCGCCAGCAGCCCTCTGCTGCCCGCCGCCGCGCCAGCAGCCCTCTGCTGCACACCGCCGAGCCCTCTGCCCATGGCGGACCTCCCCCCGGACGCGCACACCGCCGGCCTGGCGCACCCGCCCCTGACCGCGGGCCTGGGCACGACCCCCGCTTCCCTGGCCGCCGGCGTCGCCTCCCTGGGCCTCCCTGCTGCCGGCCAGACCCACCCCATGGGCCCCGGCCGCTCCGTGGTAGATGCCGAGGCTCCCTACATCGTCGGCCTCCGGCCCCTCCGCGACGTCTCTTCCCCGGCCCACCGTCGAGGCTCTCCACCGGGGTTTCCTGCCCTTGCGGCACCCCCCGGTACCGACTCCACACTCGGCGACACCCTCGCTACGATCTAGGCGGCTGTGCTGGCCTCGTGGGAGCGTGAGCGCGCCGCCTCCCTCGCCCTGGAGCGTGAGCGTGCCCTGGGTGCCGCTCTGACCACCCAGATGGCCACCACGCAGCGCCTCCTCGGCCGCCCGCCGGTCGCCTCTGTGGAACCCCCCGGAGGACCCCCTCGCCTCTGACCTCGACGCCGACCTCATCGCTGCTCTCCACGCTCAAGCCGCAGGTCTGCACAACATCCGGGCTCTCGTGCCCGTGGTGTTGGATCCGGCGTCTCCCCACTACCCCCGTTGGCGAGGACAGGTCCTTCTCACGCTGCGGAGGTTCGTCCTCGACGACCACGTCCTCATCGACCACGACGCTCCGCCGCCTCGCTCCTGGTGCCTCATGGACAGCGTTGTCCTCTCGTGGCTCCACGGCACCATCACCGTTGAGCTCCAGGACATCATCCGCGACCAGGCGGACACTGCGCGTCAGGCGTGGCTCGCTCTCGAGGATCAGTTCCTCGGGAATCGGGATGCGCGAGCACTCCACCTCGACGCCCAGTTCCACCTGTTCTCTCAGGGGGACCTCTCCGTGGGCGAATACTGCCGCCAGATGAAGAGCTTGGCTGACTCTCTCCGCGATCTCGGCGAGCCAGTTGCCGATCGTACCCTGGTGCTGAACCTCCTGCGTGGCCTCTGCCCTCGCTACGGCCACCTAAAGGCTCTCATCAAGCGGAGCGTACCCTTCCCCACCTTCCACGCCGTGCGGAACGAGCTTCTCCTTGAGGAGCTCACCATGGCGAATGAGGCACCCACTCCTGCCTCGGCTCTCTACAGCACTCCTACCAGCGGTCTGCCACCTTTAGGGGGCCAGGCCACCCGTCCTCCGTCGACCGGGGCCCCCACCCGCCCTCCACCCGCCGTCCCGGCGGCCCCCCGTCCGACCTCCACGACCGACGGGGGTCGTCGCTCCCGCAAGGGCGGCCGTGGGAGTGGCGGCTCCTCTCGTGGTGGTCCCTCCGGCCGGGGTGGCGGCCACGCGTGGCCGTCATTCTACAACCCCTGGACCGGGACCATCGCCATGTGGCCGGGCCAGGCACCGAGTGCCTCCCGTCCTCCGGCGCCGGCCCTCCTGACTGCACCTCACTACGACGCACCTCCTTACGGTGTCACCGTCGTGCCCCAGGCCCCGCCCGCGCTCCCGCCCCCGGGGACCCACACCTCGACGCCTTGGTCCCCGCCGGCCGGTGGTTGGGACAACGCCTCCCTCGCTGCTGCCTTCAGCACCATGGCGATGACCCCACCCCCCTCCGACTGGGTGATCGACTCCGGTGCCTCGTACCACACCACTCCCACGACAGGCACGCTCTCTCGCTCTCATCCCCCCCTCCCCTCTCACCCATCCTCGATCGTCGTTGGAAACGGTTCCACTCTGCCAGTCACCTCAGTAGGTGCCTCGGTTCTCCCTGGGCCGTTTTACCTCAACGATGTTCTCGTAGCTCCCCACATCACTCAAAATCTTCTTTCCGTTCGTCGATTCACCACTGACAACTCCTGTTCCATTGAGTTTGACCCCTCTGGTTTTTCTGTGAAAGATCTGGCCACCAGGACCCTTCTCGCCCGCTGTGACAGCTCGGGGCCGCTCTACACGCTCCAGCCCTCCACCGCCGGCGTGTCTCCACCCCCCGTCCTGGTCTCCACCACCTCCTCCACCACATGGCATCGTCGTCTCGGCCATCCTGGACCAGACGTCATGACCAAGATTACCAGTAGTCTAGATCCTTCATGTAGTAGGGGACATTTTGAGGGTCTCTGTCATGCTTGTCAGTTAGGCCGACATACTCGTCTCCCATTTACTACTTCTTCTCGGGCTGAGCAGGCTTTTGACCTGGTTCACTGTGATCTTTGGACCTCCCCTGTACTCAGTCTTTCTGGTTATAAATACTATTTGGTGATTTTGGATGATTTTTCCCATTTTCTCTGGACCTTCCCGCTTCGGTTGAAGTCGGACACATTCACCACCCTCACACACTTCTTCACCTGGGTATCCACTCAGTTTCGTCGCCCGGTCCGTGCTCTGCAGTGTGACAATGGCCGCGAGTTCGACAACAACGCCTCTCGCTCTTTCTTCCTCACTCATGGCGTCCAGTTGCGTCTCTCGTGCCCATACACCTCTGCACAGAACGGCAGCGCCGAACGCATGATCCGCACCACCACTAATATGCTCCGCTGCCTCCTCTTCCAGGCGTCTCTCCCTGCCAGCTACTGGGCAGAGGCCCTGCATACTGCCACCCACCTCCTCAACCGTCTTCCCTCGAAGGCGGTGCGCCACCCTACCCCCCACTTCGCCCTATACGGCACAGCCCCTTCCTATGACCACCTTCGCGTGTTCGGCTGTGCCTGCTACCCTAACACTTCCGCTACCGCTCCACATAAGCTTTCTCCTCGCTCCACCCGCTGTCTATTCCTTGGCTACTCCCCTGACCACAAGGGGTACCGGTGCCTGGACCTCACCTCCCACCGCATCATCATCTCTCGTCATGTCATCTTCGACGAAGATGTGTTTCCCCTTGCTGGCTCCACCCCACCCACCGATCTTGACTCCCTCCTCGAGTCCGATCCGATTCCTTCCCCACCTCCGGCTCCCCGTCTTGCGCCGTTACCTGCTCCTCGTGCGGCCACTACGACCTCTTTCGCGCCACGCACGGCCCCGTCGACCCCGCCTGCGCCACGCGCGGCCCCGTCGATCCTGCCTGCGCCACGCGCGGCCCCGTCGACCCCGCCTGCGCCACGCGCGGCCCCGTCGACCCCGCCTGCGCCACGCGCGGCCCCGTCGACCCCGCGTGCGCCACGCGCGGCCCCGTCGACTCCGGCTCGCTTCGCCAACCCCGCACTCGTCTACCATCGCCGCGGCCACGCCACTACCTCGGCGCCCCCCGACTCGGGCCCGTCGACGAGCGCGGCCCGGTTCGCCGACCCCGCCGTCGTCTATCACCGCCGCGAGCCGGCCCCACCAGCCGCTCCCGACGTTCCGGCGGTTCGCTCTGAGTCGTCCGTTTACCACCCGGTCGCCATCCACCGCGACCCCGGGCACGTCCACCCGATGGTGACTCGGCGCGCTGCTGGCGTTCTCCGCCCCGTCGACCGGCTAATCCTGGCAGCTGCTACGTCTAGCACTCCACCCGACGCTTCCCCGGTGCCCTCCTCCGTTCGCACTGCCCTCGCCGACCCACATTGGCGTCGTGCTATGGAGGAGGAGTACGCGGCCCTCCTGGCCAACCACACCTGGGACCTGGTGCCGCGTCCACCAGGCACCAACGTGGTCACCGGCAAGTGGCTATTTCGCCACAAGCTGACCTCGGACGGCTCCCTCGACCGCTACAAGGCCCGTTGGGTCCTTCGGGGCTTCACCCAGCGCCCCAGAGTGGACTACGACGAGACCTTCAGCCCTGTCGTCAAGTTCGCCACTGTTCGCGCCGTCCTTTCCCTCGCCCTCTCCCGCGACTGGGCGATCCATCAGCTCGATGTCAAGAATGCCTTCCTCCATGGCACTCTGACGGAGACTGTCTACTGCAGCCAGCCCACCGGCTTCGTCGACGCTGACCGTCCGGATCTGGTTTGCCGGCTAAATAGGTCCCTATACGGCCTCAAACAGGCGCCACGGGCTTGGTACAGTCGCTTCGCCTCATACCTGGCCTCCATCGGCTTCGTCGAGGCCAAGTCGGACACGTCCCTGTTCATCTACCTCTTGCTCTACGTCGACGACATTGTGCTCACGGCATCCACCGCCGACCTTCTACACCGCACGATCGTCGCCCTTCAGCGGGAGTTCGCGATGAAGGACCTGGGGCCCCTACACCACTTCCTCGGCATCACCGCCGAACGTCGGCCTCAGGGTCTCTTCCTCCACCAGCGCCAGTACGCCATCGACATCCTGGAGCGGGCTGGCATGTCTGACTGCAAGCCCTGCTCCACACCTGTCGACACTCAGGCGAAGCTCTCTGAGGACGACGGGCCTCCGGTCGCCGATGCGACGTCATACCGGAGCCTCACCGGCGCGCTCCAGTACCTCACGTTCTCCAGGCCCGACATCGCTTACGTCGTCCAGCAGGTGTGCCTGCATATGCACACTCCGCGGGAGCCTCATCTCACTGCGCTCAAGCGGATTCTGCGCTACCTCCGCGGCTCCCTCGACTACGGCCTCCTACTCCGCCCATCCCCGACGTCGGAGCTCGTGGTCTACACCGACGCTGACTGGGCTGGCTGTCCCGACACGCGCCGGTCCACCTTCGGCTACGCCGTGTTCCTGGGCGCCAACCTCGTCTCTTGGGCCGCCAAGAGGCAGCCCGTCGTCTCTCGCTCCAGCGCTGAGGCCGAGTACCGTGTCGTGGCCAACGGTGTGGCAGAGGCCTCCTGGCTGCGCCAGCTCCTCCACGAGCTCCACAGTCCTCTCCAGCGCGCCACTCTCGTCTACTGCGACAACGTTAGTGCGGTCTACCTCTCCACCAACCCCGTGCAGCATCAGCGCACGAAGCACGTCGAGATGGACCTACACTTCGTCCGCGAGCGTGTCGCTGCCGGTGACGTTCGGGTTTTCAGCGTCCCCACCACGCTGTAGTTCGCCGACATCTTCACCAAGGGACTACCGTCGAGTGTATTCTTAGACTTTCGTTCCAGTCTCAACATCTGTACAGGATAGAGTTGTGACTGCGGGGGGTGTTAGACTACCCGTCTAGGATTCTAGGGTTTGGGGTGTTCCCCATGTAATTACCGTCTCACCCCTCACTGTAATGGGCCTGGCCCAGTTACTAAGTCTATTAATACTACTCCCCATCCCTGGTTAGGGACATGGGTTCGTATTCCAACATTCTGGAAAGCACCTTAAATTTAGCATCACTTGCACACAATCTAAAGCAAGAAATTCTGTTCTTGGTTAGTCCTATGAGACTTCAGATTGGCATTGCATTACAAAGTGGTTGAGATTTATAGATCAAGACATGATATAAATATATTTAGGACGATTCATGATAGCCATTGACCGGATAAAGCATTTGTGGAGAAATATCTAATTTGCTCTATTTGGTGATCTGATTAACCGGATGAAGCATGCCCTTCACTTTCCTTAGGTTGAGTTGTGAACTATGAATACATTCTAGCTTTAAGACAGAACTATTCTTCATTTTTCCATTTAATCCTGCAATTGTGATCTGAATATACAACCAGTCTACTGAGAATTTTCAGAAGCCTCATCGTGATAAGTATAGGGCTTCTTTTGCTTACCGCAGCGCTGATTCACTTTACTGAAATTAGATTGTTTTCCGTTTGCTCTTTTTGTTAGAGATTGCCTCCACTCTCAACGGAGCCAAACCGATGCGAGCGCGCATTCGTGGGGAACACAATTGGCCAGGCAAACGGGGTGTACGACAAGCCCCTTGATCTCCGGTTCTGTGATTACACGAACGAGAAAACCAATCTAAAGGGCAAGTCTTTAGCTGCAGCGCTGATGTCCGAGGCAAAGTTCGACGGCGCTGACATGTCTGAAGTTGTCATGTCCAAAGCCTATGCCGTTGGTGCAAGTTTCAAAGGTAGCAACTAACTGTGCACCTCTTTTTCTCAAGAAACCATGTACAGCATATTCTCCTGTTCTGGTTCACTGCGCGATGCCGCTGAATCGTTTACTAAATATAATACTGCAATACAGTAATACTGAATAGAACAGAATGATGAGCTCCCTCTGGGTCAAAATGCTTTATTTCAGGAACCGACTTCACAAATGCAGTGATAGACCGCGTCAATTTTGAGAAGGCCGATCTCACAGGGGCGATCTTCAAGAACACGGTCTTGTCAGGATCGACCTTCGATGATGCAAAGATGGACGATGTCGTGTTTGAGGACACAATCATCGGCTACATTGACCTTCAGAAGCTATGCACAAACACCAGTATCAGCCCAGATGCGAGATTGGAGCTGGGCTGTAGGTGATTAATTCACCAAGAGTTCATCCCCATGGTCTATGTTAATCTGTCTGTCTATAGAGCCGCCATGACAAGACGTGATCAAAGACGTGACGCCGATTTTCTCCATATCTATGCATGTACAAATTAAACCACTGTATGTCTCAAAAATATCAGCAGCAATGTAACCATATACATAGAAGCACTATATATGGTTCCCACAGGCATATATTATTATTATTGTTCACAATGCCGCAGTTATATATAAAAACATTACTATCTACTAGTGCTTTATTCCACATAATACTAGTGCTAGCATCGCATCATGCCCTAACTTTTTCTTTGCCAAACATTATTGTTTGCCCCCTGGTCGTGGTCCTGGGTTGGCTCCTTGATGCGCATCCATCTACTAGTATACTGAAAAACTGGCCACTACAAGGGCCAATGCTGCTCATGGATGATACTATGCTTGCAGTATAGGCGCCATTGGCGAGCATGCGCGGCACGGCGATACCTAGACGCACCATCTGAATGGCCGGCCCGCCGCCGGGCACTTGCCGGTGGCAAAGGTAGTAGGTATTTTCCTGTCTTCTTTGATTGTTTTTTCCGAATTCCGATCGAAGGGCTGCGGTTCATTCGACGTCGTTGCCATTGTTCTGCTTTCCGGTGGTGTCGATGAGGCAGGTCTCGACGCCGCCGGTCATCCATAGGAACCACGCGTAGCTGCTCCGGTGGTGGCTGCTCTCGGGCTCCTCGTCAATGGCGCCGGTAAACATGTCCTCCGCGCCGCCAATGTCGCCGCGGGCGTGCCAGAGGAACATGCCGTACCTCCGCATCGCTTCCCCGTCCGCTGGCTCGGCGGCCACCGCCTGCTTGAAGTACATCTCCGCCCTGTCGTCACATGTACGTACATGTGCCGTGTGGTCACGCCACGCGTCAGAAATTAAACCAAGATCCTAACGACAGGTTGGTTAATGGTTAGATGTGATTGAATGAAGAGCTGCATTTGCATGCACCTGTCGATGTCCTTGTCGATCTCGTAGAGGAGCTGCGCGTAGTTGGACAGGATGAGCGAGTTGGCGCCGCCTGAGGCGATGGCCCTCTCGTACGCCGCCTTCCGGCGCCGCGCGCGGGCGCCGTCGATTTCCTTGATCTCTTCCTCGTCGAGTTCCTCATCGACGTAGGAGCTGTCCCCGAATAGGCCGCCGCCATGCAAGATGCCGATCTGGCCCCACAGCTCCTTCTCGATGTCCGCTTCCACCAGCTCCGGCATGTCGTCGTCGTCCTCGGGTTCCTCGGCGGCCGCGTCCCCGTTGCCGTCGGGGTGGTCGGCCTCTGCGTCGCCCGACGACGCCTCGGGCTTCTTCGCCTCCACGCGGCCCATTTCCGCCGCCTCCACGATCGTGCCGAGGCAGCAGGCGACCATCCCGAGCAGCGGCAGCCCGACGGCGAGGTCCGGCGACTGGAGGTGAACCTTGCTGAAGACCCACGCCACGGCGTCCCCGGCGCCGCGCGCGGCCTCGGTGGCGCCCCCAGCCGCCGCTCCCTGGACGGCCTCCATGGCCTTGACGAGAGCCGCCACGGCGCACCCGGCCGCGCTCGTGGCCGTCGCTCGCGGCACCCCTCGCTGCGCCGCCGCCTGCTTCCTCCTGGTCTGGATGGCGCGCAGCGACGCCGGCATCGCGGCCATGGACGGCGGCTTCTGGTCGTCCCCGGCTCCGCACGCCGAGGGCCTGAAGGACCGGGCGTTCCTCCTCTCCTCGGCCCTAGCGGGCGCCGGGAACGGCGCCAACGCCAACGGGACGCTCCTGGGCATGGCGACCACGCTCGCCGGCGTCATCCTCGCGACCCACCGACCGACCGCCAACGCAACGCAAGAGACTCTCTCAAACAGAAGGGTGTTGTGTTGGTTATTAGGAACGGAGCTTCCAACCGAAGGCGGAGTGGAATGGCGATCTAGCTTGCGGAATGCGGACAGCCGGAGCCGGAGAGGGAGGGAGATGCAATGACGGCATTTATAGGCCCCCGAGCCTGGCCAGTTCAGCGCCTGCTTCGCGGGGCAATAGGAAAAAGGCTCGGCCGCGCGCTGCTCTCGGCGAGGGTCGTTTCGTTTTGGCCTCGCGCGGGGGTAGCACAAACACGCTCGTGTGACGCTGACGCGCACGGCGATCTGGCGTGGCACTGCACCGTGGCATCAACCTGAACCTGGACGGGAACGTGTCCTCTGCCGGTGCCAGGCGCGAACGACCGCGTGCTGGGCCGAGAGGGTGATATAGGGCCTGAGATGAGAGGTAAGTTTATTCTTTTCTTTTCCTTTTCTTTTATCTATTCTAATTTCTAAGTCTCAAAGTCATTCAAATTTGGTTTTGAATTTCCCCTCAAGTTTAAATGCACAGACAGAAGAACTCAGCATGTATGCAGTATATATATTTATTATTATTTTATCCATTTAGGTAAATGCTTCATAAAGAGTAAATCACCCCATTAAATATATTTTCCATATTATTTGTTTAAGAGAATAACCACACTCAAAGTTTAATATTTATTAGTTATTTATAAAAAATAAAACTATATAATCTTTGCTTAAGAAATACTCCCTCCGTTTTTACTTGACGTTTTTAGTTCAAAAGTGAACTATCCAGCATCAAATATTTAAGAATAGAGATAGTACTTTAGTTTAATTCTTTTAGGATTTATTTCAAAGCAAATCTTTTATCTAATTTCTTGCAAGAAAACACATTTATTTACTTTAGGGAAATATACTTTATAAATAAAGGGATCCATTATTAAAAGACATCTTAAATTAAATCTCTTCCGGGAGTTTTGCCCTAATTCCCAAAATAAGATTTTGAGGTGTTACATTATTTCAGTCATTTCTGTTGTGCCCTAGGTCCTTGTATCTCTAGTTTTCGTGAGGGTTCCGAGCCATTTCTCAGTGTTGAATCGACAACACTAAACGAAAGGTGGAATGTGCAGTTAACTTCAGCTACTGGTGTAGATGGCCATAGTTGGATGTATCCTATTGCGTCTGGATTTTTTTTCAATTGGAGACTCTTAACAGTTGGACTTGGTTCATGAAGCAGTTGAAGAAAGCCATGGGGGATCTTCCAATCCTTCTTGTTTGTTTAGATGCTCAAAAAGGGTTGTTACATGCAATGAGGGATGTCTTCCCTAATGTTGAGAAACGAGAGTGTTTCAGGCATTTAATGAGCAATTATATCAAGAGCCATGCAGGTTTAGAGCATATGTATCTAGCAGCCACGACATATAGGAAGGAGGTTTATGAACACCACATTAGCCAAGTGCATAATGTTGCTAAGATTGCTCAGTACTTGGATCAACATCACAAATTCTTGTGGTACATGAGTGGTTTCAACCCAGCTATCAAATGTGACTATATCACAAACAACATGGCCAAGGTCTTCAACAATTGGATAAAGTACCACAAGTACCATCCTGTTTGTGATTTAACGAAGAAGATTAGGGAGATGATAACAGAACCATTTAATCGAAGGAGGGTAGGTCATAAGCTTGAACGTAGGAACTTGCCCTCTATACTAGCTATTGCAAAGTCTAGGACTAGAGGGTTGGGCCACCCACCATCAACACATCATCTGAACACAACATCTCAACATGAGGAAGTTGCTCATCATCTTGTGTTATAACTAAGAAAATGCATCACTACAGTTGTCCTCGCAATCTAACCATAAGATATTGTCATGTCCAATTACGTTTATAGAGAGTGGAGAAAAACATAACATGGCAGCGAATCAAATACGGGGTTTAGAAACAACCTTCTCCGCCACGATGGTGGCGTTGCTCGTTACCTCTATCACGACAATGACGTTGCTCGCTACCTCCACCGCAACTACAATGTCACGAGCGGTTTCGCGAACTTCGGCAATGTACATCGATGGGGCAGCACGATCCATCAAGGAAGCAGTCGGTATATCAGTGCCCCCATGGTGGTGGCTAAGGTAGAAAAGGTTGAAGTGGATCGATGGTTCTTGGGATAGTAAGAGCATCTCCAACAATGTTCCCTATAGAAGTGCCATAAATTTAAAATTAGATGTATTTTATAGAATTTAAGACACCAACAAAAAATTAAGCTCCAACAGTGAAGTCTCAAATCAAGTGATTAACCAAAATTTGTTAATCTACTTCATTCGTTTGGAAAGGAACCGAACACCTAAGAGGGGGGTAAATTAGGAAGCGTATGTCGTTTAGATCTAGATATGGGGCTAACAGTGAAGCATCTCCAACAAGTTTTGTGAAGCGTATGTCGTTTAGATCTAGATATGGGGCTGAAAGGAACCGAACGCCTAAGAGGGGGGGGGTAAATTAGGACTTCTAAAACCTTTGCTAATCTAGGCCACAAATAAATTCCTAAAATAATACCTATGCAAATAAGTAACTAGCATGTGTAAACTAGGTTTTGTTTAAGTGTTGCTATCTCTACACCAAAATGAGTTTTGCAACCTAAGTTCCAATCCTAAGAATTCTAAACTAGGAATGGAGAGATTGGAACATAAGTATTTAATGTAAATGCGAAAGCTAAAGAGCAAAGGTAGAGATGCAAACTCCCGTGGACGTCGCCGATATTTTTACCGAGGTATCTGGAACCGCGCAAGGTCCCGACTAATCCTCGTTGGTGCCCCTACACAAAGGATAGCCCACGCGAGGGCCAAACACTACAGACGAGTAACTTCGTAGAGAGCCATGGGCCTTCTCCACGCGCAAGTGGTGCTCCGCTTCCGGTTCCTCTCGAACGCTCCCCGTCGTCTTCACTATCGAGCTTCTAACCAAAATGTCGTGGGCCTCGTTCCCTCCGATATACGGTGGCGGCGACACCACAAACTCGGTTGATGCGGTCTCGCAAGACTCTCACCCCACTCGGTACAATTACAACGGCTCACGCAAGAGCCGAGGGGTTTTGTGGATTTTTTCTAAACTCACTCAACTTACTAGTAATCACCTCGAGCAAGCTTTGGTTTGTGTTGGCATCAATCACCAAAAAGGGGGAGATTGAAAGGGAAATAGGGTCAAACCTTTTCCTAAATGATTTTGGTGGTTGAAATGCCCAACACAAATAATTGGACTAACTAGTTTGCTCTAGATTATATATTCTACAGGTGCCAAAGGTTCAACACAAACCAATAAAAAGATCTAAGTTAGGGTTCAAAAGAAAGGAGCAAAAGAAACTGAAGAGAACCCTGGTCTGGCGCACCGGACAGTGTCCGGTGCACCAGGGACCGTATAGGCTGAACTCTTCACCTTCGGGTTTCTGGAGAGCCGCTCCGCTATAATTCACCGGCCTGTCCGGTAGGTCACCAGACTGTCCGGTGTGCCAGCGGAGCAACGGCTCCAGCGCAACGGTCGACTCCAACGGAAACCTGCAAAAGCGCTACAGTGTGCGGACAGTTCGCGCAGAGTCAGAGCAGCGCCAGAAGGCACACCGGACAGTGAACAGTGTCTGTCCGGTGCCCCAAGATGTCAAAGCTCCAACGGTCGAAACCGTCAGAACCCTAACAGTTAGGTGACGTGGCTGGCGCACCGGACAGTGTCCGGTGCGCCCATCGACATACAGCCTCCCCAACGGTTGGTTTGGTGATTGGGGCTATAAATACCCTCAACCACCACCACTCCAAGCATCCAAGTTTTTCAGACTCAACATTCAATACAAGAGCTAGTGCATTCAATACAAGACATAATACAATAGAATCAAAGCCTCTCCAAGTCTCAAATCCACTCCAAACAAATAATGACTAGAGAGAGAGTTTTGCTCGTGTTCTTTGAGCTCTTGTTCTTGGATCGCTTTCTTCTTCCCCATTCTTGTTCTTCAAACACTTGTAATCAAAGCAAGAGACACCAAGTTGTGGTGGTCCTTGTAGGGGTCTAAGTGACCCGTTTGATTAAGGAGAAAGCTCACTCGGTCTAGGTTACCGTTTGAGAGAGGGAAAGAGTTGAAAGAGACCTGGTCTTTGTGACCACCTCAACGGGGACTAGGTTTGCAAGAACCGAACCTCGGTAAAATAAATTACCGTGACACTCGCTTTATTTCTTGGTTGATTTGTTTTCACCCTCTCTTTTGGACTTGGTTTTTTTTCTAACGCTAACCCCGGCTTGTAGTTGTGCTTAAAGTTTGTAAATTTCAGTTTCCGCCTATTCACCCCCCCTCTAGGCGACTTTCAATTGGTATCAGAGTCCGATACTTCATTAATAGTCTAACCACTTGAAGTGATATCGGGAGGATCCGCCAAGAGGGAGATGGAAACGACCACAAACCACGGGAAGGCTCCATCAAGGGAGTCCGGTGCCAAAGGAAGGGAGGAATCACCTCCCCGCATCAAGTCACACCGGAATGGCGACAAGAAGAAGAAAATGAAGAAAGTGGTCTACTACGAGACCGATTCTTTGTCGCCCTCCACCTCCCACTCCGACGCACCGTCCATCGCTTCTAAGTGCCATGAGCGCAAGAAGTTTAGTAAGATCCCCTTACGCTATCCCCGCATTTCCAAATGCACTCCTTTACTTTCTGTTCCATTAGGCAAACCACCGGTTTTTGACGGTGAAGATTACTATATGTGGAGTGATAAAATGAGGCATCATCTAACCTCACTCCACGCAAGCATATGAGACATTGTTGAGTTTGGAGCGCAGGTACCATCCGTGGGGGATGAAGGCTACGACTCGGACGAGGTAGCCCAAATCCGGCACTTCAACTCCCAAGCCACCACTATACTCCTCGCCTCTCTATGTAGAGAGGAGTATAACAAGGTGCAAGGACTAAAAAGTGCCAAGGAGATTTGGGATGTGCTAAAGACCGCGCATGAAGGGGATGAGGTGACCAAAATCACCAAACGGGAGACGATTGAGGGGGAGCTCGGTCGATTCATCCTCAACCAAGGAGAGGAGCCACAAGCCATGTACAACCGGCTCAAAACCTTGGTGAATCAAGTGCGCAACCTCGGGAGCACAAAATAGGATGACCATGAAATGGTCAAGGTTATTCTAAGATCACTTGTTTTTCACAATCCTACTCAAGTTCAATTAATACGTGGTGATCCTAGATATAAGCTAATGTCTCCTGAGTAAGTGATAGGAAAGTTTGTGAGCTTTGAATTGATGATCAAAGGCTCCAAACAAATCGTCGAGCAAGGCGGCACCTCCACACCCGAGGTGCAACCCATCGCATTCAAGGCGACGGAAGAGAAGAAAGAAGAGTCTCCGTCAAGTAGGCTCTCCATCGACGCCTCCAAGCTCGACAACGAGGAAATGGCGCTCATCATCAAGAGCTTCCGCCAAATCCTCAAGCAAAGGAGGGGGAAAAGGTTACAAGCCCCGCTCCAAGAAAGTGTGCTACAAGTGTGGTAAGCCCGGTCATTTTATTGCTAAATGTCCATTATCTAGTGATAGTGACAGGGGCGACGACAAGAAGGGAAGGAGAAAGGAAAATAAGAAGTACTACAAGAAGGGCGGTGATGCCCACGTGTGTTGGGAATGGGACTCCGATGAGAGCTCCACCGACTCCTCCTCCGACGAGGACGCCGCCAACATCGTCGTCAACAAGGGCCTCCTCTTCTCCAACGTCGGCCACAAGTGCCTCATGGAAAAGGACGGCAAAAAGAAGAAGGTAAAATCTAGAGCCTCCCCTAAATATACGACATCTAGTGATGAGGGTAACTCTAGTGATGATGAAGATAATTTGCTTGCTCTCTTTGCCAACTTAAACATGCAACAAAAATAAAAATTGAATGAATTGATAGGTGCCATTCATGAGAAGGATGAACACTTGGATAGCCAAGAAGAATTCCTTATTAAGGAAAACAAAAGCATGTTAAAGTTAAAAATGCTTATGCTTAGGAAGTAGAGAAAAATGAAAAATTGACTAGTGAGCTTAGCATTTGTCATGACACTATCTTCAACCTTAGAATTGAAAATGCCAAATTGATTGCTAAGGTTGAGAAGTTAAATGTTTGTGATGATTCTCTTGTTAATCTTAAAAATAATAATGCTAGTTTAATTGCTAAGATTGATAAATTGAACGAATCACTTTCTAGCCTTAAAGTTGAAAATGACAAATTAATTTCTAAGGCTAAAGATTTAAATGTTTGCAATATTTCTATTTCCAATCTTAGAAATGAGAACGCCATCTTACATGCTAAGATTGATGAATTAAAATCTTGCAAACCCTCTACATCCACCGTTGATCATGTTTCTATTTGCATGAGATGTAGAGATATTAATGTTGATGTTATCCATGATCACATTGCTATGATTAAACAACAAAATGATCATATAGCTAAACTAGATGCTAAAATTACCGAGCATGAACTAGAAAATGAAAAATTTAAATTTGCTCGTAGCATGCTTTATAATGAGAGACGCCCTGCATTAAGGATGGCAATGGCTTCCAACAGGTAGACAATGTCAAGCTTAATGCCCCCAAGAGATTGTCCAATTTTGTTAAGGGCAAGGCTCCCATGGCACAGGATAACGAGGGTTATATTTTATATCCTACTGGTTATCCTGAGCATAAGATTAGGAGAATTCATACAAAAAGATCTCATTCTGTTTCTCACCATGCATTTATGTATAAGAATAAGGCATCTAGCTCTAGGCATTCTACTCATGTTAAAATGACTAAAAAGAAATCTACTATTGCATCAAATGAACCTAATGTTTCATTTAAAACTTTTGATGCTTCTTATGTGCTTACTAACAAATCAGGCAAAGTAGTTGCCAAATATGTTGGGGCAAACATAAGGGCTCCAAGACTTGTGTTAGGGTACCCAAGGTGCTTGTTTCTAATGTGAAAGGACCCAAGACCGTTTGGGTACCTAAGAACAAGGCCTAAATTGTTTTGTAGGTTTATGCATCCGGGGGATCAAGTTGGATCGTTGATAGCGGATGCACAAACCACATAACAGGGGAGAAAAGGATGTTTTCCTCCTACAAGAAAAATGATGATCCCCAAAGAGCTATCACATTCGGGGATGGAAATCAAGGTTTGGTCAAAGGACTTGATAAAATTGCCATATCTCCTGACCATTCCATTTCCAATATTTTTCTTGTAGATTCTTTATATTATAATTTGCTTTCTGTTTCTCGATTATGTAAAATGGGCTACAACTGTCTTTTTACGGATATATGTGTTACTATCTTTAGAAGAAGCGATGATTCAGTAGCATTTAAGGGAGTATTAGAGGGTCAGCTATACTTAGTTGATTTTAATAGAGCTGAACTCGATATTTGCTTAATTGCTAAGACTAATATGGGTTGGCTCTGGCATCGCCGACTAGCCCATGTTGGGATGAAGAATCTTCACAAACTTCTAAAGGGAGAACACATTTTGGGACTAAGAAATGTTCATTTTGAGAAAGACAGGGTTTGTAGCGCATGTCAAGTAGGGAAGCAAGTTGGTACCCACCATCCACACAAGAACATCATGACGACCGACATGCCGCTTGAGCTACTCCACATGGATTTATTCGACCCGATCGCTTACATGAGCATCGGCGGGAGGAAGTATTGTCTTGTAATTGTGGATGATTATTCTCGCTTCACTTGGGTATTCTTTTTGTAGGAAAAATCACAAACCCAAGAGACCCTAAAAGGATTCTTGATACGGGCTCAAAATGAGTTCAGATTGAGAATCAAAAGGATTAGAAGCGACAATGGGACGGATTTCAAGAACTCTCAAATTAAAGGCTTTCTTGAGGAGGAGGGCATCAAGCATGAGTTCTCTTCTCCCTACACACCTCAACAAAATGGTGTAGTGGAGAGGAAGAATAGAACTCTACTGGACATGGCGAGGACCATGCTTGATGAGTACAAGACTTTGGACCAGTTTTGGGCTGAGGCGATTAACACCGCCTGCTACTCCATCAACCGGCTCTACCTTCACCGAATCCTCAAGAAGACATCTTATGAACTCCTCACTGGTAAAAAGCCCAATGTTTCATATTTTAGAGTCTTTGGTAGCAAATGCTTTATTCTTATTAAAAAAGGTAGAAAATCTAAATTTGCTCCTAAGGTTGTAGAAGGCTTTTTACTTGGTTATGACTCAAACACAAGGGCATATAGAGTCTTCAACAAATCCACTAGATTAGTTGAGGTTTCTTGTGACATTGTGTTTGATGAGACTAATGGCTCCCAAGTGGAGCAAGTTGGTCTTGATGAGCTAGATGATGAAGAGGCCCCGTGCGTCGCGCTAAGGAACATGTCCATTGGGGATGTGTGTCCTAAGGAATTCGAGGAGCCCACTCAAGCATAAGATCAACCATCATCTTCCAATCAAGCATCTCCACCAATTCAGGATGAGGATCAAGCTCAAGACAATGAAGATGAAGATCAAGAGGATGAGCCACCTCAAGAGGAGAACAATGATCAAGGGGGAGATGACCATGACAAAGACAAGGAAGATGAGCAAGAAGCTCAGGGTCAAAGACCGCCACACCCAAGAGTCCACCAAGCGATTCAAAGAGATCACCCCGTGAACTCCATTCTCGGTGATATTCATAAGAGGGTAACCACTTGATCTCGAGTCGCTCATTTTTGTGAACATTACTCTTTTGTGTCCTCTATCGAGCCATACAAGGTGGAGGATGCACTAAGAGATTCGGATTGGGTGCTGGCAATGCAAGAGGAACTCAACAACTTCACGAGGAATGAGGTATGGCATTTAGTTCCACGTCCTAATCAAAATGTTGTAGGAACCAAGTGGGTATTCCGCAACAAGCAAGATGAACATGGTGTGGTGACAAGGAACAAAGCCCAACTTGTGGCCAAGGGATATTCACAAGTCGAAGGTTTGGATTTCGGTGAAACCTATGCACCAGTTGCTAGGCTTGAGTCAATTCGTATATTACTTGCCTATGCTACTTACCATGGCTTTAAGCTTTATCAAATGGATGTGAAAAGTGCCTTCCTCAACGGACCAATCAAGGAAGAGGTCTATGTTGAGCAACCTCTCGGCTTTGAAGATAGTGAGTACCCTAACCATATTTATAAACTCTCAAAGGCTCTTTATGGGCTCAAGCAAGCCCCAAGAGCATGGTATGAATGCCTAAGAGATTTTCTTATCACTAATGGCTTCAAAGTCGGTAAAGTCGATCCTACACTCTTTACTAAAATTATTGCAAAAGATTTGTTTGTATGCCAAATTTATGTTGATGATATCATATTTGGGTCTACTAACAAATCTACTTGTGAAGAGTTTAGTAGGATCATAATTCAAAAATTTGAGATGTCTATGATGAGGGAGTTGAAGTATTTCCTAGGATTTCAAGTAAAGCAACTCCAGGAGGGCACCTTCATCAGCCAAACCAAGTACATTCAAGATATACTTACCAAGTTTGGAATGAAGGATGCCAAGCCCATCAAGACACCCATGGGAACCAATGGACATCTCGACCTCGACACGGGAGGTAAATCCGTAGATCAAAAGGTATATCGATCGATGATAGGATCTCTACTCTATTTATGTGCATCTCGACCAGATATTATGCTTTCCGTATGCATGTGTGCAAGGTTCCAAGCTGATCCTAAGGAAGTTCACCTTAGGGCCGTGAAAAGAATCATGATATATTTAGTTTATACACCTAAGTTTGGTCTTTGGTACCCCAAGGGATCCACTTTTGATTTAATAGGTTATTCGGATGCTGATTGGGCAGGGTGTAAAATTGATAGAAAGAGCACATCAGGGACTTGTCAGTTTCTGGGGAGATCCCTGGTGTCTTGGTCTTCAAAGAAACAAAATTCAGTAGCTCTTTCTACCGCCGAAGCCGAGTATGTTGTCGCAGGCCATTGTTGCGCGCAATTGCTTTGGATGAGGCAAACCCTTAGGGACTATGGCTACAAATTGAGCAAAGTCCCTCTCCTATGTGATAATGAGAGTGCAATCTGCATGGTGGATAATCCCATTGAACACAGCCACACTAAGCACATAGTCATTCGATATCACTTTTTGAGAGATCACCAACAAAGGGGGATATCGAGATTGCTTATGTTAGCACCAAAGAACAATTAGCTGATATATTTACCAAACCATTAGATGAGAAAACCTTTACCAAACTTAGGCATGAGCTAAACATTCTTGATTCTCGAAACTTTGATTGAACACTTTGCACACATAGCTCATTTATGTACCTTTGATCATATCTCTTTTATGACTATGACTAATGGGTTTTCAAGTTTATGCCTATGCTAAGTCGTAGATTGAAAGGGAAATGGAGTCTTCGGCGAAGAAAAGGCTTCCACTCCACTCTATCAGTATTATCTATCCTTCGCTGTCACTCCGCACCGCTCTCCACTTTGGTATAATCTTCACTCATATTCATTTGCACCATTAGGGAGAAAGTAAAAGGGCTCTCAAAAGACTCCGTTTTTGGCGATTAATGCCAAAGGGGGAGAAATATTAAGGCCAAAGCAAAAGGACCGCACCACCACATCAATTTAAAAAATTTCAAAATAAAGTTTTCAATTGGTATCTTTCAAACTAGTATTCCTCTAGAAATTATATCTCAATTGATATCTATATTGATATATTTAAAGGAGGGTTTTTCAATTGATATCTAAAAATATTTGATATTCTTTCAATTGGTAAAACCCTCTTGAACACTAAGAGGAGAATTTCATCCAGGGGGAGTTTTGTTTAAGTCAAAGGAAAGCATTTGAAATAGGGGGAGAAAATTTCAAATCTTAAAAATGCTTCTCAAAATCTTATTCATGTACCTTTGACTATTTGCAAAAGACTTTGGAAAGATTTTTCCAAAAAGAATTTGCAAAAACAAAACAAGTGGTGCAAATGTGGTCCAAAATATTAAAAGAAAGAAAGCACCCATGCATATCTAATGAAAGTTTAAATTGGTTTAATTCCAAGCAACCTTTGCACTCGCCTTATGCAAACTAGTTCAATTCTGCACTTATATAATTGCTTTGGTTTGTGTTGGCATCAATCACCAAAAAGGGGGAGATTGAAAGGGAAATAGGGTCAAACCTTTTCCTAAATGATTTTTGTGGTTGAAATGCCCAACACAAATAATTGGAATAACTAGTTTGCTCTAGATTATATATTCTACAGGTGCCAAAGGTTCAACACAAACCAATAAAAAGATCTAAGTTAGGGTTCAAAAGAAAGGAGCAAAAGAAACCGAAGAGAACCCTGGTCTGGCGCACCGGACTGTCCGGTGTGCCACCGGACAGTGTCCGGTGCGCCAGGGACCATACAGGCTGAACTCTTCACCTTCGGGTTTCTGGAGAGCCGCTCTGCTATAATTCATCGGGCTGTCCGGTGTGCCAGCGGAGCAACGACTCCAGCGCAACGGTCGACTCCAACGGAAACCTACAAAAGTGCTACAGTGCGTGGACAGTTCGCGCAGAGTCAGAGCAGCGTCAGAAGGCGCACCAGACAGTGAATAGTGTCTGGCCGGGCAGCACCGGACTGTCCGGTGCCCCAAGATGTCAGAGCTCCAACGGTCGAAACCGTCAGAACCCTAACGGTTGGGTGATGTGGCTGGCGCACCGGACTGTCCGGTGCGCCCATCGACAGACAGCCTCCCCAACGGTTGGTTTGGTGATTGGGGCTATAAATACCCCCCAACCACCACCACTCCAAGCATCCTAGTTTTTCAGACTCCACATTCAATACAAGAGCTAGTGCATTCAATACAAGACACAATACAATAGAATCAAAGCCTCTCCAAGTCCCAAATCCACTCCAAACAAATAGTGACTAGAGAGAGAGCTTTGCTCGTGTTCTTTGAGCTCTTATTCTTGGATCGCTTTCTTCTTCCCCATTCTTGTTCTTCAAACACTTGTAATCAAAGCAAGAGACACCAAGTTGTGGTGGTCCTTGTAGGGGTCTAAGTGACCCGTTTGATTAAGGAGAAAGCTCACTCGGTCTAGGTGACCGTTTGAGAGAGGGAAAGGGTTGAAAGAGACCCGGTCTTTGTGACCACCTCAATGGGGACTAGGTTTGCAAGAACCAAACCGAAAGTTGCCTAGAGGGGGGGGGTGAATAGGCAAATCTGAAACTTATAAAGTTTAAGCACAACTACAAGCCGAGGTTAGCGTTAGAAATATAATCGAGTCTGAAAGAGAGGGCGAAAACAAATCACAAGCGAATAAGAGCGGATGACACGGTGATTTGTTTTACCGAGGTTCGGTTCTTGCAAACCTACTCCCCGTTGATGTGGTCACAAAGACCGGGTCTCTTTCAACCCTTTCCCTCTCTCAAACGATCACTTAGACCGAGTGAGCTTCTCTTCTCAATCAAACGGGACACTAAGTCCCCACAAGGACCACCACACAATTGGTGTCTCTTGCTTTGATTACAAGTGAGTTGAAAACAAGAATAGAGGAAGAAGAAAGGCGATCCAAGCGCAAGAGCTCAAAAGAACACAAAAGTCTCTCTCTCTCTAGTCACTAATTTGTTTGGAGTGATTCTGGACTTGGGAGAGGATTTGATCTCTTTGTTTGTGTCTTGGAATGAAGTCTAGAGCTCTTGTATGAGGTTTGATGGCTGAAAACTTGGATGCGTTGAAGTGTGGTTGTTGGGGGGTATTTATAGCCCCAACCACCAAAAAGACCGTTGGTGAAGGCTTCTGTCGTATGGCGCACCGGACAGTCCGGTGCGCCAGCCACGTCACTAGGCCGTTGGGTTTCGACCGTTGGAGCTTCTGACAATGGAGCTTCTGACCTTCTTTTAATACAAATTTGAAAGACTTCATTTTTGAAATTGGTTGGTGGTGCGGTCCTTTTGCTTTGGGCTAATACTTTCTCCCCCTTTGGCATGAATCGCCAAAAACGGATACTGGTGAGTGAAATATAAGCCCTTTTTCAAACTTTCTCCCCCTTTGGTAAATAATATAGGAGTGAAGATTATACCAAAGTTGGAGAGCGATGCGGAGTGACGGCGAAGTGGATATAATTCGATGGAGTGGAGTGGAAGCCTTGTCTTCCCCGAAGACTCCATTTCCCTTTCAATCTATGACTTATTATGAAATACACTTGAAAACCATATTAGTCATAGCACATGAAAGAGATGATCAAAGGTATATAAATGAGCTATGTGTGCAAAATATCAATCAAAATTCCTAGAATCAAGAATGTTTAGCTCATGCCTAAGTTTGGTAAATGTTTTCTCATCTAGTGGCTTGGTAAAGATATCGGTTAATTGTTCTTTGGTGCTAACATATGCAAACTCGATATCCCCCCTTTGTTGGTGATCCCTCAAAAAGTGATACCGAATGGCTATGTGCTTAGTGTGGCTGTGCTCAACGGGATTATCTGCCATGCGGATTGCACTCTCATTATCACATAGGAGAGGAACTTTGGTTAATTTGTAACTATAGTCCCTAAGGGTTTGCCTCATCCAAAGTAATTGCGCGCAACAATGGCCTGCGGCAATGTACTCGGCTTCGGCGGTAGAAAGAGCTACATAATTTTGTTTCTTAGAAGCCCAAGACACCAGGGATCTTCCCAAGAACTGACAAGTCCCTGATGTGCTCTTTCTATCAATTTTACACCCTGCCCAATCAGCATTTGAATATCCAATTAAATCAAATGTGGATCCCCTGGGGTACCAAAGGCCAAACTTAGGTGTATAAACTAAATATCTCAAGATTCGTTTCACGGCCCTAAGGTGAACTTCCTTAGGATCCGCTTGGAATCTTGCACACATGCATACGAAAAGCATAATATCCGGTCGAGATGCACATAAATAGAGTAAAGATCCTATCATCGACCGGTATACCTTTTGATCTACGGATTTACCTCCCGTGTCGAGGTCGAGATGCCCATTAGTTCCCATGGGTGTCTTGATGGACTTGGCATCCTTCATTCCAAACTTGGTAAGAATGTCTTGAATGTACTTCGTTTGGCTAATGAAGGTGCCCTCTTGGAGTTGCTTGACTTGAAATCGTAAGAAATATTTCAACTCCCCCATCATAGACATCTCGAATTTTTGTACCATGATCCTACTAAACTCTTCACATGTAGATTTGTTAGTAGACCCAAATATGATATCATCAACATAAATTTGGCATACAAAAAAATCATTTGCAATTGTTTTAGTAAAGAGAGTAGGATCGGATTTTTTGACTTTGAAGCCATTAGCGATAAGAAAATCTCTTAGGCATTCATACCATGCTCTTGGGGCTTGCTTGAGCCCATAAAGCGCCTTAGAGAGTTTATAGACATGGTTAGGGTACTCACTATCTTCAAAGCCGGGAGGTTGCTCAACATAGACCTCCTCCTTGATTGGTCCATTGAGGAAGGCACTTTTCACGTCCATTTGGTAAAGCTTAAAGCCATGGTAAGTAGCATAGGCAAGTAATATGCGAATTGACTCAAGCCTAGCTACGGGTGCATAGGTTTCACCGAAATCCAAACCTTCGACTTGTGAATACCCCTTGGCCACAAGTCGGGCTTTGTTCCTTGTCACCACACCATGCTCATCTTGCTTGTTGCGGAAGACCCACTTGGTTCCTACAACATTTTGATTAGGACGTGGAACAAGATGCCATACCTCATTCCTTGTGAAGTTGTTGAGTTCCTCTTGCATCGCCAACACCCAATCCAAATCCCTTAATGCGTATTCTACCCTGTATGGCTCAATAGAAGACACAAAAGAGTAATGTTCACAAAAATGAGCAACACGAGATTGAGTGGTTACCCCCTTATGAATATCGCCGAGGATGGAGTTCACGGGGTGATCTCGTTGTATTGCTTGGTGGACTCTTGGGTGTGGTGGTCTTGGACCGTCGTCATCTTCCTTGTCTTGATCATTGGCATCTCCCCCTTGATCATTGCCCTCCTCTTGAGGTGGCTCATCTTCTTGATCTTCATTTTCATCCTCTTGAGCTTGATCCTCATCTTGAGTTGGTGGGGATGCTTGCATGGAGGAAGATGGTTGATCTTGTGCTTGTGGAGGCTCTTCGGATTCCTTAGGACACATATCCCTAATGGACATGTTCCTTAGCGCGACGCATGGAGCCTCTTCATCATCTAGCTCATCAAGATCAACTTGCTCGGTGAAGAGTTCATATGATGTCTTCTTGAGGATTCAGTGAAGATAGAGACGGTTGATGGCGTAGCAAGCAGTGTTGATTGCTTCCGCCCAAAACCGGTCCGAAGTCTTGTACTCATCAAGCATGGTCCTCGCCATGTCAAGTAGAGTTCAATTCTTCTGCTCCACTACTGAGAGCACCTAGAGGGGGGGGGTGAATAGGTGATCCTGTAACACTTCAAAAACTTAAGCCACAAAACTTGGTTACTTGTTAGCACAGTAATATGCCAAGTGGCTAGAGAAGGATCTCAACACAACACAATAACCAAGAGATATCAATCACAGAGATGGCACAGTGGTTATCCCGTGGTTCGGCCAAGACCAACGCTTGCCTACTCCACGTTGTGGCGTCCCAACGGACGAGGGTTGCAATCAACCCCTCTCAAGCGGTCCAAAGACCAACTTGAATACCACGGTGTTGCTTTGCTTCTCTTAATCCCGTTTGCGAGGAATCTCCACAGCTTGGAGCCTCTCGCCCTTACACAAGATGTTCACGAAGAATCACAGAGCAAGGGAGGGATTAGCAACTCACACACAACACAAAGATCACAGCGAATACGCACACGCAAAACCAAGATTTGAGCTCAAGAGACTAGCACACTAGAACGGAGCTCAAATCACTAGAATGTCGAACAAGTGCGCAAGAATGAAGTGTGAGTGATCAATGATGCTCAAAGGATGCTTGGTGTTCTCCTCCATGCGCCTAGGGGTCCCTTTTATAGCCCCAAGGCAGCTAGGAGCCGTTGAGCACAAGTTTGGAAAGCCATTCTTGCCTTCTGTCATCGGGGGCACCGGACAGTCCGGTGCACACCGGACACTGTCCGGTGCCCGATTTCCTTCCTTAAATAGCGAAGCCGACCGTTGGCAGCCTGAGAGCCGTTGGCGCACCGGACATGTCCGGTGCACACCGGACAGTCCGGTGCCGTCTTCTAGCCGTTGGCTCGGCCACGTGTCCCGCGCAGATTGCGCGGCCGACCGTTGGCCCGGCCGACCGTTGGCTCACCGGACAGTCCGGTGCACACCGGACAGTCCGGTGAATTTTAGCCGTACGTCGCCGGTGAATTCCCGAGAGCAGCCACTTCGCTCGAGCCAGCCTGACGCACCGGACACTGTCCGGTGCACCACCGGACAGTCCGGTGCTTGCAGACTCAGCAGATTCTTGGCTGCTCGAGCCAAGATATTTCCAATTGGATTTTTCCTGTTTCCGGCACTTAGACACAATACATTAGTCCATAAAACAATGTACTAAGTCTGAGAAACATACCTTAATTCTTGATTTGTACCTTGTCCACCTTTTTACACTTAGGCACTTGTGTTGGACACTAAATCACCAAAATACTTAGAAATGGCCCAAGGGCACATTTCCCTTTCAATCTCCCCCTTTTTGGTGATTTATGCCAACACAACATAAAGCAAGTAGAACAAGTACAAAATCAAATCAAATAAGAACTCAAAATTGTTTTGATTCAATTTTGACATATATGGATCACTCTATGCCACCACTTGGTTTGTTTTTGCAAATCAAACTCAAATTTCTATCTCTAAGTCAAACACACATGTTAAGACATAACGAGAGTCATTCTAAGAGAAATTGACTTAAGATTTCAAAAACTCCCCCTTTTTCCCATAATCAATACTTCTCCCCACAAGAAGCCAACTTTTGACAAAGGAGTTTTGACAAACCAAAAGCTCTATTCTACTATTTTCAAAATCTCTCAAGTGGTAGCTGATCCATTTATCGCTTTGGCCTTTATTTTCTCCCCCTTTGGCATCAAGCACCAAAACGGGATCAATCTTGGCCCTTTAACCCCATTGCCTCACCAAAATCTTCAAATAAGAACACAAAGGCAATAAGAGTATGAAGATGAACTTGGAAAAGTTACTCTTTTCATCGGAGTGCAGTGGAAGTCTTGCATGGTCCAAGTCCACCTTTTCCCTTTCAATTTTCCTTGGAGACTAAAACAACCAAACTCAAGTACATGGTTAGTCTCAAAGGGTCAAGTTGTAGCACAGCTCCCCCTAAATATGTGCATCACTTGCAAAAAGGACTTGTGAGGTCCAGGGAGTGTTTGTACAACTTGAGCACCACAATAAGCAACAAAATGCAGAGTGAACATGATCCAAGGCATAAACACATGTATGCTATATTTCAATCCAAGTTCCGCGAATCTAAGATATTGAGCTCACTACGCAGCCTGCAAAAGGTCTTCTCATCTAGAGGCTTGGTAAAGATATCGGCTAGCTGGTTCTCGGTGCTAACATGAAACACTTCGATATCTCCCTTTTGCTGGTGGTCTCTCAAAAAGTGATGCCGGATGTCAATGTGCTTTGTGCGGCTGTGCTCAACAGGATTTTCCGCTATTCGGATAGCACTCTCATTATCACATAGGAGTGGGACTTTGCTCAGATTGTAGCCAAAGTCCCTGAGGGTTTGCCTCATCCAAAGTAGTTGCGCGCAACACTGTCCTGCGGCAACATACTCGGCCTCAGCGGTGGAAAGGGCAACGGAGGTTTGTTTCTTAGAGTTCCATGACACCAGGGACCTTCCTAAGAATTGGCACGTCCCCGATGTACTCTTCCTATCGACCTTACATCCAGCATAGTCGGAATCTGAGTACCCAATCAAGTCAAAGTTAGACCCCTTTGGATACCAGATCCCAAAGCAAGGCGTAGCGACTAAATATCGAAGAATTCGCTTCACAGCCACTAAGTGACACTCCTTCGGATCGGATTGAAATCTAGCACACATGCATACGCTAAGCATAATATCCGGTCTACTAGCACATAAATAAAGCAAAGAACCTATCATGGACCGGTATGCTTTTTGATCAACGGACTTACCTCCTTTGTTGAGGTCGGTGTGTCCGTCGGTTCCCATTGGCGTCTTTGCGGGCTTGGCGTCCTTCATCCCAAACCTCTTTAGCAAATCTTGTGTGTACTTCGTTTGGGAGATGAAGGTGCCGTCCTTGAGTTGCTTCACTTGGAACCCAAGGAAGTAGGTCAACTCGCCCATCATCGACATCTCGAATTTCTGCGTCATCACCCTGCTAAACTCTTCACAAGACTTTTGGTTAGTAGAACCAAATATTATGTCGTCGACATAAATTTGGCACACAAAAAGATCACCATCGCAAGTTTTAGTAAAAAGAGTTGGATCGGCTTTCCCAACCTTGAAAGCATTAGCAATTAAAAAGTCTCTAAGGCATTCATACCATGCTCTTGGGGCTTGCTTAAGTCCATAGAGCGCCTTAGAGAGCTTACACACGTGGTCGGGGTACCGTTCATCCTCGAAGCCAGGGGGCTGCTCCACGTACACCTCCTCCTTGATCGGCCCGTTGAGGAAAGCGCTCTTCACATCCATTTGGTACAACCTGAAAGAATGGTGAGCGGCGTATGCTAGCAAGATAAGAATTGATTCTAGCCTAGCCACAGGAGCAAAAGTCTCCTCAAAGTCCAAACCTGCGACTTGGGCATAACCTTTTGCCACAAGTCAAGCCTTGTTCCTCGTCACCACCCCGTGCTCGTCCTGTTTGTTGCGGAACACCCACTTGGTTCCCACAACATTTTGCTTGGGACGAGGCACCAGTGTCCAAACTTCGTTGCGCTTGAAGTTGTTGAGTTCCTCCTACATGGCCAACACCCAGTCCGGATCTAGCAAGGCCTCTTCTACCCTGAAAGGCTCGATAGAAGAGACAAAAGAGTAATGCTCACAAAAATTAACTAATCTTGAGCGAGTAGTTACTCCCTTGCTAATATCACCCAATATCTGGTCGACGGGATGATCCCTTTGAATTGTCGCTCGAACTTGGGTTGGAGGTGCCTGAGGTGCTCCTTCCTCTTGAACATCCTGTGCTCCCCCTTGATCATGTGCCTCCACTTGAGGTACCTGTTCGTCATCTTGGGTTGGGGGATGCACCATAGTTGAGGAAGACAGTTGATCTTGCTCCAAATGTTCCTGAGGTCGTACATCTCCAATCGCCATGGTGCGCATCGCGGCCGTTGGAACGTCTTCTTCATCTACATCATCAAGATCAACAACTTGCTCTCTTGGAGAGCCATTAGTCTCATCAAATACAACGTCGCTAGAGACTTCAACCAAACCCGATGATTTGTTGAAGACCCTATACGCCTTTGTATTTGAATCATAACCTAATAAAAATCCTTCTACGGCTTTGGGAGCAAATTTGGAATTCCTACCCTTCTTCACTAGAATGTAGCATTTACTCCCAAAAACACGAAAATACGATACATTAGGTTTGTTACCGGTTAGCAGCTCATACGACGTCTTCTTGAGGAGGCGGTGAAGGTAGACCCTGTTGATGGCGTGGCAAGCCGTGTTCACGGCTTCCGACCAAAAGCACTCGGGGGTCTTGAATTCTCCAAGCATAGTCCTCGCCATATCTATGAGCGTCCTGTTCTTCCTCTCTACCACACCATTTTGCTGAGGTGTGTAGGGAGCGGAGAACTCGTGCTTGATCCCTTCCTCCTCAAGAAACTCCTCCACTTGAAGGTTCTTGAATTCGGACCCGTTGTCGCTCCTTATCTTCTTCACCTTGAGCTCAAACTCATTTTGAGCTCTCCTTAGGAAGCGCTTGAGGGTCCCTTGGGTTTCAGACTTATCCTGCAAAAAGAACACCCAAGTGAATCGGGAAAAGTCATCAACGATAACTAGACCATACTTACTTCCTCCTATGCTCAGATAGGCGACGGGTCCGAAGAGGTCCATATGTAGCAGCTCCAGGGGTCTTGATGTTGTCATCACATTTTTGGTGTGATGAGAGCCTCCCACTTGTTTCCCTGCTTGACAAGCTGCACAGGGTCTATCTTTTTTGAAATGAACATTGGTTAGACCTATCACGTGTTCTCCCTTTAGAAGCTTGTGGAGGTTCTTCATCCCCACATGTGCTAAGCGGCGATGCCACAGCCAGCCCATGCAAGTCTTAGCCATTAAGCATGCATCTAGACCGGCCTCTTCTTTTGCAAAATCAACTAAGTAAAGCTTGCCGTCTAGTACACCCTTAAAAGCTAGTGAACCATCACATCTTCTAAAGACAGACACATCTACATTTGTAAACAAACAGTTATATCCCATATTGCATAATTGACTAACAGATAGCAAATTATATCCAAGAGACTCTACTAAAAACACATTAGAGATAGAGTGCTCATTTGAGATTGCAATTTTACCTAACCCTTTTACCTTGCCTTGATTCCCATCACCGAATATTATTGAATCTTGGGAATCTTTATTCTTGACGTAGGAGGTAAACATCTTCTTCTCCCCCGTCATATGGTTTGTGCATCCGCTGTCAATAATCCAGCTTGAACCCCCGGATGCATAAACCTGCAAGGCAAATTTAGGCTTGGGTCTTAGGTACCCAACTCATGTTGGGTCCTGCAAGGTTAGCACAAATATCCTTAGGGACCCAAATGCAAGTTTTGTCTCCCTTGCATCTTGCCCCTAATTTTCTAGCAACTATCTTCCTATCCTTTCTACAAATAGCAAAAAAAACATTTAAAGCATGATATATTGTAGAAGGTTCATTAACTTTCCTCGGAACATTAACGACATTTCTCCTAGGCATATTATGAATAACATTTCTCCTACCAACATTTCTATCATGCACATAAGAAGAACTAGAAGCAACCATGGCATGAGAATCAAAGGCGTTATATCCATTACAACTCCTATAAGCATTTCTAGGTTGTCTTCTATCATAGTACATAAAGGCATGGTTCTTTTGCACACTACTAGCCATAGGGGCCTTCCCTTTCTCCTTGGCGGAGATGGGAGCCTTATGGCTTGTCAAGTTCTTGGCTTCCCTCTTGTAGCCAAGTCCATCCTTAATTGAGGGGTGTCTACCAATCGTGTAGGCATCCCTTGCAAATTTTAGCTTGTCAAATTCATTCTTGCTAGTCTTAAGTTGGGCATTAAGACTAGCTAATTCATCATTTAATTTGGAAATTGAAACTAAATGATCACTACAAGCATCAATGTCAAAATCTTTACACCTATTACAAGTTTCAACAATTTCTACACAAGAATTAGATTTACTAGCTACTTCTAGTTTAGCATTTAAATCATCATTAAAACTTTTTAACTTATCAATAGTTTCATGACAAGAAGATAATTCACTAGAGAGCATTTCATTCCTCTTAATTTCTAGAGCAAGAGATTTCTGTGCTTCTAAAAATTTGTCATGTTCTTCATACAACAAATCCTCTTGTTTTTCTAAAAGCATATTCTTGTCATTCAAGGCATCAATTAATTCATTAATTTTGTCTACCTTGGTTCTATCTAATCCCTTGAATAAGCATGAGTAATCTATCTCATCATCATCACTAGACTCATCTTCACTCGAAGAAGCATAAGTACTAGTATGAGTGCTTACTTTCTTCTCTCTTGCCATGAGGCAAGTGTGACGCTCGTTGGGGAAGAGGGATGACTTGTTGAAGGCGGTGGCGGCGAGTCCTTCATTGTCAGAGTCGGAGGAGGAACAATCCGAATCCCACTCCTTTCCGATATGTGCCTCGCCCTTGGCCTTCTTGTAATGCTTCTTTTTCTCCCTCTTGTTCCCTTGGTCCTGATCACTATCATTGTTGGGACAGTTAGCAATAAAATGACCAAGCTTACCGCATTTGAAGCATGAGCGCTTCCCCTTGGCTTTGGTCTTGCTTGGCTGCCCCTTGCGACCTTTAAGCGCCGTCTTGAAGCGCTTAATGATGAGGGCCATCTCCTCATCATTGAGTCCGGCCGCCTCAACTTGTGCCACCTTGCTTGGTAGCGCCTCCTTGCTCCTTGTTGCCTTGAGAGCAATGGGTTGAGGCTCATGACTAGGACCGTTCAACGCGTCGTCCACGTATCTTGCCTCCTTGATCATCATTCGCCCGCTTACGAACTTCCCAAGAACTTCTTCGGGCGACATCTTGGTGTACCTGGGATTTTCACGTATATTGTTCACCAAATGAGGATCAAGAACGGTAAATGACCTTAGCATTAGGCGGACGACGTCGTGGTCCGTCCATCGCGTGCTCCCGTAGCTCCTTATTTTGTTGATAAGGGTCTTGAGCCGGTTGTATGTTTGTGTCGGCTCCTCGCCCCTTATCATCGTGAACCGTCCAAGCTCGCCCTCCACCAACTCCATTTTGGTGAGCAAGGTGACGTCGTTTCCCTCATGAGAGATCTTGAGGGTGTCCCAGATCTGCTTGGCATTGTCCAAGCCGCTCACCTTGTGATACTCGTCCCTGCACAAAGAGGCTAGCAACACAGTAGTAGCTTGTGCATTTTTATGAATCTGTTCATTAATAAACACAGGGCTATCCGAGCTATCAAATTTCATTCCACTTTCCACAATCTCCCAAATGCTTGGATGGAGAGAAAACAGGTGAGTACGCATTTTGTGGCTCCAAAATCCGTAATCCTCTCCATCAAAGTGAGGGGGCTTGCCAAGTGGAATGGGGAGCAATTGAGCATTTGAACTATGCGGGATGCGCGAATAATCGAAAGAAAAGTTTGAGTTAACCGTCTTTCGTCTATCGTAGTCGTCGTCGTCCTTTTGGGAGGAGGAAGATTCGTCGCTGTCGTAGTAGACACTTTCCTTGATGCGCCTTGTCTTCTTCCTCCCGTCTTTTCTTTTGTGGCCCGAGCCTGAGTCGGTGGGCCTGTCATCATTGGGCTCGTTGACGAAGGACTCCTTCTCCTTGTCGTTGATCACCATCCCCTTGCCTTTAGGATTCATCTCTTCAGGCGGTTAGTCCCTTTCTTGAAGAGAACGGCTCCGATACCAATTGAGAGCACCTAGAGGGGGGGTGAATAGGTGATCCTGTAACACTTCAAAAACTTAAGCCACAAAACTTGGTTACTTGTTAGCACAGTAATATGCCAAGTGGCTAGAGAAGGATCTCAACACAACACAATAACCAAGAGATATCAATCACAGAGATGGCACAGTGGTTATCTCGTGGTTCGGCCAAGACCAACGCTTGCCTACTCCACGTTGTGGCGTCCCAACGGACGAGGGTTGCAATCAACCCCTCTCAAGCGGTCCAAAGACCAACTTGAATACCATGGTGTTGCTTTGCTTCTCTTAATCCCGTTTGCAAGGAATCTCCACAGCTTGGAGCCTCTCGCCCTTACACAAGATGTTCACGAAGAATCACAGAGCAAGGGAGGGATTAGCAACTCACACACAACACAAAGATCACAGCGAATACGCACACGCAAAACCAAGATTTGAGCTCAAGAGACTAGCACACTAGAACGGAGCTCAAATCACTAGAATGTCGAACAAGTGCGCAAGAATGAAGTGTGAGTGATCAATGATGCTCAAAGGATGCTTGGTGTTCTCCTCCATGCGCCTAGGGGTCCCTTTTATAGCCCCAAGGCAGCTAGGAGCCGTTGAGCACAAGTTTGGAAAGCCATTCTTGCCTTCTATCATCGGGGGCACCGGACACTGTCCGGTGCCCGATTTCCTTCCTTAAATAGCGAAGCCGACCGTTGGCAGCCTGAGAGCCGTTGGCGCACCGGACATGTCCGGTGCACACCGGACAGTCCGGTGCCGTCTTCTAGCCGTTGGCTCGGCCACGTGTCCCGCGCAGATTGCGCGGCCGACCGTTGGCCCGGCCGACCGTTGGCTCACCGGACAGTCCGGTGCACACCGGACAGTCCGGTGCACACCGGACAGTCCGGTGAATTTTAGCCGTACGTCGCCGGTGAATTCCCGAGAGCAGCCACTTCGCTCGAGCCAGCCTGACGCACCGGACACTGTCTGGTGCACCACCGGACAGTCCGGTGCTTGCAGACTCAGCAGATTCTTGGCTGCTCGAGCCAAGATATTTCCAATTGGATTTTTCCTGTTTCCAGCACTTAGACACAATACATTAGTCCATAAAACAATGTACTAAGTCTGAGAAACATACCTTAATTCTTGATTTGTACCTTGTCCACCTTTTTACACTTAGGCACTTGTGTTGGACACTAAATCACCAAAATACTTAGAAATGGCCCAAGGGCACATTTCCCTTTCAACTACACCATTTTGTTGTGGCGTGTAGGGAGAAGAGAACTCATTCTTGATGCCCTCATCCTCAAGGAAGCCTTCAATTTGAGAGTTCTTGAACTCCGTCCCGTTGTCGCTTCTAATCTTTTTGATCCTTAATTCGAACTCATTTTGAGCCCGTCTCAAGAATCCCTTTAAGGTCTCTTGGGTTTGAGATTTTTCTTGCAAAAAGAACACCCAAGTGAAGCGAGAATAATCATCCACAATAACTAGACAGTACTTACTCCCGCCGATGCTTATGTAAGCTATCGGGCCGAATAGGTCCATGTGTAGTAGCTCAAGCGGCCTGTCAGTCGTCATGATGTTCTTGTGTGGATGATGAACACCAACTTGCTTCCCTGCTTGACATACGCTACAAATCCTGTCTTTCTCAAAATGAACATTTGTTAGTCCCAAAATGTGCTCTCCCTTTAGAAGCTTATGAAGATTCTTCATCCCAATGTGGGCTAGTCGGCGGTGCCAGAGCCAACCCATGTTAGTCTTAGCAATTAAGCAAGTGTTGAGTTCAGCTCTATTAAAATCAACTAAGTATAGCTGACCCTCTAACACTCCCTTAAATGCTACTAAATCATCACTTCTTCTAAAGACAGTAACACCTATATCCGTAAAAAGACAGTTGTAACCCATTTTGTATAATTGAGAGACAGAAAGCAAATTGTAATCTAAAGAATCTACGAGAAAAACATTGGAAATAGAATGGTAAGGAGATATAACAATTTTACCAAGTCCTTTGACCAAACCTTGATTTTCATCCCTGAATGTGATAGCTCGTTGGGGATCATGGTTTTTCTCCTAGGAGGAGAACATCCTTTTCTCCCCAGTCATGTGGTTTGTGCACCCGCTATCAATGATCCAACTTGAGCCCCCGAATGCATAAACCTACAAAACAAGTTTAGGCCTTGTTCTTAGGTACCCAAACGGTCTTGGGTCCTTTCACATTAGAAACAAGTACCTTGGGTATCCAAACACAAGTCTTTGATCCCTTGTGTTTAGCCCCAACATATTTAGCAACCACTTTGCCTGGTTTGTTAGTGAGCACATAAGAAGCATCAAAAGTCTTAAATGAAATATTAGGTTCATTTGATGCTATAGGAGTTTTCTTCTTAGGCAATTTAGCATGAGTGGATTGCCTAGAACTAGATGCCTCACTCTTATACATAAAAGCATGATGAGAGCCAGAGTGAGACTTCCTAGAATGAATTCTCCTAATTTTATGTTCGGGATAACCGGCAGGGTATAAAATGTAACCCTCGTTATCCTGAACCATGGGATCCTTGCCCTTAACAAAGTTGGACAATTTCTTAGGGGCATTGAGTTTGACATTGCCTCCCTGTTGGAAGCCAATGACATCCTTAATGCCAGAGCGTCTCCCACTATAAAGCATACTACGAGCAAATTTAATTTTTTCATTCTCTAATTCATGCTCGGTAATTTTAGCATCTAATTTTGCTATATGATCATTTTGTTGTTTAATCATAGCAATGTGATCATGAATAGCATCAATATTAACATCTCTACATCTAGTGCAAATAGTAACATGCTCAACGGTAGATGTAGAGGGTTTGCAAGTATTTAATTCAACAATCTTAGCATATAAAATAACGTTCTCGTCTCTAAGATTGGAAATAGAAACATTGCAAACGTTTAAATCTTTAGCCTTAGCAATTAATTTTTCATTTTCTATCTTAAGGCTAGTAATTGATTCATTCAACTTGTCAATCTTAGCAATCAAATTAGCATTGTCATTTTTAAGTTTGACAAGGGAATCATCACAAACATTTAAATTCTCAACCTTAGCAATTAATTTAGTATTTTCATTTCTAAGGTTGGAAATAGTATCATGGCAAGTGCTTAGCTCACTAGTTAATTTTTCACATTTTTCTATCTCCTCAGCATAAGCATTTTTAACTTTAACATGCTTCTTATTTTCTTTAATAAGGAAGTCCTCTTGGCTATCCAAGAGTTCATCCTTCTCATGAATAGCACTAATCAATTCATTCAACTTTTCTTTTTGTTGCATGTTTAAGTTGGCAAAAAGGGTGAGCAAATCATCCTCATCATCACTAGAGCTAGCCTCATCACTAGATGTTGCATATTTAGTAGAAGCTCTAGATTTTACCTTCTTCTTTTTGTCGTCCTTTGCCATGAGGCACTTGTGGCCGACGTTGGTGAAGAGGAGGCCCTTGTTGACGGCGATGTTGGCGGCGTCCTCGTCGGAGGAGGAATCGGTGGAGCTCTCGTCGGAGTCCCACTCGCGGCATACATGGGCATCGCCGCCCTTCTTCTTGTAATATTTCTTCTTCTCCTTCCTTCTCCCCATCTTGTCGTCGCCCCTGTCAGTATCACTTGATAATGGACATTTAGCAATGAAATGACCGGGCTTACCACACTTGTAGCACACCTTCTTGGAGCGGGATTTGTAGTCCATCCCCCTCCTTTGCTTAAGGATTTGGTGGAAGCTCTTGATGATGAGTGCCATCTCCTCATTGTCGAGCTTGGAGGCATCGATGTGGAGCCTACTTGATGTAGACTCTTCTTTCTTCTCCTCCGTTGCTTTGAAGGCAACGAGTTGCACCTCAGATGTAGAGGTAGCGCCTTGCTCGATGATTTTCTTGGAGCCTTTGATCATCAATTCAAAGCTCACAAATTTTCCTATCACTTCCTCGGGAGACATTAGTTTATATCTTGGATCACCACGAATTAATTGAACTTGAGTGGGGTTAAGAAAAACGAGTGATCTAAAAATAACCTTGACCATTTCATGGTCATCCCACTTGGTGCTCCCGAGGTTGCACACTTGGTTCACCAAGGTCTTGAGCCGGTTGTACATCGCTTGTGGCTCCTCCCCTTGATGAAGCATGAAGCGACCGAGCTCCCCCTCGATCGTTTCCCGCTTGGTGATCTTGGTCACCTCATCTCCTTCGTGTGCGGTCTTGAGCACGTCCCAAATCTCTTTGGCACTCTTCAACCCTTGCACCTTATTATACTCCTCTCGACTTAGAGAGACGAGGAGTATAGTAGTGGCTTGGGAGTTGAAGTGTTGGATTTGTTCGACCTCCTCCGAATCATAATCCTTGTCCCCCTTCTTTGGTACCTGCGCTCCACACTCAACAATATCCCATATGCTTTTGTGGAGTGAGGTTAGGTGATGCCTCATTTTATCACTCCATATAGAATAATCTTCACCTTCAAACATAGGCAGTTTGCCTAATGGGACAAAAAGTAATGGGGTGCGTTTTGAAATACGAGGGTAGCGAATGGGCATCTTACTATACTTCTCGCGCTCATGGCGCTTAGAAGTGGCGGATGCCGATTCCGAGCCGGAGGTGGAGGGTGACGAAGAGTCGGTCTCATAGTAGACCACTTTCTTAATCTTCTTCTTCTTGGCACCCTTCCGTTGGGACTTGATGGAGGAAGAGGATTCCTCCTTATGCTTGTGGGCGGACTCCCTCGAATGTGTTTTCCCCGAGCTTGTGGACTTGTCGCCGGTCCCGATCTCCCTCATGGCGACATCACTTCGAGCGGTTAGGCTCTAATGAAGTATCGGGCTCTGATACCAATTGAAAGTCGCCTAGAGGGGGGTGAATAGGCAAATCTGAAATTTATAAAGTTTAAGCACAACTACAAGCCGGGGTTAGCGTTAGAAATATAATCGAGTCTGAAAGAGAGGGCGAAAACAAATCACAAGCGAATAAGAGCGGATGACACAGTGATTTGTTTTACCGAGGTTCGGTTCTTGCAAACCTACTCCCCGTTGAGGTGGTCACAAAGACCGGGTCTCTTTCAACCCTTTCCCTCTCTCAAACGATCACTTAGACCGAGTGAGCTTCTCTTCTCAATCAAACGGGACACTAAGTCCCCACAAGGACCACCACACAATTGGTGTCTCTTGCTTTGATTATAAGTGAGTTGAAAACAAGAATAGAGGAAGAAGAAAAGCGATCCAAGCGCAAGAGCTCAAAAGAACACAAAAGTCTCTCTCTAGTCACTAATTTGTTTGGAGTGATTCCGGACTTGGGAGAGGATTTGATCTCTTTGTTTGTGTCTTGGAATGAAGTCTAGAGCTCTTGTATGAGGTTTGATGGCTGAAAACTTGGATGCGTTGAAGTGTGGTGGTTGGGGGGTATTTATAGCCCCAACCACCAAAAAGACCGTTGGTGAAGGCTTCTGTCGTATGGCGCACCGGACAGTCCGGTGCGCCAGCCACGTCACCAGGCCGTTAGGTTCCGACCGTTGGAGCTTCTGACAATGGGGCCACCGGACAGTCCGGTGGTGCACCGGACAGGTCCTGTTCACTATCCGGTGCGCCATCTGACGCTTGCTCTGACTTCTGCGCGCGCAGACGCGCACTGTAGCGTTTCACTGTTCCTTTGCAGATGACCGTTGGCGCTGTATAGCCGTTACTCCGTTGGCACACAGGACAGTCCGGTGCTACACCGGACAGTCCGGTGAATTATAGCGGAGCGGCCTAACCCGAATTCCCGAAGGTGGCAAGTTTGGAGTTGAGCTCCCTGGTGCACCGGACACTGTCCGGTGCGCCAGACCAGGGCTGCCTTCGGTTGCTTTGCTCCTATCTTTTTGAACCCTTTCTTTGAACTTTGTATTGATTTATTGTAAACCTTTGGCACATGTAGAACTTATAATCTAGAGCAAACTAGTTAGTCCAATTATTTGTGTTGGGTAATTCAACCACCAAAATCATTTAGGAAAAAGGTGTAAGCCTATTTCCCTTTCACAAACCTCGGTAAAACAAATTACCGTGTCACTCGCTTTATTTCTTGGTTGATTTGTTTTCACCCTCTCTTTTGGACTCGGTTTTATTTCTAACGCTAACCCCGACTTGTAGTTGTGCTTAAAGTTTATAAATTCAGTTTCCGCCTATTCACCCCCCTATAGACGACTTTCAATAACCTTCCTTGGTATGTTGATTGGGCTCCCACACAACCAAATTGTCGGCTAGAGGGGTTTATATAGAGACCCCATCCAATTCTAGTCGTTGGTAAAAGTTGTGAACTTTCTATTTATGTGTGCACCAGACCGGTCCGGTGCGCCATCGTACCGTTTGGTCCAAGCTTCCACATCAGCTAGTCGTTGCACCTGTCGTCACTTTAGACGGTCCGATGTGCCATCCGCATGGTCTGGTGCCCACCACATCATATAGCCATTGGAGACTGGCCATTGGACCATGGTCCGGTGCGCCAGCTGCCCGAAAGCCATTTGTAGAGCTCTCTACGCACACGGTCCGGTGCGCCACCGGACCATCCGGTGAGCCACCGTTGCGCCAACTGACAACCCACTTCTTTAATCTTCTATCTTCTTTTCTTGGGCTCTTTTGGTCTTTTGTCTTGGACAAGTGCTGAGTATTTATCAGTCTTCTATTAGTTTTTAGGTTTTCTTTTAAGGTGTTGCATCCTTTGATCTACGTCCAATCCACTTCGCATCCTGTGAACTATAAAAAACAAATACTTAGAAAACATTAGTTCACTAGTTATGTTGTTAATTAAACACCAATAAGGTAGTCCAATAAGGTGCAGTATATTTATGGCACTTCAGGAGATGACCTCTATTTTTTTTTGACAATTTTTGTAAAATAGGGCACTATTGTATCATTTTTTTTGTAGCTTGAGCCATATAATTTAATTTGGGGGGCACCGATATAAGTCACTATTGAAGATGCTCTAAGCGACGGGAGAAGCCATGAGGTGTTAATCGGTTCTCAAGCGCTACGACGCTGGAGCCATTTTCAGATGGGCAAGATGGGGCTGTCACGTTTCGATTGTAGAGAATTCCACTATGGATTTTACATTGCAGCGAAATCTGATCTACCGTTTTCTATAATAGCAAAAATATTGTCACCGGAGAGGTCAGGACTGAAGTATGTTGATGTAGGCTCTGATACGAGGTGTCCTCTGCGACCAAAGTTGGCATTCTTCACTATCTTCTCTATTACTCTCTATGTTCCATATCTTAAGGTTACAAAGGTTTATCCTAAGTCAAAGTTTTTAAAGTTTGACCAACATATCTATAAAAATAATTATTTTTGAATTAAAGAAATTATATTGTGCTAGATATTTTAATAATAAATGTAATAGTTTATTTTTATTTAGTTAATGTTTATGAATATTTTATTATTAACAGTCATAAGTTTCAAAATATTGATTTAGAACAAACCTTTTTGACCTTAGACAGGAAACGGAGACGGTATACGTCTAGCCGGCACTCACACCATGGAAATGAGGAAACATATGCGGCCGCACTCGTAATTCCTGTCACCACGCGATTTCCATCATACAGATTTGAGAACTGTCATTCTTATTCTTGCTTGTATTTCTTTTCGTTTTTGCAATAAAATAGATAGTACTACTTTGTTTGTCCTACAAAAAATGTATTGGAGATTGATGCGTGTTTTTAGGGACTTATTAAACATATCCTCCATAGCACCTTAACAGATGAAACACGAGCCAAAGGCAACAGGTGCTTCAGCTTTCTGCAACTGCCGAGATATAACACAATGATTACCAGAGCTCTATGGCGCCGCCGTCACTAGAATCCTCGCAACTCACATCTACTTCCTGCTCGAGTCCCAATATGCCAAGCCTACTCCAGGAAGCCAGACGGCTGATCCGGTGACCCCAAGGGATCGGGGCAAAATAACCTAGAGAAGATCGATTTGCTTCTGCACAATTTCCCTAACGAATCTCATCTTGTTGGCCACTCTTCCTGCCAGTTCATCCAGGAAGGAACAGGTACGCACTGAAGAGAGTGCAATGTTCTTATGATGCTCGCAAGCTCCAAATTCGAAGACATGGACTGTCGTCTGGATGAAGTTCTCAGCAAGTGGGAGTGGGCGGGCATCTTCCAAGCAAAGTATTGGTGGATGGAGCTACGAATTCTCAGGGAAGACGGTCTGGATGAAGTTCAAGAAACGCTCCGAGTAGAACTGGGGGTCCACAGCCGAGATCGAGACCGAGTCATACTGCATGGACTTGACAGCGTGCTCGATTTTCTTTGTCATGTTGTACTCTTGCAGTATGTCAATGATGCCCAGGTAGAGGACCACATCGTACACCTCACGGAACGGTTTGCTTTCATCTTCCTTAGGGGTCTGCTCTGCCCTTGCAGGCATGTTAACTCCTAGCTGGATCTGAAGCCTGAAAAAAAAAGGAACACGTTTTTTTTTAAAAAAAAAGAACCTGCAAATTCTACCCCTTTGAAACTACACAAGCAGCAGTGCGCCAGCGCAACACAATGTCCACAAGCTACTCAAAGTATTTGAACTACAGAAAGTTACCTGGCTGTTCCAGGCAGCAGTAGGTCTACTTCGCCAAATCCAGCAGCCGATGCACGCAAGCGGCTGCCTCTTATGTGAGGGCCAACAATAACACTGTTCTCACCACTGCTTTGAACCAAGACTAGCCCTTCTGGATGGCTAAGGGCATCATCTTCCTGAGCATCTGCGCCAACCATTTTTGACCAAACATTAGCCCCCCCCAGTCTTAAAAAAAGAACTTAACCTGGAAATGCATGCGATGATGATGATGAACGAGTTAAAGCAATAAAAGAGGCGCCGTGGATCAAAAGCAACTACCAGACATATTTGTGCATCATACATTCTCACCATATATATAGCTTTAAGGCAACTTAAGCCTGCCTAGCTCAAACATGATTTCAAAATTAAGAAAGTTTAGGACTACATGGCATGCTAAGGATTTCCAGGTAACTTTGGATGCTGGGATGCAGAATTCGAGTTCATTTTGAACAAAAAATGAATTAGAAATGGCCATTAGCTTGGCAGCTCCAGCTGGACACAAAGAGTAGATATACTTCACCATTGAAACCACTCAATGAGTAACACTCATGGAGATGTGCAACAGATATTATAAGGAGCAACATTTTATGGAAGGTGTTAGGCGTGTCCTTACTCCTTACCTTCTTCTGAAACAACAGTCAATCTATCTGCTGCCATGCTCCGGTGATAAGATGCACGTGTCCGCAAGTGCTGTGGAGCTCTATAATGGACACCAAGCAGTAGGCTGTAATCCATTATCCGCTGTGTTCTCAAAAAATCACTGTCTGTTTCAATCTGTCTGAAGAATAATCAACAGTATTTTGAGATAAGTGTAATGTCGTCACTTAACAGAACACATAAGCATCGTTTCTAGAGAAAATATGCTCACTTAAGTAGAGCCTCACGCCAGGAAGGTTCAAGATAAAAGGAATAGTTAAGATCCAAATCCTTCAGAGTTGTGTTCTCGTCAATTTCAATTTTATCAGTAGAACGGCCTAAAGATGATCCTTTCAAATCAAACCTCCGGTGAATTCTCAATTCAGTGCAAAACATGTTTCCCATTACAACAAACCGGAACTGCAATTTGCAGATATTCAAGAAGGATCATTACATTAAAAAGGAAGGGTGGAAATTAAACTAAAGAAACCTCAAATGAAATTGGTGCTGATGTCAATAGTTACCTTTTGACCACTAGAAGGTTTCACCCTGTGGAGGCCAAAAAACTTAGTTATGAGGGTGTTCTCATAGGTACGGACATGATCATAATAGTTTGGAAGCATTCGTAAAAGAACCTACAGGGTAGTAGAGTCATGAAAAGTTCAATTTCGCTTCCTAGGCAAATGGCCGTACTATACATGCACAAACTATCCAACAATCATGAAAGCTAAGAAATACAATCTCTGTAATCCATATAGAAAATAGACCTGCACTTCAGATTTTCGGAGAGTCTTAATCATGAATCTATCATCTTGTGACAGGAAAAAGACACTTCCACTCTTTCCAGGGGAAGATAGTTGCCTAAGAGCAGAATTTCCACATATGGAGATCATATAGTCTGCAGCATCAATCTTGAACATCTCTCTCAAATTCCTACAGAAGTGGATCAATATTGTTTTGAAGTATTGAGCCAGGAACAGAAAGAATAGTATATTTTAAGCCAGGGAAAACAACAAAAAGAATATGTCAACAAGAGGTCCCAATGAACAAAATTGTGTACAATCTAAAGGTCACTCAATTTGCAGTGGATAAGACATCATATTTTTTTAAGAAATGCGGACCTGAAAACCATGGGGCAGTAGTCTTTCCATTTAAAATCTTCCGCTGAATGTGAAGGAGTAAGCCGAGATCCTTCTTTTGGGAAGTTCATCCAGAAACTTGCTCTTGGTCCAAAATCCGAAGCACGAACTTCACGTTTTTGAATTGGTGTGATCTTTCCAACTGTGTACCTAAGTACAACAAAACATTGCCGCTTTGAAATATACTTAAAACAATCTGTAACCATCATACTTCGGATTTAATTAAATAAAAATGTATGTTGCAGGATCTAGCAGTTCCTGACATGAAAAGCACAGGTTGCAAGCTAGGAGCCTGTAAGGCAGCAAACACTACTTGTAGTTCAAACTTCTCAATGTAACGTGCAAATGGCACTACAAACATTGAATGGGGCAAGTTCCAAACTATATCTGTAATGTGTTTATGAGAGAGACAGTATTTGGCATTTTTTTAAAAAGCAACCACTACTTGCTGGTGCTAGCACATCAAACAAACCTTACAGCATTAGTTCATTACTCTCTAGAAGCTAAATGAATAAATGATACCAACCATTTTTTTTAAAACACATCGTTAGTTCCAAGAGCCTGATGACAAGGGACCTGTTATTATATGGCATGGTATTACTATATTGTTGAAAGAGATGATTATTCTATAAACAAGAACATTCAGTAGGGAGTAGCTAGGCCAGTAATAGATGAACAAACAATGAACAGGAAAAAAAAGAATACATACTGAAACCATGATATCAGGAGGTGCTACCTGATTCCAAGCTGCAGGCTGAGCATTAAATCATAGCTTCTGTGTCCCTTAATTATTGTCTCTCCAGGCTTTTTTGTGTCCCTCACCGTTTTCTTCTGGCGGCGTTTCGTCTTCTTTGAGGAGTCTGAAAAACTCCTGTCAAGAACCACCTCACTGATTAGAACACCTTGCATGTATTCTCTTTCCAGTATGGGCAAACGAGAATCACTCAAGTTTTCCAAGCTTTCTAGACCAGAACTTTCACTGGATTCATGGCCAATAAATTTTTCAATAGCCACCTCAAGACTCCACCGTCTTTCCAAAGACACATTCTTCAAAGAAGATTGCTCAGCTGAATTCCTTTTGAACAAAACATCTGAAGATTGCCTAGTCATACCAACCTTCATGTTCCCCATGTCAACCGAGGAAGAGTGAAGTATGCGTGAACCATGATTCTGCCTTCTAATATCAGGCAGTACACCACGATTTCTTAGATTATTGATATACATCTCGTCGTTAACAGGAACTCTACAACCTTTCGGATAGAATTTACCTTTCCCATCCTTCAGTCCCCTTGTCCATGTTCCAATATAATACCCACATTCATTCCATGTATAGATTCCATACCCATGCATCATGCCATCTATCCAGTTACCCTCATACGAGTCCCCATTTTTCCATGTAAGAGTTCCTTTCCCTGACATCTTGCCACTTTTCATGTTGCCAACGTAAGTGTCCCCGTTTGCCCACGTGTACTTCCCATGACCTACTATTTCTCCCTGAATCCACGAACCTTCAAACATGTCTCCATTTGGATATGTCTGATGTCCAAGTCCATGCTTGTGATTCAACTTCCATCGTCCCTTGTAAATGATTTTATCTGGACCCTTATAGGTGCCTTCACCATATACATAGCCACCAGAATACTCACCCTCATAGGTGGCTCCAGATGGCCATTCCGTCTTTCCTTGCCCATGCCTCATCCCTTTACTCCACTCACCATCATAGGTGCAACCATCTGACCAGCGATACTGGCCTGAACCCTCTGGTGTGTTCCCCAACAATGTGCCAGAATAAATATCTCCATTAGCAAACCTGATCTCTCCAACTCTGAAACCAGGAGTTGCTCCAAAAGCAGTTGAATCTTGGCCATTTCCCAAACTGGCCAACACCTCATTTTCTATGTTGCAACTAGTGTCTCGGAATAACTCAACCCTTGCAGAATGGGAGACCGCTTCTAGCTCATTTGGAAGAGACACAGGGGCTGTCATGCATAAACCCTGGGAGGACTGATCCACAAAAATGCAAAAACTAATATCAAAAGCACTGCCTGAGAAAGGTTAGATGAGATATGTAAGCCATTCTGTTATATAAGATGCACTGGAATTAACCAAGTTATAAACATTCCATTTTAGGAACCTTTTCCGCAAATTGTTTTTTTACTGTCACCGGAGGGAGAGGCTCCCACCTAAATGGGTAGGAAATCGTGGGCGATAGGAATCGAACCCAGGACCGGCTGCTCGTAACTGCCGAGCATACCACTGAGCTACGGCTCAGTTCCTTTTTTTTTCCCGCAAATTGCTATAAGATTAAAGAAGGGCGCAGAGAGGCTACAACAAACAATCTGTCCTACCGAGAGAACAATAGGATGGCGTTAATCTGGACTACTTGATCCTTTACCTTATTTCACCTTAAGGTGTTTGGAAGGAATTTTGCTCAATCTTGCTGAATTTACTAGGGTCCTTTCTTATTTACCTTATGTCATGCATAAGCCGAAAGGCCCAACTGTTGACTGTTTGATGAATCCTAGTTAATCTGGAAGAATCATGATCTACCTTAAGGCGTTTCGCATTGTGCTTTGGGTAGGGCAGATTTTTTTACTGTAGCCTCCATGTGCCTTTCTTTAATCTTACAATGATTTGTGGAAAACAATTTGTAAAGATTTTTTATTAAGGACAAATTGCAACTAGGGATTTGTAGGTACATATCAACTCATATATGAAAAGAAAAATAGGCTCACAATTAACTCTAACCTCTACACAGCTCAGCCTAACCATGTATCACACATACGTAAGCAAGTATACTAGAGACAACACCGATATGGTTCAGAGTTTGAGAATCATGAATATAGTCTTCTTTTTTACTTTTACCTTTTTCTTTATAAAAGCAAAATAACTGATCATGTCTAACTCAGTGATTGGAGGTACACGGATGATCATTGTAGTTTTGCATGGCCCTAATCGTCAACTTTGAGCTTTATTTTCAGAAGAGTTGCACCTAAACAAGACTACAGGAAGGGTAAGGAGTGGGGGGCAGCCGGGCAGGATTACCTCGCAACTTCGGAAGGGGGGCTCGCCGGAGGGGAGGGAGGCCTCGTCGACGGTACTACCTCGCAGACCTGCAGAGAGAGGGAGAGAGAGAGGGAGAGGGAGAAGAGGGTGAGGACGGAGAGGATCCGTGCGGAGGGTCAACTGTAGTCTCCATGTAAAAAAAAAGGACAGTGGACTAGTGGAGGCAAGGGTGAGCTGCCAGACTAGAGGCAAGGGGAGGAGGACTGAGAAGCGATGCTGTACTGCTGTGGACGGCGAAGACCCCGGCCGCCGGATCCACGAATCGCGTCGCGCCGATGGGGATCCGGCCGCGCGAGGAAGCGCTGCGCGTAGACTCACCCGGAACAGAGGATCGGAGGGTAGCTTGCCGTGGAGGAACGGTATTCGCCGGAGGAGGTGGAGAGGGTCGCGGGCGTCTGGGGCGGCGCAGTGCAGCCTGGGAATGAAGGAGACGGGACGGGAGGCGTCCCCGTGTGTTGTTGATCCTTGATCGGCGGGCGCGCGGAGGGGAGCCCCGGACGCGTCTGTCTCGCTGAGCTGCTGCCTGCTGCTGATTCTGAAGTCCTCGTGTGGTGGATGCTGCGGGGCCTGTGGGGGAGAGAGAGCAGGTAGTAGACGTAGACGAGGACGCCGGCGGTGGTTAGCGATTGGATTTGGCCGCTTGGACTCGCTCACCGATCCTGGTCGTGGGGGGAAAAAGGGGGCGAAAAGCTAGGTGATTGAAAGGGAAACAACAAACTATTAGTATATGCTTATATATAATAATGGACGTCCCTTTTACACTATTTTATCAATGCCTCTGCTTACTTACTAATCTTTCCATCTTTTAGCTCTGGGGCCTGTATTACCCCCAAATTAAGTAAGTAGATGTGACATGTCAATTCGGCCGTGATTGGGTACGTACGAGGCCAGATAAGAGCAAAAAAAAGTTCCATGCACTATCAGAACTTGAACTACTAAAATAATACTTCCCTCGCCGTTACACGTTTGATGGGAGCAAAAGTCAGGCGAAACACATTTTTTTAGCTTCATTTTCCCTTACAATATACTGTTACTTGCTAGAGGATTAATATTATCTGAACATCGTGCCTTCATTTAAGCTTTATGCCATAATTTTGTATATGTGACTTAACTAACTATCGGTTACAGTTTGTAAAAAAAAAAGTACTCTCTCCATTTTTTTTTATTTGTCATATTTTAGTTAAAATAAACTAATGATAATAAATATTCGAGAATGGAGTTAATAATAAATATGTTTGTCATTTCTTGGCGGAGTGAGTAAGAGATAGTACTATGTGTCCCGGTGATTAAATTTTCGGGCTTGATTTTTGAAGGCAAATGGCATTTTCTTTGACTGCTCTCGGCGCCGCCACGGCGGCTTCATTGGAGGGAGCGTCTAGTGATTGATGCTACTACGACCAGACCAAAAGAGCGATGGCTTGCACTTCTTCTGCTTCGTTTTTTTTTTCCGTTACCTTCTAGGCGATCGAACGGCTAGGGACTTTCTATTTGTTAATTGTACGAGGCAAAGCAGGGTAGCGATAGTACATTGGTGGCGGGACTATCCTAGGGCAATTGTGTTGGGTCAGCACCCCACATCAAAAGTCAATGCCCGTATGAGCCCCACATGCTAGTGGTAGGTGTGGTGATTGGGATATCAGCTTAAGGCATGCATAACTCCATTAACTAAGAGGCCTCTTGAGCGGGTCTCTAAAGGTTAAGTGAAAAAAATCAAAGAGATGAGTCTGTCTCTTCACGATTTTTTATATAATAACTATATTTATGATATATGCGCTCGGTCTATATTTTACACTTGAAAAACCAAACTAAAGGCTCTAAGTTGTACATGTCCTTATCAGTTAGCATAGATGGCCATCTGATCAAATTTAGACTGATCTGACTTAGAAAACTAAACCTTTTATATACTCTCCCGTCCTAAATTATAAATTATTTTATAATAATAGAGAAAGTATGATATAGCCCTCATAAGATTAGACAAATGCTGTCACCCTACCCACCTGGCGCCGTACGTTGCAAGCGAAGGTTCAGATGAATCGATGCATCATCAGATCTCTGTGCGGAGTTCATTAATTAGCACCACCGAGGAGATGCATGATTAAGGCTCAATCATCGATGGGTAGAGCAATCAATGTATATATTTGTTGGAGTAGACTATACACTGCAATTTCAGCACTCTCGGCAGCTTTTCTATCCCGGCCGGCATAAACCAAACAAAGCAAACTTATTGTAGACCGAGCTATACCATACTAGTTTTACCGTAAACTGGATTTCTAGAAAAGTCACCACGATTTATAATAATGAGTTAATATTATTATATACACCATAAACTATATTTTGTTCAGATACTCATTTGGTGTTACAAATATTATATTTTTTTATAAATCTGATCATATATAAAAGAATTTGATTTAAAATAACACAAATAATTAATTTATTTAGGATAGTGGTATTAGTTTTCTATTAGTAAAAGCAAATAACAGCGTTACCGGTCACTTTTGGGTGTCCCGCCGTGCCAGCAACAGGGCATGTATAATCCATAGACCGTAAATCGGTTTTTTAAGCATAAGAGACAGCTCAGAGACTTTTTAAGTATAAGAGACAGCTCAGAGACGGGATGATATAACATTGAGTATATATATCATAAGTATAGTTAAGAGACAATGTTTATGGAGAATTATGAAGAGATGAACCCATTTAATATAGAGTCTCTTAACGGGTCTCTAGGTGCTTAACTCGAAAAGGAAAACAAGCGTCTCTTCGCGAAGTAGTTGTAGACTAACCATAAAGTTTTTGTGCAATAGAGTCATGTGGTATTTTCTGGCCAGTGTAAGGTGGTTTAATAGGCCTGGAAAAAAGCTCGAGCTTGGCTTGCCGGCTCGGGCTCGCAGTGACTCGGCACGGAGCGGCTCGACGCTTAGAACGAGCCCGAGCCAAGTTTGTTTTATGGCTCCCAACGGGTCGAGCCCCCAGTGGGACCACTCACCGAAATCAAAACCCTACCAAAAGGATGATCGGATCTCACTTGGATAACCCATTTGAAGCTCGATGACCACCTTCCCCGTGCTAACTAGGTCAGAGGAAGGTGGTCCTCCCATCGAAAAAGATCTCGTAAGGGCTTTCAATGGGGAAGTGTGACAATCAAGGATCAAGTGCTCAGAGGACAATCAAACCAAAAGATCACCACCTAAGGACTGCGCTCGACTCCGGAGCACCATGGACTCACGCTCAGTGCATGACAGCCATCGCAGACAGGGTCAGTCCCTAAAACTGCGCAAACATCAAGTAAACCCCAAGCGATTCACATAAATCGTTTGGGTGCTAGGGGCTACGTCTAGCATATGCGCTTGCACGCACCCAAGATTTCGACCAATGGCTGAGCCGAACAAAAATGGACCCATGCTAAGTGATGACCATCACAGACAGGATTAGTCCCTAAAACTGCACAAACATTGAGTAAATTCCCAAGCGATTCACATAAATTGCTCAGGGATCGGGGGCTACATCTAGCAGATGCGCTTGCGTGCACCCGAGATTTTGACCAACGACGGTAGCCAAACAAAAATGGACCCACGCTCAATGCATGACGACCATCGCAGGCAGGGTCTGTCCCTAAACCGCGCAATAAACCCCTAAGCAAATAAAATTGCTCTAGGGCTCGGGGGTTGATGTCGGGTACCTAGGAATGAGGTACCCAAAGTGAAGCCTATAAGGCTCTAAACCTTCTGGACAAATGACATCTCATTCGAGCAAGCCAATGAGCCAGAGCGGGCGACCAAGTCCTCGCCGAGCAAGCCAACGAGGCGGAGCGACCGACCAAGTCTCTGCCGAGCAAGCCAGCGAGACGGAGCGGCCGACCAAGTTCACGTTGAGCAAGCCAATGAGGTGGAGCGACCGACCAAGTCCCCGCCGAGTAAACTAGCGAGGCGAAGCTGCCGACCAAGTCTCTGTGCTCACGAGGTGGAAACCTGAACCCATTGATATGGGCCCACATCGTAGTGACAAGACGCGTCATCACCACGCCACGACTGAACGTGCGCCCATTGCATGAGACAAGCCTCGGGGGAGACCTTAGCATAGGAGTCCCAAGGGCTTCTTCTCATTCTTCTTTGGCACCTACAGTAGAGATCCTGGTATTTGGCCCCCAAAAGGGATTGGGGTTTTAGATCCTTGGGAAATCCCTCTTCTTAATACCCCTATTCTCCCTTCATCCAGAGCTGTTGTAACTTGGGCTCATCATGCTATACTCGCGGGGCACGTCAAAAAGGATGGAACAACACGTCATACCGAGTGTGTGTGCCGTGAAGGATAGAAGGAGACACAAGGCGTGTGGCGGGCGGAGCCACGCCACGTACAACTGCGTCTAGGGACAGAATCGCGGGACCCGCCACGCAATGCCACAACCCACGAGGACCTCAGCGACAGACTCGTTACAGGAGCCAGCACGGAGAACAGAGTCGTGTCAAGAGTACGACCATGCACAGGAAAGAGGGCCCATTTTGTTGACCCAAGCAGATAAAGATAAGCCCCCTCCTCTCTCTCTGCTCTATCGGGCTCTCTTTCTCTTCAGCAAGGATGGACTCCCATGGTAAGGCTTCTCTCTTGAGATAAAAGAGAGAAGTCCACCCTTCAAAGGATACACAAGCACACTTGTTGTAACATGCTCGATAGTAATACTACGACCAACACCGTATTGGACTATGACACAAGCTTGAACCAGTATAACCTACCATCTCAAATTTATCACTCGAGTCCCAGTGACTCACCATTCGTAGTGAGTCCACGCTAGCATTCCCGCCGAACACAAATATTACTTACCTGGTTTCCAAAACCACTACACCTTTAGCTTTTGATCATGTAGCCTACCCCATATAATTTGTTATCGAATACGAATCCCTACGCAGTTATATCAAGCGGTGGCGCGAAGTGAAGGCTAGCATTGCTAGACGAAATTGTTACCTATGTTTTCACAATGGCATAAGGGATTCGAAAATATCTCAGAAGCTCGTACACAAGACTCCAACCACTCTGGCCTCTCTATTCTAGATTGCTGGCAAGTATGCCATGAGTGAAGAAGTTCTGCAGCACATCTCATCATCTCAGAAGGATAAGAGAAGGACAAAGCCAAGGGCTGAGCCAAAGAAAGACCAAGAAAGAAAGTGCAAACTAGAGCGTTGAGTCGCAAAAACCGTTGAACTGGGGCTCAGTGATGAACTTTCCCTTCAAGAAAGAATAAATTTCAGTAGATCGTGAAAAGACAATGCGTCTATCAACTATCATCCAGATGGGCAACATAAGGCTCAGGGTTACCGTCACATAAAGGGTTTTGCAGAAAAAAAAGCTACTCACGAACCCGAACCTAGCCGAGTCTCAGAATCCTAAGACTACCAAGAAAAAATGGCTTGGATAGAGACAACAACAGTTTTAAAAGAACCCAAATAGTTTGCTATGGATGGAATATGTCGAAATAAGGGAGTGCATGACTCACACAAGACACAACATATATGTGTACTAGGTGTGTGCCCGTGCGTTGCAACGGGAGTATGTTGGGATGAGCATTGACACATATCTGATCGGATATTATATTTCCTTAGGGTCTGGAGAAACTTTGCTCAGAAGCCAAACATGTTAAGACCTGAGCATATGTTTCCCTTGTGCCCCATCAGCACACTGTTCCGTGCTTGTATGAGTCTTGTTAATTTACATGCCTCGTGCATAGTCTCTCGCCATCTATTCACTATAATATACATCCGTGTCTATCTGTATTTATTTTAAGCTTCTAACGGCCTTCCATGATTCCATCAGGTTCTTGCCACTTTTGTTACAACCATGTTCTTGGACAGAGCGAGGAAGGGGTGTTAATTGTTTGTTACAACCATCGGCTAAACAAAGTATTTGAGAAAAAAACTATTAATATTTACAAACATGCTTAATAAAATCAACAAAAAAATTAATAGTTTAGGTATGTGCCCGTGCTTTACAACGGCACACAAAATATTCAGCAAAATATTAGTGCACAACAATTATATAGAAACGAAGAACACTTATATTATCACCAACTTTAATATCTAAAAAATTGTTTGCTAACAAATACAATGTTACACTTATACGATTAGTGGCAGCGGCATGAACACGTCCGAGAGTAGCCATGAAGTGAAACTATTTTGGTACTTCTCTCACAAAGACAGAAATATCTGAAGTTGTGTAATATGACATAACAGTTAACATGACCTCATGAAAAAATATGAACCGAAATATGGTCTCCCGCAAGCCAAGCTCGCTCTCTCTCTCTCTCTCTCCTTCAACACGAGCAGAGTTCATCCCATCCACACCCAGTCGAGCCTGATAACATCGTCCAACTCCATCAGCGCTATGGTGCCATCCTGCGCAGCGAGCATGAATACGAAGAGTGAGATCGACCTAGATGCCTCTTGTGATGCACAGAACTCCGAACCACCTACAATATAGCGTGTGAAAAATATAGAATAAGATGAAACCAAAAGCAGGGTAAATGCATGTAGTTCTTTGTGTGAATGCACACCTCGTTTATAGAGTTCGGTGTATCCACAATCTCTGCAAAGGTTGGTCTTAGAGTAGGATCTTTCTGCCATCAGCTCTGTAGTAATTCAGCGAGCATAGGATGTGTATCAGCGGCAATAGTAAGCCTCAGATCATGCATGCAGAGGTATCGTATCTGCCAGAGGTAACTCTAAGCTTGAAGATGACTCAGCTGAATGTGAGTGAATTTGAATGAATTATGCAATTAAATAGACATTTTACTTTGCTAACCATTGCCTCTGGTGCAGCCAATGAAGCCACTGGTGTTTTTGGATCAAATGAGACTGGTCTGGGAAGATCAAGAACCAAGGCCTCGGCTAAAGTTGTTCTCCCTGCTATGTCAACAAATAGTTCTGATCATAAAGATAGTACTGGGTTAAGCTCCCCTAAAGGTGCTCTTCTCGGCCTGGCTAGTTATGATTCAGATGATGACGATGATGCTGACACTGACAGCAAGGATAAGATGCCAATATCAAATTTATCTTCTAAAGATAATGCTGGTGCTGTAAATACTGAAGGTAAGGTGTAACCAAATGCTCACATTGCATTGCTTTCTAGAATTATTAACTTAGATGGATGATACAATTTTAGGTGATAAAAGCACTCTTGGTAAAAGGAATGGGAATCACAATGAACAGAATTCTTCACTTGGAAGTGCTCCATCAGGGGAAGATCTTAAATCTAATAATCAAAACTTTCAAAGGAGTGCGAATGCAGAACCTGAACAAATGCATATTCGTGATACAGAGAATGGGGAGTTCCGTTTCAAGGCCAAAACTTGTACTGAGCCAAAGGGTGCATTTGACAAAATGGATGAGAAGGCACATACGTATGCAGAGGTATATATCCAGAACAGAAAAAACCTCTTTTGGCAATAATGCCGAAAAGCACAATGATTTGGAAAGCAGTCACAGACATTCAGAAAAGAGCAGCACAGAGGACTTTGTTAATGAGGTAGAGGCTGATCATACAAAAGAACTCGAATATTCTAGAGCAGAAAAATATAATAACGATGACAAATACAGCATGTATGGAAATATTGACAAAAGGGGTAGCTGCAAGGAGGGAAAAGGTTCTAGTAGGGCTGCAAAGCATGAATCCGATACAAGGGAGCCACATTACAGAGGTAACTCTAAGCTTGATGGTGCAAAGTGAATTCGCAGCATGTAATATCATCTGGTGTATAGTAGCTAACCATTTCTTGCGCTGTCTAAAATGAATTTACATACGATCCATTTTTTAACTGGAGCACCCATGATTAGGAGTATTATTTATTGGCAATCTAATGATGGGCATAAATTTCTGATAAGAACCAGTGGAAGTCCTACAGTAACCAAGATGTACATGGTTCAAACAGAAGCCATATAAGCCAAAACACGTACATATTGCAATGTGGACAACAATGCTCGCAGATTTCCTTCTTTTCCATTTGACCATCTCTTGACTTCAGGATCAAGAAATTCAGCCAGCCTTTGTATCCAAAAGTAAAAAGTTCATGGATAACAAATGTTATTTAGAAACAGAGGAATATGTTTTTCTTTCCTGATGACCAACTATCTTACATGTTTCTCAGCATGCTCCCTCTACACCAGCATATCCCGCATGTTCTTTTCAGCAAGGGCTTTCGCCTGAAAATTGGTAATGATGAGGACTGCCACAGGCTAGGCAAACAAACAAGTAGAAGGCAACATAGCAATAGCATTGGAGTATACCGCTCGCTCAGCTATGCGTTGGTGCCTTTCCAATTTTGCTTTATGTCGTAGAGCTCACTCAACCTCGACTACTAGTAAATAGGGAACACGACCAGAGCAAGTCAAGTCCCATGTTTCAAATAAGATAACACTATAGAAATATTACAGAAAATTGCACAGAGAAATACTTGAACTATTTTGTAGTAGGATATACTTCTAGCAATACCTTCAACACAAGAATCCATGCTTTTTCCATGCTTATTATAAGTTGTCTTCTGAGATGATGCCTCATGTTGATTGTCCTGTGTCAAGAATGCGGATTAGAACAGTATTTATTTTGTGTATGCAACAAAAAAAATGCATGCATAATGACATCAGCTACCGGATTAGGTGCCTTAAAACTATCCTTGAAAGAGGACCTAAACTTCCCAATTCGCTCCTTTGCATCTGCAGCAGCTTTTGCCTTTTCAATTGCCCTCTCCCGAGCTTCAGCAGTTGCTCTCTCAACGGCTGCACGTTCTGCTTTCATTCTAGCTTCTTGAGCTTTCAATTGCCCTCTCCCGAGCTGCTTGAGCGGTTGCCTTTCTCTTCTTTCTCGTGGGCTTCTGTGGATGCTCTTTGACGTGCTGAGGTGATCCTTTCTAATGCTATTCTTTCAGCCTTAGCTCGAACCTCGGCGAATGCCCTCTCATGTGCTTCTCTTGTAGCTCTCTGAACAACAAGCCTATCTTTTGCTCGCTCCATTTCCCGTTCCTTCTGTTCTTCCAACTCTCTTCTTTGTCTCTCTTTATCTTGTTCCTTCTCTTTTCCCATTTTGTATTCTTTTTCTTTCTCTTCAACAAGTTTTACCTCCTTCTCGAGTTCTCCTTCAACCTCTTTTATGTCATTCCTCACTTTAGTTCTCTGAACATTAAGATCCTATTCTCTGGATTTTAGAATAGTTTCTGATGCAGTACCTTCTGCAGCCTTAGGTCTAATGTCACTGTCCAAGTAAAATGGTTGTTGATCCATGAACCTTATATTTGATATATTGTCTTCTCTTTTTCTTTCTTCCATTTCGATTCCAATATTTTCCCTTCTTCTGAGACTTCACAATTTTCACTTGGAATTTTGCTACCTGCTTCTCCGCAATCCACTTCAAGATTTCCAAGAACAGGAGTGTTTTCATCAGCCTTCTTAGCACAAATAGACTGAGGTTTTTGAGAAAGATGTTGAATGCTACTGCATACTTCTGAAAACGAAGCTTGCAGATTATTTGACATTGTGCTCATGCTCATGGCATAAGTTATTGTGCTCATGTTCATGGCATAATCAGAGCTCAAGCCAAATAACACCTTTAACAACTCAAATGTAGGATATAGACAGAGCAAGGGTACCTATACTTGAATGGCCTTGGTCCTCGAGAAGATAGATTTCAGTGGATAAATAGAAACTTAAACACTAACATTAAAGGTTAGTGAAAGTTCCCTTTGACCCGGGAACAGGATCTGGATGTCGCCTAGAGGGGGGGGGGTGAATAGGCGAATAAAACTTATTACTTTAAAACTTAAATTCTTACTCTACTCGAAGACTTAGTACGCAGTGGAGTGAGAAGACTCTTCGAGTAGGTTGCAGCGGAATGGAAGATCCTGTCTCAAAATGTCCTGCACTTCAAATGAAGCTTATACCACAGATAAGTATTGAAGTGCAGATATAAATACGAGTGAGGCAGAGAGTCAGGATACAATACAGAACAGAGCACACAGACGCAAGGATTTATCCCGAGGTTCGGCCAAGCCTGAAATGCTTGCCTAGTCCTCGTTGGAGTTAGCCACACCTGGGCTTGGAGTCTATTTCAACTCCTTCCTCCGTTTGCTCAGATCTGTCAGTATGACAGATAGAGCCTTTCACTATTGAGTGGGGTTACAACAGAACCGCGGCTGCTTACAAACTTCTTGGCAGCACCCCGGCAGAGTAACAATACGCTCAAGACCTTGCTCTAGCTCTTAGCAGCACTACTCCTCTCTCTAAAGGCTTATAGCTGTGCCTTCTACACAAACTATAGAGTTACACACAAGAGGGAGAGTGAGAATTGATTCCAGTGGAGTCTACACTTGTTGGCTGCGCTTCGTCTGTGCTTGAGGCGCCTAGGGGTCCCTTATATAGGCACAAGGAGCCAGGGAGCCGTTGGAAGCAATCCAAGAAGGCAAATCTTGCCTTCTGTCGGGTGGCGCACCGGACAGTCCGGTGCACACCGGACATTGTCCGGTGCCCGATTTCTTTCCTTCTATGGCGAAGCCGACCGTTGGCAGACTTGGAGCCGTTGGCGCACCGGACATGTCCGGTGCACACCGGACAGTCCGGTGCCTCCTTCTAGCCGTTGGCTCGGTCACGTGTCCCGCGCAGATCGCGCGGCCGACCATTGGCCCGGCCGACCGTTGGCTCACCGGACAGTCCGGTGCACACCGGACAATCCAGTGAATTATAGCCGTACGTCGCCGGTGAATTCCCGAGAGCGGCCAGTTCGCCAGAGTTCAGCCTAGCGCACCGGACACTGTCCGGTGCACCACCGGACACTGTCCGGTGCACCACCGGACAGTCCGGTGTGCCAGACTGAACTAAGTCTTGGCTGTACACAGCCAAGCCTTTCGCACCTCTTTCCTTTTCTTCTTCTTTCTGTTTCTAACACTTAGACAAGTATATTAGTCCACAAAACCAATGTACCAAGTCTAGAAGCATACCTTCTCTTGATTATCTATAGCATTTCACATGCTTGAGCTTTGATGTTGGACTCATAAATCATCAAGTCGGCTTGACTTGATCTAGATTGACATTTCTTGGCTCCAACATCCTGCAAAGGTCACATAGAACATCTCCAAACATAGGAACAACCCAAACTAAAGATTAAGGTGAACTTAGCTCTTTTGGGCTGCTTCCAGTTCTGGTTTTGACACTTGTTCTCCTTCTAGTGACCTTGATCTCCTTCTTAGAGCTTGATCTTGAGCCTTATGACTTACACCACATAACTGTAGCTGTTACCTCATTGGCTGTAAGTCACGTTCTTATGTAGTGATCCTTGATGTGCCGTAGCTGTTCTCAACTCGATCACCCTTGACTTTGCAAGCCTTCTTCTTCACCCTTGGCTTTGGGTTCCTCAGCCTCCTTGACCTTCTCCCGTGCACTTGGTACCTCGAAGCTTTTCTTGCCTCCGTCCTTGGCTTGATCAGTTGTCTCCGAGCTACGCACCCGAGTCTCACTTATGCAATGTCCATCTTACTTGTGATGTCCATTATGTATCCATAATCCAGTTCTTGGACCATCACATTTGTTCACTTGTGTTGAACCCTGTAGGCTTTACCTTAAGCACCTGTTCAACACTTAGTACACTTGTTAGTCCTTTAATTGAGTTGTCATCCAAACACCAAAACTCACAAGAGAGCTTTCAATCTCCCCCTTTTTGGTGATTGATGGCAACACAATTAAAGCTTACATAAGAATAAGATTTGAAGCACAAATTTTGAATTCTAAGTTTATAGAATGCTCCCCCTAAATATGTGCTTACTTCAAGAACCTAATTTTGGCCTCAGACGCCAATTTGCACATACTTAGGCAATTCGAAACATTTCTACACCTTAGCACTTTTTAGGATGCATTGTGTCAAGAATCAAACCATGATGCTATAACACACAAATGCACAAAATCAGAGTTAAACACCATTCAAATTAGTGGATATATCACAGGAATATCAACCTACCACTATTCATCATTAAGATACCAATTCAAACTAATACCAATTTAAACTAAGACACTAATTTAAAACAATCTTAAAGCACCATTAACCACATGACTATCTATTACACTATAGAAGCCAAATAATTCATCGCAGCGGAAACACTAGTCCATATGAGCAACACATATAATACTGCAAGAAACATATGAATATCACACTTGGCAAAGCTCAAACTAACACATCACCCATTAGGATAAGCTTTCCTCTCAGGTTGAGATAAGCTTTAATACACAAATTCTCCCCCTTTGACATCAAACACCAAAAACCATACTCAAGCAAGAACATAGGATGATGTCAAGGGACAGCAGGGTGTTAAGGAAGAAAAACGACTATCAAAACTCCCCCTTACTTATTGAACATATACCCTATCGACATTTAGGTAAGATACATATATATGTAAAAAGATTAATACTTCCTTTTGTACCTTTACCATGTTGTAGTGTACTTCCCATCTTGAAAGTAGTTAATCTCTCGAGAGCTTCTCCACACTTGTGCCTGAATCTTTCTCCTAACTTTTTCTTGTTGCTAAGACACCAAACTTAGAACAAGTTATAGTATTGGGCACAAGAAGAAACTTCTATTCTCATGATTATCAAAAGATGTCAATTGAAGCGAACTATTACGGCTACCAATTGAAAGATACCAATTTAAAGATACCAATTGCAAAGTTCATTTATTATCATGGCTCCATGATATTTAAGAATAAGCATCTATTATCACCAGATATTATAGAGCATGAGCAATCTAAAAATATGCACTTACTCACAACTTGAGATACCAATTTCTTGACTTACAGAGGTACCCAAGTCCTGATTGCTCCATTTCTTGCTTATCTTCTCTTTTCCACCTAGAGACTATACAAGATTGCTCAAGAAACAGTTAGTCTCAAAAGACACAAGTTATGTGTGCTCCCCCTCAAGTTGTGCATCAAGTATTTGAATGACTTGCACTTTGCACATTCTAGCTTCCTTAGAACTAGAGGGGATCACAACATACCTTGGTCAAGGCATACTCTACCACTTTCATCACCCAAAGATGCCAATTTGAATATCAAATGAAACGCCACTTAACACCAATTGAAGGCTAAATGAAAGGTTGACTAAATACAACAATGCACGCCTCAGTGGCACCTAAGCCAATTGAATACTCACAGGAAGTCTTAACATTTACGCAACTTGTACATGCTTCATATTTAACTATCATTGCATATACCAATTGAAGATCAACACAATCATGTATATAAAGCGAAATATCTAAGCATGTCATAATTAAGAAGGTTTCTTAGGTGCACAAAAGAAACAACATTTTAAAGGCATAAATTACCTAAGCCAAGATATTACCAATCGAAAGACAAGAACATAGCTATGATCACAATGAATGGAATTTCAAGAATATTTAATGAAATTGCGTAGCTCTATTTTCCATACCTTTGCCTTTATGAGAGCACTTGTTATCACCAATTCAGGGCTCCTTTTGCTCATGCACCTCATAGCTCAAAAGGGCACGACATGGATTTGAAATTCACACAGTACCAAACTAGGGTAATCATGTGAACATGGACTAAACAATATGTCATAATTGCACATAGCATGACTTACAAAAAGTTACAGGTTTATCCATATACACCAAGAGAGTTAATCGTTGTGGATATAACAAATGAAAGAGCTACCCATGAATGATTCAAAAGATATATCCTATATAGCACCAGTCATGATTAAGCAAACATCATTATGATTCATTTAACACAGGCAATCATAAAGCATAACTACTCCAAAGACAGGTATCACAACAATCCAACTTAAGAGCAATACTAAATTGCAATTATGTACTTAAAATACACGTGGTACCGTCCTTTGGAGAGCTAGTTGTAGATTCTCATCAAAGTCCTTTTACTTGATTCACCAATAATGATTAAGGACCTATACACCTTATTTTACTTGAGATGAACATGGGATTAGTATCTCACAATAATTCAACCTTGGGACAATAAACACCAAAACAATCAACAGCTTAAGCATAGAGTTTTAGACAACTGTCTTAAGCTCTCCCATGGTCTCCAGTCCATCTCAAGGCACCTGCATGGTCTAGTTAGCACAGTTTGGTACCCATCTCGGGATGGGTACATAATGATCATGTAAATGTGCCTTTGGTACCCAAATTGCCTTTGTGCTAGTTCTAGGTGATCTCGTTATAGATCTAGCACAAGTGTATGATTTGGGTCTCCTACGCGAATAAGATTGACACAAATTCACTTGTTTAGGAATCTTACCTTTGTAACATACCTTGGATAGATGACCCTGCTCACCACACTTGTAGCAGAAACGTCGCTCAACTTGACATGACGCTTGCTGTGTGTCATTTTCCTTGGTGAGGGTCACTTTGGAGGATGCACATCCTTGATTCTTCATGACCGGACATGAAGTGATCGTGTGGTCCTTATTGTTGCATCCAAAACAACTCCTTGTCCCTTCATTTTTGTCTTTGTACGGACAAGACGCGATGAGGTGGCCTAACTTCTTGCACTTGAAACACCTCCTTTTTCCTTTTCCCTTTGTGTACTTGAATGACATGGAGAGAGGGTCAGTGCAAACAACATGATTAATTGAATCTTTACCTTTTTCCAAGCTCATGTTGATTTCTTCATCTTTAGGAATATTTTTCTTATTGAGCTTGACACTTGCTGCAGTTTTTCCTTTCTCAAGCTTCTTCACCATGCGCCCGTGGATATCTTGAGAGAGTTGAGCAAAGTGTCTTCTCCTCAGTTGTCGTTGCTTCTTATTCCCACAGAATTTCTTTTGTGACCCTAAAACTTGTTGCTCAATCAATGATTGGCTTTCTTTTGAGCAACAGGGGTTAGCACATGATGATATACAATTCAAATACGCACACGTGCGAGAATGAGGTTCACATGAATTTAAGTTTACAATTATAACCTCATGAGCAACATTAAGCATGATATGGTCATCAACTAGTTTATTATGAGAATATGACAACATATCATACTCTTCACCTAGAGCAAGTTTTTCTAAATTTAGAATTTCTACTTGTCTCTTAAGCATGGCGTTTTCCATTTTAAGTTGAGCAACACAGGATAAAGCATCATCATTATTTCTTTGCTCAAATAAAATAGATTCATACCGTTGGACCAAATCGTCATGAGAGCACTTTAGCTCCTCATGTTCTTTGGTCATCTTCTCCAGGTTGTTGTTGGTTTTGATGAGGGTCTCCTCTAGCCTGAGAAGCGTCTCGCCTTGTTCCTTGTTCCTTCTCAACAACTTAACCAAGAGAGCTTTGTCCGCTTTGTTGAGATGGTTGTAGAAACGGCGAATCTCCTCTTCTTCCACATCATCGGTCTCATTTTCCCTGTCATTAATGTCAGTGGAAGCCAAATAGGAAAATGTACCTTGAGGTGATGAAGATTCATCCTCGCTATCATCCTCATATTCCTCCTCATCATGGCTTTTGTCTCCACCGTCATTGTTAACAAGAAAACACTTATCACTAGTGGAGAACGAACCTGTCGACGAGGTGGATTCATCGTTTGGGCACCATCGTTCTTGTTCTTCTCCCTTTGAATGGTTAGTAACACAAGTAATATAGGGAGTAGGAGCATCACAGTTTGCCACAAAATATTTTTCTTTAATCCTATTCCATAAATCATGAGCATCAACAAATAGATCACTATCACTACTCATGATGGCAAAATAGGCACCTCTAGATAGAGAATCAACTAAGATGTTGCAAGCATGGTGATTTAGAGTTAGACATCTTAGTTCTTCATTGGAAGGATTTTTACTAATATTGGAGGGAAAAATACTACTACTAAAGACCTGTCTCAAATCAGGATCAACACTCATGAAAGCACTATAAATAGAGACAGACCAAGACTTGTAATTAGAGCCATCGCCTAAAAGAAGTTCCACAGTTACCTCTTGTGACGACATCGTCATCTCCGGACGGCTAAGCCCACACTGGAGAGGCCTAGCTCTGATACCAATTGAAAGTTCCCTTTGACCCGGGAACAGGATCTGGATGTCGCCTAGAGGGGGGGTGAATAGGCGAATAAAACTTATTACTTTAAAACTTAAATTCTTACTCTACTCGAAGACTTAGTACGCAGTGGAATGAAAAGACTCTTCGAGTAGGTTGCAGCGGAATGGAAGATCCTGTCTCAAAATGTCCTGCACTTCAAATGAAGCTTATACCACAGATAAGTATTGAAGTGCAGATATAAATACGAGTGAGGCAGAGAGTCAGGATACAATACAGAACAGAGCACACAGACGCAAGGATTTATCCCGAGGTTCGGCCAAGCCTGAAATGCTTGCCTAGTCCTCGTTGGAGTTAGCCACACCTGGGCTTGGAGTCTATTTCAACTCCTTCCTCCGTTTGCTCAGATCTGTCAGTATGACAGATAGAGCCTTTCACTATTGAGTGGGGTTACAACAGAACCGCGGCTGCTTACAAACTTCTTGGCAGCACCCCGGCAGAGTAACAATACGCTCAAGACCTTGCTCTAGCTCTTAGCAGCACTACTCCTCTCTCTAAAGGCTTATAGCTGTGCCTTCTACACAAACTATAGAGTTACACACAAGAGGGAGAGTGAGAATTGATTCCAGTGGAGTCTACACTTGTTGGCTGCGCTTCGTCTGTGCTTGAGGCGCCTAGGGGTCCCTTATATAGGCACAAGGAGCCAGGGAGCCGTTGGAAGCAATCCAGGAAGGCAAATCTTGCCTTCTGTCGGGTGGCGCACCGGACAGTCCGGTGCACACCGGACATTGTCCGGTGCCCGATTTCTTTCCTTCTATGGCGAAGCCGACCGTTGGCAGTCTTGGAGCCGTTGGCGCACCGGACATGTCCGGTGCACACCGGACAGTCCGGTGCCTCCTTCTAGCCGTTGGCTCGGTCACGTGTCCCGCGCAGATCGCGCGGCCGACCGTTGGCCCGGCCGACCGTTGGCTCACCGGACAGTCCGGTGCACACCGGACAGTCCGGTGAATTATAGCCGTACGTCGCCGGTGAATTCCCGAGAGCGGCCAGTTCGCCAGAGTTCAGCCTGGCGCACCGGACAGTCCGGTGTGCCAGACTGAACTAAGTCTTGGTTGTACACAGCCAAGCCTTTCGCACCTCTTTCCTTTTCTTCTTCTTTCTGTTTCTAACACTTAGACAAGTATATTAGTCCACAAAACCAATGTACCAAGTCTAGAAGCATACCTTCTCTTGATTATCTGTAGCATTTCACATGCTTGAGCTTTTATGTTGGACTCATAAATCATCAAGTCGGCTTGACTTGATCTAGATTGATATTTCTTGGCTCCAACATCCTGCAAAGGTCACATAGAACATTTCCAAACATAGGAACAACCCAAACTAAAGATTAAGGTGAACTTAGCTCTTTTGGGCTGCTTCCAGTTCTGGTTTTGACACTTGTTCTCCTTCTAGTGACATTGATCTCCTTCTTAGAGCTTGATCTTGAGCCTTATGACTTACACCACATAACTATAGCTGTTACCTCATTGGCTGTAAGTCACGTTCTTATGTAGTGATCCTTGATGTGCCGTAGCTGTTCTCAACTCGATCACCCTTGACTTTGCAAGCCTTCTTCTTCACCCTTGGCTTTGGGTTCCTCAGCCTCCTTGACCTTCTCCCGTGCACTTGGTACCTCGAAGCTTTTCTTGCCTCCGTCCTTGGCTTGATCAGTTGTCTCCGAGCTACGCACCCAAGTCTCACTTATGCAATGTCCATCTTACTTGTGATGTCCATTATGTATCCATAATCCAGTTCTTGGACCATCACATTTGTTCACTTGTGTTGAACCCTGTAGGCTTTACCTTAAGCACATGTTCAACACTTAGTACACTTGTTAGTCCTTTAATTGAGTTGTCATCCAAACAACAAAACTCACAAGAGAGCTTTCAGTTAGGCTATAGATCTACCAAGGGAAACACTAACAGGCTAATTACAAGTGGTGTCTGCACTTGAGGGGTGGTAAGGATAAATAGAAACTGAAACGTACTACAAGCATGTTTCTCAATTTATGATTATGATTTGCCTATCAATAGTGTATGAAGATAGGTAACAAATATATACAACACACATAAATAATGTTTTCTTGGTATGATAACATGCCGCCAACTATAACATTTTTTAAAATAAACACAATTTTCTGGATTGGATTACCTGTACACCCAGCATGGTCTTGAAAAGATAGCCAGAGCTCTGATCTTGACAATAGAGATGGTAAACGAAACATGATACACTACATGCACAAAAAATGGGATGGAATCAAATGGCCTATTGTCAGCTAACTCAGTCCCTGTCAGTTAGAACAAATCATTAGATGCGGTGCAGACTGGCGATGTAGATACAACTAAAACATCTATTATTCTCCTTTTTTAAAAAAACAAAAAAAATGGAACAAGAATACATTATTTAGTTTCTGCCAATGTAAAATCACAATTATGGAACAAGAATACATCATTCAGCACCAACAAACAGATCCAGCATACACCGCCCAACAGTCATCCATCACAGTACAAAGGATGCGATGTGGCGGTGATGGTGGTATACCTGTTGGCGTGGAGCAGTGCGGCCGGGCTGAGGTACTCCTTCGGGTTCCACCAGTAGGACGGGCAGGAGGTGGAGCAGCAGGCGCAGAGGATGCACTCGTACATGCCGTCGAGCTTGGCCCGGTCGGCCTTGGTCTGCGGGATCTCCTTGCCGTACTGCGGGGGATGGTCCTTGCGCTTGAGCCATGGCTCGACGCTCTTGTACTGGCTGTAGAAGTTGTTCATGTCCACCACCAGGTCCATGTCCACCACCAGGTCCTTGACGACGAGCATGTGGGGCAGCAGCGAGACCGTGGACGCGGAGGAGGCGCCGGAGATCTTGGTGAGGCAGGCGAGGCCGTTGTCGCCGTAGATGTTCATTCCTTAGATTCCTCGTCCATGACAGCAACGAATGCAAAATCCAACGAAATGTTTCAAAAAAACGAAGGGATCAGGTGAGGGAATCATATTGCGGCGACACGACTGCTCACAGAGGGAGCCAAAGGCGAAGCGGTGGTTAGGGCGTCTGTCTGAACGCGTCCATGCGCCTGACCACAGTCCGGGTCCCCACCGCCGGGGCACCATCAGCTCCTAAGGACTGCGGCGACGCGGTGGACGTGGATCCGAGGACGCTACGACAACGGACTTCATCTTGGCATGGACCTCTCCGGGGAGGTGGGTCGACGGCAGCCAGTACACCGAGTAGCGTGGTGCCGACGGTGGTGCGGGGTCCGACACCATCGACGGAGATCTCGAGCGGGAGGGGGATGGAGACGGCGGCAATCTCGGGGGGTAGGGGCCGTAGAACTCTAGCCACGGCGTGTGGCAATGTTGGGGCAAGCACGCAGCGAGGGGTTGTGGGGATGGTTCGCGTTGCTGGATCCCGGGGCATGGACTGCGGGCGCGATTAGCGTCGCACTGCCGGATCCGGTGGGGAAGGGCGTGGACGGCGCTGGTGACGCTACGACCTGCGGGGATGGGGCAGGCGCGGCTCGCCCGCGAGATTGGCGGGGTGGTGGAGGGCGGAGCCGCGTGGTGAAGCAAGGTGGACGCCCTCTTACGATTTTAAGGAGTAGTAAAGATTATATATCGTATAAAGTGGTTAAGTGGAGACATGAAAGGTAGCTACTAGCGTGCAGCCTAACCTTTTCTCTCACACTGCTTTTCGTAAATTGCTGCTACGCACACGTTCTATCTACTCATCTGATATCCTGATCACAGGTGCTCTTGTTTTAGCATGGCCTGAAATTATCTCGCATGGCGTGTATTGGTGTGTCCTCACCACTCTATTTTTTTTTTTAAAAAAATCATCATTGCCACTCAAACGGTGAAACCTATATATAACACCAAAGTTTTTTTTTAAAAAAAATCTTCATTACACTCGAACATACAGCAACCTTTCATTACCATGTAAAATTATAGATTTCTTTCTTTAATCTCCTCGTTCACAAAAGCGAAGGAGCTAGAGTGCACGCAAGTGAGGGGAAAAAAAATTCTTCACGTCACATGGTGTCGCGTATACAACTCCACGGACGAGTCGACTCAGCGGCAGCACGCAGGCACGCCTCAAGGCACCCCCAATACAATACAAGCATACATTACTTTGTTGTATGATATGTTTTTTTGGATTAAATCATACATCGATTTGTAATAATTTATACTTCCTCCGTTTCATTTTACAAATCGATTCCAACAGCTTCGTGCAGATTAAGCAACCTATAAATTGACGATTTTACTCTCCCACAAGCCTCGGCTTAGGCCTTGGTATTTCGCCCAACCTTGGCGGGTAAACACCTGCTCTGCAAGGGACAAAATGATAGTTTACTTTTTACTTTAACTAGAGCGATAACTATTATGACTCGTTTTGTTTTGCACTAGCGGCGACAACTAAAACAAAACAGAGGGAGTATCAATTTAAGGGTCTTATAGTTGTTTATAAAGTATTAAATTTTACATATAAATAATGGCATGTTAGTCCTACGAAGGGAGACACACTTACAGACGCCTCTATTTTTAACATGGTAATCATAGCCGCTAATTAGAGGGGGTGAATAGGGCGAAACTGAAATTTGCAAAGTTAATCACAACTACAAGCCGGGTTAGCGTTAGAAATATAATGCGAGTCCGAGAGAGGGTGTAAAAACAAATCGCAAGCGAATAAAGAAGTGAGACACAAGCATTTGTTTTACCGAGGTTTGGTTCTCTCAAACGTACTCCCCGTTGAGGTGGTCACAAAGACCGGGTCTCTTTCAACCCTTTTCCTCTCTCAAACGGTCCCTCAGACCGAGTGAGCTTCTCTTCTCAATCAAACGGGAACCAAAACTTCCCACAAGGACCACCACACAATTGGTGTCTCTTGCCTTGATTACAATTGAGATGATCGTAAGAAAGAATGAGAAAAGAAGCAATCCAAGCGCAAGAGCTCAAATGAACACTACAATCACTCTCTCTAATCACTAAAGCTTTGAGTGGAATTGGGAGAGGATTTGATCTCTTTGGTGTGTCTAGAATTGAATGCTAGAGCTCTTGTAAGTAGTTGGAAGGTGGAAAACTTGGATGCCATGAATGTGGGGTGGTTGGGGTATTTATAGCCCCAACCACCACAAAGTGGCCGTGGGAAGGCTGCAGTCGCATGGCGCACCGGACAGTCCGGTGCGCCACCGGACACTGTGCGGTGCGCCAGCCACGTCAGCAGACCGTTAGGGTTCGACCGTTGGAGCTCTGTCTTGTGGGCCCGCCTGGCTGTCCGGTGGTGCACCGGACAGGCCCTGTAGGCTGTCCGGTGTGCCACCCGCGCGTGCACTGCTCCTCTGCGCGCGTAGGCGCGCATTTAATGCGTTGCAGTCGACCGTTGCGCGCGAAGTAGCCGTTGCTCCGCTGGCTCACCGGACAGTCCGGTGTTACACCGGACAGTCCGGTGTTACACTGGACAGTCCGGTGAATTTTAGCGGAGCGGATTCCCGAAGCTGGCGAGTTCAGAGTCGTTCTCCCCTGGGGCACCGGACACTGTCCGGTGGTCCACCGGACAGTCCGGTGAATTATAGCGAAGCACCTCTGAGATTTCTCGAAGGTGAAGAGTTCAGCTTGAGTCCCCTGGTGCACCGGACACTGTCCGGTGCGCCAGACCAGGGCACACTTCGGTTGTCCCTTGCTCTCTTTGATTGAACCCATCCTTGGTCTTTTTATTGACTTTTTGTGAACCTTTGGCACCTGTAGAACTTATAGACTAGAGCAAACTAGTTAGTCCAATTATTTGTGTTGGGCAGTTCAACCACCAAAATCAATTAGGAAATAGGTGTAAGCCTAATTCCCTTTCAATCTCCCCTTTTTGGTGATTGATGCCAACACAAACCAAAGCAAGTATAGAAGTGCATAATTGAACTAGTTTTCATATTTGTAAGTGCAAAGGTTACTTAGAATTGAGCCAATAGAAATTCATAAGATATGCATGGATTGTTTCTTATTATTTTTTTTAACATTTTGGACCACGCTTGCACCACATGTTTTGTTTTTGCAAAGTTTTGGAAAATCTTTTCAAAGTCCTTTTGCAAATAGTCAAAGATAAATGAATAGGAATTTTGAGAAGCATTTATAAGATTTGAAAATTTCTCCCCCTGTTTCAAATGCTTTTTCTTTGACTAAACAAAACTCCCTCTCAATAAAATCCTCCTCTTAGTGTTCAAGAGGGTTTTAAGATATCATTTTTAAAAATACTACTTTCTCCCCCTTTTGAACACAATGAGATACCAATTTGAATATCATTAGTTTTTAAAATTAGGTGGTGGTGCGGTCCTTTTGCTTTGGGCTCATACTCTCTCCCCCTTTGGCATGAATCGCCAAAAACGGAATCATTAGAGCCCTTTTTATGAACTACTTTCTCCCCCTTTGGCAAACAAATAATATGAGTGAAGATTATACCAAAAGACGGAGAGATGCTCGGAGCGACGGCAAAGGATGAGTGATGGAGTAGAGTGGAAGCCTTTGTTTTCGCCGAAGACTCCTTTTCCCTTTCAATCTATGACTTAGCATGCAATAGACTTGAGAGAACACATTAGTCATAGCACATGAAAGAGATGATCAAAGGTATACAAATGAGCTATGTATGCAAGACATCAATAAAAATTCCTGGAATCAAGAATATTTAGCTCATGCCTAAGTCTGGTAAATGTTTGTTCATCTAATGGCTTGGTAAAGATATCGGCTAATTGATCTTTAGTATTAATGTATACAATCTCGATATCTCCCTTTTGTTGGTGATCCCTTAAGAAGTGATACCGAATGGCTATATGTTTAGTGCGGCTATGTTCAACGGGATTATCCGCCATGCGGATTGCACTCTCATTATCACATAGAAGAGGAACTTTGGTTAATTTGTAACCATAGTTCCTAAGGGTTTGCCTCATCCAAAGCAATTGCGCGCAACAATGGCCTGCGACAATATACTCGGCTTCGGCGGTAGAAAGAGCGACATAATTTTGCTTCTTTGAAGCCCAAGACACCAAGGACCTTCCCAAGAACTGGCAAGTCCCCGATGTGCTCTTCCTATTAATCTTACACCCCGCCCAATCGGCATCCAAAAAACCAATTAAATCAAAAGTGGATCCCCGAGGTTACCAAATCCCAAACTTAGGAGTATAAGCCAAATATCTCAAGATTCGTTTTACGGCCGTGAGGTGAGCTTCCTTAGGGTTGGCTTGGAATCTTGCACACATGCATACGGAAAGCATAATGTCCGGTCGAGATGCACATAAATAGAGTAATGAACCTATCATCGACCGATATACCTTTTGATCTACGGATTTACCTTCCGTGTCGAGGTCGAGATGCCCATTGGTTCCCATGGGTGTCTTGATGGGCTTGGCATCCTTCATCCCAAACTTGTTTAGAATGTCTTGAGTATACTTCATTTGGCTAATGAAGGTGCCCTCTTGGAGTTGCTTCACTTGAAATCCTAAGAAATACTTCAACTCCCCCATCATTGACATCTCAAATTTTTGTGTCATGATCCTACTAAATTCCTCACATGTAGATTTGTTAGTAGACCCAAATATAATATCATCAACATAAATTTGGCATACGAACAAATAATTTGCAAGAATTTTAGTAAATAAAGTAGGATCGGCCTTTCCGACTTTGAAGCTATTAGCTATAAGGAAATCTCTTAGGCATTCATACCATGCTCTTGGGGCTTGCTTGAGCCCATAAAGCGCCTTAGAGAGCTTATAAACATAGTTAGGGTACTCACTATCTTCAAAGCCGGGAGGTTGCTCAACATAGACCTCTTCCTTGATTGGTCCATTGAGGAAGGCACTCTTCACGTCCATTTGGTAAAGCTTGAAGCCATGGTAAGTAGCATAGGCTAATAATATACGAATTGACTCAAGCCTAGCTACGGGTGCATAGGTTTCACCAAAGTCCAAACCTTCGACTTGGAAGTATCCCTTGGCCACAAGTCGAGCTTTGTTCCTTGTCACCACACCATGCTCATATTGTTTGTTGCGGAAGACCCATTTGGTTCCTACAACATTTTGATTAGGACGTGGAACTAAATGCCATACCTCGTTCCTAGTGAAGTTGTTGAGCTCCTCTTGCATAGCCATCACCCAATCCGAATCTTGAAGTGCTTCCTCTACCCTGTGTGGCTCAATAGAGGAAACAAAAGAGTAATGCTCACAAAAATGTGCAACACGAGATCTAGTGGTTACCCCCTTATGAATATCGCCGAGGATGGTGTCGACGGGGTGATCTCGTTGGATTGCTTGGTGGACTCTTGGGTGTGGCGGTCTTGCAACTTGCTCATCCTCCTTGTCTTGATCATTTGCATCTCCCCCTTGATCATTGCCGTCTTCTTGAGGTGGCTCATCTTCTTGATCTTCCTCTTCATCATCTTGAGCCTCATCCTCATCTTGGGTTGGTGGAGATGCTTGCATGGAGGAGGATGGTTGATCTTGTGCTTGAATGGGCTCTTCGGATTCCTTAGGACACACATCCCCAATGGACATGTTCCTTAGCGCGACGCATGGAGCCTCTTCATCACCTATCTCATCAAGATCAACTTGCTCTACTTGAGAGCCGTTAGTCTCATCAAACACAACGTCACAAGAAACTTCAACTAGTCCTGAGGACTTGTTAAAGACTCTATATACCCTTGTGTTTGAATCATATCCTAGTAAAAAGCCTTCTACAGTCTTAGGAGCAAATTTAGATTTTCTACCTCTTTTGACAAGAATAAAGCATTTGCTACCAAAGACTCTAAAATAGGAAATATTGGGCTTTTTACCAGTTAGGAGTTCGTATGATGTCTTCTTGAGGATTTGGTGTAGATACAACCGGTTGATGGCGTAGCAGGCGGTGTTAACCGCCTCGGCCCAAAACCGATCCGAAGTCTTGTATTCATCAAGCATGGTCCTTGCCATGTTCAATAGAGTTCGATTCTTTCTCTCCACTACACCATTTTGTTGTGGGGTGTAGGGAGAAGAGAACTCATGCTTGATGCCCTCCTCCTCAAGGAAGCCTTCGATTTGCGAATTCTTGAACTCCGTCCCATTATCGCTTCTTATTTTCTTGATCCTTAAGCCGAACTCATTTTGAGCCCGTCTCAAGAATCCCTTTAAGGTCTCTTGGGTTTGAGATTTTTCCTGCAAAAAGAATACCCAAGTGAAGCGAGAATAATCATCCACAATAACTAGACAGTACTTACTCCCGCCGATGCTTATGTAAGCAATCGGGCCGAATAGATCCATGTGTAGGAGCTCCAGTGGCCTGTCAGTCGTCATGATGTTCTTATGCGGATGATGAACACCAACTTTCTTCCCTGCTTGGCATGCGCTACAAATCCTGTCTTTCTCAAAATGAACATTTGTTAATCCTAAAATGTGCTCTCCCTTTAGAAGCTTATGAAGATTCTTCATTCCAACATGGGCTAGTCGGCGATGCCAGAGCCAACCCATGTTAGTCTTAGCAATTAAGCAAGTGTCGAGTTCAGCTTTATCAAAATCTACCAAGTATAGCTGACCCTCTAACACTCCCTTAAATGCTATTGAATCATCACTCCTTCTAAAGACAGTGACACATACATCAGTAAATAGACAGTTGTAGCCCATTTGACATAATTGGGAAACGGAAAGCAAGTTATAATCTAAGGAATCTACAAGAAAAACATTGGAAATGGAGTGGTCAGGTGAAATAGCAATTTTACCCAAACCTTTGACCAAACCTTGATTTCCATCCCCGAATGTGATAGCTCGTTGGGGATCTTGGTTTTTCTCATAAGAGGAGAACATTTTCTTCTCCCCTGTCATGTGGTTTGTGCACCCACTATCGATGATCCAACTTGAGCCCCCGGATGCATAAACCTACAAAACAATTTTAGTTCTTGACTTTAGGTACCCAAACGGTTTTGGGTCCTTTAACATTAGACATAAGAACTTTGGGTACCCAAACACAAGCCTTTGATCCCTTGTGTTTGCTCCCAACATACTTGGCAACAACTTTGCCAGATTTGTTGGTCATAACATAAGATGCATCAAAAGTTTTAAATGAAACATTGTAATCATTTGATGCAATAGGAGCTTTCTTCTTAGGCAATTTAGCACGGGTTGATTGCCTAGAGCTAGATGTCTCATCCTTATATATAAAAGCATGATTTGGGCCAGAGTGAGACTTCCTAGAGTGAATTCTCCTAATTTTGCTCTCAGGATAACCGGCAGGGTACAAAATGTAACCCTCGTTATCCTGAGGCATGGGAGCCTTGCCCTTAACAAAATTTGACAATCTTTTAGGAGGGGCATTAAGTTTGACATTGTCCCCTTTTTGGAAGCCAATGCCATCCTTGATGCCAGGGCGTCTCCCACTATAAAGCATGCTATGAGAAAATTCAAATTTTTCATTTTCAAGTTCATGCTTGGCAATTTTAGCATCTAATATTGCTATATGATCATTTTGTTGTTTAATTAAAGCCATATGATTATGAATAGCATTAATGTCAACATCTCTACATCTAGTGCAAATAGAAGTATGCTCAACGGTAGATGTAGAGGGTTTGCAAGATTTTAATTCTACAACCTTAGCATGTAATATATCATTTTCACTTCTAAGGTTAGAAATAGTAACATTGCAATCATCAAAATCTTTAGCCTTAGTAGTCAATTTTTCATTTTCATTTCTAAGACTAGCAAGAGAATCATTCAATTCTTCTATCTTAGCAAGTAAATCAACATTATCATCTCTAAGATTGGAAATTGAAATTAGAATCAACCTTAGCAATAAGTTTAGCATTTTCATTTCTAAGGTTGGCAATAGTATCATGGCAAGTGCTTAGCTCACTAGACAATTTTTCACATTTTTCAACTTCTAGAGCATAAGCATTTTTAACCTTAACATGCTTTTTGTTTTCCTTGATTAGGAAGTCCTCTTGGGTGTCCAAGAGTTCATCCTTTTCATGGATGGCACTAATTAATTCATTTAATTTTTCTTTTTGTTGCATGTTTAGGTTGGCAAAAAGGGTACGCAAATTATCCTCCTCATCATTGACATTATCATCACTAGAGGACTCATATTTAGTGGAGGATTTGGATTTAACCTTCTTCTTTTTGCCGTCCTTTGCCATGAGGCACTTGTGGCCGACGTTGGGGAAGAGAAGTCCCTTGGTGACGGCGATGTTGGCGGCGTCCTCGTCAGAGGAGGAGTCGGTGGAGCTCTCGTCGGAGTCCCACTCCCGGCAAACATAGGCATCGCCGCCTGTCGGCGTTCCGAGACCGGGGGGGTCCCTGGGCCGACGAGTGAATGTCGCCGCGTGCCCCAGCCTAGATGGGTCGAGCGCGAGGGCGAGCGCGAAGGGGGGAGAGCGAGGCGGCCGGAGACCGGCGTGAGAGAGGTGGGAATCCCGCGGCCTTTGTGTTCGTCTCGTGCCCAGGTCGGGTGCGCTTGCAGTAGGGGGTTACAAGCGTCCACGCGGGAGAGGGAGCGAGCGGCTCCAGGCGAGCGCCTGTTCTCGTCCTCGTCCCCGCGCGGCCAACCCTCTCTAAGAGGGCCCTGGTCCTCCCTTTTATAGACGTAAGGAGAGGATCCAGGTGTACAATGGGGGGTGTAGCAGGGTGCTACGTGTCTAGCGGAGGTGAGCTAGCGCCCTAGGTACATGCCGTTGTGGCAGCCGGAGAGATCTTGGCACCCAGCTGGTGTGATGTCGTGGCCGTCGAAGGAGCGATGGAGTTTGGCGGAGGGACAGCTGTCGGAGCGGTTGAGCCCTTGCTGACGTTTTCTTGCTTCCGTAAGGGGGCGGAGAGCCGCCGTCGTCACAGAGCATGCGGGGCGCCATCATTGCCTATCTGGCGGCGCGAGCCAGATGGGACGCCGGTCTTGTTCCCTGCAGCCCGAGTCAGCTTGGGGTAGGGTGATGATGGCGCCTCCTGTCGACGTGGCTGGTCTACGCCCTAGGTTGGGCGATGTGGAAGCACCTCCGAAGCCGAGGTTGAGTCCGAGCCCCCGGGTCGGGCGAGGCGCAGATCGTCGTCTTCTGGGGCCGAGCCCAAGTCCGAGCCCTGGGTCGGGCGAGGCGGAGATCGTCGTCTTCTGGGACTTAGCCCGAGTTCGAGCCCTGGGTCGGGCGAGGTGGAGATCGTCGTCTTCTGGGACTTAGCCCGAGTCCGAGCCCTGGGTCGGGCGGAGCGGAGTTTGCCGTCTTCCGGGACTTAGCCCGAGTCCGAGCCCTGGGTCGGGCGAGGCGGAGATCGTCGTCTTCTGGGACTTAGCCCGAGTCCGAGCCCTGGGTCGGGCGGAGCGAAGTTCGCCGTCTTCCGGGACTTAGCCCGAGTCCGAGCCCTGGGTCGGGCGGAGCGGAGTTCGCCGTCTTCCGGGACTTAGCCCGAGTCTGAGCCCTGGGTCGGGCGAAGCGGAGTTCGCCGTCTTCCGGGACTTAGCCCGAGTCCGAGCCCTGGGTCGGGCGAAGCGGAGCTTCCTATGGTGCCTTCGGCAGGGCCTGACCGCTTGTCAGTCTTACTCTGTCCAGTGGCACTGTAGTCGGTGTGGCGTAGGCGGTGCTGTCCTTTCGTGAGGCCGGTCAGTGGAGTGGCAAAGTGACGGCGGTCACTTCGGCTCTGCCGGCGGGGGGTGCGTGCCAGGATAAGGGTGTCAGGCCACCTTTGCATTAAATGCTCCTGCGACTTGGTCGGTCGGTGCGGCGATTTGGTCAGGGTTGCTTCTTAGCAAAGGCAGGGCCTCGGGCGAGCCGGGAATATGTTCGCCGCTAAAAAAGGGGGGCCTCGGGCGAGACGGAAATCCTCCGGGGTCGGCTGCCCTTGTCCGAGGCTAGGCTCGGGTGAGGCGTGATCGTGTCCCTCGAATGGACTGATCCCTGACTTAATCGCACCCATCAGGACTTTGCAGCTTCATGCTGATGGGGGTTACCAGCTGAGAATTAGGAGCCTTGAGGGTACCCCTAATTATGGTCCCCGACAGTAGCCCCTGAGCCTCGAAGGGAGTGTTTGCACTCGCTTGGAGGCTTTTGTCGCACCTTTTTGCAAGGGGACCAGCCTTTCTCGGTTGCGTTTTGTTCCGGTGGGTGTGCGCGAGCGCACCCGCCGGGTGTAGCCCCCGAGGCCTCGGAGGAGTGGTTTCACTCCTTCGAGGTCTTACTGCCTCACGTAGTGCTTCGGCTGGTCTGGTCGTTCCCTCATGCGAACTGGCCGTAGCCCAGGTGTACGGTCGGGTCCCAAGTTCTCGGGCTGGTATGTTGACGCTGTCAACGGTTCGGCCGGAGCCGGGTTTGCGAGAGCAGCCCCCGAGCCTCTGCACAGAGCGAGAGGGCGGTCAGGGGTAGACTCGGCTTTTTTACATACGCCCCTGCGTCGCCTTTCCGCAAGGAGGAGGGGGGGAAAGCGCCATGTTGCCCTCGATGGGCGTCGAACATGGTGTCTCCGACGAGCTGCAAGCGGGTAATCCGAGTGGACGTCCGTGCCCCGTTCGTTAGGGGTCGGCTAGGGGCCCAGAGGCACGCCCAAAAGTACCTGCGGGTGATCTGCGAGACCCGGTCCCCTAGCGACGGGGTCCGAGGGCTTGATGCCTCCCTCTGGTGGGATTCTGTTACAAGATCGTTCCCGCCGGTCTCGGAAATGTCCTAGGGTACCTCGGGAGCGCAGCCCGAGCCTTGGTTATGTATCGAACGTACCCATGGTCATCCCTCGCTCGGCGTCTGAGGCGGCTGTGAACCCTTCGGGGGCCAGCCTTCGAACCCCTGATCAGTATTGGGCGCGGAGCCCGAGCAGCCTGAGGCAGTCGTTGAACCCTTTCGAGGGGCCGACCTTCGAACCCCTGACCAGTAGTGGGTGTAGGGCCCACGCGATCTGAAGCGGCTGTTGAACCCTTCCGGGGGGCCAGCCTTCGAACCTCTGATCAGTAGGGGGGCTCGGAGCCTGGTTCCTTCTCGGGGAAGGATCCTTTTCGGGGTATCCCCCTTTCCCGGTCCCTTTTGCAAGAGAGAGAAAGAGGAAAAATGGAAAAGGATACGAAATCGAACGACGCGGCGTACCTTTTTGGACGCGTTCATTTTGGCGAAGGGGAAGCGTCGCCTGCTTCTCCTGCCAGAGGCGCCGCGTGTCCCGTCGCGGAGTTAATGTGACGGGGCGAGTGGTTGGAGAGGCGACCGTTGCGCATGCGCGAGCCGTTCGAGGAACGGATCACGGGTGCGTCGTCTTCACGACGTGGGAGAGGGTTCTCTCGTGGCCCCCGGATGGGACGTAAGCTTGGCTGACGACGCGACCGCTGCGCCTGCTCGCCTGCCACCGCCATTACTGCCGGCCCACTTCTGGCCGTGTTGACCATCGCGCCAGGCTGGTGCTGCTGGGTCGCGCGCCGGGTCGCCTCGAGTCGCGGTATTGGTTCCGCAGTCGAGGAGGTGCGGTGGTGGCGCGGGTGGCGATGCAGTTACTCACACGTAGCAAACGGCGCACCGGTTGCACGACGCGTGGGCCTGGGCCTCTATGCCGGGCGTGTTGGGAGTCGGAGGAGCGCGCCCACTTGGCGTGATTGCATGCCGCCTGCATGGCTGCCCACCCTTTCGCCCGTTGGTCTGGGCAAAAGTGGAGGGTCGCTTGTAACCGCCAGGCGGTTGTGTGCACCGCGCGCGGCGGTTTGGCTTCTTCTGCCCTGAGTTGGCTTGCATGACGTGTGGGACACAGCCCTCGCGCCGTAGGGGAGGATCTTGGAGTGTGTTGGAGAAGACTCAGCCCGTGACGGCTGGGGGCGCGAGTAGGGAGAACCATCCTTAAAAGGAGGGTGACCCCTTTGGAGGGCGACCATGTCCTCGCGCTCCCTTATGCATCGTGCCTTTCCACCTTCCAGGCCCCCGGATGGGGGGAGATCCGCCGTCTTTCCGCCTCGTCGTTGGGGGAACGCGACTCCGCGGGAGTTGGTACCTTTCAGCCATCGTTCGGCTTCAAGGATTTTCATCATGCAGCCCGGCTGCACCCCTCCACCGGCGGTCACCTAAGACGGTGACCTCCAGTTTGATGGTGGGGGAAAGCAAGCCGGGCTGCGGCCTTCGCCCCTCCCTCAGCCTCAAGGATTTTCATCACTAGCGCTGGGGAGGGGAGTGTGCCGAGTTGGGGTCGGCCCCTGCGTGGGTAGTGGCCCGCTCCTTCCCTCAGTGATCGGGGGGAAGGGCGGGAGTCGTCCGTGGCGCTGACAGCTGCACCGTGCCCGGCTTGCTGGGCCGAGTGGCTTCGGAGCCGCTCCCGGTGCCGCCTCCCGCCACGGCAGCTGGAAGAGGTTCCGCCGCCGACGAGTTTGCCGGCGCCACCCGCGGACCGACCTCCAACTCTGCGGCCTTCTGCCCGTCCTTGCCTCTCGAGTTTGGGCACGGGCGGGGGCCTCCTGGCAGCAGCATCCGCCTTGAGGTCATCGCTGCTGCTGTTCGGCCCCTCGGGACAGAAGTCGTCGTCGTCGCCACGGCTGGGGCGGGCGACGACGAGCCGTTCGTCGATCCTCTGTTGCTCCGCAGGCCTCTCCCCCGTCGAGTGGGGTTGTTTGTACCTGCGGAGGTGGAACCGGAGTTCCGTTTGTAATGGCACCTTGAGTGCCGGTGTTTTTGTTCATTGTGGTTGTTGGGGCCTGAACATGTATGTAGTTTCGGCACGGAGCCGTGTATTTTCCTCCTTTCCGAGCACTGAAACTCGCCTGTTGGTTGTCTGAACCGCTTCACCAAGCGTGAGTTGCCCCGTGTACAGGTGATGAGTGAGGTATCCGTATCCCGGAGGCGTAGGAGTTCCTCGGCTCGGTCGGCCTTGTTGTCCGAGGCTTCTCTAACTTAGTTAAAGGAACCCCTCTGTAACACCCGGATTTTAGGGGTCCAAAACCCGGGGTTAACATAAACACCAGGTATGCTGGGACCAAGTCTCAAACATATGATGTATAGTGGCACAGGATCGAATGTCACATCTTTATATATAACAGGAGTTCTATACAAAATAAATAATTACATTATAAGGAGACAACGGTCCAGCAACCCAAAGTTGACTGGGAGACGACGGCCTAGATCTCTCACGAACACTTCGCAGCATCCTCCATGAGCATCATCCTGCAGTACCTGTTCTTGACCTGTGGTGTATGTGAGACAGCAAGAGTGAGCTCACATACGTTCATCGCTCAACAAGTTGTGGGGAATAATGTGCATGAACTCGCCAAAGGTGGGAGCTCACGTGAAGTGTGAGGCTTACCAAAGAAGATGGTTAGAGCTGAGCATTGCTTTTAAAGTTGGTCAAAATTTTATTAGCAGTTACTAAGTATAAGTAAATACCAAACCCAATTAAGTAATAGAACAAAGGTAACAACATCACCTGCCATGCAATGCATATGACAAATTGAATTTAGTTCCATAATTTACTCATGTGAGGGTCCGAGCTGCTCATGACCGTGAGCACGGCTAGTATACCAGTTTTACACTCTGCAGAGGTTGCGCATCTTTACCCACAAGTCGTGTTACCCATCTGCCAAGGGGTCATGAATCCCATACACCTCTACCAAGGAAGTGAGGCAGGGTAGCACTACGAGGCCTTTACAAAGTTCCACTAGCTTCCGAAAACCCGCTACAGTTTATAGGAAGATCCAGTACAGGAATCCCTTGCAGGACCGCCATCGCAGCAAAATCCTCCCGAGGGCCTCCCCGCACTGACCTCTCCCCTACTGCCCTTGCCCCTTTCGGGTAAGGTAGTCTTCCACTAGCTTTCCTAATTAATCAGCCAAGGGCATCCCATACTACCCTTGTGGTAGCACTGTTTTCCCGGGTGGTCGCTCCATGTTCCCAATTAACATAATGATCTTAACATGAACCATAATTAACAACTGATAACAAAAGTATAATCATGAATAGTAAGGTGTATCTCTATACCCAAAGCCACATATAGCACTAGCAAGTACTACCCAAAGATTCAGTGGTGAACAAGGTATAAAGATAGTCAAACTAGGGTAACCTATTGGGTCCCATCAAAATTAACCTATGCAGATCATTATGATTAATCAGAACATGAGCGGGTAAAAAGAAGTGATCAAGGGCACAACTTGCCTGGGCCTTGAGATCCAGGTACCAGGATGATTTCTTCAGATCCTCGTGACCTCACTGCTAGTCGTAGCAATACAAACATACATGGTATAGGCAAAATTAACATTACACCAAACATATATGCAAAATACATATTAATAATCTACATATTAAAATAAGATCACAGGAAAAAGAATTATTAATTTTGGAGTTGTAGAATTCAAGTTATGAATTTCCTAAGATTTAAGGTGATTATAATATGATTAAATGATAAATAAATTTTCTGACAGAGTTCATGTCAAAACAGTGATTCTAAATGGTAGAGAATATTATTACAAAATTTTAGGAATTGGAATGACTCAATTTGGAGCTAAAATGAATTAGTTATGAATTAATTAAGTTTCTGGATTTATTTTAACACTAAAAATCATTTTCTAAATCATTTTCTATGATTTTCTTATTCACTGGACTGGGCCTCAATTATAAGAAAGGTCAGGGGGCTCGGCGCAAGAATCCCGAGACACAGGGAACAGGGTCCCTGGATGGCGGGTTGATTAGCTAACATTATAAGGGTTCGTTTGCAAATCTGCCAACCGAAGGGGTATCGACAGATCACGGCCGTCCGATCGGAAATCAGGGGCTCGGATTAGATCGCCCACATCAATTGAACCGGTATACGATCCCAGCCGCCAGATCTTGCATCTACGGCTCGGATTTTATGATGGCCTAATCATCGCGGATCGCCCGATCGGTCATCGACGGCTGCGATCAAACTGAGCGAAGGGGTATCTCAGCTCTAATCTTAGCCGTTCCCTTTCAATCCAACGGCTCACGGGTCGTCTTCTCTCCTTCGATGTCCGAACGGCGGCGCAACGCCCAACCGCGGCGGAGGGTTGGCCGGAGTTCAGCCATCCGGCGAACCAGTGCTCCAAAGACCGATTGAACGACTGCTACGCGTAGAGGAGATCAAGGCGAACCTAGAGGAGTACTTCTTACCAGTGATATGGGCGCAGACTGCCACGGCCACGGTGGAGGGCGGATTCACGGCGGAGGTAGATCTCCGGTGAGAAATTCGTGATCACCCAGGGACTTTCTTCGCCCGGGAGGACCCAGGCCAGCTTCAGCCGTCACCCGCGATCACCCCAACGCCCAGCGACGGTCAATTTGTTGCCTCAGTGCGCTCCGAGCTAGCGGCGGCCGTGGAGGTCTCTCTCGACGGGATCTGGCAGTGGTTGCCGTCGTAGGCGGATACGGGAGGGGAGGCGAGCTTGGTGAGCTTTTATACCCGGAGCAAAGTCCGAGCGAGGGGGAGGCGGTGACCGGTAGGAGCGCGATACTCGGCGGCGAGCGCGCAGCTCCGTCAAGCTCGGGATTCCGTTGCGAGGAGGGCGACGTCCTGACAAGCGGGGCCCGCGGACCAGAGGAGGAGAGGGATGGAGCGAGCGCGCGTGCGGCCGACGAATGGGGCCCACAAGGCAGTGGAACAACAGGTGATGTCCGCGCGGCGTAAGGCTGACGAGGCGGGCCCACCTGTCGGCGCCGGTTGGAGACTTGGGCTGCGCGTGGGATGAGTGGAGATGGGCCGAATGTGGAGAAGTTGGCCCAGCTAGGGTTTTTCTCTTTTTCCTTTTTGTTTTCTATTTCTTTTCTTCATTTCAAATTCAATTTGAATTCAAACTTAAATTCAAACTTTGTGATTAAATTGTCCTCGGTTTGAAAGGTATAATTTCATAACATAAGTGTGAAGGGTGTTTATTTTTATTTTATTTTATGTAGTATTTTTCTTAGTTCTTCCCTTCACTTTCACTTATTTCCCTTTTCTTTCCTATTTTAAATTTTGGGTTCAAATTTAAATTCAAGCTTGTGACTAGTTCATTTGCAAACCATATCTGTGCAAGAACATATTTTATATATGTTTTAGTTCTTTTAGACAAGCTCTCAATCATATAGTAGAGATTAACCCATACCTTATTAATTCTAGGGAAATCAAATTTATATTGTAGACTTATATATATTAAGAAATAGTTTAACCCTAATTCTTTCATATATCCTAACCCAAAAGGCAATTTAGATTATCTAAGTATCTTTAATTATGTATTTTTAACATATTCATGAGTGGAAGCTTCTAAATTATGATTATTTTTAAGGAAAGGTGTTTTGATTTAAAATCTTTGAGAATTTTTCCTTGTCTTCACAAGATTGAACTTTAGGGTGTTACAAATCCTACCCCCCTTAAAAATAATCTCGTCCTCGAGATTTGTAAGGAAAAAGGGTACATGTTCATATTGATTCAACACATATGCATAAACAAAATCTCGGCATGATGCATATCTTATTAGCAAAACACAGGGTCAAATGGACCTTATTATTATTACTAAAATAGTAAAATACTACTACTAGCTAAACTAATATTTAGGTCTTACAAATAGTAAAATATATATATATATATGTATCTATATCTATGTTTATCTCTTTATTCTTGTTGCTCGTTGACTTCTTCACCGACTACTTCATCTCCAACTAGCTCTTCTTCTTGAATTTGAATTTCAAGTTCACCGGGTTCAGCTTCTACTTCTGTATGATGGGCATGTCCTCGGTTGATGGATAGGGGCTGACTCTTCCCTGCCGAGGCTTGTCCTTGCTTCATCGGTGCCGGTGTAGTGTAGGCAGCTCTGTTGGGACAGTAGTTGGCGTAGTGTCCCGGTTGTCCACACTTGAAACATGTCCTGATGGCGGTTGTGTTAGGAGCAACGGTTCCCACTGGAGTGTTTGCCTTTGGAGGAGCAGTTGGTGTCTGTTGGGTTTGTTGTCCAGAACTGCCACTAGCTGATGTACTTGGAGTGGTGGTATAGCGAGGACGGGAACTACTTCCAGCCTGCCCTTGGTTGACAGCCTTTCTTTTCTCTCCAAATATACTCCTCTTGTTTTCTACAGCAATAGCTTTATCCAATAGCCTTTGGAAGGATGGGAAGGTGTGCGATACCAGCTGATATTGCAAGGGTCCAATCAAACCATCCAGAAAGAGCTCCTGCTTTTGCTCATCATCTTCAACATCTCTGGGAGCATAACGAGATAACTGAATGAATTTGTCCCTATATTCACTCACGGACATACTTCCTTGCTTGAGGGATAGAAACTCCTTCCTCTTAATCTTCATGAGTCCAGCAGGAATATGGTAATTCCTGAATTGTGCGGAGAATTCTTCCCAGGTAATTGTATCGGCAGCAGCATGAGCTGCACAGTACGCATCCCACCAATCTGCAGCGGGACCAGCAAGACGACCCGAAGCATAGAGTACTTTCTCCCGGTCCGAGCACTGGGCTATGTTGAGCATCTTCTCTATGGACTTTAACCAGTCATCTGCTTGCAGTGGATCTGCGGAGTTGGAGAAGGTTGGTGGTTTGTGGCTCATGAATTCCCGGTGCTTGTCCCGGGGTGGAACTGGTGGTGGAGGCAATGGCATTTGTTGTTGTTGCTGCTGTTGTTGAAGTTGTTGCTGCAGCTGTTGTTGTTGTACCCTCCTCTCCTGGCGTATTTCTTCCCGTTCTTGGCGCATTTCCCGACGTGCATCCTCTCTTTCCTGGTGCATTTCTTGGCGTTCTTGCTGCATTTGGGTGCGCATATCTGCCATAGTGTCCGCCATTTGCTGCATCATTCTCATTTGAGCTGCGATGAGTGGATCAACTCCGCCTGGTGGGGGATTAGGAGGATTCATTGCTGCTGACTGTGGTTGGGGTTGTTGATTAGCAGGTAAATCAATTCCACCACCCCGCCTGGTATTGACCATCTAAGTTAGAAGCATATGGTAAGATAGCTTTACAAGGGAATCATTTAATAGATAGAATGAATAAACTAATAGTTGGTTATGTACTGGAATTTCTTTGGCAGGGCTGGACCAAATATTTTATGTTAAGACTAGGGTAATTAGTTGTATGAGGTGAATGTCCAAAGGTAAGATAGAAGGTGTCAAGATGAGATAGATACGGAATACTACATATATTTTCTGAGGGGATAATCTAGTTTGTCTAGTTATCTTACAAATGCTATCCTTTATACCTAGATGTATATGCAGATGTAATTGTGGACATTACTCCACAACCCATCACACTCAATCAAAGATCCAAATCAGACAAGTATCATAAGAACAAACATTCAAGCATATAAATATTTACAAAATTAGTTTTGCTTTTGTTCCTAAGAGTAGGTCTCCTATTCCTAAAGGTCACTTTAGGCACAGGATTTCAAAGTGTGAAATCCACATTTGTCTTTAGAAAGAAAAGATAAGAATAATCAGAGTGAAGCGGAAATAGATGAGAAAAGATTAAGTTAAGTTTAGAAATGAATCAGAGTAGCAGAGGTAAGTAGACAAGGGTTGTCCAGTTCTATCTAGGTTTCGTCCTACAGTCAACATTCCTCTGATACCACTTCTGTAACACCCGGATTTTAGGGGTCCAAAACCCGGGGTTAACATAAACACCAGGTATGCTGGGACCAAGTCTCAAACATATGATGTATAGTGGCACAGGATCGAATGTCACATCTTTATATATAACAGGAGTTCTATACAAAATAAATAATTACATTATAAGGAGACAACGGTCCAGCAACCCAAAGTTGACTGGGAGACGACGGCCTAGATCTCTCACGAACACTTCGCAACATCCTCCATGAGCATCATCCTGCAGTACCTGTTCTTGACCTGTGGTGTATGTGAGACAGCAAGAGTGAGCTCACATACGTTCATCGCTCAACAAGTTGTGGGGAATAATGTGCATGAACTCGCCAAAGGTGGGAGCTCACGTGAAGTGTGAGGCTTACCAAAGAAGATGGTTAGAGCTGAGCATTGCTTTTAAAGTTGGTCAAAATTTTATTAGCAGTTACTAAGTATAAGTAAATACCAAACCCAATTAAGTAATAGAACAAAGGTAACAACATCACCTGCCATGCAATGCATATGACAAATTGAATTTAGTTCCATAATTTACTCATGTGAGGGTCCGAGCTGCTCATGACCGTGAGCACGGCTAGTATACCAATTTTACACTCTGCAGAGGTTGCGCATCTTTACCCACAAGTCGTGTTACCCATCTGCCAAGGGGTCATGAATCCCATACACCTCTACCAAGGAAGTGAGGCAGGGTAGCACTACGAGGCCTTTACAAAGTTCCACTAGCTTCCGAAAACCCGCTACAGTTTATAGGAAGATCCAGTACAGGAATCCCTTGCAGGACCGCCATCGCAGCAAAATCCTCCCGAGGGCCTCCCCGCACTGACCTCTCCCCTACTGCCCTTGCCCCTTTCGGGTAAGGTAGTCTTCCACTAGCTTTCCTAATTAATCAGCCAAGGGCATCCCATACTACCCTTGTGGTAGCACTGTTTTCCCGGGTGGTCGCTCCATGTTCCCAATTAACATAATGATCTTAACATGAACCATAATTAACAACTGATAACAAAAGTATAATCATGAATAGTAAGGTGTATCTCTATACCCAAAGCCACATATAGCACTAGCAAGTACTACCCAAAGATTCAGTGGTGAACAAGGTATAAAGATAGTCAAACTAGGGTAACCTATTGGGTCCCATCAAAATTAACCTATGCAGATCATTATGATTAATCAGAACATGAGCGGGTAAAAAGAAGTGATCAAGGGCACAACTTGCCTGGGCCTTGAGATCCAGGTACCAGGATGATTTCTTCAGATCCTCGTGACCTCACTGCTAGTCGTAGCAATACAAACATACATGGTATAGGCAAAATTAACATTACACCAAACATATATGCAAAATACATATTAATAATCTACATATTAAAATAAGATCACAGGAAAAAGAATTATTAATTTTGGAGTTGTAGAATTCAAGTTATGAATTTCCTAAGATTTAAGGTGATTATAATATGATTAAATGATAAATAAATTTTCTGACAGAGTTCATGTCAAAACAGTGATTCTAAATGGTAGAGAATATTATTACAAAATTTTAGGAATTGGAATGACTCAATTTGGAGCTAAAATGAATTAGTTATGAATTAATTAAGTTTCTGGATTTATTTTAACACTAAAAATCATTTTCTAAATCATTTTCTATGATTTTCTTATTCACTGGACTGGGCCTCAATTATAAGAAAGGTCAGGGGGCTCGGCGCAAGAATCCCGAGACACAGGGAACAGGGTCCCTGGATGGCGGGTTGATTAGCTAACATTATAAGGGTTCGTTTGCAAATCTGCCAACCGAAGGGGTATCGACAGATCACGGCCGTCCGATCGGAAATCAGGGGCTCGGATTAGATCGCCCACATCAATTGAACCGGTATACGATCCCAGCCGCCAGATCTTGCATCTACGGCTCGGATTTTATGATGGCCTAATCATCGCGGATCGCCCGATCGGTCATCGACGGCTGCGATCAAACTGAGCGAAGGGGTATCTCAGCTCTAATCTTAGCCGTTCCCTTTCAATCCAACGGCTCACGGGTCGTCTTCTCTCCTTCGATGTCCGAACGGCGGCGCAACGCCCAACCGCGGCGGAGGGTTGGCCGGAGTTCAGCCATCCGGCGAACCAGTGCTCCAAAGACCGATTGAACGACTGCTACGCGTAGAGGAGATCAAGGCGAACCTAGAGGAGTACTTCTTACCAGTGATATGGGCGCAGACTGCCACGGCCACGGTGGAGGGCGGATTCACGGCGGAGGTAGATCTCCGGTGAGAAATTCGTGATCACCCAGGGACTTTCTTCGCCCGGGAGGACCCAGGCCAGCTTCAGCCGTCACCCGCGATCACCCCAACGCCCAGCGACGGTCAATTTGTTGCCTCAGTGCGCTCCGAGCTAGCGGCGGCCGTGGAGGTCTCTCTCGACGGGATCTGGCAGTGGTTGCCGTCGTAGGCGGATACGGGAGGGGAGGCGAGCTTGGTGAGCTTTTATACCCGGAGCAAAGTCCGAGCGAGGGGGAGGCGGTGACCGGTAGGAGCGCGATACTCGGCGGCGAGCGCGCGGCTCCGTCAAGCTCGGGATTCCGTTGCGAGGAGGGCGACGTCCTGACAAGCGGGGCCCGCGGACCAGAGGAGGAGAGGGATGGAGCGAGCGCGCGTGCGGCCGACGAATGGGGCCCACAAGGCAGTGGAACAACAGGTGATGTCCGCGCGGCGTAAGGCTGACGAGGCGGGCCCACCTGTCGGCGCCGGTTGGAGACTTGGGCTGCGCGTGGGATGAGTGGAGATGGGCCGAATGTGGAGAAGTTGGCCCAGCTAGGGTTTTTCTCTTTTTCCTTTTTGTTTTCTATTTCTTTTCTTCATTTCAAATTCAATTTGAATTCAAACTTAAATTCAAACTTTGTGATTAAATTGTCCTCAGTTTGAAAGGTATAATTTCATAACATAAGTGTGAAGGGTGTTTATTTTTATTTTATTTTATGTAGTATTTTTCTTAGTTCTTCCCTTCACTTTCACTTATTTCCCTTTTCTTTCCTATTTTAAATTTTGGGTTCAAATTTAAATTCAAGCTTGTGACTAGTTCATTTGCAAACCATATCTGTGCAAGAACATATTTTATATATGTTTTAGTTCTTTTAGACAAGCTCTCAATCATATAGTAGAGATTAACCCATACCTTATTAATTCTAGGGAAATCAAATTTATATTGTAGACTTATATATATTAAGAAATAGTTTAACCCTAATTCTTTCATATATCCTAACCCAAAAGGCAATTTAGATTATCTAAGTATCTTTAATTATGTATTTTTAACATATTCATGAGTGGAAGCTTCTAAATTATGATTATTTTTAAGGAAAGGTGTTTTGATTTAAAATCTTTGAGAATTTTTCCTTGTCTTCACAAGATTGAACTTTAGGGTGTTACACCCTCGGCCGCTCTTCGATGAGCCGAGGCCAGGGGTAGCGGCGTCAACATGGGCAGAGGCAGAGTTGGCTTGAAAAGGAAACCTGGTTGGCCGGAGCCTGGCCGGGTCGTCCGTCGGCGGGACCGACGCCGGAATTGACCAGCCGAGGCCTCGGGTCGGGCTGACGTCCTCGAAGGGCAGCTGGCCGAGGCCCCGGGGTGACCGACCGAGCCGCCTGCTCGGGCCGGATTGACGTCCTTGGAAGGTAACTGGCCGAGGCCCCGGGGCGACCGGCCGAGCCGCCTGCTCAGGCCGGATTCCCGGAGAGGACCCTAGCGGCGATGGCCCGGGCGTGGTGATGACGTCATCCTCCAGAGTGGAGATCCTTGGACCGCGTCGCCGTCCGAGGCTAGGTCGGCCCTCGCCGAAGGTGTCGTCGATGCCAAGGGTGCTGCTGCTCCCTTCAGCCGTCAAGATCCGAGCCTGCAGGATCGGATTGTCTTGTAGCGTGTGTTTCCTGCGGTCGCCGAGGCCTAAACACACCCTCGCCGTGTTGTAAAGCTACGTCTCTTTTCCTTTTATTTCGAGTATCTAGACTTTTTTGTTGGTAACAGAAATGTTTGTGCGAGCAAGAGTTGCTTCTCGCGGAAGGTGACGAGTGAGGTATCCGTATCCCGGAGGCGTAGGAGTCCCTCGGCTCGGTCGACCTTGCCGCTTACGCGCACTCTTACCCGTCCACGGGGCTCTGTCACCGACGTAGTCAAGAAGGCTCGGAGGATCGCTTCGGCAGAAGGGCTTTCGGGCGTGAAGACTTGTTCGGTCCGCAGAATCACTTATCCGAACATGAGTTACTTATCGCAGAAGGTGATGAGTGAGGTATCCGTATCCCAGAGGCGTAGGAGTCCCTCGGCTCGGTCAGCCTTGGCTGCTTACGTGTACTCCGTCGTTTTCAGGATCCACTTTCGAAGTAGCCAAAAAGCACGAAAGACATTCTGGCAGAAAAGATCTTTTTTCGAGGAAAATTTCGACGCAGAGGGGGTTACCCCCCTTTTAGCCCCCGAGGGAGGGTCGGGCTTTGCCGAGGCGAGGCCGACCCTTCCTTGATGACTAAACTTTGCGTGGGTGCGAGGTATATGATCAACTTGAAAACATCTTAAGGGTAGAAGCGACGTAGCTGTTGGATGTTCCAGGCGTTGTCGTAGACCTGGCCTTGGCTGTTGGCCAGCTTGTATGTTCCGGGCTTCAGAACCTTGGCGATGACGAATGGCCCCTCCTAGGGAGGCGCGAGCTTGTGCCGCCCTCGGGCGTCTTGTCGCAGCCGAAGCACCAGGTCGCCCACCTGGAGGTCTCGGGACCGGACCCCTCGGGCGTGGTAGCGTCGCAGGGACTGCTGGTACCGTGCCGAGTGTAGCAAGGCCTGGTCCCGAGCCTCCTCCAGCTGGTCCAGCGAGTTTTCTCGGCTGACTTGGTTGCTTTGGTCGGTGTAGGCCCTCGTCCTCGGGGAGCCGTATTCTAAGTCTGTGGGCAAGATGGCTTCGGCCCCATAGACTAAAAAGAACGGCGTGAAGCCCGTGGCTCGGCTCGGCGTTGTCCTCAGACTCCAGACCACCGAGGGGAGTTCCTTCATCCATCGCTTGCCGATCTTGTTGAGGTCGTTGTAGATCCAAGGCTTGAGCCCTTGTAGAATCATGCCGTTGGCATGCTCCACCTGCCCATTCGTCATGGGATGAGCCACGGCGGCCCAGTCCACCCGGATGTGGTGATCCTCGCAGAAGTCCAGGAACTTTCTGCCGGTGAACTGGGTGCCGTTGTCGGTAATGATGGAGTTCAGGACCCTGAAGCGATGGATGATGTTGGTGAAGAACGCCACCGCCTGCTCGGATCTGATGCTGTTCAGGGGTCGGACCTCGATCCACTTGGAGAATTTGTCGATGGCGACCAGCAGGTGCGTGTAGCCCCCGGGTGCCTTCTGCAAGGGGCCGACGAGGTCCAGACCCCACACCGCAAAAGGCCAGGTGATGGGTATCGTCTGCAGAGCCTGAGCGGGCAGATGGGTCTGCCTCGCGTAGAATTGGCACCCTTCGCAGGTGCGGACGATTCTGGTAGCGTCGGCCACCGCCGTCGGCCAGTAGAAGCCTTGCCGGAAAGCATTCCCGACAAGGGCTCGAGGCGCTGCGTGATGGCCGCAAGCCCCTGAGTGTATCTCTCGCAGGAGTTCCTGACCTTCGGCGATGGAGATGCATCGCTGAAGGATGCCTGAGGGGCTGCGGTGGTAGAGCTCCTTCTCATCTCCCAGCAAGACGAACGACTTGGCGCGCCGCGCCACCCGCCGAGCCTCGGCTCGGTCGAGGGGCAGCTCTCCTCGGTGGAGATATTGCAGGTACGAGGTCTGCCAGTTTTGATTAGGCGCGACCCCACTTTGCTCCTCCTCGACGCGCAGTGCCTCACCCTCGGGGGCCGAGGGTACCTCGGACTGAACCGAGGGCGCCTCGGGTCGAGCTGAGGGTGCCTCGGACTGAGCCGAGGGCGCCTCGGGTTGAGCCGTGGGCGCCTCGGACTGGGCCGAGGGTACCTCGGGCTCGGACGTGTCGTCGATCTTGACGGAAGGTTGATGCAGGTCTCGGGGGAAGATGTCCGGGGGAACCGTTGTTCGCCCTGAGGCTATTTTAGCCAGCTCGTCCGCAGTCTCGTTGTAGCGCCGAGCGATGTGGTTGAGCTCGAGCCCGTAGAACTTGTCTTCCAGGCGCCGAACCTCATCGCAATAGGCCTCCATCTTCGGGTCGCGGCAATGGGAGTTCTTCATGACTTGGTCGATGACGAGCCGCGAGTCACCACGAGCATCGAGGTGTCGGACCCCTAGCTCGATGGCGATCCGCAACCCGTTGACCAGGGCCTCATATTCGGCCACATTGTTGGACGCCGGGAAGTGGAGGTGTAGCACGTAGCGTAGATGCTTTCCGAGGGGTGAGATGAAGAGTAGGCCTGCGCCGGCTCCTGTCTTCATCAGCGACCCGTCGAAGAACATGGTCCAAAGCTCCGGTTGGATCGGAGCCGTCGGTAGCTGGGTGTCGACCCACTCAGCCACGAAGTCCGCCAAGACCTGGGACTTAATGGCTTTCCGAGGAGCGAACGAGATTGTCTCGCCCATGATCTCCACCGCCCACTTTGCAATCCTACCCGAGGCCTCTCGGCACTGGATGATCTCCCCCAGGGGGAAGGATGACACCACAGTTACCGGATGAGACTCGAAGTAGTGTCGCAGCTTCCGTCGCGTTAGGATCACCGCGTACAACAGCTTCTGGACTTGTGGGTAGCGGATCTTGGTTTCGGACAGTACCTCGCTGACGAAGTAGACTGGCCTCTGAACGGGCAGTGCATGCCCCTCTTCTTGCCTCTCGACCACAATCGTGGCGCTAACCACCTGGGTGGTCACGACGACGTAGACCAGGAGGGCTTCTCCGGCATCTGGGGGCACCAAGATAGGTGCCTTTGTGAGGAGCGCCTTCAGGTTCCCGAGGGCTTCCTCGGCCTCAGGGGTCCAAGTGAAGCACTCGGCCTTCCTTAAGAGGCGGTATAGAGGTAGACCTCTTTCGCCGAGGCGTGAGATGAAACGGCTCAGAGCCGTGAGGCATCCCATGACCCTTTGTACGCCTTTCAAGTCCTTGATGGGCCCCATGCTGGTAATGGCTGCGATTTTTTCCGGGTTGGCTTCGATGCCCCGCTCGGAGACGATGAACCCCAAGAGCATGCCTCGGGGCACCCCGAAGACACACTTTTCGGGATTGAGCTTGACGCCTTTTGCCTTGAGACATCGGAATGTTGTTTCAAGGTCGGAAAGGAGGTCGGAGGCTTTCCTCATCTTGACTATGATGTCATCGACGTAGGCCTCGACCGTGCGGCCAATGTGTTCGCCGAACACATGGTTCATGCACCGCTGGTACGTCGCGCCCGCATTCCTCAAACCGAACGGCATGGTGACATAGCAGTACATGCCGAAGGGTGTGATGAAAGAAGTCGCGAGCTGGTCAGACTCTTTCATCTTGATTTGATGATACCCCGAGTAGGCATCGAGGAAAGACAGGGTTTCGCACCCAGCCGTGAAATCCACGATCTGGTCGATGCGAGGCAGAGGGTAGGGAACCTTCGGACATGCTTTATTGAGACTAGTGTAGTCTACACACATCCGCCATTTCCCCCCTTTCTTTCTCACAAGCACAGGGTTGGCAAGCCATTCGGGATGGAATACCTCTTTGATGAACCCTGCCGCCATTAGCTTGTGAATCTCCTCGCCTATAGCTCTGCGCTTCTCCTCGTCGAATCGGCGCAGCGGCTGCTTGACGGGTCGGGCTCCGGCTCGGATGTCCAGCGAGTGCTCGGCGACATCCCTCGGTACGCCGAGCATGTCCGAGGGACTCCACGCGAAGACGTCGGAGTTCGCGCGGAGAAAGTCGATGAGCACTGCTTCCTATTTGGGATCGAACCCGGAGCCGATCCGGATCTGCTTGGAGGTGTCGCCGCTGGGGTCGAGGGGGACGGACTTAACCGTCTCCGCTGGCTCGAAGTTGCCGGCGTGACGCTTCACGTCTGGCACCTCCTTAGAGATGCTCTCCAGGTCGGAGATGAGGGCCTCGGACTCGGCGAGGGCCTCGACGTACTCCACATCGCATTCGAACGCGTGTTTGTACGTAGGGCCGACGGTGATGACCCCGTTGGGGCCCGGCATCTTGAGCTTCAGGTAGGTGTAGTTGGGGATGGCCATAAACTTCGCATAGCATGGCCTCCCCAGTACCGCGTGGTAGGTTCCTCGGAACCCGACCACCTCGAACGTCAGGGTCTCCCTTCGGAAGTTGGAGGGTGTTCCGAAGCAGACGGGAAGGTCGAGCTGTCCGAGGGGTTGGGCGCGCTTCCCGGGGATGATCCCGTGGAAGGGCGCAGCGCCTGCCCGGACAGAGGACAGATCAACACGCAGGAGCCCGAGGGTCTCGGCGTAGATGATGTTGAGGCTGCTGCCTCCGTCCATGAGGACCTTGGTGAGCCTGACGTCACCGATGACGGGGTCGACGACGAGCGGGTATTTCCCCAGGCTCGGCACATGGTCGGGGTGATCGTCTCGGTCGAAGGTGATGGGCTTGTCGGACCAGTCTAGATAGACTGGCGCCGCCACCTTGACCGAGCAGACCTCCCGGCGCTCTTGCTTGCGGTGCCGAGCCGAGGCGTTCGCCGCTTGCCCACCATAGATCATGAAGCAGTCGCGGACCTCGGGGAACTCTCCTGCCTGGTGATCTTCCTTCTTGTCGTTGTCGCGGGCCTTGCCACCCTCCGCGGGTGGCCCGGCCCTGTGGAAGTGGCGCCGAAGCATGACGCACTCCTCAAGGGTGTGGTTGACCGGTCCTTGGTGATAGGGGCACGGCTCCTTGAGCATCTTGTCGAAGAGGTTGGCACCTCCGGGGGGCTTCCGAGGGTTCTTGTACTCGGTGGCGGCGACAAGGTCCGCGTCGGCGGCGTCGCGTTTCGCTTGCGACTTCTTCTTGCCCTTCTTCTTGGCGCCGCGCTGAGTTGACGCCTCGGGAGTACCTTCCGATGGGTGGCCCTGGGGCTGCTTGTCCTTTCGGAAGATAGCCTCGACCGCCTCCTGGCCGGAGGCGAACTTGGTGGCGATGTCCATCAGCTCGCTCGCCCTGGTTGGGGTCTTGCGGCCCAGCTTGCTCACCAGGTCGCGGCAGGTGGTGCCAGCGAGGAACGCGCCGATGACATCCGAGTCGGTGATGTTGGGCAGCTCGGTGCGTTGCTTCGAGAATCGCCGGATGTAGTCTCGGAGAGACTCTCCTGGCTGCTGTCGGCAGCTTCGGAGGTCCCAGGAATTCCCGGGGCGCACATACGTGCCCTGGAAATTGCCGGCGAAAGCTTGGACTAGGTCGTCCCAGTTGGAGATCTGCCCCGGAGGCAGGTGCTCCAACCAGGCGCGAGCGGTGTCGGAGAGGAACAGGGGGAGGTTGCGGATGATGAGGTTGTCATCGTCCGTTCCACCTAGCTGGCAGGCCAGACGGTAGTCCGCGAGCCACAGTTCCGGTCTCGTCTCCCCCGAATACTTCGTGATAGTAGCCGGGGGTCGAAACCGGGTCGGGAACGGCGCCCGTCGGATGGCTCGGCTGAAGGCTTGTGGTCTGGGTGGTTCGGGCGAGGGACTCCGATCCTCCCCGCTGTCGTAGCGTCCCCCACGCCTGGGGTGGTAGCCTTGGCGCACCCTCTCGTCGAGGTGGGCCCGTCGGTCGCGGTGGTGGTGCTCATTGCCGAGGCGACCCGGGGCCGCAGGCGCGGTGTTGCGCGTGCGCCTGGTGTAGACCGAGGCTTCCTGCATGAATCGGGAAGTCGCGGCATGAGGTTCCGAGGGGTACCCCTGCCTTTGGGAGGCAGAGCTCTCAGCCCGTCGGACCGCGGCGCCTTCCAGGAGATTCTTGAGTTCTCCCTGGATTCGCCGCCCCTCGGTGGTTGATGGCTCTGGCATCACGCAAAGAAGCATTGCTGCTGCCGCCAGGTTCTGGCCGACCCCACTGGATGCGGGTGGTGGCCTGAGCCTGACGTCGTCGGCGATGCGGTGCTGGAAGCCCTGGGGTAGATGACGTATTTCTCCGGCCGGAGGTTGGCCCGCCCATGCCTGCCCGACGTCCCGACGGATCGGCTCCAGCGCTCCTGCTCCCTCGTCGAGCCTGGCCTGCACCCCGCGGATTTGCTCGAGCTGTGGGTCACGACCCCCCGCCTGAACGGGGACCACAGCTAGCTCCCATGGGATGTCAACGCGAGGCACCGGCCTAGGGAGGTCACCGTCCTCCGGCATGCCGAGATGGCTGCCTTCGGGGGGACCCCCTAGATCGACGTGGAAGCATTCGCGACTTGGGCCGCGATCCTCGTCGCTGAGGCTTCGGCCACCGTCGGAACAGTCGAAAAGGCAGTAGTCGCATGCGGTCATGAAGTCCCGCATGGCACTGGGGTTACCAAGTCTAGAGAAATCCCAACAGATGTTGGGTTCGTCGTCTTCCTCGGACCCAGAGGGCCCGTAGGTCGAGACGTCCGTCAGCCGGTCCCAAGGTGACCGCACACGAAACCCCAGAGGGTCTGGATTTGCCTCTACGAGAGCGCCCGCCAAAGCGAAGTCGCTAGACGGGTTGAGGCTGAACCCAAAAGACGCGGGATGGGAATCGATCGGTACCTTTTGGTCGACGGGCGGCGATAAGGTCGCGTCGGGGACTGACTGCGCCGTCGTCTCAGGTACGAGGGTGACATCCAACAAGCTTTTCGCGAGCGTGCTGGCGTCGTCCGCTTGTTCAGGATTGGCGTGTCGCGGGGAGACGGCGCTCGCCTTCGTCTCAAACACGAGGTCGACGCCTGGTGCGCCCCCCGTTGGGGTGCCGGGACCGTCGACTCGCTCGACAGCCGACGAGGCGCTGTCTCCTGCTTGGCCTTGGTTGCCCCGCCTCCTCCTCCGTCGACGGGGGAGAGGACGGGGTGAGCTCGAAGGTTGCTTTTCCACCATGCGGGGAAGACGTCGCCGATTCCGCCGCCGGCAGGCGGGTTGTCGGCCGCCACTGTTGTCGTCGCACGGCGATGGAAGGAGTATCATGTCGTAGCTACCGTCGAGGGACATGAACTCAAGACTCCTGAAATGGAGCACCGTCCCGGGTTGGAGAGGTTGATGGAGACTGCCCATTTGGAGCTTGACGGGAAGCTGTTCGTCAACACGCAGCATCCCCCTACCTGGCGCGCCAACTGTCGGCGTTCCGAGACCGGGGGGGTCCCTGGGCCGACGAGTGAATGTCGCCGCGTGCCCCAGCCCAGATGGGTCGAGCGCGAGGGCGAGCGCGAAGGGGGGAGAGCGAGGCGGCCGGAGACCGGCGTGAGAGAGGTGGGAATCCCGCGGCCTTCGTGTTCGTCTCGCGCCCAGGTCGGGTGCGCTTGCAGTAGGGGGTTACAAGCGTCCACGCGGGAGAGGGAGCGAGCGGCTCTAGGCGAGCGCCTGTTCTCGTCCTCGTCCCCACGCGGCCAACCCTCTCTAAGAGGGCCCTGGTCCTCCCTTTTATAGACGTAAGGAGAGGATCCAGGTATACAATGGGGGGTGTAGCAGGGTGCTACGTGTCTAGCGGAGGTGAGCTAGCGCCCTAGGTACATGCCGTTGTGGTAGCCGGAGAGATCTTGGCACCCAGCTGGTGTGATGTCGTGGCCGTCGAAGGAGTGATGGAGCTTGGCGGAGGGACAGCTGTCGGAGCGGTTGAGCCCTTGCTGACGTCCTCTTGCTTCCGTAAGGGGGCAGAGAGCCGCCGTCGTCACAGAGCATGCGGGGCGCCATCATTGCCTATCTGGCGGCGCGAGCCAGATGGGACGCCGATCTTGTTCCCTGCGGCCTGAGTCAGCTCGGGGTAGGGTGATGATGGCGCCTCCTGTCGACGTGGCTGGTCTACGCCCTAGGTTGGGCGATGTGGAAGCTCCTCCGAAGCCGAGGTTGAGTCCGAGCCCCCGAGTCGGGCGAGGCGGAGATCGTCGTCTTCTGGGGCCGAGCCCAAGTCCGAGCCCTGGGTCGGGCGAGGCGGAGATCGTCGTCTTCTGGGACTTAGCCCGAGTCCGAGCCCTGGTGAGAGCACCTAGAGGGGGGGGGTGAATAGGTGATCCTGTGAAACTTAAACTTATAGCCACAAAAACTTGTTAAGTGTTAGCACAATAATCGCCAAGTGGCTAGAGAGGAGTCTCAACAAAAACACAATACCACAAGAGATCAAACACAGAGATGACACAGTGGTTTATCCCGTGGTTCGGCCAAGACCAACGCTTGCCTACTCCACGTTGTGGCGTCCCAACGGACGAGGGTTGCAATCAACCCCTCTCAAGTGGTCCAAAGACCAACTTGAATACCACGGTGTTTTGCTTTGCCTTTCAATAACCCGTTTGCGAGGATTCTCCACAACTTGGAGCCTCTCGCCCTTACACTTGAGATTCACAAGAAATACGGAGTAAGGGAGGAAAGCAACACACACAAATCCACAGCAAGATGCGCACACACACGGCCAAGAATCGAGCTCAAAAGACTATCTCAAAGTTCTCACTAGAACGGAGCTCGAATCACTGAGAATGACAAACAAATGCGCAAAGACTGAGTGTGGATGATCAAGAATGCTCTAAGGTTGCTTGGTGTTCTCCTCCATGCGCCTAGGGGTCCCTTTTATAGCCCCAAGGCAGCTAGGAGCCGTTGAGAGCAAATCTGGAAGGCCAATCTTGCCTTCTGTCGTCGGGTGCACCGGACAGTCCGGTGCACACCGGACACTGTCCGGTGCCCGATTTCCTTCCTAAAATGGCGCTGCCGACCGTTGCAGATCTGGGAGCCGTTGGCGCACCGGACATGTCCGGTGCACACCGGACAGTCCGGTGCCCCCTTCCGACCGTTGGCCCGGCCACGTGTTGCGCGCAGATTCCGCGGCCGACCGTTGGCCCGGCCGACCGTTGGCTCACCGGACAGTCCGGTGCACACCGGACAGTCCGGTGAATTTTAGCCGTACGCCGTCGGTGAATTCCCGAGAGCGGCCACTTCACGCCGAGCCAGCCTGGCGCACCGGACACTGTCTGGTGCACCACCGGACAGTCCGGTGAATTTTAGCCGTACGCCGTCGGCGAATTCCCGAGAGCGGCCACTTCACGCCGAGCCAGCCTGGCGCACCGGACACTGTCCGGTGCACCACCGGACAGTCCGGTGTGCCAGACTGAGCTGAGTCTTGGTTGCACACAGCCAAGTCTTTTTCACCTCTTTTCTTTTCTTCTTCTTTCTGTTTCTAACACTTAGACAAGTATATTAGTACACAAAACCAATGTACTAAGGCTTAGACACATACCTTTACTTTTGATTTGCACTTTGTCCATCCATGAGCATAAATTCACATTTAAGCACTTGTGTTGGCACTCAATCACCAAAATACTTAGAAATGGCCCAAGGGCACATTTCCCTTTCAATCTCCCCCTTTTTGGTGTTTTATGCCAACACAACATAAAGCAACTAGAACAAGTGCAATATCACTTCAAATAAAACTCAAATTTATTTTGATTCAATTTTGGCATATATGGATCATTCTTTGCCACCACTTGGTTTGTTTTTGCAAATCAAACTCAAATCTCTATCTCTAAGTCAAATACACATGTTAAGACATAAAGAGAGTCATTCTAAGAGAAATTGACTTAAGATTTCAAAAACTCCCCCTTTTTCCCATAATCAATACTTCTCCCCACAAGAAGCCAACTTTTGACAAGAGAGACAACAAAAGAGTTTTGACAAACCAAAAGCTCTATTCTACTATTTTCAAAATCTCTCAAGTGGTAGCTGATCCATTTATCGCTTTGGCCTTTATTTTCTCCCCCTTTGGCATCAAGCACCAAAACGGGATCAATCTTGGCCCTCTAACCCCATTGCCTCACCAAAATCTTCAAATAAGAACACAAAGGCAATAAGAGTATGAAGATGAACTTGGAAAAGTTACTCTTTTCATCGGAGTGCAGTGGAAGTCTTGCATGGTCCAAGTCCACCTTTTCCCTTTCAATTTTCCTTGGAGACTAAAACAACAAAACTCAAGTACATGGTTAGTCTCAAAGGGTCAAGTTGTAGCACAGCTCCCCCTAAATATGTGCATTACTTGCAAACAGGACTTGTGAGGTCCAGGGAGTGTTTGTACAACTTGAGCACCACAATAAGCAACAAAATGCAGAATGAACATGATCAAAGGCATAAACACATGTATGCTGCATTTCAATCCAAGTTCCGCGAATCTAAGATATTGAGCTCACTACGCAGCCTGCAAAAGGTCTTCTCATCCAGAGGCTTGGTAAAGATATCGGCTAGCTGGTTCTCGGTGCTAACATAAAACACTTCGATATCTCCCTTTTGCTGGTGGTCTCTCAAAAAGTGATGCCGGATGTCAATGTGCTTTGTGCGGCTGTGCTCAACAGGATTTTCCGCTATTCGGATAGCACTCTCATTGTCACATAGGAGTGGGACTTTGCTCAGATTGTAGCCAAAGTCCCTGAGGGTTTGCCTCATCCAAAGTAGTTGCGCACAACACTGTCCTGCGGCAACGTACTCGGCCTCAGCGGTGGATAGGGCAACGGAGGTTTGTTTCTTAGAGTTCCATGACACCAGGGACCTTCCTAAGAATTGGCACGTCCCCGATGTACTCTTCCTATAGACCTTACATCCAGCATAGTCGGAATCTGAATACCTAATCAAGTCAAAGTTAGACCCCTTTGGATACCAGATCCCGAAGCAAGGCGTAGCGACTAAATATCGAAGAATTCGCTTCACAGCCACTAAGTGACACTCCTTCGGATCGGATTGAAATCTAGCACACATGCATACGCTAAGCATAATATCCGGTCTACTAGCACATAAATAAAGCAAAGAACTTATCATGGACCGGTATGCTTTTTGATCAACGGACTTACCTCCTTTACTGAGGTCGGTGTGTCCGTCGGTTCCCATCGGCGTCTTTGCGGGCTTGGCGTCCTTCATCCCAAACCTCTTTAGCAAATCTTGTGTGTACTTCGTTTGGGATATGAAGGTGCCGTCCTTGAGTTGCTTCACTTGGAACCCAAGGAAGTAGGTCAACTCGCCCATCATCGACACCTCGAATTTCTGCGTCATCACCCTGCTAAACTCTTCACAAGACTTTTGGTTAGTAGAACCAAATATTATGTCGTCGACATAAATTTGGCACACAAAAAAATCACCGTCGCAAGTCTTAGTAAAAAGAGTTGGATCGGCTTTCCCAACCTTGAAAGCATTAGCAATTAAGAAGTCTCTAAGGCATTCATACCATGCTCTTGGGGCTTGCTTAAGTCCATAGAGCGCCTTAGAGAGCTTACACACGTGGTCAGGGTACCGTTCATCCTCGAAGCCAGGGGGTTGCTCCACGTACACCTCCTCCTTGATTGGCCCATTGAGTAAAGCGCTCTTCACATCCATTTGGTACAACCTGAAAGAATGGTGAGCGGCATATGCTAGCAAGATACGAATTGATTCTAGCCTAGCCACAGGAGCAAACGTCTCCTCAAAGTCCAAACCTGCGACTTGGGCATAACCTTTTGCCACAAGTCGAGCCTTGTTCCTCGTCACCACCCCGTGCTCGTCCTGTTTGTTGCGGAACACCCACTTGGTTCCCACAACATTTTGCTTGGGACGAGGCACCAGTGTCCAAACTTCATTGCGCTTGAAGTTGTTGAGTTCCTCCTGCATGGCCAATACCCAATCCGGATCTAGCAAGGCCTCCTCTACCCTGAAAGGCTCAATAGAAGAGACAAAGGAGTAATGCTCACAAAAATTAACTAATCGAGATCGAGTAGTTACTCCCTTGCTAATGTCACCCAAAATTTGGTCGACGGGATGATCCCTTTGAATCACCGCTCGAACTTGGGTTGGAGGTGCCGGTTGCGCTTCTTCCTCCATCACGTGATCATCTTGTGCTCCCCCTTGATCACACGCCTCCTTTTGATGAACCTGTTCATCGTCTTGAGTTGGGGGATGCACCGTTGTTGAGGAAGAAGGTTGATCTCGTTCATCTTGTTCCTGTGGCCGTACTTCTCCAATCGCCATGGTTCGTATAGCGGCCGTCGGAACAACTTCTTCATCTACATCATCACAATCAACAACTTGCTCTCTTGGAGAGCCATTAGTCTCATCAAATACAACGTCGCTAGAGACTTCAACCAAACCCGATGATTTGTTGAAGACTCTATACGCCTTTGTATTCGAGTCATAACCTAACAAAAACCCTTCTACAGCTTTGGGAGCAAATTTAGAATTCCTACCCTTCTTCACTAGAATGTAGCACCTGCTCCCAAATACACGAAAGTAAGATACATTGGGTTTGTTACCGGTTAGTAGCTCATACGACGTCTTCTTGAGGAGGCGGTGAAGGTAGACCCTGTTGATGGCGTGGCAAGCCGTGTTCACGGCTTCCGACCAGAAGCACTCGGGGGTCTTGAATTCTCCAAGCATAGTCCTCGCCATATCTATGAGCGTCCTGTTCTTCCTCTCTACCACACCATTTTGCTGAGGTGTGTAGGGAGCGGAGAACTCGTGCTTGATCCCTTCCTCCTCAAGAAACTCCTCCACTTGAAGGTTCTTGAATTCGGACCCGTTGTCGCTCCTTAACTTCTTCACCTTGAGCTCAAACTCATTTTGAGCTCTCCTTAGGAAGCGCTTGAGGGTCCCTTGGGTTTCAGACTTATCCTGCAAAAAGAACACCCAAGTGAAGCGGGAAAAGTCATCAACGATAACTAGACCATACTTACTTCCTCCTATGCTCAGATAGGCGACGGGTCCGAAGAGGTCCATATGTAGCAGCTCCAGGGGTCTTGATGTTGTCATCACATTTTTGGTGTGATGAGAGCCTCCCACTTGTTTCCCTGCTTGACAAGCTGCACAAGGTCTATCTTTTCGAAATGAACATTGGTTAGACCTATCACGTGTTCTCCCTTTAGAAGCTTGTGGAGGTTCTTCATCCCCACATGAGCTAAGCGGCGATGCCACAGCCAGCCCATGCAAGTCTTAGCCATTAAGCATGCATCTAGACCGGCCTCTTCTTTTGCAAAATCAACTAAGTAAAGCTTGCCGTCTAGTACACCCTTAAAAGCTAGTGAACCATCACATCTTCTAAAGACAGACACATCTGTAAACAAACAGTTATATCCCATATTGCATAATTGACTAACAGATAGCAAATTATATCCAAGTGACTCTACTAAAAACACATTAGAGATAGAGTGCTCATTTGAGATTGCAATTTTACCTAACCCTTTTACCTTGCCTTGATTCCCATCACCGAATATTATTGAATCTTGGGAATCTTTATTCTTGACGTAGGAGGTGAACATCTTCTTCTCTCCCGTCATATGGTTTGTGCATCCGCTGTCAATAATCCAGCTTGAACCCTCGGATGCATAAACCTGCAAGGCAAATTTAGGCTTGGGTCTTAGGTACCCAATTCATGTTGGGTCCTGCAAGGTTAGTGCAAATATCCTTAGGGACCCAAATGCAAGTTTTGTCTCCCTTGCATTTTGCCCCTAACTTCCTAGCGACTATTTTCCTATCCTTTCTATAGATAGCAAAGGAAGCATTTAAAGCATGATAAATTATAGAGGTTTCATTCATTACTTTCCTAGGAACATTAACAACATTTCTCCTAGGAATATTATGAACAACATTTCTCCTACCAACATTTCTATCATGCACATAAGAAGAACAAGAAGCAAACATGTCATGAGAATCATAAGCATTATATACATTACAACTCCTATAAGCATTTCTAGGTTGTCTTCTATCATAGTACATAAAGGCATGGTTCTTTTGCACACTACTAGCCATAGGGGCCTTCCCTTTCTCCTTGGCGGAGATGGGAGCCTTATGGCTTGTCAAGTTCTTGGCTTCCCTCTTGTAGCCAAGTCCATCCTTAATTGAGGGGTGTCTACCAATTGTGTAGGCATCCCTTGCAAATTTTAGCTTATCAAAATTACTCTTGCTAGTCTTAAGTTGAGCATTAAGACTAGCCAATTCATCGTTAAGTTTGGAAATTGAAACTTGGTGTTTACTACAAGCATCAATGTCAAAATCTTTACACCTATTGCAAGTTTCAATAATTTCTACACAGGAGTTGGATTTATTTGCTTCTACTAGTTTAGCATTTAAATCATTGTTAACACCTTTTAAAGTAGAGATAGTTTCATGACAAGTAGATAATTCACTAGAGAGCATTTCATTCCTTTTAATTTCTAGAGCAAGAGAAGTTTGTGCACTAACAAGTTTATCATGCTCCTCATATAAAAGATCCTCTTGTTTTTCTAGTAATCTATTCTTGTCATTCAAAGCATCAATCAACTCATTAATCTTATTAATTTTAGATCTATCTAATCCCTTGAATAAGCATGAGTAATCTATCTCATCATCATCACTAGACTCATCCTCACTTGAAGAAGCATAAGTACTAGTATCATGAGTGCTTACTTTCTTCTCCCTTGCCATGAGGCAAGTGTGACGCTCGTTGGGGAAGAGGGATGACTTGTTGAAGGCGGTGGCGGCGAGTCCTTCATTGTCGGAGTCGGAGGAGGAGCAATCCGAATCCCACTCCTTTCCGATATGTGCCTCGCCCTTGGCCTTCTTGTAATGCTTCTTCTTCTCCCTTTTGTTCCCCTTTTCCTGGTCACTTTCATTATCGGGACAGTTAGCAATGAAATGACCAATCTTACCACATTTGAAGCACGAGCGCTTCTCCTTTGTCTTGGTCTTGCTTGGCTGTCCCTTGCGACCCTTAAGCGCCGTCTTGAAGCGCTTAATGATGAGGGCCATCTCCTCATTATTTAGCCCGGCCACCTCAACTTGCGCCACCTTGCTCGGTAGCGCCTCCTTGCTCCTCGTTGCCTTGAGAGCAACGGGTTGAGGTTCATTGATTGGACCGTTTAGAGCGTCGTCCACATATCTCGCCTCCTTGATCATCATCCGCCCGCTTACGAATTTTCCGAGTACCTCCTCGGGCGTCATCATCGTGTACCTGGGATTCTCACGAATATTGTTTACGAGATGAGGATCAAGAACGGTAAAGGACCTTAGCATTAGGCGGACAACGTCGTGGTCCGTCCATCGCGTGCTTCCGTAGCTCCTTATTTTGTTGATAAGGGTCTTGAGCCGGTTGTAAGTTTGGGTCGGTTCCTTGCCCCTTATCATCGCGAATCGTCCAAGCTCGCCCTCCACCAACTCCATCTTGGTGAGCATGGTGATGTCGTTCCCCTCATGAGAGATCTTGGGGGTGTCCCATATCTGCTTGGCATTGTCCAAGCCGCTCACCTTATTGTACTCTTCCCTGCACAAAGATGCTAAGAGAACAGTAGTAGCTTGTGCATTTTTATGAATTTGTTCATTTATAAGCATAGGGCTATCCGAGCTATCAAATTTCATTCCATTCTCTACCATCTCCCATATGCTTGGATGGCGAGAGAATAAGTGACTACGCATTTTGTGACTCCAAAATCCGTAGTCCTCCCCATCGAAGTGTGGAGGTTTGCCAAGAGGAATGGAAAGCAATTGCGAATTCGAACTATGTGGAATATGAGAATAATCAAATGAAAAGTTTGAATTGACCGTCTTCCTGTAGTCGTTGTCGTCGTCCTTTTGGGAAGAGGAAGATTCGTCGCTGTCGTAGTAGACGATCTCCTTGATGCGTCTTGTCTTCTTCTTCTTCCCTTCTTTGCGTCTGTGCCCCGAGCCCGAGTCGGTAGTCTTGTCGTCCTTTGGCTCGTTGACGAAGGACTCCTTCTCCTTGTCATTGATCACGATTCCCTTCCCTTTAGGATCCATCTCTTCGGGCGGTTAGTCCCTTTGTGAAGAGAACGGCTCCGATACCAATTGAGAGCACCTAGAGGGGGGGGGGGGTGAATAGGTGATCCTGTGAAACTTAAACTTATAGCCACAAAAACTTGTTAAGTGTTAGCACAATAATCGCCAAGTGGCTAGAGAGGAGTCTCAACAAAAACACAATACCACAAGAGATCAAACACAGAGATGACACAGTGGTTTATCCCATGGTTCGGCCAAGACCAACGCTTGCCTACTCCACGTTGTGGCGTCCCAACGGACGAGGGTTGCAATCAACCCCTCTCAAGTGGTCCAAAGACCAACTTGAATACCACGGTGTTTTGCTTTGCCTTTCAATAACCCGTTTGCGAGGATTCTCCACAACTTGGAGCCTCTCGCCCTTACACTTGAGATTCACAAGAAATACGGAGTAAGGGAGGAAAGCAACACACACAAATCCACAGCAAGATGCGCACACACACGGCCAAGAATCGAGCTCAAAAGACTATCTCAAAGTTCTCACTAGAACGGAGCTCGAATCACTGAGAATGACAAACAAATGCGCAAAGACTGAGTGTGGATGATCAAGAATGCTCTAAGGTTGCTTGGTGTTCTCCTCCATGCGCCTAGGGGTCCCTTTTATAGCCCCAAGGCAGCTAGGAGCCGTTGAGAGCAAATCTGGAAGGCCAATCTTGCCTTCTGTCGTCGGGTGCACCGGACAGTCCGGTGCACACCGGACACTGTCCGGTGCCCGATTTCCTTCCTAAAATGGCGCTGCCGACCGTTGCAGATCTGGGAGCCGTTGGCGCACCGGACATGTCCGGTGCACACCGGACAGTCCGGTGCCCCCTTCCGACCGTTGGCCCGGCCACGTGTTGCGCGCAGATTCCGCGGCCGACCGTTGGCCCGGCCGACCGTTGGCTCACCGGACAGTCCGGTGCACACCGGACAGTCCGGTGAATTTTAGCCGTACGCCGTCGGCGAATTCCCGAGAGCGGCCACTTCACGCCGAGCCAGCCTGGCGCACCGGACACTGTCCGGTGCACCACCGGACAGTCCGGTGAATTTTAGCCGTACGCCGTCGGCGAATTCCCGAGAGCGGCCACTTCACGCCGAGCCAGCCTGGCGCACCGGACACTGTCCGGTGCACCACCGGACAGTCCGGTGTGCCAGACTGAGCTGAGTCTTGGCTGCACACAGCCAAGTCTTTTTCACCTCTTTTCTTTTCTTCTTCTTTCTGTTTCTAACACTTAGACAAGTATATTAGTACACAAAACCAATGTACTAAGGCTTAGACACATACCTTTACTTTTGATTTGCACTTTGTCCATCCATGAGCATAAATTCACATTTAAGCACTTGTGTTGGCACTCAATCACCAAAATACTTAGAAATGGCCCAAGGGCACATTTCCCTTTCACCTGGGTCGGGCGAGGCGGAGATCGTCGTCTTCTGGGACTTAGCCCGAGTCCGAGCCCTGGGTCGGGCAGAGCGGAGTTTGCCGTCTTCCGGGACTTAGCCCGAGTCCGAGCCCTAGGTCGGGCGAGGCGGAGATCGTCGTCTTCTGGGACTTAGCCCGAGTCCGAGCCCTGGGTCGGGCGGAGCGGAGTTCGCCGTCTTCCGGGACTTAGCCCGAGTCCGAGCCCTGGGTCGGGCGGAGCGGAGTTCGCCGTCTTCCGGGACTTAGCCCGAGTCCGAGCCCTGGGTCGGGCGAAGCGGAGTTCGCCATCTTCCGGGACTTAGCCCGAGTCCGAGCCCTGGGTCGGGCGAAGCGGAGCTTCCTATGGTGCCTCCGGCAGGGCCTGACCGCTTGTCAGTCTTACTCTGTCCAGTGGCACTGTAGTCGGTGTGGCGTAGGCGGCGTTGTCCTTTCGTGAGGCCGGTCAGTGGAGTGGCGAAGTGACGGCGGTCAGGCCTTTGCAGCTTCATGCTGATGGGGGTTACCAGCTGAGAATTAGGAGCCTTGAGGGTACCCCTAATTATGGTCCCCGACACCGCCCTTCTTCTTGTAGTACCTTTTCTTCTCCTTTCTTCTCCCCTTCTTGTCGTCGCCCCTGTCACTATCACTAGATAATGGACATTTAGCAATGAATTGACTGGGCTTACCACATTTGTAACAAACTTTCTTGGAGCGGGACTTGTAGTCTTTCCCCCTCCTTTGCTTGAGGATTTGGCGGAAGCTCTTGATGATGAGAGCCATCTCCTCATTGTCGAGCTTAGAGGCGTAGATTGGTTGTCTACTTGATGTAGACTCCTCCTTTTTCTCTTCCGTCGCCTTGAATGCAACCAGTTGTGCTTCGGGCGCGGAGGGGCCATCTAGCTCGATGATCTTCTTTGAGCCTTTGATCATCAACTCAAAGCTCACAAAATTACCTATTACTTCCTTGGGGGTCATTTGTGTATATCTAGGATTTCCTCGAATTAATTGAACTTGCGTGGGGTTAAGAAAAACGAGGGATCTTAGAATAACCTTGACCATCTCATGGTCATCCCATTTGGTGCTCCCGAGGTTGCGCACTCGGTTCACCAAGGTCTTCAAGCGGTTGTACATGGCTTGAGGGTCCTCGCCTTGGTTGAGTCGGAACCGACCGAGCTCCCCCTCGATCGTCTCCCGCTTGGTGATTTTGGTCACCTCGTCTCCTTCGTGCGCGGTCTTGAGTACGTCCTAAATTTCCTTCGCACTCTTTAACCCTTGCACCTTATTATACTCCTCTCGACTTAGAGAGGCGAGGAGTATAGTGGTGGCTTGGGAGTTAAAGTGGTGGATTTGGGCCACTTCGTCGGAGTCGTAGTCTTCATCCCCTATGGATGGTACCTGTACACCAAACTCAACAACATTCCAAATGCTTGTGTGGAGTGAGGTTAGATGATGCCTCATTTTGTCACTCCACATATTATAATCTTCACCGTAAAAAACCGGTGGTTTGCCTAATGGAACGGAGAGCAAAGGAGCACGCTTTGAAATACGGGGGTAGCGTAGGGGAATCTTACTATACTTCTTGCGCTCATGGCGCTTAGAAGTTACGGACGGCGCGTCGGAGCCGGAGGTCGATGGTGATGAAGAGTCGGTCTCGTAGTAGACCACTTTCCTCATCTTCTTGTGCTTGTCGCCTCTTTGATGCGACTTGTGGGAAGAAGATTTCTTCTCCTTCCCTTTCCCTTTGTTGCGGGACTCTTCCGATGAAGCCTTCCCGTGGCTTGTAGTGGGCTTGTCACCGATCTCCATCTCCCTCTTAGCGTGATCTCCCGACATCACTTCGAGCGGTTAGGCTCTAATGAAGCACCGGGCTCTGATACCAATTGAAAGTCGCCTAGAGGGGGGGGGGGTGAATAGGGCGAAACTGAAATTTGCAAAGTTAATTACAACTACAAGCCGGGTTAGCGTTAGAAATATAATGCGAGTCCGAGAGAGGGTATAAAAACAAATCGCAAGCGAATAAAGAAGTGAGACACAAGGATTTGTTTTACCGAGGTTCGGTTCTCTCAAACCTACTCCCCATTGAGGTGGTCACAAAGACCGGGTCTCTTTCAACCCTTTCTCTCTCTCAAACGGTCCCTCGGACCGAGTGAGCTTCTCTTCTCAATCAAACAGGAACCAAAACTTCCCCACAAGGACCACCACACAATTGGTGTCTCTTGCCTTGATTACAATTGAGATGATCGTAAGAAAGAATGAGAAAAGAAGCAATCCAAGCGCAAGAGCTCAAATGAACACTACAATCACTCTCTCTAATCACTAAAGCTTTGAGTGGAATTGGGAGAGGATTTGATCTCTTTGGTGTGTCTAGAATTGAATGCTAGAGCTTTTGTAAGTAGTTGGAAGGTGGAAAACTTGGATGCCATGAATGTGGGGTGGTTGGGGTATTTATAGCCCCAACCACCACAAAGTGGCCGTGGGAAGGCTGCAGTCGCATGGCGCACCGGACAGTCCGGTGCGCCACCGGACACTGTACGGTACGCCAGCCACGGCAGCAGACCGTTAGGGTTCGACCGTTGGAGCTCTATCTTGTGGGCCCGCCTGGCTGTCTGGTGGTGCACCGGACAGGCTCTGTAGGCTGTCCGGTGTGCCACCCGCGCGTGCACTGCTCCTCTGCGCGCGCAAGCGCGCATTTAATGCGTTGCAGTCGACCGTTGCGCGCGAAGTAGCCGTTGCTCCGCTGGCTCACCGGATAGTCTGGTGTTACACCGGACAGTCCGGTGAATTTAGTGGAGCAGATTCCCGAAGCTGGCGAGTTCAGAGTCGTTCTCCCCTAGGGCACCGGACACTGTCCGGTGGTCCACCGGACAGTCCGGTGAATTATAGCGAAGCACCTCTGAGATTTCCCGAAGGTGAAGAGTTCAGCTTGAGTCCCCTGGTGCACCGGACACTGTTCGGTGGCACACCGGACAGTCTGGTGCGCCAGACCAGGGCACACTTCGGTTGTCCCTTGCTCTCTTTGATTGAACCCATCCTTGGTCTTTTTATTGACTTTTTGTGAACCTTTGGCACCTGTAGAACTTATAGACTAGAGCAAACTAGTTAGTCCAATTATTTTTGTTGGGCAGTTCAACCACCAAAATCAATTAGGAAATAGGTGTAAGCCTAATTCCCTTTCAGTAGTATCTATGGTTATAGTTTAAATAATGTAATATGGACTTGAACGAATACAATATAGTGACCGAGAACACCAACACATCAAAGAAAGACATTAGAAGACACATTGAAGACCTATGAAAAGATCATGCAAGAGTCCAAGACACGAGATAGAAGAGGTTCGAACAAAGACACTGAGAAACGAAGAATCAGACTACTTAGTAGCACCAGACAAATTTGGTGTAGCACTGATAAAGCACAAGATAAGAGCAATGATGAACTAAAGAAAGAACCGAAGAATTAGAGTACATAAGACGTCAGATCAAATATGGCACTCGGTAAGGTTTGCAACATGGCTTGAAAATTTTATAAGACACCGAACATATCGGGTGTGCCACCGGACACCTCACCGAATATGGTACTCAGAGAGGTGGCAAAGCAACCCCAGGGAGTTACAACTATAGGAATATAGGATTATGGGGAGGCTATACTAGCGCAAAACAAAAATTTTGACCCCATAAATCAAGAACTATTGTTGTTATAGGTCATGGAATTGACACTAAACGCGCAGGGCAGTGGAAGCCGCCTCGATGTAGACAAATGTGTTGAGCAGTGTTGTGCAGTCGCTGGCGTCATTCACGTCATCGCGCGGTTCATCTTAGTGCTCTAGATGCAACACATCCGAGGTATCCACACGTACAGATGAGCATATTTATTTGTATACATGATATATATTGTTTAAATTGAATATCCATAAAGGCACTGCACAAAGAAATATACATAAAAGACACTGTAGGAAACCAGTGACACCTAAGAGGGGGGTGAATTAGGACTTCTAAAAACTTTCGCTAAACTAGGCCACAAATAAATCACTAGAGCAAAACCTATGCAATTAGTCAAACTAGAATGTGCAAACTAGGTTTTATCTAAGTGTTGCTATCTCTACCGTAATAGCTAAGTTTCAATCTACACTAAATAAGTATGTATACAAGATTGAAACTTAAATGCTTAATATAAATGCGGAAACTTAAAGAGCAAAGTAGAGAAGCAAACTCTCGTGGATGACGCTGGTATTTTCCCGAGGTATCCGGAACCGCGCAAGGTCCCGACTAATCCTCGTTGGTGCCCCTACGCAAAGGGAAGCCCACGCGAGGGCCAATCACCTTGGTCGAGTAGCTCCGTAGAGAGCCGCGGGCCTTCTCCACGCGCAAGTGGTGCTCCGCTTCCGGCTCCTCTCGGACGCTCCCCGCCGTCTCCACTATCGAGCTTCCGGCCGAAACGCCACAGGCCTCGTTCCCTCCAATACACGGTGGCGACCGTGACACAGACACGGTTGTCAGGGTCTCACAAGACTCTCGCCCCACTCGGTACAATTACAACGGCCCGTGCAAGAGCCGAGGGGTTGTGTGGTTTGTCTAAACTCACTCAACTAACTAAGATTCACCTAGAGCAAGCGCTAATGTGGTCTAACTAACCTAAGCACTTCGTAAAAGCACCTACGCTAATCACCGAGTGATTCTATTAAGCACTTGGGTGTAAGAGCACTTGGGAATGTCTACTATATGCCTTGGTATGTCTCTTGGGCTCCCACACTTGGAAATGGCCTGTTAGGGGTGTATTTATAGCCCCCAACACAAATAGAGCAGTTGGAGAAAAGCTGCTGCTTTCTGCGGCACACCGGACAGTCCGGTGGTGCACCGGACAGCGCACTGTAGCCTGTTCGGTGCGCCTAGCCGTTGCCCTGTCAGAGCAGGTGACAGTTGGTGCCGTAGGCTTCCCACACCGAACAGTCCGGTCCTCACACCGGACAGTCCGGTGGTCTTCTCTTCGGGTGCCACCTGGAACTAGCCGTTGGGCTGCGGTTCCCTGGTGCACCGGACAGTCCGGTGTGTGGGTACCGGACAGTCCGGTGCTCCACGCACAGACAGTCCGTATGCAGCACACTTGGACTTTTCTTGGATCTTTTTAATGTCTTCTTTTGAGGTGTTGTTTTCCTCAATTCCTTAGTCCAAGTTAATCTTGCATCCTGTGAACTACAAACACAAACACTAGAAAACTTATTAGTTCACGAATTGTGTTGATCATCAAACACTAAAACTCAATTAGCCAAATGGTCCGGGGTCCATTTTCCTTACAGACACCTTAGCTCCTATGACAGGCTAGGTAAAAGATTAAAGAAATAAAGAATTGCTGCTAGATATTTGACTTGCATTGGCATCTAACATTATATTTGTTTGGCTTTAATCCATACTATTTTCTATTATTTATACAGTGTTTTGTCTTTATAGATTAGAACAACAACAGTCCAAACAATCGGCTTTAATTAAAACGAATAGGCACACATTAGACCTGTCAAATAAAGCGAACATGCAGACATCAATATATGTACAGTGCAATGCATATCATTTATATATATTCTCTTTTTGGAGGGAGGGATCGGTCGATTTGATCGCAGTAGATTGATTGTTGGATATTGTCCATGTGGATAATATCGGTCCCACTAGCAAGAGAACAAACACGTACTCACGTACGCGTACGTCTTCAGCTGCCTACTTGTCGTTGCCGTCAGAAGCGGGCCCAGACATTTAAGATTGGGTATTCAAAAATTCAAAAGATTAAAGAATTTAGGGTTCTAATACTATTTTATGTAATACATTATTGACAAATTAGTGTTCTAACACTATAGATCACCAAAAACATGGGTATTCAATGAATACCCATGAATACCCTGTGGGCCCGCCCATGGTTGCCGTCACCTCTTATCGAGTCGCAGTGCGCGCGCGGATCCAATCCAACACATGATATTATTCTTTTCTTCCTGAAAACGATATATGTTTTTTCTACAAGTCAATTAACTTTAAATTTAATTAAGGTATGCTCCCTCCGTCCCAAAATAATACTCCCTCCGTCTATATGATTTAGTCGTTTTAGATTTTTTCTAAGTCAAACTATTTTAATTTTGACCAACAATATATATAAGATTACATTTTTTTAAACTAAAAAAGTTACATATTATGGTAGTTGAAATCACGATGAATATAATAACTTTAGTTCTATGTTGTAAAATCTTATGAAACATCAGGTATAAATTCTAGTAAAGACGATGCACCACTCTTGCTTTCCTAAGAAATGTTAATATTTATTACATGTAGTAAGTTTAATTATGGGATATGTACATTTTTATAATAAATTTCTTTGGGATATATATATATATATATATGAAGTGTTGATAGTATTTTTTATTATATGGTTACATTAGGGACTAATTAAGGTATAAAAACAAGATTTATATTCTGAGTGTTAATAGTACCGACTACTGACCGATGCAAGCAGTGGTGCACTGGTGCTCAACCGATCGTCGCATGTTGTCACTGACACCGTGCACACGGCGGCAGCTGGACATGCATGTTATACATGAGGTGCGTGTGTACGTCGGCTTCGGTCGGCAGCTAGAAGAGAAAAAGACTATAGACTCAACCATACATATTGTGTTTCATGTATTTTCTTGTTAGAATTATAGGCATTTTCCGTATTATTTTAATTCCATAAATTAATATTATGATGATGACATATAAAAGATAATTAACCATAGAAATCGTAATCTCAAACATATCCATAACAATATGGATCATGAGAACACAAAGCATATGAATCATATAGATCATATAAATACGATAAACATATAAACTGACTGAACAATTGAAAATAAACAAATAAAAACATAAACAGTATGATTGTAAAATTAAAACAAACAGATATCTCTACTACTTATTAAGTAAACAATAGTAGTCTGTCGTTCTGCCGTTCTGCCCTCCCCCATTCCATGCGCAGAAAAAAATTAAACCGTGGCTGCTCAAGAATCGAACCTTGGATCTATTGAGCAGAATGCCTAGCCTTCCACCCTCTAGCCAACATGACTCATGTTGAATTGTGTAAAACTTCAACTAAAACGTCTTTTATGGTTAACCCGCCGTCCACTCTGTATGCTCACTGAGTCTAGAAAAACATTTATAGCTTAGCCCCTGATCTTTCTGGAGTTTGGGACGCAGTCCAGGAAATAAAGAAAATAGGGAAAAGGAGTTTAGAAATTGATTTATAGTTTAAAAATAATTGCAGAAACCCATTTAATTCATGGAAATTTCATATTAAATCCAAATGAGTTCATTCCAATTTCTATAATTCTATAATATTATTTTTATCACATAATACCTCTGTTTTGTCATGAAAACAACAATAAAATTGATTTCCTAATTAATCATATATCAAAATTCGTAACTTCCCCATTTTAATTCCAAATTGAACTGTTCCAGTTGTGTTAGTCTCGTATGAATATTTACTACGCAGTAACAACATTGATTATATCATGTTTCATACTTTTATAATTAGATATTTATTTATCCTATGTTAATTGGGTTAATCTATGTCTATTGGATTAATTTATTTAATATATTAATATAGTATTCTAACTTTATGGTTATACGATGTTTGACCATTAGTCTTGCAAACACACACTTACATTTTTGTTTAAGCAAAAGCGTATGGTGGTACGTGTCCGATGACTAACGATGTACGAGGGAATTTCTTCCGGTATGTGTGAAACGTGCTCTCTAATAATGAGACCATGCAAATCGTGACATATATCGAAGTCTGTATGATACTGATGGTTGCAATATAATGGTGAAACAAATAGATTATAAATAACAAAATTTATGTATGGCCAGAATCACAAATTGATTATGAAACATTTTCTCATAACGGTATAACACATATTTTGTATATAAGTTATCGTAGTATACTGGTATTATATATTCCCGTTGCAACGCACGGGCATTCAGCTATCATGTATAGAAGTCTGCACGGTACTGTTGGTTGCAATGTAGTGATAAAATAGTTAGATTGAAATAACAAAATTTATGTATGGCTAGGATCACAAATTAATCACGAAACATTTTCACATAACAGTATAACACACATTTGTTCATAAGTTATCATGATATTAAATGTTTCTGTTGCAACGCACGGGCACCCACCTATATGTGTTTATGTCTACATCTATGACAGGAAACACATCTACTACATCTCTCTCCAAGCTCACTTGCTACCATTTCACAATGCGTAGTAGTAGATAAGTATCACCGAGATTTTTGAATTATATTTTTGGATGGAGGTAATATTATTTAAAGAAGAGCTTTGCATGCTATTTCTTTTGTTTGAATAATGCATTATACTTAAATTCCTTTTTTGCATGTGTGACATTTTTTCTTCGTAATATTTTTTTTTCCATGGATCAGACTTGTGAGTCATTTTCATAAACCAACGCCAAGCATGAATCCATGTTTCCTACTTCAAACCCTGAACAAACTCCATGAGCAGGAGGCACTCACGTTGTCGTCGCTTATCGATGACGAGAAGAAGCTTGGCGACTGTCAGTTCGACCTCTAAAAGCAGTCTTACGTGGTCGCATGCGCTGCTGTGTACGACAAGCTCCCGCGAAGCCGCCGCTTGGACGCGGTCCAGAGCAGCTGCACCGCGTTGTCCATCGTTAAGCAGGGGGGCCTCATGGTTGTCGCTAACGTCGATGACTCTCGTGTTGTTCTAGACACCGCATCCGACGACGACGCCATCACGCCGTCCAGCTCATCGTCCACCTGAAGCCCAACCTGCCACATAAGTCGCTATTGACCGGACATGAATTCTTGTGCGCTGGGATGATGGACGTTGCTGACGTTGTGTGAATGTCCTCGAACATGATGTATGTAGTGGAATAGCGCATCCGGTGGTGCAACGGCCAAGGGTACTACCTCGCTGATGAGCCCAGGGTGCACTTCGTTTGACAGCCCAACCAAGAGTCATCGGTACTTGTCATGTCGCGTGCGTTCGATGACTACTATATCGAGGATTGTGGCATCATCTTGGCGCCGGAGGTGACACAGAGGAGGATCAACAACAGTGACCAGTTCGTCATCCTCGTCACCGTCAGGGTAGCTTTTGTGTCGGCCTGTCTTTAATTCTCTTCGCAAACACATACACACTTACCTTTTTGTTTAAGCAAGAGCATATGGTGGTGCGTGTCTGATGACTAATGATGTACGAGGGAATTTTTCCGGCATGTGTGGAACGTGCTATCTAATGATGAGACCATACAAATCATGACATATATCGAAGTCTGCATGATACTGATGGTTGCAATGTAGCGGTGAAATAATTAGATTAAAATAACAAAATTTATGTATGGCTAGGATCACAAATTGATTATGAAACATTTTCTCATAACAATATAACACACATTTTGTATATAAGTTATCGTAGTATACTGGTATTATATATTCCCGTTGCAACGCACGGGCATTCAGCTAGTAACATATTATAAGGTAACAGAACAGATGAGATAAACTCTTTGCTATACATGAAACAGCACAGATGAATATATAAAACTGTAACACCCGGATTTTAGGGGTCCAAAACCCGGGCGTAAACATAATCACCAGGTGTGCTGGGACCAAGTCTCACACATATGATGAATAGTGGCACAGGATCGAATGTCACAACTTTATATATAACAGGAGTTCTATACAAAATAAATAATTACATTATAAGGAGACAACGGTCCAGCAACCCAAAGTTGACTGGGAGACGACGGCCTAGACCACTCACGAACTCATCACAGCATCCTCCAAGCGCCTCATCCTGTGGTACCTGTTCTTGACCTGTGGGGTGTGTGAGACAGCAAGAGTGAGCTCACATACGTTCATCGCTCAACAAGTTGTGGGGAATAATGTGCATGAACTCGCCAAAGGTGGGAGCTCACGTGAAGTGTAAGGCTTACCAAAGAAGATGGTTAGAGCTGAGCATTGCTTTTAAAGTTGGTCAAAATTTTATTAGCAGTTACTAAGTATAAGTAAATATCAAACCATAAGTAAAGTAATAGAACAAAATTAATAACGAACCCATGCAAATGCGAATGACAAATTGAATTTAAGTTCCATAATTTAAACATCAGAGAGTCCTGAGCTGCTCGTGACCGTGAGCTCGGCTAGTATACCAGTTTTACACTCTGCAGAGGTTGTACCCTTTACCCACAAGTCGTGTATCCCATGTCGCCAGGGTTTGCAAGGCCCTTAGACACTACCGAGGTGAATGGCTAGGGATCCACTACGAGGCCTTTACAAAGTTCCACTAGCTTCCGAAAACCCGCTACAGTTTATAGGAAGTTCCAATGCAGGAATCCCTTGCAGGACCGCCATCGCAGCAAAATCCTCCCGAGGGCCTCCCTACACTGACCACTCCCCTACTGCCCTTGCCCCTTTCGGGTAAGGTAGTCTTCCACTAGCTTTCCTAATTAATCAGCCAAGGGGTCCCATTCCTCCCTTGTGGTGGCACGTGGTTCTCAAGTTAAGCTCTATGTTCCAATTAACATTAATGATCATAACATGAACATAAATAGAATAACAAAAAGAATTGGAACATAGAGGTAATAAATGATTATCCCAAAACCAGGTAAAGCAATAGCAAACTACCCAAGGGAATCAGGGGTGAACAAGGTAATGAGATAAACAATCTAGGGTGACCTATTGGGTCCCATCAAAATTAACCTATGCATGGATAAGTGATATTAAAGAACATTATTGGGTAAAAAGTGGTCAAGGGCACAACTTGCCTGGGACTTGAGATTTCAGGTACCAGGATGATCTTCGGGTGACTCGTATCCTCACGCTAGTCGTAGCATTACAAACAAATAGTGTATAGGCAAAATTAACATTACACCAAACATATATGCAAAATACATATTAATAATCTATGTGATGAAATATGATCACAGGAACAAGAGTTATTAATTTTGGAGTTATAGGTTTTAAGTTATGAATTTCCAAAGATTCTATGTGCTTATTACCAGATTAATTAAGATAACAATTTTAATGTGACTTTTATGTAAAACCAGTGGCACTAAATGATAAACAATAATATTGCAAAATTATAGGAACTGGAATGGATAAATTTGGACTTGGTATGAATTTTCTATGGATTATACAAGTTTTACAATTATTTTTATACTCAAAATCAATTTCTAAATCACATTTTCCTATTTTCTTTAGTTCCTGGACTGGGCGCACTAATACAGAAAAGGTCGGGGTTTACTCTGTAAAATATACTAGACACAGCCTACTCCCGCGAGGACGGCGGGTTGAATAAATAAAAAGGCAGGGGCTCTTTTGAAAGAAGCGCACGACGAAGGGGGTATCGACAACTGTGGGCTATTGGATCATCATCGGACGGCTGCAAATAGATTGAAGTATTTACTGAACCGGTATGTAATATTAAGCATCGGATCAACAATCGACGATCGAGGATCCCCCATGTGCGCAGGACATACTAGTCCTTAGATCAAGGATCAACGGTCATGATCGAAGCGTTTCATATGTTTCGATCCTGGCCCTTCATTCCGATCGACGCCCCCAGGCCATCATCCCCAACGCGCCCGGTGCTCCTTTCCCCAGACCGCGACGGCGGCGGTACCACCCCGCCGGAGGAAGGCAAGGCTGTGCACCAAGGCTCCAAACTCAAATCCGACGGGCGCAACACGATCTAGAGGCGAAGGTAAATTAAGAGGGAGGAGAATCTCACAGAGGCTACGACGCAGAGGCATACATTCCCGACGAAGCGCGGCTCCACCGTGGTTCATCGCTCCGACGAGCGATTCACGGAGCCCCAGCGCACCAACTCGCTCGGGACGGCCACCAACACGCGCGGTGAATGCAGGCGATCCCCCACGACCACAAGATCGATCCCCGGGCGTCGTCAAGGTGCTAGTTCGATGGAGGCCGCCCGGATTATCGGCAGCGGATCGATTTCCCCTCTACCCACACCCTCGGAATGCACTCGATTGCAATATCGACTCTCTTGGAGCTAGGCGTGGGACGGACCGAGGAGGGGCACGCTTGGCGGGGCTTGGTATTTATTAGCCGGTCGAGGAATCCGTAGACTCCGGTAGCGGAGATCTCGCTGGACCCCAACAACCCAGGAGGCGGCCGCGATGAACATGGGGAAAGAGGAGCAGGGGGGTCCGTGCGGCTGCAGCAGGGGAGGTGGTCGTGGTGCCCGCGCGATTGCCAGAGTCCGATTACATCGTCCGTGAGCTACGGGGGCAGTTCTGTTACGAGGTGGAAGAACGGACAGACAAGGCGGCCCCACATGGCGGCGACCAACTAAGACATGCACGACAGGGAGGAGGCAAGAGATTGTCCTGCGGGTCCCACATTGCAGTGGACGGAACCTGCGCCCGAGCGCGTGAATGAGGTGAATGGGTCGCGCGGCAGAAATCGACACCTGGGCCGGAATGGAGGAAATCAGCCCAAGAACCAATCTGCCCATTTTCTGTTTTTTTTCTTTTCCTATTTGAATTTCTATTCCACATCTAATCACAAATTCCAAATTTGTTCCAAATTCAATTTGATTTGGTCAAATTTAGGTTGAATGCACACAAGCAAAACCCTAGAATGCATGCAACCACTATATTTTACTTATATATTTTATCTCTTTAAGCATAGTGGCATAAAAATATATAATTCAATAGGGATGATTGTATTCCAAACAGACCTAATCTATGTACATATATTATATAAATATATTTATTTTATTATTATTATTATTTTATTAGAATTCCAGTATGATATGCATTTTTCTATATTTATTTATTTGTTATTCGACTACTTTACTTCTCTTAAGTGAGTATGCACAAAAAGAAAATTAAATAATTCCAAAAACACTTTCATAAAAAAATACATGTATTTATTTATTTTATTATTTTCACCTTATACGAATTTTAGGGCTTTACAAATCCTACCCCCCTTAACAGAAATCTCGTCCTCGAGATTTGTAAGAGGATGTAGAAGAAATTGTTTGTAGTCTATGGGTTAGTTTCTAATTGATTTTAATACCAAAACTCTTCTCTCTTTTTTTTATACAAATTATCAGGTGATTAGAAAAGCATGGGTATATATGGGTATAGCCACTTTATTATGCAGGATAAATGATATCTTTAAAGCATTTATAGGTTTGGGTAAGAAAGAGTAGGATAAGAAAAGACTCCATCCGAGATTGTGGATCTTGACTCATCTTGGTGACCTCACTTGATCCTTGAAGACTTGAGTTGGTGCTCATCCTTACTTGATGAAGTTGATCATATTCTTCGGTCTTGTCTTATTGATTAGGAGTTAGTGTATATTATCGGGCTAGAGAATATGGTTAAGATAGGTATGGATGAGATAGACTACATGATGTAGGTCAAAAGTTTGTGTGATGTTAGGTGGGGATAGGCAGATCATGCAATCCATCAAGACTCTATTGGTTGGGTTGGTCTCTCATTCTTTATTTAGTGTAGGGTGAACTAAGTTAAAACATGTGGAGAGGGTCTAATCTATTTCACAAGTATTAACTGGTCCATTTAAGTAACTCACTTTAGATTAGATCATATTAGGTTAGATGGGATCTAGATTAGATTGGTATGACTAGCTTGACTAGATAAGATCTAATTGATTTGGTTTAGATCATGGTGGTCACCCTAGGATGGGATATGTATGCCTATTAGGACAAGATGGATCTCTAAGAATAAGATAGAGCCTTTTGAGATTAGTTAGATCTATTAGGATAAGGTAAAATCTTTTCAAGATAAGATGAATCTACTAAGGTAATAGAGTATCCTTTAAGATAAGATGAATTTATTAGGCTAGATATATTTTAATTAGAATAAGTTAGGATCTTTTGAGATAAGATGGATCTATGAGTGTAGGGTAGAATCTTTTAAGATGAGATGTATATTGTTAGGCTAGATACTTTATTGAAGGATAATTTAGTTTGTCTAGTTATTTTATAAATATATTTTTATACCTATGTGTATATGCAGATGCAATTGTGGACATTACTCCACAACTCATCACACTCAAACAAAGATCCAAATCAGACAAGTATCATAAGAACAAACATTCAAGCATATAAATATTTACAAAATTAGTTTTGCTTTTGTTCCTAAGAGTAGGTCTCCTATTCCCAAAGGTCACTTTAGGCACAGGATTTCAAAGTGTGAAATCCACATTTGTCTTTAGAAAGAAAAGATAAGAATAATCAGAGTAAAGCGGAAATAGATGAGAGAAGATTAAGATAAGTTTAGAAAAGAATCAGAGTGGCAAAGGTAAGTAGGTATTGGTTGTCCAGTTCTATCTAGGTTTCGTCCTACAGTCAACATTCCTCTGATACCACTTCTGTAACACCCGGATTTTAGGGGTCCAAAACCCGGGCGTAAACATAATCACCAGGTGTGCTGGGACCAAGTCTCACACATATGATGAATAGTGGCACAGGATCGAATGTCACAACTTTATATATAACAGGAGTTCTATACAAAATAAATAATTACATTATAAGGAGACAACGGTCCAGCAACCCAAAGTTGACTGGGAGACGACGGCCTAGACCACTCACGAACTCATCACAGCATCCTCCAAGCGCCTCATCCTGTGGTACCTGTTCTTGACCTGTGGGGTGTGTGAGACAGCAAGAGTGAGCTCACATACGTTCATCGCTCAACAAGTTGTGGGGAATAATGTGCATGAACTCGCCAAAGGTGGGAGCTCACGTGAAGTGTAAGGCTTACCAAAGAAGATGGTTAGAGCTGAGCATTGCTTTTAAAGTTGGTCAAAATTTTATTAGCAGTTACTAAGTATAAGTAAATACCAAACCATAAGTAAAGTAATAGAACAAAATTAATAACGAACCCATGCAAATGCGAATGACAAATTGAATTTAAGTTCCATAATTTAAACATCAGAGAGTCCTGAGCTGCTCGTGACCGTGAGCTCGGCTAGTATACCAGTTTTACACTCTGCAGAGGTTGTACCCTTTACCCACAAGTCGTGTATCCCATGTCGCCAGGGTTTGCAAGGCCCTTAGACACTACCGAGGTGAATGGCTAGGGATCCACTACGAGGCCTTTACAAAGTTCCACTAGCTTCCGAAAACCCGCTACAGTTTATAGGAAGTTCCAATGCAGGAATCCCTTGCAGGACCGCCATCGCAGCAAAATCCTCCCGAGGGCCTCCCTACACTGACCACTCCCCTACTGCCCTTGCCCCTTTCGGGTAAGGTAGTCTTCCACTAGCTTTCCTAATTAATCAGCCAAGGGGTCCCATTCCTCCCTTGTGGTGGCACGTGGTTCTCAAGTTAAGCTCTATGTTCCAATTAACATTAATGATCATAACATGAACATAAATAGAATAACAAAAAGAATTGGAACATAGAGGTAATAAATGATTATCCCAAAACCAGGTAAAGCAATAGCAAACTACCCAAGGGAATCAGGGGTGAACAAGGTAATGAGATAAACAATCTAGGGTGACCTATTGGGTCCCATCAAAATTAACCTATGCATGGATAAGTGATATTAAAGAACATTATTGGGTAAAAAGTGGTCAAGGGCACAACTTGCCTGGGACTTGAGATTCCAGGTACCAGGATGATCTTCGGGTGACTCGTATCCTCACGCTAGTCGTAGCATTACAAACAAATAGTGTATAGGCAAAATTAACATTACACCAAACATATATGCAAAATACATATTAATAATCTATGTGATGAAATATGATCACAGGAACAAGAGTTATTAATTTTGGAGTTATAGGTTTTAAGTTATGAATTTCCAAAGATTCTATGTGCTTATTACCAGATTAATTAAGATAACAATTTTAATGTGACTTTTATGTAAAACCAGTGGCACTAAATGATAAACAATAATATTGCAAAATTATAGGAACTGGAATGGATAAATTTGGACTTGGTATGAATTTTCTATGGATTATACAAGTTTTACAATTATTTTTATACTCAAAATCAATTTCTAAATCACATTTTCCTATTTTCTTTAATTCCTGGACTGGGCGCACTGATACAGAAAAGGTCGGGGTTTACTCTGTAAAATATACTAGACACAGCCTACTCCCGCGAGGACGGCGGGTTGAATAAATAAAAAGGCAGGGGCTCTTTTGAAAGAAGCGCACGACGAAGGGGGTATCGACAACTGTGGGCTATTGGATCATCATCGGACGGCTGCAAATAGATTGAAGTATTTACTGAACCGGTATGTAATATTAAGCATCGGATCAACAATCGACGATCGAGGATCCCCCATGTGCGCAGGACATACTAGTCCTTAGATCAAGGATCAACGGTCATGATCGAAGCGTTTCATATGTTTCGATCCTGGCCCTTCATTCCGATCGACGCCCCCAGGCCATCATCCCCAACGCGCCCGGTGCTCCTTTCCCCAGACCGCGACGGCGGCGGTACCACCCCGCCGGAGGAAGGCAAGGCTGTGCACCAAGGCTCCAAACTCAAATCCGACGGGCGCAACACGATCTAGAGGCGAAGGTAAATTAAGAGGGAGGAGAATCTCACAGAGGCTACGACGCAGAGGCATACATTCCCGACGAAGCGCGGCTCCACCGCGGTTCATCGCTCCGACGAGCGATTCACGGAGCCCCAGCGCACCAACTCGCTCGGGACGGCCACCAACACGCGCGGTGAATGCAGGCGATCCCCCACGACCACAAGATCGATCCCCGGGCGTCGTCAAGGTGCTAGTTCGATGGAGGCCGCCCGGATTATCGGCAGCGGATCGATTTCCCCTCTACCCACACCCTCGGAATGCACTCGATTGCAATATCGACTCTCTTGGAGCTAGGCGTGGGACGGACCGAGGAGGGGCACGCTTGGCGGGGCTTGGTATTTATTAGCCGGTCGAGGAATCCGTAGACTCCGGTAGCGGAGATCTCGCTGGACCCCAACAACCCAGGAGGCGGCCGCGATGAACATGGGGAAAGAGGAGCAGGGGGGTCCGTGCGGCTGCAGCAGGGGAGGTGGTCGTGGTGCCCGCGCGATTGCCGGAGTCCGATTACATCGTCCGTGAGCTACGGGGGCAGTTCTGTTACGAGGTGGAAGAACGGACAGACAAGGCGGCCCCACATGGTGGCGACCAACTAAGACATGCACGACAGGGAGGAGGCAAGAGATTGTCCTGCGGGTCCCACATTGCAGTGGACGGAACCTGCGCCCGAGCGCGTGAATGAGGTGAATGGGTCGCGCGGCAGAAATCGACACCTGGGCCGGAATGGAGGAAATCAGCCCAAGAACCAATCTGCCCATTTTCTGTTTTTTTTTCTTTTCCTATTTGAATTTCTATTCCACATCTAATCACAAATTCCAAATTTGTTCCAAATTCAATTTGATTTGGTCAAATTTAGGTTGAATGCACACAAGCAAAACCCTAGAATGCATGCAACCACTATATTTTACTTATATATTTTATCTCTTTAAGCATAGTGGCATAAAAATATATAATTCAATAGGGATGATTGTATTCCAAACAGACCTAATCTATGTACATATATTATATAAATATATTTATTTTATTATTATTATTTTATTAGAATTCCAGTATGATATGCATTTTTCTATATTTATTTATTTGTTATTCGACTACTTTACTTCTCTTAAGTGAGTATACACAAAAAGAAAATTAAATAATTCCAAAAACACTTTCATAAAAAAAATACATGTATTTATTTATTTTATTATTTTCACCTTATACGAATTTTAGGGCTTTACAAAAACATATATAATCTGTAGAACGCAAAACAGTAATGAAATAAACTGATCATACCCTCCCATGCGCTCTGATCCAGATCCTTGTTCAACTTCCTTTGTCATGTCGCAGATGTTTTGGGCAGTCGCGTAGACGCTCCCCAAAAACCTAATTGCCGATCCCCCGTGCAAGGTCTCGAACGGCACAGGCTTCGGAGGCACCTGCCCTCTCGCTTCTCTGTGCGCGCAGAGTCACGAGATGGAAATACCCTCACTCGGCGGCTGGACTGTGGTTCTGAAAGTGGGTTTTCGCTTGTACCGAGTGACAGGGGTGCTCCTCTATTTATCCTCTCGCAGAGGAAAGCTGAAGGAGAAAGGTCACCGAGTCACGCCAAGAGTCGGTCAGCTCTCGCCGAGTCATACCATGAGTCGGCCAGCACTCGCCGAGTCACGCCATGAGTCGGTCAGCTGAAGGAGAAGGGTCACTCGGCTGGCTAACGGAGAGACAGGGTCACTCGGCTGACGAAGAGACAGGCAACTGAAAGGTTAACGCGGTTAGTGAGTGCTAAAAATTAACACAACCACACCACGCCCGCTCGCCTGCCTGCCTGCCTGCCTGCCTCGCCACGCCCGGCCCGGCCGGCGGCGGCGGCGGCGCGCGCGCGCGTGTGGCACGCCCTTGTCCATTTCTTGACTTCTCAAGTTAAGTGGAATAAATCCCACCATATAAGTCAAGCCAACAGACCCTTGGACTTCCAATGTGGTACTATTGGTATTCTCCACCATTACACACCATAGAGTTTATTCAATAAATGGGCCAAGCCCATAAAAGATTGAAAGTCGCCTAGAGGGGGGGTGAATAGGGCGAAACTGAAAATCTCAAAAATAATCACAACTACAGGCCGGGTTAGCGTTAGAAATATAATAGAGTCCGCGAGAGAGGGCGCAAAACAAATCGCAAGCGAAAAACGAAGTGAGACACGTGGATTTGTTTTACCGAGGTTCGGTTCTTTCAAACCTACTCCCCGTTGAGGAGGCCACAAAGGCCGGGTCTCTTTCAACCCTTCCCTCTCTCAAACGGTCCCTCGGACCGAGTGAGCTTTTCTTCTTCTCAATCAAACGGGAACAAAAACTTCCCCGCAAGGGCCACCACACAATTGGTGCCTCTTGCCTTGGTTACAATTGAGTTTTGATCTCAAGAACAAATGAGAAAGAAAGAAAGCGATCCAAGCGCAAGAGCTCAAAAGAACACGGCAAATCTCTCTCGCTAGTCACTAAAGGCTTGAGTGGAATTGGAGAGGATTTGATCTCTTTTGGTGTGTCTAGAATTGAATGCCTAGCTCTTGTAAGTGGTTGGAAGTTGGAAAACTTGGATGCAATGAATGGTGGGGTGGTTGGGGTATTTATAGCCCCAACCACCAAACATGACCGTTGGCTGGAGGCTTCTGTTCGATGGCGCACCGGACAGTCCGGTGCACACCGGACAGTCCGGTGCCCCTGCCACGTCATCACTGCCGTTGGATTCTGACCGTTGGAGCTTCTGACTTCTGGGCCCGCCTGGATGTCCGGTGCACACCGGACAACAACTGTTCATTGTCCGGTGCGCCGGTATGGGCACGCCTGACGACTGCGCGCGCAGAACGCGCATTAAATGCGCCGCAGGGAGCCGTTGGCGCCGAAATAGCCGTTGCTCCGCTGGCACACCGGACAGTCCGGTGCACACCGGACAGTCCGGTGAATTTTAGCGGAGCGGCTGCCGCGCGAACCCGAGGCTGGCGAGTTCCGGAGACCGCGCTTCCTTGGAGCACCGGACATGTCCGGTGCACACCGGACAGTCCGGTGAATTATAGCGCGCCGGCTTCCGAGAATTCCCGAGGGCGAAGAGTTTGAAGTCGGAGTCCTCTGGTGCACTCGTGGCACACCGGACACTGTCCGGTGTACACCGGACAGTCCGGTGCCCTCAGACCAGAGGTGCCTTCGGTTGCCTCATTGCTCCTTAGTTGAATCCAAAACTTGATCTTTTTATTGGCTAAGTGTGAACCTTTTGCACCTGTATAACTTATGCACTAGAGCAAATTAGTTAGTCCAATATTTGTGTTGGGCAATTCAACCACCAAAAATTATTTAGGGACTAGGTGTAAGCCTAATTCCCTTTCAAAGATCCAACAATCCCCACCAAACTCTAGGGTTTGTAATGATGAAGTATCAGAATCACAATCCTTTGATATACCAGTGTTTCGATGGAGACTGTTAAGTTGAACATCCATCTAGAATAAGAGTTTCACTCATTCACAACTGAACAATGGACTATGCCTTGAATTGACAGTTTTGTGCGAAATAAGATTCACTCAAATCCTTTGCTGATACTAGGCTGCAAAAGGGTATTCCCGCTGTTTAGAAGCATATAAGTCACACTTCAGTGCCTTTCATGAGTATTTAGGGATTACCCAAGTCCCATAGACTGTGACCAGCAGTCTGACTCATATAGGTGTATTCCTCAAAAGATGTTCTGTAGGACAACATCTCACCTTTATAAGACTCTTGGAATACATTAAGGTAAAAACCATCATGCCTTACAGATAGGAAAGATGTGCATCAGAAATGAGTTAAGGAAGGGATCTTTCCTCACAACCTACTCCTAGCTTATTTCTCCACTCTACTTCACGGGATCTCCGATCACATAGAGCAGGTTACCACTAGAGTAGATCTCACATGGGTCTCATACCCATTTCCCTCGATGCACTTTCTATCACATTGCGTGATAGACCCTTAGTGAATTGATCTGCCAGATTATTCGATGTGTGGACATAATCCACAGTTATAACTCCAGAGTTTTTCAACTTTCTGACAGATTTCAATCTCCTCTTAACATGCCTTGTAGACTTCATGTTATTCCTAGAACTGTTAACCTTTGTAATCACCGTTTGGTTGTCACAGTTCATGGAAATAGCCGGTATCGGTTTTTCAACTACCGGTAAATCCAATAGGAAATCACGTAGCCACTCGGCCTCAGCCCCAGCAGTGTCTAATGCTGCGAGTTCTGCTTCCATTGTAGACTTCGTTAAGATAGTCTGCTTGCAAGACTTCCAGGAAACAGCGCCACCTCCAAACAGAAACACATATCCGATTGTGGCATAAAGCTCATCAACATCAGAAATCCAGTTGGCATCACAATAGCCTTCCAGCACTTTTGGGTTTCCGGTATAATGAATACCGTATGTCATAGTACCTTTCAAATACCGCAACACTCTCTCAAGAGCACGCCAGTGATCATCTCCTGGTTTCGACACAAACCGACTTAGCTTACTCATAGCATAAGAGATGTCTGGCCTTGTTGCACTTGCAAGGTACATGAGCGAGCCAATGATCTGGGAGTATGTCAATTGATCCCTTGCTATTCTCCGATTCTTTCTCAATAGCACACTAGGATCATAAGGTGTTGGAGCAGGATCACAGTCACTAAAACCAAAGCGACTCAATACCTTTTCCACATAATGGGATTGTAACAAAGTTACCCCACCATCAGCTTCTCTAACAAGCTTGATGTTTAGAATGACATCAGCCTCTCCCAAATCTTTCATCTCGAAATTGCTCGATAGAAGACTTTTAACTTCCTCAATCACATTGAGATTTGATCCAAAGATCAAGATGTCATCAACATAAAGGCACAGCATAACAGACTCACCCCCACCATACCGATAGTATACACACGTGTCAGATTCATTTACAACAAAGCCAGCTGCTGTAAGAGTATTATCAAACTTTTCATGCCATTGCTTAGGTGCTTGTTTTAGGCCATACAATGATTTTATCAACCTGCACACCTTGTTCTCTTGACCATCCACAATGAACCCTTCTGGCTGATCCATATAGATCTCCTCATCCAACTCTCCATTTAGGAAAGCTGTCTTAACATCCATCTGATGAATGATACGACCATAAGAGGCTGCCACAGCTATTAATGTGCGAATTGTAGTCAATCGAGCCACTGGTGAGTAGGTATCAAAGAAATCTTCACCCTCCTTTTGGGTATATCCTTTGGCCACAAGCCTTGCCTTGTACCTCTCGATTGTACCATCAGGCCTAAGCTTTTTCTTGAAGATCCATTTGCAACCTATAGTTTGACAACCATAAGGACGGTCAACGACCTCCCAAGTTCCATTAGACATAATAGATTCCATCTCACTCCTTACTGCTTCCTTCCATAAGTCAGCATCAGGAGACGAATATGCCTCACTAATGGTAGTTGGTGTGTCTTCCACAAGGTACACTATAAAGTCATTACCAAAGGATTTTGCAACCCTCTGTCTCTTGCTCTTTCGAGTGACTATAGTGTCATCCTCCTCAGGGATGTGCACGTGAGAATCCTCAGCATGATGTATAGGAATCGACAGTTCGTGCTCATGGGGAATTATAGTCTCATGACTTGTATCACTAGGTGTATTCTTCATGGGAAACTCATTCTCAAAAAAATGTTGCGTCTCTTGATTCCATGATAGTATCAACATACATATCTGGCACATCAGATTTTATAATTAAGAACCTATACCCAGTGCTGTGAAAAGAGTACCCAAGGAATATACAGTCAACAGTTTTAGGCCTAAGTTTACGCTTTTTGTTGATTGGCACATTCACTTTAGCCAAGCAACCCCAAGTGCGCAAATATGAGAGATTTAATCTTCTCTTTTCCCATTCCTCGAATGGTGTGATCTCTTTGTTCTTTGTTGGAACTCTATTCAGGACATGACATGCTGTCAAAATCGCCTCACCCCACCATGCCTTGGATAATCCCGCTATACTCAACATGACATTCACCAAATCTGTTAGAGTGCGGTTTTTCCTTTCAGCAATCCCATTGGATTGTGGTGAGAATGGCGGTGTCCTCTCATGAATAATACCATGTTCCACGCAGAACTCATCGAACACATTAGAGAAATATTCTCCACCTCGATCAAACCTTAACCGTTTTATTTTCCTCTCAAGTTGGTTCTCAACTTCAGCTTTATAGGCCTTAAAATAATTGAACGCTTTATCTTTTGTTTTTAAGAGATACACATAGCAAAATCTAGTGGAGTCATCTATAAAAGTGAGAAAGTATCTTTTACCACCTTTGGTCAAAATTCCATTCATCTTGCACAGATCAGAATGAACAAGTTCTAGAGGTGCCAAACTCCTCGCCTCAGCAGCCTTGTGAGGCTTGCGAGGTTGTTTTGATTCAACACACACATGGCACTTAGACTTTTTGACCAAGTTAAATTTAGGAATTAGATTTATATTTGCTAACCGCATAAGACAGCCAAAGCTTGCATGACAAAAACGTGAATGCCATAAATCCGACTCATCAGAAAAATGAACAGAATTCACGAGTTTATTACACACATCATGCAGTGATAAGCGGAACAAGCCTCCGCAGACATATCCTTTACCAACAAAAATACCATGTTTAGACACAACACATTTATTAGACTCAAGAACAACTTTGTATCCATCTCGACATAGCATAGACGCGCTAACGAGATTCTTCTTGATAGAGGGCACATGTTGCACGCTCTTCAATGGCACCGTCTTTCCCGAAGTAAACTTCAGAATGACCGTACCAACACCAAGAACATGAGCACGCGACCCATTTCCCATTAACAAGGCGCCAGACCTCCCGACCTGGTAGGAGCAGAACATAGAGGCATCAGCACACACATGAATATTTGCACCACTGTCCATCCACCACTCAGGTGAATTACAAACTGAGAGAACAAATGGTAAAGAATTACCATACCCAGATGTTCCTTCTCCAGTTTCAGTGGTTACAACATTAGCTGATTTCTTGTCTTGAGTGAACTTGCGATCAGGGCACTCTCTAGCCCAATGTTGATCACTGCCACAGACAAAGCAACCTCCCTTTCCCTTGTTGTTGTTGTTCTTCCTTTTAAACTGTGCTGTATGAACAGGTTTATTTGCGTTCTCTGGTTTGTTCTGGTTTTTCTTCTTGTTAAACTTGCGGAAGTTTCTCTTCTGCACCACATTAGCAGTAGAGGTCTCCACACCTTTTCCATTGTCCTTTGTTCTAGCCCTTTCCTCAACATCAAGAGTACCAATGAGCTCTTCCACATTGAACTCTTGTCTCTTATGTTTGAGATTCCAAGAAGGTGGCAACTTGGCGATTATGCCGCCAGCCACAAACTTGTCAGGCAAAGGACAAGGAAAAAGTTCGAGTTCCTTAGCTAGTGCCTGAAACTCATGAGCCTGTTCCACTACAGATCGGTTCTCAACCATCTTGTAGTCATACAACTACTCCATGATATACAGCTCGCTACCAGCGTCAGTAACTCCAAACTTTCCAACAAGAGCATCCCACAGCTCTTTCCCTGTGGGAAGGATGATATAGCTTTTCTGGAATTTTGTATCCAGTGTGCTAATTACTGCTCCTCGAAAGAGGTGTCTTCAGCCTTAAACTTAGCCTCATCCTCAGGAGGTAAGTTGGCAGACTTGCCCTCAGCGGCATGAAAACAAGACATTGCAGTTAGCCATAATTCCATCTTAGCTTTCCATATCAAGAAGTTTTTACCATCAAAAGGATCAGGCTTTAGCACAGCAGCAAAACCTCTGACAGAAAAATGCCTAATAATTAGGTTTTTGGATTGTTAGAATTATAGGCATTTTCCGTATCATTTTAATTCCATAAATTAATATTATGATGATGACATATAAAAGATAATTAACCATAGAAATCGTAATCTCAAACATATCCATAACAATATGGATCATGAGAACACAAAACATATGAATCATATAGATCATATAAATACGATAAACATATAAACTGACTGAACAATTGAAAATAAACAAATAGAAACATAAATAGTATGATTGTAAAATTAAAACAAACAGATATAACATATTATAAGGTAACAGAACAGATGAGATAAACTCTTTGCTATACATGAAACAGCACAGATGAATATATAAAACATATATAATCTGTAGAACGCAAAACAGTAATGAAATAAACTGATCATACCCTCCCATGCGCTCTGATCCAGATCCTTGTCCAACTTCCTTTGTCATGTCGCAGATGTTTTGGGCAGTCGCGTAGACGCTCCCCAAAAACCTAATTGCCAATCCCCCGTGCAAGGTCTCGAACGGCACAGGCTTCGGAGGCACCTGCCCTCTCGCTTCTCTGTGCGCGCAGAGTCACGAGATGGAAATACCCTCACTCGGCGGCTGGACTGTGGTTCTGAAAGTGGGTTTTCGCTTGTACCGAGTGACAGGGGTGCTCCTCTATTTATCCTCTCGCAGAGGAAAGCTGAAGGAGAAAGGTCGCCGAGTCACGCCAAGAGTCGGTCAGCTCTCGTCGAGTCATACCATGAGTCGACCAGCACTCACCGAGTCACGCCATGAGTCGGTCAGCTAAAGGAGAAGGGTCACTCGGCTGGCTAATGGAGAGACAGGGTCACTCGGCTGACGAAGAGACAGGCAACTGAAAGGTTAACGCGGTTAGTGAGTGCTAAAAATTAACACAACCATACCCCGCCCGCTCGCCTGCCTCGCCACGCCACGCCACGCCCGGCCCGGCCGGCGGCGGCGGCGGCGGCGCGCGCGCGTGTGGCACGCCCTTGTCCATTTCTTGACTTCTCAAGTTAAGTGGAATAAATCCCACCATATAAGTCAAGCCAACAAACCCTTGGACTTCTAATGTGGTACTATTGGTATTCTCCACCATTACACACTATAGAGTTTATTCAATAAATGGGCCAAGCCCATAAAAGATCCAACAATTCTGTCGTGCTTCTAAGAAGGAAAACGGGACTTTAACATCTTCTCGTGCCTAAACTGCTTACGAGAGGAAAGATAGCGGATCTGGTGATCCGCGGTAACGTAGTTATTCATCATGCTATCAACACGTTCTACCTCGATGTTGCCGTGGGGTCGGATCTGTATCAACTCCGATAGGTCTCTCGGCCTAGCAAAACTGTCCTACGCAATAGGCTTCGATTCCACCATGTGCTTTTTCTCTACATTTTTTCCATTGGGTTGTTGGGAGTTTTAATGAGGCATGTGTTAGTTGCGGTATTCGCCTAAAAGGTAGTGTTAGAAACCCTAATGAAGTGTTATGTGGATAAGTACCAAATATGCTCCTGAGGGGTATCACGTCTCTATATATAGAACATGTACCCTCACATAGAATATAAAAGAAAAAGATGTTAGAGGCTCAATCATACATCTTATGTCTCGTGTGTTCTCTGTCGTGCTTCTGCACTACACCAAAATAGTAAACTTCCTAGAGCCTAAACCCTAGGAAGTTAGGCCTAAACTCTAGGAAGTTAGCTAAACTCTCGGAAGTTAAGTCATCCCGTCGGAAGTTTGGCTCTCGGAAATTTTTTGTCGGAAGTTAGCTTAACTTCCTAGAGCCCTCTAGGAAGTTAGCTAACTTACTACAGCCAAAGAAGCCTCTCGGAAGTTAGTAGATTCTCGGAAGTTAGTAGCTTCACGCCGTCAGCTGACTAACTTCCTACGACTAACTTCCTACGGCTGACTGTAGCCCCTAGGAAGTTAGCTGGCTAACTTCCTACGGCTGACTGTAGCCCCTAGGAAATTAGCCAGCTAACTTCCTACGGCTTAATGTAGCCTCTAGGAAGTTAATTTGACCAGCATTACAAATGTTGTTTATTTTTATTTTACACCACATTACACAACATAACAAATATATCAACAGCTATATAGCACAACATATTTTCACATAAAACATCTCACACACAATCACATAACAATATTTAAATCCATAGTCTCATCAATTACATCATGAAAGTCTCATCCATAGTCATAATAATACACATCTCATCGTCCAGTACTAATAAGAGACAATATCTCATACAGTCATAATAAAAGTCTCAAGTATCATAACACAATAACATGGAAGCTCACGGTCGCCGATCACCATCGGGTTACAGTGACGAGTGATGGTTGATACCTCCACTAGCGAAGAGGGTTTCGACAAAGTCTAACTCGTCTTCTCGTTCATGCGTCGGCAAGGTAGCTAGAGGGGTCTAATATACATGTACAAATGACATTTACTGAGTTACATCATAATATAGTTAACAACAAGTAAATGATGATGAATTTGCATACCTGATGAATTTGCTGAGTTACATCATTAGAAGCTACACAAGGTCGTGCTCCTCTGATTACTATTAAGCTAGTTCTGCCTAACAACAAATTCAGCAAGAATTTAAGCAGGTGTGTGGTTATAGATCAAGAAAATGAAAGCATGTAAACTATGTCGTGCAGACGACATACATGGATCTAGAGCTGTCGCAGGAGCGCATGCATAGCTGCAAGAAATGTTCTTAAGCCTTATTAAGAACATAGTTCGTTCACATAAGAACTTTCAGTTAGTCCCCGCTTTTTTGTGGGAAAATTATAGCTAGGCACTCTTTTTTCTTGCATGCACACACTTGGCTTCTAAAAAAACCCAATATATACTACTCTTTATCTTCGTCACATGCGTAGCTGCAATAAATGTTCATGTTGTTACTGCTAAGAGCTAAGTTATAATGAGTGTGCATAGCCTAGCTAGCTAGATAACACACCCCAATATAATGCATGCAAGGACTTAATACTACACAACGCCAAATAAATGTTTTCTGTGATTGGAAAATAATCATGTGTACTAGGATACCTGCACGTACTGCAACAGTCGGTATAGTACTACGGGCTAAGGCTACTCCCAACAGAGACAAAAAAACAATTCAAGATGATTATTAACTCAGTTTAGTTAAACATAATCACCTAATAATGAGAATGCATCGATCTGGGCCTCCATGCTCCTAAAGAATTCGTCGGCTTCCTCAATTGGCCTTGTGAGCTCCTGTCTGTACCTCACCAACATGTGACAGTAGATCTCCTACGCGCGCGCATAGAAACACACGACATGTAGATCCATTGTCTCGGCCAAATATATGCACGATCAGAAAACCCAGAAATGAATCAGTTACTCATCACGTACTGATATATATAGATATATATGTTGTTATACCATGAACTGGTCGAGCTCTGGGTCTGCTGCTCGTCGCTGTTCTTGTCTGTCGTCTGAATTCATTTTGACGTCATCAGCGAGGGCGGAAAGCCGGCCGACAATCTCTGGCGGCGCTCTGACCTCAAGTAACAAAAAACACACAAAAGAGAAATTCCTCATGAAAAATTGGAGAATAATATATAAGGACGGAGCTAGCACATTAAAAAAATCAAGAAGCCATGCTTTCGCTCTCTGGCAAAATTAGCTGTAGAATTGTATGTCTCTCGAAAATCTGCTGCACGCATACCTTCTGGCAGTCTATGAAGGCTCTCAAGACAGCCGGATAGAGTGGGTGGGACATGATCTTCGCCTTAATTATTTCGGATCCCCTCTCGCTGTTGGCAGCACACGGCAGCGGCGGCGCCTCCGTCGACGGTGGAGACGACGTGGCGGAAGCTGTGTGATCTAAGGTGAGGTAGAAGGGCGTCGTGGTGGCCGCCTGCTTTGAGCCCCCAGTAAGATCAGCATCGGGCGCGTCGGGTGCAGGCTTGGGCGGCCGGTGGGCTGCCGCGGCGGGCGGGGGCGAGGGCAGGGGCGGCGAGCGAGGCCAGGGCAGAGCCGGGGGCGGCGAGCGGGGCCGGAGGAAGCCATGCCGGCGGGAGCGACGGCCGGGGGTGGGACCGAGGGAGAGAGAAACGCGAGAGAGAGAGACGTGAGTGAGAAAGGTGAGAGAAGAGATAAGGTTGAGGAGAGGTTTAAAATAAAAAATATAACTTCCTAGAGTACAGCCGTAGGAAGTTACATAACTTCCTAGAGTTTGTACATTTACTCTAGGAAGTTAAGTAACTTCCTAGAGCCGACCGTAGGAAGTTAGCTTTTCGTTTGACTGGTCAAAAGCTAAAATCTAACTTCCTAGAGGAGGCCGTAGGAAGTTAGCTTTTCGTTTGACTGGTCAAAAGTTGAAATCTAACTTCCTAGAGCCGGCCATAGGAAGTTAGCTTTTCGTTTGACTGGTCAAAAGCTGAAATCTAACTTCCTAGAGGAGGCTGTAGGAAGTTAGCTGAGCAGCTAACTTCCTAGAGCCGGCCGTAGGAAGTTATCTTTTTGTTTGACTGGTCAAAAGCTGAAATCTAACTTCCTAGAGGAGGCTGTAGGAAGTTAGTTGCCCATGCTAACTTCCTACGGCTGCCTCTAGGAAGTTAGCGGCTCGTTTGGTCGAACGCGCGGGTCAGCCTGTGAAAGCTAACTTCCTACAGCTTTTATAGAATACCGTAGGAAGTTATGTTTATTTCCTAGAGCTACCAGTTGCCTCTCGGAAGTTATTTATTTCCTACGGTTTGTTATAAAAGCCGTAGGAAGTTAAAAAACCGTAGGAAGTGTATGATTTTGGTGTAGTGCTGAGAAGGAAGACAGGTCTTTAATATCTTATCGCGTCTAAACTATATGATGGCGGGAGTGAAAAGAGAAGATCTGGTGATCCGAACAGAAAGCAGTAGGTAGCCCGTATCCCTGGATCGGATCTCGGCCGCTGGCAGGCGGCAGGTATTCAGACTACTACAGCATGCAGACTGTGCTGTGGCCGGTCGGCCGGCCGGCCTTGAGGCCATGGCCGCCGGGCGAGTAAAATACTGGCAAGCTGTGGAGTGTGTTCGTCGGGCGGCCGCACCAGGTCCGGTTGTTCCCGTCGAACCACAGCCAGACAGACATGTACACTCCTCTTTATTTTCCACCGTCCAATAATCATCGAAGCAAAAGGCAGCTGGAGCTAAGCATCCGCATCACTGTCTATTTATTCTCGTCTCGTCTCGTCTCATCTCACAGAAGAAAAGCGCCACCGCACCGAAAGGGATGTATATATCGTGCGTATAATACTGCCTGGATTTTTATTCGAAAGCTGACCAGTGACCAAACACTTGCTGCTCACTCCGGTTACCAAGGCATTCTAACTTTTTAGTTTTTTTTTCTCTCGGAGAGCCAAAAGCTCTCGAATCTAATTAAGATCCTAGAAATAATTATAAAAAATGCATGGCATCGTCGGATAGATAGATAGATAAACGGATGCAGTGCGTGCGTTCATCCCATGGCATCTTCTCGCTTCTAGTCCCAGTCCCAGCCCAGTCTCTCCCAGGTTCCAGGACAGGAGGTCTTGTTTTTGCAGGCCATGGCGACAAACTGCTGTCCTGTCCAATAAAGATGGCGATAGACAGGCAGGCAGGCGCGGCCCAGCGACAAGCACACGCTGTGCCAGCCTTGGATGTGTCCAAGTAACCGAGGCCCAGCGCTCTGGACCTCGAACCAGTTCTTCATCAAATTTTCTACTATTTTTTCCATCACACGAAATCGATTTTCTTTTCACCGAAGATTGCGTAAATTTGAGTTGAGCCAGCAGCTACTTGGATGGGGCGGGCGACTCATGTCCGGCTGGCTTAAGGTAGGGTCACGATTCAAATACTCCTTCACAAAAAGTTAGAGCCTTAAATAATTTTAGTTCAAAAATGAATATGAATATGGCTCGATCCTAATCATTTCGATTCTTAAAGTTTGTAGTGTAAAATCTAAAGCCTATACTACCCCTAGCTTACGGTGGGTGTGGGGATAGATATCCTCGGGTCCCTATGAACACTAAAACATACCATGGGCCGCTTGACGGGCTTCCCGCTGAGTCGTCCTATGGGATGGGCCGGCAGGATGTAGCCAGCTTGGGCGAAACCGATCCAAGATGATGAAGACTGCTGTCCGAGTTAAGCGTCACTAAAGCACAGATGTGTCGGGTGATGCAGTTACAAACACCCAAAGGGCTACACACTCGGTGCTCGGGCGGCTAGGCGATGAAGACTTCGGATATGCAGGGATACAATTTGCGACAAAGAAGGAGATAGGTAAATAGATAGTAATCGCAACTTGTAATGGGATAACTCTCTGTTCGTGTATATAAGGCTGATGGGGGACCCCTACAAAATATCTCATCTCATCACGAACCACTCCAGCACATCTCCATCCACAACCCTCACCAGGCTTAACTTGTAATCCTCGTACTCCAGAGATCAATACCAAACCAATGAACCACAACAGGAAGTAGAGTATTACACAATTCTAAACGACCTAAAGTTGTATAACTCTGGGAGTGATTCCGGCGTGCCTCTACACGAACCATTGAGTCGCGATCAACGATGTCGTCCTACCCAAAAGCATCATGTGGATAACTAAAAGTGCATTTATCCCTTTTGTGAGTTTTGGTGATTTGGATGACAACACATTTAAAGGACTAACAAGTTTGCTAAGTGTTGAACAGGAAATTCAGTATGATGAACATACTTGAATAGTGTATAATGACAGTGAACAAAGGTTCAACACAAGGTTAAATAACCAGTGAGACAATGCAAATGGATATAATATGATCTCTATATTGGTTTGAATATATGGACAAGACCTGAGAAATCACTATGCATAAATATGATCATAATAGAGGTTGAAGTGATTAAGAGGGTTGGTCAAGCCAAAGTGAATAAGATATGATGAACCGTGAATTGGCTTGACCATATTACTATTAGTCCATATATGAATATATGAGAATCAAACTAGAGCTTGATTGATCTTAGCAGTCATATCTGAAAGTAGCCTAGAGGAGGGGGGTGAATAGGCTAATCTGAAAATTTTCACAACAAACTTCGAAGGATTGTTAAATACACAGTTCAATTGGTGCATGCCGGTTCAACAGCTACGTGCGCAAGTTGAACCACTCTGAACCAATCCAACTGTTTTATAAACTTTAGACTATAATCTACTCGAAAAAGTATTTCGCAAGTCCTTTTGAGAAGAAAAGTATAACTAAGTTAGAATGAGAAGATGAATGAATAAAGGCTATTTCACTTCTAGATCTACTCTACGGAAAAATCTATATGTCAATCTTGCAAGTAAAGATATCTCAAGTTAAAGACAAGCAAGAACACAAGACACAAGATTTAATCCGAGGTTCGGCCACACCACAAAGGTGTCCTACTCCTCGTTGAGGAGCCCACAAAGGACCGGGTCTTTTTCAACCCTAATCCTCCAAGGCCGACCACAAAGGCCAAGGCAATCTCTTCTTATCTTAGCTCAAAGAGCGGGTGATACAAACTTCTTGGAGTCATCCACAAATTTGGAGACTCTCAAGCAACCTCAAACGGTCTTGAAACCTAGGGTTCCAAGAACACCAAGAACGCACAAGAGGTGTTTGCACAAGCTCAAGATTTTAAAAGAGATGGGAGAGGAGAAACCAAATCGTGAGCACAAGCACAAACCTCACACCCAAGAGCTCCTCCAACAAGGTTGAATCTTGAGGAAGATTTAAGTGTGAGAGAGGAGGGAGAGAGGAGTGCTTTGTCTCAAGTTAGGTGGGCAATAAATGTGTAAGTGTCCAACAGCATTAAAGAAGGGGGTAGAGGGTTCTATTTATAGTCAAGGCTCAAAAACTAGTCGTTTGACCAGAAACCCGGCTGGAGACCATTGAACCGCCCCCTTGGGCGGTTGAACCGCCCCTAACAGGTCAGCAGACTGTCTGCCAGTCTGACTGCCAGTCTGACTCGCAGACTGACCTGCAGGCGGGTCAGGTATGATAGGACCGGTTGAACCGCCCCCTGACAACTCTGGTGACCTGTAACACCCTGAATTTGGGGGTATAAAATTTCTTTGCTCATATTCACAAATTCAGGTGTTACTTCTCCTTTCACACCCTTCCCAATCCCCTCTTTCTCTTTTCTATAGAAAAAAAGGGGCTATTTACTTTGTGTAATTATAGTTTATTGGACTAAAACTCCAAGGGGTATGAAAGGTTGCATCATGTCAAACCCTAAATTCTACTTTTGTTTGGTGCATAATTCTTAGAAATGCTAATTTGAATTTGTGGCTTATTTGGATTTGAATCAAATAGAGTAAATAAAAAGAAAAGGGAAAACAAAATCCAGAATAAAAGAAAAAAGGAAAGAAGCCCGCTTCCCCCGCTCTCTCTGCTCGCGGGCCCGGGCTGTCAGCTTCCTCGTCCCCGCGTAACCGCCGCCCCGAGCCGCGCGTGCCGCGGACTCCGCGCCCACGTCGCGCGTGGAGCTCGCCACCACCTCGCCTCGGCCACTTGAGCCCAGAGCCTCGCTCGCCCTCTCCCCCTCCCCCATTTGTGCACCTGCAGACCCCTCTCCCACCTCTCCCACGCTGCGCACACGCCAAAGCGCCGCCGCTATTAAACCACCGCCGCCCGAGCTCGTTCCTCCGTCGCCGTTGGAGCCCCGCCGTGCCCTCTGCCACAGTGAGCTTCACCCCGATGTCCGCAACTCGGGACGCGCCCCAATTTCCCCTCTCCCTCCCCGAATCCCTCTGCCTGCGCTCACCGCCGTTCTCTGCGCAGCCGCCGAGGTCTGCCACCGTCGACTCGGGCTGCCGCCGCGTCTCCGTCGCCACCGAGGAGTCCCCGGGGTTCGCCTTGAGGTAAGGAACCTCCCATGCCCTCTCCCTTCCCCTCTATTGCACTCTGTCGCGTTTAATTGCTCGCCGGAGTCCCTTAGCGCCACCGCCGAGCCGCTTCGCCGTGGGCCGCCCCCCTCCGGTGCCCCTGCCCCGACCCAGTCCCCACCGGAAGGTTCCCCGCGCCCTCCCCAACCTCCCCGGCCGCCCAGGTCGCCCCAGGGACCCGTAGAGCCCCTGCGCCCCTCGTCTCCGGCGAGTTCTCCGCCGCGGGACGGGCGCCGTCGCCTCTGCTGGCCGGAGGAGAAGACAGAAGCCGGCCACCCAATCCCCGCCGTCCACTCCAGATCGAACGACCCTGTTTCAATTAGGCCGATCCCAACCCTAGCCGTTCGCCTGAGATCCAACGGCCCAGAGCCGTTTTCCCCGCACCCCGCCTTCCTGCCATTTGGGCCCCGCCTGTCAGCCAGCCGCCCCGCGCTGCTCGTCTGGCCCCGCCTGTCAGCCAGTCGCCCCGCGCTGCTCGCCTGGCCCCGCCTGTCAGCCAGCCACCCCGCGCTGCTCGCCCGGCCCCGCCTGTTGAAAGTCGCCTAGAGGGGGGGGTGAATAGGGCGAAACTGAAAATCACAAAAATAATCACAACTACAAGCCGGGTTAGCGTTAGAAATATAATTGAGTGCGCGAGAGAGGGAGCAAAACAAATCGCAAGCAAATAACGAAGTGAGACACGCGGATTTGTTTTACCGAGGTTCGGTTCTTTCAAACCTACTCCCCGTTGAGGAGGCCACAAAGTCCGGGTCTCTTTCAACCCTTCCCTCTCTCAAACGGTCCCGCGGACCGAGTGAGCTTTTCTTCTTCTCAATCAAACGGGAACAAAACTTCCCCGCAAGGGCCACCACACAATTGGTGCCTCTTGCCTTGGTTACAATTGAGTTTTGAACACAAGAACAAGTGAGAAAGAAAGAAAGCGATCCAAGCGCAAGAGCTCAAAAGAACACGACAAATCTCTCTCGCTAGTCACTAAAGGCTTGAGTGGAATTGGAGAGGATTTGATCTCTTTGGTGTGTCTAGAATTGAATGCCTAGCTCTTGTAAGTGGTTGGAAGTTGGAAAACTTGGATGCAATGAATGGTGGGGTGGTTGGGGTATTTATAGCCCCAACCACCAAAAGTGACCGTTGCTGGAAGCTGTCTGTTCGATGGCACACCGGACAGTCCGGTGCCCCCGCCACGTCACCATTGCCGTTGGATTCTGACCGTTGGAGTTTCTGATTTCTGGGCCCGCCTGGGTGTCCGGTGCACACCGGACATGTACTGTTTGATGTCCGGTGCACCGGTATGGGCACGTCTGACGTCTGAGCGCGCTGCGCGCGCATTAAATGCACCGCAGGGAGCCGTTGGCGCCGAAAAGAGCCGTTGCCCCGCTGGTACACCGGACAGTCCGGTGCACACCGGACAGTCCGGTGAATTTTAGCGGAGCGGCTGCCGCGCGAACCCGAGGCTGGCGAGTTCCGGAGACCGCGCTTCCTTGGAGCACCGGACATGTCCGGTGCACACCGGACAGTCCGGTGAATTATAGCGCGCCGGCTTCCGAGAATTCCCGAGGGCGAAGAGTTTGAGTTGGAGTCCTCTGGGCGCACCGGACACTGTCCGGTGCACACCGGACAGTCCGGTGCCTCCAGCCAGAGGTGCCTTCGGTTGCCTCGTTGCTCCTTTGTTAAATCCAAAACTTGGTCTTTTTATTGGCTAAGTGTGAACCTTTGCACCTGTATAACTTGAGTACTAGAGCAAACTAGTTAGTCCAATATTTGTGTTGGGCAATTCAACCACCAAAATTATTTAGGAACTAGGTGTAAGCCTAATTCCCTTTCAATCTCCCCCTTTTTGGTGATTGATGCCAACACAAACCAAAGCAAATATAGAAGTACATATTTGAACTAGTTTGTATAAGGTAAGTGCAAAGGTTGCTTGGAATTGAGCCAATATATACTTATATGATGCGCATGGATTGTTTTCTTTGTTTTTGACATATTGGACCACGCTTACACCACAAGTTTTGTTTTTGCAAACTCTTTTGTAAATTCTTTTCAAAGTCCTTTTGCAAGATAGTCAAAGGTAAATGAATAAGATTTTGCAAAGCATTTTCAAGTTTTGAAATTTTCTTCCTTTGTCCCAAATGCTTTTCCTTTGACTAAACAAAACTCCCCCTCAAATAAGGTCTCCTCTTAGTGATCAAGAGGGTTTTACATCAATTTTGAAAATTCCCCCTTTAGAACACAAAGAGATACCAATTTTGAAATTTGCCAAATGAAAAACATCAATTTTAAAATTAGGGTGGTGGTGCGGTCCTTTTGCTTTGGGCTCATATCTTCTCCCCCTTTGGCATGAATCGCCAAAAACGGAAAAAATAGAGCCAATAGAAGTATTTTCTCCTCCTTTGGTCATGAAATAAATGAGTGAAGATTATACCAAAGTTGGAGAGATGCTCGGAGTGACGGCGAAGGATGAGTAGAGTGGAGTGGAAGCCTTTGTCTTCACCGAAGACTCCAATTCCCTTTCAATATACCTATGACTTGGTTTGAAATACACTTGAAAACACATTAGTCATAGCATATATAAAAGAGATATGATCAAAGGTATTCATGTGAGCTATGTGTGCAAGATTAGCAAAAGAAATTCCTAGAATCAAGAATATTGAGCTCATGCCTAAGTCTGGTAAAAGATTGTTCATCAAGTGGCTTGGTAAAGATATCGGCTAATTGATCTTTAGTGTTAATGTATGAAATCTCGATATCCCCCTTTTGTTGGTGATCCCGAAGAAAATGATACCGAATGGCTATGTGCTTAGTGCGGCTATGCTCGACGGGATTGTCGGCCATTTTGATTGCACTCTCATTGTCACATAGCAAAGGGACTTTGGTTAATTTGTAACCGTAGTCCCGCAGGGTTTGCCTCATCCAAAGCAATTGCGCGCAACAATGACCTGCGGCAATATACTCGGCTTCGGCGGTAGAAAGAGCGACCGAATTTTGCTTCTTTGAAGCCCATGACACCAAGGATCTTCCCAAGAACTGGCAAGTCCCCGATGTGCTCTTCCTGTTAATCTTACACCCCGCCCAATCGGCATCCGAATAACCAATCAAATCAAAAGTGGATCCCCGAGGGTACCAAAGCCCAAACTTAGGAGTATAAGCCAAATATCTCAAGATTCGTTTTACGGCTGTAAGGTGTGATTCCTTAGGGTCGGCTTGGAATCTTGCACACATGCATACGGAAAGCATAATGTCCGGTCGAGATGCACATAAATAAAGTAATGAACCAATCATCGATCGGTATACCTTTTGATCCACGGACTTACCTCCCGTGTCGAGGTCGAGATGCCCATTTGTTCCCATGGGAGTCTTGATGGGCTTGGCATCCTTCATGCCAAACTTGCTTAGAATGTCTTGAGTATACTTCGTTTGGCTAATGAAAGTGCCCTCTTGGAGTTGCTTGACTTGAAATCCTAAGAAATATTTCAACTCCCCCATCATAGACATCTCGAATTTTTGTGTCATGATCCTACTAAATTCTTCACATGTAGATTTGTTAGTAGACCCAAATATAATATCATCAACATAAATTTGGCATACGATCAAATCATTATCAAGAGTTTTAGTGAATAAAGTAGGATCGGCTTTGCCGACTTTGAAGCCATTAGCAATAAGGAAATCTCTAAGGCATTCATACCATGCTCTTGGGGCTTGCTTGAGCCCATAAAGCGCCTTAGAGAGCCTATAAACATGGTTAGGGTACTCACTGTCTTCAAAGCCGGGAGTTTGCTCAACATAGACCTCCTCCTTGATTGGTCCATTGAGGAAGGCACTCTTCACGTCCATTTGATAAAGCTTGAAGCCATGGTAAGTAGCATAGGCCAATAAAATACGAATTGACTCAAGCCTAGCTACGGGTGCATAGGTTTCACCAAAATCCAAACCTTCGACTTGTGAATACCCCTTGGCCACGAGTCGAGCTTTGTTCCTTGTCACCACACCATGCTCGTCTTGCTTGTTGCGGAAGACCCACTTGGTTCCTACAACATTTTGATTAGGACGTGGAACTAAATGCCATACCTCATTCCTTGAGAAATTGTTGAGCTCCTCTTGCATCGCCATCACCCAATCCGAATCTTGGAGTGCTTCCTCTACCCTGTGTGGCTCAATAGAGGAAACAAAAGAGTAATGCTCACAAAAATGTGCAACACGAGATCGAGTGGTTACCCCCTTATGAATGTCGCCGAGGATGGTGTCGACTGGGTGATCTCGTTGTATTGCTTGGTGGACTCTTGGGTGTGGCGGTCTTGGTTGTTCATCTTCCTTGTCTTCATCACTTGTATCTCCCCCTTGATCGTTGCCGTCATTTTGAGGTGGCTCATTTTCTTGATCTTCTTGTTCAACATCTTGAGCCTCATCCTCAATTTGAGTCGGTGGAGATGCTTGCATGGAGGAGGATGGTTGATCTTGTGCATGTGGAGGCTCTTCGGATTCCTTAGGACACACATCCCCAATGGACATGTTCCTTAGCGCTATGCATGGAGCCTGTTCTTCACCTATCTCATCAAGATCAACTTGCTCTACTTGAGAGCCGTTAGTCTCATCAAACACAACGTCACAAGAAACTTCAACAAGTCCTGAGGACTTATTAAAGACTCTATATGCCCTTGTGTTTGAGTCATATCCTAGTAAAAAGCCTTCTACAGTTTTAGGAGCAAATTTAGATTTTCTACCTCTCTTAACAAGAATAAAGCATTTGCTACCAAAAACTCTAAAATATGAAATGTTTGGCTTTTTACCGGTTAGGAGTTCATAAGATGTCTTCTTGAGGATTCGGTGAAGATATAACCGGTTGATGGCGTAGCAGGCGGTGTTGACCGCCTCGGCCCAAAACCGATCCGGTGTCTTGAACTCATCAAGCATGGTTCTTGCCATGTCCAATAGAGTTCGATTCTTCCTCTCCACTACACCATTTTGTTGTGGAGTGTAGGGAGAAGAGAACTCATGCTTGATGCCCTCCTCCTCAAGAAAGCCTTCAATTTGAGAGTTCTTGAACTCCGTTCCGTTGTCGCTTCTAATTTTCTTGATCCTTAAGCCGAACTCATTTTGAGCTCGTCTCAAGAATCCCTTTAAAGTCTCTTGGGTATGAGATTTGTCCTGCAAAAAGAACACCCAAGTGAAGCGAGAAAAATCATCCACAATTACAAGACAATACTTACTACCGCCGATGCTTATGTAAGCAATCGGGCCGAATAAATCCATGTGTAGGAGCTCCAGTGGCCTGTCGGTAGTCATGATGTTTTTGTGTGGATGATGGGTGCCAACTTGCTTCCCGGCTTGGCATGCGCTACAAATCCTGTCTTTCTCAAAATGAACATTTGTTAGTCCTAAAATGTGTTCCCCCTTTAGAAGCTTATGAAGATTCTTCATTCCAACATGGGCTAGTCGGCGGTGCCAAAGCCAACCCAAGTTAGTCTTAGCAATCAAGCAAGTGTCGAGTTCAGCTCTATCAAAATCTACCAAGTACAGCTGACCCTCTAACACTCCCTTGAATGCTATTGAATCATCACTCCTTCTAAAGACAGTAACACCTGTATCAGTAAATAGACAGTTGTAGCCCATTTGACATAATTGGGATACGGAAAGCAAATTGTAGTCTAAGGAATCTACAAGAAAAACATTGGAAATAGTGTGGTCAGGTGATATAGCAATTTTACCCAATCCTTTGACCAAACCTTGATTTCCATCCCCGAATGTGATAGCTCGTTGGGGATCTTGGTTTTTCTCATATGAGGAGAACATCCTTTTCTCCCCTGTCATGTGGTTTGTGCACCCGCTGTCGAGTATCCAACTTGAGCCCCCGGATGCATAAACCTACAAAACAAGTTTAGTTCTTTGTTTTAGGTACCCAAACGGTTTTGGGTCCTTTGGCATTAGAAACAAGAACTTTGGGTACCCAAACACAAGTCTTGGAGCCCTTGTGTTTGCCCCCAACAATTTTGGCAACTACCTTGCCAGATTTGTTAGTTTAAACATAAGATGCATCAAAAGTTTTAAATGAAATGGCATGATCATTTGATGCATTAGGAGTTTTCTTTCTAGGCAACTTGGCACGGGTTGGTTGCCTAGAACTAGATGTCTCACCCTTATACATGAAAGCATGATTGGGGCCAGAGTGAGACTTCCTAGAATGAGTTCTCCTAATTTTGCTCTCAGGATAGCCGGCAGGGTACAAAATGTAACCCTCGTTATCCTGAGGCATGGGAGCCTTGCCCTTAACAAAGTTAGATAAATTCTTTGGAGGGGCATTAAGTTTGACATTGTCTCCCCTTTGGAAGCCAATGCCATCCTTGATGCCAGGGCGTCTCCCATTATAGAGCATGCTTCTAGCAAATTTAAATTTTTCATTTTCTAAGTCATGCTCACTAATCTTAGCATTAAGTTGTGCTATGTGATCATTTTGTTTTTTAATTAAGGCTAGGTGATCATGGATAGCATCAACATTAATATCTCTACATCTAGTACAAATGGAAATATGCTCAACATTAGATGTAGAGGGTTTGCAAGATTTAAGTTCAACAACCTTAGCATGCAACATATCATTTTTAGTTCTAAGGTCGGAAATAGTAGCATTGCAAACATCAAAATCTTTAGCCTTAGCAATTAGTTTCTCATTCTCATTTCTAAGGCTAGCAAGAGAAATATTCAATTCTTCAATCCGAGCAAGCAAATCATCATTATCATTTCTAGGATATGGAATTGAAACATTGCAAATATGAGAATCAACCTTAGCTATCAAATTAGCATTTTCATTTCTAAGGTTGTCTATAGTCTCATGGCAAGTTCTTAGCTCACTAGACAATTTTTCACATTTTTCTATTGCTAGAGCATAAGCATTTTTAACCTTAACATGTTTCTTGTTTTCCTTGATTAGGAAGTCCTCTTGGGAGTCCAAGAGATCATCCTTTTCATGGATAGCACTAATTAGCTCATTTAATTTTTCCTTTTGTTCCATGTTAAGGTTAGCAAAAAGAATACGCAAGTTATCCTCCTCATTTTTATCATCATCCTCATCACTAGATGTTTCATATTTAGTGGAGGACCTTGATTTTACCTTCTTTTTGCCGTCCTTGGCCATGAGACACTTGTGGCCGACGTTGGGGAAGAGAAGCCCTTTGGTGACGGCGATGTTGGCGGCGTCCTCGTCGGAGGAGGACTCGGTGGAGCTCTCGTCGGAGTCCCATTCCCGGCAAACATGGGCATCGCCACCCTTCTTCTTGTAGTACGTCTTCTTTTCTCTCCTCTTTCCCTTCTTGTCGTCGCCCCTGTCACTGTCACTAGACATAGGACATTTTGCAATAAAGTGACCGGGCTTACCACACTTGTAGCAAACCTTCTTGGAACGGGATTTGTAGTCCTTCCCCTTCCGTTGCTTGAGGATTTGCCGAAAGCTTTTGATGATTAGGGCCATCTCCTCATTGTCGAGCTTGGAGGCGTCAATTGGTTGTCTACTTGGTGTAGACTCCTCCTTCTTCTCCTCCGTTGCCTTGAAGGCCACCGGTTGCGCCTCGGATGTGGAAGGCTCGTTAATCTTCTTGGAGCCCTTAATCATGCATTCAAAGCTTACAAAATTCCCGATAACTTCCTCGGGGGTCATTAGTGGATATCTAGGATTACCACGAATTAATTGTACTTGAGTGGGATTAAGGAAAATAAGTGCTCTTAAAATAACCTTAACCACCTCGTGGTCATCCCACTTTTTGCTCCCGAGGTTGCGCACTTGGTTCACCAAGGTCTTGAGCCGGTTGTACATATCTTGTGGCTCCTCTCCTTGGCAAAGACGGAAGCGACCGAGCTCCCCCTCGATCGTTTCCCGCTTGGTGATCTTGGTGAGTTCATCACCCTCGTGCGCCGTCTTGAGTAGGTCCCAAATCTCTTTTGCGTTCTTCAACCCTTGTACTTTGTTGTATTCCTCCTTGCTTAGAGAGGCAAGGAGAATGGTTGCGGCTTGGGAGTTGAAGTGCTCGATTTGGGCCACTTCGTCCGTGTCATAGTCCTCATCCCCTACAGATGGTACCTGTACACCATACTCAACAACATCCCATATACTTTTGTGGAGAGAGGTTAGATGAAATCGCATTAAATTACTCCACATAGCATAATCTTCACCATTAAAAGTTGGTGGTTTGCCTAATGGGACGGAAAGTAAAGGTGTATGTTTAGGAATGCGAGGGTAGCGTAGGGGGATCTTACTATACTTCTTACGCTCTTGGCGTTTAGAAGTGACGGATGCCGCGTCGGAGCCGGAGGTAGATGTCGATGAAGTGTCGGTCTCGTAGTAGACCACCTTCCTCATCCTTTTGTGCTTGTCCCCACTCCGATGCGGCTTGTGAGAAGAAGATTTTTCCTTCTTCTCCTTGTGGTGAGAAGAGGAAGATCTTTTCTCCTTCTGCTTGGAGGAGTTCTTCTTCTTCTCCCTTCTCTTGGTGCGGGACTCTTCCGATGAAGTGCTCCCTTGGCTTGTAGTGGGCTTGTTATCGCCGGTCTCCATCTCCCTCTTGGTGTGATCTCCCGACATCACTTCGAGCGGTTAGGCTCTAATGAAGCACCGGGCTCTGATACCAATTGAAAGTCGCCTAGAGGGGGGTGAATAGGGCGAAACTGAAAATCACAAAAATAATCACAACTACAAGCCGGGTTAGCGTTAGAAATATAATTGAGTGCGCGAGAGAGGGAGCAAAACAAATCGCAAGCAAATAACGAAGTGAGACACGCGGATTTGTTTTACCGAGGTTCGGTTCTTTCAAACCTACTCCCCGTTGAGGAGGCCACAAAGGCCGGGTCTCTTTCAACCCTTCCCTCTCTCAAACGGTCCCGCGGACCGAGTGAGCTTTTCTTCTTCTCAATCAAACGGGAACAAAACTTCCCCGCAAGGGCCACCACACAATTGGTGCCTCTTGCCTTGGTTACAATTGAGTTTTGAACACAAGAACAAGTGAGAAAGAAAGAAAGCGATCCAAGCACAAGAGCTCAAAAGAACACGACAAATCTCTCTCGCTAGTCACTAAAGGCTTGAGTGGAATTGGAGAGGATTTGATCTCTTTGGTGTGTCTAGAATTGAATGCCTAGCTCTTGTAAGTGGTTGGAAGTTGGAAAACTTGGATGCAATGAATGGTGGGGTGGTTGGGGTATTTATAGCCCCAACCACCAAAAGTGACCGTTGCTGGAAGCTGTCTGTTCGATGGCACACCGGACAGTCCGGTGCACACCGGACAGTCCAGTGCCCCCGCCACGTCACCATTGCCGTTGGATTCTGACCGTTGGAGTTTCTGATTTCTGGGCCCGCCTGGGTGTCCGGTGCACACCGGACATGTACTGTTTGATGTCCGGTGCACCGGTATGGGCACGTCTGACGTCTGCGCGCGCTGCGCGCGCATTAAATGCACCGCAGGGAGCCGTTGGCGCCGAAAAGAGCCGTTGCCCCGCTGGTACACCGGACAGTCCGGTGCACACCGGACAGTCCGGTGAATTTTAGCGGAGCGGCTGCCGTGCGAACCCGAGGCTGGCGAGTTCCGGAGACCGCGCTTCCTTGGAGCACCGGACATGTCCGGTGCACACCGGACAGTCCGGTGAATTATAGCGCGCCGGCTTCCGAGAATTCCCGAGGGCGAAGAGTTTGAGTTGGAGTCCTCTGGGCGCACCGGACACTGTCCGGTGCACACCGGACAGTCCGGTGCCTCCAGCCAGAGGTGCCTTCGGTTGCCTCGTTGCTCCTTTGTTGAATCCAAAACTTGGTCTTTTTATTGGCTAAGTGTGAACCTTTTGCACCTGTATAACTTGAGTACTAGAGCAAACTAGTTAGTCCAATATTTGTGTTGGGCAATTCAACCACCAAAATTATTTAGGAACTAGGTGTAAGCCTAATTCCCTTTCACCTGTCAGCCGCTCAGGCCGCCGCGCGCTCGCGCGCCCGCCCGCGGATCTAATCTCGGGCGTTGATCCGAGATCCAACGGCTATAAAAGCCCGATACCCCTTCGCCCGCGCATTTTCTTAAAGAGACCCCCGGCTTCCTGAAAATTAACCTGCCGTCCCTGGATTTACGCAGTTAGGTCCTCGGACCTTTTATTTAATCCAAAATAAGTATTTAAGGCATATTTTTTAATCCCTAATCTTGTAAAATTCATAACTTTGTCATATGAACTCCAAATTAGGTGCTTCAAATTGCAAAATGTTCATAATATTTTTATCTATCTATTTAAACAATGTTTCCCTGCTGTTTTTATGTCCCAATTAATAGTTGATCATTAGGGTAAAACTAATGTTATTGGAACCCCTATTTGAGATAAATAAAGGATAGAAGACTTTAATAAAAGTTGGGGCACCTAAATTTATGGACTTAACACCATGTAATGATTTAACCCCACCACTGACTTAGATCTGATTAGTGGATAATGAATCATTTTGTATAGTCATCTACCCTAGACCTAGGGAACACCAGATTGCCAATCCTTTTCTGCTGTGAACTTGTGATCTCTCTGCTGCATATGTTTGGTTTATTGCTTTTGTTTGTTACTTCCCAAGTGCATAGAATGAATGATTACTTTACGTAGACAACGGGCAGTCTGTGTTTCCCGAGGAAGTTGCAGAAGAAGTCCCTGATCAGCAGTTTGGTGAAGGCAAGTGTCCTCTGACCCATTATGTCCTATTCACTCATAATTCACTTTCCCGCATTACTTAATTGAAACCTAAGGATTGACTAGCTTTATACTTTACCTTATCCTTGATGACCTTTTGGGTTATTATTATGGTTAGCATTTTGCTATTGCCTTAACCTAATCAATGAACATGATGTGACTATTTATGATACGATACTGTTATCCTGATGATATTGATGAGCTTGTGATACTCTAGGGGGCTCAGGCTGTTTCCTGAGTACCTCTCCGTAAGGACCTGTTCGTTGAGAGACCACCCGGGATAACAGTGCAACCATGAGGGTGAAATGGGATGCCCTTAGCTAATTAATTAGAGGAGCTAGAGGTGTAGTTGCTTCGCCGTCGTGCCGTCAATGGGGTCCAGGCACAGTGCTTGCTCTGCCGAGGCTGAGTGCCGAGGTTCTTTCGTTTTGTTTTTTGTTAGTCACTCTCCTGCGGGGAGGGGTACTGTGTTTATCAAACTGGAGAAACCTAACGGGCAGCTATGATCTCTAGGGAATCTTTGTAACAGCTACGTAGTGATACCCTGCCGGACCACCTAGGAAGTGATCAATGGGGATTAGCTCTCCCCGGGCAGAACGGGAATCACGGCTCATGGGTAAAGTGTGCGACCTCTGCAGAGGGTAGTGAAACTGATATATCAGCCGTGCTCATGGTTAAGAGCAGCCTTGGGATCCTCTTTGATTAGAGATACTCCGGATACACTTTGGATGATGACTTTAATGATGATGGTTAATGATGGTGACTTTAAGTATGTATTCTAGTATTTCCTCTCTGAGGAGGTACTTTTGGGATTATAACTTGGGTTTCATGATAAAATCTGGCTTCTACTAACAATGAATACTTGACCAACTAAAAGCAACTGCTTGAGCCTAGCCCTACATAAAGCTAGTCCACTTCAGCCAAACGGGGCATTTGCTGAGTACGTTGATGTGTACTCATCCTTGCTTTACCACAAAACACCAGGTTGTCCACATTGCAACCACTGCTCAGGAGAAGACGAAGCCGTGGAAGGAGACTTCCAGGAGTTCCAAGACTACGACGAGTTTTAAGTGTGGGTTGGCGGCAACCCCCAGTCAGCTGCCTGTGAAGGCCTTATCTTTACTGCGTTTCGCTTAGCACTTTGATTTATCAGTTAAGTTGATGACTATGTGGATGTCTCTGACTCTGTGATGTAATAAGTTAATACTCTTTTATGTTATCATTCGAGCATTGTGCGATGATGTTCATTTATGTAAACGCTGTGTACGTGAGTTCTGATCCTGGCACGTACATAGTTCGCATTCGGTTTGCCTTCAAAACCGGGTGTGACATAAGTGGTATCAAAGCTGTGCTGACTGTAGGACCGCTGACCTAGAGTAGCACTGGTCGTACTAAGGACTATTAACCTTCATTCTCACCTTGGCCTCTGGTGTCACTTCAAAGGTCGGTCACCTCGACCAACCCTATGTTTTACTACATATATATATATATATATATACTATATTACACCTTGTTAAAATTTTATTTTGTTCTGTCTATGGTTTACTCACTTGTCATATTAGTTCTGTTCTTACTCTTATGCTTACGGTGTCTTTTGTAGATGGCTCGTCTTAGACACACTGCACGTAAGTCGGTGATTCCTTTCCTGCCGTCTCGACATGCGGAGCGTCCTCTGCCCCGCACCGTGTTCGGTCAGTCGAGTCACCTAGAGAGACTGCACCACCGCCTGCGTGAGGAGCAGGAACGCCAACGTCAGCATAGAGAGCAGCAGGGCTCTTCCTCCCCACCCCAGCAGGAGGTGGAGTCCGTGAGGCGCCGTTCCTCTGCTCCCCAGCTGGAGGCGCCCCCTGCACCACCGCGGGACGCCCCTGCTGCTGGAGGAGGTCCTGGAGGAGACCCCGACGACGACTCAGACCACAGCACGGAGTCCTCTGAGCCGCAGGAGGCGGAGGGATGGGTCGCCCGACCCATCACCCGCGACGCCGCTCGCGGTTGTCACTTCCACGACGCACTCGACACCTTGTTGCGCCAGGCTTTCGACCGGCACACCTGGTCAATCGAGTACCGTTGTGTAGTCTACCAGCACAGTCGCGGGAGGTACCCGGACCGCTGGGAGGCTACCTGCCTAGTTTGCCGTCCGGAGGATGACCTCCGGGGTGCAGAGGCCGTTTCGGAGCACTACTCCATCTCCGAGAGGGACACTGCAGAGGCAGCTATGCAGGATGCAGCACGGCGTGCACTCTCCCAGTACTGTTCTTTGTTCGGTGGGGTGGCCGACGGTCTTAACCTTAGGTACTACCCCCACCGTCCTACTGGCAGCACAGACAGTGTGGTTGTCTCACCCGTTGGTGAAGGTAATCCTAGGTTGAGCAGCACAGTCAACCTAGTCGCAGTGCTTAACACCGAGCTGGACCACTCTCTGGACGAGCTGAGCAGGGCTCGAACAGAGATTGCTGAGTTGCGTGCTGAGCTGGCGGAGCGCCGCCACCAGGAGGGTGGATCTCCCGCTCCTGTTGGGACTCAGCACCCTTACCGCTCGCTGCCACGTGGTCACCACACTTATGGTTCCCCTGCCTGTAAGACCAGGATAGATCTGGATCCTTAGATCGTTAGCGTTGGAGTTTGTAATAATCCTTAAGTCAGATGTCCCAGTCTTAGATGGTCAGTTTAGTTTGCTTATCAGTTGCTTCCATTCAGTTTAGTTTGCTTATTAGTTGCTTTTAGTCAGTTTAGTTTGCTTATCAGTTGCTTACATGTTTGTTATGGTGAACTTGTGCTGGATTTGAATCTTTGTAATGACTGTAGCCAACATGTGGGTTTCCCCTGCCGTTGGCTTAGCTAGTGATATTAATGAAGTCAGTTATTTAGTTGGGAAACCATTTACTTCTACTTCCCTTTTTATCTGAGAAGCTGTAATGGATCATAGTGAAGATCAGTGAAGTTCTTTGTTCACTCAGTGTCATGAAGAATTCTGTTCTCCCTCTTCTTATGCTGAAGGATTGTAAGATCAATGCTGATGTATGAATGTCTTCCACAGATGTCTGACAACAGGCGCCGATGCAACAGGCGTGCTCAGCAAGAGCAGCGTGCCCAGCAGGAGGAACATCAGGGGCAGCCTCACCCGCCACCCCCGATGACAGTGGAGCAGATGTTCTTGATGCAAACTCAGGCAGTGCAGGCTATTGGGCAGACTCTGGCAGCTATGCAGCGGGCTCAACAGCAACCTCAACCCTAGTTGCAAGTGCAGATGCCTCAGGTGCCACGGGATAAGCGTGGTGAGTTCATGAGAGGGCACCCTCCTACCTTCGCGCACTCTGCCGACCCCATGGATGTAGAAGACTGGCTGCGTGCAGTGGAAAGGGAACTGCGCACCGCCCAATGTGACGACAGGGAGAAAGTTCTGTATGGTCCCCATCAGCTAAGGGGAGCAGCCCAGTCTTGGTGGGAGTCCTACCTCGCCACCCATGCTGACCCCGAAACCATTACCTGGGAAGAATTCAGTGAGAGTTTCCGCAGATACCATGTTCCAGAGGGACTGATGATTGTGAAGAAGGAGGAGTTTCTGGCTCTGAAGCAGGGACCCCTGTCTGTTAGTGAATACAGAGACAAGTTTCTGCAGCTATCTCGTTATGCACCTGAAGATGTCAACACTGATGCTAAAAGGCAGTACAGGTTCATGAGGGGTTTGGTGGATCCCCTGCATTACCAGCTGATGAATCACACCTTCCCCACCTTCCAGCACCTGATCGATAGGGCAGTTATGACCGAGAAGAAGCGTAAGGATATGGAAGATCGGAAGCGCAAGATGAGTGGACCCCAGTTCGGAAGCATCAGCCGTCCCCGCTTCTCAGGCAGTTCATCTCAGCAAGGCAGGCCTGGTCACCCACAGGGATATCAGAATCAGAATTAGCGTCCGCATCAGCAGCAGTTTCAGAGGCAATACCCACAACAACAGCAGTATCGTCAGAACAGCCAGCAAGGAGGGAATTAGTATCAGAAGCAGAACAACCAGGCACCTCGCCTCCCTGCCCTAGCAGCAAATCAGAGCAACCAGGCAGCCCCAGCACAAGGAGGGGGCAGAGGATGCTTCCACTGTGGAGAACAAGGCCACTGGGCGATGCAGTGCCCAAAGAAGATGGCGCAGCAGCAGACCAACCCCAATGCTCCAACAAGGCAAGGTGTACTGCAGCAAGCAGCAGGCAATCGTGGCCAAGCGTATAACCGTGGAAAGGTGAACCACTTGGAGGCCGAAGCGATCCAGGATGCACCAGATGTGGCAGTAGGTATGTTCTCAGTCGAATCTCATTCCGCAAAAGTGCTATTTGATACTGGTGCAACTCATTCATTTGTCACTGCAACATGGGTAGAAATGCATAACATCTCAGTAGAGGCAATGATGCCGCCCATGAGGATTAATTCGGTTGGTGGCAAGGTGCAAACAGATAAAATATGCTCAAATATAAGGGTGGAAATAAGGGGGATAGGGTTCCCTAGTGACCTAATAGTAATAGACACCCCTGGGATAGATGTCATCCTAGGGATGAATTGGCTAATGAAATATGAAGCGAATGTTAGCTGTGACAAGAGGACCGTAACATTGAAGTCCCCGTCTGGAGAGGAGGTAGTGGCTGAACTAAAGATGCCTAAATCAGCGGAGGGAGTTTGTCACCGAATTTCAGTTGATAGTAAGGAGACCAGCCCGCTCGAGGCTATCAAGGTTGTGTCGGACTTTCCGGATGTGTTTCCCGAGGAGTTACCAGGCATGCCACCCGAGAGAAAAGTCGAATTTGCCATAGAGCTTATCCCTGGTACCGCCCCCATTTCCAAAAGAGCCTATCGAGTGTCTGGACCAGAATTGGTCGAACTCAAGAAGCAGATAGATGAGCTGTTAGAAAAGGGTTACATCAGACCAAGTACCTCGCCTTGGGCCGCTCCAGTATTGTTTGTGGAGAAGAAAGATGGTACCAAAAGGATGTGCATAGATTACAGAGCCCTGAATGAAGTCACCATTAAGAACAAGTACCCCCTGCCAAGAATAGAAGATCTGTTTGACCAACTCAGAGGTGCCAGCGTATTCTCGAAGATAGATCTGAGGTCAGGCTACCATCAACTCAGAATCCGACCCTCGGACATACCGAAGACAACATTCATCACCAAGTATGGGCTATATGAGTATACAGTTATGTCCTTTGGTTTGACAAATGCACCAGCCTTCTTTATGTATCTGATGAACAGTGTATTCATGGACTACCTAGACAAGTTTGTGGTAGTGTTAATCGATGATATTCTCATATATTCTCAAAGTGAGGAAGAACATGTGGAACATTTGAAGATGGTATTACAAAGGCTACGAGAACATCAGTTGTATGCCAAGCTGAGCAAATGCGAGTTCTGGATTCATGAAGTCTTGTTTTTGGGTCACATCATAAACCAAGATGGGTTAGCTGTGGATCCAAAGAAAGTAGCAGATATTTTGAACTGGAAAGCACCAAAGGATGTTCGTGGAATCAAGAGTTTCATTGGAATGGCCGGATATTATAGGCGTTTCATTGAAGGCTTTTCAAAGATTGCTAGACCAATGACAGCGTTACTAGCGAAGAAAGTTGAGTTTAAGTGGACCCAAAAGTGTCAAGAAGCATTTGAAGAATTGAAGAGTAGATTGACTACAGCACCTGTGTTAGTTCTGCCTGATGTTCACAAGCCATTCTCGGTGTACTGCGATGCTTCTTACACCGGACTGGGATGTGTGCTAATGCAGGAAGGAAGAGTTGTAGCATACTCATCTCGACAGCTGAAGATCCATGAGAAAAATTACCCCACACACGACCTGGAGTTGGCAGCAGTGGTTCATGCGTTAAAGACATGGAGACATTACCTGTATGGGCAGAAGTGCGACATCTACACAGATCATAAAAGTCTGAAGTACATATTCACCCAGTCAGAGTTAAACATGAGGCAGCAAAGATGGTTGGAATTGATCAAAGACTATGAGTTGGAGAGAAATTACCATCCAGGCAAAGCCAATGTTGTTGCAGATGCTCTGAGCAGGAAGAGTCAAGTTAATATGATGGCCACGTACCCAATGTCATATGAGTTAACCAAAGAGTTCGACAGACTGAGTCTTGGCTTTCTGAACAGTACGCAAGGAGTAACAGTGGAATTAGAGCCTACTCTAGAGCGGGAGATCAAAGAAGGGCAGAAGGATGATGAAAACATCAACAAGATCCGGCAGCTGATCTTAGAAGGAAGAGGCAAAGACTTTCGAGAGGATGAAGATGGAGTAATATGGTTCAAAGGCCGATTGTGTGTTCCTGACATCAAACCTATTCGGGAGCTAATCCTCAAGGAAGCTCATGAGACAGCTTACTCCATACACCCTGGAAGTGAAAAGATGTATCAAGATCTAAAAAGGAGGTTTTGGTGGTATGGCATGAAAAGAGAGATCGCAGAATATGTCGCCATCTGTGATAGCTGTCAAAGAACCAAAGCAGAGCATCAGAGGCCCGCCGGATTGTTGCAGCCATTGCAGATTCCTCAGTGGAAGTGGGATGAGATCGGGATGGATTTTATAGTTGGCCTACCTCGTACCCGGGCCGGCTATGATTCCATCTGGGTGGTTGTGGACCGCTTAACAAAGGTAGCCCATTTCATACCCGTGAAGACAACATACACCGGAGCAACGTTAGCTGAGTTATACATGTCACGGATAGTCTGCCTTCATGGTGTGCCGAAGAAGATAGTGTCAGATCGAGGAACACAGTTCACCTCTCATTTTTGGCAACAGCTACAAGAAGCTTTGGGCACACATTTGAACTTCAGCTCGGCTTATCACCCGCAGACGGACGGTCAGACTAAGAGAACCAATCAGATCCTAGAAGATATGCTGAGAGCCTGTGCGTTGCAGGACAAGTCAGGATGGGACAAAAGGTTACCTTACGCAGAATTCTCCTATAACAATAGTTACCAGGCCAGCTTGAGGATGTCACCGTTTCAGGCGCTCTATGGACGGAGATGTAGGACTCCGCTGCATTGGGACCAGCCTGGAGAGAGACAGGTGTTTGGCCCCGACATCTTGCTTGAAGCCGAAGAGAATATCAAAATGGTTCGGGAGAATCTGAAGATAGCACAATCAAGACAACGAAGCTACGCTGACCGAAGGAGAAGGGAACTGAGTTTCGAAGTGGGAGATTACGTCTATCTGAAGGTGTCATCTATTAGAGGAGTCAGAAGATTCGGAGTCAAGGGCAAGTTAGCACCCCGGTACGTTGGACCATATCAGATTCAAGCAAAGCGTGGAGAAGTGGCCTACCAGCTCAACCTACCAGAGAGTTTGTCAGCAGTGCACAATGTGTTCCATGTGTCGTAATTGAAGAAGTGCCTGCGAGTACCAGAAGAACAGTTGCTAGTGGAGGGTTTGGAAGTCCAAGAGGATCTGACATACATAGAGAAGCCAACGCAGATTCTGGAGTTTGCAGACAGAGTCACCCGAAGAAACACCATCAGAATGTGCAAAGTCAGATGGGGCCACCACTCCGAGGAAGAAGCAACCTGGGAACGAGAAGATGATCTGAAGGCCAAATACCCTGAACGCTTTGCTGACCAACCTTGAATCTCGGGGCGAGATTCTTTTAAGGGGGATAGGTTTGTAACACCCTGAATTTGGGGGTATACAATTTCTTTGCTCATATTCACAAATTCATGTGTTACTTCTCCTTTCACACCCTTCCCAATCCCCTCTTTCTCTTTTCTATAGAAAAAAGGGGCTATTTACTTTGTGTAATTATAGTTTATTGGACTAAAACTCCAAGGGGTATGAAAGGTTGCATCATGTCAAACCCTAAATTCTACTTTTGTTTGGTGCATAATTCTTAGAAATGCTAATTTGAATTTGTGGCTTATTTGGATTTGAATCAAATAGAGTAAATAAAAAGAAAAGGGAAAACAAAAGCCAAAATAAAAGAAAAAAAGGAAAGAAGCCCGCTTCCCCCGCTCTCTCTGCTTGCGGGCCCGGGCTGTCAGCTTCCTCGTCCCCGCGTAACCGCCGCCCCGAGCCGCGCGTGCCGCGGACTCCGCGCCCACGTCGCGCGTGGAGCTCGCCACCACCTCGCCTCGGCCACTTGAGCCCAGAGCCTCGCTCGCCCTCTCCCCCTCCCCCATTTGCGCACCTGCAGACCCCTCTCCCACCTCTCCCACGCTGCGCACACGCCAAAGCGCCACCGCCATTAAACCACCGCCGCCCGAGCTCGTTGCTCCGTCGCCGTTGGAGCCCCGCCGTGCCCTCTGCCACGGTGAGCTTCACCACGACGTCCGCAACTCGGGACGCGCCCCAATTTCCCCTCTCCCTCCCCGAATCCCTCTGCCCGCGCTCACCGCCGTTCTCTACGCAGCCGCCGAGGTCCGCCACCGTCGACTCGGGCTGCCGCCGCGTCTCCGTCGCCACCGAGGAGTCCCCGGGGTTCGCCTTGAGGTAAGGAACCTCCCATGCCCTCTCCCTTCCCCTCTATTGCACTCTGTCGCGTTTAATTGCTCGCCGGAGTCCCTTAGCGCCACCGCCGAGCCGCTTCGCCGTGGGCCGCCCCCCTCCGGTGCCCCTGCCCCGACCCAGTCCCCACCGGAAGGTTCCCCGCGCCCTCCCCAACCTCCCCGGCCGCCCAGGTCGCCCCAGGGACCCACAGAGCCCCTGCGCCCCTCGTCTCCGGCGAGTTCTCCGCCGCGGGACGGGCGCCGTCGCCTCTGCTGGCCGTAGGAGAAGACAGAAGCCGGCCACCCAATCCCCGCCGTCCACTCCAGATTGAACGACCCTGTTTCAATTAGGCCGAGCCCAACCCTAGCCGTTCGCCTGAGATCCAACGGCCCAGAGCCGTTTTCCCCGCACCCCGCCTTCCTGCCATTTGGGCCCCGCCTGTCAGCCAGCCGCCCCGCGCTGCTCGCCTGGCCCCGCCTGTCAGCCAGCTGCCCCGCGCTGCTCGCCTGGCCCCGCTTGTCAGCCAGCCGCCCCGCGCTGCTCGCCCGGCCCCGCCTGTCAGCCGCTCAGGCCGCCGCGCGCTCGCGCGCCCGCCCGCGGATCTAATCTCGGGCGTTGATCCGAGATCCAACGGCTATAAAAGCCCGATACCCCTTCGCCCGCGCATTTTCTTAAAGAGACCCCCGGCTTCTTGAAAATTAACCCGCCGTCCCTGGATTTACGCAGTTAGGTCCTCGGACCTTTTATTTAATCCAAAATAAGTATTTAAGGCATATTTTTTAATCCCTAATCTTGTAAAATTCATAACTTTGTCATATGAACTCCAAATTAGGTGCTTCAAATTGCAAAATGTTCATAATATTTTTATCTATCTATTTAAACAATGTTTCCCTGCTGTTTTTATGTCCCAATTAATAGTTGATCATTAGGGTAAAACTAATGTTATTGGAACCCCTATTTGAGATAAATAAAGGATAGAAGACTTTAATAAAAGTTGGGGCACCTAAATTTATGGACTTAACACCATGTAATGATTTAACCCCACCACTGACTTAGATCTGATTAGTGGATAATGAATCATTTTGTATAGTCATCTACCCTAGACCTAGGGAACACCAGATTGCCAATCCTTTTCTGCTGTGAACTTGTGATCTCTCTGCTGCATATGTTTGGTTTATTGCTTTTGTTTGTTACTTCCCAAGTGCATAGAATGAATGATTACTTTACGTAGACAACGGGCAGTCTGTGTTTCCCGAGGAAGTTGCAGAAGAAGTCCCTGATCAGCAGTTTGGTGAAGGCAAGTGTCCTCTGACCCATTATGTCCTATTCACTCATAATTCACTTTCCCGCATTACTTAATTGAAACCTAAGGATTGACTAGCTTTATACTTTACCTTATCCTTGATGACCTTTTGGGTTATTATTATGGTTAGCATTTTGCTATTGCCTTAACCTAATCAATGAACATGATGTGACTATTTATGATACGATACTGTTATCCTGATGATATTGATGAGCTTGTGATACTCTAGGGGGCTCGGGCTGTTTCCTGAGTACCTCTCCGTAAGGACCTATTCGTTGAGAGACTACCGGGGATAACAGTGCAACCATGAGGGTGAAATAGGATGCCCTTAGCTAATTAATTAGAAGAGCTAGAGGTGTAGTTGCTTCGCCGTCGTGCCGTCAATGGGGTCCAGGCACAGTGCTTGCTCTGTCGAGGCTGAGTGCCGAGGTTCTTTCGTTTTGTTTTTTGTTAGTCACTCTCCTGCGGGGAGGGGTACTGTGTTTATCAAACTGGAGAAACCTAACGGGCAGCTATGATCTCTAGGGAATCTTTGTAACAGCTACGTAGTGATACCCTGCCGGACCACCTAGGAAGTGATCAATGGGGATTAGCTCTCCCCGGGCAGAACGGGAATCACGGCTCATGGGTAAAGTGTGCGACCTCTGCAGAGGGTAGTGAAACTGATATATCAGCCGTGCTCACGGTTAAGAGCAGCCTTGGGATCCTCTTTGATTAGAGATACTCCGGATACACTTTGGATGATGACTTTAATGATGATGGTTAATGATGGTGACTTTAAGTATGTATTCTAGTATTTCCTCTCTGAGGAGGTACTTTTGGGATTATAACTTGGGTTTCATGATAAAATCTGGCTTCTACTAACAATGAATACTTGACCAACTAAAAGCAACTGCTTGAGCCTAGCCCTACATAAAGCTAGTCCACTTCAGCCAAACGGGGCATTTGCTGAGTACGTTGATGTGTACTCATCCTTGCTTTACCACAAAACACCAGGTTGTCCACATTGCAACCACTGCTCAGGAGAAGACGAAGCCGTGGAAGGAGACTTCCAGGAGTTCCAAGACTACGACGAGTTTTAAGTGTGGGTTGGCGGCAACCCCCAGTCAGCTGCCTGTGAAGGCCTTATCTTTACTGCGTTTCGCTTAGCACTTTGATTTATCAGTTAAGTTGATGACTATGTGGATGTCTCTGACTCTGTGATGTAATAAGTTAATACTCTTTTATGTTATCATTCGAGCATTGTGCGATGATGTTCATTTATGTAAACGCTGTGTACGTGAGTTCTGATCCTGGCACGTACATAGTTCGCATTCGGTTTGCCTTCAAAACCGGGTGTGACTTGACTGCCAGACTACAGGTCAGAAGTCAGAGGGGGTCAAAGACCAGTTGAACTGCCCCCAGGACCAATTTAGCTGGTCTTGACCAGAGAGTTTAGGAGAGAAAACCCCAGCTCAACTGCCTGGAGGCAAGTTCAGCTGGTGTATGGTCAAAGAGGTCAACAACTGAAGTTGAAGTTCAGCTGGAGTTGAAAGCTCAACTCAGCTGAAGTCCAGCTCAGCTGAAGTCCAGCTCAACTGAAAAGCTTAGCTCAGCTGAATAGCTCAGCTGCAGCTGAACAAGTTCAGCTGCTTTTCAGCAGGAACACTCTAGGTTTCTCAACCCTAACCACTATCAACCAAGGAATATTAAAGTGATTTTTGGTTTTCAAAAATAGCTTTTGAATTTGGGAACTTGAGCTATAGCAAACACCATTACCTGTGCGAAAAAGAATAAGAAAGAATTACATCATGCAACTCAAGATGTACATAAAATTTTATACGTCCGTTGCATGTGGTCCTTGATGCTTCCTTAAGTTCCTGTTTCTTTCTAATCATACACTGGAAACAAAAACTGTTAGTACCCTTATTTGTTTTGTCATTAAATCACCAAAACCCTCATTAGGGGTTGATTGCACTTACAATCTCCCCCTTTTTGGTGATTGATGCCAAAATAATTAAGGTTAAAAAGATAAATATTTGAAATAGTAAAGTTCTTTTGAATGATTGTATGTAGATGGCTCCCCCTAAATGTGTGCATGAATGTGAATCAAGTGAGTTGACATAACATGTCATATGAGCAACACGTTTTGAGATAGTGATCAGGTCCATACTAAATACAATCATCCGAGGGGTGCACGAGTGTCAAAAAAATTGTGATGCATATGACTATCTCTAAACACACATCATTTGTACTTCATAACAAAAGGAATCATTACAAACTGATGGGACAAGGATGATGGCCAGAAGACCATCATATTACATTGAATAATACGCCAACAGTTTTATTTCATACATTAATAAGAGGATACAAGCCACAACAGTGGCCAAAACAAAAACAATAATCAAAAGAGAAATACAGAACCAAAAGAACCACAAACAGAATGATTAGAAATTTGGATTTTCTCCCCCTTTATGGCAACAAGTACCAAAAATGAGGAGAGAAGGAGAGGAAGACATGCCTGTTTGGTTCAGCTTTTTTCTGACCAGCTTTTCTGAGAATCTGGTTGTGGGGAGAATCTGGCTGTGTAGAGAATCTGAGTATCATTAGGATTACGTGTAGAGGAAGATAAAGGTGTCCATAGGACTCAGGATCTAGAAAGTGACGGATTCTTACTATTGCAACGACTCAACCGATTATGTGTTTATGTTGATTTTGAATGGTTTTTACCCAAACGAATTTTATAGAAGTTGACTGAAAAGTTGAGCGTTTGGCAGTCCGCAGCAGCTTTTGGTGGCCAGAAGCTCCAAAAAGCTGAAACAAACAGGGGCATAGGAATCAATATCCTCCAGGAGGAGGATAGGACGAAGGATAGGATGTGTAGTCAGGAAAGAAGGTCAGCATCATGTCTTCCTTGAGTGAGGAGTCCCTAGAGGGCTCATCACCAGCAGAAAAACTGGATGCAGAAGATGTACGATGATGAGGAGGAGGTGGTGGAGGAGGGTGGTGATGGTAACCAGAGCCAGAAGGCCGCAGGTCACCAGGAATGGGTCCCGGATTCGGGTAGGGAGGAGGAGGATAGTGACCAGAGCCGGACGGCCTGGGGTCACTGGGAATGGGTCCCTGACCCGAGTAGGGAGGAGGATAGGACGGAGGATAGGATGCGTAGTCAGGAAAGAAGGTCCGCATCATGTCTTCCTCGAGTGAGGAGTCCCTAGGGGGCTCATCAGAGGAAGTAGGGTCTCTAGACCCTGAGGGAGCCCGCTTCGTACGAGTAGCTGGGTTGGTGGAATCAACCCAGTAGGGTACGTAGCGGGAGTGTTTGATAGGTTTTTCGAAGTGAGTCTGGGTGACCACTTCGATCATCTTCATAATAAAGGGTGCATGAAGACACCCCTTAAGAGGAGACCAGGAAGCACGAAGGATCTCTTCCCAGATCATGTCAAACACATTGATGCGGGCGAGACTGTTAGGAGCAAGGAGAAGGAAGACCCGACTCTCCCCAAGGACGTTCATTTGATTCCCGCCCTTCAGGAGAACGGTCATCCTGGACAAAGAATTAAGGTACCTGTAGTACCTATGCATGTTGGCGGTCGTCTAGAACTCCTGATCCATAGAGACATGAATAACTTCAGTCTCCTCCCGCATGGGCAGCCGAATGTCATGAACTCGCTTGTTGCTGCCCTGAATATCAGCATCAGAGAAGCCCAAAATATGGGCAAAATGACGGTAACTGACTTTGTGCCAGTTCCCCTGGATAAAGAAATACATGACTGGGTAATCATACCCATCAGCTTCTTCATCGACTTTCTTGACCCAGAGGGTGGCATAGAACTGAGCTACCACCTCGTCGTTCCAGGGGTATTCCATTATCATAATATTTCTTAACCCTTTCTCTCCAGGTTACGGAGAGCTGACGTCATTTCAGCATCTCCCATATTCTCACAACCTTCTCAGTCTATAAACTGATGCTTGACGACTGGGTGTTTCTTGGTCAAGATGACCGAATTATAGAAGTCAGCCTGGAAAAGATTCTAGAACTGAGGGTCCTGGACGCCAGGATGACGAGGTGTGAGAGAGGGGTTAGTGAACCTTAGACGTTGAAGGGTGTCCACTCCCTTCAGAGAGAAGTTGAACGAAGGTTCTGAGGTTCATTAGGTCCCCGGGCAACATTCGCCGGATGCATGTGTAGGCCGGTGATGTAGGGAGCGTCAGACGGCGGAAGATCGACGACGTTGTCGAACGCTCCATCCTCCTCCTGGCATGGAGCGTATCCGAAGGAGGAGGTGCTGCGGCGAGGACGAGTGGCACCAACCTTTTGGCGCCTCCCGCGAGCAGGCGGAGGGGGCATCAAGGATCCCTCTCCTTCCATCCGGCCAGAGTCGCGTCCTCTCTTAGAGAGGGAACGACGAGGCGGAGGAGAGGGAACCGGAGATTCCTCCTGAATCTCATCAGAGTCGCTGCTGAACTCTATCACCGATGGGTTGCGGCGACGCACCATGTTTGGAGAGGCTTTGGGAAGCTTGACCGGTTGAGGTGAGTGAGTGAGGAGGCTTAAACAAGGCTGAAAGACTAAGTCTTGAATGGTTGTGAGTGAGGGAAGAGAAGGGGAGGGCAAATAAATAGGCAGCTGAGCTGGTCACCAGGGACCGGTTCAACCACCCCCCTGACCGGTTCAACCGCTGTTGAGCAGAACGATCTGTGGACCAGAATCGGTCAAGAGAATAAAGGCAAAAAAATTCTGACGCATCTGAAAAATGACAGCTGACAAGTCTGAAAAGTAAAAAGGTGACAACTGACAAGTCTGAAAAGTAAAAAAGCAGATTCTGTCAAAAAGTAAAAGCTGAAAAAGGCAATCTGAAAAAGTGACAGCTGACGCCTGACAAGATTCTGCGCAGTCTGAAAAAGGCGCTGCAAACAGTGTTGACACAGTCTGAAAAAGCAGCTGCGCAGACAGAAAAACGGTCAGGCTGACCGGTCAGAACCAGACCGGTTCAACCGGCCCCCCACACTGGTTCAACTGGTTTCGGTTAGGAGAGTTTCTGGTTTCCCCTGGTTAAAACCAGCCGAACTTGAGTTCAACTCAGAAGTTCAGTTGGTCTCTTCCAGCTGAACTAGAAAGTTCAGCCGGTCAAACCAGTTGAGCTTCGAGTGAAATTTTAAAATATTTTTTACACTAAACCACATTTTAATTTAACATTTTCACAAAGTTTTGAATGAACATCACTAAAATTTAAACCTTTTAAACAAAGAGCAGTGAATCAATCAATCTCTGTGTCCGTTTTCAAGTTAAGTTACGAGAATCCAAGATATTTAATTCACTCCTAAGGAAGCAAAATCTAGTCTCATCGAGGGGTTTTGTGAAGATATCGGCTAGTTGATTTTTAGTGTTTACATGACATAATTCGATATCTCCTTTTGCTTCATGGTCTCTCAGAAAATGGTGTCTTATGTCTATGTGTTTGGTTCTAGAGTGTTGCACAGGGTTATTGGCTAGTTTAATGGTGCTCTCATTGTCACATAGTAGTGGAATTCTTTTAAAATCACAGCCAAAATCCCTCAAGGTTTTCTTCATCCATAGCAACTGAGCACAACAAGCACCAGCAGCTATGTATTCGGCCTCGGCAGTGGAAAGTGAAACACAGTTTTGCTTCTTAGAGCTCCAAGACACCAGGGACCGCCCAAGGAATTGGCAAGTCCCCGAGGTGCTTTTTCGATCTACTTTGCAACCGGCATAGTCTGAATCAGAGTAGCCAAATAAATCGAAAAAGGAGCCCTTGGGATACCAGAGGCCTAGATTTTGGGTGTGAACTAGATATCTCAAAATTCTCTTAACTGCCACTAGGTGACACTCTTTTGGGTTAGCTTGAAAACGGGCACACATGCACACACTAAGCATGATATCTGGCCTAGATGCACACAAATACAGTAGAGATCCAATCATTGATCTATAAAGCTTTTGATCTACAGTTTTACCTTCTTCATTTAAGTCGAGATGACCATTTGAAGCCATTGGTGTCTTGGCGTGCTTTGCCTTTTCCATGCCAAACTTCTTAAGCATGTCTTGCGTGTACTTGGTTTGGCATAGAAAGGTTCCTTCTTTGAGTTGTTTAACTTGAAATCCTAGAAAGTACTTGAGCTCACCCATCATGGACATCTCAAACCTATTTGTCATAACCCTACTAAATTCCTCACAAAATGTTTCATCAGTACTGCCAAATATAATGTCATCGACATATATTTGGCATACAAATAATTGATTGTCAACTTTGCGAGTAAATAAAGTAGAGTCTACTTTTCCTATTTCAGAACCATTTTTAAGCAAGAAATCTTTAAGACATTCATACCATGCTCTAGGAGCTTGTTTAAGCCCATAGAGCGCTTTGTGAAGAAGGTAGACATGGTTTGGCTTCTTAGGATCTTCAAAGCTCGGCGGTTGCTCCACATAGACCAACTCTTGCAGTGGTCCATTTAGGAATGCACTTTTGACATCCATTTGATACAATTTGAAATCATGGTTAGTAGCATAGGCAATTAATATTCTTATGGACTCTAACCTTGATACCGGTGCATAGGTCTCTCCAAAGTCAAGTCCTTCAACTTGAGTGAAACCTTGAGCAACCAGCCACGCCTTGTTCCTTGTGACCACGCCGTTTTCATCTTGCTTGTTGCGAAAACCCCATTTAGTTCCAATGACATTTTGCTTGGGTCTTGCTACTAAGGACCAGACTTCATTTCTTGTGAAGTTGTTAAGCTCTTCTTGCATAGCGATGACCCAGTCTGGATCGCTTAGTGCTTCTTCTACCTTAAGTGGTTCAAGAGAGGAGACAAATGAGTAAAATTCACAAAAATTTGCTAAACGAGATCGAGTTATTACCCCTCTCCTGATGCTACCCAGGATGTTGTCCACAGGATGATCTCTCTGAATGCCTTGGTGCACTCGAGGGTGAGGCACCAGAGAATGTCTTTGAATTTGATCATCTTGTTCAATGGCTTCTTCTTCACTAGCAGCTTCTTCTTGCTCATTTTCCACAATGGTTGGCATATCTTGTCATAGAAGCTCTTCTTCAAGAATTGGATGACTTGAGGTTGATGGGTTTGCTTGGATGGAAGGATTTTCACCAACCACTCTAGCACTCCCATCAACAACCCTATTTGTCATCCAAATTCTCCCTTCATCACCGTCCTTTTCTTGTGGCCTTACTTCACCTATTGCAAGCTTCTTGATGGCTTCATTAGGTGGGATTTTATTTCCTGCAATATCTTTAGAAACATGCCCTTGCGAGCCATTAGATTCATCAAATGTCACATCTATCGCTATTTCAACAAGACCGGTGGTATTGTTGAAAACACGATATCCATGCGCATTTGATGCATAACCAAGCAAGAAACCCTCGTCCACTCTAGGAGTAAACTTTGAGCTCTTGACTTTCTTGTTAAGAATGTAGCATTTACACCCAAAAACTCTAAAGTAATCAACTTTAGGTTTGTTACCGGTGAGAAGCTCGTAGGCAGTCTTCTTGTAAATCTTGTGAAGATAAAGGCGGTTGATTGCATGACAGGCGGTGTTGACCGCCTCTGCCCAAAAATTGTCAGGGGTCTTGTACTCATCCAACATGGTTCTAGCAGCCTCAATTAGTGTTCAGTTCTTCCTTTCCACAACACCATTTTGTTGTGGAGTGTAGGGAACCGAGAACTCATGTTTGATTCCTTCTTCTCCTAAGAATTCTTCGACACCTGTGTTCTTGAATTCTGTCCCATTACCACTTCTCACTTTCTTGATTTTAAGCTCATACTCATTTTGAGCTCTTCTCATGAATTTCTTCAAGGTCTCTTGGGTTTCACCTTTGTCACTCAAAAAGAAAACCCAGGTGAAGCGAGAAAAATCATCAACAATAACTAAGCCATACTTACTACCACCAATACTGATGTAAGCCACGGGTCCGAAGAGGTCCATGTGAAGAAGCTCCAATGGCCTTTTTGTTGTGACCACATTCTTTGATTGATGTGGGACTCCATGTTGCTTTCCTGCTTAGCATGCGCCACAAACCCTATCTTTCTTAAACACAACATTTGTTAGTCCAATAATGTGACTATCCTTTTGAAGTTTGGCCAAGTTCCTCATGCCAACATGAGCTAGTCGGCGATGCCAAAGCCAACCCTTGTCGGATTTTGCCACTAAACAGGTCTCAGGCGTCACCCTACTTGTTGTGAAATCAACAAGATAGAGTTTGCCCTTCAAGCGACCTATAAAGGCAACAGAGGAATCCTCCCCTCTAAGGATCTTCTCATCCACATCAGAAAATAGACAATTATAACCCATTCCACAAAGTTGTGAAACAGACATCAAATTGTAGCTTAAAGAATCTACTAGTAAAACATTTGAAAGTGATTGTTGGTCAGAGATAGGAATTTTACCAATACCAACCACCTTACTCTTGCCACTATCTCCAAACACAATTTCTTGTGCTTCTTGAGTTAGTTGCAAGGAATGAAACATGTCTTTCTCCCCGGTCATGTGATTTGTACATCCACTGTCAAGCACCCAGCTTGACCCACCAGAGGAGTAGACCTGCAAAACAGATTTAGGCTATGCTTTTAGGTACCCAAATTGAATTGGGTCCTGCAGTGTTAGTTATAGCCTTGGGTACCCACACACTTCTTTTCATGACTTTTATTTTAGTGTAGGCACCCACATATTTCACAACCAATTTCCCTGAATCCCAAGTCAACATATAATCATAAAGATAAGAATGAGAAATGGGAGCAATAATTTTTTCTCCACTTGTGGATCCTGCTTCCTTCATCTTATTCTTTGTGGAACTCAAGTTTACCTTTACTTGAGTTGACTTGTCATTTGAGGAGTGAATCCTCCCCAAGGCATCATATAGGGTGGTTCCCTCTATGAACTTGGGGGATCTCCACCCCTTATGCACTATGCTAGGGTTTTCCTTAAATGAGTTGAACCCAAGCCCCCTTTTTCCATTGTTGGGCTTCAAGGACTTGTACTTGGGTTCAACTTTCTTTAACCCATCATTGCTAGAGCATCTCTTCAATATTTCTTTGACCTTAACCTGTGGACTTTTCTTCCTAGCATGGTTAGTCAAACAACAAGAAGCATGGTATTTTACACAATGTTTGCAAATGGTATTATTTGAGGAACTAGACTTAGATTCAATCAATAAAGATGAAGCATTGATGTTCTTGTAATTTTCAAGTTGCACTTGAAGTTCTTGATTTTGGACAGTCAAGCTTAACATGCTTGATTCAAGTGCATCCTTTTCATTTGCAAGATTAACTATAGAGGTTTTCATCTTTGTCATTTCTTTTTCTTTATCCTCTATAGTTATCTTGACTAAAGATACTTCATTAGTCAAGGTTTCTAGCATTTCATCTTTATTGAGTAGCAATTCTTGAAGCTCTAGGTTTCTCTCCTTTTCAAGGATGAGCAAGTCTTCTTAAGCATCAAGAGTTGCTTTTCTTTTATCTAGCTTCTTGTAAAGCCCAATATTTGTATAAAAATATTAATAATGGTATACATGAATAAATACTATTTTGTAGGGTTTTAGGATCCGATAGAGATTACTTGGTTTTCTTTTATTTGTGCATATTCATTCAATGGAATTCTATTGGTTAAACAACAACTAAATAAATATAAAAAATGCATCATGCTGAGGGTTTCTTTGATTGCGTATTTACCTTGATTCTAGATCTTCGCTCAAATATAATTTAGGATTCGAGATTTGAATTCGAAGTTGAAAATTTGGAAAGGAGAGAATTACCATAGAATACAAAATAAAAACCTATAAAGTTCATATCATGTTCAAATTGAACATTTGATGAGAACATAGATTTGCCACAAAAATCTAGAATTTTAAACTTGGGACTGATTTGAATTTGGAATAAAAGGAAAACAAAATAAGAAAATAATAAAAAAGCTTCATCTGGGCCAAATCCCAATTGCCCTCGACCCATTTTGCCCCCTCGTGCCGCCCAATTCTCTGCACTCCGCCCGCGCTCTCGCTGACAGCAGGACCCACGGGCAGCCACTCCAATGCTCGCTTCCCCCGTCGTGCATGTTTGGTATGCCTGCCAGGTGGGCCCAGCAAGTCGGAATTATCCCTTCCAAAGGACGCGCGCGGCCACCGCAACCACTCGGCCGGGACCTTCGGGTCGTTGCAACGGCGCCCAGATTTCGCGTCAACTAAATCTCCGCAACCTCCTCCACTTCTCCCTGCACAGCTCCACTTCTCCCTGCGCAGCACTCTCCGTTCCAACTCCAGGGTTATAATGCCTATGTTCACGCCACCGTGACCCGTATTGCCGAGCGCAGAGCGAGAAATGAGAGAGAGGGTGAGCGCAGGAGTTGGGGGCTTCTTGTGCGGCGGGCCTGGTACGTGAGGCTTTCGCTTTACGCTGGTCCGTGCGGTCGCGGTTGCGGGCGGAGCACCTGGCCGTGTAGCGTCGCCAGCAGAAGCACAAGATCCGCCACCGTCATCCCGCGCCTCCATGCTCGTTGGGCATCCGCTGCGTGTTCAAAGGTGTGCTCCTGTGAACCCTCTACATGAACCGTTGGGCCGCTAAGTGCTCAGCCGACCGGAGGGACGACAATTGCTTGCCGTCGATTAGCGCCGCCGCGGGCCTGATCTTCACTGCGAACACGCGCGTCTTCGCCCAAACCCTGGTAAGATCTTACATAAGTATGATTTGGTCCCGCATCTTCTAGCACTGGTCGACGGTAGAGTTTGGGCGCCGGCCCGAGGGATGGCCATGGGCGGCAATGAAGCCACCGCGGTGGGGATTCTTGGCTACCGCGTGCTCAGCGTAGGGAAGAAGACGAGCTAGGGCCATCGATCTCACGATGAACGGTTAGGATTACACATGCGTACCGATTCGCTCCCTGCACACCTCGGCCGTCGGATTTCCGATGGACGATCAAGATTAGAACAACGAATACCCCTTCGTGTGGGCTGATCCAAACCGTGGATTCACCGATGTGTGGTGCAGATTCAATCATGGGTGTAGCGTTGCGTGGATCAGCGGTGGCCCTTGGATCGCGATCGGGCGGATCCGGTAGGGCCTCGGCTACTTAAAATCTGTATCGTCAGTCTCTGATCCGAGGGACGTCATCGCGTAAGTTTCATAATAGGCCAGATCTAATTGTAGCCGTCCGTTGTTGATCTTGCGGCCGGAGATCCCCCATACCCCTTCGTCCTGGGACTTTTGCAAAAGAGCCCTCGGACTCTTTTCAAATGAACCCGCCATCCGCGCGCAGTGTTAAATAATTACAACCGTGCCCTAGAATTTGCAGTTTAAGCCCCGAACTCTCTGTTAATTATGTCTGTGGTCCAGAACTCTTAGGAAATTCAGGAATAATAAAGAAAATAGGTTTTTAGTATAAAAACAATTCCAGAAACTTGGATAAATCATATTAAATTCATTATAGCTCCAAATGGATCCATTCTAGTTGCATAAAATTCATATTAACAATGTTTATCAATTGGTAACTCTGTTTTAGCATGACAACTAGATTAAAATTTATCACTTAGTTATTTCCGTACCAAACACCTACAGACTTCGGAAAATCATAACTAATCCGTTTTAACTCCAATTTGATCCGTTCAAGTTCCGTTAGTCTCGTAGAAACGCGTAGATTATTATTATACATTTTGTTATTATGTTTGGTGTGATGTTAATTTTATCTATACCATGTTTGTTTGTATTGCTACGACTAGCAGCGAGATCACGTGTCATCTGAAAAGCAAGTTGGTACTGGAATCTCAACTGCCAGGCAAGTTGTGCACTTGATTCACTTTTGTTACCTAATAATGTTCTTTATAATCATTTAACATGCATAGGTTTAATTTTGCTGGGACCCAATAGGTTTCCCTAGTCTGTTTATCCTGTTTACCTTGTTTACCCCTGAATCATATGGGTAGTTATGCTATTGCTTTACATGGTTTTGGGTTAATATTTCATTATATCCATGTTCCAGTTATTTTGTTATTCTATTTATGTTCATGTCAAGATCATTATATTATTGTTAATTGGAACATGGAGCTTAACTTGAGAAACACGTGCCACCACAAGGGAGGAATGGGACCCCTTGGCTGACTAATTAGGAAAGATAGTGGAAGACTACCTTACCCGAAAGGGGTAAGGGCAGTAGGGGAGTTGCATGCAAGGAGGTTCTCGGGTTGATTTTGCTGCGATGGCGGTGAGACGGGGATTCTTGCAAGTGCGCTTCCCATAAACTATAGCGGGTTTTCGGAAGCTAGTGGAACTTTGTAAAGGCCTCATAGTGGATCCCTAGCCATTCACCTCGGTAGTGTCTAAGGGCCTAGCTAACCCTGGCGACATGGAAAACATGACTTGTGGGTAAAGGGTACAACCTCTGCAGAGTGTAAAACTGGTATACTAGCCGAGCTCACGGTCATGAGCGGCTCAGGACTCTCTGATGATTAATTTATGGAACCTAAACTCAATTTGCCATTTGCATTTGCATGGGTTTATTACTTAATTTTGTTCTATTATTTTTATTAAGGTTTGGTATTTACTTACATCTAGTAATTGCTAATAAAATTGTGACCAACTTTAAAAGCAATGCTCAGCTTTAACCATTCTCTTTGGTAAGCCTTACACTTCATGAGCTCCCACCTCTGGTGAGTTCATGCCACATTATTCCCCACAACTTGTTGAGCGATGAACATGTGTGAGCTCACCCTTGCTGTCTCACACCCCCACAGGTCAAGAGCAGGTATCACTAGATGGCGCATGGTGGATGTTGCGCTGTGTTCGTGAGAGGTCTAGGTCGTCGTCTCTCAATTGACTTTCTCGCGCCAAGGATGTATTTTTAGATCCTGTTATATTTATCTTTTATTTTGTAAGTCTTCCGCTATGTAATAAGTACTCTGATTATATTGTGACAGTTATCTCTATACACTCTGTTATTATATATGTTGTCTTCTTTGGTGCATGTATGAGATGCAACTGGCTTTGTTCCTTAAGGCCGGGTGTGACAGAAGTGGTGTCAGAGGAAATGTTGACTGTAGGACGAGAGTTAGATAGAAATGGACAAACCCTTACCTACTTATCTTATTCTGATTCATTCTATAGTTACCTTACTCTGATTCTTTCTATACTTATCTTGATCCTGTCTCACCTTTACTGTTCTACTCTGATCATTCTTACCTTTTCTACTTTGAGACAAGATGGGTTTCACACCTTGGAATCCTACACTTATGGTCTTTTAAGAGATAATAGATAGGGAACCTAAGGCAAAAATTTAAAACTATTTTATCTATTAAAAATGTTGGTTGATTGTTCTGATGATCAATGCTTGATTTGCTTCTTTGATTGATTGAAATAGTATAGATGGACATCTTGGCATGTACCACCATAAGGTAATGAATTAGCTTTAATAGGCGACACACTCAGCTAATAAATCCCCCAAAGTAGCATTTCTCGTAATTACTCGCCTTGTCTACAATTCTTCCTTTCTTACCCTGTATTTCTAACCCAGATGGGCTACCCCTATATTGTTAGAAGAGAGCACCATAGACGTGATCCTTGGTATGTCATGGTTAAGAAAGGCAAAGGCAGTTTATACACTGTGCTAAAGGAACCGTAGAACTCACCAGTTCCAAAGGGAAGATTTGAAGTTGAAATTGCAGTAACTACCACCATCAGACTAGCGGCATTCTTAGTAGATGAGAAGTTTGTTGGTGACAACATCCAGGTGGTTAGAGATTTTCTGGATGCCTTTGCAGAGGAGTTACCAGGGATGCCACCAGATAGGGAAGTTGAGTTCGCTATTGATCTCTTACCTAAGACTACTCCTACTCCCAAACGGTCATACAGGATGTCCGTAGAAGAACTAAAGGAACTTAAGAAGCAATTAACGGAATTACAAGAGGCTGGATACATTCGTCCAAGTTCTTTACCTTGGGGAGCGCTAGTTCTATTTGTGCAGAAGGAAGATGGATCGCAAGGGATGTGTGTGGATTATAGGTCCCTTAATGATGTTACTGTGAAGAACAAGAGTCCATTACCCGCATTGAGGATTTATTTGATCAGATGAGAGGTGCAAGGGTATTCTCAAAGATTGATCTCCGACCGGGTTACCATCAAATGAAGTTTAGGCCATCGGATATTCCCAAGACGGATTTCTCGACCCGATATGGTTTATATGAGTTCACCGTTATGTCATTTGGATTAACTAATGCACCAGCTTATTTTATGGATTTGGTGAATAAGGTGTTTATGGAGTATTTGGACAGATTTGTCGTAGTATTCATCGACGATATTCTTATTTATTCCAAGACTGATAGCGATCATGAGGAACATCTGAGATTGGTGCTACAGAAGCTACGAGATAATCAATTCTATGCCAAGTACAGTAAATGCGAGTTTTGGATTGGTGTAGGTGCCCTTTCTTGGACATGTCATTTCTAATGGAGGAATATCAGTGGATCCTGCTAAAGTCAAGGGGATAGTGGCGTGGAGCATACCCACTACAGTTACGGAGATTTGGAGTTTCTTGGGACTTGTAGGATATTATCGGAGATTTATTGAAAGATTTTCTAAGATTGCCAAGCCCATGACCTCGCTTCTGGAGAAGGGAAGAGAGTTCAAGTGGGATGAGAAGTGCCAAGATAGCTTTGATCAATTAAAGAAGAGGTTGATGTTGCCACCAGTGTTGGTTATGCCAGATCTAAGGAATTTAATATTTATTGTGATGCCTGTGGCCAAGGCTTGGGATGTGTGCTCATGCAAGAAGGACATGTGATTGCCTACGCGTCTCGTCAGTTGCGGAAACACGAATTGAACTACCCCACTCATGACTTAGAACCGGCAGCAGTTGTGCATGCATTTAAGATATGGAGACATTATGCCATGGGAACGAAGTGTCAAGTATACACGGATCATAAGAGTTTGAAGTATATATTCACTCAGAAGGATCTCAACCTTAGGCAACGTCGTTGGTTGGAGCTTATTAAGGATTATGATTTGGAGATTCACTATCACCCGGGCAAGGCAAATTTGGTTGCAGATGCCTCGAGTCGAAAGGAACATGTTCATTCAGCTGTTGTTACCCAGCTACCCGATGAGATTGTTGAGGATTTTAGGAGACTTAACCTGGGGATAGTTTCTCACACTGAATGAGTTATTATTGATGTGGAACCTACCTTGGAGCAAGAAATCCGCAGAAGGACAGATTGGTGATGCTAAGATACAAGAGATTAGGGATCTGATTACTAAAGTTTGAGGTCCAGAATTCACGGAAGATGAGCAAGGCATCAGATGGTTCAAGGACCAGATATGTGTTCCTGAGATTGATAGCCTTCGTGAAGCTATTAAAAAGGAGGCCCATGACTTGGATTATTCTGTTCATCCTAGTAGTACCAAGATGTATCAGGATTTGAAGTGGAAGTATTGGTGGTATGGGTTGAAGAGAGATGTGGATGCACATGTGGTTATGTGCGATGTGTGTCAAAGAGTTAAGGCTGAACACCAAAGACAAGTTGGGCTACTGCACCCACTTAAGATACCCGAATGGTAGTGGGAAGAGATTGGTATGGATTCCATTACTGGATTGCCTCGCACCTTGAAAGGATATGATTCTATATGGGTTATTGTGGATAGACTGGCCAAAGTGGCTCACTTCATTCCTGTCAAGACTACTTATAAAGGGATCTCCACTGGCAGAGTTATATATGGCTTGGATTAAGTGTTTACATGGAGTACCAAAGAAGATCGTTTTGGATAGAGGTTCACAGTTTACCTCAAGATTTTGGAGAAGCTTTCATGAGAACATGAGCACGAAGTTGAATTTCAGTATAGCTTATCACCCTCAGACTGATGGACAGACTGAAAGGACCAATCAAGTTTTGGAGGATATGTTGAGAGCTTGTGCACTTCAGCATGAAGGAAGTTGGAATAAAAGTCTACCTTATGCTGAGTTCTCATATAATAATAGTTATCAGGCCAGTCTGAAGATGCCACCTTTTGAAGATTTGTATGGGAGGAAGTACAGGACTCCTTTATATTGGGATCAGACTAGAGAAAGACAGTTCTTTGGGCCTGAACTGATTCAAGAAGCAGAAGAACAAGTCCGTATAATTCGAGAGAATTTGAGAGTGGCTCAAACCAGGCAAAAGAGCTATGCTGATAATAGAAGGAGACCACTGGAATTTGAAGAAGGAGATTATGTGTACCTCAAGGTGTCACCACTTCGTGGAATGAGGAGATTCAAAGTCAAGGGCAAATTGTCCCCTCGCTTTATTGGACCATTCAGAATTTTTAGGCGAATTAAAGAGATTGCCTATCAACCCGAGCTACATGACAATCCAACTGATGTGCATAATGTGTTCCACGTATCTCAACTGAAGAAGTGTCTCTGTGTCCCTGAGGAACAGTTACCAATGAAAGAGCTCAGTGTTCAGGGAGATTTGACTTACACAGAGTATCCTATCAAGATTCTTGATACATTGACTTGAGTTACAAGAAATAAGGTAATAAAGATGTGCAAGTGCAATGGAGTCACCATGGAGAAGATGAAGCTACTTGGGAGAGAGAAGAGGAGTTTCGCATAGATTTTCCCCATCTTTTCACTAGAACTTCCTAAATCTCGAGGACGAGATTCTTTTTAAGGGAGGTAGGATTTGTAAAGCCCAATATTTGTATAAAAAATATTAATAATGGTATACAGGAATAAATACTATTTTGTAGGGTTTTAGGAACCGATAGAGATTACTTGGTTTTCTTTTATTTGTGCATATTCATTCAATGGAATTATATTGGTTAAACAACAACTAAATAAATATAAAAAATGCATCATGCTGAGGGTTTCTTTGATTGTGTATTTACCTAGATTCTAGATCTTCGCTCAAATATAATTTAGGATTCGAGATTTGAATTCGAAGTTGAAAATTTGGAAAGGAGAGAATTACCATAGAATACAAAATAAAAACCTATAAAGTTCATATCATGTTCAAATTGAACATTTGATGAGAACATAGATTTGCCACAAAAATCTAGAATTTTAAACTTGGGACTGATTTGAATTTGGAATAAAAGGAAAACAAAATAAGAAAATAATTAAAAAAAGCTTCATTTGGGCCAAATCCCAATTGCCCTCGACCCATTTTGCCCCCTCGTGCGGCCCAATTCTTTGCACTCCGCCCGCGCTCTCGCTGACAGCAGGACCCACGGGCAGCCACTCCAATGCTCGCTTCCCCCGTCGTGCATGTTTGGTACGCCTGCCAGGTGGGCCCAGCAAGTCGGAATTATCCCTTCCGAAGGATGCACGCGGCCACCGCAACCACTCGGCCGGGACCTCCGGGTCGTTGCAACGGCGCCCAGATTTCGTGTCAACTAAATCTCCGCAACCTCCTCCACTTCTCCCTGCACAGCTCCACTTCTCTCTGCGCAACACTCTCCGTTCCAACTCCAGGGTTATAATGCCTATGTTCACAAACCGTGACCCGTATTGCCGAGCGCAGAGCGAGAAATGAGAGAGAGGGTGAGCGCAGGAGTTGGGGGCTTCTTGTGCGGCGGGCCTGGTACGTGAGGCTTTCGCTTTACGCTGGTCCGTGCGGTCGCGGTTGTGGGCGGAGCACCTGGCCGTGTAGCGTCGCCAGCAGAAGCACAAGATCCGCCACCATCATCCCGCGCCTCCATGCTCGTTGGGCATCCGCTGCGTGTTCAAAGGTGTGCTCCTGTGAACCCTCTACATGAACCGTTGGGCCGCCAAGTGCTCGGCCGACCGGAGGGACGACAATTGCTTGCCGTCGATTAGCGCCGCCGCGGGCCTGACCTTCACTGCGAACACGCGCGTCTTCGCCCAAACCCTGGTAAGATCTTACATAAGTATGATTTGGCCCCGCATCTTCTAGCACTGGTCGACGGTAGAGTTTGGGCGTCGGCCCGAGGGATGGCCATGGGCGGCAATGAAGCCACCGCGGTGGGGATTCTTGGCTACCGCGCGCTTAGCGTAGGGAAGAAGACGAGCTAGGGCCATCGATCTCATGATGAACGGTTAGGATTACACATGCGTACCGATTCGCTCCCTGCACACCTCGGCCGTCGGATTTCCGATGGACGATCAAGATTAGAACAACGAATACCCCTTCGTGTGGGCTGATCCAAACCGTGGATTCGCCGATGTGCGGTGCAGATTCAATCATGGGTGTAGCGTTGCGCGGATCAGCGGGGGCCCTTGGATCGCGATCGGGCGGATCCGGTAGGGCCTCGGCTACTTAAAATTTGTACCGTCAGTCTCTGATCCCAGGGACGTCATCGCGTAACGTTTCATAATAGGCCAGATCTGATCGTAGTCGTCCGTTGTTGATCTTGCGGCCGGAGATCCCCCATACCCCTTCGTCCTGGGACTTTTGCAAAAGAGCCCTCGGACTCTTTTCAAATGAACCCGCCATCCGCGCACAGTGTTAAATAATTACAACCGTGCCCTAGAATTTGCAGTTTAAGCCCCGAACTCTCTGTTAATTATGTCTGTGGTCCAGAACTCTTAGGAAATTCAGGAATAATAAAGAAAATAGTTTTTTAGTATAAAAACAATTCCAGAAACTTGGATAAATCATATTAAATTCATTATAGCTCCAAATGGATCCATTCTAGTTGCATAAAATTCATATTAACAATGTTTATCAATTGGTAACTCTGTTTTAGCATGACAACTAGATTAAAATTTATCACTTAGTTATTTCCGTACCAAACACCTACAGACTTCGGAAAATCATAACTAATCCGTTTTAACTCCAATTTGATCCGTTCAAGTTCCGTTAGTCTCGTAGAAACGCGTAGATTATTATTATACATTTTGTTATTATGTTTGGTGTGATGTTAATTTTATCTATACCATGTTTGTTTGTATTGCTACGACTAGCAGCGAGATCACGTGTCATCTGAAAAGCAAGTTGGTACTGGAATCTCAAGTGCCAGGCAAGTTGTGCACTTGATTCACTTTTGTTACCTAATAATGTTCTTTATAATAATTTAACATGCATAGGTTTAATTTTGCTGGGACCCAATAGGTTTCCCTAGTCTATTTATCCTGTTTACCTTGTTTACCCCTGAATCATATGGGTAGTTATGCTATTGCTTTACATGGTTTTGGGTTAATATTTCATTATATCCATGTTCCAGTTATTTTGTTATTCTATTTATGTTCATGTCAAGATCATTATATTATTGTTAATCGGAACATGGAGCTTAACTTGAGAAACACGTGCCACCACAAGGGAGGAATGGGACCCCTTGGCTGACTAATTAGGAAAGCTAGTGGAAGACTACCTTACCCGAAAGGGGCAAGGGCAGTAGGGGAGTTGCATGCAAGGAGGTTCTCGGGTTGATTTTGCTGCGATGGCGGTGAGACGGGGATTCTTGCAAGTGCGCTTCCCATAAACTGTAGCGGGTTTTCGGAAGCTAGTGGAACTTTGTAAAGGCCTCGTAGTGGATCCCTAGCCATTCACCTCGGTAGTGTCTAAGGGCCTAGCTAACCCTGGCGACATGGGAAACATGACTTGTGGGTAAAGGGTACAACCTCTGCAGAGTGTAAAACTGGTATACTAGCCGAGCTCACGGTCATGAGCGGCTCAGGACTCTCCGATGATTAATTTATGGAACCTAAACTCAATTTGCCATTTGCATTTGCATGGGTTTATTACTTAATTTTGTTCTATTATTTTTATTAAGGTTTGGTATTTACTTACATCTAGTAATTGCTAATAAAATTGTGACCAACTTTAAAAGCAATGCTCAGCTTTAACCATTCTCTTTGGTAAGCCTTACACTTCATGAGCTCCCACCTCTGGTGAGTTCATGCCGCATTATTCCCCACAACTTGTTGAGCGATGAACATGTGTGAGCTCACCCTTGCTGTCTCACACCCCCCACAGGTCAAGAGCAGGTGTCACTGGATGGCGCATGGTGGATGTTGCGCTGTGTTCGTGAGAGGTCTAGGTCGTCGTCTCCTAGTTGACTTTCTCGTGCCAAGGATGTATTTTTAGATCCTGTTATATTTATCTTTTATTTTGTAAGTCTTCCGCTATGTAATAAGTACTCTGATTATATTGTGACATTTATCTCTATACACTCTGTTATTATATATGTTGTCTTCTTTGGCGCATGTATGAGATGCACCTGGCATTGTTCCTTAAGGCCGGGTGTGACACTTCTCCATTAATTTAGTGATGACATTATATCCATTTAAGCCAAATTCTTTAATCATTTTATTTTTCATAGCAATTTGTTCATCATCATCATTTGAGAAATCATCATTAAATAAAGTTACCTTATCTCCTTTTGCCATGAGGCAAGTTGGAGTGTAGGAGTCGTCGTGGAGGTTGGTGAAGAGTTGCGAGCTTGAAGTGATTGGATGGCAACGTTTGCCACCACTTCCTCCTCTTCGGAACTAGAACTTTCTTCATCAGAGTTCCATTCTTCACCAATATGGGCTTGACCATATTTCTTCTTCTTGAAATATCCTTTGTTCTTGCCTCCCTTTTTGAACTTGTCCTTTTTGTATTCCTTCTTTGCTTCTTGTTCCTTTTTGTTAGGACAATCCGCTATGAAATGACCGGTTTGGCCACATTCATAGCATGCCCTCTTCTTTCCTTTCCTTTGAAACTTATCATTTTTCCTTACAAACTTCTTGAAGGTTTTGATGAACATAGTTGTGTCCTCATCACTTAAGCTATCTTCATCACTTGATGTTTCAACCACTTTCTTTGCCTTGTGGTCTTTGTTCTTCTTGGGGGTGTCTTGTTCATTTGAGATCAAGGAATGAGAGTCTCTTGTCTTGATTGGGGCTTCTTCGGATTCATGTTGTTGAATCTTTGCAAATAATTGATGAGGCGTCATTTCCTCATAGTCGTCACGATCTCTTATCATCCTTCCTAGACTCTTGTCCTTTTCTTTGTATGCTCTCATGAATAGTCTAGTGACCTTAGAGTCACTCCAATCTTCACTTCCAAGCATTCTTATTTTGTTTACCAACACCATTAACCGATCAAAGAGTGATTGAAGTGACTCACCCTTAGTCCAATCATATCGGGCAAGCTCACTCTCCAAAGCTTCAATTCTATGTCTCTTAGCTTTGGGATCTCCTTCATGTGACATTTTGAGAATGTTCCAAATGTCACAAGCATCCTCTCTTCCTTGGACTTTTCGGTACTCTTCCGGACAAAGGCTTCCTTTTATAATGCTCACCGCTTGAGCATTGCGGTGCACTTCTTGCATCATTTCCGGAGTCATCTCTTCTCCTTGGGCGGGCTTATGCATACCTATATTGACAATCTCCCATAGACTAGGATGCACACCGATTAAATGCGACTTCATCTTATCAGCCCACTCGTCATAGTTCAACTCACTAAGAGTTGGTAACTTTCCAAGTGGGGCGGAAGAGAAGTAGGGAATAAAATTTCTAGAATAATCAAATTGAACTTTATTGAACTCGTTACCTTTACTTTTGGTGGATGATCCTTCGGTGGTGAGACTTACCTTGCTCATCACCTTTGACACCAAAAGTTCTACCAAATCATCATTGTATTCAAATTTTCCCTTTCCTTTGTCTTCTTCGGCCTTTCTTCTTGATTCTTCTTCTTCGGCCCTGTAAGGAAAATGGACCCCAGGCCTTTTGGCTAATTGAGTTTTGGTGTTTGATGATTAACACAACCTGTGGACTAATATGTTTGCTAGTGTTTATAATTATAGTTCACAGGATGCGAAGAGAATTGGACCAAGGCAATGAGGATGCAACACCTCAAAAGAAGACATAAAAAGGTGCATAGGAGTCCATACTCAAGAACAAAAGAAGCCCAAAGAAATCAGCGAAGAAATCCAAGAAGCGGGCTGTCAGCCAGCGCCTGGTGGCGCACCGGACAGTGTTGTCCGGTGTGCACCGGACAGACTGCGCAGAGAGGCCACAGACAGGCGCTCTCTGGCTGTAGCACCGGTCTGTCCGGTGGGGCACCGGACAGTCGGCACCGGACTGTCCGGTGTGCACCGGACAGATGGCAACGGTCGGATCCAACGGTCGACTGCTACAGGCGCCAACGGTCGGCTGACGTGGCGTGCACCGGACACTGCACAGTAGCTGTCTGGTGGTGCACCGGACTGTCCGGTGCACCCGACGACAGAAAGTTGCAGCTTTCTGTCCAACGGCTAGTTTGGGGTTTGGAGGCTATAAATACCACCCCAACCGGCCATTCTCTAGTGTGGGAGCCCAAGCAACATACCAAGGCATATAGTGCACATTTCCAAGAGCTCAAACACCCAAGTGCTTAATAGAATCACTCGATGATTAGCGTAGGTGCTTTGCGAAGTGCTTAGGTTAGTTAGACCGCTTTAGCGCTTGCTCTAGGTGAACCCTAGTTAGTTGAGTGAGTTTTGTAAAACCACACAACCCCTCGGCTCTTGCGTGAGCCGTTGTAATTGTACCGAGTGGGGCGAGGGTCTTGCGAGACCGTGACAACCGTGTTTGTGTCACGGCCGCCACCGTGTACCGGAGGGAACGAGGCCCGCGGCGTTTTGGCTGGAAGCTCGATAGAGGAGACGGCGGGGAGCATCCGAGAGGAGCCGGAAGCGGAGCACCACTTGCGCGTGGAGAAGGCCTGCGGCTCTCTACGGAGTTACTCGACCGTGGTGCTTGGCCCTCGCGTGGGCTTCCCTTTGCGTAGGGGCACCAACGAGGATTAGTCGGGACCTTGCGTGGTTCCGGATACCTCGGTAAAAATACCGGCGTTATCCACGAGAGTTTGCTTCTCTACTTTGCTCTTTAAGTTTCCGCATTTATATTAAGCATTTAAGTCTCAATCTTGTATTCATACTTATATTGTGTAGATTGAAACTTAGCCTTTGCGGTAGAGATAGCATCACTTAGACAAAACCTAGTTTGCACATTCTAGTTTGATTACTTGCATAGGTTTTGCTCTAGGGATTTAATTGTGGCCTAGTTAAGTAAAAGTTTTAGAAGTCCTAATTCACCCCCCTCTTAGGCGTCACCTGTTTCCTACAGGCCCTTTTCTTAGCATCTTCCTCTTTCATTTTGAGGAACATCTTCTCGGCAATCTTCATGGCGAGGTCGAGAACCTTGGGTTCCACTTCCTCACTGGAAGATGTGACGGGGATTTCCTCGAGAAGAGGATCCACATGGTCCCTTTGAGTAGTGTTGGCGTTTCGAGACCGGGGGGTCCCTAAGCCGACGAGTGAGTGTGCCGCGTGCCCCAGCCCAGATGGGTCAAGCGCGTGGGCGAGCGCGAAGGGGGGAAAGCGAGGTGGCCGGAGCCGAGTCGTGAGGGAGGCGGAGATCCCGCGGCCTTCGTGTTCGTCCCGCGTCCAGGTCGGGTGCGCTTGCAGTAGGGGGTTACAAGCGTCCACGCGGGTGAGGGAAGCGAGCGGCCCCAAGAGAGCGCCTGCCCCGTCCTCGTTCCCGCGCGGCCAACCTTCTCTAAGAAGGCCCTGGTCCTTCCTTTTATAGGCGTAAGGAGAGGATCCAGGTGTACAATGGGGGTGTAGCAAGGTGCTACGTGTCTAGCGGGGGTGAGCTAGCGCCCTAGGTACATGCCAATGTGGCAGCCGGAGAGATCTTGGCACCCAGCTGGTGTGGTGTCGTGGCTGTCGGAGGAGAAACGGAGCCTGGCAGAGGGACAGCTGTCGGAGCGGTTGGGCCCTTGCTGACGTCCCCCTGCTTCCGTAAGGGAGCTGAGAGCCGCCGTCGTCATGGGTCTAGCGGGGCGCCATCATTGCCTATCTGGCGGAGCTAGCCAGATGGGACGTCGGTCTTGTTCTCTGCGGCCCGAGTCGGCTCGGGGTAGGGTGATGATGACGCTTCCTGTTGACGTGGCGGACTTGTGCCCTAGGTCGGGCGACGTGGAGGCTTCTCCGAGGCCGAGGTCGAGTCTGTCTTCCATGGCCGAGCCCGAGCCCGAGCTCCTGGGTCGGGCGAGGCGGAGGTCGTTCGGCAGAGGCCAGGGCGAAGTCCGACCCCTGGGGTCGGGCGAAGCGGAGTTCGTCGTCTTCCGGGGCCTTAGCCCGAGTCCGAGCCCTGGGTTGGGCGGAGCGGAGTTCGCCGTCTTCCGGGGCCTTAGCCCGAGTTCGAGCCCTGGGTCGGGCGGAGCGGAGTTCGCCGTCTTCCGGGGCCTTAGCCCGAGTCCGAGCCCTGGGTCGGGCGGAGCGGAGTTCGCCGTCTTCCGGGGCCTTAGCCCGAGTCCGAGCCCTGGGTCGGGCGGAGCGGAGTTCGCCGTCTTCCGGGGCCTTAGCCCGAGTCCGAGCCCTGGGTCGGGCGGAGCGGAGTTCGCCGTCTTCCGGGGCCTTAGCCCGAGTCCGAGCCCTGGGTCAGGCGGAGCTTCCTATGGCGCCTTTGGCAAGGCCTGGCTGCCTGTCAGTCTTACTCTGTCAAGTGGCACTACAGTCAGGATGGCGCAGGCGGCGCTGTCCTTTTGTCAGACCGGTCAGTGAGGCGGCGAAGTGACGGCGGTCACTTCGGCTCTGCCAGGGGGCGCGCGTCGGGATAAAGGTGTCAGGATACCTTTGCGTTAAATGCCCCTGCGACTCGGTCGGTTGGTGCGGCGATTTAGTCAGGGTTGCTTCTTAGCGAAGGCAAGGCCTCGGGCGAGCCGGAGATGCGTCTGCCGTAAAAAGGGGGCCTCGGGCGAGACAGAAACACCTCAGGGTCGGCTGCCCTTGCCCGAGGCTAGGCTCGGGCGAGGCGTGATCGAGTCGCTCGTATGGACTGATCCCTGACTTAATCGCACCCATCAGGCCTCTGCAGCTTTATGCTGATGGGGGTTACCAGTTGAGAATTAGGCGTCTTGAGGGTACCCCTAATTATGGTCCCCCGACAGTAGCCCACGAGCCTCGAAGGGAGTGTTAGCACTCGCTTGGAGGCTTTCGTCGCACTTTTTTGCAAGGGGACCAGCCTTTCTCGGTTGCATTTTGTTCCGGTGGGTGCGCGCGAGCGCACCCGCCGGGTGTAGCCCCCGAGGCCTCGGAGGAGTGGTTTCACTCCTTCGAGGTCTTAATGCCTTGCGTAATGCTTCGGCTGGTCTGGTGGTTCCCTCATGCGAACTGGCCGTAGCCCGGGTGCACGGTCGGGGCCCAAGTTCTCGGGCTGGTATGTTGACGCTGTCAACGGTTTGGCCGGAGCCGGGTTTGCGAGAGCAGCCCCCGAGCCTCCGCACAGGGCGAGAGGGCGATCAGGGACAGACTCGGCTTTTTTACATACGCCCCTACGTCGCCTTTCCGCAAGGAGGAGGGGGGGAGAGCGCCATGTTACCCTCGATGGGCACCGAACATGGTGTCTCCGGTGAGCTGCAAGCGGGTAATCCGAGTGGACGTCCGTGCCTCGTTCGTTGGGGGTCGGCTAGGGGCCCGGAGGCACGCCCAAAAGTACCTGCGGGTGATCTGCCGGACCCGGTCCCCTGGCGACGGGGTCCGAGGGCTCGATGCCTCCCTCCGATGGGATTCCGTTACAGGATCGCTCCCGCTGGTCTCGGAAATGTCCTAGGGTACCTCGGGAGCGCAGCCCGAGCCTCGGTTATGTATCGAACATACCCCTGGTCATCCCTCGCTCGGTGTCTGAGGCGACTGTGAACCCTTCGGGGGGCCAGCCTTCGAACCCCTGATCAGTAATGGGCGCGGAGCCCGAGTAGCCTGAGGCGGCCGTGGAACCTTTCGGGGGGCCGGCCTTCGAACCTCTGACCAGTAGTGGGAGTCGGGCCCACGCGATCTGAGGCGGCTGTTGAACCCTTCGGGGGGCCAGCCTTCGAACCCCTGATCAGTAAGGAGGCTCGGAGCCTAGTTCCTTCACGGGGAAGGATCCCTTTTGGGGCATCCCCCTTTCCCGGTCCCTGTCGCAAAAGATAGAGAAAGAGGAAAAAAGGAAAAAGGATACGAAGCCGAAAGACGCGGCGTACCTTTTTTGGCGCGGTTGTTTCGGCGAAGGCGAAACGTCGCCCGCTGCTCCTGCCAGAAGCGCCGCCTGTCCAGCCGCGGAGTTAATGCGACGGGGCGAGTAGTTGGCGGGGCTGCCGTTGCGCGTGCGCGAGCCGTTCGAGGAACGGCTGTTTCGCTTCGCGTTTTTTGAACCCCGCGTCCGGTCCGGGTGGAACGTTGGAACCGTCTTCGCCTTGGTCTTTATATACCCCGGAGAGGGTCCGGTGACGGTTCTTTACTCCGCTTCTTGTTTCCCTCTTAGGTTTTTTGCAGCCTGAGAGATTTAGCCAGGGAAAAGGAAACCGCCCTCCCTGTCCTTTGCGCCGCCACCCATTCCGCTCGGCGATGGCTGACCGGGTGACCATCATCTCGCCGCGCGACCCATGGCCCTTCTCCACGGTGACTGCGAGTGATCTGGAGGATCTCGTCAGCGAGGGTTAATTTGCTCCGCCCTCTCACCGATGAGCAGCGGCCGGAATGGATTCCTCCCATGGGCGGAGTCGCTCCATCCCCACCGCCGGGGTACGTCGTGAGCTTCGTCTCCTTCCACGAGCGGGGATTCGGTGTGCCGACGAGCTGCTTTATGTGGGCTATCCTGTTCCACTATGGGGTGGAGTTGCATAACCTCACTCCCAACTCCATCTCGCAGGCCGCTATCTTCGTAGCGGTGTGCGAAGGGTATTTGGGGATCGCCCCCCATTGGGATTTGTGGACTCATCTCTTCTTCGCCGAGCTTTTTGCCTTGCCGACGGGGGAGAGGAAGGTCCGTGCAGCGGTGCGGGCCGGCGGCTGCACCCTCTTGTTGAGGCAGTCGCGGGCGTCGTAGTACATCCCTGCCGTCCTCGCGTCCTCGAACAAGGGGTGGCAGCGCCGGTGGTTCTACCTCCGGAATGACGGAGAGTTGCTCCCGCCGTTCTCTCAGCGGGTTGTCACCGCCGCCACCGACGCCTGGCGCCACGGGACTCCACACAAGAGACAGAAGAACCTCGAACCCCTTCTCTAGGCCCTGAAGGCGTTGCGGGAGGGAGGACTCACCGCTGCGGGAGTGGTTGCCGCCATCCACCGTCGGAGAGTGCTCCCCCTGGCGGAGCGGCGGCTGCCGCTTTGGGAGATGACCCTGGAGGCCGACTGGGAGGGGTCACGAATGTCCCCTGATTCTCTTCCCTTCGACGCCCTCCAATGGCGGGTGTCGGCCGCGATGGGGAAGCCGGACCCCCACGCCTTCTCCTAGCCTCGGATGCGCCCCGACCAGGGGTGCGTGACTCTGGTGAGTGTTCGCTCCTTCCTTCTTCATACACCGGGTTGCTCCTGGTTCTTACGACTGGGTTTCTTTCCCCCCTTCTTTAGGAGGTGGGGTGGCACAAGCCCTCCCTGCCGCGGGTCCCGGAGGACGCGGTGGATCGGGCAGCGCGGCGGGTCGCCGCGGAGGAGGAGGAGAAGAAGAAGGATGCGGAGAAGGCCCGGGCCCGCAAGCGGAGGCGGGCTCGGGACGCCTTGGAGAAGCGCCGTCGCCAGCAGGAGAGGGAAGGACTCCCAAGGGAGCCGTCGCCGGAGACATCCGATGACGATGATGACGACGGTGATGAGGAGGAGGACGACATGGCCGCCCGTCTCGGCCTCAGCCCCAGCTTGGGGTGTGGCCAGGAGCCGTCGAGCCAGCCCCCGAGCGGGCTGATGCCGTCAGTTCCCGGAGCCGGGACGCCGGGTCCCCGACCCGAGGGGCGGGGGCAACCCGAGAGGGTACTTGACCCCTCGGCTGGAGGAGCTGAGGCGACCCCAGGGAGCCAGGCCGAGGCATCCATTCCTCGAGAGCCGCCACCCGCGCCGGCAGCGCGGGGGAGCGACCCTCAGGTCGCCGTGGCGGCGCCTGGGCAGTCCGCCTCCCGGGCGTCAGGGGCGCCCAAAGCGAGGGTGGTGCCGAAGCTGTCGGCGAAGCGGACCTCGGCGGTGGTTCCGGGGAGCGAGATCCAAGAGACCTCCCCCCAGGCGCGGTTGATCATGGCCCGGAGCGGGTAAGTATCTTGGAATGCCTTCGTCCTGGCGCTTCATTCACATGTCCCGGCCGTGATTTTCCCTTTCTCTTTTTTTTTCTTTATCCAGCAAGCGAAGCCATGGCCAGACCGACCTGGCGCCCCGGAAAGCCCTTAAGACGGCGTCGGTCCGGGCGGCCAGCGCCGCCCCGGGCCCTGTCGTTCAGCCGACCCTTTCGCAGGGCGTTTCGCCGCAGGGGGCTCGGGTGTCGCATGTCTCTGGGGAGCAGGTTCCCGAGGCGGGCTCTTCTGCCGAGGCGGCCATCGTGATAGGGGAGGCGGCCGGCGCCGACGTGGTCCCGAGCCCGCCTGTCGTGCCGGCCATGCCGGCGCCTGCCACCACCGAAGTCGCCGCCGCCCCAGTCGGAGAGCGACTGGCTGCTGCCAGCGTCGGGATGGCTGCTGCGTCGGTGCCCAGTGCCTCGGAAGAGGTGGGCATGGACGCGCAGTTCATCCAGGCGGGTGGCAGCCTCGTCGCTGTGCGGCGGAGACCCAAGGCCCGGCGCCAGTTGCTCCGATTCCGGACCCGCGAGGCCTCGGACCCTGTCTTCGTTCTTGACGATGAACAGGAGGACCAGTCCTGGGATGAGCTCCGCGAGCGTGCTGAAGCAACGGTGGGGTCGCTCCGGTCGTCGCTGGAGGTTCTCTGCAGGGACGTCCCCAAAATCCTCCAGGTAACGGTTTCAGGCATACCTTTTCCTTTCTGTGAGCGAGGCGTTCGTCGTGACGCCTTGTTTCCCTTCCCTAGGATCTGATGGATCGGAGCGCCGCCAAGTCGTCGTTCATCCGCCGCGAGGCCGATGTCTGGGGCTCGCTGCGATCCCTGAGGACCTCGCTCGCCGGGGCTACCGCGCGCCTTTCTCAGCAGGACGCTAAGATAGCGGACCTCCAGTTGCTCTGCGCTGACCTGAGAGCCGAGGCGGCGGCAGCGCGCGCGGAGGCGCAACGGCAGCTGTCGGAGTTCATCCAGGTCGCCGAGGAGCGGGACCAATCTCGGGGCCGGGCTGTCGAGGCCGAAAGCCAGGCCGAGACCCTTGCGGCCGACCTAGCCGCAGCCCAAGTCGCGGCCTCGGAGCAGCGTGTCCGAGCCGGAGGTATGCCTTGGCCGTCCCCGGTTCTTGTTCTTGTCTGTTTCTTCTGCTTGTGCTTGAGGTCTTTCTTCTGGTTGTTCGCAGAGCTCGAGTCCGCCCTTGACGAGTCTGCCAAGGCGCTTGCTGGAGCTGCCGAGCAGAGGGAGGCCGACCTCGCGGCCATGTCCGAGGCCGTCTCGGACGTTTATCGGATCCTTGGCCCCGGCGACGTCCCTTCAGGAAGCTCCCCTCAAAGCCGTCTTCAAGCCTTGGGTGATTACGCGCGCGGTAAAGTCCGCGAGGCGCTACACCACGGCGTCAGGCGGGCCTTCGCCGTGCTCGCTTCCCATTACGTTGTGGACCTGGAACGGGTCAGTGAGGGGTATTGTCTTCCTGACGAAGACGAAGCCGCCCTGGCAGAAGTTCAGCGGCTCGACGCGGTCGCCGCGGGTCCGAGCGCGGCGCTGGCAACCACCTTTGAGGCGGAGATCCTTCCTCCTGCGCCGCCGCTGGAAGCGGAGGTGGACCTTACTGACGGCGGGGGCGGAACTGAGGGCGTGGCTCCTTCCCAAGGCGGCGCCTGATGTTTGTTGGAACAGTTTCTGTTGGATGTGCGCTTTACCGCGGCCGCCGAGGCCTGAACACTTTGCTTTTCTTACATGAAGTCGTACTCTCTTCTCTTTCAATTTGCGCGTCTGGCCTGGCTCGTCAACAATAGGGTGATTTCCCGAGTTGGGTCCTTTTTCATGGCAGGTGATGAGTGAGGTGTCCCTAACCCGGAGGCATAGGGGTTCCTCGGCTCAGTCGGCCTCGCCACTTATTCGTACCCACGTTCGCTCCTCGGGACCCTGCTTCTGACACATCCGGGAGAACGCAAAAGCCCCTTCTTGATCGAAAATTTTTGATGCGAAAAAGTGCACCCAATCTCGACGCGGAGGGGTTCCCCCTTTTTAGCCCCCGAGGGAGGGTCGAGCTCCGCCAAGGTGAGGCCGACCCTTCCTTGACGACTGATACTCGTGTGTGAGCGGGGGGGCGCAGCCCCCGGGCGTCATCCGTGCAGAGGCCATTTGACGAGTCGGGCTCCTGTCCGAATATCTGGCGAGTGCTCGGTGACATCCCTCGGTATGCCGGGCATGTCCGAGGGTCCCCACGCAAAGATGTCGGCGTTTGCGCGGAGAAAGTCGACGAGCACTGCTTCCTATTTGGGGTCGAGCCCGGGACCGGTCGGGATCTGCTTGGAAGTGTCGCCACTGGGGTCGAGAGGGACGGCCTTAACCGTCTCCGCTGGCTCGAAGTTGCCGGCGTGTCGCTTCACGTCTGGCACCTCTCGGGAGAGGTTTTCCAGGTCGGCGATGAGGGCCTCGGACTCGGCGAGGGCCTCGGCGTACTCCACGCACTCCACGTCGCATTCGAACGCGTGTTTGTACGTGGGGCCGACGGTGATGACCCCGTTGGGGCCCGACATCTTGAGCTTCAGGTAGGCGTAGTTGGGGACGGCCATGAACTTCGCGTAGCATGGCCTCCCCAATACCGCGTGGTAGGTCCCTCGGAACCCGACCACCTCGAACGTCAGAATCTCCCTTCGGAAGTTGGAGGGCGTTCCGAAGCAGACAGGAAGGTCGAGCCGTCCGAGGGGCTGGACGCGCTTCCCAGGAATGATCCCGTGGAAGGGCGCAGCTCCTGCTCGGACGGAGGACAGATCGACGCGCAGGAGCCTGAGGGTCTCGGCGTAGATGATATTGAGGCAGCTGCCCCCATCCATCAGGACCTTGGTGAGCCTAACGTCGCCGATGATGGGATCGACGACGAGCGGGTATTTCCCCGGGCTCGGCACGTGGTCGGGGTGGTCAGTTTGGTCGAAGGTGATGGGCTTGTCAGACCAGTCTAGATAGACTGGCGCCGCCACCTTCACCGAGCAGACCTCCCGACGCTCTCGCTTGCGATGCCGAGCCGAGGCATTCGCTGCATGCCCTCCATAGATCATGAAGCAGTCGCGGACCTCGGGGAACTCTCCTGCTTGGTGATCTTCCTTTTTGTCGTCGTCGCGGGCCCTGCCACCCTCTACGGGTGGCCCGGCCCAGTGGAAGTGGCGCCGAAGCATGACGCACTCCTCGAGGGTGTGCTTGACGGGCCCCTGATGGTAAGGGCACGTCTCCTTGAGCATCTTGTCGAAGAGGTTAGCACCTCCGGGGGGCTTCTGAGGGTTCTTGTACTCGGCGGCGGCGACAAGGTCTGCGTCGGCGGCGTCGCGTTTCGCTTGCGACTTCTTCTTGCCTCTCTTCTTGGCGCCGCGCGGAGTAGACGCCTCGGGAGCATCTTCCAACGGGCGGCCCTGGGGCTGCTTGTCCTTTCGGAAGATGGCCTCGACCGCCTCCTGGCCAGAGGCGAACTTGGTGGCGATGTCCATCAACTCGCTCGCCCTGGTGGGGGTCTTGCGACCCAACTTGCTTACCAGGTCACGGCAGGTGGTGCCGGCAAGGAACGCGCCGATGACATCGGAGTCGGTGATGTTGGGCAGCTCGGTGCGTTGCTTCGAGAATCGCCGGATGTAGTCCCGAAGAGACTCTCCCGGCTGTTGCTTGCAGCTTCGGAGGTCCCAGGAATTCCCGGGGCGCACGTACGTGCCCTGGAAATTGCCGGCGAAGGCCTGGACCAAATCCTCCCAGTTGGAGATCTGCCCCGGAGGCAGGTGCTCCAACCAGGCGCGAGCAGTGTCGGAGAGGAACAGGGGGAGGTTGCGGATGATGAGGTTGTCGTCGTCCGTTCCACCTAGTTGACAGGCCAGGCGGTAGTCCGCGAGCCACAATTCCGGTCTCGTTTCCCCCGAGTACTTTGTGATAGTAGTCGGGGGTCGAAATCGGGTCGGAAACGGCGCCCGCCGGATGGCCCGGCTGAAGGCCTGCGGACCGGGTGGTTCGGGCGAGGGACTCCGATCCTCCCCACTGTCGTAGTGTCCCCCACGCCTGGGGTGATAGCCTCGGCGCACCCTTTCGTCGAGGCGGGCCCGACGGTCGCGACGATGGTGCTCGTTGCCGAGGTGGCCCGGGGCCGCAGGCGCGGTGTTGCGCGTGCGCCCGGTGTAGACCGAGGCTTCCCGCATGAGTCGGGAAGTCGCGGCATGAGGTTCCGAGGGGTACCCCTGCCTTCGGGAGGCAGAGCTCTCGGCCCGCCGGGCCGCAGCGCCATCCAGGAGATTCTTGAGCTCTCCCTGGATTCGTCGACCCTCGGTGGTTGATGGCTCCGGCATCGCGCGGAGGAGCATCGCTGCGGCTGCCAGGTTCTGACCAATCCCGCTGGATGCGGGTGGCGGCCTGTCCCTGGCATCGTTGGCGATGCGGTGCTGGAAACCCTGGGGCAGATGACGTGTTTCTCCGGCCGGGGGTTGGCCCGCCCATACCTGCCCGACGTCCCGGCGGATCGACTCGAGCGCTCCTGCTCCCTCATCGAGCCTGGCCTGCGCCCCGTGGACTTGCTCGAGCTGTGGGTCGTGACCCCCCGCCGGAACGGGGACCACAGCTAGCTCCCGCAGGATGTCGGCGCGAGGCACTGGCCTAGGGAGATCGCCATCCTCCGGCATGCCAAGACGGTTGCCTTCGGAGGGATCCCCTAGCTCGACGTGGAAACATTCGCGGCTCGGGCCGCAGTCCTTGTCGTCAAGGCTACGGCTGCCGTCGGAACAGTCGGAGAGGCAGTAGTCACATGCGGTCATAAAGTCCCGCATGGCACTGGGGTTGCCAGATCTAGAGAAATCCCAGCAGATGCTGGGATCGTCATCTTCCTCGGACCCAGAGGGCCCATAGGTCGAGACGTCCGTCAATCGGTCCTAAGGCGACCGCACACGAAACCCCAGAGGGGTTGCACTCGCCTCAACGTGAGCGCCCGCCAAAGCGAGGTCGCTAGGCGGGTTTTGGTCGAGTCGAAAGGACGTAGGATGGGAATCAGTCGGTACCTTTTGGTCGACGAGGAGCGACACAGTCACGTCGGGGACTGATTGCGCCGTCGTCTTGGGTACGAGGGCGACGTCCTGCAGGCCCTCCGCGAGCGTGCTGGCGTCGTCCACTTGCTCGGGATTGGCGTGTCGCGGGGGGACGGCGCCCGCCTTCGTCTCAAACGCGAGGTCGACGCCCGACGCGTCCTCCGTTGGGGCGCTGGGGATGTCGATTCGCTCGACAGCCGACGGAGCGCAGCCTCCCGCCCGGCCTTGGTTGCCCCGCCTCCTCCTCCGATGGTGGGGGAGAGGACGGGGTGAGCTCGAGTGTTGTTCTTCCACCACGCGGGGAAGACGTCGTTGATTCCGCCGCCGGCGGGCGGGCTGTCGGCCGCCATTGTCGTCGTCATGCGGCGGTGGAAGGAGTATCACGTCTTAGCTGTCGTCGAGAGACATGAACTCGAGACTCCCGAAACGGAGCACCGTCCCGGGTTGGAGAGGTCGTTGGAGACTGCCCATCTGGAGCTTGACGGGAAACTGCTCGTCAACACGCAGCAGGCCCCTACCTGGCGCGCCAACTGTCGGCGTTTCGAGACCGGGGGGTCCCTAAGCCGATGAGTGAGTGTGCCGCGTGCCCCAGCCCAGATGGGTCGAGCGCGTGGGCGAGCGCGAAGGGGGGAAAGCGAGGTGGCCGGGGCCGAGTCGTGAGGGAGGCGGAGATCCCGCGGCCTTCGTGTTCGTCCCGCGCCCAGGTCGGGTGCGCTTGCAGTAGGGGGTTACAAGCGTCCACGCGGGTGAGGGAAGCGAGCGGCCCCAAGAGAGCGCCTGCCCCGTCCTCGTTCCCGCGCGGCCATCCTTCTCTAAGAAGGCCCTGGTCCTTCCTTTTATAGGCGTAAGGAGAGGATCCAGGTGTATAATGGGGGTGTAGCAAGGTGCTATGTGTCTAGCGGGGGTGAGCTAGTGCCCTAGGTACATGCCAATGTGGCAGCCGGAGAGATCTTGGCACCCAGCTGGTGTGGTGTCGTGGCTGTCGGAGGAGAAACGGAGCCTGGCAGAGGGACAGCTGTCGGAGCGGTTGGGCCCTTGCTGACGTCCCATTGCTTCCGTAAGGGAGCTGAGAGCCGCCGTCGTCATGGGTCTAGCGGGGCGCCATCATTGCCTATCTGGCGGAGCTAGCCAGATGGGACGTCGGTCTTGTTCTCTGCGGCCCGAGTCGGCTCGGGGTAGGGTGATGATGGCGCTTCCTGTTGACGTGGCGGACTTGTGCCCTAGGTCGGGCGACGTGGAGGCTTCTCCGAGGCCGAGGTCGAGTCTGTCTTCCATGGCCGAGGCCGAGCCCGAGCTCCTGGGTCGGGCGAGGCGGAGGTCGTTCGGCAGAGGCCAGGGCAGAGTCCGACCCCTGGGGTCGGGCGAAGCGGAGTTCGTCATCTTCCGGGGCCTTAGCCCGAGTCCGAGCCCTGGGTCGGGCGGAGCGGAGTTCGCCGTCTTCCGGGGCCTTAGCCCGAGTCCGAGCCCTGGGTCGGGCGGAGCGGAGTTCGCCGTCTTCCGGGGCCTTAGCCCGAGTCCGAGCCCTGGGTCGGGCGGAGCGGAGTTCGCCGTCTTCCGGGGCCTTAGCCCGAGTCCGAGCCCTGGGTCGGGCGGAGCGGAGTTCGCCGTCTTCCGGGGCCTTAGCCCGAGTCTGAGCCCTGGGTCGGGCGGAGCGGAGTTCGCCGTCTTCCGGGGCCTTAGCCCGAGTCCGAGCCCTGGGTCGGGCGGAGCGGAGTTCGCCGTCTTCCGGGGCCTTAGCCCGAGTCCGAGCCCTGGGTAATGGCGCCTTTGGCAAGGCCTGGCTGCCTGTCAGTCTTACTCTGTCAAGTGGCACTGCAGTCGGGATGGCGCAGGTGGCGCTGTCCTTTTGTCAGACCGGTCAGTGGGGCGGTGAAGTGACGGCGGTCACTTCGGCTCTGCCAGGGGGCGCGCGTCGAGATAAAGGTGTCAGGCTACCTTTGCGTTAAATGCCCCTGTGACTCGGTCGGTTGGTGCGGCGATTTAGTCAGGGTTGCTTCTTAGCGAAGGCAAGGCCTCGGGCGAGCCGGAGATGCGTCTGCCGTAAAAAGGGGGCCTCGGGCGAGACGGAAACACCTCAGGGTCGGCTGCCCTTGCCCGAGGCTAGGCTCGGGCGAGGCGTGATCGAGTCGCTCGTATGGACTGATCCCTGACTTAATCGCACCCATCAGGCCTCTGCAGCTTTATGCTGATGAGGGTTACCAGCTGAGAATTAGGCGTCTTGAGGGTACCCCTAATTATGGTCCCCGACAAGTAGACATGATCGTTTCCTCACGCGGTTAAGCGTAAAACGAGGTACGAAGCTCTGATACCAATTGAAAGTAGCCTAGAGGGGGGTGAATAGGCTAATCTGAAAATTTTCACAACAAACTTCGAAGGATTGTTAAATACACAGTTCAATTTGTGCAGGCCGGTTCAATAGCTACGTGCGCAAGTTGAACCACTCTGAACCAATCCAACTGTTTTATAAACTTTAGACTATAATCTACTCGAAAAAGTATTTCGCAAGTCCTTTTGAGAAGAAAAGTATAACTATGTTAGAATGAGAAGATGAATGAGTAAAGGCTATTTCACTTCTAGATCTACACTACAGAAAAATCTATATGTCAATCTTGCAAGTAAAGATATCTCAAGTTAAAGACAAGCAAGAACACAAGACACAAGATTTAATCCGAGGTTCGGCCACACCCCAAAGGTGTCCTACTCCCCGTTGAGGAGCCCACAAAGGGCCGAGTCTTTTTCAACCCTAATCCTCCAAGGCCGACCATAAAGGTCAAGGCAATCTCTTCTTATCTTAGCTCAAAGAGCGGGTGATACAAACTTCTTGGGGTCGTCCACAAATTTGGAGACTCCCAAGCAACCTCAAACGGTCTTGAAACCTAGGGTTCCAAGAACACCAAGAACACACAAGAGGTGTTTGCACAAGCTCAAGATTTTAAAAGAGATGGGAGAGGAGAAACCAAATCGTGAGCACAAGCACAAACCTCACACCCAAGAGCTCCTCCAACAAGGTTGAATCTTGAGGAAGATTTAAGTGTGAGAGAGGAGGGAGAGAGGAGTGCTTTGTCTCAAGTTAGGTGGGCAATAAATGTGTAAGTGTCCAGCAGCATTAAAGAAGGGGGTAGAGGGTTCTATTTATAGTCAAGGCTCAAAAACTAGCCGTTTGAACCTAGCTAGAGACCGGTTGAACCGCCCCCTAGGGTGGTTGAACTGCCCCTGACAGGTCAGCAGACTGTCTGCCAGTCTGACTACCAGACTGACTGGCAGACTGACCTGCAGGCGGGTCATGTATGACAGGACCGGTTGAACCGCCCCCTGACAACTCTGGTGACCTAACTGCCAGTCTGACTGGCAGACTGCAGGTATGAAGTCAGAGGGGGTCAGAGACCAGTTGAACTGCCCCCCAGGACCAGTTCAGCTGGTCTTGACGAGAGAGTTTAGGAGAGAAAACCCTACCTCAACTGCCCGGAGGCAAGTTCAGCTGGTGTATGGTCAAAGAGGTCCACAGCTGAAGTTGAAGTTCAACTGGAGTTGAAAGCTCAACTCAGCTGAAGTCCAGCTCAGTTGAAAAGCTCAGCTCAGCTGAAGTCCAGCTCAGCTGAAAAGCTCAGCTCAACTGAAGTCCAGCTCAGCTGAACAGCTCAGCTGCTTTTCAGCAGGAACACTCTAGGTTTCTCAACCCTAACCACTGTCAACCAAGGAATATTAAAGTGATTTTTGGTTTTCAAAAATAGCTTTTGAATTTGGGAACTTGAGCTATAGCAAACACCATTACCTGTGCGAAAAAGAATAAGAAAGAATTACATCATGCAACTCAAGATTTACATAAAATTTTATACGTCTGTTGCATGTGGTCCTTGATGCTTCCTTAAGTTCCTATTTCTTTATAATCATACACTGGGAACAAAAACTGTTAGTACCCTTATTTGTTTTGTCATTAAATCACCAAAACCCTCATTAGGGGTTGATTGCACTTACAATATCTAGATGACATTCAAGCAAGGTTCACAATATTGAAGAAATGATTCTCTCAATGGATGCTCAATAGGATGTGACTCAAGAATGGCTTGATAGGGTGAAGATAGCAAGGAAAGGGCTTCGAGGAACTAAGCAAAGGTGAAGGCCAAGCGACGGCTTGTAGACCGAGGTACCATGGCTAAGGTGAAGAAGAGAATACTTGCACTAAGTCAATGAACTAATCAGCTATGAAGAGTTACAACATGTTGATGCATCAATAAGGTGACTTGAAGCCATGATTTGAACTCATATATGGTGAAATGGCACAAGTTACAGGCTCGATTTGTGTTTGCTTCAAAAGGTGAGACCAAGATGTTTGTGATCCTTATGAAGCAACACCATGGAGAAATCACACTTGAGACACCAATGACTCAAGGAGTTTACTTAATTATATTTTATCTAACTTGAGTATAGGAATCGTCATACTATCAAGGGGGATCCATAAAGAAGGTTGGTGTTGGTACTAAAGCTCAAAATCCTTGATCTAAAACTTCCATTTTACCCTTGTTTCACTTCATTTTCTCAAAATCTGTGCAACAGTTTAAAAAATCGGTTCAACCGAAATTAAAACCGGTTCAACCGGTTTCTGCACTGTTCCCCTCTGTCACAGTCTGACCTGCCAGTCTGCCAGTCAGAAAAAGTCGTGTGTAGATTTTTGGAAAACCGGTTCAATCGAATTTTGAATCCGGTTCAACCGAATTTGAAACTGGTTCAACCGAATTTGAAACCGGTTCAACTGAATTTTGAGTCTGGATCAACTGAATTTGGGACCGGTCCAGTCTCCGGCTGAGTCTGCTAGTGAACCGAAAACCCCCTGGTGGAATTCGGTTCAACCGGTTTTAGAACCGGTTCAACTGTTTTTCAGTCAGATTTCCCCAACAGCCACCAGCTTTTGGGGGCACCTTTATATACACCTCCCACACTCTTCCCCATAGGAGAGCACGCATAAAACTCCATTTCTAACCTGAGAAACACCTCCCACTCTCTCTCACACACCTCTTGTCTCTCCCATTTCAAATCTTTGGAGAGAAATCTATGAGTGAGTTTGAGAGCTACGGTTTTTGTGCTTCATCTCCAAATCTCTCTTGCTCTTCTTCATTCGAGCTTTGGTACTACATCGAGTTCTTTGTGGATTTATTACTCTTGGAGCTTCTAGCTCCTAGACGACTAGGTGTCACTTGTGAGTCTCCAAATCTTGTGGAAGACCACAAGAAAGTTTGTATTACCCACTCGTTTGAGCAAAGATTAGTGTGTGGGCTTGACCTTTGTGGTCGGCAAAGGGAGGATTAGCGTTGAAAGAGACCCGACTCTTTATGGGCGCCTCAACGAGGAAGTAGGGCACCTTGGTGGTGTGACCGAACCTCAGGATAAATCTTGTGTCTCTTGTGTTCTTGCTCATTGTGTTGGTTTGTGTTCTTCGTTCTCTCACCATTCCGTGAAAGATTTGTTTATATCTTTTTGGTGTGTGGATTTTGAGAAGTGCCCTTCTCAGATCTACTACTTTGAACCCTGTGGATCATTTAGAACATCTCATTTCCAAAGTTAACTGGGTGAATTTCGAGATCAATTCAGTTTTACCCAGTTTGCTTCTAGTTTTTGTTGAAAAAGTTTTAACTTGCCTATTCACCCCTCTCTAGGCAACTTTCAGTAACCCCGTGGTGCGCGGTCAGGTCACAAACATCGATAGTTGGCGCGTAGGTAGGGGGTGTGACGTTGATAGATGATGACTCCATCGCAATCATATTCAACACCATGATCACCTTCAATGCTGGAGAGATCTTCCACTTCAGATCCATCTCCTGCATCATAGATCAGAGAGGTATCTTGCACCGCATAGCAAATCTATCCGGGAAGAAATATTTCCCGGTGGCACCAAAAGCGGCTGCAGGGTTGCCACAAATAGCGCTAGCGAGAATTTTGCCGGCAGGCCCCGAAGCGCGAGAACCTCGGCGGGTTTTCGTTCCGCGCAAGATCACGCCAAAGTTGGGCGGGCCCATGGATGGTGTGACGCCTGTGGCTCGGCGACCGAGTCCTTGCCTCCGGCCTGACGAACTCCATTGTCCATATCGCCCACTCGGGCATAGACCTGGATCACTCGATAAAGAGAAGCATGTGCCTCTCGGACTGGCGCGACCCCGAAGGCAACGCCGGCAACCATCCTGAAGCGCCCCAATCCTCTGGGACTCAAATGTGATACAATTACTAGTCCCAGGAGGCTAGTAAACACATTTATACATAAGATGATTACAGATCTGCTTAAACGAGACAAACCTATAAAGGTGGCGATCAACTTTAAGAGTTGGTCCACAACTCGGGACATATCATCAGAGTGGGGCTGAAGCAGCCCGATATACGCAGCGAAGCAAATCAGCGGTCCAACAGCCACAGGCAAGGTTGGGAACAGTCGTAACTCTTACCCGATCTCCTTTTTCTGAAAAAAAATAAATAAGCAAGGGTGAGTACAAACGTACTCAGCAGCCCACCTTCACCCGCGGAATGGGGAAATCAGATATAATGCATGAAATATGTGGAGCTCAGGATATTTGCAGAAACAGCAATATTTTATGCAGGGTTGTTTTGTAAAACATTTTGTATTTTTCAAAGCGCATCCTCTCCCAAAGGAGCAGGAAGTTTTTCAATATTAGAACAAAAATCCCCTGGACTAAACCATCCAGATCCAGGTGTCTCAGCAGTTTCCCACTGGTTTTCATTTTCAAAAACAGCTACTGGACTTCCCGTCCACCATAGCTCACGGCTCAACCGCCGAACCTTTTAAAAACCATTTTTCTCAAACGCACCCTTTTTTTGGAAAACAAAACATTAATTGCCATACCATACCAGACTCATCCATTCCTGTGGACACAGACTATTCGAATAGGTTTTCAAACTCTGTGCAGAGGTGTACACTTTACCCACTAGTCCGGCTCTGTGATCTCATGATCAGTGAGATCCGAATCCGAATCTCTTTCTTTCCCCGCACGTCCTAACCTTAACGGTTATCCGGAAGGAGTCAGGCCACCACCATGTCCAAACCGGACAAAACTTTCCCCCTCCTTATCCTCCCGGTGCTCCCCAGCCTTCATAACCCTGGGGTAGGACCGTACGAGTTCAGATTGAGTGACTGCCCACACAGTCTCGAGTGGTTGTACTTGTCATGAGTATAGGTAGTGAAAGATGACAAACCGGTCCTTATACGAGGGGACAATTCTTCTGCTCACGCCTAAACCAGCTGAGCCATCACCTTAGGGCCTCCCCTAAACCAGGGAGTCCCTGATCATCCCTACTCAAAGGTGATAAGGGTGAATACCCTTCATCATACACATTTTGAAAAGCATTTTCCTTTGAAAAACTCACACCTTTTCTCAAATCATTTGTATCAAATATATTAAGGATTGATTGCGGCAAGCGGCTTGGGTGGCCATAATAACTTGTCTCAAAATCATATCATGCATAAAATAACAGGCTGAGGGTTGTGGTTGAAAAATCATAGGTAATTTATGCATCAAAGGGATCCAGTGAGCTTGCCGTGCTTATCCGGCGAAGGGGAAAGAGAGCTCGCGGAACTAGCTTCTGGCTCCTGGCGTAGACTTGTAGATCTGGCCTCCACGAGACGGTACGAACGCTCCGATAACTATGCAACATGAACAAGCAAACATACAAACCAACAAGTATACCAACAAATATTTAGTATAGTGGTCAGAATAGTGATATATGGATGGGTAGAGTCTTGAGTAAAATATGTGTCATGTGGTGTTGAGATACTGCTGGTGGTGGAGCGAAGGTGCTTACCAGGAGGGTGGACTGGAGACGAAGCGACACTATGCGTGTAGCTGGCAGAGCGGAGTTACTGAGTGAGTGGGGTGTTTTCCTTGGCTGAGGGGTGTTGAGTGTGTGTGGAGAGGGAGAGGGTAGCCGGGTGTATTTATAGCTGGGTGTATGTGGTGTAGCACAGCGAAGTTCACTGTTGGTGAGAATAGTGACGAAAGAATCGCCTGACTTAGCATGGACAGGAGAGTTATAGGCAGAATATGGGACAAGAGTATTTTGGGAGTTTTCTGGAATATAAACCATGCTTAAGGGATGACATGGTTGGATAGGGAATAATTCGATAAGAATTTAGAAACAAGAATTATTGGAATCGGAGTTTGGAAGCCTGGTTCGAAGGAATCTCAAAGTTAAGCGTGCTCAACTTGGAGAAACCTGGGATGGGTGACCAGATGGGAAGTTCCCTACTGGAATGAAAATCACAGTCACCAGAGTTTGTATAACTGGAATATGGGTCTGGCTGGTCTTAGGTGGACTGGACAGCATGATGGATGAGTAGTTGAAATTTGGGGTAATCGGATGATCGATGAATAGTAACGGTGAATAGTAACGGTAAAAAGTAACGGTAAAAAGTAACAGTAAATAGTAACGGTAAAAAGTAACGGTAAATGGTAAAAAGTAAAGGTAAATAGTAACGGTAAATAGTAACGGTAAAAAGTAACGGTAAACGGTAAAAAGTAACGGTAAATAGTAACGGTAAAAAGTAACGGTAAAAAGTAACGGTAAACGGTAAAAAGTAACGGTAAATAGTAACGGTAAATAGTGGTGGTAAATAGTGACGCTGAACGAACGATGAACGATGAATAGGAACTATGAACGAACGATGAACGATCGAATGATCGAACGAACGAACGATCGGAATTTTGGCAGCATAACGGCAGGAAAAGGATTATTTGGACGAACGAACGAACGAACGATCGAATGATCGGACGAACGGACGAACGAACCATGAACGATCGGACGAACGATCAAACGATCGGACGAACGAACGATCGGAATTTCGGTAGCATAACGGCAGGAAAAAGATTATTTGGACGAACGAACGGACGAACGATCGAACGATCGGACGAACGGACGAACGAACCATGAACGATCGGACGAACGATCGAACGATCGGACGAACGAACGAACAAACTAAGAACAGGGGGACGAACGATCGAAGAACGATCGAACGATCCTTGTGCTAGTGTGTGCTTGTGTGGAAGGTGGAGTGGGAGTGGGAGTGGGCGTGTGGGTGTGGGGGGGGAGGGAGTTGCCATGAAATGGCTTGGGGTGGGATGAGAGGAGGCCCTTGCCCCTCTATTTATAGCCATGGTGGGGGGGGATTAGGGGAGGGATGAGAGGATTAGTGGGAGGATGAGAGGATTAGTGGGAGATTAGCATGTATTTGTCTTGTATAAGTGAGATTAGCTTGTAGAGCTCACCGTATGACACCGGAGGCATACGTATACGTATGAGCATGAAGAAAGTTATGAAGAAAATATTTGTGGGGACTTTAAAAATGATTCGGAAGGTATTTCTCAAGAAGAAAATACTTGGAGATATATCGGTGTAATATTTGGGCAGTATTTCTGAAAGAGTTTGAGGGTGATTACTGGGGAAATATTTGTACGATATTTTGAGGAGGATTTTAGAGAGAATATAAACCACTATAATTTTATTTGTTGATATCAACTCGCAAACAAACATTTTGAAATGAAATTTGAAATTCATTTTGAATTTAGAGCGAGTTTGAGAAAATTTCAGGATTTGAATTTTTGGGATGCTACACGACATAGAGGGAGTTGCAACACCAATGCATGCAGAGGACCAACTCCACCTTCAAAGGATATGGAGGGAGTTGCAACACCACACCAAGCTCCTTCCCAGACATCCTCTTCATCTAGGGAAGAGTGGAAGGCGCACTCGTTTTCGACGACGAGCCCACCATACTGGGGGAGGAAACCCCCCAGCGCGATGCACGCCGACGCCGGAACAGGCGATGCAACATGCGGCGTCACCATGAAGCTGGGGAATGGAATCCAGCACAACCCACCTCCCCGAATGAGGCCTCTGAAGTAGGGGAAACCCCCGACGAAAGAGCGCTCCGAGAACGCTGCAACTCCCGTCGTCGTGATTGTTGCCACGCCTAGGAACGCGAGCGAGAACAAGTTGAACAGGACGCTAGGCTCCGACGTGAGAATCTGCTTCCCCCTCGGAACCTATTCCTTGACTTTGCTCGAGCACTGAATACACCGAGTGAGGTTAGGGAGTCCTAGATCAGATCGCCAATAGCCTACCTTGCACCCCAGACGGGGAGGGCTATCGGCAGGTACTCACCCAAGTGGCGAACCACCTTCTCTCCCTCGCTCACTCGCCGAATGATCTACGCAAGCCATCAATAGTCGGCGAGACGCTCTGAGCAATATCAATGCTTCGTGTGGTGCATGAGAAAGAGATGAGGCGAAGAGAAGAGTACGACCGGGATCATGGTGTGCCGGCACATAGCCGTGCCACCAGGACCGAGTCGGCGGCAGCCTCCACTAACAGTCCGGCCCCGGGTCGATCGAGGCGACACGACGCCCGGGATCACTCGCCTCCCCAGGACCATCGACGTGATCATCGTTAGGAGGACCGAGGGACATGTGGAGTCTTCGCCCTTACCCCCGGCTCCGAGCGATCCAATGGCCGCCATATCTCAAGGTCTCCAACGTCGACAAATACGAACCTAAGCAAGACCCGGGGCGGCTGGCTAGCCGTGTACACGACCGTTGTCTGGGCTGTTGGGGCGATGGAAGATGTTATGACAGCGTACCTACCCATTGTCCTAGGGCAGGACGCGTTGCAATGGATCCGACACCTACCTCGACACTACATCGATGACTGGAACGACTTCAGCCACCGGTTTGTCGCGAACTTTCAATCCCTTTCCGACAAACCGGCACAGCCCTGGGACCTCAAGTCCATCAAGCACCAAAGCGACGAGACCCTCCGCTCGTTCCTCGGGCATTTTCAAACAATGAGGAACCGCATCCCCGACGACACGGAGGCAGCCACGATCGAGAACTTCCACGGTGTGTCCAATGACTCGATTTTTGTCCGGGCTATCCTCCAGAAGGCACCGGCCACCTCGAAACAAATGTTCCGGGAGCTGGACATCTACATCACCACCGACGAGTTATTTACTTTGCACAACTATGTATATATTGTGGTGTAAGATAGACAGTTATAGCATCCCAACGACCTCACCCATCCTCATTATTCTATATGAACAATGAGACACATATCTTGAAGAATATGTTTAAGTTACGAGGGATAAAGGCTTTGACAGATGTCATCGTCAGGGAGAGCGAATGCTTAATATTGATCACAATTGTGAGACACTGAATGTCATAATAGTTTGCCCTGAAGGCGTCAATTTGATAACCAACATGTAAACCTTTATGGAAGTTTTTATCAGATATGTAGATCCAGTTGATCGAACATCACCAGTCAAAGTTGCTTATTTATATTGATACGTACACTTACAACGTGCCATGTTTCTCGATCCCGTTCCTTGACCCTATCGATCCGGAAACTTTATGACTATGGTCCTCACTCCCTTCTTGACGGCATCATCCACAAGAGCCGCTGCATTTTCTGCATTTTCCACAAGATGACAAGACTTCGGCTATAACCATCAAGTTGATCAATCTGAAATGGGGATAACCAAGGCACACCGTTTGCCACCCTTCCAGTGTTGCTTCCGCCCCATCAGTGTCATTCATCTTGAGTAACGCACCTATCCTCGACAAGTACCTCGAGTGCGTGGGCGAAGCGGGGGAGGCCGACGAGTGCTTCTTAACGACGTGGCCTTCTTGAGACCATCCATTGCTCTCCAGGACGGGGCATAGCTGGAGCCTGGAGGCTAGATGCGAGGGTTTCGCGGGAAGGGGAAGAAGTTAAGCCAACGATAATTGGGCCGAAATGGCCAAAAGCCCAAGGCCCCACGCCCCACGGACTATGGTAAGCCAGCGGCCGAGCCGCCAACCGCCACGCCATGGCCTCTCTCTTCGCCCCGGCGCGCCGCCTGCTCAGCCTTGGCCGCCGCCGCCACCGCCGCGGAGGACTGCTCCCTGTGCCCCCCTCGTCTCGTAGCAACAGCGCGGAGGAGCGACCACCGCCGGCGCGGCCGCTGAGCCTTGATTCCACGCTGTTGCCGCTGGGCCACCCGAGCACACTCCTTGTGCCGGAGATCGAACTGTGGGCGGCGCGGCCCAGAAACCTCCTCCGAGCCGTTGAGCTCCAACGCATCGTCAAGGAGCTCCGCAAGCGCCGCCGCCACCGCCAGGCCCTCGAGGTAGATACGTCTCTCCTCCTTTCAATCTAGGTTGCTTGTTGTGGATGGCGCATGGAAGGTGTTCGATGAAATGATATGGGTTTTTTTGTTGTTGTTGTTGATGCTGTACATGTCCGTATCATCTGTGCCTTCGTATTTGCATTTGAGGTGTATCAGAAAGAGGGTGAATTTCTCTCGATCACGATGTGATAATGCAGAAATTTCTGAAATGCAATGTGCAGCTTGGTACAATGCTGAACACGTGAAATATTTTTGTAAATACGTTTTTCTTCTGTGAACAACATGGATACGACTGATACAAAGAGGGCAACTTGAGTTGTCGTTAGGAATTCAGGATTTTAGAGTGATTTTGGCCTGCTCTTCAGTCATAGCCTCATAGGTACTACCAATGTCCTGACCAATTTGTATCCACAATGCCCGCCAACATATAGGATTCAGTACAATCTTGGCCATCATTGCTTTATAGCACATGATTAGTGAAAATACATGTCTTCAAGAAGCACATATTTTTCTGGGACTTGGCGCCACAGACTTGCTGTATCTGTATGCACAGTTTTGTATGTATTCTTGGCATCCCTCGTCGATCATTCTCTCTCTCTTTTTTTCACTTTGCACAGGTCTCTGAGTGGATGAGTCTCAAGGGTCACGTCAAATTTCTGCCAAAGGATCATGCTATTCACCTGGATTTAATTGGTCAAATCCATGGGGTTGAAGCAGCAGAGACCTACTTCAATAACCTATCTGACAAAGATAAGACAGAGAAACCCTATGGTGCACTTCTCAACTGCTACACACGAGAAATCTTGGTCGACAAAGCGTTGGCCCATTTTCGGAATATGAAAGAGCTGGGTTTCGTGTTCTCCACGCTCCCCTACAATGACCTCATGGGCCTCTATACCAGAATAGGGCAGCACGAGAGGGTCCCTTCGGTGATGGCAGAAATGAAAAGCAATGGGATTGTTCCTGATAATTTTAGCTACAGAATATGCATAAATTCTTATGGCACAAGAGCAGACTTTTTTGGGCTGGAGAACACCCTGGAGGAGATGGAATGTGAGCCTCAAATTGTTGTTGACTGGAATACCTATGCTGTTGTGGCAAACAACTACATTAAGGGTGACCTAAGGGAGAAGGCATACTCTGCGTTAAGCAAAGCAGAAGCAAAACTGGATAAACAGGATCCTGATGCATATAGGCACCTGATTTCCCTGTATGGCAACCTTGGGGACAAATCAGAAGCCAAGAGGCTATGGGCGGTGCAAATGTCGAACTGTAAGAGGTACATTAACAGGGACTACATGAATATGCTTTCGGTGCTCGTGAAGCTTGATGAGATCACAGAAGCTGAAGACTTGCTGAAGGAGTGGGAGTCTAGCCAAAACTCATTCGACTTCCGTGTCCCAAACGTCCTGCTCACAGGGTACCGCCAGAAGGCCTTGCTGGACAAGGCCGAGATGCTGCTCGACGGCTTCTTGAAGAAGGGAAAGACGCCTCCTTCGACCAGCTGGGGGATTGTGGCAATCGGCTATGCGGAGAAAGGTGATGTCGCGAAAGCTTATGAGATGACCAAGAACGCCCTCTCTGTGCACGCCCCCAATACTGGCTGGATCCCTAGCCCTTCGATGCTTGAGATGATACTTAAGTACCTCGGAGACGAGGGGGAGGTCAAGGATGTCGAAGCTTTCGTTAGTCTGCTGAAAGCTGCTGTGCCAGTGGGCTCTGATATGACCGAGGCTTTGTCGAGGGCTCGTGCGAGGGAAGAAAGGAAGGCTGAAGAGGCAACGGAAGCTCCTCGCGGGGATGTTATTGCCTGAGCTGGTTGCCGGTGTTTCAGGACTGCTGCCTGATCCTACGTGCTAGTAGTAGAATAAATTAATACTGTAGTTAGTTATAATCCTTCCTTTGATAGCTCCTTGTTTCCATTAGCTACCAGTTTTATGTTGGTGTTTGGTTCGCCACTTCGTAATAACGTAGTTACCATATCAATGATGCGAAGCGATACCCGTTTTGGCTGAACAATAATTCACTCCAGTCCACATGGGTTAGAACTTAGAAGGTATATTGGGCTTTAGGGTTGGATTGCGCACGAGTCTGATATGTTTTTCTAATGTACAGAGTTTCTAATAAATCTTAAAAACCTCTCCATCAATGACTCGATGTTTGTTGCAGGTCTGTCTCTAGCTCCGCCATAATCTTCATCCTCCGTTTCTTCGGCTGTATTTGTTCCTTCCACCTGCAGACTGGCCCAAGCCAGGCACCGTAAGGCTGTCTCCAGCAGCGTCCCCTAAATTTCGTCCCCTAAAGGAATATTCTCTGTCCTTTACAGAACACTCTAAAAGATTCTGTCCTCTATATATTCTCCGTCTCCAGCAGCGTCCTCTAAATTCCGTCCCCTAAAGCTACAGTGTTAACAGATTCACATTTTCCATTTCTTCTTCATTTTTCTTTGTTTTCTTCTCATTTGACGGTACATAAATGATACGTAAAAATTGTATTTATTAATTTTGAAAGTAATAAATTCGAAATGTCAATATTAATTACATTGCTTGTTTTGTTGTTGTGTAATTGTTGTCGATAACGCGCCACATAGTATAATATCGTTGGCAAAATATGTTTTCAAATGGACAAGCTTGCACCGTAAGCCAGTACTCTTCTTCGAGAAGCCATAGCCTAGCTTCCCTTGCACGACAACCGCATGGCTTCTATCCGAAGCGTACTTCCTCTATAAATACCAAGTGAGCCTTTCATACTTCACTCAACCTTGCCTTTACAAACTCCACAACCATGAATCCCTACTTAGAAAACAATTTTCTTGTGCGGTTGATGGAAGAAATGGAAGAGAAAGAAGAAGAGTTGCAGTTGGCGAGGCACATTGTGAATAGGAGGCGACGTGCACGCAATGAGCGTCGTCATGGTGGTTCGATTCCAGGGCGTGTTAGGATTCATCGTGATCACATGAGCGGCGATGCAAGAATCCGAGCGGACTACTTTGGAGCGAACCTCGTGTACACGGATGCTCAATTTCGTAGGAGGTATTTACAATTAACACATTCTTTTTACCATGTACAAAACTTCATGACCCCTATTATGACACATGAATTGTATGGTAGGTTCCGCATGCGTCGCTGAAAGGGAATTAGGCTTACACCTAGTTCCTAAATAATTTTGGTGGTTGAATTGCCCAACACAAATATTGGACTAACTAGTTTGCTCTAGTGTGTAAGTTATACAGGTGCAAAGGGTTCACACTTAGCCAATAAAAAGACCAAGTGTTGGGTTCAAATTAGAAAGCTAAAGGCAACCCGGATGGCACCCTGGTCTGGCGCACCGGACTGTCCGGTGGCGCACCGGACTGTCCGGTGGCGCACCGGACAGTGTCCGGTGCACCAGGGGCTCCGACTTCAAACTCTTCACTCTCAGGAATTTCCGAAGGCCACTCCGCTATAATTCACCGGACTGTCCGGTGTACACCGGACATGTCCGGTGCTCCAAGGAAGAACGGCCTCAGGAACTCGTCAGCCTCGGGTTTTCACTTCGGCTGCTCCGCTAAAATTCACCGGACTGTCCGGTGTAACAGCGAGGCAACGACTATTTCGGCGCCAACGGCTACCTGCGACGCATTTAATGCGCGCCAGAAGCGCGCAGTCGTCAGGCACGCGGGAGCAGGCGCACCGGACAATCTACAGTTCATGTCCGGTGTGCACCGGACATCCAGGCGGGCCCAGAAGTCAGAACTCCAACGGTCAAATTGCAACAGCTTTGGTGACGTGGCTGTCGCACCGGACATGTCCGGTGTGCACCGGACTGTCCGGTGCGCCATCGAACAGACAACCTCACCAAACGGCTAGTTTGGTGGTAGGGGCTATAAATACCCCCAACCACCCACCATTCATTGCATCCAAGTTTTCCACTTCTCAACTACTTACAAGAGGTCTAGCATTCAATTCTAGACACACCCAAGAGATCAAATCCTCTCCAAATTCCACACAACGCCCTAGTGATTAGAGAGAGTGATTTGCTTGTGTTCTTTCGAGCTCTTGCGCTTGGATTGCTTTCTTCTTTCTTGATTCTTTCTTGTGATCAAACACTCACTTGTAATTGAGGCAAGAGACACCAATCGTGTGGTGGTCCTTGCGGGAACTTTGTGTTCCAAGTGATTGAGAAGAGAAAGCTCACTCGGTCCGAGGGACCGTTTGGAGAGGGTAAGGGTTGAAAGAGACCCAGCCTTTGTGGCCTCCTCAACGAGGAGTAGGTTTGAGAGAACCGAACCTCGGTAAAACAAATCCGCGTGTCTCACTTCATTATTTGCTTGCGATTTGTTTTGCACCCTCTCTCGCGGACTCTATTATATTTCTAACGCTAACCCGGCTTGTAGTTGTGATTATTTTTGAGAATTTCAGTTTTGCCCTATTCACCCCCCTCTAGGCGACTTTCAATTGGTATCAGAGCCCGGTGCTTCATTAGAGCCTAACCGCTCGAAGTGATGTCGGGAGATCACACCAAGAGGGAGATGGAGACCGGCGACAAGCCCACTACGAGCCAAGGAAGCACTTCATCGGAAGAGTCCCGCACCAAGAGGAAGGAGAAGAAGAAGGACTCCTCCAAACGGAAGGAGAAAAGATCTTCTTCACACCACGAAGAGAAGAAGAAGGACTCCTCCAAAGGGAAGGAGAAAATGTCTTCTTCACATCACAAAGAGAAGAAGGAAAAATCCTCTTCCCACAAGCCGCATCGAAGTGGGGACAAGAAGAAAAGGATGAGGAAGGTGGTCTACTACGAGACCGATTCTTCATCGACATCCACCTCCGGCTCCGACGCGGCGTCCGTCACTTCTAAGCGCCAAGAGCGTAAGAAGTATAGTAAGATCCCCCTACGCTACCCTCGCATTCCTAAACATACACCTTTACTTTCCGTCCCATTAGGCAAACCACCAACGTTTGATGGTGAAGACTATGCTATGTGGAGTGATTTAATGCGATTTCATCTAACCTCACTCCACAAAAGTATATGGGATGTTGTTGAGTATGGTGTACAGGTACCATCCGTAGGGGATGAAGACTATGATGAGGACGAGGTGGCCCAAATCGAGCACTTCAACTCTCAAGCTACAACCATACTCCTTGCTTCTCTAAGTAAGGAGGAATATAACAAGGTGCAAGGGTTGAAGAGCGCGAAGGAGATTTGGGACCTACTCAAGACCGCGCACGAGGGTGATGAACTCACCAAGATCACCAAGCGGGAAACGATCGAGGGGGAGCTCGGTCGCTTCCGTCTTCGCCAAGGGGAGGAGCCTCAAGATATGTACAACCGGCTCAAGACCTTGGTGAACCAAGTGCGCAACCTTGGGAGCAAGAAGTGGGACGACCACGAGGTGGTTAAGGTTATTCTAAGATCTCTCATTTTCCTTAACCCCACTCAAGTTCAATTAATTCGTGGCAACCCAAGATATACTCAAATGACCCCCGAAGAAGTTATCGGGAATTTTGTGAGCTTTGAATGTATGATCAAGGGCTCAAGGAAGATCAACGAGCTTAATGATCCCTCCACGTCCGAAGCACAACCGGTGGCATTTAAGGCGACGGAGGAGAAGAAGGAGGAGTCTACACCAAGTAGACAACCAATTGACGCCTACAAGCTCGACAATGAGGAGATGGCTTTAATCATCAAAAGCTTTCGCCAAATCCTCAAGCAACGGAAAGGGAAAGATTACAAATCCCGTTCCAAGAAGGTTTGCTACAAGTGTGGTAAGCTCGGTCACTTTATCGCTAAATGTCCATTATCAAGTGACAGTGACAGGGACAACGACAAGAAGGGCAAGAGAAGAGAAAAGAAGAGGTACCACAAGAAGAGGGGCGGCGATGCCCACGTGTGCCGCGAGTGGGACTCCGACGAGAGCTCCACCGAGTACTCCTCCGACGAGGATGCCGCCAACATCGCCGTCACCAAGGGGCTTCTCTTCCCCAACGTCGGCCACAAGTGCCTCATGGCAAAAGACGGCAGAAGGAAGAAGGTTAAATCTAAATCCTCCACAAAATATGAATCCTCTAGTGATGATAATGCTAGTGATGAGGAGGATAACTTGCTTACCCTTTTTGCCAATCTTAACATGGAACAAAAGGAAAAATTAAATGAATTGATTAGTGCTATTCATGAAAAGGATGACCTTTTGGATTCCCAAGAGGATTTTCTAATTAAAGAAAACAAGAAACATGTTAAGGTTAAAAATGCTTATGCTCTAGAAGTAGAAAAATGTCAAAAAACTATCTAGTGAGCTAAGCACTTGCCATGACACTATTGCCAACCTTAGAAATGAAAATGCTAATTTAATTGCTAAGGTTGATTCTCATGTTTGTGATGTTTCAATTCCCAATCCTAGAAATAATGATGATGATTTGCTTGCTAGGATTGAAGAATTAAACATTTCTGTTGCTAGCCTTAAGATTGAGAATGAAAAATTGCTCGCTAAGGCTAAGGATTTTGATGTTTGCAAAGCTACTGTTTCCGACCTTAGAACTAAAAATGATTTGTTACATGCTAAGGTTGTAGAATTGAAATCTTGCAAACCCTCTACATCTATTATTGAGCACACTTCTATTTGCACTAGATGTAGAGATATTGATGTTAATGCTATTCATGATCACATGTCTTTAATTAAACAACAAAATGATCATATAACAAAACTAGATGCTAAAATTGCCGAGCATAACTTGGAAAATGAAAAGTTTAAATTTGCTAGAAGTATGCTCTATAATGGGAGACGCCCGGGCATCAAGGATGACATTGGCTTCCAAAGGGGAGACAATGTCAAACTTAATGCCCCTCCTAAAAATTTGTCTAACTTTGTTAAGGGCAAAGCTCCCATGCCTCAGGATAACGAGGGTTACATTTTGTACCCTGCCGGTTATCCCGAGAGCAAAATTAGGAGAATTCACTCTAGGAAGTCTCACTCTGGCCCTAATCATGCTTTTATGTATAAGGGTGAGACATCTAGCTCTAGGCAACCAACCTGTGCTAAGTTGCCTAAGAAGAAAACTCCTAATGCATCAAATGATCATGCTATTTCATTCAAAACTTTTGATGCATCATATGTGCTTACTAACAAATCCGGCAAGGTAGTTGCCAAGTTTGTTGGGGGCAAACACAAGGGCTCCAAGACTTGTGTTTGGGTACCCAAAGTTCTTGTTTCTAATGCCAAAGGACCCAAAACCGTTTGGGTACCTAAAGTCAAGAACTAAAATTGTTTTGTAGGTTTATGCATCCGGGGGCTCAAGCTGGATACTCGACAGCGGGTGCATAAACCATATGACAGGGGAGAAAAAGATGTTCTCCTCATATGAGAAAAACCAAGATCCCCAACGAGCTATCACATTCGGGGATGGAAATCAAGGTTTGGTCAAAGGATTGGGTAAAATTGCTATATCACCTGACCATACTATTTCCAATGTTTTTTTGTAGATTCTTTAGATTACAATTTGCTTTCCGTATCTCAATTATGTCAAATGGGCTACAACTGTCTATTTACTGATGTAGGTGTTACTGTCTTTAGAAGAAGTGATGATTCAATAGCATTTAAGGGAGTGTTAGAGGGTCAGCTATACTTGGTAGATTTTGATAGAGCTGAACTCGACACTTGCTTGGTTGCTAAGACTAACTTGGGTTGGCTTTGGCACCGCCGACTAGCCCATGTTGGAATGAAGAATCTTCATAAGCTTCTAAAAGGGGAACACATTTTAGGACTAAACAATGTTCATTTTGAGAAATACAGGATTTGTAGCGCATGCCAAGCCGGGAAGCAAGTTGGCACTCATCATCCACACAAGAACATCATGACTAGTGACAGGCCACTGGAGCTCCTACACATGGACCTATTCGGCCCGATCGCTTACATAAGCATCAGCGGGAGTAAGTACTGTCTAGTTATTGTGGATGATTATTCTCGCTTCACTTGGGTATTCTTTTTGCAGGAAAAATCTCATACCCAAGAGACCTTAAAGGGATTCTTGAGACGGGCTCAAAATGAGTTCGGCTTAAGGATCAAGAAAATTAGAAGCGACAATGGGACGGAGTTCAAGAACTCACAAATAGAAGGCTTCCTTGAGGAGGAGGGCATCAAGCATGAGTTCTCTTCTCCCTACACTCCACAACAAAATGGTGTAGTGGAGAGGAAGAATCGAACTCTATTGGACATGGCAAGAACCATGCTTGATGAGTACAAAACACCGAATCGGTTTTGGGCCGAGGCAGTCAACACCGCCTGCTACGCCATCAACCGGTTATATCTACACCGAATCCTCAAGAAGACATCCTATGAACTCCTAACCGGTAAAAAGCCCAATATTTCATATTTTAGAGTTTTTGGTAGCAAATGTTTTATTCTTGTCAAAAGAGGTAGAAAATCTAAATTTGCTCCTAAAACTGTAGAAGGCTTTTTACTAGGATATGACTCAAACACAAGGGCATATAGGGTCTTTAACAAGTCCTCAGGACTTGTTGAAGTTTCTTGTGACGTCGTGTTTGATGAGACTAACGGCTCTCAAGTAGAGCAAGTTGATCTTGATGAGATAGGTGAAGAACAGGCTCCGTGCATCGCACTAAGGAACATGTCCATTGGGGATGTGTGTCCTAAGGAATCCGAAGAGCCTCCACATGCACAAGATCAACCATCCTCCTCCACGCAAGCATCTCCACCAACCCAAAATGAGGATGAAGCTCAAGTTGATAAAGATGAAGAAGACAATGATGAGCCACCTCAAGACGACGACAATGATCAAGGGGGAGACGCAAATGATGAAGACAAGGAGGATGAACAACCAAGGCCGCCACACCCAAGGGTCCACCAAGCAATACAACGAGATCACCCCGTCGACACCATCCTCGGCGACATTCATAAGGGGGTAACCACTCGATCTCGTGTTGCACATTTTTGTGAGCATTACTCTTTTGTTTCCTCTATTGAGCCACACAGGGTAGAGGAAGCACTACAAGATTCGGATTGGGTGATGGCGATGCAAGAGGAGCTCAACAATTTCACAAGGAACGAGGTATGGCACTTAGTTCCACGTCCTAACCAAAATGTTGTAGGAACCAAGTGGGTCTTCCGCAACAAGCAAGATGAGCATGGTGTGGTGACTAGGAACAAAGCTCGACTCGTGGCCAAGGGGTATTCACAAGTCGAAGGTTTGGATTTTGGTGAAACCTATGCACCCGTAGCTAGGCTTGAGTCAATTCGCATATTATTAGCCTATGCTACTTACCATGGCTTCAAGCTTTATCAAATGGACGTGAAGAGTGCCTTCCTCAATGGACCGATCAAGGAGGAGGTCTATGTTGAGCAACCTCCCGGCTTTGAAGACAGTGAGTACCCTAACCATGTTTATAGGCTCTCTAAGGCGCTTTATGGTCTCAAGCAAGCCCCAAGAGCATGGTATGAATGCCTTAGAGATTTCCTTATTGCTAATGGCTTCAAAGTCGGCAAAGCCGATCCTACTTTATTCACTAAAACTCTTGACAATGATTTGTTTATATGCCAAATTTATGTTGATGATATTATATTTGGGTCTACTAACGAATCTACATGTGAAGAATTTAGTAGGATCATGACAAAGAAATTCGAGATGTCGATGATGGGGGAGTTGAAGTATTTTCTAGGATTCCAAGTCAAGCAACTCCAAGAGGGCACCTTCATTTGTCAAACTAAGTATACACAAGACATACTAACCAAGTTTGGAATGAAGGATGCCAAGCCCATCAAGACACCCATGGGAACTAATGGGCATCTCGACCTCGACATGGGAGGTAAATCCGTCGATCAAAAGGTATACCGGTCGATGATTGGTTCATTGCTTTATTTATGTGCATCTCGACCGGACATTATGCTTTCCGTTTGCATGTGTGCAAGATTCCAATCCGACCCTAAGGAATCCCACCTTACGGCCGTAAAACGAATCTTGAGATATTTGGCTTATACTCCTAAGTTTGGGCTTTGGTACCCTCGGGGATCCACATTTGATTTGATTGGTTATTCGGATGCCGATTGGGCGGGGTGTGAGATTAATAGGAAGAGCACATCGGGGACTTGCCAGTTCTTGGGAAGATCCTTGGTGTCTTGGGCTTCAAAGAAGCAAAATTCGGTCGCTCTTTCTACCGCCGAAGCCGAGTACATTGCCGCAGGCCATTGTTGCGCGCAATTGCTTTGGATGAGGCAAACCCTGCGGGACTACGGTTACAAACTAACCAAAGTTCCTCTTCTATGTGATAATGAGAGTGCAATCCGCATGGCGGATAATCCCGTTGAGTATAGCCGCACTAAACACATAGCCATTCGGTATCATTTTCTTCGGGATCATCAACAAAAGGGGGATATCGAGATTTCTTACATTAACACTAAAGATCAATTAGCCGATATCTTTACCAAGCCACTTGATGAACAATCTTTTACCAGACTTAGGCATGAGCTAAATATTCTTGATTCTAGGAATTTCTTTTGCTAATTTGCACACATAGCACACAAATATACCTTTGATCATATCTCTTTTATATATGCTATGACTAATGTGTTTTCAAGTGTATTTCAAACCAAGTCATAGGTATATTGAATGGGAATTGGAGTCTTCGGCGAAGACAAAGGCTTCCACTCCACTCTACTACTCATCCTTCGCCGTCACTCTGAGCATCTCTCCAACTTTGGTATAATCTTCACTCATTTATTTTATGACCAAAGGAGGAGAAAGTACTACGTTGGGCTCTAATAATTCCGTTTTTGGCGATTCATGCCAAAGGGGGAGAAAATATGAGCCCAAAGCAAAAGGACCGCACCACCACCTAACTTTAAAAATTTGGAGATTTTCAATTGGTCAATTTCAAATTAATATCCTACTATGTTCAAAAGGGGGAGGAAGTAGTATTTCAAAAATGGTATATCAAAACCCTCTTGAACACTAAGAGGAGGATCTCATTTAGGGGGAGTTTTGTTTAGTCAAAGGAAAAGCATTTCAAACAAAAGGAGAAAATTTCAAATCTTGAAAATGCTTCTCAAAATTCTTATTCATTTACCTTTGACTATCTTGCAAAAGGACTTTGAAAAAAATTTACAAAAGGATTTGCAAAAAAACATGTGGTGCAAACGTGGTCCAATATGTTAAAAACAAAGAAACAATCCATGCACATCATGTAAGTATTTATATTGGCTCAATTCCAAGCAACCTTTGCACTTACATTATGCAAACTAGTTCAAATTATGCACTTTTACATTTGCTTTGGTTGTGTTGGCATCAATCACCAAAAAGGGGGAGATTGAAAGGGAATTAGGCTTACACCTAGTTCCTAAATAATTTTGGTGGTTGAATTGCCCAACACAAATATTGGACTAACTAGTTTGCTCTAGTGTGTAAGTTATACAGGTGCAAAGGGTTCACACTTAGCCAATAAAAAGACCAAGTGTTGGGTTCAAATTAGAAAGCTAAAGGCAACCCGGATGGCACCCTGGTCTGGCGCACCGGACTGTCCGGTGGCGCACCGGACAGTGTCCGGTGCACCAGGGGACTCCGACTTCAAACTTTTCACTCTCGGGAATTTCCGAAGGCCACTCCGCTATAATTCACCGGACTGTCCGGTGTACGCCGGACATGTCCGGTGCTCCAAGGAAGAACGGCCTCAGGAACTCGCCAGCCTCGGGTTTTCACTTCGGCTGCTCCGCTAAAATTCACCGGACTGTCCGGTGTACACCGGACTGTCTGGTGTAACAGCGGGGCAACGGCTATTTCGGCGCCAACGGCTACCTGCGACGCATTTAATGCGCGCCAGAAGCGCGCAGTCGTCAGGCACGCGGGAGCAGGCGCACCGGACAATCTACAGTTCATGTCCGGTGTGCACCGGACATCCAGGCGGGCCCAGAAGTCAGAACTCCAACGGTCAAATTGCAACAGCTTTGGTGACGTGGCTGTCGCACCGGACATGTCCGGTGTGCACCGGACTGTCCGGTGCGCCATCGAACAGACAGCCTCACCAAACGGCTAGTTTGGTGGTAGGGGCTATAAATACCCCCAACCACCCACCATTCATTGCATCCAAGTTTTCCACTTCTCAACTACTTACAAGAGCTCTAGCATTCAATTCTAGACACACCCAAGAGATCAAATCCTCTCCAAATTCCACACAACGCCCTAGTGATTAGAGAGAGTGATTTGCTTGTGTTCTTTCGAGCTCTTGCGCTTGGATTGCTTTCTTCTTTCTTGATTCTTTCTTGTGATCAAACACTCACTTGTAATTGAGGCAGGAGACACCAATCGTGTGGTGGTCCTTGCGGGAACTTTGTGTTCCAAGTGATTGAGAAGAGAAAGCTCACTCGGTCCGAGGGACCGTTTGAGAGAGGGTAAGGGTTGAAAGAGACCCGGCCTTTGTGGCCTCCTCAACGGGGAGTAGGTTTGAGAGAACCGAACCTCGGTAAAACAAATCCGCGTGTCTCACTTCATTATTTGCTTGCGATTTGTTTTGCACCCTCTCTCGCGGACTCTATTATATTTCTAACGCTAACCCGGCTTGTAGTTGTGATTATTTTTGAGAATTTCAGTTTCGCCCTATTCACCCCCCCTCTAGGCGACTTTCAGTCGCCATGTCTTTGAGCGCCTTGTTGATGTTGTGCAACAAGTGGATCCTTATTTTATTCAGCGTCCAAATTGTGCGGGTGAGATTGGTCTTTCTGCTCTACAGAAAGTTGTTGCTGCTGTTCGAATCCTTGCTTACGGTATTCCGGCTGATGCCGTTGACGAATACGTACGCATTGGGGAATCTACTGCTCATGAGGCATTGAAACACTTTTGCACGGCCGTCCAAACCGCGTTTGCTCCGTATTATCTCCGTGCACCAAATGCAGAAGATATCGCACGCCTTCTCCAAGTTGGCGAGTCACGTGGGTTTCCTGGTATGCTTGGTAGTGTTGATTGCATGCATTGGGAGTGGCGTAACTGCCCAAGTTCATGGAAGGGGATGTTTACAGGGCGTGGTAAACATCCTACCATGATCTTGGAAGCTGTTGCGTCGTATGACCTGTGGATATGACATGCATATTTTGGTCTGCCAGGTAGTTGCAACGACATAAATGTTCTTCACCGTTCAAACCTTTTCGAAAGGCATCTGAGCGGTGACACACCTCCAGTTTCATTCACTGTGAATGGTCACACGTACAATATGGGATATTACCTAGCAGACGGGATTTACCCTGACTGGCCCGCATTTGTCAAGACAATCCGTAACCCCTACGACGTTAGAACCCAACACTTTGCAACAATTCAAGAGTCTGCTCGAAAAGATATAGAACGAGCTTTCGGTGTACTCCAAAAGAGATGGGGTGTGGTCCGTGGACCTGCATACGGTTGGAGTCCTGAACACATTGGGGACATCATGAAAACATGCATAATATTGCACAACATGATAGTAGAAGACGAAGGTCCATTGTCTTTGAACACAACCTTTGAAAACATTGGAGTGCTGGCAGACACAACTCAAGGTTCAATGGAAGAGCGCAACGACTTCGTCAATCAAAGGTACAACCAACTGAAAGACCGCAACAAATATACTCAGCTTCAGGTAGATCTGATACACCATCACTGGGCGCGACATGGATCCGGAGTTGCATAGGACGCAATCAAACAAGTTCTGTCATGGCTGTTCTTATCTACTATCGAACTGTCTTTGTTTACTTTACATTGTTGTACTGTCTGTGTTAGTGTCATGTCTGTTCTCATCAAGTGTGTGTACTGTGTGTCTTAGTGTCAAAGTGTCGTAGTGTCTCATGCTGCTGTTTCAATTCAATAACAAGGAGTAGTACTGTCATGCAACCACATGTGTGTACAAATGCTAAACAAAAACTGCACCAAGCTCACAGTTCATGAAACCAAATAGTTCAACACATATAGTAAAACATTCAGGTACAAACCATGACAAATAGTTCAAAACAAATACTTGAAAACAAATAGTTCAAAGACGACCTAAAAAAATCTGGTACAAACCAGATTAGGGTCTGACGACAGCAAGCTCACAGAAACAAGTCCGAGTACGCCTCATTCATAAATGACAAACAAACATATTAAGTAAGGAACCTTCACTGGCCAGATGAAGTAGACCCAGTAACCCTTGCCAGTATCTCTTGTTGCTTGGCTTCATAGTACTGGCGGAGTAGAGGGTTACATTTGCTCAAATCCATGCTTAAGATCATTATCTCCTCTTCCTTGTCCTCCTTTAGTTTCTGCCTTTCAAGCCTTAATTTCTCTAGGTTCAACTTCTTCTTTTCTAGGAGCAATTTCTGCCTCTCATTTCTGTTCATTGAATCCAACTTCTTTTCCTCAGTTGTAACAGCTGTTTTGTACACTGACAGGCGCTCCAAAGAAAGATCTCCCATGCGTGTCATAAACTCAGAATCTGATGAAGATGTGTCAACAGATTTAGTCCTCTTTGCCTTTTCCTTAGAAGAATCTCGACCAAGTGGCCTCTTCGATGTGAAGCTTGATGGTACAGATTCTTCTGCATCCACATCGACAGTGTTAGAATGTGTGGGATTAGCGTTGGCTTGCTGATGTTGTTGACCCATGTGGTTGTCCATCCATTTTGGTTGGTCCTTAAGAATGGCCCAACAGTGTAAAAAGTGGAAAGGCTTCTTCTCAATTGGTGCAAACCTAGAAGCTGCCAATGATGTCTGCCACATATAACAAATGGTTACAACAGGAACATACTAACAAACCTCTAAATAGTGATGTCAAAATGTTACATGAAAGATGTACCTTGTCTGCGTCACTGAGTCCACTAGGATTCTGTCGGAGGACTGCCATCATGTATCCAGCAAAAGTGGAACACTGTGTTTTGATAGTATCCCATCTACTCATCAAAGATTTTGTGGACCTTTCTGGCAATGTTCCTCGTCTTGAGTTGTATGCTTCAGTAATTCTACTCCAAAATCCTTGACGTTTCTGCCCTGTGTTAATAATGGGATCGCAACTAACAGCAAGCCATGCATGGCATACCCTTGTGTCCTCTTCAGCAGTGAAGTTTGCTAGCTTAGTTCTTTGAGTTGGCTTTTTAGTAACAGCTGCTGTTCTTGAGCCCTCGGGTTGGCCATGAACTTGAAATTCAGAATGTTGTGTTTCGATAGGCTGCTCGTCAATCTGGCTAAGGAAGCTTCCATATTGAGACATCACCTGGTTCCAATCACTCCCCATTCTATGCAATAGAGGCAGATCAAACATGATATAAATGAGCATGTAGTCATCATGTAACATGGTATAAAGTAAGGCAAACATAGTCCAACAAAACACAATAATTATTGTAGTAACTGAACCGGTTTCGGTTTACATAGACCAGAACATTTAAATCCCCCAAAAGCATGATCATACCAGCCGACAAGTACACCTGAACATAGACCTGAACATGCTACAATACTTCTACTGAAGTTAAACCTAGAACACTAGTACGGATATGTGTCGTCGGTTGAGTAGTCACGACCATCGTCGTAGCCCACAAGGTCTTCATAGTTAATTGGTGACTCTTCGTCTATTAGTAGGTCGTCTTCTGAACCATCTTGTATCAGAAGGTCCTCTACTGCTTCCTCTTGTTGTGGATGTTCTTTCACTTGACTGTTAGCCATATTTTCTACCTCCCACTGAGTTTGCACTGCTACGTCCTCAAGATCCTTGGCGAGGTCGTCAATCTCAACTAGTGCTCGGTTAAATTCGTCGACCAAAGGTGAGTTGAAAGGCTGGAAGGCTGATTTGACGACATCAACGATGTCACAACTACGCTTTTGAACAACTCTGAGCAGAGTAGCCAGTGCTTTACGGAGCTTTTCGTTCTCCGAATCCATGGCTACATCAAACACAGTGTTGAATTAGTTAACACCGACTACAATTTACGTATCTTATACAAACTACTGAATCGAAGGGATTCCAAACTATGAGTACACAGTTCAAATGAACCCTTAATCAATGTACATTGCATCTATGTGAACCTGTTATAAATTTGCAGATTAGGTTACCATGGTCGCATAAAAAATTAATGTTGAGTAATTTGAATCTGGACAGAACCGAATCATCTGGGATGAACAACCCCCCAAACCTGAAATGGATCCCCCAAAACCGGTCTAAATTTAAGCATCCGGACACAACAATAAGCCATTCATGCATGAAATTGAAGCGCATTATTTAGAAAGCTCCAGATCGTAAACCCTAAACATCCCACAAACCCTAATCCATGCCCCCAAATACGAACAATAAAATACGGTAATGATTCAGTACTAAAGAAAAAGGATTTGTGTAGTTCGTATCTCGCTCTTCGCGGATCTGGCTCGGTGGACCGAATCGAAGACGAAGACGACGGCGGCGACGAGCTTCTCTTCCTTTTGCCGGCTGCCTTCGACGAAGTCGGCGGACGACGAAGCCTTTTGCCGATGGCGACTCTCCGGCGACGAACAGGGGGAAGCTGGCTTGGATCTTGGGTTGCGGTGGGTCGCGCGGCCTCGGTTCGAAGGGGTGCGAGCTCTACGCCGACAGACCCGCCTCCGCACGGCCGCTTCTCGCCCTCCTGCCTCGATGCTGGCGGTGAAGCGCGCCGGATCGAGGGCTCGGCCCCGGAAGATGCAGTCGCCAGCGCGGGGTAGGAGGACGCGGAAGTTTCCTCGCGGCGGCTGGTGGACGAGCAGCGCGGATAGCGCACTCCCGGAGCCCTCCACATTTAGAGTGCCTGCCACATCCTCTATAATTTAGAGGACGCTATAGAGTCCCTTGCTGGAGCCGTAGGGGACCTGACAGTCCTCTATATTTAGAGGACAAGACCCTTTATAGGGTGCTGTTGGAGACAGCGTAAGTTGGGCCGACCAACTGATCGCGGGCTCATAGTATAGCTTAATGAACCAATTAAATGAATACTAAACCCATGGAGCTGATGGTAGCGAGGATCCTAATTGAGGCCAACTGTTTGATGCATTTTGGAGTATTTTCTAAGGCTTGTTATTAACGACTTAAAAACTTTCACGTACGAGTTCATGTGCTTCTTTTTTTTACTTCTTTCTTCTTGTTTTCTTCTTCTTCATGAAACATGCTATTTTTTTTATTAATAATCCCAGGCTTGTACAGAAGACTGAAATGGTGTAGTGGGATACATGGTCGATCCCTTCGCCTACGATCTGGTAATTATGATGGCGGGTGAGAGTGAATGATTACCGGTGGCAACGATCGATCGATCGGATTTTACCTGCTGCATCCATTCCATTGCATGTGGAGCCCCTATCGATTTGTCTCGATTGGGGTTGCACGCCGGATGCTGGAACGCAGAATGCTCTAGTTGATTGTGCTGCTGCGTCCGTAGGATCCAACACTGATCATTCGTGCGTGCTTCGTTTCGTACTGGTGAGTGTTTTATAGTCAGCATGCATGCCATGCACTGCGACGCGACACTAATCATGACTGCATGCTTGGTCAATCGATCACGTACACGTACTAGCCGTTTAACACCTGGCCTGATTGAGAACGGCCTCATTCATTCACATTCTTCCAGGATTAATCGAGGCTCTACGCATAACCTAACTATGTAGATATAATATATAAATACAACATGAATAATTAAAAATGATTACCGTGGTACAACCAAGTCAAGCTATTGAGTCTTGCGTAAGCCTATGTTACTTATGCCTGCTAAGTATGCATGGTGCGCTCACACTTTAAGTGCATGTACAACCCACATAGCACGGTTATCTAAATCTAGATACGGTTCTAGTCATACAACCCATATAAATAAGTCGTATCTTAAGAGGTTCTATTGAATAAATTATAAGGTTTACATACATTAGGTTGTATGAACGAGTTTCTTAGTTATATCTAGTATTTGGAGAACCACGATCTAATATCTAGGTTGTACATGCCCTAAATGCAATAAAATATCAGATGGGTACTAAACGGTGGTTCAAGTGATGAGATTTTTTAAGTTTCAGGAGTCACTACCGCAACAGTACTCTTTGCCGAGCGCCCGAGGCACTCGGCAAAGAAGCCTCGGTGAAAAATTTATCGGCAACGGCCTTTTTAGCGGGTATTTTATGTCGGGCACTCGACAAAAAAAAAGTTATCGTGACGGCGCCGCCAAGTGATGGTGACGGGACTTTTGTCGAGTGCCAGGCCAGCAGGCACTCGACAAAGGTGGCCGTTGGCGAGTGTCGTTTTTCGCCGAGAGTAGCATTCGACAAAGTATTCTATGTAGAGTGTCCGAGATTTTGCACTCAGTAAACCTCTGAGCACTCGACAAAGAATGTGTTTTCTGGTAGTGAGTGTTAGACAAATATCTGATGGGCACTAATTGGTGTTTCAGGTGATGAGTTGTTTCTAAGAAGTTCCAAGAGTGCTAGACAAGTGACCTCAAAAGTGCATCTAGGCCCTAAGTAGTTTTTAGTGAATTCAATAACCATACAATTATTTTTTTTTGTAAAATAAGAAGCAGAACGGTTTCAAACACCCCTAATTTTTAGTTACCTGGTGCCACCCCTCGACGCCTCCTAATACCTCTACTTGCATCGTTCATCTCCCGCCGTCCAATTATTTCTTAACCATAATAAAAAAATTCTTTAAATAAAACTTATATATTTAAAACTCCAAAACGATCTAGCTTGTTCAGTTTTATCAAAATCCATATAAATTGGAGTGAATTGAGTCAGTTTCAATCTATAACAAGTTAAAATCCTTGGGCCCGTTTGTTTCGTTGGAATTGAATTCCATTTTAATAATTATAATTTAGACAAAACTAATTAAGTTTATATATTTATATATGTAATATATTTGTACATTATCCTAAATCATATGAGAGAGATAGTTATATACTACATTTATGTTATAGAGGCGTAAGTAGAAGAATGTGTTATAAGTTGTACATCGGAAAAATAACATGTAAATATATAGAATCCATTTCCATCTCTCACCTCATGAATTTGAGGTAGACTTATATGATAACTTTGGAAAGTGGTGGAATGTCATATTCTACAAAAATAGCCTATTCCATTAGTAAGATTCCAATTCCTCGAAATGAAAGAAAACAAACGGGGCCATAGGAATAACCGAACAAGTTAATTAGAAACGGCATGAGTATAAGTGAAGAAGTCCCAAAATTCTAATAATTGTAGACGCATGGTATGCGAATTCACTGCGAGAAATGTTGATCGAAATCGCGAAGTTCTCTTGTTAATAGTCTTCTAATCTAAAGAAAAAGGGCTACGAGTGCGAACCAAACCAATTTGGTGGACCCTTTGCGACCCCACGCCACATGGCGTGTGGAGAAAGTCTCAGCTGTTTATCTGAAGGAAAAGTGCTACGGGTGCGCAAAAGACGTTACTGTCAAGCAAACCCAGAAAATGGCGGCAAGCGGCGGCGGCTTCCTTCCTCTTCCCGCACGCATTCCTTTGTCGTGTCCACTCCACTGCCATCCATCACCCTCGCTCCCTCTCTGTCTCAGTCTCTACGAGTTCATCAGTCTCTGTCTGTTACCGATGTCTCCAGTCCTCTGGCTCACCTCACTCCTCTTCCTCGTCCACTCGGCCGCCGCCGACACCAGGCGGGCGCTGCACGAGCCGCTCTTCCCCATCGAATGGACCCCGCCGCCGTCCACCACGGCGCCACCAGCACCGGGGTTCGCCTCCGATCCCTCCACACCCGTCCCACCCGTCGACAACGGCGGGCCGGCGCTACTCCCCGCTCCTCCACCACCGAACACTGTCGCCGCGGACGTCTCTTCATCCCGCACAGGCCCGGGCCCGCGCCCGCGCCCCCACGGCGGCGGCGGAACACCCAAGGCCGCCATTGTCGTCGCCTCCGCCGCCGCGGCGGCCGTCCTCGCGCTGCTCGCCTTCGCCGCCGCGTTTCTCCTCACGGGCCGTCTCGCGCGCCACCCCGCGTGGGCGCACAAACCCCCCGGCCTCGCCGCCGCCGCGCACCCTGGGCCTGCCTCCGCACTCGTGCTGCACGCTGACGCGGTGGGCACCTCGGCGGCGGCGGCGGCCTCGTCGTCGGGTGCCACTGCCACACCGCACCGGAAGGCCCGCTCGGAGCGCGCGAGGCGGGGCATGTGCCGCGACGTCGACACCGTCCCGAGCCCAGAACTCAGGCCGCTCCCGCCGCTTCGGCGCGCGGGATCGTCCGACGAGGACGCCGCGTACTACACACCGGGCCAGCGCTCGGCGGTGTCCGCCGGCGGCGAGGGCGCCGGGACGTGGAGCCAGGCGAGCGCGTCCAGCCCACGAACCACCACTCCCTCCCGCCAAAGCCTCCCCAGCCTCACCAGCGATTTTTTCCCACCGACGCCGGCCGCCACCACGGCCGTTCCAGCTGCAACCGTGGCGCCTCCTCCGCCCGCACCTCCTGCGCCACGCTCCCGACGCACTCTGCCGCGGACCCGCTTCTCCGCCGGCTCCGCCTCGGATATGATCAAGCAAATTGTCTCGCCACCCTCCAACCTACCACCGCCACCTCCTCCTCCTCCACCGCCGCCGCCGCCAGCGCCAAGATGCACCAACGCAATCCCAAAGCCTCCGACACCCGCTGCACCATTACCAACGCGTCGGCTTCTCAAACAAGAGCAAACAGAGGGGCCAAGTGTCGCTGTGCCGAGAGCACCCGTCGTGGCGGTGAACAAGGACAATGACGGCATGCCAATTCGGACGAACGATGATCATGCCGGTGACGAAGCCCGTCCCAAGCTGAAGCCGCTGCACTGGGACAAGGTCCGGGCGTGCTCCGACCGCGACATGGTCTGGGACCGGCTCAAGTCTAACTCGTTCCAGTTAAGATGCATTCTTAGAACAGACACGATTAAATCATTAAAAATTGTGATGCTGACATGAGTTTCTGGCAGGTTGGATGAGGACATGATCGAGGTGCTTTTCACGAACAATGCTGCAAATGCACCTCCTAGGGACACACCGAGAAAACCTGGAGTGCTGCAATGTAGTGCCAAAGAGAAGGTCCTTGATCCTAAGAAGGCTCAGAACATTGCCATCCTGCTGCGCGCGCTGAATGTCACTCCGGAAGAGGTCTCCGATGCACTGCTAGATGGTGAGAAATTCTTTGATTAATGGATATTTCTAGTGCCAGAATATCTACCTAATAGGAACTAGTAGTCATGGATTCTAAGGTAACATCAACTAATATCTTTCTTGACTGATCATTGTGTATAAATTGTTGGTCCATTATTGTTAATTAGTTATGATGTGGACATTTCTAAGGTAACCTCAACAATGGAATTTGCTGAAATGTTTGACTGTGCAAGAAAGCTCTGAATATCCAATGGCAGCATTTTTCGTTTCATTATGCATGTAGCTTATTCTTCATCTTGAGCGTACTCTGAATAAACTTAGCAAACCAGTTCACAGCAAGCATCATATGCATTCTTCATATTATAGCTGCAGGCAACAGATGTTTTCCATTTCTGTAATTTTGGACTAAATATTTTTTTAGAATTAACATGTTTGGAAGCTTACTATCTTTTAATGCTCATACCAATGGGTATTGAAGTATGTCTGAGGACTTCAGATTGGAATTAACGGAAACATGCAATACATACTGCTCCAGGATGTGCAGTCAGCTACACGACAGCATTCTAAACTATTGTCTAGTTCTACTCACAATGTTTATTGCTACTAACATTCTTTAAACAGGCAATGCTGAATGTCTGGGGGCGGATTTGTTGGAAACCTTGGTAAAGATGGCTCCTACGAAAGAGGAAGAACTGAAGCTTCGAAACTTTACCGGGGACTCATCGAAGCTTGGTTCCGCAGAGCGGTTTCTCAAGGCAGTGCTTGACATACCTTTTTCCTTCAAAAGAGTTGATGCTATGCTCTATCGAGCAAATTTTGAGAGCGAAATCAATTACCTCAGGAAATCTTTCGAAACATTAGAGGTATGCTGCTGGTTCACTTTGCATAGTACTGTAGTTTCTATTATCAGTGGCTGCACACGAATCAGTAATCGTTTCACATAACTGTCATAGCGTGGAACAAAGTAATTGTTTCGCAACAAACTCTTCATTCACTGTCGTGGATTTGAACAGCTCATTGCCAGTTCGGCACTTATGTGCATCTGACAGTGGCACCCATGCAACAGGGAGGCGTACGTAATGATGTAATAGCATGGCTAGTTATCAGCAAAATCATAAGCCTTTCTGATTTCCGTGCCTTTCTGGCAATGATGGCATTCATTTTTGTCATTCAAAATATTTAGTGATCTTGTTCCTCCTACTCCCCCACCCACCCACACCCACCAAAAAAAAAACGATAGCCCTGCTCTGAATTATAGTGCAAAAAAGGAGCTGACATTATTATCGGCATGGTTTTGCAGGGAGCTTGTGATGATTTAAAAAGCAGTAGATTGTTCCTGAAGCTACTTGAAGCTGTCCTGCGAACTGGGAACCGAATGAATGTCGGCACAAACCGCGGTCAGGCAAAAGCTTTCAAGCTGGACACTCTACTCAAGCTCGCAGACGTCAAAGGGGCCGATGGTAAAACCACCTTGCTTCACTTCGTTGTCCAGGAAATCGTGCGGTCGGAAGATGCAAAATCCGATAAAGCCGTAGAAGACGAAACCAGAAGCATCGTGAAAGACGAAACGTTCCGTAAGCAAGGATTGAAGGTTGTATCTGGGCTGAGCAATGAGCTCGGCAACGTCAAGAAAGCAGCGGGCATGGATTTCGATGTGCTGCACAGCTATGTATCCAAGCTCCAGGCCGGTCTTAGCAGGATCAAGTCGGTCCTCCTGCTCGAGGAGCAGTGCGCCCAAGGCCACGGTTTTTTCGCGAGGATGCGTGGTTTTCTCAAGGAAGCTGAGATGGAGATCGGACAGGTGAGGTGCGACGAGGAGAGGGCTCTGGGAAGGGTGAAAGAGATCACCGAGTATTTCCATGGCGATGCCGGAAAGGAGGAAGCGCACCCTCTGAGGATCTTCATGGTGGTGAGGGACTTCCTGTCCATGCTGGACCATGTATGCAAGGAGGTCGGCCAGCAGGACAGGACGGTTGTTGTTGGATCCGCAAGGTCCTTCCGCATGTCAGCGACCACGGCAATGGCGAACCTCAAAGTGTACGGCCAGCACGCAAGAGACAACGACGACGACGAAGAGAGTTGGTCGCTGTAGGAAATCGGGGTCAGGGACCACGGAGCCAAACGAACAGAACCACAAGAACCCTATATAGATGAGTATTATTGTTTCATCTTACCATATAGCGCACATATGTAACTTTTGATAAGTACGAAGATAGGATCAAATTACGTTGTATAATTACGGATGCACCGGATTCTTTCTTGTACGAAGATAGGATCATTTTTTTTTGAGCCTAGAGCACCCGAAAAAACATTCAAAACCGACTAGGGGCCAAAATTGAATGGTTTTGATAGTTGACATACAAAAGTTAGATAAAAGCAAGAATTGAGACTAAAAAGGACTTTATCAGCTACATTGGTTTTTGATATTTTGAACATATTTAGATTTACTTATTTATAAACGTTTACATACATTAAAATATATGTCTAGAATTTTGGGTTCTTACCATAATTTTTTTTTTGTAAACTAAACTTTACTACAATGTTCACCTTGCTTTCCTTAGGTACGATCGTCTTTGTAAATCTACTTTTAGACACGGGCATTTTAAGATACCAGTTTACGAAAATTGCTCTAACCAATGGCAGTCATTCTAAGAGTTTATTTTTAAAAATAATTAACCGAGGCGAACATGCCTATAAAAATTACATAAAAAAATAATCCATACCTTTTTTCAATATAAAGTTAAACAGAGACGGACTTTCAATCAAAATTATACCTCTCGACACGGTCTATAACTTTGTATTTGAGAAGCTTTTATTTCAAATTTAGAATCTAAAATTTTCAGACCACTTTTTTGAATGTTGACTAGTCCGTAACGAAGTTATACTATTACTGCCCCCCCCCCTCCCCCAATCACAAAAACAATGTAATCTCCTAGCTGCATTCTTGGTTTACATAGAGTTTAACCAAATATAGATATAGATTTTAACATTTATGATATTAAATAAATTTACTATGAAAAAATATTTTATGATAAATAATAGCATACTTTTTATACGAATTTGGTCAAACTTGGTATATTTAATATAGCACTGTTCAAGAATTACATTATTTTTTTAGAGGAAGGGAGTAGTTCTCAATACAATTCACCGCTTTGTAGTTTAAAAGCCGTGCAGAGTCCGTTTGACCACCTTCGAGAATCATTTCTACAGCAGTGTATGTGCATTGCAAGCCAGTTTTTATTTATTTATTTTGGGGGGTCTAGACTGCCAATTTTGTTGTCGACATATAATAATTTGAAACGAGAAATGACCTTATTATTTCGTGGCAGTGCATGCGCACTACAATTCAGCAGGAAGAAAGAAACACAAGCTAACAAGCAGCTGCATCCACCATCCATGTCTGACGAACACTGACTGGGTCACACGACACCTTACCTGTCATTACATCTGGTGGCTAGCTTCATTGCAACCACTAGAAGAAGAAGAAAAAACAGTCACGGTGATCATCAGTTGTTCTTCATTAATTCCTCAGCGTTCACGCGGTAGAAGTAAGGTATGTTCAGTTAACCGACCAACAGGACACTGTCGCATGGAGTTTTGGGAACACCAATTGCTACACGGCTAGATCGGCGTATCAAGTCCAATTCTTCAGTATCATAAACAAACACAAGTGGATGAAGATTTGGAAGGCAAAGGTGTAATACTCAAAATTGTATAAAAGGAATATATAGAGGATTTCCTTATTTGATGTGCCACATTTGCATCATAAAAAAACATACATATAATTTAAAGATGAATTAAAACAATGATAAAATAAAGAAAAGTATGCATCATGTTAGAGTTATATGTTTGTGCATTAATAAAATAATAAGGGTAATAAGATAATGAATACTAGAAGTTAAATCAAACCCTAAACTAAAAATAGGGTTTTCAAAAATGAGAAGAAGAGGAATGATACAAAAATATAAATAATGTAATTATACTTCTAAAACTGGTATTTCTCATTTCACAATATGATTTGAGAATAAATTGGCACAAGATTTGAATTAAATCTGAATTTAAGGTAGAATTTGGTAATAAAGAAAAGAAAATAGGAAAAGAAAATGAAAAAAGCACTATGCACCGATTGGGCCGAGCGCTGCCCATTTGGCCCACTAGTAGATGTCTTCCGTGCGGCCCAAGATTTCTCACCACACGCGCGCCTTGTGTCGCTGACCCGTGGGCCCAGGTGATCGGCGCTCCGCGCAGCTAAGGCGTGGACGGGTTCTCGCTGTTGAGTGGGGCCAGGTGCTGCGATGACCCATATCCTGGCGTCGCTGACGGGCGTGGCCCACTGAGTAGTGGTCGTCTCCCTTCACCCTGCGCGCATGGCGGACGTCGCGGACTCCGTGGGCATCAGATCTCAACCACCGCTGCGGGATCCTCGGGAGAGCTAGACTCCCTGGATAAAGGCGGGGTCGTCATGCCTGATTCTCTACCCACAAGCCACTCTACGCCGCGGCGACGAACGCATCCACAGAGAGAGTTGAGAAAGAGAGAGGAGAGAGACCGTGCGCGCGCACTGCCGTGAACTTCTGCCGCATACGATTCAGGAAGGTCGAGAAGGAGTCCGGGCGCGGCGTGATTTCCTGGTGCGGGCCGTGGACGAGCACGGTGGGTCCGGCGGGTGGTCACCGCAGGTGGAGTAGCTCGCAGAGCGGTCACCGGCGGCCAGTCGTGCGGTGGTCTGTTGCAACCGCGAAGAGAGAGAGAGTGGAGCACGCCGGGATACTGCGCCTCCGCTGTGCCCTGCGTCCGGTCGTCGTCCAGTTCACCGGTGGCAGTAAGACCTCCCCTCCCATACCCTACTTACTCGGCGCCGTAGCTAATGCGCTGTCGTGGGCGCGCGCTAGGAATTCGGTAGACAGCGAGAGGGAGAAGAAGGTGTACCTGCCGTCGGATCTAAATGGAGGGATAGGATTGAACCTGGGCGCACCAAATAGTTGAATTAATCTGGAGCGTCCGATTGAGATCTAGCGGTGAGGGCAGTGTAACCTGTAGAAATAACTATGATCTAATCTCGGCTTTTGGAATTGGATCCAACGGCCCAGAGTGCACCGTACCCCTTCGCGGGTACGATTTACAAAAGAATCCCTACGTTTTCCAGAAAACAACCCACCATCCTCGTCAGTATCTCTCTGTGTCTTAGGAAAGCTTATGTAGTGGCCCCTGGACTTTCTGAAAATTGGCGCCTAGTCCAGAGGATAATAAAAACCGAGAAATGATTATAGAATTTAGTTTTTAATAAAAAACAATTCTAGAAACTTGTAAAATGCATAGAAAATTCATTTTAGCTCCAAATTGAACCATTCCAATTTCTAAAATTTTGTAATATTATTATCTATCATCTAGTGTCTCTGTTTTGACATGAAAACAGTAAGAAAACTAATTTATCATTTAATCCTATTTCAAGCACATTAAATCTTAGGAAATTCATAACTTGAAATCTATAGCTCCAAATTTAATGATTCCAGTTCGTGTGATCTTATTTTAATGTCTAGTTTATTACTGTGTATTTTATTTATATGTTTGGTGCAATGTTAATTTTTTGCTGTACTATGTATGTATTGTGTTGATGCGAGTAGACGAACAAGCTACTGTGGATTCTGAGGTTCAACAAGTAGAAGTAGCTGAGCAGGAGCTCATTGAAGGCAAGTTGTGCCCTTGATCACTTACTTTTTCCCAGCCATGTTCTTATTAATTATAATGATCTGCATAGGTTAATTTTGATGGGATCCAATAGGTTACCCCAGTTTTGGTTATCTTTATACCTTGTTCACCCCTGAAATATTTTTGGGTAGTACCTGCTATTGCTTTATGTGGATTTGGGTATGGAGATACACTATTCATGATTATTCTGTTATTATCTTGTTATTATTACTGTTCATGTTAAGATCATTAAATTAATGGCAACATGGAGCGACCACCCGGGAAAACAGTGCTACTATAAAGGTTTAATGGGATGCCCTTGGCTGATTAACTAGGAAAGCTAGTGGAGGTCTTTCTTACCCGAAAGGGGCAAGGGCAGTAGGGGAGTGGTCAGTGTAGGGAGGTCCTTGGGTTGATTTTGCTGCGATGGTGGTCAGGCGAGGGATTCCTGCACTGGAGCTTCCTATAAACTGTAGCGGGATTTCTGAAGCTAGTGGAACTTTGTAAAGGCCTCGTAGTGTTACCCTGCCTCGCCTCCTCGGTAGAGGTGTATGTGATTGGTCGTCTCTTGGCAGATGGGTAACATGACTTGTGGGTAAAGATGCGCAACCTCAGCAGAGTGTAAAACTAGTATAGTAGCCGTGCTCACGGTCATGAGCGGCTCGGACCCTCACATGATTAATTATGGAACTTAAATTTAATTTGACATTTGCATCACATTTGGGATTATTTTATTATTACTTTTCTTTATTATTATTAAAGTTTGGTATTTACTTACACCTAGTAATTGCTAATAAAATTTTGACCAACTTATAAAAGCAATGCTCAGCTTCAGCCTTTATTTCATTGATTAGCCTTACACTTCATGAACTCCCACCTTTGGTGAGTTCATGCCACATTATTCCCCACGACTTGTTGAGCTATGAACGAATGTGAGCTCACCCTTGCTATCTCACAACCTCCCACAGGAGAAGAACAGGTGGTTCAGGAGGAGCCACAAGGCGAGGAGTTCGATCTGATCTAGGTGGCGTTTCTCAGTTGACATTGGCGCCGACGACCCTGAGTTCGTTTTATATTTATTCTTTTATTTTGTAATAAGTCTTCCGCTATGTAATAAGTACTCTGATGTTTTGTGACATTTATCTCTATACACTCTGTTATTATATATGTTGTCTTCTTGGCGCATGTATGAGATGCACCCGGCTTTGTTCCTTAAAGCCCGGGTGTGACAGAAGTGGTATCAGAGGAAATGTTGACTGTAGGACGAAACCTAGATAGAAATGGACAAACCCTTACCTACTTACCTTACTCTGATTCTTTCTTATCTTATCTTGATCCTGTCTCACCTTCTACTGTTCTACTCTGATCATTCTTACCTTTTCTACTCCAAGACAAGACGGATTTCACACCTTAGAATCCCTACCCCTATGACATTTTTAAGAGATAGGAGGCCTAAGACCAAACCAAAACTATTTTCTATATTTAAAAACGTTGTTTGATTGTTCTGATGAAAAATGTCTGATTTGCTTCTTTGATTGATTGAAATATTATATTTGGACATCTTAGTATGTACCACTATAAGGTAATGAATTAGCTATGATAGGTAAAACATTAATCTGCTTAGCTAATAAATCCCCCAAAGTAACATGATTCGTAATTACTGCTGTCGGGGACCATAATTAGGGGTACCCCCAAGACTCCTAATCTCAGCTGGTAAACCCCATCAGCACAAAGCTACGAAGGCCTGATGGGCGCGATTCAGGCCAAGGCTCCGCTCAAAGGACACGATCCCGCCTCGCCCGAGCCCGACCTCAGGAAAAGACAGCCGACCCTGGAAGATTCACGCCTCGCCCAAGGATCCACTCAAGCAACGGACGCACCGTCGACTCGCCCAAGGCACAGCTCGGGTAGGCTTCACTGAGAAGCAACCTTGGCCAAATCGCCACACCAACCAATCATATCGCAGGAGCATTTAATGCAAGGATCGCCTGACATCTTATCCTGACGCGCGCTCCAGTCGACAAGGCCGAAGTGACCGCAGTCACTTCGCCGCTCCACTGACCGACCTGACAGGAATACAGCGCCGCCTGCCCTGCTCCGACTGCCGTGCCACTCGCCAGAGTGGGGTCGACAGCGGCTAAGTCCAGCCTCGGGCGACATAGGAAGCTCCGCCTCGCCCGACCCCAGGGTTCGGCCCCCGTCTCGGCCTCGGAAGATGGACTTCGCCTCGCCCGACCCCAGGGCTCGAACTCAACCACGACTTAGAAGACGATGGACTCCGCCTCGCCCGACCCCAGGGCTCGGACTCAGCCTCGGCTCCGGAAGACGATGGACTCCACCTCGCCCGACCCCAGGGCTCGGACTCAACCTCGACCTCGGAGGAATCGCCACCTCGCCCAAACTCGGGTCCGGACCGGCCACGTCACCAGGGGGCCATCATTACCCATCCCCTAGCTAGCTCAGGCTATGGGGAACAAGACCGGTGTCCCATCTGGCTCGCCCCAGTAAGCAAGTAATGATGACACCCCGCACGCTCCATGACGACGGCAGCTCCCAGCCCCTTATGTCAGCAAGGAGACGTCAGCAAGGATCCGACAGCCCCGACAGCTGTACTTCCGCAGGGCTCCATCTCTCCTCCGACGGCCACGACATCACATGAACAGGGCAGCAACACCTCTCCGACAGCCACGACGGCATGTACATAGGGCACTAGCTCCTCTCTGCTAGACACGTTAGCACATTGCTACACCCTCATTGTACACCTAGGCCCTCTCCTTATGTCTATAAAGGAAGGTCTAGGGCTCTCGTACGAAAGGTTGGTCGCGCGGGAGAACGGGCCGACGCATAAGGCTCTCGCTCTCTCTCTCCCACGCGAACGCTTGTAACCCCCTACTGCAAGCGCATCCATCCGCCCTGGGCGCAGGACAACACGAAGGCCGCGGTTTCCCCTTACTGTTCTCCCCCCTTTGTGTCCCGTCTCACGCCGACCCATCTAGGCTGGGACACACAGCGACAATTTACTCGTCGGTCCAGGGACCCCCCGGGGTCGAAACGCCGACAACTGCCTTGTCTACTACTCTCTCTTACCATATGTATCTAACTCAGATGGTCAATACCAGGAGGGGTGGTGGAATTGATTTGCCTCCTAATCGACACACTCGAAGGATATATAGACAACCTCAGCCACAGCCAGCAGAGATGAATCCTCCTAATCCTCCACCAGGCGGAGTTGATCCACTAATTGCAGCTCAGATGAGGGTGATGCAGCAAATGGCAGACACTATGGCTGATATGCGTGCCCAGATGCAGCAAGAACGCCAGGAGATGCGTCAGGAAAGAGAAGAGATACGCCAAGAGTTGCGCCAGGAGAGAGAAGAGATACGTCAGGAGAGAAGGGCGCAACAGCAGCTGCAACAACAACTTCAACAACAACAGCAACAGCAGCAACAGCAACAAGTACCATTGCCTCCACCATCACCACTAGTTCCACCTCGTGATAAGCACCGGGAATTTATGAGTCATAAGCCACCGACCTTCGTCAGCTCACCAGATCCACTTGATGCGGATGATTGGGTGAAGTCAATTGAGAAGATGCTCAACATCGCCTAATGCTCAGACCGGGAGAAAGTTCTTTATGCCTCAGGTCGTCTGACAGGTCCTGCTGCTGACTGATGGGATTCTTATACTGCTGCCCATGATGCTGCTGATACTATTACTTGGGCAGAGTTCAGTACACAGTTCAGGAACTGCCATATTCCAGCTGGTATGATAAAGATCAAGAAGAAGGAGTTTCTGTCATTTAAGCAAGGCAACATGTCGATCAACGAGTACAGAGATAAATTTATTCAGCTATCGAGATATGCTCCGGAGGAAGTTGCTGAGGATGAGAGAAAGCAGGAGCACTTTATTGAAGGACTTAATGGACCCTTGCAGTATGCACTGGTTGCACACACTTTTCCATCATTTCAGAGGCTACTGGATAAGGCTCTTGCTATTGAACACAAGCGTGTTCAACTGGGAGATCTGAAGAGGAAGGCTATCTCACAGGGACAGGGTAGCAGCAGTGTTCGTCCCCGCTATGTTTCACCATAGGGTACACCGACTCGACCAGGAGTACCATGCCCAGTTCAGTACGCTCCACAGGGGTCTCCACGGACACCTCCTACTCATCAGGCTACTCCCACTGGCACCCCGACGAGGCCTACAGGACAGAAGATCGGCCCTACATGCTTCAAGTGCAGTCAGATTGGACACTATGCTAATGCTTGCCCGATGGGGAATTTTGGTACACCAGCTAAGAATAAGCAATAGACGCCTGGCAAGGGATATTCTATAGCCAGGGTGAATCAAGTCAGTGTTGATGATACTCCTAATGGTGTTGACATCGTACTCGGTATGTTTTACATTAATGCCATTCCTGCAACAATATTATTTGATTCCGGTGCTACACATTCGTTCATGTTTGCTCGATATGCCAACACTAATGAGATACCCCTGCTAAATATGAGAAAACCAATGATAGTAATCACACCTAAAGGGCCTATTGGGGCGAATCAAATGACACGTAGATTGACATTATCAATTATGGGAAGAGAATTTGGAGCTACTGCTATAATATTAGAGGCCAGCAGTATAGATCTGATCCTTGGTATGTCATGGTTAAGAAAGGCAAAGGCCATTATAGCATGTGGTAGGGGTACTATAGAGCTCACTAGTCCTAAAGGAGAAACATTTCAAGTTAATATTGCAGTAACCACCTCATCCAAGCGTGCAATGTTCTTTATACCTGAGGAGTTTGTTGGTGACAACATCCGGGTGGTTAGAGATTTTCCGGATGTCTTTCCAGAGGAGTTACCAGGGATGCCACCAGATAGGGAAGTTGAGTTTGTCATTGATCTATTACCTGGAACTGCCCCTATTTCTAAACGACCATACAGAATGGCTGTAGAAGAACTAAAGGAGCTTAAGAAGCAGTTAACTGAGTTACAGGAGGCAGGGTATATTCGTCCGAGTTCCTCACCATGGGGAGCACCGGTGTTATTTGTACAAAAGAAGGATGGATCGCAACGGATGTGTGTGGACTATAGATCACTCAATGATGTTACTGTGAAGAACAAGTATCCATTACCCCGTATTAAGGATTTGTTTGATCAGATGAGAGGAGCCAGGGTATTCTCGAAGATTGATCTCCGATCGGGATACCATCAGATGAAGATTAGACCATCAGATATCCCTAAGACGGCTTTCTCAACCCGATATGGATTATATGAGTTCACTGTTATGTCTTTTGGATTAACCAATGCCCCAGCTTATTTCATGAATTTGATGAATAAGGTGTTTATGGAGTATTTGGACAGATTTGTCGTGGTGTTCATCGACGATATTCTTATCTATTCTAAGAATGAAAGTGATCATGAACAACATCTAAGGTTGGTGCTACAGAAGCTACGAGATAATCGACTCTATGCCAAGTTTAGCAAGTGCGAGTTTTGGATTGACAAGGTGCCATTCCTTGGTCATATTATTTCTAATGGAGGAATAGCAGTGGATCCTGCTAAAGTGAAGGAGATAATGGAGTGGAGAGCGCCCACTACAATTACTGAGATTCAGAGTTTCTTGGGACTCGCAGGATATTATCGGAGATTTATTGAAGGGTTCTCTAAGATTGCCAAGCCTATGACCTCACTGCTGGAGAAAGGAAGAGAATTCAAGTGGGATGAGAAATGCCAAGAGAGCTTTGATCAATTGAAGGAGAGATTGATGTCACCACCAGTATTGGTTATGCCAGATCTGCAGAAGGGATTTGATATTTATTGTGATGCATGTGGCCAAGGATTGGGATGTGTGCTCATGCAAGAAGGACATGTGATCGCCTATGCATCTCGTCAGTTAAGGAAACATGAATTGAACTACCCCACTCATGACTTAGAACTGGCAGCAGTTGTGCATGCACTTAAGATTTGGAGACACTACATTATGGGAACTAAGTGCCAAGTATATACGGATCATAAGAGCTTGAAGTACATATTCACTCAGAAGGATCTCAACCTTAGGCAACGCCGTTGGTTGGAGCTTATTAAGGACTATGATTTGGAAATTCATTGTCTCCCAGGCAAGGCAAATTTGGTTGCAGATGCCTTGAGTCGGAAGGAGCATGTTCACTCCGCTTTCGTTGTCCAGCTACCTGATGAATTAGCAAAAGATTTTGAGAGGCTCAACCTGGGAATTGTTACACATACGGAAGGAGTTACCATTGAATTGGAACCTACCTTGGAGCAAGAAATTCGTAAAGGTCAGATTGGTGATGCCAAAATCCAGGAGATCAAGGATCTAATAACAAAGGGTAGAGGCCCGGAATTCATAGAGGATGAGCAAGGCACAGTATGGTTCAAGAATCTGATTTGTGTTCCGGATATCGATAGTCTTCGGGAAACCATATTGAAGGAGGCACATGACTCAGTTTATTCTATTCACCCTAGGAGTACTTAGATGTATCAGGATTTGAAGCAAAAATATTGGTGGTATGGATTGAAGAGAGATGTGGCTGCACATGTGGCTATGTGCGATGTGTGCCAAAGAGTTAAGGCTGAACACCAGAGGCCAGCCGGACTACTACATCCACTGAAGATACCTGAGTGGGAATGGGAAGAGATTGGCATGGACTTCATTGTTGGACTACCCCGCACGTCTGCTGGATATGATTCTATATGGGTGATTGTGGATAGGCTAACTAAAGTAGCCCACTTTATTCCAGTGAAGACCACGTATTCAGGAGCCAAGTTAGCAGAGTTGTACATGGCATGGATTGTATGCCTACATGGTGTGCCAAAGAAGATTGTGTCAGACCGGGGATCACAGTTTACCTCGCGGTATTGGAAGAAGTTGCACGAGTCCTTGGATACAAGATTGAACTTTAGTTTGGCTTACCATCCCCAGACTGATGGGCAGACTGAGAGGACCAACCAAGTACTGGAAGATATGTTAAGAGCTTGTGCTCTTAAACATGGTGGAAGTTGGGATAAGAGTTTGCCTTATGCGGAGTTCTCCTATAATAATAGCTATCAGGCCAGTTTGAAGATGTCACCGTTTGAGGCTTTGTATGGCAGAAAGTGCAGGACTCCATTGTATTGGGATCAGACTGGTGAAAGGCAGTTGTTTGGGCCTGAGATTATACAAGAAGCAGAGGAACAAGTTCAACAAATAAGGTAGAATCTGAGAACTACACAGTCAAGGCAGAAAAGCTATGCTGATACTCGGAGAAGACCGCTTGAGTTTAAGGAGGGAGATTATGTCTATTTGAAGGTGTCACCACTCCGGGGTATGAGAAGATTTAAAGTCAAAGGAAAATTGTCCCCTCGTTTTATTGGACCCTTCTTAATCTTAAAGCGAATGGGAGAGGTGGCATATAAACTGGAGTTACCGGATCATCTTGCGGATGTTCATGATGTATTCCATGTATCTCAGCTGAAGAAATGTCTCAGGGTACCTAAGGAGCAATTACCAATGGAGGACCTTAGCGTTCAGGAGGATTTGACTTATGCTGAGTACCCCATCAAGATTCTGGATACACTGACGCGTGTCACGAGGAATAAGGTTATAAAGATGTGCAAAGTTCAATGGAGCCACCATGGCGAAGATGAAGCAACATGGGAAAGAGAAGAAGAGCTTCGCATAGATTTTCCCCACCTATTCCCTAGATCTTCATAAATCTAAAGGACGAGATTATTTTTAAGGGGGGTAGGATTTGTAATACTCAAAATTGTATAAAAGGAATATATAGAGGATTTCCTTATTTGATGTGCCACATTTGCGTCATAAAAAAACATACATATAATTTAAAGATGAATTAAAACAATGATAAAAAAAGAAAAGTATGCATCATGTTGGAGTTATATGTTTGTGCATTAATAAAAAAATAAGGGTAATAAGATAATGAATACTAGAAGTTAAATCAAACCCTAAACTAAAAATAGGGTTTTCAAAAATGAGAAGAAGAGGAATGATACAAAAAAATAAATAATGTAATTATACTTCTAAAACTGGTATTTCTCATTTCACAATATGATTTGAGAATAAATTTGTCGGCGTTTCAAAACCCGAGGGGTCCCTGGACCGACGAGTAAATTGTCGCCGCGTGCCCCAGCCCAGATGGGTCGGCGCGAGGCGGAACGCGAAGGGGGAGAGCAGCCGGAGGGAGACAGGCGTGGGAGGTGGAACCCGTGGCCTTCGTGTTAGCCCCGCGCCCAGGTCGGGTGCGCTTGCAGTAGGGGGTTACAAGCGTCCACGCGGGAGGGAGCGAGTGGCCTTGCGCGAGCGCCGTCCCGTCCTTCCCTGCACGGCCAACCCTCCGTAAGAGGGCCCTGGACCTCCCTTTTATAGGCGTAAGGAGAGGATCCAGGTGTACAATGGGGGGTGTAGCAGTGTGCTAACGTGTCTAGCGGAGGAGAGCTAGCGCCCTAAGTACATGCCATCGTGGCAGCCGGAGAGGTTTTGGCACCCAGTTCGTGTGGTGTCGTGGCCATCGGAGGAGCGCTGGAGCCTGGCGGAAGGACAGCTGTCGGGGCTGTCGAGTCCTTGCTGACGTCCTCTTGCTTCCGTAAGGGGGCTGAGAGTCGCCGTCGTCATAGAGCGTGCGGGGCGCCATCATTACTCGTATAGTGGAGCGAGCCAGATGGGACGCCGGTCTTGTTCCCCGTAGCCTGAGTCAGCTCGGGGTAGGGTAATGATGGCGCCTCCTGTCGACGTGGTCGGTCCGTGCCCTAGGTTGGGCGAGGTGGAGGCTCCTCCGAGGTCGAGGTCGAGTCTGTCTTCCAAGGTCGAGGTCGAGTCCGAGCCCCCGGGTCGGACAAGGCGGAGACCGTCGGCTGAGGCCAGGCCCGAGTTCGAGCCCTAGGGTCGGGCGAAGTGGAGTTCGTCGTCCTTAGGGGCTGAGCCCGAGTCCGAGCCCTGGGGTCGGGCGAAGTGGAGTTCATCGTCATCCGGGGCTGAGCCCGAGTCCGAGCCCTGGGGTCGGGCGAAGCGGAGTTCGTCGTCTTCCGGGGCCGAGCTCGAGTCCGAGCCCTGGGGTCGGGCGAAGCGGAGTTCGTCGTCTTCCGGGGCTGAGCCCGAGTCTGAGCCCTGGGGTCAGGCGAAGCGGAGTTCGTCGTCTTCCGGGGCTGAGCCCGAGTCCGAGCCCTGGGGTCGGGCGAAGCGGAGTTCGTCGTCTTCCGGGGCTGAGCCCGAGTTCGAGCCTTGGGGTCGGGCGAAGCGGAGTTCGTCATCTTCCGGGGCTGAGCCCGAGTCCGAGCCCTGGGGTCAGGCGAAGCGGAGTTTCCTATGACGCCTGAGGCCGGACTTGGCTGCTGTCAGCTTCACTCTGTCGAGTGGCTCAGCAGTCGGAGCGATGCAGGCGGCGCTGTCCTCTTGTCAGACCAGTCAGTGGAGCGGCGAAGTGACTGTGGTCACTTCGGCTCTGTCGACTGGAGGGCGTGCGTCAGGATAAAGGTGTCTGGCCACCTTTGCATTAAATGCCCCTGCGATTTGGTCGGTTGGCGTGGCGATTTGGCCAAGTGTAACACCCTGAATTTGGGGTATAAAATTTCTTTTCTAATATTCATCCAATTCAGGTGTTACTCTCTCATTTCTTTGCTTTCCTTCTCTTTTTCCTAAAAATGGAGAATTATTTCATTTTATATCAATGTGTAAGTCTAGTAAAATAGAATCATAAAAAAGTCTTGATTGTTGCATCATACCAGGGACAATTATGTATTTTCTGTTGTTGTTTCTGTATTGGCAAGTGAACTGGTGGAGTATACTTTAGTATAGGGTTAGAATTGAAATAGCAGAAAAAGAAAATAAAAAAAGAACAAAGGAAACCTAATCTACCCCGGTTCGTCGGCCTGCGCTGGCCCATGATGCGCGGCCCAACACAGCTTCGATGGCCAGCGCGCCCTGGCTTCCCGCCCGCGCGCCCGCGCGAGTGCCGAGCCACCACATCCTATCGTCCTGCGCGTGGGCCCCACTCACCAATCTGCCCCACGCCCCCACCTCCTGTTTATCTTCTCCGAAACCGCCCTCCACGCATGACTCCCCCACGCCGGTTCCATTTGCCCCAGCACCCCATTTCCCTCTCCCTCTCCCTCACACGCGCCCACACCTCCACTGCCACCCATGTGCTCATGCATGCCCTGAGAAACCTCTTGGGCGCATGCGTGAAAACAACCCCAGGGAACGTGGCCACGTTTAGGACTTTTCTTTGGCCACTTCTACCGTGCAGGATTTTCTATGGACAGGTTCTTATGGCCCACTAGGTGGTTAATCCCTCAACCAATTATATTGCACCACATAGCTCAATTCGGTAACTATTCATATCTTTTCGCATTATAAGTCCGCTTTGACCCGTTTCAGTAGCGTTAACTTTATAACAAATAAAGTGCATATTAGTAGCATTGTTTTATCGTGACACATGTTATAATTAATTAATTATTCATTTAGTGGTTATTAGAACGACCTTCCAATTAAATCTAATTTATAGTTTTAATTTATGCATTTATAAATAAACGTTAATATGATTAATAGTAATCAAATGTTTTGATTCAACATTACTTAATGTGATTATGACGTGTGTTTAGCGGTTCTCATATGTTGCATCGTTTATCATTCGTGAATTGTTACCTATTCAATAAACCATATGTCGTAAACCCGTTTCGACTCGCTTTAATCGCGTTAACTTCATAACCTCGTCGCCATCGTGTTGATGGCATTATTTCATCGTGATGCCCGTTTTAGCTAATTAATCGATTATTTATTTATCTGACAGTTACTAAAAGTAGCAATCTAATCAAACTAACGTATACTTTGATTCACTTTATAGATACTTGTTAATATAACTGCGCCTGCTCGTGATGGTAAATTTCTTCCGCTTATAATCACTTAGGTTAAATAACATTAATTCATCGGGTCATATATTTTAAATAATTTATTTAATATCGCTCAACTAATGGTTATTAGATTAATATTCTAACTAGATTAAATGTGTAGTGTTCCACTTGATCTTTTATAATAAATATTAACATAGCAAATATTAACTTAACTACTTTATATATTTAACATTGGTTTAGTATAAACGTGTCACCTATTTAGTTTTATCACCTGTCGCGTGTGCTGTTCCGCACATGGTGGCATTCTCGTTCGCGCTGGTCGCGCGTGTTGTTTCGTGTGTCATTAGCGTGCTATGTCGTGCGTGTCCGCGCGTCGTTTGCACGCTGTCGTATTGAGTTCGTCGTCGCCACGTTGTTCGCGCTTGTCGCGCGTGGTGCGCGGGTTAGGTCTCGTGCAGTCGTGCTGTTTCACGCGTTACGTATTTCGTCTCACTCCACTAATTCGTCCCACTTAGAGTTGCTGATGTTATTTAAATTACTTATTTAACTAAGAATTGTTAGTGTGGTCAGCTAATTAAAACTGTGCGATAGCTCTAGTTTCATTTTAAATAAATATCGATTAACATAATCAGATCAAACTAAATGTTATGATTAGTACTCGTTTAGTTTAGACGCGATAACTTCTTGAACGTAGCTCCGCCTGTCGTGTTTCTTTTTCCTCGCGTGACCGTAGTAACACGCCCTATTTCGTTTTGCATATTTTATAATGTTCTTATTTGAATGGTGTAATGTTCTTATGCATATATATGTTTGTTTGTGTCTGTTTTATTTGCTGTGCGTCGCGAATAGATTGCGATCCGTTTTCGAGCTTCGAGGGATCAAAGATCAAGCGTTGGCGACCAAGTGATCCAGTTCTTCGAGTTCCACAAGGTTGAAGACCCTGAGCATCTGTTTAGTGAAGGCAAGTGTCCTCTGACCCATTATGTCCCATTCACTTTTAATGCACTATCCCGCATTACTTAATTGAAACCTAAGGATTGACTAGCTTTCTATTTACCTTATCCTTGTTTACCTTTTGGGTTATCATGGTTAGCATTATGCTATTGCTTTACTTTAATCAATGAACATGATGTGAATACTTATGATACTATGATGTTATCTCGATGATGTTCATGTGATACTTTAGGGGGCTCAGGCTGTTTCCTGAGTGCCTCTCCGTAAGGACCTGTTTGGGGAGTGACAACCCGGGATAACAGTGCAACCATGAGGGTGGAAAGGGACGCCCTTAGCTGATTAATTAGAGGAACCAGAGGAGTAGTTGGCTTCGCCGTAGGGCCGTCGATGGGGTCCGGGCACAGTACTTGCTCTGCCGAGGCTGGTTGCAGAGGTTCTTGATTTGGTTTTGTTAGTCACCCTTCCTTTGGGGAGATGTACTGTGTTTATCAAACCGGAGAAACCTAACGGGCGGCTATGACCTCTGGGAAATCTTTGTAAAGGCTACGTAGAGATACCCTGCCAGGCCACCTAGATAGTGGTCAATGGGGATTAGCTCTCCCCAGGCAGAAAGGGAATCATGACTCATGGGTAACGTGTGCGACCTCTGCAGAGGAAATGAAACTGATATATCAGCCATGCTCACGGTTAAGAGCGGCCTTGGGATCCTCTTTGATTAGAGATACAGATGATATGAGACACAATGGTTTTATTTATGGTTTTGGTTCGATGCTGATATTGGTGTTTCCTCGATGAGGAAATGGTTCATGGGTTGGTTATCTGATAAAACTTGGCTTCCACTAATAATAAATACCTGACCAACTAAAAGCAACTGCTTGAGCTTAACCCCACATAAAGCTAGTCCATCTCAGCCAAACAGGACATTTGCTGAGTACGTTGATGTGTACTCACCCTTGCTTTCACAAAACACTAGGTTGCCTTTGGTGCAATCTATGCTCAGGTAAAGAAGAAGGCATCGAGGTGGATCTCCAGGAGTTCCAGGACTTCGATGAGTTCGAGGATTAGGCTAGCGACTTCCCCCAGTCAGCTGCCTGTGGTGGGTTGTTTACGTTGGCTACGTTTCGATTCTGTGTACTTTGATTTATATTATGTAAATGACTCTAATCTTTAATATTATTACCTACTCTTTATTGTAAATTCGAAGCATTGTGCTATGATGAGTCATTTATGTAATCGCTGTGTATGTGAATTTCTGATCCTGGCACGTACATGGTTCGCATTCGGTTTACCTTCAAAACCGGGTGTGACATAAGTGGTATCAAAGTCGTGCTGACTGTAGGACCGCTAGCCTAGAGTAGCATTGGCCGTTTTAAGGACTTATTGATTATTACTTCACCTCATCCTTGATGTTGTTTCAAAATATTAGTCACCTCGACTAATTCTATGTTGTGCTCCTATATGCCCCCTTGCCAAAAGTATTTTATTCTATTATGGTCTATACTTCTCTCAATCTATTAGATCTGATCTCACTCTTGTGCTTGCAACATCTTTGTAGATTGCCCCCTGACCATAACCTTTTTGTCTATTGGGATTCTTCCCTCTTCCGTCACAAAATTGCTACCCTTTGACTATCTTTTTTCTCCTTAGTATTGACATGTTCGTACTCCTAGATTCTTCAGTACTTTTGTTTCAAATACTTACATCTGAATTTCTCCTGCCTACTTAAACACTCTAGTTTATATATCCATGAACTTCTGGTCTTCCGAGATCCCTCCCTGTTCTGTTGTTAGGTCATTACCATATCCTTGAGCACCCTTGTCTCCTAATGATCCATGAACGGTCATTTTGTTTTGCACATCCTTGGTGATCTCGTTAATTCCTTATAATTTCCCTCGGTAATATGTTCTGTTACTTCAACCGTTTTGTTGGAACCTTACCTACCTTACCCTTGATTGTTTTCTCCACTTCGCGAGTCTTGCCTTAACTCTATCCTTGATTATGCTTTCACGATTATCATCTTTATCCTTATCACCTCTATATCTTACCTTGATGTTTATCTTATACCGGCCCTTTAAAATATCTTCTTTTCCATCTCAATCTGAGTATTGTACTGTACCTACTTTTCCTTGGTCGTATCCTCTTCTTGGTCACTTGTGAGTTTTTAACTCCGTTCCTTGCCTACTTGTGTTTGTTATTACCTTTCCCTTTCCCATCCCTCGACCGTACCTTGGTGATGACGTTATGTCTATTATCTAGAATCTCTAATCTCCTATCCCATATTGGGATCAGTGTTTTACTTGTCTCACCCTTGGCTATATCTTCTTCTTTACCACATGTAAGCTTGGGTGCAACTCCATTCTTTGTTGTACTTATACCATTGACTTTTCTATGCCTTCATCTTTTCTCTTATACCCTTGTCTGTTATCGCCTTTAACCCTTGTGAAATTCTTTGTCTTCTACCTAAATGCTTACCTTGAACTTATCCTTTAAAAGCCTCCCCTTTCTTTCAACTCAGTTTGAGAGCTGCGAGTTACCCATCTCTCCCTTGATTTCTTTTCACTCCTTGTCACATTACAAGTTTTATGTTAATTCCATCCCTTGCTATTTTTTTATTTGCTATCACCCTCACCTTGTCGTCCATCGATCTTGTCTTGATACTCATCTTTATTCCTACTCTTTAAAAATCCCCTCTCTTCCACCTCAATTTGGGAGTGGCAATTTACCTATCTGGCCCTTGGACATATCCCCTTCTTTTCACTTGCAGGTCCTGTCTTAACTCCATCCTTTATGGTATTTATATCCTTGGTTCTTATGTCCATTTACCTCCCCTCCTACATCCTTGTCAGTTATCACCTTTAGACCCTCATGATATCTATGCCATTGCCCTCATGCTTACTTTGAACCTACCTTTAAAGCCTCCTCTTTTCCATCCTTGTTCGGGGATAATGCCTCCCCCACTTCACCATTGGTTGCTTTCTCTTCCTTGACACCTTGCAAGTTTTGTCTGAAATACATTCATTGTGGTGTGTTTATCTGTTATCACCTTCATCCTCGTCATCCTCCGATCTTTACCTTGATGCTTATCCTGCATCTGCATTTTAGAGCCTTTTCTCTCCCATTTCAAGTTCAGGGGTGTGGTTTTACCTATCACGCCCTTGGTTGTTTCGTGTTCCTTGCCGCTTCGCAAGTCTTGTATTATCCTAATTGCATCCTTAGTGGAGCTTTGGTTTGTTATCACCCTTATGTTCGTAGCCTCTATATCATATCTTATACTTATCATATGACATATTTCGAAATATCCTCATTTCCATCTCAATTTGATAGTGGTGTTGCACATATCCTACCCTCGGTCGTATCCTCTTCCGTGTTAATTACAATTCATGCTTTGGGCTTCATCCTTCATTGTGCTCATGCCCCATCCTGCATGTATTATCACCCTCCTTGTCTTTTGATGGCCTTAAAGTAGTTATTCCCTTTTCAAGAAAGACCCCCATCTAGTTAACATTAACGTATAGCAGCGAGATGTTTGTTGTTGTATGCTTGTGATGTTTGTCTTTGTGTGATGACTGATTTGCTTCTTTGTGATGAGTGTTGCTGTGTTGTGGCCCTTGGTCCGCAATGACATCGGATTACTAGCTGAGTGCCATAGAGTTAAGTAGTTGGGTTTTTTCTCCCTGTTCACCCTTCTCCATCTATACTTACCTTTTCTCGCTACCCTTCCCTCTTGCACCTATCCGGTTGGCAACCTCTAACTTCTCTTAATCCGTCAAGATTGGAGTCGGCTACATCTTCACCAAGTGTGTATCGACGCTCCTGTTAAGGGGGTTAGCCGCTAACCCCAATGAAAACAATGCGATCAACATCAACCAACAAGATCGAAGTGGCGTAGCAGAAGCATGTGTGGGTCCTAACTCACAAGTCCAAGAGATCCTCAAGAATTACATCAATCGGTCTCAAGCATCTCAAGGTCAAAGCAACCAGTCCACAAGTTAAAGTTGCCAGAGTCAAAGTCAACTCAAGAAAGCCGTGAACAACCAATAAACAAATCTCATTTTCGTGCTAGCCTCTTCTTGAATCTCGAGGGCAAGATTCCTGTTAAGGGGGTTAGATCTGTAGCACCCTGAATTTGGGGTATAAAATTTCTTTTCTAATATTCATCCAATTCAGGTGTTACTTTCTCATTTCTTTGCTTTCCTTCTCTTTTTCCTAAAAATGGAGAATTATTTCATTTTATATCAATGTGTAAGTCTAGTAAAATAGAATCATAAAAAAGTCTTGATTGTTGCATCATGCCAGGGACAATTATGTATTTTCTGTTGTTGTTTCTGTATTGGCAAGTGAACTGGTGGAGTATACTTTAGTATAGGGTTAGAATTGAAATAGCAGAAAAATAAAATAAAAAAAGAACAAAGGAAACCTAATCTACCCCGGTTCCTCGGCCTACGCTCGCCCATGATGCGCGGCCCAACACAGCTTCGATGGCCAGCGTGCCCTGGCTTCCCGCCCGCGCGCCCGCGCGAGCGCCGAGCCACCACATCCTATCGTCCTGCGCGTGGGCCCCACTCACCAATCTGCCCCACGCCCCCACCTCCTGTTTATCTTCTCCGAAACCGCCCTCCACGCATGACTCCCCCACGCCGGTTCCATTTGCCCCAGCACCCCATTTCCCTCTCCCTCTCCCTCACACGCGCCCACACCTCCGCTGCCACCGCCGTTCACGCCGTGCTGCATCTGCAGCCGCGCCATCGCCCGTCATCTGGTGCCCCGCCGTGCTGAACTCGCATCGTCGTCCGCCGAGGAGCCTGCGTGGAGCCGTTGCCGAGGTGAGCTCTCCTCTCTCCCTTCCTTCCCTGCACACGTGCGTCCCTGCTCCCGCGGTCTGGTCGTGCTTCGCCGTCTTGCCCCGGCGAGCCGAGCAACGCCAGCGTCGCTGTAGAGCCGCTACTCGCGGGCTTCCTGCCCCAGCCGCGCGTTGTAGCACCGCTCCGGCCTCCGCCGCTGCTGGCCGCATCCAGCCCACGAGGTCCGCGTCCCACCCCCTTTGCACATCACCGAACGCCATCTCCCAGCCATGTGCCGCTAAACGCCTCGTTCTTGGTCTTGCTGCGCGCCCGGTCGTGCGCTGTCGTCAATCCGGCCAGCGAGTTGGCGGCGAGTGGCCGAGCAGCCCAATGGCCAAGCCTAGCCGGACGGTAGAGAGCCTCCTCCTTTCTCTCCCCTTGCTGTGGCTGTGTTGGTTGGTCCAAGAAAGTCGAAGGAAGAAGAGGGACCGCTGGTGCGATTCGTTCGTCCGGGCAGAGCCAGAAAACGAAGAAACCGTGTGGAGAAACGGCTGGTGGGCCCACCCATGTGCTCATGCATGCCGTGAGAAACCTCTTGGGCGCATGCATGAAAACAACCCCAGGGAACGTGGCCACGTTTAGGACTTTTCTTTGGCCACTTCTACCGTGCAGGATTTTCTATGGACAGGTTCTTATGGCCCACTAGGTGGTTAATCCCTCAACCAATTATATTGCGCCACATAGCTCAATTCGGTAACTATTCATATCTTTTCGCATTATAAATCCACTTTGACCCGTTTCAGTAGCATTAACTTTATAACAAATAAAGTGCATATTAGTAACATTGTTTTGTCGTGACACATGTTATAATTAATTAATTATTCATTTAGTGGTTATTAGAACGACCTTCCAATTAAATCTAATTTATAGTTTTAATTTATGCATTTATAAATAAACGTTAATATGATTAATAGTAATCAAATGTTTTGATTCAACATTACTTAATGTGATTATGACGTGTGTTTAGCGGTTCTCATATGTTGCATCGTTTATCATTCGTGAATTGTTACCTATTCAATAAACCATATGTCGTAAACCCGTTTCGACTCGCTTTAATCGCGTTAACTTCATAACCTCGTCGCCATCGTGTTGATGGCATTATTTCATCGTGATGCCCGTTTTAGCTAATTAATCGATTATTTATTTATCCGACAGTTACTAAAAGTAGCAATCTAATCAAACTAACGTATACTTTGATTCACTTTATAGATACTTGTTAATATAATTGTGCCTGCTCGTGATGGTAAATTTCTTCCGCTTATAATCACTTAGGTTAAATAACATTAATTCATCAGGTCATATATTTTAAATAATTTATTTAATATCGCTCGACTAATGGTTATTAGATTAATATTCTAACTAGATTAAATGTGTAGTGTTCCACTTGATCTTTTATAATAAATATTAACATAGCAAATATTAACTTAACTACTTTATATATTTAACATTGGTTTAGTATAAACGTGTCACCTATTTAGTTTTATCACCTGTCGCGTGTGCTGTTCCGCACATGGTGGCATTCTCGTTCGCGCTGGTCGCGCGTGTTGTTTCGTGTGTCGTCAGCGTGCTATGTCGTGCGTGTCCGCGCGTCGTTTGCACGCTGTCGTATTGAGTTCGTCGTCGCCACGTTGTTCGCGCTTGTCGCATGTGGTGCGCGGGCTAGGTCTCGTGCAGTCGTGCTGTTTCACGCGTTACGTATTTCGTCTCACTTCACTAATTCGTTCCACTTAGAGTTGCTGATGTTATTTAAATTACTTATTTAACTAAGAATTGTTAGTGTGGTCAGCTAATTAAAACTGTGCGATAGCTCTAGTTTCATTTTAAATAAATATCGATTAACATAATCAGATCAAACTAAATGTTATGATTAGTACTCGTTTAGTTTAGACGCGATAACTTCTTGAACGTAGCTCCGCCTGTCGTGTTTCTTTTTCCTCGCGTGACCGTAGTAACATGCCATATTTCGTTTTGCATATTTTATTATGTTCTTATTTGAATGGTGTAATGTTCTTATGCATATATATGTTTGTTTGTGCCTGTTTTATTTGCTGTGCGTCGCGAATAGATTGCGATCCGTTTCCGAGCTTCGAGGGATCAAAGATCAAGCGTTGGCGACCAAGTGATCCAGTTCTTCGAGTTCCACAAGGTTGAAGACCCTGAGCATCTGTTTAGTGAAGGCAAGTGTCCTCTGACCCATTATGTCCCATTCACTTTTAATGCACTATCCCGCATTACTTAATTGAAACCTAAGGATTGACTAGCTTTCTATTTACCTTATCCTTGTTTACCTTTTGGGTTATCATGGTTAGCATTATGCTATTGCTTTACTTTAATCAATGAACATGATGTGAATACTTATGATACTATGATGTTATCCCGATGATGTTCCTGTGATACTTTAGGGGGCTCAGGCTGTTTCCTGAGTGCCTCTCCGTAAGGACCTGTTTGGGGAGTGACAACCCGGGATAACAGTGCAACCATGAGGGTGGAATGGGACGCCCTTAGCTGATTAATTAGAGGAACCAGAGGAGTAGTTGGCTTCGCCGTAGGGCCGTCAATGGGGTCCGGGCACAGTACTTGCTCTGCCGAGGCTGGTTGCAGAGGTTCTTGATTTGGTTTTGTTAGTCACCATTCCTTTGGGGAGATGTACTGTGTTTATCAAACCGGAGAAACCTAACGGGCGGCTATGACCTCTGGGAAATCTTTGTAAAGGCTACGTAGTGATACCCTGCCAGGCCACCTAGATAGTGGTCAATGGGGATTAGCTCTCCCTGGGCAGAAAGGGAATCATGACTCATGGGTAAAGTGTGCGACCTCTGCAGAGGGAATGAAACTGATATATCAGCCGTGCTCACGGTTAAGAGCGGCCTTGGGATCCTCTTTGATTAGAGATACAGATGATATGAGACACAATGGTTTTATTTATGGTTTTGGTTCGATGCTGATATTGGTGTTTCCTCGATGAGGAAATGGTTCATGGGTTGGTTATCTGATAAAACTTGGCTTCCACTAATAATAAATACCTGACCAACTAAAAGCAACTGCTTGAGCTTAACCCCACATAAAGCTAGTCCATCTCAGCCAAACAGGACATTTGCTGAGTACGTTGATGTGTACTCACCCTTGCTTTCACAAAACACTAGGTTGCCTTTGGTGCAATCTATGCTCAGGTAAAGAAGAAGGCATCGAGGTGGATCTCCAGGAGTTCCAGGACTTCGATGAGTTCGAGGATTAGGCTAGCGACTTCCCCCAGTCAGCTGCCTGTGGTGGGTTGTTTACGTTGGCTACATTTCGATTCTGTGTACTTTGATTTATATTATGTAAATGACTCTAATCTTTAATATTATTACCTACTCTTTATTGTAAATTCGAAGCATTGTGCTATGATGAGTCATTTATGTAATCGCTATGTACGTGAATTTCTGATCCTGGCACGTACATGGTTCGCATTCGGTTTACCTTCAAAACCGGGTGTGACACCAAGGTTGCTTCTTGGTGAAGACTGGGCCTCGGGCGAGCCAAAGGTGTGTCCGTTGCTGGAGGGGGTCCTCGGGCGAGACGTAGATCCTCCGGGGTCGGCTGCCCTTGCCCGAGGCTAGGCTCGGGCGAGGCGTGATCGCGTCCCTCGAATGGACCGATCCTTGACTTAATCGCACCCATCAGGCCTTTGCAGCTTTGTGCTGATGGGGGTTACCAGCTGAGATTTAGGAGCCTTGAGGGTACCCCTAATTCTGGTCCCCGACAGTAGCCCCCGAGCCTCGAAGGGAGTGTTAATACTCGCTTGGAGGCTTTTGCCGCACTTTTTTGCAAGGGGACCAGCCTTTTTTGGTTGCATTTTGTTCCGGTGGGTGCGCGCGAGCGCACCCGCCGGGTGTAGCCCCCGAGGCCTCAGAGAAGTAGTTTGACTCCTTCGAGGTCTTAGTGCGTTTCGCAATACTTCGGCTGGTCTGGTTGTTCCCTCATGCGAGCTGGCCGTAGCCCGGGTGCCATGTTGCCCTCAGAGGGCGCCGAACATGGTGTCTCCGGTGAGCTGCTGGCGGGTAATCCGAGTGGACGCCCGTGCCCCATTTGTTAGGGGTCGGCTAGAGGCCCGGAGGCGCGCTCCAAAAGTACCTGCGGGTGATCTGCCGGACCCGGTCCCCTTTTGACGGGGTCCGAGGGCTCGATGCCTCCCTCTGATGGGATTCCGTTACAAGATCGTTCCCGCTGGTCTCGGAAATGTCCTAGGTTACCTCGGGAGCGTAGCCCGAGCCTTGGTTATGTATCGAACGTACCTAGGGTCATCCCTCGCTCTGTGTCTGAGGCGACTATGAACCCTTCGAGGGCCAGCCTATGAACCCCTAATCAGTAGTGGGCGCGGAGCCTGAGTGGCCTGAGACGGCCGTTGAACCCTTCCGAGGGGCCGGCCATCGAACCTCTGACCAGTAGTGGGCGCAGAACCCAAGTGCTCTGAGGCGGCCGTTGAACCCCTCCGAGGGGCCAGCCTTTGAACCTCTGATCAGTAGGGAGGCTCGGGGCCTGTTTCCTTCACGGAGAAGGATCCTTTTCGGGGTATCCCCCTTTCTCGGTCCCTGTTGTAAGAGAGAGAAGGAGGAAAAGGATACGAAATCGAATGACGTGGCGTACCTTTTTCGACGCGGTCATCATGGCGAAGGCGAAGCGTCGCTTGCTTCTCCTGCCTGAGGCGCCGCCTGTCCCGTCGCGGAGTTAATGCGACGGGGCGAGTGGTTTGCGAGGTGGCCGTTGCGCGTGTGCGAGCCGTTCGAGGAACGGAACACGGGCGCGCCGTCTTCACGCCGTGAGAGAGGGTTCTCTCGCTGCCCCTGGATGGGACGTAAGCTTGGCTGACGACGCGACCGCTGCTCCTGCACGCCTGCCACCGCCATTACTATCGGCCCATTTTTGGCCGTATTGACCGTCGCGCCTGGCTGGCACTGCTGGGTCATACGTAGGGTTGCCTCGAGTTGCGGTACTGGTTCCGCAGTCGAGGAGGCGTGGTAGTGGCGCAAGGGGCGGTGCAGTTGCTCGCACGTAGCAACCGGTGCGCCGGTTGCATGACGTGTGGGCCTGGGCCTCCATGCTAGGCGCGTTGGAGTCGAAGGGGCGCGCCCACTTGGCGCGGTTGCATGTCGACTGCATGGCTGTCCACCCTTTCACCCGCTAGTCTGGGCGAAAGTGGAGGAATGCTTGTAACCGCTGGGCAGTTGCATGCCCTGCGCGCGGTGGTTTGGCTTCTTCTGCCCTGGACCAGCTTGCATGACGCGTGGGGCCCAGCCCCCGCGCCGTAGGGGGAGGACCCTAGAGCGTGTTGGAGAAGACTCAGCCCACGACGGCTGGGGACACAAGTAGGGAGAGTCGCCTTTAAAAGGAGGGTGACCTCCTTGAGAGGCGACCATGTCTTCGCGCTCCCTTATGCACCGTGTCTTTCCACCTTCCGAGCCCCCGGATGGGGAACGCCCGCAATCCTTCCGCCTTGTCGTCGGAGGAACGCAACTTCGTGGAAGTTGGTACCTTTCAGCCATCATTCGGCTTCAAGGATTTTCATCATGCAGCCCGGCTACATCCCCTCGCCGGTGGTCACCCAAAATGGTGGCCACCAGCTTGATGGTGGGGAGAAGCGAACCGGGCTGCGATCTTGGTTCCGCCCTCAGCTTTAAGGATGTTCATCATCCTGGCTGGGGCGGGGGCCGGGCTGAGCCGGAGCTCTTCCCCCCGTGCGGGCCGGCCGGTCACCTCCTCTTCCAGCTTCTGGTGGTGGAAACCATCCTCCGGCCCTGCAGAGGAGGCATCCTCCAGCCATGCCGGGGGAGGCGAACTATTGCTGTCCAGCTAGGATGCAACATTCCGTCCTTCTCCTCGCTTTCGTGGCGAGGACGGGAGTGAGGACCTGCCGGTGCGCCTTGCCAACTGTCGGCGTTGGTGGAGAGGCGGACGCCGCCGTCTGTGCTGACGTGGTGGCAGCTGGAGGAAGCTTCCTCCCCATCGAGGCCATCGGCGCCGCCTACGGACCGGCCCCCGGCTCTTTGGCTTTAATGTCTGGTTCGCGTCCCTTGAGTGGGGATGCGAACGAGAGCCTTCCGGTGGCCGCGTCCGTCCTGGGGCCATAGCTGCTGCTGTGGGGACGGAACCGGAGTTCCGTTTGCATTGGCACCTTGAATGCCGGTGTCTTTGTTCATTGCGGCTGTCGGGGCCTGAACATGTATGTATTTTCGGCGCGGAGCCGTGTTTTTTCTTCATTTCGAGCACTAAGACTCGCCTGTCGACTATCTGAACCGCTTCACCAAGCGTGAGTCACCTCGTGCAAAGGTGACGAGTGAGGTATTCGTATCCCGGAGGCGTAGGAGTCCCTCGGCTCGGTCGGCCTTGGCTGCTTACGTGTACTTCGTCGTTTTCAGGATCCACTTTCGAAGTAGTCGAAAAGCACGAAAGGCATTCTGGCAGAAAAGATTTTTTTTCTTTTTTCGAGGAAAATTTCGACGCAGAGGGGGTTCCCCCCTTCTAGCCCCCGAGGGAGGGTCGGGCTTTGCCGAGGCAAGGTTGACTCTTCCTTGACGACCAGACTTTGTGTGTGAACGGGGTGTACGAATAACTTGGAAGCATCTTAAGGGTAGAAGCGACGTAGCTGTTGGATGTTCCAAGCGTTGCTGTAGACCTCGCCTTGACTGTTGGCCAGCTTGTATGTTCCGGGCTTCAGAATTTTGGCGACGACGAACGGCCCTTCCCAGGGGGGCATGAGTTTGTGCCGCCCTCGGGCGTCTTGTCGCAGCCGAAGCACTAGGTCGCCCACCTAGAGGTCTCAGGACCGAACCCCTCGGGCGTGGTAGCGTCGCAGGGACTGCTGGTACCGCGCCGAGTATAGTAAGGTCATGTCCCGAGCCTCTTCCTGCTGGTCCAGTGAGTCTTCTCGATTAGCTTGATTGCTTTGGTCGGCGTAGGCCCTCGTCCTCGGGGAACCGTATTCTAAGTCTGTGGGCAAGATGGCTTCGGCCTCATAGACTAGAAAGAACGGTGTGAAGCCCGTGGCTCGGCTCGGCGTTGTCCTCATACTCCAGACCACCGAGGGGAGTTCCTTCATCCACCGCTTGCCGAACTTGTTGAGGTCGTTGTAGATCCGAGGCTTGAGTCCTCGCAGAATCATGCCGTTGGCATGTTCTACCTGCCCATTTGTCATGGGGTGGGCCACGGCGGCCCAGTCCACCCGGATGTGGTGATCCTCGCAGAAGTCCAGGAACTTTCTGCCGGTGAACTGGGTGCCGTTGTCGGTGATGATGGAGTTCGGGACCCCAAAGCGATGGATAATGTTGGTGAAGAACGCCACCGCCTATTCGGACCTGATGTTGTTTAGGGGTCGGACCTCGATCCACTTGGAGAATTTGTCGATAGCGACCAGCAGGTGCGTATAGCCCCCGGGTGCCTTCTGCAAGGGGCCGACGAGGTCCAGACCCCACACAGCAAACGGCCAGGTGATGGGTATGGTCTGTAGAGCCTGAGAGGGCAGGTGGGTCTGCCTCGCGTAGAACTGACACCCTTCGCAGGTGCGGACAATTCTAGTGGCGTCGGCCACCGCCTTCGGCTAGTAGAAACCTTGTCGGAAGGTGTTTCCAACAAGGGTTCGAGGTGCTGCGTGATGGCCGCAAGCCCCCCGAGTGTATCTCTTGTAAGAGCTCCTGACCTTCGGCGATGGAAATGCATCGCTGGAGGATGATCGAGGGGCTGCGGTGGTAGAGCTCCTTCTCGTCTCCCAGCAAGACGAACGACTTGGCGCGCCGCGCCAACCGCCGAGCTTCGGCTCGGTCGGGGGGCAGCTCTCCTCGGTGGAGATATTGCAGGTACGGGGTCTGCCAGTTTCGATTAGGCGTGACCTCGCTCCGCTCCCCCTCGACGCGCAGTGCCTCACCCTCGGGGGTCGAGGGTGCCTCGGGCTGAGCCGAGGGTGCCTCGGGCTGAGCCGAGGTCGCCTCGGACAGAGCCGAGGGTGCCTCGGGCTGGGCCGAGGCCTTCTCGGGCTCGGGCGTGTCATCAGTCTTGACTGAGGGTTGATGCAGGTCTCGGGAGAATACGTCCGGGGGAACCGTTGTTCGCCCCAAGGCTATTTTAGCCAGCTCGTCCGCAGTCTCGTTGTAGCGTCGGGCGATGTGGTTGAGCTCGAGCCCGTAGAACTTGTCTTCCAGGCGCCGAACCTCATCGCAGTAGGCTTCCATCTTCAGGTCGCGGCAGTGGGAGTTCTTCATGACTTGGTCGATGATGAGCTGCGAGTCACCACGAGCGTCGAGGCATCGGACCCCTAGCTCGATGGTGATTCGCAACCCGTTTACTAGAGCCTCGTACTCAGCCACGTTGTTGGACACCGAGAAGTGGAGGCGTAGCACGTAACGTAGGTGCTTCCCGAGGGGCGAGATGAAGAGCAGGCCCGCGCCGGCCCCCGTCTTCATCAGCGACCCGTCGAAAAACATGGTCCAGAGTTCCGGTTGGATCAGAGTTGTTGGGAGCTGGGTGTCGACCCATTCGGCCACAAAGTCCGCCAAGACCTGGGACTTGATGGCTTTCCGAGGGGCGAACGAGATCGTCTCGCCCATGATCTCCACCTCCCACTTTGCAATTCTACCCGAGGCCTCTCGGGACTGGATGATCTCCCCCAGGGGGAAGGATGACACCACAGTTACCGGATGAGACTCGAAGTAGTGTCGCAACTTCCGCCGCGTCAGGATCACTGCGTACAGCAGCTTCTGAATTTGTGGGTAGCGGATCTTGGTCTCGGACAGTACCTCACTGATGAAGTAGACTGGCCTCTGGACGGGCAATGCATGCCCCTCTTCTCGTCTCTCAACCACAATCGCGGCGCTAACCACCTGAGTGGTCACGACGACATAGATCAAGAGGGCTTCTCCGACAGCGGGGGGCACCAAGATGGGCGCGTTCGTGAGGAGCGCCTTCAGGTTCCCGAGGGCTTCCTCGGCCTCAGGGGTCCAAGCGAAGCATTCGGCCTTCCTTAAGAGGCGGTACAGAGACAGGCCTCTTTCGCCGAGGCGCGAGATGAAACGGCTCAGAGCCGCGAGGCATCCCATGACCCTTTGTATGCCTTTCAAGTCCTTGATGGGCCCCATGCTGGTGATGGCCGCGATCTTCTCCGGGTTGGCCTCGATGCCCCGCTCGGAGACGATGAACCCCAAGAGCATGCCTCGGGGAACCCCGAAGACACACTTTTCGGGATTGAGCTTCACGCCTTTTGAGACATCGGAATGTCACTTCAAGGTCGGAAAGGAGGTCGGAGGCTTTCCTCGTCTTGACTACGATGTCATCAACGTAGGCCTCGACCGTTCGGCCAATGTGTTCGCCGAACACATGGTTCATGCACCGTTGGTACGTTGCACCCGCATTCCTCAAACCAAACGGCATGGTAACATAGCAGTACATACCGAAGGGTGTGATGAAAGAAGTCGAGAGCTGGTCGGACTCTTTCATCCTGATCTGGTGATACCCTGAGTAGGCATCGAGGAAAGACAGGGTTTCGCACCCAGCAGTGGAATCCACGATTTGATCGATACGAGGCAGAGGGTAGGGAACTTTCGAACATGCTTTGTTTAGACCAGTGTAGTCTACACACATCCGCCATTTCCCCCCTTTCTTTCTCACAAGCACAGGGTTGGCAAGCCATTTGGGATGGAATACCTCTTTGATGAACCCTGCCGCCATTAGCTTGTGGATCTCCTCGCCTATGGCTCTGCGCTTTTCTTCGTCGAATCGGCGCAGAGGCTGCTTTACGGGTCGGGTTCCAGCTCGGATATCCAGCGAGTGCTCGGCGACTTCCCTCGGTATGTCGGGCATGTCCGAGGGACTCCACGCAAAGACGTCGATGTTTGCGCGGAGAAAGTCGACGAGCACTGCTTCCTATTTGGGGTCGAGCTCGGAGCCGATCCGGATCTGCTTGGAGGCGTCGTTGCAGGGGTCGAGAGGGACGGACTTAACCGTCTCCGCTGGCTCGAAGTTGCCGGCGTGGCGCTTCACGTCAGGCGCCTCCCTAGAGAGGTTCTCCAGGTCGGCGATGAGGGCCTCGGACTCAGCGAGGGCCTCGGCGTACTCCACGCATTCCACGTCGCATTCGTACGCGTGTCGGTACGTGGGCCCGACGGTGATGACCCCGTTGGGGCCCGGCATCTTGAGCTTGAGGTAGGTGTAGTTGGGGATGGCCATGAACTTGGCGTAGCATGGCCTCCCCAACACTGCGTGGTAGGTTCCTCTAAACCCGACCACTTCGAACGTGAGGGTCTCCCTTCGAAAGTTGGAGGGCGTCCCAAAGAAGACAGGTAGATCGAGTTGTCCGAGGGGTTGGACGCGCTTCCCGGGGATGATCCCGTGGAAAGGCGCAGCGCCCGTCCGGACCGAGGACAGATCGATCCGCAGGAGCCCGAGGGTCTCGGCGTAGATGATGTCGAGGCTGTTGCCTCCATCCATGAGGACCTTGGTGAGCCTGACGTTGCCGATGATGGGGTCGATAACGAGCGGGTATTTCCCCGGGCTCGGCACATGGTCGGGATGGTCGGCCTGGTCGAAGGTGATGGGCTTGTCAGACCAGTCTAGGTAGACTGGCGCCGCCACCTTTACCGAGTAGACCTCCCGACACTCTTGCTTGCGGTGCCGAGCCGAGGTGTTTGCCACTTGCCCACCGTAGATCATGAAGCAGTCGCGGACCTCGGGGAACTCTCCTGCCCTGTGATCTTCCTCCTTAGCGTCGTCAAGAGCCTTGCCACCCTCCGCGGGTGGCCCGACCTTGTGAAAGTGGCGTCGAAGCATGGCACACTCCTCAAGGGTGTGCTTGATGGGCCCCTGATGATAGGGGCACGGCTCCTTGAGCATCTTGTCGAAGAGGTTGGCACCTCCGGGAGGTTTCCGAGGGTTCTTGTACTCGGCAGCAGCGACAAGGTCCGCGTCGGCGGCGTCGCGTTTCACTTGCGACTTCTTCTTGCCTTTCTTCTTGGTGCCGCGCTGAGCTGACGCCTCGGGGACATCTTCCGGTGGGCGGCCCTGGGGCTGCTTGTCCTTCCGGAAGATGGCCTCAACCGCCTCCTGGCCAGAGGCGAACTTGGTGGCGATGTCCATCAGCTCGCTCGCCCTGGTGGGGGTCTTGCGACCCAGCTTGCTCACCAGGTCGTGGCAGGTGGTGCCGGCGAGGAACGCGCCGATGACATCCGAATCGGTGACGTTGGGCAGCTCGGTGCGCTGCTTTGAGAATCGCCGGATGTAGTCCCGAAGAGACTCTCCCGGCTGCTGGCGGCAGCTTCGGAGATCCCAGGAGTTTCCAGGGCGCACGTACGTGCCTTGGAAATTGCCGGCGAAGGCTTGGACCAGGTCGTCCCAGTTGGAGATCTGCCCTGGAGGCAGGTGCTCCAGCCAGGCTCGAGCGGTGTCGGAGAGGAACAGGGGGAGGTTGCGGATGATGAGATTGTCATCGTCCGTTCCACCCAGTTGGCAGGCCAGCCGATAGTCCGCGAGCCACAGTTCCGGTCTCGTCACCCCCGAGTACTTTGTGATAGTAGTCGAGGTTCGGAACCGGGTCGGGAACGGCGCCCGTTGTATGGCGCGGCTGAAAGCCTGCGAACCGGGTGGTTCGGGCGAAGGGCTCTGATCCTCCCCACTGTCGTAGCGTCCCCCACGCCTGGGGTGGTAGCCTCGGCGCACCCTCTTGTCGAGGTGGGCCCGACGGCTGCGGTGATGGTGCTCGTTGCCGAGGCGACCCGGGGCCGCAGGCGCTGTGTTGCTCGTGCGCCCGGTGTGGACCGAGGCTTCCCACATGAATCGGGAAGTCGCGGCGCGAGGTTCCGAGGGGTACCCCTGCCTTTGGGAGGTGGAGCTCTCGGCCCGTCGAACCGCGGTGTCCTCCAGGAGATTCTTGAGCTCTCCCTGGATTCGCCACCCCTCGGTGGTTGATGGCTCCGGCATCGCGCGGAGAAGCATTGCCGCTGCAGCCAGGTTCTGGCCGACTCCACTGGAAACTGGTGGCGGCCTTACCCTGACGTCGTCGGCGATGCGGTGCTGGATGCCCTGGGGGAGATGACGCGCTTCTCCGGCCGGAGGTAGGCCCGCCCATTCCTGCTCGATGTCCCGGCGGATCGGCTCAAGCGTTCCTGCTCCCTCGTCGAGCCTGGCCTGCATCTCGCGGATTTGCTCGAGCTGTGGGTCATGACCCCCCGCCAGGACGGGGACCATAGCTAGCTCCCGAAGGATGTCAACGTGAGGCACGGGCCTAGGGGGATCACCGTTCTCCGGTATACCAAGATGGTTGCCTTCGCCGGGACCCCCTAGATCGACGTGGAAACATTCGCGACTTGGACTGCAGTCCTCGTCGCCGAGGCTGCGGCTACCGTCGGAACAGTCGGAAAGGCAGTAGTCGCATGCGGTCATGAAGTCCCGCACGACACTGGGGTTACCAAGTCCGAAGAAATCCCAACAGAGGTCAGGCTCGCCATCTTCCTCGGACCCCGAGGGCCCGTAGGTCGAGTCGGCCGTCAGCCGGTCCCAGGGTGATAGCACACAATACCCCAGAGGGTTTGGACTCGCCTCTATGAGAATGTCCACCGAAGCGGAGTTGCTTGGCGGGTCGAGGCCGAATCCAAAAGGCACGAGATGGGAATCGGTCGGTGCCTTTTGGTCGACGGGCGGTGACGAAGTCATGTCAGGGACTGACTGCACCGTCGTCTCAGGTACGAGGGTGACGCCCAGCAAGTTCTTCACGAGCATGCTGGCGTCGTCCGTTTGCTTGAGGTTGGTGTGTTGCGGGGAGACTGCGCTCGTCTTCGCCTCAGACGCGAGGCCGATGCCCGACACGCTCTCCGTTGGGGCACCGGCGCCGTCGACTCGCTCGACAGCCAACGAGGTGCCGCCTCCTGCTTGGCCTTGGTTGCCCCGCCTCCTCCTCCGTCGACGGGGGAGGGGACGGGACAAGCCCGAATGTCGTCCTTCCACCGCGTGGGGAAGGCGTCGTCAATTTCCCCACCGGCGGGCGGGTTGTCGACCGCCATTGTCGCTGTCGCGCGGCGGGGGAAGGAGTATCACGTCGTAGCTGCCGTCGAGGGACATGAACTCAAGACTCCCGAAACGGAGCACCGTCTCGGGTTGGAGAGGTTGCTGGAGACTGCCCATCTGGAGCTTGATGGGAAGCTGTTCGTCAACACGGAGCAGGCCCCTACCTGGCGCGCCAACTGTCGGCGTTTCGAAACCCGGGGGTCCATGGACCGACGAGTAAATTGTCGCCGCATGCCCCAGCCCAGATGGGTCGGCGCGAGACGGCACGCGAAGGGGGGAGAGCAGCCAGAGGGAGACAGGCGTGGGAGGTGGAACCTGCGGCCTTCGTGTTAGCCCCGCGCCCAGGTCGGGTGCGCTTGCAGTAGGGGGTTACAAGCGTCCACGCGGGAGGGAGCGAGCGGCCTTGCGCGAGCGCCGTCCCGTCCTTCCCCGCGCGGCCAACCCTCCGTAAGAGGGCCCTGGACCTCCCTTTTATAGGCGTAAGGAGAGGATCCAGGTGTACAATGGGGGTGTAGCAGTGTGCTAATGTGTCTAGCGGAGGAGAGCTAGCGCCCTAAGTACATGCCATCGTGGCAGCCGGAGAGGTTTTGGCACCTAGTTCGTGTGGTGTCGTGGCCGTCGGAGGAGCGCTGGAGCCTAGCGGAAGGATAGCTGTCGGGGCTGTCGAGTCCTTGCTGACGTCCTCTTGCTTCCGTAAGGGGGCTGAGAGCCACCGTCGTCATAGAGCGTGTGGGCGCCATCATTACTCGTATAGTGGAGCGAGCCAGATGGGACGCTGGTCTTGTTCCCCGTAGCCTGAGTCAGCTCGGGGTAGGGTAATGATGGCGCCTCCTGTCGACGTGGTCGGTCCGTGCCCTAGGTTGGGCGAGGTGGAGGCTCCTCCGAGGTCGAGGTCGAGTCTGTCTTCCAAGGTCGAGGTCGAGTCCGAGCCCCCGGGTCGGACAAGGCGGAGACCGTCGGCTGAGGCCAGGGCTGAGTCCGAGCCCTGGGGTCGGGCGAAGCGGAGTTCGTCGTCCTTCGGGGCTGAGCCCGAGTCCGAGCCCTGGGGTCGGGCGAAGCGGAGTTCGTCGTCATCCGGGGCTGAGCCCGAGTCCGAGCCCTAGGGTCGGGCGAAGCGGAGTTCGTCGTCTTCCGGGGCCGAGTCCGAGCCCTGGGGTCGGGCGAAGTGGAGTTCGTCGTCTTCCGGGGCTGAGCCCGAGTCCGAGCCCTAGGGTCGGGCGAAGCGAAGTTCGTCGTCTTCCGGGGCTGAGCCCGAGTCCGAGCCCTGGGGTCGGGCGAAGCGGAGTTCGTCGTCTTCCGGGGCTGAGCCCGAGTCCGAGCCCTGGGGTCAGGCGAAGCGGAGTTCGTCGTCTTCCGGGGCTGAGCCCGAGTCCGAGCCCTGGGGTCGGGCGAAGCAGAGTTTCCTATGACGCCTGAAGCCGGACTTGGCTGCTGTCAGCCTCACTCTGTCGAGTGGCTCAGCAGTCGGAGCGGCGCAGGTGGCGCTGTCCTCTTGTCAGACCAGTTAGTGGAGCGGCGAAGTGACTGCGGACACTTCGGCTCTGTAGACTGGAGGGCGTGCATCGGGATAAAGGTGTCAGGCCACCTTTGCATTAAATGCCCCTGCGATTTGGTCGGTCGGCGTGGTGATTTGGCCAAGGTTGCTTCTTGGTGAAGACTGGGCCTCGGGCGAGCCGAAGGTGTGTCCGTTGCTGGAGGGGGTCCTCAGGCGAGACGTAGATCCTCCGGGGTCGGCTGTCCTTGCCCGAGGCTAGGCTCGGGCGAGGCGTGATCGCGTCCCTCGAATGGACCAATCCTTGACTTAATCGCACCCATCAGGCCTTTGCAGCTTTATGCTGATGGGGGTTACCAGCTGAGATTTAGGAGCCTTGAGGGTACCCCTAATTATGGTCCCCGACAAAATTGGCACAAGATTTGAATTAAATCTGAATTTAAGGTAGAATTTGGTAATAAAGAAAAGAAAATAGGAAAAGAAAATGAAAAAAAGCACTATGCACCGATTGGGTCGAGCGCTGCTGTCGGCGTTTCGACCCCGGGGGTCCCTGGACCGACGAGTAAATTGTCGCTGCGTGTCCCAGCCCAGATGGGTCGGCGCGAGACGGAGCACAAGGGGGGAAAACCAGCGAGGGGGAAACTGCGGCCTCGTGTTGTCCTGCACCTAGGGCGGATGCGCTTGCAGTAGGGGGTTACAATCGTTCGCGAGGGAGAGAGAGAGAGGGCGTGAGAATGCGCGTCAGCCCGTTCTCCCGCACGGCCACCTTCTCGTACGAGGAACCTGGACCTTCCTTTTATAGGCGTAAGGAGAGGGTCCAGGTGTACAACGGGGGGTGTAGCAGTGTGCTAACGTGTCTAGCATAGTGGAGCTAGAGCCCTATGTACATGCCGACGTGGCTGTCGGAGAGGTGTTGGAGCCCTGTTCATGTGGCGTCATGGCCGTCGGAGGAGCGCTTGAGCCCTATAGAAGCACAGCTATCAGAGCTGTCAGATCCTTGTTGACGTCTCCTTGCTTCCGTAAGGGGCTGAGAACCGCCGTCGTCGTGGAGCACACGGGGTGCCATCATTACTTGTTTTACCGGGGCGAGCCAGATGGGACGCCGGTCTTGTTCCTCGTAGCCTGGGCTAGCTAGGGGTAGGGTAATGATGGCCCCCCCTTGTGGCATGGTCGGCCCGAGCGAGGTCGAGGTTGAGTCCGAGCCCGGGGGTCGGGCGAGGTGGAGACCGTCGTCCGAGATCGAGGTTGAGTCCGAGCCCTGGGGTCAGGCGAGGCGGAGACCGTCGTCCGAGGTCGAGGTTGAGTCCGAGCCCTGGGGTCGGGCGAGGCGGAGACCGTCTTCCGAGTCGAGGTTGAGCCTGAGCCCTGGGGTCGGGCGAGGCGGACACCATCTTCTGAAGTCGAGGTGGAGTCCGAGCCCTAGGGTCGGGCGAGGCGGAGATTGTCTTCCGGAATCGAGGTGGAGTCCGAGCCCTGGGGTCGGGCGAGGCGGAGATTGTCTTCCGGAGTCGATGTGGAGTCCGAGCCCTAGGGTCGGGCGAGGTGGAGATTCCTATGGTGCCTGAGGCTGGACTTGGCTGCTGTCAGCCTCACCCTAGCAGGTGGCACAACAGTCGAAGCAGCACAGGCGGCGCTGTTTTCCTGTCAGGTCAGTCAGTGGAGGGGCGAAGTGACTGCGGTCACTTCGGCCCTGTCGACTGGAGAGCACGTGTCAGGATAAGGCGTCAGGCGATCCTTGCATTAAATGCTCCTGCGATACGGTCGGCTGGCAAGGTGATCTGGCCAAGGTTGCTTCTCCGCGAAGCCTGCCCGAGCGGGGCCTCAGGCGAGTCGAAGGTGCGCCCGTTGCTTGAGGAGACCCTCGGGCGAGGCACGAATCTGCCTTGGTCTACCGTTCCTGCTTGAGGCTGGGCTCAGATGAGGCGAGATCGTGTCCCTTGAGTGGACGGAGCCTTTGACCGGAATTGCGCCCATCAGGCCTTTGCAGCTTTATGCTGATGGGGTTACCAGCTGAGATTAGGAGCCTTGGGGGTACCCCTAATTACGTTCCCCGATAGTAGCCCCTGAGCCTCAAAGGGAGTGTGGGTACTCGCTTTGTCGCACTTTTTTGCAAGGGGACCGGCCTTTCTCGGTTGCATTTTGTTCCGGTGGGTGCGCGCGAGCGCACCCGCCGGGTGTAGCCCCCGAGGCCTCGGAGGAGTAGTTTGACTCCTTCGAGGTCTTAGTGCCTTTCGTGATGGCTCGGCCGGTCTGGTTGTTCCCTCATGCGAACTGGTCGTTGCCCGGGTGCATAGTCAGGTTCCAAGTTCTCGGGCTGGTATGTTGACGCTGTCAACGGTTTGGCCGGAGCCGGGTTTGCGAGAGCAGCCCCCGAGCCTCTGCACAGGGCGAGAGGACGGTCAAGGGCAGACTCGGCTTTTTTCATATGCCCCTGCGTCACCTTTCTGCAAGGAGGAGGGGGGGAGAGCGCCATGTTGCCCTCGGAGGGCGCCGAACATGGTGTCTCCAGTGAGTTGCTAACGGGTGATCCGAGTGGACGCCCGTGCCCCGTTCGATAAGGGTTGGCTAGTGGCCCAGAGGCGTGCTACAAAAGTACCTGCAGGTGATTTGCCGGACCCGGTCCCGTTCGATAGGGTCCGAGGGCTCGATGCCTCCCTCTGATGGGATTCCGTTACAGAATCGCTCCTGCTGGTCTCTGAAATGTCCTAGGGTACCTCGGGAGCGTAGCCCGAGCCTTGGTTATGTATCGAATGTACCCAGGGTCATCCCTCACTCTGCATGCTCTGAGGCGGCTGTCGACCCCTTCGGGGGGCCAGCCTACGAACCCCTGATCAGTAGTGGGCATGGAGCCCGAGTGGCCTGAGGCGGCTGTCGAACCCTTCCAAGGGGCCAGCCTTCGAACCTCTGACCAGTAGTGGGCGCGGAGCCTGAGTGCTCCGAGGCGGCTGTCGAACCCTTCCGAGGGGCCAGCCTTCGAACCTCTGATCAGTTGGGGCGCGGAGCCCAAGTGCTCTGAGGCGGCTGTCGAACCCTTCCGAGGGGCCAGCCTTCGAACCTCTGATCAGTAGGGGGGCTCGGGGCCCGCTTCCTTCGCGGAGAAGGATCCCTTTCGGAGTATCCCCCTTTCCTGGTCCCTGTAGCAAGAGAGAGAAAGGGGAAGAGGAAAAGGATACGAAATTGAACGACGTGGCGCACCTTTTTTGACGCAGTCATTATGGCGGAGGTGAAGCGTCGCCTGCTTCGCCTGCTTCGCCTGCCAAAGGTGTCGCCTGTCCTGCCGCAGAGTTAATGCGACAGGACGAGTGGTTCGTGGGGCAGCCGTTGTGCATGCGCGAGCCGTTCGAGGAACGGTCGTTTCGCCTTCGAGTTTTGGATCTCGCGGTGGGTTCGGGCGAAGTGTTGAACGGGTCTTGCCCGGGCCTTTATATATCCGGAAGAGGGACCGGTGGTGGCTTTTTGCTCTGCTACTCGCCGTCGCTCAGGTTTCCGCAATCTGATGGAATAGCTAGAGAAAGAAAACCGCGCACCTTGTCCGCCCCATCGCCACCTCCTTCGCTTGGCGATGGCCGACCGGGTAATCATCGTTTCGCCGCGTGACCCATGGCCTTTCTCCACTGTCACGGTGACGACCTGGAGGTCCTTGTTGCCGATGTCTTGCTCTGCCCCCTCTATGATGTCCTACGGCCGGAGTGGATGGTCCCTCCGAGCGGGGCCGACCCGAACCCGCCGCCGGGGTATGTGCTGAGTTTCGTCTCCTTCCATGAGCGGGGGTTTGGTGTGCTAGCAAGCCATTTTATGCGGGCGCTCCTGCATCACTATGGGGTGGAGTTGCACAACCTTAGCCCCAACTCCATCGCGCAAGCGGCCATCTTCGCGGCGGTTTGTGAAGGATTTTTGGGGATTGACCCCCACTGGGATCTGTGGACCCATCTCTTTTCCACGGAGCCTTTTGCCTCGGCGACGGGGGAGAAGAGAGTCTGCATGGCAGTGCGGGCTGGTGGCTGCATCCTCTAGTTGAGGCAGGCGCGTGCGCAGCAGTACATCCCCACCACCCTTGTGTCTTCGAACAAGGGGTGGCAGCGCTGGTGGTTTTGCCTCCGGAATGACGATGGGAGGCTCCCATTGTTTTCTCAACGAGTGGTGACCGCCGCCGGCAGCAATTGGCGCTATAGGGCCCTGCGCGAGAGGCAGAAGAATCTCCAGCCCCTTCTGGAGGCCTTGGAGAAGCTGCGAGAGGGAGGGCTCACTGCCGCGGGGGTGGTTGCCGCCATCCATCGCCAGAGGGTGCTCCCCTTGATGGAGCGGCGGCTGCTGCTTTTGGAGATGACGTCGAGGGTCGACTTGGAGGGTTCGCAGATGTCCTTGGTCCCCCTCCCCGCCGATGACCTCCACAGGCGGGTAGCCGGCACAGTAGGGAGGCTAGACGCCGGTGCCCTTATCCAGCTCTCGATGCATCCCGAGCGCGAGTGCATGTCCCTGGTGAGTGTCCGCTCCTTCTTCTTTCTTATGTCTGATTGCCCTTGGTTCTCACAGTCGAGACTTTTCGTTCGTCTTCAGGAGCTAGGGTCTCACAAGCCTTCCCTGCCACCGGTCCCGGAGGACGCGGTGGACCGAGCCGTGTAGAGGGTTGCTGCGGAGAAGAAGAAGGAGAAGAAGGACGCGAAGAAGGCTCGAGCCTGCGAGCGAACGCGGGCTCGGGACGCTTTGGAGAAGCATCATCGTCGGCAGGAGAGGGACGGGCTCCCGAGGGAGCCGTCGCCGGAGACGCCTGACGATGACGACGACGACGACGATGATGATGAAGACGATGACATGGCCGCCCACCTTGGCCTCAGCCCGGATCTGAGGCTGGGCTAGGGGTCATCGAGCCAGCCCTCGAGTGGGCCGGCGCTGTCGGTATCTGGAGCCAGGGCATCAGGGCCCCGACCCGAAGAACAGGGGCAGGCCCAGGGGGTACTTGACCCCTTGGCCAAGGTAGCTGAGGTGGCCCTGGGGAGTCAGGACGTCCCGCCTGTTCCCCCAGAGTCGTTGCCCATGCCGGCAGCAGAGGAGGCCGATCCTCGGGTCGCCGTGTCTGCGCCTGGGCGGACCGTCCCTTCGGCGCCCCGGGCGCTCGAGGCAGGGACGGTGCCGAAGCCCGCAGCGAGGCAAACCTTGGTGGTGCCCGCGGGGACCGAGGCTCGAGGGGCCTCCCCGCAGGCACGATTGGTCGTGGCTCGGAGTGGGTAAGTATCTGAGGCGGCAGACCTTCGTTTGCTTTGTGACGAGCTGGGGCAGAGGCAGCGGCGGCACGCGCAGAGGCACAGCGGTGGCAGTTGGAGCTTGGCCAGGTCATCGGTGAGCGGGATCAATCTCGGGGCCAGGCCGCTGAGGCTGAAAGCCGGGCTGAGGCCCTTGGAGGCCAGCTAGTCGAGGCGTCCACTCGGGCCAGAGCCCTTGCGGCGCACCTGGCAGTGGCCATCGGGTCTGCTTAGTCCGCCCAAGCCGCAGCCTCGGAGCAGCGTATCCGGGCGGAAGGTATGTCTTGGCTGTTTTGAGATTTTGATTCAGCTTCATTCTTCAACTTGCGTTTGAAGACTTCTACTTTGGCTGTTTGCAGAGCTCGAGTTTGCCCTTAGCGAGTCTGCCAAGGCACTTGCCCAGGCAGCTGAGCAGAGGGAGGTCGACCGTGCGGCCATGTCCGAGGCTATCTCGGCCTTTTGCCAGATCTTTGGCCTTGACGACGTCCCCTCGGGAAGCTCCCCTCAGAGTCGCCTGCAGGCCTTGGGCGACCACACGCGCGGCAGACTCCGCGAGGCGCTGCATCACGGCGTTAGGCGGGCCTTCGCCGTGCTCGCTTCCCACTATGATGTGGATCTGGAGCGGGTCAGCAAGGGGTACTGCCTTCCCGACGAAGACGAAGCTGCCCTGGTCGAAGTTCAGAGGCTTGACGCGGCCGCTGCAGGCCCAAGCGCGGTGCTGGCGTCCACCTTCGAGGTGGAGATCCTTCCGCCTGCGCCGCCGTCCGAGGCCGGGGCGGATCTTGCCGAGGATGGAGACGGCGCTGAGGTCGGAGACGAAGCCGAGGGTGCCGCTCCTCCCCCGGGCAATGCTTGATTCTATCGGAGTAGTTTGTTTTGAACACGTGTGTGTCTTTCGCGGCCGCCGAGGCCTGAACACTTTGTCGTCATGATATAAAGGTGTGTCTTTTTCTTCTTGTTTCGTGTACCCGGACTTGTTCGTCAGTAGCAGGATCGCTTACCCAAGTAAGAGTTATTTTTCGCGGTAGGTGACGAGTGAGGTATCCGTATCCCGTAGGCTTAGGAGTCCCTCGGCTCGGTCGGCCTTGCCGCTTACATGCACTCTTATTCGTTTCTCGGGGTTCTGTTACTGATATAGCTGGGAGACACGAAAGTCGTTTTGGCGGAAGACTTTTTTCCGAGGAAAATTTTGACGCAGAGGGGGTTCCCCCCTTCTAGCCCCCGAGGGAGGGTCAGGCTTTGCCGAGGCAAAGCTGACCCTTCCTTGAAGGTTAGACTTTGCTTGGGTATGTAAACCAGGTACATGAACGACTTGAAAACATCTTAAGGGTAGAAGCGACGTAGCTGTCGGATGTTCCAAGCGTTGCTGTAGACCTCGCCTTGACTGTTGGCCAGCTTGTATGTTCCGGGCTTTAGAATCTTGGCGATGATGAACGGCCCTTCCCAGGGAGGCATAAGCTTATGGCGCCCTCGGGCGTCTTGTCGTAGCCGAAGCACCAAGTCGCCCACCTGGAGGTCTCGGGAACGAACCCCTCGGGCGTGGTAGCGACGCAGGGACTGCTGATACCGCGCCGAGTGTAGTAAGGCCATGTCTCGAGCCTCTTCTAGCTGGTACAGTGAGTCTTCTCGGTTTGTCTGGTTGCTTCGGGCGTTGTATGCCCTCGTCCTCGGGGAGCCGTATTCTAAGTCTGTGGGCAAGATAGTCTTGGCCCCATAAACTAGAAAAAACGGCATGAAGCTCGTGGCTCAGCTTGGCGTCGTCCTTAGACTCCAGACCACCGAGGGGAGTTCCTTCATCCACCGCCTGCCGAACTTGTTGAGGTCATTGTAGATCCTCGGCTTGAGTCCCTGTAGAATCATGCCGTTGGCACGCTCTACCTGCCCATTCGTCATGGGGTGAGCTACGGCAGCCCAATCCACCCGGATGTGGTGGTCCTCGCAGAAGTCCAGGAACTTTCTGCCAGTGAATTGGGTGTCGTTGTCGGTGATGATGGAGTTCGGGACCCCGAAGCGATGGATGATGTTGGTGAAGAATGCCACCGCCTGTTCGGACCTGATGCTGTTTAGGGGTCGGACCTTGATCCACTTGGAGAATTTGTCTATGGCGACCAGCAGGTGCGTGAAGCCCCCAGGTGCCTTTTGCAAGGGACCGATGAGGTCCAGACCCCACACAGCAAACGGCCAGGTGATGGGTGTTGTTTGCAAGGCCTGAGCAGGCAGGTGCGTCTGCCTTGCATAGAATTGACACCCTTGGCAGGTGCGTACAATCCTAGTGGCATCGGCCACCGCGGTTGGCCAGTAGAAACCCTGTCAGAAGGTGTTTCCCACGAGGGCTCGAGGTGCTGCGTGGTGACCGCAAGCCCCCGAGTATATTTCTTGCAATAACTCCTGACCTTCGGTGATGGATATGCATCACTGGAGGATGCCTGAGGGGCTACGGTGGTAGAGCTCCTTTCCGTCACTGAGCAAGACAAACGACTTGGCGTGCCGTGCCAGTCGCCGAGCTTTGGCTTTGTCGAGGGGTAGCTCTCCTCGGTGGAGATATTGAAGGTATGGGGTCTGCTTGTTTCGATTAGGCGTGACCCCATTCCGTTCTTCCTCGACGCGCAGTGCCTCACCCTCGGGGGCCGAGGGTGCCTCGGGCAGGGCCAAGGGCGCCTCGGGCTAAGCTGAGGGCGCCTCGGGCTGAGCCGAGGGCGCCTCGGGCAGAGCCGAGGCCTTCTCGGGCTCGGGCGTGTCGTCGGTCTTGACGGAGGGTTGATGTAGGTCTCGGGAGAAGACGTCTGGAGGAACCGTTATCCGTCCCGAGGCTATCTTAGCCAGCTCGTCTGCAGTCTCGTTGTATCGTCGAGCGACGTGGTTGAGCTCGAGCCCGTAGAACTTGTCCTCCAGGCACCGAACCTCATCGCAGTAAGCTTCCATCTTCGGGTCGCGGCAGTGGGAGTTCTTCATGACTTGGTCGATGACAAGCTACGCGTCGCCAAGAGCGTCGAGGCACCAAACCCTAGCTCGATGGCGATGCGCAACCCGTTAACCAGAGCCTCATACTCGGCCACGTTGTTCGACGCCGGGAAATGGAGGCGCAGCACGTAGCGGAGGTGCTTCCCAAGGGGTGAGATGAAGAGCAGGCCCGCGCCCGCTCCTATTTTCATCAGCGACCCATCGAAATACATGGTCAAGAGTTCCGGTTGGATCAGAGCTACTGGAAGCTGGGTGTCGACCCATTCAGCCACAAAGTCTGCCAAGACTTGGGACTTGATGGCCTTTCGAGGGGCAAACGAGATCGTCTCGCCCATGACCTCCACCGCCCACTTTGCAATCCTACCTGAGGCCTCTCGGCACTGGATGATCTCCCCCAGGGGGAAGGATGACACCACAGTCACCGGATGAGACTCGAAGTAGTGTCGCAACTTTCGCCGTGTCAGAATTACCGCGTACAACAGCTTTTGAATTTGCGGGTAGCGGATTTTGGTCTCGGACAGTACCTCACTGATGAAGTAGACCAGCCTCTGGACGGGCAATGCGTGCCCTTCTTCTCGTCTCTCGACCACGATCGTGGCGCTGACCACCTGAGTGGTAGCGGCGACGTAGATCAAGAGGGCTTCTCCGGCAGCGGGGGGCACCAGGATGGGCACGCTTGTAAGGAGCGCCTTCAAGTTCCCGAGGGCTTCCTCGGCCTCGGGGGTCCAAGTGAAGCGCTCGGTCTTCCTTAAGAGGCGATACAGGGGCAAGCCTCTTTCGCCGAGGCGCGAGATGAAGCGGCTCAGAGCCGCAAGGCATCCCATGACCCTCTGTACTCCTTTCAAGTCCTTGATAGGCCCCATGTTGGTGATGGCCGCGATTTTCTCCGGGTTGGCCTCGATGCCCCGCTCGGAGACGATGAACCCCAAGAGCATGCCTCAGGGGACTCCGAAGACACACTTCTCGGGATTGAGTTTTACGCCTTTCGCTTTGAGACACTTGAATGTCGTTTCAAGGTCGGAGAGGAGGTCGGAGGCTTTCCTCGTCTTGACTACGATGTCATCGACGTAAGCCTCGACCGTTCGGCCAATGTGCTGTCCGAACACGTGGTTCATGCACCTTTGGTATGTCGCACCCGCATTCCTCAAACCAAATGGCATAGTAATGTAGCAGTACATGCCAAAAGGTGTGATGAAAGAAGTCGCGAGCTGGTCGGATTCTTTCATCCTGATTTAGTGATACCCTGAGTAGGCATCGAGGAATGACAGGGTTTTGCACCCAGCAGTGGAATCCACGATTTGGTCGATGCGAGGCAGAGGGTAGGGAACTTTCGGACATGCTTTATTTAGACCTGTGTAGTCTACACACATCCGCCATTTCCCACCTTTTTTCACAAGCACAAGGTTGGCAAGCCATTTGGGATGGAATACCTCTTTGATGAACCCATCAGCCATCAGCTTGTGGATCTCCTCGCCTATGGCTCTGCGCTTTTCTTCTTCGAATCGGCGCAGAGGCTGCTTCACGGGTCGGGCTCCAGCTCGGATATCCAATGAGTGCTCGACGACTTCCCTCAGTATGCCAGGCATGTCCGAGGGACTCCACGCAAAAACCTCGGCGTTCGCGTGGAGAAAGTCGACGAGCACTGCTTCCTATTTGGGGTCGAGCTCGGAGCCGATCCGGATCTACTTGGAAGTGTCGTTGCTGGGGTCGAGAGGGATGGACTTAACTGCCTCTGCTGGTTCGAAGTTGCCGGCGTGGCGCTTCGCATATGGCGCCTCCTTGGAGAGGTTCTCCATGTTGGCGATGAGGGCCTCGGATTCGGCGAGGGCCTCGGCGTACTCCACGCACTCCATGTCGCATTCGTACGCATGTTGGTACATGGGGCCAATGGTGATGACCCTGTTGGGGCCCGGCATCTTGAGCTTGAGGTAGGTGTAGTTGGGGACGGCCATGAACTTGGCGTAGCATGGTCTCCCCAGCACTGCGTGGCAGGTTCCTCGGAACCTGACCACCTCGAACGTGAGGGTTTCTTTTCGGAAGTTGGAGGGAGTCCCGAAGCAGACGGGCAGATCGAGTTGTCCAAGGGGCTGGACGCGCTTCCCGGGAACGATCCCGTGAAAGGGCGCCGCGCCGGCCCGGATCGAGGATAGATCGATCTGCAGGAGCCCGAGGGTGTCGGCGTAGATGATGTTGAGGCTGCTGCCTCCATCCATGAGGACCTTGGTAAGCCTGACGTTGCCGATGACAGGATCAACAACGAGCGGGTACTTCCCCGGGCTCGGCACGCAGTCGGGGTGGTCGCCTTGGTCGAAGGTGATGGGCTTGTCGGACCAGTCTAGGTAGACTGGCGCCGCCACCTTTATCGAGCAGACCTCCCGGTGCTCTTGCTTGCGGTGCCGAGCCGAGGCGTTCGCCACCCGCCCACCGTAGATCATGAAGCAGTCATGGACCTCGGGGAACTCCTCTGCCTTGTGGGCTTCCTTCTTGTCGTTGTCGGGGGCTCTGCCACCTTCCGCCGGTGGCCCGGCCTTGTAGAAGTAGCGCCGAAGCATGACGCACTCCTCAAGGGTGTGCTTGACAGGACCCTGATGATAGGGGCACGACTCCTTGAGCATCTTGTCGAACAAGTTGGCGCCTCTAGGAGGCTTCCGAGGGTTCTTGTGCTCGGCGGCGGCGACAAGGTCCGTGTCAGCGGCGTCGCATTTCGCTTGCGACTTCTTCTTGCCCTTCCTCTTCGCGCCGCGCTGAGCGGACGCCTCGGGGACGTCATCCGGCTGGCGCCCCTGAGGCTGCTTGTCCTTCCGGAAGATGGCCTCAACCGCCTCCTGACCAGAGGCGAACTAGGTGGCGATGTCCATCAGCTCGTTCGCCCTAGTGGGAGTCTTGCGACCCAGCTTGCTCACCAGGTCGCGGCAAGTGGTGTCGGCGAGGAACACGCCGATGACATCTGAGTCGGTGATGTTGGGCAGCTCGGTGCGCTGCTTTGAGAATCGCCGGATGTAGTCCCGCAGGGATTCTCCCGGCTGCTGGCGGCAGCTTCAGAGATCCTAGGAGTTCCCAGGGCGCACGTATGTGCCCTAGAAGTTGCCGACGAAGGCTTTGACCAGGTCGTCCCAGTTGGAGATCTGCGCAGGAGGCAGATGCTCCAGCCAGGCTCGGGCGGCGTCGGAGAGGAACAGGGGGAGGTTGCAGATGATGAGGTTGTCATCGTCCGTTCCACCCAGCTGGCAGGCCAGCCGGTAGTCCGTGATGCCACAGTTCCGGCCTCGTCTCCCCCGAGTACTTGGTGATGGTAGTCGGGGCCCAGAACCAGGTCGGGAACGGCGCCCGTCGTATGGCCCGGCTGAAAGCTTGCGGACCGGGTGGTTCGGGCGAAGGGCTCTGATCCTCCTCGCTGTCATAGCGTCCCCCATGCCTGGGGTGGTAGCCTCGGCGCACCCTCTCGTCGAGGTGGGCTCGACGGTCGCGGCGATGGTGCTCGTTGCCGAGGCAGCCCGGGGCCGCAGGCGCTGCATCCCGCGTGCGCCCGGTGTGGACCGAGGCTTCCCGCATGAATCGGGAAGTCGCGGCGTGATGCTCCAGGAGGCAGAGCTTTCGGCCCGTCGGACCGCGGCATCTTCCAGGAGATTCTTGAGTTCTCCCTGGATATGCCGCCCCTCGGTGGTGGATGGTTCCGGCATCGCTCGGAGTAGTATTGCTGCTGCAGCCAGGTTCTTGCCGACCCCACTGGAAGCCGGGGGCAGCCTTGCCCTGGCATCGTCGGTGATGCGGTGCTGGACGTCCTGGGTCAGATGACGCGCTTCTCCGGCCGATGATCGGCCTGCCCACTCTTGCTTGATGTTATGCCGGAGCTACACAAGTTGTCCTGCTTCCTCGTCGAGCTTGGCCTGCATCTCGCGGATTTGCTCGAGTTGTGTGTCCTGACCCCCTGCAGGGACTAGGACCACAGCTAGCTCCCGAAGGATGTCAATGCGAGGCGCAGGCCTAGAGGGATCACCGTTCTCCGGCATACCAAGGTGGTTGCCTTCGTCGAGACCCTCTAGATCGACGTGGAAACATTTGCGACTTGGGCCACAGTCCCCGTCGCCGAGGCTGTGGCTATCATCGGAGCAATCGGAGAGGCAGTAGTCGCATGCGGTCATGAAGTCCTGCATGGCACTAGGGTTATCGAGCCCAGAGAAATCCCAACCAGAGTCAGGCTTGTCATCTTCCTCGGAACCCGGGGGCCCGTAGGTCGAGACGGCCGTTAGTCGGTCCCAGGTTGACCACATATGGTACCCCAGAAGGTTTGGATATGTCTTTATGAAAGCGTCCATCGAAGCGGGGTCGCTTGGTGGGTCGAAGCTGAATCTAAAAGGCACAGGATGGGAAACTGTCGGTACCTCTTGATCGACGGACGGTGACAAAGTCGTGTCAGGGACGGACTGCACCGTTATCTCTGGTACGAGGCTAACGCCCAGCAAGTCCTTCGCGAGCGTGCTGGCGTCATTCGTCTGCTTAGGGTTGGCGTGTTGCAGGGAAACAACGCTCGTCTTTGTCTCAGACGTGAGGTCAACGCCCGACGTGTCCCCCGTTGGGGCGCCGACAACGTCGACTCATTCGACAGCCGACGAGGTGCCGCCTCCTGCTTGGCCATGGTTGCCCCGCCTCCTCCCCCGTCGACGAGGAAGGCTACGGGACAAACTCGGATGCTGTTCTTCCGCCACGCAGGGAAGACGTCGTCGATTCCGCCGACGGCGGGCGGGCTGACGGCCGCCATTGTCGTTGTCGTGCGGCGGAGGAAGGAGTATCATGTCGTAGCTGCCGTCGAGGGACATGAACTCGAGACTCCCAAAACGAAGCTTCGTCCCGGGTTGGAGAGGTCGCTGGAGACTCCCCATCTGAAGCTTGACGGGAAGCTGTTCGTCAACACGCAGCAGTCCCCTACCTGGCGCGCCAACTGTCGGCGTTTCGACCCCGGGGGGTCCCTGGACCGACAAGTAAATTGTCGCTGCATGTCCCAGCCCAGATGGGTCGGCGCGAGACGGAGCACAAGGGGGGAAAACCAGTGAGGGGGGACCACGGCCTCGTGTTGTCCTGCGCCTAGGGCGGATGCGCTTGCAGTAGGGGGTTACAAGCGTTCGCGAGGGAGAGAGAGAGGGCATGAGACTGCGCGTCAGCCCGTTCTCCCGCGCGGCCACCTTCTCGTACGAGGGCCCTGGACCTTCCTTTTATAGGCGTAAGGAGAGGGTCCAGGTGTACAACGGGGGGTGTAGCAGTGTGCTAACGTGTCTAGCAGAGAGGAGCCAGAGCCCTATGTACATGCCGACGTGGCTGTCGGAGAGGTGTTGGAGCCCTGTTCATGTGGCGTCGTGGCCGTCGAAGGAGCGCTTGAGCCCTGTAGAAGCACAGCTATCGAGGCTGTCGGATCCTTGCTGACGTCTCCTTGCTTCCGTAAGGGGCTGAGAATCGCCGTCGTCGTGGAGCACGCAGGGTGCCATCATTACTTGTTTTACCGGGGCGAGCCAGATGGGACGCCGGTCTTGTTCCCCGTAGCCTGGGCTAGCTAGGGGTAGGGTAATGATGGCCCCCCCTTGTGGCGTGGTCGGCCCGAGCGAGGTGGTGACTCCTTCAAGGTCGAGGTTGAGTCCGAGCCCAGGGGTCGGGCGAGGCGGAGACCGTCGTCCGAGGTCAAGGTTGAGTCTGAGCCCTGGGGTCGGGCGAGGCGGAGACCGTCGTCCAAGATCGAGGTTGAGTCCGAGCCCTGGGGTCGGGCGAGGTGGAGACCGTCGTCTGAAGTCGAGGTGGAGTCCGAGCCCTGGGGTCGGGCGAGGCGGAGATTGTCTTCCGGAGTCGAGGTGGAGTCCGAGCCCTGGGGTCGGGCGAGGCGGAGATTGTCTTCCGGAGTCGAGGTGGAGTTCGAGCCCTGGGGTCAGGCGAGACGGAGATTCCTATGGCGCCCGAGGCTGGACTTGGCTGCTGTCAGCCTCACCCTGGCAGGTGGCACAGCAGTCGGAGCAGCGCAGGCGGAGCTGTTTTCCTGTCAGGTCAGTCAGTGGAGGGGCGAAGTGACTGCGGTCACTTCGGCCCTGTCGACTCGAGAGCACGTGTCAGGATAAGGCGTCAGGCGATCCTTGCATTAAATGCTCCTGCGATCTGGTCGGCTGGCGAGGCGATCTGGCCAAGGTTGCTTCTCCGCGAAGCCTACCCGAGCGGGGCCTCGGGCGAGTCGAAGGTGCGTCCGTTGCTTGAGGAGACCCTCGGGCGAGGCGCGAATCTGCCTTGGTCTACCGTTCCTGCTCGAGGCTGGGCTCGGATGAGGCGAGATCGTATCCCTTGAGTGGACAGAGCCTTTGACCGGAATTGCACCCATCAGGCCTTTGCAGCTTTGTGCTGATGGGGGTTACCAGCTGAGATTAGGAGCCTTGGGGGTACCCCTAATTACGGTCCCCGACAGCTGCCCATTTGGCCCACCAGTAGATGTGCTTCCGTGCGGCCCAAGATTTCTCACCACACGCGCGCCTTGTGTCGCTGACCCGTGGGCCCAGGTGATCGGCGCTCCGCACAGCTAAGGCGTGGACGGGTTCTCGCTGTTGAGTGGGGCCAGGTGCTGCGATGACCCATATCCTGGCGTCGCTGACGGGCGTGGCCCACTGAGCAATGGCCGTCTCCCTTCACCCTGTGCGCATGGCGGACGTCGCGGACTCCGTGGGCATCGGATCTCAACCACCGCTGCGGGATCCTCGGGAGAGCTAGACTCCCTGGATAAAGGCGGGGTCGTCATGCCTGATTCTCTACCCGCAAGCCACTCTACGCCGCGGCGATGAACACATCCATAGAGAGAGTTGAGAAAGAGAGAGGAGAGAGACCGTGTGCGCGCACTGCCGTGAACTTCTGTCGCATACGATTCGGGAAGGTCAAGAAGGAGTTCGGGCACGACGTGATTTCCTGGTGCGGGCCGTGGACGAGCACGGTGGGTCCGGCGGGTGGTCACCGCAGGTGGAGCAGCTCGTAGAGCGGTCAACGGCGGCCAGTCGTGCGGTGGTCTATTGCAACCGCGAAGAGAGAGAGTGGAGCACGCCGGGATACTGCGCCTCCGCTGTGCCCTGCGTCCGGTCGTCGTCCAGTTCACCGGTGGCGGTAAGACCTCCCCTCCCATACCCTACTTACTCGACGCCGTAGCTAATGCGCTGTCGTGGGCGCGCGCTAGGAATTCGGTAGACAGCGAGAGGGAGAAGAAGGTGTACCTGCCGTCGGATCTAAATGGAGGGATAGGATTGAACCTGGGCGCACCAAATAGTTGAATTAATCTGGAGCGTCCGATTGAGATCTAGCGGTGAGGGCAATGTAACATGTAGAAATAACTATGATCTAATCTCGGCTTTTGGAATCGGATCCAACGGCCCAGAGTGCACCGTACCCCTTCGCGGGTACGATTTACAAAAGAATCCCTACGTTTTCCAGAAAACAACCCGCCATCCTCGTCAGTATCTCTCTGTGTCTTAGGAAAGCTTATGTAGTGGCCCCTGGACTTTCTAAAAATTGGCGCCTAGTCCAGAGGATAATAAAAACCGAAAAATGATTATAGAATTTAGTTTTTAATACAAAAACAATTCTAGAAACTTGTAAAATGCATAGAAAATTCATTTTAGCTCCAAATTGAACCATTCCAATTTCTAAAATTTTGTAATATTATTATCTATCATCTAGTGTCTCTGTTTTGACATGAAAATAGTAAGAAAACTAATTTATCATTTAATCCTATTTCAAGCACATTAAATCTTAGAAAATTCATAACTTGAAATCTATAACTCCAAATTTAATGATTCCAGTTCCTGTGATCTTATTTTAATGTCTAGTTTGTTACTGTGTATTTTATTTACATGTTTGGTGCAATGTTAATTTTTTGCTGTACTATGTATGTATTGTGTTGATGCGAGTAGACGAACAAGCTACGGTGGATTCTGAGGTTCAACAAGTAGAAGTAGCTGAGCAGGAGCTCATTGAAGGCAAGTTGTGCCCTTGATCACTTACTTTTTCCCAGCCATGTTCTTATTAATTATAATGATCTGCATAGGTTAATTTTGATGGGATCCAATAGGTTACCCCAGTTTTGGTTATCTTTATACCTTGTTCACCCCTGAAATATTTTTGGGTAGTACCTGCTATTGCTTTATGTGGATTTGGATATGGAGATACACTATTCATGATTATTCTGTTATTATCTTGTTATTATTACTGTTCATGTTAAGATCATTAAATTATTGGGAACATGGAGCGACCACCCGGAAAAACAGTGCTACCACAAGGGTTTAATGGGACGCCCTTGGCTGATTAACTAGGAAAGCTAGTGGAGGTCTTCCTTACCCGAAAGGGGCAAGGGCAGTAGGGGAGTGGTCAGTGTAGGGAGGTCCTTGGGTTGATTTTGCTGCGATGGCGGTCAGGCGAGGGATTCCTGCACTGGAGCTTCCTATAAAGTGTAGCGGGATTTCTGAAGCTAGTGGAACTTTGTAAAGGTCTCATAGTGTTACCCTGCCTCGCCTACTCGGTAGAGGTGTATGGGATTGACCGTCTCTTGGCATTTGGGTAACATGACTTGTGGGTAAAGATGCGCAACCTCTGCAGAGTGTAAAACTAGTATACTAGCAGTGCTCACGGTCATGAGCGGCTCGGACCCTCACATGATTAATTATGGAACTTAAATTTAATTTGACATTTGCATCGCATTTGGGATTATTTTATTATTACTTTTCTTTATTATTATTAAGGTTTGGTATTTACTTACACCTAGTAATTGCTAATAAAATTTTGACCAACTTATAAAAGCAATGCTCAGCTTCAGACTTTATTTCATTAATTAGCCTTACACTTCATGAACTCCCACCTTTGGTGAGTTCATGCCACATTATTCCCCACGACTTGTTGAGCTATGAACGAATGTGAGCTCACCCTTATTGTCTCACAACCCCCCATAGGAGAAGAACAGGTGGTTCAGGAGGAGCCACAAGGCGAGGAGTTCGATCTGATCTAGGTGGCGTTTCTCAGTTGACATTGGCGCCGACGATCCTTAGTTCGTTTTATATTTATTCTTTTATTTTGTAATAAGTCATCCGCTATGTAATAAGTACTCTGATGTTTTGTGACATTTATCTCTATACACTCTGTTATTATATATGTTGTCTTCTTGGCGCATGTATGAGATGCACCCGGCTTTGTTCCTTAAAGCCCGGGTGTGACAAAAGGTGCCAAGTAAATGCAAGATTTTTCTCTGGCTTCTCCTACAGAGTCGACTACCTACTGCGGATAGAATTGTCAGGCATGGGGGACACGCTGTTCTTACCTGCACTCTTTGCCAGATTGATCCTGAATCTCATATACACTTGATGGCATCTTGCAGTTATGCCCTTAGTTGCTGGCAACTAATTGCAAACTGTTTCCATCTTAATCTGCCGTCACAAGTCCCACATGGAATATCGCATTGGTGGCAGGCATTGGTCCGGTCGGCTCGGGACGCACATCAACTGCAGGTGATGATCTACACTATATAGAATATTTGGAAAGAGCGATGTCGTAGGGTTTTCTAGTGCAAGGAACAAGTCTTCCAAGTACTGGTCTCACAAATCCAATAGGAGATCTGCTCATTTCGGTTGGCTTTCGCTATAACTCTGTAACCATATCCTTGTATCCAATCAACTATAATACCCCTCCCCTATCTCTTTTTTCTCTTGTTTTGTAACTGCACAATCTTCTATTCTACTATAATGAAACGGTAGAGCCACTACATAATGTTTACTCAAAAAAAAAGGGGGGGCTCGCTCGCCATCCACGTCCTGAAAAAGGCCAGCCTTCTCGTAGCACGCACTCAGCACTGTCCGCCAGCGTCTCCTCTACTCCTCCAGCTTCCTCGGTTCCCATCCCAGACCCAGCAGGAGCAGCTTCCCTGTGGTCACCGCAACCTTGCGTCCAGCATCTACCATCCTGGATACGAATGAATACATACGCAAGTGTCAGTATGCTCAACGCATGCACTTAGCTGCCCACACACAGCATGCTGCTATCTTCTATGGCTATGGCGGTATAGTGTGTGCTACACTACTCACGCGGCCACGCCCACCTGTCCACGTAGCTGTAGCTCGGGTACAGTACATGCTCTTCAAAACAGCCAACAGGCCAGGTCCTTCACGTCCATCTCTGGAAATTGCTTTATAATGAACAGATCAATACTTGGAAGAACATTTACAGGATGGGTGTGGATTTTGGTTTCCAAGAAGTATATGATGTTATTGGATGGAATGGGGAAATCAAAAAATCTTTACTGTCAAATCAAGCTATTCATGAAGCATATCGGATCTATGGTCCTTACATGGAGCATATAGGGAAAGGAAGAGTCCCTCCTAAAATCAAGCTATTCATGTGGTTATTAGAAAACAATGTTCTCTTATCTAAAAAGAATATGGCAAAAAGGTATTGGAACTGTGATACAGTCTGTTCCTTCTGTAATCAATGTGAATCGACTGATCATCTGTTTTTTGGCTATTCCGCTGCTAAAATCATTTGGGAGGTACTATAGCAAGTTACCGGAATATCACGGTTATACCTAGTAATATGAAACAATGCTGGTCATGGCTGGCTGCTTATGCTCCTCTTAGTAATCATGTACAAAAATGAAAGCAAGGAATAAAATGTGTTTTGAAAAAATGTAATCAAATCTCCTAAAGAAGTTATTTAATTTGTCACGCTGATGATCTCTTGGGCAGGGTTGATAAAAAAGAGCTGCAGGATTTAATTCAAGAAGGAGCCAAGCTGTTGGTTAGGGCGGCAAGCGTCAAGCTGGATGCTTTTGTTGCTGATCAAGAAAAGGATGAAATCGATGGAGAAGCGGAAGACTAAGATGGCTATGCTTGGCGTCCTTGTGTGAGCTTAAGAAGTGATGCTGCTTGTCATCTTCTTTTGGCTGTTGGATAGCTTTGAGGATGTTATTTTGTTTCAGTTTTAGCTTTGTCGTTCTTAGTTCAGCTCACGCGCGAGCAGTTTATCTGTTGCCTGGCGATGATATCTGTTGGGTGGTCGGGTTGCAGTCCCGTTTAGACAAAAACTGTAGCTTCTTTCTGGGTTTTTTTTTCCATGGGGCAGTCCTGAATCAGATTTGTTTCGTTTTCCCCTTGAAAAATACTTCTCTGTCTGTTAGGTGATTGTATAGTGTCTTTTGTCTGCAGTGAACTCTATCATTTGCAGCAAATGATGCTGGTCTCTACGATTCGCCTTGCACTCTAAAAATCATGATGTATTTCTGTTATGAATATAATAGAAATGAGAAATCCTTGTATAAAAAAATATATGAATTATGTCGTTTCTTCGTCATATCAATTCTTTTCCAACTATTTAACACGGTACCATTGTGTATTATAGCAATATAAATAGTTTATAATTTTTAAAAACTTCAAAAACCTGATGAAAAATATTAAATAATTGTGTTATATTTGTACAGGGAAATCTAAATAGGATGGATGGTTAGAGACGTCATATATATATATGGAGTATTTTTTTTTGAAAATGTACTAAAATATAATAGAAAATACAAATAGTAGAACAAATATGGGAGAAATGGTTGGTGATGCCCTGACCTTGTTCTGCATGCAGAAGTCTTTATCTGACCAGCAGCTCTCGTCCATAAGTTTATCTTCAGGCCATCTCGGATTGAAACTGTCAGAAGCCAGGGATGAGGCCACGATGAGTCAGTACCAGAATCCGGCTTTTGCTGAGTGCTTTCTGTCGTGCACTCGGCAAAAACGTCTTTACCGAGTGCTGCACTCGGCAAAGTACTGCTCTCGGTAACGGCCGCGTTTACCGAGAGCAGGACTCTCGGCACAGAAATACACTCGGCAAAGAAATCTTTGCCGAGTGCCAAATACTCGGCGAAGGGCGGCGCTCGGCAAAGGACCATTAGTAGCCGTCTATAGCTGACGGCCGCTATCTTTGATGAGATCCGGGTTTTGGCTCTCGGCAAAGAAGCTTCTTTGCCGAGTGTTAGACGTAAGACACTCGGCAGAGAATGCTTTGCCGAATGTCATTCTTTGACACTATGTAGACCTACAAGTACTATTTTGGCATAATTATAAAATTGTTTGCTATAACTATTAGATTTAGTTCTTTTAATTGAATTTCTTCGGATAATTCACATTTGAACTGCAAGTCACTCGAAAAATGAAAAATCGTGTATGCAAAAATGGTATTCATGTTAGTTAACACAAGTTACGACCAATTTCAGTAGCAGACCGGAATCTTGAAGCACCATGCTCACTAAACATGACCGTGAACTTGCCATCAAGTTGTTTAAAAATTGTATAAAACACAAACAAAGTCAGAAAATCATGAAACTTGACCACATGTCATGATATCATATATAGAGTATGTGATAAAAATTTGACAATGTTTCGAAAAAGTTGTCACGCACTATGTGTAGAAACCTTAGTGATCTACATTGAAACTCTATGATTTCATGTGTAGGTCACTTAGGTTTCTACTCATACTATCTCACAACTTTTCTGAAACATTCTCAAATTTTTATCACAACCTCTACATATGATATCATGACATGTGGACAAGTTTCATGATTTTCTAACTTTGTTTGTGTTTTATACAGTTTTTAAACAACTGGATGGCAAGTTTACGGTCATGTTTAGTGAGCATGGTGCTCTAAGATTCCGGTGTACTCTTGAAATCGGTCGTAACTTGTGTTACCTACCATGGATATCATTTTTGCATGAACAGTTTTCCACGTTTCGAGTGACTTGCAGTTCAAATCTGAATTTTCCGAGAAAATTCAATTAAACGAACAAAATTTTATAGTTATAGCAAAAAAAATATAATTATGCTAAAATGGTACATGTAGGTCTACATAGTGTAGACCCATACCACACAAAGTTTGGTAAGAAAAATAAAAAAAATAAAAATATATTTTGCCGAGTGTCAAGAACGACACTCGACAAATAAGTCTTTGTCGAGTGCCAACCGTGGGACACTCGGCGAAGATTTTTTTAAAAACCTTAAATACATTCTTTGTCGAGTGCTTGGCAGTGGGCACTCGGCAAAAAAGTCTTTGCCGAATGTATTTCTGTATCGAGAGTCCTGCTCTCGGTAAACACGGTCGTTACCAAGAGCAGGACTTTATCGAGCGTGGTACTCGACAAGGACGTCTTTGACGAGTGCCCAACAGAAAACACTCGGCAAAGCGCCGAACACTCGATAAAGAGTCGGATTCCGATAGTGACCATGTGTTTTGTCAACGGACAACAAATCCACGCCGCCCTCCACCCAGTACCCACAATATATATAAAAACATTATTTAATGGAGTATACAGATGGCGACTAAACGAACATGGGCTACTTTTATGAAAAATATTTTGTTACTTCGCGTGCACCATGCCGCATTGCCGCTGGAGTTTTTTTTCTTTTGTTTGTTTGAATCTTTTTTTATTTTGAAGAAATCGAAATCAATTTAATGGACTAGACTATTTAACTAAACATTTAATATCCCTTAGCTCTCCAATGCTCAAATATATGTTTACCTTAAGTTTATGTAGTAAAGGATAAAGATTGGTTTTATAGATCCCCGTGCATAATTTTTATTTTGTAATTTAGAGCACGTTTTTTTTTTTTTGCTTGCTTCTATCCAGCAGAAATGCAATACATAAATATTTTCTCTCTATATATATTTATATATATAATATATTATATGAGTTTTTTTGCTTGCTTCTATCTTGATTATTGAAACGAAATTCAAACCAGACCCTAGTTGAAACCGCGTCTTGGATCTTGATGGTTGATCATGAAACCATGGGCACCACCCACAGTTTTGGTCACGCATGGCTGTATGGGGGCGACACCGACCATTTGTTTTATTTATAAAGAATGAAATACTATTGATTTTTTTAATAACAGTCCGAGCTTCTTAGATCTTCAGACGGATTATATGCTCGTTTATTATGAGTGTCATATTAGCATCAGTTGCCCTATGCGGAGATGCAATTCTATTTTTACCTCTATTTTTGTGAAGTTTGTACGTACGCTTACTTTTTTTTACTAGGTCAGTACCCGTGCGTTGCAACGGAAACATATAATACCATGATAACTTATATACAAAATGTGTCTTATATTGTTATAAGAAAATATTTCATAATCCATTTGTGATCCTAGCCATACATAAATTTTGTTATTTTAATTTAGTTGTTTCACTACTACATTGCAACCATCAGTATCATGCAGACTTCGATATATGTCATGATTTGCATGGTCTCATTATTGGAGAGCACGTGCCACACCTGCCGGTAGAAGTTCCGTCGTACATCGTTAGTCATCAGGCACGCACCACCATACACGCTTGCTTAAACAAAAAATGTAAGTGTGTGTTTGCGAAGAGAATTAAAGGCAGGCCGGCACAAAAGGTACCCCGACGATGGCGAGTGGTTATTGTTGTCGGTCCACCTCTGCTCACCTCTGGTGTCGAGATGACGCCACAATCCTTAATATAATAGTCGTCGAATGACGCCACAATCCTTAATATAATAGTCGTCGAACGCGCGCGATATGGTGAGTACCGATCACTCTTGGCTGGGCTGCCAAATGAAGTGCACCCCGGGCTCATCAGCGAGGTAGTACACCTGGTCGTTGCACCACCGGATGTGCTACTCCTCTACATACATCTTGTTCGAGGACACTCACACAACAACAACAATGGTCATCATTCCAGCGCACAAGAATTCATGGTCGGTCAGTAGCGATTTACGTGGCAGGTTAGGCTTCAGGTGGATGATGAGCTAGACGGCGTGATGGCGTCGTCGTAGGTTGCGATGCCCAGAACAACCCGAGAGTTGTCGACATTGGCGACGACCATGAGGTCCCCATGTTTGACGATGGACAGCGCGGTGCAGCCGCTCTGGACCACGTCCAAGCGGCGGCTGCGCCGGAGCTTGCCGTACACAGCGGCGCATGGGCCATGTAGGACTGCTTCCAGAGTTTGAACTGGCAGTCGCCAAGTTTCTTCTCGTCGTCGGTGAGCGACGCCAACGCGAGCGCCTCGTGCTAGTGGTGTTTGTTCGGGGTTTCCAAGTAAGAAACATGGATTCATCTTTGACATTGGTTTATGAAAATGATTTATAATTTAGATCCATGGAAAAATATTATGGAGAACAAATGTTACACATGCAAAAAAAAGTATTTAAGTTGAAAATATTATTCAAACAAAAGAAATTGCATGCAAGGCTCTTCTTTAAATACTACTCCCTCAATCCAAAAATATAATTTAATAATCTCAGTGATACTTATCTACTACTACACATTGTGCAAGGGTAGCAGGTGGGCTTCGGGAGAGATGTATTATATGTTTTTACTATAATAGATGTAGACATAAACACATATGTGGTGTAGTGGTAGCTACAAACACATTTATTTGAGAGGTCGCGGGTTTGAATCCCGTTGGAGCCTGTTTTTTTAATTTAATTTTAGCTAGACGTGGGATGCACGTGGGAATGGGAATAGGCTTTGTGGGAGGAGCAATGAGAAAGACACGTGATAGCCGGGAATGGAAATGTGAATGGGCTTTGCAGGGAGGGGGCCGGGAATGGAAATGTGAATGGGCTTTGCAGAGAGGGGGAATGAGAAAGACAGGCAGCTGGGAATGAGAATGGGCTTTTGCAGTGAGAACGGAATGGGAATGGCAGAACACGGAATGGGGCAGCCTACCCCTTACCGTCTTAATAGGTAGTAGAGAAATGAACAGTCATTTGTTTCTATTTAGTTCGTGAAAAGGCGTTCATACTTGTGCACTGTTGTCTCTTATTTTTACCGATTATTTACAAATTTGTCCCCACTTTAATACAAAAGTTTAAAATATAATTATGATACAGAACTGACCATATTTCAAAATCAATATTTTAACTTTGAGTTTTAAAATATTTCAAAATTGATGGAAATAAACTAAATTTGATATTAAATTTTTTGACAAAATTGGTAATACTTTAATTATAGCTTTAAAAATAATTAAATATAATATATTTTCAAAATTATAATTAGAATGCTGTTAATTTTGTCAAAAAATAATAACACATTCAATTTATTTTCATAAATTTCGAAATACTTTGGATTCAAGTTAAAATATGTTTTTAAAATTTTATGTTCAGATTTATTTCACAAATATATTTCAAACTATATCAAAGTGGAGACAAATTTGCAAATAGTTAATAAAAGGAAAGATATGAACGTTAAATGTTTGGGTGCTGACTTAACGCCTTTAAATGTTGATACATAGGGGTAAAATGTCTTTTAGTTTCTGTTACAAAATAATGTAATATGATCAAGACCCATCCAACCGTCGAATCTACAGTTATTTGATCCAAGGGTCAGATGCCCTTTGATCACTTGTATATATACTACCCTGTCTGCAATAAAGAATGGATCCCTGCCATTTGTCTCTCTTCCTTTTGTCTTTCTCCATTTGCCACTGAGCACTGCAAAGGTTTTGCAACACGTTATCAGCACTGTCTCAAGGGAAAATCAGAGAAGGAAAAGTGGAAGAACACGCTGTTCTTCACAAGAACAGCAAGATCGATCTTCACATCAACAGCAAGGTATGGAGCATACCGTTTCCATGCGCATACGACGTATGCGCGAAGTTCTGCACATTGTTGATGATTCGTTGTTGGAGGCGTTCACCGCTGGTCAAGCCGCAGCGCTTCCACCAGTGCACGCGATCCCTGAACGCCGTGTGCAAGTGCAAAATGTGCACTTCTGCGTTCTCCATGGATGGACAGCGGTGGTTCCGCTGCCGGTTGTGGAGTGTGGACTCCCCATTGCATCCCCGTCGCCACCGCCGGCCCCCAGCAAGGAGCGCTCGGCGCGGCTCCCAGAGGGACGCTCGGCGCGGGCCCCAGCCAGGAGCGCGTGCGGCGGCCCCCAGCAAGGGCGCTCGGCGCGGCTCCCAGAGGGGCGCTCGGCGCGGGCCCCTGCCAGGAGCGCTCGGCGTGGCCCCTCCCCAGCCAGGCGCGGGCACGGGAGACCGGCCAATCGGCGCGGCCTCCAGCCAGGCGAGGGCGCGGGAGACCGGCCCCTTGGGCGCGGCTCTGGTTGGCCGGCCGCGGGCGCGGCCCCGAGCAGGCGCTGGGCGCGGCTCCTTGGCCCGGCCAGGCGCGCGCATGCCAGGCGGCCGTAGGCAAGGCGGCGGCTGCGCGCTGGCGGCTCAGCGCTCGGAGGCACTTGGCGCGGCCAGCCAAGGACGCTCGGCGCGGGCCCCCACGAGGCGCGCTCGGCGCGGCCCCAGGAGGCGCTCGGCGCGGGCGAGCCATGGCGGCGCTCGGCGGATCCCGCTGGCCACTCCTCCTGGCGAAAAGAGGCGGCGGCTGGGAGCTCCCTGCTTCCTGGCGGTGGCCAGGAAAATGTCTGGTGGCTGACGGCGGCTGGGGGCGGTTAGGGTTAGAAACCCTAGCCGCCCCAATATAAAATAGGCTTTTGGGCCTCTGTTGGGCCGCCTGGGCAGGCCAGCTAGGCTGGGCCGGCGTGCAGGCCTTCTGGCCGCTGCCTGGCTCGCCTGGCAGGCCGCCTGGGCTACTTTCAGAGGCCTAATATAGCCTGTTTTTACCATTTTAAAGTTCTGAATTCTGTATAAGACTCTGTTTTATATGCTTTTTCAGTTCAAAGTTATCTTAGGCGTCTAAATTCGTAATTTAGACTGCATATATTGTAAAGACATATCTGTTTTATTGTACATATAGCAGATTTTAGTTTGTGAATTATTGTTTATTTTACATTAATAATTCACATATCTCTACTTGCTATTATTTACGCATTCATTTATGTTTGCATATAAATATAGCATTTATTAAGTTCAGACTTAATAAAACTCATGCAAAAAATGAAATTACATTATTTTGGATCAAGAGCATAGGGAGATAGAGTCCTAAGCATTGGCTGCACTAAATTCTTTTATAGAATTTAGTAGCCCAGAGACCGTGCTTGTGGCAGCATTTGGAATGCCTATCTCTATGAGGTCTACATCTCTCGGGATGACTACCTATACGTGCTATCCAAAATAACATGATATGGAGTTATTAAATTTTACTTTGATAATTAGTAGAGCATGGGTAGTGGAGACCTAAGCATTGGCTGCGGTTTGTTCATTTATGAACTTATCTGCCCAGAGACTGTGCTTTTAGGCAGCAAGTTTCTTGCCCACTACTAGAAGATCTACCTCATTAATTTGAGGATTATCTATACAATGCTCACTAGTATTCAAAGTATTTATTCAATTGGAAGGTTTGGAACCTTCAGGAAACTCATATCACATGTAAGAGTTATTAAAATTTTACTTTGATAATTAGTAGAGCATGGGTAGTGGAGTCCTAAGCATTGGCTGCGATTTGTTCATTCATGAACTTATCTGCCCAGAGACCGTGCTTTTAGGCAGCAAGTTTCTTGCCCACTACTAGATCTACCTCATTAATTTGAGGATTATCTATACTATGCTTACTAAAATTCAAAGTATTTATTCAATGGGAAGGTTTGGAACCTTCAAGAAACTCGTTACATATGTAATTTTTGCATAATGAGCTTACAACATCACCATTGTGACTATTAATTTATGCGTAAATTAATGGATGTCCATGGTAATGACTGTAGGAACATGTCAACCAAAGAGTTCGAGGAACTCGCCCTTGATGGGCATAACTACCCAACTTGGGCTTCAGATATTGAAATAACTTTTGCTTCTCGTGGGATCATTGATGCCATTGCAGCACCCATCACTGGTATTGATCCAGTGAATGAGGTTAAAAAGAACACAGCACTTTTCCTTTTGAGGCTTTACATTCATAAGGACCTTAAGCAAGAGTACCTTATGGAGAGATGCCCTCATAACTTGTGGAAAGCTCTCAAAGAGCGCTATGAACAGCAGAAGGAGCTCATATGGCCGTCAGCCAACCATGAGTGGAACCACCTTCGTCTGCAAGATTTTAAATCTGTTGCAGAATATAACCATGCTCTTCATAGCATTTGTTCTAAATTGAAGTTTTGCGAGAAAGAGCCCTCTGACGCAGACAAGATAGAGAAGACTCTATCTACCATGCTTCCAGAGGACAGGATATTGCATCAGCAGTATCGCTCTAGCAATTTCCAGAAATATTCTCAACTTATGCACACATTGACCCAAGCAGAAAAGCATCATGAGCTTCTTCTAAAGAATGCTCAGCAGCGCCCTCCTGGGTCTGCCCCTCTGCCTGAGGTACATTTCAATGTGCATAAGACTGGGAATAAGAGAGGATTCAAGAAAAACTTCAAGAATCCTCCTGGAACTCGCAAATTCAATAAGAACAAATTCCACAAGAAAGGTAAAGGAAAAGGAAAAGGAAATGGCAAGCCTCTACCATCTAAGGGCAATAGAGCTTGCCTTAAATGTGGTACTAAGGGCCATTTTGCTAGGGATTGCACTTGCCCTAAGCACCTTGTTCTTTTGTATCAACAATCCCTAAAGAAGCCAAAGTCCGATAAGCCTGCTTTTGAGGCTCATTTCAATTCTACTGAAGCACCAATTGAGGTTGGAAGTTCTTCACTGGCTTCTGGTGATCTGAAGAACACTCTTGATAAAGAGCACCTCAATGTGGTTGACAACAAGCCTCCACTTCTGCAAGAAGATGAATCTGATGATATGATCATTGAGTATATGTCAAAGGATCCATTTGGAGATTTGGCATAAATCTCTCATGCTTGGAGATTTGATCATGATCACTGTGGCTTGTGTGATTGTTCTATACTGTCTTTATAATGTTGTTGTAATAAGTAGAGGTATACAATCTCATGTTCTGAGATGTAACACACTCTACAAGACCAGTGTTGGGTCCTGTGTGTAGTGCGAACTCATTGGTTGAGTCGCCATACCATTATTGTAATATGGTTTCGACATTGTGATATTTAATATCATGTTCTGTATAGTACTAAGTTGCATCATAAAATTCTTATTCAGAATTTTCTTTATGTATAGATGCATAATGATGACAACTTGACGGAAGAGGAATTATGCCTTGTGGACAGTTGTACCACAAACTCTATACTTAGGGAGATCAAATACTTTCAGACTCTTAAGAAAAGAGATGGGAAAGTTTTGACCATCGCCGGACGCGATGCTGTGATAGTTGGCTCTGGTCGAGCAACTATTACCCTCCCCATGGGTACTGAAATTGTGATCGAGGATGCATTATTGTATCCTGATTCTACACGTACCCTCCTAAGTTTTAGAGATATCCGGCAAAATGGTTTTCATATTGAAACCCATGATGAAAATCAAGAAGAGTTTCTCTTCTTGACAAAGCCGAATAAATATGGCAAACGCATATGCGAGAAAATTCCATCACTCACGTCAGGGTTGTACTATACATATATTAAGAGCAATGCACATATTGCATATAAGGTAATTTTCCAAGATGTTGATGCATTCCAGATTTGGCATGATCGACTTGGTCATCCTGGCATAGGGATGATGAGGAAAATTACAGGCAATTCAATTGGTCATAATTTGCCTACAACAAGTTTTCCCAAATCTAAGGATTTTGTTTGCACCGCATGTGCAACTGGGAAACTTATTTTGAGACCATCATATCTCAAAATTAAAGCTGAACCGCTTAAATTCCTTGAAAGGATTCAAGGAGATATTTGTGGGCCAATTATGCCAACTTCTGGGCCGTTCAGGTATTTCATGGTACTGATTGACGCATCCACAAGATGGTCACATGTGTGTTTACTATCAACACGCAACCATGCATTTGCCAAGATAATGTCTCAAATTATCAAGTTAAAGGCAAATTTTCCTGAACATCGGATTAGTTCAATCCGAATGGACAATGCTGCTGAATTCAAATCTCAGGCATTCAATGATTACTGTATGGCGCTGGGGATTCAAGTACAGCACTCGGTACCGTATGTCCACACCTAGAATGGTTTGGCTGAGTCACTAATCAAGAGGATTAAACTCATAGCAAGGCCATTATTGATGAATTGCAAATTGCCTTCGTCGTGTTGGGGACATGCAGTTCTGCACGTTGCTGACCTTATACAATTACGACCAACTGCATACCATTCAACATCCCCAATACAAATGGTACGTGGAAATCCTCCAAGTATTTCCCATTTGCGTAAATTTGGATGTTGTGTATACATCCCAATCTCACCACCTCAGAGAACAGCTATGGGCCCACACAGGAAAGTGGGGATCTATGTGGGATTTCAATCTCCGTCGATCATTAAGTATTTAGAACCCTTAATAGGGGATCTATTTACAGCCCGTTTTGCTGACTCTATTTTTGATGAGGAACATTTCCCGGCATTAGGGGGAGAATTTAAGTACCAAAAGGAATGCCAGGAAATAAATTGGAATACTCAATGTGTTCCAGGTTATGATCCACGTACTTCAGAAACTGAACTACAAGTTCAGAAAATTATACATTTGCAAAGACTTGCAAATGAACTGCCAGATGCATTCACTAATTACAAAGGTGTCACTAAATCATTCATTCCTGCTAGGAATGCACCAGAAAGAGTGGAAGTACCGAGTAAGGCCACTCAACTCCTAGAGAGGAGAAGTATGGTGAATAAGCGCAGTTCTGTTGCTAAGAAGCAAAGAACAATAGTGAATGCAAAAGGACACCAATATGATACAATGTATCATGTGGATTGTGATGATCCACAACCCAGCTCGGATGTGCACATAACCGAGGCTGGGACATCGGAAAATCCTAGACACATCAATTTGGGAAATCCTGATGAGTCTCTAAGGAATGATGAAATTGCCATCAACTATGTTGAGACTGGTGAAACATATGATAGAAAAGCTACCAATATCGACATATATTTCTCTGAACAGATTGCTGAGAACCTTCAAAATGATCTAGATCCTAAGACCATGGCAGAGTGCAGTAAGCGCTCGGATTGGATCAAATGGAAGGCAGCAATTGAAGCAGAGTTAGCCTCGCTTTACAAAAGAGAAGTTTTCTCTGCTGTAATACCTACACCACGTGATATCTTCCCTGTGGGATATAAGTGGGTTTTCATTCGGAAACGAAATGAAAATGATGAGGTAGTGAGATACAAAGCAAGGCTAGTAGCACAAGGGTTTACGCAAAGACCCGGCGTTGATTTCAACGAAACCTATTCACCAGTCATGAGTGCAATAACATTCCGATATTTAATATCATTGGCAGTACAAAATCGTCTATCTATGCAGTTAATGGACGTAGTGACCGCATATCTTTATGGGTCACTAGATTCTGATATATACATGAAAGTTCCTGATGGAATAGATGTACCGAATCCAAAGGCAAAGCGCAACATGTATTGCGTAAAGTTGCAGAAGTCATTATATGGCTTAAAACAATCGGGCAGAATGTGGTACAACCGATTGAGTGAATTCCTTTTGAGTAAGGGATACACGAAAAATGATGATTGCCCGTGCGTCTTCATCAAAAGATCCAAAGTGGGATTTTGTATCATATCAGTTTATGTTGATGACCTTAACATCATAGGAAATAAACTTGATATTGATGAAGCACGTCATCACTTAACGACGGAATTTGAGATGAAGGATTTGGGTAAAACCAAATTTTGCTTAGGTCTACAACTTGAGCATTTACCTTCTGGAATCCTTGTACATCAAAGTACATATACCCAAAAGGTATTGGAAAAATTCAATATGCATATGTCTTATCCTTCAAAGACTCCTATGGTGGTCAGATCTTTGGATTTAAAGAAAGATCCATTCAGACCACGGGATGATGAAGAACAGATATTGGGACCGGAGTTCCCATATCTCAGTGCTATTGGTGCATTGATGTATCTTGCTAACAATACCCGGCCGGATATTGCTTTTGCAGTAAATTTATTAGCAAGGCACAGTTCTGCCCCAACAAAAAGACATTGGGTTGGCATTAAGAATATTTTCCGATACCTAAATGGCACAAAGGATCTAGGACTCTTTTACAAGAGAAGTAATGATCCTAGTTTAATTGGGTATACAGATGCTGGCTATTTATCTGATCCCCACAATGGCCGATCGCAAACTGGATTCGTATTCTTACAAGGTGGAACTGCCATCTCGTGGAAATCGTCTAAACAGACTTTGGTGACCACGTCCACCAACCATTCTGAAATAATTGCATTATTTGAAGCATCACGTGAATGTGTATGGCTTCGTAGAATGGTGAATCATATACTCACGACTTGTGGTATTGGTTCTCTTGACTCACCAACAATTATCTATGAAGATAATTCAGCTTGTGTTGTTCAGATGGATACAGGTTATATCAAGAGTAATATCAATAAACATATTTCTCCTAAGCTGTTTTATCCCCATGAACTTCAGGAAAAAGGGGATATAAACATCTTGCAAACAAAGTCTTGTGATAATCTTGCAGATCTATTTACAAAATCTCTACCATACTCTACATTTCAGAAATGTGTTGAGGGGATTGGTATGAGAAGACTTAAGTGCTTGCAAGGTTCAGGGGGAGTAATTCTCCGTGATATATGACCTGTATTGAACCATCATATTACACTCTTTTCTTTGTATGAGTTTTGCCTTGCTAAGGTTTTCTCATCCAAAGTTTTTAACGAGGTAATATCAACAAAGCTATATGCTTCATCATTAATTTTCCCCACAGGGGTTTTTATACATGATGATTACAAGCATATTTTCTTTTGGAGACTATGTGAGATTATTCTCATTATCCAAAAGGATATTATGTACTCCTTATTTTTCCCACAGGGTTTTTAAGGAGAATAAGATAAATTGCAGATGATCAAACGGTTTTGGGTTGATCAAGGGGGAGTGTTACAAAATAATGTAATATGATCAAGACCCATCCAACCGTCGAATCTACAGTTATTTGATCCAAGGGTCAGATGCCCTTTGATCACTTGTATATATACTACCCTGTCTGCAATAAAGAATGGATCCCTGCCATTTGTCTCTCTTCCTTTTGTCTTTCTCCATTTGCCACTTAGCACTGCAAAGGTTTTGCAACAGTTTCGAAGGAGAGACACGTGTAAACTTTAAAAAATAGAGTAAAAACTGAGTTGCATCTCTGATTAGGGGTAACCATGCAATTCACTAAAATTTAAAATAAAAGAGAGGAGATAGATTCGTTCCTATGTATCTTGTCGTTATTTTCTAGTGAATAAAGAGCCATATTCCATATGACTAGTGTTGTTAATTAGTTAATACATAATTAAAATAATTAAACCTTGTTTGGATACTCTCTTGTTCACTCAATCTACATAAAATTAAGGTTCTTATTTACCTCAATCCACATGGATTCAGATGAATTATGATGTAAATTGGCCTTAGTTCCATACTGAACCACCTTAGGGCTTGTGATCCTAAGGTGTTGGTTCAGTTTGAAATAGATTGTAAGGGGTTAACCCAACCCATACAAATTTGTATAGAAAAGGATTAAATTCCCCACAATTCACCTCTAACCCAATAAGGCCTCAAGTGAATACGAGAATATCGAAGCAAAAACGTACAGCTCCTTATCTCCGCTCCCGTGAATAAATGTTGTACGAACCATTTTTAAATTAGATTTATAAGCTTGTTCATTGTGAAAGTCAATTTTTTTGACATGTGACTTCCCAAGAACAATGGCATGACTTAAATACACAATTACACGTACACATATACTCTATAAATATTTTACTTCATCCGTCTATAAATCGTGACAATACCCGAACAAAAAAGCTTCCATCCGCTAAATAGAACTGGTGATATAAGAACAATGCAATCAGTACCGAACAAGCGTGAGTTATTCCTTCTGCAGATGTGTCACAATTCTAGCAATGTGGCACTGCAGACAAGTACCAACGTGGATCTATGAATACAATGGCATGAATACCAGAGTAGAGTGATCCAATCAGGCAATATGGTAAAAACGCCAGCGAAGCAAGAATGCTAGCTAGGTGTCTACTCTGACAGGGTCGACTTCAGCTCTCCGCTCTTCTCCATCTCAAGAACGATATCACATCCCCCAATCAGCTCTGATTTGTAGTAGAGTTGGGGGAAGGTAGGCCAGTTGGAGTACGTCTTCAAACCTTGTCTAACTTCCTCGTCAGATAAGATGTCGAAGGACCCAAAGCTGACCCCTTCCTTCTTCAAGGCGTTCACAACCTTCGAACTGAAGCCGCAACGAGGAGCATCTGGAGTGCCCTTCATGAAAAGCATCACCGGTGCAGAGGAAACCAGGGACTTCAATCTGTCCTCCAGGCTTTCCTTTGGAATAACCCCTTTCTCAGACAGAACCTTCTTCAGCTCACCACTCTTGTGCATCTCCATCACTATGTCTGAGCCACCAACCAGCTCACCTTTTATGTACAGTTGAGGGTAACTGGGCCAGTTTGAGAGCACTTTCAGCCCCTGTCTAACCTCATCATCTGAAAGGATGTCAAAACTTGAGAAAGGAATATTCTCTTGCTTAAGTATGTGGACCAACTTCCCACTGAACCCACACTTTGGTTCCTCTGGTGTACCTTTGATGAATACCATCACTGGGCTGGAATTAATAAGGCTTTCCAAACGAGCTTTCTGAGCATCAGTAAGCCCGATTGGTTCAGCAGCTGCACCACCCTTCTCAGTTGCAGACTCGGGCTGACCCGCTTCTTCATTTTTGCTACCCTGTGGTTTGAGGGGAATATTGTGCTCCTCAAAAACATCCTTCAATTCACCACTGTCATGCATAGCAATAACAATATCACATCCACCAAGCAGCTCGCCTTTGCAGTAGAGTTGAGGAAAAGTGGGCCAGTTGGAGAACTTCTTCATACCTTCACGAACATCATTATCTGTAAGGATGTCAAAGCTCCCAAATTTGACCCCTTCTTGCTTCAAAATGTTCACCACTTTACGGCTGAAACCACACCTTGGTTGTTCTGGGGTTCCCTTCATAAATAAGAACACAGGATGGGAATTGACAAGCTGCTCCAATCGCTTATTCAATGCATCTTGAGTACTGCCAGAGTTTGTGTTTTCAGCAGCAGAGGATCCATTTTGCTGTGCCATCTTTTGGATGTTTTCAAGTACAGCAGGCCCAGCAGCCACTCCAAGGCTAGCAGGTACAGCAGACTCAGCAACACTAGCAGGCCCAGCTACTTTTGCAACCTTATTGGCCAGGCTGGCTGGGTTTGCTCCCTCCAAAGTATCAACAATTTTTCCTTCCTGCAGTCAGATAATGTATGCATGAAAAGGGGCACCTCTCACAATAAGGTCAGCATACAAGTGTTTCAAACAAGCCAGTAACGAACATTAAACACGCAACTCCTGAAGTTAACCAACCAAACGAGTGGTTCTTCCTCACCAGGGCTCGCCCAAATATCATTACCAAAAGTGACGAAAATACAGAGTTTGTCACAGAGGAATTATCTACATAAAATAATAAAGGCACTAACCGAAAAGTAACATATTTGAAGATTTTCCTTGCAGTATAATCGTATCATACCATCACGCAGTTGCAGAATTTGGACACAGGACAACCAAATGTAAGAGGAAGTCACCACAGATAAAATCAACTAATTTAAATTTATGTATCATAGCATCACGCAGTTGCAGAATTTGGACACAGGACAACCAAATGTAAGAGGAAGTCACCGCAGATAAAATCAACTAATTTAAATTTATGTTGCGAACAAATTAACAATGTACATGGATATCACAATTGTTGGAGATATACAGGTCCTACTGGAGTCTGGAGTCCCCATGCCATGTCGGAGTAACTAAGAAAAAAGAAACTGCAAGCATCCTATGCGAAATGTAATCCCAAGAATTGCACAGGTTGAGCCAAAAGCCACTGATATCACAGAGAAGACTTCATTTGGCAGTCTGAAGCCTTTAATCTCTGAAAGGCTATAGCCTACACAATCATAACACGCCTAAGCCTAACCAAATTTTATTGTACATCCAAATGGACTCTTTGGCGTAGAGGACAGGAAATTGGCAAAAACAAATTTATACTGAAAAATTCAATGTATGCAGAGTTTTTTTTAAATCAAAAGGCAGGAGCTCTGTCATTCAATTAAAGAAAGTTCATTTACAAGAGGTGGGTCATCCCCACACCCAACTAAGCACCCCCCCCCCCTAAACTTGCCAAGATGGAAGCCTAACCAGGGCTCAAGTGAAAATGGCAAAAAAAAACTACAAAGTTTTTATTTATAGTATATAAAAGAACATATCTCTATTGTGGACACAGATCTGTATGGGCCTTACAAGGGCCATGACTCATTGTAGTGCAGCTGGCTGGGTACTCTTCTCCCATGCCAGGGGTCAAGGCTCAAAATCCTGGATGAGATGGGAAGGAGACTAGAGACTTTCAGTGCCTGAATTCAATGAGACTGGTTAAAATGGCTTCTATCAAGACCAAGAACAGTTTTCTGATGCACGGAATCCATTTGAAAGAAAATAAAATAACAGGATAACTAATCATTCAATCCCATGTGCATGCATCACGTTGCACATAAAAACAAATATTATTCTATAGTGATACTATAGTACCCTGGTTTTAACTTTTAAGGCAGCAGCATGAGACGTAGTGAGCTACTCATTTGAGTCAACTAGGCCACGCCTAGTCGATCATAAGGCGAGGCCTTACTATTCTAAGAAATAGGAAAATAGCAGCAGGGAATAGGCAAGAAGACAAAAAGGGAGAAAGAAAAAAAAGGACAAATGTAAAGAGAAGTGTTTGGCCCAGAACACTAGGCAGCCCACGAGTGCCCTCTTGTACTTATCCTCCCTTCACAGGTCATCTCGCGGAGGCACACACACACACCGCCTAGGAGCTCTCTGCTTATCCTCTAGACCATCTCAAGCAGCTTACCCATACACATACTCATATTTAAACTACACTCTACAAACAGTACAATCTACAGTGCAAAACGGTGTTTTGGTGACCATGTGGGTGAACTACTCTACATTGCACTCATATGGTCACCCAAAACAATGTTTTGCACCGTTTTGCAATGTACATTCCATTGTTCGTAGAGTGTAGTTTAAATATGGGAATGGGTAAGCTGCTGGAGATAGTCCACCACATCTCCCGCAGGCGCAGTGCCACTGCATCTCCTCCCACATGGCTCATGCAGATGCAGCGCCGGCCTCCCTCCCTCGTGTTGCTCATGGCTGCGCACGCGCAGCCTGCCCTCTGCTCCTTCCCTACCTCTTGCTGATGTTCCCTCAGATCCCCCATCTAGATAAACCGCCGCCTCCGTTGCAGATGATCTAGACGGCACTAGATTTGATAGGGATGTGCAAGCTCCTTCCCTACCTCTTGCTGCTGTTGCCTCAGATCGACATCTCAATCAACCGCCGCCTCCGTTGCATATGATCTAGGCGGCACCAGATTCAATAGGGATGAGCGAGGAGGCAGCTGCATGGTCTTCCCCTATCATTTTCCTTTGTTTTTCCTTCAGTCCCCATGGATATCTCACTACTTTTGGCTAGGTGTCAGGGACACATTACTTCCCTGTGAGCGCCTTGTTGCCTTGTAGGCAAAATAAGTGCCTTGTCGCCTAGGCAACGACTAGGCAAAATAGGGCAGACCTAGTGCCAGAGGCTACCACATGAGTATGGTCTGGAGAAGGGATAAACCAAAGCAAGACTTCCCCCACAAATACGGGGAGATTGCTTCAAAACCGCGCGACCTAGAGAGTCAGTGATACAGCTCTCACCATTGCACCAGGCACCGACTAGGCATAGCCTTAAAAACTCCGTATAGCACCAATTACATAATCACTGGTTTTGACTTTCGACACGAGTGTAATGAGAAAAATGAAGGCATGCATCCAAATCATGTTAACCACTTGTCATAATAGAAGATCATAACTCATTTTATTAAACATTGTACTCATGATATATTAGATTGGCAATAAGAAATATATGCGGTTATTTAACTTCCACGAAGATGACAAACACCATGATTCTATCAGAAGTTTTGTTCATAAAAAGGGGAATAAAATCTTAATTGACACTTCGGTAATTGCAAATACCTTGCAGAAAACAAAATATGGAACCGCTGTAACTCCATATGCCTCTGATATTTCAGGTTGTTCTTCAGCTTCAACCTGAACAGAAGTCATCAGTGCAAGTCAGCACAACAAACCAATAAGCAAACAATGTAGCATCACTCTATCTTGTTGACAGCAAATAAACAATAATTAATGATACAAAGGACACAGACCTAACCCCGGAGCATAATGGGCATAATGAGGAAAAAACTAACCCCTGAGCATGATGGGTATAAATGGTTAAAATATCAGTTTGATTATTCAGTGATTTAATGACAAGACCAATGAAGAAACAGGGCATAATAACTTAGCTCAGAGCTTAATGGAAAGAGTGAAACATCACAGACTCAACTTGCCTGTATTCAGTTAAGCTTAGTGGAAACAGAGAAATGACGAACAAGCAATTGGCCGGACTCACTCGGTAAATCAACTTTGTACAAATCGCAGCATGGCATTTGTTTAGGCAGTGCCAAATATATACAGCCAGAGTTCAATATTTCCATATGACTTGTTACAACACCAAAGGAATACCAAATAGCATCACCAATGAACAATCAAAAAGCCACATTTGGTGCATAAGAATAACAGGATTATCAGGGGGAAATCCTCCCTTTGATCTAATAACATAACAGATTGGTAAATCAGTAGGGAAAATATAATGGTAACCAGGCCACGGGCATCAGGATTGCAGAATATTAAACCATGATCCCCGAAAATTGAACTTCAACATTAGCCAGGGGCTAGGTTACAATATTTTTCATACTATGGTATAAACATATAGTTTAGTCACAAAAGTTTAGTTTCACACTTCTTTCGCGAATTATTTCAGTGGCAATTCAAAACCCAGCTCTCGTTTTGCACTTCCATCTCCTGACTAAATCGGTAAAACTTTGGATGAAGGAGAAACGCTGCAAAGAGGGAGAAAACTTTCACAGTAGTCAGTAGAACAAGGCAGGCAGCCCAACAAGCGGCCGTAGAAACCTAACTACCTCCGCCTTATCGACACTGTACAGATCCAATTCCAAAAACGCACCGATCAGAACTGAATCTACAGTGATCGAGGAAGAGTGCGGAAGCACGTACCCGCAGGAAGGCCGCGTGGGGGAAGTCTACGGCGAGGTGCGCGAAGACCTCGTCCATCTGCTTGGACGCCTCGCACCAGGACGCCCAGAAGTGCACGGCCGCCGCCCGCGCCCCGGCCACCGCCGCCTCCAGCTCCGCCGGCGAGCCCACATCCCTCACCGCCCCGCCGCTCGCCATCCCCCTTCTCTGTGATCCTACGGGGCGGTTGGATGAGAAGAAATGTGGTAGTGGGCGGTGGGCCTGATTGTGGTGAAGGGCTGAAGATGACTGGAGTTGACGAGGAGGAGGATGCGGAAGAGAACGAGGACTCGAGTTGGTGTGCGGTGAGGGGGGTTGCGGCTCGGGGTTTTCCTCTGCTCTGCGCCGCCTCGATCGATTGGGTTGGGAGGCCGGCGCAGCGAAGCAGAAGGTGTACGCTGCCTCCTCCTCGGCTTTTCTGGGGGCTCCCGCGCGGCGCCGCGACGGCGACTGAACATTCCAGAAGAGGGCACGTGGGAAAGCGACGGGCCGCCGGACCGAGGCTAGGTGGGCCGCGGTATCGGCGTGGCAAGCTGGGCCGGTTTCTTGCTAGGCTGCGCGCGTCAACCGCCCTGTGATGCATGCTTGTGGCCCGCTGTGCCGGGCGATTTTTTTTTGGGTCTGCAACATGACTATTATAGTTAATGAAGGTTGTTTAGTTTATTGTTAAGGATTGGAACATGACTATTTTAGTGTTGTTTCTAGTTATTTCTTAAAAGACGTCCTTGTTCTATCTATCCCGCAATGCAAACGCATCCTAAATGACAGCACTTAGATGAACATCTCACGTTTGCTATCTCACTACCCTCTTCGATAACAGCTGCTGCCTGGGTTGCTCTCGTCCTGTCTGGAAGCTGGTATGGCGCCTAGCCCCTGCCGCCGAGTTTCACGGCCGCCGGACACGCCATTCTTCTCGGCCGCCGGCAACATCTGCAACGGCGGCGTCACGTTCGTGCTTGACTTCGGTTGCGATTTCTTCATCCCTTCTCTTCTCCCTTGTAATCTTTCCGACGACGTTGCCCGTTCCTTTCGCCGGTTACTCTATGGAATCCGCACTTCATGCTCCCCTCCGATCCCGTCACCCATCAGGCTATCACACACTCTCCTGCGGCTCTCAACCCTCCTCGTCGTCGTTCTTGAGCCCGTCGCCTCCAATTCCCTCGCCCATCACACATTCCCTTGTGGCTCTCAATCCGCATCGCCGTCCTTTTTGGGTTTTGTTTGTTACGTCTGTCCCTGCAATCTGCTCCTCTCTCTACTCTTCTCTAGAAAGTTGATTTAATTTTCACTACTATTCCTTCAAACTGATATGCAACGTGAAAAAATGATTCCTTTTCTGTTGTAAAAAAATGCAAAAAATGCTTTACATTCTCATCTCACCTGTCTTCGTACATAAACATATTTTCCTGATATGCACTTAACAACACATCGTACAAGACCATTAAAAATTGCTATTACATTATTCTACAATATCATAAAGAACAATAAAAATAGCGAATACCGGACAGAAAAGATAAGGGGGTTCAACAATTGTTAAATTTAGATATATCGGAGCCAAGAGGAGCAAGAGGAAGAATATAGCATTCTAGAGGAAAAATATCGGACCCGAAAAGAAAAATATAAGACTTGAAAGGAAGACTCAGAAGACGAATATGAGAGCCTAGAGAACAAATATAGGATCCGAGAGGGAGAGGGCGAATATAAAATCCTAGAAGACGAATATAGGACTATAGAGGAAGAATATGAAACTATAGAAGATGATATAGGATTTTAAAAGACGAATACTGTTAAATTAGTACGAAATTTACTGGCAATTAATTATATTGTTCACATATATTATTTTTTATTGTAGCTCGCGATCTAAACGAATCAGCTCGAACTTGCAAACAAGTCAAGTTGATTCTCTGACTCAGTTGCTTAACAAGCCGAGCCGAGCTTACCTTAACTAGTTAGCTCTCGGTCAAGCCAGTTAAGTTGGCTCGATATCAAACCATACTAGCGCCCTCTCGGACAGAAACCCTAGTGGCCACACCACGGCAGCCTCACGCCGTCGGCCATCGACCTATGCTTCCCACTCCTCCCGTATTCGAGGTCTCCCTTGCTCCTTCAAATCCTTTTGTGTGTGTGGCGCTGGTACTGCCTCCGAAGATATTCCGAATTGTGTTTCTTCGTACTGTACATTTAGATGCGGTTTTGGGTTTTTTTTTTCACACGGATCGATGATGCTGTTCAAGAAGTACCGCGTTATCTTTCAGATGCAAGTGTACGTGAGGCCGTTGTTATGAAGGCTTCCTGATGACACAACTATCTTGCTGAGATCCAAGTGCGCCGCTTCTCTCTCTTTCGTCTGCTTTTTCTCCTATGGATTGAATTTTGCATATAGTTTAGTTTTTTTTGTCAAATCTCAAATACACTGCCAGATACCGTAAAGGGAAGGATGGTTTCATCCAGAAGTGAACGCGGAGATTAGAGTCTCCGTCAAACAGTGGATTCTTGTTGTTGAGATCTAGAAGTGTTTGGTTTATATGGAATAATTTTTGGCACCAACTAATATACAATCGAACATTATGTGTAAGCGTGCAAACAAGCCTCTTAGTCCATTAGATCATGATCTAGTTGTAGACATAATCATGGTTTATTAGGGGGTTATATATAAATCTACACGATCTGGTGGTGGAAGAGTTTAAGTGTGAAATGTGATACATTGTTGGATCATAATCTAATGGACCAGAAATCTCGCTTGCACGTTTGCACATAAGACCTGATTGCATATTAGTTGTTGTCCTAATTTTAAGGTCTTGTTCGAAGCAACCTAGTTTTAAAAAATTTAGTTTTTATCTCTAGTTTTTAGAAATTGTTTATGAAAAAAAATTGGCTTATAGTGTTTGAAATCATCTTAGTTTTCATAAACTGGTTTTAGATAGGGGTGGCTAGCTTATTGGTTTTTAAGAAACTGAAGTTGTGTTTGGATCCATCCCAATTTCTTAAAAACTGGTTTCTACATAAACAAGTTTTAGAAAGAAGAAAAAACTAGAAGAAGGTGTATGGATCCACCTAATTTCTTAGAGACCGGTTTTTAGCTGGGAGAGGACAGCTTCTTAGTTTTTAAGAAACCGAGAAACCAGTTTTTAGAAACTAAATAAAAAACTGACATGTTTGGCAACCTTCTAGCTTTTAAAAACCAGTTTCTAATAAACTAGGTAGATCCAAACAAGACCTAAGTATCCAGTATCTACAAACTGAGATATAAACTGGTATTGTCGGGGACCATAATTAGGGGTACCCTCAAGACGCCTAATTCTCAGCTGGTAACCCCCATCAGCATAAAGCTGCAGAGGCCTGATGGGTTTGATTAAGTCAGGGATCAGTCCATACGAGCGACTCGATCACGCCACGCCCGAGCCTAGCCTCGGGCAAGGGGCAGCCGACCCTGAGGTGTTTCCGTCTCGCCCGAGGCCCCCTTTTTTACGGCAGACGCATCTCCGGCTCGCCCGAGGCCTTGCCTTCGTTAAGAAGCAACCCTGACTAAATCACCGCGCCGACCGACCAAGTCACTGGGGCATTTGACGCAAAGAGTGAGACTGACGGGCGGCCAGGCTTGGCCAAAGGCGCCATAGGAAGCTCCGCCCGACCCAGGGCTCGGACTCGGGCTAAGGCCCCGGAAGACGGCGAACTCCGCTCCGCCCGACCCAGGGCTCGGACTCGGGCTAAGGCCCCGGAAGACGGCGAACTCCGCTCCGCCCGACCCAGGGCTCGGACTCGGGCTAAGGCCCCGAAAGACGGCGAACTCCGCTCCGCCCGACCCAGGGCTCGGACTCGGGCTAAGGCCCCGGAAGACGGCGAACTCCGCTCCGCCCGACCCAGGGCTCGGACTCGGGCTAAGGCCCCGGAAGACGACGAACTCCGCTTCGCCCGACCCAGGGCTCGGACTCGGGCTAAGGCCCCGGAAGACGGCGAACTCCGCTCCGCCCGACCCTGGGCTCGGACTCGGGCTAAGGCCCCGGAAGACGGCGAACTCCGCTCCGCCCGACCCAGGGCTCGGACTCGGGCTAAGGCCCCGAAAGACGGCGAACTCCGCTCCGCCCGACCCAGGGCTCGGACTCGGGCTAAGGCCCCGGAAGACGGCGAACTCCGCTCCGCCCGACCCAGGGCTCGGACTCGGGCTAAGGCCCCGGAAGACGACGAACTCCGCTTCGCCCGACCCAGGGCTCGGACTCCGCCCTGGCCTCTGCCGAACGACCTCCACCTCGCCCGACCCAGGAGCTCGGGCTCGGCCTCGGCCATGCAGGACAGACTCGACCTCGGCTTCGGAGGAGCCTCCACGTCGCCCGACCTAGGGCGCGAGTCCGCCACGTCGACAGGAAGCGCCATCATCACCCTACCCCGAGCCGACTCGGGCCGCAGAAAACAGGACCGACGTCCCATCTGGCTAGCTCCGCCAGATAGGCAATGATGGCGCCTCGCTGGACCCATGACGACGGCGGTTCTCAGCTCCCTTACGGAAGCAGGGGGACGTCAGCAAGGGCCCAACCACTCCGACAGCTGTCCCCCCGCCAGGCTCCATTGCTTCTCCGACGGCCACGACGCCACACCAGCTGGGTGCCAAGATCTCTCCGGCTGCCACCTTGGCATGTACTTAGGGCACTAGCTCTCCCCCGCTAGACACGTAGCACCTTGCTACACCCCCATTTGTACACCTGGATCCTCTCCTTACGCCTATAAAAGGAAGGACCAGGGCCTTCTTAGAGAAGGTTGGCCTCGCGGGAACGAGGGCAGGGGCAGGCGCTCTCTTGGGGCCGCTCGCTCCCCTCACCCGCGCGGACGCTTGTAACCCCCTACTGCAAGCGCACCCGACCTGGGCGCGGGACGAACACGAAGGCCGCGGGATCTCCGCCTCCCTCACGACCCGGCTCCGGCCACCTCGCTCTTCCCCCCTTCGCGCTCGCCCACGCGCTCGACCCATCTGGGCTGGGGCACGCGGCACACTCACTCGTTGGCTCGGGGACCCCCCGGTCTCGAAACGTCGACAGTTGGCGCGCCAGGTAGGGGCCTGCTGCGTGTTGACGAGCAGTTTCCCGTCAAGCCCCAGATGGGCAGTCTCCAACGACCTCTTCAACCCGGGACGGTGCTCCGTTTCGGGAGCCTCGAATTCATGTCTTTCGACGGCAGCTACGACATGATACTCCTTCCACCGTCGCGCGACAGCGACAATGGTGGCGGACAGCCTGCCTGCCGGCGGCGGAATCGACGACGTCTTTCCCGCGTGGGGGAAGGACAACTCTCGAGCTCGCCCCATCCCCTCCCTCGCCATCGGAGGAGGAGGCGGGGCAACCAGGGCCGAGCGGGAGGCTGCGCTCAGTCGGCTGTCGAGCAAATCGACATCCTCAGCGCCCCAACGGAGGACGCGTCGGGCATCACCCTCGCGTTTGAGGCGAAGGCGAGCGCCGTCCCCCCGCGACACGCCGACCCCGAGCAAGTGGACGACGCCAGCGCGCTCACGGAAGGCCTGCAGGACGTCGCCCTCGCACCCAGGACGACGGCGCGATCAGCCCCCGATGTGACTTCGTCGCTCCTCGTCGACCAGAAGGTACCGACTGATTCCCATCCTTTGTCATTTCAACTCGACCTCAACCCCGCCTAGTGACCTCGCTCTGGCGGGCGCTCACGTTGAGGCGAGTGCAACCCCTTTCGGGTTTCGTGTGCGGTCGCCTTGGGACCGATTGACGGGCGTCTCGACCTATGGACCCTCTGGGTCCGAGGAAGATGACGACCCCAGCATCTGCTGGGATTTCTCTGGATCTGGCAACCCCAGTGCCATGCGGGACTTCATGACCGCATGCAACTACTGCCTCTCCGACTGTTCCGACGGCAGCCGCAGCCTTGACGACAAGGACTGCGGCCCGAGCCGCGAATGTTTCCACGTCGAGCTAGGGGATCCCTCCGGAGGCAGCTGTCTTGGCATGCCGGAGGATGGTGATCCCCCTAGGCCAGCGCCTCGCGCCGACATCCCGCGGGAGCTAGCTGTGGTCCCCGTTCCGGCGGGGGGTCACGACCCACAGCTCGAGCAAGTCCGCGGGGCGCGGGCCGGGTTCAATGAGGGAGCAGGAGCGCTCGAGGCAATCCGCCGGGACGTCGGGCAGGTATGGGCGGGCCAGCCCCCGGCCGGAGAAATACGTCACCTGCCCCAGGGTCTCCAGCACCGCATCGCCAACGATGCCAGGGACAGACCGCCACCCGCATCCGGCGGAACCGGTCAGGACCTGGCAGCCGCAGCGATGCTCCTCCGCGCGATGCCGGAGTCATCAACCACCGAGGGTCGGCGAATCCAGGGAGAGCTCAAGCATCTCCTGGAAGGCGCTGCGGCCCGGCGGGCCGAGAGCTCTGCCTCCCGAAGGCAGGGGTACCCCTCGGAACCTCGTGCCGCGACTTCCCGACTCATGCGGGAAGCCTCGGTCTACACCGGGCGCACGCGCAACACCGCGCCTGCGGCCCCGGGCCGCCTCGGCGACGAGCACCCTCATCGCGACCGTCGGGCCCGCCTCGACGAAAGGGTGCGCCGAGGTTATCACCCCAGGCGTGGGGGACGCTACGACAGCGGGGAGGATCGAAGTCCCTCGCCCGAACCACCCGGTCCGCAGGTCTTCAGCCGGGCCATTCGGCGGGCGCCGTTTCCGACCCGATTCCGACCCCCGACCACTATCACAAAGTACTCGGGGGAAACGAGGCCGGAATTGTGGCTCGCGGACTACCGCCTGGCCTGTCAACTGGGTGGAACGGACGACGACAACCTCATCATCCGCAACCTCCCCCTGTTCCTCTCCGACACTGCTCGCGCTTGGTTGGAGCACCTGCCTCCGGGGCAGATTTCCAACTGGGAGGATCTGGTCCAAGCTTTCGCCGGCAACTTCCAGGGCACGTACGTGCGCCCCGGGAATTCCTGGGACCTCCGAAGCTGCCGGCAACAGCCGGGAGAGTCCCTTCGGGACTACATCCGGCAATTCTCGAAGCAGCGCACCGAGCTGCCCAACATCACCGACTCCGATGTCATCGGCGCGTTCCTTGCCGGCACCACCTGCCGTGACCTGGTGAGCAAGTTGGGTCGCAAGACCCCCACCAGGGCGAGCGAGCTGATGGACATCGCCACCAAGTTCGCCTCTGGTCAGGAGGCGGTCGAGGCCATCTTCCGAAAGGACAAGCAGCCCCAGGGCCGCCCGTCGGAAGATGCTCCCGAGGCGTCTACTCCGCTCGGCGCCAAGAAGAAAGGCAGGAGGAAGTCGCAAGCGAAACGCGACGCCGCCAGCACGGACCTTGTCGCCGCCGCCGAATACAAGAACCCTCGGAAGCCCCCCGGAGGCGCCAACCTCTTCGACAAGGCACTCAAGGAGACGTGCCCCTACCATCAGGGGCCCGTCAAGCACACCCTCGAGGAGTGCGTCATGCTTCGGCGCCACTTCCACCAGGCCGGGCCACCCGCAGAGGGTGGCAGGGCCCGCGACGACGACAAAAAGGAAGATCACCAAGCAGGAGAGTTTCCCGAGGTCCGCGACTGCTTCATGATCTACGGAGGGCATGCGGCGAATGCCTCGGCTCGGCATCGTAAGCAAGAGCGTCGGGAGGTCTGCTCGGTGAAGGTGGCGGCACCAGTCTGCCTAGACTGGTCCGACAAGCCCATCACCTTCGACCGGGATGACCTCCCCGACCACGTGCCGAGCCCGGGGAAGTACCCGCTCGTCGTCGATCCCGTCATCGGCGATGTCAGGCTCACCAAGGTCCTGATGGATGGGGGCAGCTGCCTCAATATCATCTACGCCGAGACCCTCAGGCTCCTGCGCGTCGATCTGTCATCCGTCCGAGCAGGCGCTGCGCCCTTCCACGGAATCATTCCTGGGAAGCGCGTCCAGCCCCTCGGACAGCTCGACCTTTCTGTCTGCTTCGGAACACCCTCCAACTTCCGAAGGGAGACTTTGACGTTCGAGGTGGTCGGGTTCCGAGGAACCTACCACGCAGTGTTGGGAAGGCCATGCTACGCGAAGTTCATGGCCATCCCCAACTACACCTACCTGAAGCTCAAGATGCCGGGCCCCAACAGGGTCATCACCGTCGGCCCCACGTACAAACACGCGTTCGAATACGATGTGGAGTGCGTGGAGTACGCCGAGGCCCTCGCCGAGTCCGAGGCCCTCATCGCCGACCTGGAAAGCCTCTCCCGAGAGGTGCCGGACGTGAAGCGACATGCCGGCAACTTCGAGCCAGCGGAGACGGTTAAGGCCGTCCCTCTCGACCCCAGTGGCGACACCTCCAAGCAGATCCGGATCGGTTCCGGGCTCGACCCCAAATAGGAAGCAGTGCTCGTCGACTTTCTCCGCGCAAATGCCGACGTCTTTGCGTGGAGTCCCTCGGACATGCCCGGCATACCGAGGGATGTCGCCGAGCACTCGCTGGATATTCGGGCCGGAGCCCGACCGGTCAGACAGCCTCTGCGCCGATTCGACGAGGAAAGGCGTAGGGTGATAGGCGAGGAGATCCACAAGCTGATGGCAGCAGGGTTCATCAAAGAGGTATTCCATCCCGAATGGCTTGCCAACCCTGTACTTGTGAGGAAGAAAGGGGGGAAATGGCGGATGTGTGTAGACTACACTGGTCTCAACAAAGCATGTCCGAAGGTCCCCTACCCTCTACCTCGCATCGATCAAATCGTGGACTCCACTGCAGGGTGCGAAACCCTGTCTTTCCTCGATGCCTACTCAGGGTATCATCAAATCAAGATGAAAGAGTCCGACCAGCTCGCGACTTCTTTCATCACGCCCTTCGGCATGTACTGTTATGTCACCATGCCGTTCGGTTTGAGGAACGCGGGTGCAACGTACCAGCGGTGCATGAACCATGTGTTCGGCGAACACATCGGTCGCACGGTCGAGGCCTACGTCGATGACATCGTAGTCAAGACGAGGAAAGCCTCCGACCTTCTCTCCGACCTTGAAGTGACATTCCGGTGTCTCAAGGCGAAGGGCGTCAAGCTCAATCCCGAGAAGTGCGTCTTCGGGGTGCCCCGAGGCATGCTCTTGGGATTCATCGTCTCCGAGCGGGGCATCGAAGCCAACCCGGAGAAGATCGCAGCCATCACAAGCATGGGGCCCATCAAGGACTTAAAAGGCGTACAGAGGGTCATGGGATGTCTCGCGGCCTTGAGCCGTTTCATCTCGCGCCTCGGCGAAAGAGGCCTGCCCCTGTACCGTCTCTTAAGGAAGGCCGAGTGCTTCACTTGGACTCCCGAGGCCGAGGAAGCTCTCGGGAACCTGAAGGCGCTCCTCACCCAGGCGCCCGTCTTGGTACCCCCAGCTGATGGAGAAGCCCTCTTGGTCTACGTCGCCGCTACCACTCAGGTGGTCAGCGCCGCGATCGTGGTCGAAAGGCAGGAAGAGGGGCATGCTTTGCCCATTCAGAGGCCAGTTTACTTCGTCAGCGAGGTGCTGTCCGAGACCAAGATCCGCTACCCACAAGTCCAGAAGCTGCTGTATGCAGTGATCCTGACGAGACGAAAGCTGCGACATTACTTCGAGTCTCATCCGGTGACTGTGGTGTCATCATTCCCCCTGGGGGAGATCATCCAGTGCCGAGAAGCCTCGGGACGGATCGCAAAGTGGGCGGTGGAAATCATGGGCGAGACAATCTCGTTCGCCCCTCGGAAGGCCATCAAGTCCCAGGTATTGGCGGACTTCGTAGCCGAATGGGTCGACACCCAGTTGCCGACGGCTCCGATCCAACCGGAGCTCTGGACCATGTTTTTCGACGGGTCGCTGATGAAGACGGGAGCCGGCGCGGGCCTGCTTTTCGTCTCGCCCCTCGGGAAACACCTACGCTACGTGCTCCGCCTCCATTTCCCGGCGTCCAACAATGTGGCTGAGTACGAGGCTCTGATCAACGGATTGCGAATCGCCATCGAGCTAGGGGTCCGACGCCTCGATGCACGCGGCGACTCGCAGCTCGTCATCGACCAAGTCATGAAGAACTCCCACTGCCGCGACCCGAAGATGGAGGCCTATTGTGATGAGGTTCGACGCCTAGAAGACAAGTTCTACGGGCTCGAGCTTAACCACATCGCCCGGCGCTACAACGAGACTGCGGACGAGCTGGCAAAGATAGCCTCGGGGCGAACAACGGTTCCCCCGGACGTCTTCTCCCGAGACCTGCACCAACCCTCCGTCAAGATCGGCGACACGCCTGAGCTCGGACGCCCTCGGCCCCGTCCGAGGTAACCTCGGCCCAGCCCGAGCCATCCTCGGTTCAGCCCGAGGAACCCTCGACCCCTGAGGGCGAAGCACTGCGCATCGAGGAGGAGCGGAGCGGGGTCACGCCAGATCAAGATTGGCAGACCCCGTACCTGCAATATCTCCGCCAAGGAGAACTGCCCCTCGACCGAGTCGAGGCTCGGCGGGTAGCGCGACGCGCCAAGTCGTTCGTCTTGCTGGGCGATGAGAAGGAGCTCTACCACCGTAGCCCCTCGGGCATCCTCCAGCGATGCATCTCCATCGCCGAAGGTCAGGAACTCCTGCAGGAAATACACTCGGGGGCTTGCGGCCATCATGCAGCACCTAGAACCCTCGTCGGGAAGCCTTTCCGCCAAGGCTTCTACTGGCCGACGGCGGTGGCTGACGCCACTAGAATTGTCCGCGCCTGCGAAGGGTGCCAATTCTATGCGAAGCAGACCCACCTGCCCGCTCAGGCTCTGCAGACGATACCCATCACCTGGCCCTTCGCTGTGTGGGGTCTGGACCTCGTCGGCCCTCTGCAGAAGGCGCCCGGGGGCTACACGCACCTGCTGGTCGCCGTCGACAAATTCTCCAAGTGGATCGAAGTCCGACCCCTGAACAGCATCAGATCCGAGCAGGCGGTGGCGTTCTTCACCAACATCATCCATCGCTTCGGGGTCCCGAACTCCATCATCACCGACAACGGCACCCAGTTCACCGGCAAAAAATTCTTGGATTTTTGCGAGGATCACAACATCCGGGTAGACTGGGCCGCCGTAGCTCATCCCATGTCAAATGGGCAAGTAGAACGTGCCAACGGCATGATTCTACAAGGGCTCAAGCCTCGGATTTACAATGATCTCAACAAGTTCGGCAAGCGATGGATGAAGGAACTCCCCTCGGTGGTCTGGAGCCTGAGGACGACGCCGAGCCGAGCCACAGGTTTCACGCCGTTCTTCCTGGTCTACGGGGCCGAGGCCGTCTTGCCCACTGACCTGGAATACGGCTCCCCGAGGACGAGGGCCTACGACGATGAAAGCAACCAAGCTAGCCGAGAAGACTCGCTGGACCAGCTGGACGAGGCTCGGGACAGGGCCTTACTACACTCGGCGCGGTATCAGCAGTCCCTGCGACGCTACCACGCCCGAGGGGTCCGACCCCGAGACCTCGAGGTGGGCGACCTGGTGCTTCGGCTGCGGCAAGACGCCCGAGGGAGGCACAAGCTCACGCCCCCCTGGGAGGGGCCATTCGTCATCGCCAAAGTTCTGAAGCCCGGAACATACAAGCTGGCCAACAGTCAAGGCGAGGTCTACGGCAACGCTTGGAACATCCAACAGCTACGTTGCTTCTACCCTTAAGATGTTTCCAAGTTGTTCATATACCTCGCACCCACGCAAAGTTCAGTCAACAAGGAAGGGTCGGCCTCGCCTCGGCAAAGCCCGACCCTCCCTCGGGGGCTAAAAGGGGGGAAACCCCCTCTGCGTCGAAATTTTCCTCAAACAGAAAATCTCTTTTACCAGAATATCTTTCGTGCTTTTTGACTACTTCGAAAAGTGGGTCCTGGAAACGACGGGGTACACGTAAGCAGTCAAGGCTGACCGAGCCGAGGGACTCCTACGCCTCCGGGATACGGATACCTCACTCATCACCTTCTGCGATAAGTAACTCGCGTTCGGATAAGGTGACTCCACGGATCGAAAAAGTCTCTACGTTCGGAAGCCCTTCTGTCGAAGCGATTCTTCGAGTTTTCTCGACCAAGTCGGTGATAGGGCCTCATGGACGAGTAAAAGTGCGTGTAAGCGGCAAGGCCGACCGAGCCGAGGGACTCCCACGCCTCCGGGATACGGATACCTCACTCATCACCTTCCGCGAGAAGCAACTTTCGCTCGCACAAACATCCTTGTTACCGACAAAAGTCCAGACACTCGAAACAAGAGGAAGAGAGACGCAGCTTAACACGCGACAAGGGTGTGTGTTCTGGCCTCGACGGTCGCACAAAGCACACACTACAAGACAAGCTGATCCTGCAGGCTCGGGTCACGCTGGAAGGGGGCAGCGACACCCTCGGCATCGACGGCACCTTCGGCGAGGCCCGACCTAGCCGCGGACGGCGACACGGTCCGAGGGCCTCCGCTCCGGAGGACGACGTCATCACCGCGCCCGGGCAATCGCTGTCAGGGACTTCTCCGGGAATTCGGCCCGAGCGGGCGGCTCGGCCGGCCACCTCCGGGGCCTCGGCCAACCACCTTCCGAGGGCACCAGCCTGGTCCGAAGCCTCGGCTGACCAACTCCGGCGTCGATCCTGCCAACAGACAACTCGGCTAGGCTCCGGCCAACCAGGTTTCATTTTCGAGCCAACTCCGCCTCTGCTCATGCTGATACCGCTACCCCTGGCCTCGGCTCGTCGAAGAGCGGCCGAGGGGTCTCTTTAACTAAGCTAGAGGGGCCTCGGACAGCAGGGCCGACCGAGCCGAGGGACTCCTACGCCTCCGGGATACGGATACCTTACTCGTCACCTTGACACGGGGCGACTCATGCTTGGTAAAACGGTTCAGATAATCAGCAGACGAGTCTTAGTGCTCGGAAATGAGGAAAAAATACGGCTCTGTGCCGACGTTACATATATGTTCAGGCCCCGAAAGCCGAAATGAACAAAAAACCCGGCACTCGAAGTGCCATCATAAACGGAACTCCGGTTCCGTCTCCACTGGTATGGACGACCTCCCCGCCCGGGAAGCCCGTGGAGCGACAAGCTCTGGGCGAATCACCAGCAAAACGCGGGACGCCCCTAAGCACCCCGGCAGATCCTCGCAGCCGTCCTCGCCGCGAATGCGAGGAGGAAGACGGAATGTTGCATCCTAGCTGGGCAGCAACAGTTCGCCTTCCCCGGCATGGCTGGAGGATGTCTCCGCCATGGGGCTAAAGGGCGATTGCCACCACCAGAAGCTGGAAGATGAGGTGGTCCGCCGACCCGCGTAGGAGGTCGAGCCCCGGCTCGCCTCGCTCCCCGCCCCGGCGAGGATGACGAACACCCTCAACACTGAGGGCGGGGCCGGGACCACAGCCCGGTTTGCCTCTCCCCATCCGGGAGCTGGAGGCCACCGTCTTGGGTGATCACCAGCGGAGGGGAGCCGCCGGGCTGTGTGATGAAAATCCTTGAAGCCGAACGATGGCTGAAAGGTACCCACTCCCACGGAGTGGTGTCCTCCGACGATAAGGCACGGAGACGGCGGTTTCCCCCATCCGGGGGCTTGAAAGGTGGAAAGACACGATGCATAAGGGAGGAAGAAGACGTGGTCGCCTTACGAAAGGGGTCGCCCTCCTTTTAAAGGCAACTCTCCCTGCTTGCGCCCCCAACCGTCACGGGCTGAGTCTTCTCCAACACGCCTCCAAAGCCCTCCCCTGCGGCGCGGGGGCTGGGACCCACATGTCATGCAGACCGGCTCCGAGCAGAAGAAGCCGAATCGCCGCGCACGGCGCGCGCAACCACCCAGCGGTTACAAGTGACCCTCCACTTTTGCCCAGACCAACGAGCGAAAGGGGCGGACAGTCATGCAGGCGGCATGCAACCGCGCCAAGTGGACGCGCTTCTCCGACTCCTAACCTGCCAGCACGGAGGCCCAAGCCCACGCGTCGCGCAACCGGCGCGCCGGATGCTGCATGCAAGCAACTGTACCACTTGCGCCACCACCGCACCTCCTCGGTTGCGGAACCGATACCGCGACCCGAGGCGACCCAGCGCGCGACCCGGCAGCGCCAGCCTGACGCAGCGGTCAAACGCGGTCAAAAGTGGGCCGGCAGTAATGACGGTGGCAGGCGCGCGAGAGCAGCGGTCACGCCATCAGCCCAGCTCACGTCCCATCCGGAGGCAGCGAGAGAACCCCCTCTCACGGTGTGAAGACGACACGCCCGTGACCCGTTCCTCGAACGGCTCGCGCACGCGCAACGGCAGCCTCGCCAACTACTCGCCCTGGCGCATTAACTCCGCGGCTCGACGGGCAGCGCTTCTGGCGGGAGCAGCTGGCGACGTTTCGCCTTCGCCAAAACGACCACACCAAAAGAGGTACGCCACGTCGTTCAATTTCGTATCCTTTTTCCCTTTTCCGTCTTTCTCTATCTCTTGCAACAGGGACCGGGAAAGGGGATACCCCCAAAGGGATCCTTCCCCGTGAAGGAACTAGGCTCCGAGCCTCCTTACTGATCAGGGGTTCGAAGGCTGGCCCCCCGAAGGGTTCAACAGCCGCCTCAGATCGCGTGGGCCCGACACCCACTACTGGTCAGAGGTTCGAAGGTCGGCCCCCCGAAAGGTTCCACGACCGCCTCAGGCTACTCGGGCTCCGCGCCCATTACTGATCAGGGGTTCGAAGGCTGGCCCCCCGAAGGGTTCACAGTCGCCTCAGACACCGAGCGAGGGATGACCAGGGGTACGTTCGATACATAACCAAGGCTCGGGCTGCGCTCCCGAGGTACCCTAGGACATTTCCGAGACTAGCGGGAACGATCCTGTAACGGAATCCCATCGGAGGGAGGCATCGAGCCCTCGGACCCCGTCGCCAGGGGACCGGGTCCGGCAGGTCACCCGCAGGTACTTTTGGGCGTGCCTCCGGGCCCCTAGCCGACCCCCAACGAACGGGGCACGGACGTCCACTCGGATTACCCGATTGCAGCTCACCGGAGACACCATGTTCGGTGCCCATCGAGGGTAACATGGCGCTCTCCCCCCCTCCTCCTTGTGGAAAGGCGACGTAGGGGCGTATGTAAAAAAGCCGAGTCTGTCCCTGATCGTCCTCTCGCCCTGTGCGGAGGCTCGGGGGCTGCTCTCGCAAACCCGGCTCCGACCGAACCGTTGACAGCGTCAACATACCAGCCCGACAACTTGGGCCCTGACAGTGCACCTGGGCTACGACCTGTTCGCATGAGGGAACCGCCAGACCAGCCAAAGCATTACGCAGGGCATTAAGACCTCGAAGGAGTGAAACCACTCCTCCGAGGCCTCGGGGGCTACACCCGGCGGGTGCGCTCGCGCGCACCCACCGGAACAAAGTGCAACCGAGAAAGGCTGGTCCCCTTGCAAAAAAGTGCGACGAAAGCCTCCAAGCGAGTGCTAACACTCCCTTCGAGGCTCGGGGGCTACTGTCGGGGACCATAATTAGGGGTACCCTCAAGACGCCTAATTCTCAGCTGGTAACCCCCATCAGCATAAAGCTGCAGAGGCCTGATGGGTTTGATTAAGTCAGGGATCAGTCCATACGAGCGACTCGATCACGCCACGCCCGAGCCTAGCCTCGGGCAAGGGCAGCCGACCCTGAGGTGTTTCCGTCTCGCCCGAGGCCCCCTTTTTTACGGCAGACGCATCTCCGGCTCGCCCGAGGCCTTGCCTTCGTTAAGAAGCAACCCTGACTAAATCACCGCGCCGACCGACCAAGTCACTGGGGCATTTGACGCAAAGAGTGAGACTGACGGGCGGCCAGGCTTGGCCAAAGGCGCCATAGGAAGCTCCGCCCGACCCAGGGCTCGGACTCGGGCTAAGGCCCCGGAAGACGGCGAACTCCGCTCCGCCCGACCTAGGGCTCGGACTCGGGCTAAGGCCCCGGAAGACGGCGAACTCCGCTCCGCCCGACCCAGGGCTCGGACTCGGGCTAAGGCCCCGGAAGACGGCGAACTCCGCTCCGGCCGACCCAGGGCTCGGACTCGGGCTAAGGCCCCGGAAGACGACGAACTCCGCTTCGCCCGACCCAGGGCTCGGACTCCGCCCTGGCCTCTGCCGAACGACCTCCACCTCGCCCGACCCAGGAGCTCGGGCTCGGCCTCGGCCATGCAGGACAGACTCGACCTCGGCTTCGGAGGAGCCTCCACGTCGCCCGACCTAGGGCGCGAGTCCGCCACGTCGACAGGAAGCGCCATCATCACCCTACCCCGAGCCGACTCGGGCCGCAGAAAACAGGACCGACGTCCCATCTGGCTAGCTCCGCCAGATAGGCAATGATGGTGCCTCGCTGGACCCATGACGACGGCGGTTCTCAGCTCCCTTACGGAAGCAGGGGGACGTCAGCAAGGGCCCAACCACTCCGACAGCTGTCCTCCCGCCAGGCTCCATTGCTTCTCCGACGGCCACGACGCCACACCAGCTGGGTGCCAAGATATCTCCGGCTGCCACCTTGGCATGTACTTAGGGCACTAGCTCTCCCCCGCTAGACACGTAGCACCTTGCTACACCCCCATTTGTACACCTGGATCCTCTCCTTACGCCTATAAAAGGAAGGACCAGAGCCTTCTTAGAGAAGGTTGGCCTCGCGGGAACGAGGGCAGGGGCAGGTGCTCTCTTGGGGCCGCTCGCTCCCCTCAACCGCGCGGACGCTTGTAACCCCCTACTGCAAGCGCACCCGACCTGGGCGCGGGACGAACACGAAGGCCGCGGGATCTCCGCCTCCCTCACGACCCGGCTCCGGCCACCTCGCTCTTCCCCCCTTCGCGCTCGCCCACGCGCTCGACCCATCTGGGCTGGGGCACGCGGCACACTCACTCGTCGGCTCGGGGACCCCCCGGTCTCGAAACGCCGACAGGTATGTTTGAATCACTCCAATTTTTATAAACCAATTTCTTAAAGACTGTGTACTTCCAAACATGAGTCGCTTTATTTTAGTCCATAAATTGTCAAACATAAGGATTAAAAGAAAAAACATTTCTATTTTAGTTCTTATATTTGCTAATTTAGTGATTAAAAGGGACTAAAAATTATTCCTTAGGAACCAAACACTCCCCTAAATATGAGCAGGCACGCTGTGTTATACAAAAACAGATTTGATTTGGCAATATTGGGATCTATCGTTGTGTTATAGTACCAAACAAGTTTAATTTCAATTCATGTTGTTCGGTACTAGTGCAATCTATCACGGTGTTATGCAAGACAAGATGTGGTTTAGATACCAGAATTTTTGCTTAAACATTAAGACTCCTGTTAACACTTTCCACCTAACAAACCCCACACCGCCACACGGAAATCACAACTGCACAGGACGCAACTTTTTGTTTAACATAAATTAAGAGATTTTAGCCCGTTTGGATGTAGGTATTAAGCCTTAGAATTCAGAATTGGCATTTGACAGCCCCAATATTGTTGTTTGGATGTACAAGAATTCAAGACTGGAAATGGAGGCCAATACCAGCTCAGCTCAGCATTCTCTGCACGTGTGTCGTACTGCCACCAATTCGGAGCCTCCTCCGTTTCGCGGGGAATTAGACTAACGCCAGCTGATCCTCTTCACAAATTCAATTATGTGTTTTGTTTGGATAGTTCTTGTGGTTCCAAAAGCTAATTTTATGGCTATCCAAACAACGGTTTTCAATTGTAGTCCATTTCAATATCAAGCTTGATTTGATATTCTCTCTAATTCAATTCCTTTCCTTCTAATACTGACATCCAAACAAAGTATTACAGCCCGTTTAGATGCCTAGAAATGAAACATTTTCCAAGAAATAAATTCTAAGAAATGAATTATATAGAATTTAATCGACTAGAAAGTGATTCAATTCAATTATTTTTGTTTGGTTGTACAAGCAATTGAATTTCTATAATTAAATTCTAGATGTTGTTCGGATAATTTGCACACGGAATTTGAATTTGAATACAAACAAGGATCTCTTGACTTTGCATCTGCTTAAAAATGAGCATGAATAATTTACAACTATCAGAAACTATTAAATTCACAAATAATAGTTCCACAAAGGCAAGTCACACATAACAGTTTCACAAAGTCATCAAGTTCGCACATAAAAGTTCTACAAAGACATCAAATCTTCACATAGCAGTTTCATAAAGCCATCAAGTTCGCACACAACAGTTTCACATAGCCATCAAGTTCGCACACAAAAGTTTCATAAAGACAAGTTCACACAATCAGTTCAACACAGAGATCGCCTCGTCCTCCGGAAGACGGTCTCCGCCTCGCCCGACCCCAGGGCTCAGACTCAACCTCGACTCCGGAGGACGGTCTCCGCCTCGCCCAACCCTAGGGCTCGGACTCCACCTCGACCTCGGAGGAGTCACCGCCTCGCCCGACCTTGGGCTCGGACCAACCACGCCACAAGGGGGGCCATCATTACCCTACCCCTAGCTAGCCCAGGCTACGGGGAACAAGACCGGCGTCCCATCTGGCTCGCCCCGGTAAAACAAGTAATGATGACACCCCACGTGCTCCATGACGACGGCGGTTCTCAGCCCCCTACGGAAGCAAGGAGACGTCAGCAAGGTCCCGACAGCCTCGATAGCTGTGCTTCTACAGGGTTTAAGCGCTCCTCCGACGGCCACGACGCCACATGAACAGGGCTCCAACACCTCTCCGACAGCCACGTCGGCATGTACATAGGGCTCTGGCTCCCCTCTGCTAGACACGTTAGCACACTACTACACCCCCCGTTGTACACCTGGACCCTCTCCTTACGTCTATAAAAGGAAGGTCCAGGGCCCTCGTACGAGAAGGTGGCCGCACGGGAGAACGGGCTGACGCGCAGTCTCACGCCCTCTGTCTCTCTCCCCCTCGCGAACGCTTGTAACCCCCTACTGCAAGCACATCCGCCCTGGGCGCAGGACAACACAAGGCCGCGGTTTCCCCTTACTGTTTTCCCCCTTGTGCTCCGTCTCACGCCGACCCATCTGGGCTGGGACACACAGCGACAATTTACTCGCCGGTCCAGGGACCCCCCGGGGTCGAAACGCCGACAGTTGGCGCGCCAGGTAGGGGTCTGCTACGTGTTGACGAACAGCTTCCCGTCAAGCTCCAGATGGGTAGTCTCCAGCAACCTCTCCAGCCCGGGACGCTGCCCCATTTCGGGAGTCTCGAGTTCATGTCCTTCGACGGCAGCTACGACATGGTACTCCTTCCTCCGCCGCGCGACAACGACAATGGCGGCCGTCAGCCCGCCCGCCGGCGGCGGAATCGACGACGTCTTTCCCGCGTGGCGGAAGAACAGCATCCGAGTCTGTCCCGTCACCTTCCCCGTCAACGGAGGAGGAGGCGGGGCAACCATGGCCAAGCAGGAGGCGGCACCTCGTCGGTTGTCGAGCGAGTCGACGACACCGGCGCCCCAGCGGGGGACACGTCGGGCGTCGATCTCGCGTTTGAGACGAAGACAAGCGTCGTTTCCCCGCGACACGCCAACCCCAAGCGGATGAATGACGCCAGCACACTCGTGAAGGACTTACTGGGCGTCAGCCTCGTACCTGAGATAACGGTGCAGTCCGTCCCCGACGTGACTCCGTCACCATCCGTCGATCAACAGGTATCGTCCGTTTCCCACCCTTTGCCTTTTAGATTCAGCTTCGACCAACCAAGCGACCCCGCTTCGGTGGACGCTTTCATAAAGGCATATCCGAACCTTCCGGGGTATCATATGTGGTCAACCTGGGACCGATTGACGGCCGTCTCAACCTACGGGCCCCCGGGTTCCGAGGAAGACGACGAGCCCGACTCTGGTTGGGATTTCTCCGGGCTCGATAACCCCAGCGCCATGCGAGACTTCATGACCGCATGTGACTACTGCCTCTCCGATTGCTCCGATGGTAGCCACAGCCTTGGCGACGAGGACTGTGGCCTAAGTCGCGAATGTTTCCACGTCGATCTAGGGGGTCCCGACGAAGGCAACCATCTTGGTATGCTGGAGAACGGCGATCCCCCTAGGCCTGCGCCTCGCGTTGACATCCTTCGGGAGCTAGCTGTGGTCCCAGTCCCTGCGGGGGGTCAGGACGCATAGCTCGAGCAAATCCGCGAGATGCAGGCCAGGCTCGACGAGGAAGCAGGACAACTTGTGCAATTCCGGCAGAACATCGGGCAGGAGTGGGCAGGCCGAGCACCGGACGGAGAAGCGCGTCATCTGGCTTAGGACGTCCAGCACCGCATCGCCGACGATGCCAAGGCAAGGCTGCCCCCAGCTTCCAGTGGGATCAGCCAGAACCTGGCTGCAGCAGCAATACTACTCCGAGCGATGCCGGAACCATCCACCACCGAGGGACGGCGTATCCAGGAAGAACTCAAGAATCTCCTGGAGGATGCCGCGGTCCGACGGGCCGAAAGCTCTGCCTCCTGAAGGCAGGGGTACCCCCCGGAGCATCGCGTCGCGACTTCCCGATTCATGCGGGAAGCCTCGGTCCACACCAGGCGCACGCGGGACACAGCGCCTGCGGCCCCGGGCCGCCTCGGCAACGAGCACCATCGCCGCGACCGTCGAGCCCACCTCGACGAAAAGGTGCGCTGAGGCTACCACCCCAGGCGTGGGGGACGCCACGACAGCGGGGAGGATCGGAGCCCCTCGCCCGAACCACCCGGTCCGCAAGCTTTCAGCCGGGCCATACGACGGGCGCCGTTCCTGACCCGGTTCCGAGCCCCGACTACCATCACCAAGTAATCGGGGGAGACAAGGCCGGAATTGTGGCTCACGGACTACCGGCTGGCCTGCCAGCTGGGCGGAACGGACGATGACAACCTCATCATCCGCAACCTCCCCCTGTTCCTCTCCGACGCCGCCCGAGCCTGGCTCGAGCATCTACCTCCTGCGCAGATCTCCAACTAGGACGACTTGGTCAAAGCCTTCGCCGAAAACTTCCAGGGCACATACGTGCGCCCTGGGAACTCCTGGGATCTCCGAAGCTGCCGCCAGCAGCCGGGAGAATCCCTGCGGGACTACATCCGGCGATTTTCGAAGCAGCGCACCGAGCTGCCCAACATCACCGACTCAGATGTCATCGGCGCGTTCCTCGCCGGCACCACTTGCCGCGACCTGGTGAGCAAGCTGGGTCGCAAGACTCCCACTAGGGCGAGCGAGCTGATGGACATCGCCACCAAGTTCGCCTCTGGCCAGGAAGCGGTCGAGACCATCTTCCGGAAGGACAAGCAGCCTCAGGGGCGCCAACCGGAAGATGTCCCCGAGGCGTCCGCTCAGCGCGGCGCGAAGAAGAAGGGCAAGAAGAAGTCGCAAGCGAAACGCGCCGCCGCCGACGAGACCTTGTCGCCGCCACCGAGCACAAGAACCCTCGGAAGCCTCCCGAAGGCACCAACTTGTTCGACAAGATACTCAAGGAGTCGTGCCCCTATCATTAGGGCCCCGTCAAGCACACCCTTGAGGAGTGCGTCATGCTTCGGCGCTACTTCCACAAGGCCGGGCCACCGGCGGAAGGTGGCAGAGCCCACGACAATGACAAGAAGGAGGTCCACAAAGCAGAGGAGTTCCCCGAGGTCCATGACTGCTTCATGATCTACGGTGGGCGGGTGGCGAACGCCTTGGCTCGGCACCGCAAGCAGGAGCGTCGGGAGGTCTGCTCGGTGAAGGTGGCGGCGCAAGTCTACCTAGACTGGTCTGACAAGCCCATCACCTTCGACCAAGGTGACCACCCCGACCGCGTGCCGAGCCCGGGGAAGTACCCGCTCGTTGTTGATCCCGTCATCGGCAACGTCAGGCTTACCAAGGTCCTCATGGACGGAGGCAGCAGCCTCAACATCATCTACGCCGAGACCCTCGGGCTCTTGCAGATCGATCTGTCCTCGATCTGGGCCGGCGCGACACCTTTTCACGGGATCATTCCCGGGAAGCGCGTCCAGCCCCTTGGACAACTCGATCTGCCCGCCTGCTTCGGGACTCCCTCCAACTTCCGGAAGGAAACCCTCACGTTCGAGGTGGTCGGGTTTCGAGGAACCTACCACGCAGTGCTGGGGAGACCATGCTATGCCAAGTTCATGGCCATCCCCAACTACACCTACCTCAAGCTCAAGATGTCAGGCCCCAACGGGGTCATCATCATCGGATCCACGTACTGACACGCGTACGAATGCGACGTGGAGTGCATGGAATATGCTGAGGCCCTCACCGAGTCCGAGGCCCTCATCGCCGACCTGGGGAGCCTCTCCAAGGAGGTGCTAGATGCGAAACACCACGCCGGCAACTTCGAACCAGCTGAGGCGGTTAAGTCCGTCCCTCTCGACCCCAGCAACGACGCCTCCAAGCAAGTACGGATCGGCTCTGAGCTCGACCCCAAACAGGAAGCAGTGCTCGTCGACTTTCTCTGCGCAAACGCTGAGGTTTTTGCGTGGAGTCCCTCGGACATGCCTGATATACCGAGGGATGTCGCCGAGCACTCGCTGGATATCCGAGCTGGAGCCTGACCCGTGAAGCAGCCTCTGCGCCGATTCGACGAAGAAAAGCGCAGAGCCATAGGCGAGGAGATCCACAAGCTGATGGCTGCAGGGTTCATCAAAGAGGTATTCCATCCCGAATGGCTAGCCAACCCTGTGCTTGTGAAAAGGAAAGGTGGGAAATGGCGGATGTGTGTAGACTACACTGGTCTAAACAAAGCATGTTTAAAGGTTCCCTACCCTCTGCCTCGCATCGATCAAATCGTGGATTCCACTGCTGGGTGTGAAACCCTGTCATTCCTTGATGCCTACTCAGGGTATCACCAAATTAGGATGAAAGAGTCCGACCAGCTTGCGACTTCTTTCATCACACCCTTTGGCATGTACTGCTACATTACTATGCCATTCGGTTTGAGGAATGCAGGCGCGACATACCAAAGGTGCATGAACCACGTGTTTGGACATCACATTGGCCGAACGGTCGAGGCCTACGTCGATGACATCGTAGTCAAGACGAAGAAAGCCTCCGACCTCCTCTCTGACCTTGAAACGACATTCAAGTGTCTCAAGGCGAAAGGCATAAAACTCAATCCCGAGAAGTGCGTCTTCGGAGTCCCCCGAGGCATGCTCTTGGGGTTCATCGTCTCCGAGTGGGGCATCGAGGCCAACCCAGAGAAAATCGCGGCCATCACCAACATGGGGCCTATCAAGGACTTGAAAGGAGTACAGAGGGTCATGGGATGCCTTGCGGCTCTGAGCCGCTTCATCTCGCGCCTCGGCGAAAGAGGCCTACCCCTGTATCGCCTCTTGAGGAAGACCGAGCGCTTCACTTGGACCCCCGAGGCCGAGGAAACCCTCGGGAACTTAAAGGCGCTCCTTACAAGCGCGCCCATCTTGGTGCCCCCCGCTGCCGGAGAAGCCTTCTTGATCTACGTCGCCGCTACCACCCAGGTGGTCAGCGCCGCGATCGTGGTCGAGAGACAAGAAGAAGGGCACGCATTGCTCGTCCAGAGGCCAGTCTACTTCATCAGTGAGGTACTGTCCGGAACCAAAATCCGCTACCCGCAAATTCAGAAGCTACTGTACGCGGTAATTCTGACACGGCGAAAGTTGCGACACTACTTCGAGTCTCATCCGGTGACTGTGGTGTCATCCTTCCCCCTGGGGGAGATCATCCAGTGCCGAGAGGCCTCGGGTAGGATTGCAAAGTGGGCGGTGGAGATCATGGGTGAGACAATCTCGTTCGCCCCTCGGAAGGCCATCAAATCCCAAGTTTTGGCGAATTTCGTGGCAAAATGGGTCGACACCCAGCTTCCAACAGCTCCGATCCAACCGGAACTCTGGACCATGTTTTTCGACGGGTCGCTGATGAAGACAGGAGCGGGCGCGGGCCTGCTCTTCATCTCACCCCTCGGGAAGCACCTCCGCTACGTGCTACGCCTCCATTTCCCGGCGTCCAACAACGTGGCCGAGTATGAGGCTCTGGTTAACGGGTTGTGCATCGCCATCGAGCTAGGGGTTCGGCGCCTCGACGCTCGTGGTGACTCGCAGCTTATCACCGACCAAGCCATGAAGAACTCCCACTGCCGCGACCCGAAGATGGAAGCCTACTGCGACGAGATTCGGCGTCTGGAAGACAAGTTCTACGGGCTCGAGCTCAACCACGTCGCTTGACGATACAACGAGACTGCGGACGAGCTGGCTAAAATAGCCTCGGGGCGGACAACGGTCCCCCTAGACGTCTTCTCCCGAGACCTACATCAATCGTCCGTCAAGACCGATGACATGCCCAAGCCCAAGAAGGCCTCGGCTCAGCCCGAGGCACCCTCGGCCCTGCCCGAGGCACCCTCGGCTCAACCCGAGGCACCCTCGACCGCCGAGGGTGAGGCACTGCCCGTCGAGGAGGAGCGGAATGGGGTCACGCCCAATCGAAACTGGCAGACCCCGTACCTACAATATCTCCACCGAGGAGAGCTACCCCTCGACGGAACCGAGGCTCGGCGACTGGCGTGGCGCGCCGAGTCGTTCGTCTTGCTGGGTGACGGAAAGGAGCTCTACCACCACAGCCCCTCAGGCACCCTCCAGCGATGCATATCCATCGCCCAAGGTCAGGAGTTATTGCAAGAAATACACTCAGGGGCTTGCGGTCACCACGCAGCGCCTCGAGCCCTCGTTGGAAACGCCTTCCGACAAGGTTTCTACTGGCCAACCGCGGTGGCCGACACCAATAGGATTATACGCACCTGCCAAGGGTGTCAATTCTACGCAAGGCAGACCCACTTGCCCGCTCAGGCTCTGCAAACAATACCCATCACCTGGCTGTTTGCTGTGTGGGGTCTGGACCTCGTCGGTCCCTTGCATAAGGCACCCGGGGGCTTTACGCACCTGCTGGTCGCTATCGACAAATTCTCCAAGTGAATTGAGGTCCGACCCCTAAACAGCATCAGGTCCGAAGAGGCGGTGGCGTTCTTCACCAACATCATCCATCGCTTTGGAGTCCCGAACTCCATCATCACCGACAACGGCACCCAGTTCACCGGCAGGAAGTTCCTGGACTTCTGCGAGGACCACCACATCCAGGTGGACTGGGCCGCCGTAGCTCACCCCATGACGAATGGGCAGGTAGAGCGTGCCAACGGCATGATTCTACAGGGACTCAAGCCAAGGATCTACAACGACCTCAACAAGTTCGGCAGGCGATGGATGAAGGAACTCCCCTTGGTGGTCTGGAGTCTGAGGACGATGCCAAGTCGAACCACGGGCTTCACGCCGTTTTTTCTAGTCTATGGGGCCGATGCTATCTTGCCCACAGACTTAGAATACGACTCCCCGAGGACGAGGGCATACGACGCCCGAAGCAACCAGACAAACCGAGAAGACTCACTGGACCAGCTGGAAGAGGCTCGGGACATGGCCTTACTACACTCGGCGCGGTATCAGCAGTCCCTGCGACGCTACCATGCCCGAGGGGTTCGGTCCTGAGACCTCCAGGTGGGCGACTTGGTGCTTCGGCTACAACAAGACTCCCAAGGGCGACACAAGCTCACGCCTCCCTGGGAAGGGCCGATCATCATCGCCAAGATTTTGAAGCCCGGAACATACAAGCTGGCCAACAGTCAAGGCGAGGTCTACAGCAACGCTTGGAACATCCGACAGTTACGTCGCTTCTACCCTTAAGATGTTTTCAAGTCGTTCATATACCTCGTTTACATACGCAAGTAAAGTCTAACCATCAAGGAAGGGTCAGCCTTGCCTCGGCAAAGCCCGACCCTCCCTCGGGGGCTAGAAGGGGGGAGCCCCCTCTGCGTCAAAATTTTCCTCGGAAAAAGTCTTTCGGCCAGAACGTCTTTCGCGATTTTCGACTACGTCGATAGTGGGATCCTGAAAACGATGGAGTACACGTAAGCGGCAAGGCCGACCGAGCTGAGGGACTCCTACGCCTCCGGGATACGGATACCTCACTCATCACCTTCTGTGATAAGTAACTCACGCTCGGATAAGCGATTCTGCTAACTGAACAAGTCTTAACGCTCGAAAACTTTTCTGCCGAAACGATTTTTCGTGCCTTCTCGACTATATCGACAACAGAATCCTACGGACGAGTAAGAGTACACGTAAGCGGCAAGGCCGACCGAGCCGAGGAACTCCTATGCCTCCGGGATACGGATACCTCACTCATCACCTTCCGCGATAAGTAACTCTCGCTCGGATAAACGATTCTGCTACCGACAAGCAAGTCTTGATACTCGAAACAAGAGGAAAAGAAACATAGCTTTACAACACGACAATGGTATGTTTGGGCCTCGGCGGCTGCAAAAAAACATACGCACACTACAGACAAACTGTTCCTGCAGGTTCAGACGTCAGTAGGGGGAGCAGCAGCACCCCCGGCATCGACTCCACCTTCGGCGGAATCCGACCCGGCCTCGGACAGCAACACGGTAGGAGGATCTCCACCTCGAAGGAAGATGTCAGCACCGTGCCTGGGCCATCGCCGCCAGGGTCTCCTCCAGGAACTCGGCCCAAGCAGACGGCTTGTCCGGCCGCTCCGTGGCCTCAGCTAGCTGTCCCCCGAGGACACCAGCCCGACTCGTGGCCTCGGCAGCCCGACTCCAGCGTTGGTCCCGCCAGTGGACGACCTAGCCGGGTCCCAGCCGCCGCTGCTACGCCTCCTCGGCCTGGGAAGTCCCCTACTCCTGGGCCAACGAAGTTTCTTCTCCAGCCGACCCCGCCTCTGTCCATGCTGACACCGCCGCCTCCGGCTTCGGCTCATCGCAGAGCAGCCGAGGGTTCCTTCACTAAGCAAGAGAGGCCTTGAGCGGCAAGGCCGACCGAGCCGAGGGACTCCTACGCCTCCGGGATACGGATACCTCACTCGTCACCTTCCGCACAGGGCAACTCACACTTGGTTAAGCGGTTCAGCTAGCCGACAGGCGAGTCCTGGTGCTCGAAATGAGGAAGAAACACGGCTTTACGCCCAAATACACGGATGTTTAGGCCCCGACAGCCGCAATGAACATACGCCGGCACTCAAGGTGCCATCACAAATGGGACTCTGGTTCCGTTCCCGTGGGACGACGAACTCCAAGCGGCTCACCGCCGCCCACTCCTGCAGCAGCGACAACGACCTCCGCTCCAGGTGGCCAAACAGCAGCAGCGATGACCTCAGGGAAGATGCTGCTGCGACAAGGCCCTCGCCCGTGTCCCCACTCGAGGGGCGAGGACAAGCTATCAAAGCCAAAGAGCCGGAGGCCCGGAGCACGGATGGCGCCAATGATCTCGTCGATGACGAGGACTTCTCCAGCTGCCACCACCTCAGCTCCGACGACGGCAGCCACCTGCCTACCGGCAGATCCCCACTCAAGTCCTCCCGGACGGGCGAGCACCGACCCCCGCACGGAGGCGTCGTGCCGGAGCATGGGCAGGACAGACCAAGAACACGAACGCTGCCCTAGCAGCACGCGACGTCTTGGACGGTCCCCCGGTACGCGCGACGCGACAGCCGCCCGTACAGCGGCTAGATAGCCACACTCCGCCCGACGGCGGGAGGGGGCACCGGAAGCTGAGCCAGCGAGCCCAACGCGCTGGAGCTGACGACGCTCGCGGCCGACCAGCCCCACGTTGTCGAAGTCCGCCCCCTCCGCTAGACCGGTGGGCGCCCTCTCCCCTGAAGGCTGAAGAAGAAGGTGGCCCACCGACCCGTGCGGGAGGTGGAGCTCCGGCTCAGCTTGCCCTCCGCCTCAGCCCGGATGACGAAGATCCTTGAAGTTGAGGGCGGGGCGAAGGCCGCAGCTCGGCTCGCTTCTCCCCACCAAACTGCCCATTGGTGGGGGAATGCAGTCGGGCTGCATGATGAAAATCCTTGAAGCCGAGCGATGGCTGAAAGGTACCAACCTCCACGAGGTTGCGCTCCTTCCACGACGAGATGAAGACAACGCGGGCGCTCCCCATCCGGGGGCTCGGAAGACGGAAGGGCGTGACACATGAGGAAAGTGCGAAGGCATGGCTACCACCCAGGAGGTCGATCCCTTTTTAAAGGCGACTCTCCCCACTCGCGTCCTCAGCTGTCGCGGACTGAGTCTTCACCAACACGCTCCAAGGTCCTCCCCTACGACACGGGGGCTGGGTCCCACACGACATGCAAGCTGGCCCAGGCCCACACGTCACGTAACCGGCGCGCTGGTTACTACGTGCGAAAAACTGCAGCGCCACTTGCGCCAGCGCCGCGCCTTCTCGACTGCGGAACCGGTGCCGCGACTCGAGGCAACCCTGCGCATGGCCCAACAGTGCCAACCAGGCACGCTGGTCATGGGTCAGTCAGCCGAGGGAGAAGGCGCGACGGTCGATATGGCCAGAAGTGGGCCGACAGTAATGGCGGCAGCAGGCGAGCGGAAGCGGCGGTCAAATTGTCTGCAGGCTCACGTCCCCTCCTGGAGCAGCAGGAGAGCCCTCTCCCACGGCGTGAAGATGACGCGCCCGTGTTCCGTTCCTCGAACGGCTCGTGCATGCACAACGGCTGCCCCGCGAACCACTCGTCCCGTCGCATTAACTTCGTGGCAGGGCAGGCGACACCTTTGGCAGGCAAAGCGGGCGACGCTTCACCTCCGCCGTAATGACTGCGTCAAAAAAGGTGCACCACATCATTCAATTTCGTATCCTTTTTTTCTTCCCCTTTCTCTCTCTTGCTACAGGGACCGGGAAAGGGGGATACTCCAAAAGGGATCCTTCTCCGCGAAGGAAGCGGGCCCCGAGCCCTCCTACTGATCAGATGTTCGAAGGTTGGCCCCCGGAAGGGTTCGACAGCCGCCTCAGAGCACTCGGGCCCCGAGCCCTCCTACTGATCAGAGGTTCGAAGGCTGGCCCCTCGGAAGGGTCCGACAGCCGCCTCAGAGCACTCGGGCTCCGCGCCCACTACTGATCAGGGGTTCGCAGGCTGGCCTCTTGAAGGGTTCGACTGCCGCCCCAGAACACACAGAGCGAGGGATGACTCTGGGTACGTCCGATACATGGCCAAGGCTCGGGCTACGCTCCCGAGGTACCCTAGGACATTTCCGAGACCAGCAGGAACGATTCTGTAACGGAATCCCATCAGAGGGAGGCATCGAGCCCTCGGGCCCTATCAAACAGGACCGCGTCCAGCAAATCACCTGCAGGTACTTTTGGAGCGCGCCTCTGGGCCACTAGCCGACCCTTATCGAACAGGGCACGGGCGTCCACACGGATCACCCATTAGCAACTCACTGGAGACACCATGTTCGGCGCCCTCCGAGGGCAACATGGCGCTTTCCCCCCTCCTTGCGAAAAGGCGACGAAGGGGCGTATGAAAAAAGCCGAGTCAGTCCTTGACCGTCCTCTCGCCCTGTGCAGAGGCTCGGGAGCTGCTCTCGCAATCCCGGCTCCGGCCAAACCGTTGACAGCGTCAACATACCAGCCCGAGAACTTGGAACCTGACTATGCACCCGGGCAACGACCAGTTTGCATGAGGGAACAGCCAGATCGACCGAGGCATCTCAAAAGGCACTAAGACCTCGAAGGAGTCAAACCACTCCTCCGAGGCCTCAGGGGCTACACCCGGCGGGTGCGCTCGCGCGCACCCACCGGAACAAAATGCAACCGAGAAAGGCCGGTCCCCTTGCAAAAAAGGGCGACAAAGCCTCCAAGTGAGTACCCACACTCCCTTTGAGGCTCGGGGGCTACTGTCGGGGACCATAATTAGGGGTACCCCCAAGACTCCTAATCTCAACTGGTAACCCCCATCAGCACAAAGCTGCAAAGGCCTGATGGGCGCAATTCAGGTCAAGGCTCAGTCCACTCAAGGGACACGATCTCGCCTCGCCCGAGCCCAGCCTCGGGCAGGAACAGCAGACCAAGGCAGATTCACACTTCGCCCGAGGACCTCCTCAAGCAACGGGCGCACCTTCGACTCGCCCGAGGCCTAGCTCGGGCAGGCTTCGCGGAAAAGCAACCTTGGCCAGATCACCTCGCCAGCCGACTGGATCGCAGGAGCATTCAATGCAAGGATCGCCTGACACCTTATCCTGACGCACGCTCTCCAGTCGACAAGGCCGAAGTGACCGCAGTCACTTCGCCCCTCCACTGACTGACCTGACAGGAAAACAGTGCCGCCTGCGCTGCTCCGACTGCTGTGCCACCCGCTAGGGTGAGGCTCACAGCAGCCAAGTCTATCCTCGGGCGCCATAGGAATCTCCGCCTCGCCCGACCCCAGGGCCCGGATTCCGCCTCGACCTCGGAAGATGGTCTCCGCCTCGCCCGACCCCAGGGCTCGGACTCTGCCTCGACCTCGGACGACGGTCTCCGCCTCGCCCGACCCCAGGGCTCGGACTCCACCTCGACCCCGGAAGACGGTCTCCGCCTCGCCCGACCCTAGGGCTCGGACTCCGCCTCGACCTCGGAAGACGGTCTCCGCCTCGCCCGACCCCAGGGCTCGGACTCCGCCTCATCCTCCGGAAGACGGTCTCCGCCTCGCCCGACCCCAGGGCTCGAACTCAACCTCGACTCCGGAGGACGGTCTCCGCCTCGCCCGACCCTAGGGCTCAGACTCCACTTCGACCTCGGAGGAGTCACCGCCTCGCCCGACCTTGGGCTTGGACCGACCATGCCACAAGGGGGGCCATCATTACCCTACCCCTAGCTAGCCCAGGCTACGGGGAACACGACCGGCGTCCCATCTGGCTCGCCCCGGTAAAACAAGTAATGATGACACCCCGCGTGCTCCATGACGACGGCGGTTCTCAGCCCCCTACAGAAGCAAGGAGACGTCAGCAAGGTCCCGACAGCCCCGACAGCTGTGCTTCTACAGGGTTTAAGCGCTCCTCCGACGGCCACGATGCCACATGAACAGGGCTCCAACACCTCTCCGACAGCCACGTCGGCATGTACATAGGGCTCTGGCTCCCCTCTGCTAGACACGTTAGCACACTGCTACACCCCCCGTTGTACACCTGGACCCTCTCCTTACGTCTATAAAAGGAAGGTCCAGGGCCCTCGTACGAGAAGGTGGCCGCGCGGGAGAACGGGCTGACAAGCAGTCTCACGCCCTCTGTCTCTCTCTCCCTCGCGGACGCTTGTAACCCCCTACTGCAAGCGCATCCGCCCTGGGCACAGGACAACATGAGGCCATAGTTTCCCCTTGCTGTTTTCCCCCTTGTGCTCCGTCTCGCGCCGACCCATCTGGGCTGGGACACGCAACGACAATTTACTCGTCGGTCCAGGGACCCCCCGGGGTCGAAACGCCGACAAAATGAATCATCTGATCTTTGTCTTTTTAAAATACTTGAGGAAGATACAGAATATGGAGCATCCTTGCCTGAGTTGCCTCCGGTATCATTCTCTTTTGCCATTTCCTTTGAACTTTCGACTGCTGTTTTAGCACCCTCTCCATTTGCTTGGTCTTTATTGTACACTAGGCTGAGTAGATCCCAAAACTTCACAACCTTATGTCTATATCCTTTTGCTTCCTTATTCCTCTACAAAAAAATTGTTACAAAGATACATCAACAAATAAACTTGGAATTGAAACATAAACTAAACTGCAAAAAATGGAATAAACTACTAGGCAACAGTAGCATCTTGCCAGGCAACAAATAGTTTTCTTTGTCCCGCGTTGCAGGCACCCACCTAGCTTAGCTAGCTCTTCTGCTCTGCGTGAATGTATGTATGACCACAAACAACCACGATAAAGAAAGCAAAAAGAAAAGCAAGAAAGAGGATGGTTGGTTCTGGTTGGCTAGCTAGCAGGTAGTAGCAAAAAACTGAACTGCAAAAAACTGAACTGCAAAAATTGAACTGCAAAAACTAAAGATTTTGTAGTGCAAAAATTGAATTACAAAAATTGAACTGCAAAAATTGAACAACAAAAATTTTCTTACCTCAACGTACTCATCCCATACAGTGTCACTATCAACTTTGAGCTTGTTCTTCTCCCAATCCCATCCAAAACCACTAGTGGACAACAAACCATTAATGATATTGTAGTGCTTATCAAAGGTCTTGCTGTGAGAGCTAATATTTTCCTTTGTAATGGTGACATTACACTTCTCACAAACATTCTTCACAGCAGCTGTGTATACATGAGACTTCCACCCATTCTGACATCTATCACCTTTATTGTAATAGTCCACAAATGTATCTGTTGGGGGCCTTCGTCCTCCGAAGGTCCTCAAAAACATGATTTGACAATGTTTTCCAAGTGGATTATGTGAACAGGTACCTTCGAACTCAGAACTATGAACATGAAGTACGGTCAGGACGAAGCTTGAAACAGATGAAGGAGGATTAAAATGGAGAACGGACTGATTACCAAGCTCCGTGAAGGATGGTGCACAGCCGAAGCTGTGCGCAGGGAAGCTTCGTCGCGATAGCAGAGAGGGGAACCGACTTAAAGATGAAAAGACTACTTGGGCCTTGACAGATTTCCGTAAGTCATTGGCAAATGTAATGGACATGAATGTAATTTTACGTGGGCTGCGTCCCGCGTCTATAAATAGATGAACAGTACTCCCGTACTGTTCACGCTGACTTGGCATTTGCTTTTGCGTCACGCTTGTATTTTTTACCTTCTCTCAGGACCGAAGGTACATTTGTAATTTGAAATCATTTCTATTTTTCCATGTTAATAAAATAGAAATGATTCTATGATGATGTCTATATTACATTTCATGCTTTATATGAATCCTTCGTCATTACTTGTAATATTTACGAAGGTATGTCTCTTATGACCTTCGTCCGAAACTCATTATTTCCCGAAGGGATATAATGTTTCGAAGGACGAAGGACTTTAACACTTAACATTTTTTATGTTGCCTTGTTCTTAACTCTTAGCATTTGAGAACAAGTCCCCAACATTGGCGCCCACCTCCGGTGAACTCACTTCCACTTCAAGTTTTTTGAACACCTTCGGAAGCTATAGACCTTCGCTATGGCGCCGAAGAAAGCTTCAGCGACTGGGGTTGCAGCACTGCAACCGCTGGACCCCAACCAGGAGACCGTCTCTCTTCGGGAGGCCCGAAGCCAGAAGAGGAAGGCCGTCAGCCCGACGCTTCAGGAGGATGAACTAGACCAAGAGATCAGGGATATGGAGATGCTTCATCAACAGGTGCAGAGGAAAAAGGAAAAGATGGCCAGGCTAGCTGAGCTGCAAAGGCAGATAGACGAAGCTTCTGAAGAAGTTCGTCATCTTACCCACGATGAGCAGAACTGAAGGCCTCAACAAAAAGACCTTCATCAGGAGGGCTTCTTCAACGAAGATGACTGGTATGACAATTTCCATCATGGAAATTTTGTTTTCGATGATGCCTCTCCTCTGTCCGCTGAGCTGCAGGCTACACCCTGGCCTCCGTCCTATAAGCCACCCCAGCTTCCCATGTTCGACGGCCACTCAGACCCGAAGCAGTTCTTGATGAGCTACGAAGCAACAGTGTCTTCGTATGGTGGCAATGCTGCAGTCATGGCAAAGTCTTTCGTTATGGCCGTCAGGAGTGTTGCTCAGACCTGGTATTCCTCCCTTCGACCAGGAACGATCACTTCATGGCAGAAGCTGAAGGATATGTTGTTAACCAGCTTTCAAGGATTTCAGACGAAGCCGGTCACTGCTCAAGCCTTGTTCCAGTGCACTCAGGATCATGAAGAATACCTTCAGGCGTATGTCAGAAGGTTCTTGCGTTTGAGGGCGCAGGCACCAACGGTGCCCAATGAAATTGTCATCGAAGCCATGATCAAGGGGCTTCGTCCTGGACCTGCAGCTCAATACTTTGCTAGGAAGCCTCCTCAGACTCTGGAGAAGCTGCTCCAAAAGATGGACGAGTACATTCGTGCCGATAATGACTTTCGCCAAAGAAGGGAGGAGGCCTTCAGATTTTCTGAGATGACCAGGGGCTTCGGAGGAAGATTCTATCCGAGGCATGTCAGGTCCATCCACAACTCCACTCAAAATGATGATAAGGGGAGTCAGCAGAACAGACCGCAGTGCTCCTCACAGGCTTCGGGGCAACAGCAAACTTTCTTCCGGCCACCAGCTCCAAGAGGCAGAGGCGCCAGGGGCTTCGGCGGAAGATTTGGAGATCAACCAAGGAGGGTATTTTGCTTATTCTGTGGTGAAAACAAGGGCCATACCACCAGGATGTGCCATGTTACTATCCAGAAACAAAAGGAGCTAGCAGAAGCTGCAGCGCAACAGAGCCAGCCGAAGCAGGTCATGCATACTGCTTCGTACCATCAGCCTTACATCCCAGAATACGTGGGCAACCACCCTGCAGTTTCCGTAGCTTCGGCGAGTCAACCTCAAGCTTCATGGCAACAGCCCCCGCCTCCACCTCCGCTGCAACAAGGCCAACAGCCAGAAGGGAGCCAATATGTTCCGCACCAAAGGGATCTCAGAGAGCAATCTGAAGCTCGCACAGTCAATAGTACTGTGCCAGAGTCGAAGCACATTTATTGACAAATATCCTACTTTGATAACAGTCTTTTCCGTTTAGTTCTATTTTCTGTGTAATAAAGAACATTTCAGTTTTCATGTAATAGTTTCGTGGTTGATTATGAGGAAAACCTATCTTCTCCACAGGCTTAAGTCGCTGAAGCTTAAAAATTTGCGGTAACAAGGAGGACCTTCGAATTATTAAGAATCCTTCGAAGCAACAAAAAGTCGTTCTAAGGAACGCAGAGTAAGTTGCTGAAGTTACAAAAAGCCGTTCCAAAGGGAGCGCAGTGTAAGTTTTTTGCTCCAAAGACGTTCCTAAGGGAATGCAGAGCATACAGCGAAAAGTCAACGCTGATACCGCCTAAGTAAAAGGCGAAGAAGCTCCAAAGACGTTCCTAAGGGAATGCAGAGCTTACAGCGAAAAGTCAACGCTGATACCGCCTAAGTAAAAGGCGAAGAAGCTCCAAAGACGTTCCTAAGGGAATGCAGAGCTTATAAAGATATTTTGTGTGTATCTTCGGAACAAACGTCATTTGCATAACATAACATCATCACTTCATTTTGCATAGCATAAGCATCATACATCATGTTGCATATGGCAAAAGAAGGGGACACAGTATCAACCTTCGAAAGGACGCTTTGAGAAAGTGAAAATTGTGTAAAGTCACGAGGGAATACAATGATAATCTTCGGAATACAGCTTCGGAGAATGTTTTCACGAAGCATGGACGTGCTTCATCAGAGTAATATCGAAATTGCACAGCTTCGGAGAATGTTTTCACGAAGCGTGGACGTGATTCATCAGAATAGTTTTAACGAAGAATGTCTTCTTCACGAAGCATGAAAAGAAGGGAAGGTGTTTTTTCGCCGAAGGCTCAAAAATGGTATGTATGTAGAATTTCATGCATCGTAAAGAATTGAATAATGAAAAGAGACTTGTATATTACATTCAAATGTACAAAATATTACATAGATCACACTTCAAATGTTTTTTCTAATAACACCTAGTCTTCTCTTAATACTACTTCGGCAGCCTCATTTAGAAGTTGTTCAACAACTTTATCCATGATAGCCTCGGCCATTTGTTTGATTTCGTCATCCTCTTTTGTGTGAGGGTCAATAGACGATCCAGCAGGTTCTGAGGAAACAGAATATTTTTGCATTACTATTACAAACCGCGAGCAAAGTTTGAAATAAAAGTTACAACACAATAAGAGCGACTAATTAATACCTATTTGCCCTTTGGCAACTTCTGTCACTTTCCTAGCATCATGGATGCCTTTTTCACTCCTTTGAATAATTTCTTGCGCCATTTCTCGGCTGCCGTTGTCCCAGACATCAGTAAAGAATTTGCCACCAACCATGCTTGCTTCGGCCGAGGGGTCTTTGATGTCTTCGGAGGATAAGGCAGCTTCGGACTGAGCTAAAGATTTTACATGTTCGCAACCTTTCTTCTCCAAGACAGTAGCAATTCCTCTGGCACCCGAAAAAGCGCAGATGTCACCACGGCTACTCAGGATTTCCTCGAAGGCCTCTGCTTCGTGGCTGATCCATTCCATTGGACCTTCGGGATTGCCTCTTGAAAAATTCTCTTCGCTGGAAAATGCGCCCACGCTGGCGAAGCTGGTCTTTATTCTTTTTACGCATTCCATGGATTTTTCGTAGCATCTTTTCTTAGAAGACCGAAGCTCTTCCACGGTTGCTTCCAAATGATCAGCCCATTGGTCGCTACATTCCCGTCTTGTTCTTCAAGTATGCGTTCTTCCTTCGCCCGGGCCAGTTGCTTCTGAAGATCTTTAATTTCGCGTCTGTGAGCTTCGGCCTGAACCTTTGCAGCAGCTTCGTCCTTTTTATCTTGTCTACTAATGTAAGCAGAAGTTTATCTTTTTCTAGAGCTTCGTTTCTCAGTTTAATAACTTCTGAACGTAAATTGTTGAATACAATTTCGTAGCTTTCATCTTCGGCACTCTTTTGTGCTCTTAATGCGTTGCTTAGGATTAAACCCTATACGAAAAAGAATCCATATAAGAATAAAAGAATGAATTACGTATTAAAGAAGATTTTTCAAGCGTCTAATTCCCATACCTTTAGGCTATTGTACGTAAGACTGTCCGCGAGATCTTCCTTCGTCATAGCACATAATCCAGCTTCGAGCTTCGGGAAACCCATACTTCTAGCCATCTCCCGGCAGACAGATAATTCTTTGTTATCAGGGAGGCAGTATAGGAAGTCGTCTTCATTTGTCCCATTGAACACTACTGCCCCCTTCGGATATTTTAACTCTCTGGCATAGTGATTGGCTTCATAAATCTCTTCTTCAGATAATTTCTTCCCTGAAGCATGTCGCACGATGTAATTGCATATGTTGGAAGGAGCTTCGGGGGCGGCAGTGTCAATTTCCTCAACCAAATTTGGCTCTGATATTTTTGTTTCCAAAGATTGATCCTTGATGGGCTCTGAAGGCCCAGCTTCAGCTTCAGGTTGTTGCTTCGAAGCTTCAGCAACTTCAGCTTCGGTAGACACTTCAGCAACTTCAATAGTCTTCTTTGGAGTTGTGCTTGAAGACTTAATTGTCTCCAAAACATCTAACACGTTCACCATTCTTTTTCTTTTTGGGGTCACCGACGGGCCCTTTTGATTTTTTATTGTTTCGACATTTGCTGAAGGACTTAAGATCTCCGATATTTTTGGCTCTTCAATCTTCGGTTTTTCTGCTTTTTCGGCTAAAGGCGCTTCAGTTTTCTCTTCTATCTTCGGCACTGGAGCTGGTTCTGTAGCTTCAGAGGCCAAAGAGACTTCACCAATAAATTTTGGCACTGTGGCCGGCTCAATAAAACGCGCTCGGTGGGTGAGCACCTTCATCTTTTTCCTTTGCGGCGCTGGCTCGCTAGTGGCACTCGTGGTAGCTTCTGTCGCAGGAGAAGTATTTTTTCTTTTGCGACCCAATACCGGATAGTGATAGTCAGGGTAGACAAACCCGACTGCGTCAAATACCCGGTTGAGCCTTTTCTTCTTTCGGCCTCCGAAGGCTGCTGATAATGCAGTGTTCTCGGCCTTCGAATATGCCCCAAGCAGTTCGTCACTTAATGTTTCAATGCTTTTCAACCAGTCGTCATCAGGTTCAACAAACTTATCCCCATATTTGAATGTGTATTTCAGTCTGACTAGTCCGCCTTCGTCGGACTCTTTGATGGTCTCCTTCGGCATTTCCCACTTTCCTGCAAGTGGCCATACCCTGAAGGCAATATGCTCTTGGACCAAGTCCCTTGTCCCAATGAAAGAGCAGATTACGCCGAAGGCTCTTTGGCATTCCTCGGCTGCTTCATCCATTTCAACCTTCGGCCTTCGGAGTCCGAAGCGTTGCCAGATGGGGCGCATAATAATACTCTTAACATCTTCCTGCGCTGATAAGTCATTCTTTACATAGAACCACTCTGTCATCCAGGCTCCGGGCCACCTCTTCCGAAAGGTTGGCACAGGGCGGCTTGACCCGGAGCGGGCACCGAAGCTGTAACACCCAAAGTTGTTGTGATATTGTTCTTTCCCCCAGGGCTTCGTCTCATATAACAACTCATGAATGTTGCAAAAGCTTTTAGCATTTGGTTCTAAACCTTGGCTTTTCGCAGCCCAGACAAACATCCCCATTCTTATGATAGCTTCGGGAGTAATTTGATGAAGGTAGACTTGAAATGTTTTCAGTACTTCAACAACAAAGTTGCTTAGGGGGAATCGAAGCCCAGCCTTGAGAAAGCTTCGGAAGATTACGACTTCATCTTCCTCGGGGGTGGGAGAAGTCTTTTCTCCAGCATCAGCCCTCACAATAGATATATCTCGAAAATACCGCCCCCTCATATTATCAATATGACTCTGCTTAATAGTGGTTTTCCCGAAAACCGTGTGACTTGGCCGCCATGGTCGATCTTCGGACTCTTCCCCACCACTTTCTACATCGTAACTGTCGCTGTCACCAGTATCTTCGGACAAACCTTCAAGAATCTCCTTGGTGATTTTCTCCGTATTGGTCTCCGCCATCGCTATAAGGAACCCCAAGTTCTTCTCTTCGTCGAGGCTCAGCTTCGTCTCAGCAGGGATCTTCTTACCTTCAGACATCTTCGGAAACGCTAAAAAACTGTTTTCAAGGTCGAAGCTTCAAAATCAAAAAGATCAGCAAATCTTAGTGCACAAGAGCTAAAAATTTAGTAGGCGGAAGCAGATGGCAAGTGTGCGTACCAAATAAGTTTGCGGTATGATCTTATTTATACCCCCAGGGCGTTGAAAAATGAAAGACCCCGCTTGTCAGTGAATGTTGCTATTCTAGCAAAGGGAAGGTGTTTTTTCGGACCTTCGGCTCAAGGCCTTCGTCCATATCGCAATCTGAATTTATCATTAACAAATTAATATTGCGAGGGGCTACTGTTGGGGGCCTTCGTCCTCCGAAGGTCCTCAAAAACATGATTTGACAATGTTTTCCAAGTGGATTATGTGAACAGGTACCTTCGGACTCAGAACTATGAACATGAAGTACGGTCAGGACGAAGCTTGAAACAGATGAAGGAGGATTAAAATGGAGAACGGACTGATTACCAAGCTCCGTGAAGGATGGTGCACAGCCGAAGCTGTGCGCAGGGAAGCTTCGTCGCGATAGCAGAGAGGGGAACCGACTTAAAGATGAAAAGACTACTTGGGCCTTGACAGATTTCCATAAGTCATTGGCAAATGTAATGGACATGAATGTAATTTTACGTGGGCTGCGTCCCGCGTCTATAAATAGAAGGAGTACCGTATCCATCTCATCATTCCAAGGAACATAGCCCCTTGTTTTCTTGTCCTACAATCAAAGAACCACACATAAAAAACACAAACACAAAAATTCATAAATGACAAAGACATAGAAAACAGAAGCATACAACTATGAGCTTTGACCACGCCTCGCTTGATAATCAACAAACATTTCACTAGCTTTGGTGTCTCTAAAATCACCCCACTCATTAGTTGATTGAACATGCGTAATCAGACTCATTTCTCCTTGATTTTCAGCAGGAGCAGCAGAGATGAGACTATCAACTTCATGTATTAGAATATCGTCCATATCTCTTTGTCTATCCCTTAAAAAATTATGCAATATGCAGCAAGCATGGATGATCCTAATCTGCATAGAATAATATGGCTAAGTCAATACACAATTTTAAAACTAACGATTGGATTTTAATTGAATACCTACTATGTTATACCTGGTTTTCTAAATCAAAATATGAGCTGGTCCTCAAGATTGCCCATTTCATCTTCAATAGCCCAAAAGTTCTCTCTATCACATTCCTAGCTATTGCATGGCGTAGGTTGAATAACTCTCTCGCAGTAGATGGATTGTTGCCTTGAATAGCCCATTCATTCAAGTGGTACCGTGTAGATCGGTACGGGGCAAGAAATCCTGGACCATTTGTATATCCAACATCCACTAGATAGTATTTACCACTAGGAACAACAAATGAGTCCTCCCGTGACATGGCATCACGTAGTATGCGTGAATCGGAAGCCGACCCTTCCCATCCAGCCAAGACATACAGAAACTTCATTTGTCGATCACAAACCCCCAATACATTAGTGGTGATTCGTTGCTTCCTATTTCTGTACCTACCTTGGTCAGTCAATGGAACATTCACATCGATATGTGTGCCATCTAGTGCACCTAGGCAGTCCTCATACCATTTCCACTTTGGATCCTCAGGTAGAGTGGTTTCTGGATTAGGGAGCTTGATGAACTCATGACTTAAAGATAGAATCCCTCTAAGCACTTCGTTGAAGTGTTGACTGATTGGTTCAAGGGACCACCCATAAGTGCTATAGATCAGCCTCATTTTGGTGTTATGACCTACTATAAGCAGAAAAATTGCAAGCTTTTCTTCTACCGACACATTTAGGGTATCCTATAGGCCACTCTTTTCCCATAAGATGGCACTCAAGTCACTAAAAGATCTCTTAGTTAGGCGCAAATTGTCATAGCAATAGACATTTGAACCCTGATACATATTACGTAGCATTTGTTTTCTGCACTCGACATTTCTCTCTTGAACTTCGTTAGCATCTACGATGTGTCTAGGTCTCCTCAGTTGATACCGGTTTGCGATAATAGCCATAATAGACACAACTAATACAACAATTCTCTTTTGCTTCTTTCTCTTCCTTTTAATTTCCTCCTCATTAGTATATTGAGTTGATATCTAGAACACGTAATTTATATGCAATTAGACATGCTAGTTGAAAGCAAAATGCTCTACTCAAGAATAAAAACACTACTAGTAGGAGCACAAGGTGGAATAGGAGAAGTACCGATGTAGCCATGGAGATTGAAGGGTTTGTTGGAGGTAGCTAGATGAAACTTGAGGCGGCAAATCCCAAAACAACGAGCCGTTTTAACACTCCTGCAAATGAATCTATGGCAAATAGATTATATAATCTAGGCATATTATAATCTCAAACAAACATAATTGTAATTTCAACATAATTAGGATTACTGATACAGTAATAAACGAAATAGAAGCCTTGAAAATAAGTTTTAGTTAAATACTAAATCATGGCCCCTCAATAATTCACAATCACCAATTGCATTTGCAAATCGCAATATACTACTACACTGAACTCAATCATCCTCCTAAGCGGAGGAAAGTAGAGCACGGCACAACAAAGTAGAGTCATTGGGGGATAGATTCGAGCACAAATAGGCCCCAATGGCGACGAACCAGTGGGTGATCCTCAAGGAGTACGTGGAGGGATACCCTCGCGACGAGCACATGGAGCTGCTCCGAGGCACCCAGGTGCCCCTCTGCCTGACGGGCGCCGAGCCGGCCGGGTCCGTCCTCGTCAGGAACCTCTACCTCTCCTGTGACCCCTACATGTGGCCCAAGATGTCGTGCCCACCGCGAGAGTCCTACACGACCGCCTTCGTCCTGGGCGACACCATCACGGGCTACGAGCGACCGTAGAGGGAGACAAATCTGGCGGAGGGCCCATGCTCGTGGGTGAGGATTCGGCTGCGTTCGAGCTCAAGGACCAGAGCATGGCGTCGTGGGCTTACTTCGCCGTCTAAAAGCTCAGATCTCACCTCACCTCACCTCGTCGTTGTTGCAATATTTTCTATCAGATCTAGCGATTCGGTGACTTTAAAAGCTCATCTCACCTCGTCGTCGTCGATGCCATCGTCGGCCAGGAACAGTCCCGCAACCAACTTTTAGTGGTCGATGCCGCCGCTCCCGCAGTGGTGTGCGGGGGTCACCTGCCAGCCAGGAAATTTCAGGGATAGGAAATTTTAGTGGTGTGTGGGGGTCACCTGTGCACAGGTGGTGTGCAGGTCGTCGAGGATGATCACCTGCCGGCCAGGAAGTGTCGCGCTGACGGCGACCACCACAAGCACGAATAGCGGCGCGAGGCATGAGCAGTGTGAGAGGCTGAAACCTAGCTAACTTTCTAACCCTTTCCGACGGGTGAGGGTCTGAAACGTGCATAGTTTAAATTTCAGGGATAGGAAATGGGCTAAAATGGTGAATTGAATTCTATGGACAGCCAAATGGGTCGAGAAATGGAAACTGATTCAATTCAGACCAATTCCTATAAACCAAACGGGTTGTTAGGGTAATTACGCTTTCTTAGATGGTGTCTAGGCGCTTAGGATAATCACACACTTTCCAGATAGCGTGGGCACGACCACAAGCGTGCATCAGAAACATGGTATGGTATGTGCACCATGGGAGCAGGGGACCCGAGAAATTCTGTTGCATCACCTTCTCCTCCAAAGGGGGTGACGGTATGAGTGAATCATGCCCGTGTTAACAAAACATTATAAACAATGTGCCTCTGAAGCTACCTGAGTTCTCCACATGTTCTGAGGGGAAATGAAGCCCAGTAGAACAGTTTTCAAGCACTCTAGTTGTCACACCCGGTTTTAGAAGGCAAACCGAATGCGAACCATGTACGTGCCAGGATCAGCAATTCACGTACACAACAATTACATAACTGGACATCATCACATAGTGCTCAAATAATAACATAAAAGGGGAATAATAGTCGATTACATCATATGTCTGAGACATCCACATAGTCTTTACAATAATCAAAGTGCGGAAAAGAAACGTAGATACACGCGGCCTTCACAGGCAGCCGACTGGGGGTTGCCGCTAACCCACGCCTAGAACTCGTCGTAATCTTAGAATTCCTGGAAGTCTCCTTCCACGGCTTCATCCTCTCCTGAGCAGTGGTTGCAATGCAGACAACCTGGGGGGGTTGGTGTGTAGAGCAAGGGTGAGTACACATCAACATACTCAGCAAGTGTCCTGTTTGGCTATAGTGGACTAGCTTTATGTGGGGTAAGTCAATCAGTTGCTTTTAGTTGGTCAGATTATTATTACTAGTAGAGAAAGCCAAGTTTTAGAATTAACCCACGTTATTAACCCAAACGTACTCTTTCCAAATGGAAAGAATACCACTTACCATTACAATAATCAATACCAAAACCATCATTCTCATTGCCACCTGTAATCCGAACATCTCTGATCAAGTACCACTAATAACTGGAGCTCCCTTGGCCGCTCATAACTGCGAGCACGGCTGATATATCAGTTTTCATACACTCTGCAGAGGTTGCGCACTTTACCCACAAGCCGTGATTTCCCCTTCTGCCCGGAGATCATGACTCTCCATTGATCACTACCAAGGTGACCCAGCAGGGTATCACTACGTAGCCTTTACAAAGATTCCCCGGGGCTGTAGCCGCCCGTTAGGTTTCCTAAATGTACCGCACTCCTCCCCAAGGGACAAATCAACCTTGGCAGAGTGAGCCGCATACACCGAGCCCCATTAACGGCACGACAACAAAGCGAACCACATCCCGGTTCCTCTAATTATTCAGCTAAGGGCGTCCCACTCCACCCTCATGGTTGCACTGTTTTCCCGGGCGGTCACCCAACGAACAGGTCCTTACGGAGAGGCACTCGAGAAACCGCTCGAGCCCCCTTAAATGCCACAAGTATATCATCATAAATAAGAGGGAAAACAGTGTATCATAGATAATTCTCATCATGTTTATTGATTAGTGTTGAGCAATAGCATAAAGCTAAACAATAATAATCTAACCCAAATAGGTAAACAAGGACATGGATAACAAAAGCTAGTCAATCCTTAGGTATAATTGTGTAAATGCGGGAAGTAAATTATAGAATGGATAGGACAAAGATAGGTCAAGGGACACTTGCCTCTACCAACCAGCTGCTGCTCAGGGGCTTCTCCTGTGAGTTCCTCGGGCTCTTCAACCAGGTCGTTCTCTATACGAGTTTAAACATACATTCCATACATTTAATATAAAAGAACAGTACACCATACAATAGAACGCAATAATCAAACAGACGTTCAACACGGGGCTCGCAATTACTGTTAAGCGAGAAAGAGGAAATGACAGTCGAGTCTACGGTCGAGAAGCGATCACGTTACATAATTATAAATTAAACCACTCGTTTAAACAGAAGGGTATCAATTTGGACACTGCGTTTAGCATAAAGTAAGGTCATGTTCCATGTTTAATCATTATAAATAGATAAAGATGAATGAAAGGGAGTGGTCTCACGGCAAGACGTACGACACAGCATTTAAATTGAATTAAGAAATAAATGACTCGCTGCGCGACAGAGCGCGCAACGGGATTCTTGCATTAATTAAAGACAAACGTTACACGTTGCGCGACAAAACGCACAACGACTTACGTCAACAGAACTGCATTTAAAACGAATTGTCGCGCGACGAAGCGCGCGACGCAGCACTGTAATAAATATAAATTAAACGAATCGTCGCGCGACGAAGCGCGCGACACAACACATTAATAAATATAAATTTAAAAGGACCGTCGCGCGATGAAGCGCGCGATGCAGCACATTAATAAATATGAAATTAGAATGAACCATCGCACGGCGAAGCGCGCGATGCAGCACATTGACTAAACAAAATTAAAATGGATTAAACGAGGGTTAAACGAAGCGCGACTACGGTCGCATGCGCGAGAACACGCTGCGCGTGCCGAGGGCACGCGAACCGTGCAAGCGCGCGGGGCGCGAGGCCGGGGCACGGGCTCGGGCAGAGGCGTGCGAGGGCGCAGCCGAGGGCGCGGCGCGGGGACCGGGGCGCGGCCACCGACACGCGGGGCGCGGGGCGCGGCCACCGACGCGTGGGGCCAGGGCGCGGGGCGTGCGGCGCGACCGCCAGCGCGCGGCTAGGGAGCGGGGGGGGGGGGGGGGGGCGCGGGCTCGCCGGTGCCGGGGAGGGCGCGGCGCGGGGAGGGGCCCGCCAGGGAGGGCCGAGCCGCGACGCGGGGAGGGCTCGCCGGGGGCACGAGCGCGCGGGGAGGGGAGGGGCGCGGGCGGCGGAGCTCGTCGGGGCGCAGGACGGGGAGGGGAGGGCGCGGCGTGGGCTGCCGCCGGGCGCGGGGAGGACGCGGAAGGGGGGGCGCGAGGCCGGGGCCGGGCGCGGGACGCGGCGCGGTCGAGCCGCCGCCACGACACGTGACGGGGCAGGGGAGGGCATGCGGCGGGCGCGGGGCCAGGGCGCGGCTCGCCGTGGAGGGGCTCGCCGGCGGCCAGCGCGCAGGGCGTGGGGTGGGGGAGGGGGCTTGACGGGGCGGGACCCGCTAGGGGGCGCGCGCGACGAGGACAGGGGAGGGGCGCATCTAGGGGAAGAAGAAGGGAGAGGGAGGAGGGAGAGAGAGAAGGGAAGGGGAGGGGAAAACTCACCTCTGGGGATCCAAGCTCCGGCGATTTCGACTCCAAACCCTAAGGCACCACGGGGAGAGAGAGAGAGGTGGAAGAGGGAGAGGGAGGTTACTGCGCGGGAGAAATCAAATTAGACAAATGGATCAGGGGAGGGAGGGGGCGCGTGCATGGGGAGGGTAGGGGGTGCCAGGGGCGCGTGGGCCGGACCGAGCCGAACTGGGGCCAGATCGCGGATCGAAACCCACGACACGCACGACCACTAAACGGAATCCAATCGTGAACCGAAATCCGAAACGGGACGAGACCAACACGCGACATCAGACAAAGAAATACGCTTCGACATGATGCAACACCCATGACACTTAGGTTTTGTTTATACATGACACAGACACCTGTCACTATACTAGTTTGAAATTGGGAAGAAGGAGCAAAACGGGAAGAGAAAAGAGAGTAACGCCCGAATTTGGTGAGTGAAAAGGAGAAAAAAATTCTACCCCCAAATTCAGGGCGTTACAAACCTATCCCCCTTAAAAGAATCTCGCCCTCGAGATTCAGGGTTGGTTAGCAAAGAGCTCAGGATATTTAGCCATCAGATCATCTTCACGCTCCCAGGTTGCTTCTTCCTCAGAGTGGTGACTCTATCTGACTTTGCACATTCTGAGAGTCTTCCTCCGGGTGACTCTGTCTACAGTCTCAAGAATCTGCGCTGGCTTCTCTATGTAGGTCAAGTCCTCCTGGACCTCCAGACCTTCCACTGGCAACTGCTCTTCTGGCACACGCAAACACTTCTTCAACTGAGACACATGAAAGACATCATGCACTGCGGACAAGCCTTCTGGCAAACTGAGTTGATAGGCCACTTCTCCATGCCTTGTGAGGACCTGATACAGACCAACATAGCAGGGCGCTAGCTTGCCTTTGACTCCGAATCTTCTGACTCCTCTGATCGGTGACACTTTCAGATAGACAAAATCTCCAACTTCGAAACTCAGCTCTCTTCTTTATGTGTCTGCATAACTTCGCTGCCTTGATTGCGCTATCTTTAAATTCTCCCGAACCATCTTGATGTTCTCTTCAGCTTCAAGTAGAATGTCTGGCCCAAACACTTGCTTTTCTCTAGGCTGATCCCATTGTAACGGAGTTCGACAACTCCTTCCATAAAGCGCCTGAAACGGTGACATCTTCAAGCTAGCTTGGTAACTGTTGTTATAGGAGAACTCTGCATAAGGCAACCTCTTGTCCCATCCGGACTGATCTTGAAATGTGTAGGCTCTCAACATATCTTCGAGGATTTGAATGGTTCTTTTGGTCTGACCATCTGTCTGCGGATGATAAGCTGAACTGAAATTCAGATGTGTACCCAAGGCTTCATGCAACTGCTGCAAGAAATGAGAGGTGAACTGTGTTCCTCTGTCTGACACTATCTTCTTTGGCACACCATGAAGACAAACGATCCGAGACATGTACAACTCTGCCAATACTGCACTGCTGTAGTTGGTCTTGACAGGTATGAAGTGGGCTGACTTGGTTAAGCGGTCCACCACTACCCAAATGGAATCGTAGCCGGCTCGAGTGCGAGGCAATCCGACTATGAAATCCATACTGATTTCTTCCCATTTCCATTGAGGAATTTGCAATGGTTGCAACAATCCAGCGGGCCTCTGATGCTCTGCCTTGATCCGTCGACAACTATCACACATCGCCACATGCTCTGCGATTTCCCTCTCCATTCCGTACCACCAGAATTTCTTCTTCATATCTTGATAGATCTTCTCACTTCCAGGGTGTATCGAGTAAGCTATCTCATGAGCTTCCTTGAGGATCAACTCCCGAATAGACTGGACATTGGGAACACACAAGCGGTCTTTGAACCATACCACCCCTTCTGCATCTTCCCGAAAATCTTTGCCTCTGCTGTCTAGAATCAGTCGCCGGATTTCACTGATCTTCTCATCATTCTTCTGTGCTTCTTTGATTTCCCGCTCCAAGGTGGGTTCCAGCTCAACGTTACTCCTCGCTATTATTCAGAAATCCGAGGCTCAACCTGTCAAACTCTTTGGCCAACTCATAAGGCATCGGATGAGCGACCATCAGATTGACCTGACTCTTCCTGCTCAAAGCGTCTGCCACTAAGTTCGCTTTGCCTGGATGGTAATGAATCTCCAGTTCATAGTCTTTGATCAACTCTAACCATCTTCGCTGCCTCATATTCAACTCTGACTGAGTGAATATGTACTTCAGACTCTTGTGGTCTGTGTAAACATCACATTTCTGCCCATACAGATAGTGCCTCCATGTCTTCAGTGCGTGAACCACTGCTGCCAACTCTAGGTCATGGATTGGGTAATTCTTCTCATGAACCTTCAGCTATCGGGACGAGTAAGCCATAACTCTTCCCTCTTGCATCAACACGCATCCCAAACCAGTGTAACAAGCATCGCAATACACTGAGAAAGGCTTGTGCACATCAGGCAAGACTAAAACAGGCGCTGTAGTCAACTTCTCTTTCAGCGCTTCGAAGGCCTCTTGACATTTCTGGGTCCACTTGAACTCAACTTTGTTGCCTAGCAAAGCTGTCATTGGTTTCGCAATCTTCGAGAACCCTTCAATGAATCGTCGATAATATCCGGCCATTCCAATGAAGCTCTTGATTCCTCGGGCATCTGTTGGCGCTTTCTAGTTCAGAATATCTGCCACTTTCTTCGAATCCATAGCCAATCCTTCTTTGTTGATTATGTGACCTAAGAACAGGACTTCATCAATCCAGAACTCGCACTTGCTTAACTTTGCATACAACTGGTGCTCTCGCAATCTCTGCAAAACCATCCTCAAATGATCTGCATGCTCTGCTTCGCTTTGAGAATATACCAAAATATCATCAATAAATACCACCACAAACTTATCAAGATAATCCATGAATACACTATTCATCAGATTCATGAAGAAGGCTGGTACATTTGTTAGGCCAAAAGACATCACAGTGAACTCATACAACCCATACTTGGTAATGAATGTCGTCTTCGGAATGTCTGAAGGTCGGATCTTGAGCTGATGATAACCTGACCTCAGATCTATCTTTGAAAACACGCTAGCTCCTCTCAACTGGTCGAATAGATCCTCTATTCTAGGTAAGGGGTACTTGTTCTTGATTGTGACCTCATTTAGAGCTCGATAATCAATACACATCCTTCTGGTGCCATCTTTCTTCTCCACGAATAGGACAGGGGCGGCCCAAGGCGAGGTGCTTGGCCGGATGTAACCTTTCTCTGACAGCTCATCAATCTTCTTCTTAAGCTCAACCAACTCTGGTCCAGATACTCTGTAAGCTCTCTTAAAGATGGGGGCGGTTCCAGGAAGAAGCTCTATGACAAACTCAAGTTTTCACTCTGGTGGCATACCTGGTAGGTCCTTTGGGAACACATCTAGGAACTCAGACACAACCTTGATAATCTTAAGTGGGTCTGCTTCACTGCTATCAACAACCATCTGATAACAACTTCCTTTCTTTGGCTCAGGTGGGACTAACTCGGTCACCACTTCCTCTCCTAGTGGGGACATCAACTTGATTGTCCTCTTATCACAACTGATAACTGCCTGATACTTATCTAGCCAGTTCATCCCTAGGATGACATCTATTCCCTGAGTACCCATTACTATAAGGTTAGCGGGAAACGCTATTCCCCTTATTTCCACACTTACATTCAAGCAAATGCTATCTGCTCGAATTCTACCACCAGGTGAATCAATTTGAATGGGGGTCGACATGGTAGTTACTGGAAGATTATTTGCTTCTACCCATGATGCAGTTATAAAAGAATGTGTTGCTCCAGTACCAAATAACAATTCTGCAATATGGGAATCGACTGGAAACATACCTACTGTCATGCCGGGGTTCTCCTGAACTGCTTCAGCCTCCAAGTGGTTCAGTCTCCCATGGTTGTAGCGTGGCTGAGAGCGGTTGCCTGCTCTAGGCTGAGACACATTCTGCTTTGCTGGGGCATTGGGGCCTGACTGCTGCTGGGCTGCCTTCTTCGGACATTGCATCACCCAATGGCCTTGCTCTCCACAGTGGAAACATGCCCTGCTTCCACCCTGAGCTGGTGCTGCTTGACTGTTCTGCTGGGTCGTTGGGGCAGGAAGACGAGGTGCCTGCTGATTTTGCCTTTGGAACTGACCTCCTCCTGACTGATTATTCTAGCGATTCTGATGCTGGTGCTGAGGGTACTGCCTTTGGAACTGCTGCTGCTGAGGTGGACACTGGTTCTGCCTGAACTGCTCAGGTTGATTGCCTGAGAAATGAGGGCGATTGCTGCTTCCAGGCTGGGGTCCACTGATCTTGCGCTTGTGATCCTCCATCTCTTTGTGCTTCCTCTCTGTCATGATTGCTCTGTCAATCAGGTGCTGAAACATTGGGAAGGTATGATTCATCAGCTGATACTGAAGAGGGCCGACCAAGCCTCTCAGGAAACGATACTGTCGCTTGGCGTTGGTGTTGACATCTTCAGGAGCATAGCAAGACAACTGCAGAAACCTATCCTGGTACTCACTGACAGACAATGACCCTTGCTTGAGGGCTAGGAACTCCTCCTTTTTCACTATCATCAGACCTGCAGGAACATGGTACTGACGAAAGCTACCTCTAAACTCTTCCCAGGTGATGGTGTCAGGGTTGGCATGGGTGGCGAGATAAGACTCCCACCAGGACTGAGCTGCTCTTCTCAATAGACGGGGACCATACAAAACTTTCTCCCTATCGTCACACTCAGTGGTATGCAACTCCCGCTCCACTGTGCGCAGCCAGTCTTCAGCTTCCATGGGGTCAGAAGAATGAGCAAACGTTGGGGGATGACCTCTCATGAACTCAGCACACTTGTCCCTGGGCATCTGAGGCATCTGAGGCTGGGGTGGTGGCTGCTGCTGCTGCTGCTGAATGGCAACCAGAGTCTGACCGATGGCTTGAACTGCCTGAGTCTGCATCATGAACATCTGCTCGGTGGACATCGGGGGCGGGGGTGGCAGCTGCTGCTGCTGGGGTGCCTCATCCTGTGGGGCTGCATGCTCCTGCTGAGCACGCCTTCCTCCTCTGCGCCTATTTTCTGACATCTGCAGAATGCAACCACACATCAGAACTGATCTGGCAAATCTTGCAGCATAAGAAAAGAGTATAGAATTCTTCCACAATACTGAACAGGTGAACATCTTCACTGATCTCCAACACAGACCAACACAGCTTCTCAGATAAAGAGGAAAGTGGAATAAAAGGTTTCCCAACTAGATAGCTAACCTCATTAACATATAACAGGTAAACCAAAATGCAGGGATGCCCACACTCTGGTGACAGTCATTACAAAGATCCAAATCCAACATAGTTCATCATGACAAACATAAATGCATAGGATAAGCAAACTACCCTGTCTAACTAAGACTAACTAAAAGCAAGACTAACGCTAAGACTATAGCTTCTATGTATATATTTTCGTATTAATTAAAAGATCCGAGACTGATGATCTATGGTTCTAAATTTATCCTGGTCCTACAGTCGGGGTTGCCATAAGACTGGTGTCCACGCCGAGGTGAGCGGTACGGGTGCTGAGTCCCGACAGGAGCGGGGGAGCCATCATCCAGGTGACGACGCTCCGCGCGCTCAGCCCGCAGCTAGGTGATCTCAGCACGAGCCCTACTCAGCTCGTCTAATGTATGGTCCAGCTCTGTGTTTAGCACGGCGGCTAGGTTGACTGTGCTGCTTAACCTAGGATTGTCCTCACCAACAGGTGAGACAATCACGCCTCCTGTGCTGCCAGATGGACGGCGGGGGTAATACTTCAGGTTGAGACCATCAGCTACCACACCGAGCACTGAAGGAGGGAGAGAGAGAAGGGAAGGGAGGGGAAAACTCACCTCCAGGGATCCAAACTCCGGCGATCTCGACTCCAAACCCTAAGGCACCACGGGGAGAGAGAGAGGTGGAAGAGGGAGAGGGAGGTTACTGCGTGGGAGAAATCAAATGAGACAAATGGATCAGGGGGAGGGAGGGGCTGCGCGCATGGGGAGGGCTGTGACGGAACCTCCCAAGTTATTAGGCCCACCTACAGTTGTCCTTGTCCAACGGACCTCGGATAACCCTGCAGGTGTTCCTGAATCACTTGACAAGTTTGGTATCTGCTTTTCTTACCTTTCTCAAGAGCGTTTCACCCGTCACGCAGACATTATAAGCATCGGAGATACGAAAATGCGGAAGCGTATACATAAACTTACCTTTATTTAAAAGTAAGATAGAGTTATAATATTACAGACCAGGATATAATTAAACAAGTGTAGAGTATTATTATTATTACAGAACCAAGGGAGGCAAAACCCCCTCCCGATAAGTTTCAAACAAAAAGTTTTTTATGGAGGAACCTATCCTCCCGCAGCTTTACTCTTGGTTTTCTTCTTTTGAAACCACCTTGGAATAGAAACAACAAAAGTTTGTCGCTTCTTCACCTAAAAACAATAGGGAATAAAACCCTGAGTATGGAATTATTCAGCAAGACTTACCCGACTAAAGAAAAGACTCTCAAGGGTATGCTGGTTATAAGGAAGTCAAGGTAAGGTTTCTCAATAATCAAAGACTCTGTTTTGAAAGGGAAATGTGCCCTTGGGCCATTTCTAAGTATTTTGGTGATTTAGTGTCCAACACAAGTGCCTAAGTGTAAAAAGGTGGACAAAGTACAAATCGAGAATTAAGGTATGTTTCTCAGACTTAGTACATTGTTTTATGGACTAATGTATTGTGTCTAAGTGCTGGAAGCAGGAAAAATCCAATTAGAAATGTCTTGGCTCGAGCAGCCAAGAATCTGCTGAGTCTGGGAGCACCGGACTGTCCGGTGGTGCACCGGACAGTGTCCGGTGGTGCACCGGACAGTGTCCGGTGGTGCACCGGACAGTGTCCGGTGCGCCAGGCTGGCTCGAGCGAAGTGGCCGCTCTCGGGATGTCACCGGCGACGTACGGCTAAAATTCACCGGACTATCCGGTGTGCACCGGACAGTCCGGTGAGCCAACGGTCTGCCGGGCCACCGGTCGGCCGCGCAATCTGCGCGGGACACGTGGCCGAGCCAACGGCTAGAAGACGGCACCGGACTGTCCGGTGTGCACCGGACATGTCCGGTGCGCCAACGGCTCTCAGGCTGCCAACGGTCGGCTTCGTTATTTAAGGAAGGAAATCGGTCACCGGACAGTGTCCGGTGTGCACCGGACTGTCCGGTGCACCCGACGACAGAAGGCAAGATTGGCCTTCCAGATTTGCTCTCAACGGCTCCTAGCTGCCTTGGGGCTATAAAAGGGACCCCTAGGCGCATGAAGGAGAACACCAAGCAACCTTAGAGCATTCTTGATCATCCACACTCAGTCTTTGCGCATTCGTTTGTCATTCTCAGTGATTCGAGCTCCGTTCTAGTGAGAACTTTGAGATAGTCTTTTGAGCTCGATTCTTGGCCGTGTGTGTGCGCATTTTGCTGTGGATTTGTGTGTGTTGCTTTCCTCCCTTACTCCGTATTTCTTGTGAATCTCAAGTGTAAGGGCGAGAGGCTCCAAGTTGTGGAGAATCCTCGCAAACGAGATATTGAAAGGCAAAGAAAAACACCGTGGTATTCAAGTCGGTCTTTGGACCACTTGAGAGGGGTTGATTGCAACCCTCGTCCGTTGGGACGCCACAACGTGGAGTAGGCAAGCGTTGGTCTTGGCCGAACCACGGGATAAACCACTGTGTCATCTCTGTGTTTGATCTCTTGTGGTATTGTGTTTTGTTGAGACTCCTCTCTAGCCACTTGGCGATTATTGTGCTAACACTTAACAAGTTTTTGTGGCTATAAGTTTAAGTTTCACAGGATCACCTATTCACCCCCCCTCTAGGTGCTCTCAATTGGTATCAGAGCCGTTCTCTTCAAGAAAGGGACTAACCGCCTGAAGAGATGGATCCTAAAGGCAAGGGGATGGTGATCAACGACAAGGAGAAGGAGTCCTCCATCAACGAGCCCAAAGATGACAAGCCTACCGACTCCGGCTCGGGTCATAGACGAAAGGAAGGGAAGAAGAAGAAGACAAGGCGCATCAAGGAGATCGTCTACTACGACGACAGCGATGAGTCTACTTCTTCCCAAAAGGACGACGACCACAACGACTACGAGAGAAGGAAACCGGTTAATTCGAACTTTTCCTTTGACTACTCTCGTATTCCGCAAAGTTCAAATTCACATTTGCTCTCCATTCCACTCGGCAAGCCCCCACACTTTGATGGAGAGGACTACGGATTTTGGAGCCACAAAATGCGTAGTCACCTATTCTCTCTCCATCCTAGTATATGGGAGATTGTAGAGAGTGGAATGCACTTTGATAGTTCGGATAGTCCCATGTTCATTAATGAACAAATTCATAAGAATGCACAAGCTACTACTGTCCTTCTAGCTTCTTTGTGCAGGGATGAATACCATAAAGTGAGCGGCTTGGATAACGCCAAGCAGATCTGGGACACCCTCAAGATTTCTCATGAGGGGAACGACGTCACCTTGCTCACCAAGATGGAGTTGGTGGAGGGCGAGCTTGGACGGTTCGCGATGATAAGGGGCGAGGAGCCGACACAAACATACAACCGGCTCAAGACCCTTATCAACAAGATAAGGAGCTACGGAAGCTCGCGATGGACGGTCCACGACGTCGTCCGACTGATGCTAAGGTCCTTTACCGTTCTTGATCCTCATTTGGTGAATAATATTCGTGAAAATCCCAGGTACACCAAAATGTCGCCCGAGGAAGTCCTAGGAAAATTCGTCAGCGGGCGAATGATGATCAAGGAGGCGAGGTACGTGGACGACGCCTTGAATGGACCGATCAACGAGCCGCAACCTCTTGCTCTCAAAGCAACAAGCAAGGAGGCGCTACCAAGCAAGGTGGCGCAAGTTGAGGCGGCCGGACTCAATGATGAGGAGATGGCCCTCATCATTAAGCGATTCAAGACGGCGCTTAAAGGTCGCAAGGGGCAGCCAAGCAAGACCAAAGCCAAGGGGAAGCGCTCATGCTTCAAATGCGGTAAGCTTGGTCATTTTATTGCTAACTGTCCCGACAATGATAGTGAACAGGACCAAGGGAGCAAGAGGGAGAAGAGGAAGGCATACAAGAAGGCAAAGGGCGAGGCACATCTAGGAAAGGAGTGAGATTCGGATTGCTCCTCCTCCGACTCCGACAATGAAGGACTCACTGCCACCGCCTTCAACAAGTCATCCCTCTTCCCCAACGAGCGTCTCACATGCCTTATGGCAAGGGAGAAGAAGGTATGTACTCGAGACTCTACGTATGCTTCTTCAAGTGAGGATGATTCTAGCGATGAGGAAATAGATTACTCTAGCTTGTTCAAGGGATTGGATAGAAATAAAATTGATAAAATCAATGAATTGATTGATGCCTTGAATGAAAAGGATAGGCTTTTAGAAAAGCAAGAGGATTTGTTGTATGATGAACATGATAAATTTGTAGAGGCACAAAAATCCTATGCTTTAGAAGTTAAAAGAAATGAAATGCTTTCTTATGAACTATCTACTTGTCATGAAACCATTTCTACTTTACAAGGTGTTAACAATGATTTAAATGCTAAATTAGAAGTAGCAAATAAATCTAATTCTTGTGTAGAACATGTTATGATTTGCACTAGGTGTAAGGATTTTGATATTGATGCCTGTAGTGAACACCTAGTTTCAATTTCGAGATTAAATGATGAAGTAGCTAGTCTTAATGCCCAACTTAAGACTAGCAAAAGTGATTTCGATAAGCTAAAATTTGCAAGGGATGCCTACACGATTGGTAGACACCCCTCAATTAAGGATGGACTTGGCTACAAGAAGGAAGCCAAGGACTTGACAAGCCATAAGGCTCCTATCTCCGCCAAGGAGAAAGGGAAGGCTCCTATGGCTAGTAGTACTAAAAGGAACCATGCTTTTATGTATCATGATAGGAGACAAACTAGAAATGCTTATAGGAGTTATAATGCTTATGATGATTTTGACTCTCATGCCATGTTTGCTTCTAGTTCTTCCTATATGCATGATAGAAATATGTCTAGGAGAAATGCTATTCATCATGTGCCTAGAAAGAATATTATTCATGCTCCTAGGAAAGTAGTGAATGAACCTTCTACAATTTATTGTGCTCTAAATGCTTCCTTTGCTATTTGTAGAAAGGATAGGAAAATAGTTGCTAGGAAGTTAGGGGCAAAATGCAAGGGAGACAAAACTTGCATTTGGGTCCCTAAGGATATTTGCACTAACCTTGTAGGACCCAACATGAGTTGGGTACCTAAGACCCAAGCCTAATTTTGCCTTGCAGGTTTATGCATCCGGGGGTTCAAGCTGGATTATTGACAGCGGATGCACAAACCATATGACGGGGGAGAAGAAGATGTTCACCTCCTACGTCAAGAATAAAGATTCCCAAGATTCAATAATATTCGGTGATGGGAATCAAGGCAAGGTAAAAGGGTTAGGTAAAATTGCAATCTCAAATGAGCACTCTATATCTAATGTGTTTTTAGTAGAGTCTCTTGGATATAATTTGCTATCTGTTAGTCAATTATGCAATATGGGATATAACTGCTTATTTACAAATGTAGATGTGTCTGTCTTTAGAAGATGTGATGGTTCACTAGCTTTTAAGGGTGTACTAGACAGCAAACTTTACTTAGTTGATTTTGCAAAAGAAGAGGCCGGTCTAGATGCATGCTTAATGGCTAAGACTTGCATGGGCTGGTTGTGGCATCGCCGCTTAGCACATGTGGGGATGAAGAACCTCCACAAGCTTCTAAAGGGAGAACACGTGATAGGTCTAACCAATGTTTATTTCGAAAAAGATAGACCTTGTGCAGCTTGTCAAGCAGGTAAACAAGTGGGAGGAGCACATCACAGCAAGAATGTGATGACCACGTCAAGACCTCTGGAGCTGCTGCATATGGACCTCTTCGGACCCGTCGCCTATCTGAGCATAGGAGGAAGTAAGTATGGTCTAGTTATTGTTGATGACTTTTCCCGCTTCACTTGGGTGTTCTTTTTGCAGGATAAGTCTGAAACCCAAGGGACCCTCAAGCGCTTCCTAAGGAGAGCTCAAAATGAGTTTGAGCTCAAGGTGAAGAAGATAAGGAGCGACAACGGGTCCGAATTCAAGAACCTTCAAGTGGAGGAGTTTCTTGAGGAGGAAGGGATCAAGCACGAGTTCTCCACTCCCTACACACCTCAGCAAAATGGTGTGGTAGAGAGGAAGAACAGGACGCTCATAGATATGGCGAGGACTATGCTTGGAGAATTCAAGACCCCCGAGTGCTTTTGGTCGGAAGCCGTGAACACGGCTTGCCACGCCATCAACAGGGTCTACCTTCACCGCCTCCTCAACAAGACGTCGTATGAGCTACTAACCGGTAACAAACCCAATGTATCTTACTTTCGTGTATTTGGGAGCAGGTGCTACATTCTAGTGAAGAAGGGTAGAAATTCTAAATTTGCTCCCAAAGCTGTAGAAGGGTTTTTATTAGGTTATGATTCAAATACAAAGGCGTATAGGGTCTTCAACAAATCATCGGGTTTGGTTGAAGTCTCTAGCGACGTTGTATTTGATGAGACTAATTGTAACACCCCGAATTTTGCAGTTGAATTTTTTCTTTTCTTCACTCGCCAAATTCGGGCGTTACCTTTTCTTTTTCTTTTTTCCCTCGCTAGACCTTGTTTTTTTTTCAAAGTTAGCGGGATTCGGTTTGGAATTCCCGTGTAAAGAAAAACCCTAAAATTGTTTTATGTTGTTTGATGCACCATGCCGAACTATGCATTCTTTGATTGTTTGAAAGCGCAAATGCATTCATCTACGAAGATCGGATTTTGAAAATAAGGAGATAACCTTTTTCTTTTTCTTTTTCTTTTTCTTTCTTTCTCTCTCCCTCTTCCCTTCTCTCTCTCCCGCGCCGTGGGCCCCCTGGCCGGCCCAGCCGCCCCCTGCGCGCCCCCTCTTGGGCCTTAGTCGGCCCAGCCGCCCCCCCACCTCCCCTTTTCCCCCAACTTCCCCTCTCTCTCCCTCCCATTTTCCCTCTCTCCCATTCTCTCCCTAAGCCGCCGCCGCCCCTACCCCTGCCCTAGCCGCCGTCCCCTGCTCGGCCGCCCTCGCCGTCGGCCGCCCGCCCCGGTGAGCCCCCCTCCTCTCTCCTCCCTCTCCCTCTCCCCTCTCCCCTCCTCTCTCCCCGGCCGCCCAGCCGCGCCCTGGCGCGCCCCAGCCGCCCGGCCGCCCCTGGCCAGCCTCGGCTGCGCCCTGGCCAGCCTCGGCCGCGCCCTGGCCGCGCCCGGCCGCGCCCTGGCCAGCCCCGGCCGCGTCCCGGCCAGCCCCGGCCGCCCCAGCCCGCGCCCTGGCCGCCCGCCCGGCCGCGCCCCAGCCCCTGCGTGCTCGGCCACCCAGCCGGCCGGTTCAACCGCCCCCGGGCCGGTTCAACCGCCCCGGCTCAGCCGCCCCTCCCCTCCGCGCTCGGCCGCCCCTGTTCGGCCGCCCTGCCCCCGGCCGGTTCAACCGCCCTAGGGCCGGTTCAACCGCCCCCCCTGTTTTATTTATTTATTTTATTTTATTTTATTTTACTTTCTGTGATCATAGTTATTTTATTTTAGGTAGGCTAATCATTGTTCATGTTATTGAAATAGGAAGTTTAATTTAGAATTTCATTGCGCTAGTTGATTCACGTAGTTAATTGTTTATCTCATTCAATGTTGATCAACTAAAAAAATGACTAGGTTTCCATTAGTGTATATAACAGAATTCTTTTGTTAAGAACCAGTTGTAACTAATCATTAGTGCATAAACTTTAACCCCCTGCGAGACCCTTTCCCCGTTTCTTTCTAACCATAACAAATGCGATATCGAATGTCATACTTGATGCATACTCACTTTATTTGTTCCCTTGTATGGTGTACTGTTCTTTTGTATTAAATATGTGGATGTATGTATGTTTGCGCTCGCATAGAGAACGATCCGGTCGAAGAGCCCGAGGAATTCGCAGGAGAAGCCCCTGAGCAGCAGTCGGTTGGTGGAGGCAAGTGTCCTTTGACCTATCTCTGTCCTATTCATTCTTTAATTCACCTCCCGCATTACACATTTATACCTAAGGATTGACTAGCTTTTGTTATTCATGTCCTTGTTTACCTATTTGGGTCGGATTATTACTGCTTAGTCTGATGCTATTGCTCAACTCTAATCAATGAACATGATGTGATTATCTATGATACGCTGTTTTCCCTTCTTATTTATGATCATACTTGTGGCATTTAAGGGGACTCGAGCGGTTTCTCGAGTGCCTCTCCGTAAGGACCTGTTCAATGGATGACCGCCCGGGAAAACAGTGCAACCATGAGGGTGGAATGGGACGCCCTTAGCTGAATAATTAGAGGAACCGGGGTGTAGCTCGCTTCGCCGTCGTGCCGTCAATGGGGCTCGGTGTATGCGGCTCGCTCTGCCAAGGTTGATTTGTCCCTTGGGGAGGAGTGCGGTACATTTAGGAAACCTAACGGGCGGCTACAGCCTCGGGGAATCTTTGTAAAGGCTACGTAGTGATGCCCTGCTGGACCACCTAGGTAGTGGTCAATGGGGAGTAGCTCTCTCCGGGCAGAAAGGGAATCACGGCTTGTGGGTAAAGTGCGCAACCTCTGCAGAGTGTTATGAAACTGATATATCAGCCGTGCTCACGGTTATGAGCGGCCAAGGGAGCTCCAGAGATTAGTGATACTTGATCAGAGATATTTTGGTACAGGTGGCAATGAGATTGATGGTTCTGATTATGATTATGGTATTGGTAAGTGGTATTCTTTCCATTTGGAAAGGATACATTGGGCTAATAACTTGGGTTAGTGTTAAAACCTGGCTCTCTACTAGTAAGTAATAACCTGACTAACTAAAAGCAACTGCTTGACTTATCCCCACATAAAGCTAGTCCACTACAGCCAGACGGGATGCTTGCTGAGTATGTTGATGTGTACTCACCCTTGCTCTACACACCAAACCCCCCCCCCCCCCCCAGGTTGTCAGCATTGCAACCACTGCTCAGGCGAAGATGAAGCTGTGGAAGGAGACTTCCAGGAGTTCCAGGACTACGACGAGTTCTAGGCGTGGGTTAGCGGCAACCCCCAGTCGGCTGCCTGTGAAGGCCGCGTTATCTACGTTTCTTTTCCGCACTTTGATTTATTGTAAGAACTATATGGACGTCTCAGACGTATGATGTAATCGACTATTATTTCCCCTTTTAATACTATTTGAGCACTGTGTGATGATGTCCATGTTATGTAACTGCTGTGTACGTGAATAACTGATCCTGGCACGTACATGGTTCGCATTCGGTTTACCTTCTAAAAACCGGGTGTGACATAAGTGGTATCAAAGCCGTGCTGACTGTAGGACCGCTAACCTAGAGTAGAATGGTCGTTCTAAGGATTATAGACCTCTGTCCCTGCCTTGACTTTGATATCCCTTCAAAAGTTGGTCCTACTGACCAAACCTATGTTCTACTATATATTATACCTTGCTGAAAATTATGTTTTATTCTGATCCTTCATTTATTTATGATTCATTACTTGCTGGTCATCTTAATTCTGTTCTTACCCTTTTGCTTGCGATGTCTTTTGTAGATGGCTCGACTTAGACACACTACACGAAAGTCCGTCATCCCCTTCTTACCCTCCCGCCTTGCTGAGCGTCCGCTTCGCCGTCCCGTGGCCGGACAGTCCAGCCACTTGGAGAGACTGCACCACCGCCTGCATGAGGAGCAGGAACATCGACGACAGGAGCAGCAGGGCTCTTCCTTCTCGCTCCAGCAGGAGATAGAGTCTGTGAGGAGCTGCTCTCCCGTGCTTCCCCTGGAGGCGCCCCCTGCACCACCATTGGGCGTCCCAGCTTCTGGAGTAGCTGCTGGAGGAGACCCAGACGACGGAGGTGGCGACGACAGCTTGAGCCACGACATCGACTTCTCTGCTGACCATGAGCCGGAAGGATGGGTTGCTCGACCCATCACTCGCGACGCTGCTCGCGGGTGTCACTTCCACGACGCGCTCGACACCCTGCTACGTCGGGCACTTGACCGGCATACTTGGTCCATCGAGTATCGCTGTGTGGTCTACCAGCATAGTCGCGGGGTCTACCCGGACCGCTGGGAGCCGTCCGGAGAACAGTCTCTAGGGCGCGGAGGCTTGCTCAGAGCACTATTCTATCTCTGAGCGGGACTCAGCTGAGGCAGCCATGCAGGATGCTGCACGGCGTGCGCTTTCGCACTACTGCTCGGTTCTCGGTGGGGTAGCTGACGGTCTCGACCTGAAGTATTACCCCCGCCGTCCATCTGGCAGCACAGGAGGCGTGATTGTTTCACCTGCTGGTGAGGACAATCCTAGGTTGAGCAGCACAGTCAACCTAGCCGCCGTGCTAAACACGGAGCTGGACCATGCATTGGACGAGCTGAGTAGGGCTCGTGCTGAGATCGCCCTGCTGCGGGCTGAGCGCGCGGAGCGTCGTCACCTGGATGATGGTTCCCCCGCTCCCGTTGGGACTCAGCACCCGTACCGCTCACCTCGGCGTGGACTCCAGTCTTATGGCAATCCCGACTGCAAGACCAAGATAAATCTAGAACCATAGATCGTTAGAGTTGGATCTTGTAATTAATACGAAATATATATACATAGAAGCTTCAGTCTTAGCGTTAGTCTCGGCCTTAGTTAGTCTTAGTTAGACAGGGTAGTTTGCTATATCCTGTGCATTTATGTTTGTCATGATGAACTATGTTTGGTTTGGATCTTTGTAATGATTGTCACCAGAGTGTGGGTATCCCCTGCATTTTGGCTTACCTATTATGTTAATGGAGTTAGTTATATAGTTGGGAAACCCTTTATTCTACTTTCCTATTTATCTGAGAAGCTGTGTGGTCTGTGTTGGAGATCAGTGAAGATGCTCATCTGTTCAGTGCTGTTGGGGAATTCTATACTCTTTTCTTATGCTGCAAGATTTGCCAGATCAGTTCTGATGTGTGGTCGCATTCTGCAGATGTCAGAGAACAGGCGCAGAGGAGGAAGGCGTGCTCAGCAGGAGCAAGCCGGTCAGCAAGATGAGGCGCCCCAGCAACAGCAGCTGCCACCCCCGCCCCCGATGTCGATCGAGCAGATGTTTCTGATGCAGACTCAGGCAGTTCAAGCCATCGGTCAAACTCTGGCCGCCATTCAGCAGCAGCAGCAAGCTCCACCCCAGCCTCAGATGCCTCAGATGCCTAGAGACAAGCGTGCTGAATTCATGAGAGGTCATCCCCCAACGTTCGCTCACTCTTCTGACCCCATGGATGCTGAAGATTGGCTGCGCACTGTGGAGCGGGAGTTGCATACCGCTCAGTGTGATGATAGGGAGAAAGTCTTGTATGGTCCCCGTCTGTTGAGAGGAGCAGCCCAATCCTGGTGGGAGTCTTACCTCGCCACCCATGCCAACCCCGATGCCATCACCTGGGAAGAGTTCAGAGGTAGCTTTCGTCAGTACCATGTGCCTGCAGGTCTGATGACAGTGAAGAAGGAGGAGTTCCTGGCCCTTAAGCAAGGGTCATCATCTGTCAGTGAGTATCGAGACAGGTTTCTGCAATTGTCTTGCTATGCTCCTGAGGATGTCAACACCGACGCCAAGCGACAGTACCGTTTCTTGAGAGGCTTGGTTGACCCCCTGCAGTACCAACTGATGAATCACACCTTCCCGACATTCCAGCACCTGATTGACAGAGCAATCATGACAGAAAGGAAGCGTAAGGAGATGGAGGATCGTAAGCGCAAGATTAGTGGACCCCAACCTGGAAGCAGCAGCCGTCCTCGTTTTTCAGGCAATCAACCTCAGCAGTTCAGGCAGAACCAGCGTCCACCTCAGCAGCATCAGCAGCGTCAGCAGTATCAGCAGTTCCAAAGGCAGTATCCTCAACATCAGTACCAGAACCGTCAGAGCAATCAATCAGGAGGCCAGTTTCAGAGGCAGAATCAGCAGACACCTCGTCTTCCTGTCCCAGCAAACCAGCAGAGCAATCAGGCAGCACCAGCTCAGGTTGGAAACAGAGCATGTTTCCACTGTGGAGAGCAAGGCCATTGGGTGATGCAATGTCCGAAGAAAGCAGCCCAGCAGCAGTCAGGCCCCAATGCCCCAGCAAAGCAGAATGCGTCTCAGTCTGGAGCAGGCAACCGCCCTCAGCAGCGCTATAATCATGGAAGATTGAATCACTTGGAGGCTGAAGCAGTTCAGGAGACCCCCGGCATGACAGTAGGTATGTTCCCAGTCGACTCCCATATTGCAGAAGTATTATTTGATACTGGAGCAACGCATTCTTTCATTACTGCATCATGGGTAGAAGCACATAATCTTCCAATTACTACCATGTCAACCCCCATTCAAATTGACTCAGCCGGTGGTAGAATTCGAGCTGATAGCATTTGTTTGAATGTAAGTGTGGAAATAAGGGGGATAGCGTTTCCCGCTAACCTTATAGTAATGGGTACTCAGGGAATAGATGTCATCCTAGGGATGAATTGGCTAGATAAGTATCAGGCAGTTATCAGTTGTGATAAAAGGACAATCAAGTTGGTGTCCCCACTAGGAGAGGAAGTGGTGACCGAGTTAGTCCCGCCTGAGCCGAAGAAAGGAAGGATTGGCTGTGGATCCGAAGAAAGTGGCAGACATTCTGAACTGGAAAGCGCCAACGGATGCTCGAGGAATCAAGAGCTTCATTGGAATGGCCGGATATTATCGGCGATTCATTGAAGGGTTTTCGAAGATTGCGAAACCAATGACAGCGTTGCTAGGCAACAAGGTTGAGTTCAAGTGGACCCAGAAATGTCAAGAGGCCTTCGAAGCGCTGAAAGAGAAGTTGACGACAGCGCCTGTCCTAGTCTTGCCTGATGTGCACAAGCCCTTCTCTGTGTACTGTGATGCTTGTTACACAGGTTTGGGATGCGTATTGATGCAAGAGGGAAGAGTTGTGGCTTACTCGTCCCGACAGCTGAAGGTTCATGAGAAGAATTACCCAATCCATGATCTAGAGTTGGCAGCAGTGGTTCACGCACTGAAGACATGGAGGCACTATCTGTATGGACAGAAATGCGATGTTTACACAGATCACAAGAGTCTGAAGTACATATTCACTCAGTCAGAATTGAACATGAGGCAACGAAGATGGTTAGAGTTGATCAAAGACTATGAGTTGGAGATTCATTACCATCCAGGCAAAGCAAACGTAGTGGCAGATGCTTTGAGCAGAAAGAGTCAAGTCAATCTGATGGTCGCTCGTCCGATGCCTTACGAGTTGGCCAAGGAGTTCGACAGGTTGAGTCTCGGATTTCTGAACAATTCGCGAGGAGTCACAGTTGAATTGGAACCTACCTTGGAGCGCGAAATCAAAGAAGCGCAGAAGAATGATGAGAAGATCAGTGAGATCCGACGACTGATTCTAGATGGCAGAGGGAAAGATTTTCGAGAAGATGCTGAAGGTGTGGTATGGTTCAAAGACCGCTTGTGTGTTCCCAATGTCCAATCCATTCGGGAGTTGATTCTTAAGGAAGCTCATGAGACTGCTTATTCGATTCACCCTGGCAGTGAGAAGATGTATCAGGATCCGAAGAAGAAATTCTGGTGGTATGGAATGAAGAGGGAAATCGCAGAGCATGTGGCTATGTGCGATAGTTGTCGAAGAATTAAGGCAGAACACCAGAGACCTGCTGGATTGTTGCAACCGTTGCAGATTCCTCAGTGGAAATGGGATGAGATTGGTATGGATTTCATAGTCGGATTGCCTCGCACTCGAGCCGGCTACGATTCCATTTGGGTAGTAGTGGACCGCTTGACCAAGTCAGCCCACTTCATACCTGTCAAGACCAGCTACAACAGTGCAGTATTGGCAGAGTTGTATATGTCTCGGATCGTTTGTCTTCATGGTGTGCCAAAGAAGATAGTGTCAGACAGAGGAACGCAGTTCACCTCTCATTTCTGGCAGCAGTTGCATGAAGCCTTGGGCACACATCTGAATTTCAGTTCAGCATATCACCCGCAGACAGATGGTCAGACTGAAAGAACCAATCAAATTCTTGAAGATATGTTGAGAGCTTGTGCGCTGCAAGATCAGTCCGGATGGGACAAGCGATTGCCTTATGCAGAGTTTTCCTATAACAACAGTTATCAGGCCAGTTTGAAGATGTCACCGTTTCAGGCGCTCTATGGAAGGAGTTGCAGAACTCCGTTGCAATGGGATCAGCCTGGAGAGAAGCAAGTGTTTGGGCCAGACATTCTGCTTGAAGCCGAAGAGAACATCAGGATGGTCCGAGAGAATCTGAAGATAGCGCAATCGAGGCAGCGAAGCTATGCAGACACAAGAAGAAGAGAGCTGAGTTTCGAAGTCGGAGACTTTGTCTATCTGAAAGTGTCACCGATCAGAGGAGTCAGAAGATTCGGAGTGAAAGGCAAGCTAGCACCCCGCTACATTGGTCCGTATCAAATTCTCTCAAAGCGTGGAGAAGTGGCCTATCAGCTCAGTTTGCCAGAGAATTTGTCCGCTGTGCATGATGTCTTTCATGTGTCTCAGTTGAAGAAGTGCTTGCGTGTGCCAGAAGAGCAGTTGCCAGTGGAAGGTCTGGAAGTCCAGGAGGACTTGACCTACGTTGAGAAGCCAGCTCAGATCCTTGAGATTGCAGACAGAGTCACCCGAAGGAAGACCATCAGAATGTGCAAAGTCAGATGGAATCACCACTCTGAGGAAGAAGCAACCTGGGAGCGTGAAGATGATTTGATGGCTAAGTACCCAGAGCTCTTTGCTAGCCAGCCCTGAATCTCGAGGGCGAGATTCTTTTAAGGGGGATAGGTTTGTAACGCCCCGAATTTAGCAGTTGAATTTTTTCTTTTCTTCACTCGCCAAATTCGGGCGTTACCTTTTCTTTTTCTTTTTTCCCTCGCTAGACCTTGTTTTTTTTTCAAAGTTAGCGGGATTCGGTTTGGAATTCCCGTGTAAAGAAAAACCCTAAAATTGTTTTATGTTGTTTGATGCACCATGCCGAACTATGCATTCTTTGAATGTTTGAAAGCGCAAATGCATTCATCTACGAAGATCGGATTTCGAAAATAAGGAGATAACCTTTTTCTTTTTCTTTCTTTCTCTCTCCCTCTTCCCTTCTCTCTCTCTCGCGCCGTGGGCCCCCTGGCCGGCCCAACCGCCCCCTGCGCGCCCCCTCTTGGGCCTTAGTCGGCCCAGCCGCCCCCCCCACCTCCCCTTTTCCCCCAACTTCCCCTCTCTCTCCCTCCCATTTTCCCTCTCTCCCATTCTCTCCCTAAGCCGCCGCCGCCCCTACCCCCTGCCCTAGCCGCCGTCCCCTGCTCGGCCGCCCTCGCCGTCGGCCGCCCGCCCCGGTGAGCCCCCCTCCTCTCTCCTCCCTCTCCCTCTCCCCTCTCCCCTCCTCTCTCCCCGGCCGCCCAGCCGCGCCCTGGCGCCCCCCAGCCGCCCGGCCGCCCCTGGCCAGCCCCGGCTGCGCCCTGGCCAGCCTCGGCCGCGCCCGGCCGCGCCCTGGCCAGCCCCGGCCGCGTCCTGGCCAGCCCTGGCCGCCCCTGGCCAGCCCTGGCCACCCCAGCCCGCGCCCTGGCCGCCCGCCCGGCCGCGCCCCAGCCCCTGCGTGCTCGGCCGCCCAGCCGGCCGGTTCAACCGCCCCCGGGCCGGTTCAACCGCCCCGGCTCAGCCGCCCCTCCCCTCCGCGCTCGGCTGCCCCTGTTCGGCCGCCCTGCCCCCGGCCGGTTCAACCGCCCTAGGGCCGGTTCAACCGCCCCCCCCTGTTTTTTTTTATTTATTTTATTTTATTTTATTTTACTTTCTGTGATCATAGTTATTTTATTTTAGGTAGGCTAATCATTGTTCATGTTATTGAAATAGGAAGTTTAATTTAGAATTTCGTTGCGCTAGTTGATTCACGTAGTTAATTGTTTATCTCATTCAATGTTGATCAACTAAAAAAATGACTAGGTTTCCATTAGTGTATATAACAGAATTCTTTTGTTAAGAACCAGTTGTAACTAATCATTAGTGCATAAACTTTAACCCCCTGCGAGACCCTTTCCCCGTTTCTTTCTAACCATAACAAATGCGATATCGAATGTCATACTTGATGCATACTCACTTTATTTGTTCCCTTGTATGGTGTATTGTTCTTTTGTATTAAATATGTGGATGTATGTATGTTTGCGCTCGCATAGAGAACGATCCGGTCGAAGAGCCCGAGGAATTCGCAGGAGAAGCCCCTGAGCAGCAGTCGGTTGGTGGAGGCAAGTGTCCTTTGACCTATCTCTGTCCTATTCATTCTTTAATTCACCTCCCGCATTACACATTTATACCTAAGGATTGACTAGCTTTTGTTATTCATGTCCTTGTTTACCTATTTGGGTCGGATTATTACTGCTTAGTCTGATGCTATTGCTCAACTCTAATCAATGAACATGATGTGATTATCTATGATACGCTGTTTTCCCTTCTTATTTATGATCATACGGTTATGAGCGGCCAAGGGAGCTCCAGAGATTAGTGATACTTGATCAGAGATATTTTGGTACAGGTGGCAATGAGATTGATGGTTCTGATTATGATTATGGTATTGGTAAGTGGTATTCTTTCCATTTGGAAAGGATACATTGGGCTAATAACTTGGGTTAGTGTTAAAACCTGGCTCTCTACTAGTAAGTAATAACCTGACTAACTAAAAGCAACTGCTTGACTTATCCCCACATAAAGCTAGTCCACTACAGCCAGACGGGATGCTTGCTGAGTATGTTGATGTGTACTCACCCTTGCTCTACACACCAAACCCCCCCCAGGTTGTCAGCATTGCAACCACTGCTCAGGCGAAGATGAAGCTGTGGAAGGAGACTTCCAGGAGTTCCAGGACTACGACGAGTTCTAGGCGTGGGTTAGCGGCAACCCCCAGTCGGCTGCCTGTGAAGGCCGCGTTATCTACGTTTCTTTTCCGCACTTTGATTTATTGTAAGAACTATATGGACGTCTCAGACGTATGATGTAATCGACTATTATTTCCCCTTTTAATACTATTTGAGCACTCTATGATGATGTCCATGTTATGTAACTGCTGTGTACGTGAATAACTGATCCTGGCACGTACATGGTTCGCATTCGGTTTACCTTCTAAAAACCGGGTGTGACACTAATGGCTCTCCAAGAGAGCAAGTTGTTGATTATGATGATGTAGATGAAGAAGATGTTCTGTCGGCCGCTATACGAACCATGGCGATTGGAGAAGTGCGGCCACAGGAACAAGATGAACGAGATCAACCTTCTTCCTCAACAACGGTGCATCCCCCAACTCAAGACAATGAACAGGTTCATCAAAAGGAGGCATGTGATCAAAGGGGAGCACAAGATGATCACGTGATGGAGGAAGAAGCGCAACCGGCACCTCCAACCCAAGTTCGAGCGGTGATTCAAAGGGATCATCCCGTCGACCAAATTTTGGGTGACATTAGCAAGGGAGTAACTACTCGATCTCGATTAGTTAATTTTTGTGAACATTACTCCTTTGTCTCTTCTATTGAGCCTTTCAGGGTAGAGGAGGCCTTGCTAGATCCGGATTGGGTATTGGCCATGCAGGAGGAACTCAACAACTTCAAGCGCAATGAAGTTTGGACACTGGTGCCTCATCCCAAGCAAAATGTTGTGGGAACCAAGTGGGTGTTCCGCAACAAACAGGACGAGCACGGGGTGGTGACAAGGAACAAGGCTCGACTTGTGGCAAAAGGTTATACCCAAGTCGCAGGTTTGGACTTTGAGGAGACTTTTGCTCCTGTGGCTAGGCTAGAATCAATTCGAATCTTGCTAGCATATGCCGCTCACCATTCTTTCAGGTTGTACCAAATGGATGTGAAGAGCGCTTTCCTCAACGGGCCGATCAAGGAGGAGGTGTACGTGGAGCAGCCCCCTGGCTTCGAGGATGAACGGTACCCCGACCACGTGTGTAAGCTCTCTAAGGCGCTCTATGGACTTAAGCAAGCCCCAAGAGCATGGTATGAATGCTTAGAGACTTTTTAATTGCTAATGCTTTCAAGGTTGGGAAAGCCGATCCAACTCTCTTTACTAAGACTTGCGATGGTGATCTTTTTGTGTGCCAAATTTATGTCGACGACATAATATTTGGTTCTACTAACCAAAAGTCTTGTGAAGAGTTTAGCAGGGTGATGACGCAGAAATTCGAGATGTCGATGATGGGCGAGTTGACCTACTTCCTTGGGTTCCAAGTGAAGCAACTCAAGGACGGCACCTTCATCTCCCAAACAAAGTACACACAAGATTTGCTAAAGAGGTTTGGGATGAAGGATGCCAAGCCCGCAAAGACGCCAATGGGAACCGACGGACACACCGACCTCAACAAAGGAGGTAAGTCCGTTGATCAAAAAGCATACCGGTCCATGATAGGTTCTTTGCTTTATTTATGTGCTAGTAGAACGGATATTATGCTTAGCGTATGCATGTGTGCTAGATTTCAATCCGATCCGAAGGAGTGTCACTTAGTGGCTGTGAAGCGAATTCTTCGATATTTAGTCGCTACGCCTTGCTTCGGGATCTGGTATCCAAAGGGGTCTAACTTTGACTTGATTGGGTACTCAGATTCCGACTATGCTGGATGTAAGGTCGATAGGAAGAGTACATCGGGGACGTGCCAATTCTTAGGAAGGTCCCTGGTGTCATGGAACTCTAAGAAACAAACCTCCGTTGCCCTATCCACCGCTGAGTCCGAGTACGTTGCCGCAGGACAGTGTTGTGCGCAACTACTTTGGATGAGGCAAACCCTCAGGGACTTTGGCTACAATCTGAGCAAAGTCCCACTCCTATGTGACAATGAGAGTGCTATCCGAATAGCGGAAAATCCTGTTGAACACAGCCGCACAAAGCACATTGACATCCGGCATCACTTTTTGAGAGACCACCAGCAAAAGGGAGATATCGAAGTGTTTCATGTTAGCACCGAGAACCAGCTAGCCGATATCTTTACCAAGCCTTTAGATGAGAAGACCTTTTGCAGGCTGCGTAGTGAGCTCAATATCTTAGATTCGCGGAACTTGGATTGAAATGTAGCATACATGTGTTTATGCTTTTGATTATGTTCATTCTGCATATTGTTGCTTATTGTGGTGCTCAAGTTGTACAAACACTCCCTGGACCTCACAAGTCCTTTTTGCAAGTGATGCACATATTTAGGGGGAGCTGTGCTACAACTTGACCCTTTGAGACTAACCATGTACTTGAGTTTGGTTGTTTTAGTCTCCAAGGGGAGATTGAAAGGGAAAAGGTGGACTTGGACCATGCATGTAACACCCCTGGTGTTACTATAACTAAAACTTGAGCATGACATCATAAGCATTGGCAGTGCATATGTTTGACACACCTAGAGTGCATTCACTAGGCAAAAATTTCAAACAAGTTGTATTGTTTTAAGTGTTTTTGCAAATAGCACCCTGGTTCAGGAACTTAACCCTAAATAGTGGTTAAAGGGGTAAAACTTGACCCAAGTTAAGAAAACCTAAAGAATTTAGGGTAAAAGTCATAAAGTGACTCTTAGAGCAAACTTGAATTCCTTTTATACCCCTGGGATACCAAAAACCCTAATTGGAACCTTGGAAAACCCAGAAACCAAACCCTAGTGGCTTATGTGCAAAATTAGTCCACTTTTGGACTAAAGTGCAAAAACCAAGCCAAATAAGTATTTTAAGTCAATTGGTTCACAAATATGTGGATTTGAAAGCCAAACTCTAAGTTTTGGACTTAAATGCAAAATGAACCTCATTTGAGTTTTATTCTAAGTCTGAAAATCAGAGAATGGGCTCAACTTTGGGGCTTTGAAACTTACAAAGTATAGGGTTTTTGCCCTAGGTCACCACATCAAAGTTGAAGACCAATTATAGGAGAACAACTTTGCTAAAGAGTGTGAGCTTAGTTGTTATGAGAAATTTGGAGAAAAACCCAATCAAAGTTTGACTGTCAGGCTGGTTCAGTCTGAAGTTCAGAGTTTCAGTGTAATGGAGCCAACTTTGAGCACGAGTTCAACCTTGATTTTGTACTCAAATGTGTTCAAGTCCTATAGTTGAATTGTAGCTGGTTTGTAACTCTACAACTTTGGTACAGAGTGTTGACAAAGTTGCAGTGTAAAATTTGGAGAAATACTGCTCTGAACTTGCTCTGTCAGGCTAACTGATGGGCTCTTCCCATGGTACAGTACCAGGACTGGATTAGATCGCCAGCGGGACTATCCTCGCCGCCGACGACTCCCTCCGCCGCGATTCGTGCTGTGGTCACCGTGATTTGTGCCCAAGCTAATCTGGTAGCGTTCAAGCCACGTCACCGTGGATAAGTCCGGCCGGTAAAGCAATTCCGACCACTATACTAGCTCGTCGCGGTGGAAACCGATAGGCTCGCCGGTGAACCGTCGTGCCTCGGCCCTGCGCCGCGTGGCCTAGCCGTTTCACAGCACCGCCGTGACGCCCTATGACTGTCCCATCACCGCCGGGGAGGTTGCCACGGCGGTGGACACGTATTCACCGCGCCCGGTGCTTCTTCTCCACCTCCGACCGCCGCGCGTCCTCCTCAAATTCGTGGCCACCGCTTTGCCCTTCTATAAATTGAGGGCCAGGCCGGTTGCGCCATGTAATCCGCAAGCTATCGCACCCACTCTCATCTCCAATCGTTCCCCGTAGCTCCCTAATTTGGGATTTCCCCCAAATCGATCGAAGAACGCTACGAAGTCAACCTCGCCGTGGTCAGCCCAATTCAGGTCCGATCTCACCCTCGGTTCCCTTGTTTCAACGTCCTTGCTTCCTCTTGATGCTTACCGAACCCTTGAATCGAATTAGACCGCCATGAATCGACGGGAACGCACACATCCGTCCGCCATTCTCTCGGTCACCGTGGCCGGAGCTCAATAGTCGATCGTTCGTGCAATTAGGTTAGGGGAAGTGCTCAGGCTAGCTCCGATTTGGTGTCCACCGCTCAGGAGCGCCGGACATAGCCCCGTTTGGCCGGTACAATGCTCGCCGGAGCGCGGTGGCGCGTGAACGGCGTCGTGGACTCCCGATTGTGAATAGGATGAAGCGCAGGGACTTTTCTGCATTTGGTCAGTGACTGATACAAATAGTAACTGAACTCGTTCTTATTTAGCCAGAAACCCGAGGCCCTTTCTGCAAAGTCGCCAGGGCGCGGGCGCACGCGCGCGGTTTTCCCCCTGGACTGGGCCGTCTGGGCTGGTTTCAGCCCGTTACTATTGAAGCTTTTCCTTTTTCTTTTTCCACAGAGCTTTAGAAATATATAGAAAAATGTAGAAAAATGCTAAAATTGTGAAACTAATTTTCCTAGGCTTGTTAATTTCCCTAGAATTTAATAAAAATAGTTTTGTGATTTTTAGTGGAAATAAGAAATTTTAGGGTATTTAAAGTAGTTAAAAGTATTAGTTATGGATTTTTAGAAAATAAATGGTAAGTCCAAAAATGTCCAAACTTTTTATGGGCACTTAAACCAATATTTAGAAACCTTGGGTAGAATTTGGGTTGATTTGGACCTTGTTTGATCACTAAACCCAAAACACCCCCTGCCCTATGAACTCCTTTACCGACTCCGGAAACCCTAGGTTCTCGGAGTACCGTGAAGGAAAGTTGTACTCAAGACTTAGATAATAAGTTTATATTATCTTTGCATCCTCATGAGCATCCCATGGCATCCATTCTTATGCATGTATATGGTTATGTTAGAACACGAAGAGGAAGAAGAAGTCTCTGAAGAAGGGGTACCACCATCCTCAGATCCTCAAACAGGCAATTGCTTTTATTTCGATATTTGTGGAACCGAGGAGGACTCACCTGATAACAAAGGCAAGCCCCGGTGCATGCAACCCTTTTCCTTGTGTTTTCAAATACTTTTCGCACCTTTAAGTCTAGTGAAATGTGCATTAGGTTCATAGGAGTTACTTGAAACCCTTTGATGCATTGCTTTCCTTGATATCCATACCTTTATAGATACTTCTGTGAAGTATCAAAATTATGATTTACAAAAATGCTTAGCCTTGCTTAGATCTTGTGGATATAGGTTGTCCTTAATTTAACTCGAGAAAGGACGGCTTCTACCTGCAAGAATATTTTCATTTGGAGCAATGATGGGATCTTACTGCAAAGTTCCCTGTGATGCTCTTTCATCCTAAGGAACAGACACAATCCTAAGGGTGGAAATACGTAAATTGAGACTTGGGGGTAGGAACAGGTGATGTTCTACCCAGGTTGGTTAAGGATTAACGCGTATGTAGGCGTGCTGACCGAGGACCCTTTAACTGGTCACATGCCTCGTCATGGGTAAGCCTTGCCTCAGGCAGACTAAGGCCGGAATAAGATAACACGAAATGGGAGTGGAGCGGTGGCGAGAGTAGCGTGTACCCTCCGTGGCAAGAGGCTGGACGGTGGTGTATCTGTGCTCTCGGTTTGCGTGAACCTGATCCGGTCTTAAGAACCCCGGTGGCGGGTTGACATATGCAAGGGTTAAGTGCTACATATGTCGTGTGATTGGAGATCCTCAGCTGAGTATAATCGATTCGGATCGCCGTACCTTCGCGGTTATGAAGACTTGGTCACTTCCCTGCAACCTAAAGTCAGGACGTGAACACTATGGATAAAAATGATGTTGTCTTGATGTGATGTGAAATTAGACTAGATGCAAATAGAGTCTATTAATTCCTAATATGGCGTTAAAAGATTGAAAGTAAGGACTCACTTTAGTAAGCTACTTCTGCAAAAGTATAAGTTGATTTTTGCTAAAGCCTCTCCTTGACTCCTATTTATCCAGCATACCCTTGAGAGTCTTTTCCTTAGTCGGGTAAGACTTGCTGAGTAATTCCATACTCAGGGTTTATCCCTTCGTTGTTTTTAGGTGAGGAAGTAGCAGACTTTTGTTGCTTCTGTGCCAAGGTGGTTCCCAAAGAAGAAAAACAAGACTGAAGTGCGGGAGGACTCGGTCCTCCACATAGGATCTTTTGCTTATAGCTTTTCGGGAGATGTTTGTGCCTCCCTTGGTTTGTATAAATTTACTATTCTGCACTCACTTTTAGTCTGGTCTGTAATAAAATAACTCGAGCTTGCTTTTGAAATAAATGTAAGTTTATGTAAATCGCTTCCGCATTTCTTTATCTCCGATGTTCTGTAATGTCTGCAAGACGGGTGAAACGTTCCTGGTGAGGTCGGAAAAGATACCGAGCTTGTCAAGTGACTTAGGAACATCTACAGGGTGTCTGATGTCTGCTAGACAAGGACAACTGTAGGTGGGCCTAATTACTTGGGAGGTTCCGTCTCAGCTGGTATCGGAGCGTAGCCCTTCTTTGCAGATATTATAAGGCATCTTCAAAAGGATTTTCGAAAATCTTACCTAAAAGCTCTTTTCTCTTCTTACCTACGTACTCTGAAGAGTTTATCTTAAAGACCAGATAGGAAGAGTGCAATGTATAGAAGGTTGAATCGACTAAGGTTGATTCTGTACTTATTCATGCATCATGCTAAGAATTATGCTAATAAATTTTCCCCCTTAGAAAGATGCCGCCACGTACAAGGCTAACGGCACGTAAGTCAACGGGACCAATTGGAGTACCCCGGCATCAACTAGCCCCTCGGCACGAAAGCAGTAGCAGCGGAAGTAATGACCCTATAGGAGACTTGGAAGCCGAAGTGAGTCGACTTCAAGCAACGCTGCAACATAGGACCAATGCTTGGATTGCAGACGGAGATAGAATCAATGAACTAAGAAGGGATATCCGTCACCTGCAGGATCAGCTGGCTGATCGGGACTTAGCACTTGACTGGGCAGTACAGTCTCGTATGTTGGCATGTGCTAAGGAAGCAAGGGCTCAGGCCCGAATTAAAGAACTTAGCTCAACTGTCGACAACCTGCAGGTCTACTGCAATACTTTGCATGAGGAAGTCCATGTGTTATACTCACAATTACACCCTAGTGAGCCTGTACACTCTGCTGAGTCAGAAGCTGGACCCTCTCACGTTGCGGGACGCGCGCTGGGTGGGGAGCTAGACCTTTTTGAACCCCCTCCTTCTTTGAGGTTGGTTGACGTCTGGACTCCCACACCTGACGATGAGGCCGCCAAAAGTAACGGAAAGCAGGACTAATGGTGTAATAAAAGTAGAGTCGTGTATTGTAGGATGTACTGTTGTATAATAGGTTGAACTTTTGTAAAATGGGTAATGTATCCTGTTATGTCATATCGAGTCTGTATCATTACTCTTTATAGTAATGTAAAATGGAAGGTTTTCTTTGGCACATTATGTTTATTCAAATGTTTTTGCCTCAGATGCCGACCAGGACTCGCGGACAGGACGCAGCCGGAACTTCTGGGGGTCGGGATGTCACCCCAAATCCACCTCCGGTTCCACCCACGCTAGCCGAGGCGATTGCTGCCTTGGTGAATGCCACCGCCGACAATACCCGCTTCCTTAGGGAAATGGCGGGTCAGCAGCAGTTCCAGCAGCAGGCAGGAAGAGGTTTCCAGCAAGGTCCCCGTGAAACTACTTATTTGGACTTCTCCGAAACTCGTCCACCTCTATTCATCAAAGCAGAAGACCCGCTAGAAGCCGACGAGTGGATACGAGTTATTGAACAAAAGTTTGGCCTTCTTCGTTGTTCTAAAACGCAGAAGCCATTGTTCGCGGCACAGCAACTTCGTGGCCCTGCCAGTACTTGGTGGGGAAACTTTGTGGCTATCCAACCTGACAACCATCAAATCACATGGGACGAATTTAAAGCAGCCTTCCGCGAGCACTACATTCCTGAAGGAGTGCTGCATATGAAACAAGAGGAATTTATGAAGCTGAAACAAGGAGGAGGCACCATCAATCAGTATCTTAATAAGTTTAATCACCTGTCGCAGTATGCCATTGATCAGGTGAATACTGATTTGAATAAAAGGAACTGTTTTATGAGAGGACTAAATGACCGGTTGCAGCGGAAAATGGCCACATGTATTGATCTCACATATGGGAAGGCTGTCAGTACAGCCTTATCTGTGGAAGCAAAATACGCAAGTTCTGGGAAGAATAAGGGATTCAGTGGTGAGAGGCCTAATCAGGGCCAGGCGAAGAGGCAACGGTTCGTCATCCGACCTTCTAGCCAAAACCATACTTTTTCTCGACCACCAGCATTCCCTTTCAAACAACCCATTATTATCCGCCCCAATAATACCTCCACTTCCCCAAATCAGCCGGGTGCCCCAGGCACTCGATTCCCTGCCTTGCCCAGCTCTTCAACTGGGTGTTTCAACTGCGGCAAGTCGGGACATTTTATCAAAGACTGCCCGTACCCCAAGCAAAATCAATCCAATGCTCAGCAAGGAACTGGGAAGTCCACTCAGCCCAAGGGAAATGCTGTGGGGAGGAATACCAAGAAGACGGGGCGAGTATATTACACCCAAGTGGCCACTACACCGGAGGGAGAGCCGGTGATGATGGGTACGTTTCCCGTGGCCAGTCACCCTGCAATTATTCTTTTTGATTCTGGTGCTTCGCATACCTTCATTAGCAAGACATTTGTGGAGCAACATCACATTGCATGTCATGAATCAAAAGAGGGATTTAAAATTCATTCACCTGGGGGACACATTTTTACTAGAGAAGTGGCCTATGAAGTGCCAGTAACAATGGCCGGACGGAACTTTCCTGCTAACATGATTGTTCTGAAAGGCCAGGATATAGATGTAATTTTGGGTATGAATTGGTTAACTCAACACAAGGCAATACTCAACACTGAACTCAGAACCGTCAGGTTGAGCTATAATCAAGAAGAAATTCTTTTGTCTCTCCCCAAAACCAATCCAGCCAAAGCTTCTGGTAGAATATTTGAAGCCATTGTACCGGAGATCAAGAACATTCCGGTAGTATGTGAATTTCCAGATGTATTTCCGGAAGATTTGCCTGGACTACCCCCTGAAAGAGATGTAGAATTCGTAATTGAGCTAAAGCCCGGTACGGCTCCCATCTCCCGAAGATCGTACCGTATGCCCCTAATGAGTTGGCAGAATTGAAGATTCAATTACAAGATCTGATGAATAAGGGATTTATCCGACCAAGCTCGTCCCCATGGGGTTGTCCCGCCATTTTTGTTAAGAAGAAGGATCAAACCTTGCGCATGTGCGTGGATTATCGGCCCCTGAATGAGGTCACCATCAAGAATAAGTACCCCCTTCCAAGGATCGATATCTTATTTGATCAACTGACTGGGGCGAGGGTATTTTCTAAAATTGATCTCAGGTCGGGCTATCATCAAATCCATATTCGGCCCGAGGATATACCGAAGACCGCGTTTACTACGCGGTATGGATTGTTTGAATACCTAGTAATGTCTTTCGGGCTCACAAATGCTCCTGCCCACTTCACCTATTTGATGAACTCGGTGTTCATGCCCGAGTTAGACAAGTTCGTGGTGGTCTTCATTGACGATATTTTGATATACTCTAAAAATGAAAAGGAGCATGCTCAGCATCTACGGATTGTATTGACGCGCCTGAGGGAACATCAGCTATATGCCAAGTTCAGCAAGTGCGCATTCTGGCTGGAGGAAATTCAATTTTTGGGGCACGTGTTATCAGCTAAAGGAATTGCGGTAGATCCTAGCAAGGTCAAGGATATTCTGGAGTGGAAACCCCCAACCACTGTTCACCAAGTCCGGAGTTTTCTTGGACTAGCTGGGTATTATCGCAGATTCATACCCGATTTTTCTAAGCTTGTGAAGCCAATCACAAGTTTGTTGAAGAATTACATTAAGTTCAATTGGTCTTCTAAGTGTAATGAAGCCTTTGAACAATTAAAGACATTATTAACCACTGCTCCGGTATTGGCTCAACCGGACATCACTAAGCCTTTTGATGTATATTGTGATGCATGTGGCAGTGGGCTCGGCTGTGTACTGATGCAAGAGGGCCGAGTAATTGCGTATGCTTCAAGGCAGCTGCGCCGACATGAGGAGCACTATCCCACTCATGATCTGGAGTTAGCTGCTGTGGTTCATGCCCTGAAAATATGGCGTCACTATCTGCTGGGAAATATCTGTCACATATATACAGATCATAAAAGTTTGAAGTACATCTTCACCCAGTCAGAGTTAAATATGAGGCAAAGACGATGGCTTGAGCTCATTAAAGACTATGATCTGGAGATCCATTATCACCCAGGCAAGGCCAATGTGGTGGCAGATGCATTGAGTCGTAAGACTTCCTGCCACTGTCTTATGGCAAAGACCTCCGAGAACACTTTATGTCAAGAAATGGAGAAGCTAAACCTGGGGATAATCCAGCATGGAACTCTAAATCAGCTAAGGCTTGAGTCAATCATTCTGCAGAAGATAATTGATGCTCAAAAGGATAATTTGGGTATGAAGCACATACGAGAGAAGATAAGGGCTGGAACAGCCAAATGTTTCAAGGAAGATGATCAAGGTGTGTTATGGTTTAACAACCGCATAGTAGTGCCAAAAAATGAAGAACTCCGCCAGCAAATCTTAGATGAAGCGCATCTTAGTCGCTATTCTATTCATCCGGGAAGCACTAAGATGTATCACGATCTAAAGCAACATTACTGGTGGACAAAGATGAAAATTGAAATTGCACGCTATGTGGCTAGATGTGACACTTGCAGACGTGTCAAGGCCATACACATGAAAACTGCTGGTCCATTACAATCTTTACCAATCCCAACATGGAAATGGGAAGACATCAGCATGGACTTTATTGTGGGACTACCCAGGACGGCCAAAGGGTATGATTCTATTTGGGTTATCGTTGATCGACTCACAAAAATCGCCCACTTCTTACCCGTCAGAGCCAAATATACGGTAGCCACTTATGCAGCATTATATATCAGCCGTATTCTCAGTTTGCATGGTATTCCAAAGACCATAGTGTCGGATCGTGGACCTCAATTCGTATCCAAGTTTTGGGAAGAACTTCATAAATCCTTGGGTACCAAATTGCTCCACAGTTCGGCCTATCATCCTCAAACCAGTGGACAGACTGAGAGAGTGAACCAAATACTCGAGGATATGCTGCGGGCATGTGTTCTGGACTTCTCACAAAAATGGGATGAATGTTTGCCCCTAGCGGAGTTTTCATACAATAACAGTTATCAGGAAAGTATCAAGATGGCACCTTTTGAAGCTTTATATGGGTGACGGTGTCGAACTCCGCTAAATTGGTCTGAACCTGGAGAAAGATACTTCTTTAGGCCTGATATGGTGAAAAAGGTCGAAGAAAAGGTTCAGAAAATTATTCATAATATGAAGGAAGCTCAGACTCGACAAAAGAGTTATGCAGACCGACGACGACAACCCTTATGTTTTCTGGTAGATGATTATGTCTACTTGAAAGTTTCACCAATGAAGGGTGTATCGCGTTTCGGGGTTAAAGGGAAGCTTGCACCCAGATACATTGGTCCATTCCTGGTGCTTGAACAATGTGGACCAGTGGCGTACCGACTCCGACTACCCGAAACATTGTCTGCTGTACATAATGTGTTCCATGTATCGCAATTGAAGAAGTGTCTACGGGTTCCCGATCGAACCATTGAAGTGACAGATGTTGTCCTAGAACCAGATTTAACGTACTCGGAGCATCCTATTCGAGTTCTGGATCAAAAGGACAGGGTTACCCGAAGAAAGACTCTCAAGTTCTACAAGATACAATGGAACCAGCATTCTGAAGAAGAGGCTACGTGGGAAACTCAAGACTTCTTGAATAAGAATTTCCCAGGCTTTCTAGCCTCATGTAACTTGTAAAGTGTATGTAGTTATGGCAATAAAGGAATGAACCCCCACACCACCCTGCCTTGTACCAGAAATAAGGAAATAAAAACATGACACATTTCCTTTTCCATTACTCACCCTAGGACTTTAAATCTCGGGACGAGATTCTTTTATGGGGGGAAGGATGTAACACCCCTGGTGTTACTATAACTAAAACTTGAGCATGACATCATAAGCATTGGCAGTGCATATGTTTGACACACCTAGAGTGCATTCACTAGGCAAAAATTTCAAACAAGTTGTATTGTTTTAAGTGTTTTTGCAAATAGCACCCTGGTTCAGGAACTTAACCCTAAATAGTGGTTAAAGGGGTAAAACTTGACCCAAGTTAAGAAAACCTAAAGAATTTAGGGTAAAAGTCATAAAGTGACTCTTAGAGCAAACTTGAATTCCTTTTATACCCCTGGGATACCAAAAACCCTAATTGGAACCTTGGAAAACCCAGAAACCAAACCCTAGGGGCTTATGTGCAAAATTAGTCCACTTTTGGACTAAAGTGCAAAAACCAAGCCAAATAAGTATTTTAAGTCAATTGGTTCACAAATATGTGGATTTGAAAGCCAAACTCTAAGTTTTGGACTTAAATGCAAAATGAACCTCATTTGAGTTTTATTCTAAGTCTGAAAATCAGAGAATGGGCTCAACTTTGGGGCTTTGAAACTTACAAAGTATAGGGTTTTTGCCCTAGGTCACCACATCAAAGTTGAAGACCAATTATAGGAGAACAACTTTGCTAAAGAGTGTGAGCTTAGTTGTTATGAGAAATTTGGAGAAAAACCCAATCAAAGTTTGACTGTCAGGCTGGTTCAGTCTGAAGTTCAGAGTTTCAGTGTAATGGAGCCAACTTTGAGCACGAGTTCAACCTTGATTTTGTACTCAAATGTGTTCAAGTCCTATAGTTGAATTGTAGCTGGTTTGTAACTCTACAACTTTGGTACAGAGTGTTGACAAAGTTGCAGTGTAAAATTTGGAGAAATACTGCTCTGAACTTGCTCTGTCAGGCTAACTGATGGGGTCTTCCCATGGTACAGTACCAGGACTGGATTAGATCGCCAGCGGGACTATCCTCGCCGCCGACGACTCCCTCCGCCGCGATTCGTGCTGTGGTCACCGTGATTTGTGCCCAAGCTAATCTGGTAGCGTTCAAGCCACGTCACCGTGGATAAGTCCGGCCGGTAAAGCAATTCCGACCACTATACTAGCTCGTCGCGGTGGAAACCGATAGGCTCGCCGGTGAACCGTCGTGCCTCGGCCCTGCGCCGCGTGGCCTAGCCGTTTCACAGCACCGCCGTGACGCCCTATGACTGTCCCATCACCGCCGGGGAGGTTGCCACGGCGGTGGACACGTATTCACCGCGCCCGGTGCTTCTTCTCCACCTCCGACCGCCGCGCGTCCTCCTCAAATTCGTGGCCACCGCTTTGCCCTTCTATAAATTGAGGGCCAGGCCGGTTGCGCCATGTAATCCGCAAGCTATCGCACCCACTCTCATCTCCAATCGTTCCCCGTAGCTCCCTAATTTGGGATTTCCCCCAAATCGATCGAAGAACGCTACGAAGTCAACCTCGCCGTGGTCAGCCCAATTCAGGTCCGATCTCACCCTCGGTTCCCTTGTTTCAACGTCCTTGCTTCCTCTTGATGCTTACCGAACCCTTGAATCGAATTAGACCGCCATGAATCGACGGGAACGCACACATCCGTCCGCCATTCTCTCGGTCACCGTGGCCGGAGCTCAATAGTCGATCGTTCGTGCAATTAGGTTAGGGGAAGTGCTCAGGCTAGCTCCGATTTGGTGTCCACCGCTCAGGAGCGCCGGACATAGCCCCGTTTGGCCGGTACAATGCTCGCCGGAGCGCGGTGGCGCGTGAACGGCGTCGTGGACTCCCGATTGTGAATAGGATGAAGCGCAGGGACTTTTCTGCATTTGGTCAGTGACTGATACAAATAGTAACTGAACTCGTTCTTATTTAGCCAGAAACCCGAGGCCCTTTCTGCAAAGTCGCCAGGGCGCGGGCGCACGCGCGCGCTTTTCCCCCTGGACTGGGCCGTCTGGGCTGGTTTCAGCCCGTTACTATTGAAGCTTTTCCTTTTTCTTTTTCCACAGAGCTTTAGAAATATATAGAAAAATGTAGAAAAATGCTAAAATTGTGAAACTAATTTTCCTAGGCTTGTTAATTTCCCTAGAATTTAATAAAAATAGTTTTGTGATTTTTAGTGGAAATAAGAAATTTTAGGGTATTTAAAGTAGTTAAAAGTATTAGTTATGGATTTTTAGAAAATAAATGGTAAGTCCAAAAATGTCCAAACTTTTTATGGGCACTTAAACCAATATTTAGAAACCTTGGATAGAATTTGGGTTGATTTGGACCTTGTTTGATCACTAAACCCAAAACACCCCCTGCCCTATGAACTCCTTTACCGACTCCGGAAACCCTAGGTTCTCGGAGTACCGTGAAGGAAAGTTGTACTCAAGACTTAGATAATAAGTTTATATTATCTTTGCATCCTCATGAGCATCCCATGGCATCCATTCTTATGCATGTATATGGTTATGTTAGAACACGAAGAGGAAGAAGAAGTCTCTGAAGAAGGGGTACCACCATCCTCAGATCCTCAAACAGGCAATTGCTTTTATTTCGATATTTGTGGAACCGAGGAGGACTCACCTGATAACAAAGGCAAGCCCCGGTGCATGCAACCCTTTTCCTTGTGTTTTCAAATACTTTTCGCACCTTTAAGTCTAGTGAAATGTGCATTAGGTTCATAGGAGTTACTTGAAACCCTTTGATGCATTGCTTTCCTTGATATCCATACCTTTATAGATACTTCTGTGAAGTATCAAAATTATGATTTACAAAAATGCTTAGCCTTGCTTAGATCTTGTGGATATAGGTTGTCCTTAATTTAACTCGAGAAAGGACGGCTTCTACCTGCAAGAATATTTTCATTTGGAGCAATGATGGGATCTTACTGCAAAGTTCCCTGTGATGCTCTTTCATCCTAAGGAACAGACACAATCCTAAGGGTGGAAATACGTAAATTGAGACTTGGGGGTAGGAACAGGTGATGTTCTACCCAGGTTGGTTAAGGATTAACGCGTATGTAGGCGTGCTGACCGAGGACCCTTTAACTGGTCACATGCCTCGTCATGGGTAAGCCTTGCCTCAGGCAGACTAAGGCCGGAATAAGATAACACGAAATGGGAGTGGAGCGGTGGCGAGAGTAGCGTGTACCCTCCGTGGCAAGAGGCTGGACGGTGGTGTATCTGTGCTCTCGGTTTGCGTGAACCTGATCCGGTCTTAAGAACCCCGGTGGCGGGTTGACATATGCAAGGGTTAAGTGCTACATATGTCGTGTGATTGGAGATCCTCAGCTGAGTATAATCGATTCGGATCGCCGTACCTTCGCGGTTATGAAGACTTGGTCACTTCCCTGCAACCTAAAGTCAGGACGTGAACACTATGGATAAAAATGATGTTGTCTTGATGTGATGTGAAATTAGACTAGATGCAAATAGAGTCTATTAATTCCTAATATGGCGTTAAAAGATTGAAAGTAAGGACTCACTTTAGTAAGCTACTTCTGCAAAAGTATAAGTTGATTTTTGCTAAAGCCTCTCCTTGACTCCTATTTATCCAGCATACCCTTGAGAGTCTTTTCCTTAGTCGGGTAAGACTTGCTGAGTAATTCCATACTCAGGGTTTATCCCTTCGTTGTTTTTAGGTGAGGAAGTAGCAGACTTTTGTTGCTTCTGTGCCAAGGTGGTTCCCAAAGAAGAAAAACAAGACTGAAGTGCGGGAGGACTCGGTCCTCCACATAGGATCTTTTGCTTATAGCTTTTCGGGAGATGTTTGTGCCTCCCTTGGTTTGTATAAATTTACTATTCTGCACTCACTTTTAGTCTGGTCTGTAATAAAATAACTCGAGCTTGCTTTTGAAATAAATGTAAGTTTATGTAAATCGCTTCCGCATTTCTTTATCTCCGATGTTCTGTAATGTCTGCAAGACGGGTGAAACGTTCCTGGTGAGGTCGGAAAAGATACCGAGCTTGTCAAGTGACTTAGGAACATCTACAGGGTGTCTGATGTCTGCTAGACAAGGACAACTGTAGGTGGGCCTAATTACTTGGGAGGTTCCGTCTCAATGCAAGACTTCCACTGCACTCCGATGAGAAAGAGTAACTTTTCCAAGTTCATCTTCATACTCTTTGCCTTTGTGTTCTTATTTGAAGATTTTGGTGAGGCAATGGGGTTAAAGGGCCAAGATTGATCCCGTTTTGGTGCTTGATGCCAAAGGGGGAGAAAATAAAGGCCAAAGCGATAAATGGATCAGCTACCACTTGATAGATTTTGAAAATAATAGAATAGAGCTTTTGGATGTCAAAAGTCTTTTGTCTTGAGAGATTTTGAAAATAGTAGAATAGAGCTTTTGGTTGTCAAAACTCTTTTGTTGTCTCTCTTGTCAAAAGTTGGCTTCTTGTGGGGAGAAGTATTGATTATGGAAAAAGGGGGAGTTTTTGAAATCTTAAATCAATTTCTCTTAGAATGACTCTCTTTATGTCTTAACATGTGTGTTTGACTTAGAGATAGAAATTTGTGTTTGATTTGCAAAAACAAACCAAGTGGTGGCATAGAGTGATCCATATATGTCAAGATTGAATCAAAACAATTTTGAGTTCTTATTTGATTTGATTTTGTACTTGTTCTACTTGCTTTATGTTGTGTTGGCATAAATCACCAAAAAGGGGGAGATTGAAAGGGAAATGTGCCCTTGGGCCATTTCTAAGTATTTTGGTGATTTAGTGTCCAACACAAGTGCCTAAGTGTAAAAAGGTGGACAAAGTACAAATCGAGAATTAAGGTATGTTTCTCAGACTTAGTACATTGTTTTATGGACTAATGTATTGTGTCTAAGTGCTGAAAGCAGGAAAAATCCAATTGGAAATGTCTTGGCTCGAGCAGCCAAGAATCTGCTGAGTCTGGGAGCACCGGACTGTCCGGTGGTGCACCGGACAGTGTCCGGTGCGCCAGGCTGGCTCGAGCGAAGTGGCCGCTCTCGGGATGTCACCGGCGACGTACGGCTAAAATTCACCGGACTATCCGGTGTGCACCGGACAGTCCGGTGAGCCAACGGTCTGCCGGGCCAACGGTCGGCCGCGCAATCTGCGCGGGACACGTGGCCGAGCCAACGGCTAGAAGACGGCACCGGACTGTCCGGTGTGCACCGGACATGTCCGGTGCGCCAACGGCTCTCAGGCTGCCAACGGTCGGCTTCGTTATTTAAGGAAGGAAATCGGTCACCGGACAGTGTCCGGTGTGCACCGGACTGTCCGGTGCACCCGACGACAGAAGGCAAGATTGGCCTTCCAGATTTGCTCTCAACGGCTCCTAGCTGCCTTGGGGCTATAAAAGGGACCCCTAGGCGCATGAAGGAGAACACCAAGCAACCTTAGAGCATTCTTGATCATCCACACTCAGTCTTTGCGCATTCGTTTGTCATTCTCAGTGATTCGAGCTCCGTTCTAGTGAGAACTTTGAGATAGTCTTTTGAGCTCGATTCTTGGCCGTGTGTGTGCGCATTTTGCTGTGGATTTGTGTGTGTTGCTTTCCTCCCTTACTCCGTATTTCTTGTGAATCTCAAGTGTAAGGGCGAGAGGCTCCAAGTTGTGGAGAATCCTCGCAAACGGGATATTGAAAGGCAAAGAAAAACACCGTGGTATTCAAGTCGGTCTTTGGACCACTTGAGAGGGGTTGATTGCAACCCTCGTCCGTTGGGACGCCACAACGTGGAGTAGGCAAGCGTTGGTCTTGGTCGAACCACGGGATAAACCACTGTGTCATCTCTGTGTTTGATCTCTTGTGGTATTGTGTTTTGTTGAGACTCCTCTCTAGCCACTTGGCGATTATTGTGCTAACACTTAACAAGTTTTTGTGGCTATAAGTTTAAGTTTCACAGGATCACCTATTCACCCCCCCTCTAGGTGCTCTCATGTTTGCAGAAACGCTTACTAAAAGTGAATCCTTAAAAATCCAATATTACTTGTCAGGTTAAGTGAAGTTACCTGCACTAGAGTTCTTTCTACCCTAGTTCAATCACTTGACCTGCACTAGCAAATTTCTTAACAACCTTTCATCTTTACTGGGGTTCTACGTATAGGGCAGTGACCAAGTCTTCATAACCGCGAAGGTACGGTGATCCAAATCGATTATACTCAGCTGAGGATCTCCAATCACATGACATATGTAGCACTTAACCCTTGCATATGTCAACCCGCCACTGGGGTTCTTAAGACCAGATCAGGTTCACGCCAACCGAGAGCACAGATACACCACCGTCCAGCCTCTTGCCACGGAGGGTACACGCTACTCTCGCCATCTCTCCACTCCCATTGCGTGGTATCTTATTCTGGCCTTAGTCTGCCCGAGGCAAAGCTTACCCATGACTAGGCATGTGACCAGTTAAAGGTCCTCGGTCAGCAAGCCTACATCGAGATGGTCCTTAATCGACTCAGACGGAGATACTACACCGAGACTCTCTTCTCGTGCAAGTCACCCGCCCGGTCTCAGCTTAATCATTACGATCCAAAGTCTGGTACCTAGCAGAGGTACATCTTTTTTGATGTTGAACCCATCATGGCCATGATGGATCCACCATCAAGTTTTATTTTTAAAAACATCCCTCCCACTTTGCCACATCATCTTTTGTAAAAACAAAACCTTTTTCTTCGCTAGAGCAAGACAAAGCATAGTAAAACCTTTTATAAAACAGGGATTCAAAGGAGGGTAATCAAATTCAAGGAAGGTAATGCAGGAATTGTTTTAGCAATCAACTCCTATCACCTAATGCATCAAGCAAGTGAGAAAGATTTTAAAGAGTCAAGGAGGTGCAAATGCACCGGGGCTTGCCTTGGTTTACAGGTGATTCAGGCTTAGTTCCACAGATGTCAAAATAAAAACAGCTGTCGGCCTGATGTTCTTGAGGTGGTGGTGAAGTCTTCTCTCCTTCTACTTCAACTTCTTCTTCGTTTTCTAAAGATAACCATACATGATAATGAATGCCCATGTAATGTTCATGAGAATGCAAAGATAATAAGAGTTTATTATCTAAGGTCTTGAATACAATTTTCCTTCACGGTTCTTCGAGAAACTAGGGTTTCTGGAGTCAGTAAAGGAATTCAAAGGGCAGGGGTAGGGTTTTGGGTTCTAGTTATCAAACAAGGTCCAAATCAAATCAAACTCTACCCAAGGCTTTTAAATGATGTTTGTAGTTCAAATAAAAAGTTTGGGGATTTATGGAATTATTATCTATTTTCTAAAAATCCAAAAACAATGTTTTAGGCTATTTTAAATACTCCAAAATTCCCTATTTGACCTAAAAATCCTAAAACTATTTTTATTAAATACTATAGGAAATTAAGGATATAACAAAATTGGTCTTACATTTTTAGGATTTTTCTACAATTTTCTAGAATTTATTTAGCTCTGGTAAAAAAAGAAAAAGAAAAAACTTGTGAATAGTACTGGGCTGAATCTGGCCCAGGTCGGCCTACTGCCAGCAGAAGCGCGCGCGCCCGCGCCCGCGGTGCCGACTTTGCGAAAAGGCCCTCTCTACTTCAAATAATTCAGAAAACGTTCCCGGGACTATTTTCCGAGTCACTGACATTATGCAATCATACCCCTCTAGTTCTACTTCTTCTCCGAAGAGGTCCAAATCTACGACGCGCTCATCATCGATGATCCTGCTGCGCGGACCGGCCAAGATTGGTAGTGGCTGCCCAATTTAATTACTGGGTGAGTGTTACGGGCATGAGACAACCCTAGAACGGGTTTCAATCGCGTAGTTACGGCCCTGGCTTAGGCTGACCACGGTGGGGGAAAATACCGAACACGAGTTCATGTGTTCCGGGTGGTTGGTTGTGACTAAGCAAAAAGGACAGGGCCGATAAGCATCACTAGCGCATATAGATACTGAAACATGATTAAAACAAGCAGGAGCAGACCTAGGACGAGCTGACCATGGGACGCGGAGGATCTTGGCTTGCTGGTAATAGAAAAGGGGAAAAACGGCGCCGCAACGGTCTCGGGTGGAATTGGGAGGCGAGATTAAGGCTACACGTCCGTAAAGGACTATATTTTCACCATGCACTGCCAATTTTGGGAAAGGTGGAGAGAATTCCGTGAATTTGGACTTCGACTGAGCTTCACTGGTGGAGATGTAAACACCTCGCCGTGGTCCATGGTGCCATTTATAGCCATGGCGAGTCGGCTAATGATCGGCGGCCACGGATAGCATGGTAAGCGCATGTCTACCACGTAGAGGAGATGCACAGTGAGGGAAATCAAAGCATGGGCGACAGCGCGGCGGACAACACTGAGTCACGGCGACCGCCGGTGGGATAACTCCGATCTCCTGCGGCTAGGTCCGCGGGATTGTGCCACGTCCGAGATTATCTTCTCTTGCGACCAATTCCCCTGCTGATTCACCCGAGCTCATCCAATTCCACAGTGCGGCAGATCTTTTCCCTCGTATTCTTTAGATCTTTTTCAGTGTTTGATCTTCAATAGTTGTCTGAACCTACCACCTTCCACCCTCATTATCTCTGGATCTTTATTAAGAACAGAGCTATTTCCCTTAATAGAGTTTGCTCACTATACATCAGTCTACAACCTTACTATAGAATTCTTGGATCAAAACCGAATGGATTCAAAGATATGGTGCGTCCAAAATGACTCCATTCCACTGTGACCATTTCTGTCTCCAGATTCAGTTTCAGCCATTTGACACAAGTCTGACAGAGCAACTTTGGGCTTGATTTTCTCCAATTTTGGTGTAACAACCAAAGGGAGTGTCTGCATCAAAGTTGTTCTCCTATAATAGGTCTACAAAATTGATGTGGTGACCTAGGGCAAATTCTCAATAACTTGGAAGTTACAAGGGCTCAAAGTTGAGTCAATTACACTGAAATTCAAACTTAGGTTTATAGGGTTTAGGTGGTGCTTTTTTGCAAATAGCCCCAAAACTTAGGGTTTAACTTGCAAATTCACATATTTGTGAACCATTAGACTTAAGATACCTTGTTGTCATGGTTTTTGCACTTTAGTCCAAAAGTACACTGATTTTGCATTTAACCCCCTAGGGTTTAGGTTTAGGGTTTTCCATGGTTCCAATTAGGATATTTGATATCTCAGGGGTGTGAATGTAATGTAGGTCCATTCTTAGGAACATTTTATGACTATTTCACTTAAACTTTAGGGTTTTCTCTATTTGGCTCTTGTTTTACCCTTCAGAACCCTATTTAAGGTTAAGTACCCTACACTAGGGTCTTATTTGCAAAATGCCATAACAATACAACTTGCTTGAAATTTTTACCTAGTAAATGCATCTTAGGTGTGTCAAACATATGAAATGCTGATGCTTATGATGTTATGCTCAGGTTTTAGTAACAGTAACACCAGGTGTGTTACAAGGGCAGGGGGCGCCAGGGGCGCGCGGGCCGGACCGGGCTGGGCTGGGGCCACATCGCAGATCGAAACCCACGACACGCATGACCACTAAACAGAATCCAATCGCGAACCGAAATCCGAAACGGGACGAGACGAACACGCGACATCAGACAAAGAAATGTGCTTCGGCATGATGCAACACCCATGACACTTAGGTTTTGTTTATACATGACACAGACACCTATCACTATACTGGTTTGAAATTGGGAAGATGGAGTGAAACGGGAAGAGAAAAGAGAGTAACGCCCGAATTTGGTGAGTGAAAAGGAGAAAAAAATTCTACCCCCAAATTCCGGGCGTTACACTAGTACTCTTCAGCCATGCTTTTATCAGCTTCAATGGCTTTCATCTTAAGCGAAACATGTACCACTTCTGCAAGTGACAATATCCACCAATCCATGTGCATAGTTGCTTTACACTAGTGATTTGCAAGTTCCCTGAATGAACAATCAACAATCAGGAGCTGACAACAGAAAACTGAATGGGTGCTCCAATCGTTAGATAAAGAAATGTTTGGCTTCTCAAGTTCTCTATTTCTCATTTAAGTTACCGTTTCCTGATCAATTCCGAGATATTTTTGTCTAGATTTATCTATTTTTGATATATCAAAATTTACTGACTTTCTGTTTTCCTATTTCAAAAATGGTGAGAAAATTTTTCCGACTATTTTACACTGTAGACGATATTGTTTACAGAGTTGAGTTTGAAATAAAAAGTGAAATAAGGAACATGATAGGGAGGCTACTTGTCACACCCGGACTTTAAGGAACAAAGCCGGGTGCATCTCATATATGCGCCAGAGAAGACAACACATATAATAACAGAGTGCACAGAGATAAATGTCGTAAATATCATAAATGTACTTATTACATAGCGGAAGTCTTACAAAAATAAATGATGAAATAAAGCGAACTATCTATTATTCCCTGGCGCCACAAAGCTGACTGGGAGATGCCACCTAGATCAAGTCGAAAGCCTCAGTGTTAGGCGGCTTCTCTTCGACCACCTGTTCTTCTCCTGTGGGGGAGTGTGAGACAGCAAGAGTGAGCTCACATACGTTCATAGCTCAACAAGCCGTGGGGAATAATGTGCATGAACTCGCTAAGGGTGGGAGTTCATGTGAAGTGTAAGGCAAATCAATGTAATAAAGGCTGAAGCTGAGCATTGCTTTTATAAGTTGGTCAAAATTTTATTAGCAGTTACTGAAAGGGAAATGTGCCCTTGGACAATTTCAATAATGTTTTGGTGATTAAGTGCCCAACACGGTTAATTAAGTTCTTATGTGCCAAATAAAGTGAGAAGTGCAAATCAAAGAAAAAGGTACATTTCTAGACTTAGTACATTGTTTTGAGTACTAATGTGTTTTGTCTAAGTGCTAGAAACAGTGAGAAAAGAATTGGAAAAAGAGTTGGCTATGTGCAGCAAACTCCAGCTCGGCTTGGCACACCGGACTGTCCGGTGGTGCACCGGACAGTGTCCGGTGCGCTAGGCTGGTCTCCGGTGAAAAGGCCGCTCTCTGGAGTTGACGACGGTGTACGACTATAATTCACCGGACTATCCGGTGAGTCGTCCGTGGCGTACTCGTCACTCTCGGGAAAAGCATAGGGGCGACGTGGCTATAATTCACCGGACTGTCCGGTGGTGCACCGGACAGTCCGGTGAGCCAACGGTCGCCAACGCCAAAGGTCGGCCGCGAAATATGCGGGTGACGCGTGGCAGCTCCAACGGTCAGAAGGAGGCACCGGAGTGTCCGGTGTGCACCGGACAATATCTGGTGTGCCAACGGGCTCCGAGCTACAACGGTCGTCTGTGCCCGATTTGGAAGGCAATCACGCACCAGACAAGCTACAGTAGCTGTCCGGTGGCGCACCGGACTGTCCGGTGCACCACTCGATAGAAGGCAAGGATGGCCTTCCAAGTTTGCCTCCAACGGCTCCTAGCTGCCTTAGGGCTATAAAAGGGACCCCTAGGCGCATGGAGGAGATATCTAAGCATTCATTAAGCATTCTAAGGCTCCCGCACTCCGCCTCTGCGCAATTGATCGACTGTGTTAGTGATTTGAGCTCCGTTTGAGTCGTGAACTCACTGTGCTACGTTTCGAGCTCAAGTCTTGGCTTGTGTGTGTGTGTGTGTGTGTTGTGGATTTGTGTCTTGTGTGTGTTGCTCTTCCCAACCTTACTTCGTGCTTTGTTTGCGATCTCCATTGTAAGGACGAGAGACTCCAATTTGTGGAGATTCCTCACAAACGGGAACAATACTCTAAAGGAAAAACCGTGGTATTCAAGTCGATCATCGGATCACTTGAAAGGGGTTGAGTGCAACTCTCGTCCATTGGGACGCCACAACGTGGAAGTAGGCAAGTGTTACTTGGCCGAACCATGGGATAAAAATCGCGTGTCTTGTGTTGCTTTCTCAGTGATTGTTGTGTTCACAAGAACTCGTTTCAAGCTACTTAGCCATACTAACACTTATAACTAAGTTTTGTGGCTATTGGTGTTTGATTTTTACAGAATCACCTATTCACCCCCCCCCCCTCTAGGTGCTCTCAGTTACTATTGTAAGTAAATACCAAACCATAGTAATAATAAGTAAAAGTAGTAATAAAATAATCCCAATGCAATGAAATGACAAATTGAGTTTAAGTTCCATAAATTAATCATGTGAGTGTCCGAGCCGCTCATGACCGTGAGCACGGCTAGTATACCAATTTTACACTCTGCAGAGGTTGTGCATCTTTACCCACAAGTCATGTTACCCATTTGCCACGGAGTTGATCAGACCCCATTAAACCCTTATGTTAGCACTGTTTTCCCAGGTGGTTCTCCATGTTCCCATTAACATAATGATCTTATCATGAACAGTAAATAATAAACAGATAATAAAAAGTGTAATCATAAGTAATGAATATCTCTATACCCAAAACCACATAAAGCAATAGCATGCACTACCCAAAAATTCAGTAGTAAAACCAGTGGTGAAACAAGGTACAAAGATAGTCAAAATCTAGGGTAACCTATTGGGTCCCATAAAAATTAACCTATGCAGATCATTATGATTAATAAGAACATGAATGGGTAAAAGCAAATGATCAAGGGCATAACTTGCCTTCAATGAGCTCCTGCTCAGCAGTCTCTACCAGCTGAACCTCAGGATCCTCTATAGCTTGCTCGTCTACTCGCATCAACACAATACATACATAGTATAGAAAAAATTAACATCACACCAAACATATAAATAAAATACACAGTAATGATCTACACATTAAAATAAGATCATAGGAACTGGAATCATTAAATTTGGAGTTATAGATTTTAAGTTATGAATTTTCCAAGGTTTTATGTGCTTAATACAAGATTAAGCAATAGATAAATTTTAGTGTGTCTTTCATGCCAAAACAGAGGCACTAATGGTTAGACAATAATATTATAAAAATTTAGGAACTAGAATGGACCAATTTGGAGTTCATATGCATTTTCTACAAATTAAACAAGTTTCTGCAATTAAATATGTACTAAAAACTATTTTCTAAATGATTTTCCTGGTTTTATCAATTATCTAGACTGAGCGCACTATTATAGGGAAAGGCAGGGGCTAGCTTATAAGATTTCTCCAGACTCAGAATCTACCAGGACGGATCGCCGGTCGGTTCCCTAAAAATAGAGGGGCTTTTATGCAAAACAGGTACGACGAAGGGGTATCGCGATCCCTTGGCTGTTGGATCTAAGTTTAGCGCGCCAGATTAGATCCTACACTTGCGCGAACCGGTACGCGATACTAGCCGATCGATCCAAATCTAACGTCTCAGATTTAAAACACCTAACTTGACCTCCGCCCGATCGATCAGAATCGAACGACTACCATTCTGATGGCCGAACTGGTATCTTGTTTCTAATCACGACCGTCCATTAGGAATCTAACAGTCGAGCCCTAGTCCCCCGGCACTGGCCAACTCCGTCGACCGCGCAGGATTTCACGGCGGCGCGCCATGGCCGGCGCCGCCCCAACCCGCGCAGTAGGCCGCTAATTCCAAAATCTATCCGCACTACATGACCTCCTGAACATGGCGAACCGAATGGTACCCAACATACCTCAGTTTGGGGTGAAGGTCTCCCCGACCACGAGGCGGTGCGGATCCGTGGCGAAGCTCAGCTATGGCGAGAAATTCTCGTCAAGCCGAGGCCTCGTTCACCTAATTTCTCCTCCGAGCGTGTTCTGCGCACGCTACCGAACGTCTGGAACCAGGCTACGGTGGATTTCGATGGCGGCGAACGCGTGTTTCGACCGCGGAGGAAACAGCGGCTACGGCGATGGCGGGTTTAGCAGTGGATGCGCGAAGAGAAGATGAGCAATGACTTGAAGGGAGGTGATCACGGTTATAAGCCCCGGAGTTCGGTCCTGGTGCACGCAACCATCAGCCCGAAGTACACGGCGGAGCTCCGCCATGCGCGGCACGACAGTTGAAGGGGGGCGCTGACAACACGGGCCCATTCGCCAGCGGCTGAGAACTTGTGAATGCGGCACGACCGAAACTGGCCCGGTTGGCCCACACGTCGGCGACGACTCCTGCTCCGGGCTGCGCTGTGGTAGCGAGGCACAGGTGAGGTTCTTTTCTTTTTTTCTTTTAATTTTTATTTTCTGTTTTTCTTATTCATAAATATTTTGAATTCAAATTTGAATTTTGAATCTGTTATGAGGTTCACCTTTGAGTCGATTATACAAATTCAAATCTTAATGTAGAAATAATGTATTTTATTATATATATTTTTATACTATTTTTAGTCACATAGTATTTCCTTTCTTCTTTTCCAAACTCTAGAATTTCTTTTAGGATTTAATTTCTCATTGGGGTATTAACATACTTATTATTATTTTTTGTTTACTATATCTTTATATCATCACAAAATGCACACAAAGTAAGATCCAGCATGATGCACCGGTTATTTATGTGTTCTTTGTTCTAATTATCCACTTTTAACTAGTGTTGATAACATGTAATGAATAGTAGAGGCCACAAACTATTGAGATTATCTCTATCCTCTTTATTACACTTTTGAGTATTACACTACTGGAGATAGTCTTAACGACCGTTTTCACCTTGCACTATGCAGATACCCTCCGTGGCACGTAGTCCACACTTTATCAAGATTTCATTCATCTCATCACTGCTTAGATGTGATGCTTAATCAAAAAGCAACAAGAGCGAGGTCTACCGAATGTTTATATATAACAATGTATAATCCACCAGTTTTAAACTTTGCAAAAAACACACCCTCACTAAATCTACCAGCCAAATTGTTCCAAACTTAACATGCCAGCAAAATCAGTTCAGTTCGCTTGATAACTCCATTTCCCTTACATCCAATAGATATTATTATTTATATCATCTATCATCACTCTCCCTCTCGCAACCCATCTGCCCCCAACCTCCCTCTCCCCCACTGCTGTCGTCATCGACCCTCCCTTCCCCTCTTCAAGATTATAGTGTAGTATAGGCTATATGCTCGTTAGCTTAAATTGCTCAGATGCTTTATGTGTTAATAATTTGGTTCTAAAGTTTGACTCACAATTTCTCCTACAAGGACAAGCCTAATAACAAGATAAAGAGCTCAAATCGAGTAGTTTAGCTTGTTGGACATTTTTAGACAACTATGATCATTTTATACCTTACTCCGTTCGTTCCAATTTATAATTTATTTTACTTTTTAAACCTAAGTTTGATCGCTTGTCTTATTTAAAAATTTCATATTTATTATTAATTTTTATTGTGATATTGTTTAGCATATAATATACTTTAAATATGGCTTTACTTTTTTTATTTTTTAAAAAAAAATTGAATAAGACGAACCGGTCAAATGTGGCATAAAAAGTCAAACGAATTATAATTTGGGACCTAGAGAGTACTAATTAAGTATACACTATAGTTAGGCTAGATTTATTACTTAAAAACTAGTTACCAATTAGCATCCTGATTTTGCAGCAGAAACCTTCCAATGCCCAGAACTTTGCGTTGCTTCGCTAATGGACACATGATATATAGATACAAACAGCCCTGCCTGCCTCCATTTGGGGCAAGCACATAGTCCTCTATTAACCGAGCCAATTAAGATCCTGTTTTAATCCCACTAGATAAACTTTAGCAACTTTTTTTAGCTACTTTTAGCCATTTCGTGATCTTAATAGGAGAGCTAATGGTGGTATGATAAAATTTAGCATCTATTATCTCATAAGCTGCTGAAGGGTGCTAAAAGGAGCTAAACGTGGGTCAGGGAACCCCATTTTCTACCCATACCCTCCAACCTCATTCCCTCTCTCTCCCTATTAGGGGCATATGTGTCTTTTTATTCCAATGTACTAAACTTTATTAGAGTAGTCCAAACACTCTAAGAAACTAAACTTTAGCACGTCAATTTATATGGCTAAAGTTTAGCAGGAAGCTAAAATTTATCATGTGAGATTAAAATAGGGCCTAAGTGAGAGATATGTACAGAGTGGCTGCATATGATTAAGGATGCACGCAGGCACTAAATAAGTTTCTAAAGCACCAACGAAAGGCTTGCGATTCCAAATCAGTTCAGGCGCTTCCAAAAGCTTGAGTAAATCATGAACACGGGGGGCATTAGATTAACTGGAACTGGACACTCAGCACTGGCTGAAGGTCATCGGAGAGGAGGCGTCGCGCTCATTTTATGTGGGAATCATAAGCACTGAAGATGAAGTCTGGGACAATCAGAGGCAGCTTGCTTATGTACATGAACAGCCGTCTGAGGTTCTCACTTAACACTTTCTCCATGTCAACCACATCCTGGTCCCCGACGTAGATCCACAAGTCACCAGGACAGGTATTCTTCAGGTTGTCACGGCAGAATGGGCAGGAATGCGATCTTGAACTCCTGTAAAAAAACAGTGTTATTGTCAAACTATGACATCTGGAACATAAACAATGATCAATCTTAACTGTCATATAATACAATGAACACTGAAACAAAACACTCAGAGATTCAACCCAAGTTATGCTGATTCGAAAGGTTGCATTGGCCAAAAGAATACAGACAAACCACAAATATCATAGGAACACCTAGTACACAGGAACAATAAATCACAGACACCCACCATCAGGGCTTGCTAACATATGAAGCTAGTATGATCAGCAGGTCCACTAGTTTAATGAGCTAAACTGTTAGCTGAAGTGGACAAATGAGTACTGTCTACTGTGTTTTCATATCCTAGAACCAATGGGTTGCAAACAGAGTGTTTTCATATCCTAGAACCAATGAGTACTGTCTACTATTGGGCAGAAGATGTATGATTATGTTCGTGGGCTGGACCAAAAATAAAAATCAATACTTGATAGGGCACCACACTAAGATTCCTTTTTGCTCTTAAAGAATGGCAGCACATAGTTAAAAAAATCAGGTGGTGAATCACCTCAATTAGCCTACTTACTGTAGTTCACATGAATACCACAATGCTACTTTCCAACGATCACTTCATTTTCATAATCTATTGTCAAGGACCTCGAATCCCTGACTCGGCGGGCCTCGGCTACGCAGCTCGTAGCCTTCGGCCGTCTCGCCGGCGAGGTTATGCCCCTCCGCCGTCGGCTTATAGAAGAGAGAGAGATTAGGGATAACTCTTTGCTTAAATCCAACAGGGTTCGATTACAGCCATATATAAGGCGCATGGTCCAACCATTTGGAGCCAATTGCTCCTTGATTTACGGCCTGCTAACAAACTAAACAAACCTGCACGGTCACAGCCGTGTGGAGCCAATTGCTCCTTGATTCAAGGCCTGCCAACTAACTAAATCAAACCTGCCACTCGAGCTGGCGGCCGCAGCGTCCTGGGCGCGTTCAGCGCGTTCGCGTGCGCGGCGTACATCACGGGCGCGGCGTTTCCTGACGTAGAACCGGCCGTACATGACATCTCTCGCCTCCTCGAAGACCAGCTCGTCCTCGAGCTGGAACGCCGGATAACGGGCACGGAAGTCGTCGAAGTCCTCCCACGTCGCCGACTCGGGCAGCTCGCCACGCCACTGTACCAGCACCTGGCGTGTACCCTGTATAAGTCGCGCGCGCACCACCCGGACTGGATCAGGCACCACCGCGCCGTCGAGGATCGTTGGCAACGCCGGCGGTTTCGTAGGCGGAGGCCCCACGAACTTCTTCAGGACGCCAATGTGGAAGACATCGTGGAGACGGGCGCCCGGCGGGAGCTCCAAGCGTACAGCAACGTCGTTGATGATCTCAGCGACGCGGTAGGGCCCCACGTAGCGGGGCTTGAGCTTGCCGGCTGTCGAGCGAGGCAGGGAGGCCGCCGCGCGCTGTCGAAGACGGAGCAGCGCCCAGTCGCCAACTTGGTACTCAACCAGCCGATGATTCTTGTCGTAGTGTAGCTTCTGTACCGCCTGCGCCTGCTCAAGCCGATAGCGTACATCGGCGAGGAAGGCTTCCCGCGCCTCCATCTCCTGGGCCACCGCTGCCACCCTAGTCTCGCCTGGCTCATAAGAGCGGATAGTGGGCGGATCACGGCCATAGACCACTCGAAACGGCGTGTCGCGGAGAGACGACTGGTACGCCGTGTTGTAGATGTACTCCGCCCATGGCAGCCAACGAAGCCACTGACGTGGTCGATCCCCGGTGAAGCAGTGCAGGTACATCACGATGACGCGGTTGGCCGCCTCTGTCTGGCCGTCCGTCTGCGGATGAAACGCCGAGGACATGAGCAGCTTCGTCCCCATGAGCCGCATCAGCTCTGTCCAGAACGTGGACGTGAACACCGGGTCCCTATCCGAAACGATGGACTGCGGCACTCCATGCAGCCGGACGATCTCGGTGAAGAAGGCCTGAGCCACGGTCTCCGCTGTGTACGGGTGCGCCAGGGGAATGAAGTGGCAGTACTTGCTGAAGCGGTCGACGACGGAGAGAATCACCGTTTTGCCGTGTGCTCTGGGGAGGGCCTCCACAAAGTCGAGGCCGACGTCCGCCCAAACGATGGAGGGAACTGGTAGGGGGTGCAGGAGGCCGGCCGGGTGGAGGTGCTCCGACTTGTACTGCTGGCACGTGGTACAGGCTCGCACAAAATCTTGCACCAGGCGGCGCATGTTGGGGAAGTGGAAATCGCGGCGCAGCCGGTGGAGCGTGCGGTGGACGCCCTCGTGCCCATCATCATGGACAGCCGCCAAGATCTCCTGGACGAGCGGGGAGGCGGGCGGTATGTAGAGACGGCCGTCGAAAGTCACCATGTCATCCGTGACCGCCCATGGGCCTGCCCGCGTGCCCGCGCGCACTTCGGCATGGATGGCCACCAAGGCCGGGTCAAGCGCCTGGGCATGCCGGAGGCGGCTGATGAAGTCGAAGCGGGGCGCTGAGATGGCCAGCAGCTCACCCTCCTCCATGTCACGGCGCGAGAGTGCGTCTGCCACGGTGTTCGACGCTCCGGACCTGTACTCAACAGAGAAATCAAATCCCAACAGCTTGCCGACCCAGTGGTGTTGCGGGATCGTAGCAAGGCGTTGGTCGAGCAGATATTTCAAGCTGTAATGATCCGTCTTGACCACGAACCGTCGTCCCCAGAGGTACGGCCTCCAATGCCGCACGGCCTGGACGAGACCGATGAGCTCGCGCTCATACGCCGCGAGCGCCCGATGGCGGGCAGCGACAGGTCGGCTGAAGAAAGCCACCGGGTGTCCCTCCTGGACCAGCACGGCGCCGAACCCGTGGGACGAGGCGTCGCATTCGACGATGAATGTCTTCGCGAAATCCGGCATGGCCAAGACCGGGGCCGAAGTTACTGCCGCCTTGAGGGTATCGAAGGCCGCGATCACTGTGTCGTCCCAGGAGAAACCGTCTTTCTTGAGTGCGGTCAGCGGGGCTGCTACCGTGCCGTAGTTGTGCACAAATTTACGGTAGTAGCCCGCCAAACCAAGGAAGCCGCGGACAGCCCGGACGGAGCGGGGCGCCGGCCAGTCCAAGATGGCCTGCACCTTGGCCGGATCCATGGCCACACCCGCCGCGGAGATCACGTGGCCCAGGTAGGCGACCGACGAAACACCGAATGCACACTTCGTGCGCTTGACAAAGAGGCGGTGGCGACGAAGTTCGTCGAGGACGGCGCGGAGGTGGCGCAGGTGGTCCGCCCAAGTCTTGCTGTAGATCAATATGTCATCAAAAAAGACAAGCACGAACCGGCGGAGGAAGGGTCGGAGCACGTCGTTCATGAGCGCCTGGAACGTCGCCGGCGCGTTGCAAAGGCCAAACGCCATTACCAGGAACTCATACAGCCCGTCATGTGTGCGGAACGCCGTCTTGTGCACGTCCTCCGGCCGCATAAGCACCTGGTGGTAGCCGGAGCGGAGATCCAGCTTGGAGAAGTACCGCGCGCCGTGGAGTTCGTCCAGTAGCTCGTCGACCACGGGTATGGGGAAGGCGTCTTTCACCGTCAAAGCGTTCAAGGCGCGGTAATCCACGCAGAAACGCCAAGACCCGTCGGCTTTTTTGACGAGGAGGACCGGTGAGGAGAAAGGCGAGTCGCTGCGCCGAACGATCCCTTGTCCCATCATGGCAGCGCACTGCCGTTCAAGTTCATCTTTGTGCGCTGCCGGATATCGGTATGGTCGAACTGCCACCAGTTGCGCGCCTGGCTTGAGTGTGATGCGGTGGTCGTGGGTGCGCTGTGGGGGCAGACCGGTCGGCTCGGCGAAGACCGCGACGAAGGAGTCGAGCAGGGCGTCTAGGAGGGGTTCACTGGCCACGGTCGCGCCGAGGGATGCCACCCCAGTGAGCGGCACGCCAGACCAGGAGACGGTGCGCCCCTCCTGCTGGAATGTCATGCGCCGATGACCGAGGTCCCAGACTATCGGGCCTAGCGCGCCGAGCCACTTGGTGCCGAGGACCACATCGTACCCGGCCAGGGGCATGACGAAGAGGTCCGCCGGGAACGGGACGCCGTCGACGAGGAGGGGCGCGTCGCGGATGACGCCGGCGCAGGTGATCCTTTCACCATTGGCTACCATGGCCGTGAGGCGGGGCCGCTGTCGGAGGGGAAGGCCGGTCCGCCGCGCCGCCTCCTCCGAGATGAAGTTGTGGGTGCTGCCGGAGTCGAGGAGGGCGATGAGCGAGGCAGCCCCGAGCGCCACCGCAATCTGCATGGTGCCGGCCACGGCCACGCCAGCTACGGCCTGCAGCGAGAAGCAGGGCGCCTCCCCCGCGTCTCTAGCGTCGTCGGCGTCCTCGATCTCCACCCCATCGACGAAGAAGATCCGCTTGCAGAACCTGTTATGGCCACGGGTATATCTTTCGTCACAGTTAAAGCACAGGCCAAGGCGACGCCATTCCGCCATCTCCGCCGGGGTAAGGCGCCGTTGGTTCCCTTCGCGTCGTCCTGGATCGGCAGCCAGCGGCGGCGCTGGCAGCGCCAATTGCTGGGGCGGCGCGCCTAGGGCCGACCGGGGCGGTGGCGGCAGCGGCAGCCCACGCGCTGCCGGACGAGCCGGGGCCGCTGCCTGCCGGTCGTTTTCCATGAGCTCCACGTGGCGAGCCAGGCTCATCGCGGCGGTGAGGGTCCCGGGGTTGAGGATACGCACCGCGTGACTGAGCGGCGGAAGTAGACCCCCGGTGTAGAGTTGCACGCGTTGCTCCTCGTCCAGCCGGCCAGCGCGGGGGAGGAGCTCCTGGAACCGGTTGGAGTATTCCTCAACTGTGCCGGTGCGTCGGCACTCGGTGAGTTCGAAGAGCGGCGCCGACCGGAGAGACGGCCCGAAGCGCAGGTTGAGGAGCCCCTTGAAACGACGCCATGGCGGAGTTCCCTCGTCTTCCTGGAGTTGCATGTACCAATGTTGTGCGATGCCCTCGAGATTGTACGAGGCCATCCACACCTGCTCCTCCGCCAACGTGCGTTGCTGGCGAAAGTATGACTCGCATTTGTTGATGAAGAGGAGAGGATCAGTCTTGCCGTCGAAGCGGGGAAAATCCCACTTCTGGAACTTCGGCGGGCGGTCGATGTCGCGTGGTTGCTCGGACCGGCCACTAGACGTTGCCGACGACTCAGACTTCTCCTTCAGGCCAGCGATGTCGGCCTGCATGGCCTTCATCATCTCGATGACGTCTGCGATGGTGGGCTCGGGGTCGGGCATGGTGGTGGAATCGGCTGAACAGGCGGCGGCAGATGCCGGCGATGGTGGCTGGGCGGTTGGTGTTGTGGTGGCTGGCGTGGAGGTGTTGACAGCGGCCGTATCGGAGGAAGAAGACGGAGCGGGCGAGGATCGCCGAACTCGCGATACCAGGTTGTCAAGGACCTCGAATCCCTGACTCGGCGGGCCTCGGCTACGCAGCTCGTAGCCTTCGGCCGTGTCGCCGGCGAGGTTATGCCCCTCCGCCGTCGGCTTATAGAAGAGAGAGAGATTAGGGATAACTCTTTGCTTAAATCCAACAGGGTTCGATTACAGCCATATATAAGGCGCATGGTCCAACCATTTGGAGCCAATTGCTCCTTGATTTACGGCCTGCTAACAAACTAAACAAACCTGCACGGTCACAGCCGTGTGGAGCCAATTGCTCCTTGATTCAAGGCCTGCCAACTAACTAAATCAAACCTGCCACTCGAGCTGGCGGCCGCAGCGTCCTGGGCGCGTTCAGCGCGTTCGCGTGCGCGGCGTACATCACGAGCGCGGCGTTTCCTGACGTAGAACCGGCCGTACATGACATCTATACTACTCTATTAAAAACCTAACGTGGGCACCTGGTGCTACCACGGCTTCACCCTGACCGTCGCACGACACGCAAAAAATAATGCAAAGCGAGCACTTGAACTCACGCCACCCTGCTTCAAAAAATTGGAGCTAACCACCAAACCACAGGTACTGTAGTGTTATAAATAAAAAATAATTATATTTACAATCTAGGCGCCGTTTCCCTCGTCTCGTGGCAATGTACGAGCACATACCTAGTGATGTAGAAGATGGGAAAGTATATAAATGAATACAAATCTGTTTCACAGAGCACTACGTTCTGTTGAGCTACTGGTCACTCATACCAAAAGGTTTCACTAGAAGAATCTAACCTTCCATGTTGTTTACAAGCACATAAGCTGCTGGAAAGAACAATGAAGATATGTTTAAGCTTATCTATGGCCACTGTTCTCAGCAGTTCAAGTTTAGCAAGATCTACCTTACCATGATACAGATGTGGAGGAATGATATAGGTGAATCATCTAGCTAGAAGGCTTGTTAAACCTACCCAAGAAGTTTGCACTTGCACAGCAGTAAAAGTAGGGCGATTGAAATTTGAAAATATAACACTCAACGCAGTCGGAGAAAACACATGGGCAGAAACTCAATTGTGCGCACCAGTCCTGGTAACATCTGAGGCACATAGCATGGGTGCAACTGGGCAACACAACTTTGCTGTTCATCTCCATGCAAATCCCACACTCATCTTCCCTCTCAACATCAATATCAGATAAGAAGCCTCGTTCGCCCTCATCTTTCCTTCTGTACCTCTCCATGCACACTGCCTTCTGCTTCTTGTCCTCCACGTCAGTGATCCCCCTTTGCAGTTGCAGCAAAGAAGGAAATATGACAGCTGCTCATGCCAAACATATAACAATTTTGATCAACCTTGCAGCACAAAAGACAACATAGTTAGGCAAAGATGTAACATGCACTCTTACCATAAAATTCTTTGATACTTGCTTTCCTCTCATGAGTCGACATGGTTGTTGTGCCATCCCCATAAACCTGAACAATGAACTACAAATTCAGTAGGAGGGCACATCCAGAATGTGAGCACTGAAGCGACAAAACCTGCGGCAGAGCATGCCACAGACCTTGTATATGAGGATTCTCAGCAGACCAAGAGCCCCGGCGAGGCTGCAGTCCGTCCACTGCACCAGGAAGAGGAATATATGAGCTGCGGGACTGTAGGTCAGCCGCATCTGCAGGCACACACCATCATAATCTCGGGGAAACTCGGAGGCCCTGCTCATCCAAATAAACAGCTAGCATCACTTGGCAGCTCACATGCACTCAGAGATGAGGCAACCCTCACCTGAAGACCACGCTAGTGCAGTCAATCTCGCCCCCTTTCCCCTCTTTAAGCAGAAAAAAAGAATATATATTATTTAGAACGATCAAAACACAGGGGAAGCAGAGCTTTTTTAACATCCTAAACACACGTGATTCCCTCCTGATATACTGTCGCTTCGCCGCTCGTGCCGCGCACACGGATAGCGCAAACAGGCACCGGACCAACCACCACGACGGATCCCAATGGAGGGGGTCGAACCGGACGCTCAGTTGATCAACCCATCGCCCTCCCTGGCCGCCGCATTGCGCAACCCCGGCGGCAGCAGGCCGAGGAGTCGGCGACTCAGCCCCGCCGAAACCCACATGTACCCGCTCGACCACAGAGACAAACAGAGAAACGAGAAGGACACGGGCCCGTACTACGGTACTAGTGAACTGGAGCAGAATCGACAGGGGATGTGAGGCGGCGCCTGAATCAGGACGGGCAGGGAGGAGGAGCGAGAACTAGGCTTACAGGGTGTTGGCGTGCTGGATGTCAGCTTCGAGCACCTTGATGGAATCCCTGTACGCCTTCCGCATCCTCCACCGCCGCCGCCCTTCTCATCCAAGTGCCACGCGGTCTCGGCAAACCCCCTCCCTCTTCCCGAACCTGGCCGATCGCCGACCGCCGGAGCAGGGGGCTCGCGATTGCGATGGGAAGGAAGGTGAAGAGAGGAGTCTGGGTCTCGGGCGCCGCGCCGCGCGGTGGGAGTGGGGGTGGGGTGGGTGGCGTGGGGGCAGCGGTGGTGGGCTTTGAGGGAAGGAGACGATGAGGGCGCGGGGCAGGGCCGGGCGCGTGTGCGCGTGCGTGCCGGGCGCGCAGGCAGACAAGGCGGAGCAGAGCGCGCCGCGTGTGCCCGCGGCGGGCGTGGCCGCGTTCGGGATGTGTGAGATGAGATGAGATCCCCGTGGCCCGTGGGTTTGGGCGCCTGCCCGCCCAGCTCTCGTTTTACCGGTGTTCGGATGTTTTAAATCTATCTTTAGAGACGGAATATTGGAATAAAGACCGAAGAGTCAATATGATATTGTTGTCGGTGTGCCTTTATAAAACATGATAATTTATTTATCAAAAATGCATGAAAAACCCATAACAGAAAAGTCAAGGGTAATTATAACAATAGTTTATTTTGGAACATGGTAATTTATTTATCGAGGGAAATATCTTTAAAGAAGATCAACAGAAAGCCAACATTAACTTTAGGGTGTGTTTGGTTCTGCTTCTCCAAAAAACTAGAATCCAACCAAATAGATACAACAATAGAATAGATTTATGATAATCTACAGATTTCTTTAGTTCAATTCAGAATCATCTTGTACCCTAGATTTTCTAGATTCATGTTATCCATGTTATAAGTTGTGATTCTTTTATAAAATCTATAGTAGAGCATTGTTTCAACCAAATAAATTTCAAAATTTTCACATCGTCGGCTCACAACAACTTTCTCACAACTCACAGTTAGAATCATATTTTCAGTAATCTACAGCTCAACCAAACAGTAGAGAAGTGTGATATCCTAGGCCTGGGGTGGATGGTGATATCCTGACCCAATGCTTAATATTAATAGAGTACTCATATCAACAAGGTGCATCTTCTTTTTCAGAAGCCTACCTCGAAATAACCTCTAGGTTAAGTGTGCTTCGCCTAGAGCAATCTTAGGATGGGTGACCGACCCGGAAGTTTCCTCGGGTGCGCATGAGCGAGAACAAAGTGTGCACAAAAGACTTGTGTTGGTCTTTGGGACGGTATATGATTCTAGAGAGCTGACATAAGTAAGTACCGCTGGTTCGGGAGTGGACAGGGTGTTACAAATGGTATCATAACCGACCCTCGTGGTTTCACAGTCGTGTGTGGGCTAGGGGTTCAGACATATAGTGCATGGCGCATATGGGACCAGAGTGGTCACATGGTAATGGCATATGACAACATTGAACACACAGACGTGGCCAAAGGGGAGGTTCTTGGCTTGGGGTTAACTGACGAGGACATCAGTCTTCTAAGGTAGTGGATTGTGATATCCTGGGCCCGGTGGATAGTGATATCTGGCCCAAGACTTAATAGAATTAATAGAGTAATCATACCAATAAGTTGCATCTTTTTTTAGAAACCTACCTCTAAACAACCTCTAGGTTAAGTGTGTTTGGCCCAGAGCAATATTGGGATGGGTAACAGACCAGGAAGTTTTCTCGGGTGCCCATGAGTGAGGACAAAGTGCGCATAAAAGACTCGTGTTGGTATATGGGAACAATATATGATCCTAAAGAGCTGTCAGGAGTAAGTACCGCCGGTCCGGGAGTGGACGGGGTGTTACAAGAAGCAATTCTTAACGTTCTTGCTGATCATGTGGTAGATGCGCCCTTGTGCATTACAAATACAAAAAATTGCAGGGTCATCTAAATATATATGGGGCATCAGATGTAGCCATTGAATTGTACATCATAGAGAGCTTTCATAGATATAAGATGGTTAATAACCAATTTATAGTCGAGCAAGCATGCCAAGGGAACTTGAACCTCTTAAGCATGTCATACTTGATGAGTTTGTTGTTGGATACATTATTGCCAAGTTGCCTCTTTTATTGAAGGGTTTTGTCACAACCCTTAGACATAAGAGAGAAAGTATCACTTGAAAACCTAATAGCATATGTTGATGTTGAGGACAATATGCAGACTAAGAACACTACTTAGAAGGAGAAAACACTACTTAGAAGGAGAACGAGGGCCATTCTAGCATCAACATGGTACAAAAAATTTTACATGACAAGAACAATTGAAAAAGAAAGTCTTTTAATGCCAAATCGACAACTGCCTTCAAGAAGAAGAGTTATCTTGAGCGAACCGAAAAGGGAAAACCTTGTGACTATTAGCAATGTTGATGATGTGTATGGTAACCTTCCTACTTTACTTCTAGCATTTCAATCCCATGTTGGTAAGTTGATATAGGTGCTAATACTTATGCATGTGATAACATCTCTATGTTTTCTTCTTACTAGGGAGTAGGGACTCTAAGCTTCCTTCGCCTAGATAGGGAATGTGTCACGTGCTTCTATTCGTGTTGGCATGGTGGATCTGAATTTTACTTTAAGAAAGATTGTGTGGCTGAGGAATGTGCAACATGTCACTATTATTCACAAGAACCTTGTTAGCGCCTTCCTTCTTCTGAGCGACAGGTTTAAGGTAGTGGTGGAGTCTAATAAAGTAGTAGTATCGAAACATATACAATTTATTAGTAAAGGCTATGAGTATAGAGGCTTATTCCACTTTTCCCTAGTTTGTTTTTGTATAAGTTAGTGAATCAAATATGTGGCAAAATTAATGATAATGTGTGTGTTTGACATTCTCATTTATGCCACATTAACTTTGGTTTGGTGTCATGGTTGTCCAACATGAGTTTAATTCTAGATTCCACTATCGCTGAAGGTTCAAAGTGTCGTACCTATTGCAGTCAAAGCAACCTCAAAAGCCTCACATGGCATCGAAGGAGAGAAACTTGACACCTCTAGAGCTCATACATTCTGATCCATGCGAGGCGAATGGTCAATGATGTGTTGGCAAAAGTTGAAAAGAGATCTTTTAGGAATTTAATCGATGATGTGACTAGATTTTGCTATGTTTACATGCTTATTGTCGGTACCCTAGAACAGGGGTATCCCTTACTACAGCATGAAGACGCGGTGCCCGCGCCACTATCTCTAGTCGCGTGGTTAACAACACCCGACTCCACCACGTGGATGGCTCCAGGGTCGCCATGTGGCCGGAGAAGACGATATACTCCAAGATGCCAACAGTGGGTCTGGACCCCCGTGGGAAAGTGCCGGACCCATGTACATGTGGACCGGGCCTCCGAGGCAAGGTATAGAACCCCTGTGAGTGCGACCAGGACCCCCGGGACAGGTCCCGGACCCCTCTGCGTGGGGTCCGGACTACCCACAGCCGGGTCCCAGGACTCTGGGCAGAGAATACCTAGGCCTTGCTCAGGCAGGGGTCCGGTGCCGACATGTGTCCAGGCCCAGCCTGGTGCGGACCTGTCCGCATAACGCTACTACTTCCTGCCTAGGCGGAGACCCGATGCTGCCACGTGGCCTACCGCGCGTGACGTAAGCCAGCGGGCGGAGCCTGACGTAAGGCCTCTGGGCCGCGCTGTCTCTGCATTTATTGCGAAGAAGACGCGCCGCCTGACTATCCCGCTGACAGGCGATGTGCCCCTTTAGCATTTAATGTGTCCTATCCACTCATCCTGCAGGCGGCGTGCCTGTCCATTCCATTGCCAAACAGTACGCCCGTGCTGCGAAGTGCAATGTGCCCATCCATCATCACTAGTATGTTGCCAGGGAAGCATCCCCTGCACGCCAATACTACGCAGATCGCGGATATCAGGGCGCAAGGAGGTTGCCCCAACGATGAACATTAGTTGCTCCAAGTATTACATCTGTTATATTCCTGGGCCCACATGTCAGGGCTTAGCACCCTTGTACGTGCCCCTCTTCGAGCTATAAAAGAGGAGACATACAACGACACATGGACACACACTTAGACCCAGCTCAGGCTCACAAGTTTATACAAGCTCTCAAGCTCAATACATCACACAGTGGAGTAGGGTATTACGCTCCGGCGGCCCGAACCACTCTAAACCCTTGCGTGTTCTTGTGTTCATCGTCTATCTAACAACAGGCAAAACGCTTAGGCCCCCTCCTCATCTTAGGATTTAGGGCGGGTGCATTCCACCACCCGGCCGGAGATTTCCTCTCTGACACTTATATATAAGATGGAATGGTAGACTATATTAAAATATGTAAGGCTAAAGTTGAGAATCAACTAGAGAGAAAGATTAAGCATCTAAAGTCAAATCATGGTCGTGAGTATTTTCCTAGATTGTTTGATGAATTCTATGAGGAACAAGGTATTATTCATAAGAGAACGGCTCCCTATTCATCGAAATCAAACAATGTTATTGTGAAGAAGAACCACATGTTGACTGACTTGATGAATGCCTTGTTAGACACTAGTGATTAGTGTAGACTGCCCCCACCCCCTCCTCCGCCCGCCCGACCTCCAGAAACCCCGCCTCCGCAAACCACCGCGGGAGATCCCTCCGTGAATCTCGCCACAGCCGTCGCAACCGCCGCGAACCACCCCCCGCATGCCGCACGCCTAGCCGTAGAACCCCGCAGCCGCCCCCGAGCAAACCCCACCGCGTCCCTGAGCAATCCCGAGCAAGTCGTTGATTTTCTACTCCCCCGCCGCAATCCATCCGTCGTGGCCCCGAGCAATCCCGAGCAAGCCCTACCTGAACCCACACATGCCGCAACGGTCGCGACTGCCGAACACTCCACTGCAAACCGTTCGCCCCGAGAGCACATCGCGGCGGTGAAAAAGGATGCGTTCGGGTGGCCGCTCTGGCTCTCCGAGGCCGCCGGCGATGCACTCTGTGGCTGGGCGCCCCGCGGTGCCGACGCCTTCTAGAAGCTCAAGAAGGTGAGGGCAATCCTTTCCCGCCGCGCGCCGCCTGTGCTTGCTTCTTCTTGTTGCTTCAACGGTGGTAGCAGTAGTTAATTACAGGAGAAGCTCGGCCTTTTCATGGGAAGTCAACTTGCATGTGTTCGTATTGAATTGGAACACCTGTCAATGCTATCTTGCGTGGTATTTTCAAAGAAGCGAGTTGCCGTGGTTTTTTAATTAAAACAGTGGGCAGTGTGCAGCAATGTGGCCCTGACAAACAGATAAACAACAATGGGAGACTAGAAAGCAGCAGCATGCAAACACACTATAAGTCGTTATATGACTGCAGTTGTGAAAGGGAAATGTGCCCTTGGGCCATTTCTAAGTATTTTGGTGATCAAGTGCCAACACAAATGGTTTAATGTGAAACTATGCCAAATGGTGGAAGAAGTGCAAAGTCAACACAAAGGTATGATTCTAGACTTAGTACATTGGTTTTTGTGTACTAACATATTTGTCTAAGTGCTAGAATCAGAGAAAATACAATTGGAAAAGACTTGGCTCGAGCAGCCAAGACTCTTCTCAGTCTGGGTGCACCGGACTGTCCGGTGCGCCAGGCTGGCGTTTGATCAACTGGCTGCTCTCGGGTCTCGACGGTGCCGTACGACTATAAATCACCGGATTGTCCGGTGGTGCACCGGACAGTGTCCGGTGAGTCGGCTGCGGCGAAGTCGCCGCTCTCGGGAATCAAGTCAACAGCGTACGACTATAATTCACCAGACTGTCCGGTGAGTCACCGGACTGTCCGGTGAGCCAACGGTTGGGCGCGCCAACGGTCGGCCGCGCAATCCGCGCGTGACGCGTGGCCGAGCCAACGGTCGGATAGGGGCACCGGACTGTCCGGTGTGCACCAGACAGTGTCTGGTGCGCCAACGGCTCCAAGTCTCCAACGGTCGGCTACGCCAGAATAGGAAAGAAATCCGCACCGGACAGTGTCCGGTGGTGCACCGGACTGTCCGGTGCGCCAGTCGACAGAAGGCAAGAATTGCCTTCCTGGATTGCTCTCAACGGCTCCGAGCTGCCTTGGGGCTATAAAAGGGACCCCTAGGCGCATGGAGGAGTACACCAAGCATCCCTTGAGCATTCCTAACCACCAAGACTTCATTTCCGCGCATTCGATTCTTTGTGATAGCAACTAGAGCTCCATTTGAGTAGAGAACTCTTCGAGTTGTGTTGAGAGCTCGAGTTGTGACTTGTGTGCGTATTGTTGCTCTGATTTTGTGTCTTGTGTGTGTTTCTCATCCCATCCTTACTTCCGTGATTCTTTGTGATAATCAAATTGTAAGGGCGAGAGGCTCCAAGTTGTGGAGATTCCTCGCAAGCGGGATATAGTGAAACAAAAGCAAAACACCGTAGTATTCAAGTGGGTCTTTGGACCACTTGAAAGGGGTTGAGTGCAACCCTCGTCCGTTGGGACACCACAACGTGGAGTAGGCAAGTGTTGGACTTGGCCGAACCACGGGATAAACCACTGTGCCTCTCTGTGTTGATCTCTTTGTGGTTATTGTGTTTTGCAAGAACTCATCTCTAGCCACTTGGCTTCATTGCGCTAACACTTAATCAAGTTTGTGGCTTTGAGTTTAAGTTTTTACAGGATCACCTATTCACCCCCCCCCTCTAGGTGCTCTCAAGTTGGCATAGCCAAAATTGACTAAACTTGTAGGGTAACAAAGATAATTCAAACAAATAGAGCATGAGAAGGAAAAATGAAAGACCGACAAACGCTGCAACCAGCGTACCCCATTGTCGGGTAAGGTTAGCCATCAAGCAGCTGCAGAGAGCAACAGGGCAAAAATATGTATGATTCATTGGACCAATAGCACATGGTGCTGTCAAGCTCAATATTCAGTAGAATCAGAAGCTATCCACAAATAAGCCCTGGTATCCGCTCATGTGTTATTTCTCAGCTAGAGACCAAATTCACTGAGTACAGATTTGCACATACAATTTACTATGAAGAAAATTATAGATCTGCACCTACAATTTACTATTAAGGAAAATACATCTGATGACAACCACTAGGTTTCCGCAGTATACATGTCTCGATGATTTTCATTAAAAAATGTATAATTTACGATATTTCTTCCTCTGCTACATTCGTGCAGATCGGTTCGGGCACGTACAGCAACGTGTACAAGGCGATCGAGGTGGCGAGCGGCCGCGTGGTGGCGCTAAAGAAGGTACGGGTGCACGTCGTGTTTGTTCTTCGACATTTGCCTGATGGATCGATGAAAATCGTTATCATAGTCAAGAGATCTCACTACAACCAAGGATGTCCGGATAGCGAGGATTGCTCTAGCACCATACAAGGCAAGAGAGGATCTGGACTCCATGACTTATATTTTAGGCACCATTTATTTTAAGTGGGGTTCCTCTAGTTTTGGGAATATGTTTAGTCTTTTGATAAAACCAAATTTGTCTTGTTTGCACTAAATACTAATCATTTCCCATTTGGTTGTTTAACTCATTGAACTTGTGCAAGAAAATAGCTTGATACCCCCCTTCCCTGGTGAGATGGACGACATCTGCGTCGTGTCCCTCGGAGGTCCCATTCCATCTTCGAGGCCGAGAGGAAAGTGGACGGCAATCCATTCCATCGGCGCCCTCCATTCCTTACGCGATCCATTCCATCCCAAAATTTGCGGCACCGCTCACCCATTGGCAGCAAGTGTATTATCGTGAAATTGTTGTTTGGGACAGCAAGAATGCCATAAGGAACCACGGACAATTGTGCGGTGGTTAACTAGTTATGGATAATGACAATGGCGATGTGGATGACCTGGGTTCAGGGTGGTTTGAAGTGAAAAAGGTAATGTTCTTCTTTACCTGTCTTATTTTGCTATGATCATCATTTTTCCGTATGTTACTGCATTGTCCTAGGCTCATTCTTACTGTTGTTGTTAACTCATCATACACAAAATTTATAGAAACATCGGTCCAGCTCAAAATACACATTGCAGAGTCTGTAGGTGTTTTGTCCAATACTCTTGTCAAGTTTGGAGACTTTGATGAAGTTCCAGGTCTATCATTACCTTCAGATTCATATAGAGATAATAATACGTCTAGACGGCACATACATACTTGAAAGGGAAATGTGCCCTTAGGCCATTTCTAAGTATTTTGGTGATTGAGTGCCAACATAAGTGCTTTTGTGTTAATCTATGCAAAGTGGTAGACAAAGTGCAAATCATGTCTAAAGGTATGTTTCTAGACTTAGTACATTGTTTTATGGACTAAAGTATTGTGTCTAAATGCTGGAAACAGGAAAAATTGAATTGGAAAAGAGATAGCTTCTTTCAGCCAAAGTCTGCTCAGTCTGACTGCACCGGAATGTCCGGTGGTGCACCGGACAGTGTCCGGTGGTGCATCGGACAGTGTCCGGTGCGCCAGGCTGGCTCTGGCGAACAGGCTGCTCTCGGGACTTCGACAGCGGTGTACGACTATAATTCACCGGACTGTCCGGTGGTGCACCGGACTGTCTGGTGAGCCGTTCACAGGCGAACTCGTCGCTCTCGGGAGTTGATTAACAGCGTACGGCTAAAATTCACCGGTCTGTCTGGTGGTGCACCGGACTGTCCGGTGAGCCAACGGTCAGCCAGGGCAACGGTCGGCCGAGGATTCTGCGCGTGACGCGTGGCCGAGCCAACGGTCACATTGGTGCACCGGACTGTCCGGTGTGCACCGGACCAACGACTCTCAGACTCCAACGGTCGGCTTCGCCAAATAAGGAAGGATATCTGCACCGGACAGTGTCCGGTGGTGCACCGGACAGTGTCCGGTGGTGCACCGGACTGTCCGGTGCGCCAGTCGATAGAAGGCAAGATCTGCCTTCCAGGAATGTTCTCAACGGCTCCTAGCTGCCTTGGGGCTATAAAAGGGACCCCTAGGCGCATGGAGGAGAACACCAAGCATACTCAAAGCATTCCTAAGCACCGAGACTTCGATTCCACGCATTTGTTTCTTCGTGATAGCATCTAGAGCTCTATTTGAGTTGTGAACTCGTCGGGTTGTGTTGCGAGCTCTTGTTGCGACTTGTGTGCGTGTTGACATTCTGATTTTGTGTCTTGTGTGCGTTGCTTATCCCTCCCTTACTCCGTGCTTCTTTGTGAACTTCAAGTCTAAGGGCGAGAGACTCCAAGTTGTGGAGATTCCTCGCAAACGGGATAAAGAAAAGCAAAGCAAAACACCGTGGTATTCAAGTGGGTCTTTGGACCGCTTGAGAGGGGTTGATTGCAACCCTCGTCCGTTGGGACGCCACAACGTGGAGTAGGCAAGCGTTGGTCTTGGCCGAACCACGGGATAACCACCGTGCCATCTCTGTGATTGATATCCTTGTGGTTATTGTGTTTTGTTGAGACTCCTCTCTAGCCACTTGGCATTATTGTACTAACGCTTAACCAAGTTTTTGTGGCCTAAGTTTCAAGTTTCACAGGATCACCTATTCACCCTCCCTCTAGGTGCTCTCAATTGGTATCAGAGCCATTCTCTTCACGAAGAGACTAATCGCCCGAAGAGATGGATCCTAAGGGGAAGGGAATTGTGATCAACGATAAGGAGAAGGAGTCTTTCATCAACGAGCCAAAGGATGACAAGCCTACCGACTCGGGCTCGGGCTACAAACGCAAAGATTGGAAGAAGAAGAAGACGAGACGCATCAAGGAGATCGTCTACTATGACGACAACGATGAGTCCACTTCTTCCCAAAAGGACGACTACGACTACGAGAAATGAAAGACGGTTAATTCGAACTTTTCTTTCGATTACTCTCGTATTCCGCAGAATTCAAATGCACATTTGCTTTCCATCCCTCTTGGCAAACCTCCACACTTTGATGGGGAGGACTACGGATTTTGGAGTCACAAAATGCGTAGTCACTTGTTCTCTCTCCATCCAAGCATATGGGAGATTGTTGAGAATGGAATGAAATTTGATAGCTCGGATAGTCCCATATTTATTAATGAACAGATTCATAAAAATGCACAAGCTACTACTGTATTATTAGCCTCTTTGTGCAGGGACGAGTACCATAAGGTGAGCGGCTTGGACAATGCCAAGCAGATCTGGGACACCCTCAAAATCTCTCATGAGGGGAACGGCGTCACCTTACTCACCAAGATGGAGTTGGTGGAGGGCGAGCTTGGAAGATTCGCGATGATAAGGGGCGAGGAGCCAACCCAAACATACAACCGGCTCAAGACCCTTATCAACAAAATAAGGAGCTACGGAAGCACGCGATGGACGGACCACGACGTCGTCCGCCTAATGCTAAGGTCCTTCACTGTACTTGATCCACATTTGGTGAACAATATTCGTGAAAATCCTAGGTACACCAAGATGTCGCCCGAAGAAGTCCTTGGAAAGTTCGTAAGCGGGCAAATGATGATCAAGGAGGCAAGGTACGTGGACGACGTGTTGAACGGTCCAATCCATGAGCCTCAACCCATTGCTCTCAAGGCAACGAGGAGCAAGGAGGCGCTACCTAGCAAGGTGGCACAAGTTGAGGCGGCCAGGCTCAATGATGAAGAGATGGCCCTCATCATCAAGCGCTTCAAGACGGCGCTAAAGGGTCGCAAGGGACAGCCTAGCAAGACCAAGACAAAGGGGAAGCGCTCATGCTTCAAATGTGGTAAGATTGGTCATTTTATTGCTAATTGTCCCGATAATGAAAGTGACCAGGAACAAGGGAGCAAAAGGGAGAAGAAGAAGGCATAAAAGAAGGCTAAGGGCGAGGCACACCTTGGCAAGGAGTGGGACTCGGATTGTTCGTCTTCCGACTCCGACAATGAAGGACTCGCCGCCACCGCCTTCAACAAGTCATCCCTCTTCCCCAACGAGCGTCACACATGTCTCATAGCGAAGGAGAAGAAGGTATGTACTCGAGATACCACTGATGCTTCTTCAAGTGATGATGATTCTAGTGATGACGATGAAATAGACTATTCTAGTTTATTTAAAGGTTTAGATAGAATTAAAATTGGCAAAATTAATGAGTTAATTGATGCCTTGAATGACAAGAATAGGTTACTAGAAAAGCAAGAGGATTTGTTGTATGAAGAACATGATAAATTTATAGAGGCGCAAAAATCTCATGCTTTAGAAGTTAAAAGAAATGAAATGCTTTCTTGTGAACTATCTAATTGCCATGAGACAATTTCTAGCTTAAAGAGCATAAATGATGATTTAAATGCTAAGTTAGAAAAATCTAGTAAATTAACATCTTGTGTAGAACATGTTATGATTTGCAATAGGTGTAAAGATTTTGACATTGACGCTTGTGAACACCTAGTTTCAATTTCCAAATTGAATGATGAATTGGCTAGTCTTAATGCCCAACTTAAGACTAGAAAAAGTGAACTCGATAAGCTAAAATTTGCAAGGGATGCCTACACGATTGGTAGACACCCCTCAATTAAGGATGGACTTGGCTTCAAGAGGGAAGCCAAGAACTTGACAAGCCATAAGGCTCCCATCTCCGCCAAGGAGAAAGGGAAGGCCCCTATGGCTAGTAGTACTAAAAAGAACCATGCTTTTATGTACCATGATAGGAGACAGTCTAGAAATGCTTATAGGAGTTGTAATGCTTATGATGCTTTTGATACTCATGCCATGTTTGCTTCTAGTTCTTCCTATCTGCATGGTAGAGATATGTCTAGGAGAAATGTTGTTCATCATATGCCTAGGAGAAATGTTGTTAATGCTCCTAGGAAAGTTAATGAACCTTCTACAATATATCATGCTTGCAATGCTTCATTTGCCATTTGTAGAAAGAATAAGAAGGTGATTGCTAGGAAGTTAGGGGCAAGATGCAAGGGAGATAAAACTTGCATTTGGGTCCCTAAGATAATTGTGACTAACCTTGTAGGACCCAACAAGAGTTGGGTACCTAAGACCCAAGCCTAAATTTGCCTTGCAGGTTTATGCATCCGGGGGTACAAGCTGGATTATCGACAGCGGATGCACAAACCACATGACGAGGGAAAAGAGGATGTTCTCTTCCTATGTCAAGAACAAGGATCCCCAAGATTCAATAATATTTGGTGATGGGAACCAAGGCAAGGTAAAAGGGTTAGGTAAAATTGCTATTTCATCCGAGCACTCTATTTCTAATGTGTTTTTAGTTGAGTCGCTCGGATATAATTTGTTATCTGTTAGTCAATTATGCAATATGGGATATAATTGTCTATTCACAAATGTAGATGTGTCTGTCTTTAGAAGGTGTGATGGTTCAGTAGCTTTTAAGGGTGTACTAGACGACAAACTTTATTTGGTTGATTTTGCAAAAGAAGAGGCTGGTCTAGATGCATGCTTAATGGCTAAGACTTGCATGGGCTGGCTGTGGCATCGTCGCTTAGCACATGTGGGGATGACGAACCTTCACAAACTTCTAAAGGGAGAACACGTGATAGGTCTAACTAACGTACATTTCGAAAAAGATAGACCTTGTGTAGCTTGTCAAGCAGGGAAACAGGTGGGAGGCTCTCATCACACCAAAAATGTGATGACCACATCAAGACCCTTGGAGATGCTTCATATGGACCTCTTCGGACCCGTCACCTATCTAAGTATAGGAGGAAGTAAGTATGGTCTTGTTATAGTTGATGATTTTTCCCGCTTCACTTGGGTATTCTTTTTGCAGGATAAATCTGAAACCCAAGGGACCCTCAAGCGCTTCCTCAGGAGAGCTCAAAATGAGTTTGAGCTCAAAGTGAAGAAGATAAGGAGCGACAACGGGTCCGAGTTCAAGAACCTTCAAGTGGAGGAGTTCCTTGAGGAGGAAGGGATCAAGCACGAGTTCTCCGCTCCCTACACACCACAACAAAATGGTGTGGTAGAGAGGAAGAACAGGACGCTCATCGATATGGCGAGGACTATGCTTGGAGAGTTCAAGACCCCCGAGCGCTTTTGGTCGGAAGCCGTGAACACGGCTTGCCACGCCATCAACCGGGTCTACCTTCATCGCCTCCTCAAGAAGACTTCGTATGAGCTGCTAACTGGTAACGAACCCAATGTGTCTTATTTTTGTGTATTTGGGAGCAAGTGTTATATTCTTGTGAAGAAAGGTAGAACTTCTAAATTTGCTCCCAAAGTTGTAGAAGGGTTTTTATTAGGTTATGACTCAAATACAAAGGCGTATAGGGTCTTCAACAAATCATCGGGTTTGGTTGAAGTCTCTAGCGACGTTGTATTTGATGAGACTAATGGCTCTCCAAGAGAGCAAGTTGTTGATCTTGATGATGTAGATGAAGAAGACGTTCCAACGGCCGCTATGCGCACCATGGCGATTGGCGATGTGCGACCACAGGAACATTTGGAGCAAGATCAACCTTCTTCCTCAACAATGGTGCATCCCCCAACCCAAGATGACGAACAGGTACCTCAAGTGGAGGCGCATGATCAAGGGGGAGCACAGGATGTTCAAGTGGAAGAGGAAGAAGCACCTCAGGCACCTCCAACCCAAGTTCGAGCGACGATTCAAAGGAATCATCCCATCGACCAAATTTTGGGTGATATTAGCAAGGGAGTAACTACTCGCTCTAGATTGGTGAATTTTTGTGAGCATTACTCTTTTGTCTCTTCTATTGAGCCTTTCAGGGTAGAAGAGGCCTTGCTAGATCCAGACTGGGTGATGGCCATGCAGGAGGAGCTCAACAACTTCAAGCGTAATGAAGTTTGGACACTGGTGCCTCGTCCTAAGCAAAATGTTGTGGGAACCAAGTGGGTGTTCCGCAACAAACAGGACGAGCACGGGGTGGTGATAAGGAACAAGGCTCGACTTGTGGCAAAAGGTTATGCCCAAGTCGCAGGTTTGGACTTTGAGGAGACTTTTGCTCCTGTGGCTAGACTAGAGTCCATTCGTATCTTGCTAGCATATGCCGCTCACCATTCTTTCAGGTTGTTCCAAATGGATGTGAAGAGCGCTTTCCTAAACGGGCCGATCAAGGAGGAGGTGTACGTGGAGCAACCCCCTGGCTTCGAGGATGAACGGTACCCCGACCACGTGTGTAAGCTCTCTAAGGCGCTCTATGGACTTAAGCAAGCCCCAAGAGCATGGTATGAATGCCTTAGAGACTTTCTAATTGCTAATGCTTTCAAGGTTGGAAAAGCCGATCCAACTCTCTTTACTAAGACTTGCGATGGTGATCTTTTTGTGTGCCAAATTTATGTCGATGACATAATATTTGGTTCTACTAATCAAAAGTCTTGTGAAGAGTTTAGCAGGGTGATGATGCAGAAATTCGAGATGTCGATGATGGGCGAGTTGAACTACTTCCTTGGGTTCCAAGTGAAGCAACTCAAGGATGGTACCTTCATCTCCCAAACGAAGTACACGCAAGACTTGCTAAAGCGGTTTGGGATGAAGGACGCCAAGCCCGCAAAGACTCCAATGGGAACCGACGGACACACCGACCTCAACAAAGGAGGTAAGTCCGTTGATCAAAAGGCATACCGGTCTATGATAGGGTCTTTACTTTATTTGTGTGCTAGTAGACCGGATATTATGCTTAGCGTATGCATGTGTGCTAGATTTCAATCTGATCCAAGGGAGTGTCACTTGGTGGCCGTGAAGCGAATTCTTAGATATTTAGTCGCTACGCCTTGCTTCGGGATCTGGTATCAAAAGGGGTCTAACTTTGACTTGATTGGATATTCAGATTCCGACTATGCTGGATGTAAGGTCGATAGGAAGAGTACATCGGGGACGTGCCAATTCTTAGGAAGGTCTCTGGTGTCATGGAATTCTAAGAAACAAACTTCTGTTGCCCTATCCACCGCTGAGGCCGAGTACGTTGCCGCAGGACAGTGTTGCGCGCAACTACTTTGGATGAGGCAAACCCTCCGGGACTTTGGCTACAATCTGAGCAAAGTCCCACTCCTATGTGATAATGAGGGTGCTATCCGAATAGCAGAAAATCCTGTTGAGCACAGCTGCACAAAGCACATTGACATCCGACATCACTTTTTGAGAGACCACCAGCAAAAGGGAGATATCGAAGTGTTTCATGTTAGCACCGAGAACCAGCTAGCCGATATCTTTACCAAGCCTTTAGATGAGAAGACCTTTTGCAGGCTGCGTAGTGAGCTAAATATCCTAGATTCGCGGAACTTGGATTGATTTATAGCATACATGTATTTATGCCTTTGATCATGTTCCTTCTGCATTTTGTTGCTTACTTGTGGTGCTCAAGTTGTACAAACACTCCCCGGACCTCACAAGTCCTTTTTGCAAGTGATGCACATATTTAGGGGGAGTTGTGTTACAACTTGACCCTTTGAGACTAACTGTATGCTTGAGTTTGCTTGTTTTAGTCTCAAAGGAGGTTATCTAAAGGGAAAAGGTGGACTTGGACCATGAAAGACTTCCACTGCACTCCGATGAGAGGGTAACTTATTCCAAGTTCATTTCATGTACTCCTATTGCCTTTGTATTCTTATTTGGAGATTTTGGTGAGGCAATGGGGTTAAAGGGCCAAGATTGATCCAGTTTTGGTGCTTGATGCCAAAGGGGGAGAAAATAAAGGCCAAAGCAATAAATGGATCAGCTACCACTTGAGAAATTTTGAAAATAGTACTAGAGCTTTTGGTTTGTCAAAACTCTTTTATCGTCTCTTTTGTCAAAAGTTGGCCTCTTGTGGGGAGAAGTGTTGATTATGGGAAAAAGGGGGAGCTCTTGAAATCTTGAATCAATTTCTCTTGAAATGACTCTCTTTATGTCTCTACAAGTGAATTTGACTTAGAGATAGGAATTTGAGTTTGATTTGCAAAAACAAACCAAGTGGTGGCAAAGAGTGATCCATATATGCCAAATTTGATTCAAAACAACTTTGGGTTTTTATTTGCATTGATATTGCACTTGTTCTAGTTGCTTTATGTTGTGTTGGCATAAATCACCAAAAAGGGGGAGATTGAAAGGGAAATGTGCCCTTAGGCCATTTCTAAGTATTTTGGTGATTGAGTGCCAACATAAGTGCTTTTGTGTTAATCTATGCAAAGTGGTAGACAAAGTGCAAATCATGTCTAAAGGTATGTTTCTAGACTTAGTACATTGTTTTATGGACTAATGTATTGTGTCTAAGTGCTGGAAATAGGAAAAATTGAATTGGAAAAGAGATAGCTTCTTTCAGCCAAAGTCTGCTCAGTCTGACTGCACCGGAATGTCCAGTGGTGCACCGGACAGTGTCCGGTGCGCCAGGCTGGCTCTGGCGAACAGGCTGCTCTCGGGACTTCGACGGCGGTGTACGGCTATAATTCATCGGACTGTCCGGTGGTGCACCGGACTGTCCGGTGAGCCGTTCACAGGCGAACTCGTCGCTCTCGGGAGTTGATTAACGGCGTACGGCTAAAATTCACCGGTCTGTCCGATGGTGCACCGGACTGTCCGGTGAGCCAATGGTCAGCCGGGGCAACGACCGGCCGAGGATTCCGCGCGTGACGCGTGGCCGAGCCAACGGTCACATTGGTGCACCGGACTGTCCGGTGTGCACCGGACAGTGTCCGGTGCGCCAACGGCTCTCAGACTCCAACGGTCGGCTTCGCCAAATAAGGAAGGATATCTGCACCGAACAGTGTCCGGTGGTGCACCAGACTGTCCGGTGCGCCAGTCGACAGAAGGCAAGATCTGCCTTCCAGGAATGTTCTCAACGGCTCCTAGCTGCCTTGGGGCTATAAAAGGGACCCCTAGGCGCATGGAGGAGAACACCAAGCATACTCAAAGCATTCCTAAGCACCGAGACTTCGATTCCACGCATTTGTTTCTTCGTGATAGCATCTAGAGCTCTATTTGAGTTGTGAACTCGTCGGGTTGTGTTGCGAGCTCTTGTTGCGACTTGTGTGCGTGTTGACATTCTGATTTTGTGTCTTGTGTGCGTTGCTTATCCCTCCCTTTGAGAGCACCTAGAGGGGGGGGTGAATAGGTGATCCTGTAAACTCCAAAAACTTAAGCCACAAAACTTTGATTAAGTGTTAGCACAGTTAATGCCAAGTGGCTAGAGCGAAGATGGTAATCACAAGAAGTTCAACACAGAGATGACACGGTGATTTATCCCGTGGTTCGGCCAAGTACAAAACTTGCCTACTCCACGTTGTGGCGTCCCAACGGATGAGAGTTGCACTCAACTCCTCTCAAGTGATCCAATGATCAACTTGAATACCACAGTGTTATGCTTTTCTCCTCAATATCCCGTTTGCGAGGAATCTCCACAACTTGGAGCCTCTCGCCCTTACACTTAAGATTCACAAAGAAGTACGGAGTAAGGTGGGAATGAGCAACGCACACAAGACTCGGAAATCAGAGCAACAACACGCACACAAGTCGCAATAAGAGCTCGCAACGCAACACAAAGAGTTCACAACTCCAAAAGAGCTCTATATGCTATCACAACGAAACGAATGCGTGAGATCAATGTCTTGGTGCTTAGAAGTGTTGTAGGAATGCTTGGTGTCCTCCTCCATGCGCCTAGGGGTCCCTTTTATAGCCCCAAGGCAGCTAGGAGCCGTTGAGAACAAATCTGGAAGGCCATCCTTGCCTTCTGTCGTCGGGGGCACCGGACAGTCCGGTGCACACCGGACACTGTCCGGTGCCCGATTTGTTTCCTTAAACGGCGAAGACGACCGTTGCAGACCGTTGGCAGATCTGGCGCCGTTGGCGCACCGGACATGTCCGGTGCACACCGGACAGTCCGGTGCCGTCTTCCGACCGTTGGCCCGGCCACGTGTCCTGCGCGGATTGCGCGGCCGACCGTTGGCCCTGGCCGACCGTTGGCTCACCGGACAGTCCGGTGCACACCGGACAGTCCGGTGAATTTTAGCCGTACGCCGTCGGCGAATTCCCGAGAGCAGCCAGTTCGAGTCGAGGCAGCCTGGCGCACCGGACACTGTCCGGTGCACACCGGACAGTCCGGTGCTCCAGACCGAACTGAGACTTGGCTGCACACAGCCAAGTCATTCTCTCCCCTTTTCTCTTTTTCTTCTTTCTGTTTCTAACACTTAGACAAATATGTTAGTCCATAAAACCAATGTACTAAGGCTTAGAAACATACCTTTACTTCATGATTTGCACCTTGTTCATCCATGAATATAACTTCACAATTAAACACATGTGTTGGCACTCAATCACCAAAATACTTAGAAATGGCCCAAGGGCACATTTCCCTTTCAATCTCCCCCTTTTTGGTGATTTATGCCAACACAACATAAAGCAACTAGAACAAGTGCAAACTCACTTCAAATAAATTTAAGTTTTATTCAATTTTGGCATATATGGATCATCCTTTGCCACCACTTGGTTTGTTTTTGCAAATCAAACTCAAATCTCTATCTCTAAGTTAAACACACATGTTTAAGCAAAAAGAGAGTCATTCCAAAAGAGATTGATCAAAGATTTCAAAAACTCCCCCTTTTTCCCATAAACAATACTTCTCCCCACAAGAAGCCAACTTTTGACAAGAGAGACAACATAAGAATTTTGACAAACCAAAAACTCTATTCTATTATTTTCAAAATCTCTCAAGTGGTAGCTGATCCATTTATTGCTTTGGCCTTTATTTTCTCCCCCTTTGGCATCAAGCACCAAAACGGGATCAATCTTGGCCCTTTAACCCCATTGCCTCACCAAAATCTTCAATTAAGAGCAAATAGGCAATAAGAGTTCATGAGATGGACTTGGAATAAGTTACCCTCTCATCGGAGTGCAGTGGAAGTCTTTCATGGTCCAAGTCCACCTGTTCCCTTTCAATTCTCCTTTGAGACTAAATCAAACAAACTCAAGCATATGGTTAGTCTCAAAGGGTCAAGTTGTAACATGTCTCCCCCTAAACATGTGCATCACTTTGCAACGGACTTGTGAGGTCCAGGGAGTGTTTGTACAACTTGAGCACCATAATAAGCAACGAAATTGCAGAATGAACATGATCAAAGGCATAAATACATGTATGCTACAATTCAATCCAAGTTCCGCGAATCTAAGACATTTAGCTCACTACGCAGCCTGCAAAAGGTCTTCTCATCTAAAGGCTTGGTAAAGATATCGGCTAGCTGGTTCTCGGTGCTAACATAAAACACTTCGATATCTCCCTTTTGCTGGTGGTCTCTCAAAAAGTGATGCCGGATGTCAATGTGCTTTGTGCGGCTGTGCTCAACAGGATTTTCCGCTATTCGGATAGCACTCTCATTGTCACATAGGAGTGGGACTTTGCTCAGATTGTAGCCAAAGTCCCGGAGGGTTTGCCTCATCCAAAGTAGTTGCGCGCAACACTGTCCTGCGGCAACATACTCGGCCTCAGCGGTGGATAGGGCAACGGAGGTTTGTTTCTTAGAGTTCCATGACACCAGGGACCTTCCTAAGAATTGGCACGTCCCCGATGTACTCTTCCTATCGACCTTACATCCAACATAGTCGGAATCTGAGTACCCAATCAAGTCAAAGTTAGACCCCTTTGGATACCAGATCCCGAAGCAAGGCGTAGCGACTAAATATCTAAGAATTCGCTTCACCGCCACCAAGTGACACTCCTTAGGATCGGATTGAAATCTAGCACACATGCATACGCTAAGCATAATATCCGGTCTACTAGCACATAAATAAAGTAAAGACCCTATCATTGACCGGTATGCTTTTTGATCAACGGACTTACCTCCTTTGTTGAGGTCGGTGTGTCCGTCGGTTCCCATCGGCGTCTTTGCGGGCTTTGCGTCCTTCATCCCAAACCGCTTTAGCAGATCTTGCGTGTACTTCGTTTGGGAGATGAAGGTGCCGTCCTTGAGTTGCTTCACTTGGAACCCAAGGAAGTAGTTCAACTCGCCCATCATCGACATCTCGAATTTCTGCGTCATCACCCTGCTAAACTCTTCACAAGACTTTTGATTAGTAGAACCAAATATTATGTCATCGACATAAATTTGGCATACAAACAAATCACCATCACATGTCTTTGTAAAAAGAGTTGGATCGGCTTTCCCAACCTTGAAAGCATTAGCAAGTAAGAAATCTCTAAGGCATTCATACCATGCTCTTGGGGCTTGTTTAAGTCCATAGAGCGCCTTAGAGAGCTTACACACATGGTCGGGGTACCGCTCATCCTCGAAGCCAGGGGGTTGCTCCACGTACACCTCCTCCTTTATTGGCCCGTTGAGGAAAGCGCTCTTCACATCCATTTGGTACAACCTGAAAGAATGGTGAGCGGCATATGCTAGCAAGATACGAATGGACTCTAGCCTAGCCACAGGAGCAAAAGTCTCCTCAAAGTCCAAACCTGCGACTTGGGCATAACCTTTTGCCACAAGTCGAGCCTTGTTCCTTGTCACCACCCCGTGCTCGTCCTGTTTGTTGCGGAACACCCACTTGGTTCCCACAACATTTTGCTTGGGACGAGGCACCAGCGTCCAAACTTCATTGCGCTTGAAGTTGTTAAGTTCCTCCTGCATGGCCAACACCCAGTCCGGATCTAGCAAGGCCTCCTCTACCCTGAAAGGCTCAATAGAGGAGACAAAAGAGTAATGTTCACAAAAATTAACTAATCGAGACCGAGTAGTTACTCCCTTGCTAATGTCACCCAGAATTTGGTCGACGGGATGATCCCTTTGGATCATCGCTCGAACTTGGGTTGGAGGTGCCGGTTGCGCTTCTTCCTCCATCACATGATCATCTTGTGCTCCCCCTTGATCACAGCCTCCTTTTGATGAACCTGTTCATCATTTTGAGTTGGGGGATGCACCGTCGTTGAGGAAGAAGGTTGATCTCGTTCATCTTGTTCCTGTGGCCGAACGTCTCCAATCGCCATGGTTCGTATAGCGGCCGTTGGAACATCTTCTTCATCTACATCATCACAATCAACAACTTGCTCTCTTGGAGAGCCATTAGTCTCATCAAATACAACGTCGCTAGAGACTTCAACCAAACCCGATGATTTGTTGAAGACCCTATACGCCTTTGTATTTGAATCATAACCTAATAAAAACCCTTCTACAGCTTTGGGAGCAAACTTAGAATTTCTACCCTTCTTCACTAGAATGTAGCACTTGCTCCCAAAAACACGAAAGTAAGATACATTGGGTTTGTTACCGGTTAGTAGCTCATATGACGTCTTCTTGAGGAGGCGGTGAAGGTAGACCCTGTTGATGGCGTGGCAAGCCGTGTTCACGGCTTCCGACCAAAAGCACTCGGGGGTCTTGAACTCTCCAAGCATCGTCCTTGCCATATCGATTAGCGTCCTGTTCTTCCTCTCTACCACACCATTTTGTTGTGGTGTGTAGGGAGCGGAGAACTCGTGCTTGATCCCTTCCTCCTCAAGAAACTCCTCCACTTGAAGGTTCTTGAACTCGGACCCGTTGTCGCTCCTTATCTTCTTCACCTTGAGCTCAAACTCATTTTGAGCTCTCCTGAGGAAGCGCTTGATGGTCCCTTGGGTTTCAGACTTATCCTGCAAAAAGAACACCCAAGTGAAGCGGGAAAAGTCATCAACAATAACTAAACCATACTTACTTCCTCCTATGCTTAGATAGGCGACGGGTCCGAAGAGGTCCATATGCAGCAGCTCCAGAGGTCTTGACGTGGTCATCACATTCTTGCTGTGATGTGCTCCTCCCACTTGTTTTCCTGCCTGACAAGCTGCACAAGGTCTATCTTTTTCGAAATAAACATTTGTTAGACCTATCACGTGTTCTCCCTTTAGAAGCTTGTGGAGGTTCTTCATCCCCACATGTGCTAAGCGGCGATGCCACAGCCAGCCCATGCAAGTCTTAGCCATTAAGCATGCATCTAGACCGGCCTCTTCTTTTGCAAAATCTACTAAGTAAAGCTTGCCGTCTAGTACACCCTTAAAAGCTAGTGAACCATCACATCTTCTAAAGACAGACACATCTACATTAGTAAAAAGGCAATTATATCCCATTTGACATAGTTGACTAACAGATAGCAAATTATATCCAAGACTCTCCACTAGGAATACATTTGATATAGAATGCTCATTAGAAATTGCAATTTTACCTAACCCTTTTACCTTGCCTTGATTCCCATCACCGAATATAATTGAATCTTGGGAATCCTTATTCTTGACGTAGGAGGTGAACATCTTCTTCTCCCCCGTCATATGGTTTGTGCATCCGCTGTCGATAATCCAGCTTGAACCCCCGGATGCATAAACCTGCAAGGCAAATTTAGGCTTGGGTCTTAGGTACCCAACTCATGTTGGGTCCTGCAAGGTTAGCACAAATATCTTTAGGGACCCAAATGCAAGATTTATCTCCCTTGCATCTAGCCCCTAATTTCCTAGCAACTACCTTCTTACCCTTTCTACAAATAGCAAAGGGAGCATTACAAGCATAATAAATGGTAGAAGGTTCATTCACTACTTTCCTAGGAGCATGAATAACATTCTTTCTAGGTACATGAGCAATATCTCTCCTAGGCATATGTACAACATTTCTCCTACACATATCTCTACCATGCTTATAAGAAGAACTAGAAGCAAACATGGCATGAGAATCATAAACATGTGAATCAAAATGATTATAAGCATTTCTAGCATGTCTCCTATCATAATACATAAAAGCATGATTCTTTTTAGCATTACTAGCCATAGGAGCCTTCCCCTTCTCCTTGACGAAGATGGGGGCCTTATGGCTTGTTAAGTTCTTGGCTTCCCTCTTGAAGCCAAGCCCATCCTTAATTGAGGGATGTCTTCCAATTGTATAGGCATCCCTTGCAAATTTTATCTTTTCAACTTCACTCTTGCTAGTCTTAAGTTGAGCATTAAGACTAGCCACTTCATCTTTTAGTTTTGAAATTGAAACTAAGTGTTTGCTACAAGTGTTAACATCAAAATCCTTACACCTAGTGCAAATTGTAACATTTTCAACACAAGACTTAGATTTATTTGTTACTTCTAATTTAGCATTTAAATCATGGTTAACACTTTGTAAAGTAGCAATGGTTTCATGACAAGAAGATATTTCACTAGAAAGCACTTCATTTCTTTTCACTTCTAAAGCATATGATTTTTGTGCCTCTACAAACTTATCATGTTCATCATACAATAAATCCTCTTGCTTTTCTAAAAGCCTATCCTTTTCATTCAAAGCATCAATCAATTCATTGATTTTATCTATCTTAGATCTATCTAAGCCCTTGAACAAGCAAGAATAATCTATATCATCATCACTAGACTCACTATCACTGGAAGAAGCATAAGTGGAGTCTTGAGTACTCACCTTCTTCTCCCTTGCCATAAGGCAAGTGAGACGCTCGTTGGGGAAGAGAGCCGATTTGTTGAAGGCAGTGGCGGCGAGTCCTTCGTTGTCGGAGTCAGAGGAGGAGCAATCCGAGTCCCACTCCTTTCCTAGATGCGCCTCGCCCTTTGCCTTCTTGTATTGCTTCTTCTTCTCTCTTTTGTTCCTCTTTTCCTGGTCACTTTCATTATCGGGACAGTTAGCAATGAAATGACCAAGCTTACCGCATTTGAAGCATGAGCGCTTCCCCTTGGCTTTGGTCTTGCTTGGTTGTCCCTTGTGACCTTTAAGCACCGTCTTGAATCTTTTGATGATGAGAGCCATCTCTTCATCATTAAGGCCAGCCGCCTCAATCTGTGCCACCTTGCTAGGTAGCGCCTCCTTGCTTCGTGTTGCCTTGAGAGCAAGGGGTTGCGGCTCGTTGATCGGACCATTCAAGGCGTCGTCCACATACCTCGCCTCCTTGATCATCATTCGCCCGCTAACGAATTTCCCAAGAACTTCTTCGGGCGACATCTTGGTGTACCTGGGATTTTCACGGATATTGTTCACCAAGTGAGGATCAAGAACGGTAAATGACCTGAGCATTAGGCGGACGACGTCGTGGTCCGTCCATCGCGTGCTCCCGTAGCTTCTTATCTTGTTGATAAGGGTCTTGAGCCGGTTGTATGTTTGCGTCGGCTCCTCGCCCCTTATCATCGCGAACCGTCCAAGCTCTCCCTCCACCAACTCCATCTTGGTGAGCAAGGTGACGTCGTTCCCCTCATGAGAAATCTTGAGGGTGTCCCAGATTTGCTTGGCGTTATTCAAGCCGCTCACTTTATGGTATTCATCCCTGCACAAGGAAGCTAGAAGAACAGTAGTAGCTTGTGCATTCTTATGAATTTGTTCATTAATGAACATGGGACTATCCGAACTATCAAAATGCATTCCACTCTCTACAATCTCCCAAATACTAGGATGGAGAGAGAATAGGTGACTACGCATTTTGTGGCTCCAAAATCCGTAGTCCTCTCCATCAAAGTGTGGGGGCTTGCCGAGTGGAATGGAGAGCAAATGTGAATGTGAACTTTGCGGAATACGAGAGTAGTCAAAATAAAAGTTCGAATTAACCGATTTCTTCCTCTCGTAGTCGCTGTGGTCGTCCTTTTGGGAGGAAGTAGACTCATCGCTGTCGTAGTAGACGATCTCCTTGATGCGCCTTGTCTTCTTCTTCCTCCCTTCCTTCCGTCTATGGCCCGAGCCGGAGTCGGTAGGCTTGTCGTCCTTCGGCTCGTTGACGAAGGTCTCCTTTTCTTTGTCGTTGATCACTATACCCTTCCCCTTAGGATCCATCTATTCGGGCGGTTAGTCCCTTTGTGAATAGAACGGCTCCGATACCAATTGAGAGCACCTAGAGGGGGGGTGAATAGGTGATCCTGTAAACTCCAAAAACTTAAGCCACAAAACTTTGATTAAGTGTTAGCACAGTTAATGCCAAGTGGCTAGAGCGAAGATGGTAATCACAAGAAGTTCAACACAGAGATGACACGGTGATTTATCCCGTGGTTCGGCCAAGTACAAAACTTGCCTACTCCACGTTGTGGCGTCCCAACGGACGAGAGTTGCACTCAACTCCTCTCAAGTGATCCAATGATCAACTTGAATACCACAGTGTTATGCTTTTCTCCTCAATATCCCGTTTGCGAGGAATCTCCACAACTTGGAGCCTCTCGCCCTTACACTTAAGATTCACAAAGAAGTACGGAGTAAGGTGGGAATGAGCAACGCACACAAGACTCGGAAATCAGAGCAACAACACGCACACAAGTCGCAATAAGAGCTCGCAACGCAACACAAAGAGTTCACAACTCCAAAAGAGCTCTATATGCTATCACAACGAAACGAATGCGTGAGATCAATGTCTTGGTGCTTAGAAGTGTTGTAGGAATGCTTGGTGTCCTCCTCCATGCGCCTAGGGGTCCCTTTTATAGCCCCAAGGCAGCTAGGAGCCGTTGAGAACAAATCTGGAAGGCCATCCTTGCCTTCTGTCGTCGGGGGCACCGGACAGTCCGGTGCACACCGGACACTGTCCGGTGCCCGATTTGTTTCCTTAAACGGCGAAGACGACCGTTGCAGACCGTTGGCAGATCTGGCGCCGTTGGCGCACCGGACATGTCCGGTGCACACCGGACAGTCCGGTGCCGTCTTCCGACCGTTGGCCCGGCCACGTGTCCTGCGCGGATTGCGCGGCCGACCGTTGGCCCTGGCCGACCGTTGGCTCACCGGACAGTCCGGTGCACACCGGACAGTCCGGTGAATTTTAGCCGTACGCCGTCGGCGAATTCCCGAGAGCAGCCAGTTCGAGTCGAGGCAGCCTGGCGCACCGGACACTGTCCGGTGCACACCGGACACTGTCCGGTGCACACCGGACAGTCCGGTGCTCCAGACCGAACTGAGACTTGGCTGCACACAGCCAAGTCATTCTCTCCCCTTTTCTCTTTTTCTTCTTTCTGTTTCTAACACTTAGACAAATATGTTAGTCCATAAAACCAATGTACTAAGGCTTAGAAACATACCTTTACTTCATGATTTGCACCTTGTTCATCCATGAATATAACTTCACAATTAAACACATGTGTTGGCACTCAATCACCAAAATACTTAGAAATGGCCCAAGGGCACATTTCCCTTTCACCCTTACTCTGTGCTTCTTTGTGAACTTCAAGTGTAAGGGCGAGAGACTCCAAGTTGTGGAGATTCCTCGCAAACGGGATAAAGAAAAGCAACGCAAAACACCGTGGTATTCAAGTGGGTCTTTGGACCGCTTGAGAGGGGTTGATTGCAACCCTCATCCGTTGGGACGCCACAACGTGGAGTAGGCAAGCGTTGGTCTTGGCCGAACCACGGGATAACCACCGTGCCATCTCTGTGATTGATATCCTTGTGGTTATTGTGTTTTGTTGAGACTCCTCTCTAGCCACTTGGCATTATTGTACTAACGCTTAACCAAGTTTTTGTGGCCTAAGTTTCAAGTTTCACAGGATCACCTATTCACCCCCCCCCTCTAGGTGCTCTCAATTCTGAACATGTTGCACATTTAAAAAATGTGCAAAAAGATGCAAGTGAACTCAAACCGGAGACAAACACTTGTACTATGATTGATGAGGCATCTCCAATTATGGTACAAGGAATAGGGACACCCAATCATGATAGTGGTTTGATAGCCTCAGTTGATTCTGTTACCCTATCCTGCTCCAAAAATGATCATGAAGTTCCAGTTACATCTTCATCTGTTCCTGTTGCTTCCAAGGAATGTAGAACGTTACATAATGACGAAACACTAGATTCTGTAGATTTTGGATCTAAAACTGCTGAGATCAAAGAAAGATTCAGGCAGAGGCTATGGTGTTTCCTTTTTGTGAATCTGAATAGGGTTGTTGATGAACTTTACCTCCTCTGTGAACTAGAATGTGACATGGAACAGATTAATGAATCCATACTTGTCCTTGAAGAAGCTATTTCTGATTTTCAAGAACTTAAATCCAGAGCAGAGCATTTTGATAATACCAAAAAATTTCCTGGTGTACCAAAGGAGGGCATGCCAGTGGCTGTGAAAGCTGACCATAGGAGACCTCATGCCTTGTCTTGGGAGGTCTGTTTTCTCACTAGGCATCCTAATTTCTTGTGTTTTATTTTTCACTTCCATGCATTATGATTCATTGACATACTACATCAACGTAGCATCTGCACAACATGTGTATTTATATGAATATTGAATGTTATCTTCACTTTCGCTTAGTTTATATATATTTTAGAATGGAGCATGCTCTTCTTCATAAAATACAAGGGTCACTTGCTATGCCAGTTTACGATCCCAGCAAGGGTTCTTGTTGTGCAGTTCTTGAACTTGTCACAAACATGGAGAAACCTAATTTTGATGCAGAGATGGACATAGTCTGCAATGCCTTGCAGGCAATTTCTAACTTGTTTTAGACTCAGGATATTTATTTAGTGACATCAATGCTTAATGTTAAGTTGAAGTACTCATAAGTTAACATTGTATTATATATTTCCGTTGCAACGCACGGGCACTCATCTAGTATACAAATAGGACTCATAAGTTAACATAGATGGTTACAAATTTTGTAAGCTGCTAAAAAAACCTATCATAAAAAAAATTGGTCTAGGCGCATATATAAAAAAAACCTATCATAAAAAAAATTGGTCTAGGCGCATATATAAAAAAACCTATCATAAGTTAACGCTCTGGTGAACACTTGCGCATAGAACCGAATAGCAGGATGGCAAACTAGTACACGTGATGAATTATTATCTTATAAAGCATGCTAGTTGTTTCGCCATGTTTTCCTCTTGTTGTCTAGCCTAGCGGATCCGCGGATGTCCAAAGCACATGCACTGTACGCGATTGGACAGAGGGAACGGGAAAAATTACGGCGTTCCAAAAGGAGGACTAAGAAAAGCTCCAACCCGTAACATATGTGCATCTCAATTAATTTGGCTGACCAACTACATATCACCAGCGTTGCCGCTGCGCAACAACAATTCACTGCTATATCCATCCGTTTACAAATGCCGGTTGGTACAATCCACATTGTATCGGTGTCTAATGGTATGATCGTTAGCGACACCGATCTAAGTTGCTAGCAAAATAGTCAAATAATTCTCTTGATTCTGCTATTGGAGCTGGCCACTTAACCAAGTCCATTTGACCCTCACTTGTTGGCTTGTTGCAATACATAGCACACAGCTGTAGGGTGCTCAAAACTAGAGTGCGATAGATACAATTTGCAAAATTTAATAAAAAAATGCCAAAATCCGTTGTAGTCTAGGTGGTTAGGATACTCGGCTCTCACCCGAGAGACCCGGGTTCAAGTCCCGGCAACGGAAATTCCTTTTTTGACAGTTTTATAAATGAAACAGCTGATGTTCTATGCTCTATCTACCTGTGTTTATAAAAACTACCGTGTTTCAGCTCTACTAGTTGGTAAGAAAAATCCAATATCTGCCAATCAGTGTCACCTTTGGACGTTCGGCAATCGGATATCTATTTGAGACTGGGACTAATTATGAGCAAGCCGAGAGTATAGTTTTTCGTATCGCTTGGACCTGGAAGTTGAACCTGCATTTCACATGTAAACTTTAAAGCTATTATGTATATATACGGAAGTTGAATAAAAAAAGCAGCCATGTGAAAAATGCTAGGGCTTGTTTGTTTACCCCCAGATTATATAATCTTGATTAAATAATTCTAAGAGGCAAACAAACAGTCCAACTTATTTGCCCAAATTATATAATCTAACCTCTTGGATTATGATAATCCATAAGCAAGTGAGGAGGTGCTTATTTCAGATTATTTTTTTCCCACTTCCCCACTACCCTTTCAAGTTTCCTAGAATACCAATGCCATTATAATCCACCGAATCGTTTTTGCGCCTATCCGGCATCCAGCGACCAGCAAATCCAGCATAATTTCTCCTCGACTCCTCCTAACCCTAGCCGCCAGGCTCCAGGTGCCCTTGTTTGGTTCGACCTAGTACAAATATAGAGGACATTCTTGTCTTCCTCATACAAAAGAATCCTATTAACAACTCAAATAATCTGGGTAAACAAAAAGGACTACTCAGATTATATAATCCAGATTATATAATCCTCCAAAAATAATCCAGATTATATAATCCATGGGGTAAACAAACAGGCCCTTAATCTAACTGTGAATGAGTTCTCCCTGAAGTATTGCTGATGGAGGTTCTAATGGTGGATAAGAACAAACTGTTGTTCAGTAACTGCCCAAATCAACGACTACAGTCAAGCCCACCGGGGCGTGGCGCGAGTGAGCGATACGGATCTATTAAATCAACGGCTGCGCATGGAAACAGCCACCACTACGACACTAGGTTTGCCGAAGAGGTTTTAAACAATTTTGAAGTGTTCCATCTATATGTGTACAACCATCACCAAGGTCACAGCCACAACGTCCACGTCTTCTTCACTAAATATCCACCACTGCACAACGACTTGGTTTGTTGAAGAGTTTTTAAAATCTTTTTAGTGTTCCAACTAAACTAGGTACAACCATCACTAAGATCACAGCCACAATGTTCACGTCATCTGATCACGTGTCATTATCCATCAGCATCAAAACCATTTCTCTCCGTAAAAGCTACCCTGACTTGGATCATAAAATACATACAAGCGCGCAGGCCGCAGTGCCGCACACACTATACTATTTCTAATGATGGATAAGAACAAACTATTGCTCAGTGACTGCACAAAACAATTCCTCTTCTTCTTCTTCTTTTTTTTTGTTTTTTGTTCCAGATGCATATGCAATTCTTGTGAATGCAAAGCTCTATTTTGATACATAGGGAGTATAACTAAACTTGTTGTGATGTCTTCTAGTGTCCCATTACCAACCTGTGACAGCCTTTCGCTGTCGGGTCAATGGACGGTGATTTTAGAGATGTGTATTGTGTTTGGATCAGTCAGTGTGATGCATTCGGCCCAATTACAAAGTAGTTTTGCCATCTTTGTTCTTCCTTTGTTTGGCAAAACATTTGCCTCCAACGACACCGGACCCTGTGCTATTCACCTTCATCAACCAATGAGTAGGCACTCGTTCACGAATGTCTAATGGTATGTCCGTTAGTGACACCCGATCTGAACCGCTGCAAATACAACAGATAATTCTCTTGATTCAGCTATTTCCGCTGGTTGCTTAACTAGGTCCATTTGATCCTCACTTCTTGCAAATGCTTTGCACAGAACTACACAGATACAAATACGTCACATATGTTAGTTTAGTATAAGGTACCAAGATCCGTTGTAGTCTAGCTGGTCAGGATATTCGGCTCTCACCCGAAAGACCCGGGTTCGAGTCCCGGCAACGGAACAGTTTTTTTTGTAATCTCCTCTTCTATTTTTTTTTAAAAAAAAACGAAACAGCTGATGTTCTATGCTCTGCTTGTCTTTATGAAAATCCGTTGCAGACTAGCAGATGGTAAAAAAATTGCAATAGTCACTGCTGGATGTTCAGCGATCGATTTGAGACTGGGAATAGCTTGGACCTGGAAGTTCAACCTGTATTTCACATGCTGTAAGCTTATTATAAAGCTTCCTGTCTTCCATGCACCTCCTGTTCAATACATATTAGAAGCTGAATCAAACAAGCAGCCATGTCAGTCAAAAACACTAATCTAGATGTAAATGAGTTTTCCCTGAAGATTTTAATGATGGATAAGAGATTAAGAACAAACTGTTGCTTACTAGTGATCACTCTACCCAAAACAATTATGCTACTGTACTGTTTTTTTTTTCAAATGCATATGGAGGAAGGAATTCTTGTGTATGCAAAGACACTTTGCCTGGATGGCTGGATGTGTGTAGCGAACTTCACTTCACCTTTTCATCATCCAAACGCGACGTTCCGGTCTTCCGGAGACAAAGAAAAAAAGCAGCTTTCATGCATGTACGTACTCTACTCATGCCCAAACTGAAAGGCACCAGCAGTCCAGTTCGAGCATCTCTGCATTTTTTTTACAGCGTAAAGGATGCTGCATCACCTCTCCGCTTTTCAAGAGTTCGATTCGCCGGCCGGAGACGGTGCAAGCTGCTCGCCTGCTCGATTTAGAGAGTGAAAAGCGAACGTGAACGACGTGAACGGTGAACCCATGTAGAGTAGAGCTGTTTGTTGTCAACGCAGACATTGACGACACAAGCTGCTCGTGTTGTGTCAACAGGTTTTTAGTAGGCTTTTAGCGCTGCGTGCGGCCGTTCAAACGGTCCAAGCACTTCAAGCAATGTGTTTCTAGCATGTATATTATAATACATACGACAGCGGATTTTTACCTGGGCGCAGATGCCATAGCTCTCTAGGTCAGGTGTGCAAACAACGTCGTCTTAGAAGCAATTCTGTTATCGAGCTAAAAGCTAAGGATGTTTGTTTGGTATTATAATTTGTCGAGATTATATAATCCAATAACTTTTATACTTAGTTTAAAAGTTCTTGGATTATATAATCTCGACATATTATAATTCCAAACAAATACTCCCTAAGTGTTGGGGTTTTCTTCTAAGCTGAAGGTCCTTAAGACGAAGATATTATTAATAAAGAGATGTTGATGATTCTCTTTCCTACCGAAGGTCCTCAAGACGAAGATGTTATGTAAGGGCGTTAACAACGAATGCTGAAGCTACGGCCAAACGATAATAGTTTCGGCTTAAGATGACGACGAATGTCAAGCGTGTTGCCGAAATCGAAGAGAAAAAGACTAATTAATCCTTCATGATTTATGTTACGATTATGTGTACGTGTCAATGTCATAAATGTTTTTCTACTCGGGCTGCGTCTCATGCCTATAAATAGGTGAACAGTACCCCCGTACTGTTCACGCTAGATTGTAATCACTCTCGCGTCAACACCTTCGAACAAGCCGAAGATATCAATATAACAAAAATCTTATCCATATGTTTATTATGAAATAAATATAAGAATTGATAGATGAATGAATAATGTTTAACATCTATATGAATTGTTATTCTCGCAAATGATAAAGGTGTGTCCTTCATAATCTTCGTTCGAGAACCATTATATCCGAAAAGAGATGATGTTTTGGAGGACGAATGTCTTTAATCTTTAACAATTGTGTTGTCTTGTTCTTGATCCATATTATTTAAGAACAAGAGACCAACAGCAGTATCTGAAAAGTACTATGGGCCATGAAACTCATTGTGTTGGGTGCCCAAGGGTGCTTTAGGACCATAGTAATTCCAACTAAAATATTTGATACTGATGAGATATATAACACAACCGAAAATGTGTTCACGTTTGGAGGTGACACTATTTCATGAAATTCTTACGACCAGGCCATATTAACAAGATCAACAAATAGAATCAGAACTCATATCATTGGATATTGCCACTATTGAGGCTGAATTTTTGTACTAGTGTAGATCGCAAGTTCGCGGTCATATTTTATGAACATGATGTTCGAAATTTATGTTCTGTTTCTGAATTAGGTCTTAACTTGTGCTCAATAATATGAATATCAATTTTGTATTCATTGTTTTCCATTGTTTAAGTGACTTGCAGTTCAAATTTGAAATGTTCGAAGAAATTAAATTATCCGAAGGGATTATTCGAAGAATTAGGCTGTAAATTTGAATCATCCGAAGAAAGGTTCCACGTTTGTCGAGTGCTATGACTCAGGCACTCGGCAAAGGCTCCAAGTTTCCCGTGTGCTATGGCTCATGTACTTGGCAAACGTGTAGCCTTTGCCGAGTGCTTCAGCAACCGACACTCAGCAAAGACTCAACCTTGGTGAGTATCATACAACGCACTCGATATAGAGACTGCGCAGGGGGTAGAGATGGCAATGGGTACCCGCTACCCGAAACCCGGTGGGTTTTTGCTCTATTAGGGTATGGGTTTGGGTCAATTTCTGTACCCATGAGTTTGTTAATGGGTTCAAATGGAAACCCAACTGGTACGTGGGCATGGATTTGTTCTTCCACTACCCATACCCGCAAACCCATGGGTTTTTAAAACCCGCCTTAAAATCAACATTCCTTATAAATATGTCTCATAATATTATTAATTGAATATGTTCTAATTGGAATAAACTTAATGTAACAAAATTTAAGCTAAAATTAGTTATCACTTGTTCCTTTTATGCTAGCTTATTAATTTATTGATTGTCATTTACATGATGAATTATTTTTTTATGTTGATGTTAGTGGGTATGGGAAACCCGTTGGGTACCCGAAACCCGCATGGGTATGAGTTTGGGCAAAATTTTATACCCGTCATGGGTATGGGTTTTTTAACAGGCGTATTTTTTCTTCGCAGGTATGGGTTTGGGCAAGTAATACCCAGCGGGTTTTTACCCATTGCCATCTCTAGCAGGGGGACATCAGAGCTTTCTTTGTCGAGTACCTCAGACCTAGACACTCGGCAGGCTTTACTTTGCCTCCGCCCAGATTATGAACATATGTTGTGCCTCCATAAAATTTCATGATTTTTAAGGCTATTTATATATTATTAATTTTTTGTTGTAGAAAATTATCAAAATACAGTTAAATCCATCAAATAATGTAGCGTCGATTGAAAATTGGAAATAAGTTACCAATACTAATAAATAGTCTATAAAAAGATAATCTTAAGTTCCCACGTGGAGATAACCTTAAGCCCCCACATAAAAATAATAAAGTATATTAATTTGATATAATTTTAGATATAATTTTAATAATTTTGGCCTAAATATATGTTTAAACAAAAAATGATGTACTACAAAGTTATAGATCTCTTCGAGCTCTACAATTTTCATATAAACTTTATCTTTATCCGTTTTTATATGTAAAAGTTATGATTTTATAATTATAATAGGTGAGTGCCCATGTGTTGCGACGGGAGTAAAAAAATTTGTATGAAACATATATAATGCCAAAGGAAGATCTTGGTAGGATCATTAGGGTCAACATATTTTAACATATATAAGTGTTTTGCCAATTCAATTAACATATATCAACTCACGCATGACACATCCTATCATACACATATTGCAGAGGGTCCACATAGGTGTCATGCTAGTAGCAGATTGGGCATCAATCTGGTTGTAGTGCTGCATAGATGCAATCAAGTTGAGGAACAAAGAATCAAAAGTACCACAACCACTTTCATTGAACAAGATCTTGAGCCTAGTACTTACAAAAACATAGCCACCTTCTAGGTCACCACCCCTTGATTTTGAATCAGCACGACGACAAGGAAGTGGAGGGTGCGGGGAAGCGAGTATGAACTGCTCATGTTGGCAAAGCTACAGATTTGGCATCCTTATTGCTTGAACCAATCCAAAACAAAATGATATATCAGATTTCAAACAAATCCACAATAAAAGAAGAGCACAAACTTTACAGTTAGATTAGTGCACGTTTTAAGTGAATTCGATCAGAGGAAAGAAATTTATGTGAATGCTGCTAGTTCACCGTATAGCAAAAATCTCGGAGTTCTGGTAGAGCTTGAGATGCTTGTGTAATATCAACAACCAATCCTGCCTGTTTTTTTTCTTTTTTCTTTTCTGTTTGTGCTGAAGTGAAAAGCGACAGAGTTGTATATGCTAATTAAATCGCTTTACCGCGACATCTGGTCGGACAAAGTTTTTATTAATATATATCAGCCAATTTCGGAGAAGCATTTTTTTACTATTTATCATCAAGCAGCAGCCAAGTTTACTGTATTAATAATTTTTGGTTACTAGTATCTTGAGAAAATAGTGGTTCAAGTTGCTTACTTTTTAGATGTTTCATCAACATGTGTCTGGCCTCCTTTTTGATACTTTGCATGCACAAGTGGTTTAGCAGTTGCAGCTGCGATTGTACGAGCCTCTTTTGTTGTTAAGATGGTTGCCTGCAATTTGTTAGGCTGGGAATTATTTGTAAAGCATCATCTTTCAGAGCAACATAGTCTGACAAAATAAATTATTGTACAAACATAAACAAAATTTTATATAAGCTTATAAATTTCTTAAAAATATAACATGGAGTAACCTAAGAATCAACATAGATAAATCTGAAGCCTTTCCCAGGATAAATATATATATATTGAAGCAATATACTAAGTCTAAGTGCAAGTATGTAAATAGGAAGGAGAAGGGCCGACTCAAGCAATAAACAGTCATAGGTACATGTATACTCCTTGATTCTAGAAGAAATTTTGATACAAACAAGAGGTTTTCAAATATATAAAGGGTTCTCGTAGCATTTCTCAAGATCTATGAATCAACTGCTCCAGGTGTCGGTGTTTTGGGTCCGACCGCACACCCGGGGTTGCCCCTCAAGATGTTTTTAGGAGTAGGACGGTGTCAACGACTGTAGCAGAATGGTTCGTGCCAGTTGCACGAGGGACAGTGGACAATGTTTACAGGTTCGGGCCGCTTAGAGATGCGTAACACCCTACGTCCTGGTGAGTATGCTTGGTGAATGAGGTTACAAGAGAGCTCTCTGAATCGAGAATGCAGAGAGTTGAAGTGGGTGGCTCAGTAATAGGGTCGATCGATCTGAAGGGGTGCCCCCTAGGCCTTATATATTCAACCGTGGGGCAATACACGTGGATATGATAACAATGCGTAGCTAAAGGATCGGTACTCGCTTGAGTTTATCTCCCCATAGTTCCGCCGACCTATCCTCGCGTGGCTCCGTTGCATGGGGGCTCCAGCGCGGGAAAGTCGGATCTCTGTTGTGGTCGCTCGCTCAACGTTGTGGACCGTCCAGGTTTGCACCGATCCGGCCTCGTGTCAACCTGCTCTGCTGATTATTCCTCCCTAGGCCCACGAAAGGATGGCCTCACGATTTATTGGGCCCTTGGGCCTTTCGTGAGGTCTTTTACTCTTTTAGTGGACCCAGGGGATGTCTGTCCCCCACAAGCCCCCGATCTTTGGGTTAATTTAGAAGTAATCAGCCCAAAGATCCCAGGTCCAGCTTGCAGGCGATTTGAAGAGAACGACTTCTTACTGTTTCCTCCTGCTTTTGATCTCTCGCAAGCCAAAGCTTTGTTTCGTGCCCGTGCCTTAGAGGTCGGCATTTCGCTTTGCAGGACCCTGAACTTCATTGGGTGCACCGGAGGTGCACCCAATGGGTGTAGCCCCCGAGCTTCGAGTAGATTTTTAGAAAATAATCTACTCGAAGGTCTTCACCAGAAATTATTCCCATTTTTACTCCTGCGTTTTGGTTGAGTGCCAGCCTTGTCTTTAATCGTGTCCCATGCCTTAGAAGTTGGCACTATCTTGGCTCGGAATGATGATCCATGGGGTGCACCGAAGGTGCACCCAATGGGTGTAGCCCCCGACCTTCAAGTGGATTTTTGAGGATAATCCATTCGAAGGTCTTCCTTTTGTGTCTTTTTGCTAAAGATTATCCTTTCTGCTTGTAAAAAACCGGCATGATGTCATCCGCATTATGTCATCAATATTATGCTTCAGAGGTCAGCATGTATTTTGTCTTTTGCAGCCGAGTTCGCAATCCATCCATATCTTGCTAGGTAGTGTAATTTATTTGCTCTGCGACTGATTGGACATATGATGGACGTTCTCTGTCTAGTCTTCAAGTCGCTTCTATCGACCATATTTTGTACTTCACTGGCTATATTTGGCTTTCCTCTAATCCTCACTGATATCTCATTTTTGTCTTGAGGCATTCACTGCATGCCCTGCACAGATGTGACCGTTTTGAAAAATATATTGATAATTCTTGGGCGTCCCCCCCCAATGGGTGTGGGCAAGGGATGGCTTGGTACGCTGAGTGTTTTAGCCGGCTGCTTCTGAGTAGTAATGTGATGCGACGGCGGGTGTAATCATATCCTCCACGCTGTTGACCGGAGTCCCAATGGGTGTTGTGTTGCGTGAAACGGTGTCAGCCGTCTGACGTGTCTTCAAACGGGTTGAAGTGCTTATTGAATGCTTTGTGACTGTTCAGTGACCACGGTTGGAGGTGAGCGGTTGCCTTCTTTTCCTATAAATAGTGCCTTTGCCTGCCTGGTTTTTTCACATCTCTCGCTGTTCTCCACTGCCTGCTTTCTTTCTTCCACCCGCATTTCCACCATGGGCAAGAAACGCAAGCGCGAGCCAACTCCTCCATCTGAGGATTTTGGTGACTTGGAGTATTCAGAGGAGGAGTTCTCTGAATCCGAGGGGTCTCCGGCTCCCATCCCCCTGCGTGAGTCGTCTGACTCAGGGGCTCGCGGCGGAGGTCTGGACGTACATCCGGGCCGTCGAGCGCTCCGGGCTTGAGGGCTCGGATGAGTCGGAGTACTCCTCGGATGAGGAGGACTCGGACGGTGGCGGCGAGGACGAGGACGGCGACGACGACGACAACGACGACGAAGGCGGTGGCAGCGGCGACGGTGACGGTGACGGCAGCGGCGGCAGCAGCGGCGGCCAGGACGGTGACGGCGGCGGCAGCAAGGGCAGCAGCAGGGGCGGCGGCAACAGGGCCAGTGGCTAGATGCCACTGGTCCTTTAAATGTTAGTATAGTATAGTTAGAATAATGTAGTAGTATTTAGTAGTGTAGAGTAGTATAGTGTAGTGTAGTGTAGCAGTAGTATAATGTAATGTAGCAGTAGCAGTAGTAGTAGTAGTAGTAGTAGGGAAGTATAAACTCATAATGAGTTGATTTGTAAATATGATATCTTCCCTTTAATGAAGAAATGGTGTTCGCTTTTCTGTGATGATTGCTCGTTGACACTTTTAACTCAAAGTTCTTGAATCATTCCTTTTCCCGCCTTTTTCGTGAAGTTAATTCCTTTGGAATTGTAAGTGAATAACTCGGACATCATATCGATGCTTTTAGAAGTAGTTGCCGAGTGATTTGTGGATGATGTCAGAGTTTTTAGAGATAACTGACGAGTGACTGAACGCTATGTCGGAGTTTTAGAGTTAACTGCCGAGCGACTTGAAGACAACGTCGGCGTTTAGAGGTAACGCCGAGCGACTGAACACGACGTCGGAGTTTTAGAGACAACTGCCGAGTAACTTGAAGACGACGTCGGCGTTTTAGAGGCAACGCCGAGCGACCGAACACAACGTCGGAGTTTTAGAGACAACTGCCGAGTAATTTGAAGACGACGTCGGCGTTTTAGAGGCAACGCCGAGTGACTTGAGGGCGACATCAGCATTTTTTAGATGTAATGCCGAGCGACTGTGTCGGAGTTTTAGGGTCAACTGCCAAGCAATAGTGGGCTACGTAGGCCACTTTGAGGTTAATAGTCGAGTGATGATGTGGCGCACCGGTGTTTTGGAAATAACTGCCGGGTGATGATGTGGCACGCTGGTGTTTTGGAAATAACCGCCGGGTGCTGACTGGGCGCTTTTTGAAACGGTATCTGGCTCGGGAATATCCCATAAGTGCTGCGCTTTTAGCCGCCTCCGCTTTTCGTGCCCTAGTTCTTGCTTTCTTGCTTCCAAATCCTCTCCGCAATTCGCCTCCTACTCTGCTCGCCGGTAGAATCGAGATGGCGCCCAAGAGGAAAACCTCGAGTTCGTCCGCCGTGGTGATTCCTCCAATCGACCCCAACAGCCAGTTGCCTTTCGCAGGTAACCACATGTCCGTCATCTCTGAGTCCGAACTTCTCCACCTCGTATCTATCGGGGTTCTCCCTCCGAGGGAACTCTGCTCTTGGCGGATTTGCCATGGGGTTACTGTCCCAACTGAGGATACCCATGAGTCCGTGATTTATGCTCCTTTCCTTCTCCGCGGTCTTGGCCTTCCCATTTCTCCCTTTTTCTGCGGTCTCCTTGATTTCTACCATCTTAACTTGACCCATCTGAATCCCAATTCTATCCTGCAAATCTCCATTTTCGTTCATTTATGCGAGGCCTTTCTTGGTGTGCTACCACATTTCGGGTTGTGGAAATACTTGTATCACTGTCGCCCTGGGATGGACGGGGGACAGCATCAATTGGTTGGGGGTGCTAGCTTGGAGATGCACCGGGGGAGGAAGACTAAGTATCTCGAAATCCCTCTCAAAGACAGTATTAAAGGGTGGCGCTTGGAGTGGTTCATAGTTGAGAATTATGGAAACTCTCTCCCCCCCGGTCGGGAAGACAGCCGGATGTTCGCACCCCCAGCTGGACCGAGTCTCCCACAGATCAGGAGGTAGCTCAGGCAGGTGCTTTGCTTGCTGAAGTTGGATTGCTGAAAGAGAGGGGTCTGACCGCTGAAGCTGTGGTTGCTGATTTTGTTTTCAAGAATATTCAGCCGTTGAAAGACAGGGCATACCCGGCTTATCTGTATCGAGGCCTAGCCGACTCAACTCGGGTCACTAACAGAAGAATTCCCTCTACAGACTTGGTGAGCCGACTTGAGATGATCCTTAGAGGCAAAGTGTCAAATGTTGGTGCCCCAGTGGCGTTCTCAGCCTGGAACCTGCGTCCTCCTAAAGCCTTCACTCTTTTCGTGTCGAATCCTCCTGTCACTGATGGTAGTTTGGGCCTTAGAGTGCGGCCCTCTGCTGAAGAAATTAGTGCCCTGGTTGCCTCGCTCGGGGGGATTCCTGATGATGAACGGCAGGTCCATTTTGAGGTGCCCATGAACCCTAATGATGCGGAGATAAGTGCCATGCTTGATTTGCTGGCTGAGGACTCTTCTGACACTGCTCCTGCTGGGGCATTGGTAGTGGCACCCCTCCCAGAGGCTGATATAACTTTAGATGCTCAGAAGCCTGCCAGTACTCGCTCGAGGCGCCCTTGCCAAGCCAATCAACCTGATCCTTCTGCTGATGAGCAGAAAAAGAAAAGGAGACGCCTCCGGCGAGTACCCAGTTTGGATCGGGACGTTGGTACCTCGGTTCCTGATGCTGAAGAAGTGCATGTGACTGAATTTACTAACGCTGACCCCAATGGGTGTACCCAATCTGTTGTTGATCCCAATGGGTGTGCTCCATCTGTTGCTAATCCCAATGGGGGTGCTGCCTGCGTTGCTAATGTGGACGACGAGGAGGAAGAAAATGAAGTTCCTTTAACTCGGAAAAACAGTCGGCAGTTTATCGCCAGCGGTGAAAGTAGTGGAGTTCCTTCTCCTGCTTTATCTGCTCTCATGGGTCTGCAAGAACTGTCCTTGGCTAATTTTGATCAGACTCTTGAGGATATGGTTCCAGAGGATTTGTTATCGGAGCCAGCAGGCGGTGGTGTGATGGAGGTTTGTGCTGATGTGCTTGATGCTGGGTTGAGGTCATCCCGTGCCTCGTCAACCTTAGAGCGCGATCTCGAGGGTCGGGAGACTGACTTGGATCGTCCTGGTCCCATGGAAGTAACTGAGGGCCCATCAGCCTTAGAGGTGGCTACCGCAGAGAGCTTGGATCCCAAGGGTGGTGTTGACACGTGCCCAGCCCCCGAGAATGTTGTCGGGGATGACTTGGTTCAGGTGGGAAGTGCAAGCCACTGCCCAGCCCCCGAGGGTGCTGCCGGGAATGATCCGGCTCAAGCGAGCAGTGCAAACTATGACCCAGCCCCCGAGGATGTCCGAGCGGGGTCTCCCTCTTATACTTCCATGGACGTTCATGCGGGGTCGCCTCCACGTTCCAGTGGCATGGTGATAGCCCAAGCCTTGGACCAGGAGGTCGCTTTAGAGGGCAGCGTCCCCACCGACTGAGTGTTGGGCTCTGTTGATGGCACCGAGTTGATTCCTGCTGGTTCGTTGCAAGCTGCTTCGAGTGGTGGCCTTACGCCCGGTTATCAATTGATCTCTCCCGATTTGGGGATCCCTTCGTTCTTTTCCAATCTCCAGGTACTGTGATGTATTTTAGCTTGGCTTTTTACATTGCATGAACTGCTGTCATTACATTCACCTGCTCTCCTCATCAGGCTTTGGTGGATGGGATGGCTGGCCAGCTGAGGTTACAGGGTGCTTCTATCCCAGAAGTAGCTTCGTCACTTGCATGTTGGAATCCAGTGTCACTTCAACATCGTGTCTCTGAATTGGAGGCGACCAACGCTGGTTAGTGCCTTTTTGCTTCTCTTTGTCTTCACTGTAGACTGCTTTACATTCTGACCCTTATTTTGTTTGATTGTCTCCTGCTAGGTATGACTCAGCAGATTTCCACTCTTGAAGAAAAACATTCCCGAGATCAGGCTGAATTGGCCCAGCGGTGCACTGACTTTGAGGAAAAGTACTCTCAAAGTCAGATTGAACTGGGTCAGGTCTCCGCTGCCTTAGATGACGCCAATGCACTGAGTTCTTCTCTTCATGCTCAGCTCAATTCTGAAAAGGTGATTTATGAAACTGTGCTTTGCCTTGTTGTGCTGCTATTACTTGCTTGGTGTTTGAGGGAGTTGACTATTGTTTGCAGGAAGAAAAACGTATCCTTGCTGCTTCTCGAGACAATCTTGAAAGATTGTATCGTGATTCTTGCAACTCGCTGACTATCTTGGAGAGAAGTCATCGCTTCACCATGGAAGAGTTAGACCACCAACGTTGTAAGCTGCAGGAATCCATGGATGAAGTGACCCGGCTCAAGCAGTTGATATCAGCAAAGGACGCTACTATCAAAGAGCTCCAAGTTTCCAAGAAATCCATCGCCCAAGAGTTAGAAACTGCTCAGCTGGCTGCTAAGGTTGCCGAAGAAACTTCTGTTACTCTCAGAGCCCAGCGTGATAGAGCCATGGACAAGGCTATTCGGGCGGGGCGAATCTTGATGAGGAGACCCAGCATGGTTGTTCCCGAGGACATAAGGGCGGATGTGAATGCTGCCCCTAATTCCTCGAGCCGTCCTTCCTCGTCGATTGCTCCTGAGAAAAATATCACGAAATAGAGAAAAACTTTGCGTGCTTTGAACACACGGTTAGCATGATCAGGCATTTGTTAGAGGATGTCATCTCAGTACTTGGACGATATTGTTATTTTCATATTGTTTCAGAATTCATCGGTTTATAAATTTGTAGTAGTAAAATGATGTGCGATGGTTTTGAAATTTGTTTGCGGGATATAGAAGCCATCCTTATATGAGTAATTGTGATCTTGTCAAATTGCCTTAAGTTGCTGCTGACTTAAGTCGATTGCTTCTGCTAATAGGGCGTAGTGGTCACCCTGAATTGCGTAGGTGCGAGCATGTTGCACCACCTTAAGTCGTTGCCGACTTAAGCCGATTGCTCCGTTAGCAGGGCATAGTGGTCACCCCGAGTCAAGTAAGCGTGAGCATGTTGCACCGCCTTAAGTCGTTGCCGACTTAAGCCGATTGCTTCGTTAGCAGGGCATAGTGGTCACCTCGAGTCAAGTAAGCGTGAGCATGTTGCACCGCCTTAAGTCGTTGCCGACTTAAGCCGATTGCTCCGTTAGCAGGGCATAGTGGTCACCCCGAGTCAAGTAAGCGTGAGCATGTTGCACCGCCTTAAGTCGTTGCCGACTTAAGCCGATTGCTCCGTTAGCAGGGCATAGTGGTCACCCCGAGTCAAGTAAGCGTGAGCATGTTGCACCGCCTTAAGTCGTTGCCGACTTAAGCTGATTGCTCCGTTAGCAGGGCATAGTGGTCACCCCGAGTCAAGTAAGCATGAGCATGTTGCACCGCCTTAAGTTGTTGCCAACTTAAGCCGATTGCTCCGTTAGCGGGGCATAGTGGTCACCCCGAGTTAAGTAAGAATGCAAGTCAACCGTGAACAAACTGAGTATCTTTGAAGCCTTTCTTTATTGATGACATATTTCCATTTTACAGAATACATCGTCGTCCCGATAGCTTTTGAAATGCAGCTAGGGATAAAACTTCCTGAGGTGTTCTATGTTCCAGGAGTTCTCGACTTCTGTGCCATCCATCTGAGTGAGACGATATGATCCTGGCCGAGTGACTTCTGCTACCACGAAGGGTCCTTCCCATAAGGGTGACAACTTGTGCCGTCCCTCCCCCGTTAGAATTCGGCGGAGGACAAGATCTCCTACTGAGAAGGATTGCTGTCGCACGGCCTTGTCATGATAGCGCCTTAGAGTCTGCTGGTATCGTACTGATTGGATTACCGCATTCTGCCGTTCTTCCTCGAGTATATCAATGTCTTCTAGCCTAGTGGCTTCGACTTCTGCTATGTTTTCGAAGATCAACCTTGGCGCCCCGAATTTGAGATCAGCGGGTAACACTGCCTCCGACCCATAGACCATGAAGAAAGGAGTATTTCCCTGCAGAGCTCGGCTAGGTTGGGTTCTTAGGCTCTAGACGACATAGGGCAATTCCCTTATCCATTTTCCTGCGAATTTTCCATTCTTATCGAAGACCTTTTTCCTGAGCGCCTCCAGTATCATCCCGTTGGCTCGCTCAACTTGCCCGTTGGCTCTCGGGTGTGCTACAGAAGCATACTTGATCTGAATGCCTTTTTGCTCGTAGAAGTCGAAGAACTCTGAACTTGTGAAATTGGATCCTAGGTCAGTTATGATGCTGTTTGGTGTCCCGAATCTGAATATTATGTCTTGTATGAATTCCACGGCCTTAGCTGAGGTCAAAGAGGCAATGGGCTTAAACTCTATCCATTTAGTGAATTTATCGATTGCCACCAATACATGAGTGTATCCTCCTTGAGCTTTCTTGAAAGGTCCAATCATATCCAGTCCCCAGCATGCGAAGGGCCAAGTCACTGGTATGGTCTGCAGTTGCTGTGCTGGTAGATGTTGTTGTTTTGACAAGTATTGGCAAGCTTTGCACCTCCGAACTAACTCGGCTGCATCATTCTTCGCTGTTGGCCAATAGAATCCTGACCTGAAAACTTTCCCGACTAGTGTTCTGGATGCTGCATGTATTCCACATTGCCCAGCATGGACCTCCTCCAGAAGTCGCTTCCCAGTAGATGGGAGAATGCACTTCATGAAGACGCCTGACGCACCCCTTCTGTATAATGTTTCTCCAATGAGGGTGTAGTGGGCTGACTGTCTGGTGATGCGTTCGGCTGCATTTTTGTCATCTGGTTCCTCTTTATTCTTTATATATTTGATGATCGGCCTTCTCCAGTCATCCGGGTCTGACTCGGGTTGATCCACGGCATTACATTCTTCTGCTTGATCTGTTGAGATGCTCGGTCGTGGTATTTCTTGCACGAAGACTCCGGGTGGAACCTGAGTTCGGCTGGATCCTAACTTTGACAATACATCAGCCGCCGTGTTTCGATCTCTCTCCACATGATGAAATTCTAGACCTTCAAATTTATCTTCTAGTTTCCGGACGGCAGTGCAGTATTTTCCCATTGAATCCTTTGAACAGTCCCATTCCTTGTTTATCTGACTTATGACAACCAGAGAATCTCCGTATACCATTAATCTCTTGATGCCCAATGATATGGCGATGTTTAGTCCATGGATCAGAGCTTCATACTCGGCTGCATTGTTAGAGGCTGGAAATAACAGTTGGAGGGCATATTTGAGGTGTTCGCCTCCAGGCGCGATGAAGAGAATTCCTGCGCCTGCTCCCTGCAGCTTCAGCGAGCCATCAAAATACATCCTCCATACTTCTGCAGTTTCCGGGTTCTCTGGTATTTGTTGTTCAGTCCATTCTGATACGAAGTCAACCAATGCTTGGGACTTAATGGCAGTACAAGGTCGAAATTCAATGTCATGAGATCCCAGTTCACAGGCCCACTTGGCTATTCGGCCAATGGCTTCCTTATTGTGGAGAATATCCCCTATCGGAAAACCGGTGACTACTATGACTTTGTGGTCATCAAAGTAGTGACGCAGCTTGCGGGCAGTTAGAAGTACTGCGTATAATAGCTTCTGCACTTGAGGATACTTTTTCTTCGAGGGACCCAGAACTTCACTGATGAAATAAACGAGGTGTTGCACAGGGTAGGCGTGTCCTTCTTCTGCTCGCTCGACTACCAACGCGGTGCTTACCACGTGAGTCGTGCAAGAGATAAATAGCAGTAGATCTTCAGCTGGTTGAGTTGACGTGGCTCGCCGTGGTGGTTTCAGTACTGGTGGGGTTGTCAAGAATTTTTTCAGTGCATCCAAGGCTTCCTGCGCTTCTGAGGTCCACTGAAACTTGTCCACCTTCTTGAGTAGCTTGTAAAACGGTAAACCTTTTTCTCCCAGCCTGGATATAAATCTGCTCAGAGCTGCCATGCATCCGGTAAGTCGTTGAACCTTCTTTTGTGATCGTGGAGCCTCCATTTTCATGATAGCTTCAATCTTTTCCGGATTAGCTTCAATTCCCCGGTGGCTGACAATAAATCCGAGTAGTTTCCCTGCTGGTACCCCAAAAACACATTTTTCGGGATTAAGCTTCCACCGATACCGCCGTAGACTGTTGAAAACCAGCTGCAAGTCTTCGATGAAGTTTTCCGAGTTCTCTGTTTTGATTACCACATCGTCTACGTAGGCTTCCACACGCTTGCCCTAGTGATCGGCTAAGCATGTTTGGATGGCTCTCTGATAAGTCGCTCCAGCGTTTTTGAGGCCGAACGGCATGGAGGTATAACAGAAAGCACCAAACGGAGTGATGAACGCCGTTTTTTCCTCGTCTTCTTTTGCCAGGCTGATCTGATGGTATCCCGAATAGCAATCCAAGAAAGACAGCACAGAACATCCTGCGGTGGAGTCTACCACCTGATCTATCCTCGGGAGCCCGAAGGGATCCTTCGGACAATGTTTGTTGAGATCAGTATAATCAACACACATGCGCCAATCCACTTTATTCTTTTTGAGTACAAGAACAGGGTTGGCTAACCACTCGGGATGTAACACTTCTCTAATGAACCCAGCCGCGACCAAGCGGGCCAGCTCAGCGCGAATGGCCTCTCTCTTGTCGGGCGTGAAACGACGTAGTTTCTGCCGGATCGGCCTTGCTTGTGGATAGACCTTCAGTTTGTGCTCAGCCAGCTCTCTCGGGACTCCCGGTATATCCGCAGGTTGCCATGCGAATACATCTCGGTTGTCTTGCAGAAACTGGACGAGCGCGCTTTCCTATTTATCATCCAGGCTAGAGCTGATGATAGCAGTTTTGCGTTCATCAGCAAACCCCAGATTGATCCTTTTAGTTTCTTCAGTCGGCCGCATAGAGGTCGCGGCTTGAGCTTCCTTCGCTGGTGCTGTGTGGTCTTCCTCAGGCTTAGAGTTCGCCTGGGTCGAAGAAGTCGCCGACGGTTTGGCAGTGAGGGCCGCCTGGATGGCCACTCGGAAACATTCTGCGGCGCCTTGGAGGTCAGCACGCACAGTTATGATTCCTTGCGGTCCCGGCATCTTCAATATCATGTACGTGTAGTGCGGAATGGCCATGAATTTTGCCAGTCCCGGCCTCCCGATGATGGCGTTGTACCCGCAGTCGAAGTTCGCCACTTCGAACCTCAGGAACTCGGTTCTGTAGTTTTCCGGAGTCCCGAAGGTGACGGGCATGTAGATGTGGCCCAGCGGGTATTCTCCCTCAGTCGGCACGATGCCAAAGAAGGGAGTGTCTGACTCGTGGAGTTCTTTGAGGTGAACTCCCAAGCCTCGGAGTGTCCGGGGGAAGGTGACGTTGATGCTGCTCCCCCCGTCCACTAACACCTTCTTCACCCTGCTCTCTCGGATCACCGGATCGACGAGGAGCGGGTATTTGCCCGGATGGTCGAAGTTGAGCCATTGATCCGCCCGAGTGAAGGTGATCCGGTGCTCCGACCATCGGTACGGAGCGGGTGGACCGGTGGTTGCCACCAGTATCTGGCGATCGTTGAGCTTTTGCTGTCTTTTGTTCTCCTGCGATCCGTGTCCGCCGAAGATGACATTGACCTCCCTGTCAACGCGCGGGAAGGCTCCTCCTCCTCCCTCCTCCTGCTGCTGGGGTTGTCGTGGTTCTTCTGGTCCTCCTCGCGGCGGAGGAGGGGGTAGAGGTTGGAAGGGTCGGCCGTGCCCAACGGAATGCTTGAAGTCCCGGCAGTTCCGAAGAGTGTGGCGCATGTCCTTGTGGTACGGGCACTGGGCATCGAGGATGTCGTCCAGCGTGCGCTCACCTCCGCGAGGTCCTCCCCGGGCGCGAGGGGCAGGTGGTCCGGCGGCGTGCACCTCTTCGCGCGGTCTCTTCTCCCAGCGTTTGTCAGGTTGCTGGTTCGTGTCGCGTCGTGGTGCTGCCGGTGTGGGCTTTGCTCCTCCGATGAGGTCCTGGGCTCGCTCGTCGGCGGTGATGTAGAGGTCGGCTTCCCGGAACAGCTCCTCGGAGGTAGTTGGTGCCTTCTGTAGTATGGCTCGGACGAAGGCCGAGTCATTGGATCCTCTGTAGAAGTCCTCGATCACGGCCGCCTCCGTGACCTCAGGGATACGATTTCTCATGATCTGGAACCTTTTGAGGTACGATCGGAGAGTTTCATCCCCCCGGCGCTTGATGGATTTGAGGTCCCATGGTTGCGCCGGTTTGTCGGAGAGGGACTGAAAATTGGTAGTGAAGCGCCGACTGAAGTCGCTCCAGTCGTCGATGCAGTGTCGGGGTAGATGTCACAGCCATTGCAGCGCGTCTTGCCCAAGGACAATGGGTAAGTACGCGGTCATCACGTCTTCGGATGCTCCGGCGGCTCGAGCGGCGGTAGTGTAGACGGCCAGCCAGCCTCCTGGGTCCTGCTTAGGTTCATATTTATCGACATTGGATACCTTGAAGTTTGGGGGCCATTGAATGGCCCTAAGGCGTGGAGTGAGGGCTGACACTCCACATGTGTCCTCCTGTCGTCGGGGATGATGTCTGTCCCGGGGAGGGGAGTAGTTGTTGTGGTTCCTCGACCGTCCCCGGGCAGTTCCACCAGTCGAGGCCGTCGTTGATTCGGTTCTGGTAGCTTGACTCCGAGTGGGGATGCCATGATCCCTGTCGTATTCCTCCCGGCGGCATATCTCGTTCTCATGCCGTCGTTCACGCGAAGCGTTGATAGAACTCCGCGTGTCCCGACGACTGTTGATGGCGTGCCGCAAGTCGTTCGGCGGGTGAGCGAGAGGTAGAAGATGGTTGGCTGCCTGGGTGAGCAGGCGTCGATAGCCCTCGGCGTCTGGAGTCCGAGGGAGTCCGTCAGCTATCCGAGCTAGCACTCCTCCAACTTCACTCGGCGTGTTCATGGCTCGGGCGAAGTCGGGGTTCAGGTTACGGCCGAGTAGTGGATTTTCTCGGCGTTGTCTCGCGTCTTGCTCGGCTTGTTCCTGAGCTCGTCGACGATCACGTCGTCGGGAGTTCCTTCGTTCCCTGAAGATGCGTTATTCCGGAGTTTCTCCCATCTCCGAGACCTCGTCTCGCGAGACGGGCTGCTCTGGATCCCGTTCTCCGGCTTGGTGATGTCTCCAGATGTTTCGGCGCCGATTTCTTTGTCGCCGGGATTCCCGCTGAGGTGGTTCCTCCCCAGGCACGGTCGGTTCGTCGTCAGAGACGGGAGGTGACTCTGCTCTTCCGATTAAGAGAACGTCGGGGTAGAATGGCGTAGCTGTCGTGGCGATATTTTTTCAGAAAGCGGAGGGTAATGCTTCCTCGGTATTTTCGGAGTTCGTTGGAGGAGGCTTCCTTCCCGGCGGATCTGCAACGCGGTGTAGAATTCCCTTTTCGTCGGCTATGGATAAGATCGTTCCAAAGCAGAACATGGATCCAGGACGGAAGGTGATTCTGCTGTTGATGGTGACGGCCATTGAGCTAGCTTAGATCGTTGACACCCCCCTACCTGGCGCGCCAGCTGTCGGTGTTTTGGGTCCGATCGCACACCCGGGGTTGCCCCTCAAGGTGTTTTTAGGAGTAGGACGGTGTCAACGACTGTAGCAGAATGGTTCGTGCCAGTTGCACGAGGGACAGTGGACAATGTTTACAGGTTCGGGCCGCTTAGAGATGCGTAACACCCTACGTCCTGGTGAGTATGCTTGGTGAATGAGGTTACAAGAGAGCTCTCTGAATCGAGAATGCAGAGAGTTGAAGTGGGTGGCTCAGTAATAGGGTCGATCGATCTGAAGGGGTGCCCCCTAGGCCTTATATATTCAACCGTGGGGCAATACACGTGGATATGATAACAATGAGTAGCTAAAGGATCGGTACTCGCTTGAGTTTATCTCCCCATAGTTCCGCCGACCTATCCTCGCGTGGCTCCGTTGCATGGGGGCTCCAGCGCGGGAAAGTCGGATCTCTGTTGTGGTCGCTCGCTCAACGTTGTGGACCGTCCAGGTTTGCACCGATCCGGCCTCGTGTCAACCTGCTCTGCTGATTATTCCTCCCTAGGCCCACGAAAGGATGGCCTCACGATTTATTGGGCCCTTGGGCCTTTCGTGAGGTCTTTTACTCTTTTAGTGGACCCAGGGGATGTCTGTCCCCCACACCAGGCCTCTAGCCACAAGTGCTTATTTGACTATACTCTGTGATATTAAGGTTTACAGTTGACAGAAATCCAAGTTGATAATTCTACTTACTTAGCGCAGTATCAAACAATAATTCATTATAACTGTTAAATGCAATAGAAAGCACCTCATAAACATGGACGCCTATGATGGACGGAGGCGCGGGCATATAAATCCATGTGTTTTGCTACGAAGATCATATAAATCCATGTGTTTTGCTACGTAACGTGAGGAATCAGTGTTATTAGAAGTATTTTTTCTATTAAACCTAGTGATGTACCTGTGTGTTGCTACGGAGACTATATAAATCATGGGTTTTGTCATTTATATCATAATAATGGTAACACTACGACACATTTGTTAAAGCAAATCAAACAAACAAAAAAATTAGGAGCCTAAAATAGTGAGTTGCTACAAGCAAGTCTGAATGCTTTGCAAAATATGCCTACATGTAATCATGCATGATAGCAATCTCAAGTTTTTATAGCTACTTAGGAATCAGGTAGCTCAACACGACGCTCGTGCACTACATACAAATATGTTTGAAACTTAAAGCAATTAAAACATGAAAGTTGAGCTCACAGTTATCACACAGGCAATTGTGAAGCTTGATTAACCAATAGAATAAACAAAAAACCATAGTTTAAAACTCATCTATTTGTAACTAATATCAGAATAATAAGGCGTGGTCCATGTTTAACTATCGAAATAATGGTTAATTCTGCTCGAGTTGTGCCAAGGCAAAAAATGACATGACATTTGAACAACGACCACGTTAAGTTTTTACTTATCCTACACGGTAGCATGTTCAATGGCAATATCTGAAGGAATAATTTATGTGATCAGTAAACTTATGTAAGTATGGGATGATACATATACTTGTGGCCCTATTGGCAATATCTAAGGGTGTCATGAGATTGCAAACCTGACAGGACGAAGCATTCTGATTCTCTACGCGAGTTTCATCAATCATACAAATGCAAGGGTGCTACATATACACTAAAGCATACCTCCCAGGTACATGGGTGCCTCCACTTGAGTGGCTTATTGCCCTTTTGATCTCTTTTATCTTCAAATTTAGCTCTCAAACTAAATGTGCACTACCTTGGGGAGAAGAGAAATGCAAGTATGCGTTGGCCAAAATTAGCTGATCTTGCATCATCCATGTCTTTTCTTTGGTGTTTGGGGGAGATTTAGACACCCTTTCATCTTCTTCTGCCGCAATTTCATCAGCTTGCCCATTTATCTGCAGAAAGAGTCATTGGCGTTAGTGTCGTTAACAACATTTAGTTGAGACCTCTGCTCAAAAACATATCGAAAAGGACAATTGACATAATTTAGTAATTGGGAACCACGAACCTTACTCCTTCTTATTATAATTCAGCCCAAGTAACAGTCTGACATCAAGTAAATCATGTAGTCCTTTCTCCCAGCCTCTGCCGGAGCAGAGAACTCAAGTTTCACTCTCGCCCTCTTCTGGAGTGCCACTCTTTTGATTTCCAGTAATTGGTTTGTGGAGCTGTCCCCAATCACCAGCCACCAGCCTTTTTCCTTAGGCTTGGGAAACCTTGGCGCATGGACTGGACCAACCTCAGATGAAACGTTAGTCATGTCACGCTCCAGAGTTACCTGCACGGTTACATTGTTACCAGCGCTTATATCATCACCCTCACGGACCTCATAGGCCATATCAACATTGGGGAACTGCTTGATGAATTCAATGATGTCTTGCAGCTGAGAGTTCGATAGTTGTAAGAGATCCCGCATCTCATCGACAACCATCTCAGCTAGATCAAAGATACTCTCGATGGGCTTCCCTTCATTTTTCCTGGCACCTTCGAGCCAAGTCTTTTGTGAAGTGTGGAACTTGAAGCAGCACAGAATCCCGATGTGGTAGAGAAGCGAAATGTACACTACCTTGGGGAGAAGCGAAATGCAAGTATGCGTTGGCCAAAATTAGCTGATCTTGCATCATCCATATCTTTTCTTTGGTGTTTGGGGGAGATTTAGATACCCTTTCATCTTCTTCTGTCGCAATTTCATCAGCTTGCCCATTTATCTGCAGAAAGAGTCATTGGCGTTAGTGTCGTTAACAACATTTAGTTGAGACCTCTGCTCAAAAACATATCGAAAAGGACAATTGACATAATTTAGTAATTGGGAACCACGAACCTTACTCCTTATTATAATTCAGCAGTGGTACTTCTCTACCACACCGACATCTAGGTCCCAGGAACAACTGCTTCAAGGGATGAAATGGGGAAAAGTTGTTCCCAGATACTTTATTTTTGCTTAGATACAAACCCAACAAACAACATCACATCTGCAACGAGTTACCCCTTCAGTGATGGCACTCATTCTTCTACCCTCTCGAACCCTTCTCTGTGCAAACAAGCACCTAATTCACATCCTAGGCAAACGAAACTAACCAAAATGGGATCGACAGAACGGAAGGAGGAAAGGTTCAAAATCAGGATCGATTGGGATGGTTTCACTCTCACCTGCTGCACGGACATGCGGGCCCTGCCACCCCCACCATGTGCTTCCATCACATGGTCGTCTGCATCAGCAGCACCATATATGTAGATGTTGGCGCACAACATGGTGTCCTTACCGGCGATGGCAGCGCCCAGCTCCTCTAAGACGACCTCGAAGGTGGCCCGAGACATGCAGGGCACACGATATTTATTTAGCTCGGTCAGATATTTTTTGGAAACCTTCGAGGCCCGTGCACAGCTCGTTCAGATGGCGGGATTGAGGTGGGCGAGGATGTCGGGATTGCGACGGACGATCAAGGGCCCGAGAATGGTGGGATGCGTGCTTTCTATAGATTGTGGCGTGCTTTCCATCGACCCCGAGGCAAAGAATAATAGGATTATGGCGTGCTTTCCATCGACCGAGGAATCGGCGAGCGTTTCACGGGGAGGAAGTGCGCACATCGCGGCGGGCATGCGCTGGGCTGGACGGGGACGGGGGCGTGGTCGAGCTTTCATGCGCTGGCCGAGCGTGGGGTCAGAGTGGAGCGGGGGGCGGCATGGCTGCGCGGGGCGCCCACGGTAGAGTCTTAATAGGAGTAGAGTGGGGATCTCGCGGCGGACGAAGGCGTGGGCATCGCGGGGGAGGGCGCAGCATTGCGAGGGCGGAGGAGTCGGGGGCAGAGGCACGGGCATCGCGGGAGCGGGGCTGCGGGGGCATGGGGAGGCGGAGGGAGCGCGACGGCAGAACCGTGCACCATCGTCGAATGTGGACGCCTACGATACAAACATAAGTAGTAGTAGAGATTATTATGCATAAAAAGAAAAAATGGGTACCCGAATATCCGGGTACCCGTATCCGACCCGAATATCCGGGTATTTACCGGGTAGTTCTCATTCCGTATCCGATCAGAATCTGAAGCTACAGTATCCGGGTATTACCTGTATCCGTCTCGAATATAAAAATACTCGAATCCGTATCCGAAAAAATGGGTATTTGCACGATCCGTATCCGGTACTCGACGGGTATACCCGACCCGTTTTCACCCTTAAAAGCATGCACTTTGACAAGGTAAAACCAGGCTTGATGCCAATCTATTTCTAACAATTTTGAAAACGTGTTTGCAGGCTTATGGGCCGGTAATATTATCCGCCACTGCAAACGCATACGCATCTTCCTTTTGGGTCGTAAGAGTATGTGCTCATGCTCTATATATGTTTGCAGGCTTAGGAGCTCTATATATGCTCGTCGAGCTCATGCTGTACAGTTGATTACTTGAAGGCCATCGTATAAGACCTTCTTTATTAGCGACTTCTCAACAGGATCTAAAAAGGTATGTCGAGAGATGTCTGTGAGTGTAGCCTAGAGCTAGCATGCATTTCAGTCACAGGTCAAATTCTACCACTGACGATAAGTAAAAAAAAAAGGCTGCATCTACCGCCGTTCACATCTACTGCTGTTACCATCGTCGTCGAAGCCATCGTGATTAATTAATTGATTACTCCGTGGGTAATTTCTTTTACAGCCCGTTTTGTTCTATATAAACGTGCCTTAAGATTGACGAACTACTTAACGTATTTTCCACTATGTAAAGAGTCGGATTCTGGTAGTGCGAGTGTTTTTTTTTTACCCTTGCTTCCATTTACACCACTTCCTTTTCCTCCTTGCTGAGAATAAAGGAATCGTTGGATATAAATACAAGACAAACCGGTAAAACGACAAGAAAGAGAGAGAGGGATATTTACCCCCCACGGTAAACCATCGAGATTATCACGCATTACGTGTTTTACCCTGCAGGGGGCTCTATCCCTATAAATGCACGCCATACTGTACCCTTGAATTCATGGAGACAGGTGTTTAGTTTAGTACACACGGGGTGAGAGAGAGAGGATGACGAAGAAGGGCAAGTGGTCAAAGGCGGAGGATGAGCTGATAATAAACCACATCCAACGGCATGGGGGCATCGGTCGCAGCTGGCAGGCCTTGTCCGACAGTTTAGGTGCTCGTCGTCGTTCATCTTTGAGCTAGCATTGCCATAAGCAAGTGTTTGTTAGCATTGTCACTGAAATGATCCTTGTAATGCATGCATAAGCTAAATTAGTTCTCTTTTTTTTTTTTACCCCAATGCATGGCTGTCTGTCTGTCTGCAGGGCTGGGGCGGTGCGGGCGGAGCTGCCGTTCCCGGTGGCTCAACTACCTCCGCCCGGGGCTGAAGCACGGCCATTTCACGCCGGCCGAGGACAGGATCATCTGCGAGATGTACCGCAGGAAGGGAAGCTGGTGAGTGGAGTAGAGTAACAACCCATGTCCACTGCAACAAGTCTTTTAACCGAGGGAGTTGAACTGCGCTGTTTCATTGCATTGCACTGCACCCACCGAGATTTCATACCGGCTGATGACATCCTTTTACCCTCACTTTCATTTCACCGAGAGATTTCTTGGCTTGGTGTGTTCATCCGGCAGCTGGTCCGTCATCGCCGCTCAGCTCCCCGGGAGGACCGACCTCGCCGTCAAGAACTACTGGAACAGCACGCTCAAGAAGAAGTACCGCCCGCTCCCAGCGGCGAGAACCGCCGCCGCCGCCACCTGGCGGCGGCACCGAGCCTGCGCGGCCGACAGCACGTCGTCCGACGCCGGGGTTCCGGCGCGGGGCCTGCAACCAGCTGTGTGCAGCAGCGGCGGCAGCAGCAGCAGCGAGGAGAGCTCCACGGCAGGGTCGTCCAGCCCCGTCAAGCCCATCCTGGCCGGCCCGACGACGCCGGTTCCGCTCGCCGCCGCCGGCCAAGAACCGGTCGCGTCGGTCCCTGTTAGTGGTCCGGCGGTGCTGTTCGAGCAGAAGCCGGCATTGGTGGACCGACTGCCTCTGGAGACGACGCCGCCGCTGCCGCTGCCGCCACCACCGGCCGGTGGTCAGACTGGAGGCGGGCTCATCGACATCGTCTGCCGTCCCCTGTCTCCGGTCCCTCTAAGCTTCATGGAATCGGAGCTGCTGGCTTGCATCGACGGGTTCGATGACACCGATAGCTTCTTGCCGTGGTTTGATCAGCACTGACCTGATGTCTGATGATAGCATCGTACGTAGCTCCATGACTGGCGCGGAGATTAGAGATTAGCACCGATCGATGATGGCTCATGCTTACCTGTACCACTGTCAATTTGTCATGTGTTGTGTGTTCCGTTTCTGTTGTCTTTGTGCGTTACTGTGGAGTTAACACTCTCTGTTGTTTAGGGCTGACGAACGTTGTAGTTGTAGCTGTGGGTTGATGTGGTAACAGTCGTACCTTTTTTTTTTGTTTCTGAACACTGCACATGTTTCTTCAGGCATGTTCATCTTTACTGAAAAAGGAATTTGGAGGATCGATCTTTTATGCCAGTGGCTCATTTGCCTTTTTCTTCTTCACTGTGCTTTTCAGAAATAAATAAAAAAATATATATATATTCTGGCTTTAGCACTTCAGATTTTGAATTAAAATGCACTATGCTATGCGTAGCCGCCGACATATTTCCTCATAAACAAGAAAAAGAACATTGCTAAGAAGAAAACCAAGAAAAAGAATATGTTGCGGTAAAAGCAACCAGAAACTGCATGAATTCATCAAGCAACCGGGTGAAACGTGGCCAAAAGCCCAAAACTCCCGGGGTTTCTTTCATATTGAAGTGCTTGAGTATTCGACTTTCTTACTATTTACCTAAAGTTTATCTATAAACACTGTTCTACACTATAGAATACACTGTTCGTAGAATGGATTTTAAATATATCTAAGCTACTGGAGATAGTTTTATTGTAGTGTGGAACAACGACCATGGGAGTGTCAACGCGCATCCTCAGGGAGCTGAACTCAAGAGCGAAAATGGGCCTGGATAACAGCACTGAAAATGAGCGTCAGATCAGATTCTTCCTGCGGCCTTGTGTGGTTCTTGGACTCCAAATCCTAGCAGGCTTTACAGGGTGCCCTGTGGAAGCAGATAATTGCTTAGAAAAGCAATAATGTGTTGAACATGCCGTCATCACTTACCGCTTGATTGGTACGCTGCGCGCGCACAACCAGCCTCGCACGGGCCTGCCCGTCGGGATACGCCCATTTTTGGCGTTTGGGTGGATACAGATAAACAATCTCAAAATGACTTATTTTTGCATCTTTGTATACAGTTTGTGTCTTCCTGGTGCAGGTAACTAAACATAAACTCATACAAAGTTAATCCATCTGGTGGTGTAGGACGTGACAATACGGGTAACCAATCAGGAGGTTAGTTTGTTTATGTCATCACCTTCATTCTACTTCACAGGAGTATTTGAGAAGATCTGGATGGTCCTCTGTCTGACCACTCGAATTAGCAAAGCAAGTGAGACATTTGTTCAGAGACAATATATACTTTGGCGAGGATTTTTTTCTTTTGCTTTCTCAATACAAATCAAGTCATGTGCTCAAAAGTGTTTAGTGAGTTGAAAGAGGGTGATTTGTGTTTCTTTTGTTGCTCTTGTTGTTTGGTTGCTTTCTTTTTCTCATTCTAATCTTTCCAAGTGCTTTGTAAAGCTAGCAAGAGACACCTAATTATGTGGTGATTCTTGCGGGATCTTAGTGACCCGTGTGATTAAGAAGAAACACTCGACCGATCTAAGTGACCGATTGAGAGAGGGAAAGGGTTGACCTATGTGACAAAGCCTATATTTGTATTGGATGAATTAATAAGTGATGAACTATGTTAGTTTAGGGTTTAAATGATCTGATATATAAAATTATGAGTATTGTTAGTCTTTTCTAGTGTTAAATTAGTATGAAATTAACTAGCAATTGATTATATTGTTGTATATATATATATATATATATATATATATATATATATACTATTTTTTGTTTGTGACTCACGAGCTAAACGAGCCAGCTTGAGCTCGCAAACGAGCCGAGCCGAGCTGGTTCTCTGGCTCGGTTGCTTAACGAGCCGAGCCAGCTCGTTCCCTTAACAAGCCAGCTCGAGCTCGGTCGAGCCGAGCCGAGCTGCTCGATATCCACCCCTAGGTGTGATAGACCACCGAAGTCTTTCTATTGGGCTCTCTGGAAGTAAGGTCCCATGCGTCGCTGGACAACTGAACTTTTTGTCTTATCTTCTTCCAATCCATTTGGCTAACTTTGAGAGCCTTCCTATGATTTAGACCAACTTATTTAGACGATGTTCAACTCATCTAATTCATAGATTCTTGCCTTTTACTCATCTCCAACTTAGATTGCAGGTTTAGGCTCAAACTTGGCTCCAAATGCATCTTTTCTAAAATCTGACTTTCCAAACCTTCTAAGGTGCTCAAAAACATTTCTAGGACAATTAGAATTTATCCAAACCTTTGAACTACTCATAGTTCAACTTCTCCAAGATTTTTCCATTTTAGCCTTTGTTTGAGCTAAGTGTTCAGTTGAATTTCTCAATTTGACACTTATGAATCTCCAAGCACATACCACCACAATCAAACTAGAAATGACATATAACACATTTCCCGTTCAAGGTACCCTAACCTCACTAAATCTTAATATGTTCTTCTACTCGACTATTCTATAGATCTCAGCTCAAGAGGAATCTTAGTCAATTTGACTCTGCAATTACTTAGTAATAGATGGGTCTATCAACTTAGAGAAGGGAGAAGGGCAGGTTAGGGGGCCATACCTTTGGGTCCGAGGTGCAAGGCGGTGGTGGCCGTTGTAGTGGAGTCGAGGGTGTGAATCATCTAGACCCCTTAGTGATGTTTTGGTAATTAATGACAACTGTTTATGGACTAATGGTTCTTAGAGAAATAAGAATGCAGGTTTGGACTGCATAGAACAAGAAATCTTGGAGATCTATAAGCATTGGTTGTGGATCAAGTGAAGGCAAAGGTATAACATAGGTTTTGTTTTTGCCGGTCTCCAGGAGTTTAGAGAAGATACTTGACCGGATTAGTAGGCTAGATAGCCGTACTATTAAGAGGGGTCAATGACTTTGATCTGTGTAAAACTTAGTGCCTCATAGAGCATCTAGTGGTTGCATTTGCATGACTAACAGCGCTTCAAATTTCATGAGTTAAAAATCCTTTCAAAAGCTTGTTTGAAAAGTGCCAAGTCTTGGGATGTGCGGACCGTTCGGGCCTTGCGGGCGGACCGTCCGCGATCCTTCAGTGGGGTCCGAAGTCTGTTCACTTCGGACAGGTCCTGTTCATTTGTACTGCGGACCGTCTGGGCCTTGGGGCCGGACCGTCCGCAGTCCTGACCAGAGAAGGCTGCTCTCGACACAGTCCCTGAATTATAGTGCGGACCGTCCGGCCTTGTTGGGAGGACCGTCAGCAGGTGCCAAATTTGGTTTGGGCAGGGACTGTGTGGTTTTTGGGATTTGTACTATGGACTGTCCAAAGGATAAGCCCGGACAGTACTGACTCCCAGGTCTCGGACTGTCCGACCTTGTAGGCGGATGGTCCGCATGTGTTAACTCCACTTGGTCAGAGCTCCGGTGCTCCGAGTTGCCAGGTCGCGGACGGTTCGGCCAAGGTGGGCGGACTATCCGAACCTCACTTTTCTAACAACTCTGACAGATTTCAAACGGGAAAACTAGTCGTTATATGTACGGCGGACTGTCCGGCCCTAGGGTGTGGACCGTCCACGTGTGCGCAGAACATGTGCTATTTGCACATAACAGTTGGATTTGAGTGGGGGACTATAAATAGAAGGGGAGCTCGTGTGTGAGGGCTCTCTTGGCCATTCCTTGCATACATAAACTCATTTGTGATCCTCTAACTCTCTCTCACACACTCCTTGCTTGAGATTGCATTCTAGTGAGAGATTGAGTGTTCCTAGTGTATTTGCATCCATTGGTGATTCTTGAGGCACTAGGTGGTACACCGAGCAAGCGTCATCAGCTTGTTACTCTTGAAGGTTGCCGCCTCCTAGACGGCTCGGGTGATTGTCTCCGTCGAGCTCTCCAAGAAGATTGTGAAGAAGCCGCGGTGTTGATTGTGAGGGGTTCGCGCCTACCTCGCCGGAGCGACAAAGGTGACATTAGTGGAATCGAGATATTGAATGATTTCTTGTCCACTTGGCTCAAAGATCAAGCCATGTCTTGATAGAGGAGCAAGTGAGAGTTTGAAGTCCACCTCAACGTGGATTAGGGGTGATCGGCAAATCACCGATACCAAGGGATAAAATTCGGTGTCTTTATTTTCTTGCATTACTTATTGTTGTGCAAGTGATTAGTATTTTGCATATTGTTCATCAAGTATTCAATCTCCTTAGTTGATTCTCATAGATTGTTTACTTGTTATCACTAGAGAATTTATACCTCTTGTTATATTGATTAAATTTCCCTAGTGTTTTTTTATTTTAGTCAAAACCGTCTATTCACCCCCCTCTAGCCGGTGTCCACAATGTTATTGGTACAAAATGGGTGTTTTGCAACAAGCACAATGAAGATGGGGTAGTAGTAAGAAACAAGGCAAGATTGGTTGCACAAGGATATACTCAAATAGAGGGATTGGATTTTGGGGAGACATTTGCTCCCGTGGCAAGATTAGAAGCAATCCAGATTCTTCTTGCTTATGCTTGTCCTTATAATATCAAGCTTTACCAAATGGATGTAAAGAGTGCCTTTCTAAATGGTAAGATTAGTGAACTAGTGTATGTTGAACAACCTCCCGGTTTTGAGGACCCCAAAAGACCTAACCACGTGTTCAAGCTTTCTAAAGCTCTCTATGGGCTTAAGCAACCTCCATGCGCTTGGTATGAAAGGCTTAAGGATTTCTTGCTTTCCAAAGACTTTAAAATTGGGAAGGTTGACACTACCCTATTTACTAAAAGAATTGGAAAAGACTTATTTGTTTGTCAAATTTATGTTGATGATATTATTTTTGGATCTACTAATGAATTGTTTTGTGAGGAATTTGGAAAAATAATGTCAAAAGAATTTGAAATATCTATGATAGGAGAATTGAGCTTCTTTCTTGGTCTTCAAATCAAACAATTGAAAGATGGAATCTTTATAAGCCAATCAAAATATTTGAAGGACATGCTCAAGAAGTTTGTCTTAGAGAATGCAAAGCCTATCAAGACTCCTATGGCAACAAATGGTCATCTAGACTTAGATAAGAGAGGTACTATGGTTGATCAAAAACTTTATCGCTCAATAATTAGTAGTTTACTTTATATTACCGCATCTAGGCCCGATGTTATGTTTAGTGTTTGCATGTGTGCTCGATTTCAAGCTTCACCTTGAGAGATTCACTTGAAGTCCACAAAAAGAATTCTAAGATATTTGAAGTATACTCCCAATATTGGTCTATGGTATCCCAAAGGTGCTCAATTTGAATTAATTGGATATTCGGATTCGGACTATGTGGGGTGCAAAGTTGATAGAAAGAGCACCTCCGGTTGTTGTCAATTTCTTGGAAGATCTCTTGTTTCATGGTCTTCTAAAAAGCAAAATTCCGTTGCTCTCTCTACCGCCGAGGCGGAATATACATCGGCCGGTAATTGTTGTGCTCAATTATTATGGATGAAACAAACTCTATTGGATTATGGGATCATTTTCAAGAATGTGCCTCTCATGTGTGATAATGAGAGTGCGGTAAAATTGGCTACAAATCCGGTCCAACACTCAAGAACTAAGCATATTGATATACGACATCACTTCTTGAGAGATCATGTTGGAAAGGGAGACATCTCTATATATTCAATTGGCATGGATGATCAATTAGCCGATATTTTTACAAAGCCATTGGATGAAACTAGATTTTGCTCATTGAGAAGTGAAATGAATGTGATTGATCTCTCAAATGTGGCTTGAGGTTGAACGCACGTGTGTAGTATTGCATTTCGCTCCTAAGTATGCTCTCTAGGCTATGTATTGGGTATTTTTGATGAATTTTTCATTCTATTTTGATCTAAGTAGTTTGATATGAAAAAATGCATTTCTCAAATACATAATGTGTATGTGCATGCATACTAACCCTTAAATTGGTCGAAATGTCCATATATGAGCATCAAATCAGATTTGAAATTCAAAATCAGAAAGTGGACAGGGTTTGAAAAATTGAGTATCAGGCCGCGGACCGTCCGCCTATGGACCGCGGACCGTCCGCAGTATCAGGATCTGGACAGTCCGAGTTAGCAGTGCAGACAGTCTGAATAACTAGGGCACGGACCGTCCGCCGTCCCTGCGCGGACCATTCGCGACAGGCTATTAAGTTGGGATAGAGGCAGTCAACTTGTCACTCTCACCCATTGCCTTCTCCTCTCACAATCTCCACACGCCTAAAGGAGACTCTTGTCGCTTGTGAGCGGACCGTGAAGGGAACTTGCGCACGAACTGTTCGGAAGCTTGCGGGAAGTTCAACAATCATGTCTTCATCCCGGTATTTCATAATCTCATGGATTTCAACAAATTTCTTCAAATTTGGGGATTCTTCCGATTTTCTCTCTGATCTAGAATTAAGCAATGGATTCACAAATCTGATTGGTGGAATTGCTAGTGCTACTCATTGTGAATGTTATGCAAAAGTTTGAACGAGTTTGGATGGTTATTTTCTGTCGAATCGTTGATTGAGTGATTGGGGGCTAGGGTTCTTGAAAAATCGCCCTTGGGCGGTCACGGACCGTCCGTACCCATGGCGCGGACAGTCCGGCCCTCTAGCGCGGACAGTCCGGACCCTGATAGAGAGTTGCATTTTCTTTCTCTATGATTGTGGCGTTATCAACAATTCACCTATGGATGTTTCTCACATTTATTGCAGTGGTCTAGGTGGTCTTCGAAAGAAGCTTACTGGTCGCTTCAAATCAAAGCGCCCTCGTGTAGATGATGTAGACTACAATCCAACCACTGACTCAGAGGCCCAATCTTCAGCTAGGGGCAGTGTCTCCATGGATACAGAAGATGTTACGCATACCCATCCTGACTATCCGATTGACATCACAGGATGGACTTACCCAAAGAGGAGGTTCTCAATGGCAGAATATTGCTCCAGGAGGACTGTCAATCAATATACTCTGCCATCAGACACTAATGTTCAATTCTTTCACACTCAGCTCCAATTTGATGTCTTTTGGGGCACATAGATGGATACCAACTTTCACAAACATCAAGTGATTGATTGGACTTTTATGCTGGGACAATCAGTTATGGAGGACCTGATTCCAAAATTTGAGACATATGGCCTGTATCACTTTATGGGTCAGAGGACTGATTTCAGTGAGATGGCAGTAAAGCAATTCCTGGCCACTACTGAGATTGATATAGATGAGGAATCCATCACATGGATGACTGGTTTCAAGAGATATTCTGCAACATTTGCTGAATTTGTAGCTGCCAATAGTCTGGATTATGGTACCATTTCAGCTGGGATTGATTTATACAATAAAGATAACTTTGAAGACTTTGTGCAATTTTATGAGCCAGCAAGGCTAGGAATACCTAGGAGGTTTAGAGAGACAGCAGGCCTGAGGCATCATCCTGCTGTGATTAACAAAATTGCAAGAGTCATAATTCTTCCCAAGAGTGGGGACAAGAGCAAAATTAGAGACAACTTCTGGAACATTATCCACCATGTCATGAATGGTGAGGTAATGAATGTTGTGCTTTTCATGATGAGACAGTTAAATGATCTAAAAATGGACAAAAACTAGAACTTAGCCTATGCCCCCTACATTATGGCTCTCATTAAAGCCAAGACCAGATTTGAGGGGCCCTGTGAGATAGTTCATACACCCTTTAGACCCTTCAAGAATGAAATTGGGTTCCTCACCAGGCCACTCACTCCCTTCCCAGATGATGAGGAAGATCCTGGTTATGATGCAGGAGAAGCTCCTGAAGCTGATGCAAGGCAGATGCCTCCTCCTCCACCTCCTCCTCAGCATCAGCAGTACTGGTAGCCTGGTCCAGGCTATTTTGACCCATACTTTCAAAACATGCAGCAAGGGCTTCAGACCCACATGGATAGCCACTTCGAAGGAATGATGACCCATATGGACCAGCGCATGGATGCCATGCAATCTCGCTTTGATGATAACTGGGATGCGCTAAACACTGAGTACTCTGAATTTCGCAGTCACATCCAAGACCATGTTACTGATCCCATCATGAACAGACTCAACAACATGCAGCAGAGTTTTCAGAACAACATGGGAGCTCTGTCTAGTCAATTTGACAATCTCTCTACCAATGACAGCATGCAAGAGATAAGTCAGAGGCAGCAGCAGCTCCAACAAGACTTTGGGTAGTTCTCCTCTCTCTTTGACACCTTCAGCACTCACTACTATAGCATGCATCCTCCACCAGGAGGTCAGTGAAGCAATTGATGCCAAAGGGGGAGAGAAGCGAAGAGAAGAAGAGAAGTAAGAGGAGTTGTCATATTCAGGGGGAGCTTGTTTATGTGGACATTGAGACTATGCATGGTTGTTTATGTGGACATTGAGACTATGCATGTGCATGTTTACCATTTTATGTCTTATGCACTATTTTATGTCTTATGCACTTGGTATTGGCTACTATTTGAACTCTATGTCTTATGCATGTGGACAACTATTTGTAATATTCTGTGGGTTGAACTATGTTTAGTTCCAATTATTCGGTGAATGGTTAATCGAGGAGTGATTATAATTGTTGCGCTTACTTTAAATATTACCTCTTGTACGCCTCGATAACCATGACTGTAGGAAGATCTCCATCAAAACTCCGATCGATTATGTGTGTTGTATCTTCAGCTTGAAATATCATGCACACACATAGGGGGAGCTTTTTCTACATTCTGGGTTTTATTGGGATTTATCTATCTCTCGGTCAGAACTTCAAATCAAGATAAGTCCTATGAAACTCATCTCTAAAATCCTTCTTATACCTAAGGTATGAGGGAGATTTGGAAAAACAAAACTTCTCTTGAATATAATGTGTAGTGTTGTCATCAACTACCAAAAGGGGGAGATTGTGAATCATCTAGGCCCCTTAGTGATGTTTTGGTAATTAATGACAACTATTTGTGGACTAATGGTTCTTGGAGAAATAAGAATGCAGGGTTGGACCGCATAGAACAGGAAATCTTGGATATTTATAAGCATTGGTTGTGGATCAAGTGAAGGCAAAGGTATAACATAGGTTTTGTTTTTGCCGTTCTCCAGGAGTTTAGAGAAGATACTTGACCAGATTAGTAGGCTATATAGCCGTACTATTAAGAGGGGTCAATGACTTTGATCTGTGTAAAACTTAGTGCCTCATAGAGGATCTAGTGGTTGCATTTGCATGAGGACTAACAGCGCTTAAGATTTCATGAGTTAAAAATCCTTTCAAAAGCTTGTTCGAAAAGTGAAAGGGAAAAAGGGTCAAACCTTTTCCTATATGAATTTTGGTGGTTGAATTGCCCAACATAAATCATTGGACTAACTAGTTTACTCTAGAAAATATGTTCTACAGGTGCCAAAGGTTCACAACAAACCAATACAAAGATAAAAGAAAGGGTTCAACACAAAGGAGCAAAATGTACCGAAGGCAGCCTTGGTCTGGCGCACCGGACTGTCCGGTGTGTCACCGGACAGTGTCCGGTGCACCAGAGAGATCGACTCTGAACTTGCCAGCTTCAGGAACTTGGGAGGCCGCTCCGCTATAATTCACCGGACTGTCCGGTGCAGCACCGGACTGTCCAGTGTGCCAGCGGAGCAATGGCTACTTCACGCCAACGGTCGTCTGCAGAGAATAATAAATGCGCTACAGTGCACGCCTGCGCGCGCAGAAGTCAGAGTAGGCACCAGAAGGCGCACCGGACAGTCTACAGGACCTGTCCGGTGCACCACCAGACTGTCCGGTGGCTCCAGAAGTCTGAGCTTCAACAGTTGGAACCCAACGGCCTGGTGACGTGGCTGGCGCACCGGACAGTGTCCGGTGGCACACCGGACTGTCCGGTACGCCATACGACAGAAGCCTTCACCAACGGCCATATTGGTGGTTGGGGCTATAAATACCCCCCAACCACCACTCTTCAAGACATCCAATCATTCACTACATCTCATTCAATACAAGAGCAATACACAACACTCCAAGACACAAATCAAAATCTCCGATCGAATCAAAGTCCCCAATTCAACTCTAGTTTTTAGGACTTGTGAGGAGATCGACTTGTGTTCTTTTGTTGCTCTTCTTGCTTGGTTGGCTTTCTTCTTTCTCTCATTCTTACTCTCAAAACCTTGTAAGCGAAGCAAGAGACACCAATTGTGTGGTGGTCCTTGCAGGGTCTAAGTGACCCGCGAAATCAAGGAAGGAAGCTCACTCGGTCTAAGTGACCGTTTGAGAGAGGGAAAGGGTTGAAAGAGACCCGGTCTTTGTGACCACCTCAACGGGGAGTAGGTTTGCAAGAACCGAACCTCAGTAAAACAAATCACCGTGTCATCCATTCTTATTTGCTTGTGATTGGTTTTCGCCCTCTCTCTTGGACTCGCTTATTATCGGGGACCATAATTAGGGGTACCCTCAAGACTCCTAAATCTTAGCTGGTAACCCCCATCAGCACAAAGCTGCAAAGGCCTGATGGGTGCGATTAAGTCAAGGATCGGTCCATTCGAGGGACGCGATCGCGCCTCGCCCGAGCCCAGCCTCGGGCAAGGGCAGCCGACCCTGGAGGATCTACGTCTCGCCCGAGGACCCCCTCCAGCAACGGACACACCTTCGGCTCGCCCGAGGCCTAGTCTTCACCAAGAAGCAACCTTGGCCATATCGCCACGCCAACCGACCAAATCGCAGGGGCATTTAATGCAAAGGTGGCCTGACACCTTTATCCTGACGCACGCCCCCCAGTCGACAGAGCCGAAGTGACCGCAGTCATTTCGCCGCTCCCCTGACCGGTCTGACAAGAGGACAGCGCCGCCTGCGCCGCTCTGACTGCTGAGCCACTCGATAGAGTGAGGCTGACAACAGCCAAGTCCGGCCTCAGGCGTCATAGGAAACTCCGCCTCGCCCGACCCTAGGGCTCGGACACGGGCTCAGCCCCGGAAGACGACGAACTCCGCTTCGCCTGACCCCAGGGCTCGGACACGGGCTCAGCCCCGGAAGACGACGAACTCCGCTTCGCCCGACCCCAGGGCTCGGACTCAGCCCTGGCCTCAGCCGACGGGCTCCGCCTTGTCCGACCCAGGGGCTCGGACTCGACCTCGACCTTGTAAGACAGACTCGACCTTGACCTCGGAGGAGCCTCCACCTCGCCCAACCTAGGGCACGGACCGACTACGTCGACAGGAGGCGCCATCATTACCTTACCCCGAGCTGACTCAGGCTACGGGGAACAAGACCGGCGTCCCATCTGGCTCGCTCCACCATACGAGTAATGATGGCGCCCCACATGCCCTATGACGACGGCGGCTCTCAGCCCCCTCATGGAAGCAAGAGGACGTCAGCAAGGACTCGACAGCCCTGACAGTTGTCCTTCCGCCAGGCTCCAGCGCTCCTCCGACGGCCACGACATCACACGAACTGGGTGCCAAAACCTCTCCGGCTGCCACGATGGCATGTACTTAGGGCGCTAGCTCTCCTCCGCTAGACACGCTAGCACACTGCTACACCCCCATTGTACACCTGGATCCTCTCCTTACGCCTATAAAAGGGAGGTCCAGGGCCCTCTTACAGAGGGTTGGCCGCGCGGAGAAGGACGGGACGATGCTCGCGCAAGGCCGCTCACTCCCTCCCGCGCGGACGCTTGTAACCCCCTACTGCAAGCGCACCCGACCTGGGCGCGGGGCTAACACGAAGGCCGCGGGTTCCACCTCTCACGCCTGTCTCCCTCCGGCTGCTCTTCTCCCCCCTTCGCGTTCCGCCTCGCGCCGGCCCATCTGGGCTGGGGCACGCGGCGACAATTCACTTGTCGGTCCAGGGACCCCCCGGGTTTCGAAACACCGACAGTTGGCGCGCCAGGTAGGGGCCTGCTGCGTGTTGACGAACAGCTTCCCGTCAAGCTCCAGATGGGCAGTCTCCAGCAACATCTCCAGCCCGAGACGGTGCTCTGTTTCAGGAGTCTTGAGTTCATGTCCCTCGACGGCAGCTACGACATGATACTCCTTCCCCCGCCGCGCGACAACGACAATGGCGGTCGACAACCCTCCCGCCGGCGGGGAAATCGACGACGCCTTCCCCACGTGGTGGAAGGACGACATTCGAGCTTGTCCCGTCCCCTCCCCCGCCGACGAAGGAGGAGGCGGGGCAACCAAGGCCAAGCGGGAGGCGGCACCTCGTTGGCTGTCGAGCGAGTCGACGGTGCCGGCGCCCCGACGGAGAGCGCGTCGGGCATCGGCCTCGCGTCTGAGACGAAGACGAGCGCCGTCTCCCCGCAACACACCAACCTCGAGCAAACGGACGACGCCAGCACGCTCGTGAAAGACTTGCTGGGCATCACCCTCGTACCTGAGATGACGGTGCAGTCGGTCCCTGACGTGACTTCGTCACCGCCCGTCGACCAAAAGGTACCGACCGATTCCCATCTCGCGCCTTTTGGATTCGGCCTCGACCCGCCAAGCAACTCTGCTTCGGTGGACATTCTCATAGAGGCGAGTCCAAACCCTCCGAGGTATCGTGTGTGGTCACCCTAGGACCGGCTGACGACCGTCTCGACCTACGGGCCCTCGGGGTCCGAGGAAGATGGTGAGCCCGACTTCTGTTGGGATTTCTCCGGACTTGGTAACCCCAATCCATGCGGGACTTCATGACCGCATGCGACTACTGCCTTTCCGACTGTTCCGACGGTAGCCGCAGCCTCGACGACGAGGACTGCGGCCCAAGTCGCGAATGTTTCCACGTCGATCTAGGGGGTCTCGGCGAAGGCAACCATCTTGGTATACCAGAGAACGGTGATCCCCCTAGGCCCGTGCCTCGCGTTGACATCCTTCGGGAGCTAGCTGTGGTCCCCGTCCCGGCGGGGGGTCATGACCCACAGCTCGAGCAAATCCGCGAGATGCAGGCCAGGCTCGACGAGGGAGCAGGAACGCTTGAGACGATCCACCGGGACATCGGGCAGGAGTGGGCGGGCCAACCTCCGGCCGGAGAAGCGCGTCATCTCCCCCAGGGCATCCAGCACCGCATCGCCGACGATGTCAGGGTAAGGCCGCCACCGGTTTCCAGTGGAGTCGGCCAGAACCTGGCTGCAGCGGCAATACTTCTCCGCGCGATGCCGGAGCCATCAACCACCGAGGGGCGGCGTATCTAGGGAGAGCTCAAGAATCTCCTGGAGGACATCATGGTCCGACGGGCCGAAAGCTCCGCCTCCCGAAGGCAGGGGTACCCCTCGGAACATCGCGCCGCGACTTCCCGATTCATGCGGGAAGCCTCGGTCCACACCTGGCGCACGCGCAACACAGCGCCTGCGGCCCCGGGTCGCCTCAGCAACGAGCACCATCACCACAGCCGTCGGGCCCACCTCGATGAGAGGGTGCGCCGAGGCTACCACCCCAGGCGTGGCGGACGCTACGACAGCAGGGAGGATCGGTGTCCTTCGCCCGAACCACTCGGTCCGCAGGCTTTCAGCCGCGCCATACGACAGGCGCCGTTCCCGACCCGGTTCCGAACCCCGACTACTATCACAAAGTACTTGGGGGAGACAAGACCGGAACTGTGGCTCGCGGACTATCGGCTGGCCTGCCAACTGGGTGGAACGGACGATGATAATCTCATCATCCGCAACCTCCCCCTGTTCCTCTCCGACACCGCTCGAGCCTGGCTGGAGCACCTGCCTCCGGGGCAGATCTCCAACTGGGACGACCTGGTCCAAGCCTTCGCCGACAATTTCCAAGGCACGTACGTGCGCCCTGGAAACTCCTGGGATCTCCGAAGCTGCCGCCAGCAGCCGGGAGAGTCTCTCCGGGACTACATCCGGCGATTCTCGAAGCAGCGCACCGAGCTGCCCAACGTCACCGATTCGGATGTCATCGGCACGTTCCTCACCGGCACCACCTGCCGCGACCTGGTGAGCAAGCTGGGTCGCAAGACCCCCACCAGGGCGAGCGAGCTGATGGACATCGCCACCAAGTTTGCCTCTAGCCAGGAGGCGGTTGAGGCCATCTTCCGGAAGGACAAGCAGCCCCAGGGCCGCCCACCGGAAGATGTTCCTGAGGCATCAACTCAGCGCAGCACCAAGAAGAAAGGCAAGAAGAAGTCGCAAGCGAAACGCGACGCCGCAGACGCGGACCTTGTCGCCGCCGCCGAGTACAAGAACCCTCGGAAACCTCCGGGAGGTGCCAACCTCTTCGACAAGATGCTCAAGGAGCCATGCCCTTATCATCAGGGGCCCGTCAAGCACACCCTCGAGGAGTGTGCCATGCTTCGACGCCACTTTCACAAGGCCGGGCCACCCGCGGAGGGTGGCAAGGCTCTCGACGACGCTAAGAAGGAAGATCACAAGGCAGGTGAGTTCCCCGAGGTCCGTGACTGCTTCATGATCTACGGTGGGCAAGTGGCAAACGCCTCGGCTCGGCACCGCAAGCAAGAGTGTCGGGAGGTCTACTCGGTAAAGGTGGCGGCGCCAGTCTACCTAGACTGGTCCGACAAGCCCATCACCTTCGACCAGGCCGACCATCCCGACCATGTGCCGAGCCCGGGGAAATACCCGCTCGTTGTCGACCCCATAATCGGCAACGTCAGGCTCACCAAGGTCCTTATGGACGGAGGCAGCAGCCTCAACATCATCTACGCCGAGACCCTCGGGCTCCTGCGGGTCGATCTGTCCTCGGTCCGGATGGGCGCTGCGCCTTTCCACGGGATCATCCCCGGGAAGCGCGTCCAACCCCTCGGACAACTCAATCTACCCGTCTGCTTTGGGACGCCCTCCAACTTCCGAAGGGAGACCCTCACATTCGAAGTGGTCGGGTTTCGAGGAACCTACCACGCAGTGTTGGGGAGGCCATGCTACGCCAAGTTCATGGCCATCCCCAACTACACCTACCTCAAGCTCAAGATGTCGGGCCCCAATGGGGTCATCACCGTCGGGCCCACGTACCGACACGCGTACGAATGTGACGTGGAGTGCGTGGAGTACGCCGAGGCCCTCGCCGAGTCCGAGGCCCTAATCGCCGACCTGGAGAGCCTCTCTAGGGAGGCGCCCGACGTGAAGCGCCATGCCGGCAACTTCGAGCCAGCGGAGACGATCAAGTCCGTCCCTCTCTACCCCTGCAATGACGCCTCCAAGCAGATCCAGATCGGCTCCGAGCTCGATCCCAAATAGTAAGCAGTGCTCATCGACTTTCTTCGCGCAAACGCCGATGTTTTCGCGTGGAGTCCCTCGGACATGCCCAGCATACCGAGGGAAGTCACCAAGCACTCGCTGGATATCCGAGCTGGAGCCCGACCCGCGAAGCAGCCTCTGCGCCGATTCGACGTAGAAAAGCGCAGAGCCATAGGCGAGGAGATCCACAAGCTAATGGCGGCAGGGTTCATCAAAGAGGTATTCCATCCTGAATGGCTTGCCAACCCTGTGCTTGTGAGAAAGAAAAGGGGGAAATGGCGGATGTGTGTAGACTACACTAGTCTAAACAAAGCATGTCCGAAAGTTCCCTACCCTCTGCCTCGCATCAATCAAATCGTGGATTCCACTGCTGGGTGCGAAACCCTGTCTTTCCTCGATGCCTACTCAGGGTATCACCAGATCAGGATGAAAGAGTCCGACCAGCTCACGACTTCTTTCATCACACCCTTCGGCATGTACTGCTATGTTACCATGTCGTTTGGTTTGAGGAATGCAGGTGCAACATACCAGCGATGCATGAACCGTGTGTTCGGCGAACACATTGGTCGAACGGTCGAGGCCTACGTCGATGACATCGTAGTCAAGACGAGGAAAGCCTCCGACCTCCTTTCCGACCTTGAAGTGACATTCCGATGTCTCAAGGCGAAAGGCGTGAAGCTCAATCCTGAAAAGTGTGTCTTCGAGGTCCCCCGAGGCATGCTCTTGGGGTTCATCGTATCCGAGCGGGGCATCAAGGCCAACCCGGAGAAGATCGCGGCCATCACCAGCATGGGGCCCATCAAGGACTTGAAAGGCGTACAGAGGGTCATGGGATGCCTCGCGGCTCTGAGCCGTTTCATCTTGCGCCTCGGCGAAAGAGGCCTGTCTCTGTACCGCCTCTTAAGGAAGGCCAAGTGCTTCGCTTGGACCCCTGAGGCTGAGGAAGCCCTCGGGAACCTGAAGGTGCTCCTCACGAACGCGCCCATCTTGGTGCCCCCCGCTGCCGGAGAAGCCCTCTTGATCTACGTCACCGTTACCACTCAGGTGGTTAGCGCCGCGATTGTGGTTGAGAGACGAGAAGAGGGGCATGCATTGCCCGTCCAGAGGTCAGTCTACTTCATCAGTGAGGTACTGTCTGAGACCAAAATCCGCTACCCACAAATCCAGAAGCTGCTGTACGCGGTGATCTTGACGCGGCGGAAGTTGCGACACTACTTCGAGTCTCATCCGGTAACTGTGGTGTCATCCTTCCCCCTGGAGGAGATCATCCAGTCCCGAGAGGCCTCAGGTAGAATTGCAAAGTGGGCGGTGGAAATCATGGGCGAGACGATCTCGTTCGCCCCTCGGAAGGCCATCAAGTCCCAGGTCTTAGCGGACTTCGTGGCTAAATGGGTCGAAACCCAGCTCCCAACAGCTCCGATCCAACCGGAGCTTTGGACCATGTTTTTCGATGGGTCACTGATGAAGACGGGGCCGGCGCGGGCCTGCTCTTCATCTCGCCCCTCGGGAAGCACCTACGCTACGTGCTACGCCTCCACTTCCCGGTGTCCAACAACGTGGTTGAGTACGAGGCTCTGGTAAACGGGTTGCAAATCGCCATCGAGCTAGGGGTCCGATGCCTCGACGCTCGCGGTGACTCGCAGCTTGTCATCGACCAAGTCATGAAGAACTCCCACTACCGCGACCCGAAGATGGAAGCCTACTGCGATGAGGTTCGGCGCCTGGAAGACAAGTTCTACGGGCTCGAGCTCAACCACATCGCCCGACGCTACAACGAGACTACGGACGAGCTAGCTAAAATAGCCTCGGGGCGAACAACGGTTCCCCCGGACGTATTCTCCCGAGACCTGCATCAACCCTCCGTCAAGACCGACGACACGCCCGAGCCCGAGAAGGCCTCGGCCCAGCCCGAGGCACCCTCGACTCAGTCCGAGGTACCCTCGGCTCAGTCCGAGGTACCCTCGGCACGGTCCGAGGCACCCTCGGCACGGTCTGAGGCACCCTCAGCCCCCGAGGGTGAGGCACTGCACGTCGAGGGGGAGCAGAGCGAGGTTACGCCTAATCAAAACTGGCAAACCCCGTACCTGCAATATCTCCACTGAGGAGAGCTACCCCTCAACCAAGTCGAAGCTCGGCGGTTGGCGCAGCGCGCCAAGTCTTTCGTCTTGCTGGGAGATGGGAAGGAGCTCTACCACCACAGCCCCTCGGGCATCCTCCAGCGATGCATTTCCATCGCCGAAGGTTAGGAGCTCTTACAAGAGATACACTCAGGGGCTTGCGGCCATCACGCAGCACCTCGAGCCCTTGTTGGAAACGCCTTCCGACAAGGTTTCTACTGGCCGACGGCGGTGGCCGACGCCACTAAAATTGTCCGCACCTGCGAAGGGTGTCAGTTCTACGCGAGGCAGACCCACCTGCCCGCTCAAGCTATGCAGACCATACCCATCACCTGGTCGTTTGCTGTGTGGGGTCTGGACCTCGTCGGCCCCTTGCAGAAGGCACCCAGAGGCTACACGCACCTGTTGGTCGCCATCGACAAATTCTCCAAGTGGATCGAGGTCCGACCCCTAAACAGCATCAGGTCCGAACAGGCGGTGGCGTTCTTCACCAACATCATCCATCGCTTTGGGGTCCCGAACTCCATCATCACTGACAACGGCACCCAGTTCACCGGCAGAAAGTTCCTGGACTTCTGCGAGGATCACCACATCCGGGTGGACTGGGCCGCCGTGGCTCACCCCATGACGAATGGGCAAGTGGAGCGGGCTAACAGCATGATCCTGCAAGGTCTCAAGCCTCGGATCTACAACGACCTCAACAAGTTCGGCAAGCGATGGATGAAGGAACTCCCCTCGGTGGTCTGGAGTCTGAGGACAACGCCGAGCCAGGCCACGAGCTTCACACCGTTCTTTCTAGTCTATGGGGCTGAGGCCATCTTGCCCACAGACTTAGAATACGGTTCCCCGAGGACGAGGGCCTACGCCAACCAAAGCAATCAAGCCAATCGAGAAGACTCACTGGACCAGCTGGAGGAGGCTCGGGACATGGCCTTACTACACTCGGCGCGGTACCAGCAGTCCCTGCGACGCTACCACGCCTGAGGGGTTCGGTCTCGAGACCTCCAGGTGGGCGACCTGGTGCTTCGGCTGCGACAAGACGCCCGAGGGCGGCACAAACTCACACCTCCCTGGGAAGGGCCTTTCGTCGTCGCCAAGGTTCTGAAGCCCGAAACATACAAGCTGGCCAACAGTCAAGACGAGGTCTACAGCAACGCTTGGAACATCCAACAGCTACGTCGCTTCTACCCTTAAGATGCTTCCAAGTTATTCGTACACCCCGTTCACACACAAAGTCTGGTCGTCAAGGAAGGGTCAGCCTTGCCTCGGCAAAGCCCGACCCTCCCTCAGGGGCTAGAAGGGGGGAACCCCCTCTGCGTCAAAATTTTCCTCGAAAAAAGAAAAAAAATCTTTTCTGCCAGAATGCCTTTCATGCTTTTCGACTACTTCGAAAGTGGATCCTGAAAACGACGGAGTACACGTAAGCAGCCAAGGCTGACCGAGCCGAGGGACTCCTACGCCTCCGGGATATGGATACCTCACTCATCACCTTCTGCGATAAGTAACTCGCGCTCGGATAAGTGATTCCGCGGACCGAACAAGTCTTCACGCTCGAAAGCTCCTCTGCCGGAACGGTTTTTCGGGCCTTCTCGACTGCGTCGGTGATAGAACCCTATGGACGAGTAAGAGTGCGCGTAAGCGGCAAGGCCAACCGAGCCGAGGGACTCCTACGCCTCCGGGATACGGATACCTCACTCATCACCTTCCGTGAAAAGCAACTCTCGCCCGCACAAACAATTCTGTTACCGACAAATAAGTCCGGATACTCAAACAAGAGGAAAAGAAACGCAGCTTTACAACACGACGGCAGTGTGTTTGGGCCTCGGCGGCCGCAGAAAACATACACACACTACAAGACAACCCGATCCTGCAGGCTCGGACGTCGACAGTTGAAGGGGGCAGCAGCACCCTCGACGTCAACTACACCTTCGGCGGGGTCTGACCTAGCCTCGGACGGCGACGCGGTCGGAGGATCTCCACTCTGAAGGACGACATCAGCACCACCCCCGGGCCATCATCGCCAGGGTCTTCTCCAGGAATCCGGCTCGAGCAGACGGCTCGGCCGACCACCCCGAGGCCTCGGCCAGCTATCCCCTGAAGACATCAGCCTGGCTTGTGGCCTCGGCAGCTCAACTCCGGCGTCGGTTCTGCCTGTGGACGACCCGGCCAGGCTCCGGCCGACCAAGTCTTCTTTTCGAGCCAACTCTGCCTCTGTTCGTGCTGACACCGCTACCTCCAGCTTCGGCTCATCGAAGGGTGGCCGAGGGGTTCCTTTAACTAAGCAAGAGAAGCCTCGGACGGCAAGGCCGACCGAGCCGAGGGACTCCTATGCCTCTGGGATACGGATACCTCACTCGTCACCTTCGCACGAGGCAACTCACGCTTGGTGAAGCGGTTCAGATAGTCGGCAGGCGAGTCTTGGTGCTCGAAATGAAGGAAAAACACGGCTCCGTGCCGAAGATACACACATGTTCAGGCCCCGACAGCCGCAATGAACAAGACACCGGCACTCAAAGTGCCATTACAAACGGAACTCCGGTTTCACCTCCGCAGGTACGAACAACCCCACACGATTGGGGGGCCTGCGGAGCAACAGAGGCCGACGGGTGGCTCGCCGTCACCCGTTCCAGCAGCAGCGACGACGACCTCTGCCCCGGGCGGCGAAGCAGCTTCAGCAACGGCTTCCGGGCGGGTGCTAGGCAGGAGGGCTCTCGCCCACGAAGGACGAGAACCAGCCATTCAAGTCGGGGGACGGAGGTCCAGGGGTGCAGGCGGAGTTGGCAATCTCGTCGGCAGAGAAGCCTTCTCCGGCTGCCACCACCTCAACACCGTGCCAGCGGACGCCGGGCGCCTCAAAGCGCACCGGCAAGTCCTCTCCCTCACCGGAGCCACCTAGAACATGAGCGCCGCCCTCGCGGCGCACGACGTGCTGGGCGACCCTCTGACGCGGTTGTCGACGCGAGGAAGACCTGGACATGGCCGGCCCGTACGCGGCACGACCATCGTCCGGACGAAGGATGGAATGCTGCACCCTGGCTGGGTAGCAGCAGTCCGCCTTCCCCGGCGTGGCTGAGGGAAGCCTCCGTGGGGCTAGAAGATGCCTTTCTCCCCCGGGCGCTGGGGGAAGAAAAGGGTTACCGATCCACGCGGAGGTAGCCACCCGGCTCACCTCACCCTCCGCCCCAGCAAGGATGATGAAGATCCTTGAAGCTGAGGGAGGGGCACAGGCCGCAGCCCGGTTCGTTTCACCCCGCCATCAAGCTGGAGGTCACCGTCTTGGGTGACCACCGGCGAGGGGATGCAGCCGGGCTGCCTGATGAAAATCCTTGAAGTCGAACGATGGCTGAAAGGTACCAACTTCCTCGAAGTTGTGTTCCTCCAACGACAAGGCGAAAGGATTGCGGGCGTCCCCCATCCGAGGGCTCGGAAGGTGGAAAGACACGGTGCATAAGGGAGCGCAAAGACATGGCCGCCTTTCAAGGGGATCACCCTCCTTTTAAAGGCGACTCTCCCTACATGCGTCCTCAGCCGTTGCGGGCAGAGTCTTCTCCAACACGCTCCAAGGTCCTCCCCCTACGACGCGGGGGCTGGGTCCCACGCGTCATGCAAGCCGGTCCAGGGCAGAAGAAGCCAAACCGCCACGCGTAGGGCATGCAGCTGCCCAGCGGTTACAAGCATTCCTCCACTTTCGCCCAGACCAGCGGGTGAAAGGGTGGACGGCCATGCAAGTCGGCATGTAACCGCACCAAGTGGGCGCGCCCCTTCGACTCCAACGCGCCCAGCATCGAGGCCCAGGCCCACACGTCATGCAACCGGCGTGCCGGTTGCTATGTGCGAGCAACTGCATCGCCACTCGCACCGCTACCGCGCCTCCTCGACTGCAGAACCAGTACCGCGACTCGAGGCAACCCTGCGTATGACCCAGCAGTGCCAGCCAGGCGCGGCGGTCAATACGGCCAAAAATGGGCCAGCAGTAATGGCGGTGGCAGGCGGGCAGGAGTAGCTGTCACGTCGTCAGCCAAGCTTACGTCCCATCCAGGGGCAGCGAGAGAACCCTCTCTCACGGCGTGAAGACGGCGCGCCCGTGATCTGTTCCTCGAACGGCTCGCACACGCGCAATAGCTGCCTCGCGAACCACTCGCCCCGTCGCATTAACTCCGCGGCAGGACAGGCGGCGCCTCAGGCAGGAGAAGCAAGCGACGCTTCGCCTTCGCCATAATGACCGCGTCGAAAAAGGTACGCCACGTCATTCGATTTCGTATCCTTTTCCTTTTCCTCTTTCTCTCTCTTACAACAGGGACCGGGAAAGGGGGATACCCCGAAAAGGATCCTTCTCCGTGAAGGAAACAGGCCCCGAGCCTCCCTACTGATCAGAGGCTCAAAGGCTGGCCCCTCGGAGGGGTTCAACGGCCGCCTCAGAGCGCTTGGGTTCTGCGCCCACTACTGGTCAGAGGTTCGATGGCCGGCCCCTCGGAAGGGTTCAACGACCGCCTCAGGCCACTCGGGCTTCGCGCCCACTACTGATCAGGGGTTCGTAGGCTGGCCCTCGAAGGGTTCACAGTCGCCTCAGACACAGAGCGAGGGATGACCCTGGGTACGTTCGATACATAACCAAGGCTCGGGCTATGCTCCCGAGGTACCCTAGGACATTTTCGAGACCAGCGGGAACGATCTTGTAACGGAATCCCATCAGAGGGAGGCATCGAGCCCTCGGACCCCGTCAAAAGGGGACCGAGTCCGGCAGATCACACGTAGGTACTTTTGGAGCGCGCCTCCGGGCCTCTAGCCGACCCCTAACAAATGGGGCACGGGCGTCCACTCGGATTACCCGCCAGCAGCTCACCGGAGACACCATGTTCGGCGCCCTCCGAGGGCAACATGGCGCTTTCCCCCCTCCTCCTTGTGGAAAGGCGACGCAGGGTGTATGTAAAAAAGTCGAGTCTGTCCTTGACCGTCCTCTCGCCCTGTGCAGAGGCTCGGGGGCTGCTCTCGCAAACCCAGCTCCGGCCAACCCGTTGACAGCGTCAACATACCAGCCCGAGAACTTGGGACCCGACCGTGCACCCGGGCTACGGCCAGCTCGCATGAGGGAACAACTAGACCAGCCGAAGTGTTGCGAAACACACTAAGACCTCGAAGGAGTCAAACTACTCCTCCGAGGCCTCGGGGGCTACACCCGGCGGGTGCGCTCGCGCGCACCCACCGGAACGAAATGCAACCAAAAAAGGTTGGTCCCCTTGCAAAAAAAGTGCGTCAAAAGCCTCCAAGCGAGTATTAACACTCCCTTCGAGGCTCGGGGGCTACTGTCAGGGACCATAATTAGGGGTATCCTCAAGACTCCTAAATCTCAGCTGGTAACCCCCATCATCACAAAGCTGCAAAGGCCTGATGGGTGCGATTAAGTCAAGGATCGGTCCATTCGAGGGACGCGATCACGCCTCGCCCGAGACCAGCCTCGGGCAAGGGCAGCTGACCCCGGAGGATCTACGTCTCGCCCGAGGACCCCCTCCAGCAACGGACACACCTTCGGCTCGCCCGAGGCCCAGTCTTCACCAAGAAGCAACCTTGGCCATATCGCCACGCCAACCGACCAAATCGCAGGGGCATTTAATGCAAAGGTGGCCTGACACCTTTATCCTGACGCACGCCCCCAGTCGACAGAGCCGAAGTGACCGCAGTCATTTTGCCGCTCCACTGACCGGTCTGACAAGAGGATAGCGCCGCCTGCGCCGCTCCGACTGCTGAGCCACTCGACAGAGTGAGGCTGACAGCAGCCAGGTCCGGCCTCAGGCGTCATAGGAAACTCCGCCTCGCCCGACCCTAGGGCTCAGACACGGGCTCAGCCCTAGAAGACGACGAACTCCGCTTCGCCCAACCCCAGGGCTCGGACACGGGCTCAGCCCTGGAAGACGACGAACTCCGCTTCGCCCGACCCCAGGGCTCGGACACGGGCTCAGCCCCGGAAGACAACGAACTCCGCTTAGCCCGACCCCAGGGCTCAGACTCAGCCCTGGCCTCAGCCGACGGGCTCCGCCTTGTCCGACCCGGGGGCTCGGACTCGACCTCGACCTTGGAAGACAGACTCAACCTCGACCTCGGAGGAGCCTCCACCTCGCCCAACCTAGGGCACCAACCGACCACGTCGACAGGAGGCGCCATCATTACCCTACCCCGAGCTGACTCAGGCTACGGGGAACAAGACCGGCGTCCCATCTGGCTCGCTCCACCATACGAGTAATGATGGCGCCCCACATGCCCTGTGACGACGGCGGCTCTCAGCCCCCTCATGGAAGCAAGAGGACGTCAGCAAGGACTCGACAGCCCCGACAGCTGTCCTTCCGCCAGGCTCCAGCGCTCCTCCGACGGCCACGACATCACACGAACTGGGTGCCAAAACCTCTCCGGCTGCCACGATGGCATGTACTTAGGGCGCTAGCTCTCCTCCGCTAGACACGCTAGCACACTGCTACACCCCCATTGTACACCTGGATCCTCTCCTTACGCTTATAAAAGGGAGGTCCAGGGCCCTCTTACAGAGGGTTGGCCGCGCGGAGAAGGATGGGACGGCGCTCGCGCAAGGCCGCTCCCTCCCTCCCGCGCGGACGCTTGTAACCCCCTACTGCAAGCGCACCCGACCTAGGCGCGGGGCTAACACGAAGGCCGTGGGTTCCACCTCCCACGCCTGTCTCCCTCCGGCTGCTCTTCTCCCCCCTTCGCGTTCCGCCTCGCGCCGACCCATCTGGGCTGGGGCACGCGGCGACAATTCACTCGTCGGTCCAGGGACCCCCTGGGTTTCGAAACACCGACACTTATACTTCTAACGCTAACCCTGGCTTGTAGTTGTGCTTAAGCTTATAATTTTTAGATTCCGCCTATTCACCCCCCCCCCTCTAGGTGACTTTCAATTGGTATCGGAGCCCGGTGCTTCATTAGAGCCTAACCGCTCGAAGTGATGTCGGGAGAACACGCCAAGAAGGAGATGGTGACCAGCGAGAAGCCCGCCACAAGCCACGGGAAGCCTCCATCGGGAGAGTCCCGCAACAAGAAGAAGGAGGAATCACCTCCTCACAAGTCGCATCGGAGTGGCGAGAAGAAAAAGAAGATGAAGAAGGTGGTCTACTACGAGACCGTTTCTTCGTCGCCATCCACCTCCGGCTCCGACGCGCCGTCCGTAACTTCTAAGCACCATGAGCGCAAGAAGTTTAGTAAGATCTCCCTACGCTATCCTCGCATTTCTAAGCGTACTCCTTTACTTTCCGTCCCATTAGGGAAACCACCGGTTTTTGACGGTGAAGATTATAACATGTGGAGTGATAAAATGAGGCATCACCTAACCTCACTCCACACTAGTATTTGGGATGTTGTTGAGTTGGGAGTATAGGTACCATCCGTAGGGGATGAAGACTATGATTCGGACGAAGTTGTCCAAATCCAGCACTTCAACTCCCAAGCCACCACTATACTCCTCGCCTCTCTAAGTCGAGAGGAGTATAACAAGGTGCAAGGGTTGAAGAGCGCCAAAGAAATTTGGGACGTGCTCAAGACCACGCACGAGGGAGATGAGGTGACCAAGATCACCAAGAGGAAAACGATCGAGGGGGAGCTCGGTCGTTTCATGCTCAACCAAGGAGAAGACCCACAAGCAATGTACAACCGCCTCAAAACCTTGGTGAACCAAGTGCGCAACCTCGGGAGCACCAAGTGGGATGACCATGAAATGGTCAAGGTTATTCTTAGATCACTCGTATTTCTCAACCCCACTCAAGTTCAATTAATTCGTGGTGATCCAAGATATAAACTAATGTCTCCCGAAGAAGTGATAGGAAAATTTGTGAGCTTTGAACTAATGATCAAAGGCTCCAAGAAAATCATCGAGCAAGGCGCCTCCTCCACACCCGAGGCACAACCCGTTGCATTTAAGGCGAAGGAGGAGAAGAAAGAAGACTCTAACCAAGTAGGGTCCCCATCGACGCCTCCAAGCTCGACAATAAGGAGATGGCGCTCATCATCAAGATCTTCCGCCAAATCCTCAAGCAAAGGAGGGGGAAAGACTACAAACCCCACTCCAAGAAAGTGTGCTACAAGTGTGGTAAGCCCGGTCATTTTATCGCTAAATGCCCATTGTCTAGTGATAGTGACAGGGATAACGACAAGAGGGGGAAGAAGAAGGAGAAGAAGAGATATTACAAGAAGAATGGCGGTGATGCCCATGTTTGCCGGGAATGGGACTCCGACGAGAGCTCCACCGACTCCTCCGACGACGAGGACGCCACCAACATCGCTGTCAACAAAGGTCTTCTCTTCCCCAATGTCGGCCACAAGTGCCTCATGGCAAAGGACGGCAAGAAGAAGAAGGTAAAATCAAAGTCCTCCACTAAATATGCAACTTCTAGTGATGAGGATAATTCTAGTGATGATGAGGACAACTTGCTTACTCTTTTTGCCAATCTTAACATGCAACAAAAAGAGAAATTACATGAATTGATTAGTGCTATTCATGAGAAGGATGAACTCTTGGATAGCCAAGAGGACTTCCTTATTAAGGAAAACAAAAGGCATGTTAAGACTAAAAATGCTTATGCTCAGGAGGTAGAGAAAAATAAAAAATTAACTAGTGAGCTAAGTACTTGCCATGACACTATCTCCAACCTTAGATTGAGAATGCAAATTTGATTGCTAAGGTTGAGAAGTCAAATATTTGTGATGATTCAATTACCAATCTTAGAAATGATAATATTAGCCTAATTGCTAAGATTGAAAAATTGAATGCCTCTCTTGCTAGCCTTAAGTTTGAGAATGAAAAATTAATTGCTAAGGCTAAGGAATTAGATGTTTGCTATGTTTCCATTTCCAATCTTAGAGACGAGAATGCCATTTTACATGCTAAGATTGTTGAATTAAATGATTGCAAACCCTCTACATCTGGCAATGATCATGTTTCTATTTGCACTAGATGTAGAGATGTTAATGTAGATGCTATTCATGATCACCTTGCTCTAATTAAACAACAAAATGATCACATAGCTACATTAACTGCTAAAATCAATGAGCATGACTTGCAAAATGAAAAATTTAAATTTGCTAGAAGCATGCTCTATAGTGGGAGACGCCCTGGCATTAAGAATGACATTGGCTTCCAACAGGGAGACAATGTCAAGCTTAATGCCCCTCCTAAAAGATTGTCTAATTTTGTTAAGGGCAAAGCTCCCATGCCTTAGGATAACGAGGGCTACATTTTATACCCTGCTGGTTATCCCGAGGATAAGATTAGGAGAATTCATGCTAAGAAGACTCATTCTCACCATGCTTTTATTTATAAGAATGAGGCTTCTAGCTCTAGGCATTCTACACATGTTAAATGCCTAAGAAGAAATCTCCTACTGCATCAAATGATCATAATGTTTCATTCAAAACTTTTGATGCCTCTTATGTGCTAACTAACAAATCAGGCAAGGTAGTTGCCAATTATGTTGGGGGCAAACACAAGGGGTCAAAGACTTGTGTTTGAGTACCCAAAGTTCTTGTATCTAATGTCAAAGGACCCAAAACTGTTTGGGTACCTAAAACCAAGAACTAAATTTGTTTTGTAGGTTTATGCATCTGGGGGCTCAAGTTGGATCATCGACAGCGAGTGCACAAACCACATGACTGGGGAGAAAAAGATGTTCTCCTCCTATGAGAAAAACCAAGATCCCCAACGAGCTATCACATTCGGGGATGGAAATCAAGGTTTGGTCAAAGGATTGGGTAAATTTTGGAAGGGAAATGTGCCCTTGGGCCATTTCTAAGTATTTTGGTGATTGAGTGCCAACACAAGTGCTTATGTGAAAATCTATGTCAATTGATGGACAAAGTGCAAATCAAGTCTAAAGGTATGTTTCTAGACTTAGTACATTGTTTTGAGAACTAATGTATTGTGTCTAAGTGCTGGAAACAGGAGAAATCAATTTGGAGATGACTTGGCTCGTTCAGCAAAAGTCTGCTCAGTCTGGGTGCACCGGACTGTCCGGTGGTGCACCGGACAGTGTCCAGTACGCCAGGCTGGCGACTGTCAAAAGGCTGTTCTCGGGACTTCGACGGTAGTGTACGGCTATAAATCACCGGACTGTCCGGTGGTGCACCGGACTGTCCGGTGAGCCATTCACAGGCGAAGTCGTCGCTCTTAGGAAGCAATTAACGGCGTATGGCTAAAAATCACCGGACTGTCCGGTGGTGCACCGGACTGTCCGGTGAGCCAACAGTCGGCCGGGCCAACGGTCGGCCGCGCGATCCGCGCGGGACACGTGGTCGAGCCAACGGCTAGAAGCGGGCACCGGACTGTCCGGTGTGCACTGAACAGTGTCCGGTGCCCCAACGGCTCTGAATCTTCAACGGTCGGCTTCGCAAAATAAGGAAAGAGATCCGCACCAGATAGTGTCCGGTGGTGCACCGGACTATCCGGTGCGCCAGGGGACAGAAGGCAAGAATTGCATTCCTGGAATGCTCTCAACGGCTCCTAGCTGCCTTGGGCTATAAAAGGGACCCCTAGGTGCATGGAGGAGTACACCAAGCATCCTTAGAGCATTGTTGATCACTCACACTTCATTCTTGCGCACTTGTTCGACATTCTTAGTGATTTGAGCTCCGTTCTAGTGAGAACCTCGTGATATTCTTTTGAGCTCAAGTCTGGGTCTTGTGTGTGTGTATTTGCTTTGATTTTTGTGTTGTGTGTGCGTTGCTCATCCCTCCCTTACTCCGTGCTTCTTTGTGAACATCAAAGTGTAAGGGCGAGAGACTCTAAGTTGTGGAGATTCCTCGTGAGCGGGATATAGTGAACAAAGCAAAACACTGTGGTATTCAAGTGGGTCTTTGGACCGCTTGAGAGGGTTTGATTGCAACCCTCGTCCGTTGGGACGCCACAACGTGGAGTAGGCAAGCGTTGGACTTGGCCGAACCACGGGATAAACCACTATGCCATCTCTGTGTTGATCTCTTTGTGGTTATTGTGTTTTGCTAAGACTCCTCTCTAGCCACTTGACATTATTGGTGCTAACTCCTAATCAAGTTTTTGTGGCATTAAGTTCTCAAGTTTCACAGGATCACCTATTCACCCCCCTCTAGGTGCTCTCAATTGGTATCAGAGCCGTTCTCTTCACGAAGGGACTAATCGCCCGAAGAGATGGATCCTAAGGGCAAGGGAATTGTGATCAATGATAAGGAGAAGGAGTCCTTCGTCAACGAGCCGAAAGATGACAAGCCTTCCGACTCGAGCTCGGGCTAGAAACGAAAAGATGGGAAGAAGAAGAAGACAAGGTGCATCAAGGAGATCGTCTACGACGACGACAGCGACGAGTCCTCCTCTTCCCATAAGGACAACGACAACAACGACTACAAGAAAAAGAAAACGGTCAATTCGAACTTTTCTTTTGATTACTCTCGTATTCCGCATAGTACCAATGCTCATTTACTCTCCATTCCACTTGGTAAACCTCCTCACTTTGATGGAGAGGACTACGGATTTTGGAGTCACAAAATGCGTAGTCACTTGTTCTCTCTCCATCCAAGCATATGGGAGATAATAGAGAGTGGAATGAAATTTGATAGTACTGATAGTCCCATGTTCATTAATGAGCAAATCCACAAGAATGCACAAGCTACTACTGTTCTTCTAGCTTCTTTGTGCAGGGACGAATACCATAAGGTGAGCGGCTTGGATAACGCCAAGCAGATTTGGGACACCCTCAAGATTTCACATGAGGGGAACGACGTCACCATGCTCACCAAGATGGAGTTGGTGGAGGGCGAACTTGGGAGATTCGCAATGATCAGGGGCGAGGATCCAACCCAAACGTACAATCGGCTCAAGACCCTCGTCAACAAAATAAGGAGCTATGGAAGCACGCGATGGACGGACCACGGCGTCGTCCGCCTAATGCTAAGGTCTTTTACCGTCCTTGATCCACATCTTGTGAACAATATTCGTGAAAATCCTAGGTACACGAAGATGACGCTCGAGGAGATCCTTGGAAAGTTTGTAAGCAGGCGGATGATGATCAAGGAGGCAAGATACGTCGACGATGCATTGAATGGTCCAATCCAAGAGCCTCAAACTATTGCTCTCAAGGCAACGAGAAGCAAGGATGCGCTACCTAGCAAGGTGGCGTAAGTAGAGGCGGCTGGACTTAATGATGAAGAGATGGCCCTCATCATCAAGCGCTTCAAGATGGCGTTAAAGGGTCGCAAGGGGCATCCTAACAAGACCAAGACGAAGGGGAAGCGCTCATGCTTCAAATGTGGTAAGATTGGTCATTTTATCGCTAATTGTCCCGATAATGATAGTGACCAGGAACAAGGGAACAAGAGGGAAAAGAAGAAAGCTTACAAGAAGGCTAAGGGCGAGGCACACCTTGGCAAGGAGTGGGACTCGGATTGTTCGTCGTCCGACTCCGACAACGAAGGACTCGCCGCCACCGCCTTCAACAAATCGGCCCTCTTCCCCAACGAGCGTCACACATGCCTCATGGCGAAGGAGAAGAAGGTATGTACTTGGAATACTACTTATGCTTCTTCAAGTGAGGATGAGTCTAGTGATGATGATGAAATAGATTATTCATGTTTATTCAAGGGCCTAGATAGAACCAAGGTTGATAAAATTAATGAATTAATTGATGCCTTGAATGATAAGAATAGGTTATTAGAAAAGCAAGAGGATCTTTTGTATGAAGAACATGATAAATTTGTAGAGGCGCAAAATTCTCTTGCTTTAGAAATTAAAAGGAATGAAATGCTTTCTTGTGAATTGTCTGCATGCCATGACTCAATTTCTAGTTTAAAAAGTGTTAATGATGATTTAAATGCTAAGTTAGAAATCGCTAGTAAATCTACATCTTGTGTAGAAAATGTTGTAATTTGCAATAGGTGTAAAGATTTTAATGTTGATGCTTGTAGTGAACACCTAGTTTCAATTTCTAAACTGAATGATGAAGTGGCTAGTCTTAATGCCCAACTTAAGACTAGCAAGAGTGAATTTGACAAGCTAAAATTTGCAAGGGATGCCTACATAATTGGTATACACCCCTCAATTAAGGATGGTCTTGGCTTCAAGAGGGAAGTCAAGAACTTAACAAGCCATAAGGCTTCCATCTCCGCAAAGGAGAAAGGGAAGGCCCCTATGGCTAGTAGTGCTAAAAAGAACCATGCTTTCATGTATCATGACAGGAGACATCCTAGGAATGTTTATAGAAGTTATGATGTTTTTAACTCTCATGCCATGATTGCTTCTAGTTCTTCTATTATGTATGATAGAAATTTGACTAGGAAAAATGTTGTTCATCATGTGCCTAGAATAAATATTGTTCATGCTCCTAGGAAAGTAATGAATGAACCTTCTATAATTTATTATGCTTGCAATGCTTCCTTTGCTATTTGTAGAAAGGATAAGAAGGTAATTGCTAGGAAGATAGGGGCCAAATGTAAGGGAGACAAAACTTGCATTTGGGTCCCTAAGACTATTGTAACTAACCTTGTAGGACCCAACATGAGTTGGGTACCTAAGACCCAAGCCTAAATTTGCCTTGCAGGTTTATGCATCCGGGGGCTCAAGCTGGATTATCGACAGCGGATGCACAAACCACATGACGGGGGAAAAGAGGATGTTCTCTTCCTACGTCAAGAACAAGGATCCCCAAGATTCAATAATATTCGGTGATGGGAACCAAGGCAAGGTGAAAGGGTTATGAAAAATTGCTATTTCATCTGAGCACTCTATTTCTAATGTGTTCATAGTTGAGTCGCTTGGATATAACTTGTTGTCTGTGAGTCAACTCTGTAATATGGGATATAACTGTTTATTCACAAATGTAGATGTGTCTGTCTTTAGAAGAAGTGATGGTTCATTAGCTTTTAAGGGTGTACTAGACGGCAAACTTTATTTAGTTGATTTTGCAAAAGAGGAGGCCGGTCTAGATGCATGCTTAATTGCTAAGACTAGCATGTGCTGGCTGTGGCATCGCCGCTTAGCACATGTGGGGATGAAGAACCTTCACAAACTTCTAAAGGGAGAACACGTGATAGGTCTAACTAATGTTACTTTCGAAAAAGATAGACCTTGTGCAGCTTGTCAAGCAGGTAAACAGGTGGGAAGCTCTCATCATGCCAAAAATGTGATGACCACATCAAGACCTTTGGAGATGCTTCATATGGACCTCTTCGGACCCGTCGCCTATCTAAGCACAGGAGGAAGTAAGTATGGTCTTGTTATAGTTGATGATTTTTCCCGCTTCACTTGGGTATTCTTTTTGCAGGATAAATCTGAAACCCAAGGGACCCTCAAGCGCTTTCTAAGGAGAGCTCAAAATGAGTTTGAGCTCAAGGTGAAGAAGATAAGGAGCGACAACGGATCCGAGTTCAAGAATCTTCAAGTGGAGGAGTACCTTGAGGAGGAAGGGATCAAGCACGAGTTCTCCGCTCCCTACACACCACAGCAAAATGGTGTGGTAGAGAGGAAGAACAGGACGCTCATTGACATGGCGAGGACGATGCTTGGAGAGTTCAAGACCCCCGAGCGGTTTTGGTCGGAAGCCGTAAACACGGCTTGCCACGCCATCAACCGGGTCTACCTTCACCGCCTCCTCAAGAAGACTTCGTATGAGCTTCTAACCGGTAACAAATCTAATGTGTCATACTTTCGTGTATTTGGGAGCAAATGTTATATTCTAGTGAAGAAAGGTAGAAGTTCTAAGTTTGCCCCCAAAGCTGTAGAAGGGTTTTTATTAGGTTATGACTCAAATACAAAGGCGTATAGAGTCTTCAACAAATCATCGGGTTTGGTTGAAGTCTCTAGCGATGTTGTATTTGATGAGACTAATGGCTCTCCAAGAGAGCAAGTTGTTGATCTTGATGATGTAGATAAAGAAGACGTTCCAACGGCCGCAATACGCACCATAGCAATTGGCGATGTGCGACCACAGGAACTCGAGGAGCAAGATCAACCTTCTTCCTCAACAATGGTGCATCCCCCAACTCAAGACGATGAACAGGTTCATCAAGAAGAGGCGTGTGATCAAGCGGGAGCACAAGATAATCATGTGATGGAGGAAGAAGCACAACCGGCACCTCCAACCCAAGTTCGAGCGACGATTCAAAGGAATCATCCCGTCGACCAAATTTTGGGTGATATTAGCAAGGGAGTAACTACTCGTTCTAGATTAGTTAATTTTTGTGAGCATTACTCCTTTGTCTCTTCTATTGAGCCTTTCAGGGTAGAAGAGGCCTTGCTAGATCCGGACTGGGTGTTGGCCATGCAGGAGGAGCTCAACAACTTCAAGCGTAATGAAGTTTGGACACTGGTGCCTCGTCCTAAGCAAAATGTTGTGGGCTTGAGTCAATTCACAAGTCGAAGGTTTGGATTTTGGTGAAACCTATGCACCCGTAGCTAAGCTTGAGTCAATTCGTATATTACTTGTCTATGCTACTTACCATGGCTTTAAGCTTTATCAAATGGAAGAGGTCTATTTTTGAGCAACCTCCCGGCTTTGAAGATAGTAAGTATCCTAACCATGTATATAAACTCTCAAAGGCGCTTTATGGGCTCAAGCAAGCCCCAAGAGCATGGTATGAATGCCTTCGAGATTTTCTTATCACTAATGGCTTCAAAGTCGGCAAGGCCGATCCTACTCTCTTTACTAAGACAATTGAGAATGATTTGTTTGTATGCCAAATTTATGTTGATGATATCATATTTGGGTCTACTAACAAATCTATTTGTGAAGAATTTAGTAGGATCATGATTCAAAAATTCGAGATGTCTATGATGGGGAGTTAAAGTATTTTCTAGGATTCCAAGTCAAGCAACTCCAAGAGGGCACCTTCATTTGCCAAACAAAGTACATTCAAGACATTCTTACCAAGTTTGGAATGAAGGATGCCAAACTCATCAAGACACCCATGGGAACCAATGGGCATCTCGACCTCGACACAGGAGGTAAATCAGTAGATCAAAAGGTATACCAGTTGATGATAGAATCTTTACTCTATTTATGTGCATCTCGACCGGACATTATGCTTTCCGTATGCATGTGTGCAAGGTTCCAAGCCGATCCTAAGGAAGTTCACCTTAGGGCCGTGAAGCGAATCTTGAGATATTTAGTTCAAACACCTAAGTTTGGCCTTTGGTACCCCAAGGGATCCTCTTTTGATTTATTAGGATATTCCGATGCTGATTGGGCAGGGTGTAAGATTGATAGGAAGAGCACATCAGGGACTTCTCAGTTTCTGGGGAGATCCCTGGTGTCTTGGGCTCTTTCTACCGCCGAAGCCGAGTACATTGTCGCAGGCCATTGTTGCGCGCAATTGCTTTGGATGAGGCAAACCCTTAGGGACTATGGCTACAAATTTAGCAAAGTCCCTCTCCTATGTGATAATGAGAGTGCAATCCGCATGGCGGATAATCCCGTTGAACACAGCCGCACTAAGGACATAGCCATTCGGTATCACTTTCTGAGAGATCACCAACAAAAAGGGGATATCGAGATAGCCTATATAAACACTAAAGATCAATTGGCCGATATCTTTACCAAGCCTTTAGATGAGAAAACCTTTACCAAACTTAGAAATGAGCTAAATATTCTTGATTCTAGGAATTTTGATTGATTCTTTGCACACATAGCTCACTTATATACCTTTGATCATATCTCTTTTATGTCTATGACTAATGTGTTTTTAAGTGTATTATTATGCTTAGTCATAGATATTGAAAGGGAAATAGAGTATTCGGCAAAGAAGGCGCTTCCACTCAACTCCAATTGTATTTGCCGGTACTCCGCATCACTCTCCACTTTGGTATAATCTTCACTCATGTCTATTTGTTTGCCATTGGGGAGAAAGTAAAAGGGCTTATATTTCACTCACAAGTATCCGTTTTTGGCGATTCATGCCAAAGGGGGAGAAAGTATGAGCCCAAAGAAAAAGGACCGCACCACCACCAAATTTTAAAAATGAAATTTTTCAAATTGATATCTTATTGTGTTCAAAAGGGGGAGAAAGTAGTATCTTCTAAAATTTCTAAAACCCTCTTGAACACTAAGAGGAGAACTTTATTTAGGGGAAGTTTTGTTTAAGTCAATGGAAAAGAATTTGAAACAGGGGGAGAAAATTTCAATCTTGAAAATGCTTCTTTCAAACTTTATTCATATACCTTTGACTATTTGCAAAATGTTTTGAAAAGAATTTTTACAAAGGATTTGCAAAAAAACCCGTGGTGCAAATGTGGTCCAAAATGTTAAATAAGAAGAAAACCATCCATGCAGATCTATTGAAAAAGTATATTGGTTTCAATCCTAAGCAACCTTTGCACTTATGTTATGCAAACTAGTTCAATTCTGCACTTTTATATTTGCTTTGGTTTGTGTTGGCATCAATCACCAAAAAGGGGGAGATTGAAAGGGAAATAGGGTCAGACCTTTTCCTATATGAATTTTGGTGGTTGAATTGCCCAACACAAATCATTAGACTAACTAGTTTGCTCTAGAAAATATGTTCTACAGGTGCCAAAGGTTCACAACAAACCAATACAAAGATAAAAGAAAGGGTTCAACACAAAGGAGCAAAATGTACCGAAGGCAGCCCTGGTCTGGCGCACCGGACTGTCCGGTGTGCCACCGGACAGTGTCCGGTGCACCAGGGAGATCGACTCTGAACTTGCCAGCTTCGGGAATTTGGGAGGCCGCTCCACTATAATTCACCGGACTGTCCGGTGCAGCACCGGACTGTCCGGTGTGCCAGCGGAGCAACAGCTACTTCGCGCCAACGGTCGTCTGCAGAGAACAATAAATGCGCTACAGTGCGCGCCTGCGCGCGCAGAAGTCAGAGCAGGCACCAGAAGGCGCACCGGACAATCTACAGGACCTGTCCGGTGCACCACCGGACTGTCCGGTGGCCCCAGAAGTCAGAGCTCCAACGGTCGGAACCCAACGGCCTGGTGACGTGGCTGGCGCACCGGACTGTGTCCGGTGGCGCACCGGACTGTCCGGTGCGCCATACGACAGAAGCCTTCACCAACGGCCATATTGGTGGTTGGGGCTATAAATACCCCCCAACCACCACTCTTCAAGACATCCAAGCATTCACTACATCTCATTCAATACAAGAGCAATACACAACACTCCAAGACATAAATCAAAGCCTCTGATCGAATCAAAGTCCCCAATTCAACTCTAGTTTTTAGGACTTGTGAGGAGATCGACTTGTGTTCTTTTGTTGCTCTTGTTGCTTGGTTGGCTTTCTTCTTTCTCTCATTCTTACTCTCAAAACCTTGTAAGCGAAGCAAGAGACACCAATTGTGTGGTGGTCCTTGCGAGGTCTAAGTGACCCGGGAAATCAAGGAAGGAAGCTCACTCGGTCTAAGTGACCGTTTGAGAGAGGGAAAGGGTTGAAAGAGACCCGGTCTTTGTGACCACCTCAACGGGGAGTAGGTTTGCAAGAACCAAACCTCGGTAAAACAAATCACTGTGTCATCCATTCTTATTTGCTTGTGATTTGTTTTCGCTCTCTCTCTTGGACTCGCTTATACTTCTAACGCTAACCCCGGCTTGTAGTTGTGCTTAAGTTTATAATTTTCAGATTCCGCCTATTCACCCCCCTCTAGGCGACTTTCAAAAGTGCCAAGTCTTGGGATGTGCGGACCGTCCGGGCCTTGCGGGCGGACCGTCCGTGATCCTTTAGTGGGGTCCGAAGTCTGTTCGCTTTGGACAGGTCATGTTCATTTGTACTGCGGACCGTCCGGGCCTTGGGGCCGGACCGTCCGCAGTCCTGACCAGAGAAGGCTGCTCTCGGCACAGTCCCTGAATTATAGTGCGGACCGTCCGACCTTGTTGGGCGGACCGTCTGTAGGTGCCAAATTTGGTCTGGATAGGGACTGTGTGGTTTTTGGGATTTGTACTACGGACTGTCTGAAGGATAAGCCCGGACAGTACTGACTCCCAGGTCTCAGATCGTCCAGCCTTGTAGGCGGACGGTCCGCATGTGTTAACTCCACTTGGTCAGAGCTCCGGTGCTCCGAGTTGCCAGGTCATGGACGGTCCAGCCAAGGTGGGCGGACTGTTCGGACCTCACTTTTCTGACAGCTCTGATAGATTTCAAACGGGAAAACTAGCCATTATATGTACGGCGGACCGTCCGACCCTAGGGCGTGGACCGTCCGCGTGTGCGCAGAACATGTGTCGTTTGCACATAACGGTTGGATTTGAGTGGGGGACTATAAATAGAAGGGGAGCTCGTGTGTGAGGGCTCTCTTGGCCATTTCTTACATACATTGAGCTCATTTGTGATCCTCCAACTCTCTCTCTCTCACACTCCTTGCTTGAGATTGCATTCTAGTGAGAGATTGAGTGTTCCTAGTGCATTTGCATCCATTGGTGATTCTTGAGGCACTAGGTGGTACACCGAGCAAGCGTCATCGGCTTGTTACTCTTGAAGGTTGCCGCCTCCTAGACGGCTCGGATGATTGTCTCCGTCGAGCTCTCCAAGAAGATTGTGGAGAAGCCGCGGTGTTGATTGTAGGGGTTCGCGCCTACCTCGCCGGAGCGGCAAAGGTGACATTAGTGGAATCGAGGTATTGAGTGATTTCTTGTCCACTTGGCTCAAAGATCAAATCGTGTCTTGATAGAGGAGCAAGTGAGAGCTTGAAGTCCACCTCAACGTGGATTAGGGGTGATCGGCAAATCACCGATACCACGGGATAAAATTCGGTGTCTTTATTTTCTTGCATTACTTATTGTCGTGCAAGTGATTAGTATTTTGCATATTGTTCATCAAGTATTCAATCTCCTTAATTGATTCTCATAGATTGTTTACTTGTTATCACTAGAGAATTTATACCTCTTGTTATATTGATTAAATTTCCCTAGTGTTTTTTATTTTAGTCAAAACCGTCTATTCACCTCCCTTCTAGCCGGTGTCCTAGATCCTATAGAGTGTCGATGCGATAGAGTCCAGGGTTCCTCTATATCATCCTCTTTGTAGGTTAGATAACTGTGGTGGTGCATCGGTGGACGGTGTAGAGGTTGTGCTTGGCTCTACTAGTGCCATAGGAAGGGCGGTTCCAGTCACTAGGGCACTAGAAGGTGATCGATACTTTAGGAAATTATGGCGTTAGGGTTTGCGGTGGCAGGAAGCATTGGCTTTCGTGCCAACGTCCTTCCTCATTAATATAGGACCCATGACCGGGGTCACAAGAGGATAGTGTTGCACCTCCAATCAGAGTGTAGGTTGCTAGGAGAGATAGAATTAGGCACGATCATCCTTGATCGAGCCAGACCACATACACACCTAATAGACTGGTATCGATCGATTCGGGTCGATACCGATCAAACCAACTAATGAGTATCCTTCACATGTAACTGATCAACCGATATCGACCCTCTTACCCAACGGATCAATCGCTACCAACCCGAACAAGGTCCAACATGGTTGGTATCAACCCGACTGAGCAGTCGACAACCCCGCCGACCGAACGATACTGCGAGACCACGGGTGCTACCGCCTCAGATTGGAACCAGCCTTATCATATTACGGATGAAGTTAGTAAGATTCACATCTTAGCATCTCAGTCTATGAAGGATAATTCGAGGAGCTCCCCTAGTTTCTCTATACTCACTCATTCTTCGGTGTCCTGTCACGCGAGACAGACTTTTTCTCTGTTGCTCTAGGAGCTCTCGATGTGAGATGTTTCTAAGGATGAAGTTTCTTATGCATTTCACTCGTTAAAAATTACCTAGGCTCGGTCAAACTTTAAAACCAGATCATATCACATACACAGTTACATTAAATCATAAATACATGCACTAACACACGATGTTAAACAACTAACCATCCGATTATGGTTGTACTGTACATTGAACGGGCGCTAAAGCTTCGCCACCTCGTTCAGCAAGGGAGAACCTGCTCGCCATGTGAAGGACCAGGGCACTGAACCATGGTATGTTCAAGAATGATTAATTTTTTCAGTTATCAAGATACAGTTTTAAGCACAAACAACCTACCGCATCAAGCCACAGCGCTGCCTTATTAATAGGAAGAAATTTAATGAAAACGCACCAATGCCAAAGCTGTTCATCTGAATTCTGAACTGGCTACCAAGCAAGCAAACACATACTCTTCAAATAAAAATGTTTCAGAAACAAGAGCTCATATTCTTCTCAATTCCATGACACCACAAGATGCTGGACTCACAGCAGCTGCTCCCGGAACACCCTCAGCACGTCCGCGAACGTGACGATGCCGGCGAGGCGGCAGTCGTTGTCCTCGTCGAGGACCCAGACGTAGCTCACCCTGTGCGCGAGGGCCTGCACCAAGACGGCCACCAGTGAGCTCGCGGGGCTGCACACCACCGGCTCGTCAGCCGCCCGCCGCCCGTAGCTCCCCGACGACGGGCGCCTCAGCTGCGCCCGGCCTACCTCCTCGTCGGACGAGGAGGACGCGGAGGAGAGGGACGAGAAGGACGACAGCGTCTCGTCCTCAACCAACGCAAGCAAGGCGTCCAGGCCCTTGTCCTTCAGCCCGGCCTTGACGGCGCGCAGGATGTGCTCCGGCGGCGACACGTAGTGGTCGATGTAGGCCATGAGGTCGGCGGCCGAGAGCGTGGCGATGGCTGCCGCCGCCGTCTCGTCGCAGGCCGCGAGAAGGGCAGGGGAGATCTCGCCGACGAGGTGCCCGTCTTCGGCGACCACGGCGACCGCCGTCTCCGTGGCGACGGCGCGGCGGATGAGGGGCACGGCGGACAGGGCCGCCTCGCCGGGGCGCACCGAGAGGAAGTCGGCGCGCACGAGCCCGAGGGAGGACACGGAGCGCGCCGCCACATTGTAGACGAGGCAGATGTAGTTGAGAAAGTAGCGCACGAGGTCCTCCTGCGTGAGCCAGCAGAAGTCGCCGTCGTCGGCGGCGCCAACGAGCTGCTTCTTGCGCCCGCCAGCGCGGAGTGGGACGGCCAGCACCTGCGCCCCGCTCAGAACCGCATCAAGCGCCTCCAAGATACTGCAGAAAGGAACCCCGCGCTGGTCAGCTCAAAAGCAACCGAATACATGCAGTGATTAAAAATACTAGGCAACACGCAAGACTCGGGGATAGGATTAGGATCCCAAAAGAATCACCGATATTTTAAAGAAAGATTCGAATAAAGACGCACGCATTTTCCAAACCACATGCCAAGATCCTCCACCTTTCATTCCAAGACTCCGATCAAAGCGGCGCCGTTTTCGAGCCACAAGCGGACCCCAAAAGAACTGCGAGATTTGTGGGCTGAAAAAGAGACAGGGGTGCATGTCGCAATCTCCGGGAACCCACTCCGAGCCGCACCACTAGATTGTCTCCGGTGACTCGGATGATCTGACCCGAATGCGGCTTTTTCTTGACCATCACGAGAGTAAAGAACATGACAGTCACTTGTTCGAATTGGGGTCGCATATTCCAAGCAGGAAAGCACGAAGCAGAGATCAAACTCTCCAAGTAATCATGATGAGGATGAACGCTCGTCTGTCTTGGACTTGGGACCCAAAATAAAAAAAAATTGACACTAGCCTAGTCAGCACGCCAAGTAATCATGATGAGGGATGAAAGTTGCCTCATAAAATCGATTTCTATCGCAGCTTTTATTAAGGAAATTCCTTTTTAACCAAAAAAACGTGTTTCCTCGTGATGAACGGCCTTAGCGTCCTTCCAATCTCGAACGAATCCCACGCGTCGTTTGCACAGACAGACCGAGAAGAGCGGAGGAAGGATAGGAGTTGACAGTTGAGCCTTAACCTCGAGCGGGGATCGACGCGGCGGACCTCTCCGGCGCCGTCCTTAGGCAGGAGCGCGGAGACCGGCTTGGAGAAGACCGCGGCGGGGCGCGCGAGCGCCTCGGGGTCGGTGCAGAGGAGGCAGAGCACGTCCGCGGGGCCGACCCGGCCGACGACGGCGCGCGCTGGTCCGGTCACCGCGACGCAGGCTGCGGCGCCAGAGCGGGACACCCTCCGGAGGGCGGCGGCAAGGTCGCCGGTGGCGGCGGAGAGCGGTAGCGACCTCACGGCCGGCTTGCCGATGCACAGGTCCGACAACTCATTGGCCAGGAAGTTCACTGCCATGCACTTGCGGGGCGGGCCCTTGGCGGTTTCGGGATCGAAACCTCTTTCAAAGATTTTTCAATGAGGATAGAGGCGAGCAACCGGGAGGCGTTTTTTTTTGGTGGGATTTGTGAGGAAGACGAGGGGGAGGGAGGGAGGGAGGGAGGGGGGTTTTTGTTTCAACCGCGGCGCGTTGGGGGTGGGAGGAGGGGTAGCTACGCGTTGTGGGTTGGGGTCTCTAGTTCGTGGGCCTGGGAGGGGCGACATCTGGATAGTTTTGGGGGGGTGAGCAGGTGAAAAGCGAAATCCCCCGCCCGCCGCAGTTTTACGCGGTGCTGGCGTCGAACGGCTGTTATCTGCAAGCTGCAGCTGTGGAAAAAAATTTAGTGCAGCTGTAAACCAGAGTATTTGCAGCCCTGTCATAAAAAAGAGTATAGATCTCTACTACAGCAGTAATAAAATAACTAAAACGTTATATGGTGGATTTGCAGGTAAAGTCTATTCTCCTTTTTATGAGAAGTTATAAACATTCTAGTTTACAGGAAGGCTGCACCAAAATTTTTTCCTGCAGCTGCATCCGAGTCGAGGTGAGGTAATGAATGCTGACTAGGAGTATGTGGAGTGGGACCGTTCCGTTTCTGAAGCCTTGCCGGTTGCCAGTGGAGCAAACTGCAAAACGTTTCCTCCTCCTCTCTAGAGAAAAAGAAGGGCAGGCAGTAGGAGTGTTGCAAAGTTTTCTGCCGTTGGAAAAAGTTTCATAATATAAATTATACACGAAGGCAAAAAAAAAGTTCATAAATTAGCTTTAAAAAAGTTGACAGAGTAACTGAAATTAGAAGAGAAGAAAGAGGTAGAAGAATAAGCTGAGGAGGATAAGTAATAGTGAATTGGTTTGGTTATTTTTATGAATCATGTAATTTTTATTTTTTTTTAAAAAAAGTATGTTTTTCCAATTATTTTTATGAATCACGTGATACTTGAATGTATTTATATTTTAATTAAAAAGGTTTTGGAAAAAAAATATTTGGAGTCATTGGAGTACTACGTTTTTATTGGATTTTATACTTTTCAGGAGATTTCAATTACTATGTTTCGGGAGCTGTAATTTTTGGTACTTGTTGGAGTTAATCTTAAACATAACAATTATTTCACCTATTTCTATTTTCTACTGCTCCCTAAATGCTATAACGGTGCACATACCGTATGATTGGTTGCACTGCTCACGGCGCCCAGGCTTTCGACGTGCGTTGACCGCGTCTAATCCTGTGATTGGCTTCCTGTGTCGTCGTCTGCAAGCATGCATGAGCGCGTGCAACTTTAGTTCTTTTATCCGTCGGGTCTTGCTTGCATGTGTGGAGAAGTAGGTGAGGGTCTTCGCTGGCGATGCATTGGGAGCACTCTACACGTTCTGAACTTGTGATGAACAGATGCAGCGAGTAATTACCAGCGCGTCCAGAACTAGTAAAATCAAGCTCGTCATCGCACATCGCATATTTGAAGCAGTAGAAAATTTTAAAAAAAAGAGAGAAAATATAAATAGGTGGAGTAAGGACGAAATATTATTTTAGAGAAGCTTCTCAGTTGTGTGCACATGTTATGCAGCGTTAATTTCTGGGCAAGAACTTGTTACGCAGTGGTGTTAAGGCCTCGTAGGGTCCTAATTTTTCTAGCTTCCTCCTTTGCTGATTTGAAGCAGTTTAACGATGCCAGTACTTGTTGTTAGTGCTGGGAATTGGGCCGGGCCGGGCCAGCCCGGCCCAAGCCCATCGTGCTTCGTGCCAAACGGGTTCGGGCCAGTAAAGCCCAAATGATTTTTGGGCCGTGCCGTGCCAGCCCGAAGTATAAAAACAGTGGCCCAGCCCGGCCCTAAACCACGTCGTGCCTTCTTTGGGCCGTGCCGGCCCAAGCCCGGCCCGTGTATTTGACCACATAAAATCAAAATATTACAATCATATAAAATTCATAACTTACTAAATTAAAGATATTAAACAATTCTAGCATTATTTGACCACATAAACTCTAAATATAACAACAATATAAAGTCGATATCTTACTAAATTAAAGAAATTAAATAGATTGGGCTTAATTGGGCCGTGCCGGCCCAAGCCCGGCCCATCTATGCGGGCCGTGCTTGGGGCCCGACGGGCCGGAAATTGAGGCCCGGCCCAAGCCCGCCTTCGGGCCGTGCTAGCCCGGCCCGAATTATTTCGTACCGGGCCGTGCTTTGGGCTCCTATTTTCGGGCCGTGCTCGTGCTGGCCCGAAAAGCCCGGCCCATATTCCCAGCACTACTTGTTGTGCTCTAGTTTTTGCACGTGGCGTTGTTGGGTAGTTTTAGAATCTCACGAGAACATGGAAACACTCTGCAGTCTGCATCGATTTCTTGGTTGAAGTAGAAAACACTCAGATCACGAGTTAGGCTGTTATACTTTGTAAATTAGTTTTTCTTTTCTTGCTTAGGTTACTACTCACCAGTTTTTGTTCAAAATAGGCTTTTGTTGCTACCGTAATCTTAATTTTGATGTTTCCATTGCTAATTGTTGCAGCACATAGAGGTGTGAACAAGCTTATCAAAGGAAGGCCCCTCGACAATCTGTCAATGGTGGCTTACTTCATGGGCAAGTAATCACTAACCTGGTGGCTAGAATTTTAGTCTGTATATAAGCTAATACAAGGCTTCGAGTAGTGTTCCTCGGTATTATATTCCCTTTACTGCCACCAATTCTAAGCAAATTGTATTAGGGTCCGTTTGTTTCGTTGGAATTAAATTCCATTTTAATAATTATAATTTAGACAAAACTAATTAAGTTCATATATTTATATATGAAATATATTTGTATATTATCCTAAACCATATAAGAGAATTAATTATATACTACATTTATGTTATAGCGAAGCAAGTAAAAGAGTGTGTTATAATTTGTACATCGGAAAAATAGCATGTAAATCTATAGAATTAATTTTCATCTCCCACCCCATGAATTTAAAATAAGCTTATATGATAACTTTGGAAAGTGGTGAAACGTCACATTCTAAAAAAGCAGTCTATTCTATTAGTAAGATTCTAATTTCTCAAAATAAAAGGAAACAAATAGGGCCTTAGAAGAAACTCTCCAAAATGCTGCTTTACGTTTCATTGTCCTGTTCTTTCTCGACATGCACACGGAGCTAGAACGCTTATGAGAGAAGGGAAAGCAGCAAAGGGACTCTGGCGGTCCAGCTTATATATGATGGACAAGTGAGCCTTACTAGTCAGTCTGTGTGAATGTTTCTCATAGTCTCTTTTCGACTTCTAAAATCATGACGACTTGTGTGAATGCCATGCCATGGTTTGCAGATAACTGAGCTGAAGCTCCTTGTTGATAGCCTGTAGAAGGAGAGAGACTTGTACTTCTCCAAGCAAGCTGCAGGACATTGAGATCCTTGTGTTGCGGTCATCATCTATGTTTTCCTGTTGTATCCATCCTTCAGAGCTGTATCTATATCCTGATGATGATGATGGATGTCTTCTGGTATCAGGTCCATGCCATCCAGAACATACTCTACACAACAGAGGAGGACCCTCAGGTGTCTCTCCTCTCTTTTCTCTCGGATTGTTTTGTTGTTTCGTCTTTCATGGGTTGTATGGTAGTCTAACGTCGTGTCGTGTGCGCTTCGCAAGGAAGTTGTCTGCCACAGAAATTGCGACCAAGGCAATTTTTGTCACCTTAGGGTTTGTTCGTTTAGACATGATTCCATATAGATTGAATGATATTGAGTTAGTTTAAATTCATAACAAGTTAAAATCTATCTCAATCTCACCCAATCCACGTAGAACAAAAATATCCGAACAAACCCTTAAGGGCATTATACAACCAAACATGCCCTACAATAAAAAAAAGTTATGGTATTGTTTTTAAGATTGCTATGGTGCATAGAAATAAAAATATATTATGGATACAAACTTTTATATTATAATTGTATAAAGAAATTTAATTTTATAACTCATACAGAGCTCGTAATCGTGTTCGTTATTCTCTCCTCTTAAAACCACTAGTCAGTTGTCCGTACTTTGCCACGATTCTATATGAATCGAGTTTGTTTTAATAAAACATAAAAATATATATGTGCTTTCATTTGTACGTGATTTTATTTTATTTTTTGCATTAAGCAGGTTGGTTGACACGAGACTACTGATGCTTTTTAACAGAGATATCATGTAAAGAAAAAACTTATGTGACAACTTATTAAATAAAAGTAAAACTCTTACTGACACTGGCCTCGGCTGAGTAGACTTCACCCCGTTATCTAAATCAAAAGAACTTCTACGCAAAGGTACGGATCGAGTAATGCAGCAACGATGATTTTTATTGCAGATAAAAAAACGTACATCTGATTTGAGTAGGAAGTATATGTACTAATTAATTAATTAACATGGTCATGGATCCAGGCAACGGCAATAGAGTAGACAGTAGAGAAACCGTTGCTCAGGAAGCATTCCATTATTCTGACGGTCTCACCCACTGCTTATGCGGCGGTGGGATGGTCCCTGAGGAAGCCGAGGAGCAGGTCGTTGACCTGCTCTGGGAGCTGCTCCTGCACGAAGTGGCTCCCCTCAGGGATGTAGGTGATCTTGAGGTCCGGCATGAAGTTGTCCATGACGCCGCCGCGCATGGCGGTCTCGAACCCCGGGAACTTGAACGCGTAGTCCTTCTCCCCCATCACCATGAACACCGGCACCTGGAACTTGGCGTCCAGCCGGTTCGGGAGCTTGTGCATAGATCTGCGCAATCAAATTTTCCCATGGAAAAGCCAAGAAGCAATTAATGAACATCAGAGAGATCTGCCGTTTGGCCGGCGAAAGGAGTGGCTACCTGTACGGCATCTTGAGCGGGTACCCGAAGCCGGACTTCTCGTAGAGCTTGGCGTAGGCGTCCAGGTCCTCCTCGGCGAACCACTCCGGGAGGGGCGTGGACAGGTCGGCCAGGTCCATGATCTCCTGCCCTTCCTTGGCAATCGGGATCTCGGCGCCGGCGAAGAGCACGTAGATGGTGCGCACCACGCGCCTCACGTCGAACCGGCCGAAGTCGGCCTCCGCCCTGCCCGGCTCCTGAACAAGAGAAAGCAAAAGGAGAACACCAGCTGAAGAAGAAGAAGAAGAATAGCAAGAGCTGTATGCAGTCAGTGGCGGGCGGCTCTACACACGCGCCAGCGCAGGATGTAGAATCCTTCGGGCATGATGGCGTCGAAGGACACGGGGGCCGGGTTGAAGGGGATGCCCAGGCACACCACGCCGCAGGTGCGGCCCGGGTGCTGCAGCGCGAACTCGTACGCCGGCATGGCGCCGAAGTCCTTGCCCACCAAGAACGCCTGCACGCGCGCGGCAACAACAGCTCAGATCTTGGAGACATGGATTGGACGCTCCTCCTTTTCGTCCGTTCGGTGGGCTGCCGCCGCAGCCGCTGCTTTACCTTCGGGACGCTGAGGGCGTCGAGGATGCCCAGCACGTCGGCGATGAGGTCGTCAAGGGACACCTCCTCGTGCTCCGGCGGCTGCTCCGACAGGCCGTACCCGCGGCAGTCCGGCGCGATGGCGCGGTACCCCGCCGCGGCCACGGCCCGCATCTGGTGGCGCCACGAGTACCATATCTCCGGGAAGCCGTGCAGGAACACCACCGTGCCCAGTTCACCTGCAGCACACGAACCAACGGCACCAGCCGCCCAGCCGTGCGGCCCGCAGCCCATGAATGATCGATACTCTGCCTGCTCCGCTGGGATCCATCGGCTCAAGCAACGATGAGGACTCACCTGTGCCTACTTGTGCGACGTGGAGGTTGAGGCCGCGGATGGGGAGGTGGGTGTGCTCGATCTCCTGCGCCATTGCTGCTCGCTCTTCAAGGACGGCCAGCGAGTGGGATGTCTCATCAGCAGATCATCAGTTTTATAGGGACATTTTGGGGATTAGTGAAATATCTCAACTTTCAAGTCTGTCTGTTCTTCCCAAAAAAAACGAAAACGAAAAGAAGGCCATGGCCATTCAAGGTTTAACACTTGAACTTTTCCCTCGGTATTTTTTTTTTTCGTTTTTGGTCCAGTCCGATATGCAATTTTCGATCCAGTTTTTGTATATTTCGGTCTAAAAATCTGAAAATTCAAAAGTCAAATAAAACGGTTTTTCCCAAATTCCAAACCGAAAATGTAATCCCTGATTCACACACAGTCATCAGTCTCCCACGTGCCTGCTCTGCCTTGGACTTGTCGTTTGTTGTTTTCCGAAGACGAGACGAGGACAAACACTTGACAGGCAGGAACCGTAGAATCCATCGATCAGCATCACTGCACGTCCGTCCGCACCAGTGGCGTTGTCCAAGACCATTTGGGGGCCTAGCCTACTCAATAATGGTTTCTTGTCTCCTTTTCCACGCCGAGCTGCGCTTGAAAAAGATGGCGTCTTTGTTTTCTGAAAAACTAATCGATTCAAATCTAACTAGCTCTATACAATACGGCATTATTTTTTTAAATAGTTTCAGTATAGAATTATATTATATGATTAATCTAATACTCTCTGGCCATTCTATATTATAACTGCTTTTGCTATTCTAGATACCTACTTTTAGTATTTATCAATACATTATATCTATCTACATCTAAAAACTATGTATTTATAAAAGTCAGAATGACTTGTAATTTTCAAATTATACCAGAGCAATCTTAATTTAGTATCATATTTTTATACATTTAGTTAAACTTATCATTGCTTGTTTTTTTCAAAAAAATTGAGGTAATACATGTATTTCGATGGAGAGAGTTGCTTTGTAGTTAGGGGTGATAATGAGATCTAGATTTTACGCTACAAACTTTAAAGATCGAATCGGATTAAGATCATATTCTATTACTATTCATTTTTGAACTAAAATTATTTAAGCATCCTAACTTTTTGTGAAGTGACATTTGAATCATGATCCATTACTATTCCTACTCGTAGCGAACTAAATTATCATAACACTGAATAAAGAGATGCCACTGGTGTATTGCTGCAGCTGCAACCACAATCTAGAAAATCAGAACCGAACAGTCCATCCGTACCTTGTTTGTAATTATAGGCTTCTTACTCTACTAGGTGTATGCCCGTGCGTTGCTACGGAGTTAACATATAATGATAAGATATATTGAGATGTATAGAAACATTAATTATCGTTATACCTTCTTGTTAGCATCTTTTAGAGGTTAAAAAGATTTACATACATTAAAAGATATATATATGTCCCTGCTTTGCCATACAAATTTAAAAACTATCAAAAAGTATTTATACAAAATTGTAATAGATATAGATATGTAGATAGTATGTAGATAGTATCTTTAAGCAATGTACATGTGTATATACTATCATGAATTCAAATCCATCCTATGACCCCTACCCCACTACATCCCCGGGAAGATAAACTGCATGATAAAAAGCAAGGGGGCACATGTTTAAGTTTTGAGAGCAGAGATCGATTTGGATCGGGTTAGAAATAAAGGATCAAATCGATCTCAGGCCAGGTGTTTAATACTTGGAGGGTCTTGTCCACGTTCTTGGCCCTTTTCTTGGGCCGCTGGGGCAGCTTGGTGCCCTTCATCGCAAGGAAATCGTCGTCCTTCTCCTTCCGTGACAGCGAGATGTAGATCAGCGGCAGCTCGAACCGCTCCACGCCCAGCTTCTCGCCGGCGGTGGCGACGCCGTTGCCCGTCAACGTCGACTCTTGGTGGTGGTAGTGGTGGTAGACATTGACGGGCAACATTTTCATTGGGGAAGACTCTTGGTGGTAGACGTCGACTCTTGGTGGTGGTGGTGGTACATTTTCATAAATCCTGTGTTTTTGCCTCAGCCCCATGACACCAACATTTTCATTTTCTGAGTAACAGAACAACACATAAAAATGTACAGAGTTTAGATAGGCATTGGATGCAGACCACATACCTCTTGATTTAAAGGACTCTGCAATGTCTACTAAGCTTGCCCTTTTCTTTCCCAACTTCTGCATCGCCTAAACAGGAAAAAAAGATCCACAATTATTAATTGTGCAAATATCAAGAACAGCCAGCCCAAGAAAATAGAGAAATAGATGCAGACCAACTAATAGTTCCCTAAGAGAAAAAACAGAAAAAGGGAGAGAGATCATTTTACCAGTAATGCATCATCAAAGTATTGTGTTGCTTTTGAAAGTAGGCCAGGATCTTCAGCTCCAGCAGGTGATGTCTTAAAGAAATTGATTTCATCAAGTGCAGCATAAAATTTTGCAAATAGTTCATCTCCTGAATGATCTGACCAAATATTAAAAAAAGGTTCACGAGAACATAGTTGATTTTAATCACCTCAAAAGTGAAATCAATGTAAACAAGAGGCAACTATATCTCAATACAATTTATGTCAGTCATACCTAGTTCAAATGTATCCTCCACCTGGCTGTCGCTCTGATCAGAAGAAGCAGAAAGATGATATGAGATGATAGTATATCTAAAGAATGATATTAGGGAAAAGTAACAAAACTGTATGGATAAGCAATTCAGCAGTTTGAGATGGCTTGTTTGAAACAGATTGTGACAGCAAAGCAGCTCTTGTCTGGTCTCTTTCATTTGCTTCGAGAGAAGCAAATAGCTCAAACAACAGTCCTGGTTGTATTGCGTCACCAGTGGCTGTTGAGTTAACACTAAAAATGGACTCCAGACAATCCTTAGCAACTTCCAGAGCTTCAGGATCAACACCAAGAGCTAATTCGACTGCATCAAAGACATGGATGTTTAATGTCAGAAAATTGAACGGCAAGAAAAATCAAATGAGCAAAACTCCGTAACAAAAAGTGGGCATAGAAAATTAAATGGAATCTCTTAAGGTTTAAAGCTGAAGAAATGCCTTGTCCAGTCTTCCCCAATGGGTCAAGTTAAACAGAGATTACTAGCTACTGCAGAGTTAGGCAACGTATAAATAGGGTGCCATCAAAATTACCTGCTGATGTGCGCTATTCATTTTCTGCAAACATCCAGATATCTCATCAACAATACAATTTATGTCAGACATACCTAGTTCAAATGTATCCTCCACCTGGCTGTCGCTCTGATCAGAAGAAGTAGAAAGATGATATGAGATGATAGTATATCTAAAGAATGATATTAGGGAAAAGTAACAAAACTGTATGGATAAGCAATTCAGCAGTTTGAGATGGCTTGTTTGAAACAGATTGTGACAGCAAAGCAGCTCTTGTCTGGTCTCTTTCATTTGCTTCGAGAGAAGCAAATAGCTCAAACAACAGTCCTGGTTGTATTGCGTCACCAGTGGCTGTTGAGTTAACACTAAAAATGGACTCCAGACAATCCTTAGCAACTTCCAGAGCTTCAGGATCAACACCAAGAGCTAATTCGACTGCATCAAAGACATGGATGTTTAATGTCAGAAAATTGAACGGCAAGAAAAATCAAATGAGCAAAACTCCGTAACAAAAAGTGGGCATAGAAAATTAAATGGAATCTCTTAAGGTTTAAAGCTGAAGAAATGCCTTGTCCAGTCTTCCCCAATGGGTCAAGTTAAACAGAGATTACTGGCTACTGCAGAGTTAGGCAACGTATAAATAGGGTGCCATCAAAATTACCTGCTGATGTGCGCTATTCATTTTCTGCAAACATCCAGATATCTCATCAACAATACAATTTATGTCAGTCATACCTAGTTCAAATGTATCCTCCACCTGGCTGTCGCTCTGATCAGAAGAAGCAGAAAGATGATATGAGATGATAGTATATCTAAAGAATGATATTAGGGAAAAGTAACAAAACTGTATGGATAAGCAATTCAGCAGTTTGAGATGGCTTGTTTGAAACAGATTGTGACAGCAAAGCAGCTCTTGTCTGGTGTCTTTCATTTGCTTCGAGAGAAGCAAATAGCTCAAACAACAGTCCTGGTTGTATTGCGTCACCAGTGGCTGTTGAGTTAACACTAAAAATGGACTCCAGACAATCCTTAGCAACTTCCAGAGCTTCAGGATCAACACCAGGAGCTAATTCGACTGCATCAAAGACATGGATGTTTAATGTCAGAAAATTGAACGGCAAGAAAAATCAAATGAGCAAAACTCCGTAACAAAAAGTGGGCATAGAAAATTAAATGGAATCTCTTAAGGTTTAAAGCTGAAGAAATGCCTTGTCCAGTCTTCCCCAATGGGTCAAGTTAAACAGAGATTACTGGCTATTGCAGAGTTAGGCAACGTATAAATAGGGTGCCATCAAAATTACCTGCTGATGTGCGCTATTCATTTTCTGCAAACATCCAGATATCTCATCAAAATTACCTGCTGATGTGTGCTTGTCATTTAGCATCTAATTTTCCTATTGAGTATGACAACAGATAAGAAACAGCTGGGGGTCAAATCCCCTATCAGCAGGGCATACCAACAATGGAGACAACCAAAACATGTGATGCCTCATGAATAAAAGAAAACATCGATCGCCCAAGTCACCTCCTTTTCAAACCCCAAGGTCCCAACTCACCCATTTACCTTCACAACAATTGCGTGTTATACTAATAGTTTATTCTTCATGTCATATTCCATCACCCAACAGAGTTTTACTACTAACGAACACATGATAGGGGACACCGGAAAGATACCAAGCAGTCAGACCAAATTACAGTCTCAACAACCATCATCCTTCTAAATTCCACACGCAAGCAAAATTTTGCCATGGAAAATGACCCACGAGCTATTGAATTGAATCAGTCACGGAACCCAACTGAAATGAGTGGCCTAGGAAACCTCAGCCGAAAGCTCCACAGTACCTTCTCTAGCTTCACGAAGGAGTCGGCCTTGAGTGGGATCCACCCCTGGATGGCCTCCCCGGCGACGGCGCTGAGCCACGGCGGCCACCCGGCAGCCACCTGCTCGCCCTCGAGGCTCTTCCGCAGGCTCCGCAGCCGGAAGCTCCAGGACACGGCTGCCACGGCGACGACGGCCTTCCCTGGCTCCTCGGCTTCGTCCTTGACCTTCTCTAGTCTCCTCGCCACGGACGACGAGCTGCACAGAGAAGGCACGGGCACCGGCAACGGGGCAACAGACCCCTGGGCGCGCGGCTGGCTCCGGTCCCTGAGCCCGCCGGACGAGTCGGCCGCGGCGTCACCGAGACGGCGTTCGTGGACGCGACGCAGCCCATGGCGGTGGCGCATTATGAACACCACCGAGCGCCACCGACCATACGCCCAGCTTACGCACGGACACGGACCAATAGTCGGCTCCTTCTCCGCTCCCAAGCCTGACCACATCCGCCCTCACACCAGCATTGTGCTGCGAGCCGGTGGCCGCGGTGCGAAGAATCAAGAGCAGAAAGCTCGACCCACCGCTGGGTCGCGCCGCAACCGCGAGGCCGAGCTCCTAGGATTCTAAAGTACGAACACTGTTTTAGCTATTATATTATGGCAACATGGAACATGTATTGTACTTAAATCCAACCAATACTATTTTTCTCTTTACCCAATAGAAAAATTTAAACCATCTTTTCTTGCCCAGCAGAAACATCCTTTGCACCTGTTTGAAGAGATCTCCCCCTAAAAACAAAGGAATAAAGTTGATTCAGAGAGAGCTAGAAAGTAAGAATCTGTTGTAAAAACAAAGGAATACCAGTAGAAACTATTTCGTTACAGTACACTCCTATTTTGAGATAATAATAAACCAAGGAACAAAACACACCTCCATTCAAAACTCAGCAAGCAATTACTTCTACACAACAAGTATACTCCCTCACCTCTATTCTGGTTACAAGTACTGGAAAATGGTTTCCAGATTTCATATCACTTGCACATACTCTGTAATTAGATGGAAATGAAAAACGTTCACATAAATATCTCATCTAGCCTAGTGGCAGAGCAGAAAGTGAGCTTATTTGGTTAAGCCATTACGGGGATCACTTAGGTATACAATGTGACTTTCTAAACCATTATGTAGATTTATATCTCAAATTCTGCGCAAATTACTACCTTTGCACAGCACTCAGAAATGGACTATAAATCACGCTGCTTCACACTTTTCTGCTATGAAGAAACCTACAATCTAGTTTCAGGTCTATAACCTGCATGCAGAGATCTGTGATTAATCAGCTTGTTTTGACATCCCTGACTCCTAGCAGCTAAACAATCGAAAGGAGGAAATAGTAAGCAGTGAAGTTAACCTCATCTGAAGTGATGATCGCCACGCCTCCCACATGCAGCTAGGGCCCCTAGACAGTGCTATGTACGCACAGCAACACGCGGCCGACCTGTAGCTAGTCCCCATTCACCTTCCCGATGCAATCCCATTGCGATTATGGACGCTCATGGATAGATGCAGGTGGGAGAGTGAGGAACATCATTTATGCACAGCCGCCACCCTCTGGACGCAATCCCATCGCGTCGCCGATCTGGCGCAGCCGCGCTCCCAGTGTGCTGCCGCCCCTTTAGCTCCGGTAGCGCCGCCTACGTGCAGAGATCTGTGATTAATCAGCTTGTTTTGACACGTCCAGCGTGCTGCAGCCCCTTGAACATTGAAGCTGCCTAAAGTTGGACCCTCAAGGAATCATTTTCTCTTGCGTCACTAAGGGCAGGGCAGCTGATGTTAGGTATGTACCCTGCAATGAGTATATGTGCCTGAGGTGTAAAGAAACAGTTAATAGAACATTCCCTAGAGATTCCAAGCAACAGCATTACCTACCCAACCCAAATGATCAATGCAATAAAACCAAGTTCCTGCACTCGTCGCTGTAGAAGGCCTTCTCACCCCTGCACCCCACCACAAGACATTCCATCAAAAATCAAGAACCGAACAGCGTTGGAACATGTCTCACATGACACATGACACGCCACGCATTTGATGGAAACCAGCAGAGCTCACTCACAGGTAGATGAAGATGTCCCGGTCCTCCAGCAGCCTCTTCATGCAGCAGCAACAGCCGGACGCGACGACTCTGGCGGGTGCCGCCGCCGACGAAGACAAAGACGCGGGCGGCTGCCGGTCGCTCAATGCCAACGACTCGATGCTGAAAACCACCTTCCTGCAGCCACCACCTACGTGGGCGGCTGCCGGTCGCTCATTGCCAACTACTTTATGCAAGCCCATAGCACGCCTTCAAGGGCAAGATCATTTTTTTTACAACAATGACTAAATTGTAATGGATGCAAAATTAAACAATATCTAAACATTTCGCACGTTCCTCCCATATGGGGCTGAAATGAGATTTTTGGAGTCTTGAATCTCTCTTCCAGCAGGTAAACCACCCTTCACCATCAACCTCGCAGGACGCGTGTGTATCCTTACGTAATTCAACTTCATAATCAGCATCTACGTAGCAAAGTTTCTTCACATGCGAGAGAAAAAGAGGTAGAGTCAGAAGAAGGCAGATATCGTCTCATGTTTAAAAACAATTAGCTTGTCTCAGCTATTAGTGAGATTGTTAAAAGAATATATGTACTCCAATCAACTTTAAACTTGCAGCATAAACAAATTTTACCTCCTTAATGGTTTGAACAGTGTACAACGACTCACCGGATTAATTTCTCCTCTGCATTAACGTCTTGAGAAATCCAGTGAGTTTAAGGGCATATTGCCCCACAGTTTCAACACATTTCTTATACATTACCCTACCTTGAAAGATTGTAGAAAACATATTATCAAATGGTGAAATGTAAATGACATTGATAAGTGCAGCTGAAAGATGCATATGCCAAACAGCATGGCTAATGTTCACCAAACGCATGGGAACACACTGTAAATAATTGCAGCTGAAAGATGCATATGCCAAACAGCATGACCTTTGGTATTGAAGCATCGTGGAGTGGCCCATCAGCGGCACGACGCCGGCGATGGAAACCTGTCGCACCAGCCGGGATCCCATCCACGAAGAGCTTCCAATCTCACTGGCCTCCTCCTCATGCGGGGAGCGGAGCTAGGGACATCGGGCCGAAGGGGAATAACAAGAACATCAAATAGCAACTCGAGAGGGATTGGGGATTAGGTTTTTCGTTACCGATCAGATGGTGTAGACCTCCGTGTGGCGGTGACCGGGGACGATGGCGTGGTGGTGGCCAGAATCGATGGCGCGGACTGGAGTATGGTGGCGATTGGGGAGCGACTCCCAGGGGCACTCCTCCCGAACCGCCTTCACCACCATCTGGTCCTCTACCATCGCCGAGATCTAGCTGGATGGGGCGGATTCGACCCGTTGAAGGTAAGTGAGCACCATCCTGGGAGGGGAGCGGGGGCGGTCGCGACGTTGATGGTAGGTGAGCGCCATCCTGGGAGGGGATCGAGGGGCGGAGAGCAGGGCAGCCGCGACGTCGATGGTAGGTGAGCGCTATCCTGGGAGGGGATCGGGGGGCAGAGAGCGGGGCGGCCGCGACGTTGATGGTAGGTGAGCGCCATCCTGGGAGGGGATCGGGGGCGGCCGCGGACGTGGAAGGGGATCTGGGTCGATGGAGGAATGAGATCGTTGATGGCGGCGACGAAAGCGCGTCGGGAGAGCGGAGCAGAGTGGAGTGGGTGGGTTTGGGGCAGAACCGTGCACCATAACGTGTGTGGACGTCTACACTGTGTTCTTAATAGTATTAGAGATTACCAGTATGTAGTGACATAATAATACGTGAAGCGCATGGTGAAAGGGAATTAGGCTTAGACCTAGTTCCTAAATAATTTTGGTGGTTGAATTGCCCAACACAAACATTGGACTAACTAGTTTACTCTAGTGCATAAGTTATACAGGTGCAAAAGGTTCACAATCAGCCAATAAAAGGACCAAGTGTTGGATTCAACAAAGGAGCAGCAAGGCAACCGAGGGCTCCTCTGGCCGGAGGCACCGGACTGTCCGGTGTGCACCGGACTGTCCGGTGCGGCCAGAGGACTTCGACTTCAAACTCTTCGCCCTCGGGATTTCTCGGAAGCCGGCGTGCTATAATTCACCGGACTGTCCGGTGTGCACCGGACATGTCCGGTGCTCCAAGGAAACGCGGCCTCCGGAACTCGCCAGCCTCGGGTTCGCTCGGCAGCCGCTCCGCTAAAATTCACCGGACTGTCCGGTGTGCACCGGACTGTCCGGTGTGCCAGCGGAGCAACGGCTCCCTGCGGCGCCAACGGCTCCCTGCGGTGCATTAAATGCGCGCGCAGCGCGCGCAGACGTCAGGCTCGCCCATACCGGTGCACCGGACATCAAACAGTACATGTCCGGTGTGCACCGGACACCCAGGAGGGCCCACAAGTCAGAAGCTCCAACGGTCAGAATCCAACGGCAATGGTGACGTGGCAGGGGCACCGGACTGTCCGGTGTGCACCGGACTGTCCGGTGCGCCATCGAACAGAGGAGTTCCAGCAACGGTCACTTTTGGTGGTTGGGGCTATAAATACCCCAACCACCCCACATTCATTGCCATCCAAGTTTTCCACTTCTCAACCTCTACAAGAGCTCTAGCATTCAATTCTAGACACACCAAATAGATCAAGTCCTCTCCAAATCCCACACAACTCCATAGTGACTAGAGAGAGTGATTTGCTTGTGTTCTTTCGAGCTCTTGCGCTTGGATCGCATTCTTTCTTTCTCACTTGTTCTTAAGATCATCACTCAATTGTAACCAAGGCAAGAGGCACCAATTGTGTGGTGGCCCTTGCGGGGAAGTGTTGTTCCCGGTTGATTGAGAAGAAGAGAAAGCTCACTCGATCCGTGGGATCGTTTGAGAGAGGGAAGGGTTGAAAAAGACCCGGCCTTTGTGGCCTCCTCAACGGGGAGTAGGTTTGCGAGAACCGAACCTCGGTAAAACAAATCCTCGTGTCACACTCTTATTTGCTTGCGATTTGTTTTGCGCCCTCTCTCGCGGACTCGTTTCTTTACTACTAACGCTAACCCGGCTTGTAGTTGTGAATATTTTTGTAAATTTCAGTTTCGCCCTATTCACCCCCCCTCTAGGCGACTATCAATTGGTATCAGAGCCCGGTACTTCATTAGAGCCTAACCGCTCGAAGTGATGTCGGGAGATCACACCAAGAGGGAGATGGAGACCGGCGATGACAAGCCCACTACAAGTCAAGGGAGCACTTCATCTTCATCGGAAGAGTCCCGCACCAAGAGAAGAGAGAAGAAGAAGAAATCCTCCAAGCGGAAGGAGAAAAGATCTTCCTCTTCTCACCACAAAGAGAAGAAGGAAAAATCTTCTTCTCACAAGCCGCATCGGAGTGGGGACAAGCACAAAAGGATGAGGAAGGTGGTCTACTACGAGACCGACACTTCATCGACATCTACCTCCGGCTCCGACGCGGCGTCCGTCACTTCTAAACGCCAAGAGCGTAAGAAGTATAGTAAGATCCCCCTACGCTACCCTCGCATTCCTAAACATACACCTTTACTTTCCGTCCCATTAGGCAAACCACCAACTTTTAATGGTGAAGATTATGCTATGTGGAGTAATTTGATGCGATTTCATCTAACCTCTCTCCACAAAAGATTATGGGATGTTGTTGAGTATGGTGTACAGGTACCATCCGTAGGGGATGAGGACTATGACACGGACGAAGTAGCCCAAATCGAGCACTTCAACTCTCAAGCCACAACAATCCTTCTTGCCTCTCTAAGCAAGGAGGAATACAACAAAGTACAAGGGTTGAAGAACGCCAAGGAAATTTGGGACCTACTCAAGACGGCGTACGAGGGTGATGAACTCACCAAGATCACCAAGCGGGAAACGATCGAGGGGGAGCTCGGTCGCTTCCGTCTTCGCCAAGGGGAGGAGCCACAAGACATGTACAACCGGCTCAAGACCTTGGTGAACCAAGTGCGCAACCTCGGGAGCGCAAAATGGGATGACCACGAGGTGGTTAAGGTTATTCTAAGAGCCCTTATTTTCCTTAAACCTACTCAAGTACAATTAATTCGTGGCAATCCTAGATATACACAAATGACCCCCGAGGAAGTCATCGGGAATTTTGTTAGTTTTGAATGCATGATTAAGGGCTCCAAGAAGATCAACGAGCTTGATGAGCCCTCCACATCCGAGGCGCAACCGGTGGCCTTCAAGGCAACGGAGGAGAAGAAGGAGGAGTCTACACCAAGTAGACAACCAATTGACGCCTCCAAGCTCGACAACGAGGAGATGGCCCTAATCATCAAAAGCTTCCGGCAAATCCTCAAGCAACGGAAGGGGAAGGACTACAAATCCCGTTCCAAGAAGGTTTGCTACAAATGTGGTAAGCCCGGTCACTTTATTGCTAAATGTCCATTATCAAGTGATAGTGACAGGGACAACGACAAGAAGGGCAAGAGGAAGGAGAAGAAGAAGTACTACAAGAAGAAGGGCGGCGATGCCCATGTTTGTCGGGAGTGGGACTCCGATGAAAGCTCAAGCGACTCCTCCGACGACGAGGACGCCGCCAACATCGCCGTCACCAAGGGCCTCCTCTTCCCCAACGTCGGCCACAAGTGCCTCATGGCCAAGGACGGCAAAAAGAAGGTAAAATCAAAGTCCTCCACTAAATATGAAACATCTAGTGATGAGGATAATGATAAAAATGAAGAGGATAATTTGCGTATTCTTTTTGCCAACCTTAACATGGAACAAAAAGAAAAATTAAATGAATTGATTAGTGCCATCCATGAAAAGGATGATCTCTTGGACTCCCAAGAGGACTTCCTAATCAAGGAAAACAAAAAACATGTTAAGGTTAAAAATGCTTATGCTCTAGAAAGAGAAAAATGTGAAAAATTGTCTAGTGAGCTAAGTATTTGCCATGAGACTTTAGACAACCTTAGAAATGAAAATGCAAAGTTGTTAGCTAAGGTTGATTCTCATGTTTGCATTGATCCTAGAAATGATGATGTTGATTTGCTTGCTAGGATTAATGAATTGAATGCTTCCATCGCTAGCCTTAGAAATGAGAATGAGAAATTAATTGCTAAGGCTAAGGATTTTGATGTTTGCAATGCTACTATTTCCGACCTTAGAGCTAAAAATGATTTGTTGCATGCTAAGGTTGTTGAACTAAAATCTTGCAAACCCTCTACATCTAATGTTGAGCATATTTCCATTTGTACTAGATGTAGAGATATTAATGTTGATGCTATCCATGATCACCTAGCTTTAATTAAGAAACAAAATGATCATATAGCGCAACTTAATGCTAAGATTAGAGAGCATGACTTAGAAAATGAAAAATTTAAACTTGCTAGAAGCATGCTCTATAATGGGAGACGCCCGGGCATTAAGGACGGCATTGGCTTCCAAAGGGGAGACAATGTCAAAATTAATGCCCCTCCTAAGAACTTGTCTAACTTTGTTAAGGGCAAGGCTCCCATGCCTCAGGATAACGAGGGTTACATTTTGTACCCTGCCGGGTATCCTGAGAGTAAAATTAAGAAAATTCATTCTAGGAAGTCTCACTCTGGCCCTAATTATGCTTTTATGTATAAGGGTGAGACATCTAGATCTAGGCAACCAACCCATGCCAAGTTGCCTAGAAAGAAAACTATTAATGCATCAAATGATCATGCCATTTCATTTAAAACTTTTGATGCATCTTATGTGTTGACTAGCAAATCTGGCAAGGTAGTTGCCAAAATTGTTGGGGGCAAACACAAGGGCTCCAAGACTTGTGTTTGGGTACCCAAAGTTCTTGTATCTAATGCCAAAGGACCCAAAACCGTTTGGGTACCTAAAATCAAGAACTAAACTTGTTTTGTAGGTTTATGCATCCGGGGGCACAAGTTGGATACTCGACAGCGGGTGCACAAACCACATGACCGGGGAGAAAAGGATGTTCTCCTCATATGAGAAAAACCAAGATCCCCAACGAGCTATCACATTCGGGGATGGAAATCAAGGTTTGGTCAAAGGTTTGGGTAAAATTGCTATATCCCCTGACCATTCCATTTCAAATGTTTTTCTTGTAGATTCTTTAGATTACAATTTGCTTTCCGTATCCCAATTATGTCAAATGGGCTACAACTGTCTTTTTACTGATACTGGTGTAACTGTCTTTAGAAGAAGTGATGATTCAGTAGCATTTAAGGGAGTGTTAGAGGGTCAGCTATACTTAGTAGATTTTGATAGAGCTGAACTCGACACTTGCTTGATTGCTAAGACTAACTTGGGTTGGCTCTGGCACCGCCGACTAGCCCATGTTGGAATGAAGAATCTTCACAAGCTTCTAAAGGGAGAACACATTTTGGGACTAACCGATGTTCATTTTGAGAAAGACAGGATTTGTAGCGCATGCCAAGCTGGGAAGCAAGTTGGGATACATCATCCACACAAAAATATCATGACTACCGACAGGCCACTGGAGCTCCTACATATGGATCTATTCGGCCCGATCGCTTACATAAGCATCGGCGGTAGTAAGTATTGTCTTGTAATTGTGGATGATTATTCTCGCTTCACTTGGGTATTTTTTTTTTGCAGGAAAAATCACAAACCCAAGAGACCTTAAAGGGATTCTTGAGACGGGCTCAAAATGAGTTCGGCTTAAGGATCAAGAAAATTAGAAGCGACAATGGGACGGAGTTCAAGAACTCTCAAATAGAAGGCTTTCTTGAGGAGGAGGGCATCAAGCATGAGTTCTCTTCTCCCTACACTCCACAACAAAATGGTATAGTGGAGAGGAAGAATCGAACTCTATTGGACATGGCAAGAACCATGCTTGATGAGTACAAGACACCGGATCGGTTTTGGGCCGAGGCGGTCAACACCGCCTGCTACGCCATCAACCGATTATATCTTCATCGAATCCTCAAGAAGACATCTTATGAACTCCTAACCGGTAAAAAGCCCAATATTTCATATTTTAGAGTTTTTGGTAGCAAATGTTTTATACTTGTTAAAAGAGGTAGAAAATCTAAATTTGCTCCTAAAACTGTAGAAGGCTTTTTACTAGGATATGACTCAAACACAAGGGCATATAGAGTCTTTAACAAGTCCTCAGGACTTGTTGAAGTTTCTTGTGACGTTGTGTTTGATGAGACTAACGGCTCTCAAGTAGAGCAAGTTGATCTTGATGATGTAGGTGAAGAACAGGCTCCATGCATAGCGCTAAGGAACATGTCCATCGGGGATGTGTGTCCTAAGGAATCCGAAGAGCCTCCAAATGCACAAGATCAACCATCCTCCTCCATGCAAGCATCTCCACCAACTCAAGTTGAGGATGAGGCTCAAGATGTTGAACAAGAAAATCAAGAAGATGAGCCACCTCAAAATGACGGCAACGATCAAGGGGGAGATTCAAATGATGAAGACAAGGAGGATGAACAACCAAGGCCGCCACACCCAAGAGTCCACCAAGCAATACAACGAGATCACCCCGTCGACACTATCCTTGGCGATATTCATAAGGGGGTAACTACTCGATCTCGTGTTGCTCATTTTTGTGAACATTACTCGTTTGTTTCCTCTATTGAGCCAACCAGGGTAGAGGAAGCACTACAAGATTCGGATTGGGTGATGGCGATGCAAGAGGAGCTCAACAATTTCACAAGGAACGAGGTATGGCACTTAGTTCCACGTCCTAATCAAAATGTTGTAGGAACCAAGTGGGTCTTCCGCAACAAGCAAGACGAGCATGGTGTTGTGACTAGGAACAAAGCTCGACTCGTGGCCAAGGGGTATTCACAAGTCGAAGGTTTGGATTTTGGTGAAACCTATGCACCCGTAGCTAGGCTTGAGTCAATTCGTATATTATTAGCCTATGCTACTTACCATGGCTTCAAGCTCTACCAAATGGACGTGAAGAGTGCCTTCCTCAATGGACCAATCAAGGAGGAGGTCTATGTTGAGCAACCTCCCGGCTTTGAAGACAGTGAGTACCCTAATCATGTTTATAGGCTCTCTAAGGCGCTTTATGGGCTCAAGCAAGCCCCAAGAGCATGGTATGAATGCCTTAGAGATTTCCTTATTGCAAATGGCTTCAAAGTCGGCAAGGCCGATCCTACTTTATTCACTAAAACTCTTGACAACGATTTGTTCGTATGCCAAATTTATGTTGATGATATTATATTTGGGTCTACTAACAAATCTACATGTGAAGAATTTAGTAGGATCATGACACAGAAATTCGAGATGTCGATGATGGGGGAGTTGAAATATTTCTTAGGATTTCAAGTCAAACAACTCCAAGAGGGCACCTTCATTAGCCAAACGAAGTATACTCAAGACATTCTAAGCAAATTTGGAATGAAGGATGCCAAGCCCATCAAGACACCCATGGGAACTAATGGACATCTCGACCTCGACACGGGAGGTAAGTCCGTGGATCAAAAGGTATACCGGTCGATGATTGGTTCATTGCTTTACTTATGTGCATCTCGACCGGACATTATGCTTTCCGTTTGCATGTGTGCAAGATTTCAAGCCGACCCTAAGGAATCACACCTTACGGCCGTAAAACGAATCTTGAGATATTTGGCTTTTACTCCTAAGTTTGGGCTTTGGTACCCTCGGGGATCCACATTTGATTTGATTGGTTATTCGGATGCCGATTGGGCGGGGTGTAGGATTAATAGGAAGAGCACATCGGGGACTTGCCAGTTCTTGGGAAGATCCTTGGTGTCATGGGCTTCAAAGAAGCAAAATTCGGTCGCTCTTTCTACCGCCGAAGCCGAGTACATTGCCGCCGGTCATTGTTGCGCGCAATTGCTTTGGATGAGGCAAACCCTGCGGGACTACGGTTACAAATTAACCAAAGTCCCTTTGCTATGTGACAATGAGAGTGCAATCAAAATGGCCGACAATCCCGTCGAGCACAGCCGCACTAAGCACATAGCCATTCGGTATCATTTTCTTCGGGATCACCAACAAAAGGGGGATATCGAGATTTCGTATATTAATACTAAAGATCAATTAGCCGATATCTTTACCAAACCACTTGATGAACAATCTTTTACCCGACTTAGGCATGAGCTTAATATTCTTGATTCTAGGAATTTCTTTTGCTAGTCTTGCACGCATAGCACATGAATATACCTTTGATCATGTCTCTTTTATATATGCTATGACTAATGTGTTTTCAAGTGTATTTCAACCTAAGTCATAGGTGTATTGAAAGGGAATTGGAGTCTTCGGCGAAGACAAAGGCTTCCACTCCGTTCTACTACTCATCCTTCGCCGTCGCTCCGCATCATCTCTCCAACGTTGGTATAACCTTCACTCATTTATTTCATGACCAAAGGGGGAGAATGTACTTCATTGGGCTCTAATGATTCCGTTTTTGGCGATTCATGCCAAAGGGGGAGAAAATATGAGCCCAAAGCAAAAGGACCGCACCACCACCTAATTTCATAAATTTGATAATTTTATATTGGTAAATTTCAAAATTGGTATCTCTTTGTGTTCTAAGAGGGGAGTAACGAGTATTTTCAAAATTGATGTCTTAAAACCCTCTTGAACACTAAGAGGAGACCTTATTTGAGGGGGAGTTTTTGCTTAGTCAAAGGAAAAGCATTGGAAATAGGGGGAGAAAATTCCATATCTTGAAAATGCTTTGCAAAATCTTTTTCATTTACCTTTGACTATCTTGCAAAAGTACTTTGAAAAGAATTTACAAAAGAATTTGCAAAAACAAAACTCGTGGTGCAAATATGGTCCAATATGTCAAAAACAAAGAAACCATCCATGCGCATCATATAAGTTTATATTGGCTCAATTCCAAGCAACCTTTGCACTTACATTATGTAAACTAGTTCAATTATGCACTTCTATATTTGCTTTGGTTTGTGTTGGCATCAATCACCAAAAAGGGGGAGATTGAAAGGGAATTAGGCTTAGACCTAGTTCCTAAATAATTTTGGTGGTTGAATTGCCCAACACAAACATTGGACTAACTAGTTTACTCTAGTGCATAAGTTATACAGGTGCAAAAGGTTCACAATCAGCCAATAAAAGGACCAAGTGTTGGATTCAACAAAGGAGCAGCAAGGCAACCGAGGGCTCCTCTGGCCGGAGGCACCGGACTGTCCGGTGTGCACCGGACTGTCCGGTGCGGCCAGAGGACTTCGACTTCAAACTCTTCGCCCTCGGGATTTCTCGGAAGCCGGCGCGCTATAATTCACCGGACTGTCCGGTGTGCACCGGACATGTCCGGTGCTCCAAGGAAACGCGGCCTCCGGAACTCGCCAGCCTCGGGTTCGCTCGGCAGCCGCTCCGCTAAAATTCACCGGACTGTCCGGTGTGCACCGGACTGTCCGGTGTGCCAGCGGAGCAACGGCTCCCTGCGGCGCCAACGGCTCCCTGCGGTGCATTAAATGCGCGCGTAGCGCGCGCAGACGTCAGGCTCGCCCATACCGGTGCACCGGACATCAAACAGTACATGTCCGGTGTGCACCGGACACCCAGGAGGGCCCACAAGTCAGAAGCTCCAACGGTCAGAATCCAACGGCAATGGTGACGTGGCAGGGGCACCGGACTGTCCGGTGTGCACCGGACTGTCCGGTGCGCCATCGAACAGAGGAGTTCCAGCAACGGTCACTTTTGGTGGTTGGGGCTATAAATACCCCAACCACCCCACATTCATTGCCATCCAAGTTTTCCACTTCTCAACCTCTACAAGAGCTCTAGCATTCAATTCTAGACACACCAAATAGATCAAGTCCTCTCCAAATCCCACACAACTCCATAGTGACTAGAGAGAGTGATTTGCTTGTGTTCTTTCGAGCTCTTGCGCTTGGATCGCATTCTTTCTTTCTCACTTGTTCTTAAGATCATCACTCAATTGTAACCAAGGCAAGAGGCACCAATTGTGTGGTGGCCCTTGCGGGGAAGTGTTGTTCCCGGTTGATTGAGAAGAAGAGAAAGCTCACTCGATCCGTGGGATCGTTTGAGAGAGGGAAGGGTTGAAAAAGACCCGGCCTTTGTGGCCTCCTCAACGGGGAGTAGGTTTGCGAGAACCGAACCTCGGTAAAACAAATCCTCGTGTCACACTCTTATTTGCTTGCGATTTGTTTTGCGCCCTCTCTCGCGGACTCGTTTCTTTACTACTAACGCTAACCCGGCTTGTAGTTGTGATTATTTTTGTAAATTTCAGTTTCGCCCTATTCACCCCCCCTCTAGGCGACTATCACATGGTCAGAAACTCAAAATCACGTGGAGACTTGTTAATTGACCGTTGGAATTTCATTGACGCTGTTGACATCCAGGCACTTATGCGACACTGCCACCCGTCTCTCTCTCTCTCCAAATCACATGTTGGTTAGACAATCCTTGTCACCCGCTTCTAGAATCCAAAAGTTCATATGCTTCGGTTTAATGCACGGGGTATCCATTAAATTTTGTACGATTTTAGTTAGCTCCTTGTCATCTCCAAAAAAATAAATTTATAATTTATAACAAAATTTTGTAGTTTATTCACAAAAGATCCATGCCCTCTATATTTATTGTTGACAACTAAAATTGACTATTTTAAGAAATTGTCAAAATATAGAATAGGTTTCACCATTGTGTTTTGTTAGATTCTACAGTGCCTAGGATCAATTCATAAACCCCTATAATACCAATCCGTAACTACAATACCATCATTGCTGTTCATAGCCACCATCGTGGCGGTGTCTTGCAACGAAGACCCGCTTCCTCCTCCTCCTCGATCTCGCTGTGTGTGACGAGGAGACTGGTTCCCGTCGTTGATCGGCTCCTCCAGTGGCACCTGCAGGGGAGGCTCAGATCCCGTTCCCGATGGGGAGATGGGGATCTAAGACATAGTCACAGCTCTTCCAGTCACTCCGAGCGTCTAGGAGATCGGTTCCTCATAGAATGTCGATTAGGGTTTTGTGGTCGAGTGATTAGTGTTGGCTAAACCCGTCGGCCCCCTTAATCTATTTATATGGCGTCGTGTGACTGGGGTCTGCAACCAACGGTTAGGATACCCCCCGATCAGGGACGTGGTTAGACGGTTAGGATTAACCCTACCTCGGTTACTGTTAACCGGCTAGTGTAGAGGACACATCCTAACAATCTCCCCTTTGTTCTCTACATACCTCTCACTCAAATTTTTATGAATTCCATACTTTGACAAATTTACACGTAGAGACCAATGTGTGACAATGATCTATTAAGTATCACTGCACTCATTGACTACAACATGCTCTCCTACTTCAGAACAAAAAAGACTTTACAAGATTGCAATATGTAGCCTCTATGATTCAGGATTATAGTACTCCCTTAATCCCATGCCGGCTATGTGCTTACTAAACACACTGGATGGAAGACCTTTTGTGTGCAGATCTGCAAGCATCTGATGGGTTCTTATATGCTCAACTTCAATGGTGTGATCCAGAATCTTCTCCTTAAAAATATAACACTTAATGTCAATATACTTGGCAGCGCCACTTGACTTATTGTTATGGGAGAAAAATACTGTTGGCTCATTGTCACAATAAATTCTGAGTGGTCGCTCTATGCTATCAACCAATCTTAATCTGGGTACGAATTTCTTTATCCATATCGCATGTCCAGTTGCCTCATACGTAGCTACAAACTCAACGTGCATTGTCGACAATGCTCTCGCTGTCTATTTGCAACTCTTCCAAGAAATAGCTCCTCTAGAGAGCATAAATATATACCCTAAAGTGGACTTCAGTGTATCTCTACACCCCCCAGTCGGCATCTGCATAACCAACTATTTATAGGGGACTAGATCTTCTGTACGTAAGTGTCGGTGTTCTGGGTCTGACCGTGCACCTGGGGTTGCCCCTCGAGGTGCTTTTTGGAGTAGGACGGTGTTACTGACTGTAGCTCGATGGTTCGTGCTAGATGCACGAGAGACAGTGGACAATTTTATACAGGTTCGGGCCGCTTAGAGAGGCGTAACACCCTACTTCCTGGTGTGGATCTTTTATGTGGTGGGTTACAGGGGAGTTCTCTAGTACGAGGGATGCTAGAGAGTTAAGTAGACGGCTAATGAGTGAGTTGTTTGATGGGGTGCCCCCTAGGCCTTATATACTCGACAGTGTGGCATTACATGCGGATATGATAACAACGTGCACCTAAGTAATAGTGAACCGACTGAGCTTATCTTCCTATAATCCTACCGACTTTTCATCATTCAATTCCGACGTCTGAGGGTGCTGCGCGGGAGAATCGAATCGCTGCTGTGGATAATGTTTGAATTCAGTGAGCCGCACGGGCTCGAGTCGATCCGATCTCATGTTGATCCATTCTGCCAGACATTCCTCCCCTAGCCCACGAAGGGATGGCCTTGCGTAATAATGGGCCCAAGGCCTTTCGCGAGGCCTTCTTGCCTTCTAGTGAACCCGGGGGATATCTGTCCCCCACAAGCCCCCAATCTTTGAGTTGATTTTGAAATAATCGGCCTAAAGATTCTAGGTCCAACTTGCAGTTTTTGATTTTGGTAAGGAATGCTTTGAAAATATGTCTGTCGAGTTGTTGCTTCTAAACTCTGAGTAACTCGGTAAAAACGATCTTCTGTTATCCTCTCCTGTCATTATTCATCGGTCTTCGCTTTATTCTTCAAAAATCGGTGCTCTGTCTCTGGCTTATGCTTTGGAGATCAGCATTCTGTTATCTAGGGTTCAGGATTGCACCCAATGGGTGTAGCCCCCGAGCTTTGAGTGGATTACTAAAATAATCCACTCAAAGGTCTTCATCTCATGCTATTTTAGAAATCATTATTTTATCTTCATCTCATGCTTTAGAAATCAGCATTTTATCGTTAGTTCATGCTTTAGAGATCAACATTCTATCTTTTGGGGTTAATGATTCATTGGATGCACCGAAGGTGCACCCAATGGGTGTAGCCTCCGAGCTTTGAGTGGATTATTGAAAATAATCCACTCAAAGGTCTTCATCTCATGCTTTTAGAAATCATCATTTTATCTTCATCGAATGCCTTATAATTCAGCATTATATCATCAGCTTCATGCTTTAGAGATCAGCATATGGTTTTGCCTTTGAGATCAGCAACGTGGTCTACCCATGTCCTGTTAGGTTTGAAATTTATTTGATCGGCGACAGATTGGACGTCCGGTAGATGGCTCTTGGCTGGTCTTCATTTCGCTTCGTGCTTCAATGCTTCTGTTGATTAGACTTGTACTTCGGCAGCTATTTTTGGCTTTCCTCCGATCTCTATCGATATCTTCCTTCTGTCTTGATACATTCATTGCGTATACTGTATGGATGTGACTGCTTGAGAAAATCTATTAAAAATTCCTGGACATCCCCCCAATGGGTGTAGCCAAGGGACGGCTTGGTGCGCTGAGCGTTTAGCGAACTGCCCTTGAGTAGTAACTTGACATGACCGTGGGGTGTAATCATATCATCCAAGCAGTTGACTTCAGTCCCAATGGGTGTCGTGTTACGTGAAACGGCGTCTGCCGCCTGACTTGTTTCCAGACGGTTTGAATTGCTTATTGAATATTTGCGACTGTTCAATGACCGTGGTAGGAGATGAGCGGTTGCCTTCCGCCTCTATAAATAGAGCGCTTGCTTCGCTGGTGTCTTCACACATCTCTCGGCCATTTGTTGCTTATTCTCCTCTTTTCTCTTCTCTTCTACTCAACCATGAGCAAGAGCAAGAAAGGCGGAAGTTCGTCGCACCACTCCGGCAACAAGCGGAAGCGTGAGCCGAGTCCCCCCTCAGAGGACTTCAGCGACTCCGAGTACTCAGAGGAGGAGTTTTCCTTCGAGTCCGAGGGGTCGCTGGTCTACGCTTCTCCTCTAGCGTCGTCCGATGACTCAGACGATTCCCACGGGATCGCTGCTGAAGTGTGGACGTACATCCGGGCCGTCGAGCGCTCCGGGCTCGAGGGCTCGGACGAGTCGGAGATCTCCTCCGACTCGTCCGAGGAGGGGAGCGGTGGTGACAGCGACGACGAGGGCGACGGCGACGATGGAGGCGACGACGGCGATGGCGACAGCAAGGGCGACGGCGGCAGCGGCAAGGGTGACGGTGGCAGCGGCAAGGGCGACGGCGGCAGCGGCAGGGCTAGTGGCAAAGCGCCACTGGCTTAAATATTAATATAGATAAGTAGTAGTAGAAGTAGTATTAGTAATAGTGAAATAATATAGTAGTAGTTAGTAGTATAGAGTAGTGTAAGTAGTGTAGTGATGTAGTAGTGTAATGTAGTGTAGTGATGTAGTAGTGTAATGTAGCGAAAAAGGAAAAGAAGGCCGGCTCATAATGAGTTGGTCTTTGAGTTTGTGGAAAAACTTCCCTTTTATATAATGAAGAAAATTTCGGCTTGTTCTGAGCATATTTTTCACTTTTCCATCGTTCTTTTATAGTCAATCGACAACTTGTATTCATGCCCAGCGCTGCCGTTGTTCTTAGAGATGACGCCCGAGTAACGACTGGTAATTGTTGAGTCGTATTTGATTCTGCCAGCACTTACGTAGGGAAAACGGCTGAGTTACTGCTGGTGTCTTTAGAGGTAATAGCCGAGTTATTCTGGGTCACATCGGCGTTTTAGAGGTAACAACCGAGTTATGCTGGGTTACGTCGGCGTTTTAGAGATAACGACCGAGTTATGCTGAGCCACGTCGGTGTTTTAGAGGTAACAACCGAGTGGTGCTTGACGACGTCAGTGTTTTAGAGATAACAGCCGAGTTATGTCGGAAATCTTGTTTTTCCCGAGTGATGACTTAGCACTTTTTAGAAATGGTGTCTGACCCAGGAAAACCCCATTTATATCACGTCACCGTACGCCTCTGTGTTCTAAGCCCTAACTTCACCTTTCTGCCTCCAAACATTCCTCTGCTTCCCTCTGATTTCACTTCCGTTCAATCCGTCGACGAGATTGCGATGGCGCCCAAGCGGAAAAACCAAAATTCTGCTGCAGTAGTGATCCCTCCCATCGACCCCAACAGCTAGTTGCCCTTCGCAGGTAATCATATGTCTGTTGTCTCTGAGTCGGATCTCCTCCATGTTGTCGATGTTGGAATTCTTCCTCCGAATGAGCTTTGTTTTTGGCGGATTTGCCATGGGGTCACTGTTCTGACAGAAGATACCCACGAGTCCGTTGTTTATGTTCCTTTTCTTATCCGCGGCCTTGCTCTTCCCATTTCTCCCTTCTTCCGCGGTCTCCTTGACTTTTATAATCTAAACCTGACTCATCTGAATCCCAATTCCATTTTGCAAATCTCTATTTTTGTTCATCTCTTCTCCACTTTGGTTTATGGAAGTATTTATATCACTATCGACCTAGGATGACTGGGGGTCAGCACCAACTCATGGGTGGTGCGAGTCTGGAGATGCGCCGCGGAAGGAAAACAGAATATCTTGATATTTCGCTTAAGGACATCATTAAGGGGTGGTGTCTTTAGTGGTTTATTGTAAAAAACCACGGCAAGTCCTTCCCCTCGGTCGGGAAGACAGCCAGATGTGTGCACTCCAAGTTGGATTGAGTCTCCTACTGCCTTGGAAGTAACAGAAGCTAGGGTTCTGCTTGCCGAAGTCTGCCTGCTGAAGGAAAGAGGTATGACCGCTGAAGCCGTGGTTGCTGACTTTGTTTTTAAGAACATCCAGCCCTTGAAGGATAGAGCATACCCAGCTTACTTGTATAGTGGTGTTACCGACTCAACTCGGGTTACTAATAGGAGAATTCCTGCTGAGGATTTGGTGAGCCGGCTAGACATGACCTTGAGAGGCAAAGTATCAAATGTTTGTGCTCCTGTTGCCTACTCTGCTTGGAATTTGCCACCTCCTAAGTCCTTTTTCAATTTCGTGTCCAATCCTCCTGCTGGTGATAGTGGTCTAGGTCTTAGAGTGCAACCCCCTCCCGAAGATATTGAGGTCTTGGTTGCTTCTCTTTGTGATCTTCCCAATGATGAGAGGCAAGTTCATTTTGAGATGCCAGCGAGTCCAGATGATGCAGAAATGAATGTTGTGCTCGACATGTTGGCTGGAGAATCTTCTGACTCGGCCTCTACTAAAACAATGGGTGTTGCGGTTATACTAGAGACTGTCAAAACAGTGGATACCCGAAAGCCTGGGGGTACTTGCCCAAAGCGTCTTCGCTAAGTCAGCCACCCAGCTGTGCCTGCTGAGGAGAAGAAAAAAAAGAGACGGCTTCGGTGACTGTCATGCTTGGATCAGGATGCTGGACCTTCTGCTCCTGTTTGCGAAGAAGTACCAACAGAGGTTTTTACTGAAGTTGACCCCACTGGTGGTGTACCTGCTAAAGTTGACTCCAATGAATGTATCCGTGCACCAGCTGACCCCAATGGATGTGATCCTATTGAAGCTGAACCCAATGGGTGTGATCCTGTTGAAGCTGACCCCAATGGGTGTGATCCTGTTGAAGCTGAATCCAATGGGTGTGATCCTGCACCATCTTTTGTTCGCCTTTTTGATGAGGACGAAGAAGAGGAGGAAGAAATTCCGCTAATTCGCAAGAATAGCCGGCATTATAGAGGTAGTAGGGGGGATAGTGATATTCCTTCTCTAGCTCTGTATGCTCTTGTTAGCCTGCAAGAATTATCTATAACAGATTTTGATCAGGCCCTTGAGGATGTCGTTCCTGAGGATATGCTGTTAGAGCCGACTGATGGTGATATGATGGATGTTTGCTCTGACATTCTAGATGTGGGATTAGAGGTATCCCGGGCAGCATCTCACGCATCGTCGACCTTGGAAGGCGGTCTTCGGTGTCAAGAGGTTGGTCAAGATTGCCCGACTCCCATGGAGGTGACTAAGGATCCTTCAGCCGTAGAGGTGGCTGTTGCAGAAGACCCAGCCCCCAAGGGTGGTGCTGGCGGTTACCCAGCCCCCGAGGGTGTCGCCGGTAATGATCCGGCTTGGGTGGGTATCGCAAGCTACAACCCAGCCCCCGAGGGTGTTGCCGGTAGTGATCCAGCTCCGATGGGCAGTGCGAGCTGTAACCCAGCCCCCGAGGGTGTCTGAGCGAGCTCTCCTTCCCATACCTCCATGGATGTCCATGTCGGGTCGTCTCCACCACGTTCTGATGGAGTGATAGCGATGCATACTTCTTTAGCTTCAAGTGAGGGAGTCGCCTTAGAGGTTGGCGCACCGGATTCCAAAATTCTGATATCTGCTAGTGGAGCTGAATCAACCCCCGATGATGCTCTTTAGATTGTTCCAGTTGATCTTCCTTCATCGAGCTTCAACATGACTTCTCATGACTTGGGGTTGCCTTCATTCTTTTCTAATCTTCAGGTAACTTAGTTCTTCTCGTTCTGTCATTCCTCCTAGTGAATCACTTTCTTTGTACTCATTTGTTTTTAATAACAGGCTTTGGTTGACGGGATGTCTGCTCAATTGAAATCACATGGTGCCTCTATCCCAGAAGGAGCTCTGTCTCTGGTGCAGTGGAATCCATTATTGCTCCAGAAGCAGATAGCTGATTTGAAAGTGTCAAATGCTGGTTGGTATCTTTGTTTCTCCCTTGGCTGATTGATTAATTTGTTTTTAACCGTGCATCCTTCTTCGACTACCTTTTGTCAGATATGGCCCGACGGTATTCTGAACTTGAGGAGAAACATCTCCAGCACCAAGCTGACTCGACCCGGCAGTACTCTGAGCTCGAGGAGATGTATTCCCAAGGTCAGATCGACCTGGCTCGGGTTTCTGCTTCTTTAGACGACGCACGTTCTTTGAATTCTTCTCTGAACACTCAGCTTGACTCTGAAAGGGTAGCTAACGAGGTAAACTTAATCAGTTGGATCTGCCATGCTTTTACTGATTTCTGGATATTTGAGAGCTGATTCTTGTCTGTAGGAGGAGAAACGAGCACTTGCAGCTTCTCGCGATAATCTAGATAGATTGTATCGTGACGCCAGCAACTCCTTAACCATCTTGGAGAGGAGCCACCGCTTTACTATGACAGATCTGGATCATCATCGTCATGAACTGCAAGTATCCTAGGATGAGATCCTATGGCTCAGGCAGCTGGTGTCAAGCAAGGACTCCATCATCAAAGATCTGTGTGCCTCCAAGAGATCAGTCGCCCAGGAGCTAGAGGCTGCTCAACTGGCTGCCAAGGTTGCAGAGGACAATTGCGTCGTTCTGAAGGCCCAGCGTGACAAGGCTATGGACAAAGCCATTCGCGCGGGGCGAATCCTGATGAGAAGGCCTGGTGTAGTTGTTCCTGATGACATTGTTGCCGACGTCAAGGCTACACCTGATGCTTTGAGTCACCCCTCCTCCTCGATTGCTCCTGCGAAAGACATTGCCAAGTAGAGATGTTTTGCTATGTTTAGAAGATACTGAATGCATTTGCGAACTATATGTGTGTGTGATCTACGTGCTTGAATATTCGGTAGGATATTAGAATGTGTTCTTGGCGCTGAAAACTATAACATTTTGTTTCTGTTGTTAGAATTCAACAGTTGTCATGAATGATTGTAGAAGTAAGTGCGGTGTGCTGGTTTTGGAATTTTTTCCTAATTTATGCTAATTGATCCGCTGGTAAGGCATAGAGATTGCCCTAAGATGAGTAAATGCGAGCATGTTACACTAAGTTGAGTAAGCTTGAGCATGTTGCACCATCTTAAGTCACTGCCGACTTAAGCCGATTGCTCCGTTAGTAGGGTATAGTGGTCACCCCTAGGATGAGTAAGTGCGAGCATGTTGCATCGTCTTAAGTCATTGCCGACTTAAGCCGATTACTCTGTTAGTAGGGTATAGTGGTCACCCTAAGTTGAGTAAGTGCGAGCATGTTGCACCATCTTAAGTCATTGCCGACTTAAGTCGATTGCTCTATTAGTAGGGTATAGTGGTCACCCTAAGTTGAGTAAGTGCGAGCATGTTGCACCGTCTTAAGTTATTGCCGACTTAAGCCTATTGCTCTGTTAGTAGGGTATAGCGGTCACCATATGCCGAGTAAGCGCGAGCATGTTGCACCGTCTTAAGTCATTGCCAACTTAAGCCGATTGCTCCGTTAGTAGGGTATAGTGGTCACCCTAAATTGAGTAAGTGCGCTGATTGATAATAAACAGTTCGAGTGCCTTGAGAATGAAATCTTTTTATTGATGATGTATTTCCCAATTACAGAATACAATGTTGCCCCAATAGCTTTTGAAATCTTGCTAAGGGTAAAACTTCCTGAGATGCTCTATATTCTATGAATTCCCTATTTCCGTGTCATCCATTTGGGTAAGTCGATATGATCCTGGCCGAGTGACCTCCGCTACTACAAATGGCCCTTCCCATAGTGGTGACAATTTGTGTCGTCCTTCCCCCAGTAGAATTCGGCGGAGGACCAAGTCTCCCAATACAAAGGATCGATGTCATATAGCTTTATCATATAGCGCCTCAGGGTTTGCTGGTATCTAGCTGACTGAATCACTGTATTCAATCGCACTTCTTCCAATGCGTCAATATCCTCTAGTCTGGTAGCCTCTGCCTCAGCTATGTTTTCGAAGACCAACCTTGGTGCCCCAAACCTAAGGTCGGCAAGTAGCACTGCCTCCGAACCATAGACCATGAAGAAAGGGGTATTTCCATGCAGAGCTCGACTAGGTTGAGTTCTTAGGCTCCAAACTACATACGGCAACTCTCTGGTGCATTTTCCCGTGAACTTCTCATTCTTGTCAAAGACTTTCTTCCTGAGTGCTTCCAGTATCATTCCATTAGCCCTTTCTACCTGACCGTTGGCTCTTGGATGTGCTACTGATGCATATTTGATCTGGATGCTCCGTTGTTCGCAGAAATCAAAGAATTCAGAGCTAGTGAAATTGGATCCCAGGTCGGTTATGATGCTATTCGGTATCCCAAACCTGAATATTATATCTTGTATGAATTCCACTGCCTTGGCTGAAGTTAGAGAAGCAATGGGTTTGTATTCTATCCATTTGGTGAATTTGTCGATGGCGACCAACACATGAGTGTATCCTCCCTGAGCTTTCTTGAAGGGTCCAATCATGTCCAGTCCCTAGCACGCAAAGGGCCATGTTACGGGTATGGTCTGCATATGCTGTGCTGGTAAGTGTTGCTGCTTTGATAAGAATTGGCAAGCTTCACACCTCTGGACTAACTCGGCTGCATCACTCTTTGCTGTCGGCCAGTAGAAACCAGACCTGAAGACCTTCCCAACCAGAGTCCTAGATGCTGCGTGTATCCCGCACTGTCCGGCGTGGATCTCATCTAGCAGTTGTTTCCTAGTAACCGAAGGAATGCACTTCATGAGGACTCCTGTTGCGCCCCTTCTGTACAGTGCATCCCCAATGAGGGTGTAGTGGGCTGACTGCCTTGCGATGCGTTCTGTTGTGGCTTTATCATCCGATTCCTCTTCGTTCTTTATATACTTGATGATAGGCTCCCTCCAGTCATTAGAGTCTGACTCTGGCTGGCTCAAAACATTGCACTCTTCTGCCTGATCTGAGGAAATGCTTGGGTGTGGCACCTCTTGGACGAAAACTCCGGGTGGGACCTGAGTCCGACTGGATCCTAGCTTTGACAATGCGTCTGTTGCATCATTGCGATCTCTTTCCACATGATGAAATTCCAGCCCTTCAAATTTGTCTTCCAGTTTTCGGACGGCTGTGCAGTACTTGCCCATAGAGTCATTTGAGCAATCCCATTCTTTATTTATCTGACTTATAACCACCAGTGAATCTCCGTATACCATCAACCTCTTAATTCCCAATGATATGGCAATGTCCAATCTGTGGATCAAAGCTTCATATTCTGCTGAATTATTGGATGCTGAGAATAACAACTGAAGAGCATATTTGAGTTGTTCACCTCCAGGGGCAATGAAGAGGATCCCTGCGCCTGCTCCCTGCAGCTTCAGCGAGCCATCGAATTACATCCGCCACACTTCTGCAGTCTCTGGGTTATCTGGTACTTGTTGCTCGGTCCACTCTAATACAAAGTCGACTAGCGCTTGGGTCTTTATTGCGGTGCGAAGCCGAAACTCAATGTCGTGAGCTCCTAGCTCGCAGGCCCACTTGGCTATTCTTCCTATGGCTTCTTTGTTGTGGAAAATATCCCCTATTGGAAACCCGGTGATTACTATGACTTTGTGGTCATCAAAGTAGTGACGGAGCTTGCGTGCAGTTAGAAGTACTGCATACAATAGTTTTTGAACTTGAGGATACTTCTTTTTAGAGGGTCCCAGAACTTCACTGATGAAGTAGACGGGATACTGTACTGGATATGTGTGTCCTTCCTCTGCCTGCTCGACTACCAACGCGGTGCTCACCACGTGAGTCGTGCAAGAGATGTACAACAGCAGATCTTCTGCCGGCTGGTTTGGCGTGGCTCGGCGTGGCGGCTTTAGCACTGGCAGTGTGGTCAGGAACTTCTTCAGTGCATCAAGGGCTTCCTGAGCTTCTGAGGTCCATTAGAACTTGTCCACCTTCTTGAGCAATTTGTAGAATGGTAGGCCTTTTTCTCCTAACCTTGATATGAACCTACTTAAAGCTGTCATGCATCCAGTAAGCCTTTGTACTTTCTTCTGTGACCGTGGTGCTTCCATCCTCATGATAGCCTCGATCTTTTCCGGGTTAGCTTCAATTCCTCGGTGGCTGACAATGAATCCAAGCAACATCCCTGCTGGCACTCCAAAGACACATTTTTCTGGATTGAGCTTCCACCGATATCGCCTCAGACTGTTGAAGACCAGCTGCAAATCTTCAATGAAGTTTTCTGAGTTTTCTATCTTAATCACTACATCATCAACATAAGCTTCTACCTGCTTGCCCCAGTGATCGGCTAAGCATGTTTGAATGGCTCTCTGGTAGGTCGCTCCAGCGTTCTTGAGGCCAAACGGCATGGAGGTATAGTAGAAGGCTCCAAACGGGGTAATGAATGCTATTTTTTCCTCGTCTTCTTTTGCCAAACTGATTTGATGGTATCCTGAGTAGCAATCCAAGAATGATAGCATAGAGCATCCGGCGGTTGAATCTACCACCTGATCTATTCTGGGAAGTCCAAAGGGATCCTTCAGACAGTGTTTGTTGAGATCTGTATAGTCGACGCACATGCGCCAATCCACTTTATTCTTTTTGAGTACAAGAACAGGATTTTCTAACCACTCGGGATACAGTACTTCTCTAATGAACCCTGCTGCGACTAAGCGAGCTAGCTCGGCACGGATAGCTTCTCTCTTGTCGGGCGTGAAACGACACAACTTTTGTTGGATCGGCCTCGCCTGGGGATAGACCTTCAGTTTGTGCTCGGCTAGCTCTCTCGGGACTCCCGGCATATTCGCAGGTTGCCATGCGAATACGTCTTGGTTATCTTGTAGAAACTGGACGAGCGCGCCTTCCTATTTGTCATCCAAGCTGGAGCTGATGATGGTGGCCTTTCGTTCATTAGCGAACCCGAGGTTGATTCTCTTCATTTCCTCAGTCGGCCGCATAAAGGTCACAGCTTGAGCTTCATTCGTGGGTATCGCGAGGTCTTCCTCAGGCTTTGAGTTCGCCTGCGCGGAGGAAGTCGTTGGTGGTTTGGTGGTGAGAGCCGCCTGAATGGCCACTTGGAAGCATTCTGCAGCGCCTTGGCAGTCAGCGCGCATGGTGATGATTCCTTCTGGTCTCACCATCTTCAATATCATGTATGAATAGTGCGGAATGGCCATGAATTTTGCCAATCCCGGCCTACCGATGATGGCGTTGTATCCGCAGTCGAAGCTTGCTACCTCGAACCTCAAGAACTCGGTTCTGTAGTTTTCTGGAGTTCTAAAGTTAACCGGCATGTATATATGTCGAAGTGGATATTCTTCTTCAGTCGGCACAATGTCGAAGAAAGGAGTGTCTGACTCATGGAGCTCTTTGAGTGTGACTCCCAAGCCTAGGAGTGTCCGGGGGAAGGTGACGTTGATGCTGCTTCCCCCATCCACTAACACCTTCTTTACCCTACTCTCTCGGATCACCGGATCGACGAGGAGCGGGTATTTGCCCGGATGATCGAAGTTGAGCCACTGATCCGCCCGAGTGAAGGTGATCGAGTGTTCGAACCATCGATACGGGGCGAGAGGACTGGTGGCCGCCACCAGTATCTGACGGTCGTTGAGCTTCTGATAGCGCCCAAGCATCCTGGTGTTCTTGAGACCTTTAGTACTTTGAGACCTTAGAGACTTTAGTACTTTGCTTCTTGACTGCTTTCTAGTGATCTATGCTTGGATTCTTCTGATAGCGTCCAAGCATCCTGGTGGTAAATGCTAAGTCAGGGTGAGTACATACTTGAGCATACATAATGCTTCCGATAGCTAAAGCATATGGTACTAAGTTCATCTTTTTTCTCATACTGATTCTTTGGGACACTGATATTCCCCAAACTTATCACCCTTGACTATTGGACCAAACGAGGCATTACACTTGTGCATATTGTACCTCTTTAGTACGTTTTCTATACATGACTTCTGTGAGAGTCCTAATACTCCCTTTTGAGTGTCTCTGTGAATTTCTTTTCCAAGAACATAAGAGGCTTCTCCCATGTCTTTCATATCAAAATTCGAGGAAAGAAACCTTTTTGTTTCTGCCAGTGCCTAGTAGATCCTTAGCACTACTAGCTAAAAGTATGTCATCGACATACAGAACAAGGAAGATATACTTTCTTTTTCTAAATTTTGCATAAATGGAATGGTCTTCCTTGTTTTCCTCGAAACCAAACTTTTTGATAGTCTGATCAAACTTGATATACCACTATCTGGAGGCTTGTTTTAATCCATAAATGGACCTCCTTAAGTGCCATCCCATGTGTTCTTTACCGCTCACGGTAAAACCCTTTGGTTGTGCCATGAACACGTTTTCTACTAACTCTCCATTTAGGAATGTTGTCTTTACATCCATCTGATGGAGCTCTAGATCAAAATGAGCAACAAGTGCCATAATGATCCTGAATGAATCTTTTGTTGAGACAGGTGAGAAGGTTTCACCGTAGGCAATGCCTTCTCTTTGTGTGAACCCTTTGGCCACAAGTCTAGCCTTGTATCTTTCTACGTTCCCAATAGAGTCACGCTTAGACTTGTAGACCCACTTACAACCTACTGTTTTAGCTCCTTGGGGAATGACCTCTAAGTCCCAAACTTTGTTCATTCTCATGAATTCTAATTCATAATCCATGGTCGATAACCATTTGGATGAATTTGCGCTTCTCATAGCTGCTTCGTATGTAGTGGGATCACCTTTTGTATCAATGTCCTCACTCATATAAATCTCATCACTTCCTGTGTCTTTTGTTTCATAGACTTCATAGTCATCAAGGATCACAGGTTTTCTGTGCCTCTGTGACCTCCTGAGATTTGGTTCTGGTTCTGGTTCTACCTGGGGCTCCTGCAATGGTGCGTCACTCGGTGCAACACTACCACTACTTCTGAACTTTCCTATGCAAACGGCTCAGGGCCAAGATGCGCAGAAGGTGAAGCTTCTTGCTCTGTAGTAGTTGCACTAGGTGATGCAACATTTGTAGCAGGAGTTTCATCCACAGTCGGTATGACTGTTGGTGGCACCACAATGGGTATCGAGAAGTATGGTTCTTCAACCATCAGAAACGGGACATACGTCCTCTTTTCCTAAAGGTCAACCTCTCTGAGTACCTTACTCCCCTTGATCATGTCATCTTCTAGGAAAATGGCATGTCTAGTTTCTATAAACTTGGTTTGTCTGCCTGGGCAGTGGAATCTATAACCCTTCGATCTCTCAGGGTAGCCAATAAAATGGAAGCTAGTGGTTCTGTCATCTAGCTTTCTATATTTAGGATTAAATATTCTAGCTTCTACTAGACAACCCCATATGTGGAAGTAGTTGAGCATGGGTTTTCTACCAATCCACAACTCATATGGAGTTTTTTAGCCACTGATTTACTAGGAACTCTATTGAGTATATGCATAGCGGTTTTTAAAGCCTCCATCGATAGACCCAATGGTGGGTTAGAGTAACTAAGCATACTCCTTACCATATACATTAATGTTCTGTTACGCCTTTCAGCAACCCCATTCTGTTGCGGTTCACCAGGTGTTGAATACTGAGCAACAATACCATTTTCACTTAGGAACCTCGTGAAAGGCCCTGGGACCTGTCCATACTCAGTATGGCACCCATAGTACTTCCCCCATGATCTTATCTAACAATCTTTATGTTCAAATCGTGTTGATTTTCTACTTCAGTCTTGAAATATTTAAACTTGTCTAAAGCTTCTGATCTTTCCTTAATGGGGTAAATATAATCATAGCGAGAGTAGTCATCTGTGAAGGTTATGAACGAATTAAACACATCTGCTGTCCTAACTGGAAAAGGACCACAGTTATCTGTATGAATAATTTCTAACACTCTTGTATTATGCTTAGCATTTTTCTTAATCTGCTTCACAATTTACCCTTAATGCAATCTTTGGATTGCTCTAAGTCTGTGAAGTCCAGGGGATGGAGAATCTGTTCCTTAACGAGGCGTTCTATTCTCCCCCTCGAAATATGGCCCAAACGATAGAGTCATAATTTGGACAAGGTTTCTCCATCACTTCATTTTCTTTTCCTACCACTGCTGGCTGCTTCGCTTTCTGGTGTATCTAATACATTAACAACATCACTATGTGAAAGTAAATAAAACATATCTCGTAGGACAGCGAGACCAACATCTTTATTATCAAACTGAATAACACATTGTCTATCACCGAAATGACAATGAATGTGCTGATCATCTAATCTAGAAACTGGAATAAGGTTCCTTCACAAGGAAGGTACATAGAGTATGTCTCTCAACAACAGCACACAACCATTAGATAAACTAAGATGTAGATTTCCAATGGCCTCGACTGCTACTTCAACTCCATTTGCCACTCTAATTGTTCTTCAGCCCTTTGGGAGCCTTTGGTTTGAACGAAGTCCCTATAGAGAGTTGGAAACATGAACAGTTGCACCTGAGTCAATCTACCAACAATAACTGGGATATTTTAAGTATAAAGACTCATTTACAAATGTAACTTGGTCTTTACCACTCTCTAGAAGAAACTACAGGAATTTAGGGCACTTCCCTTTATAATGACATGTCTTCTTGCACTAGAGGCAAGTATCAGGGGAACTAAGAAGTTGCCTCCTTGTTTTGGCTGATCGTTGTTGCTAGAAGAAGCCTGGTTATACTATTTACCTTGCTTCTTGAAATTCTTCTTTGAGTTCTTATTCTATTTAGGGATATTGCCTTTTATGAAGTTGAGAGAGTCTCCAGTCTGCTTCAACCTCTCTTCCTCCTAGACACATTGTGCCAAGGGTTGATCTATGTTCCACTTAACAGTGACACTGGTATTGTACTAGATATGAAAAGTCTCAAACTTCTTTGGTAGAGACTTCATTATCATAAACACCACAAATTCCTCGTCCAAGAGAGACCCAATGTATTTATTTATCTTAGCAACGATGTATATCATTTTCTGTATAAATGGCCTGACACCATTTCCATCGTATTTTGCGTTTATAAACTCAGTTATCAGAGAGCAAGCATATGCCTTAGAGGACCATTTATGAAGAGAGGCTACCCTCTCAAGGTACTCCTTGGCAGTATCACAATCTGGTATGGAACTCTTAAGAGATTCCTTGATGCTCCTCTTAAGAATAATCATACATTTATCGTTTGACCTCTCCCACTTAACCTTTTCGATGTTGTATTGCATCCACTTGTGATCATAGTTGGGAGTGTCCACTATGGGCTCTGTCGGTCTATCAAACCACTATGAGTAATCTACTTCACCCACTGTGGTTATCATATCAATATCCTCTCGCCAAGAATGATAATTACTACCATCTAGCGGTTTCATCTGAGCAATCTGACTAATCAGCATAGCAGTATGTGCACCTTTGCCTATGGGAGGGGCGGTGTGTGCTCAGGCAACAACCTGGGCCTAGGCCGCGCATTCGGCCCACTCGGCTGTGCAGGGAGCACCCAAGTCACCTGTGGTCATCAATCTCAATCTAACGACCTAGCTTTCTTAGGGACTTTTGTAGCTCTTTATAACACGAGAAAATTGGGCTTTGCTAAAACCCTAGCTCATATCTCCTGCCCCAGCCGTGGCTCATGGTCGAGGGTGCTCCTCTTGTTTCTCTCGGTGCCGCTAACCTAGAGCGGCCGGCTTCGGCCACAACCCTACATATCTGTTCTTTCTCCGCTTCGGGTTCGGCTTCTCCCACCTGTCCGCACCGTGGGCAGCCCCACTGCTCGAGCTCAAGTGAGCATCGAAGGCCGCGTCGGCGGGCACCGGTGATGTGGGATCCCGCCGTCATAACTGCTGGCGAGTGCATCCCTTTGGGTGGGTGCACAACCGTGGGTTTTGGCGTTGTCGGATGTTCCTTCGGCGGTTAAGAAGCACCCTTTGTGGCCAACGCCTGTTACTGTGTGCACACAAATCTAACCTCCTTTATCTCTTTTACTCGATCCCACTCTATCTGATGAATGTATGCATGAGATGTGATCTTATGTAAAGCACAGGGATCGAGTTTTGGCGACTCTCTTTTGAGCGTTTTTCTGGATTTGTGTGCGCTTGACTGAGATTTTGGGTCTCGGATTTCATGGAGCCCGAGCCCCTACGCGTTTTCTTTGCCCATTTGACCGAGATCCAGTCATTGGACTTCACGAATAGTGCTCTATGTACTGTGAACCATGCAGTTTTGTTTCTTGGCCATGGATCGTTGGATCCGGAGCCCTGTGCATAGTCTCTGACTCGATCTGGATTTGGGTAAGCAAACCCTAACCCTAGACCGTGGATGAACTATCACTCTCTTATGGGTATGGCTGAGACCCCATGTCTCTTTACTGTGTCCTAAAAACCCTAGAATTAGGGTTAGGTGAACCCTAACCCAAGAGATCTAAACTTCTTTGTTTTTTCTTGTATTCTTCAATCTTTTTCCTTAGGCTCTTTGGTCTTGAGTCTTGGACTTGTGCTTGATATTTGTTGATCTTCTAAGTATCTTATAGGTATTCTTTTGAGGTGTTGCATCCTCAAAGCCTTAGTCCAATTCTCTTTTATATCCTATGAACTACAACCACAAACACTAGAAACTACATTAGTCCATAAAGTTATGTTGACCATCAAACACCAAAATCACTTAGCCAAATGGGCCAGGGTCCATTTTCCTTACACACTTCTTCGCCTCGCAAAGTTGCTCGGAGGGACTTCGTTGGCTGGTCCGCCTCATAGAGTTTGCTCAGCGGAATTTGGCCGGCCAGTCCACCTCTTAGAGTTTGCTCGACGAGACTTGGTTGGTCGGTCCGCCTCGCAGTATTGCTCGGTGGAACTTTGTTGGCCGGTCCACCTCACAGAGTTGCTCGACGGGACCTAGTCGGCCTAGACGCCCACCATGAGTTATAGGCTTACTTTGGGTACTTCGTTACTGGGTACCCGTCAGCAACCATGCTACTTTGATCATTGCCCATAGCATAAAGTTCCTTCATCATTCTGCACGAATGATATGATCCATTTCATGTCATCATGTGTCTTATTGGTTCATTGATAGTAACTTCGCTTTCTCTTTACTTTTGTCTAGTCTATCGGAGTGAAGCCATGTCTCTTGATCTTTTTAACTAGCCACATGATACATTAGCATGTCTCATATGTAGTGAGCTCCTTTATTGCACTAGTTGAGTATTTCAACAAGTCTAAGTTATTTTCACCTTCATTGCTTAAGTTGCTCACACTAGTGTACTCTGGACTAATCACTTGTATATTTCACATTAAACATATATTAGTCCATCTAAGTAGGAGATAGTGGATGCACATGCATGCACCCACAAGTCTAAAAAACTAGTGATATATACCAATTTTCACCACAAATGCACCATCTATAAATTATTATTATGCACCTTTAAGGCATTTGTACCCTCCTCTGGTTCGATCTAGCTTCGCCAATATAAGTTGTCACTTAATTACTAAAACTAAACAAGGCCCTCTCGTTGTTAACAACGGACTGGCGATCGTGGACGTCCGACCTCGTGGAGAGGCGAGGACGCGCAACCTAATAGAGAGGCAACTCGGTAGGGAGGTGGGCTATTGACCGTGACGGGAAGTAGCAAGGATGGTCAGGTGGCAACGAAGCGACGAGAAGGCAGGCCACCGTGATGATGAAAGCACCTCCGTGGAGGACATAGGGCATGAAAGCAACAAAGTGACCATAGTGTCAACGGCGACCGAGCAGCCACAAACACTCGCTCTGGTGAGAAGGCGATGTGGCAAGGTGATGACAGATGACTAATGACAAAGACGAGCCACAGCCCACAGACGACCATCGTCGGCGTTGAGGAAGTACATGATAGAGAAACTGAACAGAGAATCAAAGAAAGTTGCGACATCAAGCTCATCACTACGTTAGTGCCATGTTAACACCACGATCGTGGCCACACATTTCGGCATTGTTTACTAATTTGAATACTAATAGAGATTCGTTCAGCTGGAACTTAACTGTTAATGGGTTTACTATACAATCCTTGTACCAGGCAATTCTCAACAATGGTGTGGGAGTTTCTAACAAGGATCTTTGGAAGCTTAAGATATCTTTAAAAACAAAAGTTTTTATGTAGTATCTCAAAAGAGGTGTTACTTTAACAAAGGACAATTTGGCAAGGAGAAATTGGCATGGTAATAAAACCTGTTGCTTTTGTAGCAGATTGGAGACAATAGAACACCTGTTTTTCAGTGTACTTATGCGACTTTCATTTGGCATTTGGTACAGATAAGCAGATGGTTGAGAACTCCTCAAGATACTAATGATATGTTGGGAGACTAGGCGAGGGTTCTACTAGTTAAATCATGTCGTTTATTACTAATTGCAGCATCTGCAATTTGTTGGGTGATTTGGTGAAGTAGGAATGATGTGGTTTTTAATAGATCTTCACCTAAATCATGTGTGTAGGTAACCTTTAGAACAACTTACTGGCGTCGTTTCTGGTCACAACTGCAGCTTAATAGTGAGGATCAAGAGTTAATAAAGTCTTCTTGTCATAATATAGAGATGATGCTGTTACAATTTTTTCGCAATTTCGGATGGAGATCTTGTTTGCGTTTAGCCTTGTAGCTATGTAGTACCTTTGGTTATGTTATTGATGTTCTTTGATAAGGTCGTGTGATGTGTTAAAGCAGTATGCTGCCAGGAGTTGTAAACAATGGTCATAACCTAATTTGATTTGAGGTCAAGGTCGAACTATATTTCTATTATCTAATATCTAAAAAATCTCAGTGCACCGAGACATGACCTACGGCACCGAACCTATGTTCTGCAACAGAAATTAAAACACACAGATATCTAAGTAAATATTTTCAAAAAAAAAATACACAATTAAAAATTTTGGGCTCCGGTCGGCTAGATATCCACACAGTGAAAGAAATGTTATCCACGGATTTGATGCTCCAGCGTATCGCTTTGAAACAAGGTGCTTTTCAGAGTGCCTACTATGTGAAAATCCAGGCAAACTCCATTGAAGGCCTAGTTTAGAAATCTCATTTTCATACCTTTCATACACGATTTCCATTTTTCTATGAAAAATTAGTTTTTTCCCTGAGAAAATAGGGTTACCAAACTAGGCCAAAATGGCAAAATATCACGTGGGCTTCATTTTCCATCCAATGAAGATGGCCTCTGCCTTTTACATTGCTTTGTACTCCCTCCGTTTCTTTTTATATGTCGCTGGATAGTGTAATTTTGTACTATCCAGCGACATATAAAAAGAAACGGAGGGAGTACTATCAAACCAACAAAAATAAGTAGGGTTTACAACAAATTAAAGACCACATGTTACAACCGCCAATTCACGCCATTTTCCTCCCTCTTGCCTTTACAGGATTACACCTGCAACACATAGAAGACAAAAGTACTCAAAACATGTCATATGTCATGAGGAACACCATATTCATAAAGAAGACAGATTGCACAATGAATAAGCACAAGTGACGTGCTGCATGTCATCTTTTATCCACTAAGGGCTAGTTTAAATACACCCATTCCTCGTAGTGATTGGAGAGAATTGAGGGGAAAATAAACTAATTTACCCCTCATTCCCCTCCAATCTCCAATCTCGATGGGGAATCATGGATCCAAACTATCCCTAATACAGCTATGGAAGGAACCGTACGCATAATTGCCTTGTGGTAACTGTGTGAGTGCTAGAAACAAGCCCCCAGTGCATGAACATACATCCGAACCACATAACTGTGAACACTGTCAATATGGACCATCTACTGTTCACCTGCCTGGGGCACTGCATCTGCTGATATCTAAAGTTGCAGCCTAGCATGTTTCATACTCGAGAATGATTCATACTCCTATATCAAAGGAAGGGATGGAAGGACAAAGAGCAGGCACACCTCCACTGTTAATCAATAATTCCATTATTTGAAGGGTCTACTCTATTTGATAACAGCCTCAAATATCAGGTCCCGTGCAATTATAGTACATAAAACAAACCTTTTCGAGAGAAAAAATAGACACACGTATTCAACAAAGAGCAACCAATAAATCATAAATTGTCAACCTTCCCAAAAAATCAAGGTAGATAGTTAGCATCAGTACCTGCAACGAGCTTTGTCTCAACTCTCAAGTCTTGTGCTCTGAAAAGTCCACTAAAGAATAGACCAAAGCACTCGTTCAGAAGAAAAAACAGACCAAAGCACCCTACTTGCTTTAATGGGCTCCATAACCATGCAGAAGAAGAGTGTCTGCTATCACATTCCTTGCTTCGGAACATAATGTTTCTGCATCATTGGCTTGAATAGGTCGGTGAATAATCACCTTTACCGAACCTGAATTGAGAATTCCTTCCATTCCAGAAGGCATCAATTTCCCAGTTCCGATAAGAGTAATAGGTATCACAGGAGCTCCTGTCTTTGCGGCGACACTGAATGCGCCACGCTGAGAAAAATTATGACAGCATGTCACTGCTCCATGAAAAAGTTAAAACCATAATGAAAGGAGAAACAGGATCTAGTTTGGCAAAACCTAACCTTAAATACACCTAACTTGCCATCTCTACTTCGAGTACCTTCCGGAAAGAAAAATACAGAAGCTCCTTTTCCTACCAAGTCCACACACCGTTTGAGACAATCCTGCATTTCCAAAACCAATGTTATGCAGAACATGGAATGCAAATTGAAATATAGTGTCTATTTGGACAATAGAATTACATACATTTGGTTATTTAGTTTTCAGTTACAAAGCAAAACTGCCTTATATGTGCCTCTAAATAATATAAACAATCCAAAAAAATATAGTTTCATCACAAATTTATCTGAACTATAATCTAAATAGGGATCCATTTATTCATACCAACTGGCTCCTGCTGTCCATACGCCGCAGAGGAATCACACCCAAGAGATACATTGCCCACCCTATAATAGGGAACATAAAGATGCTGGTCTTGCTTATAAATTTGAAGCACCTCCCTAGAGTTAGAAGGGTATAAATATCCAAGAAGCTCTGATGGTTAGCAACATAGACACCAGGACAGCTATTTGGAGGCAGATTCTCCATTCCTTCGACCTCAAGATTGTAGAACATGGAGATTGTCACCGTAGCCCAAATCTTTGCGATGTAGTGCTGCGCTCTCCTACGGTACCGGTCAAATAGCAACACAAGTGGATGAACCACAACCATAGCTACAAACAAAAAGATTGCTGCAACTGCAGTCACCAAATAGAAGCAAACCCCTCTGACTCTTGAAGCCAATTGCTGACCTGTTAAAACAATTTCAAGTTAGCACAAGGAGATCCAATTCTACAGTTTGATACATTGCGGTGTTCTTTGTAGACGATTCAATCCACACAAGTTATTTGTCACCTTGTTGTACATGTGCGCATGCTTTCTAATAAACATGAGACACAACTAGCACCTGCATCTATTGATTCTTCTACGCGCCTGAAACAGTGAAACACAATGGTGCAGCACGGCTATACCATGCTATTTGCTATAAGATGTCTAAAAGGATACACACTGCCAGATGTGTCCCTATTTCAGTTAGATGGGAGGGCCGGTTGTGATCATAGTTGATAGTTGCGATTATAATCTGCACAGATTGTATAATCCAGATTTCAGCACCCCATAATTTAGGGCATTTAACCTTTTGCGATTATGAAAGGGATCCCTCTCACATTCACTTTATCATAGTGGCAGATTATTTACCTGACATCTCACGGCCATCTTCAAATAAAACGGTTAAAACATTTTAACATACTCAGCAAGGTGGATACCTGGGAGCGCCCGCGTCGAATCCCCAGCTGCCGCGGCGGCTGCGCCACCGGCGACGACATCCGACCGCACAACCATACCTCTCCGGCGGCGCCATCTCGTCGCCAGAACCTGCGTACTCGGGGACCGGAACACCGCCACCGCCACCGACACCCGATGCCGCAAGCTCCTCGCACCACCGCCAACGACAGCCACTACGGAGCAACCAAAATAAATCATAAGATAAGATAAGATCAGCGCCGTGTCGTGGCTTCCCCCCGGAGAGACAGGCCGGCAGAGAGGCGAGTCGGCGATACCGTGGGCGGATGAGGAGGAGGGGGAAGCGATGGGGAGAGGCGACGCGGCGGGCCCCGGCCGGATGAGCGTCCCCATGGTCGGCCCGCGAAACCAGCCCGTGATCTCGTTCGCGATGGAGTATGGCCGGCGACGCGGACGCGGTGGGGAGGTGGCGCGCACGTGGCGAACGTGGGATTGGGGGGGATGATGGCTTTCGCTTGAGTTTGAGAGGCGAGTGAGGAATGGATAAAATCGTGGCGCGGCGGTCGGTGACGGTGGGTGCTTGTGCTTGTGTGCGCTGGCGAGGCGATCTACCGGTGGGGCCTACCCGGCCGGCAGAACGTGGGTCCAGATGCGCTAAAATCCTTCGAGGTTTTCAAAGTTCCTTGTGTGCGGTTTGGAACTTACCTGGAAGGTCGATGTTTTTCCTTCTTGTAATTGCAAACTTGTTGGTTTGGAACTTACCTGGAAGGCCAATGTTTGTAAATTTGTTCACCTGAAACTCCGAAGCTGCCGTAGTGCATGCCAACTAGTACTACCACTTTCAGCAGTGACCTTATAAGCAACAGAAAACCTGGGTTCTAATTCCCTCAGAACAGTACATAGCAACGAAAGAATAATGTATCACCAAGTAACAGCCTGAAAGAATTGTGTACACCTCAAGTTAGACTGTTTGAATGCAACATGGTCATTTTCTGCAACCGGAAGATGCTTCCAACTAATAGGTTCTTTATACGGAAAAGGAGACATAGTTAAATTACACTACTATTATGTGATATACACTCTTAATTTGTCAGATTGAGGCATGTGTGGTCACTGATTCCATGTGACACGAAAATACAACATGTAAAACAGAGACGAAGAACTGAAGCACCACAACTACATTCCCTATAGCCTACACTGTTATTGTTCCACTCATAATATGGACTACATGATTTCCGGGGGGAGTGTGTGGAGAAGAAACTAAAGGAGATACACATGACAGTATCAGAACAGCAGGAGGGGTAAAAGAAAGAATAGAAACACTGTTAGCTCCCAAGCCAGCCTCTGGCATCAATCAATTCGTTGCGCCCTGGCCAGGTGAGGAGCAACACCTGTGTGTGGCTTCGGCTGCACTGCAGAGAGGTCGGTTAATCTGTACAGGGCGCCCTCTTCCAGCTTCTATGACTGCCGGCATCTTTCAATGACTTCGGTGACAGCTGAATGTGTTTCCCTTGTCATCATGTTGAGCTGCAGGTGAAATGACTGCAGGGAGAACGAGACGGCTGGGTAAATTATGAGCGAAAAAAAAACTAGCTCAAGCCTGTCGCAGAAAGAGAAATCGCGAAAAAAAACAACCAAGAAAATTTTGAAGCTAGAGCAGTCTTGTGATATCTAGTAAACATGCCAGAAAATGAATAATAAATGGATATAAGGCTATAAGCTACACAAAGAATAGGGAGAGAGCATCTATGGACATGACAAATTACTGGTTCCCAAAAAGTGGCAGTCCATGTATCTATCCACCGTTGCTTCAGACAGAACGTCTAGAAATTTTGGGGACATACCACAAACTTCTCTAGCACTGGTACAAGAACTTTTAAGTTGTTGTCCGGAAGGCAGCTGGAAATGGCTCCTCGAACCTTCATACTGTGGCAGCAAACATACAGCTTAGAAACTAACCCGCAGTGGGGCTCAGCCTAAAATTACAACAAATTAAGAAAACATTATGAAATAAGGCAGTATTGACCTTTCCGTTGAAAGAAAGGCGAGCACAAGTGCTGCGTAGGCCTCCACGATCATCATTTCGGCTTCGCGCTCTCCTTGCAACAAAGATTCTTCATCATCCTGAAAATTAGGAAGACATAAAAATAAATGCCTCGCGAGGGACATAGGATATGCAGAACACAGCTATATGTTTCTAGGTAGCATGTAGAAATATGGCATGTAGATGAAGGCACATTGCTAATTTAATTCCACATTCCAACAACATTTTGCCAATCTCTAGTGTCTATAAATAAACATATGTATACTTATATTCCTGGTAATACGTCTACATAACCACCAACTGATACTCTGATTATATTGGCAGATTTATAACAGGATACAAAATAGCAGGGAGATATGATGGTGGTTTAATTGAAGAAATTGCAACTTGTATGAGAGGGCACATAAAGCAAGGGAAAGTGAAACGACACAACACACTGCCTCATAATAAATGACGGAAAGATGAAGGATTTTTATAAATATGGAAAGTGAAATATGTCGGATTTATAGAAAGATGGAAACCGATGCTTTTTTCGCACCCTGGTACTGTTTGAAATAGAAAGACAGAGATATTAAATGTATGGTTCATATAAAAAAGAACACTGCTGGATTTGTATTCTAGTGCACACCTGAATTTCTGTTTTCAGATGATTTTTTTTAAATGAGACCTGTACGACAAAGTACATCTATGGTCCATGCTTGCATTATGGATGAGCCAAGTTCTAAGTATGAGTTTTGAGTATATTTCCATGTTTCCACCGAAGATGTGGTTTAGGCTACATATTTTTCCCTATATATATGCCAAGATAGGGCAGCCCATCATTGTTAACATTATACCATGCCCATCAGTTAGAATTGCCATCCGCCAGGTGTGGAAATTTCTATTTTGAAGCAAGTGGGAAGGTGACCATTACCTCGCTTTGTTATGTTGTAAAATATGAAAACATGAGGATTAGATAGAATTACCAGTGATATAGCTTCAGCAGTTTCCCCAGTACTTTGACTCGCTAAGAATATTGAACAGAGAAGGGGTATGACATCCCTCTGTACCTCTTCAGTATCTGGATTTTGATATAGATTGACAGAAACACGGGCATTCGCAAGTCGTACCCTGTAGCCAGCCAGCCAGGTAGTCAGAATTACAGGCATTTGACTAGAGGATGTATAGCAACTTTACAGATCTATGAAAATTTACACGAATGGAGCAAAATGGAGGGAAGGAAAAGGATTCCTACCTATTAAGGTTATCCTTCTCCACAAGGTTGACAAGCAATCCCAATATGGCGACCAGAAAATCAAGTTCATAGGCTCGCAATTGCTTAGTTTTGATTTGGAGTGACTTGCTGTTCTGGGAAGACGACAGATCACCAGAGGATACTCTTTCTTTCATTTGATTGTTACTGTCCATGGAGAAATCAAATGAGGGAAAATGTTTAATGATCAAGGAGGCCATGGTATTAATTCCACCACATGACGCAATTTGTTCGCAACCAGAAGGGTTGTCATTTGCCAAGTTCATAAGAACCTACCACAAAATTAAATTTAGATGTTAGATACATCTCATTGCAAATGTAATACAAACAAGTAGCCCCTCAATAATATGCCACTGGACTGGCCTGCTGCAAAAGATGTTTGTTTCGTAAAGCTAGCTGATCAAAACTTTCACAATAACTAGGCAAAGTAGAAGTAGCAACTAAGCTTAAAACTTGTAAAGTTTTAATTTTGCATAAAGCTCACCCACTGCTCAAGCATAATCTGGTAAAAAAAACTAGCATCCGTCAGAAATGGTTAACGTTGCTATTGTGGATAACCAGCAGGAGTGAATGTTCTTACGGTGGGTGAATATACAAATTGACAAATGGAGTAGAACTATAGAAGCACTGATGTCTGGAAATTTTGTATAGAAAAATCACGATAATTCACAACCATCTGAAGGATACAGGCACAGCCTCCATAAGTTTTTATAAAGATTTAAAAGATGCCAGGCAAGAAAAGTTATAGAGGTAAAATCAAGACAAGGAAGATCAAAAGGAAACATGATTCATTACCTTAACTGATGCCAAAAGGCAATCTTCTAAAAGGTTGGACTCATCTGCAGCCTTAGAATCAGAAGTTGCACCTGACTGATTAATATCTTCAGGTTGACATAATTCAGGACTTCCCATTACTGCAGTGTCACAATCATCCAGCACTAGTTCACCATTAGATCGTTTCGCTCGCTTCTGTGGTGATTTCCTTTTTGGACCAAATGGATCCCAATTTGAAGGTTCTTGATCGGTATCATCAAATGCAAATGGATCATCACCACCATTACTCAAAGCAGTTTGTGCATTTTCAGATAGACGTCGCTTTTTTGCCATTTCTCTGGAGTTCCAATCAGAAGTGTGTGCTTTTATAGAAATCCAACCACTTGAACCTCGGGTTGAATTAGCTTTAGAACGGTCCTTTCTTACATTGAGCTTCAAACTAGCACCATTGCTTGAAAAAGATGAACAATTGAGTGTTCATTCTGACTGACAGACAGCACTACTAGAAAAGAGAGTAGCATGAGAAGCTTACAATTTGGTGGATGAGCAATCCTGGCACTTGCCATGATGATTCAGTAAAGGACTCTTTTTCTTTGAGTTATTGCACTTGCCATGATGACTCAATAAGTTCAAACATCTACTGTCGGCTGCACAATGTAATGTTCAAAATGTAACTATGTTAAACTTAAAAGGAACAAGTATTATCAGTCTTCACATTAGATCAGAAAGATAACAGAAGAGTTTGTGGTGCCCAGATAGTGTTGCTAACACCAGATGGTACATAGATCCTGAAATATATATGGGTAAGGAGAATAATGGCACAATTTGATGAAAAATTATAAAACAAGAACTAACGAAAGTTTTGGCATCAACCCTAGTTAGATGGATTGAATTTGAACTAGAAACATACAAGGGTCATAATCATATTGAGGCTCATAACATAACTATGAAATGAGAGTCATTTTATTACCAGAGCAAGCCCCATTGCAAACTTTAGTACTTTTTGGGTCTGCTTTTCTTGAAACAGTGGGAGGTTTCTGAAGAAGAGAGAGAGCTGCAGCAACAGGAATAACAATCAGATTCCAAAAGTGGGTTTCGAGCTTTACATTGAAGTCTTGAGCAGTAGTAATATTAAATAAGTATGCAGTTACCTGATAGTAATTCAATAATGTTGAGAATGACACCAACAAAAGGAAGTGGGGGGCATTTAGGGCTCAATTTTCGATTCAAGCTGAGCAAATGGGTCTGGAAGGAACAAAATGAGATTATACCTTGTAAAATAATATAGGTAGCACTTAGCAGCAAACAAGGCAACACCATTACAGCAGAGAGCAAAAAAACATAGTAGAGAGCAGTGTGATAGAACCAAATCGAGCAAACAAGATACTGAAGATTACCTTGTTGTTGTCACTTAGAAATGTGGCATTCTCCAAAATTTTCAAACATTTCAAGAGGAGTGCAGCGCTTTGCAGAGGAGCTCTTTCCTTTCCCCCCACATCCATAGTGGAGGCATCCTTTACAAGTTTCTGCTAAAGCAGGCAGATTGTTATTGCAGTCACTTAGCACAAACATTATATTACTAGTGCATATTATTGGACGAGAATAGAATAGTATTAACCAGAATATGTGTGTAGATACATATAGTAGCACCATAATGGGCTGGATACAAAGCTTAGGCCCAACAGGAATCAACACACTAACACATATATGTGTCAAAACAGGTGACATGTAAAGGTGGGGACAAACGATATACAGATTGGCAACCTAAAGATAAAATATGAAACTCCTAAACGTCAGTACTAGAGTACTTGCATATCCAGAAAAGGCAAATGTCAACTGAATTGTAACACTCAACAGAACAAAAAGACATATATGTTGTTTGTTGTGTTTAGTTTCAGATTTTCAGTAAAGAGGTGGTCCATCATCATCTTACCCCTCAAAATCTTGTTTGGTTTGAGTATTGGAATAGGGTGATCCATCATCACCACATTCCTCATATGCACATAATTAGTATATGTATGGAGGATGGATCATCCCACCAAATTCATATAGATCACATGATGATGGACCACCCCATCAAGGATGAGGTGATTCCTCAAACCAAACACCCCATTATTAATGACTCTATTTGATGGAAGTGCAAAGAATCATCATCTTGGAGTATATAAAAGAGCAGACCCAGTGACGGAGAGTCCCACATGAGTGAGATCTAGGGAAGGGATAAACCGAGGGAAGCCTTCCCCACAAATGTGGAGAGGTTGCTTCGAACCCGCGACCTTTCAAGGGTATTACTTCATCATTTCTCCAAAGTTCAAATCGTACCGGTAATCACAGTAAGAGTACATTTGAAATCTAAAACTTTTCAATCAAAGCAATTATTGCAACATAACTTTGTCTTGCAACATGTTTTCACGTTGCTCCAAATAATATTCTTTCAGATTGCAGCTTCAAGTATACTGGAGCATGAATTGTACAAGGCTCAAAAGTTAACCATCCTTTACCATAGCAGAACAAATAATGTCAATTTAATACTCCCTCTGTCCCAAAATAAAATTTGTTTTACCTGTTAGTTGATTCATACAATAATTAATGTATTTGTTTTATGTGTGTCTAGATTCATCATCATCCATTTAAACATAGACATAAAAATCAAGAGCTAAAACGACTAATATTTTGGAACGGAGGGAGTAGTTTTTATTTGTATAAACCTATTAGAGAATATACATACACATAAATAAGGTCTTACCTCCAGCTCTGAATGGCAATTCACCATGACATTAAAAATATTATCAAGGCCACCCGACTGCCTTAATGTTTCTTTAAAATTTCCTCCAAGTTTCAACACCATCTCAGATGTATCTGTAAAAATGTTGTAGCACTTCAGAGTGAATGAGTGATGATGGAAAAACCTTGCTACTAAATCAGGTTTATTAAATTAAAAGGTAAGAAAAATACTCAAAGTTCTAAATAAGACAACAATTGATAGCAATTAAAAGAATAACCAGACAAAATCATACATGTAATGCTGTAAGCTATTACTTAACTTATTGTTTGATTTTATTGCTTTGAATAATAGAACCAGACCTGAAGGGGGATTGTGATCAAGAAATTTGATTAGAGAACTTACCCTCTAATGCAACAGCAGACAAGCACGCCTTTTCCATTGTCAACAAAGCAAGCCACTTTGAACATAGTTCTGGCCTTGTTGTTTTCTTATCATCACTGTCTAGTGGCTTGATCTCTTTGCAGCTTAAGAGGATTTCTTCAACTTTTAAAAGTATGTCCTCTGAACTAGAGTCTGCATCCTTATTGGAACTGTTAAGCATCTGAAATTTACTGATTCCAAGAAGTTTGGAACCTATTGATGGCGCTTTGGCATCAACAACATTCACTGGAGGGTTTAATAATTTAAGAAGGAAATGGACACAAGTTTCTGAATCCAGCGAATTATTGTCTTGGACCTGAATAATAACAAAGGAAACAATAAGCGGAACCCATATTGAAGTACTACTACCTGAGTTCCAGAATCTAGTGTCATCAATTAAATTTCTAAAGGTTGGCCTTTTGTATGCCTGTAAGGTTAGAGTTACATACGTTCACTATATAAAAATATGAAAATATCATTAAAGTTACAGTTAGAATGCCTCCATTAAGTTGTAACAATGGACAAAGTTGCATCTCATAGATAATGAAAAGTCAAAAACTTTATTGAGTAAAAAGAAAGAAAGTGGTGAAAGAGAAGAACCATTGATTAGTTAACTAGTACAATATTAGAGAGTCATTTAGGTCAAACTAATGAAAAAGTTTAAATGACAATACTGCCTGAGATTTATTTCCAACAGATTTTTAGTTAGTTTTTACATTCAAAATATTGAGATTCAATCATTCTTATTTGATTCTTTTATAGAACATGCCAGCCTTGCAATATGAAAACAAGTGGCATTGTAATGTGAAAGAAGTGGTTGCAGCTAAAAGAGAAAACACGAGGGAAATTAATAGCTTTTATCCACCTTGTAATCATCTAGGTGAAGGCAAATTTGAGATAAGAGGTATTTAATATGAATAACAGCATGTGTGATTTAGACAGAGATCAAGAGGTACTCACATCACTTGCCAAAACAAATAAAAGAGCTCCTGCAGCAATAGCGCAGGGAGGATCATCAATGTCCAGAACCAAAATAGCATCGATAATTTGCTGTACCAGTCTACAGGATATAAGAAAAGGAAGGCATTTGTATAAGTAATAGAATGCGAAAAAGGTGACAGATCTAATATTGTGTTTGTTAATTGTTAAATGTTAACATCTTTAGAGCTGGAGAAGTTCTTAGATTCAATAATAATTTAATTATTCGTTTGGACTTAGAACATTTGACCTTGCTCCAAGAACTGAATCCCAGGTCAGACAGCAAAACAGATATCCCACACCTTCAAGGCTTCAACTTAAAACTTATTCTAACCAAGGTATTATGCTTTTAACTTAAAAATGAAGTACAGCATCAATGTTGGCATAATTGTGAGTGTAAGAGTAAACCTATGAATCTATGATACATTTCAGCTCAAGTGAAACTTTCAGTTTATAAGATAATAATTATTATTGTTCAATCCCAACTGGAAACATGCCCAATTCTCAGAAATCGTAAAATAAATGTATATGCTTATTGCCTAAGGAGAAAAGTTTAGCTACACCTCAATAATTTCCATTTCTACCAAACAGCATTCGTCAGATAACTTGCCATGATGCTTGAGATGAGCAGATATAATTCTAGGCACAACCGCACAACTAAACACTAACCATGCTACTGTTTCAGGGACCATGCAGGATACAATCTCTCAGCTTAAGAAGGTATCAATCTGCTAGAAATCTTCCTAGGCAACTCAAATGCGTGTGCATACTTCTTAAACACATTTGTAAAATTAGGTTCTAAACCAACAAAGTGACAATAATGCTTGTTGGAATCAACAGTATCAGTTCTACAATAATACAGAAAGAGTTCTGGGCAAGGAATTAGCCTACAAACGGGGAACCATTGAACCATAAAACCAATATACTTGAGTTCTGGGCAAGGAATTAGCCATCTATTGCGAAACCAATCAAACAAAGGAAGCACATGGTCCAAAGGAAGAAAGGTGGTCCCTTTCTCAAGAAAACCCTAGTCTTGAGCCCCAGTCGCACAAGAAAACCATCACGTTCTCGATTTTCCGGTCAAGATTACCAAGAAAGATAAGCAAGAACCTAATTGATGTTCTTGGCTGAGCACAAGGGAAAAGAGGCGCCTTTGATGCACTCACCCTTGGGACCGGAGCACGCGGCGGCGCTCGGCGGAGGCGCAGATCCCGAGCAGCGCGAGCAGGCTGGCCCGCCGCGTCCGCTTCTGCGCTGCGGGTCGGAGCCCGTCGAGCGCGAACGTGACTTCGTCCACGCTCTCCATCATCTCTCCGTACTCCTCCGCCTCCATCAGCGTTGCCGTCGGCGCCACCGCGGGGGCTTCCGCGAGCTCCCACCCTCCTCTTCTTGCCCCGCGCCGCCGCCCCTCCGGCCGGGGCCGCGGCGGGGACGGAGGTGGGTCCTCGTCGAAGTCCCACATCGAAGAGGACTCCTGCGACGGCTGGAGCGGGAGCGGCTGCGAGGCCGACGACCCCAGCAAGTCGGCGGCGTCGTCGCAGTCGAACGCGTCCTGCGAGGATGAGACCCCGCCCCCGCCGTCGGAGAAGGAGCGGGATCTGCGCCCGTACGTTCGCAGGATCATGGCGTCCGCGCCGTCGTCGATGCGCGGCGAGAGATAGGAATTGGGCGTGGCTTGGGTGTGTTCGGGGCGTCGTTTGCTTCGCGTTGCGGCGGATTTGGGAATGCGGGGGTGTTTGGTTGCCCCTGCTAAAGTTTAGCTCGGGTCACATCAAGCGTTTGACTTTTAAATAGGAGTATGAAATATAGACTCAACCAACTGGACTAGATTCGTCTCGTCTTTTAATCTTCGGCTGACAAATTAGTTTTATAATCCGACTACATTTAATATCCGGAACGGAGGTTCAAACATTCGATGTGATAGGGGCTAAAGTTTAGTTTGAGGTAACCAAACACCCCCGAAGTTGTGAGGGGCAGCTGCAGAGCTGCTTGGGGGATTTTGGGGGAGCGGGGAACTCGGCTTCGGCTCGATCAGGTTGTTGTGCCACTGGCGAGTGGGGCCGCGAGATGGATACGGTTTGGTTTGTCTGATTCAGCCGTCGGATTTGTTGGGAAATGGGAACATCACGCCTCAGGTGTCAGAACGGCGGGGAGGGCAGTAGGGGCTCAGAGGCGGTTAGCCGTTGGATCTCCTATTATGAGCTTATGACAGCGGGATTCGATGTTCGGATGGTCGATAGTCGGACTAAAAAGTAGTTATTTTAGGTGCGGTCTCTAAAATTAATAAAATTAATAGTTAGTTACTAAAAATTAGTTATTATATTTTAAATACCATCGACTAATATCGTAATTTATTATTATCTATCTTGCAGCTAACGATAAGTTTATTAACTGGTTTATTCTAGCTAATAATTTATTAGCTTGCTAACTATAACTCTATGGTTTTCAGACATACCTTAATCTTGTCAATAAAAAATGGAAGGCTAAAATTAGAAATAACTTTTCCTTCATACGGGTGTTTAGACCTATGTTGAGATCTACCCTAGTTTATAAAAACTGTTTTTATATTTGGTTTCTAGAAACTGGCTTTTAGGCTTTTAGAAGGAAAAAAACTAAGAGAAGGTGTTTGAATCCAACTAGTTTCTTAGAAACTGGTTTTAGCTGGGAGATACCAACTTCTTGGTTTTTAAGAAACTAAAAAACTAGTTTTTAGAAACTAGATAAAAAAACTGACCTGTTTAGAGACCTTCTAGGTTTAAAAACAGCTTCTAAGAAACTAGGTGCATCCTGCCCTGTTTGGGAGGGTTTCATTTCAAAAATTACAGCTTCGGCTTTCCAGCTTCACCATAAAACAACTTCAACAGATTGGTAACACAGGTTCAAGAGTGTTTAGCTTGCACATAGACTTCAAATTCCGTAATACAATTAATTTGTGTGAATTTCCTTAATTATCCTTGATGATTAGTTGGTAATTAAAGAGACATGAATCGATAGGTCATGTAACCAATGGCATGGTGAGTAATTTTTGTGCAATTTATTGTGGAGGTATGAAAATAGTGTTTTTTGAGGAGCTTCAAAAATTTCATAAAACATGCCTCTAGTATCAATTTTTTGAAGCTAGGGCTCGTGGAGCTGGACCTGTTTGGATAGAAAAAGTTAAAATAAATATGAAATTTTTGAAGTGAAGCTCTCCCAAACAGAACCAATTGATAGTTTCACTATCATCGACTGGTTCTAAGATTGCCACGTCAATATTTATCTAAGAAATATGTATCCATGAAACTCTCTCATCTCCCATAAGACTCTTGCATATCTCCCTTCATTAAATTACATATCATGTCATCATGCATGCTTGTGTGGCATGTTATTTAATGAGAGTGGAACTCTAAGGAAATGCCCACTAAAAATGTCCTTATAAGCAAGTGGTTAGGATATTCCAAATCCATAATAACATACTCATCTAAGGCCTGTTCCAAATCTTTAGAGCTAATTGTTTGCCAGCTAATAAGTTGATAGCTGGTTTTAGCTGGGCTAGAGCAGCTAACAATTAATAGCTATTTGAAGGGTATAATTAACAATTAGTTGATCTATTGGTCAAACCGTTCTAAACCTCTCATCTAATTTTAACTCCCAAATATTAGTTTTTGAGGTTTAAAATAAGACCTAATAAATATCACATAAGTATTTTTGACGGCGTGGTAAAAGAGTTCTCATAAAAGAGAAAAGAGTTGGATCTTGGGGAGATACTATTTGGACACTAGATCTTAGACATTGAAACTTGAATCATCCAAATGTCATGCATCTCATACTCTCTTATATGCTTCGTTTAATATTTTATAGAGGATTAAAAATAATCTATGATATATCATGCATTAGGATAGTTCTATCTTACGTAATTTCATGACATGGTAGCTTTGATATTGTGATAAGATACAATAGGCTGAGAATAGCCTCAAGGCGTTAGGCCAGTTTTATTACGATTAGGGATAGACCCAGACGTATGAATTATTAGGATAAATTTAATATTTTGAAATAGATACCCATATAATTTGTTGTTAATCTTTAGTTTAGTTGTTAAGCACATTATGAAGAACAAGAATAAAAATTCGTATATTTTTGTGCATTATTTGCTCCCGGTAACAAAAAGATGAAAACATATATCAATCTATATCTGCATCCGAATTTTATACCTATCATTTGATATGATATAGAGCAATATCGAGGTTTAATTTTTGTGAATCTTAACAACTAGCATGTTTTCTATAACATATTTATCCGCAATCAAAGAAAAAAGACAAAAAAATAGCATCTAAATAAGTATTCAGATCCATCCCTAATTGAGGTTTCATCTCACTGTTCACAAAAATAACATATGTTGGAAGCATTGGTAACTTTTTATTTCATAAAATCTATTTCATCGTATACATTTTTTATTATCGCATGTCTCTCCACCGGTTTCATACCGTGCCAATTTATTTAATATTGTTGTGGATTCGTCCACACAAAAAATAAATTTATAGGTTAGGATGGGGTCAACATGTTGTTGTCCCGATGGCTTTGTTCTTAGTGAGCCTTAGGAAGAAAGTTTGGAGTAGTTTGGAGAGAACTCATATATCTAGTATGGTGTTAAAGTATTTGTTGTTGGTTTCGTCTGTTACAAGGTGGAGCGTTTGGCTCTCGTGCTTGTGTGAGGAATGTTACAAACTAAGTTCACATACCTTCTACATTGTGGCCATGTCCTCATGTATAGCCAAGGAGCAAGAGACATATTGTTATATGGATGTTTTATGGGATGTGTTACTATTGTGTTTGGACGCATCACTCTTCAGGTGCATTCCTAAGGTATGCTACGATGAATATGTATCCTTCGTGAAAGGGAAATGTGCCCTTAGGCCATTTCTATGTTGTTTTGGTGATTAGATGCATAACACATTATATCTGAACTAACATGATGTTGAGCAAAAGTGTTCGAGTCAAAATGAGCTCGGAAGAGGACTTAGTACAAAGCTATATGGATCAAGCTAAAAGGTATGTTCTGGTCACTAAGTCAATTGATTTGTGTGCTAATCATATTTGTCTAAGTGTCAGGGACTCAGCTAAGTCAAGTCCTGTCACACCCGGATTTTAGAGAATCAAAAACCCGGGCGCGAGATATAACCACCAAGCGTGTTGGGACCAAGTCTCACACATACGATGACTCATGGTACAGAAACGAATGTCACATCTTTACTATATAATAGGAGTTTTGTACAAAATAGCTAAATAATTACATCATATGCAGGCAACAATCCAACAACCATAGTTAACTAGAAGACGACGGTCTAGACCACTCAGGAACTCATCACATCATCCTTTATGTGCCTCATCCAGTGGTACATGACCTTGACCTGGGGATGTGAGTGCAGCAAGGGTGAGCTCACATATGTTCATCGCTCAACAAGTTGTGGGGAATAATGTGCATGAACTCACCAAAGGTGGGAGCTCATGTGAAGTGTAAGGCTTACCAAAGGAGATGGTTAAAGCTGAGCATTGCTTTTAAAGTTGGTTAAAATTTTATTAGCAGTTACTAAAGATAAGTAGATATCAACCCAATTAAGTAAGAGATCAAAATTGATAATAACACCCGCGATGCAATGCATATGACAGATTGAGTTTAGTTCCATAAGTTAATCATACGAGAGTCCTGAGCTGCTCATGACTATGAGCACGACTGATATACCAGTTTTACACTCTATAGAGGTTGCGCCCTTTACCCACAAGTGTATCCTGTCTAGCCAGAGTTAGCTAGACCCTTAGACACTTCCGAGGTGAATGGCTAGGGATCCACTACGAGGCCTTTACAAAGTTCCACTAGCTTAAGAAAACTCGCTACAGTTTCTAGGAAGGGCAATATAGGAATCACTCGTCCGAAAAGCCATTGCAGTATGATCGACCCGAGAACCTCCCTATATGCAACTCCCCTACTGCCCTTGCCCCTTTCGGGTAAGGTAGTCCTCCGCTAGCTTTCCTAATTAGTCAGCCAAGGGCATCCCATTCCACCCTTGTGGTAGCACGTGTTTCTCAAGTTAAGCTCTATGTTCTAATTAACACAATGATCTTGTCATGAACAATAATTAAACAACAGTATAATTGGAACATGATCATAATGTAATATTAGTTTCAAAACCAAGTAGAGCAATAGCAAAGCTACCCAAAAGTTCAGTGGTAAACAAGGTGTGAGATAAATAAGTCTAGGGAAACCTATTAGATCCCATCAGATTAACCTGAGCATGTCATAGTGATTAACAAGAACATTATTGGATAAAGAAAAGTGATCAAGGGCACAACTTGCCTGAGACTCGAGATTCCATGTACCAGGGTGATCTTTAGATTCTCGTGACCTCACTGCTATTCGTAGCAATACAAACAAATATGGTATAGGCAAAATTAATATCACACCAAACATAAGAACAAACTGCATAATAATCATCTACGCGTTGCTGAGAGCACCTAGAGGGGGGGGTGAATAGGTGATCCTGTAAAAACTTCAAACTTAAGCCACAAAAACTTGTTAAGCGTTAGCACAGTTGATGCCAAGTGGCTAAGGTGAAGTCTCAACAAAACACAATACCACAAGAATCAAGCACAGAGGGACACGGTGGTTTATCCCGTGGTTCGGCCAAGCCAATGCTTGCCTACTTCCACGTTGTGGCGTCCCAACGGACGAGGGTTGCAATCAACCCCTCTCAAGCGGTCCAAAGACCCACTTGAATACCACGGTGTTTTGTTGTTCCTTTCACTATCCCGTTTGCAAGGAATCTCCACAAATTGGAGTCTCTTGCCCTTACAAGTATAATCACAAAGAAAGCACAGAGTAAGGGAGGGAAGCAACACACACAAATCCACAACAAAAGCGCACACACACGGCCAAGACTCGAGCTCGAATGACTATCTCAGAGTTCACACTAGAACAGAGCTCGAATCACTTAGAATCACAAACGAATGCGCAAAGAACTTGTGTGGATGATCAAGAATGCTCAAGAGTTGCTTGTGTGTCTCCTCCATGCGCCTAGGGGCTCCTTTTATAGCCCCAAGGCAGCTAGGAGCCGTTGAGAGCAATTCTGGAAGGCCATCCTTGCCTTCTGTCGTCGGGGGCACCGGACAGTCCGGTGCACACCGGACATGTCCGGTGACCGATTTCTTTCCTTATTCAGCGCTTCCCGACCGTTGCAAACTGGCGGAGATCTGAGAGCCGTTGGCGCACCGGACAGTCCGGTGCACACCGGACAGTCCGGTGCCGTCTTCCGACCGTTGGCTCAGCCACGTGCCCCGCGCCGATTGCGCGGCCGACCGTTGGCCCTGGCCGACCGTTGGCTCACCGGACAGTCCGGTGCACACCGGACAGTCCGGTGAATTTTAGCCGTACGCCGTCGGCGAATTCCCGAGAGCGGCCAGTTCGCGCCGAGTTGGCCTGGCGCACCGGACACTGTCCGGTGCACACCGGACAGTCCGGTGCTCCAGACCGAGCTGGGACTTGGCTGCACACAGCCAAGTCATTCTCTCCCCTTTTCTCTTTTTCTTCTTTCTGTTTCTAACACTTAGACAAATATGTTAGTCCATAAAACCAAAGTACTAAGGCTTAGAAACATACCTTTATCTCATGATTTGCACCTTGTTCATCCATGTACACAAATTCACAAATAAACACATGTGTTGGCACTCAATCACCAAAATACTTAGAAATAACCCAAGGGCACATTTCCCTTTCAATCTCCCCCTTTTTGGTGATTTATGCCAACACTACATAAAGCAACTAGAACAAGTGCAAACTCAAATCAAATAACAATTAAATTTATTTTGAATCAATTTCGGCATATATGGATCATCCTTTGCCACCACTTGGTTTGTTTTTGCAAATCAAACACAGTTCTCTATCTCTAAGTTAAACACACATGTTTAAGCATAAAGAGAGTCATTCAAAAGGAGATTGATCAAGGATTTCAAAAACTCCCCCTTTTTCCCATAATCAATGCTTCTCCCCACAAGAAGCCAACTTTTGACAAGAGAGACAACTTAAGAATTTTGACAAATCAAAAACTCTATTCTACTATTTTCAAAATCTCTCAAGTGGTAGCTGATCCATTTATTGCTTTGGCCTTTATTTTCTCCCCCTTTGGCATCAAACACCAAAACGGGATCAATTTTGGCCCTTTAACCCCATTGCCTCACCAAAATCTTCAATTAAGAGCAAATGGCAATAAGAGTTCATGAGATGGACTTGGAAGAAGTTACCCCTCATCGGAGTGCAGTGGAAGTCTTTCATGGTCCAAGTCCACCTTTTCCCTTTCAATTCTCCTTTGTGACTAATACAACCAAGCTCAAACAAATGGTTAGTCTCAAAGGGTCAAGTTGTAACACATCTCCCCCTAAACATATGCATCACATTGCAACGGACTTGTGAGGTCCAGGGAGTGTTTGTACAACTTGAGCACCATAATAAGCAACAAAATGCAGAATGAACTTGATCAAAAGCATGAATGCATGTATGCTACAATTCAATCCAAGTTCCGCGAATCTAAGACATTTAGCTCACTACGCAGCCTGCAAAAGGTCTTCTCATCTAAAGGCTTGGTAAAGATATCGGCTAGCTGGTTCTCGGTGCTAACATAAAACACTTCGATATCTCCCTTTTGCTGGTGGTCTCTCAGAAAGTGATGCCGGATGTCAATGTGCTTTGTGCGGCTGTGCTCAACAGGATTTTCCGCTATTCGGATAGCACTCTCATTGTCACATAGGAGTGGGACTTTGCTCAGATTGTAGCCAAAGTCCCTGAGGGTTTGCCTCATCCAAAGTAGTTGCGCACAACATTGTCCTGCGGCAACGTACTCGGCCTCAGCGGTGGATAGGGCAACGGATGTTTGTTTCTTAGAGTTCCATGACACCAGGGACCTTCCTAAGAATTGGCACGTCCCTGATGTACTCTTCCTATCGACCTTACATCCAGCATAGTCGGAATCTGAGTACCCAATCAAGTCAAAGTTAGACCCCTTTGGATACCAGATCCCGAAGCAAGGCGTAGCGACTAAATATCTAAGAATTCGCTTCACCGCCACCAAGTGACACTCCTTAGGATCGGATTGAAATCTAGCACACATGCATACGCTAAGCATAATATCCGGTCTACTAGCACATAAATAAAGTAGAGATCCTATCATTGACCGGTATGCTTTTTGATCAACGGACTTACCTCCTTTGTTGAGGTCGGTGTGTCCGTCGGTTCCCATCGGAGTCTTTGCGGGCTTGGCGTCCTTCATCCCAAACCGCTTCAGCAGATCTTGCGTGTACTTCGTTTGAGAGATGAAGGTGCCGTCCTTGAGTTGCTTCACTTGGAACCCAAGGAAGTAGTTCAACTCGCCCATCATCGACATCTCGAATTTCTGCGTCATCACCCTGCTAAACTCTTCACAAGACTTTTGATTAGTAGAACCAAATATTATGTCATCGACATAAATTTGGCATACAAACAAATCACCATCACATGTCTTAGTGAAAAGAGTTGGATCGGCTTTCCCAACCTTGAAAGCATTAGCAATTAAGAAATCTCTAAGGCATTCATACCATGCTCTTGGGGCTTGTTTAAGTCCATAGAGCGCCTTAGAGAGCTTACACACGTGGTCGGGGTACCGCTCATCCTCGAAGCCAGGGGGTTGCTCCACGTACACCTCTTCCTTTATTGGCCCGTTGAGGAATGCGCTCTTCACATCCATTTGGTACAACCTGAAAGAATGGTGAGCGGCATATGCTAGCAAGATACGAATGGACTCTAGCCTAGCCACAGGAGCAAAAGTCTCCTCAAAGTCCAAACCTGCGACTTGGGCATAACCTTTTGCCACAAGTCGAGCCTTGTTCCTCGTCACCACCCCGTGCTCGTCCTGTTTATTGCGGAACACCCACTTGGTTCCCACAACATTTTGCTTGGGACGAGGCACCAGCGTCCAAACTTCGTTGCGCTTGAAGTTATTAAGTTCCTCCTGCATGGCCAGCACCCAGTCCGGATCTAGCAAGGCCTCCTCTACCCTGAAAGGCTCAATAGAGGAGACAAAGGAGTAGTGTTCACAAAAATTAACTAATCGAGACCGAGTAGTTACTCCCTTGCTGATGTCACCCAAAATTTGGTCGACGGGATGATCCCTTTGAATCATCGCTCGAACTTGGGTTGGAGGTTCCGGTTGCGCTTCTTCCTCCATCACTTGATCGTCTTGTGCTCTCCCTTGATCACACGCCTCCGTTTGATGAACCTGTTCATCGTCTTGAGTTGGAGGATGCACCGTCGTTGAGGAAGAAGGTTGATCACGTTCATCCTGTTCCTGTGGCCGAACGTCTCCAATCGCCATGGTTCGTATAGCGGCCGTCGGAACATCTTCTTCATCTACATCATCACAATCAACAACTTGCTCTCTTGGAGAGCCATTAGTCTCATCAAATACAACGTCGCTAGAGACTTCAACCAAACCCGAAGATTTGTTGAAGACCCTATACGCCTTTGTATTTGAATCATAACCTAATAAAAACCCTTCTACAGCTTTGGGAGCAAACTTAGAATTTCTACCCTTCTTCACTAGAATGTAGCACTTGCTCCCAAATACACGAAAGTACGATACATTGGGTTTGTTACCGGTTAGTAGCTCATACGAAGTCTTCTTGAGGAGTCGATGAAGGTAGACCCTGTTGATGGCGTGGCAAGCCGTGTTCACGGCTTCCGACCAAAAGCACTCGGGGGTCTTGAACTCTCCAAGCATCGTCCTCGCCATATCGATTAGCGTCCTGTTCTTCCTCTCTACCACACCATTTTGTTGTGGTGTGTAGGGAGCGGAGAACTCGTGCTTGATCCCTTCCTCCTCAAGAAACTCCTCCACTTGAAGGTTCTTGAACTCGGATCCGTTGTCGCTCCTTATCTTCTTCACCTTGAGCTCAAACTCATTTTGAGCTCTCCTGAGGAAGCGCTTGATGGTCCCTTGGGTTTCAGACTTATCCTGCAAAAAGAATACCCAAGTGAAGCGGGAAAAGTCATCAACAATAACTAAACCATACTTACTTCCTCCTATGCTTAGATAGGCGACGGGTCCGAAGAGGTCCATATGCAGCAGCTCCAGGGGTCTCGACGTGGTCATCACGTTCTTGCTGTGATGTGCTCCTCCCACTTGTTTACCTGCCTGACAAGCTGCACAAGGTCTATCTTTTTCGAAATAAACATTTGTTAGACCTATCACGTGTTCTCCCTTTAGAAGCTTGTGGAGGTTCTTCATCCCCACATGTGCTAAGCGGCGATGCCACAGCCAGCCCATGCAAGTCTTAGCCATTAAGCATGCATCTAGACCGGCCTCTTCTTTTGCAAAATCAACTAAATAAAGCTTGCCGTCTAGTACACCCTTAAAAGCTAGTGAACCATCACATCTTCTAAAGACAGACACATCTACATTTGTAAAAAGGCAATTGTATCCCATTTGACATAATTGACTAACAGATAGCAAATTATACCCAAGACTCTCCACTAGGAATACATTTGATATAGAATGCTCATTGGAAATTGCAATTTTACCTAACCCTTTTACCTTGCCTTGATTCCCATCACCGAATATAATTGAATCTTGGGAATCTTTATTCTTGACGTAGGAGGTGAACATCTTCTTCTCCCCCGTCATATGGTTTGTGCATCCGCTGTCGATAATCCAGCTTGAACCCCCGGATGCATAAACCTGCAAGGCAAATTTAGGCTTGGGTCTTAGGTACCCAACTCATGTTGGGTCCTGCAAGGTTAGCACAAATATCTTTAGGGACCCAAATGCAAGATTTATCTCCCTTGCATCTAGCCCCTAATTTCCTAGCAACAACCTTCTTTCCCTTTCTACAAATAGCAAAGGGAGCATTACAAGCATAATAAATGGTAGAAGGTTCATTCACTACTTTCCTAGGAGCATGAATATCATTCTTTCCAGGCACATGAGCAATATTTCTCCTAGGCATATGCGCAACATTTCTCCTACTCATTTTTCTATCATGATTATAAGAAGAACTGGAAGCAAACATTGCATGAGAATCATAAACATGTGAATCAAAATGATTATAAGCATTTCTAGCATGTCTCCTATCACAATACATAAAAGCATGGTTCTTTTTAGCACTATTAGCCATAGGGGCCTTCCCTTTCTCCTTGACGAAGACGGGAGCCTTATGGCTTGTTAAGTTCTTGGCTTCCCTCTTGAAGCCAAGCCCATCCTTAATTGAGGGGTATCTACCAACCGTGTAGGCATCCCTTGCAAATTTTATTTTATCAACTTCATTCTTGCTAGTCTTAAGTTGGGCATTAAGACTAGCCACTTCATCATTTAATTTGGAAATTAGAACTAGGTGTTCACTACAAGCATCAAAATCCTTACACCTAGTACAAATTTCAACATGTTCAACACAAGAATTTGATTTACTAGCTACTTCCAGTTTAGCACTTAAATCAATATTAACACTTCTTAAGGTAGAAATGGTTTCATGACAGGAAGATATTTCACTAGAAAGCATTTCATTTCTTTTTACTTCTAAAGCATATGATTTTTGTGCCTCTACAAACTTATCATGTTCATCATACAATAAATCTTCTTGCTTTTCTAGGAGCCTATCCTTTTCATTCAATGCATCAATCAACTCATTGATTTTATCTATCTTAGATCTATCTAGGCCCTTGAACCAGCAAGAATAATCTATATCATCATCACTAGACTCACTATCACTAGAAGAAGCATAAGTAGAGTCTTTAGTACTTACCTTCTTCTCTCTTGCCATAAGACAAGTGAGACGCTCGTTGGGGAAGAGAGCCGATTTGTTGAAGGCAGTGGCGGCGAGTCCTTCATTGTCGGAGTCGGAGGAGGAGCAATCCGAGTCCCACTCCTTTCCTAGATGCGCCTCGCCCTTTGTCTTCTTGTATGCCTTCTTCTTCTCCCTCTTGTTCCCCTTTTCCTGGTCACTTTCATTATCGGGACAGTTAGCAATAAAATGACCAAGCTTACCGCATTTGAAGCACGAGCGCTTCCCCTTGGTCTTGGTCTTGCTTGGCTGCCCCTTGCGACCATTTAGCGCCGTCTTGAATCTCTTGATGATGAGAGCCATCTCTTCATCATTGAGCCCGGCCGCCTCAACTTGCGCCACCTTGCTAGGTAGCGATTCCTTGCTCCTTGTTGCTTTTAGAGCAATGGGTTGAGGCTCGTGGAGTGGTCCGTTCAACGCGTCGTCGACGTATCTCGCCTCCTTGATCATCATCCTCCCGCTCACGAATTTTCCAAGTACTTCCTCGGGCGTCATCATCGTGTACCTGGGATTCTCACGAATATTGTTCACGAGATGAGGATCAAGTACGGTGAAGGACCTGAGCATTAGGCGGACGACGTCGTGGTCCGTCCATCGCGTGCTCCCGTAGCTCCTTATCTTGTTGATAAGGGTCTTGAGCCGGTTGTATGTTTGCGTCGGCTCCTCGCCCCTTATCATGGCGAATCGTCCAAGCTCTCCTTCCACCAACTCCATCTTGGTGAGCAGGGTGACGTCGTTCCCCTCGTGAGAAATCTTGAGGGTGTCCCAGATTTGCTTGGCGTTGTCCAAGCCGCTCACCTTATGGTATTCATCCCTGCACAAGGAAGCTAGAAGAACAGTAGTAGCTTGTGCATTCTTATGAATTTGTTCATTAATAAACGTGGGACTATCCGAACTATCAAAGTGCATTCCACTCTCCACAATCTCCCATATACTAGGATGGAGAGAGAATAGGTGACTACGCATTTTGTGGCTCCAAAATCCGTAGTCCTCTCCATCAAAGTGTGGGGGCTTGCCGAGTGGAATGGAGAGCAATTGAGAATGTGAACTTTGCGGAATACGAGAGTAATCAAAGGAAAAGTTTGAATTAACCGGTTTTCTCCTCTCGTAGTCGTTGTGGTCCTCATCCTTTTGGGAAGAAGTAGACTCGTCGCTGTCGTAGTAGATGATCTCCTTGATGCGCCTGGTCTTCTTCTTCTTCCCTTCCTTTCGTCTTTGACCCGAGCCGGAGTCGGTAGGCTTGTCGTCCTTCGGCTCGTTGACGAAGGTCTCCTTTTCTTTGTCGTTGATCACTATACCCTTCCCCTTAGGATCCATCTATTCGGGCGGTTAGTCCCTTAGTGAATAGAACGGCTCCGATACCAATTGAGAGCACCTAGAGGGGGGGGGTGAATAGGTGATCCTGTAAAAACTTCAAACTTAAGCCACAAAAACTTGTTAAGCGTTAGCACAGTTGATGCCAAGTGGCTAAGGTGAAGTCTCAACAAAACACAATACCACAAGAATCAAGCACAGAGGGACACGGTGGTTTATCCCGTGGTTCGGCCAAGCCAATGCTTGCCTACTTCCACGTTGTGGCGTCCCAACGGACGAGGGTTGCAATCAACCCCTCTCAAGCGGTCCAAAGACCCACTTGAATACCACGGTGTTTTGTTGTTCCTTTCACTATCCCGTTTGCAAGGAATCTCCACAAATTGGAGTCTCTTGCCCTTACAAGTATAATCACAAAGAAAGCACAGAGTAAGGGAGGGAAGCAACACACACAAATCCACAACAAAAGCGCACACACACGGCCAAGACTCGAGCTCGAATGACTATCTCAGAGTTCACACTAGAACAGAGCTCGAATCACTTAGAATCACAAACGAATGCGCAAAGAACTTGTGTGGATGATCAAGAATGCTCAAGAGTTGCTTGTGTGTCTCCTCCATGCGCCTAGGGGCTCCTTTTATAGCCCCAAGGCAGCTAGGAGCCGTTGAGAGCAATTCTGGAAGGCCATCCTTGCCTTCTGTCGTTGGGGGCACCGGACAGTCCGGTGCACACCGGACATGTCCGGTGACCGATTTCTTTCCTTATTCAGCGCTTCCCGACCGTTGCAAACTGGCGGAGATCTGAGAGCCGTTGGCGCACCGGACAGTCCGGTGCACACCGGACAGTCCGGTGCCGTCTTCCGACCGTTGGCTCAGCCACGTGCCCCGCGCCGATTGCGCGGCCGACCGTTGGCCCTGGCCGACCGTTGGCTCACCGGACAGTCCGGTGCACACCGGACAGTCCGGTGAATTTTAGCCGTACGCCGTCGGCGAATTCCCGAGAGCGGCCAGTTCGCGCCGAGTTGGCCTGGCGCACCGGACACTGTCCGGTGCACACCGGACAGTCCGGTGCTCCAGACCGAGCTGGGACTTGGCTGCACACAGCCAAGTCATTCTCTCCCCTTTTCTCTTTTTCTTCTTTCTGTTTCTAACACTTAGACAAATATGTTAGTCCATAAAACCAAAGTACTAAGGCTTAGAAACATACCTTTATCTCATGATTTGCACCTTGTTCATCCATGTACACAAATTCACAAATAAACACATGTGTTGGCACTCAATCACCAAAATACTTAGAAATAACCCAAGGGCACATTTCCCTTTCAGTTGCTACGAGATCGTGGGTTCGAGAACTACTAAAATCGAGGTTACGATTAAAGAGGTATAGTTTTCGGAAGACCCACGTGAATAAGTAATTAAAACTAGGTCTTGTGTTGATTTTATAAAGATAATCTAAGGAAATAATTAATGTAACTTTAATCTTAATTATAACTTGACTAGAGGTCATATTTTAACCAAATTATAATTATGGACATGTTAGCTTTGATTAGAAGAGTTAATCTAGTAGACATAGGTTAAATAAATATCTAACTATAAAAAGTATGCAATATAGTATAATTAATGTTGCCACTGCGTAGTAAATATTTCTATGAGACTAACGCAATTTGAATGGATCAAAATCGGAGCTAAGACAGAAAGTTATGGGTTAACTAAGTTTTAGGTTATTTTGATATCTATTTTGCATTTAAAATAGACTCCAAGGACTTTATTGCAAATACAAGGGCCTTTGTGTAATTAGTTTGCACCCCAAGTGGACGACGGGTTAATCTGATGTTTGAGAGTACCTAGAGGGGGGGGTGAATAGGTGATCCTGTAAAAACTTGAAACTTAATCCCACAAAACTTGATTAGGCGTTAGCACAATAAAGCCAAGTGGCTAGAGAGGAGTCCTTGCAAAACACAATAACCACAAAGAGATCAACACAGAGATGGCACAGTGGTTTATCCCGTGGTTCGGCCAAGTCCAACACTTGCCTACTCCACGTTGTGGCGTCCCAACGGACGAGGGTTGCACTCAACCCCTTTCAAGCGGTCCAAAGACCCACTTGAATACCACGGTGTTTTGCTTTCACTTTACTATATCCCGCTTGTGAGGAATCTCCACAACTTGGAGCCTCTCGCCCTTACACTTTGATTATCACAAAGAAGCATGGAAGTAAGGATGGGATGAGCAACACACAGAAGACACAAAATCAGAGCAACACACGCACACAAGTCACAACTTGAGCTCTCAACACAACTCGACAAGTTATCTACTCAAATGGAGCTCTAGTTGCTATCACAAGGAATCGAATGCGCGGAATTGGAGTCTTGGTGCTTAGGAATGCTTAGAGAATGCTTGGTGTACTCCTCCATGCGCCTAGGGGTCCCTTTTATAGCCCCAAGGCAGCTAGGAGCTATTGAGAGCATTCCAGGAAGGCAATTCTTGCCTTCTGTCACCTGGCGCACCGGACAGTCCAGTGCACCACCGAACACTGCCCGGTGCGGATTTCTTTCCTTCTGTGGCACAGCCGACCGTTGAAGATCCAGAGCCGTTGGCACACCGGACAGTCCGGTGCACCCTTCTGACCGTTGGCTCGGCCACGCGTCGCGCGCGGATTACGCGGTCGACCGTTGGCCTGGCTGACCGTTGGCTCACCGGACAGTCCGGTGCACCACCGGACAGTCCGGTGATTTATAGCCGTACGCCGTTAATCGCTTCCCGAGAGCGACGACTTCGCCTGTGAATGGCTCACCGGACAGTCCGGTGAACCACCGGACAGTCCGGTGATTTATAGCCGTACGCCGTTGATCGCTTCCCGAGAGCAGCCAGTTGACAGTCGCCAGCCTGGCGCACCGGACACACCGGACGGTCCGGTGCACCCAGACTGCGCAGAGTCTTGGCTGCTTAGCCAAGTATTTTCCAAATTGGTCTTTTCCTGTTTCTAGCACTTAGACACAATACATTAGTCTCCAAAACAATGTACTAAGTCTTAGAAACATACCTTTACTCTTGATTTGCACTTTGTCCATCAATTGGCATAGATTAACACTTAAGCACTTGTGTTGGCACTCAATCACCAAAATACTTAGAAATGGCCCAAGGGCACATTTCCCTTTCAATCTCCCCCTTTTTGGTGATTTATGCCAACACAACAAAAGGCAACTAAAGAAGTGCAACATCAATGCAAATGAGAACACAAATTTGTTTTGATTCAAATTTGGCATATTTGGATCATTCTTTGCCACCACTTGGTTTTGTTTTTGCAAATCAACCTCAATTTCCTATCTCTAAGTCAAACACACTTGTTGAGACATAAAGAGAGTTGTTCCAAGAGAAATTGATCAAAGATTTCAAAAACTCCCCCTTTTTCCCATAATCAACTATTCTCCCCACAAGAGGCCAACTTTCGACAAAAGAGACAACAAGAGAGTTTTGACACACCAAAAGCTTTTTGACAAACCAAAAGCTCTATTCTACTATTTTCAATATTCTCAAGTGGTAGCTGATCCATTTATTACTTTGGCCTTATTTTCTCCCCCTTTGGCATCAAGCACCAAAACGGGATCAATCTTGGCCCCTAAACCTCATTGCCTCACCAAAATCTTTAAATAAGAGTACAAAGGCAATAAGAATATGGAGATGAACTTGGAGTGAGTTACCCTCTCATCGGAGTGCAGTGGAAGTCTTGCATGGTCCAAGTTCACCTTTTCCCTTTCAATCCTCCTTTGAGGCTAAATCAAGCAAGCTTAAACACATGGTTAGTCTCAAAGGGTCAAGTTGTAGCACATCTCCCCCTACATATGTGCATCACTCACACATGGACTTTTGAGGTCCGGGGAGAGTTTGTACAACTTGAGCACCATAAATAAACAAAATGCATAAGGGAACATGATCAAAGCAAAATACACATGTATGCTACACATCAATCCAAGTTCCGCGAATCTAAGACATTTAGCTCACTACGCAGCCTACAAAAGGTCTTCTCATCTAAAGGCTTGGTAAAGATATAGGCTAGCTGGTTCTCGGTGCTAATATAAAACACTTCAATATCTCCCTTTTGCTGGTGGTCTCTCAAAAAGTGATGCCGGATGTCAATGTGCTTTGTGCGGCTGTGCCCAACAGGATTATCCGCCATGAGGATAGCACTCTCATTGTCACATAGGAGTGGGACTTTGCTCAGATTGTAGCCAAAGTCCCGGAGGGTTTGCCTCATCCAAAGTAGTTGCGCGCAACACTGTCCTGCGGCAACATACTCGGTCTCAGCGATGGATAGGGCAACAGAGATTTGTTTCTTAGAACTCCACGACACCAGGGACCTTCCTAGAAATTGGCACGTCCCTGATGTACTCTTCCTATCGACCTTACATCCAGCATAATCGGAGTCTGAGTATCCTATTAAGTCAAAGGTAAACCCTTTTGGATACCAGATCCCGAAGCAAGGCGTAGCGACTAAATATCTAAGAATTCGCTTCACGACCACTAAGTGACACTCCCTTGGATCAGATTGAAATCTAGCACACATGCATACACTAAGCATAATATCCGGTCTACTAGCGCATAAATAAATCAAAGAACCTATCATGGACTGGTATGCTTTTTGATCAACGGACTTACCTCCTTTGTTGAGGTCGACGTGTCCGTCAGTTCCCATCGGAGTCTTTGCGGGCTTGGCGTCCTTCATCCCAAACCGCTTTAGCAAGTCTTGCGTGTACTTCGTTTGGGTGATGAAGGTGCCGTCCTTGAGTTGCTTCACTTGGAACCCAAGGAAGTAGTTCAACTCGCCCATCATCGACATCTCAAACTTTTGAGTCATCACCCTGCTAAACTCTTCACAAGACTTTTGGTTAGTAGAACCAAATATTATGTCATCGACATAAATTTGGCACACAAATAAGTCACCATCACAAGTCTTAGTGAATAAAGTTGGATCGGCTTTCCCAACCTTGAAAGCATTAGCAATTAAAAAGTCTCTAAGGCATTCATACCATGCTCTTGGGGCTTGCTTAAGTCCATAGAGCGCCTTAGAGAGCTTACATACGTGGTCGGGGTACCGTTCATCCTCGAAGCCAGGGGGTTGCTCCACGTACACCTCCTCCTTGATTGGCCCGTTGAGGAAAGCGCTCTTCACATCCATTTGGAACAACCTGAAAGAATGGTGAGCGGCATATGCTAGCAAAATACGAATGGACTCTAGCCTAGCCACAGGAGCAAAAGTCTCCTCAAAGTCCAAACCTGCGACTTGGGCATAACCTTTTGCCACAAGTCGAGCCTTGTTCCTTGTCACCACCCCGTGCTCGTCTTGTTTGTTGCGGAACACCCACTTGGTTCCCACAACATTTTGCTTGGGACGAGGCACCAGTGTCCAAACTTCATTTCTCTTGAAATTGTTGAGCTCTTCTTGCATGGCCAACACCGAGTCCGGATCTAGCAAGGCCTCTTCTACCCTGAAAGGCTCAATAGAAGAGACAAAGGAGTAATGCTCATAAAAATTAACTAATCTAGAACGAGTAGTTACTCCCTTGCTAATGTCACCCAAAATTTGGTCGACGGGATGATTCCTTTGAATCGTCGCTCGAACTTGGGTTGGAGGTGTTGGTTGTGCTTCTTCTTCCATCACATGATCATCTTGTGCTCCCCCTTGATCACACACCTCCTCTTGATGAACCTGTTCATCATCTTGAGTTGGGGGATGCACCATTATTGAGGAAGAGGGTTGATCTTGCTCCTTTTGTTCCTGTGGCCGCACTTCTCCAATCGCCATGGTGCGTATTGCGGCTGTTGGAACGTCTTCTTGAAAGGGAAATGTGCCCTTGGGCCATTTCTAAGTATTTTGGTGATTGAGTGCCAACACATGTGCTTAATTGTGAATTTATGTTCATGGATGAACAAGGTGCAAATCATGAAGTAAAGGTATGTTTCTAAGCCTTAGTACATTGGTTTTGTGGACTAACATATTTGTCTAAGTGTTAGAAACAGAAAGAAGAAAAAGAGAAAAGGGGAGAAAATGACTTGGCTGTGTGCAGCCAAGTCCCAGCTCGGTCTGGAGCACCGGACTGTCCGGTGTGCACCGGACAGTGTCCGGTGCGCCAGACTGACTCGACTCGAACTGGCCGCTCTCGGGTTTTTGGCCGGCGGCGTACGGCTAAAATTCACCGGACTGTCCGGTGTGCACCGGACTGTCCGGTGAGCCAACGGTCGGCCAGGGCCAACGGTCGGCCGCGCAATCGGCGCGGGACACGTGGCCGAGCCAACGGTCGGAAGACGGCACCGGACTGTCCGGTGTGCACCGGACTGTCCGGTGCGCCAACGGCTCGCAGATCCACGGCAGTCTTCCAACGGTCGGAAGCGCCAGAAAAGGAAACAAATCGGGCACCGGACACTGTCCGGTGTGCACCGGACTGTCCGGTGCCCCCGACGACAGAAGGCCAGGATAGCCTTCCAGAATTGCTCTCAACGGCTCCTAGCTGCCTTGGGGCTATAAAAGGAGCCCCTAGGCGCATGGAGGAGATACACAAGCAACTCTTGAGCATTCTTGATCATCCACACAAGTTCTTTGCGCATTCGTTTGTGATTCTAAGTGATTCGAGCTCTGTTCTAGCGTGAACTCTGAGATAGTCATTCGAGCTCGAGTCTTGGCCGTGTGTGTGCGCTTTTGTTGTGGATTTGTGTGTGTTGCTTCCCTCCCTTACTCTGTGCTTTCTTTGTGATCATATACTTGTAAGGGCAAGAGACTCCAATTTGTGGAGATTCCTTGCAAACGGGATAGTGAAAGGAACAACAAAACAACGTGGTATTCAAGTGGGTCTTTGGACCGCTTGAGAGGGGTTGATTGCAACCCTCGTCCGTTGGGACGCCACAACGTGGAAGTAGGCAAGCATTGGCTTGGCCGAACCACGGGATAAACCACCGTGTCCCTCTGTGCTTGATTCTTGTGGTATTGTGTTTTGTTGAGATTTCACCTTAGCCACTTGGCATTAATCGTGCTAACGATTAACAAGTTTTTGTGGCTTAAGTTTGAAGTTCTTACAGGATCACCTATTCACCCCCCCCTCTAGGTGCTCTCAATTGGTATCAGAGCCGTTCTATTCACAAAGGGACTAACCGCCCGAATAGATGGATCCTAAGGGGAAGGGTATAGTGATCAACGACAAAGAGAAGGAGACCTTCGTCAACGAGTCGAAGGACGACAAGCCTACTGACTCCGGCTCGGGTCAAAGACGGAAGGAAGGGAAGAAGAAGAAGACCAGGCGCATCAAGGAGATCATCTACTACGACAGCGACGAGTCTACTTCTTCCCAAAAGGATGAGGACCTCAACGACTACGAGAGGAGAAAACCGGTTAATTCGAACTTTTCCTTTGATTACTCTCGTATTCCGCAAAGTTCACATTCTCATTTGCTCTCCATTCCACTTGGCAAGCCCCCACACTTTGATGGAGAGGACTACGGATTTTGGAGTCACAAAATGCGTAGTCACCTATTCTCTCTCCATCCTAGTATATGGGAGATTGTAGAGAGTGGAATGCACTTTGATAGTTCGGATAGTCCCATGTTCATTAATGAACAAATTCATAAAAATGCACAAGCTACTACTGTTCTTCTAGCTTCCTTGTGCAGGGATGAATACCATAAGGTGAGCGGCTTGGACAACGCCAAGCAAATCTGGGACACCCTCAAGATTTCTCATGAGGGGAACGACGTCACCTTACTCACCAAGATGGAGTTGGTGGAGGGCGAGCTTGGACGGTTCGCGATGATAAGGGGCGAGGAGCCAACGCAAACGTACAACCGGCTCAAGACCCTTATCAACAAGATAAGAAGCTACGGGAGCACGCGATGGACGGACCACGACGTCGTCCGCCTAATGCTCAGGTCTTTTACCGTACTTGATCCTCATCTCGTGAACAATATTCGTGAGAATCCCAGGTACACGATGATGACGCCCGAGGAAGTGCTTGGAAAATTCGTAAGCGGGCGGATGATGATCAAGGAGGCAAGATACGTCGACGAGGCGTTGAACGGTCCGATCAACGAGCCGCAACCCCTTGCTCTCAAGGCAACACGAAGCAAGGAGGCGCTACCTAGCAAGGTGGCACAGATTGAGGCGGCTGGCCTTAATGATGAAGAGATGGCTCTCATCATTAAAAGATTCAAGACGGTGCTTAAAGGTCACAAGGGACAACCAAGCAAGACCAAAGCCAAGGGGAAGCGCTCATGCTTCAAATGCGGTAAGCTTGGTCATTTCATTGCTAACTGTCCCGATAATGAAAGTGACCAGGAAAAGGGGAACAAAAGAGAGAAAAAGAAGCAATACAAGAAGGCAAAGGGCGAGGCGCATCTAGGAAAGGAGTGGGACTCGGATTGCTCCTCCTCCGACTCCGACAACGAAGGACTCGCCGCCACTGCCTTCAACAAATCGGCTCTCTTCCCCAACGAGCGTCTCACTTGTCTTATGGCAAGAGAGAAGAAGGTAAGTACTAAAGACTCCACTTATGCTTCTTCTAGTGATAGTGAGTCTAGTGATGATGATATAGATTATTCTTGCTTGTTCAAGGGCTTAGATAGATCTAAGATAGATAAAATCAATGAATTGATTGATGCATTGAATGAAAAGGATAGGCTTTTAGAAAAGCAAGAAGATTTATTGTATGATGAACATGATAAGTTTGTAGAGGCACAAAAATCATATGCTTTAGAAGTGAAAAGAAATGAAATGCTTTCTAGTGAAATATCTTCCTGTCATGAAACCATTTCTACCTTAAGAAGTGTTAATATTGATTTAAGTGCTAAACTAGAAGTAGCTAGTAAATCAAATTCTTGTGTTGAACATGTTGAAATTTGTACTAGGTGTAAGGATTTTGATGTTAATGCTTGTAGTGAACACCTAGTTCTAATTTCCAAATTAAATGATGAAGTGGCTAGTCTTAATGCCCAACTTAAGACTAGCAAGAATGAAGTTGATAAAATAAAATTTGCAAGGGATGCCTACACGGTTGGTAGACACCCCTCAATTAAGGATGGGCTTGGCTTCAAGAGGGAAGCCAAGAACTTAACAAGCCATAAGGCTCCCGTCTTCGTCAAGGAGAAAGGGAAGGCCCCTATGGCTAATAGTACTAAAAAGAACCATGCTTTCTTATACCATGATAGGAGACATGCTAGAAATGTTTATAATGATTTTGATTCACATGTTTATGATTCTCATGCAATGTTTGCTTCTAGTTCTTCTTATAATCATGGTAGAGATATGTGTAGGAGAAATGTTGTACATATGCCTAGGAGATATATTGCTCATGTACCTAGAAAGAATGTTATTCATGCTCCTAGGAAAGTAGTGAATGAACCTTCTACCATTTATTATGCTTGTAATGCTTCCTTTGCTATTTGTAGAAAGGGTAAGAAGGTAGTTGCTAGGAAATTAGGGGCTAGATGCAAGGGAGATAAATCTTGCATTTGGGTCCCTAAAGACATTTGTGCTAACCTTGCAGGACCCAACATGAGTTGGGTACCTAAGACCCAAGCCTAAATTTGCCTTGCAGGTTTATGCATCCGGGGGTTCAAGCTGGATTATCGACAGCGGATGCACAAACCATATGACGGGGGAGAAGAAGATGTTCACCTCCTACGTCAAGAATAAGGATTCTCAAGATTCAATTATATTCGGTGATGGGAATCAAGGCAAGGTAAAAGGGTTAGGTAAAATTGCAATTTCTAATGAGCATTCTATTTCAAATGTATTCTTAGTGGAGAGTCTTGGATATAATTTGCTATCTGTTAGTCAATTATGTCAAATGGGATATAATTGTTTATTTACAAATGTAGATGTGTCTGCCTTTAGAAGATGTGATGGTTCACTAGCTTTTAAGGGTGTACTAGACGGCAAGCTTTATTTAGTTGACTTTGCAAAAGAAGAGGCCGGTCTAGATGCATGCTTAATGGCTAAGACTTGCATGGGCTGGCTGTGGCATCGCCGCTTAGCACATGTGGGGATGAAGAACCTCCACAAGCTTCTAAAGGGAGAACACGTGATAGGTCTAACAAATGTTTATTTCGAAAAGGATAGACCTTGTGCAGCTTGTCAGGCAGGTAAACAAGTAGGAGGAGCACATCACAGCAAGAATGTAATGACCACGTCAAGACCTCTGGAACTGCTGCATATGGACCTCTTCGGACCCGTCGCCTATCTAAGCATAGGAGGAAGTAAGTATGGTTTAGTTATTGTTGATGACTTTTCCCGCTTCACTTGGGTGTTCTTTTTGCAGGATAAGTCTGAAACCCAAGGGACCCTCAAGCGCTTCCTCAGGAGAGCTCAAAATGAGTTTGAGCTCAAGGTGAAGAAGATAAGGAGCGACAACGGGTCCGAGTTCAAGAACCTTCAAGTGGAGGAGTTTCTTGAGGAGGAAGGGATCAAGCACGAGTTCTCCGCTCCCTACACACCACAGCAAAATGGTGTGGTAGAGAGGAAGAACAGGACGCTAATCGATATGGCGAGGACGATGCTTGGAGAGTTCAAGACCCCCGAGTGTTTTTGGTCAGAAGCCGTGAACACGGCTTGCCACGCCATCAACAGGGTCTACCTTCATCGACTCCTCAAGAAGACTTCGTATGAGCTACTAACCGGTAACAAACCCAATGTATCGTACTTTCGTGTATTTGGGAGCAAGTGCTACATTCTAGTGAAGAAGGGTAGAAATTCTAAGTTTGCTCCCAAAGCTGTAGAAGGGTTTTTATTAGGTTATGATTCAAATACAAAGGCGTATAGGGTCTTCAACAAATCATCGGGTTTGGTTGAAGTCTCTAGCGACGTTGTATTTGATGAGACTAATGGCTCTCCAAGAGAGCAAGTTGCTGATTGTGATGATGTAGATGAAGAAGATGTTCCGGCGGCCGCTATACGAACCATGGCGATTGGAGACGTTCGGCCACAGGAACAGGATGAACGTGATCAACCTTCTTCCTCAACGACGGTGCATCCCCCAACTCAAGACGATGAACAGGTTCATCAAAAGGAGGCGTGTGATCAAGGGGGAGCACAAGACGATCAAGTGATGGAGGAAGAAGCGCAACCGGCACCTCCAACCCAAGTTCGAGCGATGATTCAAAGGGATCATCCAGTCGACCAAATTCTGGGTGACATTAGCAAAGGAGTAACTACTCGATCTCGATTAGTTAATTTTTGTGAACATTACTCTTTTGTCTCCTCTATTGAGCCTTTCAGGGTAGAGGAGGCCTTGCTAGATCCGGACTGGGTGTTGGCCATGCAGGAGGAACTTAACAACTTCAAGCGCAATGAAGTTTGGACGCTGGTGCCTCGTCCCAAGCAAAATGTTGTGGGAACCAAGTGGGTGTTCCGCAACAAACAGGACGAGCACGGAGTTGTGACAAGGAACAAGGCTCGACTTGTGGCAAAAGGTTATGCCCAAGTCGCAGGTTTGGACTTTGAGGAGACTTTTGCTCCTGTGGCTAGGCTAGAGTCCATTCGTATCTTGCTAGCATATGCCGCTCACCATTCTTTCAGGTTGTACCAAATGGATGTGAAGAGCGCGTTCCTCAACGGGCCAATAAAGGAGGAGGTGTACGTGGAGCAACCCCCTGGCTTCGAGGATGAGCGGTACCCCGACCACGTGTGTAAGCTCTCTAAGGCGCTCTATGGACTTAAACAAGCCCCAAGAGCATGGTATGAATGCCTTAGAGATTTCTTACTTGCTAATGCTTTCAAGGTTGGGAAAGCCGATCCAACTCTTTTCACTAAGACTTGTAATGGTGATTTGTTTGTGTGCCAAATTTATGTCGATGACATAATATTTGGTTCTACTAATCAAAAGTCTTGTGAAGAGTTTAGCAGGGTGATGACGCAGAAATTCGAGATGTCGATGATGGGCGAGTTGAACTACTTCCTTGGGTTCCAAGTGAAGCAACTCAAGGACGGCACCTTCATCTCCCAAACGAAGTACACGCAAGATCTGCTGAAGCGGTTTGGGATGAAGGACGCCAAGCCCGCAAAGACTCTGATGGGAACCGACGGACACCTGACCTCAACAAAGGAGGTAAGTCCGTTGATCAAAAAGCATACCGGTCAATGATAGGATCTCTACTTTATTTATGTGCTAGTAGACCGGATATTATGCTTAGCGTATGCATGTGTGCTAGATTTCAATCCGATCCTAAGGAGTGTCACTTGGTGGCGGTAAAGCGAATTCTTAGATATTTAGTCGCTACGCCTTGCTTCGGGATCTGGTATCCAAAGGGGTCTAACTTTGACTTGATTGGGTACTCAGATTCCGACTATGCTGGATGTAAGGTCGATAGGAAGAGTACATCGGGGACGTGCCAATTCTTAGGAAGGTCCCTGGTGTCATGGAACTCTAAGAAACAAACCTCCGTTGCCCTATCCACCGCTGAGGCCGAGTACGTTGCCGCAGGTCAGTGTTGCGCGCAACTACTTTGGATGAGGCAAACCCTCAGGGACTTTGGCTACAATCTGAGCAAAGTCCCACTCCTATGTGACAATGAGAGTGCTATCCGAATAGCGGAAAATCCTGTTGAGCACAGCCGCACAAAGCACATAGACATCCGGCATCACTTTTTGAGAGACCACCAGCAAAAGGGAGATATCGAAGTGTTTTATGTTAGCACCGAGAACCAGCTAGCCGATATCTTTACCAAGCCTTTAGATGAGAAGACCTTTTGCAGGCTGCGTAGTGAGCTAAATGTCTTAGATTCGCGGAACTTGGATTGAAATATAGCATACATGTATTTATGCCTTTGATCATGTTCTTTCTGCATTTTGTTGCTTATTATGGTGCTCAAGTTGTACAAACACTCCCTGGACCTCACAAGTCCGTTGCAAAGTGATGCACATGTTTAGGGGGAGATGTGTTACAACTTGACCCTTTGAGACTAACCATATGTTTGAGTTTGCTTGCGTTAGTCACAAAGGAGAATTGAAAGGGAAAAGGTGGACTTGGACCATGAAAGACTTCCACTGCACTCCGATAAGGGGTAACTTACTCCAAGTTCATCTCATTAACTCTTATTGCCATTTGCTCTTAATTGAAGATTTTGGTGAGGCAATGGGGTTACAGGGCCAAAATTGATCCCGTTTTGGTGTTTGATGCCAAAGGGGGAGAAAATAAAGGCCAAAGCAATAAATGGATCAGCTACCACTTGAGAGATTTTGAAAATATAGTAGAATAGAGTTTTTGGTTTGTCAAAATTCTTAAGTTTGTCAAATTTCTTAAGTTGTCTCTCTTGTCAAAAGTTGGCTTCTTGTGGGGAGAAGTATTGATTATGGAAAAAGGGGGAGTTTTTGAAATCCTTGATCAATCTCTTTTTGAATTACTCTCTTTATGCTTAAACATGTGTGTTTAACTTAGAGATAGAGATTTGTGTTTGATTTGCAAAAACAAACCAAGTGGTGGCAAAGGATGATCCATATATGCCAAAATTGATTCAAAATAAATTTAAGTGTTATTTGAATTGAGTTTGCACTTGTTCTAGTGGCTTTATGTTGTGTTGGCATAAATCACCAAAAAGGGGGAGATTGAAAGGGAAATGTGCCCTTGGGCCATTTCTAAGTATTTTGGTGATTGAGTGCCAACACATGTGCTTAATTGTGAATTTATGTTCATGGATGAACAAGGTGCAAATCATGAAGTAAAGGTATGTTTCTAAGCCTTAGTACATTGGTTTTGTGGACTAACATATTTGTCTAAGTGTTAGAAACAGAAAGAAGAAAAAGAGAAAAGGGGAGAAAATGACTTGGCTGTGTGCAGCCAAGTCCCAGCTCGGTCTGGAGCACCGGACTGTCCGGTGTGCACCGGACAGTGTCCGGTGCGCCAGACTGACTCGACTCGAACTGGCCGCTCTCGGGTTTTTGGCCGGCGGCGTACGGCTAAAATTCACCGGACTGTCCGGTGTGCACCGGACTGTCCGGTGAGCCAACGGTCGGCCAGGGCCAACGGTCGGCCGCGCAATCGGCGCGGGACACGTGGCCGAGCCAACGGTCGGAAGACGGCACCGGACTGTCCGGTGTGCACCGGACTGTCCGGTGTGCACCGGACTGTCCGGTGCGCCAACGGCTCGCAGATCCACGGCAGTCTTCCAACGGTCGGAAGCGCCAGAAAAGGAAACAAATCGGGCACCGGACACTGTCCGGTGTGCACCGGACTGTCCGGTGCCCCCGACGACAGAAGGCCAGGATAGCCTTCCAGAATTGCTCTCAACGGCTCCTAGCTGCCTTGGGGCTATAAAAGGAGCCCCTAGGCGCATGGAGGAGATACACAAGCAACTCTTGAGCATTCTTGATCATCCACACAAGTTCTTTGCGCATTCGTTTGTGATTCTAAGTGATTCGAGCTCTGTTCTAGCGTGAACTCTGAGATAGTCATTCGAGCTCGAGTCTTGGCCGTGTGTGTGCGCTTTTGTTGTGGATTTGTGTGTGTTGCTTCCCTCCCTTACTCTGTGCTTTCTTTGTGATCATATACTTGTAAGGGCAAGAGACTCCAATTTGTGGAGATTCCTTGCAAACGGGATAGTGAAAGGAACAACAAAACAACGTGGTATTCAAGTGGGTCTTTGGACCGCTTGAGAGGGGTTGATTGCAACCCTCGTCCGTTGGGACGCCACAACGTGGAAGTAGGCAAGCATTGGCTTGGCCGAACCACGGGATAAACCACCGTGTCCCTCTGTGCTTGATTCTTGTGGTATTGTGTTTTGTTGAGATTTCACCTTAGCCACTTGGCATTAATCGTGCTAACGATTAACAAGTTTTTGTGGCTTAAGTTTGAAGTTCTTACAGGATCACCTATTCACCCCCCCTCTAGGTGCTCTCACTTCTTCATCTACATCATCAAGATCAACAACTTGCTCTCTTGGAGAGCCATTAGTCTCATCAAATACAACGTCGCTAGAGACTTCAACCAAACCCGATGATTTGTTGAAGACCCTATACGCCTTTGTATTTGAGTCATAACCTAACAAAAACCCTTCTACAGCTTTGGGAGCAAACTTAGAATTTCTACCTTTCTTTACTAGAATGTAACATTTGCTCCCAAATACACGAAAGTAAGACACATTGGGTTTGTTACCGGTTTGAAGCTCATACGAAGTCTTCTTGAGGAGGCGATGAAGGTACACCTGGTTTATGGCGTGACAAGCCGTGTTCACGGCTTCCGACCAAAATCGCTCGGGCGTCTTGAATTCTCCAAGCATTGTCCTCGCCATGTCAATGAGCGTCCTGTTCTTCCTCTCTACCACACCGTTTTGCTGTGGTGTGTAGGGAGCGGAGAACTCGTGCTTGATCCCTTCCTCCTCAAGGTACTCCTCCACTTGAAGGTTCTTGAACTCGGACCCGTTGTCGCTCCTTATCTTCTTCACCTTGAGCTCAAACTCATTTTGAGCTCTCCTTAGGAAGCGCTTGAGGGTCCCTTGGGTTTCAGATTTATCCTGCAAGAAGAATACCCAAGTGAAGCGGGAAAAATCATCAACTATAACAAGACCATACTTACTTCCTCCTATGCTTAGATAGGCGACGAGTCCGAAGAGGTCCATATGAAGCAACTCCAAAGGTCTTGATGTGGTCATCACATTTTTGGTATGATGAGAGCCTCCCACCTATTTACCTGCTTGACAAGCTGCACAAGGTCTATCTTTTTCGAAAGTAACATTTGTTAGACCTATCACATGTTCTCCCTTTAGAAGTTTGTGAAGGTTCTTCATCCCCACATGTGCTAAGCGGCGATGCCACAGCCAGCCCATGCTAGTCTTAAAAATTAAGCATGCATCTAGACCGACCTCCTCTTTTGCAAAATCAACTAAATAGAGTTTGCCGTCTAATACACCCTTAAAAGCTAATGAACCATCACTCCTTCTAAAGACAGACACATCTACATTTGTGAATAAGCAGTTATATCCCATATTACAAAGCTGACTCACAGACAACAAGTTATATCCAAGCGACTCAACTAAAAACACATTGTAAATGGAGTGCTCGGATGAAATAGCTATTTTTCCTAACCCTTTCACCTTGCCTTGATTTCCGTCATCGAATATGATTGAGTCTTGGGAATCTTTGTTCTTGACGTAGGTGGTGAACATCTTCTTCTCCTCCGTCATGTGGTTTATGCATCCGCTGTCGATAATCCAGCTTGATCCCCCGGATGCATAAACCTGCAAGGCAAATTTAGGCTTGGGTCTTAGGTACCCAACTCTTGTTAGGTCCTACAAGGTTAGTGACAATATCCTTAGGGACCCAAATGCAAGTTTTATCTCCCTTGCATTTTGCCCCTAATTTCCTAGCAATCACCTTTCTATCCTTTCTACAAATTGCAAAGGAAGCATTGCAAGCATGATAAATTGTAGAAGGTTCATTAATTTTCCTAGGAACATGAGCAACATTTCTCCTAGGCATATGATGAATGACATTTCTCCTAGGTATATCTCTACCATGCACATAGGAAGAACTTGAAGCAAACATTGCATTTGAATCATAAGCATTACAACTCCTATCATAATGAACATTTCTAGAAAATTTCCTATCATAAATAAATGCATGATTCTTTTGAGCACTATTAGCCATAGGGGCCTTCCCTTTCTCCTTGGTGGAGATGGGAGCCTTATGACTTGTTAAGTTCTTAGCTTCCTTCTTAAAGCCAAGCCCATCCTTAATTGAGGGGTGTCTACCAATAGTGTAGGCATCCCTTGCAAATTTTAGTTTGACAAATTCACTCTTGCTAGTCTTAAGTTGGGCATTAAGACTAGCTACTTCATCATTTAATTTTGCAATAGAAACTAGGTGTTCACTACAAGCATCGACATTAAAATCTTTACACCTATTGCAAATCACAACATGTTCTACACAAGAGTTAGATCTATTTGCTACTTCTAGTTTAGCATTTAAATCATCATTAACACTTTTTAAACTAGAAATTGTCTCATGGCAAGTAGATAGTTCACAAGAAAGCATTTTATTCCTTTAAACTTCTAAAGCAAGAGATTTGTGTGCCTCTACAAATTTATCATGTTCTTCATACAAAAGATCCTCTTGCTTTTCTAGCAATCTATTCTTATCATTCAAAGCATCAATCAATTCATTAATCTTATCAATTTTAGATCTATCTAAGCCCTTGAACAAACTAGAGTAATCTATTTCATCATCACTAGATTCATCATCACTAGAAGAAGCATAAGTAGACTTTCGAGTACATACCTTCTTCTCCTTCGCCATGAGGCATGTGTGACGCTCGTTGGGGAAGAGGGATGATTTGTTGAAGGCTGATGCGGCGAGTCCTTCATTGTCGGAGTCGGACGACGAGCAATCCAAGTCCCACTCCTTGCCAAGGTGTGCCTCGCCCTTTGCCTTCTTGTAGTTCTTCTTATTTTCCCACTTTCCACTCTTCTTTTCCTGGTCACTCTCATTATCGGGACAATTAGCGATAAAATGACCAATCTTACCACATTTGAAGCAGGAGCGCTTCCCCTTCGTCTTGTTCTTGTTGGGGTGCTCCTTGCGACCCTTTAGCGCTGTCTTGAACCGCTTGATGATGAGGGCCATTTCTTCCTCATTAAGCCTGGCTGCCTCAACTTGCGCCACCTTGCTAGGTAGCACCTCCTTGCTCCTTGTTGCTTTGAGAGCCACGGTTTGAGGCTCGTGGATTGGGCCATTCAATGCATCGTCGACGTATCTTGCCTCCTTGATCATCATCCGCCCGCTTACAAACTTCCCAAGTATTTCTTCGGGCGACATCTTGGTGTACCTGGGATTCTCACGAATATTGTTTACAAGATGTGGATCAAGGACAGTAAAAGACCTTAGCATTAGGCGGACGACGTCGTGGTCCGTCCATCGTGTTCTTCCATAGCTCCTTATTTTGTTGATGAGGGTCTTGAGCCGGTTGTACGTTTGGGTTGGCTCCTCTCCCCTGATCATTGCGAATCTCCCAAGTTCACCCTCCACCAACTCCATCTTGGTGAGCATGGTGACATCATTTCCCTCATGTGATATCTTGAGGGTGTCCCAGATCTGCTTGGCATTGTCCAAGCCGCTCACCTTATTGTATTCTTCCCTGCACAAAGATGCTAAAAGGACAGTAGTAGCTTGTGCATTTTTATGGATTTGTTCATTGATGAACATGGGACTATTCGTACTATCAAAGTGCATTCCATTTTCTACTATCTCCCATATACTTGGATGGAGAGAGAACAAGTGGCTATGCATTTTGTGACTCCAAAATCTGTAGTCCTCTCCATCAAAGTGAGGGGGTTTACCGAGGGGTATGGAAAGCAAATGAGTATTGGAACTTTGCGGAATACGAGAATAATCAAAGGAAAAAATTTGAATTAACCGTCTTCTTTTTCTCGTAGTCGTTGTCGTCGTCCTTTTGGGAAGAAGAGGACTCGTCGCTGTCGTCGTAGTAGATGATCTCCTTGATGCGCCTCGTTTTCTTCTTCTTCCCGTCTTTTCTTTTGTGACTCGCGCCCGAGTCAGTAGGCTTGTCATCCTTTGGATCATTGACGAAGGACTCCTTCTCCTTATCATTGACCACCATCCCCTTGCCCTTAGGATCCATCTCTTCAGGCGATTAGTCCCTCACGTGAAGAGAACGGCTCTGATACCAATTGAGAGTACCTAGAGGGGGGGGTGAATAGGTGATCCTGTAAAAACTTGAAACTTAATCCCACAAAACTTGATTAGGCGTTAGCATAATAAAGCCAAGTGGCTAGAGAGGAGTTCTTGCAAAACACAATAACCACAAAGAGATCAACACAGAGATGGCACAGTGGTTTATCCCGTGGTTCGGCCAAGTCCAACACTTTCCTACTCCACGTTGTGGCGTCCCAACGGACGAGGGTTGCACTCAACCCCTTTCAAGCGGTCCAAAGACCCACTTGAATACCACGGTGTTTTGCTTTCACTTTACTATATCCCGCTTGCGAGGAATCTCCACAACTTGGAGCCTCTCGCCCTTACACTTTGATTATCACAAAGAAGCACAGAAGTAAGGATGGGATGAGCAACGCACACAAGACACAAAATCAGAGCAACACACGCACACAAGTCACAACTTGAGCTCTCAACACAACTCGACAAGTTATCTACTCAAATGGAGCTCTAGTTGCTATCACAAGGAATCGAATGCGCGGAATTGGAGTCTTGGTGCTTAGGAATGCTTAGAGAATGCTTGGTGTACTCCTCCATGTGCCTAGGGGTCCCTTTTATAGCCGCAAGGCAGCTAGGAGCCGTTAAGAGCATTCCAGGAAGGCAATTCTTGCCTTCTGTCGCCTGGCGCACCGGACAGTCAGGTGCACCACCGGACACTGCTCGGTGCGGATTTCTTTCCTTCTGTGGCGCAGCCGACCGTTGAAGATCCAGAGCCGTTGGCACACCGGACACTGTCCGGTGCACACCGGACAGTCCGGTGCCCCCTTCTGACCGTTGGCTCGGCCACGCGTCGCGCGCGGATTACGCGGTCGACCGTTGGCCCGGCTGACCATTGGCTCACCGGACAGTCCAGTGCACCACCGGACAGTCCGGTGCACCACCGGACAGTCCGGTGATTTATAGCCGTACGCCGTTAATTGCTTCTCGAGAGCGACAACTTTGCCTGTGAATGGCTCACCGGACAGTCCGGTGCACCACCAGACAGTCCGGTGATTTATAGCCGTACGCCGTTGATCGCTTCCCGAGAGCAGCCAGTTGACAGTCGCCAGCCTGGCGCACCGGACACTGTCCGGTGCACCCAGACTGCGCAGAGTCTTGGCTGCTTAGCCAAGTCTTTTCCAAATTGGTCTTTTCCTGTTTCTAGCACTTAGACACAATACATTAGTCTCCAAAACAATGTACTAAGTCTTAGAAACATACCTTTACTCTTGATTTGCACTTTGTCCATCAATTGGCATAGATTAACACTTAAGCACTTGTGTTGGCACTCAATCACCAAAATACTTAGAAATGGCCCAAGGGCACATTTCCCTTTCAATGTTTCCCGGTGGCTCTTTTACAAGATAGCGCGGATGAAGGGGTATTGGTGGATATGAGCCGTTGGATCAAGAGCTCACAACCCAGATTAGAGGGTTATTAATCTAAACCGGTATTCAACAAGGGCCACCAGATTCGAGATCTACGGCCACGAATTAAATTAACCAAGATCCGATCACAACCGTTTCAGTCAAAACAGGCGGCTCGGATGAAGCACCTGATTAGATGACCTGATTCCTAATATGGATCGTCCATCACAACGCTAACAGCCCAGGACCCACCCACGAAACGATACGCTAGCATCTAATCTCGTCTGCCCATCATCAAACCAACGACTGGAGAGACACAACCCTCTCATGCCTGCCGAGCCACGGCGGTGCCCACACGCGGTGGCGGTGCCATCGTCGGTGCGCAGCGATCTGGCGACCCAGCGTGCCATACCCCCAACCGAATCATCCTAGACCTATAGTAGCGTCTAACGAACTCGTATAGGTCACTTACCGGTGTTGGTCGTCATCAGAGCAAGCTGGCCATAGTGACGGGCGGACCCGCAGAGCGCACCCTGCTTCGATGAGCAATTAGGCCCGCATTGGCGCTTAATCCATCTGGGTGTAGTATGAATAGGCTCCTAGGGGCATCGGCAAAGGTGCCGGACTCACATTTGAGCCACCAGTGCCAATGTATGCGAGTGGTCGCAGCGGCGGCGCAACTTTTCTCTCTTCTCCCTCCCATGGCTTTGCTATGCATGCACGCTCGGCACGGGGGCTGCTTGCTTCGACTTGGTGCATCTACAGAGGGCGGTAGGGGGTTCGAGTTTTATGCACAGGAACGGGTAGTCCAAGCTGGGTTGTTTCAACCACCCGGCAAGCCGCAACCAACCAGAGCTGGACGGTAGGGCTGACGACAGGGGCCCACACGACAATGACTGGGAAACGGGGGGCGCTCACGTGGACACCGGCTAGAAGGGCTATTCTGCGGGGCCCATCGGTCGACATCATTTGGTGATTGGGCTGCGCGATGATGTGGTTTGGGCCGAGGAGAGGATTCAACCCTTGTGCAGGTATGGTGCATTTCTATTTTCTGTTTTCCCTTTTTGGTTTTCTATTTTCAAGTTTTCCAATTTAATTTAAATTCTCATTTGTTTTCAAAGTTTAACTCAAAATTAAATGCATAACTCAAAAACTTCGGCATTAATGCAAGAATATTACTTTCATTCTTTATTTGCTTATTATTCATTTCCTTCAAATAGATGCTTCTAGATATAATGATAAACCAATAAAAGGATATTTATTTTAGGAAATATGTTCTAATGTCTAACTACACCAAGCTATACTTTTAACTTAAATATTTCATGAGAGTACTTATAATTCAATAGTGGGATAACTAATTTCATATGGGTCCCTTTTATTAACTCTTTATTAGGAAGGATATCCATTTTAGGGGTTATAACTGCAAGGTAGGAAGAAGAGTACTTTGTTTTTTTAAAAACCTGTAGAGAGTTTTGCTAGATTCAAAGATAGGATTTTAAGGTGTTACAAGTCCAAAAGGAACAAAAGAAGACAAAGGAAGGAACAAAGAAAAAGTGCTGGATTGCGCAGCACCGGACAGTCCGGTGCATGGTCCAGCTGAACTCACTGCTCTTGGGTTTTTCTAGCTATGTCGGCTATAATTCATCGGACGATCCGCATGAGGTGCCGGACAGTCCGGTGTACTAGCCGTGCAACAGCTAGTGGCCATGTCAGCGTCTGGCCAACGATCGATAGGCGCACCGGATAGTCCGATGCCCCCCAGAAGCGGAAACCAGCCAATCAGGGGATTCCCTATCACGTCTAGGGCACTACTGTTCAATGTCTGGTGTGCACCGGACAGTCTGGTGCACCCACGGACATAAGGCAATATTGGCCTTCCAAATGGAGCTCCAACGGTTCCTAGCTGCCTTGGGGCTATAAAAGGGACCCCTAGACGCATGGAGCAGTACACTAAGCCTTCATTGAACATCCTAAGACGTCTAGACTCCACAAACTTGCATTCGATTCATTATATTTAAGATTTGAGCACTTTTCTGAGTTGTGACTCTGTTGCGCTGTGTTGTGTGCTCATCTCTTGACTTGTGTGCGTGTCATTGCTGTGACTCTAGCTTTTGCGTGTGTTTCTATTCCCTCCCTTACTCTTGTGGTTTAATTGTGATCAATTTTGTAAGGGTGAGAGGCTCCAACTTGTGAAGATTCCTCACAAAAGGAACACTTGATAAAAGGAAGAAAATTGTGCTACTCAAGGTTGATCATTGGATCACTTGAGAGGGATTGAGTGCAGTCCTTGATCGTAGGAGGTCATCACAACGTGGACTACACATTGGCCGAACCACGGGATAAAATCACCGTGTCACTTGTGCATCCTTTTTTGTGATTGTTTTCTTTCCTAGAGTTCTCAAATATTCACTTGCGCTATTGTTCCTAAGTTCAATACATATTCTAAAGGAACAATCAAGTGAAGAGTTCTCTCCTCTCTATTCACAACATCTTGTTTTTGATCTCACTAACATTTATTATAAACCAAGTTTGTGTTGTTTAGACTTGATTTCTATAGGATCACCTATTCACCCCCTCTAGGTGCTCTCACTTCGTCATCCCTGAGCTGACCCAACCATCCTTAATTTGGGCGAAATGTGGGGGTAGTTGGGTCCTGTATGTGTCCAAGTTCCTATCATGGGCTACACCTCTACAATAAGTGCGGGTATTTTTCCTTGTAGTTTTCCTCCTCTTCCTTCCAAATTGTTTGGCTACGTTGACTTTGTTCCATGTAAGTCAAAGTCATTAGGTAATTAGCCCTCGGAGTCCTTTACACTATTCATGTTCCTATCTTGTGCTAAATGCATGTGCTAAAAAGTTAGAGAGCCACAAATGGTGTAGCCTTATATGCTCCCTTTTAGTTTGCGCGGTCTATAGGGGAAGTGTGGTGGGTCTAGGAAGTGCGACTAGATGAGAAGCTCGACTGGCATGTTCAAGCTCGAGATTGACTAGTCGAGGATGGAATCGGTTTGGGAGGATCTAGGTCATGAGGGACCTTGGCCATGGTTGAATTTGATTTGGTCAGGGTAACCAAATTGGGTCTAGCATGGTGAGAAGGACTGGGTCAGGGGGATTTTAGTTGGGTTGCTACTACTGGGACTTGGTTATGGTGACATGACCGAGGACATGTCTAAAGATCGTTCCTGTTAGAGATTTTTATTCTTTTTGAGTGGTTTCTTTATGTTTATTTTCAAGGCACCCCATATACTAGTACATGTCAGTAGCCCTCGAGCCATCGGCTAAGTCATGATATTCGATCGAGGGCTTTTCTATAGATCCTATTAAATCTGTAGGCTTTATTTCCATATACCAATGTTTTATCTAGGTTTTTCATGGGTCATTTTATGATTGCATTTTTGTGAACAAAGCTCCTCTCCTTTTCCAGAGGGTAGACTCATCGGGCGCACGCAACGCGTCTTGTGGACATAGCCCCCGGGCTCCTAGTCCCAGGTGATTTTGTAAAAGTGGGCCACGATTGAAACTAGCAATACTTTTATCTTCTCTAGAAGGCAGACTCGTCGAGCGTGCAACATGTTTGGTGGACGTAGCCTTGAGCCCTCATGTGATTTTGTAAAAAAATAATCGAGAATTGAAACTAGTCTTATATTATGATTGGTTATTTAGAGGGCATGGACTTTGAACCCTTAAGTGGCCTTTCTTTACATTGTTGGATTCCAGTTACACTTTCTAGACCTTCCCTTAGGGTTAGTTGGGTGTACTTGGAGCAGTAGACCTCTAGGCCCCTAAGTCTATGCATTGGATGGATTGAAAGTCATGAAAACCCTCTCGTTGGACCCCGTATGTTTGGTGCTCTAGTTGGTACAACGCCCTTGGTGTGCTAGGGCAGACCCTGGAGCCCCTAAGTGGCCCTAATATAGATCATGTAGGAGATGCTTATTTATTGTATCCCTTGAGATAGGACAAGGCACAGGATCAAGCACGAAGGGAGGCTATTTCTAGGACTCAAGCAGCTTGACACACTAGAGCAGTCTGGTGTGCCACCGGACCACCCATCAGACGACACAAAGAGAAGGTGTAAATTAACTTCGGTAATGGTAGCCCGGTGTGCCACTGGATCCACGATGTACTCAATTGTTAGAAGAGAAAATCCTACAGTCTACTGATGTGGCAGTGAACACTGCAAGGTCCGATATGCATCAATCAGGTCTAGTGTCGCTGACAGCTGACATCTTTTTAGAATGATAACTGACGAGATAGAGGAACAATGAGAGGTCTGATGCACTAGACCAGCTACACCTAGGGGTCGCTGCACCTAGTTCCTAAGCAGATTTGCTAGTGGACTTCCAATGGCTAAGAGGGCTTTGAGGGCCTATAATATGAGCCAAACCAGTTGGTATGATATCTAAGAGTTGAGATATGAGTCATATAAGCTAGAGACATTTCCAACACCCCAAGTGAAGTGCTACAAATTGTGTACTATGCTTAGAGATAGCATTTGTTTGAGTGATAAGTGATAGATCACTTGTGATTGAGCCGCAATAGGAGTGTGTTGTGAACTTGAGCCTTGGAGCTAAGCTCCCATTAAGATTGTAAAGAGGGCAAGAGCCTCCAAGTTGTGGAAAGCCTTGTATAGACTTAGTCTCACAATTGAGCAAAGTGAATGGGAACTCAAGTTTGATCTTGGTGATCACTTGAGTGAGCAAAGAGTCGAGAGACACTTGGCCAGTCGGGACTCCTCAACATAGACATAGGTTTCATTGAAAATGAACCCCGATAAATAAATTGTTGTGTCTTTGTGCTTTTGCCTTTACGATTTGTTTTACCCATTTCCTCCCAAGTTCATACTTGCCATACACTACATATTATATTATTGCTAAGTTGTTACATTTATTAGCAACATATTGAGAGCACCTAGAGGGGGGGGGGGGTGAATAGGTGATCCTGTAAAAACTTCAAACTTAAGCCACAAAAACTTGTTAAGTGTTAGCACGATTATTGCCAAGTGGCTAAGGTGAAGTCTCAGCAAAACACAGTATCACAAAAGATCAAGCACAGAGGTGACACAGTAGTTTATCCCGTGGTTCGGCCAAGACCAACGCTTGCCTACTCCACGTTGTGGCGTCCCAACGGACGAGAGTTGCAATCAACCCCTCTCAAGCGGTCCAAAGACCCACTTGAATACCACGGTGTTTTGTTGTTCCTTTCACTATCCCGTTTGCAAGGAATCTCCACAAATTGGAGTCTCTTGCCCTTACAAGTATATGATTACAAATGAAACACAGAGTAAGGGAGGGAAGCAACACACACAAATCCACAGCGAAATGCGCACACACACGGCCAAGACTCGAGCTCACAAGAGTATCACAAAGTTCTCACTAGAACGGAGCTCGAATCACTTAGAATCACAAATGAAAGCGCAAAGACTAAGTGTGGATGATCAAGAATGCTCAAAGGTTGCTTGTGTGTCTCCTCCATGCGCCTAGGGGCTCCTTTTATAGCCCCAAGGCAGCTAGGAGCCGTTGAGAGCAAATCCGGAAGGCCATCCTTGCCTTCTGTCGTCGGGGGGCACCGGACAGTCCGGTGCACACCGGACAGTGTCCGGTGCACACCGGACAGTGTCCGGTGCCCGATTTGTTTCCATAACAGGCGCTTCCGACCGTTGCCGACCGTTGGAAGATCTAGAGCCGTTGGCGCACCGGACATGTCCGGTGCACACCGGACAGTCCGGTGCCGTCTTCCGACCGTTGGCCCGGCCACGTGTCCCGCGCAGATTGCGCGGCCGACCGTTGGCCCTGCCGACCGTTGGCTCACCGGACAGTCCGGTGCACACTGGACAGTCCGGTGAATTTTAGCCGTACGCCGTCGGCCAATTTCCCGAGAGCGGCCACTTCGCGCCGAGGCAGCCTGGCGCACCGGACACTGTCCGGTGCACACCGGACAGTCCGGTGCTCCAGACCGAGCTGAGTCTTGGCTGCACACAGCCAAGTCATTTTCTCCTCTTCTCCTTTCTTCTACTTTCTGTTTCTAACACTTAGACAAGTATATTAGCATTCAAAACCAATGTACTAAGGCTTAGAAACATACCTTTATCTCATGATTTGCACCTTGTTCATCCATGGACATAAATTCACAATTAAGCACATGTGTTGGCACTCAATCACCAAAATACTTAGAAATGGCCCAAGGGCACATTTCCCTTTCAATCTCCCCCTTTTTGGTGATTTATGCCAACACAACATAAAGCAACTAGAACAAGTACAAACTCACTTCAAAATAAAACCTAAATTTATTTTGAATCAATTTTGGCATATATGGATCATCCTTTGCCACCACTTGGTTTGTTTTTGCAAATCAACCTCAAATCTCTATCTCTAAGTTAAACACACATGTTGAAGCATAAAGAGAGTCATTCCAAAAGAGATTGATCAAGGATTTCAAAAACTCCCCCTTTTTCCCATAATCAATACTTCTCCCCACAAGAAGCCAACTTTTGACAAGAGAGACAACAAAAAGAGTTTTGACAAACCAAAAGCTCTACTCTACTATTTTCAAATTTCTCAAGTGGTAGCTGATCCATTTATTGCTTTGGCCTTTATTTTCTCCCCCTTTGGCATCAAGCACCAAAACGGGATCAATTTTGGCCCTTTGACCCCATTGCCTCACCAAAATCTTCAATTAAGAGCAAATGGCAATAAGAGTTCATGAGATGAACTTGGAAATAAGTTACCCTCTCATCGGAGTGCAGTGGAAGTCTTGCATGATCCAAGTCCACCTTTTCCCTTTCAATTCTCCTTTGAGACTAAATCAAACAAACTCAAGCATATGGTTAGTCTCAAGGGATCAAGTTGTAACACATCTCCCCCTAAACATGTGCATCACATTGCAACGGACTTGTGAGGTCCAGGGAGTGTTTGTACAACTTGAGCACCATAATAAGCAACAAAATGCAGAAAGGAACATGATCAAGAGCATGAATACATGTATGCTACAATTCAATCCAAGTTCCGCGAATCTAAGACATTTAGCTCACTACGCAACCTGCAAAAGGTCTTCTCATCTAGAGGCTTAGTGAAGATATCGGCTAGCTGGTTCTCGGTGCTAACATAAAACACTTCGATATCTCCCTTTTGCTGGTGGTCTCTCAAAAAGTGATGCCGGATGTCTATGTGCTTTGTGCGGCTATGCTCAACAGGATTTTCCGCTATTCGGATAGCACTCTCATTATCACATAGGAGTGGGACTTTGCTCAGATTGTAGCCAAAGTCCCTGAGGGTTTGCCTCATCCAAAGTAGTTGCGCGCAACACTGTCCTGCGGCAACATACTCGGCCTCAGCGGTGGATAGGGCAACGGAGGTTTGTTTCTTAGAGTTCCATGACACCAGGGACCTTCCTAAGAATTGGCACGTCCCCGATGTACTCTTCCTATCGACCTTACATCCAGCATAGTCGGAATCTGAGTACCCAATCAAGTCAAAGTTAGACCCCTTTGGATACCAGATCCCGAAGCAAGGCGTAGCGACTAAATATCTAAGAATTCGCTTCACCGCCACCAAGTGACACTCCTTAGGATCGGATTGAAATCTAGCACACATGCATACGCTAAGCATAATATCCGGTCTACTAGCACATAAATAAAGCAAAGAACCTATCATGGACCGGTATGCTTTTTGATCAACGGACTTACCTCCTTTGTTGAGGTTGGTGTGTCCGTCGGTTCCCATCGGCGTCTTTGCGGGCTTGGCGTCCTTCATCCCAAACCGCTTTAGCAGATCTTGCGTGTATTTCGTTTGGGAGATGAAGGTGCCGTCCTTGAGTTGCTTCACTTGGAACCCAAGGAAGTAGGTCAACTCGCCCATCATCGACATCTCGAATTTCTGCGTCATCACCCTGCTAAACTCTTCACAAGACTTTTGATTAGTAGAACCAAATATTATGTCATCGACATAAATTTGGCACACAAACAAATCACCATTACAAGTCTTAGTGAAAAGAGTTGGATCGGCTTTCCCAACCTTGAAAGCATTAGCAATTAAGAAATCTCTAAGGCATTCATACCATGCTCTTGGGGCTTGTTTAAGTCCATAGAGCGCCTTAGAGAGCTTACACACGTGGTCGGGGTACCGTTCATCCTCGAAGCCAGGGGGTTGCTCCACGTACACTTCCTCCTTTATTGGCCCGTTGAGGAAAGCGCTCTTCACATCCATTTGGTACAACCTGAAAGAATGGTGAGCGGCATATGCTAGCAAGATACGAATTGATTCTAGCCTAGCCACAGGAGCAAAAGTCTCCTCAAAGTCCAAACCTGCGACTTGGGCATAACCTTTTGCCACAAGTCGAGCCTTGTTCCTCGTCACCACCCCGTGCTCGTCCTGTTTGTTGCGGAAAACCCACTTGGTTCCCACAACATTTTGCTTGGGACGAGGCACCAGCGTCCAAACTTCATTGCGCTTGAAGTTGTTGAGTTCCTCCTGCATGGCCAATACCCAATCCGGATCTAGCAAGGCCTCCTCTACCCTGAAAGGCTCAATAGAAGAGACAAAGGAGTAATGCTCACAAAAATTAACTAATCGAGATCGAGTAGTTACTCCCTTGCTAATGTCACCCAGAATTTGGTCGACGGGATGATCCCTTTGAATCATCGCTCGAACTTGGGTTGGAGGTGCCGGTTGCGCTTCTTCCTCCATCACATGATCATCTTGTGCTCCCCCTTGATCACACGCCTCCTTTTGATGAACCTGTTCATCGTCTTGAGTTGGGGGATGTACCGTTGTTGAGGAAGAAGGTTGACCTTGTTCATCTTGTTCCTGTGGCCGAACGTCTCCAATCGCCATGGTTCGTATAGCGGCCGTTGGAACATCTTCTTCATCTACATCATCACAATCAACAACTTGCTCTCTTGGAGAGCCATTAGTCTCATCAAATACAACGTCGCTAGAGACTTCAACCAAACCCGATGATTTGTTGAAGACCCTATACGCCTTTGTATTTGAATCATAACCTAATAAAAACCCTTCTACAGCTTTGGGAGCAAACTTAGAATTTCTACCCTTCTTCACTAGAATGTAGCACTTGCTCCCAAAAACACGAAAGTAAGATACATTGGGTTTGTTACCGGTTAGTAGCTCATATGACGTCTTCTTGAGGAGGCGGTGAAGGTAGACCCTGTTGATGGCGTGGCAAGCCGTGTTCACGGCTTCCGACCAAAAGCACTCGGGGGTCTTGAACTCCCCAAGCATCGTCCTCGCCATATCGATTAGCGTCCTGTTCTTCCTCTCTACCACACCATTTTGCTGTGGTGTGTAGGGAGCGGAGAACTCGTGCTTGATCCCTTCCTCCTCAAGAAACTCCTCCACTTGTAGGTTCTTGAACTCGGACCCGTTGTCGCTCCTAATCTTCTTCACCTTGAGCTCAAACTCATTTTGAGCTCTCCTGAGGAAGCGCTTGAGGGTCCCTTGGGTTTCAGACTTATCCTGCAAAAAGAACACCCAAGTGAAGCGGGAAAAGTCATCAACAATAACTAAACCATACTTACTTCCTCCTATGCTTAGATAGGCGACGGGTCCGAAGAGGTCCATATGCAGCAGCTCCAGAGGTCTTGACGTGGTCATCACATTCTTGCTGTGATGTGCTCCTCCCACTTGTTTACCTGCCTGACAAGCTGCACAAGGTCTATCTTTTTCGAAGTAAACATTTGTTAGACCTATCACGTGTTCTCCCTTTAGTAGCTTGTGGAGGTTCTTCATCCCCACATGTGCTAAGCGGCGATGCCACAGCCAGCCCATGCAAGTCTTAGCCATTAAGCATGCATCTAGACCGGCCTCTTCTTTTGCAAAATCTACTAAGTAAAGCTTGCCGTCTAGTACACCCTTAAAAGCTAGTGAACCATCACATCTTCTAAAGACAGACACATCTACATTAGTAAAAAGGCAATTATATCCCATGTTGCATAGTTGACTAACAGATAGCAAATTGTAACCAAGAGACTCAACTAAAAACACATTTGAAATTGAGTGCTCATTAGAAATTGCAATTTTACCTAGCCCTTTTACCTTGCCTTGATTCCCATCACCGAATATAATTGAATCTTGGGAATCCTTATTTTTGACGTAGGAGGTGAACATCTTCTTCTCCCCCGTCATATGGTTTGTGCATCCGCTGTCGATAATCCAGCTTGAACCCCCGGATGCATAAACCTGCAAGGCAAATTTAGGCTTGGGTCTTAGGTACCCAACTCATGTTGGGTCCTGCAAGGTTAGCACAAATGTCCTTAGGGACCCAAATGCAAGTCCTGTCTCCCTTGCATTTTGCCCCTAACTTCCTAGCAATTATTTTCCTATCCTTTCTACAAATAGCAAAGGAAGTGTTTAAAGCACAATAAATTATAGAAGGTTCATTCACTACTTTCCTAGGAGCATGAATAACATTCTTTCTAGGCACATGAGCAATATCTCTCCTAGGCATATGTACAACTTTTCTCCTACACATATCTCTATCATGCTTATAGGAAGAACTAGAAGCAAACATGGTATGTGAATCATAAACATGTAAATCAAAACCATTATAAGCATTTCTAGCATGCCTCCTATCATGGTATAAGAAAGCATGGTTCTTTTTAGCACTACTAGCCATAGGGGCCTTCCCTTTCTCCTTGACGAAGATGGGAGCCTTATGGCTTGTTAAGTTCTTGGCTTCCCTCTTGAAGCCAAGCCCATCCTTAATTGAGGGGTGTCTACCAACCGTGTAGGCATCCCTTGCAAATTTTATCTTATCAACTTCACTCTTGCTAGTCTTAAGTTGGGCATTAAGACTAGCCAATTCCTCATTTAATTTGGAAATTAAAACTAGGTGTTCACTACAGGCATTAACATCAAAATCCTTACACCTAGTGCAAATCATAACATGTTCTACACAAGAATTAGATTTATTTGCTACTTCTAACTTAGTATTTAAATCATTGTTAACACTTTGTAAAGTAGAAATGGTTTCATGACAAGTAGATAGTTCATAAGAAAGCATTTCATTTCTTTTTACTTCTAAAGCATATGATTTTTGTGCCTCTACAAATTTATCATGTTCATCATACAATAAATCCTCCTGCTTTTCTAAAAGCCTATCCTTTTCATTCAATGCATCAATCAATTCATTGATTTTATCTATCTTAGATCTATCTAAGCCCTTGAACAAGCATGAATAATCTATGTCATCATCATCACTAGATTCATTATCACTAGAGGAAGCATAAGTGGAGTCTTGAGTACTCACTTTCTTCTCCCTTGCCATAAGGCATGTGAGACGCTCGTTGGGGAAGAGGGAAGACTTGTTGAAGGCAGTAGCAGCGAGTCCTTCATTGTCGGAGTCGGAGGAGGAGCAATCCGAGTCCCACTCCTTTCCTAGATGCGCCTCGCCCTTTGCCTTCTTGTATTGCTTCTTCTTCTCTCTTTTGTTCCCCTTTTCCTGGTCACTTTCATTATCGGGACAGTTAGCGATAAAATGACCAAGCTTACCGCATTTGAAGCATGAGCACTTCCCCTTTGTCTTGGTCTTGCTTGGCTGCCCCTTGCGACCATTTAGCGCCATCCTAAATCTCTTGATGATGAGAGCCATCTCTTCATCATTGAGCCCGGCCGCCTCAACTTGCGCCACCTTGCTAGGTAGCGACTCCTTGCTCCTCGTTGCCTTTAGAGCAATGGGTTGAGGCTCGTGGAGTGGTCCGTTCAACGCGTCGTCGACGTATCTTGCCTCCTTGATCATCATCCGCCCGCTCACGAATTTTCCAAGTACTTCCTCGGGCGTCATCATCGTGTACCTGGGATTCTCACGAATATTGTTCACGAGATGAGGATCAAGAACGGTAAATGACCTGAGCATTAGGCGGACGACGTCGTGATCCGTCCAACGCGTGCTTCCGTAGCTCCTTATTTTGTTGATAAGGGTCTTGAGCCGGTTGTAAGTTTGAGTTGGCTCCTCTCCCCTTATCATGGCGAATCGTCCAAGCTCGCCTTCCACCAACTCCATCTTGGTGAGCAAGGTGACGTCGTTCCCCTCATGAGAAATCTTGAGGGTGTCCCAGATTTGCTTGGCGTTATCCAAGCCGCTCACTTTATGGTATTCATCCCTGCACAAGGAAGCTAAAAGAACAGTAGTAGCTTGTGCATTCTTATGAATTTGTTCATTAATGAACATAGGACTATCCGAACTATCAAAGTGCATTCCACTCTCTACAATCTCCCATATACTAGGATGGAGAGAGAATAGGTGACTACGCATTTTGTGGCTCCAAAATCCGTAGTCCTCTCCATCAAAGTGTGGGGGCTTGCCGAGTGGAATGGAGAGCAAATGTGAATGTGAACTTTGCGGAATACGAGAGTAATCAAAAGAAAAGTTCGAATTAACCGGTTTCCTTCTCTCGTAGTCGTTGTGGTCTTCGTCCTTTTGGGAAGAAGTAGACTCATCGCTGTCGTAGTAGACGATCTCCTTGATGCGCCTTGTCTTCTTCTTCTTCCCTTCCTTCCGTCTATGACCCGAGCCGGAGTCGGTAGGCTTGTCGTCCTTCGGCTCGTTGACGAAGGTCTCCTTCTCTTTGTCGTTGATCACTATACCCTTCCCCTTAGGATCCATCTCTTCGGGCGGTTAGTCCCTTTGTGAAGAGAACGGCTCCGATACCAATTGAGAGCACCTAGAGGGGGGGGGGGGGGTGAATAGGTGATCCTGTAAAAACTTCAAACTTAAGCCACAAAAACTTGTTAAGTGTTAGCACGATTATTGCCAAGTGGCTAAGGTGAAGTCTCAGCAAAACACAGTATCACAAAAGATCAAGCACAGAGGTGACACAGTAGTTTATCCCGTGGTTCGGCCAAGACCAACGCTTGCCTACTCCACGTTGTGGCGTCCCAACGGACGAGAGTTGCAATCAACCCCTCTCAAGCGGTCCAAAGACCCACTTGAATACCACGGTGTTTTGTTGTTCCTTTCACTATCCCGTTTGCAAGGAATCTCCACAAATTGGAGTCTCTTGCCCTTACAAGTATATGATTACAAATGAAACACAGAGTAAGGGAGGGAAGCAACACACACAAATCCACAGCGAAATGCGCACACACACGGCCAAGACTCGAGCTCACAAGAGTATCACAAAGTTCTCACTAGAACGGAGCTCGAATCACTTAGAATCACAAATGAAAGCGCAAAGACTAAGTGTGGATGATCAAGAATGCTCAAAGGTTGCTTGTGTGTCTCCTCCATGCGCCTAGGGGCTCCTTTTATAGCCCCAAGGCAGCTAGGAGCCGTTGAGAGCAAATCCGGAAGGCCATCCTTGCCTTCTGTCGTCGGGGGCACCGGACAGTCCGGTGCACACCGGACAGTGTCCGGTGCCCGATTTGTTTCCATAACAGGCGCTTCCGACCGTTGCCGACCGTTGGAAGATCTGGAGCCGTTGGCGCACCGGACATGTCCGGTGCACACCGGACAGTCCGGTGCCGTCTTCCGACCGTTGGCCCGGCCACGTGTCCCGCGCAGATTGCGCGGCCGACCGTTGGCCCTGCCGACCGTTGGCTCACCGGACAGTCCGGTGCACATCGGACAGTCCGGTGAATTTTAGCCGTACGCCGTCGGCCAATTTCCCGAGAGCGGCCACTTCGCGCCGAGGCAGCCTGGCGCACCGGACACTGTCCGGTGCACACCGGACAGTCCGGTGCTCCAGACCGAGCTGAGTCTTGGCTGCACACAGCCAAGTCATTTTCTCCTCTTCTCCTTTCTTCTACTTTCTGTTTCTAACACTTAGACAAGTATATTAGCATTCAAAACCAATGTACTAAGGCTTAGAAACATACCTTTATCTCATGATTTGCACCTTGTTCATCCATGGACATAAATTCACAATTAAGCACATGTGTTGGCACTCAATCACCAAAATACTTAGAAATGGCCCAAGGGCACATTTCCCTTTCACATATCGCAAGTATTGCTCTTATACTCATTCTGAACTAACCCCTCTTGTTCTAGCACTTATAATTAAATATCTTGAATCAAGTTTTGTTTTTAGTTAAAATTTTAGGTTTTGTCTATTCACCCCCTATAGATGAATTTTGATTAGTATTGGAGCCCATCACTTAATTTAGGGTCTAATAACCCAAAGTGGTGTTGGGATAACAATTTGGGAAGAATAAGACAGTCCCACAGGAGGACAACGAGAAGGACGAAGAATCTGTCCACTCGAGGTCAAAGAAGACTCATAAGAAGAAGGGCTCAAGGAAGCCCAAAAAATTTGTGATCTCCAATGATGACACCTCCACATCAAACTCAAGTAGCGAGGATGAGGTCATCCACCACAAGCGATGCCGTGAGAAGAAATTGATTAAATCTAATTATTCTTGCATGTCATTTAACTACAATCGCATCCCTTCCAACACCACTACCCCTATACTATTAGTTTTTAGTTGGAAAATGACACAAATTTGATGAGACAAATTATTCCAAGTGGAGCCATAGTATGAGAGGACACTTTTACACACTCCATCCAAGTTTTTGGAATGTTGTTGAAGTAGGTATTGAGATACTAGATAGAGACAACGAAGATTAATCGCAAGCGAAAGTGGAGCAAATGATCCACCACAATGTCCAAGCTCCATGATGCTTCCCTCCTCCCACAACCAAGATGAGTACAACAAGATTGATGTATTGGAGAGTGCCAAGGAGATTTGGGACATGCTCAAGGTGGCCCACAAAGGAACAATGGCCATCTGCAAGGTGAGGACCGAGCTCCTTGAGGGGAGCTTGGGAGATTTGTCTTTCTTGATGATGAATCTCTACAAAAGATGTACAACCAGCTCAAGAAGTTCATCAACAAGCTTTGGAGTATCGGGGGCAACAAGTGGAACGGTCGTGAAGTGGTCAAAAGAATGTTATGGCCTTTCTTGGTAAGGAACACCATATTATGTACACTAATATGTGAAGCCCTAAATTACAGGAAGGTTACCCTAGAGGAAGTACTTGGCAATATCATCAACCACGACATCATGGAAGAGGCCAAGTACATGAAGAACCTCTCTAAAGGAATCATCACCACCACTAAGCCAAAAGAAATTGCCCTAAAAGCAAGAATAAGCAAAAGGCAAAAGTGATCGAAGAGGAGATACCAAGTGAGGATGAAGAGGAAGAATCAAGCCTTAATGAGAAGGAGATGGCACTTTTCATTAGGAGTTTCAAGCAAATCATGAAGGACCAGAAGGACAAGATCTTAGGGTCTCCTTCTCATTTGTTACCTTGAAGGCAACATCTTATGGTTCGTTGAAGGAGATATTCCCTTGCACCAAGTGTCGGGTACCTAGGAAAGGGGTACCCAAGGTGAGGCACATAAACCTCTCTCTGGCCCATTTACTGACTAGCTCCCCACCGAGCAAGTATGCGGGGCGGGCAACCGACCAAGTCCCCACCGAGCAAGTTTGCGAGGTGGGGCGACCGACCAGGTTCTGGCCGAGCAAGTCTGCGAGGCGGGGCGAACAACCAAGGCCCCACTGAGTAAGTCTGCGTGGCGGGGAGATCGACCAAGTCCTCATCGAGCAGATCCATGAGGGAGGAACCCGGGTCGACACAGTCGGCCCACGACGACTGCGACAAGATGCAACATCACCAAGCCACGTCCAAACCATACATATAATACCAAAAGGTCTCTGGCAGACACGATGGAACACCCCCACGTGCGCCCCCGAACATATCCTCACTGACTCGCGGGGCTAGTCAACTCCGGTCGCGGAGACCTCACCACCATAGTCTCTATAGTGGCCCGTACACCAGAAAGGATGAGACAATACCCCATACCAGACATATACCTACACACACTTGATAGCGACGCAAGGGGCATGACGAAAGACGAAGCAATACTGGACACAACCCACAACCTTGCTATAAGTCCACCTTGTGAGGCCCACCAGGTACCACAACATCGACATCGAACAAGCTACATGGACTCGTATACTGGATAGACAAGATGGAACGTTGTACTCGGGGCACGATAGTGCATGACCCTACGAGCGATGTCAGGGGAACTACACCATCTAGAGGCAGCAAACGACCCCCTCCTAGTAGAATACAAGTCCCCATTGTAAAATCCGCCCTTGAGCTATAAAAGGGATAGGGCAACTTTCGTTCGAAAACTCAAGCACATTAGTTGTAACATGCCTCAGAGCAATACTACGATCAGCACTACACTGGACTAGGGCGAAAGCCTGAACCGGTATAAACCCCATGTCTCAATTCCTTGATCGGGTCTTCGTGATCCACCATTTGGAGTGAGTCTGCACTTGCATCCCCACCAACACACAAATCTGTTGTCCCTCAGTTCCCAAAACTACGACACTAAGTATTCGATGTACTTGGAGTCCCTCACCATCATCTCATGCCTAAGGAACTTCCCAATTACTTCCTCAGGAGACATTTTCATGTGTCCAGGATTCACACGAACTAGAGATACAATAGTAGCATTACGTGAAGCAAAAGGCCTTAACATGAGTTTTACCACTTCATGGTTCATCCACTTCTTGCTCCCAAGGTTGTGGATTTGATTTACCAGGCCTTTAAGGCAATTGCACACCTCTTGTATGCCTTCTCCTTTAGGCATGGCAAATCTCTCAAGCTCTCATTCCAAGAGCTCCATCTTGGTAATCTTGATGATCTTGTCACCTTCATGCGTCATCTTTAGCTTTCCAATATATCTCTAGTCCTTTCCAAGCCATTCACCTTGGTGTATTCTTCCCTGCATAGAGAAGCAAGTAATATTGTGGTAGCTTGGGAGTCGTGGTGTATGATTCCCTTTATCTCCACATGATTGTAGTTCTCGTCATCAATGTCGAGGGGTCTCCATTCCTATCTCAATGATATCCCATATACTTGGATGGAGTGAGTATAAATAACTTTCCATTTTATGACTCTACCATGAATAATTCTTACCATCAAAGTGAGGTGGTTTACCAAGAGGAACAAAAAGTAATTGGGCATTTGAATTTCGAGAAATAGAAAAATAATTAGATGGAGTACGTTTAAAACTAGATTTAATTGTCTTTTGCTGGTGATGACGTTTGGAGGAACATTATCTACTAGTTGATGTTGATGGCGCTATAGATGAGTCTGTCTTGTAGCAGACGACCTTCTTCATCATTTTCTTTTTGACATCCTTCTTCTTGTGGCTTGAGTCGGTGGGTTTCTTATTCTTTTCTTATGGCTTCTCCAATTCCTCCTTTTTGTTGTTGTCCACCTCCTTTTCCTTCATATTTTGGGATTCTTCTCCTGCTTCGTGTTGTTAGACCCTTAAATGAAGCATCGAGCTCTGATACTAATTGATAGTTTCCTAAAGGGGGTGAATAGGCAACACCTAAAATTTCACAACTTTAAAATAAACTTGAATCCTAAATTAGATTTTAGTTCAAATGGGAATAAGGAGAGAAGGAAGTTCTTGCACCTTTTTCTCTTCTAGATTGTGGGATTAATATAAGGTAAATATTACAAGTGAAGATTTTAGCAAGAACTTAGAGTGAGAGAGATGAAGGACAAATTGCAGGAAGTAAAAACACAAGACACAACAATTTATTTCATGAGGTTCAGTTCTGAAGAACCTACATCCTTGTTGAGGTGTCCCACCGTACTAGGTCTCTCTTAACCTTCTCAAGTGATCCACCTATCAACTTGAACCCTCAGTTCCTTTGATCAATTGTTTCTTCCAATAAGGTACTCCATAGAGATTGGAGGCTCTTGCTAACCATACACAATGAATGGGAGTCAGAACTCAAATGAAAGCAAGAGGGAGGAAGAACACACACAAGAGCATAACAACAACACCAAAGAACAAAAAACACAAGCACACACAACTGTAACATAGCTCTCTCTAGACTATTCTCGTGAATATGGGCGATTGTATCTCTTTGGAGTGTCGCTCTAATGCTAGGATGAAACTCTAGCTCTTGAGTGACTTGGGTGCTTGAGGAGGCTAATTAGGGGGTATATATAGCCCAAATGCCCCCAAAGAGTTGTTGAGAGAATTGCAAAAAATCTGCTATGCGCTGGTGCACCGGACCTCAACAATCACCCACCATCAACGAGATATGCTCCAGTCTTCCATCCTTGCGGGGCACCGGCCCAGTCCGATGCAATACTGGACCGACCACGTGTCAGCTAGCCGTTGAGATGGCCATTGACGGGCTAAGAGAGCCATTGGACCCAAGGTCTGGTTCACCACTAGACTGGGCCGATGTGCGAGGCCACCGAAGATGATTTGCGGATCTCTCTAGTAAACTAGTTCGGTGCACACCAGACTAGTCCGGTACGCTAGGCCATCGAGGTCCCATTTTGTACCTCTATGGAATTTAAGTCTCGTGGACCGGTGTACCACTAGACTGATCCAATGTGCCCCAGATAGTTGAACTTTGTCTCTTTCTTGGATTCTCTTCTCCAAATTAATTTCACTTGTCTAAGAGTGTTCCCATGACTTAGACAATTATTTCTATTGACAATTCAACCAGTCTAAGTCATGTAACTTTACCTTATTTGAATTCTGTAGCTTAATTTCTGTTTATTTGAATTTAATTGTGCATATACACACTTAGGAAACATGTTATTCCATATTGTTGTATTAGACATTAATCATCAAAACAGTTATAGAAATGGATCAAGACACATTTCTCTTTCTATTACCACATTTGGCAGGCGATCCTATCCGTTGGAGGATTAAGGAAATCCTTATTGCTAGCATTGGGCACTGCAAGGACTCTTGCTCCCAATAATAAAGGTATAAAAAACCATTAATGCAAAGCAGACTCATGCCTACATGGCTCACCGGAATGAGTATGACTGTGCACATCTAATATAAATACCAGACCATAATATCTATCTCTACTACACCTTAAGAACATAGTGAGGGCGTCCACAGGCATCACCGTGCCCCCGCCTATTCCCCACGCGCGGCTTCCTCCGCACCCCACGCGTGTCTGTGTACCTCGTCGACCGCCATCAGCGCCCCCGGTCGCCCGACGCCATCAGCGCTCCCGGTAGCCCGACCGCCATCAGCGCTCCCGGTCGCCTGACTGCCATCAGCGCCCTCCACCTCGCCCCCGCACGCCGAAAACCTTGGCCGCCACGTCTGATTCCCCCGAAAACCTCCTCCACCTCGCCCTAACTGCCCCCACACCCTCCCACACGCGCGCATGGAAGCAGCACGTGAGCCCCGCCGTGCCTCTCACCCCACAACCGCGCAGGCACCATTCCCCGCTGCCGCCCCAAATCTCGCGCCGACCACGACCACCAATTTCAGCCATGCCCACCAGTCTCGGTCAGCACCCGCCCCGCAACACATCCTTTCTGTGATGCCCACAACCCTTGCCCTTGACGATGATGGGAGACCCACCAAGGCAGCGCCCCCTATCGTCCCCTGTGTTGTCTTCCTCCACGCCGGGCACAGCCAACCGATAGGTGGCGGCCAGCGAGCGGGAGGAGATGCAGGTCACGATAGCAGCCAGATCTGGTCAGCGGTTCCATGCCCCTGCCCCTGCACTCCCTCCCAAACGTCGCGCGAGCCGCCTCCCCACCCTCTACATATCGCCACCCTCCCCCCACCTCCGCTGCTCGACCTCCTCGATGAGAGCCATCATAGAAACGACGGAGACCGCCTCGTTACTCGCCACATCGTGCTCGGGCTGGAGCAGAGAAAGGTAACTCGCCTCCTCCTCCCCTTCGACGTCACCCCCGCCTCCGTCCCCACCCCCTACTACTCTGCCCCCACCCCCTCCGCCTCTAGCCTAGCCATTGTTTGCCCAGTCCCCGTCACCCCGAAAGGAGCAGTAGCCTAAGGCAACGCTGCCAAGAGTGGAGAACAAATCAAAAGGGTGATCATCTCGGTGCCCACCAAACCTCAACAACCAAGTTTCATGTCTAATCTCGACGTTCAGCTTCCATCTACTTTGGTATGTCTATTTCTCAATCCATGATGCCAAGCTCTTCTATATTGTCGTTTGGCATACCATCTTCTAGCTAACTGAATAAATTGATAACATCACACACACGAAGTTCATCTTGAACATGCTTAGTATTATTGTGCATCTGATGATATGGCATCATATCTAATAGATCTGTTTGTTGAGGCAAATGCTGAGGCTCTGGTGTTGCTCCTGGAACGAAGGATTACGTGCATGTGTGCATCTAAGAGCGCAACGATAGAAAGACTCTGACTATAGTCCAGGGTCTGAATATGAAGAAGAAATTCTGCTGCAATGGTACTGTAGTTTAGGACCCAGAGCTAGGGCAGGTAAGATGCGAGAACAATGTTTTTCAAGCTCACAAAATTGTTCCTGCTGGTTGGTGGGTATACTGATCTATTTGTCCGTTGCAGGTCATTCAGCTCCAAGGTGATCAACACAAGGACGCCCTCACATAAAACTACTATATCTTAGACATAGTGTTTTTATTGTTGTTTTATGTGGTACCATTGATTGTTCAGTTTGGATCTTCTTTTTTATTAATATAATTGGGTATTTGGCAACTCTGCTGCTTGGTTTGCTTAAAAAGAACTCGGTATCGATGTAAAGTAACACGCTGGTAAAGAAATGGGCACCAACCCACCATGTCTTCATTATGAGCAAGAATTATAAAAAGAAGCATGATCCACTAACAATATGCAAATTATCAGTCACACAACCATTGGCTGGTTTCAAATTCCCATACATGACTGTTGTATTCTCATAATCTTCAGCATACTGAACAAACAAGCAAACTATAATTCAACACCAGAATATCTTGTAGTGCGTAACATGATCATGCACTTGTACGGATCATGCAGTGTGCAAATCATATTGGCTGGTTTCAAATTCCCATGGATTTATATTGAGTTTGGCCTGTTGTGTTTAGGATGGATTTGGTCTATTCTGCCTCCAACGATTCAGTAGTAGTGAGCATTTGCTATCGATTTTCACTTGGCAACTTTGTTGGCTTCTTTCATTTGCCATAGGTCCACCATAGTGCAGCAATTGCTTGTGTGTATTTCCTGTCTCAAGTAAGCATCACAGCCACAGAGTGGGTGCTTAGCAGCAGTACAGTAGCTCATTTTTTATATCAACATTCAACATAGTTCGTTCTTAGGTCTGCAACATCCATTTTAGAGTTGCAGTGAATTTAAATTAAATCTTATGAGGTTTCACTTTCTTGCTACAATAAAGCAATCATGACATGGCTATAGTTCTCTAGCAGTCTACTTGTGTTTCTTCAGTTTATTTTCCTAAAGTGAAATTGTGTGATAATTGGCAGCAATTGATAGAAGTTATAGTTCAGTTGGTTGTAGAAGTCTGGTAGCCTTGCTATTGAAAGTCGCCTAGAGGGGGTGAATAGGCGGAATCTAAAAATTACAAACTTAAGCACAACTACAAGCCGAGGTTAGCGTTAGAAATATAAGCGAGTCCGAAAGAGAGGGCGAAAACAAATCACAAGCAAACGAAGAGTGAGACGCGGTGATTTGTTTTACCGAGGTTCGGTTCTTGCAAACCTACTCCCCGTTGAGGTGGTCACAAAGACCGGGTCTCTTTCAACCCTTTCCTCTCTCAAACGGTCACCTAGAGCGAGTGAGCTTCTCTTCTCAATCACTTGGGACACTAAGTCCCCACAAGAACCACCACACAATTGGTGTCTCTTTGAAAGGGAAATGTGCCCTTGGGCCATTTCTAAGTATTTTGGTGATTTAGTGTCCAACACAAGTGCCCTAGTGTAAAAAGGTGGACAAAGTACAAATCAAGGATAAAGGTATGTTTCCCAGACTTAGTACATTGTTTTATGGACTAATGTATTGTGTCTAAGTGCTGGAAACAGGAAAAATCCAATTGAAAATGTCCTGGCTCGAGCAGCCAAGACTCTGCTCAGTCTGGGATCACCGGACTGTCCGGTGGTGCACCGGACAGTGTTCGGTGCGCCAGGCTGGCTCGAGCAAAGTGGCCGCTCTCGGGAATTCACCGGCGACGTACGGCTATAATTCACCGGACTGTCCGGTGAGCCAACGATCGGCCGGGCCAACGGTCGGCCGCGCGATCTGTGTGGGACACGTGGCCGAGCCAACGGCTAGAAGGGGGCACCGGACTATCCGGTGTGCACCGGACATGTCCGGTGCGCCAACGGCTCCAAGACTGCCAGCGGTCGGCTTCGCCATAGAAGGAAAGAAATCGGGCACCGGACAGTGTCCGGTGTGCACCAGACTGTCCGGTGCGCCAGTCGACAGAAGGCAAGATCAGCCTTCCTAGAATGCTCTCAACGGCTCCTAGCTGCCTTGGGGCTATAAAAGGGACCCCTAGGCGCATGGAGGAGTACACCAAGCATTCCTACAACATTCCTAAGCACCAAGACATCGATTCCGTGCCTTTGATTCTTTGCGATAGCAATTAGAGCTCTAGTTGAGTGGTGAACTCATTGAGTTGTGTTGTGAGCTCTCGTTGCGACTTGTGTGCGTGGTGTTGCTGTGATTTCTTGTCTTGAGTGCGTTGCTAATCCCTCCCTTGCTCCGTGCTTCTTTGTGAACTTCAAGTGTAAGGGCGAGAGGCTCCAAGTTGTGGAGATTCCTCGCAAACGGGATTAAGAAAAGCAAGCAAAACACCGTGGTATTCAAGTGGGTCTTTGGCCCGCTTGAGAGGGGTTGATTGCAACCCTCGTCCGTTGGGACGCCACAACGTGGAGTAGGCAAGCGTTGGTCTTGGCCGAACCACGGGATAACCACCGTGCCATCTCTGTGATTGATTTCTTGTGGTTATTGTGTTTTGTTGAGACTCATCTCTAGCCACTTGGCAATTATTGTGCTAACACTTAACCAAGTTTTGTGGCTTAAGTTTTAAGTTTGACAGGATCACCTATTCACCCCCCTCTAGGTGCTCTCAATTGGTATCAAAGCCGTTCTCTTCACAAAGGGACTAATCGCCCGAAGAGATGGATCCTAAGGGGAAGGGTATCGTGATCAACGATAAAGAGAAGGAATCGTTCGTCAACGAGCTGAAGGATGACAAGCCTACCGACTCGGGCTCGGGTCATAGACGAAAAGATGGGATGAAGAAGACAAGGCGCATTAAGGAGATCGTCTACTACGACGACAGTGATGAGTCCACTTCTTCCCACAAGGACAACGACGACAACGACTACGACAAACGAAAGACGGTTAACTTGAACTTTTCTTTCGATTATTCGCGTATTCCTCAAAGTTCAAATTCACATTTGCTCTCCATTCCTCTCGGCAAGCCTCCACACTTTGATGGGGAGGACTACGGATTTTGGAGCCACAAAATGCGTAGTCACCTATTCTCTCTCCATCCAAGCATATGGGAGATTGTTGAGAATGGAATGAAGTTTGATAGCTCGGATAGTCCCATTTTTATTAATGAACGAATTCATAGAAAGCACAAGCTAATACTGTGTTGTTAGCCTCCTTGTGCAGGGACGAGTACCATAAAGTGAGCGGCTTGGACAATGCCAAGCAGATCTGGGACACCCTCAAGATTTCTCATGAGGGGAACGACGTCACCTTGCTCACCAAGATGGAGTTGGTGGAGGGCGAGCTTGGACGATTCGCGATGATAAGGGGCGAGGAGCCGACACAAACATACAATCGGCTCAAGACCCTTATCAACAAAATAAGGAGCTACGGAAGCACGCGATGGACAGACCACGACGTCGTCCGACTGATGCTAAGGTCCTTTACCGTTCTTGATCCTCATTTGGTGAATAATATTCGTGAGAATCCCAGGTACACCAAAATGTCGCCCGAAGAAGTCCTTGGAAAATTCGTAAGCGGGCGAATGATGATCAAGGAGGCAAGGTACGTGGACGACGCTCTGAATGGTCCAATCAATGAGCCTCAACCCGTTGCTCTCAAGGCAACAAGGAGCAAGGAGGCGTTACCTAGCAAGGTAGCACAAATTGAGGCGGCCGAACTTAATGATGAAGAGATGGCCCTCATCATCAAAAGATTCAAGACGGCGCTAAAGGGTCGCAAGGGGCAGCCAAGCAAGACCAAGACAAAGGGGAAGCGCTCATGCTTCAAATGTGGTAAGCTTGGTCATTTTATTGCTAACTGTCCCGATAATGATAGTGATCAGGATCAAGGGAACAAGAGGGAGAAGAAGAAGAACTATAAGAAGGCAAAGGGCGAGGCACATCTTGGCAAGGAGTGGGATTCAGATTGCTCCTCGTCCGACTCCGACAATGAAGGACTCGCCGCCACCGCCTTCAACAAGTCATCCCTCTTCCCTAACGAGCGTCACACATGCCTTATGGCAAGGGAGAAGAAGGTATGTACATGAAACTCTACTTATGCTTCTTCAAGTGAGGACGAATCTAGTGATGAGGATGAAATAGATTATTCATGTTTATTTAAGGGCCTAGATAGAACCAAGGTAGATAAAATTAATGAATTGATTGATGCCTTGAATGATAAGAATAGGCTTTTAGAAAAACAAGAGGACTTGTTGTATGAAGAACATGACAAATTTGTAGAAGCACAAAAATCTCATGCCTTAGAAGTTAAGAGAAATGAAATGCTTTCTTGTGAATTATCTTCCTGCCATGAGATGATTTCTAGCTTAAGGAGCATTAATGATGATTTGAATGCTAAGTTAGAAATAGCTAGTAAATCAACAACTTGTGTAGAAAATGTTGTTATTTGCAATAGATGTAAAGATTTTGATATTGATGCTTGTAGTGAACACATAGCTTCTATTGCAAAGTTAAATGATGAAATGGCTAGTCTTAATGCCCAACTTAAGGCTAGCAAAAGTGATTTTGATAAACTAAAATTTGCTAGGGATGCCTACACGATTGGTAGACACCCCTCAATTAAGGATGGGCTTGGCTTCAAGAGGGAAGCCAAGAACTTAACAAGCCATAAGGCTCCCATCTCTGCCAAGGAGAAAGGGAAGGCCCCTATGGCAAGTAGTACTAAAAAGAACCATGCTTTTATGTACAATGATAGAAGACAGTCTCATAGGAGTTGTAATGCTTTTGATTCACATGCCTATGATTCTTATGCTATGTTTGCTCCTAGTTCTTCCTATATGCATGGTAGAGATATGCCTAGGAAAAATATTCATCATGTGCCTAGAAAGAATATTGTTCATGTTCCTAGGAAAGTTATGAATGGACCCTCTACAATTTATCATGCTTTAAATGCTTCCTTTGCTATTTGTAGAAAGGATAGAAAGATAGTTGCTAGGAAATTAGGGGCAAAATGCAAGGGTGATAAAACTTGCATTTGGGTCCCTAAGACAATTTTGACTAACCTTGTAGGACCCAACAAGAGTTGGGTACCTAAGACCCAAGCCTAAATTTGCCTTGCAGGTTTATGCTTCCGGGGGTTCAAGCTGGATTATCGACAGCGGATGCACGAACCATATGACGGGGGAAAAGAAGATGTTCACCTCCTACGTCAAGAATAAGGATCCCCAAGATTCAATCATATTCGGTGATGGGAACCAAGGCAAGGTGAAAGGTTTAGGCAAGATTGCAATATCAAACGAGCACTCTATCTCTAATGTGTTTTTAGTTGAGTCTCTTGGATATAATTTACTATCTGTCAGTCAATTATGTAATATGGGATATAATTGTCTATTTACAAATGTAGATGTGTCTGTCTTTAGAAGATGTGATGGTTCACTAGCTTTTAAGGGTGTACTAGACGGCAAACTTTATTTAGTTGATTTTGCAAAAGAGGAGGCCGGTCTAGATGCATGCTTAATTGCTAAGACTAGCATGGGCTGGCTGTGGCATCGCCGCTTAGCACATGTGGGGATGAAGAACCTTCACAAGCTTCTAAAGGGAGAACACGTGATAGGTTTGACTAATGTGCAATTCAAAAAAGATAGACCTTGTGCAGCTTGTCAAGCAGGTAAACAAGTGGGAGGAGCACATCACAGCAAGAATGTGATGACCACTTCAAGACCTCTAGAGCTGCTGCATATGGACCTCTTCGGACCCGTCGCCTATCTGAGCATAGGAGGAAGTAAGTATGGTCTAGTTATTGTTGATGATTTTTCCCGCTTCACTTGGGTGTTCTTTTTGCAGGACAAGTCTGAAACCCAAGGGACCCTCAAGTGCTTCCTAAGGAGAGCTCAAAATGAGTTTGAGCTCAAGGTGAAGAAGATAAGGAGCGACAATGGATCCAAATTCAAGAATCTTCAAGTGGAGGAGTTCCTTGAGGAGGAGGGGATCAAGCACGAGTTCTCTGCTCCCTACACACCTCAGCAAAATGGTGTGGTAGAGAGGAAGAACAGGACGCTCATAGATATGGCGAGGACTATGCTTGGAGAGTTCAAGACCCCCGAGTGCTTTTGGTCGGAAGCCGTGAACACGGCTTGCCACGCCATCAATAGGGTCTACCTTCACCGCCTCCTCAAGAAGACTTCATATGAGCTGCTGACTGGTAACAAACCCAATGTGTCTTATTTTCGTGTATTTGGGAGCAAGTGTTATATTCTTGTGAAGAAAGGTAGAACCTCTAAATTTGCTCCCAAAGCTGTAGAAGGGTTTTTATTAGGTTATGATTCAAATACAAAGGCGTATAGGGTCTTCAACAAATCATCGGGTTTGGTTGAAGTCTCTAGCGACGTTGTATTTGATGAGACTAATGGCTCTCCAAGAGAGCAAGTTGTTGATCTTGATGATGTAGATGAAGAAGACGTTCCAACGGCCGCGATACGCACCATGGCGATTGGAGATGTATGGCCTCAGGAACAATTGGAGCAAGATCAACCGTCTACCTCAACTATGGTGCATTCCCTAACCCAAGATGACGAACAGGCACCTCAAGTGGAGGCGCATGATCAAGGGGAAGCACAGGATGATCAAGTTGAAGAGGAAGAAGCACCTCAGGCACCTCCAACCCAAGTTCGAGCGACGATCCAAAGGGATCATCCCGTCGACCAAATATTGGGTGATATTAGCAAGGGAGTAACTACTCGTTCAAGATTAGTTAATTTCTGTGAGCATTACTCCTTTGTCTCTTCTATTGAGCCTTTCAGGGTAGAAGAGGCCTTGCTAGATCCGGACTGGGTGTTGGCCATGCAGGAGGAACTCAACAACTTCAAGCGCAATGAAGTTTGGACGCTGGTGCCTCGTCCCAAGCAAAATGTTGTGGGAACCAAGTGGGTGTTCCGCAACAAACAGGACGAGCACGGGGTGGTGACAAGGAACAAGGCTCGACTTGTGGCAAAAGGTTATGTCCAAGTCGCAGGTTTGGACTTTGAGGAGACGTTCGCTCCTGTGGCTAGGCTAGAATCAATTCATATTTTGCTAGCATATGCCGCTCACCATTCTTTCAGGTTGTACCAAATGGATGTGAAGAGCGCTTTCCTCAACGGGCCGATTAAAGAGGAGGTGTACGTGGAGCAACCCCCTAGCTTCGAGGATGAACGGTACCCCGACCACGTGTGTAAGCTCTCTAAGGCGCTCTATGGACTTAAGCAAGCCCCAAGAGCATGGTATGAATGCCTTAGAGACTTTTTAATTGCTAATGCTTTCAAGGTCGGGAAAACCGATCCAACTCTTTTTACTAAGACTTGCGATGGTGATCTTTTTGTGTGCCAAATTTATGTCGATGACATAATATTTGGTTCTACTAATCAAAAGTCTTGTGAAGAGTTTAGCAGGGTGATGACGCAGAAATTCGAGATGTCGATGATGGGCGAGTTGAACTACTTCCTTGGGTTCCAAGTGAAGCAACTCAAGGACGGCACTTTCATCTCCCAAACGAAGTACACGCAAGACTTGCTAAAGCGGTTTGGGATGAACGACGCCAAGCCCGCAAAGACGCCGATGGGAACTAACGGACACACCGACCTCAACAAAGGAGGTAAGTCCGTTGATCAAAAAGCATACCGGTCCATGATAGGTTCTTTGCTTTATTTATGTGCTAGTAGACCGGATATTATGCTTAGCGTATGCATGTGTGCTAGATTTCAATCCGATCCTAAGGAGTGTCACTTAGTGGCCGTGAAGCGAATTCTTCGATATTTAGTCGCTACGCCTTGCTTCGGGATCTGGTATCCAAAGGGGTCTAACTTTGACTTGATTGGGTACTCAGATTCCGACTATGCTGGATGTAAGGTCGATAGGAAGAGTACATCGGGGACGTGCCAATTCTTAGGAAGGTCCCTGGTGTCGTGGAACTCTAAGAAACAAACTTCTGTTGCCCTATCCACCGCTGAGGCCGAGTATGTTGCTGCAGGACAGTGTTGCGCGCAACTACTTTGGATGAGGCAAACCCTCTGGGACTTTGGCTACAATCTGAGCAAAGTCCCACTCCTATGTGACAATGAGAGTGCTATCCGAATAGCGGAAAATCCTGTTGAGCACAGCCGCACAAAGCACATTGACATCCGGCATCACTTTTTGAGAGACCACCAGCAAAAGGGAGATATCGAAGTGTTTCATGTTAGCACCGAGAACCAGCTAGCCGATATCTTCACTAAGCCTTTAGATGAAAAGACCTTTTGCAGGCTGCGTAGTGAGCTAAATGTCTTAGATTCGCGGAACTTGGATTGAATTATAGCATACATGTATTTATGCCTTTGATCATGTTCCTTATGCATTTTGTTGCTTACTATGGTGCTCAAGTTGTACAATCAATCCCCGGACCTCACAAGTCCTTGTGCAAGTGATGCACATATTTAGGGGGAGTTGTGGTACAACTTGACCCTTTGAGACTAACCGTTTGCTTGAGTTTGCTTGATTTAGTCTCAAAGGAGGTTTGAAAGGGAAAAGGTGGACTTGGACCATGAAAGACTTCCACTGCACTCCGATGAGAGGGTAACTTATTCCAAGTTCATCTCATGTACTCTTATTGCCTTTGTATTCTTATTGAAGATTTTGGTGAGGCAATGGGGTTCTAGGGCCAAGATTAATCCCGTTTTGGTGCTTAATGCCAAAGGGGGAGAAAATAAAGGCCAAAGTGATAAATGGATCAGCTACCACTTAAGAGATTTTGAAAATAGTAGAATAGAGCTTTTGGTTTGTCAAAACTCTTTTTGTCTCTCTTGTCAAAAGTTGGCTTCTTGTGGGGAGAATTGTTGATTATGGGAAAAAGGGGAGTTTTTGAAATCTTGAATCAATTTCTCTTGGAATGACTCTCTTTATGTCTTAACATGTGTGTTTGACTTAGAGGTAGAAATTTGAAGTGATTTGCAAAAACAAACCAAGTGGTGGCAAAGAGTGATCCATATATGTCAAATTTGAATCAAAACAATTTTGAGTTCTTATTTGAATTGATTTTGTACTTGTTCTACTTGCTTTATGTTGTGTTGGCATAAATCACCAAAAAGGGGGAGATTGAAAGGGAAATGTGCCCTTGGGCCATTTCTAAGTATTTTGGTGATTTAGTGTCCAACACAAGTGCCCTAGTGTAAAAAGGTGGACAAAGTACAAATCAAGGATAAAGGTATGTTTCTCAGACTTAGTACATTGTTTTATGGACTAATGTATTGTGTCTAAGTGCTGGAAACAGGAAAAATCCAATTGAAAATGTCTTGGCTCAAGCAGCCAAGACTCTGCTCAGTCTGGGATCACCGGACTGTCCGGTGGTGCACCGGACAGTGTCCGGTGCGCCAGGCTGGCTCGAGCGAAGTGGCCGCTCTCGGGAATTCACCGGCGACGTACGGCTATAATTCACCGGACTGTCCGGTGTGCACCGGACTGTCCGGTGAGCCAACGATCGGCCGGGCCAACGGTCGGCCGCGCGATTTGCGCGGGACACGTGGCCGAGCCAACGGCTAGAAGGGGGCACCAGACTGTCCGGTGTGCACCGGACATGTCTGGTGCGCCAACGGCTCCAAGACTGCCAACGGTCGGCTTCACCATAGAAGGAAAGAAATCGGGCACCGGACAGTGTCCGGTGTGCACCGGACTGTCCGGTGCGCCAGTCGACAGAAGGCAAGATCAGCCTTCTTAGAATGCTCTCAACGGCTCCTAGCTACCTTGGGGCTACAAAAGGGACCCCTAGGCGCATGGAGGAGTACACCAAGCATTCCTACAACATTCTTAAGCACCAAGACATCGATTCCGCGCCTTTGATTCTTTGCGATAGCAATTAGAGCTCTAGTTGAGTGGTGAACTCATTGAGTTATGTTGTGAGCTCTCGTTGCGACTTGTGTGCGTGGTGTTGCTGTGATTTCTTGTCTTGAGTGCATTGCTAATCCCTCCCTTGCTCCGTGCTTCTTTGTGAACTTCAAGTGTAAGGGCGAGAGGCTCCAAGTTGTGGAGATTCCTCGCAAACGGGATTAAGAAAAGCAAGCAAAACACCGTGGTATTCAAGTGGGTCTTTGGCCCGCTTGAGAGGGGTTGATTGCAACCCTCGTCCGTTGGGACGCCACAACGTGGAGTAGGCAAGCGTTGGTCTTGGCCGAACTACGGGATAACCACCGTGCCATCTCTGTGATTGATTTCTTGTGGTTATTGTGTTTTGTTGAGACTCATCTCTAGCCACTTGGCAATTATTGTGCTAACACTTAACCAAGTTTTGTGGCTTAAGTTTTAAGTTTGACAGGATCACCTATTCACCCCCCTCTAGGTGCTCTCACTCTTGCCTTGCTTACAATTGAGTTTGGAACAAGAAAGAAAGAAGAAGAAAAGCGATCCAAGCGCAAGAACTCAAATGAACACAAATGTCGCTCTCTCTAGTCAGTATTTGATTGGAATGAACTTTGGACTTGGGAGAGGATTTGATCTCTTGTTTGTGTCTTGGAATGAAGTCTAGAGCTCTTGTATTGAATGTAAATGGCTGAAACTTGGATGCCTTGAATGTGGGGTGGTTGGGGGTATTTATAGCCCCAACCACCAAAGTGGTCGTTGGGGAGGCTGTCTGTCGTATGGCGCACCGAACAGTCCGGTGCGCCAGCCACGTCACCAGGCCGTTGGGTTCCGACCGTTGGAGCTCTGACAATTGGGGCCACCGGACAGTCCGGTGGTGCACCGGACAGGTCCTGTAGACTGTCCGGTGCGCCTTCTGGCGCTTGCTCTGTCTTCTGCGCGCGCAGGCGCGTACTGTTTGCTTTTACTATTCACTTGCAGGCGACTGTTGGCACGAAGTAGCCGTTGCTCCGCTGGCACACCGGACAGTCCGGTGCTACACCGGACAGTCCGGTGAATTATAGCGGAGCGGCCTCCCAAATTCCCGAAGCTGGCAAGTTCAGAGTCGATCTCCATGGTGCACCGGACACTGTTCGGTGGCACACCGGACAGTCCGATGCGCCAGACCAGGGCTGCCTTCGGTATACTTTGCTCCCTTGTTTTGAACCCTTTCTTTTGACTTTGTATTGGTTTGTTGTGAACCTTTGCCACCTGTAGAACTCATAATCTATAACAAACTAGTTAGTTCAATAATTTGTGTTGGGCAATTCAACCACCAAAATTCATATAGGAAAAGGTTTGACCCTATTTCCCTTTCAATCTCCCCCTTTTTGGTGATTGATGCCAACACAAACCAAAGCAAATATAGAAGTGCAGAATTGAACTAGTTTGCATAATGTAAGTGCAAAGGTTACTTGGAATTCAAACCAATAATTATTTCAATAGATATGCATAGATTGTTTTCTTCTTATTTTAAAATTTTTGGACCACATTTGCACCACGAGTTTTGTTTTTGCAAATCCTTTGTAAAATTCTTTTCAAAACATTTTGCAAATAGTCAAAGCTATATGAATAAGATTGAAAGAAGCATTTTCAAGATTTTGAAATTTTCTCCCCCTGTTTCAAATGCTTTTTCTTTGACTTAAACAAAACTCCCCCTAAATAAAATTCTCCTCTTAGTGTTCAAGAGGGTTTTGCAAGTTTTGAAAATACTACTTTCTCCCCCTTTTGAACACAATAAGATATTAATTTGAAAAACTTCATTTTTAAAATTCGGTGGTGGTGCGGTCCTTTTGCTTTGGGCTCATACTTTCGCCCTCTTTGGCATGAATCACCAAAAAGGGATACTTGTGAGTGAAATGTAAGCCCTTTTACTTTCTCCCCAATGGCAAATAAATAGAGATGAGTGAAGATTGTACCAAGGTGGAGAGCAATGCGGAATACCGGCAAATGTTGATGGAGTTGAGTGGAAGCGTCTTCTTTGCCGAATACTCCATTTCCCTTTCAATTCTATGACTAAGCATAAGATTACACTTGAAAACACATTAGTCATAGACATATAAGAGATATGATCAAAGGTACATTAATGAGCTATGTGTGCAAAGAATCAATCAAAATTCCTAGAATCAAGAATATTTAGCTCATTCCTAAGTTTCGTAAAGGTTTTCTCATCTAAAGGCTTGGTAAAGATATCGGCCAATTGATCTTTGGTGTTTATATAGGCTATCTCGATATCCCCCTTTTGTTGGTGATCTCTCAGAAAGTGATACCAAATGGCTATGTGCTTAGTGCGGCTGTGTTCAACGGGATTATCCGCCATGCGGATTGCACTCTCATTATCACATAGGAGGGGGACTTTGCTAAATTTGTAGCCATAGTCCCTAAGGGTTTGCCTCATCCAAAGCAACTGCGCGCAACAATGGCCTGCGGCAATGTACTCGGCTTCGGCGGTAGAAAGAGCTATTGAGTTTTGTTCCTTTGAAGCCCAAGACACCAGGGATCTCCCCGGAAACTGACAAGTCCCTGATGTGCTCTTCCTATCGATCTTACTGAAAGTCGCCTAGAGGGGGGGGGGTGGTGAATAGGGCAAAAATGAAATTTACAAAGTTAATCACAACTACAAGCCGGGTTAGCGTTAGAAATATAATGCGAGTCTGAGAGAGGGCGTAAAAACAAATCGCAAGCGAATAAAGAAGTGAGACACAAGGATTTGTTTTACCGAGGTTCGGTTCTCTCAAACCTACTCCCCGTTGAGGTGGTCACAAAGACCGGGTCTCTTTCAACCTTTTCCCTCTCTCAAACGGTCCCTCGAACCGAGTGAGCTTCTCTTCTCAATCAACCGGGAACCAAACTTCCCCGCAAGGACCACCACACAATTGGTGTCTCTTGCCTCGATTACAATTGAGATGATCGCAAGAAAGAATGAGAAAAAGAAGCAATCCAAGCGTAAGAGCTCAATTGAACACAACAATCACTCTCTCTAATCACTAAAGCTTTGAGTGGAATTGGGAGAGGATTTGATCTCTTTGGTGTGTCTAGAATTGAATGCTAGAGCTCTTGTAAGTAGTTGGAAGGTGGAAAACTTGGATGACTTGAATGTGGGGTGGTTGGGGGTATTTATAGCCCCAACCACCAAACTAGCCGTTTGGTGAAGGCTGCTGTCGTATGGCGCACCGGACAATCCGGTGCGCCACCGGACAATGTCCGGTGCGCCAGCCACGTCACCCGGCCGTTAGGGTTCGACCGTTGGAGCTCTGACTGGTGGGGTCGCCTAGCTGTCCGGTGGTGCACCGGACAGGTACTGTAGACTGTCCGGTGCGCCATCTCGCGCGTGCTTGACTTCTGCACGCTCTGGCGCGCATTAAATGCCTCTGCAGGTGACCGTTGGCGCTGATGTAGTCGTTGCTCCGCTGGCTCACCGGACAGACCGGTGTGCACCAGACATGTCCGGTGAATTATAGCGAAGCGGATTCCCGAAGCTGGCGAGCTCAGAGTCGCTCTCCCTTAGGGCACCGGACAGTCTGGTGAATTATAGCGAAGCGCCTCTGAGAATTCCCGAAGGTGTTGAGTTTAGCTTGAAGTCCCCTGGTGCACCGGACACTGTCCGGTGGCACACCGGACAGTCCGGTGCGCCAGACCAGGGCACACTTCGGTTGTCCTTTGCTCTCTTTGTGTCACACCCGGGTTTTAGGGGCACCAAGACCCAGGCGCGAACATAAACACCAGGTATGCTGGGACCAAGTCTCACACATATGATGTATAGTGGCACAGGATCGAATGTCACATCTTTATATATAATAGGAGTTCTATACAAAATAAATAATTACATTATAAGGAGACAACGGTCCAGCAACCCAAAGTTGACTGGGAGACGACGACCTAGACCTCTCGCGAACTCGTCACAGCATCCTCCAAGCGCTTCATCCTGCGGTACCTGTTCTTGACCTGTGGGGGGTGTGAGACAGCAAGAGTGAGCTCACATACGTTCATCGCTCAACAAGTTGTGGGGAATAATGTGCATGAACTCGCCAAAGGTGGGAGCTCACGTGAAGTGTAAGGCTTACCAAAGAAGATGGTTAGAGCTGAGCATTGCTTTTAAAGTTGGTCAAAATTTTATTAGCAGTTACTAAGTATAAGTAAACACCAACCCAGTTAAATAGTAGAACAAAAGTAACAACTTCACCTGCGATGCAATGCATATGACAAATTGAGTTTAAGTTCCATAATTTAATCATGTGAGTGTCCGAGCCGCTCTTGACCGTGAGCACGGCTAGTATACCAGTTTTACACTCTGCAGAGGTTGCGCATCTTTACCCACAAGTCGTGTATCCCATGTCGCCAGGGTTTGCAAGGCCCTTAGACACTACCGAGGTGAATGGCTAGGGATCCACTACGAGGCCTTTACAAAGTTCCACTAGCTTCCGAAAACCCGCTACAGTTTATAGGAAGTTCCAATGCAGGAATCCCTTGCAGGACCGCCATCGCAGCAAAATCCTCCCGAGGGCCTCCCTACACTGACCACTCCCCTACTGCCCTTGCCCCTTTCGGGTAAGGTAGTCTTCCACTAGCTTTCCTAATTAATCGGCCAAGGGCGTCCCATTCCACCCTTGTGGTAGCACTGTTTTCCCGGGTGGTTCTCCATGTTCCAATTAACATAATGATCTTAACATGAACAATAATAATAAACAGATAATAAAAGTGTGATCATGAATAATGTATCTTCATACCCAAAACCACATAAAGCACTAGCAAGTACTACCCAAAAAGGTTCAGTGGTAAACAAGGTATAAAGATAGACAAACTGGGGTATCCTATTGGGTCCCATCAAAATTAACCTATGCAGATCATTATGATTAATCAGAACATGAGTGGGTAAAAAGAAGTGATCAAGGGCACAACTTGCCTGGGACTTGAGATTCCAGGTACCAGGATGATCTTCAGGTGACACGTGTCCTCACTGCTAAACGTAGCAATACGAACAAACATAGTATAGGCAAAATTAACATCACACCAAACATAAGTACAAACTGAATAATAATAATCTACGCGTTGCTACGGGATCGTAGGAACAAGAATCACTAAATTTGGAGTTATAGTTATTTAGTTATGAATTTCTGAAGTTATTAAGCACCTAGAATAGATTAACCCAAATGAACAATTTTAATTCAAGTTTCATGGTTAAACAAAGGTACTAGGTGATAAACAATATTAATACAAAATTATTGCAACTGGAATGACTCAATTTGGAGTTAAAATGAATTAGATATGAATTATACAAGTTTTAAGATTTATTTTTATACTAAAAATCAATTTTTAATATTAATTATCTAATTTCTCTGTTGTCTGGACTGCGCGTCAAATCCTGGAAAAGTCAGGGGCCTAAACTGAAGTTTTCTAAGACTCAGTGAATAATGAATGTGGACGGCGGGTTGGTTTCTGTATTCTATAGGGGCTCATATGCAAAAAGGCCAGGCCGAAGGGGTATGATTCGACCAGAGCCACACGATTAGAAACCGAGTGCCAGGATTAAACCCCAAACTGCGCGAACCAGTACGCAATCAGGGTCCCTGGATCCCGATCCGACGGTCCGCGTTTAATGAATTCTAGATCGAATCCCCACCACCGGATACCGCATCAACGGACACCGATTGCTTCGACTGAATCGTTACCTAGCTCTAATCCTAGCCGTCCACGGTCCGATGAACAGACAACAGCCATCTGTATGCATCTTCGCGGATCACGGCGGCGGAGCGGCCACTGCGCACGGCGGCGAGTCGCCGGAGCGCTGCCCAGTTTGTCGCCCCGAGGTGCGCCCAGCTTCAAATTCAGTGGAAAAGAAAGCGCGAGGTGAAGCGAAGCTGTCCAGAGGCTTACGGGGAATGAGAGATGTCCGACGGCGGCTGTTCACAGCGCAGGGCAGAGTCATGGCACCGAGCGGTTGACGGTGAAGAATTCCGGTGGAGCAGGTGGTTAATCCCGAGCAGCGCGGACACCAACGTCTTTCCCAGAGCTCACAGAAGGCCCCTAACCAATTCGACCGCACAGACGACGGCGTTCTTCTTCCTTTCAACCACCAGAGCGGCGGCGCAAGCAAGCAGGATGCGGTGGCGCCATTGCGACAACCCATCACCCCCGGTCGTCGAACACGACGGCATTGCCACGACCGCCGGCGGTCTTCACCGTGCGTGACGCGCCCCCCACTGGTTCCGCTCACGGGTTGAGCCACCGGCATCGGCGAGGACGGGTCATGGCGCAGATTGACATGGCGACGAAGCACACCCATTGAAGAGGTCATGCGGCTTCCCGGCTATGGCTAGAGAGGGGGTGAGTCTGTTTATATATACCCGGACGAGCGGAGTCCCATACCCCGAGCAACAACCAGCGAGCGAAGAATCTGGACAAGATTTCGGAGTCCGGTTCGCTGAGCCCCGCGGTCCGCGCAAAGAATATGACCCTGTTCACCTGACAGCAGGGCCCCACCAGTCAGGGTATCGCGTGCGCAACATCCAGCGACTAGGCGCAGCACCTGCGCACGGGTTGAGAGGCTGGCGTGTGGGACCCATGGAACAGTGACCAAGGTGAGCGGCACAAGGGAGTTGAGCCGAGCGGCATCAGAGAGGATTTGGGCCCGACCTGGGCTGGAGAAGTGGCCCAAGGATACAGGTAAAGTTCCCCCCCTCCTTTTGATTTTATTTTATTTTTCTTTTGTTTTCTGTTTTCGAATTTAGTTTAAACTTCAAATTTATTTCATGCATTTGACCGATCAAATGTATGGACTAATAATACCAACATGATGCACATTCGTTTTTTTTTATTTAACTATTAATTGTCATCATTAGGCCCCATAATTGTTGATATGCATAAAGCAAAAGTCACATAATTGAAAATGTATTTTTTTTATTTTATTTCTTATCTGTTTTAAATAGAAAATATATATATTTATATTTTAATGGTAATCTCTATGATATACTTTCACTTTAATTTTTTTTTGAAGGTTTCCCAACACATAATACAAAAGAATAGTTTTACAGATTAAATTGAGGTTCTTTCTATTTTATTTTATGTTTTTTTACTCAAACCATTTGGAGAAACTTTTATAAATCCCAAAATAGAATTTTTGGGTGTTACAAATTCTACCCCCCTTAACAGAAATCTCGCCCCCGAGATTTGTAAGAAAAGGGATACAGAAGGATTGGTTTGTAGTTCGTTTTTTTTTAGTTTATAATTGGTTCAAAAACCCAGAGTCTCATTTTGTTATAGTCAGTAGTGGGTGATTAGGAGAGCATAGGTATCCAGCTAGTTATTATGTAGGAAACAACCTGGACAGGTTGAGGTAAGAAAGATTATGGCAAGGAAAAGACTTCATCCGAAATGTTTATGTCTTGATTCATCTCGAGATTCACTTTTACTGTATATATCCTTCCTTGTTGATGTCGATCTTTCCTTCTCCGGTCTTGGTTTCATTGATTCGCGGGTAGTGTTTATCATCGGAGTTGGGGCATATGGTTGAGGTAATTATGGATGAGATGGACTACATGATGTAGGTTAAAAGTTTATTGGTGGTTAGATGGGAATAGAAAGGTTATACCATTCATCATGACTCTAGGTTAAGTTAATACATGGCTAGTAGGGTTTAATCTCTTCTACTAGTGTCATTAATTTGTTTAAGTGGACCACATTAGGTTAGATTACGTTAGACCACACTAGATCAGATCACATTAGGTAAGATAAGATCTAGATCAGATTGGATATGACTAGATTAGACTGGTTTAGGTTAGATAGGTCTAACAGGGTAGGATATGTATTATTAAGATATGTTAGAATCTTTTGAGATTAGTTAGATATGTTATGATAAGATAGAATTTCTTCAAGATAAGGTGAATTTATTAAGGTAAGAAGAATCTTTTGAGATGAGGTGGATCTAGTAAGATAAGAGAGAATCTTATAAGATACGACGAATCTATTAAGATATGGGAGTGTTTTATGATTAGAGGGATCTCTATGAGATAGATAAATTTTAATGGGGGATAATCTAAGTGGCTTAGTTTTCTTATGAATTCTATTTATGTCTATACGTATATGCAGATGTAATTATAGACATTGCTCCACAACCCATCACACTCAATCAAATATCCAAATCATACAAGTATCATAAGAACAAGCACTCAAGCGTATAGATACCTAAAAAAAATAGTTTTATTTTTGTTCCTAAGAGTAGGTCTCCTATTCCTAAAGGTTACTTTAGGCACTAGATTTCAAAGTGTGAAATCCACATTTGTCTTTAGAAGGATAAGGTAAGTATGATCAGAGTGAAGCGGAAATAGATGAGAAAAGATTAAGACAAGTTTAGAAAAGAACCAGAGTAGCAAAGGTAAGTAGGTAAGGGTTGTCCAGTTCTATCTAGGTTTCGTCCTACAGTCAACATTCCTCTGATACCACTTCTGTCACACCCGGGTTTTAGGGGCACCAAGACCCGGGCGCGAACATAAACACCAGGTATGCTGGGACCAAGTCTCACACATATGATGTATAGTGGCACAGGATCGAATGTCACATCTTTATATATAATAGGAGTTCTATACAAAATAAATAATTACATTATAAGGAGACAACGGTCCAGCAACCCAAAGTTGACTGGGAGACGACGACCTAGACCTCTCGCGAACTCGTCACAGCATCCTCCAAGCGCTTCATCCTGCGGTACCTGTTCTTGACCTGTGGGGGGTGTGAGACAGCAAGAGTGAGCTCACATACGTTCATCGCTCAACAAGTTGTGGGGAATAATGTGCATGAACTCGCCAAAGGTGGGAGCTCACGTGAAGTGTAAGGCTTACCAAAGAAGATGGTTAGAGCCGAGCATTGCTTTTAAAGTTGGTCAAAATTTTATTAGCAGTTACTAAGTATAAGTAAACACCAACCCAGTTAAATAGTAGAACAAAAGTAACAACTTCACCTGCGATGCAATGCATATGACAAATTGAGTTTAAGTTCCATAATTTAATCATGTGAGTGTCCGAGCCGCTCTTGACCGTGAGCACGGCTAGTATACCAGTTTTACACTCTGCAGAGGTTGCGCATCTTTACCCACAAGTCGTGTATCCCATGTCGCCAGGGTTTGCAAGGCCCTTAGACACTACCGAGGTGAATGGCTAGGGATCCACTACGAGGCCTTTACAAAGTTCCACTAGCTTCCGAAAACCCGCTACAGTTTATAGGAAGTTCCAATGCAGGAATCCCTTGCAGGACCGCCATCGCAGCAAAATCCTCCCGAGGGCCTCCCTACACTGACCACTCCCCTACTGCCCTTGCCCCTTTCGGGTAAGGTAGTCTTCCACTAGCTTTCCTAATTAATCGGCCAAGGGCGTCCCATTCCACCCTTGTGGTAGCACTGTTTTCCCGGGTGGTTCTCCATGTTCCAATTAACATAATGATCTTAACATGAACAATAATAATAAACAGATAATAAAAGTGTGATCATGAATAATGTATCTTCATACCCAAAACCACATAAAGCACTAGCAAGTACTACCCAAAAAGGTTCAGTGGTAAACAAGGTATAAAGATAGACAAACTGGGGTATCCTATTGGGTCCCATCAAAATTAACCTATGCAGATCATTATGATTAATCAGAACATGAGTGGGTAAAAAGAAGTGATCAAGGGCACAACTTGCCTGGGACTTGAGATTCCAGGTACCAGGATGATCTTCAGGTGACACGTGTCCTCACTGCTAAACGTAGCAATACGAACAAACATAGTATAGGCAAAATTAACATCACACCAAACATAAGTACAAACTGAATAATAATAATCTACGCGTTGCTACGAGATCGTAGGAACAAGAATCACTAAATTTGGAGTTATAGTTATTTAGTTATGAATTTCTGAAGTTATTAAGCACCTAGAATAGATTAACCCAAATGAACAATTTTAATTCAAGTTTCATGGTTAAACAAAGGTACTAGGTGATAAACAATATTAATACAAAATTATTGCAACTGGAATGACTCAATTTGGAGTTAAAATGAATTAGATATGAATTATACAAGTTTTAAGATTTATTTTTATACTAAAAATCAATTTTTAATATTAATTATCTAATTTCTCTGTTGTCTGGACTGCGCGTCAAATCCTGGAAAAGTCAGGGGCCTAAACTGAAGTTTTCTAAGACTCAGTGAATAATGAATGTGGACGGCGGGTTGGTTTCTGTATTCTATAGGGGCTCATATGCAAAAAGGCCAGGCCGAAGGGGTATGATTCGACCAGAGCCGCACGATTAGAAACCGAGTGCCAGGATTAAACCCCAAACTGCGCGAACCAGTACGCAATCAGGGTCCCTGGATCCCGATCCGACGGTCCGCGTTTAATGAATTCTAGATCGAATCCCCACCACCGGATACCGCATCAACGGACACCGATTGCTTCGACTGAATCGTTACCTAGCTCTAATCCTAGCCGTCCACGGTCCGATGAACAGACAACAGCCATCTGTATGCATCTTCGCGGACCACGGCGGCGGAGCGGCCACTGCGCACGGCGGCGAGTCGCCGGAGCGCTGCCCAGTTTGTCGCCCCGAGGTGCGCCCAGCTTCAAATTCAGTGGAAAAGAAAGCGCGAGGTGAAGCGAAGCTGTCCAGAGGCTTACGGGGAATGAGAGATGTCCGACGGCGGCTGTTCACAGCGCAGGGCAGAGTCATGGCACCGAGCGGTCGACGGTGAAGAATTCCGGTGGAGCAGGTGGTTAATCCCGAGCAGCGCGGACACCAATGTCTTTCCCAGAGCTCACAGAAGGCCCCTAACCAATTCGACCGCACAGACGACGGCGTTCTTCTTCCTTTCGACCACCAGAGCGGCGGCGCAAGCAAGCAGGATGCGGTGGCGCCATTGCGACAACCCATCACCCCCGGTCGTCGAACACGACGGCATTGCCACGACCGCCGGCGGTCTTCACCGTGCGTGACGCGCCCCCCACTGGTTCCGCTCACGGGTTGAGCCACCGGCATCGGCGAGGACGGGTCATGGCGCAGATTGACATGGCGACGAAGCACACCCATTGAAGAGGTCATGCGGCTTCCCGGCTATGGCTAGAGAGGGGGTGAGTCTATTTATATATACCCGGACGAGCGGAGTCCCATACCCCGAGCAACAACCAGCGAGCGAAGAATCTGGACAAGATTTCGGAGTCCGGTTCGCTGAGCCCCGCGGTCCGCGCAAAGAAGATGACCCTGTTCACCTGACAGCAGGGCCCCACCAGTCAGGGTATCGCGTGCGCAACATCCAGCGACTAGGCGCAGCACCTGCGCACGGGTTGAGAGGCTGGCGTGTGGGACCCATGGAACAGTGACCAAGGTGAGCGGCACAAGGGAGTTGAGCCGAGCGGCATCAGAGAGGATTTGGGCCCGACCTGGGCTGGAGAAGTGGCCCAAGGATACAGGTAAAGTTCCCCCCCCCCTTTTGATTTTATTTTATTTTTCTTTTGTTTTCTGTTTTCGAATTTAGTTTAAACTTCAAATTTATTTCATGCATTTGACCGATCAAATGTATGGACTAATAATACCAACATGATGCACATTCGTTTTTTTTATTTAACTATTAATTGTCATCATCAGGCCCCATAATTGTTGATATGCATAAAGCAAAAGTCACATAATTGAAAATGTATTTTTTTTATTTTATTTCTTATCTGTTTTAAATAGAAAATATATATATTTATATTTTAATGGTAATCTCTATGATATACTTTCACTTTAATTTTTTTTGAAGGTTTCCCAACACATAATACAAAAGAATAGTTTTACAGATTAAATTGAGGTTCTTTCTATTTTATTTTATGTTTTTTTACTCAAACCATTTGGAGAAACTTTTATAAATCCCAAAATAGAATTTTTGGGTGTTACACTTTGTTTGAACCCATTCTTGGTCTTTTTATTGACTTATTGTGAACCTTTGGCACCTGTAGAACTTATAGACTAGAGCAAACTAGTTAGTCCAATTATTTGTGTTGGGCAATTCAACCACCAAAATCATTTAGGAAAAAGGTGGAAGCCTGATTCCCTTTCACTTACACCCTGCCCAATCAGCATCGGAATATCCTAATAAATCAAAAGAGGATCCCTTGGGGTACCAGAGACCAAATTTAGGTGTTTGAACTAAATATCTCAAGATTCACTTCATGACCCTAAGATGAACTTCCTTAGGGTCAGCTTGGAACCTTGCACACATGCATACAGAAAGCATAATGTCCGGTCGAGATGCACATAAATAGAGTAAGGACCCTATCATCGACTGGTGTACCTTTTGATCTACAGATTTACCTCCCGTGTCGAGGTCGAGATGCCCATTGGTTCCCATGGGTGTCTTGATGGGCTTGGCATCCTTCATTCCAAACTTGGTGAGAATTTCTTGAATATACTTCGTTTGGCTGATGAAGGTGCCCTCTTGGAGTTGCTTCACTTGAAATCCTAGAAAATACTTCAACTCCCCCATCATAGACATCTCGAATTTTTGAATCATGATCCTACTAAACTCTTCACAAATAGATTTGTTAGTAGACCCAAATATGATATCATCAACATAAATTTGGCATACAAACAAATCATTTTCAATAGTTTTAGTAAAGAGAGTAGGATCAGCCTTTTCGACTTTGAAGCCATTAGTGATAAGAAAATCTCTTAGGCATTCATACCATGCTCTTGGGGCTTGCTTGAGCCCATAAAGCGCCTTAGAGAGTTTATAGACATGGTTAGGGTACTCACTATCTTCAAAGCCAGGAGGTTGCTCAACATAGACCTCTTCCTTGATTGGTCCATTGAGGAAGGCACTCTTCACGTCCATTTGGTAAAGCTTAAAGCATTGGTAAGTAGCATAGGCAAGTAATATACGAATTGACTCAATCCTAGCTACGGGTGCATAGGTTTCACCAAAATCCAAACCTTCGACTTGTGAATACCCTTTGGCCATAAGTCATGCCTTGTTCCTTGTCACCACACCATGCTCATCTTGCTTGTTGCGGAAGACCCACTTGGTTCCTACAACATTTTGGTTAGGACGTGGAACTAAATGCCATACCTCATTGAAAGGGAAATAGGCTTACACCTTTTCCTAATTGATTTTGGTGGTTGAATTGCCTAACATAAATAATTGGACTAACTAGTTTGCTCTAGTCTATAAGTTCTACAGGTGCCAAAGGTTCACAACAAGCCAATAAAAAGACCAAAGATGGGTTCAATTAAAGAGAGCTAAAGAAATCCCAAAGGCACCCTGGTCTGGCGCACCGGACTGTCCGGTGTGCCACCGGACAGTGTCCGGTGCACCAGGGAACTCGAAGCTGAACTCACTACCTTCGGGAAAACAGAGGCCGCTCCACTATAATTCACCGGACCGTCCGGTGTATGCACCGGACAGTGTCCGGTGGCACACCGGATTGTCCGGTGTGCCAGCGGAGCAACGGCTACTTCAAGCGCAACGGTCGACTGCAACGCATTTAATGCGCGCATGCGCGCGCGCAGAGGTCAGAGCACGCACAGTTGGCGCACCAAACAGTCTACAGGAGATGTTCGGTGCACCACCGGATAGCCCAGAGGCCCCACAAGTCAGAGCTCCAACGGTCGAACCCCAACGACTGGCTGACGTGGCTCGCGCACCGGACTGTCCGGTGCGCCATGCGACAGCAGACTTCCAACGGCCACATTTTGGTCGTTGGGGCTATAAATACCCCAACCACCCCACATTCAATTGCATCCAAGTTTTCAGACTTCTACACATTACAAGAGCTATAGCATTCAATACAAGACACACCAAAGAGATCAAATCCTCTCCCAAGTCTCTAGTTCAATTCCAATCAATAGTGACTAGTGAGAGAGTGACTTGTGTTCATTTGAGCTCTTGCGCTTGGATTGCTTCTTTTCTTTCTCATTCTTTCTTGTAACAAACTCACTTGTAACCGAAGCAAGAGACACCAATTGTGTGGTGGTCCTTGCGGGGACTTTGTGTCCCGTGTGATTGAGAAGAGAAGCTCACTCGGTCTAAGTGACCGTTTGAGATAGGGAAAGGGTTGAAAGAGACCCGGTCTTTGTGACCACCTCAACGGGGAGTAGGTTTGCAAGAACCGAACCTCGGTAAAACAAATCCTTGTGTCTCATTCCTTATTTGCTTGCGATTTGTTTTTCACCCTCTCTCTCGGACTCGATTATATTTCTAACGCTAACCCGACTTGTAGTTGTGATTAACTTTGTAAATTTTAGTTTCGCCCTATTCACCCCCCTCTAGGCGACTTTCAATTGGTATCAGAGCCCGGTGCTTCATTAGAGCCTAACCGCTCAAAGTGATGTCGGGAGATCACGCCAAGAAGGAGATAGTGACCGGCGACAAGCCCGCTACAAGCCACGGGAAGGCTCCATCGGGAGAGTCCCGCAACAAAGGGAAGGAGAAGGAATCCTCTTCCTACAAGTCGCATCGGAGTGGCGACAAGAAAAAGAAGATGAGGAAGGTGGTCTACTACGAGACCGATTCTTCATCGCCATCCACCTCCGGCTCCGATGCGCCGTCCATAACTTCTAAGCGCCATGAGCGCAAGAAGTATAGTAAGATTCCCCTACGCTACCCTCGTATTTCAAAGCGTACTCCTTTACTCTCCGTTCCATTAGGCAAACCACCGGTTTTTGACGGTGAAGATTATAATATGTGGAGTGACAAAATGAGGCATCATCTAACTTCACTCCACACAAGCATTTGGAATGTTGTTGAGTTTGGTGTACAGGTACCATCTGTAGGGGATGAGGACTACGATTCGGACGAAGTGGCCCAAATCCACCACTTCAACTCCCAAGCCACTACTATACTCCTCGCCTCTCTAAGTCGAGAGGAGTATAATAAAGTGCAAGGGTTGAAGAGTGCAAAGGAAATTTGGGACTGAGAGCACCTAGAGGGGGGGGTGAATAGGTGATCCTGTGAAACTTAAACTTATAGCCACAAAAACTTGTTAAGTGTTAGCACAATAATTGCCAAGTGGCTAGAAAGGAATCTCAACAAAACACAATACCACAAGAGATCAAACACAGATATGACACAGTGGTTTATCCCGTGGTTCGGCCAAGACCAACGCTTGCCTACTCCACGTTGTGGCGTCCCAACGGACGAGGGTTGCAATCAACCCCTCTCAAGCGGTCCAAAGACCAACTTGAATACCACGGTGTTTTGCTTTGCCTTTCAATATCCCGTTTTCGAGGAATCTCCACAACTTGGAGCCTCTCACCCTTACACTTGAGATTTACAAGAAATACGGAGTAAGGGATGAAAGCAACACACACAAATCCACAGCAAAATGCGCACACACACGGCCAAGAATCGAGCTCAAAAGACTATCTCAAAGTTCTCACTAGAACAGAGCTCGAATCACTGAGAATGACAAACGAATGTGCAAAGACTGAGTGTGGATGATCAAGAATGCTCTAAGGTTGCTTGGTTTTCTCCTCCATGCGCCTAGGGGTCCCTTTTATAGCCCCAAGGCAGCTAGGAGCCGTTGAGAGCAAATCTGGAAGGCCATCCTTGCCTTCTGTCGTCGGGTGCACCGGACAGTCCGGTGCACACCGGACACTGTCCGGTGCCCGATTTCTTTCCTTAAACAGCGCTGCCGACCGTTGCAGATCGTTGCAGATCTGGGAGCCGTTGGCGCACCGGACATGTCCGGTGCACACCGGACAGTCCGGTGCCCCCTTCCGACCGTTGGCTCGGCCACGTGTCTCGCGCAGATCGCGCGGCCGACCGTTGGTCTGGCCGACCGTTGGCTCACCGGACAGTCCGGTGCACACCGGACAGTCCGGTGAATTTTAGCCGTACGCCGTCGGCGAATTCCCGAGAGCGGCCTCTTCACGCCGAGTCAGCCTGGCGCACCGGACAGTCCGGTGTGCCAGACCGAGCTGAGTCTTGGCTGTACACAACCAAGTCTTTTGCACCTTTCTTCTTTTCTTCTTCTTTCTGTTTCTAACACTTAGACAAGTATATTAGTACACAAAACCAATGTACTAAGGCTTAGAAACATACCTTTACTTCATGATTTGCACTTTGTTCATCCATGGACATAAATTCACATTTAAGCACTTGTGTTGGCACTCAATCACCAAAATACTTAGAAATGGCCCAAGGGCACATTTCCCTTTCAATCTCCCCCTTTTTGGTGATTTATGCCAACACAACATAAAGCAACTAGAACAAGTGCAAACTCACTTCAAATAAAACTCAAATTTATTTTGATTCAATTTTGGCATATATGGATCATCCTTTGCCACCACTTGGTTTGTTTTTGCAAATCAAACTCAAATTTCTATCTCTAAGTCAAACACACATGTTAAGACATACAGAGAGGCATTCTAAGAGAAATTGACTTAAGATTTCAAAAACTCCCCCTTTTTCCCATAATCAATACTTCTCCCCACAAGAAGCCAACTTTTGACAAGAGAGACAACAAAAGAGTTTTGACAAACCAAAAGCTCTATTCTACTATTTTCAAAATCTCTCAAGTGGTAGCTGATCCATTTATTGCTTTGGCCTTTATTTTCTCCCCCTTTGGCATCAAGCACCAAAACGGGATCAATCTTGGCCCTTTAACCCCATTGCCTCACCAAAATCTTCAATTTAGAGCAAATGGCAATAAGAGTTCATGAGATGGACTTGGAATAAGTTACCCTCTCATCGGAGTGCAGTGGAAGTCTTTCATGGTCCAAGTCCACCTTTTCCCTTTCAATTCTCCTTCGAGACTAAATCAAGCAAACTCAAGCATATGGTTAGTCTCAAAGGGTCAAGTTGTAACACATCTCCCCCTAAACATGTGCATCACTTTGCAACGGACTTGTGAGGTCCAGGGAGTGTTTGTACAACTTGAGCACCATAATAAGCAACAAAATGCAGAATGGACATGATCAAAGGCATAAACACATGTATGCTATATTTCAATCCAAGTTCCGCGAATCTAAGATATTGAGCTCACTACGCAGCCTGCAAAAGGTCTTCTCATCTAGAGGCTTGGTAAAGATATCGGCTAGCTGGTTCTCGGTGCTAACGTGAAACACTTCGATATCCCCCTTTTGCTGGTGGTCTCTCAAAAAGTGATGCCGGATGTCAATGTGCTTTGTGCGGCTGTGCTCAACAGGATTTTCCGCTATTCGAATAGCACTCTCATTATCACATAGGAGTGGGACTTTGCTCAGATTGTAGCCAAAGTCCCTGAGGGTTTGCCTCATCCAAAGTAGTTGCGCGCAACACTGTCCTGCGGCAACGTACTCGGCCTCAGCGGTGGATAGGGCAACAGAGGTTTGTTTCTTAGAGTTCCATGACACCAGGGACCTTCCTAAGAATTGGCACGTCCCCGATGTACTCTTCCTATCGACCTTACATCCAGCATAGTCGGAATCTGAGTACCCAATCAAGTCAAAGTTAGACCCCTTTGGATACCAGATCCCGAAGCAAGGCGTAGCGACTAAATATCGAAGAATTCGCTTCACAGCCACTAAGTGACACTCCTTCGGATCGGATTGAAATCTAGCACACATGCATACGCTAAGCATAATATCCGGTCTACTAGCACATAAATAAAGCAAAGAACCTATCATGGACCGGTATGCTTTTTGATCAACGGACTTACCTCCTTTGTTGAGGTCGGTGTGTCCGTCGGTTCCCATCGGCGTCTTTGCGGGCTTGGCGTCCTTCATCCCAAACCTCTTTAGCAAATCTTGTGTGTACTTCGTTTGGGAGATGAAAGTGCCATCCTTGAGTTGCTTCACTTGGAACCCAAGGAAGTAGTTCAACTCGCCCATCATCGACATCTCAAATTTCTGCGTCATCACCCTGCTAAACTCTTCACAAGACTTTTGATTAGTAGAACCAAATATTATGTCATCGACATAAATTTGGCATACAAAGAGATCACCATCGCAAGTCTTAGTAAAAAGAGTTGGATCGGCTTTCCCAACCTTGAAAGCATTAGCAATTAAAAAGTCTCTAAGGCATTCATACCATGCTCTTGGGGCTTGCTTAAGTCCATAGAGCGCCTTAGAGAGCTTACACACGTGGTCGGGGTACCGTTCATCCTCGAAGCCAGGGGGCTGCTCCACGTACACCTCCTCCTTGATCGGCCCGTTGAGGAAAGCGCTCTTCACATCCATTTGGTACAACCTGAAAGAATGGTGAGCGGCATATGCTAGCAAGATACGAATTGATTCTAGCCTAGCCACAAGAGCAAACGTCTCCTCAAAGTCCAAACCTGCGACTTGGGCATAACCTTTTGCCACAAGTCGAGCCTTGTTCCTCGTCACCACCCCGTGCTCGTCCTGTTTGTTGCGGAACACCCACTTGGTTCCCACAACATTTTGCTTGGGACGAGGCACCAGTGTCCAAACTTCATTGCGCTTGAAGTTGTTGAGTTCCTCCTGCATGGCCAATACCCAATCCGGATCTAGCAAGGCCTCCTCTTCCCTGAAAGGCTCAATAGAAGAGACAAAGGAGTAATGCTCACAAAAATTAACTAATCGAGATCGAGTAGTTACTCCCTTGCTAATGTCACCCAAAATTTGGTCGACGGGATGATCCCTTTGAATCACCGCTCGAACTTGGGTTGGAGGTGCTGGTTGCGCTTCTTCCTCCATCACGTGATCATCTTGTGCTCCCCCTTGATCACACGCCTCCTTTTGATGAACCTGTTCATCATCTTGAGTTGGGGGATGCACCGTTGTTGAGGAAGAAGGTTGATCTCGTTCATCTTGTTCCTGTGGCCGCACTTCTCCAATCGCCATGGTTCGTATAGCGGCCGTCGGAACATCTTCTTCATCTACATCATCACAATCAACAACTTGCTCTCTTGGAGAGCCATTAGTCTCATCAAATACAACGTCGCTAGAGACTTCAACCAAACCTGATGATTTGTTGAAGACCCTATACGCCTTTGTATTTGAATCATAACCTAATAAAAACCCTTCTACAGCTTTGGGAGCAAATTTAGAATTTCTACCCTTCTTCACTAGAATGTAGCACCTGCTCCCAAATACACGAAAGTAAGATACATTGGGTTTGTTACCGGTTAGTAGCTCATACGACGTCTTCTTGAGGAGGCGGTGAAGGTAGACCCTGTTGATGGCGTGGCAAGCCGTGTTCACGGCTTCCGACCAAAAGCACTCGGGGGTCTTGAATTCTCCAAGCATAGTCCTCGCCATATCTATGAGCGTCCTGTTCTTCCTCTCTACCACACCATTTTGCTGAGGTGTGTAGGGAGCGGAGAACTCGTGCTTGATCCCCTCCTCCTCAAGAAACTCCTCCACTTGAAGGTTCTTGAATTCGGACCCGTTGTCGCTCCTTATCTTCTTCACCTTGAGCTCAAACTCATTTTGAGCTCTCCTTAGGAAGCGCTTGAGGGTCCCTTGGGTTTCAGACTTATCCTGCAAAAAGAACACACAAGTGAAGCGGGAAAAGTCATCAACGATAACTAGACCATACTTACTTCCTCCTATGCTCAGATAGGCGACGGGTCCGAAGAGGTCCATATGTAGCAGCTCCAGGGGTCTTGATGTTGTCATCACATTTTTGGTGTGATGAGAGCCTCCCACCTGTTTCCCTGCTTGACAAGCTGCACAAGGTCTATCTTTTTCGAAATGAACATTGGTTAGACCTATCACGTGTTCTCCCTTTAGAAGCTTGTGGAGGTTCTTCATCCCCACATGTGCTAAGCGGCGATGCCACAGCCAGCCCATGCAAGTCTTAGCCATTAAGCATGCATCTAGACCGGCCTCTTCTTTTGCAAAATCAACTAAGTAAAGTTTGCCGTCTAGTACACCCTTAAAAGCTAGTGAACCATCACATCTTCTAAAGACAGACACATCTACATTTGTAAATAAGCAGTTATATCCATATTGCATAATTGACTAACAGATAGTAAATTATATCCAAGAGACTCTACTAAAAACACATTAGATATAGAGTGCTCATTTGAGATTGCAATTTTACCTAACCCTTTTACCTTGCCTTGATTCCCATCACCGAATATTATTGAATCTTGGGAATCTTTGTTTTTGACGTAGGAGGTGAACATCTTCTTCTCCCCCATCATATGGTTTGTGCATCCGCTGTCAATAATCCAGCTTGAACCCCCGGATGCATAAACCTGCAAGGCAAATTTAGGCTTGGGTCTTAGGTACCCAACTCATGTTGGGTCCTGCAAGGTTAGTGCAAATATCCTTAGGGACCCAAATGCAAGTTTTGTCTCCCTTGCATTTTGCCCCTAACTTCCTAGCAACTATTTTCCTATCCTTTCTACAAATAGCAAAGGAAGCATTTAAAGCACAATAAATTGTAGAAGGTTCATTCACTACTTTCCTAGGAGCATGAATAATATTCTTTCTAGGCACATGATGAATAGCATTTCTCCTAGACATATTTCTACCATGCATATAGGAAGAACTAGAAGCAAACATGGCATGAGAGTCAAAATCATCATAAGCATTATAGCTCCTATAAGCATTTCTAGTTTGTCTCCTATCATGATAAATAAAAGCATGGTTCCTTTTAGTACTACTAGCCATAGGAGCCTTCCCTTTCTCCTTGGCGGAGATAGGAGCCTTATGGCTTGTCAAGTCCTTGGCTTCCCTCTTGTAGCCAAGTCCATCCTTAATTGAGGGGTGTCTACCAATCGTGTAGGCATCCCTTGCAAATTTCAGCTTATCAAATTCATTCTTGCTAGTCTTAAGTTGGGCATTAAGACTAGCCACTTCATCATTTAGTTTTGAAATTGAAACTAAGTGTTCACAACAAGCATTAATATCAACATCCTCACACCTAGTGCAAATTTCAACATGTTCAACACAAGAGTTAGATTTACTTGCTACTTCTAGTTTAGCATTTAAATCATTAATTTCACCTTTTAAAGAAGAAATGGTTTCATTACAAGTAGAAAGTTCACGAGAAAGCATTCCATTTCTTTTAACTTCTAGAGCAAGTGAATTTTGTGCACTAACAAATTTATCATGCTCTTCATATAAAAGATCTTCTTGTTTCTCTAAGATTCTATCCTTTTCATTCAAGGCATCAATCAATTCATTAATCTTGGCTATCTTAGTTCTATCCAATCCCTTGAATAAACTAGAGTAATCTATTTCATCTTCACTAGACTCATCATCACTAGAAGAATCATAAGTATTAGCATTATGATTGATTACCTTCTTCTCCCTTGCCATGAGGCAAGTGTGATGCTCGTTTGGGAAGAGGGCCGATTTGTTGAAGGCAGTGGCGGCGAGTCCTTCGTCGTCGGAGTCGGACGAAGAGCAATCCGAATCCCACTCCTTTCCAAGGTGTGCTTCGCCTTTGGCCTTCTTGTAAACCTTCTTGTTCTCTCTCTTCCCATTTTTCCCTTGCTCCTGGTCACTATCATTTTCGGGACAGTTAGCAATAAAATGACCAACCTTACCACATTTGAAGCATGAGCGCTTCCCCTTTGTCTTGGTCTTCCTTGGTTGCCCCTTGCGACCACTTAGCGCCGTCTTGAATCTCTTGATGATGAGAGCCATCTCTTCATCATTGAGCCCGGCCGCCTCAACTTGCGCCACCTTGCTGGGTAGCGGCTCCTTGCTCCTTGTTGCCTTGAGAGCGATGGGTTGAGGCTCGTGGATTGGACCGTTCAACGCGTCGTCGACGTATCTCGCCTCCTTGATCATCATCCGCCCGCTTACGAATTTTCCGAGTACCTCCTCGGGCGTCATCATCGTGTACCTGGGATTCTCATGAATATTGTTCACGAGATGAGGATCAAGAACGGTAAAGGACCTTAGCATTAGGCGGACGACGTCGTGGTCCGTCCATCGCGTGCTTTCGTAGTTCCTTATTTTGTTGATGAGGGTCTTGAGCCAGTTGTACGTTTGGGTTGGCTCCTCTCCCCTTATCATGGCGAATCGTCCAAGCTCGCCCTCCACCAACTCCATTTTGGTGAGCATGGTGATGTCATTCCCCTCGTGAGAGATCTTGAGGGTGTCCCATATTTGCTTGGCATTGTCTAAGCCGCTCACCTTGTTGTACTCTTCCCTGCACAAGGATGCTAAGAGAACAGTAGTAGCTTGTGCATTTCTATGGATTTGTTCATTTATGAGCATAGAGTTATCCGAGCTATCAAACTTCATTCCATTCTCTACAATCTCCCAAATGCTTGGATGGAGAGAGAATAAGTGACTACGCATTTTGTGACTCCAAAATCCGTAGTCCTCCCCATCGAAGTGTGGAGGTTTGCCAAGAGGAATGGAAAGCAAATGCAAATTCGAACTATGTTGAATACGAGAATAATCAAATGAAAAGTTCGAATTGACCGTCTTTTTGTAGTCGTTGTCGTCGTCCTTTTGGGAAGAAGTAGACTCATCACTATTGTCGTAGTATATGATCTCCTTGATGCGCTTTGTCTTCTTCTTCTTCCCTTCCTTCCGCTTGTAGCCCGAGCCGGAGTCAGTGGGCTTGTCATCCTTTGGCTCGTTGACGAAAGACTCCTTTTCGTTGTTGACCACCATCCCCTTTCCCTTAGGATCCATCTCTTCGGGCGATTAGTCCCCTCTTGAAGAGAACGGCTCTAATACCAATTGAGAGCACCTAGAGGGGGGGGTGAATAGGTGATCCTGTGAAACTTAAACTTATAGCCACAAAAACTTGTTAAGTGTTAGCACAATAATTGCCAAGTGGCTAGAAAGGAATCTCAACAAAACACAATACCACAAGAGATCAAACACAGATATGACACAGTGGTTTATCCCGTGGTTCGGCCAAGACCAACGCTTGCCTACTCCACGTTGTGGCGTCCCAACGGACGAGGGTTGCAATCAACCCCTCTCAAGCGGTCCAAAGACCAACTTGAATACCACGGTGTTTTGCTTTGCCTTTCAATATTCCGTTTGCGAGGAATCTCCACAACTTGGAGCCTCTCGCCCTTACACTTGAGATTTACAAGAAATACGGAGTAAGGGATGAAAGCAACACACACAAATCCACAGCAAAATGCGCACACACACGGCCAAGAATCGAGCTCAAAAGACTATCTCAAAGTTCTCACTAGAACGGAGCTCGAATCACTGAGAATGACAAACGAATGCGCAAAGACTGAGTGTGGATGATCAAGAATGCTCTAAGGTTGCTTGGTTTTCTCCTCCATGCGCCTAGGGGTCCCTTTTATAGCCCCAAGGCAGCTAGGAGCCGTTGAGAGCAAATCTGGAAGGCCATCCTTGCCTTCTTTCGTCGGGTGCACCGGACAGTCCGGTGCACACCGGACACTGTCCGGTGCCCGATTTCTTTCCTTAAACAGCGCTGCCGACCGTTGCAGATCGTTGCAGATCTGGGAGCCGTTGGCGCACCGGACATGTCCGGTGCACACCGGACAGTCCGGTGCCCCCTTCCGACCGTTGGCTCGGCCACGTGTCTCGCGCAGATCGCGCGGCCGACCGTTGGTCTGGCCGACCGTTGGCTCACCGGACAGTCCGGTGCACACCGGACAGTCCGGTGAATTTTAGCCGTACGCCGTCGGCGAATTCCCGAGAGCGGCCTCTTCACGCCGAGTCAGCCTGGCGCACCGGACAGTCCGGTGTGCCAGACCGAGCTGAGTCTTGGCTGTACACAGCCAAGTCTTTTGCACCTTTCTTCTTTTCTTCTTCTTTCTGTTTCTAACACTTAGACAAGTATATTAGTACACAAAACCAATGTACTAAGGCTTAGAAACATACCTTTACTTCATGATTTGCACTTTGTTCATCCATGGACATAAATTCACATTTAAGCACTTGTGTTGGCACTCAATCACCAAAATACTTAGAAATGGCCCAAGGGCACATTTCCCTTTCAATCTCCCCCTTTTTGGTGATTTATGCCAACACAACATAAAGCAACTAGAACAAGTGCAAACTCACTTCAAATAAAACTCAAATTTATTTTGATTCAATTTTGGCATATATGGATCATCCTTTGCCACCACTTGGTTTGTTTTTGCAAATCAAACTCAAATTTCTATCTCTAAGTCAAACACACATGTTAAGACATACAGAGAGGCATTCTAAGAGAAATTGACTTAAGATTTCAAAAACTCCCCCTTTTTCCCATAATCAATACTTCTCCCCACAAGAAGCCAACTTTTGACAAGAGAGACAACAAAAGAGTTTTGACAAACCAAAAGCTCTATTCTACTATTTTCAAAATCTCTCAAGTGGTAGCTGATCCATTTATTGCTTTGGCCTTTATTTTCTCCCCCTTTGGCATCAAGCACCAAAACGGGATCAATCTTGGCCCTTTAACCCCATTGCCTCACCAAAATCTTCAATTTAGAGCAAATGGCAATAAGAGTTCATGAGATGGACTTGGAATAAGTTACCCTCTCATCGGAGTGCAGTGGAAGTCTTTCATGGTCCAAGTCCACCTTTTCCCTTTCAATTCTCCTTCGAGACTAAATCAAGCAAACTCAAGCATATGGTTAGTCTCAAAGGGTCAAGTTGTAACACATCTCCCCCTAAACATGTGCATCACTTTGCAACGGACTTGTGAGGTCCAGGGAGTGTTTGTACAACTTGAGCACCATAATAAGCAACAAAATGCAGAATGGACATGATCAAAGGCATAAACACATGTATGCTATATTTCAATCCAAGTTCCGCGAATCTAAGATATTGAGCTCACTACGCAGCCTGCAAAAGGTCTTCTCATCTAGAGGCTTGGTAAAGATATCGGCTAGCTGGTTCTCGGTGCTAACGTGAAACACTTCGATATCCCCCTTTTGCTGGTGGTCTCTCAAAAAGTGATGCCGGATGTCAATGTGCTTTGTGCGGCTGTGCTCAACAGGATTTTCCGCTATTCGAATAGCACTCTCATTATCACATAGGAGTGGGACTTTGCTCAGATTGTAGCCAAAGTCCCTGAGGGTTTGCCTCATCCAAAGTAGTTGCGCGCAACACTGTCCTGCGGCAACGTACTCGGCCTCAGCGGTGGATAGGGCAACAGAGGTTTGTTTCTTAGAGTTCCATGACACCAGGGACCTTCCTAAGAATTGGCACGTCCCCGATGTACTCTTCCTATCGACCTTACATCCAGCATAGTCGGAATCTGAGTACCCAATCAAGTCAAAGTTAGACCCCTTTGGATACCAGATCCCGAAGCAAGGCGTAGCGACTAAATATCGAAGAATTCGCTTCACAGCCACTAAGTGACACTCCTTCGGATCGGATTGAAATCTAGCACACATGCATACGCTAAGCATAATATCCGGTCTACTAGCACATAAATAAAGCAAAGAACCTATCATGGACCGGTATGCTTTTTGATCAACGGACTTACCTCCTTTGTTGAGGTCGGTGTGTCCGTCGGTTCCCATCGGCGTCTTTGCGGGCTTGGCGTCCTTCATCCCAAACCTCTTTAGCAAATCTTGTGTGTACTTCGTTTGGGAGATGAAAGTGCCATCCTTGAGTTGCTTCACTTGGAACCCAAGGAAGTAGTTCAACTCGCCCATCATCGACATCTCAAATTTCTGCGTCATCACCCTGCTAAACTCTTCACAAGACTTTTGATTAGTAGAACCAAATATTATGTCATCGACATAAATTTGGCATACAAAGAGATCACCATCGCAAGTCTTAGTAAAAAGAGTTGGATCGGCTTTCCCAACCTTGAAAGCATTAGCAATTAAAAAGTCTCTAAGGCATTCATACCATGCTCTTGGGGCTTGCTTAAGTCCATAGAGCGCCTTAGAGAGCTTACACACGTGGTCGGGGTACCGTTCATCCTCGAAGCCAGGGGGCTGCTCCACGTACACCTCCTCCTTGATCGGCCCGTTGAGGAAAGCGCTCTTCACATCCATTTGGTACAACCTGAAAGAATGGTGAGCGGCATATGCTAGCAAGATACGAATTGATTCTAGCCTAGCCACAAGAGCAAACGTCTCCTCAAAGTCCAAACCTGCGACTTGGGCATAACCTTTTGCCACAAGTCGAGCCTTGTTCCTCGTCACCACCCCGTGCTCGTCCTGTTTGTTGCGGAACACCCACTTGGTTCCCACAACATTTTGCTTGGGACGAGGCACCAGTGTCCAAACTTCATTGCGCTTGAAGTTGTTGAGTTCCTCCTGCATGGCCAATACCCAATCCGGATCTAGCAAGGCCTCCTCTTCCCTGAAAGGCTCAATAGAAGAGACAAAGGAGTAATGCTCACAAAAATTAACTAATCGAGATCGAGTAGTTACTCCCTTGCTAATGTCACCCAAAATTTGGTCGACGGGATGATCCCTTTGAATCACCGCTCGAACTTGGGTTGGAGGTGCTGGTTGCGCTTCTTCCTCCATCACGTGATCATCTTGTGCTCCCCCTTGATCACACGCCTCCTTTTGATGAACCTGTTCATCATCTTGAGTTGGGGGATGCACCGTTGTTGAGGAAGAAGGTTGATCTCGTTCATCTTGTTCCTGTGGCCGCACTTCTCCAATCGCCATGGTTCGTATAGCGGCCGTCGGAACATCTTCTTCATCTACATCATCACAATCAACAACTTGCTCTCTTGGAGAGCCATTAGTCTCATCAAATACAACGTCGCTAGAGACTTCAACCAAACCTGATGATTTGTTGAAGACCCTATACGCCTTTGTATTTGAATCATAACCTAATAAAAACCCTTCTACAGCTTTGGGAGCAAATTTAGAATTTCTACCCTTCTTCACTAGAATGTAGCACCTGCTCCCAAATACACGAAAGTAAGATACATTGGGTTTGTTACCGGTTAGTAGCTCATACGACGTCTTCTTGAGGAGGCGGTGAAGGTAGACCCTGTTGATGGCGTGGCAAGCCGTGTTCACGGCTTCCGACCAAAAGCACTCGGGGGTCTTGAATTCTCCAAGCATAGTCCTCGCCATATCTATGAGCGTCCTGTTCTTCCTCTCTACCACACCATTTTGCTGAGGTGTGTAGGGAGCGGAGAACTCGTGCTTGATCCCCTCCTCCTCAAGAAACTCCTCCACTTGAAGGTTCTTGAATTCGGACCCGTTGTCGCTCCTTATCTTCTTCACCTTGAGCTCAAACTCATTTTGAGCTCTCCTTAGGAAGCGCTTGAGGGTCCCTTGGGTTTCAGACTTATCCTGCAAAAAGAACACACAAGTGAAGCGGGAAAAGTCATCAACGATAACTAGACCATACTTACTTCCTCCTATGCTCAGATAGGCGACGGGTCCGAAGAGGTCCATATGTAGCAGCTCCAGGGGTCTTGATGTTGTCATCACATTTTTGGTGTGATGAGAGCCTCCCACCTGTTTCCCTGCTTGACAAGCTGCACAAGGTCTATCTTTTTCGAAATGAACATTGGTTAGACCTATCACGTGTTCTCCCTTTAGAAGCTTGTGGAGGTTCTTCATCCCCACATGTGCTAAGCGGCGATGCCACAGCCAGCCCATGCAAGTCTTAGCCATTAAGCATGCATCTAGACCGGCCTCTTCTTTTGCAAAATCAACTAAGTAAAGTTTGCCGTCTAGTACACCCTTAAAAGCTAGTGAACCATCACATCTTCTAAAGACAGACACATCTACATTTGTAAATAAGCAGTTATATCCATATTGCATAATTGACTAACAGATAGTAAATTATATCCAAGAGACTCTACTAAAAACACATTAGATATAGAGTGCTCATTTGAGATTGCAATTTTACCTAACCCTTTTACCTTGCCTTGATTCCCATCACCGAATATTATTGAATCTTGGGAATCTTTGTTTTTGACGTAGGAGGTGAACATCTTCTTCTCCCCCATCATATGGTTTGTGCATCCGCTGTCAATAATCCAGCTTGAACCCCCGGATGCATAAACCTGCAAGGCAAATTTAGGCTTGGGTCTTAGGTACCCAACTCATGTTGGGTCCTGCAAGGTTAGTGCAAATATCCTTAGGGACCCAAATGCAAGTTTTGTCTCCCTTGCATTTTGCCCCTAACTTCCTAGCAACTATTTTCCTATCCTTTCTACAAATAGCAAAGGAAGCATTTAAAGCACAATAAATTGTAGAAGGTTCATTCACTACTTTCCTAGGAGCATGAATAATATTCTTTCTAGGCACATGATGAATAGCATTTCTCCTAGACATATTTCTACCATGCATATAGGAAGAACTAGAAGCAAACATGGCATGAGAGTCAAAATCATCATAAGCATTATAGCTCCTATAAGCATTTCTAGTTTGTCTCCTATCATGATAAATAAAAGCATGGTTCCTTTTAGTACTACTAGCCATAGGAGCCTTCCCTTTCTCCTTGGCGGAGATAGGAGCCTTATGGCTTGTCAAGTCCTTGGCTTCCCTCTTGTAGCCAAGTCCATCCTTAATTGAGGGGTGTCTACCAATCGTGTAGGCATCCCTTGCAAATTTCAGCTTATCAAATTCATTCTTGCTAGTCTTAAGTTGGGCATTAAGACTAGCCACTTCATCATTTAGTTTTGAAATTGAAACTAAGTGTTCACAACAAGCATTAATATCAACATCCTCACACCTAGTGCAAATTTCAACATGTTCAACACAAGAGTTAGATTTACTTGCTACTTCTAGTTTAGCATTTAAATCATTAATTTCACCTTTTAAAGAAGAAATGGTTTCATTACAAGTAGAAAGTTCACGAGAAAGCATTCCATTTCTTTTAACTTCTAGAGCAAGTGAATTTTGTGCACTAACAAATTTATCATGCTCTTCATATAAAAGATCTTCTTGTTTCTCTAAGATTCTATCCTTTTCATTCAAGGCATCAATCAATTCATTAATCTTGGCTATCTTAGTTCTATCCAATCCCTTGAATAAACTAGAGTAATCTATTTCATCTTCACTAGACTCATCATCACTAGAAGAATCATAAGTATTAGCATTATGATTGATTACCTTCTTCTCCCTTGCCATGAGGCAAGTGTGATGCTCGTTTGGGAAGAGGGCCGATTTGTTGAAGGCAGTGGCGGCGAGTCCTTCGTCGTCGGAGTCGGACGAAGAGCAATCCGAATCCCACTCCTTTCCAAGGTGTGCTTCGCCTTTGGCCTTCTTGTAAACCTTCTTGTTCTCTCTCTTCCCATTTTTCCCTTGCTCCTGGTCACTATCATTTTCGGGACAGTTAGCAATAAAATGACCAACCTTACCACATTTGAAGCATGAGCGCTTCCCCTTTGTCTTGGTCTTCCTTGGTTGCCCCTTGCGACCACTTAGCGCCGTCTTGAATCTCTTGATGATGAGAGCCATCTCTTCATCATTGAGCCCGGCCGCCTCAACTTGCGCCACCTTGCTGGGTAGCGGCTCCTTGCTCCTTGTTGCCTTGAGAGCGATGGGTTGAGGCTCGTGGATTGGACCGTTCAACGCGTCGTCGACGTATCTCGCCTCCTTGATCATCATCCGCCCGCTTACGAATTTTCCGAGTACCTCCTCGGGCGTCATCATCGTGTACCTGGGATTCTCATGAATATTGTTCACGAGATGAGGATCAAGAACGGTAAAGGACCTTAGCATTAGGCGGACGACGTCGTGGTCCGTCCATCGCGTGCTTTCGTAGTTCCTTATTTTGTTGATGAGGGTCTTGAGCCAGTTGTACGTTTGGGTTGGCTCCTCTCCCCTTATCATGGCGAATCGTCCAAGCTCGCCCTCCACCAACTCCATTTTGGTGAGCATGGTGATGTCATTCCCCTCGTGAGAGATCTTGAGGGTGTCCCATATTTGCTTGGCATTGTCTAAGCCGCTCACCTTGTTGTACTCTTCCCTGCACAAGGATGCTAAGAGAACAGTAGTAGCTTGTGCATTTCTATGGATTTGTTCATTTATGAGCATAGAGTTATCCGAGCTATCAAACTTCATTCCATTCTCTACAATCTCCCAAATGCTTGGATGGAGAGAGAATAAGTGACTACACATTTTGTGACTCCAAAATCCGTAGTCCTCCCCATCGAAGTGTGGAGGTTTGCCAAGAGGAATGGAAAGCAAATGCAAATTCGAACTATGTTGAATACGAGAATAATCAAATGAAAAGTTCGAATTGACCGTCTTTTTGTAGTCGTTGTCGTCGTCCTTTTGGGAAGAAGTAGACTCATCACTATTGTCGTAGTATATGATCTCCTTGATGCGCTTTGTCTTCTTCTTCTTCCCTTCCTTCCGCTTGTAGCCCGAGCCGGAGTCAGTGGGCTTGTCATCCTTTGGCTCGTTGACGAAAGACTCCTTTTCGTTGTTGACCACCATCCCCTTTCCCTTAGGATCCATCTCTTCGGGCGATTAGTCCCCTCTTGAAGAGAACGGCTCTAATACCAATTGAGAGCACCTAGAGGGGGGGGTGAATAGGTGATCCTGTGAAACTTAAACTTATAGCCACAAAAACTTGTTAAGTGTTAGCACAATAATTGCCAAGTGGCTAGAAAGGAATCTCAACAAAACACAATACCACAAGAGATCAAACACAGATATGACACAGTGGTTTATCCCGTGGTTCGGCCAAGACCAACGCTTGCCTACTCCACGTTGTGGCGTCCCAACGGACGAGGGTTGCAATCAACCCCTCTCAAGCGGTCCAAAGACCAACTTGAATACCACGGTGTTTTGCTTTGCCTTTCAATATTCCGTTTGCGAGGAATCTCCACAACTTGGAGCCTCTCGCCCTTACACTTGAGATTTACAAGAAATACGGAGTAAGGGATGAAAGCAACACACACAAATCCACAGCAAAATGCGCACACACACGGCCAAGAATCGAGCTCAAAAGACTATCTCAAAGTTCTCACTAGAACGGAGCTCGAATCACTGAGAATGACAAACGAATGCGCAAAGACTGAGTGTGGATGATCAAGAATGCTCTAAGGTTGCTTGGTTTTCTCCTCCATGCGCCTAGGGGTCCCTTTTATAGCCCCAAGGCAGCTAGGAGCCGTTGAGAGCAAATCTGGAAGGCCATCCTTGCCTTCTTTCGTCGGGTGCACCGGACAGTCCGGTGCACACCGGACACTGTCTGGTGCCCGATTTCTTTCCTTAAACAGCGCTGCCGACCGTTGCAGATCGTTGCAGATCTGGGAGCCGTTGGCGCACCGGACATGTCCGGTGCACACCGGACAGTCCGGTGCCCCCTTCCGACCGTTGGCTCGGCCACGTGTCTCGCGCAGATCGCGCGGCCGACCGTTGGTCTGGCCGACCGTTGGCTCACCGGACAGTCCGGTGCACACCGGACAGTCCGGTGAATTTTAGCCGTACGCCGTCGGCGAATTCCCGAGAGCGGCCTCTTCACGCCGAGTCAGCCTGGCGCACCGGACAGTCCGGTGTGCCAGACCGAGCTGAGTCTTGGCTGTACACAGCCAAGTCTTTTGCACCTTTCTTCTTTTCTTCTTCTTTCTGTTTCTAACACTTAGACAAGTATATTAGTACACAAAACCAATGTACTAAGGCTTAGAAACATACCTTTACTTCATGATTTGCACTTTGTTCATCCATGGACATAAATTCACATTTAAGCACTTGTGTTGGCACTCAATCACCAAAATACTTAGAAATGGCCCAAGGGCACATTTCCCTTTCAGGGACGTACTCAAGACTGCGCACGAAGGAGACGAGGTGACCAAGATCACCAAGCGGGAGATGATCGAGGGGGAGCTCGGTCGCTTCATGCTTCACCAAGGAGAGGATCCGCAAGCCATGTACAATCGCTTGAAGACCTTGGTGAATCAAGTGCGCAATCTCGAGAGCACCAAATAGGATGACCATGAGATGGTCAAGGTTATTCTAAGATCCCTCGTTTTTCTTAACCCTACACAAGTTCAATTAATTCGAGGTGATCCTAGATACAAGCTAATGTCTCCCGAGGAAGTTATAGGGAAGTTTGTGAGCTTTGAGCTAATGATTAAAGGCTCAAAGAAAATCATCGAGCAAGGCACCTCCTCCACGCCCGAGGCACAACCCGTCGCATTCAAGGCAACGGAGGAGAAGAAGGAAGAATCTACACCAAGTAGGCTCCCCATCGACGCCTCAAAGCTCGACAATGAGGAGATGGCTTTAATCATCAAAAGCTTTTGACAAATCCTCAAGCAAAGAAGGGGGAAGGACTACAAACCCCGCTCCAAGAAGGTTTGCTACAAGTGTGGTAAGCCCGGTCACTTTATTGCAAAATGTCCTATATCTGGTGATAGTGACAGGGGCGACGACAAGAAGGGGAGAAGAAAGGAGAAGAAGAGGTACCACAAGAAGAAGGCGGCGATGCCCATGTTTGCCAGGAATGGGACTCTGACGAGAGCTCCACCGACTCCTCCTCCGACGAGGACGCCGCCAACATCGCTGTCAACAAGGGACTCCTCTTCCCCAACGTCGGTCACAAGTGCCTCATGGCAAAGGACGACAAAAGGAAGAAGGTTAAATCTAAATCCTCCACTAAATATGCATCCTCTAGTGATGAAGACAATTCTAGTAATGAGGAGGATAATTTGTTTACCCTTTTTGCCAACCTTAACATGGAACAAAAAGAGAAGCTAAATGAATTGATTAGCGCTATTCATGATAAGGATGAACTATTGGATAGCCAAGAGGACTTCCTAATTAAGGAAAATAAGAAACATGTTAAGGTTAAGAATGCTTATGCTCTAGAGATGGAAAAATGTGAAAAATTAACTAGTGAGCTAAGCACTTGCCATGATTTGATTATCAACCTTAGAAATGAAAATGCTAGATTAATTGCTAGGGTTGAATCAAATGTTTGTGATGATGCATATGCCAATCTTAGAAATGATCATGCTATTTCTATTGCTAAGATTGAAAAATTGAATGCCTCTCTTACTAGCCTTAGGATTGAAAATGAGAATTTGATTGCTAAGGCTAAAGACTTAGATGTTTGCAATGCTTCAATTTCCGATCTTAGAAGTGAAAATGATATTTTACATGCTAAGATTGTTGAACTAAAAACTTGCAAACCCTCTATATCTACCATTGAGCATGTTTCTATTTGCACTAGATGTAGAGATGTTGACATTGATGCTATTCATGATCACATGGTTTTAATTAAACAACAAAATGATCATATAGCAAAATTAGATGCTAAAATTGCCGAGCATGAACTAGAAAATGAAAAATTTAAATTTGCTCGTAGTATGCTTTATAGTGGGAGACGCCCGGGCATCAAGGATGGCATTGGGTTCCAAAAGGGAGACAATTTCAAACTTAATGCCCCTCCTAAAAAATTATCTAACTTTGTTAAGGGCAAGGCTCCCATGCCTCAGGATAACGAGGGTTACATTTTGTACCCTGCCGGTTATCCCGAGCACAAAATTAGGAGAATTCATTCTAGAAAGTCTCACTCTGGTCCTAATCATGCTTTTATGTATAAGGGTGAGACATCTAGCTCTAGGCAATCAACTCGTGCTAAATTGCCTAGAAAGAAAACTCCTAGTGCATCAAATGAACCTAGTATTTCATTTAAAACTTTTGATGCATCTTATGTTTTGACTAACAAATCCGGCAAAGTAGTTGTCAAGTATGTTGGGGACAAACACAAGGGAGCAAAGACTTGTGTTTGGGTACCCAAAGTTCTTGTATCTAATGTCAAAGGACCCAAAACTATTTGGGTACCTAAAGTCAAGAACTAAATTTGTTTTGTAGGTTTATGCATCCCGGGGCTCAAGTTGGATCATCGATAGCGGGTGCACAAACCACATGACAGGGGAGAAAAGGATGTTCTCTTCCTACGAGAAAAATCAAGATCCCCAACGAGCTATCACATTCGGGGATGGAAACCAAGGTTTGGTCAAAGTTTTGGGTGAAATAGATATATCTCCTGACCATTCCATTTCAAATGTTTTTCTTGTTGATTCATTAGATTACAATTTGCTTTCCATATCTCAATTATGCAAAATGGGCTACAACTGTCTATTTACTGATGTGGGTGTCACTGTCTTTAGAAGAAGTGATGATTCAGTAGCATTTAAGGGAGTGTTAGAGGGTCAGCTATACTTAGTTGATTTCAATAGAGCTGAACTCGACACTTGCTTAATTGCTAAGACTAACATGGGCTGGCTCTGGCATCGCCGACTAGCACATGTTGGGATGAAGAATCTTCACAAGCTTCTAAGGGGTGAACACGTTTTAGGACTAACCAATGTTCATTTTGAGAAAGACAGGATTTGTAGCGCATGCCAAGCCGGGAAGCAAGTTGGCGCTCATCATCCACATAAGAACATCTTGACGACTGACAGGCCACTCGAGCTCCTCCATATGGACCTATTCGGCCCGATCGCTTACATAAGCATCGGCGGGAGTAAGTACTGTCTTGTTATTGTGGATGACTATTCTCGCTTCACTTGGGTGTTCTTTTTGCAGGAAAAATCACAAACCCAAGAGACTTTAAAAGGATTCTTGAGACGGGCTCAAAATGAGTTCGGCTTAAGGATCAAGAAAATTAGAAGCGATAATGGGACAGAGTTCAAGAACTCACAAATCGAAGGCTTCCTTGAGGAGGAAGGCATCAAGCATGAGTTCTCTTCTCCCTACACGCCACAACAAAATGGTGTAGTGGAGAGAAAGAATAGAACTCTATTGGACATGGCAAGAACTATGCTTGATGAGTACAAGACTTCGGATCGGTTTTGGGCCGAGGCGGTCAACACCGCTTGCTACGCCATCAACCGATTGTATCTACACCGAATCCTCAAGAAGACATCTTACGAACTCCTCACCGGTAAAAAGCCCAATGTTTCATATTTTAGAGTCTTTGGTAGCAAATGTTTTATTCTTGTTAAAAGAGGTAGAAAATCCAAATTTGCTCCTAAGGTTGTAGAAGGCTTTTTACTAGGATATGATTCAAACACAAGGGCATATAGAGTCTTTAACAAGTCCACTGGACTAGTTGAAGTTTCTTGTGACGTTGTGTTTGATGAGACTAACGGCTCTCAAGTAGAGCAAGTTGATCTTGATGAATTAGATGATGAAGAGGCTCTGTGCGTAGCGCTAAGGAACATGTCCATTGGGGATGTGTGTCCTAAGGAATCCGAAGAGCCCATTCAAGCACAAGATCAACCGTCCTCCTCCATGCAAGCATCTCCACCAACTCAAGATGAGGATGAGGCTCAAGATGATGAAGAGGAAGATCAAGAAGATGAGCCACCTCAAGACGACGGCAATGATCAAGGGGGAGATGAAAATGATCAAGACAAGGAGGATGAGCAAGTTCCAAGGCCGCCACACCCAAGAGTCCACCAAGCAATCCAACGAGATCACCCCATGAACACCATCCTCGGCGACATTCATAAGGGGGTAACCACTAGATCTCGTGTTGCACATTTTTGTGAGCATTACTCTTTTGTTTCCTCTATTGAGCCACACAAGGTAGAGGAAGCACTTCAAGATTCAGATTGGGTGATGGCGATGCAAGAGGAGCTCAACAACTTCACGAGGAATGAGGTATGTCATTTAGTTCCACGTCCTAACCAAAATGTTGTAGGAACCAAGTGGGTCTTCCGCAACAAACAAAGACGAGCATGGTGTGGTGACTAGGAACAAAGCCCGACTTGTGGCCAAGGGATATTCACAAGTCGAAGGTTTGGATTTCGGTGAAACATATGCACCCGTAGCTAGGCTTGAGTCAATTCGCATTTTACTTGCCTATGCTGCTTACCATGGCTTCAAGCTTTATCAAATGGACGTGAAGAGTGCCTTCCTCAATGGACCAATCAAGGAAGAGGTCTATGTTGAGCAACCTCCCGGCTTTGAAGACAGTGAGTATCCTAATCATGTTTATAGACTCTCTAAGGCGCTTTATGGGCTCAAGCAAGCCCTAAGAGCATGGTATGAATGCCTAAGAGATTTTCTTATTGCTAATGGATTCAAAGTCGGAAAGGCCGATCCTACTTTATTTACTAAAACTCTTTCAAATGATTTGTTTGTATGCCAAATTTATGTTGATGATATTATATTTGGGTCTACTAACGAATCTACATGTGAGGAATTTAGTAGGATCATGACAGAAAAATTCGAGATGTCGATGATGGGGGAGTTGAAGTACTTCTTAGGATTTCAAGTGAAGCAACTCCAAGAGGGCACCTTCATTAGCCAAACAAAGTACATTCAAGACATTCTAAACAAGTTTGGAATGAAGGACGCCAAGCCCATCAAGACACCCATGGGAACAAATGGGCATCTCGACCTCGACACGGGAGGTAAATCCGTAGATCAAAAGGTATACCGGTCGATGATAGGTTCCTTACTCTATTTATGTGCATCTCGACCGGACATTATGCTTTCCGTATGCATGTGTGCAAGATTCCAAGTCGATCCTAAGGAAGCTCACCTTAGGGCCGTAAAACGAATCTTGAGATATTTAGTTTATACTCCTAAGTTTGGCCTTTGGTACCCTAGGGGATCCACATTTGATTTAATTGGTTATTCCGATGCCGATTGGGCAGGGTGCAAAATTAATAGAAAGAGCACATCGGGGACTTGCCAGTTCTTGGAAAGTTCTCTGGTGTCTTGGGCTTCAAAGAAGCAAAATTCTGTGGCTCTTTCAACCGCCGAAGCCGAGTATATTGCCGCAGGCCATTGTTGCGCGCAATTGCTTTGGATGAGGCAAACCCTTAGGGACTATGGTTACAAATTAACCAAAGTTCCTCTTCTATGTGATAATGAGAGTGCAATCCGCATGGCGGATAATCCCGTTGAGCATAGCCGCACTAAACACATAGCCATTCGGTATCATTTTCTAAGGGATCACCAACAAAAGGGGGATATCGAGATTGCATATGTTAGCACCAAAGAACAATTAGCCGATATCTTTACCAAGCCATTGGATGAACAAACTTTTACCAAACTTAGGCATGAGCTAAATATTCTTGATTCTAGAAACTTTTATTGATGTTTTGCACACACAGCTCATATATATACCTTTGATCATCTCTTTCATGTGCTATGACTAATGTGTTCTTTCAAGTCCATTTCATGATAAGTCATAGATTGAAAGGGAAAAGGAGTCTTCGGCGAAGACAAGACTTCCACTCCGCTCCATTGAATCATTCATCCTTCGTCATCGCTCCGCACCAACCCTCCAACTTTGGTATAATCTTCACTTCTATATTTCTATCCAAAGGGGGAGAGAGTAGTTTGAAAGGGCTTATATTTCACTCGAATATCCGTTTTTGGCGATTCATGCCAAAGGAGGAGAGAGTATTAGCCCAAAGCAAAAGGACCGCACCACCACCAATTTCAAAAATGTAGTCTTTTATTTGGTATTAAAAGAAGTTTTTTTCAATTGGTATCTTATTTTGATATAATTTCAAATTGGTATAATCTCTTCAAAATTAATATCTAAAACCCTCTTGAACACTAAGAGGAGGATTTCATTAAGGGGGAGTTTTGTTAAGTCAAAGGAAAAGCATTTGAAACAGGGGGAGAAAATTTCAAAACTTGAAAATGCTTCTCAAAATCTTATTCATTTACATTTGACTATTTGCAAAAGAACTTTGAAAAGAATTTCCAATATATTTTGCAAAACAAAATATGTGGTGCAAGCGTGGTCCAAAATATTAATAAAAAAAGAAAAGACATCCATGCGCATCTAGTAAGTAATATTTATTGGTTTCATTCCAAGCAATCTTTGCACTTACATTATGCAAACTAGTTCAATTCTACACTTCTATATTTGCTTTGGTTTGTGTTGGCATCAATCACCAAAAAGGGGGAGATTGAAAGGGAAATAGGCTTACACCTTTTCCTAATTGATTTTGGTGGTTGAATTGCCCAACACAAATAATTGGACTAACTAGTTTGCTCTAGTCTATAAGTTCTACAGGTGCCAAAGGTTCACAACAAGCCAATAAAAAGACCAAAGATGGGTTCAATTAAAGAGAGCTAAAGAAATCCCAAGGCACCCTGGTCTGGCGCACTGGACTGTCCGGTGTGCCACCGGACAGTGTCCGGTGCACCAACCGGACAGTGTCCGGTGCACCAGGGAACTCGAAGCTGAACTCGCTACCTTCGGGAAAATGGAGGCCGCTCCGCTATAATTCACCGGACCGACCGGTGTATGCACCGGACAGTGTCCGGTGGCACACCGGACTGTCCGGTGTGCCAGCGGAGCAACGGCTACTTCAAGCGCAATGGTCGACTGCAACGCATTTAATGCGCGCCTGCGCGCACAGAGGTCAGAGCACGCGCAGTTGGCGCAGCGGACAGTCTACAGGAGATGTCCGGTGCACCACCGGACAGCCCAGAGGCCCCACAAGTCAGAGCTCCAATGGTCGAACCCCAACGACTGGCTGACGTGGCTGGCGTACCGGACAGTGTCCGGTGGCACACCGGACTGTCCGGTGCGCCATGCGACAGCAGACTTCCAACGGCCACATTTTGGTGGTTGGGGCTATAAATACCCCAACCACCCCACATTCAATTGCATCCAAGTTTTCAGACTTCTACACATTACAAGAGCTATAGCATTCAATACAAGACACACCAAAGAGATCAAATCCTCTCCCAAGTCTCTAGTTCAATTCCAATCAATAGTGACTAGTGAGAGAGTGACTTGTGTTCATTTGAGCTCTTGCGCTTGGATTGCTTCTTTTCTTTCTCATTCTTTCTTGTAACAAACTCACTTGTAACCGAAGCAAGAGACACCAATTGTGTGGTGGTCCTTGCGTGGACTTTGTGTCCCGTGTGATTGAGAAGAGAAGCTCACTCGGTCTAAGTGACAGTTTGAGAGAGGGAAAGGGTTGAAAGAGACCTGGTCTTTGTGACCACCTCAACGGGGAGTAGGTTTGCAAGAACCGAACCTCGGTAAAACAAATCCTTGTGCCTCATTCCTTATTTGCTTGCGATTTGTTTTTCACCCTCTCTCTCGGACTCGATTATATTTATAACGCTAACCCAGCTTGTAGTTGTGATTAACTTTGTAAATTTCAGTTTCGCCCTATTCACCCCCCTCTAGGCGACTTTCACTCATTCCTAGTGAAGTTGTTGAGCTCCTCTTGCATCGCCAACACCCAATCCGAATCTTGAAGTGCTTCCTCTACCCTGTGTGGCTCAATAGAGGAAACAAAAGAATAATGTTCACAAAAATGAGCAACATGAGATTAAGTGGTTACCCCCTTATGAATGTCTCCTAGGATGGTGTTCACGGGGTGATCTCGTTGGATTGCTTGGTGGACTCTTGGGTGTGGCGGCCTTGGATCTTGTTCATCCTCCTTGTCTTGATCATTTGTATGTCCCCCCTTGATCATTGTCGTCCTCTTGAGGTGGCTCATCTTCTTGATCTTCTTCATCATCTTGAGCCTCATCCTCATCTTGGGTTGGTGGAGATGCTTGCATGGAGGAAGATGGTTGATCTTGTGCTTGTGGAGGCTCTTCGAATTCCTTAGGACACACATCCCCAATGGACATGTTCCTTAGTGCGACGCACGGAGCCTCTTCATCATCTAGCTCATCAAGATCAACTTGCTCTACTTGAGAGCCGTTAGTCTCATCAAACACAATATCACATGAGACTTCAACTAGTCCAGTGGACTTGTTAAAGACTCTATATGCCCTTGTGTTTGAGTCATAACCAAGTAAAAGCCTTCTACAGCCTTAGGAGCAAATTTAGATTTTCTACCTCTTTTAACAAGAATAAGGCATTTGCTACCAAAGACTCTAAAATATGAAACATTTGGCTTTTTACCGGTGAGGAGTTCATATGATGTCTTCTTGAGGATTCGGTGTAGATATAACCGGTTGATGGCGTAGCAAGCGGTGTTGACCGCCTCGGCCAAAAACCGATCCGAAGTCTTGTACTCATCAAGCATGGTCCTTGCCATGTCCAAAAGAGTTCTATTCTTCCTCTCCACTACACCATTTTGTTGTGGCGTGTAGGGAGAAGAGAACTCATGCTTGATGCCCTCCTCCTCAAGGAAGCCTTCTATTTGTGAGTTCTTGAACTCCGTCCCATTGTTGCTTCTTATTTTCTTGATCCTCAAGCCAAACTCATTTTGAGCCCGTCTCAAGAATCCTTTCAAAGTCTCTTGGGTTTGAGATTTTTCCTGTAAAAAGAATACCCAAGTGAAGCGAGAATAATCATCCATAATAACTAGACAGTACTTACTCCCACTGATGCTTATGTAAGCTATCGGGCCGAATAAATCCATGTGGAGTAGCTCCAGTGGCCTGTCAGTCGTCATGATGTTCTTGTGTGGATGATGAACACCAACTTGCTTCCCTGCTTGACATGCGCATAAATCATGTCTTTCTCAAAATGAACATTGGTTAGTCCCAAAATGTGCTCTCCCTTTAGAAGCTTGTGAAGATTCTTCATCCCAACATGGGCTAGTAGGCGGTGTCAGAGCCAACCCATGTTAGTCTTAGCAATTAAGCAAGCGTCGAGTTCAGCTCTATTGAAATCAACTAAGTATAGCTGACCCTCTAATACTTCCTTAAATGCTACTGAATCATCACTTCTTCTAAAGACAGTAACACCTACATCCGTAAAAAGACAGTTGTAGCCCATTTTACATAATTGTGAAACTGAAAGCAAGTTATAATCTAAAGAATCTACAAGAAAAACATTGGAAATAGAATGGTCAGGTGATATAGCTATTTTACCAAGTCCTTTGACCAAACCTTGATTTCCATCCCCGAATGTGATAGCTCATTGGGGATCTTGGTTTTTCTCGTAGGAGGAGAACATTCTTTTCTCCCCGGTCATATGGTTTGTGCACCCGCTATCGATGATCCAACTTGAGATCCTGGATGTATAAACCTACAACACAGATTTAGGCCTTGTTCTTAGGTACCCAAACGGTCTTGGGTCCTTTTACATTAGAAACAAGCACCTTGGGTACCCAAACACAAGTCTTTGACCCCTTGTGTTTGCCCCCAACATATTTGGCAACTATCTTGCATGATTTGTTAGTTAGCACATAAGAAGCATCAAAAGTTTTGAATGAGACATTATGATCATTTGATGCAGTAGGAGATTTCTTCTTAGACATTTTAACATGTGTAGAATGCCTAGAGCTAGAAGCCTCATTCTTATAAATAAAAGCACGGTGAGTAACAGAATGAGTCTTCTTTGCATGAATTCTCCTAATCTTATCCTCAGGATAACCAACAGGATACAAAATATAACCCTCGTTATCCTGAGGCATGGGAGCCTTGCCCATAACAAAATTAGACAATCTTTTAGGAGGGGCATTAAGCTTGACATTGTCTCCCTGTTGGAAGCCAATGCCATCCTTAATGCCAGGGCATCTCCCACTATAAAGCATACTACGAGCAAATTTAAATTTCTCATTTTCTAGTTCATGCTCGGCAATCTTAGCATCTAATTTTGCTATATGATCATTTTGTTGTTTGATCATAGCAAGGTGATCATGAATAGTATCAATGTTAATATCTCTACATCTAGTCCAAATAGAGACATGCTCAACGATAGATGTAGAGGGTTTGTAATCATTTAATTCAACAATCTTAGCATGTAAAATGGCATTCTCATCTTTAAGATTGGAAATAGAAACATTGCAAACATCTAAGTCTCTAGCCTTAGCAATTAATTTTTCATTCTCATTCCTAAGGCTAGCAAGAGAGGCATTCAATTGATCAATCTTAGCAATTAAACTAGCATTATCATTTCTAAGATTGACAATTGAATCATTACAAATATTTGACTTCTCAACCTTAGCAATCAAATTAGCATTCTCAATTCTAAGGTTGGAGATAGTGTCATGGCAACTACTTAGCTCAATAGTTAATTTTTCATTTTTCTCTACCTCCTGAGCATAAGCATTTTTAGTCTTAACATGCTTTTTGTTTTCTTTGATAAGGAAGTCCTCTTGGCTATCCAAGAGTTCATCCTTCTCATGAATGGCACTAATCAGTTCATTTAATTTCTCTTTTTGTTGTATGTTAAGATTGGCAAAAAGAGTAAGCAAGTTGTCCTCATCATCACTAGAATTTTCCTCATCACTAGAAGTGGCATACTTAGTGGAGGATCTTGATTTTACCTTCTTCTTCTTGTCGTCCTTTGCCATGAGGCACTTGTGGCCGATGTTGGGGAAGAGAAGTCCTTTGTTGACGGCGATGTTGGCGGCGTCCTTGTCGTCGGAGGAGTCGGTGGAGCTCTCGTCGGAGTCCCACTCCCGGCAAACATGTGCATCGCCGCCCTTCTTCTTGTAATATCTCTTCTTCTCCTTCTTCTTCCCCCTCTTGTCGTTATCTTTGTCACTATCACTAGATAAAGGACATTTAGCGATAAAATGACCGGGCTTACCACACTTGTAGCACACTTTCATGGAGCGGGGCTTGTAGTCTTTCCCCCTCCTTTGCTTGAGGATTTGGTGGAAACTCTTGATGATGAGCGCCATCTCCTCATTGTCGAGCTTGGAGGCGTCGATGGGGACCCTACTCGGTGTAGAGTCTTCTTTCTTCTCCTCCGTTGCCTTGAATGCAACGGGTTGTGCTTCAGGTACGGAGGAGGAGGCGCCTTGCTCGATGATCTTCTTGGAGCCTTTGATCATTAATTTAAAGCTCACAAATTTGCCTATTACTTCCTCAGGAGACATTAGTTTATATCTTGGATCACCACAAATTAATTGAACTTGAGTAGGGTTAAGAAATACGAGTGATCTAAGAATAACCTTGACCATCTCATGGTCATCCCATTTGGTGCTCCCGAGGTTGCGCACTTGATTTACCAAGGTCTTTAGCCGGTTGTACATGGCTTGTGGGTCTTCTCCTTGGTTGAGCATGAGACGACCGAGCTCCCCCTCGATCGTCTCCCTCTTGATGATCTTGTGATAGTCGCCTAGAGGGGGGGTGAATAGGGCGAAACTGAAATTTACAAAAATAATCACAACTACAAGCCGGGTTAGCGTTAGTAATAAAGGAACGAGTCCGCGAGAGAGGGCGCAAAACAAATCGTAAGCAAATAAGAGTGTGACACAAAGATTTGTTTTACCGAGGTTCGGTTCTCGCAAACCTACTCCCCGTTGAGGAGGCCACAAAGGCCGGGTCTCTTTCAACCCTTCCCTCTCTCAAACGATTCCACGGATCGAGTGAGCTTTCTCTTCTTCTCAATCAACCGGGAACAAAACTTCCCCGCAAGGGCCACCACACAATTGGTGCCTCTTGCCTTGGTTACAATTGAGTGATGATCACAAGAATAAGTGAGAAAGAAAGAAAGCGATCCAAGCGCAAGAGCTCAAAAGAACACGGCAAATCTCTCTCGCTAGTCACTAAGGGCTTGAGTGGAATTGGAGAGGATTTGATCTCTTTTGTTTGTGTCTAGAATTGAATGCCTAGCTCTTGTAAGTGGTTGAGAGTTGGAAAACTTGGATGGCAATGAATGTGGGGTGGTTGGGGTATTTATAGCCCCAACCACCACAAGTGACCGTTGGCTGGAGTCCTCTGTTCGATGGCGCACCGGACAGTCCGGTGCACACCGGACAGTCCGGTGCCCCTGCCACGTCACGGTTGCCGTTGGATTCTGACCGTTGGAGCTTCTGACTTGTGGGCCCTCCTGGGTGTCCGGTGCACACCGGACATGTACTGTTTGATGTCCGGTGCACCGGTATGGGCCGTCCTGACGTCTGCGCGCGCTGCGCGCGCATTTAATGCACCGCAGGGAGCCGTTGGCGCCGCAGAGAGCCGTTGCTCCGCTGGCACACCGGACAGTCCGGTGCACACCGGACAGTCCGGTGAATTTTAGCGGAGCGGCTGCCGCGCAAACCCGAGGCTGGCGAGTTCCAGAGGCCGCGTTTCCTTGGAGCACCGGACATGTCCGGTGCACACCGGACAGTCCGGTGAATTATAGCGCGCCGGCCTTGGAGAAATCCCGAGGGTGAAGAGTTGGAGTCGAAGTCCTCTGGCCGCACCGGACAGTCCGGTGCACACCGGACAGTCCGGTGCCTCCGGCCAGAGGAGCCCTCGGTTCCCTTGCTGCTCCTTTGTTGAATCCAACATTTGGTCTTTTTATTGGCTGATTGTGAACCTTTTGCACCTGTATAACTTATGCACTAGAGTAAACTAGTTAGTCCAATGTTTGTGTTGGGCAATTCAACCACCAAAATTATTTAGGAACTAGGTCTAAGCCTAATTCCCTTTCAATCTCCCCCTTTTTGGTGATTGATGCCAACACAAACCAAAGCAAATATAGAAGTGCATAATTGAACTAGTTTTCATAATGTAAGTGCAAAGGTTGCTTGGAATTGAGCCAATATAAACTTATATGATGCGCATGGATGGTTTCTTTGTTTTTGACATATTGGACCATATTTGCACCACGAGTTTTGTTTTTGCAAATTCTTTTGTAAATTCTTTTCAAAGTGCTTTTGCAAGATAGTCAAAGGTAAATGAAAAAGATTTTGCAAAGCATTTTCAAGATATGGAATTTTCTCCCCCTATTTCCAATGCTTTTCCTTTGACTAAGCAAAACTCCCCCTCAAATAAGGTCTCCTCTTAGTGTTCAAGAGGGTTTTAAGACATCAATTTTGAAAATACTAGTTGCTCCCCCTTTAGAACACCAAGAGACACCAATTTTGAATTTTACCAATAAAATCATCAAATTTATAAATTAGGTGGTGGTGCGGTCCTTTTGCTTTGGGCTCATATTTTCTCCCCCTTTGGCATGAATCGCCAAAAACGGAATCATTAGAGCCCAATGAAGTACATTCTCCCCCTTTGGTCATGAAAGAAATGAGTGAAGGTTATACCAACGTTGGAGAGATGAGGCGGAGCGACGGCGAAGGGTGAGTAGTGGAGCGGAGTGGAAGCCTTTGTCTTCGCCGAAGACTCCAATTCCCTTTCAATATACCTATGACTTGTTTGAAATACACTTGGAAACATATTAGTCATAGCATATATAAAAGAGACATGATCAAAGGTATGTTTATGAGCTATGTGTGCAAGACTTAACAAAAGAAATTCCTAGAATCAAGAATATTAAGCTCATGCCTAAGTCGGGTAAAAGATTGTTCATCAAGTGGTTTGGTAAAGATATCGGCTAATTGATCTTTAGTATTAATATAAGAAATCTCGATATCCCCCTTTTGTTGGTGATCCCGAAGAAAATGATACCGAATGGCTATGTGCTTAGTGCGGCTGTGCTCGACGGGATTGTCGGCCATTTTGATTGCACTCTCATTGTCACATAGCAAAGGGACTTTGGTTAATTTGTAACCGTAGTCCCGCAGGGTTTGCCTCATCCAAAGCAATTGCGCGCAACAATGTCCTGCGGCAATATACTCGGCTTCGGCGGTAGAAAGAGCGACCGAATTTTGCTTCTTTGAAGCCCAAGACACCAAGGATCTTCCCAAGAACTGGCAAGTCCCCGATGTGCTCTTTCTATTAATCCTACACCCCGCCCAATCGGCATCCGAATAACCAATTAAATCAAATGTGGATCCCCGAGGGTACCAAAGCCCAAACTTAGGAGTAAAAGCCAAATATCTCAAGATTCGTTTTACGGCCGTAAGGTGTGATTCCTTAGGGTCGGCTTGGAATCTTGCACACATGCAAACGGAAAGCATAATGTCCGGTCGAGATGCACATAAGTAAAGCAATGAACCAATCATCGACCGGTATACCTTTTGATCCACGGACTTACCTCCCGTGTCGAGGTCGAGATGCCCATTGGTTCCCATGGGTGTCTTGATGGGCTTGGCATCCTTCATTCCAAACTTGCTTAAAATGTCTTGAGTATACTTGGTTTGGCTGATGAAGGTGCCTTCTTGGAGTTGCTTGACTTGAAATCCTAAGAAATATTTCAACTCCCCCATCATCGACATCTCGAATTTTTGTGTCATGATCCTACTAAATTCTTCACATGTAGATTTGTTAGTAGACCCAAATATGATATCATCAACATAAATTTGGCATACAAACAAATCATTATCAAGAGTCTTAGTGAATAAAGTAGGATCGGCCTTGCCGACTTTGAAGCCATTTGCAATAAGGAAATCTCTAAGGCATTCATACCATGCTCTTGGGGCTTGCTTGAGCCCATAAAGCGCCTTTGAGAGCCTATAAACATGGTTAGGATATTCACTGTCTTCAAAGCCGGGAGGTTGCTCAACATAGACCTCCTCCTTGATTGGTCCATTGAGGAAGGCACTCTTCACGTCCATTTGATAAAGCTTGAAGCCATGGTAAGTAGCATAGGCTAATAATATGCGAATTGACTCAAGTCTAGCTACGGGTGCATAGGTTTCACCAAAATCCAAACCTTCGACTTGTGAATACCCCTTGGCCACGAGTCGAGCTTTGTTCCTAGTCACCACACCATGCTCGTCTTGCTTGTTGCGGAAGACCCACTTGGTTCCTACAACATTTTGATTAGGACGTGGAACTAAGTGCCATACCTCGTTCCTTGTGAAATTGTTGAGCTCCTCTTGCATCGCCATCACCCAATCCGAATCTTGAAGTGCCTCCTCTACCCTGGTTGGCTCAATAGAGGAAACAAACGAGTAATGTTCACAAAAATGAGCAACACGAGATCGAGTAGTTACCCCCTTATGAATGTCGCCGAGGATGGTGTCGACGGGGTGATCTCGTTGAATTGCTTGGTGGACTCTTGGGTGTGGCGGCCTTGGTTGTTCATCCTCCTTGTCTTCATCATTTGAATCTCCCCCTTGATCGTTGCCGTCATTTTGAGGTGGCTCATCTTCTTGATTTTCTTGTTCAACATCTTGAGCCTCATCCTCAACTTGAGTTGGTGGAGATGCTTGCATGGAGGAGGATGGTTGATCTTGTGCATTTGGAGGCTCTTCGGATTCTTTAGGACACACATCCCCAATGGACATGTTCCTTAGCGCTATGCATGGAGCCTGTTCTTCACCTACATCATCAAGATCAACTTGCTCTACTTGAGAGCCGTTAGTCTCATCAAACACAACGTCACAAGAAACTTCAACAAGTCCTGAGGACTTGTTAAAGACTCTATATGCCCTTGTGTTTGAGTCATATCCTAGTAAAAAGCCTTCTACAGTTTTAGGAGCAAATTTAGATTTTCTACCTCTTTTAACAAGTATAAAACATTTGCTACCAAAAACTCTAAAATATGAAATATTGGGCTTTTTACCGGTTAGGAGTTCATAAGATGTCTTCTTGAGGATTCGATGAAGATATAATCGGTTGATGGCGTAGCAGGCGGTGTTGACCGCCTCGGCCCAAAACCGATCCGGTGTCTTGTACTCATCAAGCATGGTTCTTGCCATGTCCAATAGAGTTCGATTCTTCCTCTCCACTACACCATTTTGTTGTGGAGTGTAGGGAGAAGAGAACTCATGCTTGATGCCCTCCTCCTCAAGAAAACCTTCAATTTGAGCGTTTTTGAACTCCGTTCCATTGTCGCTTCTAATTTTCTTGATCCTTAAGCCGAACTCATTTTGAGCTCGTCTCAAGAATCCCTTTAAGGTCTCTTGGGTTTGTGATTTTTCCTGCAAAAAGAATACCCAAGTGAAGCGAGAATAGTCATCCACAATTACAAGGCAATACTTACTACCGCCGATGCTTATGTAAGCGATCGGGCCGAACAAATCCATGTGAAGGAGCTCCAGTGGCCTGTCGGTAGTCATGATGTTTTTGTGTGGATGATGAACACCAACTTGCTTCCCGGCTTGGCATGCACTACAAATCCTGTCTTTCTCAAAATGAACATCGGTTAGTCCCAAAATGTGTTCTCCCTTTAGAAGCTTGTGAAGATTCTTCATTCCAACATGGGCTAGTCGGCGGTGCCAGAGCCAACCCAAGTTAGTCTTAGCAATCAAGCAAGTGTCGAGTTCAGCTCTATTAAAATCTACTAAGTATAGCTGACCCTCTAACACTCCCTTAAAAGCTATTGAATCATCACTTCTTCTAAAGACAGTTACACCAGTATCAGTAAAAAGACAGTTGTAGCCCATTTGACATAATTGGGATACGGAAAGCAAATTGTAATCTAAAGAATCTACAAGAAAAACATTGGAAATAGAATGGTCAGGAGATATAGCAATTTTACCCAAACCTTTGACCAAACCTTGATTTCCATCCCCGAATGTGATAGCTCGTTGGGGATCTTGGTTTTTCTCATATGAGGAGAACATCCTTTTCTCCCCGGTCATGTGGTTTGTGCACCCGCTGTCGAGTATCCAACTTGTGCCCCCGGATGCATAAACCTACAAAACAAGTTTAGTTCTTTGTTTTAGGTACCCAAACGGTTTTGGGTCCTTTGGCATTAGATACAAGAACTTTGGGTACCCAAACACAAGTCTTGGAGCCCTTGTGTTTGCCCCCAACAATTTTGGCAACTACCTTGCCGGATTTGCTAGTCAAAACATAAGATGCATCAAAAGTCTTAAATGAAATAGCATGATCATTTGATGCATTTGGAACTTTCTTTCTAGGCAACTTGGCATGGGTTGGTTGCCTAGATCTAGATGTCTCACCCTTATACATAAAAGCATAATTAGGACCAGAGTGAGACTTCCTAGAATGAATTTTCTTAATTTTACTCTCAGGATACCCGGCAGGGTACAAAATGTAACCCTCGTTATCCTGAGGCATGGGAGCCTTGCCCTTAACAAAGTTAGACAAGTTCTTAGGAGGGGCATTAATTTTGACATTATCTCCCCTTTGGAAGCCAATGCCATCCTTAATGCCCGGGCGTCTCCCATTATAGAGCATGCTTCTAGCTAATTTAAATTTTTCATTTTCTAAGTCATGCTCTCTAATCTTAGCATTAAGTTGTGCTATGTGATCATTTTGTTTCTTAATTAAAGCTAGGTGATCATGGATAGCATCAACATTAATATCTCTACATCTAGTACAAATGGAAACATGCTCAATAGTAGATGTAGAGGGTTTGCAAGATTTAAGTTCAACAACCTTAGCATGTAACAAATCATTTTTAGTTCTAAGGTCGGAAATAGTAGCATTGCAAACATCAAAATCCTTAGCCTTAGCAATTAATTTCTCATTCTCATTTCTAAGGCTAGCAATGAAAGCATTCAGTTCATCAATCCTAGCAAGCAAATCAACATTATCATTTCTAGGATCAATGCAAACATGAGAATCAACCTTAGCAATTAAATTGGCATTTTCAATTCTAAGGTTGTTTAAAGTCTCATGGCAAATACTTAGCTCACTAGACAATTTTTCACATTTTTCTCTTTCTAGAGCATAAGCATTTTTAACCTTAACATGTTTTTTGTTTTCCTTGATTAGGAAGTCCTCTTGGGAGTCCAAGAGACCATCCTTCTCATGGATGGCACTAATTAGCTCATTTAATTTTTCTTTTTGTTCCATGTTAAGGTTGGCAAAAAGAATACGCAAATTATCTTCCTCATTTTTATCATTATCCTCATCACTAGATGTTTCATATTTAGTGGAGGATCTTGATTTTACCTTCTTTTTGCCGTCCTTGGCCATGAGGCACTTGTGGCCGACGTTGGGGAAGAGGAGGCCCTTGGTGACGGCGATGTTGGCGGCGTCCTCGTCGTCGGAGGAGTCGCTTGAGCTTTCGTCGGAGTCCCACTCCCGACAGACATGGGCATCGCCGCCCTTCTTCTTGTAGTACTTCTTCTTCTCCTTCCTCTTGCCCTTCTTGTCGTTGTCCCTGTCACTATCACTTGATAATGGACATTTAGCAATAAAGTGACCGGGCTTACCACATTTGTAGCAAACCTTCTTGGAACGGGATTTGTAGTCCTTCCCCTTCCTTTGCTTGAGGATTTGCCGGAAGCTTTTGATGATTAGGGCCATCTCCTCGTTGTCGAGCTTGGAGGCGTCAATCGGTTGTCTACTTGGTGTAGACCCCTCCTTCTTCTCCTCCGTTGCCTTGAAGGCCACGGGTTGCGCCTCGGATGTGGAAGGCTCGTCAAGCTCATTGATCTTCTTGGAGCCCTTAATCATGCATTCAAAACTCACAAAATTCCCGATGACTTCTTCGGGGGTCATTTGTGTATATCTAGGATTGCCACGAATTAATTGAACTTGTGTGGGGTTAAGGAAAATAAGGGCTCTTAGAATAACCTTAACCACTTCGTGGTCATCCCATTTTGCGCTCCCGAGGTTGCGCACTTGGTTCACCAAGGTCTTGAGCCGGTTGTACATGTCTTGTGGCTCCTCCCCTTGGCGAAGACGGAAGCGACCGAGCTCCCCCTCGATCGTTTCCCGCTTGGTGATCTTTGTGAGTTCATCACCCTCGTGCGCCGTCTTGAGTAGGTCCCAAATCTCCTTGGCGTTCTTCAACCCTTGTACTCTGTTGTATTCCTCCTTGCTTAGTGAGCCAAGGAGGATGGTTGTGGCTTGGGAGTTGAAGTGCTCGATTTGGGCCACTTCGTCCGTGTCGTAGTCTTCATCCCCTACGGATGGTACCTGTACACCATACTCAACAACATCCCATAATCTTTTGTGGAGAGAGATTAGATGATAATGCATTAAATTACTCCACATAGCATAATCTTCACCATTAAAAGTTGGTGGTTTGCCTAATGGGACGGATAGTAAAGGTGTATGTTTAGGAATGCGAGGGTAGCGTAGGGGAATCTTACTATACTTCTTACGCTCTTGGCGTTTAGAAGTGACGGACGCCGCGTCGGAGCCGGAGGTGGAGGTCGATGAAGTGTCGGTCTCGTAGAAGACCACCTTCCTCATCCTTTTGTGCTTGTCCCCACTCCGATGCGGCTTGTGAGAAGAAGATTTTTCCTTCTTCTCCTTGTGGTGAGAAGAGGAAGATCTTTTCTCCTTCCGCTTGGAGGATCTCTTCTTCTTCTCCCTTTTCTTGGTGCGTGACTCTTCCGATGAAGATGAGGTGCTCCCTTGGCTTGTAGTGGGCTTGTCGCCGGTCTCCATCTCCTTCTTGGCGGGTTCTCCCGACATCACTTCGAGCGGTTAGGCTCTAATGAAGTACCGGGCTCTGATACCAATTGATAGTCGCCTAGAGGGGGGGTGAATAGGGCGAAACTGAAATTTACAAAAATAATCACAACTACAAGCCGGGTTAGCGTTAGTAATAAAGGAACGAGTCCGCGAGAGAGGGCGCAAAACAAATCGTAAGCAAATAAGAGTGTGACACAAAGATTTGTTTTACCGAGGTTCGGTTCTCGCAAACCTACTCCCCGTTGAGGAGGCCACAAAGGCCGGGTCTCTTTCAACCCTTCCCTCTCTCAAACGATTCCACGGATCGAGTGAGCTTTCTCTTCTTCTCAATCAACCGGGAACAAAACTTCCCCGCAAGGGCCACCACACAATTGGTGCCTCTTGCCTTGGTTACAATTGAGTGATGATCACAAGAATAAGTGAGAAAGAAAGAAAGCGATCCAAGCGCAAGAGCTCAAAAGAACACGGCAAATCTCTCTCGCTAGTCACTAAGGGCTTGAGTGGAATTGGAGAGGATTTGATCTCTTTTGTTTGTGTCTAGAATTGAATGCCTAGCTCTTGTAAGTGGTTGAGAGTTGGAAAACTTGGATGGCAATGAATGTGGGGTGGTTGGGGTATTTATAGCCCCAACCACCACAAGTGACCGTTGGCTGGAGTCCTCTGTTCGATGGCGCACCGGACAGTCCGGTGCACACCGGACAGTCCGGTGCCCCTGCCACGTCACGGTTGCCGTTGGATTCTGACCGTTGGAGCTTCTGACTTGTGGGCCCTCCTGGGTGTCCGGTGCACACCGGACATGTACTGTTTGATGTCCGGTGCACCGGTATGGGCCGTCCTGACGTCTGCGCGCGCTGCGCGCGCATTTAATGCACCGCAGGGAGCCGTTGGCGCCGCAGAGAGCCGTTGCTCCGCTGGCACACCGGACAGTCCGGTGCACACCGGACAGTCCGGTGAATTTTAGCGGAGCGGCTGCCGCGCAAACCCGAGGCTGGCGAGTTCCAGAGGCCGCGTTTCCTTGGAGCACCGGACATGTCCGGTGCACACCGGACAGTCCGGTGAATTATAGCGCGCCGGCCTTGGAGAAATCCCGAGGGTGAAGAGTTGGAGTCGAAGTCCTCTGGCCGCACCGGACAGTCCGGTGCACACCGGACAGTCCGGTGCCTCCGGCCAGAGGAGCCCTCGGTTCCCTTGCTGCTCCTTTGTTGAATCCAACATTTGGTCTTTTTATTGGCTGATTGTGAACCTTTTGCACCTGTATAACTTATGCACTAGAGTAAACTAGTTAGTCCAATGTTTGTGTTGGGCAATTCAACCACCAAAATTATTTAGGAACTAGGTCTAAGCCTAATTCCCTTTCATCTTGGTCACCTCATCTCCCTCGTGCGCGGTCTTGAGCACGTCCCAAATCTCTTTGACGCTCTTCAACCCTTGCACCTTGTTATACTCCTCTCGACTTAGAGTGCCGGATTTGGGCAACTTCGTCCGAATCATAGTCCTCATCCCCCGGCGACGGTACCTATACTCCAATCTCAACAACATCCCAAATGCTAGTGTGGAGTGAGGTTAGATGGTGCCTCATTTTATCACTCCACATATTATAATCTTCACCATCAAACATAGGTGGTTTCCTAATGGGACGGAAAGTAAAGGAGTACGTTTTGAAATGCAAGGGTAGCGTAGGGGGATCTTACTAAACTTCTTGCGCTCATGGCGCTTAGAAGTTACGGACGGTGCGTCGGAGTCGGAGGTGGATGGCGACGAAGAGTCGGTCTCGTAGTAGACCACCTTCTTCATCTTCTTTTTCTTCTCGCCACTCCGATGTGACTTGTGAGGAGGTGATTCCTCCTTCTTCTTGTTGAGGGACTCTCCCGATGGAGCCTTCCCGTGGCTTGTGGCGGGCTTCTCGCCGGTCACCATCTCCTTCTTAGCGTGTTCTCCCGACATCACTTCGAGCGGTTAGGCTCTAATGAAGCACCCGGCTCTGATACCAATTGAAAGTCGCCTAGAGGGGGGGTGAATAGGCGGAATCTAAAAATTACAAACTTAAGCACAACTACAAGCCGGGGTTAGCGTTAGAAATATAAGCGAGTCCGAAAGAGAGGGCGAAAACAAATCACAAGCAAATAGAGAGTGAGACGCGGTGATTTGTTTTACCGAGGTTCGGTTCTTGCAAACCTACTCCCCGTTGAGGTGGTCACAAAGACCGGGTCTCTTTCAACCCTTTCCCTCTCTCAAACGATCACCTAGATCGAGTGAGCTTCTCTTCTCAATCACTTGGGACACTAAGTCTCCACAAGAACCACCACACAATTGGTGTCTCTTGCCTTGCTTACAATTGAGTTTGGAACAAGAAAGAAAGAAAGAAGAAGAAAAGCGATCCACGCGCAAGAACTCAAATGAACACAAATGTCGCTCTCTCTAGTCACTATTGATTGGAATGAACTTTGGACTTGAGAGAGGATTTGATCTCTTGTTTGTGTCTTGGAATGAAGTCTAGAGCTCTTGTATTGAATGCAAATGGCTGAAACTTGGATGCCTTGAATGTGGGGTGGTTGGGGGTATTTATAGCCCCAACCACCAAAGTGACCATTGGAGAGGCCGTCTGTCGTATGGCGCACCGGACAGTCCGGTGCGCCATCGGACACTGTCTGGTACGCCATCCACGTCACCAGGACGTTGGGTTCCGACCGTTGGAGCTATGACTGCGCGGGTGCTAGGGATCCACACAACAATAGCTGAGAGAGTGCTGCCTAGGTGCTGGGCGGGGCGCTCATAGGGCATATGGCATCGAGGCCGAGCACGTGGGACAATATATAGATATAGATATAGATATAGATCTTTTATTGACTTAGGCAAGGTTCAGCATCCTCAGCAGTCGTTTGTCCAGAATTCCACTCAGGAATAGTTCTAGCTGATCAAAGCTTATAAAAAATAGACAAACAATCTGGCCAGAAACCGTTCCATGTCACAGTTTCAAAGAATCTTGCTTCCATGTCACTGTTTCAAAGGAATCTTGCCAGAAACCGTTCCATGTAGCAGATAGGTATAAGGGGCTAACCATTACTAGCTCCTAGAAGACATCGAATGGAGCTATGATTAGTTCCAGCTTATTACGTTCGATGGAGCTGTTGTAGACCGTTGACGCTCACGATGCTGCTAGGGAGAGGCAGGCCGTCAGGGAGACAAAGTCTTGATCTGATCCTTCACTAATGCATGTAACTCCATAAAAAATAGGTTGCCAAAATTGGATTCAGAATTGAACTACTCCTTAAATATTAAGAACTATTAGATACCAAACTACTTTTTACTCTCAGTAGCTATTTAGCAACTTGCTAAACATGAATTTAGGGAGCTTTTTTAGAGAACTATCGGAGTTGCTCTAAGTACCTAAATATGGAAAAGATTTTCTTTATAGCTTTTAACATTGTTCTCTAAACCCTCATCTAAATATAGAGGACACTCTATCCTCTCTCTTTTATAATTTTTTGTTACTATACTTTAGACAATATATGGAGTAAAACTAAAGTACATATGAAAATATATGAGGATATGATAGATAACGTAGATATAAAAAATCAGAGCAAACTACTCTCCTAATATAGATCTTTATCGTATAGAGAATAAGATATAGAAAATGTTGTTAGAGAGAAATGGTATATATATATATGAGAAAATATCTTATAAGAGTCTATAAAAGATGGATAGAAAAAGATGTAGAAGATATTGCGTTGGAGATAACCTTAATACTCGTGTGTTCATGAAATAGTAACTAAATTATTTTTGTTTATAAGCTCCCGGTGCATTATATGAACTAGAAAAAATAGGATTCATGTGTTTGTGAAAGAGTAACCAAATTATCTGTGTTTATAAGCTCCCAGTGCATCATAGGAACTAGAAAAATAAGATTTTTTTTATCTTTTGTATATTTACAGTAATTCTTATTATTGTAGCTTACTTTTTAATCCCGAGAGGTCCTGCAACTTTTTTTATATCTATTTGCACAAATAGTTCGACGGATTTTAATTGTTAATACATAGAGTTTGATAAGCATGTCTTAGAATAACAAGCAAATAGAATCTCCAATAGTGAAAAATAGAAAATACATATGAGAAAACATAAGTAAACGGTCTTCTGCCAGAGATCATGAGGATTGGATGAGATTAATGGAAATTAAATTTCTTTCTATTTAATTATTTAACTAGCTGAATGTCTGTGTGTTGCAACGGGAATATATAATACCAGTATATTATGATAACTTATATAGAAAATGTGTGATACTGTTATGAGAAAATGTTTCATAATCAATTTGTGATTCTGGCCATACATAAATTTTGTTATTTATAATCTATCTGTTTCACCACTACATTGCAACCTTCAGTATCATGCAGACTTCGATATATGTCACGATTTGCATGGTCTCATCATTGAAGAGCACGTTCCACTCATACCGGAAGAAATTCTCTCGTACATCGTTAGTCATCAGACACGTACCACCATACGCTTTTGCTTAAACAAAAAGGCAAGTGTGTGTTTGCGAAGAGAATTAAAAGCAAGCCAGCACAAAAGCTACCCCAACGGTGGCGAGGATGATGAACTGGTCATTGTTGTCGGTTCTCCTCTGCGTCACCTCTTGTGCCAAGATGACGCCGCAGTCCTCGATATAGTAGTCGTAGAACGCGTGCGACATACCGAGTACTGAGGACTCTTGGCTGGGCTGTAAAACGAAGTGCACCCTGAGCTGATCAGCAAGGTAGTATCCCTGGCCGTTGCACCACCGGATGCGCTACTCCTCTACATGCATCGTGTTCGAGGACACTCATACAACGTCAGCAACGGCCATCGTCTCAGCACACAAGAATTCATGGTCAGTCAGTAGCGACTTACGTGGCAGGTTGAGCTTCAGGTGGATGATGAGCTGGACGACATGATGGCGTCGTTATCGAATGCGGTGCCCAGAACAACCCGAGAGTCGCCGACGTTGGCGACGATCATGAGGTCCCCCTGCTTGACGATAGACAGCGCGGAGCAGCCGCTCTGCACCGCGTCCAAGCGGCGGCTGCGCCGAAGCTTGTCGTACATAGCGGTACATGCGGCCACATAGGACTGTTTCTAGAGATCGAACTGGCAGTCGCCAAGTTTCTTCTTGTCGTCGATGAGCGACCCCAACGCGAGTGCCTCCTGCTAATGGTGTTTGTTCGGGGTTTTCAAGTAAGAAACATGGATTCATGTTTGGCGTTGGTTTATAAAAATGACTCACAAGTCAGATCCATAGAAAAAATATTACGAAGAATAAATATCACTCATGCAAAAAAAGGAATTTAAGTTAAAAACATTATTCAAACAAAAGAAATTTCATGCAAAGCTCTTCTTTAAATACTACTCCCTCCATTCAAAAATATAATTCAAGAATCTCGATGATACTTATCTAGTACTACGCATTGTGCAAGGGTAGCAGGTGGGCTTGGGGAGAGATGTAGTAGATGTGTTTTCTGTTATAGATATAGACATAAACATACATGTGGTGTAGTGCTTGAGAGGTCGTGAGTTCGAATCCCCTTGGGGCCATGTGTATTTTTTTAAATTTAGCTAGGCATCAGCTGCACGGGGGAATGAGAATGAGAACAGGATTTGCGGCTGTACGGGGGAATGAGAATGGGAACGGGATTTGCGCCTGTACGGAGGAATGGGAATGAGAATAGACTTTGCAGGGAGGGGGGAATGAGAATGATAGATATAGAATGGTGACAGAACATGGAAATGGACTGTGCGCGGGGAGGAGGGAATCGGAAAGGCAGAACGCGGAATGACAGACTACTATTGCAGCCTGAATAAGTAGTAGAGATTTTGAATAGTCCTCCGAGTACTTTTTACTAGCAAGGGTGGCAACAGACATCCTTCGGAAATCTATAGTCTCAACACTAATGTCGGAATTTCGGACCCGGGGGGCCCTCAACCGGACCGACTAGTGAATTTAGTGCCGTGTGCCCCTGTCCAGATGGGTTGATGCAAGATTAAACACAAGCGGAGGGATGAGGCTTATATTATCTTGCACCGGGGGTGCTTGCAGTAGGGGTTACAAGCGTCGCGAGGGAGAGCGAGAGAGAGAGGATCCGGTGCTGAGGTGAGGTGTCTGAGTTAGCCTCCACCGTGTCTCTCCTACTCTGCCTGCCTCTGCTCGCCCCCTCCCCTCCGTCCCCCCTTTAGGAAGGCCCTGGACATCCCCTTTTATAGATGCAAGGAGATAGTCCAGCTGTACAATAGGGGTGTAGCTATGTGCTAACATGGTCGGTGGAGGAGTGCCTGAGCCCTGTATATGTGTTAATGTGGCCATCGGGGAAGTGCTTGAGCCCAGTAGAAGCGCAGCTGGCGGTGCGGCCCGGGGTCCTGCTGACGTTTCTTTGCCTTCATAGGGGGTTTGAGAACAACCGACGTCATGGACGCATGCAGGGAACCATCATTACCTATTGCCAGAGTAACTTAGATGGGACACCAGTCTTGTTCCTTCGTAGCCTAAGGTGTCTAGCTAGGGGTAGGGTAATGATGGATCTCTAGTAGCGTAGTTGGTTCGAGGCCGAGGTCGGGCGAGGCGGCGACTCCTCCGAGGCCGAGGCTGAGGTCGGGTAAGGCGGAGATTTTCCCCCGAGGCCGAGGCTGAGGCCTGGGGTCGAGCGAGGCGGAGATCTTCTCCGAGGCCGAGGCTGAGGCCGAGGCCTGAGGTCGGGCGAGGCGGAGCTCCCTGTTGTGCTCGAGGCTGAACTTGGGGGAGGTCGTGACTTACTGTTGTTAGTCTCACCCTGGTGGTTGGCACAGTAGCCGGAGCGGGGCGAACAATGCTGTTTTCCTGTCAGAACGGTCAGTGAAAGGGCGAAGTGACTGTGGTCACTTCGACCTTGCCAACTGAGGCGCGCGTGTCAGGATAAGGTGTCAGGCGATCATCGCATTAAATGCGCATGCGATACGGTCGGTTGGTAAGGCGATTTGGCTGAGGTCGCTGGACAACAAAGTTTGCCTGAGCTAGACTTCGAGCGAGCCGAGGGTGCGCCTTCTGCCTGTGGGGGCCCTCGGGCGAGGCGTGAATCCGCCCAGGACTACTGTTCCCGCCCGAGGCCGGGCTCGGGCGAGGCGAGATCGCGTCCCTTGGCAGGCGAGGCCTTGACTTGAACCGTGCTTATCAGTCTTTACGGTTTGTTCTGAAGACGTTTTCCAGTCGTGTTTAGGAGTGTTGGGGGTACCCCTAATTACGGTACCCGACAGTAGCCCTCGAGCCTCGAAGGGAGTGTAGGTACTCGCTTGGAGGTTCTGCCGGATTTTTGCAAGGGGACCAGCCTTTCTTGGTTATATTTTGTTCCGATGGGTGCGCGCGAGTGCACCCGTCGGGTGTAGCCCCTGAGGCCTCGGAGGAGTGGTTTGACTCCTCTGAGGTCTTAATTCTTTTTGTGATGTCTCGGTCGGCCTTGTTGTTCCCTCATGTGTCCTGGCCGCAGCCTGGGTGCATGGTCTGGCCCCAAGTTTTTAAGCTGGTTTGTCGACGTGGTCAACGATTTGGCCGTAGCCTGGTGCGAGAGCAGCCCCCGAGCCTCTGCACGGAGCGAGAGGACGATCGAGGACCGTCTCGACTTTTGTTGTACACCCCTTCGTCGCCTTTCCGCAAGGAGGAAGGGGGGAAGGCACCGTGTTACCCTCGGAGGGCACCGAACACGGTGTTTCCAGTGAGTTGCTAACGGGTGATCCGAGTGGACGCCCGAGCCCCGTTCGATAAGGGTCGGCTAGTGGCCCAGAGGCACGCTCCAAAAGTACCTGCAGGGGATTTGCTGGACCCGGACCCATTTGATAGGGTCCGAGGGCTCGGTGCCTCCCTCTGGTGGGATTCCATTACAAATCGTTCCCGCTAGTCTCGAAAATGTCCTAGGGTACCTCAGGAGCGCAGCCCGAGCCTTGGCCATGTAACGGACGTACCCAGGGTCATCCCTGACTCTGCGTGCTCTGGGGCGGCTGTCGAACCCTTCCGAGGGGCTAGCCTTCGAACCCCTGATCAGTAAAGGGCTCGGAGCCCGAGTGCTCTAGGGCGGTTGCCGAACCCCGCAGGGCGCAACCTTCGAACCCTTGATCAGTAGGAGGGCTCGGGGCCTGCTTCCTTCACTGAGAAGGATCCTTTCGAAATATCCCCTTTTCTCGATCCCTGTGGCAAGAGAGAGAGAGAGAGGAAAAGGAAAAGGATATGAATTTAAATAATGTGGCGCACTTTTTTTGTCGCGGTCATCATGACGGAGGTGAAACGGCGCCTGCTTCGCCTGCCAGAGGTGTCGCTTGCCCTGCCAGGGAGTTAATGCGACGGGACGGGCGATTCGTGGGGCGTCTGTTGCGCGTGCGCGAGTCGTTCGAGGAACAGAACACGGGTGCGTCGTCTTTATGCTGTGGGAGAGGGCTTCCCTGCCGCTTCAGGAGAGGATGCGAGCCTGTAGGTGATTGGACCGTTGCTTCCGCATGTCTGTTGCTGCAATTATTGTCGGTCCGCCTTTGGTCATGTCAACTGTCGGCCTATCCCCGTGGCTGACTGACCCGTGATCGTTGCACTTAATTGGCACTGTTGGGTCACGCGCGGGGCTGCCGCGAGTCACTGCACGGGTTCTGTAGTCCTGAGCAGACGCAGCATTGGTGCGAATGGCGGTGCGATTTCTTTGCACGCGGTAACCGGTGCATCTGTCACATGACATGTGGGCCCGAGCCTCCATGCTGGACTGCCAGTTGTGACGAAGCTGAAAGGGCGTACAACCGTGGTGCGGTCGCACGCTTCTGGCGTGGTAGCCCGCCCTTTCGACCGCTGGATTCGGTGAGAATGAGGGAGCGCTTACCCGCGGGGCGGTTGCATGCTTTGTGTGCAGCGGTTCGCCATCTTCGCTTGCGGGTTAGTTTGTATGACATGTGGGACCTAGCCCCCATGTCGTAGGGCGAGAATCCTGGAGCACGTCGGGGGAGACTTTGCCCGCGACGTTTCAGGGCGTAAGTGGGGAGATCTGCCTATAAAAAGGGACCGATCTCCCGGGCACTAACCATGCCTTGCTCCTCTCGTCTTCATCGTGCCCCTCCGCCTTCCGGGCCACCAGATGAGGTGTGCTGGTGTTTTCTGGCGACTTCACCGCCGAAGAGCTCACGCCCGTGGCAATGTCGATGGTGTTGCCTTCTTTTTGCTGCTGTTGGAGGAGCACGACCTCATGGGGGTTGGCGCCCGTTAGTCATCGCTTGGCTTCAAGGATTTTCATCATGCAGCCCGGCTGCAATCCCCCGCCGGCGGTCACCCAGGATGATGACCGCCAGCCTTGTGGTGGGGAAGAGCGAGCCGGGCCGTGGCCTCTCCCTTGCCCTCAGCTTCAAGGATGTTCATCATCCGTGCTGGGGAGGAGGGTGCGCCAAGTTGGGTCCCGCCTTCGCATGGGCAGCGGCCCGCTTCTTCCCTCAGTGATCGGGGGAGAAGGGCGTTCGTCGCCCGTGGCGCTGTCAGCTGCCGCGTGTCTGGCTCCCCGGCCCGGGCGGCTCTGGCGCTACTTCCGGTGCCGCCTCCCACCGCTGGGGCGGAGCATGGCTGCCCGTCCGCTACACAGGTGTAGGTCGCACAACACGTCGTACGCCGTGAGGGCGGTGTTCGTGTTTTGGGACAGTCTCGTCCTTGCTCCTGTGGCGAGGACGGGAGTGAGGACCTATCGGTGCGCTTTGGGGCGGCCGCCATTCGACAGTGCGGCGTTGGGGCGCAGGTGGCCGCTGTCGTCGGTGCTGAGGTGGTGGCTGCCATAGGTGAGGCTTCCCACCGCCGAGGTGGTTGCCTCTACCGACGAGACCGTCGGTGCTACCTGCGGGCGGACCTCCAGCTTTTTGGCTTTAATGGCTTGTCCTCGCCCCTCGTGTGGGGGATGGGGACGAGGGCCTTTTCACAGTAGCGTTTGCCCTGAGGCAATCGCTGCTGCTGTCTAGCCGCCCGAGGCAGAGGTCGTTGTCGCTGCTGGTGCAGTGGTCGCCGACGAGCCGCTTGGAGCTTGTTATCTTGTAGCCCCTCTAGTGTGGAGGTAGTTCATTCCTGCGGGAATGGAGCTGGGTCCTATCTGTAAGGGAATGTAATAGCAAAATGTAATTGCTCCAAGTACTGAGATATCTGCTGTAGGTCGGGAAAGCCGCCGAGGGTGCTGCCGACATCTACGTAGCATAGTTATCCCAAGTACGCGTGTTTGTTTCCTGTGGCTGCCGAGGCCTGAACATTTGGGTATTTGTGTGTAAAGCTATGTTTCTTTCCTCTTATTTCGAGCATTAAGACTTGTTCATCGGTAGCAGAATCACTTATCCGAGCGTGAGTTACCTTTCGCAGAAGGTGACGAGTAAGGTATCCGTATCCCGGAGGCGTAGGAGTCCCTTGGCTCGGTCGGCCTTGCCATTCAAGGTCTCTCTTGTCATTTTTTTTGGATTCCGCCATCGATGCAGTCGAAAGGCATGAAAGTCGTTTTGGTAGAAAAACTTTTTCGAGGAAAGTTTCGGCGCAGAGGGGGTTCCCCCTTTCTAGACCCCGAGGCGACCGCTCGGGCCGGGACCCTTGCGGAGGGCCTAGCCGTGGCTATCAGGTCCGCTTGGTCCACCCAAGCTAAGGCCTCGCAGCAGCGTGCCTAGGCCGAAGGTACGTTTCGCCTGCTTTGCGACTTTGGTTTAGCTTCGTCCTTCTCCTTGTGTTTGAAGAACATTGTCCGGCTGTCTGCAGGGTTCAAGACGGCTCTTAACGAGTCCATCAAGAACTGCAAGGCACTTGCCCAGGCGGCTGAGTAGAAGGAGGCCGACCGTGTGGCCATGTTCGAGGCCATCTCGGCTTTCTGTCGGGCCTTTGGCCTCGATGATGTCCCCTCGGGTAGCTCCCCCCAGAGTCACCTGCGGGCCTTGGGCGGCCATGTGCGCAGCAGACTCCGCGGGGCGCTGCACCACGGCGTTAGGCGGGCCTTCGCCGTCCTCGCCTCCCACTACGACGTGGATCTGGAGCGGGTCAGCGAGGGGTACTGCTTACCCGACGGAGAGGAGGCTGCCTTAGCCGAGGTCCAGAGGCTTGACGCGGCTGTCGAGGGCCCAAGCGCGGTGTTGGCTTCCTCCTTCGAGGTGGAGGTCCTTCCGCCCGGGTCGCCGTTAAGGTCAGGCCAGATTCTGTCGAGGGCGGAAACGACGTCGAGGGTGCTGCTCCTCCCCCTGCCGATGTCTGAGCCTGCATGAACAGTTTATTTTAAGTATGCATATGTTTCTTGCGGCCGCTGAGGCCTAAACATTTTTAATGTCAGAGTTTAAAGCTGCGTTTCCTTTCCTCTTGTTTCGAGCATTAGGACTTGTTTGATAGCAGAGTCACTTATCCGAGCGTGAGCTACCCTTCGTGGAATGTGACGAGTGAGGTATCCGTTTCCCGGAGGCGTGGGAGTCCCTCGGCTCGGTCGGCCTTGCCGTTCAAGGTCTCTCGCGTTGTTTTTAGGATTCCGCTATCGATATAGTCGAAATGGTACGAAAGTCGTTTTCTACCCGAGCGTTAGGACTTGTTCTGTAGCAGAATCACTTATCCGAGCGTGAGCTGCCTTTCGCGGAAGGTGATGAGTGAGGTATCCGTATCCCGGAGGCGTAGGAGTCCCTCGGCTCGGTCGACCTTGCCGTTCAAGGTCTCTCGCGTCGTTTTTAGGATTTCGCTATCGATATAGTCGAAACGCCCGAAAGACGTTTTGGCAGACAACTTTTCCGAGGAAAATTTTGACGCAGAGGGGGTTCCCCCCTTCTAGCCCCTAAGGGAGGGTCGGTTTTTGCTGAGGCAAGGCCGATCCTCCCTTGACAGCTAGACTTTTTATTTGTACATGCAAGGAAACCGAGGTACATAAACGACTTGAAACATTTTAAGGGTAAAAGCAATGTAGCTGTTCGATGTTCCAAGCGTTGTTGTAGACCTCGCCTTGATCGTTGGCCAGCTTGTATGTCCCAGGCTTCAAAATTTTGGTGATGATGAATGGCCCTTCCCAGGGAGGAGTAAGGTTGTGGCGCCCTCGGGCGTCTTGTCATAGCCGAAGCACCAAATCTCCCACTTGGAAGCATCGGGGCCGAATCCTTCGAGCGTGGTAGCGTCGCAGGGACTGCTGATACCGCGCCAAGTGTAGCAAGGCTATGTCCCGAGCCTCTTCTAGCTGGTTCAATGAATCTTCTCGGCTGGCCTAGTTGCTTCGGTCGTCGTAAGCCTTTGTCCTCGGGGAACCGTATTCCAAGTCCGTGGGTAGGATGGCCTCGGCCCCATAGACTAGGAAAAACGGCGAGAAACCTGTGGCCCGGCTCGGCGTCGTCCTTAGACTCCAAACCATCGAGGGCAGTTCTTTTATCCACCGCTTGCCAAACTTGTTGAGGTCGTTGTAGATCCTCGGCTTTAGTCCGTGCAAAATCATGCCATTGGCGCGCTCCACTTGCCCATTTGTCATTGGGTGAGCTACGGCGGCCCAGTCCACACGAATGTGGTGGTCTTCGCAGAAGTCTAGGAACTTTTTCCCAGTGAACTGCGTGCCGTTGTCGGTGATGATAGAGTTTGGGATCCCAAAGCGGTGGATGATATTTGTAAAGAACGCCACCGCCTGCTCAGACCTGATGCTGGTTAAGGGTCGGACTTCAATCCACTTGGAGAATTTGTCGATGGCGACCAGTAGGTGCATGAAGCCCCTGGGTGCCTTCTGCAAGGGACCGATGAGGTCTAGACCCCACACAGCGAACGACCAAGTGATAGGTATTGTTTGTAGAGCCTGAGCAGGCAGGTGTGTTGTCTCGCGTAGAATTGACACCCTCGGCAGGAGCGTACAATCCTAGTGGCGTCGGCCACTGCGGTCGGCCAGTAGAAACCTTGTCGGAAAGCGTTTCCTACGAGGGTCCGAGGCGCCGCATGGTGACCGCAAGCCCCCGAGTGTATTTCTTGCAACAGCTCCTGTCCTTGGGCGACGGATATGCATCGTTGGAGAATGCCTGAGGGGCTGCGGTGGTACAACTCCTTTTCATCACCCAGCAAAACGAACGACTTGGCGCGCCGAGCCAGACGCCGAGCTTCGGCCTTGTCGAGGGGCAGCTCCCCCCGGAGGAGATATTCTAGGTACAGGGTCTGCCTGTTTGGGACTGGTGTGACCCCATTCCGCTCCACTTCGACACGCAGGGCCTCATCTTCGGCGGCCGAGGGTACCTCGGGCTGGGCCGAGGTCTCCTCGGGTTCGGGCGCGTCGTTGAGCTTGACGGATGGTTGATATATGTCCCTGGAGAAGACATTCGGGGGAACCCTTGTTCGCCCCGAGGCTATCTGTCGGGGACCATAATTAGGGGTACCCTCAAGACTCCTAAATCTCAGCTGGTAACCCCCATCAGCACAAAGCTGCAAAGGCCTGATGGGTGCGATTAAGTCAAGGGTCGGTCCATTCAAGGGACGCGATCACGCCTCGCCTGAGCCCAGCCTCGGGCAAGGGCAGCCGACCCCGGAGGATCTACGTCTCGCCCGAGGAGCCCCTCCAGCAACGGACACATCCTCGGCTCGCCCGAGGCCCAGTCTTCACCAAGAAGCAACCTTGGCCAAATCGCCACGCCAACCGACCAAATCGCAGGGGCATTTAATGCAAAGGTGGCCTGACACCTTTATCCTGACTTATGCCCTCCACTCGACAGAGCCGAAGTGACCGCAGTCACCTCGCCGCTCCACTGACCGGTCTGACAAGAGGACAGCGCCGCCTGCGCCGCTCCGACTGCTGAGCCACTCGATAGAGTGAGGCTGACAGCAGCCAAGTCCGGCCTCATGCGTCATAGGAAACTCCGCTTCGCCTGACCCCAGGGCTCGGAGACGGGCTCAGCCCCGGAAGACGACGAACTCCGCTCCGCCCGACCCCAGGGCTCGGACTCGGGCTCAGCCCCGGAAGACGACGAACTCCGCTTCGCCCGACCCCAGGGCTCGGACTCGGGCTCAGCCCCGGAAGACGACGAACTCCGCTTCGCCCGACCCCAGGGCTTGGACATGGGCTCAGCCCCAAAGGACGACGAACTCCACTTCGCCCGACCCCAGGGCTCGGACTCAGCCCTGGCCTCAGCCGACGGTCTCCGCCTTGTCCGACCCGGGGGCTCGGACTCGACCTCGACCTTGGAAGACAGACTCGACCTCGACCTCGGAGGAGCCTCCACCTTGCCCAACCTAGGGCACGGACCGACCATGTCAACAGGAGGCGCCACCATTACCCTACCCCGAGCTGACTCAGTCTACGGGGAACAAGACCGGCGTCCCATCTGGCTCGCTCCACTATACGAGTAATGATGGCGCCCCGCATGCCCTGTGACGACGGCGGCTCTCAGCCCCCTTACGGAAGCAAGAGGATGTCAGCAAGGACTCGACAGCCTTGACAGATGTCCTTCCGCCAGGCTCCAGCGCTCCTCCGACGGCCACGACACCACACGAACTGGGTGCCAAAACGTCTCCGGCTGCCACGATGGCATGTACTTAGGGCGCTAGCTCTCCTCCGCTAGACATGTTAGCACACTGCTACACCCCCCATTGTACACCTGGATCCTCTCCTTACGCCTATAAAAGGGAGGTCCAGGGCCCTCTTACAGAGGGTTGGCCGCGCGGGGAAGGACGGGACGGCGCTCGCGCAAGGCCGCTCGCTCCCTCCCGCGTGGACGCTTGTAACCCCCTACTGCAAGCGCACCCGACCTGGGCGCGGGGCAAACACGAAGGCCGCGGGTTCCACCTCACACGCCTGTCTCCCTCTGGCTGCTTTTCCCCCCTTCGCGTTCCGCCTCGCGCCGACCCATCTGGGCTGGGGCATGTGGCGACAATTTACTCATCGGTCTAGGGACCCCCCGGGTTTCGAAACACCGACACTATCTTAGCCAGCTCATCTGCAGTCTCATTGTACCGCCGAGCAACATGGTTAAGTTCTAGCCCGTAGAACTTATCTTCCAAGCGCCGAACTTCGTCGCAGTAGGCCTCCATTTTCCAATCGCGGCAGTGAGAGTTCTTCATGACTTGGTCAATAACGAGCTGCGAGTCGCCACGAGCGTCGAGGCGCCGAACCCCTAGCTCAATGACGATGCACAGTCCATTAACCAAGGCCTCATACTCGGCCACGTTGTTTGACGCCGGAAAATGGAGGCGCAGTACGTAACACACATGTTCTCCGAGGGTTGAGATGAAGAGTGATAGTCGCCTAGAGGGGGGGTGAATAGGGCGAAACTGAAATTTACAAAAAATAATCACAACTACAAGCCGGGTTAGCGTTAGTAATAAAGAAACGAGTCCGCGAGAGAGGGCGCAAAACAAATCACAAGCAAATAAGAGTGTGACACAAGGATTTGTTTTACCGAGGTTCGGTTCTCGCAAACCTACTCCCCGTTGAGGAGGCCACAAAGGCCGGGTCTCTTTCAACCCTTCCCTCTCTCAAACGATCCCACGGATCGAGTGAGCTTTCTCTTCTTCTCAATCAACCGGGAACAAAACTTCCCCGCAAGGGTCACCACACAATTGGTGCCTCTTGCCTTGGTTACAATTGAGTGATGATCACAAGAACAAGTGAGAAAGAAAGAAAGCGATCCAAGCGCAAGAGCTCAAAAGAACACGGCAAATCTCTCTCGCTAGTCACTAAGGGCTTGAGTGGAATTGGAGAGGATTTGATCTCTTTTGTTTGTGTCTAGAATTGAATGCCTAGCTCTTGTAAGTGGTTGAGAGTTGGAAAACTTGGATGGCTATGAATGTGGGGTGGTTGGGGTATTTATAGCCCCAACCACCACAAGTGACCGTTGGCTGGAGTCCTCTGTTCGATGGCGCACCGGACAGTCCGGTGCACACCGGACAGTCCGGTGCCCCTGCCACGTCACAGTTGCCGTTGGATTCTGACCGTTGGAGCTTCTGACTTGTGGGCCCTCCTGGGTGTCCGGTGCACACCGGACATGTACTGTTTGATGTCCGGTGCACCGGTATGGGCGTGCCTGACGACTGCGCGCGCTGCGCGCGCATTTAATGCACCGCAGGGAGCCGTTGGCGCCGCAGGGAGCCGTTGCTCCGCTGGTACACCGGACAGTCCGGTGCACACCGGATAGTCCGGTGAATTTTAGCGGAGCGGCTGCCGAGCAAACCCGAGGCTGGCGAGTTCCGGAGGCCGCGTTTCCTTGGAGCACCGGACATGTCCGGTGCACACCGGACAGTCCGGTGAATTATAGCGCGCCGGCTTCCGAGAAATCCCGAGGGCGAATAGTTTGAAGTCGAAGTCCTCTGGTCGCACCGGACAGTCCGGTGCACACCGGACAGTCCGGTGCCTCCGGCCAGAGGAGCCCTCGGTTGCCTTGCTGCTCCTTTGTTGAATCCAACATTTGATCTTTTTATTGGCTGAGTGTGAACCTTTTGCACCTGTATAACTTATGCACTAGAGTAAACTAGTTAGTCCAATATTTGTGTTGGGCAATTCAACCACCAAAATTATTTAGGAACTAGGTCTAAGCCTAATTCCCTTTCAATCTCCCCCTTTTTGGTGATTGATGCCAACACAAACCAAAGCAAATATAGAAGTGCATAATTGAACTAGTTTTCATAATGTAAGTGCAAAGGTTGCTTGGAATTGAGCCAATATAAATTTGTATGATGCGCATGGATGGTTTTCTTTATTTTTCACATATTGGACCACATTTGCACCACGAGTTTTGTTTTTGCAAATTCTTTTATAAATTCTTTTCAAAGTACTTTTGCAAGATAGTCAAAGGTAAATGAAAAAGATTTTGCAAAGCATTTTCAAGATATGGAATTTTCTCCCCCTATTTCCAATGCTTTTCCTTTGACTAAGCAAAACTCCCCCTCAAATGAGGTCTCCTCTTAGTGTTCAAGAGGGTTTTCCATTAATTTTGAAAACACTACTTGCTCCCCCTTTTAGAACACAAAGAGATACCAATTTTGAAATTTATCATTGAAAATCATCAAATTTAAAATTAGGGGTGGTGGTGCGGTCCTTTTGCTTTGGGCTCATATTTTCTCCCCCTTTGGCATGAATCGCCAAAAACGGAATCATTAGAGCCCAATGAAGTACATTCTCCCCCTTTGGTCATGAAATAAATGAGTGAAGGTTATACCAACGTTGGAGAGATGATGCGGAGCGACGGCGAAGGATGAGTAGTAGAACGAAGTGGAAGCCTTTGTCTTCGCCGAAGACTCCAATTCCCTTTCAATATACCTATGACTTGGTTGAAATACACTTGAAAACACATTAGTCATAGCATATATAAAAGAGACATGATCAAAGGTATATTCATGTGCTATGCGTGCAAGACTAGCAAAAGAAATTCCTAGAATCAAGAATATTAAGCTCATGCCTAAGTCGGGTAAAAGATTGTTCATCAAGTGGTTTGGTAAAGATATCGGCTAATTGATCTTTAGTATTAATATAAGAAATCTCGATATCCCCCTTTTGTTGGTGATCCCGAAGAAAATGATACCGAATGGCTATGTGCTTAGTGCGGCTGTGCTCGACGGGATTGTCGGCCATTTTGATTGCACTCTCATTGTCACATAGCAAAGGGACTTTGGTTAATTTGTAACCGTAGTCCCGCAGGGTTTGCCTCATCCAAAGCAATTGCGCGCAACAATGGCCTGCGGCAATATACTCGGCTTCGGCGGTAGAAAGAGCGACCGAATTTTGCTTCTTTGAAGCCCAAGACACCAAGGATCTTCCCAAGAACTGGCAAGTCCCCGATGTGCTCTTCCTATTAATTCTACACCCCGCCCAATCGGCATCCGAATATCCAATCAAATCAAAAGTGGATCCCCGAGGGTACCAAAGCCCAAACTTAGGAGTAAAAGCCAAATATCTCAAGATTCGTTTCACGGCCGTAAGGTGTGATTCCTTAGGGTCGGCTTGGAATCTTGCACACATGCAAACGGAAAGCATAATATCCGGTCGAGATGCACATAAATAAAGCAATGAACCAATCATTGACCGGTATACCTTTTGATCCACGGACTTACCTCCCGTGTCGAGGTCGAGATGCCCATTTGTTCCCATGGGTGTCTTGATGGGTTTGGCATCCTTCATTCCAAACTTGCTTATAATGTCTTGAGTATACTTCGCTTGGCTAATGAAGGTGCCTTCATGGAGTTGCTTGACTTGGAATCCTAGAAAATACTTCAACTCCCCCATCATAGACATCTCGAATTTCTGTGTCATGATCCTACTAAATTCTTCACATGTAGATTTGTTAGTAGACCCAAATATGATATCATCAACATAAATTTGGCATACAAACAAATCATTATCAAGAGTCTTAGTGAATAAAGTAGGATCGGCCTTGCCGACTTTGAAGCCATTAGCAATAAGGAAATCTCTAAGGCATTCATACCATGCTCTTGGGGCTTGCTTGAGCCCATAAAGCGCCTTAGAGAGTCTATAAACATGGTTAGGATACTTACTGTCTTCAAAGCCGGGAGGTTGCTCAACATAGACCTCCTCCTTGATTGGTCCATTGAGGAATGCACTCTTCACGTCCATTTGGTAGAGCTTGAAGCCATGGTAAGTAGCATAGGCTAGTAATATACGAATTGACTCAAGCCTAGCTACGGGTGCATAGGTTTCACCAAAATCCAAACCTTCGACTTGTGAATACCCCTTGGCCACGAGTCGAGCTTTGTTCCTAGTCACCACACCATGCTCGTCTTGCTTGTTGCGGAAGACCCACTTGGTTCCTACAACATTTTGGTTAGGACGTGGAACTAAGTGCCATACCTCGTTCCTCGTGAAATTGTTGAGCTCCTCTTGCATCGCCATCACCCAATCCGAATCTTGAAGTGCCTCCTCTACCCTGGTTGGCTCAATAGAGGAAACAAACGAGTAATGTTCACAAAAATGAGCAACACGAGATCGAGTAGTTACCCCCTTATGAATGTCGCCGAGGATGGTGTCGACGGGGTGATCTCGTTGAATTGCTTGGTGGACTCTTGGGTGTGGCGGCCTTGGTTGTTCATCCTCCTTGTTTTCATCATTTGAATCTCCCCCTTGATCGTTGCCGTCATTTTGAGGTGGCTCATCTTCTTGATTTTCTTGTTCAACATCTTGAGCCTCATCCTCAACTTGAGTTGGTGGAGATGCTTGCATGGAGGAGGATGGTTGATCTTGTGCATTTGGAGGCTCTTCGGATTCTTTAGGACACACATCCCCAATGGACATGTTCCTTAGCGCTATGCATGGAGCCTGTTCTTCACCTACATCATCAAGATCAACTTGCTCTACTTGAGAGCCGTTAGTCTCATCAAACACAACGTCACAAGAAACTTCAACAAGTCCTGAGGACTTGTTAAAGACTCTATATGCCCTTGTGTTTGAGTCATATCCTAGTAAAAAGCCTTCTACAGTTTTAGGAGCAAATTTAGATTTTCTACCTCTTTTAACAAGTATAAAACATTTGCTACCAAAAACTCTAAAATATGAAATATTGGGCTTTTTACCGGTTAGGAGTTCATAAGATGTCTTCTTGAGGATTCGATGAAGATATAATCGGTTGATGGCGTAGCAGGCGGTGTTGACCGCCTCGGCCCAAAACCGATCCGGTGTCTTGTACTCATCAAGCATGGTTCTTGCCATGTCTAATAGAGTTCGATTCTTCCTCTCCACTACACCATTTTGTTGTGGAGTGTAGGGAGAGGAGAACTCATGCTTGATGCCCTCCTCCTCAAGAAAACCTTCAATGTGAGCGTTTTTGAACTCCGTTCCATTGTCGCTTCTAATTTTCTTGATCCTTAAGCCGAACTCATTTTGAGCTCGTCTCAAGAATCCCTTTAAGGTCTCTTGGGTTTGTGATTTTTCCTGCAAAAAGAATACCCAAGTGAAGCGAGAATAGTCATCCACAATTACAAGGCAATACTTACTACCGCCGATGCTTATGTAAGCGATCGGGCCGAACAAATCCATGTGAAGGAGCTCCAGTGGCCTGTCGGTAGTCATGATGTTTTTGTGTGGATGATGAACACCAACTTGCTTCCCGGCTTGGCAAGCGCTACAAATCCTGTCTTTCTCAAAATGTACATCGGTTAGTCCCAAAATGTGTTCTCCCTTTAGAAGCTTGTGAAGATTCTTCATTCCAACATGGGCTAGTCGGCGGTGCCAGAGCCAACCCAAGTTAGTCTTAGCAATTAAGCATGTGTCGAGTTCAGCTCTTTCAAAATCTACCAAGTATAGCTGACCCTCTAACACACCCTTAAATGCTATTGAATCATCACTCCTTCTAAAGACAGTAACACCTATATCAGTAAAAAGACAGTTGTAGCCCATTTGACATAATTGGGATACGGAAAGCAAATTGTAATCTAAGGAATCTACAAAAAAACATTAGAAATGGAATGGTCAGGAGATATAGCAATTTTACCCAAACCTTTGACCAAACCTTGATTTCCATCCCCGAATGTGATAGCTCGTTGGGGATCTTGGTTTTTCTCATATGAGGAGAACATCCTTTTCTCCCCTGTCATGTGGTTTGTGCACCCGCTGTCGAGTATCCAACTTGAGCCCCCGGATGCATAAACCTACAAAACAAGTTTAGTTCTTTGTTTTAGGTACCCAAACGGTTTTGGGTCCTTTGGCATTAGATACAAGAACTTTGGGTACCCAAACACAAGTCTTGGAGCCCTTGTGTTTGCCCCCAACAATTTTGGCAACTACCTTGCCAGATTTGCTAGTCAAAACATAAGATGCATCAAAAGTCTTAAATGAAATAGCATGATCATTTGATGCATTTGGAACTTTCTTTCTAGGCAACTTGGCATGGGTTGGTTGCCTAGATTTAGATGTCTCACCCTTATACATAAAAGCATAATTAGGGCCAGAGTGAGACTTCCTAGAATGAATTTTCTTAATTTTACTCTCAGGATACCCGGCAGGGTACAAAATGTAACCCTCGTTATCCTGAGGCATGGGAGCCTTGCCCTTAACAAAGTTAGACAAGTTCTTAGGAGGGGCATTAATTTTGACATTGTCTCCCCTTTGGAAGCCAATGCCGTCCTTAATGCCCGGGCGTCTCCCATTATAGAGCATGCTTCTAGCAAGTTTAAATTTTTCATTTTCTAAGTCATGCTCTCTAATCTTAGCATTAAGTTGTGCTATGTGATCATTTTGTTTCTTAATTAAAGCTAGGTGATCATGGATAGCATCAACATTAATATCTCTACATCTAGTACAAATGGAAACATGCTCAACATTCGATGTAGAGGGTTTGCAAGTTTTAAGTTCAACAACCTTAGCATGCAACATATCATTTTTAGTTCTAAGGTCGGAAATAGTAGCATTGCAAACATCAAAATCCTTAGCCTTAGCAATTAATTTCTCATTCTCATCTCTAAGGCTAGCAAGAGAAATGTTCAATTTTTCAATTCTAGCAAGCAAATCATGATTATCATTTCTAGGAATTGAAACATTGCAAATGTGAGAATCAACCTTAGCTAGCAAATTGGCATTTTCATTTCTAAGGTTGTCTAAAGTCTCATGACAAATACTTAGCTCACTAGACAATTTTTCACATTTTTCTCTTTCTAGAGCATAAGCATTTTTAACCTTAACATGTTTTTTGTTTTCCTTGATTAGGAAGTCCTCTTGGGAGTCCAAGAGATCATCCTTTTCATGGATGGCACTAATCAATTCATTTAATTTTTCTTTTTGTTCCATGTTAAGGTTGGCAAAAAGAATACGCAAATTATCCTCTTCATTTTTATCATTATCCTCATCACTAGATGTTTCATATTTAGTGGAGGACTTTGATTTTACCTTCTTTTTGCCGTCCTTGGCCATGAGGCACTTGTGGCCGACGTTGGGGAAGAGGAGGCCCTTGGTGACGGCGATGTTGGCGGCGTCCTCGTCGTCGGAGGAGTCGCTTGAGCTTTCGTCGGAGTCCCACTCCCGACAAACATGGGCATCGCCGCCCTTCTTCTTGTAGTACTTCTTCTTCTCCTTCCTCTTGCCCTTCTTGTCGTTGTCCCTGTCACTATCACTTGATAATGGACATTTAGCAATAAAGTGACCGGGCTTACCACATTTGTAGCAAACCTTCTTGGAACGGGATTTGTAATCCTTCCCCTTCCGTTGCTTGAGGATTTGCCGAAAACTCTTGATGATTAGGGCCATCTCCTCGTTGTCGAGCTTGGAGGCGTCAATTGGTTGTCTACTTGGTGTAGACTCCTCCTTCTTCTCCTCCGTTGCCTTGAAGGCCACGGGTTGCGCCTCGGATGTGGAAGGCTCGTCAAGCTCGTTGATCTTCTTGGAGCCCTTAATCATGCATTCAAAACTAACAAAATTCCCGATAACTTCCTCGGGGGTCATTTGTGTATATCTAGGATTGCCACGAATTAATTGAACTTGTGTGGGGTTAAGGAAAATAAGGGCTCTTAGAATAACCTTAACCACTTCGTGGTCATCCCATTTTGCGCTCCCGAGGTTGCGCACTTGGTTCACCAAGGTCTTGAGCCGGTTGTACATGTCTTGTGGCTCCTCCCCTTGGCGAAGACGGAAGCGACCGAGCTCCCCCTCGATCGTTTCCCGCTTGGTGATCTTTGTGAGTTCATCACCCTCGTGCGCCGTCTTGAGTAGGTCCCAAATCTCCTTGGCGTTCTTCAACCCTTGTACTTTGTTGTATTCCTCCTTGCTTAGTGAGGCAAGGAGAATGGTTGTGGCTTGGGAGTTGAAGTGCTCGATTTGGGCCACTTCGTCCGTGTCGTAGTCTTCATCCCCTACGGATGGTACCTGTACACCGAACTCAACAACATCCCATATACTTTTGTGGAGAGAAGTTAGATGAAATCGCATCAAATTACTCCACATAGCATAATCTTCACCATTAAAAGTTGGTGGTTTGCCTAATGGGACGGAAAGTAAGGGTGTATGTTTAGGAACGCGAGGGTAGCGTAGGGGGATCTTACTATACTTCTTACGCTCTTGGCGTTTAGAAGTGACGGACGCCGCGTCGGAGCCGGAGGTGGAGGTTGATGAAGTGTCGGTCTCGTAGAAGACCACCTTCCTCATCCTTTTGTGCTTGTCCCCACTCCGATGCGGCTTGTGAGAAGAAGATTTTTCCTTCTTCTCCTTGTGGTGAGAAGAGGAAGATCTTTTCTCCTTCCGCTTGGAGGATCTCTTCTTCTTCTCTCTTCTCTTGGTGCGGGACTCTTCCGATGAAGATGAGGTGCTCCCTTGGCTTGTAGTGAGCTTGTTATCGCCGGTCTCCATCTCCTTCTTGGCGGGATCTCCCGACATCACTTCGAGCGGTTAGGCTCTAATGAAGTACCGGGCTTTGATACCAATTGATAGTCGCCTAGAGGGGGGGTGAATAGGGCGAAACTGAAATTTACAAAAAATAATCACAACTACAAGCCGGGTTAGCGTTAGTAATAAAGAAACGAGTCCGCGAGAGAGGGCGCAAAACAAATCACAAGCAAATAAGAGTGTGACACAAGGATTTGTTTTACCGAGGTTCGGTTCTCGCAAACCTACTCCCCGTTGAGGAGGCCACAAAGGCCGGGTCTCTTTCAACCCTTCCCTCTCTCAAACGATCCCACGGATCGAGTGAGCTTTCTCTTCTTCTCAATCAACCGGGAACAAAACTTCCCCGCAAGGGTCACCACACAATTGGTGCCTCTTGCCTTGGTTACAATTGAGTGATGATCACAAGAACAAGTGAGAAAGAAAGAAAGCGATCCAAGCGCAAGAGCTCAAAAGAACACGGCAAATCTCTCTCGCTAGTCACTAAGGGCTTGAGTGGAATTGGAGAGGATTTGATCTCTTTTGTTTGTGTCTAGAATTGAATGCCTAGCTCTTGTAAGTGGTTGAGAGTTGGAAAACTTGGATGGCTATGAATGTGGGGTGGTTGGGGTATTTATAGCCCCAACCACCACAAGTGACCGTTGGCTGGAGTCCTCTGTTCGATGGCGCACCGGACAGTCCGGTGCACACCGGACAGTCCGGTGCCCCTGCCACGTCACAGTTGCCGTTGGATTCTGACCGTTGGAGCTTCTGACTTGTGGGCCCTCCTGGGTGTCCGGTGCACACCGGACATGTACTGTTTGATGTCCGGTGCACCGGTATGGGCGTGCCTGACGACTGCGCGCGCTGCGCGCGCATTTAATGCACCGCAGGGAGCCGTTGGCGCCGCAGGGAGCCGTTGCTCCGCTGGTACACCGGACAGTCCGGTGCACACCGGACAGTCCGGTGAATTTTAGCGGAGCGGCTGCCGAGCAAACCCGAGGCTGGCGAGTTCCGGAGGCCGCGTTTCCTTGGAGCACCGGACATGTCCGGTGCACACCGGACAGTCCGGTGAATTATAGCGCGCCGGCTTCCGAGAAATCCCGAGGGCGAATAGTTTGAAGTCGAAGTCCTCTGGTCGCACCGGACAGTCCGGTGCACACCGGACAGTCCGGTGCCTCCGGCCAGAGGAGCCCTCGGTTGCCTTGCTGCTCCTTTGTTGAATCCAACATTTGATCTTTTTATTGGCTGAGTGTGAACCTTTTGCACCTGTATAACTTATGCACTAGAGTAAACTAGTTAGTCCAATATTTGTGTTGGGCAATTCAACCACCAAAATTATTTAGGAACTAGGTCTAAGCCTAATTCCCTTTCAAAGAGCAAGCCCGTGCCTGCTCCGGTTTTCATCAACGACCCGTCGAAGTACATGGTCCAGAGTTCGGCCTGGATTGGGGCCGTTGGCAACTGGGTGTCAGTCCATTCAGCCAGGAAGTCGGCCAAGATTTGGGATTTTATGGCCTTCCGAGGGGCAAATGAAAGTGTTTCGCCCATGAGTTCCACTGCCCATTTTTCTATCCTACCCGAGGCCTCTCGGCTCTGGATGATCTCTCCCAGGGGGAAAGATGACACCACAGTAACCGAATGAGACTCAAAGTAGTGTCGCAGCTTCCGCCGTGTTTGAATCACTGCGTACAGCAGCTTTTGGGTTTGCGGGTAGCGGATTTTGGTCTCGGATAGCACTTCGCTGATGAAGTAGACTAGCCTCTGGATGAGCAGTGCATGCCCTTCTTCTTGTTTCTCGACTACGACCATAGCGCTGACCACCTGAGTGGTTGCGGCGACGTAAATCAAGAGGGCTTCTTCCGCAGTGGGGGGCACTAAGATGGGCGCATTAGTAAGGAGTGCCCTTAAGTTTCTGAGGGCTTCTTCGGCCTCGGGAGTCCAAGTGAAGTGCTCGGCCTTCCTTAAGAGGCGGTACAAGGGCAATCCTTTCTCGCCAAGGCGCGAGATGAAGCGGCTCAGAGCCACAAGGCATCCCATGACCCTTTGTACTCCTTTTAAATCTTTGATGGGTCCCATGTTGGTGCTGTAACACCCTAGGTGTTTATATTCCTCTCGACAACGAGTATGGGATTAAGCACGTAATCAGTGGATAAAACAGATTGTTAATTTTAATCATCTTCGCTTATCGCGATTTTAATATCGCATCTGTTCCATCTGTCACGAATGCGACATCGTTTTTATCTTTAATCGTACGGGCTCTTTCTAAATTTTCGTGCTGTTCGGAACATATTTGTTCTGAAAATCGGTGCGTCCGGTGATTATTTAAAATTCATCGCTCGCGCGAGTACGAATTCGGAAGCCCGAACCACTTGGACGATTTTTATTCTGAGCAAATTAAATTGAACTCAGCAACAAAATTGTTAATACAAAATTAAATCAGACTACACCCGGAATCCAAGAAAAAAATCAGGCATAGAGTTATAAGTTGAGCCGTTTCCTAGTCGAATCCGATATCGTTTAACTTGATCCGATAACCTCAGGATAAAATTCGAACCTGGGTAATTTAATCTATTCCTTACCAGATAAATTTTTGTCTGACTTCTACGTAAACCAAAGCTCGATTCACCATTGCGATCCGTATCTTAAATGGATTAATTATAATTCGATGATTAAAATACTCAGTGCAAAATAGTTAGGATCACAATCTCGATGCCGCATCAATATCACGTATTTAATTCGCGATATGTCAAGTCATGTGTCCGTTTAAAAGTTATATAGAGAATGCGAATTCGGAAAGTATCGAGACTTGCCCTATTTTAAATTAAATCGGGCTGAGATAGTTAGAGCTGACACCCAATATTTAGAATTAATTTATTTCCTGGATTCATAGTAGGAGCTAAATTTTCATTCGACTCTAAATTAATTGGAATTCGCAAATATAGTTTTCAGTCCGAAACAACTCAGACCAATGTAATTAGAACTGAAAGCAAGTGATTAGCGATTAATTTGGTTCGCTAATTCATAGAAAGAAATGCGTATCCTGTAGCGTGTCGACCTTTTTGTTGTCGCTAAAAAAAATCGGGATCTAAAAATATCCGCGAAATTCTTTAAAGAAATAATAATAAAAAAAAGAAGAAAATATCTTTCTAACTGCCTCTGCTGATTTTTCTCGCGTATGACTTATCTTCCTGGCGTCGACCCTATCCAGTCACTGGATTTTTTTTCTGTATCGCACCCCAGCCTTCCTTCGTCTCTCTGATATTTTTGCTCAGCCGTCATTTGCTGCCGGAGACAGGGAGCGTGGAATCAGCCGTAAGCCTCCTCTTCCCCAACCCATCGTCACTAGCGCTCCTCTCCCTCCCATGGTTCCCAGCGACGCACCCAGCTGCTCCATGGCGTGTTCCTGCACCCGTCTGCGGTCGCCCATCTCCGTGTGCTCGCCCGGCCAGAAGCTCCCTCCAGCTCGCCATCCGAAGTCCCCTGGCGCCCATCTTCCTGCGCTCGTCTAGGACCCTTTTCAAGCGCTGTCCGTGCTCTAGTTCGTCGAACTCCCTGTTCACTGCGCGAGCTGCGTTAAGCTTTTTCCCCAGCCCAGCTACTCATCAATCTAGCGTGCCCTGGTGCCCCTGCTCGCTGTTGGGTCAACCGTTGATAGCTTCCCAGCCTCCGTCGTGCTCAACAGCAAGTATTTCATGTCGGAGCAGTGGCTGTGACACCCTCCTTGCGTCGTACTCGCCAGATCAGGCCTCACGTCGTGGATCTGTGCAATTCATGTTCGGCTATCGGTTTTCACCGGTAGTCAATTTCCTATTCGCCATGGTCATCCCGTCAGCTGTTCCTATCCGAGCTAGCCCAGCTCACCAGCCGTCGCGCCCTCTTTACCCGTTGAGCCGTGTGTTGCTGCGTTCACCTCGTTGTGTCGGCGTGGACTTGTCGGCGTACTGCTGTGGTACCTGGATCGCGCTCACCTCAACTCGAACAAGTCGTACTGCCATCATCGTCGTCAAATGGAAATCGTCGCGCTGGCACGTCGATATCGTCGATCGTCATCCTCGTCTATGTCAAGTCCCAAGCCGTGAGGACGGAGCTAGCAGCATGAAGTTCGTGTGGCACCTGCCAAGCGCTCGACAAATTGCCTAAATCGGAAAATAACTACCGACCTCGCGGATTCGTGTCAGCTGTGGAAACGGTAAGCTAATAAATTTTTCAGAATAGTTCGATCGTTAAATAAATTAATGTGCTAGTGCGATGCTCATTAAGGTGCTCGATAAATTGCGTAAGTCACGAAACTCTCGTCGACTTTGCAGTTCTTGCGATTATCGAGCTAAGGTCAGTTATAGCGAGTTATTTCGCTATTCCGATCAATTAGTTGAATTAGTGTACCGAGTAGAATTTTAGTAGGCATGTGTGTTGATGAAATATTTTAATCACTTGTAAAGATGTAGTATAATTTATAAAGCAAGAGATAAGGTTAGCATTTAATTAATTAGCTGGTGAGTTGTGTAGGCTAATTATATTTCATGTGTATAGTTTGTTGTTCGTGATGTTTGCGTTAGGTTCGGTTAATCTAGAGAAGCGTAATTAGTGCACTTAGTCATACGTCAATAACTAGTATTTTCGTATAAAATTGTACAACGCCTCGCCCTTAGGTGTTTAATACGCTATCGTATAGCACAATTTAGATTTTGCGCTATTCCTGTTTATATGCATTCATGTGCATAATGCATTTCATTCAGGTACGTTAATTAGTCGCGTGATGCGGAGAAAAAGATGACCCAAGTCGACCCCAAGCGCGGGCTACTCCGCATGGAGATGCTGATGAACGAACCTGCCTGATCCAGTGCTAGGACAAGGATGATTGTCAAGTGGACGTCACCTAACAACACTAACCTAGTGTTACCCAGGCAAGCCCCGGTGCATGCAACCCTTTTCCTTGTGTTTTTAAATACTTTTCGCACACTTAAGTCTAGTGAAATGTGCATTAGGTTCATAGGAGTTACTTGAAACCCTTTGATGCATTGCCTTCCTTGATATCCATACCTTTATAGATACTTCTGTGAAGTATCAAAATTATGATTTACAAAAATGCTTAGCCTTGCTTAGATCTTGTGGATAGAGGTTGTCCTCAATTTAACCCGGGAGAGGATGGCTTCTACCTGCAAGAATATTTTCACTGGAGCAGTGGTGGGATCTTACTGCAAAGCTCCCTGTGATGCTCTTTTCATCCTTGGGAACAGAAACAATCCTAAGGATGGAAGTATGTAAATCGAGACTTGGGGTAGGAACAGGTGATGTTCTACCCAGGTTGATTAAGGATTAACGCGTATGTAGGCTTGATGATCGAGGACCCTTTAACTGGTCACATGCCTCGTCATGGGTAAGCCTTGCCTCGGGCAGACTAAGGCCGGAATAAGATAACACGAAATGGGAGTGGAGCGGTGGCGAGAGTAGCGTGTACCCTCCGTGGCAAGAGGCTGGACGGTGGTGTATCTGTGCTCTCGGTTTGCGTGAACCTGATCCGGTCTTAAGAACCCCGGTGGCGGGTTGACATATGCAAGGGTTAAGTGCTACATATGTCGTGTGATTGGAGATCCTCAGCTGAGTATAATCGATTCGGATCGCCGTACCTTCGCGGTTATGAAGACTTGGTCACTGCCCTGCAACCTAAAGTCAGGATGTGAACACTATGGATAAAAATGATGTTGTATGGATGAGATGTTAAAATTAGACTAGATGCAAATAGAGTCTATTAATACTTAATATGGCATTAAAAGATTGAAAGTAAGGACTCACTTTAGTAAGCTACTTCTGCAAAAATATAAGTTGATTTTTGCTAAAGCCTCTCCTTGACTCCCATATAACCAGCATACCCTTGAGAGTCTTTTCTTTAGACGGGTAAGTCTTGCTGAGTAATTCCATACTCAGGGTTTTATTCCCTGTTGTTTTTCAGGTTCTAACTTTGTGCTGTTGTTGATGGTGTTAAGTGCCGGTGGGCTCGGCCTTCTTATAAGTCTAAGTAACCCTTCTATACTTCTTATTGAGGATGATCCCTTGAGCTAGCATATATATTTCAAACTTATACTTTTGTAATCACTCCGATAAACTAATGTAAAATTTTTGTAACCTATAAAATTTGGTAGTAAGATTTCCGCTGCAACAATATTGGTGTGTGTGATTTGTGTTACTTAATCCCGCGGTTCTGGTTGAAAGTGGTTTATCCGATGTCCTTGGGGCAATCGGACAGATCCTATTAAGTTATCTGGTGCACATGCATAGCCGTCTAAGGTCTTTGGGACAAGGACAGGTGCATGTGGGCCCAATAACTTGGAGGTTCTGCCACAGGCTGGTATCGGAGCAGGATTAAGTATACACGGTCACATACTGTAACACCCGGATTTTAGGGGTCCAAAACCCGGGGTTAACATAAACACCAGGTATGCTAGGACCAAGTCTCAAACATATGATGTATAGTGGCACAGGATCGAATGTCACATCTTTATATATAACAGGAGTTCTATACAAAATAAATAGTTACATTATAAGGAGACAACGGTCCAGCAACCCTAAAGTTGACTGGGAGACGACGACCTAGACCACTCACGAACTCATCACAGCATCCTCCATGAGCATCATCCTGCAGTACCTGGTCTTGACCTGTGGTGTATGTGAGACAGCAAGAGTGAGCTCACATACGTTCATCGCTCAACAAGTTGTGGGGAATAATGTGCATGAACTCGCCAAAGGTGGGAGTTCACGTGAAGTGTAAGGCTTACCAAAGAAGATGGTTAGAGCTGAGCATTGCTTTTAAAGTTGGTCAAAATTTTATTAGCAGTTACTAAGTATAAGTAAATACCAAACCCAATTAAGTAATAGAACAAAAGTAACAACTTCACCTGCAATGCAATGCATATGACAAATTGAGTTTAAGTTCCATAATTTAATCATGTGAGGGTCCGAGCTGCTCATGACCGTGAGCACGGCTAGTATACCAGTTTTACACTCTGCAGAGGTTGCGCATCTTTACCCACAAGTCGTGTATCCCATGTCGCCAGGGTTTGCAAGGCCCTTAGACACTTCCGAGGTGAATGGCTAGGGATCCACTACGAGGCCTTTACAAAGTTCCACTAGCTTCCGAAAACCCGCTACAGTTTATAGGAAGATCCAGTGCAGGAATCCCTTGCAGGACCGCCATCGCAGCAAAATCCTCCCGAGGGCCTCCCTACACTGACCTCTCCCCTACTGCCCTTGCCCCTTTCGGGTAAGGTAGTCTTCCACTAGCTTTCCTAATTAATCAGCCAAGGGCGTCCCATTCCACCCTCATGGTAGCACTGTTTTCCCGGGTGGTCGCTCCATGTTCCAATTAACATAATGATCTTAACATGAACCATAAATAACAACTGATAACAAAAGTATAATCATGAATGGTGTATCTCCATACCCAAAACCACATATAGCACTAGCAAGTACTACCCAGAAAGTTCAGTGGTAAACAAGGTATAAAGATAGACAAACTAGGGTAACCTATTGGGTCCCATCAAAATTAACCTATGCAGATCATTATGATTAATTAGAACATGAGTAGGTAAAAAGAAGTGATCAAGGGCACAACTTGCCTGGGCCTTGAGAATCCAGGTACCAGGGTGATCTTCAGGTGACTCGTGACCTCACTGCTAGTCGTAGTAATATAAACAAACAGTGTAGGCAAAATTTAACATCACACCAAACAAGTAAACAAAATACATAATAATAATCTACACATTAAAATAAGCCCATAGAAACTGGAATCACTAAATTTGGAGTTATATATTTCAAGTTATGAATTTCTGTAGCTTTTATGTATTTAATACAAGATTAAGTATTAGATAAATTTAAATGAGCCTTTCATGCCAAAACAGAGGCACAAAATGATGAAGAATATTATTACAAAATTTTAGAAACTGGAATGGTTCAATTTGGAGCAAAAATGAATTTTCTATGAATTATCTAAGTTCTAGCAATTATTTTCATATTAAAAATCTATTTTCTATTTTATTTATTCAATTTAAATGAGTTCTGGACTGGGCCTCGAATTCCAGAAAACACAGGGGTCTCGGTGTAATATTTCTAAGGCACAGGGAATAGTGACTCAGGATGGCGGGTTGATTCTCTGAAACCCGAGGGGCTCTTTTAGAAAATGCACCGCCGAAGAGGTATGGATGGATTCTGGCCATTGGATCTCATTCCGATGGCCACGATCAGATGACACTTTGGTGAACCGGTACGCCACCCAAGCCGTTGGATCAGAGATCCACGGTTTACATTTTAAATACACGCGATCGCCTTGGATCCGTCCGATCGAGATCTAACAGCCGCGGTGAATCGTTATCGCGCTTCTAATCGACACCGTCGATCACCCGACCGACGGTCCCCCGAGCGTCTTCACCCTTCGCCGGCCCGAGGCGGCGCCTGGACCCTGCCCACGGCGGGGTGCACACCGGCGAACAGATTGGCCGCCGCACTAGCGTCTCCTTCGCAAAATTGAAGATACCTACTCGTAGTACATAACTATGCGAACAGCATGAGGGTGTTATTACCAAGTTTCGTGCCGAGTTGTGCCCTGGCCACGACGAAGGGCGGGTCCGCGGCGGAGACGCCACACCGGCGAGCAATTCCTTGCGTCACGGTGGTGTCCAACCCGAATTGGAGGCGCGGACAGCTTCCCCAGGCGAAGACGATACTCCTCAATCCGACTCCAAGAGCGGAGACCCCCCAGCGGCGGCTATCCCCGGCGGCGGCCCACGCTTCTCTCACCTCCGCGCACCGCACTCTCTCCGCTCCGTTTGTCTCCCTGCACGAGCTGGTGTTTGCGGCGGCCTTTATATAGCCCAGAGCACCACGCCCGGGGCCGAGTCCGCAGTTCACGGCGGCGGCGAGAATCAAACAGAGCCGCCTGAAGAATCGCGCGGAGTTCAACTGAAGCCGTTCATGGCCAACGAGATTGACGGGGAGACGATTCTGACGCTAGGGGCCCACGCGGTCAGCGAAAGGGGAAGACAGGCGAGTGCGCGCGAGAGACCTACCAGTGGGACCCACGTGCAAGTGGTCGTGCACGGAGTAAACGGCGCGAGGGAGAGGCTGCCCCGTGGGGCCCGCGTGTCGGCGCCAGGATTTGGAGTTGGGCCGAGCGCGCGTGGAAATGGGAAGATGGGCCGAAATGGCTTAGTCCGGCCCAGGTGAGGTTTTTCTCCTTTTCCATTTTATTTTCTATTTCTTTTCTTCATTTTCAAATCCAATTTGAGTTCAAGTTTAAATTCAAACTTTTGTGGATCTTCATTTATAAACTCTATTTTTGAAATTAAAAGTGCTAAGCCTGAAGATATTTAGTTTAGACATTTTATGTATATTTTCATATCTCTTTTCTTTTCTTCCCATTTATTTTCTATTTTCTATTTTCCTTTCCATTTGGATTTCAAATCAACACAAGTTTAAAGTTCAAACACTTAATTTGGATACACATATAGAACTTCAGCATAATGTGCAAAAACATATTTTATATATTTCTTTATTTATTTTAGTTCTTTTAGACAAGCTTTTAATCATATAGTAGAGAATAATCCATACCTTATTACTTCTAGGGAAATCAAATTTATTTTGTAGACTATATATATTAAGAAATAGTTTAATCATAATTCTTCTTTATAACCTAATCCAAAGGCAATTTAGATTATCTAAGTATCTTTAATTATGTATTTTTAACATATTCATGAGTGGAAACTTCTAAATTATGATTATCTTTAAGGAAAGGTGTTTTGATTTAAAATTTTTGAGAATTTTTCCTTGTCTTCACAAAATTGAACTTTAGGGTGTTACAAATCCTACCCCCCTTAAAAATAATCTCGTCCTCGAGATTTGTAAGAAAAAGGGATGTTTACTCATATTGTTCTCGGAACATATGCACAAACAAAGATATCTCAGCATGAGGTATAATTCTTTAACAAAACATAGGGTCAATAGACCTTATTATTCCTTCTAGAAGAATACCATATCATCTACTAACTAAAGTAACATCTAGATCTTACAAATCATCATAATTTATATCTATGTAGCTTGGTGGAGCTGGTGGTGGTGGGGATTGTTGTTGTTGTTGTCTCTCCAACCGTGCTTGCCTTATTTCTTGACGGGCCTGACGTATTTCCTCGCGTTGTTGTCTTATCTGATTCTGCATCTCGGTCACCAGGTCTGTTAATTGTTGTATTACCAGTCTTTGGGTAGCAACCACTTGATCGATCTCAACAGGTGGAGGATTTGGAGGATTCATTTCTGTTTGTTGTTACGTGATAATCTTTCCTTTCCTGGTATTGACCATGAAAGTTAGAGGCACATGGTAATAGTTTTGCAAAGGAAATTATTCAATAAGCGGGATGAATAAGCTAGTAGCTGGTTATAATCTGAAGATTCTTTAGTAGGGCTTAATCTTTGTTTTACGTCCAGATTGGGGTAACCAGTTGTATAAGGTGAATATCTAAGGGTAGGATAGAATCTGTCAAGATTAGAGATATATATGGGTGAGATGGACTACAAGATGTAGGTTAAAAGTTTGTTTGTTGTTGGGTGGGAATAGAAAGGTTATACCATTTATCATGATTCTATGGGTTGGGTTAACTCATGGTTGAATTGATCCAATGTGCTAAGATAAGTTAACACATAGCTAGTGGGGTCTAATCTCTTCTACTAGTGTCATTAATCTGTTTAAGTGAACCACATTAAGTTAGATAACATTAGACCACACTGGATCAGGTCACATTAGGTAAGATAAGATCTAGATTAAATTGGATATGACTAGATTGAACTAGTTTAGGTTAGATAGGTCCAACAGGGTAGAATATGTTAGGATGTTTTGAGATTAGTTAGATATGTTATGATAAGATAGAGTCTCTTGCTAGTTTATGATTGAGAGGTTATGCAACTATCAGATGGTTAAGGTAGTTGCATATGGCCAAGTCGATCTGTCCTTCTAAGTTAAGACCTGTTCTATAGGGGTAGAGTCTAAACTATTTCATCAGTATTATCTAACATGTTTGATAAGTCACTTTAGATTTGATCAGATCTGGGTCAGATTGGTGTGACTTGTTTGACTAGATAAGATCTAATTAATTTGCATTAGATCATGGTTGTTAAACTAGGGTGGATAAGTATGCTTATTAGGATAAGACAGATCCATAAAGGTAAGATAGAATCTTCTGAGGCCAGTTAGATATATTAGGATAAGGATAAAATCTTTTCAAGATAAGATGAGTATCTTTTAAGATGAGATGGATCTATTAAGATAAGGGAGAATCCTTTTAAGATAAGAGGAATTGGTTAGAATGAGATCTTTTAGGATAAGATAAATTTCTTAAGCTAGATAGGTTCCAATGGGGATACTCTAGGTTGTCTAGTTATTTTATAAATATATTTTTTTATACCTATGTGTATATGCAGATGTAATTGCGGACATTACTCCACAACCCATCACACTCAATCAAAGATCCAAATCAAACAAATATCATAAGAACAAACATTCAAGTGCATAGATATCTAGATAAAAATAGTTTTGTTTTTATTCCTAGTAGTAGGTCTCCTATTCCTAAAGGTCAATTTAGGCATAGGATTTCAAATATGAAATCCACATTTGTCTTTAGAAGGATAGGGTAAGAATGATCAGAGTGAAGCGGAAATAGATGAGAAAAGATTAGGATAAGTTTAGAAAAGAATCAGAGTAGCAAAGGTAAGTAAGTATTGGTTGTCCAGTTCTATCTAGGTTTCGTCCTACAGTCAACATTGCTCTGATACCACTTCTGTAACACCCGGATTTTAGGGGTCCAAAACCCGGGGTTAACATAAACACCAGGTATGCTGGGACCAAGTCTCAAACATATGATGTATAGTGGCACAGGATCGAATGTCACATCTTTATATATAACAGGAGTTCTATACAAAATAAATAGTTACATTATAAGGAGACAACGGTCCAGCAACCCTAAAGTTGACTGGGAGACGACGACCTAGACCACTCACGAACTCATCACAGCATCCTCCATGAGCATCATCCTGCAGTACCTGGTCTTGACCTGTGGTGTATGTGAGACAGCAAGAGTGAGCTCACATATGTTCATCGCTCAACAAGTTGTGGGGAATAATGTGCATGAACTCGCCAAAGGTGGGAGTTCACGTGAAGTGTAAGGCTTACCAAAGAAGATGGTTAGAGCTGAGCATTGCTTTTAAAGTTGGTCAAAATTTTATTAGCAGTTACTAAGTATAAGTAAATACCAAACCCAATTAAGTAATAGAACAAAAGTAACAACTTCACCTGCAATGCAATGCATAAGACAAATTGAGTTTAAGTTCCATAATTTAATCATGTGAGGGTCCGAGCTGCTCATGACCGTGAGCACGGCTAGTATACCAGTTTTACACTCTGCAGAGGTTGCGCATCTTTACCCACAAGTCGTGTATCCCATGTCGCCAGGGTTTGCAAGGCCCTTAGACACTTCCGAGGTGAATGGCTAGGGATCCACTATGAGGCCTTTACAAAGTTCCACTAGCTTCCGAAAACCCGCTACAGTTTATAGGAAGATCCAGTGCAGGAATCCCTTGCAGGACCGCCATCGCAGCAAAATCCTCCCGAGGGCCTCCCTACACTGACCTCTCCCCTACTGCCCTTGCCCCTTTCGGGTAAGGTAGTCTTCCACTAGCTTTCCTAATTAATCAGCCAAGGGCGTCCCATTCCACCCTCATGGTAGCACTGTTTTCCCGGGTGGTCGCTCCATGTTCCAATTAACATAATGATCTTAACATGAACCATAAATAACAACTGATAACAAAAGTATAATCATGAATGGTGTATCTCCATACCCAAAACCACATATAGCACTAGCAAGTACTACCCAGAAAGTTCAGTGGTAAACAAGGTATAAAGATAGACAAACTAGGGTAACCTATTGGGTCCCATCAAAATTAACCTATGCAGATCATTATGATTAATTAGAACATGAGTAGGTAAAAAGAAGTGATCAAGGGCACAACTTGCCTGGGCCTTGAGAATCCAGGTACCAGGGTGATCTTCAGGTGACTCGTGACCTCACTGCTAGTCGTAGTAATATAAACAAACAGTGTAGGCAAAATTTAACATCACACCAAACAAGTAAACAAAATACATAATAATAATCTACACATTAAAATAAGCCCATAGAAACTGGAATCACTAAATTTGGAGTTATATATTTCAAGTTATGAATTTCTGTAGCTTTTATGTATTTAATACAAGATTAAGTATTAGATAAATTTAAATGAGCCTTTCATGCCAAAACAGAGGCACAAAATGATGAAGAATATTATTACAAAATTTTAGAAACTGGAATGGTTCAATTTGGAGCAAAAATGAATTTTCTATGAATTATCTAAGTTCTAGCAATTATTTTCATATTAAAAATCTATTTTCTATTTTATTTATTCAATTTAAATGAGTTCTGGACTGGGCCTCGAATTCCAGAAAACACAGGGGTCTCGGTGTAATATTTCTAAGGCACAGGGAATAGTGACTCAGGATGGCGGGTTGATTCTCTGAAACCCGAGGGGCTCTTTTAGAAAATGCACCGCCGAAGAGGTATGGATGGATTCTGGCCATTGGATCTCATTCCGATGGCCACGATCAGATGACACTTTGGTGAACCGGTACGCCACCCAAGCCGTTGGATCAGAGATCCACGGTTTACATTTTAAATACACGCGATCGCCTTGGATCCGTCCGATCGAGATCTAACAGCCGCGGTGAATCGTTATCGCGCTTCTAATCGACACCGTCGATCACCCGACCGACGGTCCCCCGAGCGTCTTCACCCTTCGCCGGCCCGAGGCGGCGCCTGGACCCTGCCCACGGCGGGGTGCACACCGGCGAACAGATTGGCCGCCGCACTAGCGTCTCCTTCGCAAAATTGAAGATACCTACTCGTAGTACATAACTATGCGAACAGCATGAGGGTGTTATTACCAAGTTTCGTGCCGAGTTGTGCCCTGGCCACGACGAAGGGCGGGTCCGCGGCGGAGACGCCACACCGGCGAGCAATTCCTTGCGTCACGGTGGTGTCCAACCCGAATTGGAGGCGCGGACAGCTTCCCCAGGCGAAGACGATACTCCTCAATCCGACTCCAAGAGCGGAGACCCCCCAGCGGCGGCTATCCCCGGCGGCGGCCCACGCTTCTCTCACCTCCGCGCACCGCACTCTCTCCGCTCCGTTTGTCTCCCTGCACGAGCTGGTGTTTGCGGCGGCCTTTATATAGCCCAGAGCACCACGCCCGGGGCCGAGTCCGCAGTTCATGGCGGCGGCGAGAATCAAACAGAGCCGCCTGAAGAATCGCGCGGAGTTCAACTGAAGCCGTTCATGGCCAACGAGATTGACGGGGAGACGATTCTGACGCTAGGGGCCCACGCGGTCAGCGAAAGGGGAAGACAGGCGAGTGCGCGCGAGAGACCTACCAGTGGGACCCACGTGCAAGTGGTCGTGCACGGAGTAAACGGCGCGAGGGAGAGGCTGCCCCGTGGGGCCCGCGTGTCGGCGCCAGGATTTGGAGTTGGGCCGAGCGCGCGTGGAAATGGGAAGATGGGCCGAAATGGCTTAGTCCGGCCCAGGTGAGGTTTTTCTCTTTTTCCATTTTATTTTCTATTTCTTTTCTTCATTTTCAAATCCAATTTGAGTTCAAGTTTAAATTCAAACTTTTGTGGATCTTCATTTATAAACTCTATTTTTGAAATTAAAAGTGCTAAGCCTGAAGATATTTAGTTTAGACATTTTATGTATATTTTCATATCTCTTTTCTTTTCTTCCCATTTATTTTCTATTTTCTATTTTCCTTTCCATTTGGATTTCAAATCAACACAAGTTTAAAGTTCAAACACTTAATTTGGATACACATATAGAACTTCAGCATAATGTGCAAAAACATATTTTATATATTTCTTTATTTATTTTAGTTCTTTTAGACAAGCTTTTAATCATATAGTAGAGAATAATCCATACCTTATTACTTCTAGGGAAATCAAATTTATTTTGTAGACTATATATATTAAGAAATAGTTTAATCATAATTCTTCTTTATAACCTAATCCAAAGGCAATTTAGATTATCTAAGTATCTTTAATTATGTATTTTTAACATATTCATGAGTGGAAACTTCTAAATTATGATTATCTTTAAGGAAAGGTGTTTTGATTTAAAATTTTTGAGAATTTTTCCTTGTCTTCACAAAATTGAACTTTAGGGTGTTACACATACGTATTTTCAAACCAAAAGTTTTGGTTTTGAAAAACCTATTTTCAACTAAACACATTGTTTGGCTTTCAAAAACAGATTTGAAAAACTATAATGCTAGCGACATCCTCTATTAAGCCCTAAGTTAAGGACTATCAGGTGGCTTAGTTCAAAACCACTAACCCACAACCGGGGGTATTGCATACATGTGTATTGTTATTTTTAAGGCCATTCAGTTTTGAATGGATCGACGCTCAGGTAAGGTGAGATGTGAGAGCATGACCGAACAACCGTCGGTCTAGGGAAGTGCTTAATTGTGGCGCTTGACTATATACATGTTCTACATATGTATATACGAAAGCTGCGATGTGGAGTAATTACTTTTTCGGGAATTCAGTACCCCATGGATGTGTATGGGTATACAGACATGGGAATACTAAGAAATGTAATGTACTTGTAACGACGCACCTACGCTCAGGTAAGAAGGTAAGTTACCATAATGAGTTGCCCTATGGTAAAAGTGTGGCAACGACGCCTATGCGTGGCTCGGCGCTTAATGATGAGCTGGCCTCCATATAGCAATATATGGAGTATAAACTGTGATACACTGTCATGTGTGACTTGCATCATGGGAAAATGGGCTGTGATGGATTTTTCTGCAGGTACACTAACCTCGAAAACGTATGTGTAGCTGACGACTAGCAAAATACCGAGAGAGAACGTATGCCACCGATATAGAACGTTATTGCCACAATATGTTGGCAAAATTAGTGAGGATGAATAGGACGAGCATGCATCCTGATTATTGCATCATGTTTGTCACCTATACACCCAAAATGCTTCTCTCATCTTTATTCCAGTAACCAGTGATTGTAGATAATGTGGTGTAATGCTATAGTATGGACTTCGATGAAATAGCTATCCTCCGTTCTTTAGGTAACCTGCTAGGGTGTTATATGTGCTTGCTCTTGTACTTGATGTGCTGATAGAATGTTAGTAGTTTGATTGCCTAAACCCAAAACTAGGCCATGTTCTTAGCTGGTGAACCATGACCCAAAGTTGATTTTCCGTTATCACTCCATAACCAAACATATACAAATAAATGCTTAGATAATTTCTTTGTTGGACATAAAGTGTACCTGGGCTTAAAAACAAGGATCTCAAGTCATGTCTCCTTTTAGAACCATTCCCTTGTTCAGTTGATGCAGGTTGAGGTCCCTATTGTATTCGGCCTCTCCTTGTGGATCATCTTGTCACCTTATTAACCTAACCTAAGAAAAGACCTGTCCGAGTATTTTCTTGAATTTGATGCCTTTGGTTTCCCCATATCTATCAAAGGCATACCAACTTAATTTGATGATTGTTTTCCCTCCGTATCTAATCAGATACTAGTCCTTGACCCTTGTACTCTCTGCGATGGGCATAGAGATATGCTTGGGGCTGAACTTACAGTCTCCCATCGTACTCCCTCACCACACAGTTTAGGTTATGACCATACCTTGTTCATTTCATCGGGCCATAATCTATTTGGCTCTCTACTTGTAACCATTCCTACAAGTGGAGTATCTCTTTGTATATTGTTACCCTTACTCAATTCATTTGTGTCGCGTGAGATTTCTTATTGGTTACGTCTGGTAATGGCATTATGGCTAAAACCTATGGTGCCGTGACGAAACCGAGGGCCTTCTGTGTGTGCGCACACACGGTTGTGCTGCTCGGCACGCGCTGGTATCATGGTTAGTAGTTGTAATCCATTATGAGACTATGTCAATGTGTTATCTTGGCACAATCTATTTTTGCTACGTGAGATTTATTATTGGTGCCAGTTTTGTAATGGTGTCATGGTTAATGACTTATGGTGCCGCAGCGAAACTGAGAGCCTCCTGTGAATGCGCACACAGGACTGTGCTACTCGTCGGATGCTGGTATCAAGGTCTCTGGTCATGATCCATTATGGAACTACACTAACCTGTTATCTTCCGTAGACCTCTTCCTTGAAACAATTTTTATGTTGTTTATGAAGTGATCAAGCAACATCTGTCATCTCCGTTGGATCAAAAGGGCATACCACTTTCATGTGTGGTCTTATTTCTTTTGATCTTGGTAGTGACTACTCATACAAGTTCCCTTTACATCCTTTGTGTAAAGGTGAAGCCTTGGAGCTTTTTAGTGTTGAAAAACAACTGATTAGCTCTCAAAATAGAGATATGCTTCCCCTGCTGCTGAAATGCAGGAGTTTGTTCATTCGCTCTCTTATTCAATCCATGTATTCCCTAACCAAGTGGATAATTCATCTCGCATGAAGAAACGGATGAACAACATGACCGAATGGATTTTTACCCAAGTGCATGATCACCTGTTAACAAAAGTGAACTCTCGACCGTTGGCTTACCAATGGTACTGAGAGGACTTGCTCAATGTCAAAAGTAGTTCAACAAGTTGGTTTTACTAACTTGTAACTGCCCAATGAACAAAGGTTGAGTTTAGAGATCGATTTGTCGAGTTATCTAAACTCACTTTGACACAAACCATCCTGAGAAAGTACTTACACAGATCAAGTTCAGTCGACTAATAACCACCTAATCATCGTTCTAGACATGCCTTGATCGCCTCACGTGTGCTTTTCCAGCATGTGTGATCAAGTCGAGCCATGACTAGTGCTGGATAATATGGGCCGATTATAAAGTTTGTATCTATAGACCCCTCCGCTGGTGATTCTCTTGAATCTATACCCTCTTTTGTGGACTTGAATTCTCGGGTTAGCCACAAGTTAACCGCGACGGTATTCGACATCCACACCCATTCCCTGTGCTATGAATTTCCTATAACCACTTGTTGGTAAACCTCTTTCTGTGTGTTTTACCCAAGAGGTTACATCTGATTCTGTTTGGGTAAAGTCGCGCATTTACCGTTCGCTCAACAGACTCAGATAGTATAGTGTCATTAGAAAAAAGCAAACTGCACGCATGAAACCTTATGTGTTCTTCTGGCAGATATTGTCTCTACTAATGGACATTTCTAAATTGGCTTACGTCGATACATGTTATGTCCACTAGAGAAACAACATTCTGAAACACTCGCCTTTACTTGGAACAGCCTTATGATTATCACTGATATGGACATGGGTTACATGCTTCTCTACCCTTAGAAGTCTTTCGCTCCGAATCTCGGGACGAGATTCTATTAAGGGGGGAGGGCTGTAACACCCTAGGTGTTTATATTCCTCTCGACAACGAGTATGGGATTAAGCACGTAATCAGTGGATAAAACAGATTGTTAATTTTAATCATCTTCGCTTATCGCGATTTTAATATCGCATCTGTTCCATCTGTCACGAATGCGACATCGTTTTTATCTTTAATCGTACGGGCTCTTTCTAAATTTTCGTGCTGTTCGGAACATATTTGTTCTAAAAATCGGTGCGTCCGGTGATTATTTAAAATTCATCGCTCGCGCGAGTACGAATTCGGAAGCCCGAACCACTTGGACGATTTTTATTCTGAGCAAATTAAATTGAACTCAGCAACAAAATTGTTAATACAAAATTAAATCAGACTACACCCGGAATCCAAGAAAAAAATCAGGCATAGAGTTATAAGTTGAGCCGTTTCCTAGTCGAATCCGATATCGTTTAGCTTGATCCGATAACCTCAGGATAAAATTCGAACCTGGGTAATTTAATCTATTCCTTACCAGATAAATTTTTGTCTGACTTCTACGTAAACCAAAGCTCGATTCACCATTGCGATCCGTATCTTAAATGGATTAATTATAATTCGATGATTAAAATACTCAGTGCAAAATAGTTAGGATCACAATCTCGATGCCGCATCAATATCACGTATTTAATTCGCGATATGTCAAGTCATGTGTCCGTTTAAAAGTTATATAGAGAATGCGAATTCGGAAAGTATCGAGACTTGCCCTATTTTAAATTAAATCGGGCTGAGATAGTTAGAGCTGACACCCAATATTTAGAATTAATTTATTTCCTGGATTCATAGTAGGAGCTAAATTTTCATTCGACTCTAAATTAATTGGAATTCGCAAATATAGTTTTCAGTCCGAAACAACTCAGACCAATGTAATTAGAACTGAAAGCAAGTGATTAGCGATTAATTTGGTTCGCTAATTCATAGAAAGAAATGCATATCCTGTAGCGTGTCGACCTTTTTGTTGTCGCTAAAAAAAATCGGGATCTAAAAATATCCGCGAAATTCTTTAAAGAAATAATAATAAAAAAAAAGAAGAAAATATCTTTCTAACTGCCTCTGCTGATTTTTCTCGCGTATGACTTATCTTCCTGGCGTCGACCCTATCCAGTCACTGGATTTTTTTTCTGTATCGCACCCCAGCCTTCCTTCGTCTCTCTGATATTTTTGCTCAGCCGTCATTTGCTGCCGGAGACAGGGAGCGTGGAATCAGCCGTAAGCCTCCTCTTCCCCAACCCATCGTCACTAGCGCTCCTCTCCCTCCCATGGTTCACAGCGACGCACCCAGCTGCTCCATGGCGTGTTCCTGCACCCGTCTGCGGTCGCCCATCTCCGTGTGCTCGCCCGGCCAGAAGCTCCCTCCAGCTCGCCATCCGAAGTCCCCTGGCGCCCATCTTCCTGCGCTCGTCTAGGACCCTTTTCAAGCGCTGTCCGTGCTCTAGTTCGTCGAACTCCCTGTTCACTGCGCGAGCTGCGTTAAGCTTTTTCCCCAGCCCAGCTACTCATCAATCCAGCGTGCCCTGGTGCCCCTGCTCGCTGTTGGGTCAACCGTTGATAGCTTCCCAGCCTCCGTCGTGCTCAACAGCAAGTATTTCATGTCGGAGCAGTGGCTGTGACACCCTCCTTGCGTCGTACTCGCCAGATCAGGCCTCACGTCGTGAATCTGTGCAATTCATGTTCGGCTATCGGTTTTCACCGGTAGTCAATTTCCTATTCGCCATGGTCATCCCGTCAGCTGTTCCTATCCGAGCTAGCCCAGCTCGCCAGCCGTCGCGCCCTCTTTACCCGTTGAGCCGTGTGTTGCTGCGTTCACCTCGTTGTGTCGGCGTGGACTTGTCGGCGTACTGCTGTGGTACCTGGATCGCGCTCACCTCAACTCGAACAAGTCGTACTGCCATCATCGTCGTCAAATGGAAATCGTCGCGCTGGCACGTCGATATCGTCGATCGTCATCCTCGTCTACGTCAAGTCCCAAGCCGTGAGGACGGAGCTAGCAGCATGAAGTTCGTGTGGCACCTGCCAAGCGCTCGACAAATTGCCTAAATCGGAAAATAACTACCGACCTCGCGGATTCGTGTCAGCTGTGGAAACGGTAAGCTAATAAATTTTTCAGAATAGTTCGATCGTTAAATAAATTAATATGCTAGTGCGATGCTCATTAAGGTGCTCGATAAATTGCGTAAGTCACGAAACTCTCGTCGACTTTGCAGTTCTTGCGATTATCGAGCTAAGGTCAGTTATAGCGAGTTATTTCGCTATTCCGGTCAATTAGTTGAATTAGTGTACCGAGTAGAATTTTAGTAGGCATGTGTGTTGATGAAATATTTTAATCACTTGTAAAGATGTAGTATAATTTATAAAGCAAGAGATAAGGTTAGCATTTAATTAATTAGCTGGTGAGTTGTGTAGGCTAATTATATTTCATGTGTATAGTTTGTTGTTCGTGATGTTTGCGTTAGGTTCGGTTAATCTAGAGAAGCGTAATTAGTGCACTTAGTCATACGTCAATAACTAGTATTTTCGTATAAAATTGTACAACGCCTCGCCCTTAGGTGTTTAATACGCTATCGTATAGCACAATTTAGATTTTGCGCTATTCCTGTTTATATGCATTCATGTGCATAATGCATTTCATTCAGGTACGTTAATTAGTCGCGTGATGCGGAGAAAAAGATGACCCAAGTCGACCCCAAGCGCGGGCTACTCCGCATGGAGATGCTGATGAACGAACCTGCCTGATCCAGTGCTAGGACAAGGATGATTGTCAAGTGGACGTCACCTAACAACACTAACCTAGTGTTACCCAGGCAAGCCCCGGTGCATGCAACCCTTTTCCTTGTGTTTTTAAATACTTTTCGCACACTTAAGTCTAGTGAAATGTGCATTAGGTTCATAGGAGTTACTTGAAACCCTTTGATGCATTGCCTTCCTTGATATCCATACCTTTATAGATACTTCTGTGAAGTATCAAAATTATGATTTACAAAAATGCTTAGCCTTGCTTAGATCTTGTGGATAGAGGTTGTCCTCAATTTAACCCGGGAGAGGATGGCTTCTACCTGCAAGAATATTTTCACTGGAGCAGTGGTGGGATCTTACTGCAAAGCTCCCTGTGATGCTCTTTTCATCCTTGGGAACAGAAACAATCCTAAGGATGGAAGTATGTAAATCGAGACTTGGGGTAGGAACAGGTGATGTTCTACCCAGGTTGATTAAGGATTAACGCGTATGTAGGCTTGATGATCGAGGACCCTTTAACTGGTCACATGCCTCGTCATGGGTAAGCCTTGCCTCGGGCAGACTAAGGCCGGAATAAGATAACACGAAATGGGAGTGGAGCGGTGGCGAGAGTAGCGTGTACCCTCCGTGGCAAGAGGCTGGACGGTGGTGTATCTGTGCTCTCGGTTTGCGTGAACCTGATCCGGTCTTAAGAACCCCGGTGGCGGGTTGACATATGCAAGGGTTAAGTGCTACATATGTCGTGTGATTGGAGATCCTCAGCTGAGTATAATCGATTCGGATCGCCGTACCTTCGCGGTTATGAAGACTTGGTCACTGCCCTGCAACCTAAAGTCAGGATGTGAACACTATGGATAAAAATGATGTTGTATGGATGAGATGTTAAAATTAGACTAGATGCAAATAGAGTCTATTAATACTTAATATGGCATTAAAAGATTGAAAGTAAGGACTCACTTTAGTAAGCTACTTCTGCAAAAATATAAGTTGATTTTTGCTAAAGCCTCTCCTTGACTCCCATATAACCAGCATACCCTTGAGAGTCTTTTCTTTAGACGGGTAAGTCTTGCTGAGTAATTCCATACTCAGGGTTTTATTCCCTGTTGTTTTTCAGGTTCTAACTTTGTGCTGTTGTTGATGGTGTTAAGTGCCGGTGGGCTCGGCCTTCTTATAAGTCTAAGTAACCCTTCTATACTTCTTATTGAGGATGATCCCTTGAGCTAGCATATATATTTCAAACTTATACTTTTGTAATCACTCCGATAAACTAATGTAAAATTTTTGTAACCTATAAAATTTGGTAGTAAGATTTCCGCTGCAACAATATTGGTGTGTGTGATTTGTGTTACTTAATCCCGCGGTTCTGGTTGAAAGTGGTTTATCCGATGTCCTTGGGGCAATCGGACAGATCCTATTAAGTTATCTGGTGCACATGCATAGCCGTCTGAGGTCTTTGGGACAAGGACAGGTGCATGTGGGCCCAATAACTTGGAGGTTCTGCCACAGGCGATGGCCGCGATTTTCTCCGGGTTGGCCTCGATGCCTCGTTCGGAGACAATGAACCCTAGGAGCATGCCTCGGGGGACTCCGAAGACACACTTCTCAGGATTGAGTTTTACGCTCTTCGCTTTTAGGCACCTGAATGTTACCTCAAGGTCAGAGAGGAGGTCGGAGGCTTTCCTTGTTTAGACAACGATGTCATCGACGTAAGCCTCGACCGTTCTACCGATGTGCTCTCCGAACACATGGTTCATGCACCTCTGGTACGTTGCACTTGCATTCCTCAAGCCAAATGGCATAGTAGTATAACAATACATGCCAAAAGGTGTGATAAAAGAAGTCGTGAGCTGGTCGGACTCTTTCATCTTGATTTGGTGATAACCTGAATAGGCGTCGAGGAAAAACAGGGTTTCGCACCCAGCGGTGGAGTCCACAATTTGATCGATGCGAGGCAGAGGGTAGGGAACCTTGGGACATGCTTTGTTTAACCCAGTGTAGTCCACGCACATCCTCCATTTCCCACCTTTTTTCCTTACAAGCATAGGGTTAGCTAACCATTCGGGATGGAATACCTCTTTGATGAACCCTGTAGCCATTAGCTTGTGGAACTCTTCGCCTATGGCCCTGCGCTTTTCTTCGTCAAAACGGCACAGGTGCTGCTTCATGGGTCGGGCTCCGGCTCGGATGTCCAGTGAGTGCTCGGCGACATCCCTCGGTATGCCCGGCATGTCCGAGGGACTCCACGCAAAAACTTCGGCGTTTGCGCGGAGAAAGTCGACGAGCACTGCTTCCTATTTGGGGTCGAGCTCGGAGCCGATCCTGACTTTCTTGCTGGCGTCGTTGCTGGGGTCGAGAGAGACAGATTTGACTGCCTCGGCCGGCTCAAAGTTGTCGGCATGCCGCTTCCCGTCGGGCGCCTCTTTGGAGAGGCAATCCAGGTCGGCGATGAGGGCTTCGGACTTGGCGAGGGCTTCGGCATACTCCACACATTCCACGTCGCACTCGTAAGCGTGGCGGTACGTGGGTCCGACGGTGATGACTCCCTTGGGGCCAAGCATCTTGAGCTTGAGGTAAGTGTAGTTGGGGATGGCCATGAACTTGGCGTAGCACGGTCTTCCCAGCATCGCGTGATAGGTCCCTCGGAACCCAACTACCTCGAAGGTGAGGGTTTCCTTTCAGAAGTTGGAAGGAGTTCCGAAGCAGACGGGCAAGTCAATCTGTCCGAGGGGCAGGATGCGCTTTCTGGGTGCAATCCTGTGGAAGGGTGTTGCACCAGCCCGGATCTCGGATCGATCAACCCCCAAGAGCTCTAGGATCTCGGCGTAGATGATGTTGAGGCTGCTGCCCCCATCCATTAGGACCTTGGAGAGCCTAACATTGCCGATGATTGGGTCAACGACGAGCGGGTACCTTCCTGGGCTCGGCACGTAGTCAGGGTGGTCGCCTTGGTCGAAGGTGATAGGCTTGTCGGACCAGTCTAGGTAGACTGGCGTTGCTACCTTTACCGAGCAGACCTCCCGGCGCTCCTGCTTTCGGTGTCGAGCCGATGCATCCGCAACTTGCCCACCATAGATCATGAAGCAGTTGTGGACCTCCGGGAACTCTTCTTCCCTGTCGCCTCCCTTCTTGTTGTTGCCTGGGTCCTTGCCGTCCTCTGCCGAGGGTCCAGCATTATTGAAGTAACGCCAGAGCATGTCACACTCTTCAAGGGTGTGCTTGACGGGACCCCTGTGATAGGGGCATGACTCCTTGAGCAACTTGTCGAACATGTTGGCCCCTCCGGGAGGCTTCCAAGGATTCCTGTGCTCGGCAGCGGCGACGAGGTCCGCGTCGACGGCGTTGCGCTTCGCTTACGCCTTCTTCCTGGTCTTCTTTTTCGTGCCACGCTGGACAGACGCCTCGGGGTCGTCTTCCTCCTGCCTTCCCTGAGGCTGCTTGTCTTTCCGGAAGATGGCTTCGACCGCCTCCTGGCTAGAGGCGAACTTGGTGGCTATATCCATCAAGTCGCTTGCCTTGGTGGGTGTCTTGCACCCCAGTTTGCTCACCAGGTCCCGGCAAGTAGTGCCGGCGAGGAATGCCCCAATGACGTCCGAGTCGGTGATGTTAGGCAACTCGGTGCGTTGCTTTGAAAACCACCGGATGTACTCTCGCAAGGATTCCCCTGGCTGCTGGCGGCAGCTCCGGAGGTCCCATGAGTTCCCAGGGCGCACGTACGTACCTTGGAAATTTCCAGCGAAGGCCTTGACTAGGTCGTCCCATTCGAAGATCTGCGCAGGGGGCAGATGCTCCAGCCAGGCCCGGGCAGTGTCAGAGAGGAAAAGGGGGAGGTTGCGGATGATGAGGTTGTTGTCGTCCGTTCCTCCCAACTGGCACGCCAGCTGATAATCTGCGAGCCACAACTCTGGCCTCGTCTCCCTCGAGTACTTGGTGATGGTAGTCAGGGCTCGAAACCGGGCCGGGAACGGGGCTCGTTGTATGGCTCGGCTAAAGGCCTGCGGGCCTAGTGGTTTGGGTGAGGGGCTCCGATCCTCCTCACTGTCATAGCGTCCCCCGCACCTGGGGTGGTAGCCTCAGCGCACCTTTTCCTCGAGGCGGGCTCGTCGGTCGCGGCGGCGCTGATCGTCGCCGAGGCGATCCCTAGCTGTAGGTGTCTCGTTTCTTGTAGGCTCGGTGTGGATCGAGGCCTCGCGTGTGTGTCGGGAGGATGCTACGTGATGCACCAAGGGGCACCCTCACCTTCGGGAGGCGGAGCTCTCGGCTCGTCGGGCCACGGCGTTTTCCAGGAGGTTCTTGAGTTCACCCTGGATACGTCGCCCTTCGGTGGTGGATGGCTCCGGCATCGTTCGAAGCAATAAAGCCGCTGCAGCCAGGTCCTGGCCAGCCCCGTTGATGGCCGGGGGCAGCGTTGCCCTGGCATCGTCAACAACGCGGCACTGGACGTCCCGGGCCCGATGACGTGCTCCTCCGGCGAGCGTCTGGCCTGTTTACTCTTGCTCGAGGTTTTGCCGGAGCTGCACAAGTCACCCCGTTTCTTTGTTGAGCTTAGCCTGCATCTCGCGGAGTTGCTCGAGCCGTGAGCCCTGGTCCCCCGTGGAGACCTAGTCCACAGCTAGCTCCTACGGGATCTCAATGCGAGACGCAGGTGCAAGGGCGTCGTCACTTCCTAGCATGCCGAGGTGGTTTTCTCCGTCGTGATCTTCCTGATCAATGTGGTAGCACTCGCGAGTTGGGTCGCAACCTTCATCGTCAAGGATGTGACCATCATCAGAGAAGCTGGAGAGGCAGTGGTCACATGCGGAAATGAAGTCACGCATGGCACTAGGATCACGGAGTCCGGAGAAATCCCAACTGACGTCGGGGTCGTCCTCTTCCTCGGAACCCGCGGGGCCGGAGGTTGAGACGGCTGTCAGTCGGTCCCAAGATGACCACATATGGTACCCTGGAAGGTCAGGATATGCCCTTACGAAAGCGCTCACCGAAGCGGGGTCGCTCGGTGGATCGAAGCTGAATCTAAAGGGAACAGGGTGGAAAACGGATGGTACCTCTTGGTTGATGGACAGTGGTGAAGTCGCATCAGGGACGGAATGCACTGTTATCTCAGGTACGAGGCTAACGCCCAACATGTCCTTCGCGAGGGTGCTGGCGTCATCAGTCCGCTTGGGGTTGGCACGTTGCTGTGAAGCGACACCCGTCGTTGTCTCAGGTGCGAGGACAACACCCGACATGTCCCCCACAGGGGTGCAGGCGTCGTCGACTCGCTCTGGTCCGACAGCCGACGAGGTGCCGCCTCCTGCCTGGCCACGGTTGCCCCGTCTCCGTCTCCTCCGGTGAGGAGGGTGGCGGGGTTGACTTGGGTGTTCCTCTTCAGCCACGAGGGGAAGTCGTCGTCGTCGAGTTCGCCTCCGCCGGGCGAGCCGACGACCGTCGTTGTTGTCGTGCTGCGAGGGGAGGAGTACCATGTCGTAGCTGCCGTCGCGGGACATGAACTCGAGACTCCCGAAGCGGAGCACCGTCCCGGGCTAAAGAGGCTGCTGAAGATCGCCCATCTGAAACTCAACGGGAAAGTATTTGTCAACACGCAGTGTGCCCCCTACCTGGCGCGCCAACTGTCGGTGTTTCGGACCCGGGGGGCCCTCAACCGGACCGACTAGTGAATTTAGTGTCGCGTGCCCCTGTCCAGATGGGTTGATGCAAGATGGAACACAAGCGGAGGGATGAGGCTTATATTATCTTGCACCGGGGGTGCTTGCAGTAGGGGTTACAAGCGTCGCGAGGGAGAGAGAGAGAGAGAGGATCCGGTCCTGAGGTGAGGTGTCTGAGTAAGCCTCCACCGCGTCTCTCCTACTCTGCCTGCCTCTGCTCGCCCCCTCCCCCCCGTCCCCCCTTTAGGAAGGCCCTGGACATCCCCTTTTATAGATGCAAGGAGATAGTCTAGCTGTACAATGGGGGTGTAGCTATGTGCTAACGTGGCCGGTGGAGGAGTGCCTGAGCCCTGTATATGTGTTAACGTGGCCGTCGGGGAAGTGCTTGAGCCCAGTAGAAGCGCAGCTGGTGGTGCGGCCCGAGGTCCTGCTGACGTTTCTTTGCCTTCGTAGGGGGTTTGAGAACAACCGGTGTCATGGACGCATGCAGGGAACCATCATTACCTGTTGCCGGAGTAACTTAGATGGGACATCGGTCTTGTTCCTTTGTAGCCTGAGGTGGCTAGCTAGGGGTAGGGTAATGATGGATCTCCAGTAGCGTAGTTGGTTCGAGGCCGAGGTCGGGTGAGGCGGCGACTCCTCCGAGGCCGAGGCTGAGGTCGGGCGAGGCGGAGATTTTCCCCCGAGGCCGAGGCTGAGGCCTGGGGTCGGGCGAGGCGGAGATCTTCTCCGAGGCCGAGGCTGAGGCTGAGGCCTGAGGTCGGGCGAGGCGGAGCTCCCTGTTGCGCCCGAGGCTGAACTTGGGGGAGGTCGTGACTTACTGTTGTTAGTCTCACCCTGGTGGTTGGCACAGTAGCCGGAGCGGGGCGAACAGTGTTGTTTTCTTGTTAGAACGGTCAGTGAAAGGGCGAAGTGACTGCGGTCACTTCGACCTTACCGACTGAGGCGCGTGTGTCAGGATAAGGTGTTAGGCGATCCCCGCATTAAATGTGCATGCGATACGGTCGGTTGGTAAGGCGATTTGGCCGAGGTCGCTGCACGACAAAGTTTGCCTGAGCTAGACTTCGAGCGAGCCGAGGGTGCGCCTTCTGCCTGTGGGGGCCCTCGGGCGAGGCGTGAATCCGCCCGGGACTACTGTTCCCGCCCGAGGCCGGGCTCGGGCGAGGCGAGATCGCGTCCCTTGGCAGACGAGACCTTGACTTTGAACCGTGCTTATCAGTCTTTACGATTTGTTCTGAAGACCTTTTCCAGCTGTGTTTAGGAGTGTTGTGGGTACCCCAAATTACGGTACTGTCGGGGACCATAATTAGGGGTACCCTCAAGACCCCTAAATCTCAGCTGGTAACCCCCATCAGCACAAAGCTGCAAAGGCCTGATGGGTGCGATTAAGTCAAGGATCGGTCCATTCAAGGGACACGATCGTGCCCCACCCGAGCCTAGCCTCGGGCAAGGGAAGCCGACCCCGGAGAACCTACGTCTCGCCCGAGGACCCCCCTCCAGCAACGGGCACACTATCAGCTCGCCCAAGGCCCAGTCTTCACCGAGAAGCAACCTTGGCCACACTGCCACGCCGACCGACCAAATCGCAGGGGCATTTAATGCAAAGGTGGCCTAACACCTTTATCCTGACGCACGCCCTCCAGTCGACAGAGCCGAAGTGACCGCAGTCACTTCGCCGCTCTACTGACCGGTCTGACAAGAGGACAGCGCCGCCTGCGCCGCTCCGACTGCTGAGCCACCCGACAGAGTGAGGCTGACAGCAGCCAAGGCCGGCCTCGGGCATCATAGGAAACTCCGCCTCACCCGACCCCAGGGCTCGGACTCGGGCTCAGCCCCGGACGACGGCGAACTCCGCTCCGCCCGACCCAGGGCTCGGACTCGGGCTCAGCCCCGGAAGACGGCAAACTCTGCTCCGCCCGACCCAGGACTCGGACTCGGGCTCAGCCCCGGAAGACAGCGAACTCCGCTCCGCCCGACCCAGGGCTCGGACTCGGGCTCAACCCCGGAAGACGGCGAACTCCGCTCCGCCCGACCCAGGGCTCAGACTCGGGCTCAGCCCCGGAAGACAGCGAACTCCGCTCCGCCCGACCCAGGGCTCGGACTCGGGCTCTGCCCCGAAAGACGGTGAACTCCGCTCCGCTCGACCCAGGGCTCGGACTCGGGCTCAGCCCCGGAAGACGGCGAACTCCGCCTCGCCCGACCCCAGGGCTCGGACATGGGCTCAACCCCGGAAGACGACGAACTCCGCCTCGCCCGACCCGGGGGCTCGACCTCGACCTCGACCTCGGAGGAGCCTCCACCTCGCCCAGCCTAGGGCACGGACCGACCACGTCAACAGGAAGCGCCATCATTACCCTACCCCGAGCTGACTCGGGCTACGGGGAACCAGACCGGCGTCCCATCTGGCTCGCTCCACCATGTGAGTAATGATGGCGCCCCGCATGCCCTGTGACGACGGCGGCTCTCAGCCCCCTTACGGAAACAAGAGGACGTCAGCAAGGACTCGATAGCCCTAATAGTTGTCCTCCCGCCAGGCTCCAGCACTCCTCCGATGGCCACGACACCACGCGAACTGGGCGCCAAGACCTCTCCGGCTGCCACGATGGCATGTACTTAGGGCGCTAGCTCTCCACCGCTAGACACGTTAGCACATTGCTACACTCCCCATTGTACACCTGGATCCTCTCCTTACGCCTATAAAAGGGAGGACCAGGGCCCTCTTACAGAGGGTTGGCCCGCGCGGAGAAGGACGGGACGGCGCTCGCGCAAGGCCGCTCGCTCCCACTCCCGCGTGGACGCTTGTATCCCCCTACTGCAAGCGCACCCGACTCAGGCGCGGGGCTAACACGAAGGCCACGGGATCCACTCTCTCACGCCTGCTCCCTCCGGCTGCTTCCTTTCCCCCCTTCGCGTTCCGCCTCGCGTCGACCCATCTAGGCTGGGGCACGCGGCGACAATTCACTCGTCGGTCCAGGGACCCCCCGGGTTTCAAAACACCGACAGTTGGCGCGCCAGGTAGGGGCCTGCTGCGTGTTGACGAATAGCTTCCCGTAAAGCTCCAGATGGGCAGTCTCCAGCAACCTTTCCGGCCCGGGACGGTGCTCCGTTTCAGGAATCTTGAGTTCATGTCCCTCAACGGCAGCTATGACATGATACTCCTTCCCCCGCCGCGCGACAGCGACAATGGCGGTCGACAACCCGCTCGCCGGCGGGGAAATCGACGACGCCTTCCCCACGTGGTGGAAGGACGACATTCGGGCTTGTCCCGTCCCCTCCCCCGCCGATGGAGGAGGAGGCGGGGCAACCAAGGCCAAGCGAGAAGCGGCACCTCGTTGGCTGTCGAGCGAGTCGACGGCGCCGGCGCCCCAACGGAGGGCGTGTCGGGCATCGATCTCGCGTCTGAGACGAAGACGAGCGCCGCCTCCCCGCAACACGCCAATCTCAAGCAAACGCACGACGCCAGCACGCTCACGAAGGACTTGCTGGGTGTCACCCTCGTACCTGAGACAATGGTGCAGTCAGTCCCAGACGCGACCTTGTCACCGCCCGTCGACCGAAAGGTACCGACCGATTCCCATCTCGCGTCTTTTGGATTCGGCCTCGACCCACCAAGCGACTCCGCTTCGGTGAGCACTCTCATAGAGGCGAGTCCAAACCCTCTGGGGTATCGTGTGCGGTCACCCTGGGACCGACTGACGGCTGACTCGACCTACGAGCCCTCGGGGTCCGAGGAAGATGGCGAGCCCAACCTCTGTTGGGATTTCTCTGGACTTGGTAACCCCAGTGTCGTGCGGGACTTCATGACCGCATGTGACTACTGCCTTTCCGACTGTTCCGACGGCAGCCGCGGCCTCGACAACGAGGACCGCGGCCCAAGTCGTGAATGTTTCCACGTCGATCTAGGGGGTCCTGACGAAGGCAACCATCTTGGTATGCCAGAAAACGGTGATCCCCCTAGGCCCGTGCCTCGCGTTGACATCCTTCGGGAGCTAGCTGTGGTCCCCGTCCCGGCGGGGGGTCCTGACCCATAGCTCGAGCAAATCCGCGAGAGGCAGGCCAGGCTCAACGAGGGAGCAGGAACGCTTGTGCCGATCCGCCGGGACATCGGGCAGGAATGGGTGGTCCAACCCCCGGCCGGAGAAGCGCGTCATCTCCCCCAGGACATCCAGCACCGCATCGCCGACGACGTCAGGGTGAGGCCGCCACCGGATTCTAGTGTAGTCGGCCAGAACCTGGCTGCAGCGGCAATACTCCTTCGCGCGATGCCGGAGCCATCAACCACCGAGGGGCGGCGTATCCAGGGAGAGCTCAAGAATCTCCTGGAGGACGCCGCGGTCCGACGGGCCGAAAGCTCTGCCTCCCAAAGGCAGGGGTTCCCCTCAGAACATCGCGCCGCGACTTCCCGATTCATGTGGGAAGCCTCGGTCCACTCCGGGCGCACACGCAACACAGCGCCTGCGGCCCCGGGTCGCCTCGGCAACGAGCGCCATCATCACAGCCATCGGGCCCACCTCGACGACAGGGCGCGCCGAGGCTACCACCCCAGGCGTGGGGGATGCTACGACAGCGGGGAGGATCGGAGTCCTTCGCCCGAACCACCCGGTCCGCAGGCTTTCAGCCGCGCCATACGACGGGCACCATTCCTGACCCGGTTCTGAACCCCGACTACTATCACAAAGTACTCGGGGGAGACAAGACCGGAACTGTGGCTCGCGGACTATCGGCTGGCCTGCCAACTGGGTGGAACGGACGATGATAACCTCATCATTCGCAACCTCCCCCTGTTCCTCTCCGACACCGCTCGAGCCTGGCTGGAGCACCTGCCCCCGGGGCAGATCTCCAACTGGGACGACCTGGTCCAAGCCTTCGCCGGTAATTTCTAGGGCACGTACGTGCGCCCTGGGAACTCCTGGGATCTCCGAAGCTGCCGCCAGCAGCCGGGAGAGTCTCTCCGGGACTACATCCGGCGATTCTCGAAGCAGCGCACAGAGCTGCCCAACGTCACCGATTCAGATGTCATCGGCACGTTCCTCGCCGGCACCACCTGCCGCGACCTGGTGAGCAAGCTGGGTCGCAAGACCCCCACCAGGGCGAGCGAGCTGATGGACATCGCCACCAAGATCGCCTCTGGCCAGGAGGCGGTTAAGGCCATTTTCCGGAAGGACAAGCAGCCCCAGGGCCGCCCACCGGAAGATGCTCCCGAGGCGTCAACTCAGCGCGGCGCCAAGAAGAAGGGCAAGAAGAAGTCGCAAGCGAAACGCGGCACCGCCGACGCGGACCTTGTCGCTGCCGCCGAGTACAAGAACCCACGGAAACCTCCCGGAGGTGCCAACCTCTTCGACAAGATACTCAAGGAGCCATGCCCCTATCATCAGGGGCCCGTCAAGCACACCCTTGAGGAGTGTGCCATGCTTCGACGACACTTCTACAAGGCCGGGCCACACGCGGAGGGTGGCAAGGCCCTCGACGACGCAAAGGAGGAAGATCACAAGGCAGGAGGGTTCCCCGAGGTCCGTGACTGCTTCATGATCTACGACGGGCAAGTGGTGAACGCCTCGGCTCGGCACCGCAAGCAAGAGCGTCGGGAGGTCTGCTCGGTAAAGGTGGCGGCGCCAGTCTACCTAGACTGGTCCGACAAGCCCATCACCTTCGACCAGGCCGACCATCCAAACTACGTGCCGAGCCCGGGGAGATACCCACTCGTTGTCGACCCCATCATCGGCAACGTCAGGCTCACCAAGGTCCTCATGGACGGAGGCAGCGGCCTCAACATCATCTACGCCGAGACCCCCGGGCTTCTGCGGATCGATCTGTCCTCGGTCCGGACGGGCGCTGCGCCTTTCCACAGGATCGTCCCCGGGAAGCGCGTTCAACCCCTCGAGCAACTCGACCTACCCGTCTGCTTCGGGACGACCTCCAACTTTCGAAAGGAGACCCTCACGTTCGAAGTGGTCGGGTTTCAAGGAACCTACCACGCAGTGCTGGGGAGGCCATGCTACGCCAAGTTCATGGCCGTCCCCAACTACACCTACCTCAAGCTCAAGATGTCGGGCCCCAACGGGGTCATCACCGTCGGGCCCATGTACCGACACGCGTACGAATGCGATGTGGAGTGCGTGGAGTACGCCGAGGCCCTCGCCGAATCCGAGGCCCTCATCACCGACCTGGAGAGCCTCTCTAGGGAGGCGCCCGACGTGAAGCGCCACGCCGGCAACTTCGAACCAGCGGAGACGGCCAAGTCCGTCCCTCTTGACCCCCGCAACGACGCCTCCAAGCAGATCCGGATCGGTTCCAAGCTCGACCCCAAATAGGAAGCAGTGCTCGTCGACTTTCTCCGCGCGAACGCCAACGTTTTCGCGTGGAGTCCCTCGGACATGCCCAGCATACCGAGGGAAGTCGTCGAGCACTCTCTGGATATTCGAGCTGGGGCCCGACCCGTGAAGCAACCTCTGCGCCGATTCGACGAAGAAAAGTGCAGGGCCATAGGCGAGGAGATCCACAAGCTACTGGCGGCAGGGTTCATCAAAGAGGTATTCCATCCCGAATGGCTTGCCAACCCTGTGCTTGTGAGAAAGAAAGGGGGAAATGGCGGATGTGTGTAGACTACACTGGTCTAAACAAAGCATGTCCGAAAGTTCCCTACCCTCTGCCTCGCATCGATCAGATCGTGGATTCCACTGCTCGGTGCGAAACCCTGTCTTTCCTCGATGCCTACTCAGGGTATCACCAGATCAGGATGAAAGAGTCCGACCAGCTCGCGACTTCATTCATCACACCCTTCGGCATGTACTGCTATGTTACAATGCCGTTTGGTTTGAGGAATGCAGGGGCAACGTACCAGCGATGCATGAACCATGTGTTTGGCGAACACATCGGCCGAACGGTCGAGGCCTACATCGATGACATCATAGTCAAGACGAGGAAGGCCTCCGACCTCCTTTCCGACCTTGAAGCGACATTCCGATGTCTCAAGGCGAAAGGCGTGAAGCTTAATCCCGAAAAGTGTGTCTTCGGGGTCCCCCGAGGCATGCTCTTGGGGTTCATCGTCTCCGAGCGGGGCATCAAAGCCAACCCGGAGAAGATTGCAGCCATCACCAGCATGGGGCCAATCAAGGACTTGAAAGGCGTACAGAGGGTCATGGGATGTCTCGCGGCTCTGAGCCGCTTCATCTCGCGCCTCGGCGAAAGAGGTCTGCCTCTGTACCGCCTCTTAAGGAAGGCCGAGTGCTTCGCTTGGACTCCCGAGGCCGAGGAAGCCCTCGGGAACCTGAAGGCGCTCCTCACGAACGCACCCATCTTGGTGCCCCCCGCTGCCGGAGAAGCCCTCTTGATCTACGTCGCCGCAACCACCCAGGTGGTTAGCGCCGCGATCGTGGTTGAGAGACGAGAAGAAGGGCATGCATTGCCCGTCCAGAGGTCAGTCTACTTCATCAGTGAGGTACTGTCCGAGACCAAGATCCGCTACCCACAAATCTAGAAGCTGCTGTACGCGGTGATCCTGACACGGCGGAAGTTGCGACACTACTTCGAGTCTTATCCGGTGACTGTGGTGTCATCCTTCCCCCTGGGAGAGATCATCCAGTCCCGAGAGGCCTCGGGTAGAATTGCGAAGTGGGCGGTGGAGATCATGGGCGAGACGATCTCGTTCGCCCCTCGGAAGGCCATCAAGTCCCAGGTCTTGGCGGACTTCGTAGCTGAATGGGCCGACGCCCAGCTCCCGACGGCTCCGATCCAACCGGAGCTCTGGACCATGTTTTTCGACGGGTCGCTGATGAGGACGGGGGCCGGCGCAGGCCTCCTCTTCGTCTCGCCCCTCGGGAAGCACCTACGCTACGTGCTACGCCTCCACTTCCCGGCGTCCAACAATGTGGCAGAGTACGAGGCTCTGGTAAACGGGTTGCGAATCGCCATCGAGCTAGGGGTCCGACGCCTCGCCGCTCGCGGTGACTCGTAGCTCGTCATCGACCAAGTCATGAAGAACTCCCACTGCCGTGACCCGAAGATGGAAGCCTACTGCGATGAGGTTCGGCGCCTGGAAGACAAGTTCTACGGGCTCAAGCTCAACCACATCGCCCGACACTACAACGAGACTGCGGACGAGCTGGCTAAAATAGCCTCGGGACGAACAACAGTTCCCCCGGACGTATTCTCCCGAGACCTGCATCAACCCTCCGTCAAGACCGAGGACACGCCCGAGCCCGAGGCACCTTCGGCTCCTCCCGAGGCACCTTTGGCTGAGTCCGAGGTATCCTCGGCTCAGTCCGAGGTACCCTTGGCCCAGTCCGAGGTACCCTCGACACGGTCCGAGGTACCCTCAGCCCCCGAGGGTGAGGCACTGCGCGTCAAGGGGGAACAGAGCGAGGTCACGCCTAATCAAAGCTGGCAGATCCCATACCTGCAATATCTCCACCGAGGAGAGCTGCCCCTCGACCAAGCCGAAGCTCGGCGGTTGGCGCGGCGCGCCAAGTCTTTCGTCTTGCTGGGAGATGGGAAGGAGCTCTACCACCGCAGCCCCTCAGGTATCCTCCAGCGATGCATTTCCATCGTCGAAGGCCAGGAGCTCTTGCAAGAGATACACTCGGGGGCTTGCGGCCACCACGCAGCACCTCGAACCCTCGTTGGAAACGCCTTCCGACAAGGATTCTACTGGCCGACGGCGGTGGCCGACGCTACTAGAATTGTCCGCACCTGCGAAGGGTGTCAGTTCTACGCGAGGCAGACCCACCTGCCCGCTCAGGCTCTGCAGACCATACCCATCACCTGGCCGTTTTCTGTGTGGGGTCTGGACCTCGTTGGCCCCTTGCAGAAGGCACCCGGGGGCTACACGCACCTGTTGGTCGCCATCGACAAATTCTCCAAGTGGATCGAGGTCCGACCCCTAAACAGCATCAGGTCCGAACAGGCGGTGGCGTTCTTCACCAACATCATCCATCGCTTTGGGGTCTCGAACTCCATCATCACCGACAATGGTACCCAGTTCACCGGCAGAAAGTTCCTGGACTTCTGCGAGGATCACCACATCTGGGTGGACTGGGCTGCCGTGGCTCACCCCATGACGAATGGGCAAGTGGAGCGGGCTAACGGCATGATCCTGCAAGGACTCAAGCCTCGGATCTACAACGACCTCAACAAGTTCGGCAAGCAGGGGATGAAGGAACTCCCCTCGGTGGTCTGGAGTCTGAGAACAACGCCGAGCCGAGCCACAGGCTTCACACCGTTCTTTCTAGTCTATGGGGCCGAGGTCATCTTGCCCACAGACTTGGAATACGGTTCTCCGAGGGCGAGGGCCTACACCGACCAAAGCAACCGAGCCAACCGAGAAGACTCACTGGACCAGCTGGAGGAGGCTCGGGACATGGCCTTACTACACTCGGCGCGGTACCAGCAGTCCCTGCGACGCTACCACGCCCGAGGGGTTCGGTCTCGAGACCTCCAGGTGGGCGACCTGGTGCTTCAGCTGCGACAAGACGCCCGAGGGCGGCACAAACTCATGCCTCCCTGGGAAGGGCCGTTCGTCATCGCCAAGGTTCTGAAGCCCGGAACGTACAAGCTGGCCAACAGCCAAGGTGAGGTCTACAGCAACGCTTGGAACATCCAACAGCTACGTCGCTTCTACCCTTAAGATGCTTTCAAGTTGCTCGTATACCTCGTTCACACACCAAGTCTGGTCGTCAAGGAAGGGTCAGCCTTGCCTCGGCAAAGCCCGACCCTCCCTCGGGGGCTCGAAGGGGGCAACCCCCTCTGCGTCAAAATTTTCCTCGAAAAAAGAAAAAAAATCTTTTCTGCCAGAATGCCTTTCGTGCTCTTCGACTACTTCAAAAGTGGATCCTGAAAATGACGGAGTACACGTAAGCAGCCAAGGCTGACCGAGCCGAGGGACTCCTACGCCTCCGGGATACGGATACCTCACTCATCACCTTCTGCGATAAGTAACTCGCGCTCGGATAAGTGACTCTGCGGACCAAACAAGTCTTCATGCTCGAGAGCTCCTCTGCCGAAATGATTTTTCGGGCCTTCTTGACTGCGTCGGTAACAGAACCCTATGGACGAGTAAGAGCGCGCGTAAGCGGCAAGGCCGACCGAGCCGGGGGATTCCTACACCTCCGGGATACGGATACCTCACTCATCGCCTTCTGTGAAAAGCAACTCTCGCCCGCACAAACAATTCTGTTACCGACAAATGAGTCCGGATACTCGAAACAAGAGGAAAAGAAATGCAGCTTTACAACACGACGACGGTGTGTTTAGGCCTCGGCGGCCGCAGAAAACATACACACACTACAAGACAACCTGATCCTGCAGGCTCGGTCGTCGACAGCCGAAGGGGGCAGTAGCACCCTCGGCATCAACTACACCTTCGGCGGGGTCTGACCTAGCCTCGGACAGCGACGCGGTCGGAGGGCCCCCACTCTGAAGGACGACATCAGCACCACACCCGGGCCATCGCCGCCAGGGTCTTCTTCGAGAATCCGGCCCGAGCAGGCGGCTCGGCTGGCCACCCCGAGGCCTCGGCCAGCTGTCCCCCAAAGACATCAGCTCAGCTTGTGGCCTCGGCAGCTCAACTCCGGCGTCGGTTCCGCCAGTGGACGACCCGGCCAGGCTCTGGCCAACCACACCTCCTTTTCGAAGCCAACTCTGCCTCCGTCCGTGCTGACACCGCTACCTCCGGCTTCGGCTCATCGAAGGGCGGCCGAGGGGTTCCTTTAACTAAGCAAGAGGGGCCTCGGACAGCAAGGCCGACCGAGCCGAGGGACTCCTACTCCTCCGGGATACGGATACCTCACTCGTCACCTTTGCACGAGGCAACTCACGCTCGGTGAAGCGGTTCAGATAATCGACAAGGCGAGTCTGAGTGCTCGAAATGAAGAAAAAACACGGCTCCGTGCCGAAAATACATACACGTTCAGGCCTCGACAGCTGCATTGAACAAAACACTGGCACTTAAGGTGCCTTTACAAACGGAACTCCGGTTCCACCTCCGCAAGTACGAACAACCCCACGCAATTGGGGGGCCTGTGGAGAAACAGAAGACCGACGAACGGCTCGTCGTCGCCCGCCCCGGCAGCGGCAACGATGACGACTTCTGCTCTGGAGGGCCGAACAGCAGCAGCGATGACCTCAGGGCGGATGCTGCTACCATGAGGCCCTCGCCCATGCCCCCAACTCGAGAGGCAAGGACGGACAGAAGGCCGTAGAGTTGGAGGTCAGTCCATGGGTGGCGCCGGCTAGCTCGTCGGCGGCGGAACCTCTTCCAGCTGCCGTGGTGGAAGGCGGCACCGGGAGCGGCTCCGAAGCCACTCGGCTCAGAGAGCCAGGCACGCGGCAGCTGCCCATGCCACGAACGGCAGACGCCCTTCCCCCCGATCACTGAGGGGAGGAGCGGGCCGCCGCCCGCACAGGGACCGACCCCAACTCGGCACACTCCCCTCCCCAGCACTGATGATGAACATCCTTGAAGCTGAGGGAGGGGCAGAGGCCGCAGCCCGGCTCGCTTCTCCCCGCTATCAAGCTGGGGGTCACCGTCTTAGGTGACCACCAGCGAGGGGATGCAGCCGGGCTGCATGATGAAAATCCTTGAAGCCGAACGATGGCTGAAAGGTACCAACTTCCACGAAGTTGCGTTCCTCCGATGACAAGGCGGAAGGATTGCGGGCGTCCCCCATCCGGGGGGCTCGGAAGGTGGAAAGGCACGATGCATGAGGGGAGCGCGAAGACATGGTTGCCCTCCAAGGGGGTCGCCCCCCCCCCCCCCCTTCTTAAGGCGACTCTCCCCACTTGCGTCCTCAACCGTTGCGGGTTAAGTCTTCTCCAACACGCTCCAAGATTCTCCCCCCCCACGGCGCGGGGGCTGGGTCCCACACGTCATGCAAGTCGGTCAGGGGGAGAAGAAGCCAAACCGCCACGCGCGCGGTGCATGCAACCACCCGGCGGTTACAAGCACTCCTCCACTTTTTCCCAGACCAGCGGGTGAAAGGGCGGACAGCCATGCAGGCGGCATGCAACCGTGCCTAGTGGGCGCGCCCCTTCGACTCCAACACGCCCAGCACGGAGGTCCAGGCCCACGCGTCATGCAACCGGCATGCCGGTTGCTACGTGCGAGCAACTGCACCACCACTCGTGCCACTACTGCGCCTCCTCGACTGCGGAGTCAATACCGCGACTCGAGGCAACCCTACAGTGCCAGCCAAGCGCGACGGTCAAATGCGGTCAAAAATGGGCCGGCAGTAATGGCGGTGACAGGCGGGCAGGAGCAGCGGTCACGTCGTCAGCCAAGCTTACGTCCCATCCAGGGGCAGCGATGGAGCCCTCTCTCACGGTGTGAAGATGGTGCGCCCGTGATCCGTTCCTCGAACGGCTCGCACACGCGCAACGACCGCCTCGCGAACCGCTCGCCCCGTCGCATTAACTCTGCGGCAGGACAGGCGGCGCCTCAGGCGGGAGAAGCAAGCGACGCTTCGCCCTCGCCATAATGATCGCGTCGAAAGAGGTACGCCACGTCGTTCGACTTTGCATCCTTTTCCTTTTCCTCTTTCTCTCTTACAACAGGGACCGGGAAAGGGGGATACCCCGAAAAGGACCCTTCTCCGTGAAGGAAACAGGCTCCGAGCCTCCCTACTGATCAGAGGTTCGAAGGCTGGCCCCTCGGAGGGGTTCAACAGCCGCCTCAAATCGATTGGGTTCTGCGCCCACTACTAGTCAGAGGTTCGATGGCTGACCCCTCGAAGGGTTCAACGGCCGCCTCAGGCCACTAGGGCTCCGTGCCCATTACTGATCAGGGGTTCGTAGGCTGGCCCTCGAAGGGTTCACAGTCGCCTCAGACACAGAGCGAGGGATGACCCTGGGTACATTCGATACATAACCAAGGCTCGAGCTACGCTCCCGAGGTACCCTAGGACATTTCCGAGACTAGTGGGAGCGATCTTGTAACGGAATCCCATCAGAGGGAGGCATCGAGCCCTCGGACCCCGTCAAAGGGGACCGGGTCCGGCAGATCACCCGCAGGTACTTTTGGAGCGTGCCTCCAAGCCTCTAGCCGACCCCTAGCAAATGGGGCACGAGCGTCCGCTCGGATTACCCGCCAGTAGCTCATCGGAAACACCATGTTCGGCGCCCTCCGAGGGCAACATGGCACTTCCCCCCCCCTCCTCCTTGCGGAAAGGCGACGCAGGGGCGTATGTAAAAAAAGTCGAGTCTATCCCTGACCGTCCTCACGCCCTGTGCAGAGGCTCGGGGGCTGCTCTCGCGAACCCGGCTCCAGCCAACCCGTTGACAGCGTCAACATACCAGCCCGAGGACTTGGGACCCGACCGTGCACCTGGGCTATGGCCAGCTCGCATGAGGGAACACCCAGACCCACCGAAGTGTTGCGAAACACACTCAGACCTCGAAGGAGTAAAACTACTCCTCCGAGGCCTCGGGGGCTACACCCGGCGGGTGCGCTCGCGCGCACCCACCGGAACAGAATGCAACCAAAAAAGGCTGGTCCCCTTGCAAAAAAGTGCGGCAAAAGCCTCCAAGCGAGTATTAGTACTCCCTTGGAGGCTCGGGGGCTACAGTCGGGGACCACAATTAGGGGTACCCTCAAGACCCCTAAATCTCAGCTGGTAACCCCCATCAGCACAAAGCTGCAAAGGCCTAATGGGTGCGATTAAGTCAAGGATCGGTCCATTCAAGGGACACGATCGTGCCCCACCCGAGCCTAGCCTCGGGCAAGGGAAGCCGACCCCGGAGAACCTACGTCTCGCCCGAGGACCCCCCTCCAGCAACGGGCACACTATCGGCTCGCCCAAGGCCCAGTCTTCACCGAGAAGCAACCTTGGCCACACCGCCACGCCGACCGACCAAATCGCAGGGGCATTTAATGCAAAGGTGGCCTGACACCTTTATCCTGACGCACGCCCTCCAGTCGACAGAGCCGAAGTGACCGCAGTCACTTCGCCGCTCTACTGACCGGTGTGACAAGAGGACAGCGCCGCCTGCGCCGCTCCGACTGCTGAGCCACCCGACAGAGTGAGGCTGACAGCAGCCAAGGCCGGCCTCGGGCGTCATAGGAAACTCCGCCTCGCCCAACCCCAGGGCTCGGACTCGGGCTCAGCCCCGGAAGACGGCGAACTCCGCTCCGCCCGACCCAGGGCTCGGACTCGGGCTCAGCCCCGGAAGACGGCGAACTCCGCTCCGCCCGACCCAGGACTCGGACTCGGGCTCAGCCCCGGAAGACGGCGAACTCCGCTCCGCCCGACCCAGGGCTCGGACTCGGGCTCAGCCCCGGAAGACGGCGAACTCCGCTCCGCCCGACCCAGGGCTCGGACTCGGGCTCAGCCCCGGAAGACGGCGAACTCCGCTCCGCCCGACCCAGGGCTCGGACTCGGGCTCAGCCCGGAAGACGGTGAACTCCGCTCCGCCCGACCCACGGCTCGGACTCGGGCTCCGCCGCGGAAGACGGCGAACTCCGCTCCGCCCGACCCAGGGCTCGGACTCAGGCTCAGCCCTGGAAGACGGCGAACTCCGCTTCGCCCGACCCCAGGGCTCGGACATGGGCTCAACCCCGGAAGACGGCGAACTCCGCTCCGCCCGACCCAGGGCTCGGACTCGGGCTCAGCCCCGGAAGACGGCGAACTCCGCCTCGCCCGACCCCAGGGCTCGGACATGGGCTCAACCCCGGAAGACGACGAACTCCGCCTCGCCCGACCCGGGGGCTCGACCTCGACCTCGACCTCGGAGGAGCCTCCACCTCGCCCAGCCTAGGGCACGGGCCGACCACGTCAACAGGAAGCGCCATCATTACCCTACCACGAGCTGACTCGGGCTACGGGGAACCAGACCGGCGTCCCATCTGGCTCGCTCCACCATGCGAGTAATGATTGCGCCCCGCATGCCCTGTGACGACGGCGGCTCTCAGCCCCCTTACGGAAGCAAGAGGACGTCAGCAAGGACTCGACAGCCCCAACAGTTGTCCTCCCGCCAGGCTCCAGCACTCCTCCGACGGCCACGACACCACGCGAACTGGGCGCCAAGACCTCTCCGGCTGCCACAATGGCATGTACTTAGGGCGCTAGCTCTCCACCGCTAGACACGTTAGCACATTGCTACACTCCCCATTGTACACCTGGATCCTCTCCTTACGCCTATAAAAGGGAGGACCAGGGCCCTCTTACAGAGGGTTGGCCCGCGCGGAGAAGGACGGGACGGCGCTCGCGCAAGGCCGCTCGCTCCCACTCCCGCGTGGACGCTTGTATCCCCCTACTGCAAGCGCACCCGACTCAGGCGCGGGGCTAACACGAAGGCCGCGGGATCCACTCTCTCATGCCTACCTCCCTCCGGCTGCTTCCTTTCCCCCCTTCGCGTTCCGCCTCGGGGCACGCGGCAACAATTCACTCGTCGGTCCAGGGACCCCCCGGGTTTCGAAACACCGACAGGTACCCGACAACTAACTTATTTTATAAAAAATTTAACGCATTAATATTTATATATCTAAATAGATACCTTTTCAAAACATAGTTTACAATCATTAATGTAATGATCTCTTCAATTCCAATTATAAGACATTTTATTTTGTAAATTACTATATCTAGAAATATAGTAAAAATAATGTACCTATAAAAAAATAAAACATCTTACTAGTCAAAGTTAATTGAATTCGATCGTTAAAATAAATGACCTACTGTTGACGCCTTTTCGGAGCGCCAAACACTCAACAAGAACCGTGGCGGTGCCTTCTGCACAGGGGCGGACGGTCCGCGCGCAGGGGCCGGACGGTCCGCGGCCTGGTGCGAGGCGCGGTGGTGCTCTCTGCGCAAGGGCGGACTATCCGCGGCCTGGGGCCGGACGGTCCGCGGCCTGATGCGCGGCTAGGGCTCCTGCCTGACGGCCGGACGGTCCGCGCCCTGGGGTCGGACGGTCCGCGCGTACGCAGGGACGGCGGAAGATCGCCAACGGCGCCTGGATCTCGCTCCCGGGAGGGACCCCGTCGGGGAGTAGAGATCCTAGGTGGTGTCTAGGCTCGGGTAGACCGACCTAGACTCCTCTAATCGACGTAGAGTCGAGGAGAGGCGGAGAATTTGGGGATTGGAAGACTAAACCTAAACTAGACTAGAACTACTCCTAAGATAAAATGCGAAATAGAAGTTGTATTGATTCGATTGATTATTATAAATCGGCCGTATACCACTCTATTTATAGAGGAGGGGGGCTGGACCCTTTACAAACTAATTTCCGAGCTTTTCCCGTGATTTTAGCTAACAACCGTAACACAAAACTCGGAACCCTAATCTGTTCTACGCACGCGCGGACCGTCCGGCCCCCAGGCGCGGACTGTCCGGACCGCGGACCGTCCGGCCTCAGGGCCGGACCGTCCGCAGGCTCAATTATGGTTCGAACATATGCCCCCTGCCTTTTGGTGGAGCTGGGCGAACCAAAAGCAACTAACTCGATGTGCTCACATCGGTTCTCTTAGGCATCTTGCCACATACTAGGATGGTACTGTTTGAGGAAACGCCCATTCAAAGCCTTAGGCAAATCCTTGCCTTGTAATGTTTGTAGCAAATAGGCGTTGCCAGACATCACCTGTTTTACTTTATAAGGACCCTCCCAGCTTGGCGACCATTTTCCAAACTTCCGGTCTTTATTCCTTAGAGGTAAGATGGTCTTCCACACCAGATCTCCTACTTGAAATGACTTTGCTTTGACCTTCTTGTTGTAGGCCCTGGCTACCATAATCTTGTCATTTTCTATTGCTCCCAAAGCTATCACCCTCTTGTCGGTCACCTCATCAATATTATCCATCATTGAATTATAATAATCAGCGACAGTTAAATCATTTTGTCTGGCGAACCTGACAGCATTCAAACTTATTTCCACAGGCAATACTGCTTCCTGCCCATAGACAAGCTCAAAAGGAGATACTTTAGTAGCACTATGTTTAGATATTCTATGAGCCCATAAAGCTTCGGACAAAATCTTATGCCAATGTTTAGGATTATCAGATATCTTCTTTTTTATCAAATTAATCAATGTCCTATTACTAGACTCGGCCTGTCCATTGGCCTGAGCATAATATGGAGATGAATTAAGCAGCTTAATTCTGTATAATTCAGCAAATTCACGTACCTCCTTTGACATAAAAGAAGTACCTTGATCTGTAGTCAAGGTCTGGGGAATGCCGAATCTATGAATAATATGCTCAGTTATGAACTCAATTACCTCCTTGTGCGTCATGTTTTTCAGAGCCACGGCTTCAGTCCATTTGGTGAAATAGTCAGTGGCAACTAACACAAACCGATGCCCCTTTGACGATGAAGGATGAATTTCTCCAATAAAGTCTAATCCCCATCCTCTGAACGGCCAAGGCTTGATGATAGGATGCAATTCGGCTGCAGGGACCAACTGTAGGTCGCCGAATTTTTGACACACTTGGCATCCCTTGTAGTACTTGAAACAATCAGCTATCATACTAGGCCAATAAAAACCAGACCTTCGCAACAACCACTTCATCTTTGGAGCCGATTGATGAGTACCACAAATTCCTTCATGTACTTCGGCCATGGCTAATATAGCATCATCTGGGCCCAAGCACTTCAGCAGGATGTCACTGACTGTTCGGCGGTAAAGTTCATCACTCATCAAAACATACTTGAAAGCTGTTCGCTGAATGTTCTTATCTGTCCTGATATTGGGATTTTGCAAATAATTAAGTATAGGTGTCCTCCAATCACTTGCATCGGCTTTATTGTCAGCCGAATCGATTAAGAGAACATTTCTGATAACCTCGGACGGTCCGGTGTCATCACGCGGACGGTCCGCGACCTGGGAATTTGGCTCTGCACTGGTTATCAGATTTTCAGTTTTGTGAAATTTCCCTCTCTTTATCCGATAACCTGATGCATCTTGTGCCAAATCGTTAGCTCTATGATTCTCAACTCTAGAGATATGACGAATACTGAATTCGTCAAAAGAATGGATTATGCTCCAACATTTCTCAAGATAACTATTTAAAGTACCATCAAGACATTGATATTCTTCTAACACTTGTTGGACAACTAGCTGAGAATCACCAAATACCTTTACATGTTTTACTCCCATACTACTTAAAAGTTCTAAACCGAATAGGAGGGCCTCATATTCAGCTTGATTATTAGTGCAATAAGTTTTCAATCGGCTAGAGAAGTCAAAGGAGACATTACTTGGTGAAACAAGCACAATGCCAATTCCTTGCCCTTCATTGCAAACCGATCCATCAAAATATAAAGTCCAAGGAGTAATAGTGAGGTATGACATGTCTAGTTCATAAATATCATTAACCCGATGTTCCACAATAAAATCCGCTACGACTTGGCCTTTCATAGATTTCAATGGTTCATAGGCCAAGTCATATTCTATGAGTGCATAAGCCCACTTACCAATTCTACCACTCATAATTGGGTTATGCAACATGTATTTGATTACATCGGCTTGACCAGAAACAGTGCAATGACTAGACAGTAAATAACATCTACATTTGGTGCATGCATAAAACAAGCATAAGCATAACTTTTCAATAAAAGTGTACCTTGTTTCAGCATCCACCAACCTTCGGCTTAGATATGTCACCACATGCTCCTTCCCCTCAGTGTCTTGTGTCAGAACAGCCCCAATAACCTTGTCTTCAGCTGCAATGTATAACCTGAATGGTGCTCCTACTTGTGGTGCTTTTAACACGGGAGCCGAAGACAAGTATTTTTTAATGAGATCAAATGCTTCCTGCTGCTCTGCCCCCCAAGTGAATTCAGCATCATTCTTAAGCCGAAGGATAGGGGTGAAGGCATCAATCTTCCCGGCTAGGTTAGAAATAAACCTTCGTAAATAATTCACCTTGCCGAGAAACCTCTGCACTTCGACCTTACAAGTCGGAGGCCCCACATTCCGAATAGACTTGATTCGGTCAGGGTCTATTTCTATACCATGTTCATCGATGACAAATCCTAAAAACTTACCAGCCGACACTCCAAAAGCACATTTACGTGGGTTCATTTTTAAACCATACCGACGCATTTTATCAAAGGCTTTGCGCAAATCGGCTATATGAGAACTAAACTTAGCCGATTTGACTACAATATCATCAATGTAGACTTCCACAGTGTTTCCTAACAACTCATGGAAAATCAAATTCATAGCCCTCTGATAAGTAGCACCAGCATTTTTAAGACCGAATGTCATGACAACCCATTCAAATAAACCAATGAAGCCTGGACATATAAAGGCCGTTTTAGACGCATCTTCTTCGGCCATGAAAATCTGATTATATCCGGCATTACCATCAAGAAAGCTAATAATTCTATTTCCTGATGCATTATTGATTAATGTGTCGGCTATGGGCATGGGATATTCATCTTTAGGAGTTTCTTTATTTAAATTACGAAAATCAATGCATACCCTAAGTTTACCTGACTCCTTCTCCACCGGCACAATATTGGAGACCCACTCTGCGTATCTGCAAGGTCTAATAAAATTAGCTTCTAGCAGCCGGTGGATTTCGTCCTTGATTCGTGGGAGAAGATCTGGACGAAACGTTCTAGCTTTCTGCTTGAAAGGTCTGAAACCAGACTTAATGGGCAGTCGATGTTCGACAATCTCTCGGCTTAGTCCAGGCATTTCAGTGTAATTCCAAGCAAAACAATCTGAATATTCCTTTAATAGACCGATCATCTCATTTCTAGAATCGGTCTCCAGGGTCTTGTTTACAAAAGTCGGCCTTGGAGTTTTACCATTTCCTATGTCAATCTCCTCTAAAGGATCAGCCGATGTAAACCCCTGTCCTAGTTTATCAAGATCTCTGAATTCCTCTATCATGTCCCCCACAGAGGAATCAGATGATCTTTGTGTGATGGCGGACTTTCCGGTCTCGGGGACCGGATCATCCGTAATATTATCTTTTCGCTGTGGTAGATGTTCGGTCTTAAAGTCCGAACTGTTCTGTGATAAACCAGACCATCCGGCTTTGAGGGCCGAATTGTCCGTGATCAAAGACTCATGAACTTTGTGTGTATTCATCGTTTAAACTCTATTTAGGATTTAGCCGATTCTCCATCGGCTTTAGCATTACAGGAATGAAACCTTTCTTATCTATACTTATGAACTGATAATCAGAAAAATCTACCCCTGTGAGACATGTAGCAGTCTCATAAGTCCAGAGTACAGGGGCATCGGCCACAGCGATGCAGGCCGATACATCAGCATGTACTTGTTCTATATCATCGCCTACCCATTGAATTAACATTTGATGTAATGTAGAAGGTATACATTGATTGGCATGAATCCAATCTCTGCCTAGAATTAAACTGTAATTTCCTTCTACATCAGCGACGAAGAATGCAGCAGCAAGGGTCTTAGTCCCGATGGTTAATTCAACGGACGTGACTCCCCTAGCTTTAATCGAACTATCCCCAACACCGCTGAGGGTCATGTTGGTTTTGATAAGTTCGTCATCTTGTTTTCCTAATTTTCTGTATAATGAATAAGGCATTAGATTTACAGCCGCCCCTCCATCTACCAACATCTTAGCAATCGGTATTCCATCAATGTGACCGCGCACGAAGAGCGGCTTTAGATGATTTACCGATTCCTTTGGTTTAGTAAAGGCGGCTTCTTTAGGACCAAAATCAAACTGGGCAGCAACAGGTTCATCGTCGCCAATGATAGTGCAATCGGAAGAAAATGTAATAATATTTACATCCATACCTGGGCGTTCTGGAGAAGCCTCGTAGTCGACCAGGTCTTCTCCTAGCAGGTCGTCCTCTTCCATGAATGTTGTCGTGTTGTTGGAGGCTTCCTGATGAACGGCGGACGGTCCGCACGCGGGGGCCGGACGGTCCACGCCTGGTGCAGGTTGTCCAGAGCCTTCCTGGTGAACGGCGGACGGTCCGCACGCGGGGGCCAGACGGTCCGCGCCTGGTGCAGGTTGTCCAGAGCCTTCCTGGTGAACGGCGGACGGTCCGCACGCGGGGGCCGGACGGTCCGCGCCTGGTGCAAGTTGACTTTCTATTTCTGTGGTCGTTTGTTTTTTCTCAACGGCCTTCGGTCTCCATTTCTTTTGTGGTGGCGGGTATAGTGGATGTGTGTCATTAAATGTCTTTTCCGCCTCCTTCTCCTGGCTCTCCTTTGCTCTTAGGCGCTGTAATTTTCTCTTTTGGGATCGTGTCAATCCCGCTGGGCACCATCGAGGCATGGAGTATTTTGGATCGGCTGTTTTGATGTTAGCCGTATCCTTTTCGGTTGTGTTGGCCGATTCGCCGAAAATCATCGGCCCTTTATTGTCTCCCTGTATGACAACATCCGCAGTGCCTATTTTGATGATGTCCTTTTTTGTTGTTCTTTGAATTGCTACAGGCATATGCCCCCCTGCCGGATTGGTCGGCCTAGGAGGCCGAGTAGTCCGGCAACCTTGTTGGGCCTGTGCCTGGTGACCGGATTCAGTGGTGCTCAATCGGTCTTGCACTGGCGGTGCCAACCTATCAAAAACGGATGTTTGGGGTGCCCCCCCAGGCGGGGTACTGTGGCATCCCAAATGGATATGGTGGCATGCCCCACATTTGATTTGGGACATATGGTGGAGGTAAGTATGTGTATGGATATGGCATAGATGGATAAGGAGGTGGAGGGGTCCATGTCGGCATGTTGGGTCTCAATTGTACAATAGGACCTTTCATTTCTTCCGATTGGTGAGGTGGTCCAATCGGCCTGACCTGACGTTGCTCATGAATGGGTGAGCGGGGTCGCTTCGGTGGCCGGTCACTGGGGCCGGCCTTCTTTTTCACATATTTAGACAACAATTGATCGAAAGTCGGGCCAGGCTTGATCAGTCGATCAGCTGCTTTAAATGTATTTGTTTTCCACGTACCTATCTCTGGTCGTCGTGGTTTGAAAGTACGTGGTCGCTGCGAGTCCTGAGCATGGCCGGACCGTCCGCCAGAGCTTTCCGGACCATCCAGTGGGGTCCCGGACCGTCTGCGCCTACGTGCCGGACCGTCCGGGATACGCAGCACGAGTTCCTGTATCTGTCTCCCTGTCTGCGCTTGCCCCCCAGTGCTGGAGGCTGTGATGGTCACCTTTAGGGTCTCCCCTCCATCTGTCGACGGAATACATTACAATCATTAGTGGCATGAGAAAATGAGTTATGCCACTTGCAATATGCACGACGTTTTAGCTCGTCGGCGGATGGAACAGTGTGATTTATTTTAATGTTTCCATTTTTGAGTAATTCATCAAATATTCTATCACACTTACCAACATTAAATGTAAACTTAACCTCCTCTTGCCGTTTCTTTTGAACCGGCTGTAAGGAGGCACAAGCCGAAGATTTGGCCTGCTTTGGCCAAACCATTTCAGCAGCATACACTTCTGCTGATTCGTCTTCTGAGCTACTTTGGTCGCATTCTACTACACGTATGTTGTGACGAATCGTTTTAGTAGTTTCTTTGCTTCGGCTTTCACAAGCCGAAGCTCTCTGGTGTAATTGTGCTAGTGTAAAGAATTGGATGCCTTCTAATCTTTCTTTTAAATAATATCGCAGACCATTAAAAGCTAATCCTACTAGCTGTTTCTCTGCTAAATGAATTTGAAAGCATCGGTTTCTTGTATCTCGGAATCTCCGGATGTAATCATTAACCGATTCATCTTTTGTCTGTCGCAACGACGCTAAATCTACCAAATCCAATTCATAGTCACCGGAGAAAAAATGATCATGAAATTTTTGTTCTAAATCCCCCCATGATGAAATGGAATTAGGAGGTAAAGTGGCGTACCATGCAAACGCAGTTCCTGTTAAAGATAATGAAAACAAACGTACACGAAATGCCTCTGTGTCGGCCAACTCTCCTAATTGTGCTAAAAATTGGCCTATGTGTTCACGTGTGTTCTTTCCTTGATCACCCGAAAATTTTGTGAATTCGGGTATCCTGGTTCCCTGTGGGTATGGGTGGTGATCAAATCGGCTGTCATAAGGTTTCCGATATGATTGCCCCCCAGGGACCATGCTTACTCCGAGCTTATCTCGGAACGCCCCAGCTATTTCTTCCCTTACTATATCAATGGCAGCCGGTGCGAGACCACCGGCTCTCTGGTCAAACATAGGTGGGGTTGGCTGGATATTAGCATGTTGTCTTTCCCCCCATTGGTTTGAGTTACGTGGTGCATTTCCATTTACTCTATATGGCTCATACGTTTGATCGTTTCTTTCCGGCCTTCCAGGTGGGGCCGGAAAGTTTTCCTGGGCTTTGGATCCTGAATTAGTGGGCTGGTGCATTGTATAGTGTGCTGGGAAGTGTTGCTGGGACGGGCGAGGATTCATGTAATAATCCTCCTCAAAAGACTTATGCGCGGACTGTCCGGATACGTACCCGGACCGTCCGTGGTCATATGCGGACCGTCCGTCATTGTATGCGGACCGTCCGGCTGGGTAGTTTAGGTTCTGTGTCATGTGTGGTGGCTCGGGCGCATATCTAGGTAACTCATTAAAAATAGGCCCAACTGCTGTTGGCCCGGACGGTCCGCGCTCACGTGCGGACGGTCCGGGCATGTGCAGATCGGCTGGTTTGCTGCCGATTTGCGGTTGCTTAGGGTATGTGTCCATCGGCATCCCATAAAGGGGTTGTGACTGGTCGTGACAACCTGTAGCCGATGTGTTACGCGTGTTATCTCCTAACTCAACCTCGTGCGAAGGAAAATTTGCGGTACTAGATTTATCGAATGCACGTACTTGTCGGCGTTTCGAGACCGGGGGGTCCCTAAGCCGACGAGTGAGTGTGCCGCGTGCCCCAGCCCAGATGGGTCGAGCGCGTGGGCGAGCGCGAAGGGGGGAGAGCGAGGTGGCCGGAGCCGGGTCGTGAGGGAGGCGGAGATCCCGCGGCCTTCGTGTTCGTCCCGCGCCCAGGTCGGGTGCGCTTGCAGTAGGGGGTTACAAGCGTCCGCGCGGGTGAGGGGAGCGAGCGGCCCCAAGAGAGCGCCTGCCCCTGCCCTCGTTCCCGCGGGGGCCAACCTTCTCTAAGAAGGCCCTGGTCCTTCCTTTTATAGGCGCAAGGAGAGGATCCAGGTGTACAATGGGGATGCAGCAGAGTGCTACGTGTCTAGCGGGGGAGAGCTAGCGCCCTGGGTACATGCCAATGTGGCAGCCGGAGAGAACTTGGCGCCCAGCTGGTGTGGTGTCGTGGCTGTCGGAGGAGTAACGGAGCCTGGTGGAGGGACAGCTGTCGGAATAGTTGGGCTCTTTGCTGACGTCCCCCCGCTTCCGTAAGGGAGCTGAGAGCCGCCGTCGTCATGGTCTAGCGGGGCGCCATCATTGCCTATCTGGCGGAGCTAGCCAGATGGGACGTCGGTCTTGTTCTCTGCGTCCCAAGTCGGCTCGGGGTAGGGTGATGATGGCGCTTCCTGTTGACGTGGCGGACTTGTGCCCTAGGTCGGGCGACGTGGAGGCTCCTCCGAGGCCGAGGTCGAGTCTGTCTTCCATGGCCGAGGCCGAGCCCGAGCTCCTGGGTCGGGCAAGGCGGAGGTCGTTCGGCAGAGACCAGGGCGGAGTCCGAGCCCTGGGTCGGGCGAAGCGGGGTTCGTCGTCTTCCGGGGCCTTAGCCCGAGTCCGAGCCCTGGGTCGGGCGGAGCGGAGTTCGCCGTCTTCCGGGGCCTTAGCCCGAGTCCGAGCCCTGGGTCGGGCGGAGCGGAGTTCGCTGTCTTCCGGGGCCTTAGCCCGAGTCCGAGCCCTGGGTCGGGCGGAGCGGAGTTCGCCGTCTTCCGGGGTCTTAGCCCGAGTCCGAGCCCTGGGTCGGGCAGAGCTTCCTATGGCGCCTTTGGCAAGGCCTGGCTGCCCGTCAGTCTCACTCTTTGCGTTAAATGCCCCTGCGACTCGGTCGGTCGGTGCGGTGATTTAGTCAAGGTTGCTTCTTAACGAAGGCAAGGCCTCGGGCGAGCCGGAGATGCGTCTGCCGTAAAAAGGGGGCCTCGGGCGAGACGGAAACACCTCAGGGTCGGCTGCCCTTGCTTGAGGCTAGGCTCGGGCGAGGCGTGATCGAGTCGCTCGTATGGACTGATCCCTGACTTAATCAAACCCATCAGGCCTCTGCATCTTTATGCTGATGGGGGTTACCAGCTAAGAATTAGGCGTCTTGAGGGTACCCCTAATTATGGTCCCCGACAGTAGCCCCCGAGCCTCGAAGGGAGTGTTAGCACTCCCTTGGAGGCTTTCGTCGCACTTTTTTGCAAGGGGACCAGTCTTTCTCGGTTGCATTTTGTTCCGGTGGGTGCGCGCGAGCGCACCCGCCGGGTGTAGCCCCCGAGGCCTCGGAGGAGTGGTTTCACTCCTTCGAGGTCTTAATGCCTTGCGTAATGCTTCGGCTGGTCTGGTGGTTCCCTCATGCGAACAGGCCGTAGCCCGGGTGCACTGTCGGGGCCCAAGTTCTCGGGCTGGTATGTTGACGCTGTCAACGGTTTGGCCGGAGCCGGGTTTGCGAGAGCAGCCCCCGAGCCTCCGCACAGGGCGAGAGGGCGATCAGGGACAGACTCGACTTTTTTACATACGCCCCTACGTCGCCTTTCCGCAAGGAGGAGGGGGGGAGAGCGCCATGTTACCCTCGATGGGCACCGAACATGGTGTCTCCGGTGAGCTGCAAGCGGGTAATCCGAGTGTACGTCCGTGCCCCGTTCGTTGGGGGTCGGCTAGGGGCCCGGAGGCACGCCCAAAAGTACCTACGGGTGATCTACCGGACCCGGTCCCCTGGCGACGGGGTCCGAGGGCTCGTTGCCTCCCTCCGATGGGATTCTGTTACAGGATCGTTCCCGCTGGTCTCGGAAATGTCCTAGGGTACCTCGGGAGCGCAGCCCGAGCCTTGGTTATGTATCGAACATACCCCTGGTCATCCCTCGCTCGGTGTCTGAGGCGACTGTGAACCCTTCGGGGGGCCAGCCTTCGAACCCCTGATCAGTAATGGGCGCGGAGCCCGAGTAGCCTGAGGCGGCCGTGGGACCTTTCGGGAGGCCGACCTTCGAACCTCTGACCAGTAGTGGGTGTTGGGCCCACGCGACCTGAGGCGGCTGTTGAACCCTTCGGGGGGCCAGCCTTCGAACCCCTGATCAGTATGGAGGCTCGGAGCCTAGTTCCTTCACGGGGAAGGATCCCTTTAGGGGTATCCCCTTTCCCGGTCCCTGTTGCAAGAGATAGAGAAAGAGGAAAAAGGATACGAAATTTGAACGACGCGGCGTACCTTTTTTGGCACGGTCGTTTTGGCGAAGGCGAAGCGTCGCCAGCTGCTCCTGCCAGAAACGCCGCCTGCCCAGCCGCGGAGTTAATGCGACGGGGCGAGTAGTTGACGAGGCTGCCGTTGCGTGTGCGCGAGCCGTCCGAGGGACGGGTCACGGGCGCGTCGTCTTCACGTCGTGAGAGGGGGTTCTCTCGCTGCCTCCGGACGGGACGTGAGCTTGGCTGACAGCGTGACCGCTGCTCTCGCGTGCCTACCATCGTTATTACTGCCGGCCCACTTTTGACCGCGTTTGACCGCTGCGTCAGGCTGGCGCTGCAGACCAGGAAGAACGGCGTGAAACCCGTGGCTCGGCTCGGCATCGTCCTCAGGCTCCAGACCACCGAGGGGAGTTCCTTCATCCATCGCTTGCCGAACTTTTTGAGGTCATTGTAAATCCGAGGCTCGAGCCCTTGTAGAATCATGCCGTTGGCACGCTCTACTTGCCCATTCGACATGGGATGAGCTACGGCAGCCCAGTCCACCCGGATGTTGTGGTCCTCGCAAAAATCCAAGAATTTTTTGCCGGTGAACTGGGTGTCGTTGTCGGTGATGATGGAGTTCGGGACCCCGAAGCGATGGATGATGTTGGTGAAGAACGCCACCGCCTGCTCGGACCTGATGCTGTTCAGGGGTCGGACCTCGATCCACTTGGAGAATTTGTCGACGGCGACCAGCAGGTGCGTGTAGCCCCCGGGCGCCTTCTGCAGAGGGCCGACGAGGTCTAGACCCCACACAGCGAAGGGCTAGGTGATGGGTATCGTCTGCAGAGCCTGAGCGGGCAGGTGGGTCTGCTTCGCATAGAATTGGCACCCTTCGCAGGTGCGGACAATTCTAGTGGCGTCAGCCACCGCCGTCGGCCAGTAGAAGCCTTGCCGGAAAGCGTTCCCGACAAGGGCTCGAGGCGCTGCGTGATGGCCACAAGCCCCCGAGTGTATCTCTTGCAGGAGTTCCTGACCTTCGGCGATGGAGATGCACCGCTGGAGGATGCCCGAGGGGCTGCGGTGGTAAAGCTCCTTCTCATCGCCCAGCAAGACGAACGACTTGGCGCGTCGCGCTACCCGCCGTGCCTCGGCCTGGTCGAGGGGTAGCTCTCTTCGGCGGAGATATTGCAGGTACGGGGCCTGCCAATCTCGATCAGGCGTGACCCCGCTCCGCTCCTCTTCGATGCGCAGCGCCTCGTCCTCGGGGGCCGAGGGTTCCTCGGGTTGAACCGAGGATGGCTCGGGCTGGGCCGAGGTCCCCTCGGACAGGGCCGAGGGCGCCTCGGGCTCGGGCGTGTCGCTGATCTTGACGGAGGGTTGGTGCAGATCCCGGGAGAAGACATCCGGGGGAACCGTCGTTTGCCCCGAGGCTATCTTTGCCAGCTCGTCCGCAGTCTCGTTGTAGCGCCGGGCGATGTGGTTAAGCTCGAGCCCGTAGAACTTGTCTTCCAGGCGTCGAACCTCATCACAGTAGGCCTCCATCTTCGGGTCGCGGCAGTGGGAGTTCTTCATGACTTGGTCGATGACGAGCTGCGAGTCGCCGCGAGCATCGAGGCGTCGGACCCCTAGCTCGATGGCGATTCGCAATCCGTTGATCAGAGCTTCGTACTCAGCCACATTGTTGGACGCCGGGAAATGGAGGCGTAGCACGTAGCGCAGGTGTTTCCCGAGGGGCGAGACGAAGAGCAGGCCCGCGCCGGCTCCCATCTTCATCAGCGACCCGTCGAAAAACATGGTCCAGAGCTCCGGTTGGATCGGGACCGTCGGCAACTGTGTGTCGACCCATTCGGCTACGAAGTCCGCCAGTACCTGGGACTTGATGGCCTTCCGAGGAGCGAACGAGATCGTCTCGCCCATGACTTCCACCGCCCACTTCGCGATCCGTCCCGAGGCCTCTCGGCACTGGATGATCTCCCCCAGGGGGAAGGATGACACCACAGTTACCGGATGAGACTCGAAGTAATGCCGCAACTTTCGCCTCGTCAGGATTACTGCATACAGCAGCTTCTGAACTTGCGGGTAGCGGATCTTGGTTTCGGACAGCACCTCGCTGACGAAGTAAACTGGCCTCTGAATGGGCAATGCATGCCCATCTTCTTGCCTTTCGACCACGATCGCGGCGCTAACCACCTGAGTGGTAGCGGCGACGTAGACCAAGAGGGCTTCTCCATCAGCTGGGGGTACCAAGACGGGCGCCTGGGTGAGGAGCGCCTTTAGGTTCCCGAGAGCTTCCTCGGCCTCGGGAGTCCAAGTGAAGCACTCGGCCTTCCTTAAGAGACGGTACAGGGGCAGGCCTCTTTCGCCGAGGCGCGAGATGAAACGGCTCAAAGCCGCGAGACATCCCATGACCCTCTGTACGCCTTTTAAGTCCTTGATGGGCCCCATGCTGGTGATGGCTGCGATCTTCTCCGGGTTGGCTTCGATGCCCCGCTCGGAGACGATGAATCCCAGGAGCATGCCTCGGGGCACCCCGAAGACGCACTTGTCGGGATTGAGCTTGACGCCCTTCGCCTTGAGACACCGGAATGTCACTTCAAGGTCGGAGAGAAGGTCGGAGGCTTTCCTTGTCTTGACCACGATGTCATCGACGTAGGCCTCGACCGTGCGACCGATGTGTTCGCCGAACACATGGTTCATGCACCGCTGGTACGTTGCACCCGCGTTCCTCAAACCGAACGGCATGGTGACATAACAGTACATGCCGAAGGGCGTGATGAAAGAAGTCGCGAGCTGGTCGGACTCTTTCATCTTGATTTGATGATACCCTGAGTAGGCATCGAGGAATGACAGGGTTTCGCACCCAGCAGTGGAATCCACGATTTGATCGATGCGAGGTAGAGGGTAGGGAACCTTCGGACATGCTTTGTTGAGACCAGTGTAGTCTACACACATCCGCCATTTCCCCCCTTTCTTCCTCACAAGCACAGGGTTGGCAAGCCATTCGGGATGGAATACCTCTTTGATGAACCCTGCTGCCATCAGCTTGTGGATCTCCTCGCCTATCACCCTGCGCCTTTCCTCGTCGAATCGGCGCAGAGGCTGTCTGATCGGTCGGGCTCCGGCCCGGATATCCAGCGAGTGCTCGGCGACATCCCTCGGTATGCCGGGCATGTCCGAGGGACTCCACGCAAAGACGTCGGTGTTTACGCGGAGAAAGTCGACGAGCACTGCTTCCTATTTGGGGTCGAGCCCGGAACCGATCCGGATCTGCTTGGAGGTGTCGCCACTGGGGTCGAGAGGGACGGCCTTAACCGTCTCCGCTGGCTGGAAGTTGCCGGCGTGTCGCTTCACGTCCGGCACCTCTCGGGGGAGGTTTTCCAGGTCGGCGATGAGGGCCTCGGACTCGGCGAGGGCCTCGGCGTACTCCACGCACTCCACATCGCATTCGAACGCGTGTTTGTACGTGGGGCCGACGGTGATGACCCCGTTGGGGCCCGGCATCTTGAGCTTCAGGTAGGTGTAGTTGGGGATGGCCATGAACTTCGCGTAGCATGGCCTTCCCAATACTGCGTGGTAGGTTCCTCGGAACCCGACCACCGCGAACGTTAAAGTCTCCCTTCGGAAGTTGGAGGGTGTTCCGAAGCAGACAGGAAGGTCAAGCTGTCCGAGGGGCTGGACGCGCTTCCCGGGAATGATCCCGTGGAAGGGCGCAGCGCCTGCTCGGACGAAGGACAGATCGACGCGCAGGAGCCTGAGGGTCTCGGCGTAGATGATATTGAGGCAGCTGCCCCCATCCATCAGGACCTTGGTGAGCCTGACGTCGCCGATGATGGGATCGACGACGAGCGGGTACTTCCCCGGGCTCGGCACGTGGTCGGGGTGGTCATCTTGGTCGAAGGTGATGGGCTTGTCGGACCAGTCTAGGTAGACTGGCGCCGCCACCTTCACCGAGCAGACCTCCCGACGCTCTCGCTTGCGATGCCGAGCCGAGGCATTCGCCGCATGCCCTCCGCAGATCATGAAGTAGTCGCGGACCTCGGGGAACTCTCCTGCTTGGTGATCTTCCTTTTTGTCGTCGTCGCGGGCCCTGCCACCCTCTGCGGGTGGCCCGGCCTTGTGGAAGTGGCGCCGAAGCATGACGCACTCCTCGAGGGTGTGCTTGACGGGCCCCTGATGGTAAGGGCACGTCTACTTGAGCATCTTGTCGAAGAGGTTGGCACCTCAGGGGGGCTTCCGAGGGTTCTTGTACTCGGCGGCGGCGACAAGGTCTGCGTCGGCAGCGTCGCGTTTCGCTTGCGACTTCCTCCTGCCTTTCTTCTTGGCGCCGCGCGGAGTAGACGCCTCGGGAGCATCCTCCGACAGGCGGCCCTGGGGCTGCTTGTCCTTTCGGAAGATGGCCTCGACCGCCTCCTGGCCGGAGGCGAACTTGGTGGCGATGTCCATCAGCTCGCTCGCCCTGGTGGGGGTCTTGCGACCCAACTTGCTCACCAGGTCACGGCAGGTGGTGCCGGCAAGGAACGCGCCGATGACATCGGAGTCGGTGATGTTGGGCAGTTCGGTGCGCTGCTTCGAGAACCGCCGGATGTAGTCCCGAAGAGACTCTCCCGGCTGTTGCCGGCAGCTTCGGAGATCCTAGGAATTCCCGGGGCGCACGTACGTGCCCTGGAAGTTGCCGGCGAAAGCTTGGACCAAATCCTCCCAGTTGGAAATCTGCCCCGGGGGCAGGTGCTCCAACCAAGCGCGAGCAGTGTCGGAGAGGAACAGGGGGAGGTTGCGGATGATGAGGTTGTCGTCGTCTGTTCCACCCAGTTGACAGGCCAGGCGGTAGTCCGCGAGCCACAATTCCGGTCTTGTTTCCCCCGAGTACTTTGTGATAGTAGTCGGGGGTCGGAATCGGGTCGGAAACGGCGCCCGCCGAATGGCCCGGCTGAAGACCTGCGGACCGGGTGGTTCGGGCGAGGGACTCTGATCCTCCCCGCTGTTGTAGCGTCCCCCACGCCTGGGGTGATAGCCTCGGCGCACCCTTTCGTCGAGGCGGGCCCGACGGTCGCGATGAGGGTGCTCGTCGCCGAGGTGGCCCGGGGCCGCAGGCGCGGTGTTGCGCGTGCGCCCGGTGTAGACCGAGGCTTCCCGCATGAGTCGGGAAGTCGCGGCACGAGGTTCCGAGGGGTACCCCTGCCTTCGGGAGGCAGAGCTCTCGGCCCGCCGGGCCGCAGCGCCTTCCAGGAGATGCTTGAGCTCTCCCTGGATTCGCTGACCCTCGGTGGTTGATGACTCCGGCACCGCGCGTAGGAGCATCGCTGCGGCTACCAGGTCCTGACCGGTTCCGCCGGATGCGGGTGGCGGCCTGTCCCTAGCATCGTTGGCGATGCGGTGCTGGAGACCCTGGGGCAGGTGACGTATTTCTCCGGCCGGGGGCTGGCCCGCCCATACCTGCCCGACGTCCCGGCGGATCGACTCGAGCGCTCCTGCCCCCTCGTCGAGCCCGGCCTGCGCCCCGCGGACTTGCTCGAGCTGTGGGTCGTGACCCCCCGCCGGAACGGGGACCACAGCTAGCTCCCGCGGGGTGTCGGCGCGAGGCACTGGCCTAGGGAGATCACCATCCTCCGGCACGCCGAGACGGCTGCCTCCGGAGGGATCCCCTAGCTCGACGTGGAAACATTCGCGGCTCGGGCCGCAGTCCTTGTCGTCAAGGCTGCGGCTGCCGTCGGAACAGTCGGAGAGGCAGTAGTTGCATGCGGTCATGAAGTCCCGCATGGCACTGGGGTTGCCAGATCCAGAGAAATCCCAGCAGATGCTGGGGTCGTCATCTTCCTCGGACCCAGAGGGCCCGTAGGTCGAGACGCCCGTCAATCGGTCCCAAGGCGACCGCGCACGAAACCCAAAAGGGGTTGCACTCGCCTCAACGTGAGCGCCCGCCAGAACAAGGTCGCTAGGCGGGTTGAGGTCGAGTCGAAATGACGAAGGACGGGGATCAGTCGGTACCTTTTTGTCGACGAGGAGCGACGAAGTCACATCGGGGGCTGATCGCGCCGTCGTCTTGGGTATGAGGGCGACGTCCTGCAAGCCCTCCGTGAGCGTGCTGGCGTCGTCCACTTGCTCGGAGTCGGCGTGTTGCGGGGGGACGGCGCTCGCCTTCGCCTCAAACGCGAGGGTGACGCCCGACGCGTCCTCCGTTGGGGCACTGGGGATGTCGATTCGCTCGACAGCCGACGGAGCGCAGCCTCCCGCTCGGCCCTGGTTGCCCCGCCTCCTCCTCCGATGGCGAGGGAGAGGTTGGGGCGAGCTCGAATGTTGTTCTTCCCCCACGCGGGAAAGACGTCGTCGATTCCGCCGCCGGCGGGCGAGCTGTCGGCCGCCATTGTCGCCGCCGCGCGGCGGTGGAAGGAGTATCATGTCGTAGCCGCTGTCGAAAGACATGAACTCGAGGCTCCCGAAACGGAGCACCGTCCCGGGTTGGAGAGGTCGTTGGAGACTGCCCATCTGGAGCTTGACGGGAAACTGCTCGTCAACACGCAGCAGGCCCCTACCTGGTGCGCCAACTGTCGGCGTTTCGAGACCGGGGGGTCCCTAAGCCGACGAGTGAGTGTGCCGCGTGCCCCAGCCCAGATGGGTCGAGCGCGTGGGCGAGCGCAAAGGGGGGAGAGCGAGGTGGCCGGAGCCGGGTCGTGAGGGAGGCGGAGATCCCGCGGCCTTCGTGTTCGTCCCGCGCCCAGGTCGGGTGCGCTTGCAGTAGGGGGTTACAAGCGTCCGCGCGGGTGAGGGGAGCGAGCGGCCCCAAGAGAGCGCCTGGCCCTGCCCTCGTTCCCGCGGGGGCCAACCTTCTCTAAGAAGGCCCTGGTCCTTCCTTTTATAGGCGCAAGGAGAGGATCCAGGTGTACAATGGGGATGCAGCAGAGTGCTACGTGTCTAGCGGGGGAGAGCTAGCGCCCTGGGTACATGCCAATGTGGCAGCCGGAGAGAACTTGGCGCCCAGCTGGTGTGGTGTCGTGGCTGTCGGAGGAGTAACGGAGCCTGGTGGAGGGACAGCTGTCGGAATAGTTGGGCTCTTTGCTGACGTCCCCCCGCTTCCGTAAGGGAGCTGAGAGCCGCCGTCGTCATGGTCTAGCGGGGCGCCATCATTGCCTATCTGGCGGAGCTAGCCAGATGGGACGTCGGTCTTGTTCTCTGCGTCCCAAGTCGGCTCGGGGTAGGGTGATGATGGCGCTTCCTGTTGACGTGGCGGACTTGTGCCCTAGGTCGGGCGACGTGGAGGCTCCTCCGAGGCCGAGGTCGAGTCTGTCTTCCATGGCCGAGGCCGAGCCCGAGCTCCTGGGTCGGGCGAGGCGGAGGTCGTTCGGCAGAGACCAGGGCGGAGTCCGAGCCCTGGGTCGGGCGAAGCGGGGTTCGTCATCTTCCGGGGCCTTAGCCCGAGTCCGAGCCCTGGGTCGGGCGGAGCGGAGTTCGCCGTCTTCCGGGGCCTTAGCCCGAGTCCGAGCCCTGGGTCGGGCGGAGCGGAGTTCGCCGTCTTCCGGGGCCTTAGCCCGAGTCCGAGCCCTGGGTCGGGCGGAGCGGAGTTCGCCGTCTTCCGGGGCCTTAGCCCGAGTCCGAGCCCTGGGTCGGGCGGAGCGGAGTTCGCCGTCTTCCGGGGTCTTAGCCCGAGTCCGAGCCCTGGGTCGGGCGGAGCTTCCTATGGCGCCTTTGGCAAGGCCTGGCTGCCTGTCAGTCTCACTCTTTGCGTTAAATGCCCCTGCGACTCGGTCGGTCGGTGCGGTGATTTAGTCAGGGTTGCTTCTTAACGAAGGCAAGGCCTCGGGCGAGCCGGAGATGCGTCTGCCGTAAAAAGGGGGCCTCGGGCGAGACGGAAACACCTCAGGGTCGGCTGCCCTTGCCTGAGGCTAGGCTCGGGCGAGGCGTGATCGAGTCGCTCGTATGGACTGATCCCTGACTTAATCAAACCCATCAGGCCTCTGCAGCTTTATGCTGATGGGGGTTACCAGCTGAGAATTAGGCGTCTTGAGGGTACCCCTAATTATGGTCCCCGACAGTACTAGTCTCTTAAGATCGCTTTGCATACCCCCTATGATGTTCTGCATTTGTTCACGCTGATCTTCTACATAATTTCTAAGAGATTGCAGATCGTTGGTATTACTTACATTGGGGATATCTGGCGTGGGTTGGAGCGAAGCCGGATCCGTTGCCCGATGTCGGACGACCTTGTTGTTCCTGTCCACTTTGAAGTTGGCCAAGAACTTTGCTTTCGCCTCCTGGATCATCCGCTCCTTGTGTTCCGCAAACTGGAGCTGCTCGTCAGCCGGCAAGGTTTCCCAAGTCGGCTCTATGATGTTGCTTAGAGAAATATCAGAGCTATCCTTTGAACCGGCCATTGAGGGCCGATCTGATGAGCTTAGATGTGTTGTCCCCAGCGGAGTCGCCAAAAAGTATGTTGACGCCTTTTCGGAGCGCCAAACACTCAACAAGAACCGTGGCGGTGCCTTCTGCACAGGGGCGGACGGTCCGCGCGCAGGGGCCGGACGGTCCGCGGCCTGGTGCGAGGCGCGGTGGTGCTCTCTGCGCAAGGGCGGACTGTCCGCGGCCTGGGGCCGGACGGTCCGCGGCCTGATGCGCGGCTAGGGCTCCTGCCTGACGGCCGGACGGTCCGCGCCCTGGGGCCGGACGGTCCGCGCGTACGCAGGGACGGCGGAAGATCGCCAACGGTGCCTGGATCTCGCTCCCGGGAGGGACCCCGTCGGGGAGTAGAGATCCTAGGTGGTGTCTAGGCTCGGGTAGACCGACCTAGACTCCTCTAATCGACGTAGAGTCGAGGAGATGCGGAGAATTTGGGGATTGGAAGACTAAACCTAAACTAGACTAGAACTACTCCTAAGATAAAATGCGAAATAGAAGTTGTATTGATTCGATTGATTATTACAAATCGGCCGTATACCACTCTATTTATAGAGGAGGGGGGCTGGACCCTTTACAAACTAATTTCCGAGCTTTTCCCGTGATTTTAGCTAACAACCGTAACACAAAACTCGGAACCCTAATCTGTTCTACGCACGCGCGGACCGTCCGGCCCCCAGGCGCGGACTGTCCGGACCGCGGACCGTCCGCAGGCTCAATTATGGTTCGAACACCTACGTTCATTACAAGTAGATTGCTCTCACTATGGTAAATTGTCACAACGGTCTACGATCATCAATTCGAAATGAAAAAATTGACTTTGTATACAGTTATTTTCATGTGCGTGTAATAAATTAGGGCCGTTTGAATTGACGAAACTAATCTACTCCTATTGAGAATGGCAAGGATCTACACCAGGTGGATTTTTACTGAGCCATCCGTAAGGGCAGTTCGTTTCTTTTAAAATGGAGGCATGGAACAATTTCTAGACAGTTTGTTTCTCTAATTTATATAAGTTTTGATCAGCTGAATTGATTCCTAATCCATTTGTGGACAAACTAACAAGGCCTAACTGGCATTTTTCGTGATTCCTTTGTTGGAGATAGAAACGGCTGCAACCTGGGTTTCGCACCGATTCGTTTCTAAACTCTGCAGCCCTCAAGGCTATGTGCTATGTTGGTTTCAACTCTAATTTATATAAACTAAAGGAGATTGAATAAGTTTTAATCACTGGTAAGTTAAAATCTCTCTTAATTCATATCAATCCTCCTCAATCCAAAAAAAAATTGAAAATAACCCAGAATTCTATTACGTACCTCAGAGGAATTTGTTGCTTATGTTACGTACGCGCTCTGCACACCTGACCGGGAAATTGGTTGTGTTTTATTTATGGTTATACAAGAATTTATTTTCTTTTTATTATAACTCCCTCCCCCCCCCCCGGTGGCACATGTCAAAGACGTATTGATATATTTGGTCACTCTTCTTTTCGAGACATTAGGCTATCTGCACTCATATAACTCTAAATTTCTACTCTAAAAAGAATATTCTGTCCTTGTCAGCAAGGTTCTCTACTCTATATCATAATACTCCGCAGTCATATTTACTCCATATCTCAACCATATACCAACTATTATATATTATATCATTTTTTAATTCCCTCCGACGTACACGTGACCTCCCGTGAACTCCCGTACAGTGGATAGCGTGAACTCTCGTACTACACTACGAATGGCGTTTCTTGTGGCTGCTCTGTGTTTAGAGTACCTCATGAGGTGCTCGCTGCAGCAGTTCAGTCTACTCTATACCTGGTAGCGTGCGGTTTAGCGCACCTCGTGCGGACAGCCTTAATCTACTAAAGTTAGCCAACCGTACGGTAGGTGATTCTTTTTCTGCTGAGAAATGTTTCTGCAAATAATCTGAATCTGAAAAATTTCGCAGAACATGCAGGTCCCTATCCTAGTTTACTTTCGTGTACAGTGAGAATGGGAATGGATTGAGGTATGTCATTCTGTGCTGGGAACATTTGAGTAGCTGGATACAAAAATAATTGGAGAACTTGTACTGAACTACTGACAGAAGAAACTATTCATGTCCCATGTCCTCAAGAAAAATCTGAATCTGCTAAATGCCGACAAATTAAAGAAGTTCGAAAGGCATTTGCTGTCCTCTTATTAGCAGAAAAATAAATATGCAAAGCAAAGCAGAAGCCTAGAGAGTAGAGATACATACAGTCCACTGCCCAAACCATCACGTCGCAGTAGCACATATTTTACACGTTTGTACTCCCTTTCTGTCTTGGCACTCTGACACGGGCGCACCACACGTCGACTACTCGACTGAGACCAACTAATGAGCATGTCCTAGGTAGGAAAAACTGTCGCCGGCTGCCGGCGACGGCCACACGATGGGCATCACGCCAAGCCGACGAGCTTCTCGCTGATCTCCCAGAGCTTCTTGGCCTTGTCGGCGTCGCTGGCCTCCTCAGAGAGCTGGTTCTCGAAGGACGCGGAGTTCTTGTTCCAGCTCCAGTACACGCCGGACTTGGTCAGGCTGGGGTCGCTCACCACCTGCGCCAGCCGCTTCCCAGCCTCCTCCTCGGAGACGTACCCCTTGGTGATGTACTTCTGGAACGGCGGGAAGAGCAAGCGGAACAGCGGGATGTGCTCGCGGAACAGGCCCGTGGTGGCGATGCAGCCCGGGTAGAGCGACGCGAAGGTCACGCCCGTCTCCTCGTGGTACCGGCGGTGGAACTCCTGCATCGTCAGCATGTTGCACACCTTGCTGTCCTTGTATGCCTTGGCGCCGTCGAACTCCCCGCCGTCGATCATCACCGAGCTGCCAACGCCGTTGAGGCCGCCGGCGAGGCCGCGAAGGTCGCCCAGGTTCGCCTTCGGGGGCACGTTCCCCGCCAGCGTGTTCGTGTTCCCTGCTCGATCAGCCAATGCACAGCTCAGACCACCACCAGTGACAGGCGTCCAGATCCATAAGGCAGATCTAGTACGACACCGCGGCACTATCAGTCTATCTTATCGATCAGCACGTACCGGTGATGGAGCCGACGATGATGAGGCGCTTAGAGGGGTAGTCGGAGGACTGGAGGTCGCTGAGGAGCTCGCGCGCGAGGAGGAAGTGGCCGAGGTGGTTGACGCCGACGCTCATCTCGAAGCCGTCGGCGGTGTAGGACGGCTCCTTGGCGGTGGGCTGGTACACGGCGGCGTTGCAGACCACCACGTCGATGGGCATCTCCAGCTGGCGCACGTTCCTGACGAACTGGCGGACGCTGTCCAGGGAGGCGAGGTCCAGGTGCACGACGGTGAAGCTGTCCTTGTCCATGCCGGCCGCCTTGGCCGCGCGCGACGCCTTGAGGAAGTCGCGGCAGGCCATGATGACGTGCCACTTGCCTGTCTCCGCCAGGGCCTTCGCCGTGGCGAGGCCGAGGCCAGACGACGCGCCGGTGATGACCGCCGTGCCCTTGCGAAGGGTCTTCTTGCCAGACGGCGACGCGGGGGTCACTGACGGGGAGGACACCGCTGCCGTCTGCGCGCGGATGTCCGCCGACCTGCTCACCCTCTGCAGGTTTTGGATGTGCATTTTTTTTAGTTACAGTGGCATCAAGCATCAGACAGGGAACCAGTGACAAACAATGTACAATCTACAATGGCTAGGCTAGCGACATCTGAAGTGGTAAAATTAGGTGATGTCATAAAATGCCTGAGTGTCCGGGACTGTTCGTTTCGAATTAAAGTCAGCTGTTCGAACAGTTACAACTGAATTCAATATAAATAAAACAATATAGAAGTAGAAATCGGTACGGATTAAAGCCAAGAAAACAGGAACACTGGTAATGGTCAATGTCATGTCATGACTCATGACACAACCTATCGTAAATTCAACTTTTATCTTTCCCTTAAAAACACCAACTTTGAGGCTCAAGTGTCCAGTTGACCACTGAGTTGCCACATTAACATGATCTACTGCGACCACTGAGTTGCCACATTAACATGATCTACTGCGCACAAAGTACTTCATTGCTTAACTCGGCATTAGGAGTAGCAATTACGAGTTATACATGTGATGGTGGGAAGAAAATGACCTTTTAGACCTAGTTTAGAAATTTAAATCCGCTTTGGGAATCCCTGGGATTGAGAGAAAAATAAGCTAATTTTCTCGTTGGTCTTCAAGAATTCCCAAGAGGATTTAAGTTTCCAGACTAGTCCTAACTATCGAGTCAAGACTTTTCATGGCTTTCAGCCTTGTACTCGAAATACAGAAAGTCGGTGTGTTTGGTTGAGGAGTGGGAGAGAATAGAGTGGCTCAATTCCATTTTTTTGATGTTTGGTTTTCAACAAAATAAGAGCGGAGTGGCTCCTGGATCTTCATATGAAAATTTACCTTTAAATAGTTAGAACACTCTCGCTCCACAAAAACGACCGGATGCGAGCGCTCTCCCCCTCCTCTCCTCAACACTGACACGACTCTCCAACCAAACAAAGAATGAAGTGGTTCCGCTCTATTCTACTCTTCAATCAAACAAAAAAATGGAGCGGCTCTGTTCTTCTTGCTAAACGCAGGATAGAACGACTTCATTCTCAAATACTGAAATGAAATCACTTCATTCTATTTGACTCTTCAACCAAACACATTCTAAGACACTGAACTTGAAGAAAATGGAGCAGCTCTGTTCTTTCTACCAAACGCAAAATAGAACGACTTCATTCTCAAATACTGAAATGAAACCACTACATTCTATTTAACTCTTCAACCAAATACACTCTAAGACACCGGACAAGACAGACAATTGTAGCCAGCCAAATGATGTCCAAGGTTTCAGTAGGCAAAGACTACTATCCGCTCCCTATCCCTATCCACGTTTGCCACAACTCAGCTTTACTAATGAAGCTGTTTTTTTATATATATTTCAGCTCCTTGCTTGAAAGATTAAAAAAAACTGTTTTGGAGATCTATTGAGCAAAACAGGTAGCTACAGGACCGACAAGTGCATGGAGAATGTGCGAAAAAACTATTATTTTCAGCTTCATACCACACCATTTCAACATGGGAGCACGATTTAAGGAGCTTCGTAAGAAGACGGAAGGTAATATATAAGCAGTAGCCTTAGTCCAAATACCATGGTGCGTAGGCCCAGAGCGGTGGTGTCCAGCTTGAGCCCATCCGCCGCGAGACGAACACCCAAGAACGACGCCGAGTCCTTCACCGACCCCTGCACACAGACACAGCATCAACATTGCAACCGCAACTTACTGCCGGAACACTCAGCAATCGCTTACCAGAGCCGCCACTTGGCAGCTCGGACACGGAAGCTGAGCGCGAATCGAAAGAACAGCACGGTGCTCGCTGGAAAATGCGCCGCTCACCTCCTTGCGCGCGGAGAGGGCAGAGGGGAGGAAGGACGTCGCCGCCTGGAGCGCCATGTCGAGCAGCGAACGCAAGAGACTGCCTCGGGGGAGAGTGGACGGCACGAGCTGCGAGCAGCCTGAGGACTGAGGATTTGTCTGGGTTCTTCTTCTTCCTCTCCTCTCCGCGGGGGGATGCGAAAGCGAGGCGCGGCACCGCGGGAGTTTATTCGGCCGTGACCGTGAGCCGGTGGCGATAACGCGATAGGGTGGGGTGGGGGTGGGGTTCGCCACGCGGCGCCGACCTGGCACAAGCCCGGCCAATGGGAGCTTGGTGGCTTGGATTTCCCTGCCCCAGGCCGGTCCCTCCCTGGGGATGGATACTTGGATAGGATACTTTCGGTAATTGGCAGGCTTTGATATTTTTTTTGTCCCCTCGCACGGACGGGCGCCGGGCGGGATCGGTCGCCTTCTTGCGTCGCCGTGACATCGGGACACTTCTCGAACGTGAGGGCATCCATGACCGTTTTCCTAGTGTTTCTCCTTTTATATATACTAGATTAGACGGCGCCACTTTAGTACAAGGAAAAACAGTACTAAGGTAGTGTTTGGTTGAGGAGCCAAGTAGAACGGAGCCGTTCCATCCCTGATTCTAGGAACGGAGCCGCTCTGTTCTGTGTTTGGTAATCTGGAACGGAGTGGCTCTGTTTTTTGTTTGGTTGCAGAGTGAACGGAGCGGAGCGTGACTGTGAGAGCGGGATGGGAACGGAGCGGCTCCGTCCGGTTGATTTTTTGGAGCGGAATGGTTCCAGATCTGAGGAGAATATTCCCTAATTAGAGTCATTCCGTTCTAGTTCCTTTGTAACCAAACAACAACAAAATTGGGACGGAACGGTTCCGTTCTACTTGGCTCTTCAACCAAACACTACCTAAGGCATCACATAACCACAACGGGAGGTATATACATGATATTGAGAGCCATAGTCTGGCCAATCCACAAAGTTATGTATATAAACCTTTCATAGTAAACAACTCCACTTCATCTACAAAAGCCAAACGTATAGTCTAGCAACGAAGTGAAGAAAACAGTTCATCCATAAAAGATGACGACATCATCTGTCATGTGTTCAAGCTCCAAGTTTGTCGAGACTGTAAACAACAAATACAAGAATGTGAGTATAAAAGCTCCATAAAGATTCCATGTCTCATGTTCCATCCACCAAAAAATTGGTATCTGAATTCATTCTATTTCACAAGTACCAGATGTCTACTGTCCTTATTATCTATCTATATGACTATGAGATACCTCAAGTAATTCTTGGCTTTGACGTGCATGTGGTCAAACTTTCTCGTCGTCTTAATGAAATACACGCTCAGGCACGTTTGGAATAAAGTAAAATGCTTTCAGAAGGTTTTATCTGGCTGTATCCTGAGCAGCTGGTGTTCAGTTCATTTCCTAGCCTTAATTTTGATGCCCTGGAGACATCTCTACCCATAAGTATACTTTGTTTTTAATGTGGTGATGTAAAACAATAATCAGAGTTAGGTAAAGAGCTATGTAACTCACGTTGAAGGTGGCTGAAGAAAAGAGTAAGCCAAAAAAACAGCAATCATCACAAATGCACCCATGTTGACAAGAGAATATAAATTAGTTCATAAGCCCTCCTTAAAATGGTAAGCAACACATGAGACAAAGAAAATTGGTGATCAGAAGTTGAGTTGAGTTCAGAACTAAGAGAGTTTCATAAAAATATAGCTGCAAGAAAAGAAATAGAAAAGGACATATCATTACAACCATCTATCACCTATTGACTTATAATATCATGTGTTAATATGATCTTATAATATCACAAAACAATATAAGCATCACATGGATGAGAAGGTAGATATTTTCGTAAAGGAACATAGTACCTGAAAATAATCCATCCGCCCCTTCAATATCTTTTTTCACTACTCTATAGTAATCAGCTACAGGGCATGTTTTAAAAATCTAGATTGTGAAATTCCATTGTTCTAATACTAAGGATATTAATCACGTTTCTCACTGTTTTCTTGGTAAAATTGTTTTTTGTGATTCTCGGTAACACAAAATGCATTTGAAACATGTATGAATTTGTTGCGTGAACTTGTTTTAAGAACTTTATGCCGTTAATTTGGTAACTGGCTTTAGTTTCTTTTTTTTTCTCAATGGATATACGCATGGTTCTTAAGACGGTATGGCGAGACAAGAAATTGGCCACCGCTTGGACGCCTAGGTGGCGCCTAGATGAGGTAGGCGAGTAAGGCGCTTCGGATTACTTGAGCGTCTGGACGCCTAGGCGACACCTTTAAAACAGTGGATATAGGATTGCATCATTAGAGTCTTCCACTTGGATTTTCTAACATTCCAGACGTCTATTTCCAATGTGCAAAGGTGTGTCCTATGAGATTTATTATGTCAAACGAATTTAGCAGTTGCGGTATAAATCAGATAGGTAACAAGCTTTTAATAGGGATTCAAACAAATGACAAAAATAAAAATACCGCAGTTCTCCAAAGTCACGTGGTTTTTATCGAGCTACCATTTGATAAAAACTCATAACTCAGTGGCCGAAGGGGCTTCATGAGTCAATCATTTTTTTAATATAATTAAATAGGAAACAAGGGTTAAGACCGTATGAAAATGTAATCTGTATAACTGAGCTCTGCAGTAATCCTCCAGTATTGATTCTAAAAAAGGAATATGTTGGTCTTTCAATAATTTAAATTTATATAGTCTACATAAGGCAAAATCAGAGTATATTAAGCTTATCAAAGTATCAATCGAATTAATTACCTCCTCATTCTCAATGTAGGCTTTTGTATCAGATATTCAAATGAAGTAGGATAGCATATCTCGTGTGATTTAGGAACAACGAATTGAATGTATATAGAAAACAAATCTTATACCTTGGAATTTTTTATCTCTAACTTTAGTTGCTTTGCATTTCTGGGCAGCAATAGGTCCGCAAGATTATCTTGATAAAGCTCCACCATGTATGCATGTTTTTAAAATGCAATATAATGATAACATGGATGGCATACTTGAGATCAAAAGAACACTTTAAAACACGTGGATGCGTCTCTGAAGTCATTTTTTCTTCCCAAACTATGTAAAATGCAAGAACAAGTTACTGGTCAACAGTACAAATCAATGAGCCAATGTAACAGAAAATCTATAACCTAATTACCATGAGGCATTGGTTGTAGTATAGAGTTTAAACTAAGAGTTACAGGAACATTTCCATATAATGAGGCTTTGTCTTGCCTAGAGATCTAGCAAAAGCTACATTAATTTTAGAGTCAAGTCTTATGCTGATAATAAAAATATATAGTAAGTGAAAGTGCCTGAATTAGTAAAGTGCAAAAATATATGGACCTTTTTCCACCACACAAAACTGGACCTTTTTAGCCAATCAGCACAAAAGGAACAAAATCACAGAGAGAATGGAGATATTCTCACCCCACGCTAAGACCAGTGGGGTAGGTCTCGGATGTCGAACACATCATGGCTGGAAGCCACTGCTAATGCTCCCTGCTAGGCTGCTAGCCGAGCATGTCGAACCCTCGTAGCAAAAAAATGGAGGAGCAGGAACGCGACTCACTTTTGCTTCTACTCGCTGTGGAGTCAGAACTTGTCGCAATACTCGGAGGCGGTGTAGAGATGTGGGCACAGATTCTTGAGCTCCCGAAGCAAAAATCTAACCGGATCCCTAGTGAGATGGAGCGGGGACTGTGTTTTCTTTTAGGTAAAAAACGAGGAGGATTTTTGTGCACGCGTGTATGAATCTAGGGATACGGGGTTCGGGGAGCACCTAGAGGACCTTGATGAAGCTCTTGTTGCATTCCATGGACGCCTCGTCGACGGTGGTGGGGTCAGCCTTGTCCCCCGCGACCCGCCCTAGGCGTCAGGCGACGGAGGCTGCATTGGCCCTCTCCAACTCCGACGACAGGCGTCCGGCTATGGGATGAAAGAACGGGCACTGGCAAGGGGAGGGGACTCTCCAGCTCCGGCAGCGGTGTCCGGTGAGAGGAGAAAAGAACATGCGCCAGCATGGGGGGAGAGGGAAGAGTCGGTGGACGGAGTGTGGTGGAAGCCTGGAAGGAAAGCGAGCGAGATGCCTGGATGTGAGAGCACACCCATTTTCCATTGAACCTGATCCAATGAACATATTTCGCGTTCGCGTCCGAGCTGCCACGCGTAGGCACAAGATAGGGTGAAACAGCCGCCGAATGCGGAGAGCGTCCCAAACCGGAGTGTCTTTTAAGACTTTATTATATATATATACTGTTTAGATGACCGTGCGTTACAACAACATTTAAAATATTAAATAAAAAATTAATGCACAATGATTACTTAAAAACGAGTGCCACATAAATTATCGGTCTCAATATCTCTAAATTCTTTGGTCATAATCAATATAGAACTGAATTAATTAAAATCAAATTATATTATAATGTGAATATCAGAAAAACAAAATCTAAAAAGTAAGTGCAATGTAAATACATTACGACGACATAAATCATATAAGAAAGAAGCAAGTTCTACCAATATAATCTATAAGTTGAAGTAATTATTCTATAGTACTTTCTGTTGATATAAACTGATGGTAATTATTCTGAACAAATTTCTAGAACCGCAATGGCAGAGTTGTGCATCAATACAAAGAAAAGAGCATATAAGATAAATAATGCACACACAACACTGAATAAAATGAGAAAGCAAACTAACTTAAATTATTGGAAGAATGAGTAGATTTCATTTGTCAAGACACAGGACAATGGAGGGATCACAGGACCTGCCACCCCTCCTTCACTCTTTGCTAGTGCGCTAAACATAAAACTACTGGTCAACATAGTGAACCAACAAACTTCAGCCAAACTAACGCACCAAAACAGCTACCACAAATAGCACAACATTAAGGGTGCAAAAATATGCTAATACATCAAGAAGCTAACCACTTAATTACTTAAGCCACTTGCTTATCAGCAAATCTTCGTACAACATTTAGACCATGCTTAGGACAGCTCCAGCTCCAAAAAATGTAGTAGAGTTGGCGAAGAAAGTCATTAGGTGCTCCAGAAAATCGTGAAGCTGGAGATGTAAGCTTTTAAAATACATTAAAATAAATCATTTTGTTTATTATTTAGATTATAATTTTTTTAAAAACTATTTTAAATTGATATTCTAAACTATAGTTCTACAATGAAGCTAGAACCTTGGGACATCCCAAACACTCCTTAGGTTTACAAAAACACATATAACATTGATCTTATATACTACACATAGTTGGAAACTCAAGGCTGGTAGCTGTCAAGAATCCTGACCATTGTGACCTAGATACTTTCATCTAAAACTCTACCAACCTATAATAGCAATTAAGAAGCTCGCTTTTACGTGCAATAAAACCATTACCATGGTGAAAGCCACAAGCCTACAACTACATCATTAATTTTCATCAAAATGAAAATGTGAAAGAAAATGAAAAATCTATTATGAGCTCTCAAACAACGGTTACATGTGGGTCTGTATCCATGCAAATTTTCCAAAAAATGAGCTTATTCATGAGAAGCGCCAGGAGCTGCTCTTGTATTATACCAACACCACAATCTAGCAAGATGCGGAATAAGGGAATGCACCAAAGTTTAGACTTGCACCATCTTATTTGTTTATGATACCACTAGTCATATTTATTTAAATTAGGTAACAACACAGAGGATGACATGCCACTTGTGAGTACCCACTTCACTAAATCTATGGATGGAATGTGCAGATAGATTAAACTTACTGCTGTAGTTAGGTAAAGTGACAGGTTATCTTAACAACAACTTCAAGTAGCAATATATTGAAGGCAATTTTGAGTCCTTTATTTTTGTCTAAGAGAACCTAATCGTAGAAAAAAATTAAAAAATTGACTACTGAAAGAGTAACACAAAGTTCCTTACCTCTTTAATCAGCTGCTTCAACTAATTAACACTCTCTTTCAGAAAGGATCGGAAGGTGCCACATATAATTACCAAATCAGGGATCACATTCATGGCGTGTTTTGAAGTGGAGTTTTCTCAAACCGTAGTATTTCAATACCATGGTATAAAGTATGCTATGACATAATACTATAGTTTCAGCAAAACCACAATAAATCTAGAGTATTTCATGATACATAGCACAATTTGGTAACACAACTTTTACAATACTGTGTGCATGAGATAACAGAGGTTGTGCGTGCAAATAAATAGAATTAGAGCACAGTTTGTAAAAAAATAAAGAAATGATGCGTGTGACTCTTCCTTCTTTTCTTCCATTGCCTTGAATGCAATGGGTTGCACCTCAGGTGTGGAGGTAGCGCCTTGCTCCAAGTTGACAATGTGTTTGGAGTCTTTGATCATAAGTTCAAAGCTCACAAACTTGCTAATCATCTCCTCGGGAGACATCTGTTTATATCTAGGATCTCCACAAATTAATTGCACTTGAGTGGGGTTACGAAAGACAAGAGATCTTAGAATAACCTTGACCATTTCATGGTCATCCCACTTGGTGCTCCCGAGGTTGCGGACTTGGTTCACCATTGTTTTGAGTCGGTTGTACATTGCTTGTGGCTCTTCTCCCTTGTTGAGGACGAACCGACCGAGTTTTCCCTCGACCGTTTCCCACTTGGTGATCTTTATCACTTCGTCTCCTTCGTGTGCCGTCTTGAGGACGTCCCAGATTTCTTTGGCACTTTTCAACCCTTGCACCTCGTTGTACTCCTCTCTACACAAGGAAGCAAGGAGTATGAAGGTGGCATGGGAGTTGAAGTGCCTTATTTGAACGACCTCACCGGAGTCGTAGTTCTCGTCGCCCACCTGTGGTGCCTGCGCCCCAAACTCAACAATACCCCAAATACTTTCGTGGAGTGAGGTTAGATGGTGCCTCATTTTATCACTCCACATGCAATAATCTTCACCATCAAAAAATGGTGGTTTGCCTAGGGGAACAAAAAGTAAGGGAGCGCGCTTAGAAATACGAGGATAGTGTAGGAGAATCTTACTATGCTTCTTACGCTCTTGGTGCTTTGAGAATGTAGACTCGACACCGGAGGTTGAGGGCGAGGAAGAATCGATCTCGTATTAGACCACCTTCTTCATCTTCTTTTTCTTCTTGTCACCCTTTTTATGTGACTTGATAGAGCCGGTGGATTCCTCCTTGTGCTTGTCACCGACCTCTTTCGACGGAGTCCTTTCATCATTCTTCTTTCCCGAAGATTCGGGCTTTCCTCCGGTGACCATCTCCCTTTTGGCGTGTTCTCCTGACATCACTTCGAGTTGTTAGACTCTAATGAAGTATCACCTTTGATACCAATTGAAAGTCGCCTAGAGGGGTGAATAGGCAAAACCTAAAAATTAAAAAACTTTGAACATGCACTTTACCCCGGGTTAGGGTTAGAAATAAATAACAGTAAATTCGGAGTGCGGAAGATAGTTCTTCTTACTATGAGTTTCTCAATCGGTGTGGATAACTTTGAAAGCAAACTCAAAACAATGTGAGCAAGAGAACTTTTAGATAGAGGGGAGAGAGAAGGAACAAATCAAATGTTGAAGATCAACACAACAGGACACGACAATTTGTTTCCCAAGGTTCGGTTCCAAAAAACCTACTCCCCGTTGAGGAGGCCACAAAGGCTGGGTCTATTTCAATCCTTTCCCTCTGTCAATCAGTCACTTAGACTGGTTGAGTGCTTCTTCTTAATCTCACGGGTTAGTTAGACCCCGCACGGATCACCACACAATTTAGGTGTCTCTTGCTTGCTTTACAAAACACTTAGAGTTTAGAGAGAGATGAAGAAAGCAACCAAGCAACAAGAGCAACAAATGAAACACAAATCACCCTCTCTCAAGTCACTAAACATTTTGATCACTTGACTTGATTATGACACTTGGATAGGATTGGAGGCTTTGAATGTGTCTTTGGGGTGTATTATTTGCTCTTGTATTGAATGTTGAGAGTGAAAAGCTTGGATCACTTGAATGGTGATGGTTGGGGGTATTTATAGCCCCAACCACTATTCTAGTCGTTGGCTGAGTTCTCTGTCGACTGGCACACCAGACAATCTGTGGCGCACCGGACACAACATTGTTCATTGTCCGATGCATGCCACGTTAGCTGACCATTGGGGTTTGGAGCAGTCGACCGTTGACTTCGTCTGTCCTTGTGGTGCACCGGACAGTCCGGTGGCACACCGGACAGTCTGGTGCGACCTGACATCGCAGACTGTCTCTAAACTTCTAGCGTTATGAACCCGTAGCAGTCGTGTGGCAGTCGACCGTTGGTGAAGATGATCGTTGCTCGTGGCTCACCGGACAATCCGGTGATTTTTAGCGGAGGAGCGTTGCGTTTTCTCGAGAGCGACCAGTTCGTTGGGCGTGCCAGCCTGGGCACCGGACAGTTCGGTGCGCCGCAAGCTGGGGCAAATCTGTTTTGCTCCATTCTTATAGAATTGCCCCAAGGGTCATTTTCCTTATATGTGTATGTAGACTTTATGCACCTGAGAAAAGATCAACTAGACAAACTAGTTAGTCTATAAGGTTTGTGATGATCGTCAAAAACTAAAATTGATTATAGGAAATGATTGAGGCTATTTCCCTTTCAGATCGGCATCACATAGACGACTTGGTGGCGATTGGAGTTCGGTGATTACCCCGGAGGACTTGTTGGTGACCTGACTTAAGATTGTACGCGGTAGTGTGGGATCCACCGCGCCGGAGAGGCAAAGGATCATCTCATAGAGAGCAATTGGTTCTTGCGAGGACTAAGGGGGAGCGATACCCTTGCGCGGGTGCTCCAACGAAGACTAGGGAAGAATGCCGACTCTTCTATACCCTGAGAAAATTTGGAGGAGTCTTATTGCCCTTACTTTACATTCCACATTTACTTTAAGCATTTTACTTTGTGCAATTGCTTAGTTAGTATTTGTAGTAATGACATAGGGTTGTTTGTATCTAGTAGTATTTACTTATTTCTAGTAGTTTGGGTGAAGCTGGGCTCATGCTTAGGGTTTAACTTTTGTTGGAATTTTAGAAAAGCCCAATTCACCCCTCTCTTGGGCATCATGATCCTTTCAATTGGTATCGGAGCTTTGTTGCTCTTTTATTAGCTTAACCTCTAGAGTAACGATGTCCGACGGGGATGGACCTCCTCCCGTTTTTTATGGTGACAATTTTTCTTATTGGAAAATTCGTATGGACACTGGAGCCTATAAATCCGCCACCCAAGGGTTCCCAAACTTAGAGATGCCACAAATCTTGTGGGTGATGAGTACCACTATGAAAATGTAATGCAAAGACCAAAAACATTCTTTTAGGGGTCTTTGCAAGGATGTATTCAATAGAGTTAGAAAACACAAAAATGCTCATGATTTGTGGTTAGATATTTGTGCTCTACATGAAGGAACCAAAAGTGAACGTGAGGAAAGATATCATGTTGCCATGAAAAAATAAATTCTTTTGAAATGCATGCAAATGAGAATGCAAATGATATGTACTCACGACTTAATATTTTGTAGAGGAAGTCAATGGTTTGGGACTCACTCAAATTTCACGACCGGATGTTGTTAGAAAAATTATCAGTGTAATATTTCTTTTAAGGTAGAAATTTAGAGTTATATAAGTGTGGATAGTCTTAGGATAAGGAACTGTCATGTCGTACACACATAATCATAAAGATGCTCCACTATTGTTTATTCTCCTACGGGACAATCTATCAGTCGTCTAATTTGACTTTTTAAGAGTTTTTTATGAGAATTTGGATTCGTGAATAATCTAGCTGTTATGATAATCTAGATATCGTGGGTTTTGCATAATTTAGGGTTTAGAAAGCGACGAATTTTTCGATGGATTTTACATTTATGTTGATTTGGACTAAACACTTTTAAGGAATCAAACTAAGAAATGAAATGTTTGGTGGCTAGAATCCGCTCACCAAAATTGACTAAGAAGCCAAAACAAATACGACATATATCAACTAATTCTTATAGACAACGAGAGCTTATACTGTCAAGCAAACAGCAAAAACAAGTTTATAAAGACCAAAGCAATTCCAAACCAAACGCCATAGAGCATGGTTTTATAAAAAATGTTTTAACTAGTTTTTCTAATATTCACATTGTATTTTAGGATTTTAGTTGCATTAATATTTTCATGCAAAAAATATTTAAGTATGATTTTTAGAATTTCGAAGATATCTTTAGATATTTACATTATGATTACCTTTTTTACTTTCAACTTAGTATAATTTGTTACCTCATGTAGCACATTAGCAAAATAAAAATAAACATTTTAAAAATCAAGCAAGATAAAAAGCTAGTTTTTATAGTAAGAGAACGTACCGACCGTGCAACCAAGACATGAGGATCTTTGAAAAATGATGTTTATAAAAAGTTAATTTTATCATCCTTGTGTCTTGGTTAAACCGTTTGTATTAATTGATTTGGTTACACTCTTAAGAGCTTGTTCGTTTTGCTCTCAATTCGTGTGGATTATGTGAGATCGCGTGAGTTTAAATCTTAAACAATTCAAAATCTTTTATAATTTTTTTAATCTCATCCAATTTATATAAGATAGAAATAACCGAACAAGGCCTAAGTATAATTTGGAAACTTAAATTTCCTTCGGGTTTGGAGAAGATCGAGCAAAAAAATAGTTTATTTTCTCCTTAATTCCTTTTAATTCAGAGACGTTTTGAACTGGCCCTTATAGTAAAATCGACTCCCGGGGATTGGGCCCTAACCCGGCCAGTTCCGGCCCAAACGAGCAGGCCTTAACTGACGCTTGTGAGGGCGTCGGCAGTTCGCGACACCCCGTGCAGCCGTGCTCTTCCGCTTGAACTAGGGCGCCTCCGCCTCCGCGCCCGCGCCGCCGCCGGCTGTAGCCATGTCCGACGAATACGGTGGGCTCCTCATCCGTCCACATTTCTGTGGGTTACTCTATGCTCTATTGCTATTGCGCTTGTTTAACTTGGGATTTTGATTGGTTTTCTTCTCCTTTCGCTGTGGTTTTGTCGGGGGATTAGTGGACTTGCCCGTCTCGGACGAGGATGAAGAAGAGCTCGAAGATGAGATGGATGATGGTGATGGGGAGGGTGGTGGTAGAAGCTCGAAGAAAAAGGCCAAGCAGCACGTAGAGCAGCTCAAGCGGCTGCAGCAAAAGGTTTGTCCCTGTCGCCTTCGGTTTATTGTTACTACTACTTAAAAATGATGCTTAACAGTGTAAGTGGATTTTTGATAGTTCCTGAATGTGCATATTCTTTTCTTATGCTTTATTATTACTGGTTGCCCACCTGAGTATATGACTTTTAGCTTCGCCTGTGCCCTTGTGCTGTTTGTCCTGTAGATACTTTTAAATTGAATCTGCAAGCTGGTACGGTTGCCCTTGTGGACAGTAACTATTTTAATTGATTCAGAAATTGACTGCAGTCTGGCAATCTGCTGACTTAATGTAGTATTTGAAACTGCTGATAGTAGGTATCGTAGAATGGGTTATAAAGTGACTGGCTGCAAAATAGTATTAGTTGGACCAACTTCCTTCAGAGGTGGATCTGTGTTATAGAGATAAGTTGAGAGGTGGACAATTGTGTAGAACAATGATGTTTTTCTATGTTCGTTTCATTCCCAATTTAACCATATTGTAATGGTAGTTATGCTACAAATATGACTATATGAGTAAGGAATGCCACATAATAACTGTTTTGACCTAAACTGCTGTTGCATTAAATTTAACATCTTGCATACTCCAATAAGTGATCCCTTGAGCTTACACTCTAACTTTAAGGCTTGAATTGTCGCCTGCCCCATTCATTGATTGTGGAAATGGCATTGTCATAAGCTCATAACATTTGATTACTCATTCTGGCATAGCTTTCCTGGTTTTTACTTGCTCAATTTACATTCATTGGTTAGAAACAATAACATTCCCTGGTAGATTATTTTTTGTCTAGTACTGGTGTCCCGCTTATTATATCTGTTGCGTAAATCCTGAACTATGTTAACTAGGGTTGCACAGTTTAGCCTAAGGCCCACAAGTAGCTATTCGTTTTGAGAAATATGCATTCATCCCCTTCCTAATTTCTGTCTGTCTGCTGCTGTGCTGCATGCCATAATATATGTTGGTTGTTTTTTAGGCTTATGTCATTTTTTGATTTTATGTAGGATCCTGATTTCTATAAATATTTAGAAGAGTTTGATAAAGATTTGTTGGGATTTGATGATGATGATGATGATGGTGATGATGATGATGATGATGAAATCGAGGTAAGCTGGTCCCTTTTTGTGAGTTTTCTATACTAGAATGATGAGTGGAGTCATTGTTCTATATTACATTTAGAACAACCGGGAGACTGGGGTTGAGGAGAAAGAGCAATATGTATCTAAAGAGGAACTGAAGCATGTGAAACCGATTACAATGGAAATGGTTGATTCCTGGTGCAACGGAGTAGAGAATGAAAAGATAGGTTCTATCCGTTCTATTCTTCAAGCTTTTCGCAGAGCCTGCCATTATGGTGAAGATCATGGGGACAATTCAACTCCGAAGCTCAGTGTCATGTCTGGCAGTGTACTTGATAAAGTTATGCACTTTGTTTTGAAACACATGGATAAAGTCCTCCGTCAATTACTTGGTGCCCCAAGCTATGGAGGGAAGAAAGAGGTAATCAGTGAGCTGATGCTGAGTAAGTCATGGAAGAGGCATGGTAATCTTATGAGGATCTATCTTGCCAATGCGCTTCATATGATAACAGAGATGACCGATGAGCAAATGATAGCATTTACTATACACCGTGTCAGAGCATCAGCTGTTTTTCTGGCAGCTTTCCCATCGCTCCTGAGGAAGTATGTTAAGGTGTGTAGGTTACAATTTCTACTTTACCTTGGCTTTGAGTTATTTTCGGCATTGCTCTGCTATCTATCTACCAAGTTTGTTATTTACTTCTGTTTGCATGCTTCAATTGTAGGCTCTGCTCCATACCTGGGCTAGAGGACGAGGTGCAATGCCTCTTGTTTCTTTTATGTTCCTTCGTGACTTGTGCATTCAAGTAGGTTCAGATTGCCTTGATACTTGCCTCAAGGGTATCTATAAGGCTTATTTGGTGAACTGCAAACTGTCCAAATCTATCAGCGGATCAAAACAACAACACATTCAATTCCTTGGAAATTGTGTCAGAGAATTGTATAGTCTGGATCCACAAAGTGCGTATCAGCATGCTTTTGTTTTCATCCGTCAACTGGGGGTTATCTTAAGAGGAGCTCTTACTGAAAGGGGGCCAAAGGTATCCATTGAACTCATTGCCATGTACTGGAACTTTGTTGTCTACCTATGACCTGACAGAGATATTTGCCTCTCATTTTATTTTGAAAGTCAGTGAAGGACAAAAGGCAGAAAGAAAGTAGCAAATCATCGAAAAAACAAGCGGAGGTATTATTCATACTGCCACTCAATTACTGATACTCTATAACCTTTAAAATACATTCAGACCTTAAATAACTCCCTTATTCTTCTCCAATAAGTAAATCCCCATATTCTTCCACCTGTTTTATTGAGAAAATCTCACCTTTACAAAATGCTATCGCCTCACCCCCAGTGTTAATACTTAATAGTATACCTTTCGCTGTCCAACACTTCAGCAGTTTTCTGTTGCAGGCTGCTATAGATTTGACATTTTTCTTTTGCAGAAATCTTACCAAAAAATTTATGATTGGCAATACATATTCTGCCTTGAGCTTTGGACCAGTGTTGTGTGCGGATGTAGTTCTGAGGAAGAATTCCGACCTCTAGCTTATCCGTTGACACAAATAATACATGGTGTGGCATGCCTCGTACCTAGCGCACGTTACTTCCCTGTGCGCTTTAGGTGTGTCAGAATGCTTAATTGTATTGCCGAAGCCACTGGTACCTTCATTCCCGTGTCCTCCCTGCTGCTTGATATGCTTGAAATGAAAGAACTTAGAGGACGTCCAGATGGTGTTGGCAAAGCCGTGAATTTGTTCAGTGTTAAACAGGTCTGTTTTCTTGCAATATATCATTTCGCTATGGAACACACCTTTCGAAGAAGCTTGTAACATTTTTCTTTTCTTGGCAGGTTGACAAGAAAACAGTAAAGACACGTGCCTTTCAGGAAGCTTGCATTTATTCTGTGGTCGATGAGCTGGCTAAACATTTGACCCAATGGAGCTACTCCATTGCCTTCTTTGAGATGTCCTTTATTCCACTTGTTCGGCTCCGAAGTTTTTGCAAAACCATTAAAGCGGACAGATTTAGGAAAGAGATGAAGGATCTTATCTATCAGGTTTGTCAAGCATGTGTAGTTTGAATTACACTATTTGATCCATTGCACATATGCTAATGTCTATCATGATGTCTGATCTCAGATAGAGGCCAATGTCGAGTTCATTAAGTCAAAACGAGTGGGGATTGCATTTTCACCCAATGACCCAGCTGTAGAGTCATTTCTGCAGGCATGAGTCCCAACTTTGTGGCTTTGCTTTTTGCACATTATTCATTTCTATACTATCATTCCTGTGTCATTTTGTGAACTTTAACAATCATTCCCTAACAGACCGAAAAGGAAGAACGTTGCAGCCCTCTCTCAAAATTTGTTGCTACTTTACACCAGAGAGCGCAAGACAGGATGGATGCTCTGGATGAGACCAGGTTAGTTCCATCTATCAGCTAAGTTCATATCACAAACAAGTATCCTCGCCGATTTAGTTAGGTGTGACTTCTGTTATATTATCTAGCCGTGTGCTCTACATTTTTGTAGTCTGTACAAACCACAAGAACATATGTATCATGATTATCTTGTTACTACAGAAGTGCATACTAACTAATGGCATTGGGTTCACTAATTCCTTGTTGCCAACCAGTGTGATTGTGGGTGCCGAGTCCTCAACCTTCTCACGGAGGTTATCAGAAGCGCAGAAGCAACAGGATGAGCAGGACGATGATGAAGGCACTATCGCTTTCAGTAAGAACTGGCTGTCTGAAAATAAGAAACCCAAGTATGTTCTGGCTTACCTCTTTTTTCCCATTACTTGGCGTGGAAAACACATAATCATACTGTTGTTCGGTGTGCAGAACCCCAAAGGAGGATAAAAAGCGACCCCGGGAGGATGATGATGTCGCGACTGAGGAGGATCGGGTTGAGGATTTGGTCTTGAGCTCAGATGAAGAGGATGGCAACAATGAGGAAGCAGACGATGGTTTTGTTCCGGTTGAAGGTGATAGTGATGAAGACTTTGTAGACCCTGACAGCGAATATAAGAAACAAAAGAAGGCGAAGCTGAAGAAGAGGAACAAGCGCCAGCCATTTCTGCACAAGGCGCCCTCTAGAACAAAAAGTAATTCAGGGCCCAAGAAGAAGGCCAGGCATTAGTTATGCCTGATAGGGCTTGGCAAATATGCTGCCGTTGTGATGTATGCTTCTGAGTTCCGACCGATAAAAACATTGCCCCTTGAGTGGAAAAATTATTATATTTTTTCAAGAAAAGTTTCAAGTCTTTTTTTGACCCCAACAGGACTGAGATAGAATTTCCAATCTGAGTTTTCATTTCAGTGCTCAAGTGTTTACATGATTCAAATGTAAATGGTTTACATTGCCATGGAAAAAATTGTACACCAAACATCACAAATATCTACCTGTTCCTGGTAGTGTTTATATACGTCTAGCATGGGCGAATGTCCATATTATTGTCTGATTTGATTCATGGATCGTCCTTTCAGTTCTAAATGAACTGCCAAGGGCTTTCCACGGTAACTTGACATCTCCGGGTCCTGGGCTCCTGGCACTGCAGTGTACGAAAACTTACTCAACAAGGAACCTGTCTATTATAATTATGTTTTGTTTGGATATATGTGAATTAAAGAGCACCTTCTAGTTTGGCTTTCGTATTTGATAATTTACTTCTAGTTTGGTTTCGTATTTGATAATTTAAGGATTAAAATAGAATAAAATAGAGTGACTAAAAATTAGTCTTTACAAACAAAACACTGGAATATTTAATTTCCATCTCCTAAACTTTTAGTTTAGTTAATTTTAGTGTCTAAAATACCAAACAATTTGATTAAAATATGTCTTCTAAATAAGATTTTTATATACACTGTACATCTGCACACGTAAAAAAGTCACGCGAACGCCGAGCCGCCCGAGCGGCTTGAGTGGAACGCTGGTTGCTGCCGTGTGCTCGTGTGTACAGTGTACTCGTGTCAGCCTCCTTAGCTGCTTGTGTTTAGAGATGGCAACGGGTACAAATCTGCTGGATTTTGTCATCTCAAACTATGACGGGTTTTAAACTTGCCCAAACCCATACCCATCGGGTTAGCGGGTATCTACGGGTTACTCGCGGGTTTTATCTTCAATATGCTTGGTCTTCTCATAATCAATAAATATCGTAATGATTATGAGATCATGGTCCAAAATTTATGTGATGAACAACAAGTTTATGATTTGGTATAAAAATTATTAGTAGAAAGAATGAAATACAAATAATAAGTTGTATAATCAAGTGACCTTGCACTAAGTTATCAATCCACCACATATATAACGCTAGTAAAAACTATAATAGTAAGCAAGCAACACTCTCACCAACTACTTATACATTCACTATTTCCTAAAAATTAAGAAGTAAATAGGGATATAACAAGTTTGTTGTTCGTTTATAAAAATAAAATGACAATATGCACTAGGTTTGGTCGAGTTTAAAAAAACCACGGGTTCACGGGTTTAGGTACTATAGGAACAAACCCGTACCCATGAACCCATCGGGTATAGATTTATGCCGATTAACAAACCCGTGGGTATGAAAATTGACCCAAACTTTGACCCAAACTCGTACCCTAATAGGATAAAACCCACCGGGTTTCGATTTTCAGGTACCCATTGCTATCTCTACTTGTGCTTGTCCATCACGTCCGTGACATGGTCGCACAAACGGTCACAACGCACACGGCCCACGGCCCACGGCCAGAGTTTGCGAGTTGGGCTGCTGGGGAATAGCGGACTGTGTATATAAATTGGCGGGTAGAAAGTACGTACGGCTACGGGTATGCGGTATCGGTACTACGTAGCTGTCGGTGTTTCGAAACCCGGGGGGGTCCCTGGACCGACGAGTGAATTGTCGCCGTGTGCCCCAGCCCAGATGGGTCGACGCAAGGCGGAACACGAAGGGGGGAAAGGAAGCAGCCGAAGGGAGGCAGGCGTGAGAGAGTGGATCCCGCGGCCTTCGTGTTAGCCCCGCGCCTGAGTCGGGTGCGCTTGCAGTAGGGGGATACAAGCGTCCACGCGGGAGTGGGAGCGAGCGGCCTTGCGCGAGCGCCGTCCCGTCCTTCTCCGCGCGGGCCAACCTTCTGTAAGAGGGCCCTGGTCCTTCCTTTTATAGGCGTAAGGAGAGGATCCAGGTGTACAATGGGGGGTGTATCAGAGTGCTACGTGTCTAGCGGAGGAGAGCTAGCGCCCTAAGTACATGCCATCGTGACAGCCGGAGGAGTTTTGGCACCCGGTTCGTGTGGAGTCGTGGCCGTCGGAGGAGTGCTGGAGCCTGGCGAGAGGGCAGCTGTCGGGGCTGTCGAGTCCTTGTTGACGTCCTCTTGCTTCCGTAAGGGGGCCGAGAGCCGCCGTCGTCACAGAGCGTGCGGGGCGCCATCATTGCCTATCTGGCGGAGCGAGCCAGATGGGACGCCGGTCTTGTTCCCCGTAGCCTGAGTCAGCTCGGGGTAGGGTAATGATGGCGCCCCCTGTCGACGTGGTCGGTCCGCGCCCTAGGTTGGGCGATGTGGAGGCTCCTCCGAGGTCGAGGTCGAGTCTGTCTCCCGTGGCCGTGGTCGAGTCCGAGCCCCTGGGTCGGGCGAGGCGGAGACCGTCGGCTGAGGCCAGAGCTGAGTCCGAGCCCTGGGGTCGGGCGAAGCGGAGTCCGTCGTCTTCTGGGGCTGAGCCCATGCCCGAGCCCTGGGGTCGGGCGAGGCGGAGTTCGTCGTCTTCCAGGGTTGAGCCCATGTCCAAGCCCTGGGTCAGGCGGAGCAGAGTTTGCCGTCTTCCGGGGCTGAGCCCATGTCCGAGCCCTGGGTCGGGCGGAGCGGAGTTTGCCGTCTTCCGGGGCTGAGCCCGAGTCCGAGCCCTGGGTCGGACGGAGCGGAGTTCGCCGTCTTCCGGGGCTGAGCCCGAGTCCGAGCCCTGGGTCGGGCGGAGCAGAGTTCGCCGTCTTCTAGGGCTGAGCCCGAGTCCGAGCCCTGGGTCGGGCGGAGCGGAGTTCGCCATCTTCCGGGGCTGAGCCCGAGTCCGAGCCCTGGGTCGGGCGGAGCGGAGTTCGCCGTCTTCCGGGGCTGAGCCCGAGTCCGAGCCCTGGGGTCGGGCGAGGCGGAGTTTCCTATGACGCCCAAGGCCGGCCTTGGCTGCTGTCAGCCTCACTCTGTTGGGTGGCTCAACAGTCAGAGCGGCGCAGGCGGCGCTGTCCTCTTGTCAGACCGGTCAGTAGAGCAGCGAAGTGACTGCGGTCACTTCGGCTCTGTCGACTGGAGGGCGCGCGTCAGAATAAAGGTGTCAGGCCACCTTTGCATTAAATGCCCCTGCGACTTGGTCGGTCGGCGTGGCGATGTGGCCAAGGTTGCTTCTCGGTGAAGACTGGGCCTCGGGCGAGCCGATAGTGTGCCAGTTGCTGGAGGGGGGGTCCTCGGGCGAGACGTAGGTTCTCCAGGGTCGGCTTCCCTTGCTCGAGGCTAGGCTCGGGTGAGGCACGATCATGTCCCTTGAATGGACCGATCCTTGACTTAATCGCACCCATCAGGCCTTTGCAGCTTCGTGCTGATGGGGGTTACCAGCTGAGATTTAGGGGTCTTGAGGGTACCCCTAATTATGGTCCCCGACAGTAGCCCCCGAGCCTCCAAGGGAGTACTAATACTCGCTTGGAGGCTTTTGCCGCACTTTTTTGCAAGGGGACCAGCCTTTTTTGGTTGCATTCTGTTCCGGTGGGTGCGCGCGAGCGCACCCGCCGGGTGTAGCCCCCGAGGCCTCGGAGGAGTAATTTTACTCCTTCGAGGTCTTAGTGTGCTTCGCAACACTTCGGTTGGACTAGTTGTCCCCTCATGCGAGCTGGCCGTAGCCCGAGTGCACGGTCGGGTCCCAATTTCTCGGACTGGTATGTTGACGCCGTCAACGGTTTGGCCGGAGCCGGGTTTGCGAGAGCAGCCCCGAGCCTCTGCACAGGGCGAGAGGACGATCAGGGATAGACTCGACTTTTTTTACATACGCCCCTGCGTCGCCTTTCCGCAAGGAGGAGGGGGGGAAAGCGCCATGTTGCCCTCGGAGGGCGCCGAACATGGTGTCTCCGGTGAGCTTCTGGCGGGTAATCCGAGCGGACATCCGTGCCCCATTTGATAGGGGTCGGCTAGAGGCCCAGAGGTGCGCCCAAAAGTACCTGCGGGTGATCTGCCGGACCCGGTCCCCTGTCGACGGGGTCCGAGGGCTCGATGCCTCCCTCTGATGGGATTCCGTTACAAGATCGTTCCCGCTGGTCTCGGAAATGTCCTAGGGTACTGATAGTCGCCTAGAGGGGGGGTGAATAGGGCGAAACTGAAATTCTCAAATATAAACACAACTACAAGCCGGGTTAGCGTTAGAAATATAAACGAGTCCGCGAGAGAGGGCGCAAAAACAAATCGCAAGCAAATAAAAGTGTGACACGCGGATTTGTTTTACCGAGGTTCGGTTCTCGCAAACCTACTCCCCGTTGAGGAGGCCACAAAGGCCGGGTCTCTTTCAACCCTTCCCTCTCTCAAACGATCCCACGGATCGAGTGAGCTTTCTCTTCTTCTCAATCAAACGGGAACAAAGCTTCCCCGCAAGGGCCACCACACAATTGGTGCCTCTTGCCTTGGTTACAATTGAGTGTTGATCTCAAGAACAAGTGAGGAAGAAAAGAATGCGATCCAAGCGCAAGAGCTCGAAAGAACACAAGCAAATCACTCTCTCTAGTCACTATGGTGTTGTGTGGAATTTGGAGAGGACTTGATCTATTTGGTGTGTCTAGAATTGAATGCTAGAGCTCTTGTAGTAGTTGAGAAGTGGAAAACTTGGATGGCAATGAATGTGGGGTGGTTGGGGTATTTATAGCCCCAACCACCAAAAGTGACCGTTGCTGGAAGCTGTCTGTTCGATGGCGCACCGGACAGTCCTGTGCACACCGGACAGTCCGGTGCCCCTGCCACGTCATCATTGCCGTTGGATTCTGACCGTTGGAGCTTCTGACTTCTGGGCCCTCCTGGGTGTCCGGTGCACACCGGACATGTACTGTTTGATGTCCGGTGCACCGGTATGGGCGATCCTGACGTCTGCGCGCGCTGCGCGCGCATTAAATGCACCGCAGGGAGCCGTTGGCGCCGCAGAGAGCCGTTGCTCCGCTGGCACACCGGACAGTCCGGTGAATTTTAGCGGAGCGGCTGCCGCGCGAACCCGAGGCTGGCGAGTTCCGGAGACCGCACTTCCTTGGAGCACCGGACATGTCCGGTGCACACCGGACAGTCCGGTGAATTATAGTGCGCCGGCTTCCGAGAATTCCCGAGGGCGAAGAGTTTGAAGTGGAGTCCTCTGGGCGCACCGGACAGTCCGGTGCCTCTAGCCAGAGGTGCCCTCGGTTGCCCCCCTGCTCCTTTGTTGAATCCAACACTTGGTCTTTTTATTGACTGAATGTGAACCTTTTGCACCTGTATAACTTATGCACTAGAGCAAACTAGTTAGTCCAATATTTGTGTTGGGCAATTCAACCACCAAAATTATTTAGGAACTAGGTGTAAGCCTAATTCCCTTTCAATCTCCCCCTTTTTGGTGATTGATGCCAACACAAACCAAAGCAAATATAGAAGTGCATAATTGAACTAGTTTGCATTATGTAAGTGCAAAGGTTGCTTGGAATTGAGCCAATATGAATATTTATATGATGCGCATGGATTGTTTCTTTGTATTTGACATATTGGACCACATTTACACCAAGAGTTTTGTTTTTGCAAATTCTTTTGTAAATTCTTTTCAAAGTCCTTTTGCAAGATAGTCAAAGGTAAAAAAAAGATTTTGCAAAGCATTTTCAAGATTTGAAATTTTCTTCCTTTGTTCAAATGCTTTTCCTTTGACTAAACAAAACTCCCCCTCAAATAAGGTCTCCTCTTAGTGTTCAAGAGGGTTTTCCATCAATTTTGAAAATACTACTTGCTCCCCCTTTAGAACACAAAGAGATACCAATTTTGAAATTTACCATTGAAAATCATCAAATTTAAAAAATTAGGTGGTGGTGCGGTCCTTTTGCTTTGGGCTCATATTTTCTCCCCCTTTGGCATGAATCGCCAAAAACGGAATCATTAGAGCCCAATGAAGTACTTTCTCCCCCTTTGGTCATGAAATGAATGAGTGAAGATTATACCAAAGTTGGAGAGATGATGCGGAGCGACGGCGAAGGATGAGTAGTAGAGTGGAGTGGAAGCCTTTTTCTTCGCCGAAGACTCCAATTCCCTTTCAATATACCTATGACTTGGTTTGGAATACACTTGAAAACACATTAGTCATAGCATATATAAAAGAGACATGATCAAAGGTATATTCATGTGCTATGTGTGCAAGACTAGCAAAAGAAATTCCTAGAATCAAGAATATTGAGCTCATGCCTAAGTCGGGTAAAAGATTGTTCATCAAGTGGCTTGGTAAAGATATCGGCTAATTGATCTTTAGTGTTAATGTAAGAAATCTCGATATCCCCCTTTTGTTGGTGATCCCGAAGAAAATGATACCGAATGGCTATGTGCTTAGTGCGGCTATGCTCGACGGGATTGTCGGCCATTTTGATTGCACTCTCATTGTCACATAGCAAAGGGACTTTGGTTAATTGGTAACCGTAGTCCCACAGGGTTTGCCTCATCCAAAGCAATTGCGCGCAACAATGACCTGCGGCAATGTACTCGGCTTCGGCGGTAGAAAGAGCGACCGAATTTTGCTTCTTTGAAGCCCAAGACACCAAGGATCTTCCCAAGAACTGGCAAGTCCCCGATGTGCTCTTCCTATTAATCCTACACCCTGCCCAATCGGCATCCGAATAACCAATCAAATCAAATGTGGATCCCCGAGGGTACCAAAGCCCAAACTTAGGAGTATAAGCTAAATATCTCAAGATTCGTTTTACGGCCGTAAGGTGTGATTCCTTAGGGTCGGCTTGGAATCTTGCACACATGCATACGGAAAGCATAATGTCCGGTCGAGATGCACATAAATAAAGCAATGAACCAATCATCGACCGGTATACCTTTTGATCCACAGACTTACCTCCCGTGTCGAGGTCGAGATGCCCATTTGTTCCCATGGGTGTCTTGATGGGCTTGGCATCCTTCATTCCAAACTTGCTTAGAATATCTTGAGTATACTTCGTTTGACTAATGAAGGTGCCCTCTTGGAGTTGCTTGACTTGAAATCCTAGAAAATACTTCAACTCCCCCATCATTGACATCTCGAATTTTTGTGTCATGATCTGTCTTCAAAGCCGGGAGGTTGCTCAACATAGACCTCCTCCTTGATTGGTCCATTGAGGAAGGCACTCTTCACATCCATTTGATAAAGCTTGAAGCCATGGTAAGTAGCATAGGCTAATAATATGCGAATTGACTCAAGCCTAGCTACGGGTGCATAGGTTTCACCAAAATCCAAACCTTCGACTTGTGAATACCCCTTGGCCACGAGTCGAGCTTTGTTCCTAGTCACCACACCATGCTCGTCTTGCTTGTTGCGGAAGACCCACTTGGTTCCTACAACATTTTGGTTAGGACGTGGAACTAAGTGTCATACCTCGTTCCTTGTGAAATTGTTGAGCTCCTCTTGCATCGCCATCACCCAATCCGAATCTTGAAGTGCTTCCTCTACCCTGTGTGGCTCAATAGAGGAAACAAACGAGTAATGTTCACAAAAATGAGCAACACGAGATCGAGTAGTTACCCCCTTATGAATATCGCCGAGGATGGTGTCGACGGGGTGATCTCGTTGTATTGCTTGGTGGACTCTTGGGTGTGGCGGCCTTGGTGGTTCATCCTCCTTGTCTTCATCATTCGCATCTCCCCCTTGATCGTTGCCGTCATTTTGAGGTGGCTCATCTTCTTGATCTTCCTGTTCAACGTCTTGAGCCTCATCCTCAGTTTGAGTTGGTGGAGATGCTTGCATGGAGGAGGATGGTTGATCTTGTGCATTTGAAGGCTCTTCGGATTCCTTAGGACACACATCCCCAATGGACATGTTCCTTAGCGCTATGCATGGAGCCTGTTCTTCACCTGTTTCATCAAGATCAACTTGCTCTACTTGAGAGCTGTTAGTCTCATCAAACACAACGTCACAAGAAACTTCAACAAGTCCTGAGGACTTGTTAAAGACTCTATATGCCCTTGTGTTTGAGTCATATCCTAGTAAAAAGCCTTCTACAGTTTTAGGAGCAAATTTAGATTTTCTACCTCTCTTAACAAGAATAAAGCATTTGCTACCAAAAGCTCTAAAATATGAAATGTTTGGCTTTTTACCGATTAGGAGTTCATAAGATGTCTTCTTGAGGATTCGGTGAAGATATAACCGGTTGATGGCGTAGCAGGCGGTGTTGACCGCCTCGGCCCAAAACCGATCCGGTGTCTTGTACTCATCAAGCATGGTTCTTGCCATGTCCAGTAGAGTTCGATTCTTCCTCTCCACTACACTATTTTGTTGTGGAGTGTAGGGAGAAGAGAACTCATGCTTGATGCCCTCCTCCTCAAGAAAGCCTTCAATTTGAGAGTTCTTGAACTCCGTCCCGTTGTCGCTTCTAATTTTCTTGATCCTTAAGCCGAACTCATTTTGAGCCCGTCTCAAGAATCCCTTTAAAGTTTCTTGGGTATGAGATTTGTCCTGCAAAAAGAACACCCAAGTGAAGCGAGAATAATCATCCACAATTACAAGACAATACTTACTACCGCCGATGCTTATGTAAGCGATCGGGCCGAACAAATCCATGTGAAGGAGCTCCAGTGGCCTGTCGGTAGTCATGATGTTTTTGTGTGGATGATGGACACCAACTTGCTTCCCGGCTTGGCATGCGCTACAAATCCTGTCTTTCTCAAAATGAACATTGGTTAGTCCTAAAATGTGTTCTCCCTTTAGAAGCTTGTGAAGATTCTTCATTCCAACATGGGCTAGTCGGCGGTGCCAAAGCCAACCCAAGTTAGTCTTAGCAATCAAGCAAGTGTCGAGTTCAGCTCTATTAAAATCAACCAAGTATAGCTGACCCTCTAACATTCCCTTAAATGCTATTGAATCATCACTTCTTCTAAAGACAGAAACACCAATATCAGTAAATAGACAGTTGTAGCCCATTTTACATAATTGGGATACGGAAAGCAAATTGTAATCTAAAGAGTCTACAAGAAAAACATTGGAAATAGTATGGTCAGGAGAAATAGCAATTTTACCCAAACCTTTGACCAAACCTTGATTTCCATCCCCGAATGTGATAGCTCGTTGGGGATCTTGGTTTTTCTCATATGAGGAGAACATCCTTTTCTCCCCTGTCATATGGTTTGTGCACCCGCTGTCGAGTATCCAACTTGAGCCCCCGGATGCATAAACCTACAAAACAATCTTAGTTCTTGATTTTAGGTACCCAAACGGTTTTGGGTCCTTTAGCATTAGATACAAGAACTTTGGGTACCCAAACACAAGTCTTGGAGCCCTTGTGTTTGCCCCCAACAATCTTGGCAACTACCTTGCCGGATTTGTTAGTTAAAACATAAGATGCATCAAAAGTTTTAAATGAAATGCTATGATCATTTGATGCATTAGTAGTTTTCTTTCTAGGCAACTTGGCATGGGTTGGTTGCCTAGATCTAGATGTCTCACCCTTATACATAAAAGCATGATTAGGGCCAGAGTGAGACTTCCTAGAATGAGTTTTCCTAATCTTGCTCTCAGGATAGCCGGCAGGGTACAAAATGTAACCCTCGTTATCCTGAGGCATGGGAGCCTTGCCCTTAACAAAGTTAGATAGGTTCTTAGGAGGGGCATTAATTTTGACATTGTCTTCCTTTTGGAAGCCAATGCCATCCTTAATGCCAGAGCGTCTCCCATTATAGAGCATGCTTCTAGCCAATTTAAATTTTTCATTTTCTAAGTCATGCTCTCTAATTTTAGCATTAAGTTGTGCTATGTGATCATTTTGTTTTTTAATTAAGGCTAGGTGATCATGGATAGCATCAACATTAATATCTCTACATCTAGTACAAATGGAAACATGCTCAACATTAGATGTAGAGGGTTTGCAAGATTTAAGTTCAACAACCTTAGCATGCAACATATCATTTTTAGTTCTAAGGTCGGAAATAGTAGCATTGCAAACATCAAAATCCTTAGCCTTAGCAATTAATTTCTCATTTTCATTTCTAAGGCTAGCAATGGAAACATTCAACTCATCAATCCTAGCAAGCAAATCAACATTATCATTTCTAGGATCAATGCAAACATGAGAATCAACCTTAGCAATTAATTTAACATTTTCATTTCTAAGGTTGGCAATAGTGTCATGGCATGTGCTTAGCTCACTAGATAATTTGTTACATTTTTCAACTTCTAGAGCATAAGCATTTTTAACCTTAACATGTTTCTTGTTTTCCTTGATTAGGAAGTCCTCTTGGGAGTCCAAGAGATCATCCTTTTCATGGATGGCACTAATTAGCTCATTTAATTTTTCCTTTTGTTCCATGTTAAGGTTGGCAAAAAGAATACGCAATTTATCCTCCTCATTTTTATCATCATCCTCATCACTAGATGTTTCAAATTTAGTGGAGGACCTTGATTTTACCTTCTTTTTGCCGTCCTTGGCCATGAGACACTTGTGGCCGACGTTGGGGAAGAGGAGGCCCTTGGTGACGGCGATGTTGGCGGCGTCCTCGTCGTCGGAGGAGTCGCTTGAGCTTTCGTCGGAGTCCCACTCCCGACAAACATGGGCATCGCCGCCCTTCTTCTTGTAGTATCTCTTCTTCTCCTTCCTCTTGCCCTTCTTGTCGTCGCCCCTGTCACTATCACTAGACATAGGACATTTTGCAATAAAATGACCGGGCTTACCACACTTGTAGCAAACCTTCTTGGAACGGGATTTGTAATCCTTCCCTTTCCGTTGCTTGAGGATTTGCCGAAAGCTTTTGATGATTAGGGCCATCTCCTCATTGTCGAGCTTGGAGGCGTCAATCGGTTGTCTACTTGGTGTAGACTCCTCCTTCTTCTCCTTCGTGGCCTTGAAGGCCACCGGTTGCGCCTCGGATGTGGAAGGTTCATCAAGCTCGTTGATCTTCTTGGAGCCCTTAATCATGCATTCAAAACTCACAAAATTCCCGATAACTTCCTCGGGGGTCATTAGTGGATATCTAGGATTGCCACGAATTAATTGAACTTGTGTGGGGTTAAGGAAAATAAGGGCTCTTAGAATAACCTTAACCACTTCGTGGTCATCCCATTTTGCGCTCCTGAGGTTGCGCACTTGGTTCACCAAGGTCTTGAGCCGGTTGTACATGTCTTGTGGCTCCTCCCCTTGGCGAAGACGGAAGCGACCGAGCTCCCCCTCGATCGTTTCCCGCTTGGTGATCTTGGTGAGTTCATCACCCTCGTGCGCGGTCTTGAGTAGATCCCAAATCTCCTTTGCGTTCTTCAACCCTTGTACTTTGTTGTATTCCTCCTTGCTTAGAGAGGCAAGGAGGATGGTTGCGGCTTGGGAGTTGAAGTGCTCGATTTGGGCCACTTCGTCCGTGTCGTAGTCCTCATCCCCTACGGATGGTACCTGTACACCATACTCAACAACATCCCATATACTTTTATGGAGAGAGGTTAGATGAAATCGCATCAAATTACTCCACATAGCATAATCTTCACCATTAAAAGTTGGTGGTTTGCCTAATGGGACGGAAAGTAAAGGTGTATGTTTAGAAACGCGAGGGTAGCGTAGGGGGATCTTACTATACTTCTTACGCTCTTGGCGTTTAGAAGTGACGGACGCCGCGTCGGAGCCGGAGGTAGATGTCGATGAAGTGTCGGTCTCGTAGTAGACCACCTTCCTCATCCTCTTGTGCTTGTCCCCACTCCGATGCGGCTTGTGAGAAGAGGATTTTTCCTTCTTCTCCTTGTGGTGAGAAGAGGAAGATCTTTTCTCCTTCCGCTTGGAGGAGTTCTTCTTCCTCTCCCTTCTCTTGGTGCGGGACTCTTCCGATGAAGTGCTCCCTTGGCTTGTAGTGGGCTTATCGCCGGTCTCCATCTCCCTCTTGGTGTGATATCCCGACATCACTTCGAGCGGTTAAGCTCTAATGAAGCACCGGCTCTGATACCAATTGATAGTCGCCTAGAGGGGGGGTGAATAGGGCGAAACTGAAATTCTCAAATATAAACACAACTACAAGCCGGGTTAGCGTTAGAAATATAAACGAGTCCGCGAGAGAGGGCGCAAAAACAAATCGCAAGCAAATAAAAGTGTGACACGCGGATTTGTTTTACCGAGGTTCGGTTCTCGCAAACCTACTCCCCGTTGAGGAGGCCACAAAGGCCGGGTCTCTTTCAACCCTTCCCTCTCTCAAACGATCCCACGGATCGAGTGAGCTTTCTCTTCTTCTCAATCAAACGGGAACAAAGCTTCCCCGCAAGGGCCACCACACAATTGGTGCCTCTTGCCTTGGTTACAATTGAGTGTTGATCTCAAGAACAAGTGAGGAAGAAAAGAATGCGATCCAAGCGCAAGAGCTCGAAAGAACACAAGCAAATCACTCTCTCTAGTCACTATGGTGTTGTGTGGAATTTGGAGAGGACTTGATCTATTTGGTGTGTCTAGAATTGAATGCTAGAGCTCTTGTAGTAGTTGAGAAGTGGAAAACTTGGATGGTAATGAATGTGGGGTGGTTGGGGTATTTATAGCCCCAACCACCAAAAGTGACCGTTGCTGGAAGCTGTCTGTTCGATGGCGCACCGGACAGTCCGGTGCACACCGGACAGTCCGGTGCCCCTGTCACGTCATCATTGCCGTTGGATTCTGACCGTTGGAGCTTCTGACTTCTGGGCCCTCCTGGGTGTCCGGTGCACACCGGACATGTACTGTTTGATGTCCGGTGCACCGGTATGGGCGATCCTGACGTCTGCGCGCGCTGCGCGCGCATTAAATGCACCGCAGGGAGCCGTTGGCGCCGCAGAGAGCCGTTGCTCCGCTGGCACACCGGACAGTTCGGTGCACACCGGATAGTCCGGTGAATTTTAGCGGAGCGGCTGCCGCGCGAACCCGAGGCTGGCGAGTTCCGGAGACCGCGCTTCCTTGGAGCACCGGACATGTCCGGTGCACACCGGACATGTCCGGTGCACACCGGACAGTCCGGTGAATTATAGCGCGCCGGCTTCCGAGAATTCCCGAGGGCGAAGAGTTTGAAGTGGAGTCCTCTGGGCGCACCGGACACTGTCCGGTGCACACCGGACAGTCCGGTGCCTCTAGCCAGAGGTGCCCTCGGTTGCCCCCCTGCTCCTTTGTTGAATCCAACACTTGGTCTTTTTATTGACTGAATGTGAACCTTTTGCACCTGTATAACTTATGCACTAGAGCAAACTAGTTAGTCCAATATTTGTGTTGGGCAATTCAACCACCAAAATTATTTAGGAACTAGGTGTAAGCCTAATTCCCTTTCAGGTACCTCGGGAGCGCAGCCCGAACCTTAGTTATGTATCGAACGTACCCATGGTCGTCCCTCGCTCTGTGTCTGAGGCGACTGTGAACCCTTCGAGGGCCAGCCTACGAACCCCTGATCAGTAGTGGGCGCGGAGCCCGAGTGGCCTGAGGCGGCCGTTGAACCCTTCGAGGGGCCGGCCATCGAACCTCTGACCAGTAGTGGGTGTGGAGCCCACGTGCTCTGAGGCGGCTGTTGAACCCCTCCGAGGGGCCAGCCTTCGAACCTCTGATCAGTAGGGAGGCTCGGAGCCTGTTTCCTTCACGGAGAAGGGTCCTTTTCGGGGTATCCCCCTTTTCTGGTCCCTGTTGTAAGAGAGAGAAAGAGGAAAAGGATACGAAGTCGAATGACATGGCGTACCTTTTTTGACGCGATCATTATGGCGAAGGCGAAGCGTCGCTTGCTTCTCCCGCCTGTGGCGCCGCCTGTCCCGCCGCGGAGTTAATGCGACGGGGCGAGCGGTTCACGGGGCGGCCGTTGCGCGTGCGCGAGCCGTTCGAGGAACGGCCGTTTCGCCTTGGGTTTTTGAATCCCACGGTGGGTCCGGACGAAACGTTGAACGGGTCTCGCCTTGGTCTTTATATACTCGGGGGAGGGTCTGGCGACGGTCCTTTGCTCCGCTTCTTGCCTCCTTCTTAGGTTTTCGCAACCTAAGAGGTTTAGCCGGAGAAAAGGAAACCGCCCACCCAGTCCTTTCCGCTGCCACCCCTTTTGCTCGGCGATGGCCGACCGGGTGACCATCATCTCGCCGCGTGATCCATGGCCCTCCTCCACAGTCACAGCGGAGGACCTGGAGGATCTTGTTGCCAAGGGTCTACTTCGCCCTCTCTCTGATGAGAGACAGCCGGAGTGGATTCCTCCCGCGAGCGGAACCGCCCCGTCCCCGCCGCCGGGGTATGTCGTGAGCTTCATCTCCTTCCACGAGCGGGGGTTCGGTGTGCCGGCGAGCCGCTTTATGTGGGCGATCCTGTACAACTATGAGGTGGAGTTGCACAACCTTAGTCCCAACTCCATTTCGCAGGCCGCCATCTTCGTAGCGTTGTGCGAAGGGTACTTGGGGATTGCCCCCCACTATGACTTGTGGACTCATCTCTTCTCCGCGGAGCTTTTTGCTTCGCCGACGGGAGAGAGAAGGGTCCGCACGGCGGTGCGGGCCGGCGGTTGCATTCTCCAGCTGAGGCAGTCGTGGGCGTCGCTGTACATCCCCGCCACCCTCGCGTCCTCGAACAAAGGGTGGCAGCGCCGGTGGTTCTACCTCCGGAATGACGGCGAGATGCTTCCACCGTTTTCTCAACGGGTGGTCACCGCCGCTGCCGATACCTGGCGCTACGTGACCCCGCACGACAGGCAGAAAAACCTCGAGCCCCTTCTCAAGGCCCTGGAGGTGTTGCGGAAAGGAGGACTTACTGCCACGGGAGTGATTGCCGCCATTCACCGCCGTAGGGTGCTTCCCTTGGCGGAGCGGCGGTTGCCGCTTTGGGAGATGACACCGGAGGCTGACTTGGAGGGCTCGCGGATGTCCTCGGATCCTCTTCCCATCGACGTTCTCCACGGGCGGGTGGCCGTCACGTTGGGAAAACCGGACGCCAGTGCCTTCTCTCAGCCCTTGATGCGCCCCGACCACGGGTGTGTGACCCTGGTGAGTATCTGCTCCTTCTTTCTCCTTGCATCAGGTTGCCTTTGGTCCTTACGGTCGGGATTTCCGTTCGCCTCCAGGAGGTAGGGTGGCATAAGCCTTCCCGGCCACGGGTCCCGGAGGACGCGGTGGACCGAGCAGCGCGGCGGGTTGCCGCGGAGGAGAAGAAGAAGAAGGACGCGGAGAAAGCTCGGGCCCGCGAGCGGACGCGGGCCCGAGACGCCTTGGAGAAGCTCCATCGTCGGCAGGAGAGGGAGGGGCTCTCGAGGGAGCCGTCGCCGGAGACGCCTGACGACGACGACGATGAAGATGATGACGAGGACGACGACATGGCTGCCCGCCTCGGCCTCAGCCCGGGTTTGAGGCTAGGCCAGGAGTCGTCAAGCCAGCCCCCGAGTGGGCTGGCGCTGTCAGTTCCTGGAGTCGGGACGCCGAGGCCCCGGCCCGATGAGCGGGGGCAGACCGAGGGGTACTTGACCCCTCGGCCGGGGAAGTCGAGGTGACCCCGGGGAGTCAGGCCGAGGCGTCTATTTCTCGGGAGCCGTCGGCCACGCCGTCAGCGTAGGAGGGTGACCCTCAGGTCACCGTGGCAACGCCCGGGCAGTCCGTCTCCCGGGCGTCCAAGGTGCCCAAGGCGAGGGTGATGCCGAAGCTGGCGGCGAGGCGGACCTCGGCGGTGTCTTCGGGGGTCGAGATCCGAGAGACCTCCCCTCAGGCGCGGTTGATCATGGCCCGGAGCGGGTAAGTATCTTGGAGCGTCTTCGTCCTGGCTTCTCATTCGTATGTCCCGACCGCGACTTTACCTTCCTCCTCAGTAAGCGAAGCCACGGCCTGACCGATCTGGCTCCCCGGAAGGCCCTTAAGACGGCGTCGGCTTTCGCGGCCAGCGTCGCGCCGGGCCTCGCTGTTTAGCTGGCCTTCTTGCAAGGCGCTCCACAGCAGGGGGCACTGGCGGCACCAGCCATCGTGGAGCGAGTTCCCAAGGCCGGCTCTTCTGCTGAGGCGGCCATCATGCTGGAGGAGGCGGTTGGCGCAGACGTGGCCCCGGGCCCACCGGACATGCCGCCGGTGCCGGCGCCTACTGCTGCTGAAGCCGCTGCCGTCCCAGTCGGGGAGCGACCCGTTGCTGCCGACGCTGAGATGGTCGAGGCGTCGGCGCTCGATGCCTCGGAGGGGGGGGGGCGTGGAAGCGCGATGCGTCCCACCGAGAGACGGCCTTGTCGCTGCGCGCGGAGCTCCGAGGAGCGGCCCCAGTTGCTCCGGTTCCGGACCCGTGGGGCTTCGGATCCCTTCTTCGTCCTCGACGATGAGCGGGAGGAGCAGTCTTGGGACAGGCTCCGCAAGTGCGCCGAAGCAACGGTGGGGTCGCTCCGGTCATTGCTGGAGGGCTTCTGCAGGGACATCCCCGAAATCCTCCAGGTAATGGCTTCAGGCGTACCTTTTTGTGACCAAGGCTTCTCTTGTGACGCCCCGCTTCCTTTCCTTAGGATCTGACGGATCTGAGCGCCGCCAAGTCGTCGTTCATCCGCCACGAGGTCGATATCTGGGGCTCGCTGCGATCCCTGAGGACCTCGCTTGCCGGGGCTACTGCGTGCCTCTCTCAGCAGGGCGCCGAAGTGGCGGACCTTCGGTTGCTCTGCGCCGATCTGAGAGCAGAGGCGGCAGCGGCCCGCGCAGAGGCGGCAGCGGCACGCGCAGAGATGCAGCGACGGCAGTCGGAGTTCGACCAGGTCGTCGATGAACGAGACCAATCCCGGGGTCGGGCTGCCGAGGCCGAAAGCCGGGCTGGAGCCCTTGCAGCGGGCCTAGCTGTAGCCCAGGCCACAGCTTCGGAGCAGCGTGCCCGAGCCGGAGGTATGTCCTGGCCATTTCCGGTTTTCGTTTCAGCTTGTTTCCTCCGCTTGTGTTTGAGGCCTTGCGTTCTGGCTGTTCGTAGAGCTTGAGTCCGCCCTTGATGAGTCCACCAGGGCGCTTGTCAGGGCGGTCGAACAGAGGGAGTCCGACCACGTGGCCATGTCCGAGGCCATCTCGGACTTCTGTCGGGTCTTTGGCTTCGGCGACGTCCCCTCAGGAAGCTCCCCTCAAAGTCGCCTGCATGCCTTGGGCGATCATGTGCGCGGCAGACTCCGCGAGGCGCTACACCATGGCGTCAGGCGGGCTTTCGTCGTGCTCGCTTCCCACTACGTCGTGGACCTGGAGCGGGTCAGCGAGGGGTATTGCCTTCCTGACGAAGATGAAGCCGCCCTGGCAGAAGTCTAGAGGCTCGACGCGGCCGCCGCGGGTCCGAGCGCAGTGCTGGCGACCACCTTCGAGGCAGAAATCTTCCCGCCTATGCCGTCGTCCGAAGCCGGGGTGGACTTTGCCGAGGGCGGAGACGAAGCCGAAGGCGCGGCTCCTTCCCCGGGCGACGCCTAACTCTGTTGGAGCAGTTTCTGTTGGAGGCACGTGTGTCTTTTTACGGCCGCTGAGGCCTGAACACTTTATTATCGTTGCATAAAGTCGTGCCCCTTTTCCTTTCATTTTGCGTGTCCGGCCCCGTCCGTCAGTAGCAGGGTGGCTTCCCCAAGTAGGAGTCACTTTTCGTGGTGGGTGACGAGTGAGGTATCCGTAACCCAGAGGCGTAGGAGTCTCTTGGCTCAGTCAGTCTTGCCACTTACACGCACCCGCATTCGCTCCTTGGGGTCCTGCTTCCGACATAGCCAGGGGAACGCAAAAGCCTTTTTGATTGAAAATTTTGACGCAGAGGGGGTTCCTCCCTTCTAGCCCCCGAGGGAGGGTCGGGCTTTGCCGAGGCAAGGTTGACCCTTCCTTGATGACCAGACTTGGTGTGTGAACGAGGTATACGAGCAACTTGAAAGCATCTTAAGGGTAGAAGCGATGTAGCTGTTGGATGTTCCAAGCGTTGCCATAGACCTCGCCTTGACTGTTGGCCAACTTGTATGTTCTGGGCTTCAGAACTTTGGTGATGACGAGCGGCCCTTCCCAGGGGTGCGTGTAGCCCCCAGGTGTCTTTTGCGAGAGGTGGTGTCGGCCACCGCCGTCGGTCATTAGAGACCTTGTTGGAAGGTGTCTCCAACAAGGGCTTGGGGTGCTGCGCGATGGTCGCAAGCCCCGAGTGTATCTCTCGTGGGAGTTCCTGACCTTCGGCGATGGAAATGCATTGTTGGGGGATGCCCGAGGGGCTGCGGTGGTAGAGCTCCTTCCCATCTCCCAGCAAGACGAATGACTTGGCGCGTCACGCCAATCGCCGAGCCTCGGCTCGGTCGAGGGGTAGCTCTCCTCGGTGGAGATATTTTAGGTTCGGGGTCTGTCAGCTTTGATTAGGCGTGACCTCGCTCTGTTCCCCCTCGACGCGCAGTGTCTCACCCTCGGGGGCCGAGGGTACCTCGGGCTGAGCCGAGGGCACCTCGGACTGTGCCGAGGGTACCTCGGACTGAGCCGAGGGTACCTCAGACTGAGCCGAGGGTGCCTCGGGCGGAGTCGAAGGTGCCTCGGGCTGAGCCGAGGGTGCCTCGGGCGGAGCCGAAGGTGCCTCGGGCTCGGGCGTGTCCTCGGTCTTGACCCTTAGTAGGCATTGAGGAAAGACAGGGTTTTTCACCCAACAGTGGAATCCACGATCTGATCGATGCGAGGCAGAGGGTAGGGAACCTTCGGACATGCTTTGTTTAGACCAGTGTAGTCTACACACATCCGCCATTTCCCCCTTTCTTTCTCACAAGCACAGGGTTGGCAAGCCATTCGGGATGGAATACTTCATTGATGAACCCTGCCGCCAGTAGCTTGTGGATCTCCTCGCCTATGGCTCTGTGCTTTTCTTCGTCGAATCGGCGCAGAGGTTGCTTCACGGGTCGGGCCCCAGCTTGAATATCCAGAGAGTGCTCGGCGACTTCCCTCGGCATGCCGGGCATGTCCGAGGGACTCCACGCGAAAACTTCGGCGTTCGCGCGGAAAAAGTCGACGAGCACTGCTTCCTATTTGGGGTCGAGCTCGGAACCGATCCGGATCTGCTTGGAGGCATCGTTGCAGGGGTCGAGAGGGACGGACTTGACCATCTCCGCTAGTTCGAAGTTGCCGGCGTGGCGCTTCACGTCGGGCGCCCCCCTAGAGAGGCTCTCCAGGTCAGCGATGAGGGCCTCGGATTCGGCGAGGGCCTCGGCGTACTTCACGCACTCCACATCGCATTCGAATGCGTGTCGGTACGTGGGCCCGACGGTGATGACCCCGTTGGGGCTCGGCATCTTGAGCTTGAGGTAGGTGTAGTTGGGGACGACCATGAACTTGGCGTAGCACGGCCTCCCCAGCACTGCGTGGTAGGTTCCTCGAAACCCGACCACTTCAAACGTGAGGATCTCCTTTCGAAAGTTGGAGGGCGTCCCGAAGCAGACGGGTAGGTCGAGTTGTCCGAGGGGATGAACACGCTTCTCGGGGACGATCCCGTGGAAAGGCGCAACGCCCGTCCGGACCGAGGACAGATCGATCCACAGGAGCCCGAGGGTTTCGGCGTAGATGATGTTGAGGCTGCTGCCTCCGTCCATGAGGACCTTGGTGAGCCTGACGTTGCCGATGATGGGGTCGACAACAAGTGGGTATCTCCCCGGGCTCGGCACGTAGTCTGGATGGTCGGCCTGGTCGAAGGTGATGGGCTTGTCGGACCAGTCTAGATAGACTGGCGCCGCCACCTTTACCGAGCAGACCTCCCGACGCTCTTGCTTGCGGTGCCGAGCCGATGTAACACCCGGATTTTAGGGGTCCAAAACCCGGGGTTAACATAAACACCAGGTATGCTGGGACCAAGTCTCATACATATGATGTATAGTGGCACAGGATCGAATGTCACATCTTCATATATAACAGGAGTTCTATACAAAATAAATAATTACATTATAAGGAGACAACGGTCCAGCAACCCAAAGTTGACTGGGAGACGACGACCTAGACCACTCACGAACTCATCACAGCATCCTCCATGAGCATCATCCTGCAGTACCTGGTCTTGACCTGTGGTGTATGTGAGACAGCAAGAGTGAGCTCACATACGTTCATCGCTCAACAAGTTGTGGGGAATAATGTGCATGAACTCGCCAAAGGTGGGAGCTCACGTGAAGTGTAAGGCTTACCAAAGAAGATGGTTAGAGCTGAGCATTGCTTTTAAAGTTGGTCAAAATTTTATTAGCAGTTACTAAGTATAAGTAAATACCAAACCCGATTAAGTAATAGATCAAAAAGTAACAACACCACCTGCAATGCAATGCATATGACAAATTGAATTTAGTTCCATAAATTAATCATGTGAGGGTCCGAGCTGCTCATGACCGTGAGCACGGCTAGTATACCAGTTTTACACTCTGCAGAGGTTGCGCATCTTTACCCACAAGTCGTGTTACCCATTTGCCACAGAGTTGATCAGACTCCATACACCTCTACCTAGGAAGCGAGGCAGGGTACCACTACGAGGCCTTTACAAAGTTCCACTAGCTTCCGAAAACCCGCTGCAGTTTATAGGAAGATCCAGTACAGGAATCCCTTGCAGGACCGCCATCGCAGCAAAATCCTCCCGAGGGCCTCCCCGCACTGACCTCTCCCCTACTGCCCTTGCCCCTTTCGGGTAAGGTAGTCTTCCACTAGCTTTCCTAATTAATCAGCCAAGGGCATCCCATACTACCCTTGTGGTAGCACTGTTTTCCCGGGTGGTCGCTCCATGTTCCAATTAACATAATGATCTCATCATGAACAATAAATAACAACTGATAACAAAAGTGTAATCATGAATAGTGTATCTCCATACCCAAAACCACATATAGCACTAGCAAGTACTACCCAGAAAGATCAGTGGTGAACAAGGTATAAAGATAATCAAACTAGGGTAACCTATTGGGTCCCATCAAAATTAACCTATGCAGACCATTATGATTAATCAGAACATGAGTGGGTAAAAAGAAGTGATCAAGGGCACAACTTGCCTGGGCCTTGAGAATCCAGGTACCAGGATGATTCTTCAGATCTTCGTGACCTCACTGCTAGTCGTAGCAATACAAACATACATGGTATAGGCAAAATTAACATTACACCAAACATATATGCAAAATACATATTAATAATCTACATATTAAAATAAGATCACAGGAAAAAGGATTATTAATTTTGGAGTTGTAGAATTCAAGTTATAAATTTCCTAAGGTTTAAGGTGATTATAATATGATTAAATGATAAATAAATTTTCTGACAGAGTTCATGTCAAAACAGTGATTCTAAATGGTAGAGAATATTATTACCAAATTTTAGGAATTGGAATGACTCAATTTGGAGCTAAAATGAATTAGTTATGATTTAATTAAGTTCTAGCAATTATTTTCATATTAAAAATCTATTTTCTATTCTATTTATTCAATTTTAACAGAGTGCAGGACTGGGCCTCAATTAAGCAGAAGCACAGGGGGCTCGGGGTAAAATTACAGAGACACAGCGCACAGTGCTACTGGACGGCGGGTTGATTTCAAATAAGTGGAGGGGCTCTTATGCAAAACCACCCGGCCGAAGGGGTATCGGCCATCGAGAGCCATCCGATCGAGCGCGGACGGTTCAGATTAGATCCAGTATAACCCGAACCGGTACGCAGCTACAACCATTCGATCAGCGATCAACGGCCTAGATTTAATGAAGCCGAGATCCACCCCGTGCCACTGGATCACGCATCCACGGTCTCCGTGCGATCGAGCGAAGGGGTATTCCTAATCTAATCACAGCCGTCATTAGGTGATCGGACGGTTCCGAGAATCGTCCCCAACTTTCACCAGCACACGGCGGCGCCGCCCTGGATTCGCGACGAAGCTCGCCGGAGTTGGTCCAATCCGGCGCGATACCGCCCCAAATTCAAATTAAACGGCGCTACGCGTAGAGAAGGCGAAGGTGAACATAAAGGAAGGCCCCATACCGGCGATTATGGCGCGGAGGCACACGGCCACGGTGCTAGGCGGATCCGCGGTGGTGGAAGAACGACGGCGAGGAATTGCGCTGTGCACAGTGGCCTGCTTCGCCCGCGAACGACCCGACACCCTTCGGATGGACTTGGAGACGCTCCAAGGCCGATCACCGGGGACCCGACGTCGACGACGACGCGTTTTGGTCACGGCGGCGAACTTGGTCCGCGAGAATCGCGACGGTGGCTGACGAAAGGCTGCGGACGAAGGTGAGGATGGGAAAGGGGGTCGCGGTCCGCGTTTTATAGCTAGGTGACAAGTCCGAGGAACGGCAGTCCCGGCGGCGAGTTCGCGCGGCCGTTGCGGCGAGCTCGGCATGGCTGTTGAAGACGGCCCGACAAGCGGGGCCCGCGGACCAGAGACAGAGCGTGAGCGAGTGAGTGATCGAGCGCGCGCGAGATGAGAGGCTGCCCGCGGGCCCGCGTCGTCAGCGAGAGAGAGGGAATACGCAGGCGAGCGCGCGCGCGAGCGACTGGGCAGGGGGCCCCGCATGTCAGTGAACCAGCGGGAGCGCGCACGCGTGAGTCCGCCCGGTGGGGCCCGCTCGTAAGCGACTGGCGTGAAGCGAGCGTCCCCAGGTGGCTGACCCGTGGGCCCGGGACGTCGGCGCCGTGGGGGAGCGAGTGGGCCGCGCGGGTAGGTTTCCTTAGGTGGGCCGATTTCCAGTAGCCGGCCCAGTTAGGGGTTTTTATTCTTTTTCTTTTTCTTTTCTATTTTCTTTTCTCCATTTTCAAATCCAATTTGAATTTCAAGTTTGAGTTCAAACTTTTGTGAATAACTTGTCCTCAGTTTGAATAGTATACTTTAATAATATAAGTATGGAGAATTTTTATTCTGATTTTATTTTGTTTTATGTAGTATTTTCCCTACTCCTTTTTATTTTCTATTTTCTATTTTTCCTTTCCATTTGAATTTCAAATCAACACAAGTTTAAAGTTCAAACACTTAATTTGGATACACATATAGAACTTTAGCATAATGTGCAAAAACCTATTTTATGTTTTTCTTTATTTATTTTAGTCCTTTTAAACAAGTTTTTATTCATATAGTAGAATAACCCCTACCTCATTAATTCTAGGGGAAATCAAATTTAGACTTATATATGTTAAGAGATAGTTTAACCATAATTCTTTTATATATCTTAACCCAAAGGCAATTTAGATTATCTAAGTATCTTTAATTATGTATTTTTAACTTATTCATGAGTGGAAACTCCTAAATTATGATTATCTCTAAGGAAAGGTGTTTTGATTTAAAATCTTTGAGAATTTTTCCTTGTCTTCCCAAGATTGAACTTTAGGGTGTTACAAATCCTACCCCCCTTAAAAATAATCTCGTCCTCGAGATTTGTAAAGAAAAAGGATGCATACCCATATGCACAAACAAAGAGATCTCAGCATGAGGTATAATTCTTTAACAAAACATTGGGTCAATAGACCTTTATTATTTCTTCTAAAATATTATCATATTACTAAAGTAACACCTAGATCCTACAAATCATCATAATTTATATCTATGTAGCTTGGTGAAGCTGGTGGTGGTGGTGGAGGTTGTTGTTGTTGTCTCTCCAATCGTGCTTGCCTTATTTCTTGACGGGCCTGACGTATTTCCTCGCGTTGCTGTCTTATCTGATTTTGCATCTCGGTCACCATGTCTGTTAACTGTTGTATTACCAGTCTTTGGGTAGCAACCACTTGATTGATGTCAACAGGTGGAGGATTTGGAGGATTCATTTTCTGTTTGTTGTTACGTGATAATCTTTCCTTTCCTGGTATTGACCATGAAAGTTAGAAGCATGTGGTAATAGTTTTGCAAAGGAAAGTACTAAGCGGAATGGATAAGCTAGTTGTTGGTTATAATCTATAGATTCTTTGGTAGGGCTTAATTTATGTCCAGATTGGGGTAACCAATCATATAAGGTGAATATCCAAGGGTAAGATAGAATCTGTCAAGATGAGAGATATACATGGGTGAGATAGGCTACAAGATGTAGGTTAAAAGTTTGTTTTGTTATTAGGTGGGAATAGAAAGGTTATATCATTCATCATGGGTTGGGTTAGCTCATAGTTAAGTTGATCCAATGTGATAAGTTAAGTCAATACATGGCTAGTAGGGTCTAATCTCTTCTACCAGTATTACTAATCTGATTTAGTAGACCACATTAGATTAGATCATAATAGGTTAGATGGGGTCTTGATTAGATTGGTATGACTAGTTTGACTAGATATGATCTAATTAATTTGCATTAGATTATGATTGTTAATCTAGGGTGGTTAAGTATGCTTATTAGGATAACTTCAATCCATAACAATAAGATAGAATCTTTTAAGGCCAGTTAGATCTATTAGGATGACATAAAATCTCTTCAAGATAAGATGAGTCTATTAAGATAAGAGAAAACCTCTTAAGATAAGATGGATCTATATACATTAGGATAAGTTAAGACCTTTTGAGATAAGATAGATCTATGAGTGTAGGATAGAATTTCTTTTAAGATGAGATGAACCTATTAAGCTAGATACATTATTGAAGGATAATTTAGTTTGTCTAGTTATTTTACATGTGCTATCCTTTATACCTAGATGTATATGCAGATGTAATTGTGGACATTACTCCACAACTCATCATACTCAAACAAAGATCCAAATCAGACAAGTATCATAAGAACAAACATTCAAGTACATAAATACTTATATAAAAAATAGTTTTGTTTTTGTCCCTAAGATTAGGTCTCCTATTCCTAAAGTCACTTTAGGTACAGGATTTCAAAGTGTGAAATCCACATCTGTCTCTAGAAAGATAAAGGTAAGAATAATCAGAGTAAAGCGGAAATAGATGAGAAAAGATTAAGATAAGTTTAGAAAGAATCAGAGTGGCAAAGGTAAGTAGAGAATGGTTGTCCAGTTCTATCTAGGTTTCGTCCTATAGTCAACATTCCTCTGATACCACTTCTGTAACACCCGGATTTTAGGGGTCCAAAACCCGGGGTTAACATAAACACCAGGTATGCTGGGACCAAGTCTCATACATATGATGTATAGTGGCACAGGATCGAATGTCACATCTTCATATATAACAGGAGTTCTATACAAAATAAATAATTACATTATAAGGAGACAACGGTCCAGCAACCCAAAGTTGACTGGGAGACGACGACCTAGACCACTCACGAACTCATCACAGCATCCTCCATGAGCATCATCCTGCAGTACCTGGTCTTGACCTGTGGTGTATGTGAGACAGCAAGAGTGAGCTCACATACGTTCATCGCTCAACAAGTTGTGGGGAATAATGTGCATGAACTCGCCAAAGGTGGGAGCTCACGTGAAGTGTAAGGCTTACCAAAGAAGATGGTTAGAGCTGAGCATTGCTTTTAAAGTTGGTCAAAATTTTATTAGCAGTTACTAAGTATAAGTAAATACCAAACCCGATTAAGTAATAGATCAAAAAGTAACAACACCACCTGCAATGCAATGCATATGACAAATTGAATTTAGTTCCATAAATTAATCATGTGAGGGTCCGAGCTGCTCATGACCGTGAGCACGGCTAGTATACCAGTTTTACACTCTGCAGAGGTTGCGCATCTTTACCCACAAGTCGTGTTACCCATTTGCCACAGAGTTGATCAGACTCCATACACCTCTACCTAGGAAGCGAGGCAGGGTACCACTACGAGGCCTTTACAAAGTTCCACTAGCTTCCGAAAACCCGCTGCAGTTTATAGGAAGATCCAGTACAGGAATCCCTTGCAGGACCGCCATCGCAGCAAAATCCTCCCGAGGGCCTCCCCGCACTGACCTCTCCCCTACTGCCCTTGCCCCTTTCGGGTAAGGTAGTCTTCCACTAGCTTTCCTAATTAATCAGCCAAGGGCATCCCATACTACCCTTGTGGTAGCACTGTTTTCCCGGGTGGTCGCTCCATGTTCCAATTAACATAATGATCTCATCATGAACAATAAATAACAACTGATAACAAAAGTGTAATCATGAATAGTGTATCTCCATACCCAAAACCACATATAGCACTAGCAAGTACTACCCAGAAAGATCAGTGGTGAACAAGGTATAAAGATAATCAAACTAGGGTAACCTATTGGGTCCCATCAAAATTAACCTATGCAGACCATTATGATTAATCAGAACATGAGTGGGTAAAAAGAAGTGATCAAGGGCACAACTTGCCTGGGCCTTGAGAATCCAGGTACCAGGATGATTCTTCAGATCTTCGTGACCTCACTGCTAGTCGTAGCAATACAAACATACATGGTATAGGCAAAATTAACATTACACCAAACATATATGCAAAATACATATTAATAATCTACATATTAAAATAAGATCACAGGAAAAAGGATTATTAATTTTGGAGTTGTAGAATTCAAGTTATAAATTTCCTAAGGTTTAAGGTGATTATAATATGATTAAATGATAAATAAATTTTCTGACAGAGTTCATGTCAAAACAGTGATTCTAAATGGTAGAGAATATTATTACCAAATTTTAGGAATTGGAATGACTCAATTTGGAGCTAAAATGAATTAGTTATGATTTAATTAAGTTCTAGCAATTATTTTCATATTAAAAATCTATTTTCTATTCTATTTATTCAATTTTAACAGAGTGCAGGACTGGGCCTCAATTAAGCAGAAGCACAGGGGGCTCGGGGTAAAATTACAGAGACACAGCGCACAGTGCTACTGGACGGCGGGTTGATTTCAAATAAGTGGAGGGGCTCTTATGCAAAACCACCCGGCCGAAGGGGTATCGGCCATCGAGAGCCATCCGATCGAGCGCGGACGGTTCAGATTAGATCCAGTATAACCCGAACCGGTACGCAGCTACAACCATTCGATCAGCGATCAACGGCCTAGATTTAATGAAGCCGAGATCCACCCCGTGCCACTGGATCACGCATCCACGGTCTCCGTGCGATCGAGCGAAGGGGTATTCCTAATCTAATCACAGCCGTCATTAGGTGATCGGACGGTTCCGAGAATCGTCCCCAACTTTCACCAGCACACGGCGGCGCCGCCCTGGATTCGCGACGAAGCTCGCCGGAGTTGGTCCAATCCGGCGCGATACCGCCCCAAATTCAAATTAAACGGCGCTACGCGTAGAGAAGGCGAAGGTGAACATAAAGGAAGGCCCCATACCGGCGATTATGGCGCGGAGGCACACGGCCACGGTGCTAGGCGGATCCGCGGTGGTGGAAGAACGACGGCGAGGAATTGCGCTGTGCACAGTGGCCTGCTTCGCCCGCGAACGACCCGACACCCTTCGGATGGACTTGGAGACGCTCCAAGGCCGATCACCGGGGACCCGACGTCGACGACGACGCGTTTTGGTCACGGCGGCGAACTTGGTCCGCGAGAATCGCGACGGTGGCTGACGAAAGGCTGCGGACGAAGGTGAGGATGGGAAAGGGGGTCGCGGTCCGCGTTTTATAGCTAGGTGACAAGTCCGAGGAACGGCAGTCCCGGCGGCGAGTTCGCGCGGCCGTTGCGGCGAGCTCGGCATGGCTGTTGAAGACGGCCCGACAAGCGGGGCCCGCGGACCAGAGACAGAGCGTGAGCGAGTGAGTGATCGAGCGCGCGCGAGATGAGAGGCTGCCCGCGGGCCCGCGTCGTCAGCGAGAGAGAGGGAATACGCAGGCGAGCGCGCGCGCGAGCGACTGGGCAGGGGGCCCCGCATGTCAGTGAACCAGCGGGAGCGCGCACGCGTGAGTCCGCCCGGTGGGGCCCGCTCGTAAGCGACTGGCGTGAAGCGAGCGTCCCCAGGTGGCTGACCCGTGGGCCCGGGACGTCGGCGCCGTGGGGGAGCGAGTGGGCCGCGCGGGTAGGTTTCCTTAGGTGGGCCGATTTCCAGTAGCCGGCCCAGTTAGGGGTTTTTATTCTTTTTCTTTTTCTTTTCTATTTTCTTTTCTCCATTTTCAAATCCAATTTGAATTTCAAGTTTGAGTTCAAACTTTTGTGAATAACTTGTCCTCAGTTTGAATAGTATACTTTAATAATATAAGTATGGAGAATTTTTATTCTGATTTTATTTTGTTTTATGTAGTATTTTCCCTACTCCTTTTTATTTTCTATTTTCTATTTTTCCTTTCCATTTGAATTTCAAATCAACACAAGTTTAAAGTTCAAACACTTAATTTGGATACACATATAGAACTTTAGCATAATGTGCAAAAACCTATTTTATGTTTTTCTTTATTTATTTTAGTCCTTTTAAACAAGTTTTTATTCATATAGTAGAATAACCCCTACCTCATTAATTCTAGGGGAAATCAAATTTAGACTTATATATGTTAAGAGATAGTTTAACCATAATTCTTTTATATATCTTAACCCAAAGGCAATTTAGATTATCTAAGTATCTTTAATTATGTATTTTTAACTTATTCATGAGTGGAAACTCCTAAATTATGATTATCTCTAAGGAAAGGTGTTTTGATTTAAAATCTTTGAGAATTTTTCCTTGTCTTCCCAAGATTGAACTTTAGGGTGTTACAGCCGAGGCGTTCACCACTTGCCCGCCGTAGATCATGAAGCAGTCACGGACCTCGGGGAACCCTCCTGCCTTGTGATCTTCCTCCTTTGCATCGTCGAGGGCCTTGCCACCCTCCGCGGGTGGCCCGGCCTTGTGGAAGTGTCGTCGAAGCATGGCACACTCCTCAAGGGTGTGCTTGACAGGCCCCTGATGATAGGGGCACGGCTCCTTGAGCATCTTGTCAAAGAGGTTGGCACCTCCGGGAGGTTTCCGAGGGTTCTTTTACTCGGCGGCGGCGACAAGGTCCGCGTCGGTGGCGTCGCGTTTCGCTTGCGACTTCTTCTTGCCCTTCTTCTTGGCGCCGCGCTGAGTTGACGCCTCGGGAGCATCTTCCGGTGGGTGGCCCTGGGGCTGCTTGTCCTTCCGGAAAATGGCCTCAACCGCCTCCTGGCCAGAGGCGAACTTGGTGGCGATGTCCATCAGCTCGCTCGCCCTGGTGGGGGTCTTGCGACCTAGCTTGCTCACTAGGTCGCGGCAGGTGGTGCCAGCGAGGAACGCACCGATGACATCTGAATCGGTGACGTTGGGCAGCTCTGTGCGCTGCTTCGAGAATCGCCGGATGTAGTCCCGGAGAGGCTCTCCCGGCTGTTGGCGGCAGCTTCGGAGATCCCAGGAGTTCCCAGGGCGCATGTATGTGCCCTGGAAATTGCCCGCGAAGGCTTGGACCAGGTCGTCCCAGTTGGAGATCTACCCCGGGGGCAGATGCTCCAGCCAGGCTCGAGCGGTGTCGGAGAGGAACAGGGGGAGGTTGCGGATGATGAGGTTGTCATCGTCCGTTCCACCTAGTTGGCAGGCCAGCCGATAGTCCGCGAGCCACAGTTCCGGTCTCGTCTCCCCCGAGTACTTTATGATAGTAGTCGGGGTTCGGAACCGGGTCGGGAACGATGCCCGTCGTATGGCGCGGCTGAAAGCCTGCGGACCAGGTGGTTCGGGCGAAGGACTTCGATCCTCCCCGCTGTCGTAGCGTCCCCCACGCCTGGGGTGGTAGCCTCGGCGTGCCCTGTCGTCGAGGTGGGCCCGACGGCCGTGATGAAGGCGCTCGTTGCCGAGGTGACCCGGGGCCGCAGGTGCTGTGTTGCGCGTGCGCCCGGAGTGGACCGAGGCTTCCCGCATGAATCGGGAAGTCGCGGCGTGATGTTCCGGGGGGAACCCCTGCCTTCGGGAGGCAGAACTTTCGGCCCGTCGGACCGCGGCGTCCTCTAGGAGATTCTTGAGCTCTCCCTGGATACGCCGCCCCTCGATGGTTGATGGCTCCGGCATCGCGCAGAGAAGCATTGCTGCTGCTGCCAGGTTCTGGCCGACTCCACTGGAATCCGGCGGCGGCCTCACCCCGACGTCGTCGGCGATGCGGTGCTGGATGTCCTGGGGGAGATGACGCGCTTCTCCGGCCGGGGGTTGGACAGCCCATTCCTGCCCGATGTCCCGGCGGATCGGCACAAGCGTTCCTGCTCCCTCGTCGAGCCTGGCCTGCCTCTCGTGGATATGCTCGAGCTGTGGGTCAGGACCCCCCACCGGGACGGGGACCACAGCTAGCTCCCGAAGGATGTCAATGCGAGGCGCGGGCCTAGGGGGATCGCTGTTTTCCGGCATACCAAGATGGTTGCCTTTGCCGGGACCCCCTAGATCGACGTGGAAACATTCACGACTTGGGTCACGGTCCTCATTGTCGAGGCCGCGGCTGCCATCAGAACAGTCAGAAAGGCAGTAATCACATGCGGTCATGAAGTCCCGCACGGCACTGGGGTTACCAAGTCCAGAGAAATCCCAACAGAGGTCGGGTTCGCCATCTTCCTCGGACCCCGAGGGCTCGTAGGTCGAGTCGGCCGTCAGTCGGTCCTAGGGTGACCGCACACGATACCCCGGGGGGTTTGGACTCGCCTCTATGAAAGTGCTCACCGAAGCGGAGTCGCTTGGTGGGTCGAGGATGAATCCAAAAGACACGAGATGGGAATCGGTCGGTACCTTTCGGTTGACGGTCGGTGTCGAGGTCGCATCTGGGACTGACTGCACCGTCGTCTCAGGTACGAGGGTGACGCCCAGCAAGTCCTTCGCGAGCAAGCTGGCGTCGTGCGTTTGCTTGAGGTCAGCGCGTTGCAGGGAGGCGGCGCTCGTCTTCGTCTCAGACGCGAGATCGATGCCCGGCGCACCCTTCGTTGGGGTGCCGGTGCCGTCGACTCGCTCGACAGCCAACGAGGTGCCGCTTCCCGCTTGGCCTTGGTTGCCCCGCCTCCTCCTCCGTCGGCGGGGGAGAGGACGGGACAAGCCCGAATGTCGTCCTTCCACCACGTGGGGAAGGCATCGTCGATTTCCCCGCCGGCGAGCGGGTTGTCGACCGCCATTGTCGCTGTCGCACGGCGGGGGAAGGAGAATCATGTCGTAGCTGCCATCGAGGGACATGAACTCAAGATTCTCGAAATGGAGCACCGTCCCGGGCTGGGGAAAGGTTGCTGGAGACTGCCCATCTGGAGCTTGACGGGAAGCTGTTCGTCAACATGCAGCAGGCCCCTACCTGGCGCGCCAACTGTCGGTGTTTCGAAACCTGGGGGGTCCCTGGACCGACGAGTGAATTGTCGCCGCGTGCCCCAGCCCAGATGGGTCGACGCAAGGCGGAACGCGAAGGGGGGAAAGGAAGCAGCCGGAGGGAGGCAGGCGTGAGAGGGTGGATCCCGCGGCCTTCGTGTTAGCCCCGCGCCTGAGTCGGGTGCGCTTGCAGTAGGGGGATACAAGCGTCCACGCGGGAGTGGGAGCGAGCGGCCTTGCGCGAGCGCCGTCCCGTCCTTCTACGCGCGGGCCAACCTTCTGTAAGAGGGCCCTGGTCCTTCCTTTTATAGGCGTAAGGAGAGGATCCAGGTGTACAATGGGGGGTGTAGCAGAGTGCTACGTGTCTAGCGGAGGAGAGCTAGCGCCCTAAGTACATGCCATCGTGGCAGCCGGAGGAGTTTTGGCACCCGGTTTGTGTGGTGTCGTGGTCGTTGGAGGAGTGCTGGAGCCTGGCGAGAGGGCAGCTGTCGGGGCTGTCGAGTCCTTGCTGACGTCCTCTTGCTTCCGTAAGGGGGCCGAGAGCCGCCGTCGTCACAGAGCGTGCGGGGCGCCATCATTGCCTATCTGGCGGAGCGAGCCAGATGGGACGCCGGTCTTGTTCCCCGTAGCCTGAGTCAGCTTGGGGTAGGGTAATGATGGCGCCCCCTGTCGACGTGGTCGGTCCGCGCCCTAGGTTGGGCGATGTGGAGGCTCCTCCGAGGTCGAGGTCGAGTCTATCTCCTGTGGCCGTGGTCGAGTCCGAGCCCCTGGGTCGGGCGAGGCGGAGACCGTCGGCAGAGGCCAGAGCTGAGTCCGAGCCCTAGGGTCGGGCGAAGCGGAGTCCGTCGTCTTCTGGGGCTGAGCCCATGCCCGAGCCCTGGGGTCGGGCGAGGCGGAGTTCGTCGTCTTCCGGGGTTGAGCCCATGTCCGAGCCCTGGGTCGGGCGGAGTGGAGTTCGCCGTCTTCTGGGGCTGAGCCCATGTCCGAGCCCTGGGTTGGGCGGAGCGGAGTTCGCCGTCTTCCGGGGCTGAGCCCGAGTCCGAGCCCTGGGTCGGGTGGAGCCGAGTTCGCCATCTTCTGGGGCTGAGCCCGAGTCCGAGCCCTAGGTCGGGCGGAGCGGAGTTCGCCGTCTTCCGGGGCTGAGCCCGAGTCCGAGCCCTGGGTCGGGCGGAGCGGAGTTCGCCGTCTTTCGAGGCTGAGCCCGAGTCCGAGCCCTGGGTCGGGCGGAGCGGAGTTCGCCGTCTTCCGGGGCTGAGCCCGAGTCCGAGCCCTGGGGTCGGGCGAGGCGGAGTTTCCTATGACGCCCGAGGCCGGCCTTGGCTGCTGTTAGCCTCACTCTGTCGGGTGGCTCAACAGTCAGAGTGGCGCAGGCGGCGCTGTCCTCTTGTCAGACCGGTCAGTAGAGCGGCGAAGTGACTGCAGTCACTTCGGCTCTGTCGACTGGAGGGCGCGCGTCAGGATAAAGGTGTCAGGCCACCTTTGCATTAAATGCCCCTGCGACTTGGTCGGTCGGCGTGGTGATGTGGCCAAGGTTGCTTCCCGGTGAAGACTGGGCCTCGGGCGAGCCGATAGTGTGCCAGTTGCTGGAGGGGGGTCCTCGGGCGAGACGTAGGTTCTCCAGGGTCGGCTTCCCTTGCCCGAGGCTAGGCTCGGGCGAGGCACGATCATGTCCCTTGAATGGACCGATCCTTGACTTAATCGCACCCATCAGGCCTTTGCAGCTTCGTGCTGATGGGGGTTACCAGCTGAGATTTAGGGGTCTTGAGGGTACCCCTAATTATGGTCCCCGACAGTAGCCCAACCCATACATGATATACTCGATGGGTAGATGATCTCGCCTAATAACGTATGCGGGTGACAAAATGCTTCTACACCCACTTCTATACCTGGTAAAACTTGTCGGGTTTTCGTTTATCCATTACCATCTATTTTAGTCTCATTTTATACCTAAATTGGCAAACAAGTTCTTAGTCCCTCGAAAGGTGACTAAAAGGAACTAAATCATATTAATTACCTTTTTGCCTATGATTTATTTTAGTCGTACTAATGACAGGAGAATGATAAGGAGTATTTAACCTTTTTATGATTCCTGGAACTAAACAGGTTAGAGACTAAATTTTAGTCTATAAACTAAACTTTTCCATGAAATAAAACTGTCGGCGTTTGGACCCCGGGGGGTCCCTGGACAGACGAGTAAATTGTCGCCGCGTGTCCCAGCCCAGATGGGTCGGCGCGAGACGGAGCACGAAGGGGGGTAGAAGAGAGGGAGAGAAAGGGGAAACCCGCGGCCTCCGTGTTGTCCTGCACCCAGGTCGGGTGCGCTTGCAGTAGGGGGTTACAAGCGTCCGCATGGGGGAGGGAGAGCGAGGGACCCTATGCGCCGTCCCGTCCTCCCGCGCGGCCAACCCCCTCATAAGAGAGCCCTGGACCTTCCTTTTATAGGCGTAAAGAGAGGGTCCAGGTGTACAATAGGAGGTGTAGCAGTGCGCCATCGTGTCTAGCAGAGAGGAGCTAGTGCCCTAAGTACATGCCGTCGTGGCAGCCAGAGAGGTTTTGGCACCCTGTTCATGTGATGTCGTGGCCGTCGGAGGAGCGTTGGAGCCTTGCGGAAGGACATCTACTGGGGCTGTCGAGTCCTTGCTGACGTCTCCTTGCTTCTGTAAGGGGTTGAGAGTCGCCGTCATCATGGAGCACGCGGGGCGCCATCATTATCTGTTTACCGGGGCGAGCCAGATGGGACGCCGGTCCTGTTACCCGTAGCCCAAGCTAGCTAGGGATAGGGTAATGATGGCCCCTCCTGTGACGTGGTTGGTCCGAGCCCTGGGTCAGGCGAGGCGGAGGCTCCTCCGAGGTCGGGGTCGAGTCGGTCTTCTGAGGTCGAGGTCGTGTCCGAGCCCCGGGTCGGGCGAGGCGGAGACTGTCGTCCGAGGTCGAGGCCGAGTCCGAGCCCTGGGGTCGGGCGAGGCAGAGTTCATCATCTTCCGGGGCCGAGCCCGAGTCCGAGCCCTGGGGTCGGGCGAGGCGGAGTTCGTCGTCTTTCGGGGCCGAGCCCGAGTCCGAGCCCTGGGGTCGGGCTAGGCGGAGTTCGTCGTCTTCCGGGGCCGAGCCCAAGTCCGAGCCCTGGGGTCGGGCGAGGCGGAGTTTCCTATGGCGCTCGAGGTCGGACTTGGCTGCTGTCAGCCTCACTCTGTCGAGTGGGACAGCAGTCGGAGCGGCGCAGGCGGCGCTGTCTTCTTGTCAGGTCGGTCAGTGGAGCGGCGAAGTGACTGCGGTCACTTTCGGCTCTGTCGACTGAAGGGCGCGTGACAGGATAAGGTGTCAGGCCATCCTTGCATTAAATGCTCCTGCGATTCAGTCGGTCGGTGTGGCGATTTTGCCATGGTTGCTTTTTGGCGAAGATTGGGCCTCGGGCGAGCCGAAGGTGTGTCCGTCGCTTGAGGGGGTCCTTGGGCGAGACGTGAATCTTCCGGGGTCGGATGCCCTTGCCCGAGGCTGGGCTCGGGCGAGGCAAGGTCGTGTCCCTTGAGTGGACCGAGCCTTGGCTTAATCGCACCCATCAGGCCTTTGCAGCTTTGTGCTGATGGGGGTTACCAGCTGAGATTAGGAGTCTTGGGGGTACCCCTAATTATGGTCCCCGACAGTAGCCCCCGAGCCTCGAAGGGAGTGTTGATACTCGCTTGGAGGCTTTTGTCGCACTTTTTTGCAAGGGGACCGGCCTTCCTCGGTTGCTTTTTGTTCCGGTGGGTGCGCGCGAGCGCACCCGCTGGGTGTAGCCCCCGAGGCCTCGGAGGAGTAGTTTGACTCCTTCGAGGTCTTAGTACGTTTCGTAACGCTTCGGCCGGTCTGGCTGCTCCCTCATGCGAACTGGCCATAGCCCGGGTGAATAGTCGAGTCCCAAGTTCTCGGGCTAGTATGTTGACGCTGTCAACGGTTTGGCCGGAGCCGGGTTTGCGAGAGCAGCCCCCGAGCCTCCGCACAGAGCGAGAGGACGGTCAGGGACAGACTCGGCTTTTTACATACGCCCCTGTGTCGCCTTTCCGCAAGGAGGGGGGGGGGAAAGCGCCATGTTGCCCTCGGAGGGCGCCGAACATGGTGTCTCCGGTGAGTTGCTAACGGGTAATCCGAGTGGACGCCCGTGCCCCATTTGTTAGGGGTCGGCTAGTGGCCCGGAGGCACGCTCCAAAAGTACCTGCGGGTGACTTGCCGGACCCGGTCCCCTTTTGACGGGGTCCGAGGGCTCGATGCCTCCCTCTGGTGGGATTCCGTTACAAAGTCGTTCCCGTTGGTCTCAGAAATGTCCTAGGGTACCTCGGGAGCGCAGCCCGAGCATCGGTTATGTATCGAACATACCCAGGGTCATCCCTCGCTCTGCGTCTGAGGCGACTGTCGAACCCTTCGGGGGCCAGCCTTCGAACCCCTGATCAGTAGTGGGCGCGGAGCCCGAGTGGCCTGAGGCGGCCGTTGAACCCTTTCGAGGGGCCGGCCTTCGAACCTCTGACCAGTAGTGGGCGTGGAGCCCGGGTGCTCTGAGGCGGCTGTCGAAACCTTCCGAGGGGCCAGCCTTTGAACCTCTGATCAGTAGGGGGCTCGGGGCCCGCTTCCTTTGCGGAGAAGGATCCCTTTCGGAGTGTCCCCTTTCCCGACCCCTGAGGCAAGAGAGAGAAAGAAAAAGTGAAAAGGATATGAAATCGAATGACGTGGCACACCTTTTTTGACGCGGTCATTATGGCGGAGGTGAAGCGTCGCCTGCTTCGCCTGCCAAAGGTGCCGCCTGTCCTGCCGCAGAGTTAATGCGACGGGACGAGTGGTTCACGGGGTGGCCGTTGTGCGTGCGCGAGCCGTTCGAGGAATGGAACGTGGACGCGTCGTCTTCCGCCGTGGGAGAAGGTCCTTTCGCTATCCCAGGAGGGGGCGTGAGCTTGCTGACGACTCGACTGCCGCTTCCGCCCGCCTGCCACCGCCATTACTGCCGGCCCATTTCTGGCCGTATCGACCGTCGCGCCCTCTCCCGCGGCTGACCGGCCCATGACCGATGTGCTCGGTTGGCACTGTCGGGTCATGCGCAGGGTCGCCTCGAGTCGCGGTACTGGCGCGAGTGGCGGTGCATTTTCTTGCACGTAGTAACCGGCGCGCTGGTTACATGACGTGTGGGTCTGGGCCTCCATGCTGGATGCGTCGAAGTCGAAAGGGTGCGTCCCCCTGGGTGCGGTTGCACGCCGCCTGCATGGTGGCCCGCCCTTTCACCCGCTGGCCTGGGCGAAAGTGGAGGAGTGCTCGTAATCGCTGGGCCGTTGTGCGCTCCGCGCACGACGGTTTGGCTCCTTCTGTCCTGGGGCAGCTTGCATGACGCGTGGGACCCAGCCCTCGCGTCGTAGGGGGAGGACCTTGGAGCGTGTTGGAGAAGACTCAGTCCGCGATGGCTGAGGACGCAAGTGGGGTGAGTTGCCTTTAAAAGGAGGGCGACCCCCTTGAAAGGCAACCATGTCTTCACGCTCTCCTCATGCATTGTGTCTTTCCACCTTTCGAGCCCCCAGATGAGGGGCGCCCGCGGTTCTTCCGCCTTGTCGTCGTTGGGGGAACGCAACTTCGCAGAAGTTGGTACCTTTCAGCCATCGTTCGGCTTCAAGGATTTTCGTCAGGCAGCCCGGCTGCATCCCCTTGCCGGTGGTCACCCAAGATGGTGACCACCAGTTCGGTGGTGGGGAGAAGCGAGCCGGGCTGCGACCTCTGCACCGCCCTTAGCTTCAAGGATCTTCATCATCCTTGCTAGGGCGGAGAGCGAGGCAAGCCGGGGGTTGCCTCCGTGTGGGTCGGTAACCCTTTTCTTCCAGCTTCTGGTGGTGGAAACCATCCTCCAGCTCTGCGGAGGAGGCGTCCTCCAGCCATGCCGGGGAAGGCGAACTGTTGCTGCCCAGCTAGGATGCAACATTCCGTCCTCTGTCCTTGCTTTCGTGGTGAGGACGGGAGTGAGGGCCTGCTGGTGCGCTTTGGAGCGGCCTGCGCTTGCTGGTGCGGTGTTGGTGGACAGGCGGATGTCGCCGTCGGTGTTGACGTGGTGGCTGCTAGAGAAGGCTTCTCTACCGACGAGATTGCCAACTCCGCCCGCACCCCTGGGCCTCCGTCCCCTGACTCGAATAGCTGGTTCTCGTCCTTCGCGGGCGAGAGCCATTCAGCCGCAGCATCCGCCTGGAAGCCGTTGCTGCAGCTGTTTCGCCGCCCGGGGCGGAGGTCGTTGTCGCTGCTACCGGAGTGGGCGCCGGCGAGCCACCAGGGGTTTTGTCGCCCCACAAGCCCTCCAATGTGGGGGGTTGTTCGTACCTGCGGGGGTGGAACCTGAGTTCCGTTTGTAATGGCACCTTGAGTGCCGGTGTTTGTTCATTGTGGCTGTCGGGGCCTGAACATGTATGTATCTTTTAGCGTGAAGCCGTGTTTTTCCCTCATTCCGAGCACTAGGACTCGCCTGTCAACTAACTGAACCGCTTCACCAAGTGTGAGTTGCCTCGTGCGAAGGTGATGAGTGAGGTATCCGTATCCCGGAGGCGTAGGAGTCTCTCGGCTCAGTCGGCCTTGCCACCCGAGGCTTATTTTGCTTAGTTAAAGGAAACCCTGGGCCGCTCTTCAATGAGCTGAAGCCGGAGGCAGCGGTATCAGCGTGGACAGAGGCAGAGTTGGCTCGAAAAGAAGACTTCGTCGGCCGGAGCCTGACCGGGCCGTCCACTGGTGGGACCGGCGCCGGAGTCGAGTTGCCGAGGCCATGGGCCGGGCTGATGTCCTCGGGGGACAGCTGGCTGAGGCTTCGGGGCGACCGACCGAGCCGTCTGCTCGAGCCGGACTCCTGGAGGAGACCCTGGCGGCGATGGCCCGGGCGTGGTGCTGACGTCGTCCTTCGGAGCGGAGATCCTCCGACTGTGTTGTCGTTCGAGGCTCGGTCGGACTTCGCCGAAGGTGGTGTTGACGTCGAGGGTGCTGCTGCTCCCCCTCTATCGAGGTCCGAACCTACAGGATTGGTTTACCTTGTAGTATGCGTATGTTTTCTGCGGCCGCCGAGGCCCAAACATACTGTTGCTGTGTTGTAAAGCTGCGTCTCTTTTTCCCTTTGTTTCGAGTATCAAGACTTATTCGTCGGTAACAGAATTGTTTGTTCGAGCGAGAGTTACTTTTCACGGAAGGTGATGAGTGAGGTATCCGTATCCCGGAGGCGTAGGAGTCCCTCGGCTCGATCGGTCTTGCCGCTTACGTGTACTCTTACTCGTCCGTAGGATTTTGCCAACGATGTAGTCGAAAAGACCCGAAAAATCGTTTCGGCAGAAAGGTCTCCGAGCATTAAGACTTGTTCGGTCGGCGGAATCGCTTATCCGAGCATGAGTTACTTATCGCAGAAGGTGATGAGTGAGGTATCCGTATCCCGGAGGCGTAGGAGTCCCTCGGCACGGTCGGCCTTGGCTGCTTACGTGTACTCCATCGTTTTCAGGACCCCACTTTTGAAGTAGTCAAAAAGCACGAACGACGTTCTGGCAGAAAGACTTTTTCCAAGAAAAATTTTGACGCAGAGGGGGGGGGTTCCCCCCTTCTAGCCCCCGAGGGAGGGTCGGGCTTTGCCGAGGCAAGGCTGACCCTTCCTTGATGGTTAGACTTTGTGTGTGAACGAGGTGTACGAACGACTTGAATGATCTTAAGGGTAGAAGCGACGTAGCTGTCGGATGTTCCAAGCGTTGCTGTAGACTTCGCCTTGGCTGTTGGCCAGCTTGTATGTCCCAGGCTTCAGAACCTTGGCGACGACGAACGGCCCTTCCCAGGGAGGCGTGAGCTTGTGCCGCCCTCGGGTGTCTTGTCGCAGCCGAAGCACCAGGTCGCCCACTTGGAGGTCTCGGGACCGAACCCCTCGGGCGTGGTAGCGTCGCAGGGACTGCTGGTACCACGCCGAGTGCAGTAAGGCCATGTCCCGAGCCTCTTCGAGCTGGTTCAGTGAGTCTTCTTGGTCGGTCTGGTTTCTTCGGTCGTCGTACGCCCTTGTCCTTGGGGAACCGTATTCTAAGTCCGTGGGCAAGATGGTCTCGGCCCCATAGACTAGAAAGAACGGTGTGAAGCCCCTGGCTCGACTCGGCGTTGTCCTCAGACTCCAGACCACCGAGGGGAGTTCCTTCATCCATCGCCTGCCGAACTTGTGGAGGTCGCTATAGATCCTCGGCTTGAGTCTTTGCAGAATCATGTCGTTGGCACGTTCCACCTGCCCATTCGTCATGGGGTGAGCCACGACAGCCCAGTCCACCCGGATATGGTGATCCTCGCAGAATTCCAGGAACTTTCTGCCGGTGAACTGGGTGCCGTTGTCAGTGATGATGGAGTTCGGGACCCCAGAGCGATGGATGATGTTGGTGAAGAATGCCACCGCTTGTTCGGACCTGATGCTGTTCAGGGGTCGGACCTCAATCCACTTGGAGAATTTGTCGATGGCGACCAGCAGGTGCGTGTAGCCCCCGGGTGCCTTCTACAAGGGACCGACGAGGTCCAGTCCCCATACGGCAAATGACTAGGTGATGGGTATTGTCTGCAGAGCCTGAGCGGGCAGGTGGGTCTGCCTCGCGTAGAATTGACACCCTTGGCAGGCGCGGACAATTCTAGTGGCGTCGGCCACCGTGGTCGGCCAGTAGAAACCTTGTCGGAAGGCGTTCCCAACAAGGGCTCGGGGCGCTGCGTGATGACCGCAAGCCCCCGAGTGTATTTCTCGTAAGAGCTCCTGGCCTTCGGTGATGGATATGCACCGCTGGAGGATGCCGGATGGGCTGTGGTGGTAGAGCTCCTTCCCGTCACCCAGTAAGACGAACGACTTGGCGCGCCGCGCCAGTCGCCGAGCCTCGGCTCGGTCGAGGGGCAGCTCTCCTTGGTGGAGATATTGCAGGTACGGGGTCTGCCAGTTTCGATTAGGCTGGTCCCCACTCCGCCCTTCCTCGACGCGCAGTGCCTCACCCTCGGGGGCCGAGGGTGCTTCGGGCCGAGCCGAGGGCACCTCGGACTGTGCCGAGGGTGCCTCGGGCTGGGCCGAGGCCTTCTCGGGCTCAGGCGTGTCGTCGATCTTGACTGAGGGTTGATGTAGGTCTCGGGAGAAGATGTCCGGGGGAACCGTTGTCCGCCCCGAGGCTATCTTAGCCAGCTCGTCTGCAGTCTCGTTGTGTCGTCGGGCGATGTGGTTGAGCTCGAGCCCATAGAACTTGTCCTCCAGGCGCCGAACCTCATCGTAGTAGGCTTCCATCTTCGGGTCGCGGTAGTGGGAGTTCTTCATAACTTGGTCGATGACGAGCTGCGAGTCACCGGGAGCGTCGAGGCGTCGGACCCCTAGCTCAATGGCGATGCGCAACCCGTTGACCAGAGCTTCGTACTCAGCCACGTTGTTGGACGCCGGGAAATGGAGGCGCAGTACGTAGCATAGATGTTTCCCGAGGGGCGAGATGAAGAGCAGGCCCGCGCCTGCCCCTGTTTTCATCAGCGACCCATCGAAAAACATGGTCCAGAGTTCCGGCTGGATCGGAGGCGCCGGGAGCTGGGTGTCGACCCATTCCGCCACAAAGTCCGCCAGGACATGGGACTTGATGGCCCTCCGAGGGGCGAACGAGATCGTCTCGCCCATGATTTCCACCGCCCACTTTGCAATCCTACCCGAGGCCTCTCGGCACTGGATGATCTCCCCGAGGGGGAAGGATGACACCACAGTCACCGGATGAGACTCAAAGTAGTGTTGCAACTTCCGCCGCGTCAGAATCACCGCGTACAGTAGCTTCTGAATTTGTGGGTAGCGGATCTTGGTCTCAGACAGTACCTCACTGATGAAGTAGACCGGCCTCTAGACGGGATATGCATGCCCTTCTTCTCGTCTCTCGACCACGATCGCAGCGCTGATCACCTGAGTGGTAGCGTCGACGTAGATCAAGAGGGCTTCTCCGGCAGCGGGGGGCACCAGGATGGGTGCGTTCGTAAGGAGCTCCTTCAGGTTCCCAAGGGCTTCCTCGGCCTCGGAGGTCCAAGTGAAGCACTCGGTCTTTCTTAAGAGGCGGTACAGAGGTAGGCCTCTTTCGCCGAGGCGTGAGATGAAACGGCTCAGAGCCGCAAGGCATCCCATGACCCTCTGTACGCCTTTCAAGTCCTTGATGGGCCCCATGTTGGTGATGGCCGCGATTTTCTCCGGGTTGGCCTCGATGCTCCGCTCGGAGACGATGAACCCCAAGAGCATGCCTCGAGGGACTCCGAAGACACACTTCTCAGGATTGAGTTTTACGCCTTTCGCCTTGAGACACCGGAATGTCGTTTCAAGGTCGGAAAGGAGGTCGGAGGCTTTCCTCGTCTTGACTACGATGTCATCGACATAAGCCTCGACCGTTCGACCAATGTGTTCGCCGAACACGTGGTTCATGCACCTTTGGTACATCGCACCCGCATTCCTCAAACTAAATGACATAGTAACATAGCAGTACATGCCAAAAGGTGTGATGAAAGAAGTCGCGAGCTGGTCGGACTCTTTCATCCTGATTTGGTGATACCCTGAGTAGGCATCGAGGAAAGACAGGGTTTTGCATCCCGCAGTGGAATCCACGATTTGATCGATGCGAGGCAGAGGATAGGGAACTTTTGTGCATGCTTTGTTTAGACCAGTGTAGTCTACACACATCCGCCATTTCCCTCCTTTTTTTCTCACAAGCACGGGGTTGGCAAGCCATTCGGGATGGAATACCTCTTTGATGAACCCTGCGGCCATCAGCTTGTGGATCTCCTCGCCTATGGCTCTGCGCTTTTCTTCGTCGAATCGACACAGAGGTTGCTTCATGGGTCGGGCTCCAGCTCGGATATCCAGCGAGTGCTCGGCGACATCCCTTGGTATGCCAGGCATGTCCGAGGGACTCCACGCGAAAACTTCGGTGTTTGCGCGGAGAAAGTCGACGAGCACTGCTTCCTATTTGGGGTCGAGCTCGGAGCCGATCCGGATCTGCTTGGAGGCGTCGTTGCTGGGGTCAAGAGGGACGGACTTAACCGTCTCCGCTGGCTCAAAGTTGCCGGCATGGCGCTTCACGTCTGGCGCCTCCTTGGAGAGGCTCTCCAGGTCGGCGATGAGGGCCTCGGATTCGGCGAGGGCCTCGACGTACTCCACGCACTCTACGTCGCATTCGTACGCGTGTCGGTACGTGGGGCCGACGGTGATGACCCCGTTGGGGCCCGACATCTTGAGCTTGAGGTAGGTGTAGTTGGGGACGGCCATGAACTTGGCGTAGCATGGCCTCCCCAGTACTGCGTGGTAGGTTCCTCGGAACCCGACCACCTCGAACGTGAGGGTTTCCCTTCTGAAGTTGGTGGGAGTCCCGAAGCAGACAGGCAGATCGAGTCGTCCGAGGGGTTGGACGCGTTTCCCGGGGATGATCCCGTGAAAAGGCGCCGCACCGGCCCGGACCAAGGATAGATCGATCTGCAGGAGCTCGAGGGTCTCGGCGTAGATGATGTTGAGGCTGCTGCCTCCGTCCATAAGGACCTTGGTGAGCCTGACGTTGCCGATGACGGGGTCGACAACGAGCGGATATTTCCTCGGGCTCGGCACGCGGTCGGGGTGATCGCCCTGGTCGAAGGTGATGGGCTTGTCGGACCAGTCTAGGTAGACTGGCGCTGCCACCTTTACCGAGCAGACCTCCCGACGCTCTTGCTTGCAGTGCCGAGCCGAGGCGTTCGCCACTGGCCCACCGTAGATCATGAAGCAGTCACGGACCTCGGGGAACTCCTCTACCTTGTGATCCTCCTTCTTGTCGTCGTGGTGGGCCCTGCCACCCTCCGCAGGTGGCCCGACCTTGTGAAAGTGGCGTCGAAGCATGGCGCATTCCTCAAGGGTGTGCTTGACGGGTCCCTGATGATAGGGGCACGGCTCCTTGAGCATCTTGTCGAATAGATTGGTGCCTCCGGGAGGTTTCCGAGGGTTCTTGTACTCAGCGGCAGCGACAAGGTCCGCGTCGGCGGCGTCGCGTTTCGCTTGCGACTTCTTCTTGCCTTTCTTTTTGGTGTCGCGCTAAGCGGACGCCTCGGGAACATCTTCCGTCTGGCGGCCCTGGGGCTGCTTGTCCTTCCGGAAGATGGCCTCAACAGCCTCCTGGCCAGAGGCGAACTTGGTAGCGATGTCCATCAGCTCGCTCGCCCTGGTGGGGGTCTTGTGACCCAGCTTGCTCACCAGGTCGCGGCAGGTGGTGCCGGCGAGGAATGCGTCGATGACATCCGAATCGGTGATGTTGGGCAGCTCGGTGCGCTGCTTTGAGAATCGCCGGATGTAGTCTCGGAGAGACTCTCTCGGCTGCTGGCGGCAGCTTCGGAGATCCCAGGAGTTCCCAGGGCGCACGTACGTGCCCTAGAAATTACCGGCGAAGGCTTGGACCAGGTCGTCCCAGTTGGAGATCTGCCCCGGAGGCAGATGCTCCAGCCAGGCTCGAGCGGAGTCAGAGAGGAACAGGGGGAGGCTGCGGATGACGAGGTTGTCATCGTCCGTTCCACCTAGTTGGTAGGCCAGCCGGTAGTCCGTGAGCCACAGTTCCGGCCTTGTCTCTCCCGAGTACTTTGTGATGGTAGTCGGGGTTCGGAACCGGGTCGGGAACGGCGCCCGTCGTATGGCTCGGCTGAAAGCCTGCAGGCCGGGTGGTTCGGGCGAGGGACTCCGATCCTCCCCGCTGTCGTAGCGTCCCCCACGCCTGGGGTGGTAGCCTCGGCGCACCCTCTCGTCGAGGCGGGCTCGATGGTTGCGGTGGTGGTGCTCGTTGCCGAGGCGTCCCGGGGCTGCAGGCGCTGTGTTGCGCGTGCGCCCGGTGTGGACCGAGGCTTCCCGCATGAATCGGGAAGTCACGGCGTGGTGCTTTGAGGGGTATCCCTGCCTTCGGGAGGCAGAGCTCTCGGCCTATCGGACCGCGGCATCCTCTAGGAGATTCTTGAGCTCTCCCCAGATTCGCCGCCCTTCAGTGATTGATGGTTCTGACATTGCGCGGAGAAGTATCGCTGCTGCAGCCAGGTTCTGGCCGACCCCACTGGAAGCCGGTGGTGGCCTTGCCCTGACGTCGTCGGCGATGCGGAGCTGGATACCCTGGGGCAGATGACACGCTTCTCCGGCCGGAGCTTGGTCTACCCATTCCTGCCCGATGTTCCAGCGGAGCGGCTCAAGTGTTCCTGCCCCCTCGTCGAGCCTGGCCTGCATCTCGCGGATTTGCTCGAGCTATGCGTCCTGACCCCCCGCAGGGACTGGGACCACAGCTAGCTCCCGAAGGATGTCAACGCGAGGCGCAGGCCTAGGGGGATCATCGTTTTCCGGTATACCAAGATGGTTGCCTTTGTCTGGACCCCCTAGATCGACGTGGAAACATTCATGACTTGGGCCGCAGTCTCCATCGCCGAAGCTGCGGCTACCGTCGGAACAATCGGAAAGGCAGTAGTCGCATGTGGTCATGAAGTCCTGCATGACACTGGGGTTACCGAGCCCGGAGAAATCCCAACCAAAGTCAAGCTCGTCATCTTCCCCGGAACCCGAGGGTCCGTAGGTCGAGACGGCCGTCAGCCGGTCCCAGGGCAACCGCATATGATACCCCGGAGGGTTGGTGCATGCCTCTATGAAGGCTTCCACCAAAGCGGGGTCGCTTGGTGGGTCGAGGCCGAATCCAAAAGGCATGCGACGAGAATCGGTCGGTACCTCTTGGTCGGCAGGTGGTGACGTTGTCACGTCAGGGGCGGACTGCACCATCGTCTCAAGTGCGAGGGTGACGCCCAGCAAGTCCTTCGCGAGTGTGCTGGCGTCGTCCGTCCGCTTGGAGTTGGCGTGTTGCAGGGAAACGACGCCCGTCTTCGTCTCAGACGCGAGGTCGACGCCCGACGTGTCCCCCGTCGGGGCGCCGGCGCCGTCGACTCGCTCGACAGCTGACGGGGTGCCACCTCCTGCTTGGCCACGGTTGCCCCGCCTCCTCCTCCTCCGGCGGGGGAGGTGACGGGACAAACTCGGACGTCGTTCTTCCGCCTCGTGGGGAAGACGTCGTCGATTCCGCCGCCGGCGGGCGGGTTATCGGCCGCCATTGTCGCTGTCGCGTGGCGGAGGAAGGAGTATCATGTTGTAGCTGCCGTCGAGGGACATGAACTCAAGACTCCCGAAACGGAGCACCGTCCCGGGTTGGAAGGGTTGCTGGAGACTACCCATCTGGAGCTTGACGGGGAGCTGTTCGTCAACACGCAGCAGGCCCCTACCTGGCGTGCCAACTGTCGGCGTTTCGACCCCGGGGGGTCCCTGGACCGACGAGTAAATTGTCGCCGCATGTCCCAGCCCAGATGGGTCGGCGCGAGACGGAGCACGAAGGGGGGTAGAAGAGAGGGAGACAAAAGGGGAAACCCGTGGCCTCCGTGTTGTCCTGCGCCCAGGTCGGGTGCGCTTGCAGTAGGGGGTTACAAGCGTCCGCGTGGGGGAGGGAGAGCGAGGGACCCTACGCGCCGTCCCGTCCTCCCACGTGGCCAACCCCCTCGTAAGAGAGCCCTGGACCTTCCTTTTATAGGCGTAATGAGAGGGTCCAGGTGTACAATAGGAGGTGTAGCAGTGCGCCATCGTGTCTAGCAGAGAGGAGCTAGTGCCCTAAGTACATGCCGTCGTGGCAGCCAGAGAGGTTTTGGCACCCTGTTCATGTGATGTCGTGGCCGTCGGAGGAGCGTTGGAGCCTTGCGGAAGGACAGCTGTCGGGGCTGTCGAGTCCTTGCTGACGTCTCCTTGCTTCCGTAAGGGGTTGAGAGTCTGTAATACCTAAATATGTAAACCATGAAAATAGTGTTGATCTCAATGTTTGGTGACCATTATTTATCATCACATGTGACTGATCATGTTTAAAAATGAGTAAATCCTTACTAAGACACAAATAAATCATTGCATCATATTGGATTTTTGTTTGTGCATTCAAAACAAAATAACAGGGATAAATATATTACATTGAGTAGAGGATTTGGGTTGAACCCTAGATTTGAATTTGAGATTTAAATGGAAAAGGAGAAGGAAATACCATGAAATACAAAATAAAATCATAAATGAGCAAATACCACACTAGTATTTTCAAGGTGAATAATTAATCTAAGTACAAATTCACCTCAAGTTTGAAATTCAAATGGGGATTCGAAATTAAGAAAATTAAGAGAGAAAGGAAAAGAGAAAGTAAAAATAAAATAAAAAAAATGAATAAAACCCCTAACTGGGCCTCAACACCCCATTTTGGCCCACTCCCGAACTCAAGCCGCGCGGCCCATTCACCATTTCGCACGCGCCGACGGGTGGGCCCTGATCGCGCGTCTCTCACGCGCACGGAGTCACTGCCTCACTGCCCCACTGGGCAGGCTCCCTCTCTCGGTGTGTGTATCTGGCGTGTGGGACCGGGAGGTCGGATCCGCTGTCTCCGCGAAATCAGGCGCGGACGCCGTCGCGTTCGGCGCGAAGCTCGCTCGGGCCGTTGGAGGAGGGGACCCTATATGCGCTCGCGCCGGTGTTCCGTAGCAACCCATCGCCAATCCCAACTGCGTCGCGCCCTAATTGATCCTCTGCGTGCCCACCACCGGGAAGAAGAACTCCATTAGGGGCATCGCCGTCGCGCCGCGTAGGTTTCACCACTCCCTCCACGTTCGGCCATCCAAGAGAACGGTGACAAGTCGCTCTTGCTTCACCGTGTGAATTCGTGGCGGTTCGGGGTGGAATCACTGGCCCGGTCACCGGGAAAACTCTCTGCGTCGCACGCCGCCATCGTGGATCCGCCGCTCACCGTGGGCGGAGCTCTTCACACTGTGAAATCCGGTAAGGAGCCCTCAATCGAGATCGCCTTATTCCGCTTTACGTGTAGCACTAGGGAATTGGCGTCTGGGTGCTTGTGCGCGGAGATGGCAAACTCCGGCCAACTCTCCGCCGTTGGGGAGCAGAGCGCCGCCGTGTTTCAGTGCGTGAGAAAGGAGATGACCCCTGTTCGTCGATCGCGTAACTAACGGCCAGGATTAGACGACTACGTACCGCTTCGAGGAATGGATCCGGGCCGTGGGTTTGGATCGAGCGGTCCCTAGTCAATCTCGCCCACTTAAAATCTCACCCGTAGATTCAGGATCGGGCGGCTAGGATTGGGTCGGGGGATGACGACTTCATGACCACCCACGATTTAATCCGAGCCCTCGATTGTTGATCGGATGGCTGGCAATCTAGGATACCCCTTTGGCTTGGTAATCTTACTAATGAGTCCCTGGGGTTTGGTGTTATGAACCCGCCGTCCCATATAGTGGTGCCCTGTGTCTCGGTTTCCTTTTACGCTGTGGCCCCTGCGCTTCCTAGTATTTGAGGCCCAATCCAGAGAACTTTGAAAATTAGAAATTAATATCAGAAATCAATTTTTAGTGCATAAATAAATGTTAAAACTTGTATAATTCATAAAAAATGCATAGGAACTCCAAATTGGTCCATTCCAGTTCCTAAATTTTTGTAATAATATTGTCTACCCATTAGTGCCTCTGTTCTGACATGACAAACACATTAAAATTATTCTTTCACTTAATCTTGTATTAAATGCATAAAACCTTAGAAAATCCATAACTTAAAATATATAACTCCAAATTTAGTGATTCCAATTCCTGTGATCATATTTTAATTTCTAGTTTATTACTGTATATTCTATTTGCATGTTTGATGTGATGCTAATTTATGCTATGCTATGTATGTATTGTGTTGATGCGAATAGACGAGCAAGCCACTGTGGAAACTGAGGTTCAGCAAGTAGAGACTGCTGAGCAGGAGCTCGTTGAAGGCAAGTTGTGCCCTTGATCACTTCTTTTACCCATTCATGTTCTTATTACTCATAATGATCTGCATAGGATAATTTTGCTGGGACCCAATAGGATGCCCTAGATTTTGACTATCTTTATACCTTGCTTCACCACTGGTTTTACTACTAAAGTTTTGGGTAGTACATGCTATTGCTTTATGTGGATTTGGGTATAGAGATATTCATCACTCATTGTTATACTATTTATTGTTATCTGTTTTATTCTTCCTTGTTCATGTTAAGATCATTATGTTAATGGGAACATGGAGAACCACCCGGGAAAACAGTGCTACCACAAGGGTTTAATGGGACGCCCTTGGCTGATTAACTAGGAAAGCTAGTGGAGGGCTACCTTACCCGAAAGGGGCAAGGGCAGTAGGGGAGTGGTCAGTGTAGGGAGGTCCTTGGGTTGATTTTGCTGCGATGGCGGTCAGACAAGAACCCTGCACTGGAGCTTCCTATAAACTGTAGCGGGTAGTCTGAAGCTAGTGGAACTTTGTAAAGGCCTCGTAGTGGTACCCTGTCTCGCTTCCTTGGTAGAGGTGTATGGAGTCTGATCAACTCCGTGGCAAATGGGTAACACGACTTGTGGGTAAAGATGCGCAACCTCTTTAGAGTGTAAAACTGGTATACTAGCCGTGCTCACGGTCATGAGCGGCTCGGACACTCACATGATTAATTTATGGAACTTAAACTTAAATTGTCATCTCATTGCATTTGGGATTATTTTATTATTACTTTTATTTATTATTACTATGGATTGGTGTTCACTTACACTTAGTAATTGCTAATAAAATTTTGACCAACTTATAAAAGCAATGCTCAGCTTCAGCCTTTATTTCATTGATCAGCCTTACACTTCATGAACTCCCACCTTTGGTGAGTTCATGCCACATTATTCCCCACGACTTGTTGAGCTATGAACGTATGTGAGCTCACTCTTGCTGTCTCACACCCCCCCACAGGAGAAGAGCAGGTGGTCGAAGAGGAGCCGCCTAACACTGAGGAGTTCGATCTGATCTAGGTGGCGTTTCTCAGTCGACATTTGCGCCGACGATCCTTAGTTCGTTTTATATTCATTATTTTATTTTGTAATAAGTCTTCCGCTATGTAATAAATACTCTGATGTTTTATGACATTTATCTCTATACACTCTGTTATTATATATGTTGTCTTCTTGGCGCATGTATGAGATGCACCCGGCTTTGTTCCTTAAAACCGGATGTGACAGAAGTGGTATCAGAGGAAATGCTGACTGTAGGACCAGGGCCGACCTTGGACAGGTGCCCGCGGTGCAGCCGCACCGGGCCTCCAGGAACTAGGGGCCTCCTGCCTTTATATATGTGTATATATATAGGAAATTCTTTGTCATATTCTAGCCCAAAAGCAAAGACTAAAAGCCCACTAATATCAATATTTACTATGCAGGCCTATACTTCTCGTGGAAGCCTCCCGTCTCCCAACGACGATTCAGTTATTGGCCTGCTGCTTGCCTGCTTCTTGCCTTCTCGTGGAAGCATCCAGGCGTCAGGCGACCAGGGACGACCGGACGACGATTCAGCTGCTTGCCTTCTCCTGGAAGCATCCCGACGATCAGGCACACAGCGAGGGCGCGAGGCAGACAGGCAGCGACCAGCGCGGCAGCCGCCAGCGTCCCAGCGATCGACCGATCGTCTGAGGGATCTCTCCGGTCACCGCGACGCCGCCCTGTCCGTGGATCGCAGTCTTCAGGTCTGCTGCTACTCTGCTTCCATTTATCATTTTTTGTCCCAGACCAATTCTTACTAGTTAAATATTATTTTATTTCTAAGTATATGTTATATTGTTATTGTGTTTTGGTAGGATTAGCACCACATTCCACATGTCATCCACTAGAAGGCACGCATCTGGTAGTGAAAAAAGGAAAAAAAGAAAACATATAGAGGAGTTCAATGCATCACAGAGAGGTGCCATTCATAAGTTTCTTCATACTAGAGTGCCTTCAAGGAATATTGAGGAGCAGGAGTTGGCGATAGTTGTGTGGAAGCAACCAGGTGAAAGGATTTCACAAGAAAATATTGACACTAACAACAATGTAAGTGGTCATGAGAATCCAATTGGTGTGGAACCGGAATCTGCATCTGCATGTGTTGATGAACAACCATTTTTTTCTATCGATATTTATGATCCTAGAAATTGGGATAAACTTGATAACAAAGCAAGGGATGTATTAGTGGAAAAAGGACCTATAAGAGAACATAACCTTGAATTTCCTTTAGATGACAACTCAAGGCATTTTTCGTATGCTCATTATTCCAAAGTACTAAAGAATGGAGAGGTACATGACAGAAAATGGTTGATTTATTCTAAGCATATTGATAAAGTGTTTTGCTTTTGTTGTAAGATTTTTAAATCTAACAACATGAAGAGTTCATTAGCCTCTGATGGATTGAGAGATTGGAGGCATCTCAGCGTGAGGTTGAAAGAACATGAAGGCACTGTTGAGCATAAAATGAGCATGACCTCTTGGAATGAATTAAGGATCAGATTGAGCAAACAAGAAACAATTGATAAAGAATTGCAAGGGCAACTAAAAAAGGAGCAAGATCACATGAAACAAGTTCTATTCAGATTAGTAGCCATTGTGAAGTTTCTTAGCAAGCGGAGTTTGGCTTTTAGAGGATCAAGTGAAAAGATCTACAATGAGTCGAATGGTAATTTTTTAGCTTGTGTTGAAATGATTGCAGAATTTGACCCAGTATTGCAAGAGCACCTTAGACGTATTCGGAACAAAGAAATTCATTATCATTATCTCAGCCATAAAATTCAAAATGAGTTGATTTCTCTTTTAGCTACTAGCATTACAAATTCTATTATAGAAGTTGTTAAAAGAGTCAAATATTTCTCTATCATTCTTGATTGTACCCCAGATGTGAGTCACCAAGAACAAATGACCATGATAGTTCATTGTGTTAATATGTCTGAGAACAAAATAAAGATTGAGGAGTATTTTCTTGGGTTCTTGGAGGTGGATGATACATCCGGGTTGGGGCTTTTTAATGTGCTCGTTGATTCCATGAAATCATTTGGGCTTAATATTGAGGATATAAGGGGCCAAGGCTATGACAATGGATCCAATATGAAAGGAAAACACCAAGGGGTACAAAAACGGTTGCTTGATATTAACCCAAGAGCTTTGTATATGCCCTGTGCTTGCCACAGCCTTAATCTTACGCTTTGTGATATGGCAAATTCTTCTCGTAAAGCTATATCATTTTTTGGAATTGTGCAACGGATATATGTGTTATTTTCTGGTTCCACTAAAAGATGGAAAGTATTGCTTCACCATATTCCAAATTTAACAGTGAAGTCATTGTGTAACACTCGTTGGGAGAGTCGAATCAAAAGTGTTAGAGCAATCAGATATCAAGCGCCACAATTGAGGTCAGCTTTATCTCAGTTACGTGAAGCTAGTGATTCTGAGGCTAGTACAAAGAGCGATGCAAAAAATTTATTTGATCTACTTGGCAACTTTGAGTTCATATTTGGTATAGTTATTTGGCATGATATCTTATTTGTTGTTGATACTGTGAGCAAGAAGCTACAATCACCATCCATGTCCATTGACTCTGCTTTGCAACAAATTGAAGGTATAATGCAATATTTTGAAAAGTACAGAAATGAAGGATTTCAAGCTAGCTTGGAAATTGCAAAGGGACTAGCAACTGAAATGGCTGTACATCCATCCTTTCCAGTCAAACGCCAAGGTACTAGAAAGAAACAATTTGATGAATCTGACTGCAGTGAAGAAATATTGCAGGCTGAGAAGGATTTCGAAGTCAATTATTTTCTGGTCATGGTTGATATGGCAATATCATCATTGAAAAACAGATTTGAAGAACTCCAAGTATTTAAAACTATATTTGGATTTATACTAAGCTCCAGAACCTTGATGTCTTTGGATGATAATGAGCTGACAAATTGCTGCAATAAATTTGATAAAACATTTACTTTTGATAATTCATCTGATGTGGACTTGAATGATCTAATATCTGAATTGAAGATTTTACAGTTGACTTTACCAGATAGACAAATGTCAGCCATGGAGATTTTTGAGTTTGTTAGAGAAGTGGACAGTTATCCTAATGTTGTCATTGCTTATCGAATCTTGTTTACTATGCCTGTGACTGTTGCATCAGCGGAGAGAAGTTTTTCAAAGTTGAAGCTATTGAAGAACTATTTGAGGTCAGAAATGTCCCAAGAAAGATTAAATGGTTTGGCAACCTTGTGTATCGAGAAGCAGCTGCTGGATGATATTGATACTGACTCTATCATCACCGACTTTGCATCTAGGAGTGTTAGAAGGAACATTTTTAAGTGAACTTCATACTGTGATGTATTATAGTTACAATTAATATATAATCTTCTTATATTTGTCATCAATGGGGCCTCAGTTTTTATCTCGCACCAGGCCACCAAATTCTCAGGGCCGGCCCTGTGTAGGACGAAACCTAGATAGAAATGGACAGACCATTACCTACTTATCTTACTCTGATTCTTTCTACACTTATCTTGATCCTGTCTCACCTTCTACTGTTCTACTCTGATCATTCTTACCTTTTTATTCTAAGACAAGATGGATTTCACATTTTGGAATCCCTACCCCTATGGCATTTTTAAGAGATAGGAGGCCTAAGACCAAACCAAAACTATTTTCTATATTTAAAAATGTTGTTTGATTGTTCTGATGATCAATGCCTGATTTGCTTCTTTGATTGATTGAAATATTATATGGACATCTTAGCATGTACCACTATAAGGTATTGTATTAGCTTTAGTAGGTGACACGCTAATCTACTTAGCTAATAAATCCCCCAAAGAAACATGATTGTAATTACTGCCTTGGCTACTATTTTCTTACCATATGTATCTAACTCAGATGGTCAATACCAGGCGGGGTGGTGGAATTGATTTGCCTCCTAACCGACACACTCGAAGGATATATAGACAACCTCAGCCACAGCCAGCAGAGATGAATCCTCCTAATCCTCCACCAGGCGGAGTTGACCCACTGGTTGCTGCTCAGATAGCGGTGATGCAGCAAATGGCGGACACTATGGCTGATATGCGTGCCCAGATGCAGCAAGAACGCTAGGAAATGCGTCAGGAAAGAGAAGATATACGCCAGGAGTTGCGCCAGGAGAGAGATGAGATACGCCAAGAAAGGAGGGCGCAACAACAGCAGCTGCAACAACAACTTCAACAACAGCAGCAATAGCAGCAAGTGCCATTGCCTCCACCACCACCACCAGTTCCACCCCAAGACAAGCATAGAGAGTTCATGAGTCATAAGCCACCTACATTCGCTAGCTCACCTGATCCACTGGACGCGGATGATTGGCTGAAGTCCGTTGAGAAGATGCTGAATATTGCACAGTGCACGGACCGGGAGAAAGTTCTTTATGCTTCTGGACGTCTGACAGGTCCTGCTGCTGACTGGTGGGATTCTTATACTGCTGCCCACGATGCTGCTGATACTATTACTTGGGCGGAGTTCAGTACACAATTCAGGAACTACCATATTCCAGCTGGTATGATAAAGATCAAGAAGAAGGAGTTTCTGTCGTTGAAGCAAGGCAATATGTCGGTCAGCGAGTACAGAGACAAATTTATTCAGCTGTCGAGGTATGCTCTGGAGGAAGTTGCTGAGGATGAGAGGAAGCAGGAGCACTTCATTGAAGGACTTAATGGACCCTTGCAGTATGCACTAGTTGCACACACCTTTCCATCCTTTCAGAGGCTACTGGATAAGGCTCTTGCTATTGAACACAAGCGTGTTCAACTGGGTGATTTGAAGAGGAAGGCTATCTCACAAGGACAGGGTAGCAACAGTGTTCGTCCTCGCTACAGTTCACCACAGGGTACACCGACTCGACCAGGAGGACCGCGCCTAGTTCAGCAATCACCACTGAGGACACCTACTCGACAGGCTACCCCCACTGGCACTCCGACAAAGTTTGCAGGACAGAGTCCAGGCACTACGTGTTTCAAGTGTGGGAAGACTAGTCATTATGCAAATGTCTGCCCACAGAGGATTGCTACTACTCCAGCTCAGAACAAGCAACAGACCCCTGGCAAGGGATATTCTATAGCCAGGGTGAATCAAGTCAGCATTGATGATACCCCTGATGGTGGTGACCTCGTAATTGGTATGTTTTATGTTAATGCAATTCCTGCAACCATATTATTTGATTCTGGTGCTACACATTCATTCATGTCTGCTAGATATGCCAACACAAATGAAATACCACTGCTAAATATGAGAAAACCCCTGATAGTAATTACACCTAAAGGGCCTGTTGAGGCGAATCAAATGACACGTAGATTGACATTAACCATTATGGGTAGAGATTTTGGAGCTACTGCTATAATATTAGAGTCAAGCAGTATAGATCTGATCCTTGGTATGTCGTGGCTAAGAAAGGCAAAGGTCGTTATAGCATGTGGTAGAGGTACCGTAGAACTCACTACCGCTAAAGGAGAAAGATTTCAAGTTAATATTGCAGTAACCTCCTCATCCATGCGTGCAATGTTCTTTATGCCTGAGGAGTTTGTTGGTAACAACATCCGGGTGGTTAGAGATTTTTCGGATGTCTTTCCAGAGGAGTTACCAGGAATGCCACCTGATAGAGAAGTTGAGTTTGTTATTGATCTCTTACCTGGAACCGCCCCTATTTCTAAACAGCCATATAGAATGTCCGTAGAGGAGTTGAAGGAACTGAAGAAGCAGTTGACGGAGTTACAAGAGGCTGGTTACATTCGTCCAAGTTCCTCACCTTGGGGAGCACCGGTTCTATTTGTACAGAAGAAGGATGGATCACAACGGATGTGTGTGGACTATAGATCACTTAATGATGTTACTGTGAAGAACAAGTATCCATTACCCCGTATTGAGGATTTATTTGATCAGATGAGAGGTGCTAGAGTATTCTCGAAGATTGATCTCCGATCGGGTTACCATCAGATGAGGATTAGACCATCGGATATTCCCAAGACGGCTTTCTCGACTCGATATGGATTATATGAGTTTACTGTTATGTCATTTGGATTAACCAATGCACCGGCTTATTTCATGAATTTGATGAACAAAGTGTTTATGGAGTATTTGGACAGATTCGTCGTGGTGTTTATCGACGATATTCTGATCTATTCTGGGAATGAAAGTGATCATGAACAACATCTAAGGTTGGTGCTACAGAAGTTACGAGATAATCAACTCTATGCTAAGTTCAGCAAGTGCGAGTTTTGGATCGACAAGGTGCCATTCCTTGGTCATATTATTTCTAATGGAGGAATAGCAGTGGATCCTGCTAAAGTGAAGGAGATAATGGAGTGGAGAGTGCCCACTACAGTTACTGAGATTCGGAGTTTCTTGGGACTCGCAGGATACTATCGGAGATTTATTGAAGGGTTCTCTAAGATTGCTAAGCCTATGACATCGCTTTTGGAGAAAGGAAAAGAATTTAAGTGGGATGAGAAATGTCAAGAGAGCTTTGACCAATTGAAGGAGAGACTAATGTCGCCACCAGTATTGATTATGCCAGATCTGCAGAAGGGATTTGACATTTATTGTGATGCATGTGGCCAAGGACTTGGATGTGTGCTTATGCAAGAAGGTCATGTGATTGCCTATGCATCTCGTCAGTTACGAAAACATGAATTGAACTACCCCACTCACGACTTAGAGCTGGCTGCCGTTGTGCATGCACTTAAGATTTGGAGACACTACATTATGGGAACTAAGTGCCAAGTATACACGGATCATAAGAGTTTGAAGTATATATTCACTCAGAAGGATCTCAACCTTAGGCAACGCCGTTGGTTGGAGCTCATCAAGGATTATGACTTGGAGATTCACTATCACCCGGGCAAGGCGAATTTGGTCGCAGATGCCTTGAGTCGGAAAGAACATGTTCACTCCGCTTTTGTCGTCCAGCTACCTGATGAATTAGCAAAAGATTTTGAGAAGCTCAACCTGGGAATTGTTACTCACACTGAAGGAGTCACCATTGAATTGGAACCTACCTTGGAGCAAGAGATTCGTAAAGGTCAGGTTGGTGATGCTAAGATTCAAGAGATCAAGGATCTTATTACTGAAGGAAGAGTTCCGGAATTCACGGAGGATGAGCAAGGTACTATATGGTTCAAAGATCGGATATGTGTTCCGGAGATCGATAGCCTCCGTGAGGCTATATTGAAAGAAGCTCATGATTCTGATTACTCCATCCACCCTGGTAGCACTAAGATGTATCAAGATTTAAAGCAAAAGTATTGGTGGTATGGACTGAAAAGAGATGTTGCTGCACATGTGGCTAAGTGTGATGTATGTCAAAGAGTCAAGGCCGAACATCAAAGACCCGCTGGATTATTGCACCCATTGAAGATACCTGAGTGGAAATGGGAACAAATTGGTATGGATTTTATTGTTGGACTACCCCGCACTCCAGCAGGATATGACTCTATTTGGGTAATTGTGGACAGATTGACAAAGGTGGCTCATTTTATACCTGTGAGGACTAATTATACGGGAGCCAAGCTAGCAGAATTGTATATGACTCGGATAGTTTGTCTACATGGAGTGCCTAAGAAGATCGTGTCTGATCGAGGATCACAATTTACTTCTCGGTTTTGGAAGAAGTTGCATGAGAGTTTGGACACAAAGTTGAATTTTAGTTCAGCCTACCATCCCCAGACTGATGGACAGACAGAGAGGACAAATCAAGTACTGGAAGATATGTTAAGAGCTTGTGCTCTTAAGCATGGTGGCAGTTGGGAGAAGAGCTTACCCTATGCTGAGTTTTCTTATAATAATAGCTACCAGACCAGTTTGAAGATGTCACCATTTGAGGCTTTGTATGGCAGGAAATGCAGGACTCCCCTGTATTGGGATCAGACTGGAGAAAGACAGTTCTTTGGGCCTGAGCTTATTCAAGAGGCAGAAGAACAAGTTCGAATGATAAGAGAAAATTTGAGAATTGCACAATCCAGGCAAAAGAGCTATGCTGATAATAGGAGAAGACTACTGGAGTTTAAGGAGGGTGATCATGTCTATTTGAAGGTGTCACCACTTCGGGGTATGAGGAGATTTAAAGTTAAAGGAAAGTTGTCCCCTCGCTTCATTGGACCTTTCTTGATCTTAAAGCGAGTGGGAGAAGTTGCATATCAACTGGAGTTACCCGATCATCTGTCAGATGTACATGATGTGTTTCATGTGTCTCAGCTAAAGAAGTGCCTCAGGGTACCTGAGGAGCAGCTACCACTGGAGGACCTTAGTGTTCAAGAGGATTTGACTTATGCTGAGTACCCTATCAAAATTTTGGACACTTTGACTCGAGTTACGAGAAATAAGGTGATAAAGATGTGCAAGGTACAATGGAGTCACCATGGTGAGGATGAAGCTACATGGGAGCGAGAAGAAGAGCTTCGCATAGACTTCCCCCATCTTTTCCCTAGTTCATCTTAAATCTCGAGGACGAGATTATTTTTAAGGGGGGTAGGATTTGTAATACCTAAATATGTAAACCATGAAAATAGTGTTGATCTCAATGTTTGGTGACCATTATTTATCATCACATGTGACTGATCATGTTTAAAAATGAGTAAATCCTTACTAAGACACAAATAAATCATTGCATCATATTGGATTTTTGTTTGTGCATTCAAAACAAAATAACAGGGATAAATATATTACATTGAGTAGAGGATTTGGGTTGAACCCTAGATTTGAATTTGAGATTTAAATGGAAAAGGAGAAGGAAATACCATGAAATACAAAATAAAATCATAAATGAGCAAATACCACACTAGTATTTTCAAGGTGAATAATTAATCTAAGTACAAATTCACCTCAAGTTTGAAATTCAAATGCGGATTCGAAATTAAGAAAATTAAGAGAGAAAGGAAAAGAGAAAGTAAAAATAAAATAAAAAAAATGAATAAAACCCCTAACTGGGCCTCAACACCCCATTTTGGCCCACTCCCGAACTCAAGCCGCGCTGCCCATTCACCATTTCGCACGCGCCGACGGGTGGGCCCTGATCGCGCGTCTCTCACGCGCACGGAGTCACTGCCTCACTGCCCCACTAGGCAGGCTCCCTCTCTCGGTGTGTGTATCTGGCGTGTGGGACCGGGAGGTCGGATCCGCCGTCTCCGCGAAATCAGGCGCGGACGCCGTCGCGTTCGGCGCGAAGCTCGCTCGGGCCGTTGGAGGAGGGGACCCTATATGCGCTCGCGCCGGTGTTCCGTAGCAACCCATCGCCAATCCCAACTGCGTCGCGCCCTAATTGATCCTCTGCGTGCCCACCACCGGGAAGAAGAACTCCATTAGGGGCATCGCCGTCGCGCCGCGTAGGTTTCACCACTCCCTCCACGTTCGGCCATCCAAGAGAACGGTGACAAGTCGCTCTTGCTTCACCGTGTGAATTCGTGGCGGTTCGGGTGGAATCACCGGCCCGGTCACCGGGAAAACTCTCTGCGTCGCGCGCCGCCGTCGTGGATCCGCCGCTCACCGTGGGCAGAGCTCTTCACACTGTGAAATCCAGTAAGGAGCCCTCAATCGAGATCGCCTTATTCCGCTTTACGTGTAGCACTAGGGAATTGGCGTCTGGGTGCTTGTGCGCGGAGATGGCAAACTCCGGCCAACTCTCCGCCGTTGGGGAGCAGAGCGCCGCCGTGTTTCAGTGCGTGAGAAAGGAGATGACCCCTGTTCGTCGATCGCGTAACTAACGGCCAGGATTAGACGACTACGTACCGCTTCGAGGAATGGATCCGGGCCGTGGGTTTGGATCGAGCGGTCCCTAGTCAATCTCGCCCACTTAAAATCTCACCCGTAGATTCAGGATTGGGCGGCTAGGATTGGGTCGGGGGATGACGACTTCATGACCACCCACGATTTAATCCGAGCCCTCGATTGTTGATCGGATGGCTGGCAATCCAGGATACCCCTTCGGCTCGGTAATCTTACTAATGAGTCCCTGGGGTTTGGTGTTATGAACCCGCCGTCCCATATAGTGGTGCCCTGTGTCTCGGTTTCCTTTTACGCTGTGGCCCCTGCGCTTCCTAGTATTTGAGGCCCAATCCAGAGAACTTTGAAAATTAGAAATTAATATCAGAAATCAATTTTTAGTGCATAAATAAATGTTAAAACTTGTATAATTCATAGAAAATGCATAGGAACTCCAAATTGGTCCATTCCAGTTCCTAAATTTTTGTAATAATATTGTCTACCCATTAGTGCCTCTGTTCTGACATGACAAACACATTAAAATTATTCTTTCACTTAATCTTGTATTAAATGCATAAAACCTTAGAAAATCCATAACTTAAAATATATAACTCCAAATTTAGTGATTCCAATTCCTGTGATCATATTTTAATTTCTAGTTTATTACTGTATATTCTATTTGCATGTTTGATGTGATGCTAATTTATGCTATGCTATGTATGTATTGTGTTGATGCGAATAGACGAGCAAGCCACTGTGGAAACTGAGGTTCAGCAAGTAGAGACTGCTGAGCAGGAGCTCGTTGAAGGCAAGTTGTGCCCTTGATCACTTCTTTTACCCATTCATGTTCTTATTACTCATAATGATCTGCATAAGATAATTTTGCTGGGACCCAATAGGATGCCCTAGATTTTGACTATCTTTATACCTTGCTTCACCACTGGTTTTACTACTAAAGTTTTGGGTAGTACATGCTATTGCTTTATGTGGATTTGGGTATAGAGATATTCATCACTCATTGTTATACTATTTATTGTTATCTGTTTTATTCTTCCTTGTTCATGTTAAGATCATTATGTTAATGGGAACATAGAGAACCACCCGGGAAAACAGTGCTACCACAAGGGTTTAATGGGACGCCCTTGGCTGATTAACTAGGAAAGCTAGTGGAGGGCTACCTTACCCGAAAGGGGCAAGGGCAGTAGGGGAGTGGTCAGTGTAGGGAGGTCCTTGGGTTGATTTTGCTGCGATGGCGGTCAGACAAGAACCCTGCACTGGAGCTTCCTATAAACTGTAGCGGGTAGTCTGAAGCTAGTGGAACTTTGTAAAGGCCTCGTAGTGGTACCCTGCCTCGCTTCCTTGGTAGAGGTGTATGGAGTCTGATCAACTCCATGGCAAATGGGTAACACGACTTGTGGGTAAAGATGCGCAACCTCTGCAGAGTGTAAAACTGGTATACTAGCCGTGCTCACGGTCATGAGCGGCTCGGACACTCACATGATTAATTTATGGAACTTAAACTTAAATTGTCATCTCATTGCATTTGGGATTATTTTATTATTACTTTTATTTATTATTACTATGGATTGGTGTTCACTTATACTTAGTAATTGCTAATAAAATTTTGACCAACTTATAAAAGCAATGCTTAGCTTCAGCCTTTATTTCATTGATCAGCCTTACACTTCATGAACTCCCACCTTTGGTGAGTTCATGCCACATTATTCCCCACGACTTGTTGAGCTATGAACGTATGTGAGCTCACTCTTGCTGTCTCACACCCCCCCACAGGAGAAGAGCAGGTGGTCGAAGAGGAGCCGCCTAACACTGAGGAGTTCGATCTGATCTAGGTGGCGTTTCTCAGTCGACATTTGCGCCGACGATCCTTAGTTCGTTTTATATTCATTATTTTATTTTGTAATAAGTCTTCCGCTATGTAATAAATACTTTGATGTTTTATGACATTTATCTCTATACACTCTGTTATTATATATGTTGTCTTCTTGGCGCATGTATGAGATGCACCCGGCTTTGTTCCTTAAAACCGGGTGTGACAGAGTCGCCGTCTTCATGGAGCACGCGGGGCGCCATCATTATCTGTTTACCGGGGCGAGCCAGATGGGACGCCGGTCCTGTTACCCGTAGCCCGAGCTAGCTAGGGATAGGGTAATGATGGCCCCTCCTGTGACGTGGTCGGTCCGAGCCCTGGGTTGGGTGAGGCGGAGGCTCCTCCGAGGTCGGGGTCGAGTCGGTCTTCCGAGGTCGAGGTCGTGTCTGAGCCCCGGGTCGGGCGAGGTGGAGACTGTCGTCCGAGGTCGAGGCCGAGTCCGAGCCCTGGGGTCGGGCGAGTCGGAGTTCGTCGTCTTTCGGGGCCGAGCCCGAGTTCGAGCCCTGGGGTCGGGCGAGGCGGAGTTCGTCGTCTTCCGGGGCCGAGCCCAAGTCCGAGCCCTGGGGTCGGGCGAGGCGGAGTTCGTCGTCTTCCGGGGCCGAGCCCGAGTCCGAGCCCTAGGGTCGGGCAAGGCGGAGTTTCCTATGGCGCCCGAGGTCGGACTTGGCTGCTGTCAGCCTCACTCTGTCGAGTGGCACAGCAGTCAGAGCAGTGCAGGCGGCGCTGTCTTCTTGCCAGGCCGGTCAGTGGAGCGACGAAGTGACTGCGGTCACTTTCGGCTCTGTCGACTGAAGGGCGCGTGACAGGATAAGGTGTCAGGCCATCCTTGCATTAAATGCTCCTGCGATTCGGTCGGTCGGTGTGGCGATCTGGCCAAGGTTGCTTCTTGGCGAAGACTGGGCCTCGGGCGAGCCGAAGGTGTGTCCGTCGCTTGAGGGGGTCCTCGGGCGAGACGTGAATCTTCCGGGGTCGGCTGCCCTTGCCCGAGGCTGGGCTCGGGCGAGGCGAGGTTGTGTCCCTTGAGTGGACCGAGCCTTGGCTTAATCGCACCCGTCAGGCCTTTGCTGCTTTGTACTGATGAGGTTACCAGCTGAGATTAGAAGTCTTGGGGGTACCCCTAATTATGGTCCCCGACAAAAACGACCAAACAAACACTAAAGCTTAGTTTATGTAATGTTGAATGTTTGAATATTAATTAGTGTGGAACAGGCGTGGTGGAGATGATGACTATGAAAAGGTAGGGTGACAATAAGATCTAAATTTTATACTACAAGATTTAAGAATGATTAGCATCGAGCTCTATTTATATTTATTTTTGAACTAATATTTATTTAGAGCACTACCATTTTATGAGGAAGCATTTAAACCCTTAAGTGAAAGGTCCATCAAATTTTCTTTCCCGCGAATGCGCTCTAATCATCAGTTCATCACCCGTTTGCAACGGCAATTATGCTAGTTATGACTGCCATGTTAATAAAAGACTACAAAACGTTTGTATATAATAAAAACAAAATAGTTGTAAAATAAAAACGTCTGTCGAAGTACACGTGACGTTAGAGATGAAAACGGTTGAAGAAGATAAAAAACAGCTAGATTGATTATGTTTTATATTTTTTAACATCACGAAAATGTAAAATCAATGGTCGAAATACATGATCAAATTAGTCGGTTATTAAAAAATTATCGAAAACGATAAACTGCTAGTTGGAAAGACAAATATTTCGTAGTTTTTATAAATACATAATAAAGTGGTATATTGTCTAATTCTTAAAATATTAAAATACACAAGCAACTCTTCTTCATCATTCATATCATTTAGAGTAATTATAATTTTGTTTTCTTTTATTTATTTATTTAAACACAACAAAAATCTATAAATTTGTATAAATTATATACTAGATATATCTTATATTATATAAAAACGGTATTATCACGACTCCGAAACGAAAATACGAAAATGACCGAAAAGCTAGCTAAATTATTTTCATATTGTTTCGAATGAGTTTCCGAACAATTCAAAACGAATGAAAAATTGTTCGCTTTGAATTAAAATCGACGATTTAAACTGCTGCAGCCGTAAACTGGTTATTCGACAGGGGACGGTACATGATCGGAAGGGCCGTCTCGTTTTCATCCCTACGCGGCGTCTCACTGCCACTTCTGTTCCAGCACACGCATGAGAAAGCTGCGGAGCCAGAAAGCAGGCCCGCCGGCCGCCGCCGCCTCCCTCCGCTTCGCCGCGCTCCTCCAGTCGTGCGGCCGCACCGGAGACATCCGCCGAGGCCGCGCCCTACACGCGCGCCTCCTGCTCACCGGCGCGGTCGCCGCGTCCACCTTTCTCGCCAACCACCTCATCACCATGTACTCCCACTGCGCCGATGCGGTCTCCGCCGTCCGCGTGTTCGGCGTCGTGCCCCGCCCCAACCTCGTCTCCTGGACGACGCTCGTCTCGGGTCTCGTCCAGAACTCCATGCACCACGACGCGCTCGCCGCCTTCGCCGCCATGCGCCGTGCGCATATCGCTCCCACTCAGTTCGCGCTCTCCAGCGCCGCGCGCGCCGCGGCTGCACTCTCCGCCCCGCGCCCCGGCACGCAGCTGCACTGCATCGGCATCAGGCTTGGCTTCGACAATGAGCTCTTCGTCGCGAGCAACCTCGCGGACATGTACTCCAAGTGCGGCCTCCTTCACGAGGCGTGCAGGGTGTTCGATCAAATGCCGCAAAAGGATGCTGTCACCTGGACTACCATGATCGATGGCTACGCGAAGAACGGGAGCCTAGAGGCCGCCATTCTGATTTTCCGGGATATGAAATGTGAGGGCCTGGTTGGAGCTGACCAACATGTCTTCTGCAGTGCATTGAGTGCATCGGGAGGGCTCAAGGATGGATGGTTTGGTCGAAGCCTGCACTGTTGTATAATTAAGGCTGGGTTTGAACTGGAGACTGTTGTGAGGAATGCGTTACTGGACATGTATGCTAAGTCTGGGGATTTGGAGAATGCCTCTCGTGTGGTGAGTATTGATCCTGGAGGTTGGAATGTTGTGTCAGCTACCTCACTGATTGACGGTTACGTTGAGGCAGGTCGTATTGAGGAGGCTCTTGAGACATATACTGAGTTGGGGAGGCAAGGTGTTGAGCCCAATGAATTCACTTTTGCGAGCATGATTAAGGGCTGTGCCATGCAAGATCTGCTCGAACAAGGTGCCCAGCTGCATGCTCAAGTGCTCAAGACAAATTTGATCAGTGACTCATTTGTTGGTTCCACCCTTGTGTATATGTATGGAAATTGTGGCCTCATTAGTTTGTCCCTTCAGTTATTTAATGAGATTGGATACCGTACTGAGATTGCCTGGAATGCTGTTATAAATGTTTATGCGCAGCACGGTCATGGGTGGGGAGCAATCCAAGCTTTTGATAGGATGACCTCAAGTGGGATCAGGCCAAATCACATTACATTTGTCTGCCTGCTGACTGCATGCAGTCATGCTGGATTAGTGGACGAAGGACTGGGATATTTTCACTCCATGAAGGATGCACATGGTATTGAGCCTAAAGCAGAACATTATTCATGTATCATTGATATGTATGGTCGAGCTGGGAGACTAGATGAAGCAGAAAAATTCATAAGTGAGATGCCAGTCAAACCCAGTGCGTATGGTTGGTGCTCCTTGCTTGGAGCATGCCGTATGCAAGGAAACAAGGAGTTGGGAGAGGTTGCTGCGCAGAATCTTATGAAACTTGATCCAAATAACACCGGTATTCACATATCCCTTTCTGGGATATACGCATCATTGGGCCAATGGGAGGATGTGAAGGCAGTCAAGAAGTCAATGAAGGATATCAGTATTAAAAAGCTGCCTGGTTTTAGCTAGGTCGATGCTAACAAGAAAACACGTGTGTTTGGATCTGAGGTTTAGTCACACTCACTCACAGCAAGAGCAGATATATAAAAAACTTGAGAAACTCTCCAAAAGGATAAAGGAGGAAGGTTATGTGGCAGACATAATCTCCTTGCCACTTTACCTTGAAGATAGAAAAAAAAACGAGAGGCTTCTGCACTATCACAGTGAGAGAATCGCCGTTACTTTTGCTTGGATTAGCATGCCAGCTACAAAACCAATCATTGTGAAGAAGAATTTGCAGATTTGTGTAGAATGCCATTCTGCATTGAAGTTCATTTCTAAGGTAGAAAGCAGGTATATTATTGTTAGACATAATTCTAAGGTTCCACCATTTTGTGAATGTGAAGTGTTCCTGTGGAGATTACTGATGATTAACTCTTATCCACCACTTCTTTCTTCCATCGGCATAGAGAGGATACAATTCACATTCTTGCCAGCTGGTTGTTTCACAATGCTTATACTTTACTTCGATGTCACATTGCAACTGTATGTTAACGTACAGTTACCAGATATAACACTTTTGATGTTGCAGACAAAATATACAGTAACCAGATATAACAATCTCAAGGACAAAAAATGGAAAATGAGACCAAGTGGTGAAGAATTCAATCTGATCCTTGAGAATTAATGTACAAACTTACAAAACTACGTCAAGTAAGCTTCAGGTGCCTGATGAAATTGAACCCTAGTGTTTCTCTCTCTTATTCTATAACATAACTCGATTAATTGATATTTGAAAACCTTTAGTGCTCAGTTAAGTACTCCCTCCGTTTCTTTTTATATGTCGCTGGATAGTGTAAAATTGTACTATCCAGCGACATATAAAAAGAAACGGAGGGAGTAACATATTTGGCTTAACACTCCAGTAAGACTAGCTATGGGAGGTTACTGGAAAATGAGACCAAGTGGAACTGAGTTATTTAATACATTTTGCCAAAAAGTTTTTTTTTTATGAAAAGTCCAATTTGGACAAAAAATCAAAATTTTGTCTGACCATATGGGAACGTGTATTTGGAGTGAGCCACCAGAGTCGACTAAGCTCTAGCTTGGCCCTGTTGGAAATCACTCCCTCTCCTTTCTTCAGTGTTTATCACAAACACACACTATGAAATCACTCCCCGTGTTCAGTTTTTATCACAAATAGTACCTCCGTTCTCGAATATTTGTCATCCACTAGTTCAATTTTGAACTAAAACACGACAAATAAAAAAGAACGGAGGGGGAGTACTAGGGAGTCGCTCCCTCTGTCTTTGGTATCAACACCAGGGAATCACTCCCTCTGTCTTCGATGTTTATCACAAGCACCTAGGAACCCCCCCTCTCTCTCTCCCTCGGTTGATGCAGCTCTCTGTCCTCACTATTTTATCATATATATAGCTAATACACCTGCCCATGGTATCCTCCTAATTACTGCAGTCATAACTCCTATCATTGCCTATTATTATCATTAACTACGAGCTGAAAATCTAGTAGCATTAAAAACTGAACCTAGACACAATGAACATGAACACACAGGATAGCTAAAAGGCCCTTGGCTGGAACTGTCATATCCTTCAAATGGAAGTTCCTGTTGAGAGTTGTCTCTCTCTTAAGATAAATCTTCCAGTCTAAGATAACCTGTTGGTTAGTAAAAAAGGTACCGACAGGATCTGATTGGTTAGCTCGTTTAGTATGATCGGTCAATGCATTTGATAATACTGAATATTCAAGGACATATTTGAAAAACTTTGCTTCACAATCAATGTGATAGATCAATTCTATCTCTTCAATGTACATATACCATATCAACATGGTATCTATGATGTTTCACGTTACAAAACTGTGTGCATCATCTCAGCTCCATAATTACTTGTTGGAGATATTTGAATGACTTCTCATAGCTGACAAAGCCCATGAACCAAAAATCAAAGCCATCAACAGTGACTACATCAATATACTTCTCATCTGGATTGTATAAATTTTCCTGCACTGAAGCACTTTTCATCCTCTCTGTGGGGATTAACACCTGCAGAAGGTACATATTTTATTAGCTTTGTCCGACATCTTTAGGTCACATTTTATATCTGATAAACTTCAGGTACGCATATTGACGAAGAGATTTTGCTTCAATTACCTTGTAAGGCACCCTTGTACTGCCTCCTTTAGGAGACGTGAAACTCAAAGGCCTATCACTATGGAAAGCAATCTTCTTAGTTGAGATGAAAAGCATTCCAGCTATTGGACCAGCTGTGGTTGAAAGATAGCACTGGAAAGCCTTCCGTAGTTTCTCATCTTTCTCAACTGCAAAGTATTCTCTGAAGACTTTATCAATACCGCCAGCTTGGAGAACCTTTGCACCGAAGCTTAGTTTCCCTTTTATAGTTTCTGAAATTTTTGGTCCCATGGTTACTGCAAAGAAAAAAGATTTATCAGTGATGAAACATTTTATTTTATCAACATAACACAACTTTGTGAAAAAGGACAATGGTTGGATTCTTACAGTGTTCTTTGAATCCTTGCATGTAGCTATCTGTTTTATGGCTCAATTTGTTCATCCGATGAATGAAGGAACTCTTCTTATCTGTATCATCGAAAGGATATCAAGTAAGTATTGGCACAGTTTTTCTTCTCTTTCAAATGAAGCACCGGGGAAGCAGGTTGCGAGATTCTTACTTTTTTTATGAACCATGGCAGAACAGGAAGATTTTCCTTGTCTTTCCTCATCGGCATATGCAAACGAAGTCAATGGAATTCCAATGACATGCTCCTGGGTGAAAGTCTCCATGGCTTGGAGAAGGTCTATCTGCAAATCTGCTTTGATGCTAGGAGACTTCTCTTTGCCTGTGAGAAGTGGATGCCTGCTAGTGCCCAGAGTCTGAGCCATATGGGGGGCATTTATAGGGTGAAGCCACCAAAAAGGCAACTTTATTCCAGGGAACAATGTGGTGTAACCGAATCAGCACTTGATGCTGCATACTCATCATCGCCTCATCAGGGACAAAAGCAAGGCCTGCTTTCTTGACAAAGGAATGGGCATGAGCAGAACAGCTGGAGCTTTCAGCGCAGCCAATGAGGAGGTGCCAATGCTTTCCTTCCCTACTACACTTTCTATTGCTAAATGCTTAGCACAGAGTGCTGACGAGGCTGTTGATGACAAGCTGATAGTTGCTTTCGTAAATTGTAAAGTTCCGATGAGTGAAAAATCTAGGTTTTGCTAATAGTATAATGCACTCTTAAGTTAGTCTATGACACGTAGTGCATAACTGATTCCTTTTCTCATCTCAGGAAATAGGTTCATGGAGAGTGGGGACGAAGAAAGCAAAACAAACACGTGGCTAGTTCAAACCTGAAACCAAACTACCGGTATACACTTGGTTCGGTATGATACATGTTTCCCTTTCATGCATACTTGTGAAGGATGTTTTGGAATCTCAACTATTCTAGAAAAATGTGCACATGGTTAGTTTATATGACAAGATGAATGGCATCCGTGTGTTGAAAATGTGGGTTTGATAGTCTGCCACTTAGGTCCCGTTTGTTTCTCTTCTAGATTATATAAGTTGGATTATGGTGGGAGGGTAGGAGGGTAAAATATCAATTTTAGGCCACAAATAAGCTGAAATAAGTTAGCATTGGGTAGCTTATTTCAGCTTATTTATGATTCCAAAGTGATATTTTACCATTCTACTATTCCACCATAATTCAGCTTATATAATTTAGGAGTGAAACAAACAGGGTCTTATTAGTGTGGAGCAGAAAAGTAGCAGGAACTAAAAGATGCTTTCTGCTGTGTACTCATCGACACATATTTGTGTAATTATATTCAGAATCAAACCATACTTACTGACGCTGTGAGGGAGAAACACAGATGCTTTAATGTTTTCAGTACTGCTAATGTAGTAATTTGACCTTTTTGAGTTCAGTATGGCCTTGCTGATCCATGATATGTGAAGTTGACTATTTGGCATCAACAATGCCATGCTTGCATCACCTCACGAGTTTGTTTTCTTCATATCTCAAAGCTGTTTCTTTTTTTTTTTTAAAAAAAGGCTCAAAGCTGTTTGCAGTAATTTACCATTCCTTAATACTGAACTGCTGACCAATGCCAAGCAAAAGAAATATGTTCTGCTGAGCCTTTCGGCTCAAGATCCTCCCTTTAGGGCTTGTTCGGTTAGGGGTGGATTTAGGGCTTGTTCGGTTAGGGGTGGATTGAGGGAGATTGGAGGGGATTAAATCCACTTCTATACAAATTTAAATAGGAGGGGATTTAATCCCCTCCAATTCCCCTCAAACCTCTTCAAACCGAACAAGCCCTTAGCTGTGACTCGGACACCAGTGTGCCTTTTCACTTGCACCTGTGGGACACAGCATTGTGAATCTTAAACAAACTTTCCCTGTCAGGTTCAATGTTTAGGAACATGGTGGCCCAGGTAATGGGCTCGGACTCGTGAATGATGTGTAACATGACTCATCTGATGTGTCAAGTAGTCGGGACCGAAGAATATAATAATGATCTTGCTTTGTTTCAGGTCTCCTTTCCATTTTCCATGCCAGGTGTTGACCTGACATGCATTGAAGCTACACACAGCCCCGTCGGAGAGGTGATATTGCTCGATAAAGCCACTGGTTGGTGTTGGTTTATAGTTGTGTTATATTAGAGATATTTTATCTGACCTTTGTCGCTTTTGATCTGACGTAGTGACATGCGGCCATGTGGGCTGCGGCAAAGTCCATTGTTCAGAATTTGAAAGATGGGTATTTAAAATTACTAAAAGTGCTTACTTGATGAACTGTGGAGCTGGTCAGCCTCTCTGCGTCTAGGAAGTGGGAACCCTCAGGGCGGGCGGGTGACGGGCAATGCGGCGACGTTGTGGCTATGTGCAGTGCGCTGCGTTAGACCAACTCCAGCAACACTCCTCGTCCCACTCCGCATCCGCATTTTACACGGTCTGAGGCACTGTTTCGCTCTCCAGCAGGCTCCGCATCCGTCTCCGTAAAATAGACGCCGTGTACCTTGACTCCCCATTTTCACGCATTCTCTCTCCTCTCCGCAGCTCTCTGCTCGCGCGCGGCTGCTCGCGGGCCCCACGTGTCATAGACTGCATGCGGAGTGTAAATACGGAGTCTGCTGGAAACGGAGACGGATACGGAGAGGAGAGAGAACCTGTTGGCCGCGCGTTTTAGGGATACGGAGACTCCGTCTGCTGGAGTTGGTCTTAGGGCGAGTCCGCGTCTTCGTCTTCGCAGTATAGATGACCAACCGGGCCCCCGCACGGCACTAGCGCGCCAGCACCGGCACCATATTGTACGTCACGGATCATCGGCTTAGGCACGGTGACTCAGCAGTGCTAGTGCTAGCACGGTACTAATGTCTCACAAGAAAACTAGTCAGAAAACACACTTTCTAACATCAAACATATAAGAAATATAACTTTAAATTGCTATGTTTATGAAAATAGTTTTATCATAAGCTGCAGTGCAATGACTGCCTCATTAAAAATGTCTAAGTAAAACTCATCTTTGTGAGAAATCCTAAACAGGAAAAAAGAGTATAACCCAACTCAATAAAAAGTTCATTTTCCTTACATCAAACAAAATCCAGGTGGATAACATTCCCATTACACAAATGGTCACAAAGAAACTAATCAAGAAAAAGATTTTCAAATGTTTCTTCAAACTCTTTATCATCCACCATGTGTTGCATCCTTGCTTTAGCATCCTCCTAATCTTTAATGCATGTCAACATTTCAACCACATCAGACTTCAACCTCCTCCTCCGTTCGTCGATGATCCTGCCAGTTAAATTTAAAGTGGCTTTTGAAGAGATGGTAGACACAAGAATAGTTAAAATATCTTTAGCCATAATTGACAATACCGGATAAGTGAGTTTGTGCTGATGCCACCAGTGCAAGATGTTGAAATCATCAGTTAACTGGTTCACAGTGTCACAGTCCAAGTAAGAAATGAGTTTAGAAGCACTAGAAGCTGAAGAATTTGCAGCATGTAGTAGAGCAGTTGCAGAGGTATCTCTAGCAATGTTTAGAGTAGAAACAAAAGAATGCATACCGCCAGAATCACCCACATCATCAACATCATCATAAATTTCATCCCAAGCAGACCTTTTCTTACCAGACAAGTTAGGAGGGACAACCCTTCTCAACCTAACGGATCCATATTTCTCTTCATAGTTATTATAAACATAAGTAAGCCTAGCTCTAGTGCTAACATGATAAGCAGCATAATCTGTACTAGTCAGGTTCATCAACCTTCTAAAAGCACTCTACTGAAAGCTTTTATTTTAGCTCTAGGGTCCATGCTGAATGCAAAAGAGTAAAGGTATGTCCCCCAAAATTTATTATATTTGTCTGTCATAGGTTGAATCACACATCTGATGTGAGTGTCATTATCATAGTTCTTTAGATGTATAGCAATCTTAATAAGAAAATGAAGTATAAGTGGAGATGTAGGATAATAAACACCAGACAATGCAACTGTAGAATCATAAAAGAGCTCAAGAAATTTAAGTACTTTCTCTCCAATAAACCAATGGCCATCAGTTAAAATAAATTGGTCACCTTCAACCCTAGAATAGTTTGCATGAATGAAAGTAGTGAAAGAGACCCTATGAGGAAACAAATGCTTCAGATATATAGAGTTCCACCTACCTCCATGTCCAACTAAAATTTTCTAGGCCTAATATTAGTAACAATGCAATAAATTTTATATGCACCAATTATCTGATTAGAAGAGTTTAAAAAAGATATTGTAGTTCTAAATGTTTCAATCAAATTCTTAAGAGCATCTAGAGCCTCTTTAACTATCAAATTGATAATATGACATGCGCAACACTGATGCAAGAATATAGAAATGGAGGTTTGGGATTCATCACCATTACCAATATTATCAATACCTAGATATGGTGATAGTATAGGTCTAAGCAACCTCATGGAAGAAGCATTAGATGATGCATTGTCTAAGGTAACAACAAACACCTTATTAGTCAAGCCATAATCGACAAGCACACCAGCAACACGATCATCAATGTTTTGTCCATATTGTGTGACACATCAATAAGCACTAAAGCAAGCACCCTTTTCTCTAGTTGCCAATCAGGGTTTATGTAATGGACAACAACAATAAGGTAGTTCTCTTTAGCATTACCAGACCAAATGTCAGAGGTCAAACACACACAATTAACATCAGAAGAAGTAAGAGTCTCAACAAGCTTAGCCTTTTTGTCAGTGAAGTATTTAACCATGTCTTTGGTGGTGGTTTGCCTAGAGACATGCACAAATTTAAGATTATGAGCAGTTTTAATGTAGTGTTCAAATGCAACATTTTGGTTCGATGTTGAGTTCAATGGACCAGCACGCCAGAAATCCAAGAAGCAATCTAGTCAACCATCGGATGGGAACATCCAAAATGCCAGCCCAAGTAGTAAGAAGAAAAAAACCGGACGTCTCTATTGTTCTTTCAACTGCACCAGAGGATGCCCCCACTCACTGGCAGCAGGTGATTGTTTTCCACAGTAGCATATTGATTTTCTTCTACGTAAAGATATATGAGTAATATGGTTATGTTGAAATTTCTACACGATTACGTTGTTAACATCCACAATACTGATTCATAATTGCTTTTTCTATCAGACCCTGTTGTACTTGTTTGAACCTATAGAACTGAACAAGGATCAGATGATAGAAGGCTCTGTTACCATCTCCCAGAGCCAGCAACATGCTCGCTTCCTTAACATCTGCCTGAAATACTTGCGAGTCTTCTTGTTCTGGTTTATTTCAGCTTTCTCATGTGTCGTTTGGTCATTTCCAAGCTTGAGTAACGCTGGATCTCACCCGCCCTTGCAGTACTGGCGACCAATGGTATGTCAAAGGATCTGTGATGCGATGATTTGGGGGAAACTGAAATAGTAACCTCCATCCTGAATAGGCTCAAATCTGTTGTGTATGAGGTATGACGGACACTTGCTGTGCTAGTCATTGCCGTTTAGGAGCATTCTTACTGCAGTGGGTTGTTGTGGTGGCAAATTTATATATAAAAAAATGGAGTATGTATATGTGAATATTTGGCTCCAAACTCAGTTGACGAACAAAAATAGGAGAAGAACTACATGTTGAACAGAGCAGCACAGTTCTCTCTCTCTCTCTCTCTCTCTCGATCTTTTGACAAGTTACTAGTTCTGATTTCAGATGCGGGTACTTTAATTTTCATAGTAGACTGCACATTCTTTGTAACGTGATTCTCCAAATGGCCGCACGGAACTTTTACGAGTGGAGTTTTCGAGTGAGTAAAATGCATAAATGGCCATGGTGCTTGTCAGCTTCTTTCAATTTGGCAATCGTACTTGTGGTTTTTTCATGGACAACATTTCTCATTATGCGTCACCTCCCAAAGTGTGATATCGTGCTAAGTTTTCCAACACGTGTTCCCATTTCATCCATTTTTCGTTTGTTTAATTTTCATTTCAACTAAATAGTTGAGTTGGCTATGCGATACACGGAAGGAGAGGGGTGAGAAAAACGGACCGAAGGGCTCCTATGATATCAGCTTAGTTTGACTTTAATCCGTAGCGATTTCTACTGCTTATAATGTATTTTTTATCTCTATAAATTATATTTACAGCAGTCTAAATAACTGGTTTTAATAAAAAAAACAGCGATGGTAGAACGAACGGTGGAACAGTGTTTTTATAACAGTGAAGCCTTAATAATACGAGAGAGAATTTGTATCGGCTGCGAAAATTTAACATAGAAATAGATAACACGAGGTCAACTTGCCCTTTGCATACAATATATATAGTATGGCAACCATTAATATAAGTGGAACTTGGGGGGCCAACAGTTATTTAATTTTGCAAATGGTTAAACACGTCTAAAGATGAACGGCTGCTTCATGCATGATTATTTAGAGGGTGTACCACTGTACCTTACTACTAATTATATATTGGCAACATGAGACGTGGGCCGGTGCACTTGCACGAGCGCACCCGGCCGGTGCAGCGGTGGTACAGTCCCTCACTCGTCGGACCAGGTGATCTGTGCCTGGCCGTCGTCCTTGTTGAGCCCCAGAGCGTCCCACACCGCCGGTGACCCGTCGACGATGTTGTTGCGGCACGGCGGCTCAAAGTTGTGGTCCTTGTCGCAGCCCACGGTGGAGTCACACTCGTCGACGACCAACGCACTCACGGAATTCCCGTTGCCCGCGTGGATCATGATGTGCTTTCTGCACCGGCTACCGCCGTTGTACCAGCCAGTTGACAGCGCCACCACCTTCTTGCTGTCGTCGTAGAATTTCCCCGTGCAGGCGGCCGCGCCGCCGCCGTCCCCGCCCTCGGCGAAGCTGTTGAGAGTCAGTATGGCGCGGGTGCTACCCGTGACGGGCGGGGAGCAGCCGTATGTGGTGTAGCGCCGCCCGTTCTTGCAGCACTCGGATCCGTTCTCCGTGTTGCAGTTGCCGGAACGGCCCTGGATGGAGCCGCTGGGCTGGCAGGTCTGGAGTAGGGAACGGTATGGGAAGGCCTGCGCCAGCCGCACTGGTCCGTGAAGAAGGGTCGCGAGAAGTGGCAGCGCGACGACTGCATAGAGAGCACGATTGCCCCCGAGGGTAGCCATGCGCTTGTGCCGGGGGAGAAATTGCCAAGTGGTGATACTCTGATCTGACCTACTGCTCTCGTGACATCGATAGCCCGTATATATAGAGAGAGCCACAAGAAACTACTGTACGACAGAATTGCAAGGCTCTCAAACAGGTCCTCTGTACCACCCCTAAATTTTAGAGGAGATTATCGTTATCTATCTCTACATCAGCGTTTTCTAAACGGTTCTAAATTTAGATGACGCTATTAAATCCTCTATATAGATTTCCCTCTTATCTTCTCTATCCATTTTAATACTTTAAACAATAGATTTAACAAAACTAAAATATGTACAAAATATTTCAGAGTATCATAAATAGGTACATATTAAGATTAAAAGTAAAATATGTCTCCAATATAGGTAGTTACGTATACAGAACGAGATATAGAGGACAGTGTTGGAGAGAAGGAAATATAGAGGAGAGAATCACTTAGAGAAGATTGTAAAAGATGGATATAGAAGATATTGCTGGAGATAGCCTAAATAATTAGAGAAGCGAAAGATTTGGTGGAAATAGTCGCACATGTTCCATGCACAGCCACCGTGTTTATATGGAGCAATAAAACACGCTTAATAGATTACTAGGTGAGTGCCCGTGCGTTGCAACGGGAACATATAATATCATAATAATTTATATACAAAATGTGTCTTATATTATTATAAGAAAATGTTTCATAATCTATTTGTGATCCTGGCTATACATAAATTTTGTTATTTTAATTTAGCTGTTTCACTACTACATTGGAACCATTAGTATCATGCATACTTCGATATATGCCATGATTTGCATGGTCTCATCATTGGAGAGCACGTGCCACACCTGCTGGTAGAAGTTCCCTCGTATATCGCCAGTCATCAAGCACACACCACCATACACACTTGCTTAAACAAAAAGGCAAGTGTGTGTGTTTGCGAAGAGAATTAAAGACAGGCCGATACAAAAGCTACCCCGACGATGGCGAGTGGTCATTGCTGTCGGTCCTCCTCTACGTTACCTTCGGCGTCGATGACGCCACAGTCCTTGATATAGTAGTCATCGAACGCGCGCGATATGGTGAGTACCGATGACTCTTGGTTGGGCTACCAAACGAAGTGCACCCCGACTCATCAGCGAGGTAATACACCTGGCCGTTGTACCACCGCATGTGCTACTCCTCTACATACATCTTGTTCGAGGACACTCACACAACGTCAGCAACGGCCGTCGTCCCAGTGCACAAGAATTCATGGCCGATCAGTTGCAACTTACGTGGTAGGTTGGACTTCAGGTGATGAGCTAGACGGCGTGATGGCGCCGTCGTTGGATGCGGTGCCCAGAACAACCCGAGAGTCGCTGACGTTGGCGACGACCATGAGGTCCCCCTATTTGACGATGGACAACGCGGTGCAACCGTTCTGGACCGCGTCCAAGCGACAGCTGCGCCAGAGCTTACCGTACACAGAGGTGCATGCGGCCACCTAGGACTGCTTCCAGAGGTCGAACTGGCAGTCGTCAAGCTTCTTCTCGTCGTTGATGAGCGACGCCAACGCGAGCACCTCTTGCTAGTGGTGTTTGTTCGGGGTTCCAAGTAAGAAACATGTATTCATCTTTAGCATTGGTTTATGAAAAAGACTCAAAAGTCAGGTCCATGGAAAAAATATTACGGAGAATAAATGTCACATATGCAAAAAAAGGGAATTTAAGTTGAAAACATTATTCAAACAAAAGAAATTGCATGCAAGGCTCTTCTTTAAATATTAATCCCTGCATCCAAAAATATAATTCAAGAATCCCGGTGATACTTATCTACTACATACTACACATTGTGCAAGGGTAGCAGGTGGGCTTCGGGAGAGATGTAGTAGATGTTTTTACTGTAATAGGTGTAGACATAGATACACATGTGGTGTAGTGGTAGCTACGAGCACATTTGTTTGAGGGGTTGCGGGTTCAAATCCCCTTGAGCCATATATATATATATATATATATATATATATATATATGTTTTTTTAATTTAATTTTAGCTACGCGTGGGATGTACGTGGGAATGGGCTTTGCGGGAGGGGGAAATGAGAAATGCAGAACAAGGAATGAGAATGGCTGAGAATGGTGGTAGAATATGAGAATTGACTATGCGGGGAGGGGGGAATGGGAAAGGCAGAACAGGGAATGAGAATGACAACTATACGGGGAGGGGGGAATGAAAAGGCAAAACAGGGAATGGGAATGACAGAACACGGAATGACAGCCTACCCCTTACTGCCTTAATAAGTAGTAGAGATATGCTCATACCATCCGATATGCTCAGCCACAACAACAACTGTAATAATCTGATCTAATATCATCTAGCTTAGAGGCAAGCGATATCTTGGATGGTTGCAAGTGTGTTACAGATATGACTTATCTCTTCTAACATCCTCCCTTAATCACAAATGTGCTAAGTGTGATTATGTTTGAAAATTTTGAATTGTTGAGTTGGCAGTGCCTTCGTAAAGCCATCCACAATTTGATCTCATGAAGGAACAAATCAATATCCAACAATTTCTTGAAGCTCGTTCTTTGACAAAATGATAACCAACTTCAATATGTTTAGTTTGTGCATGAAACACATGATTTGTAGAAAAGATACTTAGCTCTAATGTTGTCACACCACAACTTTGCAGCACGAGGAGAATCAATACCAATTTCCTGCAATAGTGTTTGAATCCACATAATTTCTTTCGTTGTATTAGCTACGGTTTTGTATGTAGCTTTGTGCTTGACCTTGATGCAGTAGGTTGCTTTAGTGCACTTCATGAGACTGATTAAAACCCAAAAACATAGCAAAACATCTAGTAGACCTTCTATCATCAAGGCAGTCAACCCAGTCAGCATCAGAGAAACCACTAACTAAAAAGAATTTAGACTTCTCAATCTTTAACCCAACTTAGATTGATTGTTTGAAGTACCTTAAAATACTTTTCACAGCTCCCCAATTAACTATTGTGGGACGATGGAGAAATTGACATACTTAACATGAAATGCTAGATCAGGTCTTGTTAGAGTTAAATATTATAAGGCACCAACTATACTTTTGTATTGAGTTGCATCATTTGGTCCTAGAGGAGTCCCCTCGACATAGATTTTTTTTCATTTACAAAAAGAGGTGTAGTAACGGCCTTGCAATCCGGCATACCTACCCTTTTTAGCAAATCAGAAGCATATTTTTCCTGAGTCGGTATTATGCCTCCTTTTATCTGACTGACTTCTATTCCTAAAAAATAGCTAGCAAAATCTTGGCCAAGTCAGCGCAACAAACCTTGAGTGGCGTTGTGTGTTGAACTTGTAATTTCAACAATTATATCATCTACATATATTAGGATGAATATGACAACATCTAATTTCTTGAATAAAAACATAGACATGTCAGCTTTTGAAGGAGTAAACCCAAGGCTCTATAGCTTAATACTTAAACGAGAGTATTTCAAACCATATAGAGCCTTGTCGGGTACCATAATTAGGGGTACCCCCAACACTCCTAAACTCGACTGGTAATCACCATCAGCACAAGCTGCAAGGGCTGATGGGCGCAATTTAGGTCAAGGCTTCGTCTACTCAAGGGACGCGATCTCGCCTCGCCCAAGCCCAGCCTCGGGCAGGAACAGTAGTCCCAGGCGAATTCACGCCTCGCCCGAGGGCCTCCTCAAGCAACGGGCGCACCCTTGACTCGACCGAAGCCCAGCTCGGGCAGGCTTCATTGTGAAGCAACCTTGGCCAAATCGCCTCACCAACCGACCGTATCGCAGGCGCATTCAATGCGAGGATCGCCTGACACCTTATCCTGACACGCATGCCTCAGTCGGCAAGGTCGAAGTGGCCGCAGTCACTTCGCCCTTCCACTGGCCGACCTAACAGGAAAACAGCGCCGCTCGTCCCTCTCCGACTGCTGTGCCACCCGCCAGGGTGAGGCTGACAGCAGCTGAGTCCAGCCTCAGGCGCAACAGGAAGCTCCGCCTCGCCCGACCTTGGGCCTCAGCCTCGGGAGGTGGTCTCCGCCTCGCCCGACCCCAGGGCTCGGCCCCCGCCTCGGCCTCGGAAGGTGGTCTCCGCCTCGCCCGACCCTAGGGCTCGGCCTCAACCTCGACCTCGGGAGGAATCGCGTCCTCGCCCGACCTTGGGCTCGGACCGACCGCGCCACGGAGGATACATCATTACCCTACCCCAAGCTAGCTCAGGCTACGGGGGAACAAGACCGACGTCCCATCCAGGCTCGCCCCGGTAACAAGTAATGATGGCTCCCCACGTGCGTCCATGACGACGGCGGTTCTCAGCCCCCTACGGAAGCAAGGAGACGTCAGCAAGGTCCCAGCAGCCCCGACAGCTGTGCTTCTACAGGGCTCAAACGCTCCTCCGACGGCCACGACACCGCGTACACAAGGCTCTAGCGCCTCTCCGACAGCCACGTTGGCATGTACATAGGGCTCTGGCTCCTCTCTGCCGGACACGTTAGCATATTGCTACACCCCCATTGTACACCTGGACCCTCTCCTTGCATCTATAAAAGGAAGGGCCAGGGCCCTCATACGGGAGGGTGGTCGCGTAGGAGGACGGGCTGACGAACCGGCTCACACTCTCCCTCTCTCTCCCTCGCGAACGCTTGTAACCCCTACTGCAAGCGCACCCACTCTGGCGTAGGATAACACGAGCCGTGGTTTTCCCCCCTTGTGTTCCATCTCGCGCCAACCCATCTGGGCTGGGGCATGCAGCGACAATTTTACTCGTCAATCCAGGGACCCCCGGGTCGAAACGCCGACAGTTGGCGCGCCAGGTAGGGGCCTTCTGCGTGTTGACGAACAACTTCTCGTTGAGTTCCAGATGGGTAGTCTCCAGCAACCTCTTCAACCCGGGACGCTACTCCATTTCGGGAGTCTCGAGTTCATGTCCCTCGACGGCAGCTACGACATGGTACTCCTTCCCCCGCAGCACGACAGCGACAACGACGGTCATCAGCCCGCCCGGCGGCGGCGGACTCGGCGACGTCTTCCCCCCGTGGCGGAAGAGCAGCATCCAGGTTTGTCCCGTCGCCTTCCTCGCCGCAGGAGGAGGAGGCGGGGCAACCGTGGCCAAGCAGGAGGCGGTACCTCGTCGGCTGTCGAGCGAGTCGACAACGCCGGCACCCCAGCTGGGGACATGTCGGGCGTTGACCTCGCGCCTGAGACGACGACGAGCGTTGTTTCCCAGCAACACGCCAACCCCAAGCGGACAGATGACACCAGCACACTCGCGGAGGACTTGCTGGGCGTTAGCCTCATGCTTGAGATAACGGTGCAGTCCGTCCCCGACGCGACTTCGTCACCATCCATTGATCGAGAGGTACTGTCCGTTTTCCACCCTATGCCTTTTAGATTCAGCTTCGATCCACCAAGCGATCCCGCTTCGGTGAGCGCTTTCATAAAGGCATATCCTAACCTTCCGGGGTACCATATATGGTCAACCTGGGACCGACTGGCGGCCGTCTCGACCTACGGGCCCTCGGGTCCCGAGGAAGACGATGAGCCCGACTCTGGTTGGGATTTCTCCGGGCTCGGTAATCCCAGTGCCATGCGAGACTTCATGACCGCATGTGACTACTGCCTCTCCGATTGCTCCGATGATGGCCACAACCTTGACGACGAAGGTTGTGGCCCAAGTCGCGAATGTTTCCACGTCGATCTAGGGGGTCACGACGAAGGCAACCACCTTGGTATGCTGGAGGACGATGATCCCCCTGGGCCTGCGCCTCGCGTTGACATCCTGCGGGAGCTAGCTGTGGTCCCAGTCCCTGCGGGGGGTCAGGACACACAGCTCGAGCAAATCCACGAGATGCAGGCCAAGCTCGACGAGGAAGCAGGACAACTTGTGCAGCTCCGGCAAAACATCGAGCAGGAGTGGGCAGGCCGAGCACTAGCCGGAGAAGCGCGTCATCGGACCCAGGACGTCCAGGGCCGTATCACTGACGATGCCAGGGCAAGGCTGCCCCTGGTCTCCAGCGGGGTCGTCCAGAATCTGGCTGCAGCGGCAATGCTGCTCTGAGCGATGCCGGAGCCATCCACCACCAAGGGGCGGTGTATCCAGGGAGAACTCAAGAATCTCCTAGAGGATGCCGCGGTCCGGCGGGCCGAGAGCTCTGCCTCCCGAAGGCAAGGGTGCCCCCGGAGCATCGCACCGCGACTTCCTGATTCATGCGGGAAGCCTCGGTCCACACCGGGCGCACGTGGGACGCGACACCTGCAGCCCCAGGTCGCCTCGGCAACGAGCACCATCGCCGCGACCGCCGAGCCTGTCTCGACGAGAAGGTGCACCGAGGCTACCACCCCAGGCGTGGGGGATGCTACGACAGTGGGGAGGATCGGAGCCCCTCGCCCGAACCACCTGGTCCGCAAGCCTTCAGCCGGGCCATACGACGGGTGCCGTTCCCGACCCGGTTCCGAGCCCCGACTACCATCACTAAGTACTCGGGGGAAACGAGGCCAGAACTGTGGCTTGCAGACTACCGGCTGGCCTGCCAGCTAGGTGGAATGGACGATGACAACCTCATCATCCGCAACCTCCCCCTGTTCCTCTCCGACGCCGCCCGAGCCTGGCTGGAGCATCTGCCTCCTGCACAGGTCTCCAACTGGGACGATCTGGTCAAAGCCTTCGCTGGAAACTTCCAGGGCACGTACGTGCGCCCTGGGAACTCCTGGGATCTCTGAAGTTGCCGCCAGCAGCCAGGGGAATCCCTGCAGGAGTACATCCGACGATTTTTGAAGCAGCGCACCGAGCTGCCCAACATCACCGACTCAGACGTCATCGGGGCGTTCCTCGCCGGCACCACTTGCCGCAACCTGGTGAGCAAACTGGGCCGCAAGACTCCCACCAGGGCGAGTGAGTTGATGGACATTGCCACCAAGTTCGCCTCTGGTCAGGAGGCGGTCGAGGCCATCTTCCGGAAGGACAAGCAGCCTCAGGGACGCCAGCAAGAAGACGTCCCCGAGGTGTCCGCCCAGCGCGGCACGAAGAAGAAAGGCAAGAAGAAGTCGCAAGCGAAAGGCGACGTCGCCGACGCAGATCTTGTCGCTGTCGCCGAGCACAGGAGCCTTCGGAAGGCTCTCGGAGGGGCCAACCTGTTCGACAAGATGCTCAAGGAGTCGTGCCCCTATCATCAGGGTCCCGTCAAGCACACCCCTGAGGAATGCGTCATGCTTCGGCGCTACTTCCATAAGGCCGGGCCCCCGGCGGAAGGTTGTAGCATCCCAAAAATTCAAATCTTTAATTTTCTCAAACTCGCTCTAAATTCAAAATGAATTTCAAATTTCATTTCAAAATGTTTGTTTGTGAGCTGATATCAACAAATAAAATTATAGTGGTCTATATTCTCTCTAAAATCTCCTCAAAATATCCTACAAATATTTCCCCAGTGATCACCCTCAAACTCTTTCAGAAATACTGCCCAAATATTCCATCGATATATGTCCAAGTATTATCTTCCTGAGAAATACCTTCAGAATCATTTTTCAAGTCCCTACAAATATTTTCTCCATAACTTTCCTCATGCTCATACGTATATGTATGCCTCCAGTGTCATACGGTGAGCTCTACAAGCTAATTACACTCATATAAGACAAATCCATGCTAATCTCCCACTAATCCTCTCATCCTCCCACTAATCCCCTCATCCCTCCCCCTAATCCCCCCACCATGGCTATAAATAGAGGGGCAAGGGCCTCCTCTCATCCCACCCCAAGCCATTTCATGGCAACTCTCTTCCCCCCCACAGACACCCACTCCATGTTCCACACAAGAACACACTAGCACAAGGATCGTTCGGTCGTTCTTCGATCGTTCGACCCCCTGTTCTTAGTTTGTTCGTTCGTTCGTCCGATCTTCGATCGTTCGTCCGATCGTTCATGGTTCGTTCGTCCGTTCGTCCGATCGTTCGATCGTTCGTCCGTTCGTTCATTCAAATAATCTTTTTCCTACCGTTATGCTGCCGAAATTCCAATCGTTCGTTCGTCCGATCGTTCGTCCGATCGTTCATGGTTCGTTCGTCTGTTCGTCTGATCGTTCATGGTTCGTTCGTCCGTTCGTCCGATCGTTCGATCGTTCGTCCGTTCGTTCATCCAAATAATCTTTTTCCTGCCGTTATGCTGCCGAAATTCCAATCGTTCGTTCGTTCGATCATTCGATCGTTCATCGTTCGTTCATAGTTCCTATCCATCGTTCATCGTTCGTTCATACGAACTATTCACCATCACTATTTACCGTTACTATTTACCGTCACTACTTACCGTTACTATTTACCGTCACTATTTACCATCACTATTTACCGTTACTATTTACCGTCACTATTTACCGTCACTATTTACCATCACTATTTACCGTTACTATTTACCGTTACTATTCACCGTTACTATTCATTGATCATCCGATCACCCCAAATTTCAACTACTCATCCGTCATGTTGTCCAGTCCACCTAAGACCAGCCAGACCCATATTCCAGTCATACGAACTCCGGTGACTGTGATTTTCATTCCAGTAGGGAACTTCCCATCTGGTCACCCATCCCAGGTTTCTCCAAGTTGAGCACGCTTAACTTTGAGATTCCTTCGAACCAGGCTTCCAAACTCCGATTCCAATAATTCTTGTTTCTAAATTCTTATCGAATTATTCCCTATCCAACCATGTCATCCCTTAAGCATGGTTCATGTTCCAGAAAAATCCCAAAATACTCTTGTCCCATATTCTGCCTATAACTCTCCTGTTCATACTAAGTCAGGCGATTCATTCGTCACTATTCTCACCAACAGTGAACTTCACTGTGCTACACCACATACACCCAGCTATAAATACACCCAGCTACCCTCTCCCTCTCCACACACACTCAACACCCTCAGCCAAGGCAAACGCCCACCCACTCAGTTACTCCGCTCTACCGGCTACACGCATAGTGTCGCTTCGCCTCCAGTCCACCCTCCTGGTAAGCACCTCCGCTCCACCACTAATAGTATCTCAACACCACATGACGCAGATTCTACTCAAGACTCTACCCATCCATATATCTCTATTCTGACCACTATACTAAATATTTGTTGGTATACTTGCTTGTTTGTATGTTTGCTTGTTCATGTTGCATAGTTATCGGAGCGTTCGTGCTGTCTCGTGGAGGCCAGATCTGCAAGTCTACGCCAGGCAGTGGAGCTAGAAGCCAGTTCCGCGAGCTCCCCTTCCCCCTTCGCCGGATAAGCACGGCAAGCTCACTGGATCCCTTTGATGCATAAATTACCTATGCTTTTACAACCACAACCCTCAGCCTGTTATTTTATGCATGATATGATTTTGAGACAAGTTATTATGGCCACCTAGCCGCTTGCCGCAATCAATCCTTGATATATTTGTTACAAATGATTTGAGGAAAGGTGTGAGTTTTCAAAAGAAAATGCTTTTCAAAATGTGTATGATGAAGGGTTTCCACCCTTATCACCTTTGAGTAGGGATGATCAGGGACTCCCTGGTTTAGGGGAGGGCCTAAGGTGATGGCTCAGCTGGTTTAGGCGTGAGCAGAAGGATTGTCCCCTCGTATAAGGACCGGTTTGTCATCTTTCACTACTTGTACTCATGATAAGTACAACCACTCGAGACTGTGTGGGCAGTCACTCAATCTGAACTCGTACGGTCCAACCCCAGGGTTATGAAGGCTGGGGAGCACCGGGAGGATAAGGAGGGGGAATGTTTTGTCCGGTTTGGGCATGGCGGTGGCCTGACTCCTTCCGGTATAACCGTTAAGGTTAGGACGTGCGAGGAAAGAAAGAGATTCGGATTCGAGTCTCACTAGCTATGAGATCGCAGAGCCAGACTAGTGGGTAAAGTGTACACCTCTGCGCAGAGTTCAAACCTATTCGAATAGTCCGTGTCCACTGGAATGGACGAGTCTGGTGTGGTATGACAATTAATGTTTTGTTTTCCAAAAAAAAGAGATGATTTTGAGAAAAGTGGTTTTTAAAAGGTCCGGCGGTTTAGCCGTGAGCTATGGTGGACGGGAAGTCCAGTGGCTGTTGTTGAAAATGAAAACCAGTGGGAAACTGCTGAGATATCTGGATGGTTTAGTCCAGGGGATTTTGTTCTATACTGAAAAACTTCCTGCTCCGTTTGGAGAGGATGCGCTTTGCAAAATACAAAATGTTTTTCAAAACAACCCTGCATAAAATATTGCTGTTTCTGCAAAATATCCTGAGCTCCACATATTCCATGCATTATATCTGTTTTCCCCATTCCGCGGGTGAAGGTGGGCTGCTGAGTACGTTTGTACTCACCCTTGCTTATTTGTTGTTTTTTAGAAAAAGGAGATCGGGTAAGAGTTACGCCTGTTCCCAACCTTGCCTGTGGCTGTTGGACCGCTGATTTGCTTCGCTGCGTATATCGGGCTGCTTCAGCCCCACTCTGATGATATGTCCCGAGTTGTGGACCAACTCTTAAAGTTGATCGCCACCTTTATAGGTTTGTCTCGTTTAAGCAGATCTGTAATCATCTGATGTATAAATGTGTTTACTAGCCTCCTGGGACTAGTAATTGTATCACATGTGAGTCCTAGAGGATTGGGGCGCTTCAGGTGGTATCAGAGCTGTTAGGTTGGCCGCAGGACGTAACCCTTAGCCTGATCCAAAAGTTTTTGAGTCAAAACTATTTTCTTAAAAAAATTCTTGCTCTTATCCCTTCATTTCAAAAATGGTTTCCTCCTTTCCTTCTCTCAGAAGTCAGATGAAGGTTCGCTGCCAAACTAGCTTTTGCCAGAATGAAGATGTTTCCCCAAGTTGCTGAGAGCATGCACAGTTCGCCTCGGAATCAGGAGCCAGCCAGAGTATGATGGTCGTGAATTCGTCGAGCATGGCACAGAGAAGTGTGTCGTGACTGTATACATTGGATCCAGTCCGCACCATGTGGAATGGAGTGTCACTGCTGCAGGGCACAGATTCAAAGACACCTGCCAAGTCGTCGCCCGCAAGGCATTGAGGGCCCTGTGTCAGATTTATGAAGAAGAAGTGGCTGACACCCCGCTCAGATTCTTTCCACCCTTTCAGAGAGATCGTCCAGTATGGATGGCTAGGATGCGTGCATTGGAAGGTTAGCAGCTGCTTGAGGAGGACCCCTCAGTCGTGTACCTCACTGCCTACCTGCTTACCCTGGATGCACAGTATAATTTCTTGGCTCGGCACCACCGTCAGATGATTGCTCAAGCAGAAGATGCAGAGAAGCTCAACCGTAAGCTCCATGTGGATCTCACCTCAACTCAAGCCCGTGTAGCTGCCTTGGAAAGTCGTGAAGTCATTGCCGTTGAAGCCCTGAAGCAAGCCAAGGATGAGCATGTCCAGAAGTTGATGGAGGCCTACTTGGTAACCCATAACCAACGTAGAGCGCTGCGGATCCAAGAGCCCGCTTCATCCAACCCTGTTCAACCCATCAGAGGTGAAGTTCCCCAGATTCTTGAAGGTCACCCGGTCTGTATGAGAGGAGATAAGAAGGCTTGGGAACTCCCAGAAGGAGCCATAGTCTTGGAAGGAATTCTGGTCTTCCCTCAGGCTATGGATAAGCAAGAGCACCCTGAATCCTCCCAAGATCCCCCGCCGGAGTTGTTTGAGCCCCTCACCATGAAGAAGATTCCAACACCGTCCCGTGAGATCAAAGAAGAAGCTGCAAGCACCCCGCCAGCACCGCCGCCCTCTGAGGAGCTACAAGAGCCAGTCCCGCTTGAAGAAGAGTTCAACCCCGTCTTGCCATCTCAGTCGCCACCAGAAGAAGTCATCAACATCAGCTCCCTCTTGACCCATCCAGGAGATGTCTCAGATTGAAGTTGTGTGCCAGCCTTGACAGAAGAGAAGTTGTCTAGTCTGAAGTTAGTTATGCCCAGTCCTCTGCATGCATTGGGTAGTGAAGTTTTTCTTCACTTTGGCTAGAGCCCTGCATGTATGAGAGGTAACCGTGTAGCCCCGTGTTTTGAAAAACTCTAATTGTGTGGCCCCCTAGGGCATTTCAAAATGAATTTCGCTTGATGTTTTCTCCCCTTTTGAGTGCATATGTGATGCTTTAACGTTAGTGCTGATAAGTTGCATTTAGTATAGTTCTCAATTCAGGAGCCAAGCAATAGTCGTTATGCTTAGCCCCCGAATCTGAGTAGTCCATGCTTTGGAAAAAAAACTCTATTCTTCCCTTATTCAAAACATTTGATTTGTTTGTGCTTATCATTGCTGAGCTTGTGTGTTTTCTTTTCGTTTTTCTTAAAAAGGTTTTCTCTAAAAACATAGATCACAAATTAGAGCTAATCCTCACCTTATGCTTCCATTCTCATCTTAACCCATCTCAAGAGAAAAGCACCTTACCCAAGAAGATACCGGAAAGCTTACCCTTGAAGCCTAGAATAAGCTACAGAAGAAACCTATCCAGCCGCTCAGTCAAAAAGACAAACCGTGAGAATCAAAGCACTGCCCCTGAGTCAAAGTGAGCAGGAAAGAGGACAGAAAGAGTTATTACCATACAGAGAGGCAAAGATTCTTGGAACCAGAGACCACAAACATCAGGGTCATTGACCCCACCACTCACCCGTGCCCCCCGCACGCGTGTCCCATCTCCAACACCGCCCCACGCCCCCCTTTTGCAGCGCACCCACCACCATTACCGCCAACAACACCATCCCCCCCTCCATCGCACTTGTTGCCTTATGTCACCTGCTCCATCACCACCACTCCACAACCGAGCACCCCCACTCGCCTATAAAACCCCCCACCAGCTCCCTCAACTCCCATCCCAAGCAAAGCACACACCAGATAAAATACCCTCTGCCAAATCGCAAGAAACTCCATTTTCCACTCCCTCACCCCTAAGATCATAATGCTTGGTGATTCTTGGGTTGAAGACTGTTGCACATGGTTCATAGTCTTTGGTTTCCTCCTCTGTATGATGGTAATACCCATCGATAGAATCCTCCAATGGGAAGAGCAAGGAGAAAGAAAGAGGCAGTAAGAAGAGAAAAGAAAAAGCGAAGAGAAGATAAGAAGAAGGTTCTCCCAGAATCAACCCTATGTCAGTCATCTCTCCGCAGTCTGCTCAAGCAGCAGTAGAAGAAGGCCCCGTAACACCCGTGTTATGAGGTACTTCAAGGAGTTCAAATCCCCGAGATTCAAGAGTTCTACCCTCATTCTTTTTAAGTGGGGTAGTGTTCCAGCAAAGTTCCTGCTATGGAGAAAAAGAAGAAGGCCTGTAGCAAGCTTGTGGAGGACCAGATCATCGAAGCATATAAGTTTTTGGATGAGAAGTGGTCACCCAAGTTTTGTTGATGAAGAACTAGAAGACCAATCAAGGAAGGAATCCATGTGGAAGTTCGCAAGAGGAAGGTTTGTGTGTTGGCATCGATGCTTCTTCAATAAGCTAGCTGTCAAGCGAAACCTAGAAGCCTGAAGATGATCTTGAGTAGCAATAATCAGCGTTTGCAATTGGCAACCAGATGCTCCTCAAGGCCAGATCTTGTTGAAGTTCCATCTCCTCGAAGAGTTGCAAAGTGAAGATATGTAGCTGAAGTAAAGCTATACCCATAACCCTTCTAAGCCGAATCTCAAGGACGAGATTCCTTTTAAGTGGGGTAGATTTGTAGCATCCCAAAAATTCAAATCTTGAAATTTTCTCAAACTCGCTCTAAATTCAAAGTGAATTTCAAATTTCATTTCAAAATGTTTGTTTGCGAGTTGATATCAACAAATAAAATTATAGTGGTCTATATTCTCTCTAAAATCTCCTCAAAATATCCTACAAATATTTCCCCAGTGCTCTGTAACACCCCTGGTGTTACTGTCACTAAAACTTGAGCATGGCATCATAAACATTGGCATTGCATATGTTTGATACACCTAGAGTGCATTCACTAGGTAAAAATTTCAAACAAGTCATATTGTTTTGGTACTTTGTAAATAGAACCCTGGAGAGCTAACTTAACCCTAAATAGGGATTAAAAGGGTAAAACATAACCCAAGTTGAGAAAACCTAAAGGCTTTAGGGGAATAGTCATAAAATGATCCCAAGACTTAAGTGGAATTACACTTAGACCCCTGGGATACCAGAAACCCTAATTGAAACCCTAGAAAACCCTAAAACCAAACCCTAGGGACCTATTTGCAAAATTAGTCCACTTTTGGACTAAAATGCAAATACCAAGTCAAATAGGTAACTTAAGTCATTTGGTTCACAAATGTGTGGACTTGTAAGCCAAATATTGGATTTTGGACTTAAATGCAAAATGGACCTCAATTAAGTTCTATTCTAAGTCTGAAATTCAGTGTTGAGGACTCAACTTTGGAGCTTTGCAACTTTCAAATTATGGAGTTTTTGCCCTAGGTCACCACATCAAAATTATAGCCCAATTATAGGTGAACAACTTTGCTTAAGAGTGCAAGCCATGTTCTTGTGAGAAATTTGAAGATAATCTTGCCCAAAGTTGGACTGTCAGGCTGATATAGACTGAACTTCAGATGGACAGTGACCTTGATCCAAGATTAAGAGCTATTTAGACTAAGATCTAGTGGGAATCTACCTAGGATTGCTACAACAAAGTTGTAGAGCTACTATACAGGAACAACTTTGCTGCAGAACTTGGTAAGAGTTGCCATGAAGATTTGAGAGATAAATCAGACCAAAGATTGGCTGTCAGGCGACTGAATGAGGGGCTCTGATGGTACAGTAGCCAAAAGGGGGATCAGGATGCCAGCGTAGCGTGCTCGCCACCGGTGACCCCCCCTGCGCGAGGATTCGCACCGCCACCGTTAAGATTAACGCTCGCTGGTAACCGGATAATGCTTCGGGGTAGAAAGATCGTCGTCGCCGTCGAGCTGGAAGCCACCCCGGTCAGCCGCGGTACTCCTCCCCTTACTCATCGCCGGGGATAAAGCTGCTCCCCATCGTCGTGCCATCGCCGTTGTCCACCGCGTGTCTCAACCTCGCCACCACATCGCCGTGACCTCTCCTAAGCTCTCCGTTGATCGCCGGAGCAATTACCACGACACTGGACACCCAGCCGCTGCACCAGTAAACTCCCTCTTTCTAAGACCGCCGCGCGTCTCGCTCAATTCACCGGCTACCGCTTGCGAGCGCTATAAATTGAAGGCCTAGACAGCCGCGTTAGATTATCGCGAACCTAGCCACGAAGAATCGTTAGCAATCATCCACCAATGAGCTCGAATTTAAGATTTCCCCCAAATCCATTCTCCGCCACCCGAAACTCAACCTCACCGCGGCCAACCTTACTCCGGTCAGTTCATCTCCTTCTCTCCCTCGTTCAAGCTTTCCCTTAAGTCTACGATGCTTGCCGAGCCACTGAATTGAACTATGAGCCCGCCAATCGCTAGGAACACGACGGCATTGCCGTGATATTCACGGCCACTGTGGCCAGAGCACACCCCTTGATCCCTAGTGCAATTATGTTGGGGGAAATACTCCCCTGGTCATGGATTTGGTTTAGTCTTAGTCTAGGCGCCGGTCTTGGAGCAATTCGGCCGGTCTGCGTGCTCGCCGGAGTTCATCCTCCGCGCGACGCCGTCGAGGACCTTCCTCTGCGAAGAATTAGAAGTCCGAGGGGTTTTCTGGAATGCGTCAGTGACTCAGTGAATAGTGCTTCGGTTCTGTTTCTGGTTGTTCAGAAAGGCAAGGGCTTTTCTGTAAAGCCGCCAGCGTGGGCGCGCGCGCGGGCGCCTTTCCCCTCTGGACTGGGCCGTTGGGCTGAAACCAGCCCAACACTGTTCAACCCTTTTCCTTTTCTTTTTTCAGAAGAACTTTAGAAATATGTAGAAAATTGTAGAAAAATGGTAAAATGGTGAAACTAATTTTCCTAGACTTCTTATTTTCCATAGAATTTAATAAAAATATTTTCATGATTTTTAGATTAAATAAGGAATTTTAAGGCATTTTAAGTAGTTTAAAGAAGTAGTTCTGGATTTTTAGAAATTAGATAATAATTCCAAAAATGCTTAAACTTTTTATATGAGTTCCTCATATTATTTAGAAGCCTTGGGTAGAATTTGGATTGATTTGGACCTTGTTTGACACCTAAACCCCAAAACCCCCACCCCTGCCCTGTGAACTCCTTTACTGACTCCGGAAACCCTAAGTTCTCGGAGTTCCGTGAAGGAAAGTTGTATTCAAGACTTAGTAACAAGTTTATATTATCTTTGCACTCTCATGAGCATTTCATGGCATTCATTCTTATATACATATGTATGGTTATGATTAGAACACGAGGAAGAAGTGGAAGCCACTGAAGAGCAAGTACCACCACCTTTGGACACTCAGGCTGAGAATTGTTTCTACTTCGATATTTGTGGATCTGAGCCTGACTCACCCATAAACAAAGGCAAGCCCCGGTGCATTGGCCACCCCCCTTGTGTTTTAAAATCTTTCTCACTTGCTTGATGCACTAGGTGATAGGTGTTGATTGCTTAAACAATTCCTGCATTACCTTCCTTGGATTTGATTACCTTCCTTGAAATCCCTGTTTACAAAGGATTTTCTTTATGCTTAGCCTTGCTTTAGTAAAACAAAATGTTTTGTTTTTACAAAAGATGATGTGGCAAAAGTGGGTGGAATGTTTTTGAAAATAAAATTTGATGGTGGATCCATCAAGGCCTTGATGGGTCCAACATCGGAAAAGATGTACCTCTGCCAGGTACCAACCTTTGGGGTTAAATGATTAAGCTGAGACCGGGCGGGTGACTTGCACGAGAAAGAGAGTCTCGGTGTAGTGTCTCCGTCTGAGTCGATTAAGGGCCGTCTCGATGTAAGCCTGCTGACCGAGGACCCTTTAACTGGTCACATGCCTCGTCATGGGTAAGCTTTGCCTCGGGTGGACTAAGGCCAGAATAAGATAACACGAAATGGGCGTGGAGCGGTGGCGAGAGTAGCGTGTACCCTCCGTGGCAAGAGGCTGGACGGTGGTGTATCTGTGCTCTCGGTTTGCGTGAACCTGATCTGGTCTTAAGAAACTCGGTGGCGGGTTGACATATGCAAGGGTTAAGTGCTACATATGTCGTGTGATCGGAGATCCTCAGCTGAGTATAATCGATTCGGATCGCCGTACCTCCGCGGTTATGGAGACTTGGCCACTGACTTACACGTAGCAATCTACTGAAGATGAAGGGCTGATAAGAAATTGGCTAGTGCAGGTCAAGTGATTGAACTAGGGTAGAAAGAACTCTAGCTGCAGGTAATTTTACTTAACCTGACAATAAAATTGGATTTTAAGGATCCACTTTAGTAAGCAATTCTGCAAACAGAGTCTTTGATTATTGAAAGGCCTTACCTTGACTCCCATATGACCAGCATATCCTTGAGAGTCTTTTCTTTAGTTGGGTAAGACTTGCTGAGTAATCCCATACTCAGGGTTTATTCCCCCATTGTTTTTAGGTGAGGAGACAACAAACTTTTGTTGTTTTTGTACCAAGCTGGTGAAAAATGAGGACAATCAAGAATGAAGCTGCTGGAGGACCGGGTCCTCCTTAAAAACTTTTATGTAAAGAACTTAATGGGAGGAGTTTTTGCCTCCCAGGTATTGTAATAATACTTTTCAGCACTCGCTTTACGCTCTGGTCTGTACAAATAACTTACTCTTACTTTTTTTTAAATAAATGTAAGTTTATGTAATCACTTCCGCATTTCCGCATCTCCGATGAACATACTGTCTGTCAGACGGGTGAGACGTTCCTGGAAAGGTAAGAGAAAAGATACCGAACTTGTCAAGTGATTCAGGAACATCTACAGGGTTGTCTGATGTCTGTTGGACAAGGACAACTATAGGTGGGCCTAATGACTTGGGAGGTTCCGTCACATGATCACCCTCAAACTCTTTCAGAAATACTGCCCAAATATTCCATCGATATATGTCCAAGTATTTTCTTCCTGAGAAATACCTTCAGAATCATTTTTCAAGTCCCTACAAATATTTTCTCCATAACTTTTCTCATGCTCATACGTATACGTATGCCTCCAGTGTCATACGGTGAGCTCTACAAGCTAATTACTCTCATATAAGACAAATCCATGCTAATCTCCCACTAATCCTCTCATCCTCCCACTAATCCCCTCATCCCTCCCCCTAATCCCCCCACCATGGCTATAAATAGAGGGGCAAGGGCCTCCTCTCATCCCACCCCAAGCCATTTCATGGCAACTCTCTTCCCCCCCCCACACACACCCACTCCATGTTCCACACAAGCACACACTAGCACAAGGATCGTTCGGTCGTTCTTCGATCGTTCGTCCCCCTGTTCTAAGTTTGTTTGTTCGTTCGTCCGATCGTTCGATCGTTCATCCGATCGTTCATGGTTCGTTCGTCCGATCGTTCGTCCGTTCGTTCGTCCAAATAATCTTTTTCCTGCCGTTATGCTGCCGAAATTCCAATCGTTCGTTTGTCCGATTGTTCGTCCGATCGTTCATGGTTCGTTCGTCCGTTCGTCTGATCGTTCATGGTTCACTCGTCCGTTCGTCCGATCGTTCGATCGATCGTTCGTTCGTTCGTCCAAATAATCTTTTTCCTGCCGTTATGCTGCCGAAATTCCGATCGTTCGTTCGTTCGATCATTCGATCGTTCATCGTTCGTTCATAGTTCCTATCCATCGTTCATCGTTCGTTCATACGAACTATTCACCATCGCTATTTACCTTAACTATTTACCGTCACTATTTACCATCACTATTTACCTTAACTATTTACCGTCACTACTTACCGTCACTATTTACCATCACTATTTACCGTTACTATTTACCGTCACTATTTACCGTCACTATTTACCGTTACTATTTACCATCACTATTTACCGTTACTATTCACCGTTACTATTCATTGATCATCCGATCACCCCAAATTTCAACTACTCATCCGTCATGTTGTCCAGTCCACCTAAGACCAGCCAGACCCATATTCCAGTCATACGAACTCCGGTGACTGTGATTTTCATTCCAGTAGGGAACTTCCCATCTGGTCACCCATCCCAGGTTTCTCCAAGTTGAGCACGCTTAACTTTGAGATTCCTTCGAACCAGGCTTCCAAACTCCGATTCCAATAATTCTTGTTTCTAAATTCTTATCGAATTATTCCCTATCCAACCATGTCATCCCTTAAGCATGGTTCATGTTCCAGAAAAATCCCAAAATACTCTTGTCCCATATTCTGCCTATAACTCTCCTGTTCATACTAAGTCAGACGATTCATTCGTCACTATTCTCACCAACAGTGAACTTCACTGTGCTACACCACATACACCCAGCTATAAATACACCCAGCTACCCTCTCCCTCTCCACACACACTCAACACCCTCAGCCAAGGCAAACGCCCACCCACTCAGTTACTCCGCTCTACCGGCTACACGCATAGTGTCGCTTCGCCTCCAGTCCACCCTCCTGGTAAGCACCTCCGCTCCACCACTAGTAGTATCTCAACACCACATGACGCAGATTCTACTCAAGACTCTACCCATCCATATATCTCTATTCTGACCACTATACTAAATATTTGTTGGTATACTTGCTTGTTTGTATGTTTGCTTGTTCATGTTGCATAGTTATCGGAGCGTTCGTGCCGTCTCGTGGAGGCCAGATCTGCAAGTCTACGCTAGGCAGTGGAGCTAGAAGCCAGTTCCGCGAGCTCCCCTTCCCCCTTCGCCGGATAAGCACGGCAAGCTCACTGGATCCCTTTGATGCATAAATTACCTATGCTTTTACAACCACAACACTCATCCTGTTATTTTATGCATGATATGATTTTGAGACAAGTTATTATGGCCACCCAGCCGCTTGCCGCAATCAATCCTTGATATATTTGTTACAAATGATTTGAGGAAAGGTGTGAGTTTTCAAAAGAAAATGCTTTTCAAAATGTGTATGATGAAGGGTTTCCACCCTTATCACCTTTGAGTAGGGATGATCAGGGACTCCTTGGTTTAGGGAAGGGCCTAAGGTGATGGCTCAGCTGGTTTAGGCGTGAGCAGAAGGATTGTCCCCTCGTATAAGGACCGGTTTGTCATCTTTCACTACCTGTACTCATGATAAGTACAACCACTCAAGACTGTGTGGGCAGTCACTCAATCTGAACTCATACGGTCCAACCCCAGGGTTATGAAGGCTGGGGAGCACCGGGAGGATAAGGAGGGGGAATGTTTTGTCCGGTTTGGGCATGGCGGTGGCCTGACTCCTTCCGGTATAACCGTTAAGGTTAGGACGTGCGAGGAAAGAAAGAGATTCAGATTCGGGTCTCACTAGCTATAAGATCGCAGAGCCGGACTAGTGGGTAAAGTGTACACCTCTGCGTAGAGTTCAAACCTATTCGAATAGTCCGTGTCCACTGGAATGGACGAGTCTGGTGTGGTATGGCAATTAATGTTTTGTTTTCCAAAAAAAAGAGATGATTTTGAGAAAAGTGGTTTTTAAAAGGTCCGGCGGTTTAGCCGTGAGCTATGGTGGACGGGAAGTCCAGTAGCTGTTGTCGAAAATGAAAACCAGTGGGAAACTGCTGAGATATCTGGATGGTTTAGTCCAGGGGATTTTGTTCTATACTGAAAAACTTCCTGCTCCGTTTGGAGAGGATGCGCTTTGCAAAATACAAAATGTTTTTCAAAACAACCCTGCATAAAATATTGCTGTTTCTGCAAAATATCCTGAGCTCCACATATTCCATGCATTATATCTGTTTTCCCCATTCCGCGGGTGAAGGTGGGCTGCTGAGTACGTTTGTACTCACCCTTGCTTATTTGTTGTTTTTTAGAAAAAGGAGATCGGGTAAGAGTTACGCCTGTTCCCAACCTTGCCTGTGGCTGTTGGACCGCTGATTTGCTTCGCTGCGTATATCGGGCTGCTTCAGCCCCACTCTGATGATATGTCCCGAGTTGTGGACCAACTCTTAAAGTTGATCGCCACCTTTATAGGTTTGTCTCGTTTAAGCAGATCTGTAATCATCTGATGTATAAATGTGTTTACAAGCCTCCTGGGACTAGTAATTGTATCACATTTGAGTCCCAGAGGATTAGGGCGCTTCAAAGGTGGCAAAGGCCATGACAACGACAAGAAGGAGGACGACAAGGCAGAGGAGTTCCCCGAGGTCCACGACTGTTTCATGATCTACGGTGGGCGAGTGGCGAACGCCTCGGCTCGGCACCGCAAGTAGGAGCACCGGGAGGTCTGCTCGGTAAAGGTGGCGGCGCCAGTCTACCTAGACTGGTCCGACAAGCCCATCACCTTCGACCAAGGCGACCACCCCGACTGCGTGCCGAGCCCAGGAAAGTACCCGCTCGTTGTTGACCCCGTCATTGGCAACGTCAGGCTCACCAAGGTCCTCATGGACGGAGGCAGCAGCCTCAACATCATCTACGCCGAGACCCTCGGGCTCTTGGAAATCGATCTGTCCACGATCCGGACCGGTGTGGCGCCCTTTCACGGGATCATCCCTAGGAAGCGCGTCCAGCCCCTTGGACAACTCGATCTGCCCATCTGCTTCGGGACTCCCTCCAACTTCCGAAAGGAAACCCTCACGTTCGAGGTGGTCGGGTTCCGAGGAACCTACCACGCGGTGCTGGGGAGACCGTGCTACGCCAAGTTCATGGCCGTCCCCAACTACACCTACCTCAAGCTCAAGATGCCCGGTCCCAACGGGGTCATCACCGTCGGATCCACATACCGACACGCGTATGAATGCGACGTGGAGTGCGTGGAGTACGCTGAGGCCCTCGCTGAGTCCGAGGCCCTCATCGCCGACCTAGAGTGCCTTTCCAAGGAGGTGCCAGATGCGAAGCGCCACACCGGCAACTTCAAGCCAGCAGAGGCGGTTAAGTCCATCCCTCTCGACCCTAGCAACGACACCTGCAAGCAAGTTCGGATCGGCTCCGAGCTTGACCCCAAATAGGAAGCAGTGCTCGTCGACTTTCTCCGTGCGAACGCTGAGGTTTTTGCGTGGAGTCCCTCGGACATGCCTGGCATACCGAGGGATGTCGGCCGAGCACTCGCTGGATATTCGAGCTGGAGCGTAGAGCCATAGGCGAGGAGATCCACAAGCTGATGGTTGCAGGGTTCATCAAAGAGGTATTCCATCCTGAATGGTTAGCCAACCCTGTGCTTGTGAAAAAGAAAGGTGGGAAATGGAGGATGTGTGTAGACTACACTGGTCTAAACAAAGCATGTCCGAAGGTTCCCTACCCTCTGTCTTGCATCGATCAAATCGTGGATTCCACTGCTGGGTGCGAAACCCTGTCATTCCTCGACGCCTACTCAGGGTATCACCAAATCAAGATGAAAGAGTCCGACCAGCTCGTGACTTCTTTCATCACACCTTTTGGCATGTACTGCTATATTACTATGCCATTTGGTTTGAGGAATGCAGGCGCGACATACCAAAGGTGCATGAACCACGTGTTCGGAGAGCACATCGGCCGAACGGTCGAGGCTTACGTCGATGACATCGTAGTCAAGACGAGGAAAGCCTCCGACCTCCTCTCCGACCTTGAAATGACATTCAAGTGTCTGAGGGCGAAGGGCGTGAAACTCAATCCTGAGAAGTGTGTCTTCGGAGTCCTCCGAGGCATGCTCCTGGGGTTCATCGTCTCCGAGCGGGGCATCGAGGCCAACCCGGAGAAAATCGCGGCCATCACCAACATGGGGCCTATCAAAGACTTGAAAGGAGTACAAGGGTCATGGGATGCCTTGCGACTCTGAGTCGCTTCATCTTGCGCCTCAGCGAAAAAGGCCTACCCTTGTATCGCCTCTTAAGGAAGACCAAGCGCTTCACTTGGACCCCCAAGGCCGAGGAAGCCCTCGGAAACTTAAAGGTGCTCCTTTCAAACGCGCCCATCTTGGTGCCCCCCGCTGCAGGAGAAGCCCTCTTGATCTACATAGCCGCAACCACTCAGGTGGTCAGCGCCGCGATCGTAGTCGAGAGACGAGAAGAAGGGCATGCACTGCTCGTCCAGAGGCCGGTCTACTTCATCAGTGAAGTGCTGTTCGAGACTAAGATCCGCTACCCGCAAATTCAGAAGCTACTGTACGCAGTAATTCTGACGCGGCGAAAGTTGCGACACTACTTCGAGTCTCATCCGGTGACTGTGGTGTCATCCTTCCCCCTGGGGGTGATCATCCAGTGCCGAGAGGCCTCAGGTAGGATAGCAAAGTGGGCGGTGGAGATCATGGGCAAGACAATCTCGTTCGCTCCTCGGAAGGCCATCAAGTTCCAAGTCTTGGCAGACTTTGTGGCTGAATGGGTCGACACCTAGCTACCAACAGCTCTGATCCAACCGGAACTCTGGACCATGTACTTCGATGGGTCGCTGATGAAAACAGGAGCAGGTGCGGGCCTGCTCTTCATCTCACCCCTCGAGAAGCACCTCCGCTACGTGCTGCGCCTCCATTTCCCAGCGTCAAACAACGTGGCCGAGTACGAGGCTCTAGTTAACGGGTTGCACATCGCCATCGAGCTAGGGGTTTGGCGCCTCGACGCTCGTGGCGACTTGCAGCTTGTCATCGACCAAGTCATGAAGAACTCCCACTACCGTGACCGTAAGATGGAGGCCTACTGCGACGAGGTTCGGTGCCAGGAAGACAAGTTCTACGGACTCGAGCTCAACCACGTCGCCCGACGGTACAACGAGACTGCGGATGAGCTGGCCAAAATAGCCTCGGGGTGGACAACGGTTCCCCCGGACGTCTTCTCCAGAGACATACATCAACCCTCCGTCAAGACCGACGACACGCCCGAGCCCGAGGAGGCCTCGGCCCAGCCCGAGGCACCCTCAGCCGCCAAGGGTGAGGCACTGCGTGTCGAGGGAGAGCAGAATGGGGTCACGCCTAATCGAAACTGGCAGACCCCGTACCTGCAATATCTCCACCGAGGAGAGCTACCCCTCGACAAAGCCGAAGCTCGGCGACTGGCGCGGCGCGCCAAGTCGTTCGTCTTACTGGGTGATGAAAAGGAGCTCTACCATCGCAGCCCCTCAGGCATTCTCCAACGATGCATATCCATCACTGAAGGACAGGAGCTATTGCAAGAGATACACTCGGGGGCTTGCGGTCACCATGCAGTACCTTGAGCCCTCGTCGGGAACGCCTTCCGACAAGGTTTCCACTGGCTGACCTCGGTGGCCGACGCCACTAGGATTGTACGCTCCTGCCAGGGGTGTCAATTCTACGTGAGACAGACGCATCTGCCCGCTCAGGCCCTGCAGACAATACCCATCACCTGGCCGTTTGCTGTATGGGGTCTGGACCTTGTCGGTCCCTTGCAGAAGGCACCCAGGGGCTTCTCGCACCTGCTGGTCGCTATCGACAAATTCTCCAAGTGGATCGAGGTCCGACCCCTAACGAGCATTAGGTCCGAGCAGGCGGTGGCTTTCTTCACCAACATCATCCATCGCTTTGGGGTCCCGAACTCCATCATCACCGACAATGGCACCCAGTTCACTGGCAAGAAGTTCCTGGACTTCTGCGAGGACCACCACATACGTGTGGACTGGGCCGCCGTAGCTCACCCCATGACGAATGGGCAGGTGGAGCGTGCCAACGGTATGCTTCTGTAGAGACTTAAACCAAGGATCTACAACGACCTCAACAAGTTCGACAAGCGGTGGATGAAGGAACTACCCTCGGTGGTCTGGAGTCTGAGGACGACGCCAAGCCGGGCCACGAGTTTCTCGCCATTCTTTCTAGTCTATGGGGCCGAGGCTATCTTGCCCACAGACTTATAATACGGTTCCCTGAGGACAAGGACGTACGACGACCAAAGCAACCAGACCAGCCGAGAAGACTCGCTGGACCAGCTGGAAGAGGCTCGGGACATGGCCTTACTTCACTCGACACGGTATCAGTAGTCTCTGCGATGCTACCACGCTCGAGGGGTTCGGCCCCGAGACTTCCAGGTGGGAGACTTGGTACTTCGGCTGCGGCAGGACGCCCGAGGGCGCAACAAGCTTACTCCTCCCTGGGAGGGGCCATTCATCATCGCCAAGATTTTGAAGCCCGGAACATACAAGCTGGCCAACAATCAAGGCGAGGTCTATAGCAACGCTTGGAACATCCGACAACTACGTCGCTTTTACCCTTAAGATGTTTTTCAAGTCGTTCATATACCTCGTTTTCTATACATACACAAATAAAGTCTAACCGTCAAAGAAGGGTCAGCCTTGCCTCGGTAAAGCCCGACCCTCCCTCGGGGGCTAGAAGGGGGGAACCCCCTCTGCGTCAAAATTTTCCTTGGAAAAGTTTTCTACCAAAACGACTTTCGTGCTTTCCGACTATATCGATAACAGAATCCCACAAAACGAATAAGAGCGCATGTAAGCGGCAAGGCCGACCGAGCCGAGGGACTCCTACGCCTCCGGGATACGGATACCTCACTCGTCACCTTCCGCGAAAAGTAACTTTTACTCGGATAAGCGATTCTGCTACTGACGAACAAGTCCGGATACTCGAAACGAGAGGAAAAGAAACACAGCTTTATAACACGACAACGAAGTGTTTGGGCCTCGGCGGCCGCGAAAGACACATACATGCTCCAAACAGACTGCTCCGGCAGAATCAGGCATCGCCCGGGGGAGGAGCGGCACCCTCGGCTTCGTCTCCACCCTCGGCGCCGTCTCCACCCTCGGCGAGATCTGCCCCGGCCCAGGACGGCGACGCGAGCGGAAGGATCTCCACCTCGAAGGAGGACGCCAGCACCACGCTTGGGCCCGCGACGGCCGCGTCAAGCCTCTGAACCTCGGCTAAGGCAGCCTCGTCTTCGTCGGGTAGACAGTACCCCTCGCTGACCCGCTCCAGATCCACGTTGTAGTGGGAAGCGAGCACGACAAGGGCCCGCCTAACGCCGTGATGCAGCGCCTCGCGGAGTCTGCTGCGCACACGGCCGCCCAAGGCCTGCAGGCGACTCTGGGGGGAGCTACCCGAGGGGACGTCATCGAGGCCAAAGACCTGGTAGAAGGCCGAGATAGCTTCGGACATGGCCACGCGGTCGGCCTCTTTCTGCTCAGCCGCTTGGGCAAGTGCCTTGACGGACTCGTTGAGAGCTGTCTCGAACTTTGCAAACAGCCAAACAGAATTCTTCAGACACGAGTTGAAGAATGAAGCTAAATCGACGTCACAAAGCGGCCGAAACATACCTTCAGCCCGGGCACGCTGCTCCGAGGCTACGGCTTGGGCGGACTGGGCAGACCCGACGACCACGGCCAGGTCCTCCACAAGGGCTTTGGCCCGAGCAGACACCTCGGCTAGCCGGCCCCCGAGGACATCAGCCCGGCCTACAACCTCGGCAGCCTAGTTCCGAGATTGGTCCCGCTCGCCAATAACCTGGCCATGCTCCACCTGCCGCTGCTGCGCCTCTGCCCGTGCTGACGCCGCCTCTGCCCGCGCTGCCGCTGCCTCCACCTCAACTCATCACAGAGCAACCGAAGCTCCGCCGCTTCGGTGCTCCGTTGGGCGAGGCGTTCAGTAGCCTCGGCGAGTGCGGCCCTCAGGAGCCGCAGCGAGCCCCAGAAATCGGTCTCGCGGCGGATGAACAGCGACTTGGCGGTGCTCAGATCCGTCAGATCCTGAGGAAGGGAAGCAGGGTGTCACAAAGAATGCCCTAGTCACACGAAAGGTATGACTGAAATCCTTACTTGGAGGACCCTAGGAACGTCCCTGGAAAGGATCTCCATGGTCACCCGAAGCGACCCCATCGCTGCCTCGGCATACTCATGGATCTCATCCCGAGACTGCCCCTCCCGCTCATCGTCAAGGACGAAGAGGGGTTTTGAGGCGCCGCGGGTCCAGAACCGGAGCGCCTGCCCACGCCACTCATTGGGATCGCGTCGCGCGGGGATGAGGTCGTCGCTCCCTAAGGTGGGCCGCGGTTCTGCGCACCCCTCCTCCAAGGCGTCGGGACCCCCTGCAGTCGACGCATCGGGTACCCCCTCGGCTAAGGAGGCGGGCTTCCGATCACCAACCTCGGCAACAGCGGCCGCCCTCTCCTTATGGCCGAGACTGGGAAGGTCGGAGACGACCTCGAGTAGCGGCACCTTAGCCATCCCAGCATCAGCGGCGACGGGTGGCTCCACGGGCAAAACAACAATGGCCTCAGCAGGAGCTGGTGCCGGCACCGACAACACGTCAGGTGGGCTCAGGGCCGCGGCCACGCAAGCAGCCTCCCCCGGCACGATGGCCGCCCCGACGGAGGGGTCGGCCTGGGGGGCTTGCCCCATGGCAACTCGTGCCGCCTGGGCCCCCCCCGCTTGAGGGCGTCTTGTGCGGAGGCCAGCCAACCGGTGTGGCGCGGTGCAGCACTGGCTGCAGAGGCCGGCACCGTCTTAAGGGCCTTCCGGGGAGCCAGACCGGCCGAACCATGCCTCCGTTTGCTGAAAGGAAAAGGTAAAGCAGGATCAGGACACACAGAGAAATCGTCTGCAGGCTCACGTCCCCTCCTGGAGCAGCAGGGGAGCCCTCTCCCACGGCGTGAAGACGATGCGCCCGTGTTCCGTCCCTCGAACGGCTCGCGCAATGACCGCCCCGCGAACCACCCGTCCCGTCGCATTAACTCCGCAGCAGGGCAAGCGACACCTTTCGAAGGCGAAGCGGGCGACGTTTCACCTCCGCCATGATGATCGCATCAAAAAAAGGTGCACCACACCGTTTAAATTCATATCCTTTTCTTCTTCCCCTTTCTCTCTCTTGCTACAGGGACCAGGAAAGGGGATATTTCGAAAGGGATCCTTCTCCGCGAAGGAAGCGGGCCCCAAGCCCTCCTACTGATCAGGGGTTCGAAGGCTGGCCCCCCGGAAGGGTTCGACAGCCGCCCCAGAGCACTCGGGCTTCAGGCTCATTACTGATCAGAGGTTCAAAGGCTGGCCCTTCGGAAGGGTTCGACAGCCGCCTCAGAGCACTCGGGCTCCGCGCCCACTACTGATCAGGGGTTCGAAGGCTGGCCCCTCGGAAGGGTTCGACAGCCGCCCCAGAGCACGCAGAGCGAGGGATGACTCTGGGTACGTCCGATACATGGCCGAGGTTCGGGCTATGCTCCCGAGGTACCCTAGGACATTTCCGAGACCAGCAGGAGCGATTTTGTAACGGAATCCCATTAGAGGGAGGCATCGAGCCCTCGGACCCTATCAAACGGGACCGGGTCCGGCAAATCATCTGCAGGTACTTTTGGAGCGTGCCTCTAGGCCACTAGCCGACCCTTATCGAACGGGGCACGGGCGTCCACTCGGATCACCCGTTAGCAACTCACTGGAGACACCATGTTCGGCGCCCTCCGAGGGCAACATGGCGCTTTCCCCCCCTTCCTCCTTGCGGAAAGGCGACGAAGGGGCGTATGATAAAAGTCGAGTCAGTACTTGATCGTCCTCTCGCTCCGTGCAGAGGCTCGGGGGCTGCTCTCGCAAACTCGACTACGACCAAACCGTTTACAGCGTCAACAAACCAGCCTGAAAACTCGGAACCTGACCGTGCACCCAGGCTACGATCAGATCGCATGAGGGAACAACCAGACCAGCCGAGGCATCATGAAAGGCATTAAGACCTCAGAGGAGTCAAACCACTCCTCCGAGGCCTTAGGGGCTACACCCGGCGGGTGCGCTCGCGCGCACCCACCGGAATAAAGTGTAACCAAGAAAGGTCGGTTCCCTTGCAAAAAAGTGCGACAAAAGCCTCCAAGCGAGTACCAACACTCCCTTTGAGGCTCGGGGGCTACTATCGGGTACCATAATTAGGGGTACCCCCAACACTCCTAAACTCGGCTGGTAATCACCATCAGCACAAGCTGCAGGGGCTGATGGGCGCAATTCAGGTCAAGGCTTCGTCTACTCAAGGGACGCAATCTCGCCTCGCCCGAGCCCAGCCTCGGGCGGGAACAGTAGTCCCAGGCGAATTCATGTCTCGCCCGAGGGCCTCCTCAAGCAATGGGCGCACCCTTGACTCGACCGAAGCCCAGCTCGGGCAGGCTTCGTTGTGAAGCAACCTTGGCCAAATCGCCTCACCAACCGACCGTATCGCAGGCGCATTCAATGCGAGGATCGCCTGACACCTTATCCAGACACGCGTGCCTCAGTCGGCAAGGTCGAAGTGACCGCAGTCACTTCGCCCTTCCACTGACCGACCTGACAGGAAAACAGCACCGTCTGTCCCTCTCCGACTGCTGTGCCACCCACCAGGGTGAGGCTGACAGCAGCTGAGTCCAGCCTCAGGCGCAACAGGAAGCTCCGGCTCGCCCGACCTTGGGCCTCGGCCTCGGGAGGTGGTCTCCGCCTCGCCTGACCGCAGGGCTCGGCCCCCGCCTCGGCCTCGGAAGGTGGTCTCCGCCTCGCCCGACCCCAGGGCTCGGCCTCAATCTCGACCTCGGGAGGAATCGCGTCCTCGCCCGACCTTGGGCTCGGACCGACCGCGCCACGGAGGATACATCATTACCCTACCCCTAGCTAGCTCAGGCTTCGGGGGAACAAGACCGACGTCCCATCCAGGCTCGCCCCGGTAACAAGTAATGATGGCTCCCCGCGTGCGTCCATGACGACGACGGTTCTCAGCCCCCTACGGAAGCAAGGAGACGTCAGCAAGGTCCCAGCAGCCTCGACAGCTGTGCTTCTACAGGGCTCAAACGCTCCTCCGACGGCCACGACACCGCGTACACAGGGCTCTAGCGCCTCTCCGACAGCTACGTTGGCATGTACATAGGGCTCTGGCTCCTCTCTGCCGGACACGTTAGCATATTGCTACAACCCAATTGTACACCTGGACCCTCTCCTAGCATCTATAAAAGGAAGGGCCAGGGCCCTCATACGGGAGGGTGGTCGCACGGGAGGACGGGCTGACGAACCGTCTTACACTCTCCCTCTCTCTCCCTCGCGAACGCTTGTAACCCCTACTGCAAGCGCACCCACTCTGGCGCAGGATAACACGAGCCGCGGTTTTCCCCCTTGTGTTCCATCTCGCGCCAACCCATCTGGCCTGGGACACGCAGGGACATTTTTACTCGTCGGTCCAGGGACCCCTCGGGGTCGAAGCGCCGACAAGCCTTGTCCAACTTAAAGACATAATCAAATAAAGTTTTATCCATGTAAACTTCATCAAGTAGCCGTATAAAAAGGCATTCTGAACATCTAACAGACGGAGATTCTAGCCTCTAGACATAACTATGAAGAGCACTATTTAGATTGTAGCTGGTTTAACAATCGGACTAAAAAAATCTTCATTGTCTATGTCGTGTCTTTGTTTGAACCTTTTTGCAACTAGTCTACTTTATATCTGTCTAAACTTCTATCAAACTTGTGTTTGATTTTATAAACCCATTTACAGTTGATTATATTTCTGTGTTTCTGAGTGAAACTAAGTGTCATGTTTTATTTTTAATCAAAGCATCATATCCATCATTCATTATATTTTCCAACTGCGATATTCTAAGGCTTCTTCTAAGCATTAAGGTTCACCCAAAGAAGAAAACGAACCATACAAACAGTACTGTCATTGTATACCATTGGTATTTTGACGTAGGCCTGGAGTCTGGTGTGGGGTCGCCGAGATGGTTGGTTTCCTAGCTAATTACATAGATGAAGATTAAATGGCGAGACAAAATGACAACCTAATTAATTTATGATTAGCAATTATTTACTATAACATCATATGTAAGGCTGAGAAAAAAAAACCGTAACCCAAAAACCGAACCCACAATACTCGAAACCCAAATTTCGTTTGGGAAATTTCGGATAGCAACTTGCAAACCCTGAATTTATTTTGGATAATTCGGGTATCATAACCGAGTACCCAAAATATCCGAACTTTCATGTGTCATATACTCATGTAATTGTTAATTATTAATTTGTGCATCTATAATTATGTGTAAGTGTGTATGACTTATGATTGTGAATTGCCTGTATTTTTATGTCCATGCATATCATTATACAAACTGTATTTTATACTAATTTAATAGGGTGTATTTGTTTTTATGAAGTTGACACAACGGTTCAGGTAGTTCGGGAATACCCAAACCGAACTCGGAATTTCGGGTACCCGAAATTCCGGGTATTGTAAAACCGTTGTAATTTTGGGTATCGGTTCTCAAAACCGTAATTTAAATTACCCTTACCTGACACGAACTTTTCGGGTAACCCGAACGTCCACCCCTAAGCATATGGACGAATTATTGACTAATTGCGTTTAATAGGTTTGTCTTACCATTTAGGGTATGTACAACCCACATAAATGACCCGTATCTTAAGGCGTATCTAATGGGGTAGTGAAAAACACAAGATATGTATCTTAGCAAAGGAACGTCTCTAGCATGGTTCTCTAAGTATAAAATATAGTTCCACTCATACAACCCACATAAGGGTTTGTTTATTTTTCTCTCAATCCATATGAATTTGGTGGTTTTAAATCCCAAACAAGTCAAAATCTTTCATAATCTTTTTCTAATCCCGTCCAACCTATATGGGATGAGAATAACCGAACAAGGCCTAAATAAGTCGGGTCGAGATTCTAGTGGATAATATATAATACTTAAATACATTAGGTTGTATGAACAAGTTTCTTAGATATATCTAGTGTTTGGAAAATCACAACATATTATCTAGATGTACTTGCACTTAGTCCCTATCTATATAATTAATTTTATTATTGGATTATATTTAATACAAATATATAGCATGTTCAGAGCCATGTGGGTCGAATTTTTTGTATTTTACCCCTTCTTTGAAGATTTTTTACGTTTAGACCCCTAGAAAACTTAAAGCCATTTTTTATAATTAGATTATATTTAATGCAAACCGCCAAATGTGTAGAAGCAACGAGCGACCGTGTCTAGATGTTTAGATTGAAATGTCCGAACCGACCCGCCACAATCAAAAATAGGCACAGGAAAATCAGGAGAAACATAAGTATCCTTACTAGATACATCCGGATATAACTCTCAAGGACGACCTCTCTTCTGCCATAATGACTCCCCATACATATCTTCCATCTACGAAACGATTTTATATTAACACAACTATATAAATACCAGAAATGAATTAAACTTATAATAAAATGGTACTCATAGTTTCAAAACCCTGAAGACTTGATAAACCCATGATTCACAAACTATCTAATAAACTATACTCATCATATCAACCATATATCTTAGAAACCATAACTAATAGCAATATGTGCACCAATCAAAACTAGTTAATCAAAACAAATATACGTAACAAACGAATCAGTGAGACACCATACCTTCCTCTTCAATCTCTACGGATCAATTCAAAGTTTTCCAACACAAATATAAAGTTTGTAGCACATCTTGACGCTATGGATGAAGAGGAAAACATGGGAGAGAAATGGCCGGACGTAGCTCTTAGCCAGAGAAGAAGTGATTTATAGCGCTTCCTAGCTCAGGGCGTCGAGCTAGGGAGCCACATCGACGCCGCGTTAGTTCTACAGTGCCAACGTGGCATATACCTCAACGCCATAGCCTATAGCGCCGAGCATTGTTGCCTCGACATCACGGGTTGTGCCGCCAAAGGTTCTAGTCGTCGAATGTAAAAAAAGGTTAAAATACAAAAAAATCGGGATGTGGGGGCACTTCTTTTACTTAGGGGTGGATAACGAGCTAGCTTGGCTCGGCTCGTCCGAGTTCGAGCTGACTTGTTAAGTAACGAGCCAGCTCGGCTCGGCTCGTTAAGTTAACGAGCCACAGAGTCAGCTCGGCGTGGCTCGTTTAGCTCGCGAGCCAGAACAGGAAAAAATAATATGTACATAATAATTAATTTTTAGTTAATTTCAAACTAATTAAACAATAGAAAATAGTATTATACTCATGATTTCACAAACCACGTCAATGTAACACCAAATTAGCACAATTCATCACTCATCAATTCACAATTCACATACATGTTCATCAGTTTAATCCACAATTATATTTGCATAGACTAATTAACACATAGACATAGTTCATTAATCATTAGTTTAACTCATAGATCATAGACACCTCACATATATATAACATGTTCATCAATTATTCTATAAATGATATGTATATAGTTTCGTTTTGTTAGAATGCAGTAGCTCGTTTAGCTCGCGAGCTGGCTCGTTAACGAATCGAGCTAGAATGTCAGCTAAGCTCATGAAAAAAATTCAAACAAATCGATCCAAGTCGAGCCGAGCTGATCATGAATCGAGCGAGCCAATAAGCCACGAGCATTTCTGCCGGCCCTACTTCTACTGGCTATGCGGGGGCACATCTTCCACTGTCAGCAGCATGGTCATGTGCGCTCACGTTTTCGTTGTCAGCACTCAGCAGCATGAAGTTCACAACAGCATGGTCAGCTGCATGGGACAGCGAACGTAATGTCAAATCAGCAGCAGTGTCCACCATTTCTCCCACAGCGTTATCAGCGGCAGCTGCTGGAACAGCAGTGTCATCAGTGGCACAGGGCCTGTCGTGCCCAAGTGGAGGATAGGGAACGGTCGGGGAAACCTCCAAACCAATTTAAAATGTATCCGTAATTTAATTCGAAATCAGTAATGGTAATGATATCGTCGGTTGTGAAAACAAAACCGGGAGTAACGAGATAATGGTAACCGGTAATTGATCAAAAATACATCGGTAACAATTAAAAACCGATAATTAAAATTAGAAATATCGATACATCTAACCCTCTGAACATTCAATAACGTAATCTCTACTACTCTATAAGAGTCTAATGTAGACCATCCTTGCACCAGTTCTGCCTTTCTCTCGCCGACCGGAGGGACCTACACACTCGCGGCGCATGCCCCCTACCGGCCTCCACTTCTTCCCCTACACAGTCCGATCCACAAAGCGCCTCTGTCCTCCCCCTCCCTCCCCATCGTCGTCATGCGTCCTCCCCCTCCCTCCCCCGCCCTCCCCTGCCGTCGTTGCGCGTCCACTCTCGCTTCATACGTCATTACATCTCCGTGATGCCGGCGCACCCTGCCCCCGCCCCCGGCTCTCCTCGCCACACACACACACTCTCTCTCAATCCCCGCGGCCTCGCCCCTCGCTCACGCTCTCCATGGAAGGCGATTCCGCGATGCTCGCGTCGTCCCTAAACCCCGCCCGGGCTCTCGCCATGGAAAGCGCGTCCTCTGCGCCCGGCTCTCTCCGCGTCCACGACATCCCGCTATCCATGGAACGCAATTCCTCTACCCCGGATCGCAGCGCCGGCCCTAGATCCGCGTCCGGGACAGCCCGATCCCGGCGAGTCCGCGCGTGGATTGGGTCTTCTGCCCCGGATCGTCGCGGCAGCCCTCAATCTGTGTCCACGACAGCCTGATCCTGTCGAGTACACGCGTGGATTGGGTACCTCTCTGCCCCGGATCGTCGCCCCCGCCCTTGATCCGCGTCCGCGTTGTGGCGTCCGCAGTCTCCATGGAATGCGAGTTCGCGCGTGGATTGGGTACCCCTCTGCCCTGGATCGCCGCCATCGCCCTCGATCCGCGTCCGCGCTCCATCCCTTGCCACAGACCGAGTAGGAACCGGAAGCGTCGATAGATCCACTTTGGGAGAAAAGGAAGGCGTCCGACGACAACTGTCGGCGTTTCGACCCCGGGGGGTCCCTGGACCAACGAGTAAATTGTCGCCGCGTGTCCCAGCCTAGATGGGTCGGCGCGAGACAGAGCACAAAGGGGGGAAGAAACAGCAAAGGGGAATCCCGCGGCCTCCGTGTTATCTTGCGCCCAGGTCGGGTGCGCTTGCAGTAGGGGGTTACAAGCGTCCGCGAGGGAGAGAGAGAGAGAGAGAGAGAGAGAGACTGTCCGCCAGCTCATTCTCCCGCGCGGCCAACCCTCTTGTACGAGAGCCCTGGACCTTCCTTTTATAGGCGTAAGGAGAGGGCCCAGGTGTACAATGGGGGTGTAGCAGTGTGCTAACGTGTCTAGTAGAGAGGAGCTAGAGCCCTAAGTACATGCCGTCGTGGCAGTCGGAGAGGTTTTGGCGCCCTGTTCATGTGATGTCGTGGCCGTCGGAGGAGCGCTTGAGCCCTGTTCATGTGATGTCGTGGCCGTCGGAGGAGCGCTAGAGCCCTGTGGAAGGACAGCTGTCGGGGCCGTCGGATCCTTGCTGATGTCTCCTTGCTTCCGTAAGGGGCTGAGAGCCGCCGTCGTCATGGAGCACGCGGGGTGCCATCATTACTTGTTTACCGGGGCGAGCCAGATGGGACGCCGGTCTTGTTCCCCGTAGCCTGAGCTAGCTAGGGGTAGGGTAATGATGGCCCCCCTGTCACGTGGTCGGTCCAAGCCCGAGGTCAGGCGAGGCGGAGGCTCCTCCGAGGTCGAGGTCGAGTCCGGGCCTAGGGGTCGAGCGAGGCGGAGACCGTCTTCCGGAGTCGAGGCTGAGTCCGAGCCCTAGGGTCGGGCGAGGCGGAGTCCGTCATCCGAGGTCGAGGTTGAGTCCGAGCCCTGGGGTCGGGCGAGGCGGAGTCCGTCGTCCGAGGTCGAGGTTCAGTCCGAGCCCTGGGGTCGGGCGAGGCGGAGTCCGTCGTCCGAGGTCGAGGTTGAGTCCGAGCCCTGGGGTCGGGCGAGGCGGAGCTTCCTATGGCGCCCGAGGCTGGACTTGGCTGCTGTCAGCCTCACTCGGTCGAGTGGCACAGCAGTCGGAGCAGGGCAGGCGACGCTGTTTTCCTGTCAGGTCGGTCAGTGGAGCGGCGAAGTGACTGCGGTCACTTCGGCTCTGTCGACTGAGGAGCGCGTGTCAGGATAAGGTGTCAGGCGATCCTTGCATTAAATGCTCCTACGATACGGTCGGTCGGCGTGGCGATCTGGACAAGGTTGCTTCTCCGTGAAGCTTGCCCGAGCTGGGCCTCGGGTGAGTCGAAGGTGCGTCTGTTGCTTGAGGGGACCCTCGGGCGAGACGTGAATCCTCCAGGGTCAGTTGCTTTTGCCCGAGGCTGGGCTCGGGCGAGGCGGGATCGTGTCCCTTGAGTGGACTGAGCCTTGACCTTAATCGCGCCCATCAGGCCTTTGCAGTTTTGTGCTGATGGGGGTTACCAGCTGAGATTAGGAGTCTTGGGGGTACCCCTAATTATGGTCCTCGACAGTAGCCCCCGAGCCTCGAAGGGAGTGTTAGTACTCGCTTGGAGGCTTTTGTCGCACTTTTTGCAAGGGGACCGGCCTTTCTCGGTTGCGTTTCGTTCCGGTGGGTGCGCGCGAGCGCACCCACCGGGTGTAGCCCCCGAGGCCTCGGAGGAGTGGTTTGACTCCTTCGAGGTCTTAGCGCGTTTCGTGATGCTTCGGCCGGTCTGGTTGTTCCCTCATGCGAACTGGCTGTAGCCCGGGTGCATAGTCAGGTTCCAAGTTCTCGGGCTGGTATGTTGACGCGGTCAACGGTTTGGCCGGAGCCGAGTTTGCGAGAGCAGCCCCCGAGCCTCTGCACAGAGTGAGAGGACGGTCAAGGACAGACTCGGCTTTTTTCGTACGCCCATGCGTCGCCTTTCCGCAAGGAGGAGGGGGGAAAGCGCCATGTTGCCCTCGGAGGGCGCCGAACATGGTGTCTCCAGTGAGTTGCTAGCGGGTGATCCGAGTGGACGCTCGTGCCCCGTTCGATAAGGGTCGGCTAGTGGCCCAGAGGCACGCTCCAAAAGTACCTGCAGGTGATTTGCCGGACCCGGTCCCGTTTGATAGGGTCCGAGGGCTCGATGCCTCCCTCTGATGGGATTCCGTTACAGAATCGCTCCTGCTGGTCTCGGAAATGTCCTAGGGTACCTCGGGAGCATAGCCCGAGCCTCGGCCATGTATCGGACGTACCCAGAGTCATCCGTCGCTCTGCGTGCTCTGAGGCGGCTGTCGAACCCTTCGGGGGCCAGCCTACGAACCCCTGATCTGTAGTGGACGCGGAGCCCGAGTGGCCTGAGGTGGCTGTCGAACCCCTCCGAGGGGGCCAGCCTTCGAACCTCTGACCAGTGGTGGGTGCGGAGCCCGAGGGGCCTGAGGCGGCTGTCGAACCCTTCCGAGGGGCCAGCCTTCGAACCTCTGACCAGTAGGAGGGCTCGGAGCCCGAGTGCTCTGAGGCGGCTGTCGAACCCTTCCAAGGGGCCAGCCTTCAAACCTCTGATCAGTAGGGGGGCTCGGGGCCCGCTTCCTTTGTAGAGAAGGATCCCTTTCGGAGTATCCCCTTTCCCGATCCCTGTAGCAAGAGAGAGAAAGAAGAAGAGGAAAAGGATACGAAATCGAACGATGTGGCGCACCTTTTTTGACGCGGTCATTATGGCGAAGGTGAAGCGTCGCCTGCTTCGCCTGCCAAAGGTGTCGCCTGTCCTGTCGCATAGTTAATGCGATGGGTCGAGTGGTTCGCGGGGCAGCCGCTGTGCGTGCGCGAGCCGTTCGAGGAACGGAACACGGGCGCATCGTCTTCACGCCGTGGGAGAGGGCTCTCTCGCTGTCCCAGGAGGGGACATGAGCCTGCAAACGACTTGACCGCAGCTTCCGCCCGCCTACCGCCGCCATCACTGCCGGCCCATTTCTGGCCGTATAGACCGTCGCGCCTTTTCCCGCGGCTGACTGACCCATGACCGATGTGCTCGGTTGGCACTGTTGGGCCATGTGCAGGGTCGCCTCGAGTCACGGCACTGGTTCCGCAGTCGAGAAGGCGCGGTACTGGCGCAGGTGGTGGTGCAGCTTCTCGCACGTAGTAACCGGCGCGCCGGTTACATGACGTGTGGGCCTGGGCCCCCATGCTGGACACGTCGGAGTCGAAAGGGTGCGCCCCCTTGGTGCAGTTGCATGCCGCCTGCATGGCGGTCCGTCCTTTCACCCGCTGGTCTGGGCGAAAGTGGAGGAGCGCTTGTAACCGCTGGGCAGTTACGCGCACCGCGCGTGGCGGTTTGGCTTCTTCTGCCCTGGGCCAGCTTGCATGACGTGTGGGACCCAGCCCCCGTGTCGTAGGGGGAAGACCTTGGAGCGTGTTGGTGAAGACTCAGTCCGCGACGGCTGAGGACACAAGTGGGGAGCGTCGCCTTTAAAAGGAGGGCGGCCCCCTTGGACGGCAACCATGTCCTTGCACTTTCCTCATGCATCGCGTCCTTCCACCTTCCGAGCCCCCGGATGGGGAGCGCCCGCGTCGCTTTCGTCTTGTCGTCGTTGGAGGAACGCAACTTCGCGGAAGTTGGTACCTTTCAGCCGTCGCTCGGCTTCAAGGATTTTCATTAGGCAGCCCGGCTGCATCCTCTCGCTGGTGGTCACCCAAGACGGTGACCACCAGTTCGATGGTGGGGAGAAGCGAGTCGGGCTGCGGCCTCTGCCCCTCCCTCAGCTTCAAGGATGTTCATCATCAGTGCTGGGGAGGGGAGTGCGCCGAGTTGGGGCCTGTCTCCGCACGGGTAGCTGTCCGCTCCTTCCCTTAGTGATCGGGGGGAAGGGCGTTCGCCGTTCGTGGTGCTGGCAGCTGCCGTGTGTCTGGCTCTCCGGCCTGAGCGGCTCCGACGCTGCTTTCGGTGCCACCTCCCACCGAGGCAGCCGGAAGAGGTTTCTCTACCGACGAGGTAGCCGGAGCCACCCGCGGACTGACCTCCGACTCTACGGCCTTGGTAGCTTGTCCTCGCCCCTCGAGTGGGGTCGTGGGCGAGGGCCTTGTCGCAGCAGCGTCTGCCCTGAGGTCATCGCTGCTGCTGTTTGGCCGCCCGGAGCGGAGGTCGTTGTCGTTGCTGCCGGAGCGGGCGGCGGTGAGCCACCTGGGGTTTTGTCGCCCCGCAGGCCCTCCAATGTGGGGGGTTGTTCGTACCTGCGGGGGCGGAACCGGAGCTCCGTTTGTAATGGCACCTTGAGTGCCGGTGTCTGTTCATTGCGGCTGTCGGGGCCTGAACATATATGTATTTTGGCGTGAAGCCATGTTTCTTCTTCATTTCGAGCACTAGGACTCGCCTGTCGGCTAACTGAACCGCTTAACCAAGTGTGAGTTGCCTCATGCGAAGGTGACGAGTGAGGTATCCATATCCCGGAGGCGTAGGAGTCCCTCGGCTCGGTCGGCCTTGCCGCCCGAGGCTTCTCTTGCTTAGTTAAAGAAACCCTCGGCCACTCTACGATGAGCCAGAGCCGGAGGCAGCGGTGTCAGCATGGACAAAGGCGGAGTTGGCTCAAAAAGAAGCTTCGTCGGCCGGAGCCTGGCCAGGCCGTCCACTGGCGGGACCGACGCTGGAGTCGGGTTGCCGAGGCCATGAGCCAGGCTGCTGTCCTCGGGGGACAGCTGGCTGAGGCTACGGAGCGGCCGGTTGAGCCGTCTGCTCGGGCCGGGTTCCCAGAGGAGACCCTAGCGGCGATGGCCCAGGCGTGGTGCCGACAGGTTCCTTCGAGGTGGAGATCCTCCGACCGTGTTGCCGTCCGAGGCCGGATCGGATTCCGCCGAAGGTGGAGTCGACGCCGAGGGTGCTGCTGCTCCCCCACTGATGTCTGATCCTGTAGGAACAGTTTATCTGTAGTGTGCGTATGTTTTTTGGCGGCCGCCGAGGCCCAAACATATCGCCGTTGTGTTGTAAAGCTGCGTTTCTTTTCCCCTTGTTTCGAGTATCTGGACTTATTTGTCGGTAACAGAATTGTTTGTCCGAGCGAGAGTTACTTTTCACGGAAGGTGATGAGTGAGGTATCCGTATCCCGGAGGCGTAGGAGTCCCTCGGCTCAGTCGGCCTTGCCGCTTACGTGTACTCTTACCCGTCCGTAGGATTCTGTTATCGATATAGTCGAGAAGGCACGAAAAATCGTTTCGGCAGAAAAGTTTTCGAGCATTAAGACTTGTTCGGTCAGCGGAATCGCTTATCCAAGCGTGAGTTACTTATCGCAGGAGGTGATGAGTGAGGTATCCGTATCCCGGAGGCGTAGGAGCCCCTCGGCTCGGTCGGCCTTGCCTGCTTACATGTACTCCGTCGTTTTCAGGATCCCACTTTCGAAGTAGTCGAAAAGCACGAAAGACATTCTGGCAGAAAGACTTTTTCCAAGGAAAATTTTGACGCAGAGGGGGTGCCCCCCTTCTAGCCCCCGAGGGAGGGTCGGGCTTTGCTGAGGCAAGGCTGACCCTTCCTTGATGGTTAGACTTTGTATGTAAGCGAGGTATATGAACAACTTGAAGAACATCTTAAGGGTAGAAGCGATGTAGCTGTCGGATGTTCCAAGCGTTGCTGTAGACCTTGCCTTGATTGTTGGCCAGCTTGTATGTTCCGGGCTTCAAAATCTTGGCGATGATGAATGGCCCTTCCCAGGGAGGCGTGAGCTTGTGGCGCCCTCGGGCGTCTTGTCGTAGCCGAAGTACCAAGTCGCCCACCTGGAGGTCTCAGGACCAAAACCCTCGGGCGTGGTAGCGTCGCAGGGACTGCTGATACCGCGCCGAGTGTAGTAAGGCCATGTCCCGAGCCTCTTATAGCTGGTCCAGTGAGTCTTCTCGATTGGTTCGATTGCTTCGGTCTTCGTACGCCCTCGTCCTCGGGGATCCGTATTCTAAGTCTGTGGGCAAGATAGCCTCGGCCCCATAGACTAGAAAAAATGGCGTGAAGCTCATGGCTTGGCTTGGCATCATCCTCAGGCTCCAGACCACCGAGGGGAGTTCCTTCATCCATCGCCTGCCGAATTTGTTGAGGTCATTGTAGATCCGCGGCTTGAGTCCTTGCAGAATCATGCCGTTGGCAGGCTCTACTTGCCCATTCGTCATGGGGTGAGCTACGGCGGCCCAGTCCACCCGGATGTGGTGATCCTCGCAGAAGTCCAGGAACTTTCTGCCGGTGAACTGGGTGCCGTTATCGGTGATGATGGAGTTCGGGACCCCAAAGCGATGGATGATGTTGGTGAAGAACGCCACCGCCTGCTCGGACCTAATGCTGTTTAGGGGTCGGACCTCGATCCACTTGGAGAATTTGTCGATGGCGACCAGCAGGTGCGTGTAGCCCCCGGGTGCCTTCTGCAAGGGACCGACGAGGTCTAGACCCCACACAGCAAATGACCAGGTGATGGGTATTGTTTGCAGAGCCTGAGCGGGCAGGTGGGTCTGCTTTGCGTAGAATTGACACCCTTGGCAAGTGCGTACAATCCTAGTGGCATCGGCCACCGCGGTTGGCCAGTAGAAACCCTACCGGAATGTGTTTCCAACGAGGGCCCGAGGTGCTGGGTGGTGAACGCAAGCCCCCGAGTGTATTTCTTGTAATAACTCCTGACCTTCGGCGATGGATATGCATCGCTGGAGGATGCCTGAGGGGCTGTGGTGGTAGAGCTCCTTCCCGTCACCCAGCAAGATGAACGACTTGGCGCGCCGCGCCAGTCGCCGAGCTTCGGCTCTGTCGAGGGGTAGCTCTCCTCGGTGGAGATATTGCAGGTACGGGGTCTGCCAGTTTTGATTAGGCGTGACCCCATTCCGCTCTTCCTCGACGCGCAGTGCCTCACCCTCGGGGGCCGAGGGTGCCTCGGACAGGGCTGAGACCTTCTCGGGCTCGGGCGTGTCGTCGGTCTTGACTGAGGGTTGATGTAGGTCTCAGGAGAAGACGTCCAGGGGAACCGTTGTCCGCCCCGAGGCTATCTTAGCTAGCTCGTCCGCAGTCTCGTTGTATCATCGGGTGACGTGGTTGAGCTCGAGCCCGAAGAACTTGTTCTCCAGGCGCCGAACCTCATCGCAGTAGGCTTCCATCTTTGGGTCGCGACAGTGGGAGTTCTTCATGACTTGGTCGATGACAAGCTGCGAGTCGCCACGAGCGTCGAGGCGTCGAACCCCTAGCTCGATGGCGATGCGCAACCCGTTAACCAGAGCCTCGTACTCGGCCACATTGTTGGACACCGGGAAATGGAGGCGCAGCATGTAGCGGAGGTGCTTCCCGAGGGGTGAGATGAAGAGCAGGCCCGCGCCCGCTCCTGTTTTCATCAACGACCCGTCGAAAAACATGGTCCAGAGTTCCAGTTGGATCGGAGCTGCTGGAAGCTGGGTGTCAACCCATTGAGCCACAAAGTCCGCCAAGACTTGGGACTTGATGGCCTTCTGAGGGGCGAACGAGATAGTCTCGCCCATGATCTCCACTGCCCACTTTGCAATCCTACCCGAGGCCTCTCGGCATTGGATGATCTCTCCCAGGGGGAAGGATGACACCACAGTCACAGGATGAGACTCGAAGTAGTGTCGCAACTTGCGCCGCGTCAGAATTACTGCGTACAGTAGCTTCTGAATTTGCGGGTAGCGGATTTTGGTCTCGGACAGTACTTCACTGATGAAGTAGACCGGCCTCTGGACGGGCAATGCGTGCCCCTCTTCTCGTCTCTCGACCATGATCGCGGCGCTGACCACCTGAGTGGTAGAGGCAACGTAGATCAAGAGGGCTTCTCCGGCAGCGGGGGCACCAAGATAGGCGCGCTGGTAAGGAGCGCCTTTAGGTTCCTGAGGGCTTCCTCGGCCTCGGAGGTCCAAGTGAAGCGCTCGGTCTTCCTCAAGAGGCGGTACAGAGGTAGGCCTCTTTCGCCGAGGCGTGAGATGAAACGGCTCAGAGCCGCAAGGCATCCCATGACCCTCTGTACTCCTTTCAAGTCCTTGATGGGCCCCATGTTGGTGATGGCCGCGATTTTCTCCGGGTTGGCCTCGATGCCCCGCTCGGAGAAGATGAACCCCAGGAGCATGCCTTGGGGGACTCCGAAGACACACTTCTCAGGATTGAGTTTTACGCCTTTCGCCTTGAGACACCGGAATGTCGTTTCAAGGTCGGAGAGGAGGTCAGAGGCTTTCCTCATCTTGACTACGATGTCATCGACGTAAGCCTCGACTGTTCGACCAATGTGCTCTCCGAACACGTGGTTCATGCACCTTTGGTATGTCGCGCCCGCATTCCTCAAACCGAATGGCATAGTAACGTAGCAGTACATGCCAAAGGGTGTGATGAAAGAAGTCGTGAGCTGGTCGGACTCTTTCATCCTGATTTGATGATACCCTGAGTAGGCATCGAGGAAAGACAGGGTTTCGCACCCTGCAGTGGAATCCACGATTTGATCGATGTGAGGCAGAGGGTAGGGAACCTTCGGACATGCTTTGTTTAGACCGGTGTAGTCTACACACATCTGCCATTTCCCTCCTTTCTTTCTCACAAGCACAGGGTTGGCAAGCCATTCGGGATGGAATACCTCTTTGATGAACCCTGCAGCCATCAGCTTGTGGATCTCCTCGCCTATGGCTCTACGCTTTTCTTCGTCGAATCGGCGCAGAGGCTGCTTCACGGGTCGGGCTCCAGCTCGGATATCCAGCGAGTGCTCGGCGACATCCCTCGGTATGCCAGGCATGTCCGAGGGACTCCATGCAAAAACTTCAGCGTTCGGGCGGAGAAAGTCGACGAGCACTGCTTCCTATTTGGGGTCGAGCTCGGATCTGATCTGGATCTGCTTGGAGGCGTCGTTGCTGGGGTCGAGAGGGACGGACTTAACCGTCTCAGCTGGCTCGAAGTTGCTGGTGTGGCGCTTCGCATCTGGCGCCTCCTTGGAGAGGCTCTCTAGGTCGGCGATGAGGGCCTCGGATTCGGCGAGGGCCTCGGCGTACTCCACGCACTCCATGTCGCATTCGTACGCGTGTCGGTACGTGGAGCCGATGGTGATGACCCCGTTGGGGCCCAACATCTTGAGCTTGAGGTAGGTGTAGTTGGGGACAACCATGAACTTGGCGTAGCATGGCCTCCCCAGCACTGCGTGGTAGGTTCCTCAGAACCCAACCACCTCGAACGTGAGGGTTTCCTTTCGGAAGTTGGAGGGAGTCCCGAAGCAGATGGGCAGATCGAGTTGCCCAAGGGGTTGGACGCGTTTCCCAGGGATGATCCCATGAAAAAGCGCCGCGCCGGCCCGGATCGAGGACAGATCGATCTGCAAGAGCCCGAGGGTCTCGGCGTAGATGATGTTGAGGCTGCTGCCTCCGTCCATGAGGACCTTGGTAAGCCTGATGTTGCCGATGACGGGATCGACAACGAGCGGGTACTTCCCTGGGCTCGGCACGCGGTCGGGGTGGTCGCCCTGGTTGAAGGTGATGGGCTTGTTGGACCAGTCTAGGTAGACTGGCGCCGCCACCTTTACCGAGCAGACCTCCCAGTACTCTTGCTTGCGGTGCCGAGCCGAGGCGTTCACCACTTGCCCACCATAGATCATGAAGCAGTCGTGGACCTCGGGGAACTCCTCTGCCTTGTGATCCTCCTTCTTGTCGTTGTTGTGGGCTCTGCCACCTTCCGTCGGTGGCCCGACCTTGTGGAAGTAGCGCCGAAGCATGACGCATTCCTCAAGGGTGTGCTTGACGGGACCCTGATGATAGGGGCACAACTCCTTGAGCATCTTGTCGAACAGATTGGCGCCTCCGGGAGGCTTCCTGTGCTCGGCGGCGGCGATAAGGTCCGCGTCGGCGGCGTCGCGTTTCGCTTGCGACTTCTTCTTGCCCTTCTTCCTCGCGCCGTGCTGAGCGGACGGATGCCTCAGGGACGTCTTTCGGCTAGCGCCCCTGAGGCTGCTTGTCCTTCCGGAAGATGGCCTCGACCGCCTCCTGACCAGAGGCGAACTTGGTGGCGATGTCCATCAGCTCGCTCGCCCTGGTGGGAGTCTTGCGACCCAGCTTGCTCACTAGGTCACGGCAAGTGGTGCCGGCGAGGAACGCATCGATGACATCCGAGTCGGTGATGTTGGGCAGCTCGGTGCGCTGCTTCGAAAATCACCGGATGTAGTCCCTCAGGGACTCTCCCGGCTGCTGTCGGCAGCTTCGGAGATCCCAGGAGTTCCAGGGGCGCACGTATGTGCCCTGGAAGTTGCCAGCGAAGGCTTTGACCAAGTCGTCCCAGTTGGAGATCTGCGCAGGAGGCAGATGCTCCAGCCAGGCTCGCGCGGCGTCGGAGAGGAACAGGGGAAGGTTGCGGATGATGAGGTTGTCATCATCCATTCCACCCAGCTGGCAGGCCAGCCGGTAGTCCACGAGCCACAGTTCTGGCTTCGACTCCCCTGAGTACTTGGTGATAGTAGTTGGGGTTCGGAATCGGGTCGGGAACGGCGCCCGTCGTATGGCTCGGCTGAAAGCTCGCTGACCGGGTGGTTCGGGAGAGGGGCTCCGATCCTCCCTGCTGTCGTAGCGTCCCCCACGCCTGGGGTGGTAGCCTCGGCGCACCTTCTCGTCGAGGTGGGCTCGACGGTCGTGGCGGTGGTGCTTGTTGCCGAGGCGACCCGGGGCCGCAGGCGTGGTGTTCCGCGTGCGTCCGGTGTGGACCGAGGCTTCCCGCATGAACCGGGAAGTCGCGGCGCGATGCTCCGTGGGGTACCCCTGCCTCCGGGAGGCAGAGCTTTCGGCCCGTCGGACCGCGGCATCTTCCAGGAGATTCTTGAGCTCTACCTGGATACGCCGCCCCTCGGTGGTGGATGGTTCCGGCATTGCTCGGAGTAGTATCGCTGCCGCAACCAGGTTCTGGCCGACCCCACTGGAAGCCAGGGGTAGCCTCGCCCTGGCATCATCGGCGATGCGGTGCTGGACGTCCTGGGCCAGATGACGCGCTTCTCTGGCCGGTGCTCGGCCTGCCCACTCCTGCCCGATATTTTGTCGAAGCTGCACAAGTTGTCCTGCTTCCTCCTCGAGCCTGGCCTATACCTCGCGGATTTGCTCGAGCTGTGCGTCCTGACCCCCCGCAGGGACTGGGACCACAGCTAGCTCCCGAAGGATGTCAACGCGAGGCGCAGGCCTAGGGGGATCACCGTCCTCCAGCATACCAAGATGGTTGCCTTCGTCAAGACCCCCTAGATCGACGTGGAAGCATTCGCGACTTGGGCCACAGTCCTCGTCGCCGAGGCTGTGGCTGCTATCGGAGCAATCGGAGAGGCAGTAGTCACATGCGGTCATGAAGTCTTGCATGGCACTGGGGTTATCGAGCCTGGAGAAATCCCAACCAGAGTCGGGCTCGTCATCTTCCTCAGAACCCAGGGGCCCGTAGGTCGAGACGGCCATCAGCCGGTCCTAGGGTGACCGCATATGATACCCTGGAGGGTTTGGACATGCCTTTATGAAAGCGTCCACCGAAGCGGGGTCGCTTGGTGGGTCGCAGCTGAATCTAAAAGGCATGGAATGGGAAACAGACGGTACCTCTTGATCGACGGGTGGTGACAAAGTCGCGTCAGGGATGGACTGCACCGTTGTCTCAGGTACGAGGCTAACGCCCAGCAAGTCCTTTGCGAGCGTGCTGGCGTCGTCCGTCTACTTGGGGTTGGCGTGTTGTGGGGAGACGACGCTCGTCTTCGTCTCAAACGCGAGGTCAACGCCCGACGTGTCCCCCGCTGAGGCGCCAGCGCCGTCGACTCGCTCGACAGCCGACGAGGTGCCGCCTCCTGCTTGGCCATGCCTGCCCCGCCTCCTCCTTCGTCGGCGGGGAAGGTGGCGGGACAGACCCGGATGTTGCTCTTCTGTCACGTGGGGAAGACGTCGTCGATTCCGTCGCCGGTGGGTGGGCTGACGGCCGCCATTGTCGTTGTCGCGCGACGGAGGAAGGAGTATCATGTCGTAGCTGTCGTCGAGGGACATGAACTCAAGACTCCCAAAACGAAGCATCGTCCCGGGTTGGAGAGGTTGCTAGAGAAAACCCATCTGGAGCTTGACGGGAAGCTGTTCGTCAACACGCAGCAGGCCCCTGCCTGGCGCGCCAACTGTCGGCGTTTCGACCCCGGGGGGTCCCTGGACCGACGAGTAAATTGTCGCCGCGTGTCCCAGCCCAAATGGGCCGACGCGAGACGGAGCACAAAGGGGGAAGAAACAGCAAAGGGGAATCCCACGACCTCCGTGTTGTCCTGCGCCCAGGTCGGGTGCGCTTGCAGTAGGGGGTTACAAGCATCCGCGAGGGAGAGAGAGAGAGAGACTGTCTGCCAGCCCGTTCTCCCGCGTGGCCAACCCTCTCGTACGAGAGCCATGGACCTTCCTTTTATAGGCGTAAGGAGAGGGCCCAGGTGTACAATGGGGGTGTAGCAGTGTGCTAACTTGTCTAGCAGAGAGGAGCTAGAGCCCTAAGTACATGCCGCCGTGGCAGTCAGAGAGGTTTTGGCGCCCTGTTCATGTGATGTCGTGGCTGTCGGAGGAGCGCTTGAGCCCTGTTCATGTGATGTCGTGGCCGTCGGAGGAGCGCTAGAGCCCTATGGAAGGACAGCTGTCGGGGCCGTCGGATCCTTGCTGACGTCTCCTTGCTTCCGTAAGGGGCTGAGAGCCGTCGTCGTCATGGAGCGCGCGGGGTGCCATCATTACTTGTTTACCGGGGCGAGCCAGATGGGACGCCGGTTGTCGAGGACCATAATTAGGGGTACCCTCAAGACCCCTAAATCTCAGCTAGTAACCCCCATCAGCACAAAGCTGCAAAGGCCTGATGGGTGCGATTAAATCAAGGATCGGTCCATTCAAGGGACACGATCGTGCCTCGCCCGAGCCTAGCCTCGGGCAAGGGAAGCCGACCCCGGAGAACCTACGTCTCGCCCGAGGACCCCCCTCCAGCAACGGGCACACTGTCAGCTCGCCCGAGGCCCAGTCTTCACCGAGAAGCAACCTTGGCCACATCGCCACGCCGACCGACCAAATCGCAGGGGCATTTAATGCAAAGGTGGCCTGACACCTTTATCCTGACGCACGCCCACCAGTCGACAGAGCCGAAGTGACCGCAGTCACTTCGCCGCTCTACTGACCGGTCTGACAAGAGGACAGCGCCGCCTGCGCCGCCCCGATTGCTGAGCCACCCGACAGAGTGAGGCTGACAGCAGCCAAGGCCGGCCTCGGGCGTCATAGGAAACTCCGCCTCACCCGACCCAGGGCTCGGACTCGGGCTCAGCCCTAGAAGACGGCGAACTCCGCTCCGCCCGACCCAGGGCTCGGACTCGGGCTCAGCCCCGGAAGACGGCGAACTCCTCTCCGCCCGACCCAGGGCTCGGACTCAGGCTCAGCCCCGGAAGACGGCGAACTCCGCTCCGCACGACCCAGGGCTCGGACTCGGGCTCAGCACCGGAAGACGACAAACTCCGCCTCGCCCGACCCCAGGGCTCGGACATGGGCTCAGCCCCGGAAGACGACGAACTCCGCCTCGCCCGACCCAGGGGCTCGACCTCGACCTCGACCTCGGAGGAGCCTCCACCTCGCCCAACCTAGGGCATGGACCGACCATGTCAACAGGAAGCGCCATCATTACCCTACCCCGAGCTGACTCGGGCTACGGGGAACCAGACCGGCGTCCCATCTAGCTCGCTCCACCATGCGAGTAATGATGGCGCCCCGCATGCCCTGTGACGACGGCGGCTCTCAGCCCCCTTACGGAAGCAAGAGGACGTCAGCAAGGACTCGACAGACCCAACAGCTGTCCTCCCGCCAGGCTCCAGCACTCCTCCGACAGCCACGACACCACGCGAACTGGGTGCCAAGACCTCTTCGGCTGCCACGATGGCATGTACTTAGGGCTCTAGCTCTCCACCGCTAGACACGTTAGCACACTGCTACACTCCCCATTGTACACCTGGATCCTCTCCTTACGCCTATAAGAGGGAGGACCAGGGCCCTCTTATAGGGGGTTGGTTGGCCCGCGCGGAGAAGGACGGGACGACGCTCGCGCAAGGCCGCTCGCTCCCATCCCCGCGTGGACGCTTGTATCCCCCTACTGCAAGCGCACCCGACTCAGGCGCGGGGCAAACACGAAGGCCGCGGGATCCACTCTCTCACGCCTGCCTCCCTCCGGCTGCTTCCTTTCCCCCCTTCGCGTTCCGCCTCGCGTCGACCCATCTGGGCTGGGGCACGCGGCGACGATTCACTCGTCGGTCTAGGGACCCCTCGGGTTTCGAAACACCGATAGTTGGCGCGCCAGGTAGGGGCCTGCTGCGTGTTGACGAACAGCTTCCCGTCAAGCTCCAGATGGGCAGTCTCCAGCAACCTTTCCGGCCCGGGACGGTGCTCCGTTTCGGGAATCTTGAGTTCATGTCCCTCGACGGCAGCTACGACATGATACTCCTTCTCCTGCCGCGCGACAGCGATAGTGGCGGTCGACAACCCGCTCGCCGGCGGGGGAATCGATGACGCCTTCCCCATGCGGTGGAAGGACGACATTCGGGCTTGTCCCGTCCCCTCCCCCGCCGATGGAGGAGGAGGCGGGGCAACCAAGGCCAAGCGGGAAGCGGCACCTCGTTGGCTGTCAAGCGAGTCGACGGTGCCGGCGCCCCAACGGAGGGCGCGTCGGGCATCGATCTCGCGTCTGAGACGAAGACGAGCGCCGCCTCTCCGCAACACGCCAATCTCAAGCAAACGCACGACGCCAGCACGCTCGCGAAGGACTTGCTGGGCGTCACCCCCGTACCTGAGACAACGGTGCAGTCAGTCCTAGACGCGACCTCGTCACCGCCCGTCGACCGAAAGGTACCGACCGATTCCCATCTCGCGTCTTTTGGATTCGGCCTCGACCCACCAAGCAACCCCGCTTCGGTGAGCACTCTCATAGAGACGAGTCCAAACCCTCTGGGGTATCGTGTGCGGTCACCTTGGGACCGACTGACGGCCGACTCGACCTATGAGCCCTCGGGGTCCGAGGAAGATGGCGAGCCCGACCTCTGTTGGGATTTCTCCGGACTTGGTAACCCCAGTGTCGTGCGGGACTTCATGACCGCATGTGACTACTGCCTTTCCGACTGTTCCGACGGCAGCTGCGGCCTCGACAACGAGGACCGCGGCCCAAGTCGTGAATGTTTCCACGTCGATCTAGGGGGTCCCGGCGAAGGCAACCATCTTGGTATGCCGGAAAACGGTGATCCCCCTAGGCCTGTGCCTCGCGTTGACATCCATCGGGAGCTAGCTGTGGTCCCCGTCCCGGCGGGGGGTCCTGACCCACAACTCGAGCAAATCCGCGAGAGGCAGGCCAGGGTCGACGAGGGAGTAGGAACGCTTGTGCCGATCCGTCGGGACATCGGGCAGGAATGGGCGGTCCAACCCCCGGCCGGAGAAGCGCGTCATCTCCCCCAGGACATCCAGCACCACAATCGCCGATGACGTCAGGGTGAGGCCACCGCCGGATTCCAGCGGAGTCGGCCAGAACCTGGCTGCAGCGGCAATACTCCTCCGCGCGATGCCGGAGCCATCAACCACCGAGGGGCGACGTATCCAGGGAGAGCTCAAGAATCTCCTGGAGGACGCCGCGGTCCGACGGGCCGAAAGCTCTGCCTCCCGAAGGCAGGGGTTCCCCTCGGAACATCGCGCCGCGACTTCCCGATTCATGCGGGAAGCCTCGGTCCACTCCGGGCGCACGCGCAACACAGCGCCTGTAGCCCCGGGTCGCCTCGGCAACGAGCGTCATCATCACAGCCGTCGGGCCCACCTCGACGATAGGGCGCGCCGAGGCTACCACCCTAGGCGTGGGGGACGTTACGACAGCGGGGAGGATGGAGTCGTTCGCCCGAACCACCCGGTTCGCAGGCTTTCAGCCGCGCCATACGACAGGCACCGTTCCCGACCCGGTTCCGAACCCCAAATACTATCACAAAGTACTCGGGGGAGACGAGACCGGAACTGTGGCTCGCGGACTATCGGCTGGCCTGCCAACTGGGTGGAACGGACGATGATAACCTCATCATCCGCAACCTCCCCTGTTCCTCTCCGACACCGCTCGAGCCTGGCTGGATCACCTGCCCCCGGGGCAGATCTCCAACTGGGACGACCTGGTCCAAGCCTTCGCCGGCAATTTCCAGGGCACGTACGTGCGCCCTGGAAACTCTTGGGATCTCCGAAGCTGCCGCCAGCAGTCGGGAGAGTCTCTCCGGGACTACATCCGGCGATTCTCGAAGCAGCGCACAGAGCTGCCCAACGTCACTGATTCAGATGTCATCGGCGCGTTCCTCGCCGGCACCACCTGCCGTGACCTGGTGAGCAAGTTGGGTCGTTGAAAGGGAAATGTGCCCTTGGGCCATTTCTAAGTATTTTGGTGATTGAGTGCCAACACATGTGTTTAATTGTGAATTTGTGTACATGGATGAACAAGGTGCAAATCATGAAGTAAAGGTATGTTTCTAAGCCTTAGTACATTGGTTTTGTGGACTAACATATTTGTCTAAGTGTTAGAAACAGAAAGAAGAAAAAGAGAAAAGGGGAGAGAATGACTTGGCTGTGTGCAACCAAGTCCCAGCTCGGTCTGGAGCACCGGACTGTCCGGTGTGCACCGGACAGTGTCCGGTGCGCCAGACTGACTCGACTCGAACTGGCCGCTCTCGGGATTTTGGCCGGCGGCGTACGGCTAAAATTCACCGGACTGTCCGGTGTGCACCGGACTGTCCGGTGAGCCAACGGTCGGCCAGGCCAACGGTCGGCCGCGCAATCGGCGCGGGACACGTGGCCGAGCCAACGGTCGGAAGACGGCACCGGACTGTCCGGTGTGCACCGGACATGTCCGGTGCGCCAACGGCTCGCAGATCTCCAACGGGCTGCAACGGTCGGCAGCGCCAGAAAAGGAAACAAATCGGGCACCGGACAGTGTCCGGTGTGCACCGGACTGTCCGGTGCCCCCGACGACAGAAGGCAAGGATGGCCTTCCGGATTTGCGCTCAACGGCTCCTAGCTGCCTTGGGGCTATAAAAGGAGCCCCTAGGCGCATGGAGGAGACATACAAGCAACTCTTAAGCATTCTTGATCATCCACACAAGTTCTTTGCGCATTCGTTTGTGATTCTAAGTGATTCGAGCTCTGTTCTAGTGTGAACTCTGAGATAGTCATTCGAGCTCGAGTCTTGGCCGTGTGTGTGCGCTTTTGTTGTGGATTTGTGTGTGTTGCTTCCCTCCCTTACTCTGTGCTTTCTTTGTGATCATATACTTGTAAGGGCAAGAGACTCCAATTTGTGGAGATTCCTTGCAAACGGGATAGTGAAAGGAAAAGCAAAACACCGTGGTATTCAAGTGGGTCTTTGGACCGCTTGAGAGGGGTTGATTGCAACCCTCGTCCGTTGGGACGCCACAACGTGGAAGTAGGCAAGCATTGGCTTGGCCGAACCACGGGATAAACCACCGTGTCACCTCTGTCTTGATCTCTTGTGGTATTGTGTTTTGTTGAGACTTCACCTTAGCCACTTGGCAATAATCGTGCTAACACATAACAAGTTTTTGTGGCTTAAGTTTGAAGTTTTTTTACAGGATCACCTATTCACCCCCCCCCCTCTAGGTGCTCTCAGTCGTAAGACCCCCACCAGGGCGAGCGAGCTGATGGACATCGCCACCAAGTTCGCCTCTGGCCAGGAGGCGGTTGAGGCCATTTTCCGGAAGGACAAGCAGCCCCAGGGCCGCCCACTAGAAGATGCTCCCGAGGCATCAACTCAGCGCGGCGCCAAGAAGAAGGGCAAGAAGAAGTCGCAAGCGAAATGCAACACCGTCGACGCGGACCTTGTCGCCGCCGCCGAGTACAAGAACCCTCGGAATCCTCCCGGAGGTGCCAACCTCTTCGACAAGATGCTCAAGGAGCCGTGCCCCTATCTTCAGGGGCCCGTCAAGCACACCCTCGAGGAGTGTGCCATGCTTCGACGACACTTCCACAAGGCCGGGCCACCCGCGGAGGGTGGCAAGGCCCTCGACGACGCAAAGGAGGAAGATCACAAGACAGGAGGGTTCCCCGAGGTCCGCGACTGCTTCATGATCTACGGCGGGCAAGTGGCGAACGCCTCAGCTTGGCACGCAAGCAAGAGCGTCGGGAGGTCTGCTCGGTAAAGGTGGCGGCGCCAGTCTACCTAGACTGGTCCGACAAGCCCATCACCTTCGACCGGGCCGACCATCCAGACTACGTGCCGAGCCCGGGGAGATACCCACTCGTTGTCGACCCCATCATCGGCAACGTCAAGCTCACCAAAGTCCTCATGGACGGAGGCAGCGGCCTCAACATCATCTACACCGAGACCCTCGGGCTCGTGCGGATCAATCTGTCCTCGGTCCGGACGGGCGCTGCGCCTTTCCACGGGATCGTCCCCAGGAAGCGCGTTCAACCCCTCGGACAACTCGACCTACCCGTCTGCTTCGGGATGCCCTCCAACTTTCGAAAGGAGACCCTCACGTTCGAAGTGGTCGGGTTTCGAGGAACCTACCACGCAGTGCTGGGGAGGCCATGCTATGCCATGTTCATGGCCGTCCCCAACTACACCTACCTCAAGCTCAAGATGCCGGGCCCCAACGGGGTCATCACCATCGGGCCCACGTACCGACACGCGTACGAATGCGATGTGGAGTGCGTGGAGTACGCCGAGGCCCTCGCCGAATCCGAGGCCCTCATCGCTGACCTGGAGAGCCTCTCTAGGGAGGCGCCCGACGTGAAGCGCCACACCGGCAACTTCGAACCAGCGGAGACGGTCAAGTCCGTCCCTCTCGACCCCTGCAACGACGCCTCCAAGCAGATCCGGATCGGTTCCGAGCTCGACCCCAAATAGGAAGCAGTGCTCGTCGACTTTCTCCGTGCAAACGCCGACGTTTTCGCGTGGAGTCCCTCGAACATGCCCGGCATACCGAGGGAAGTCGCCGAGCACTCTCTGGATATCCGAGCTGGGGCCCGACCCGTGAAGCAACCTCTGCGCCGATTCGACGAAGAAAAGCGCAGAGCCATAGGCGAGGAGATCCACAAGCTACTGGCGGCAGGGTTCATCAAAGAGGTATTCCATCCCGAATGGCTTGCCAACCCTGTGCTTGTGAGAAAGAAAGGGGGGAAATGGCGGATGTGTGTAGACTACACTGGTCTAAACAAAGCATGTCCGAAGGTTCCCTACCCTCTGCCTCGCATCGATCAGATCATGGATTCCACTGCTGGGTGCGAAACCCTGTCTTTCCTCGATGCCTACTCAGGGTATCATCAGATCAGGATGAAAGAGTCCGACCAGCTCGCGACTTCATTCATCACATCCTTCGGCATGTACTGCTATGTTACAATGTCGTTTGGTTTGAGGAATGCGGGGCAACGTACCAGCGATGCATGAACCATGTGTTTGGTGAACACATCGGCCGAACGGTCGAGGCCTACGTCGATGACATCATAGTCAAGACGAGGAAGGCCTCCGACCTCCTTTTCGAACTTGAAGCGACATTCTGATGTCTCAAGGCGAAAGGCGTGAAGCTTAATCCCGAAAAGTGTGTCTTCGGGGTCCCCTGAGGCATGCTCTTGGGGTTCATCGTCTCCGAGCGGGGCATCGAAGCCAACCCGGAGAAGATCGCAGCCATCACCAGCATGGGGCCAATCAAGGACTTGAAAGGCGTACAGAGGGTCACGGGATGTCTCGCGGCTCTGAGCCGCTTCATCTCCCGCCTCGGCGAAAGAGGTCTGCCTCTGTACCGCCTCTTAAGGAAAGCTGAGTGCTTCGCTTGGACTCCCGAGGCCGAGGAAGCCCTCGGGAACCTGAAGGCGCTCCTCACGAACGCGCCCATCTTGGTGCCCCCCGCTGCCGGAGAAGCCCTCTTGATCTACGTCGCCGCAACCACCCAGGTGGTTAGCGCCGCGATCATGGTTGAGAGACGAGAAGAAGGGCATGCATTGCCCGTCCAGAGGCCAGTCTACTTCATCAGTGAGGTACTGTCCGAGACCAAGATCCGCTACCCACAAATCCAGAAGCTGCTGTACGCGGTGATCCTGACACTGTGGAAGTTGTGACACTACTTCGAGTCTCATCCGGTGACTGTGGTGTCATCCTTCCCCCTAGGGGAGATCATCCAGTCCCGAGAGGCCTCGGGTAGAATTGCGAAGTGGGCGGTCGAGATCATGGGCGAGACGATCTCGTTCGCCCCTCGGAAGGCCATCAAGTCCCAGGTCTTGGTGGACTTCATGGCTGAATGGGCCGACACCCAGCTCCTGACGGCTCCGATCCAACCGGAGCTCTGGACCATTTTTTCGACGGGTCGCTGATGAAGACGGGGGCCGGCGCAGGCCTCCTCTTCGTCTCTCCCCTCGGGAAGCACCTACGCTACGTGCTACGCCTCCACTTCCCGGCGTCCAACAACGTGGCTGAGTACGAGGCTCTGATAAACGGGTTGCGAATCGCCATCGAGCTAGGGGTCCGACGCCTGGACGCTCATGGTGACTCGCAGCTCGTCATCGACCAAGTCATGAAGAAGTCCCACTGCCGCGACCCAAAGATGGAAGCCTACTGCGATGAGGTTCGGCGCTTGGAAGACAAGTTCTACGGGCTCGAGCTCAACCACATCGCCCGACGCTACAACGAGACTGCGGACGAGCTGGCTAAAATAGCCTCGGGACGAACAACAGTTCCCCCGGACGTATTCTCCCGAGACCTGCATCAACCCTCCGTCAAGACCGAGGACACGCCTGAGCCCGAGGCACCTTCGGCTCCGCCCGAGGCACCCTCGGCTCAGTCCGAGGTACCCTCGGCCCAGTCCAAGGTACCCTCGGCACGATCCGAGGTACCCTCGGCTTAGCCCGAGGTACCCTCGGCCCCCGAGGGTGAGGCACTGCGTGTCGAGGGGGAACAGAGCGAGGTCACGCCTAATCAAAGCTGGCAGACCCCGTACCTGCAATATCTCCACCGAGGAGAGCTGCCCCTCGACCAAGCCGAAGCTCGGCAGTTGGCGCGGCGCGCCAAGTCTTTCGTCTTGCTGGGAGATGGGAAGGAGCTCTATCACCGCAGCCCCTCAGGCATCCTCCAGCGATGCATTTCCATCGTCGAAGGCCAGGAGCTCTTGCAAGAGATACACTCGGGGGCTTGCGGCCATCACGCAGCACCTCGAACCCTCGTTGGAAACGCCTTCCGACAAGGATTCTACTGGCCGACGGCGGTGGCCGACGCTACTAGAATTGTCCGCACCTGCGAAGGGTGTCAGTTCTACGCGAGGCAGACCCACTTGCCCGCTCAGGCTCTGCAGACCATACCCATCACCTGGCCGTTTGCTGTGTGGGGTTTGGACCTCGTTGGCCCCTTGCAGAAGGCACCCGGGGGCTACACGCACCTGTTGGTCGCCATCGACAAATTCTCCAAGTGGATCGAGGTCCGACCCCTAAACAGCATTAGGTCCGAACAGGCGGTGGCGTTCTTCACCAACATCATCCATCGCTTTGGGGTCCCAAACTCCATCATCACCGACAACGGTACCCAGTTCACCGGCAGAAAGTTCCTGGACTTCTGCGAGGATCACCACATCCGGGTGGACTGGGCTGCCGTGGCACACCCCATGATGAATGGGCAAGTGGAGCGGGCCAACGGCATGATCCTGCAAGGACTCAAGCCTCGGATCTACAACGACCTCAACAAGTTCGGCAAGCGGTGGATGAAGGAACTCCCCTCGGTGGTCTGGAGTCTGAGGACAACGCCGAGCCGAGCCACGGGCTTCACACCGTTCTTTCTAGTCTATGGGACCGAGGCCATCTTGCCCACAGACCTAGAATACGGTTCCCCGAGGGCGAGGGCCTACACCGACCAAGGCAACCGAGCCAACCGAGAAGACTCACTGGACCAGCTGAAGGAGGCTCGGGACATGGCCTTACTACACTCGGCGCGGTACCAGCAGTCCCTGCGACGCTACCACGCCCGAGGGGTTCGGTCCCGAGACCTCCAGGTGGGCGACCTGGTGCTTCGACTGCGACAAGACACCCGAGGGCGACACAAACTCACGCCTCCCTGGGAAGGGCCGTTCGTCATCGCCAAGGTTCTGAAGCCCGGAACATACAAGCTGGCCAACAATCAAGGCGAGGTCTACGGCAACGCTTGGAACATCCAACAGCTACGTCGCTTCTACCCTTAAGATGCTTTCAAGTTGCTCGTATACCTCGTTCACACACCAAGTCTGGTCGTCAAGGAAGGGTCAGCCTTGCCTCGGCAAAGCTCGACCCTCCCTCGGGGGCTAGAAGGGGGCAACCCCCTCTGCGTCAAAATTTTCCTTGAAAAAAGAAAAAAATCTTTTCTGCCAGAATGCCTTTCGTGCTCTTCGACTACTTCAAAAGTGGATCCTGAAAACAATGGAGTACACGTAAGCAGCCAAGGCTGACCGAGCCGAGGGACTCCTATGCCTCCGGGATACGGATACCTCACTCATCACCTTCTGCGATAAGTAACTCACGCTCGGATAAGTGACTCCACGGACCGAACAAGTCTTCATGCTCGAGAGCTCCTCTACCGAAATGATTTTTTGGGCCTTCTCGACTGTGTCGGTAACAGAACCCTATGCACGAGTAAGAGCGCGCGTAAGCGGCAAGGCCGACCGAGCCGAGGGATTCCTATGCCTTCGGGATACGGATACCTCACTCATCACCTTCCGTGAAAAGCAACTCTCGCCCGCACAAACAATTCTGTTATCGACAAATGAGTCCGGATACTCGAAACAAGAGGAAAAGAAACGTAGCTTTACAACACGACGACGGTGTGTTTAGGCCTCGGCGGCCGCAGAAAACATACACACACTACAAGACAACCTGATCCTGCAGGCTCGGACGTCGACAACCGAAGGGGGCAGTAGCACCCTCGGCATCAACTACACCTTCGGCGGGGTCTGACCTAGCCTCGGACGGCGACGCGGTCAGAGGGCCCCCACTCTGAAGGACGGCATCAGCACCACACCTGGGCCATCGCCGCCAGGGTCTTCCTCGAGAATCCGGCCCGAGCAGGCGGCTCGGCCGGCCACCCCGAGGCCTCGGCCAGCTGTCCCCCAAAGACATCAGCTCAGCTTGTGGCCTCGGAGCTCAACTCCGGCGTCGGTTCCGCTAGTGGACGACCCGGCCAGGCTCTGGCCAACCACACCTCCTTTTCGAAGCCAACTCTGCCTCCGTCCGTGCTGACACCGCTACCTCCGGCTTCGGCTCATCGAAGGGCGGCCGAGGGGTTCCTTTAACTAAGCAAGAGGGGCCTCGGACAACAAGGCCGACCGAGCCGAGGGACTCCTACTCCTCCGAGATACAGATACCTCACTCGTCACCTTTGCACGAGGCAACTCACGCTCGGTGAAGCGGTTCAGATAATCGACAAGGCGAGTCTTAGTGCTCGAAATGAAGAAAAAACACGGCTCCATGCTGAAAATACATACACGTTCAGGCCTCGACAGCCGCAATGAACAAAACACGGCGCTCAAGGTGCCAATACAAACGGAACTCCGGTTCCGTCCCCACGGCAGCAACGATGGCCTCAGGGTGGACGCCGCTGCAACCTTGCCCTCGCCCACGCCGACGCTCGAGGGGCGAGGACAAGTACAAAGAGCCGGAGGCCCGGAGCGTGGATGGTGGCAGTGATCCCGTCGGCGATGGGGACTTTTCGAGCCGCATCCACCTCGGCACCGACGACCGGAGCGTCAGCCCATCGGCAGATCCCCACTCGGATCCTCCCGGACGAGCGGAGCACCGACCTCCGCGCAGAGGCCCCATACCGTTGCAAAGGCAGGACAGCCCTAGAACACGAACGCCGCTCTAGTGGCGCGCGATGTCTTGGGCGGTCCACCCGTGCGCACGGCGCGACAACCGCCCTTGCGGCGGGAGGGGGCACCGGGAGCCAAGCCGGCGAGCCCAACGCGCTGAAGCTGGCGACACCCGCCGTCGACCAGCCCCGCGTTGTCGAAGTCCGCCCCGCTCGCAGGGCCAGTGAGCGCCCTCTCCCTTGAATGCTGGAGGGGAGGCTGACCCACGAGCCTGCGCGGGAGGTAGAGCTCCGGCTCAGCCTGGCCTCCGCCCTAGCAAGGATGATGAACATCCTTGAAGCTGAGGGCGGAACCAAGATCGCAGCCTGGCTTGCTCCTCCTCACCCAGAGACTGGTGGTCACCGTCTTGGGTGACCACCGGCGAGGGGATGCAGCCGGGCTACGTGATGAAAATCCTTGAAGCCGAACGATGGCTGAAAGGTACCAACTTCCACGAAGTTGCGTTCCTCCGATGACGAGACGGAAGGATTCCGGGCGTCCCCCGCCCGGGGGCTCGGAAGGTGGGAAGACACGATGCATGAGGGGAGCGCGAAGACATGGTTGCCCTCCAAGGGGGTCGCCCCCCTTTTAAAGGCGACTCTCCCCACTTGCGCCCTCAACCGTTGCGGGTTGAGTCTTCTCCAACACGCTCCAAGATTCTCCCCCCCCCCCACGGCGCGATGGCTGGGTCCCACACGTCATGCAAGCCGGTCCAGGGGAGAAGAAGCCAAACCGCCACGCGCGCGCGGTGCATGCAACCACCCGGCGGTTACAAGCACTCCTCCACTTTCGCCCAGACCAGCGGGTGAAAGGGCGGATAGCCATGCAGGTGGCATGCAACCGTGCCAAGTGGGCGCGCCCCTTCGACTCCAACAAGCCCAGTATGGAGGTCCAGGCCCACGCGTCATGCAACCGGCACGCCGGTTGCTACGTGTGAGCAACTGCACCGCCACTCCCGCCGCTACCGTGCCTCCTCGACTGCGAAGTCAATACCGTGACTCGAGGCAACCCTGCAGTGCCAGCCAAGTGCGACGGTCAAACGCGGTCAGAATTGGGCCGGCAGTAATGGCGGTGACAGGCGGGCAGAAGCAGCGGTCACGTCGTCAGCCAAGCTCACATCCCATCTAGGGGCAGCGAGGGAGCCCTCTCTCATGGCGTGAAGACGGCGCGCCCGTGATCCGTTCCTCGAACGGCGCGCGCACGCGCAACGACCGCCTCGCGAACCACTCGCCCCGTCGCATTAACACCGCGGCGGGATAGGCGGCGCCTCAGGCGGGAGAAGCAAGCGACGCTTCGCCTTCACCATAATAACCGCGTCGAAAGAGGTACGCCACGTCATTCGACTTCGCATCCGTTTCCTTTTCCTCTTTCTCTCTCTTACAACAGGGACCGGGAAAGGGGGGTGCCCCGAAAAGGACCCTTCTCCGTGAAGGAAACAGGCTCCGAGCCTCCCTACTGATCAGAGGTTCGAAGGCTGGCCCCTCGGGGGGGTTCAACGGCCGCCTCAGATCGATTGGGTTCTGCGCCCACTACTGGTCAGAGGTTCAATGGCCGGCCCCTCAAAGGATTCAATGGCCACCTCAGGCCACTCGGGCTCCGCGCCCATTACTGATCAGGGGTTCGTAGGCTGGCCCTCGAAGGGTTCACAGTCGCCTCAGACACAGAGCGAGGGATGACCCTGGGTACGTTCGATACATAACCAAGGCTCGGGCTATGCTCCCGAGGTACCCTAGGACATTTCCGAGACCAGCGGGAGCGATCTTGTAATGGAATCCCATCAGAGGGAGGCACCGAGCCCTCGGACCCCGTCAAAGGGGACCGGGTCCGGCAGATCACCCGCAGGTACTTTTGGAGCGCGCCTTCGGGCCTCTAGCCGACCCCTAGCAAATGGGGCACGGGCGTCTGCTCGGATTACCCGCCAGCAGCTCACCGGAAACACCATGTTCGGCGCCCTCCGAGGGCAACATGGCGCTTTCCCCCCTCCTCCTTGCGGAAAGGCGACGCAGGGGCGTATGTAAAAAAGACGAGTCTGTCCTTGACCGTCCTCTCGCCCTGTGTAGAGGCTCGGGGGCTGCTCTCGCAAACCCGGCTCCGGCCAAACCGTTGACAGCGTCAACATACCAGCCCGAGAACTTGGGACCCGACCGTGCACTCGGGCTACGGCCAGCTCGCATGAGGGAACAACTAGACCAGCCGAAGTGTTGCGAAACGCACTAAGACCTCGAAGGAGTAAAACTACTCCTCCGAGGCCTCGGGGGCTACACCCGGCGGGTGCGCTCGCGCGCACCCACCGGAACAGAATGCAACCGAAAAAGGCTGGTCCCCTTGCAAAAAAGTGCGGCAAAAGCCTCCAAGCGAGTATTAGTACTCCCTTGGAGGCTCGGGGGCTACTGTCGGGGACCATAATTAGGGGTACCCTCAAGACCCCTAAATCTCAGCTAGTAACCCCCATCAGCACAAAGCTGCAAAGGCCTGATGGGTGCGATTAAATCAAGGATCGGTCCATTCAAGGGACACGATCGTGCCTCGCCCGAGCCTAGCCTCGGGCAAGGGAAGCCGACCCCGGAGAACCTACGTCTCGCCCGAGGACCCCCCCTCCAGCAACGGGCACACTGTCAGCTCGCCCGAGGCCTAGTCTTCACCGAGAAGCAACCTTGGCCACATCGCCACGCCGACCGACCAAATCGCAGGGGCATTTAATGCAAAGGTGGCCTGACACCTTTATCCTGACGCACACCCACCAGTCGACAGAGCCGAAGTGACCGCAGTCACTTCGCCGCTCTACTGACCGGTCTGACAAGAGGACAGCGCCGCCTGCGCCGCCCCGACTGCTGAGCCACCCGACAGAGTGAGGCTGACAGCAGCCAAGGCCGGCCTCGGGCGTCATAGGAAACTCCGCCTCGCCCGACCCAGGGCTCAGACTCGGGCTCAGCCCCGAAAGACGGCGAACTCCGCTCCTCCCGACCCAGGGCTCGGACTCGGGCTCAGCCCCGGAAGACGGCGAACTCCTCTCCACCCGACCCAGGGCTCGGACTCGGGCTCAGCCCCGGAAGACGGCGAACTCCGCTCCGCCCATCCCAGGGCTCGGACTCGGGCTCAGCACCGGAAGACGGCAAACTCCGCCTCGCCCGACCCCAGGGCTCGGACATGGGCTCAGCCCCGGAAGACGACGAACTCCGCCTCGCCCGACCCAGGGGCTCGACCTCGACCTCGACCTCGGAGGAGCCTCCACCTCACCCAGCCTAGGGCATGGACCGACCACGTCAACAGGAAGCGCCATCATTACCCTACCCCGAGCTGACTCGAGCTACGGGGAACCAGACCGGCGTCCCATTTGGCTCGCTCCACCATGCGAGTAATGATGGCGCCCCGCATGCCCTGTGACGACGGTGGCTCTCAGCCCCCTTACGGAAGCAAGATGACGTCAGCAAGGACTCGACAGACCCAACAGCTATCTTCCCGCCAGGCTCCAGCACTCCTCCGACAGCCACGACACCACGCGAACTGGGTGCCAAGACCTCTTCGGCTGCCACGATGGCATGTACTTAGGGCGCTAGCTCTCCACCGCTAGACACGTTAGCACACTGCTACACTCCCCATTGTACACCTGGATCCTCTCCTTACGCCTATAAGAGGGAGGACCAGGGCACTCTTACAGGGGGTTGGTTGGCCCGCGCGGAGAAGGACGGGACGGCGCTCGCGCAAGGCCGCTCGCTCCCATCCCCGCGTGGACGCTTGTATCCCCCTATTGCAAGCGCACCCAACTCAGGCGCGGGGCAAACACGAAGGCCGCGGGATCCACTCTCTCACGCCTGCCTCCCTCCGGCTGCTTCCTTCCCCCCTTCGCGTTCCGCCTCGCGTCGACCCATCTAGGCTGGGGCACGCGGCGACGATTCACTCGTCGGTCTAGGGACCCCCTGGGTTTCGAAACACCGACACCGGTCTTGTTCCCCGTAGCCTGAGCTAGCTAGGGTTAGGATAATGATGGCCCCCCTGTGACGTGGTCGGTCCGAGCCCGAGGTCGGGCGAGGCGGAGGCTCCTCCGAGGTCGAGGTCGAGTCCGGGCCCGGGGGTTGGGCGAGGCGGAGACCGTCTTCCAGAGTCGAGGCTGAGTCTGAGCCCTGGGGTCGGGCGAGGCGGAGTCCGTCGTCCGAGGTCGAGGTTGAGTCCGAGCCTGGGGTCGGGCGAGGCGGAATCTATCGTCCGAGGTCGAGGTTGAGTCCGAGCCATGGGGTCGGGCGAGGCGGAGTCCGTCGTCCGACGTTGAGTCCGAGCCCTAGGGTCGGGCGAGGCGGAGTCCGTCGTCTGAGGTCGAGGTTGAGTCCGAGCCCTGGGGTCGGGCGAGGCGGAGCTTCCTATGGCGCCTGAGGCTGGACTTGGCTGCTGTCAGCCTCACTCTGTCGAGTGGCACAACAGTCGGAGCAGGGCAGGCGGCGCTGTTTTCCTATCAGGTCGGTCAGTGGAGCGGCAAAGTGACTGCGGTCACTTCGGCTCTATCGACTGAGGAGCACGCGTCAGGATAAGGTGTCAGGCGATCCTTGCATTAAATGCTCCTGCGATACGGTCGGTCGGCGTGGCGATCTGGCCAAGGTTGCTTCTCCGCGAAGCTTGCCCGAGCTAGGCCTCGGGCGAGTCGAAGGTGCGTCCGTTGCTTGAGGGGACCCTCGGGCGAGACGTGAATCCTCCGGGGTCGGCTGCTTTTGCCCGAGGCTAGGCTCGGGCGAGGCGGGATCGTGTCCCTTGAGTGGACTGAGCCTTGACCTTAATCGCGCCCATCAGGCCTTTGCAGCTTTGTGCTGATGGGGGTTACCAGCTGAGATTAGGAGTCTTGGAGGTACCCCTAATTATGGTCCCCGACAACAATGACAAAGATGAAGAAGAAGCTTTGTCTGGGGCTCACCGTTGCTTTCCTCCAGTGAGATGCACGCTACCTCTGGTCTCCATTGCGATGCAGGTTGTTCTCAGAAATGGGATAGTGGATTTGTCAACACTAGACTGGATTCTTTTTGAAATGGTAGTCTAGACTGTGCATCCTTTTTAGTTTCGAAATTACACCATATGCAGCTCACCTGATGTACTATTTGCAATTGAGATTTTCATTTTATTTTGAGTTCATGGTGTTGACATGTAGCGAAGCCATGGTTAAATTGTTGGACTAAGTAGCATTTATAGCAGATAATATCTGCACATAGGCATTTGGATTTTAGATCATGGATAATTGATTATGGGAAATTGTTATTCTCTACTGTTTAGTGTTTTAGACTTTTTGGGAACATCATTGTTAGGTAGAAACCCATTCTTGTTTTGCTTTTGAAATACTTGCAATGACAATGTAAGTCCTATGTTGAATCTAGAGAATGTAACTTAGCAGGCTACACCCATGCTTCAGATTGTTTTGCTTTTGAACTCCGAGCATTTTTTCTATGAGGCTGCACAATTTTACCCTAGGTAACTCCTATGTTGAATTTAGGGAATATAACTTTGCAGGCTACATTCATGCTTCAGATTGTTTTGCTTTAGAACTCCGAAGAGGTAGCCTATATTTAGGATCGGAGAAGAAGGGAAAAGATGGCCGTGGGAAGAATGACCTTTTTTGTCGTGCTAAGGGAGGGCTTGATGCCCTCGCAGGAAGCTAAGCCTCCAGTCAGCCAAGAACGGTTAGCTATTTGTCTTCATGTTTAATTAGACTGGAATTTGTACTTGTACAGGCTGTACAAGTGCGATCTACTATTCCGTTATGAGTTGTCTAGCCTCTCTCAAGTTCTTGTCATGATACGAAGTGCTAGAATGCTCACTGGTTAGCACAAAGTCTAAGTGGTTATTCTGGAAAGCACAGAGAAGAAGCAATCCTATTTGCCAGAAGGTATCATATATGAATTTATACATGCCTTGCATATCACTTGCACATTTGGTAGAGTGCCAATAGTTGTCACTTTTGAATTTTATTGTTTTCATAACCTGTTCGCTTCAATCTTTAGTGGTTGCTATTCCTTCTTATTTCAAGTGATGCTCGACACCGCACAACTCTTCTGTTGAATACGAAGGTAAATTATGTCGATCCTCCTATTCCTACTGCAACCCTCTATGGTCTTGCATTTGTTTGTGTTCATATAATAAAAAAAGATCACATAGCTTGTTGTTGATGTCTGCTTCATCTGATAGCAGTCAGGGGTGTTTGGTTCTCCTCAATAAAGTTTAGCTCGTGTCACACCAAATGTTTAAATATCAATAAAGATATCCTATTTACCATTATGCAATACACAGGTTGGGAGCATAATTATGAGTAGTACTGAAGCCTCGAAGGCAGGGCTATGTGGCAGGCTCTAAAGATTTTACATTACTACCGGGATATGTTATTGCAAGTGCTAGAAGTGTTCATTCTTAAACTACAATTTAGTAGTTCGACCAAAAATTCCATAATTCAGGGGTCCTCCTTTCTGTATCTTTTTGGTATATTTTATCTACCTGTTGATATGGCCAAATTATTTGATGATATAATATGATTTGATATTTACATCCTGGTTGTAGCTCTAAAATTGTTGGCATCCTATTTTTGGCTGACAACACCATTCTTTTCATGAATAGGATACCCATCCCTCCCTCGCCGAGACATCACTGTCACCATGCGCGGCCATCCCTGCATCACACCCGGGAGGTAAGCGACCCCGTCCACCTCCCCCGCCCGCCCTCCCCGCTGTGCCAACACCCCGATCCAATCAGGTTCTGTGCCCAAGTACTTAATTTTGGCATGCTCATAGTTGATCTGATTATTTGAGACATGATTTTTCTGAGTCAATTCTTTGTTAGACACTGAGATGTTACCTAATACTTAATTTTGTCATGCTCATGGTTGCTTGGATCTGATTATTGGAGATATGATTTTTTGTTCATTTTGTTTGCTAACAAATTTATCATCGTGGATAGTAACTTGTTCCTGCCGTTATGCTTGCATCCTTTAGAGAATTAACTCACCGTCACTTATTTTGTGTTCCTGATTTTGCATGACTCATGTTAATATGTTATGCTTGGTTTTCTTCTGCATAAGTAGGTGCAGTTGGCAAAAATATTGCTTCAAATAGTAATACCGCAAGTGCTTCTGCTGATAAACAAAAGTCTTGGAATATTGACGGTGGTCCTATGCAATGGATAGAAATATCGACCAAATGTTCCAAATGATATAGTTGGCAATCAATCAATGGTGAGTAGTTCTGCTTTTTTGTTATGTTAGTTAATTCATACATGTAGCAATATTTTTTTGAACTTCGTGTATAGGTCAAACAACTTCATGATTGCTCATATCCTTGACATTAACTTAGGATATTTTAAAACATTAGAGCTGCTACCGCTAGGCTACACAGATTTCCTTCTGCCTTGCTCCTTGCCTTGAGTTGATGATAATATTTATGGTTCTATACAATCATGTATGACGATAATATTTTTTCCATCAGAAAATGGAGGCTGGAATTACAACCGGAACAAAGGAGGTGGTGGTGGCCGAGGATGAGGCAACTGGGGATATGGTGGTATGTACAGTCTGTCATCTCAGTAATCTCTGATCTATATATTTTTGCAGATTTAGTCATGACTAAAAATTTGAGTCCATTTTTGGGGTCCTTTTTTTATTTCGGTATGTGATGCATATATGGCTCATGCATTTTGTAATGCATCATTTCATGATTCTATAGCAGTATTGAAAGCCATGCTGTCAATGTTGTGATGCAGGACTTTGTATTAATTTTCCACCAATGAAATAGATTGATAGTTTTCATTTTAGTACTTCTCTAGCTAGACTCATCTTTAGTTAATCATGCAGTTCTAGCCGTACAAAAAAGTCATCTGATTGTGATAAGCGACTAAGTCTACTATGAAAATTCTTCTGGTTGGAGGTGATCTAGGTTTACCACCCTTTTTTTAAACTTCCCATTGCGTAAGGTCTCTGCTGGTGAAGTTGAAAAATATTGCATCTGAAATTATTCACACATGCTCTATTTGACCTGATCGCTGAAATTATTCACATGTGGCCCCAGTCCCTAGATCACTTATACATGACGGTTTCAGTCGACGAGTTACTGTCGTGTCTGCCTAAAAATCCCTCTTCTACTTCTATTACTGTACCATCATATCATGCCCTTGTTTTGGCAAATTGATTGTCAGGTGCTTAATAACTTGATAGCTAAAACAATTTGGAAATTAGAACCAGGTAATATGTTTGACAAATCCATACAACACTTAACTTTTGATAAATCCATACAACACTTGCATTTGATGCACTTAACTTTTGATATTTCCCTAGGTGGTGAGTGGTCATCTGAGCCTGATTACCTTTCTCTGTTTTTTTGCATTTTTTGTTCCACCCTATGTTCCTCGAATCCTTACATGTTAATATGTTTAATGCAGGCCATAATTATTGAAATCCATGAAAAGCTTGGTGTTGCTGTGCAAGAAGGTGATACCGATTGTGATGCTTAATTGATTGAGAAGATGTAAATAAATAAAAATCAACATGCTTATTGTAAAAAATCAGTAAGATTTTGTTGATGTTATCCTTTAGTAACACATTATCTTTATTAGGAAGTGAAGTATGGTATTGGATAGGCTGCAAAGTGAATCGTGAGTTGTCCCTAATATCGTGAATTGTCCATAGCATAGTATCTGAATTTGCTCCTGGTTGTATTCTATATAATGCCATGTAATATATTTGAGCACTAGATATCTGCCTTCAATTTTCTCTTGACGTTCCCTTGCATTATTATATACTCCTTATTAATAATTAGGATATGGTGCATGCTGTAACACCCTAAAGTTCAATTTTGTGAAGACAAGGAAAAATTCTCAAAAATTTTAAATCAAAACACCTTTCCTTAAAGATAATCATAATTTAGAAGTTTCCACTCATGAATATGTTAAAAATACATAATTAAAGATACTTAGATAATCTAAATTGCCTTTGGGTTAGGTTATACAGGAGAATTATGATTAAACTATTTCTTAATATATATAAGTCTACAATATAAATTTGATTTCCCTAGAACTAATAAGGTATGGATTATTCTCTACTATATGATTGAAAGCTTGTCCAAAAGAACTAAAATAAATAAAGAAATATATAAAATATGTTTTGCACAGATATGGTTTGCAAATGAACTGGTCACAAGCTTGAATTTAAATTTGAATTCAAAATTTAAAATAGGAAAGAAAAGGGGATTTTTCTTTTAAAGGAAACCATTTATACATCCCATGAAATAGATAACAAGGAGAATTGACCAAAGAATTTGATTTTGAAATTTGAACTCAAATTGGATTGGAAAAAGGAAGAAAAGAAAGTAGGAAATAAAAAGAAAAAGACCAAAACTCTATTTGGGCCAGCAGCTAACAAACTCGGCCCACTACACAACCCCACTCCCGCCAGCCCAACGCCACAACGCCCGTTGAACTCACTTGTGCGCGGGACCCAGCTGTCAGTCAGTGGCCGCTGTTCACTCCTGCGCTCGCTTCCGCTACGCCTGCCTATGACCGGTGGGGTTCACCGTCAGGGCTGTCAACAACCTCCCGGTTGGGGCGCAGCTCATACGGAACCTGCGCGGAATCCGCACGGCTCAACGGCTTGGCCAGGATCTCCGGGCCGTTGCAGTCGCTCGGACCCTGCGGCCTATATGGCGGCCGCGACCCCCATCCCGGTCGTCACAGGTCTGCAACCCGCTCCGCGTCCATGGACTCGCCACTGCCACCAGGAGAGCAAAGAGAGAGAGAGAACGGATGGTGGTTCTGCTGGCCCCTGCAGCCGAAGATCACCGCGTCTGTGCCGATCAGGGAGAAAGGAAGCGAGACGCATGGGGCCGCCGCACAGGGCCTCGTCTCCGTTGGCATGACCGCCTGGTTGCGGTCCGCCCAAGCCATAGCCAGTGATGAGCAAGCTCATCCGCCCGAGGCCGGAATACTTCATCAATTCGACGCCGGTGAGTTGTTCTGTTTGGTGTCCTACTGGTTCGATGAGTCGCGATGCGCAGGGTAGTATTTGCTTGTGCGGGTGTGCTACTAGAACCTGCGTGGGGATGCCCGGCGCTAGTCTCCATCGTAGGTCACGGCGCCGCTGTGGCTAGCTGCCTCGAGTGGACGTTGGGTGGAAGATGATGCCTACGTCGTTAATCAGCAATTGTGCGGCCAAGATTAGACCAAAGGGTAATAGCGTGTGAGTCGTTGATCAAAACTCCAGCGGCTGGGATTGAATCTGGATTTTTCCCTGGGTCGGTAAGTTCGAGTCCATCCGATGGCAATCGTAGGGTCAGGATTAGATCTCAGTACTTTAAATCAAGACCATCGATCCTCGATCCAAGGGCGACCAGAGTGTACCGTTTCATTGTTAGGATGAATCTAATCGTAGCCCTAGATTCCTGATCGTGCGGCCAGCGCGATCCGATACCCCTTCGGCGTGGCAATTTCGCATAAGAGACCCTCAGCTTTTCCTATACCAACCCGCGGTCCACCCTAGGCGGCGACTGAGTCTTTGTTTCTTTTGCGCCGAGCCCCCTGAACTTTCCTGTAATTGAGGCCCAGTCCAGGGATCGTTTAAATTGAATAAATAAAATAGAAAATAGATTTTTAATATAAAAATAATTGCTAGAACTTAGATAATTCATAGAAAATTCATTTTAGCTCCAAATTGAACCATTCCAGTTTCTAAAATTTTGTAATAATATTCTTCATCATTTTGTGTCTCTGTTTTGTCATGAAAACAATTAGAAATTTAATCTCTCACTTAATCCACTTTAAACACATAAAACCTTTGGAAATTCATAACTTCAAATCTATAACTCCAAAATTAATAATTCTTTTTCCTATGATCTTATTTTTAATATGTATATTAATAATGTGTATTTTGTTCTTATGTTTGGTGTAATGTTAATTTTGCCTATACCATGTTTGTTCGAATTGCTACGACTAGCAGTGAGGTCACGAGTCATCTGAAGATCATCCTGGTACCTGGATTCTCAAGGCCCAGGCAAGTTGTGCCCTTGATCACTTCTTTTACCCACTCATGTTCTAATTAATCATAATGATCTGCATAGGTTAATTTTGATGGGACCCAATAGGTTACCCTAGTTTGTCTATCTTTATACCTTGTTTACCACTGAACTTTCTGGGTAGTACTTGCTAGTGCTATATGTGGTTTTGGGTATGAAGATTACACTACTCATGATCATACTTTTGTTATCAGTTGTTATTTATGATTCATGTTAAGATCATTATGTTAATTGGAACATGGAGAACCACCCGGGAAAACAGTGCTACCACAAGGGTGGAATGGGACGCCCTTGGCTGATTAATTAGGAAAGCTAGTGGAAGACTACCTTACCCGAAAGGGGCAAGGGCAGTAGGGGAGAGGTCAGTGTAGGGAGGCCCTCGGGAGGATTTTGCTGCGATGGCGGTCCTGCAAGGGATTCCTGCACTGGATCTTCCTATAAACTGTAGCGGGTTTTCGGAAGCTAGTGGAACTTTGTAAAGGCCTCGTAGTGTTACCCTGCCTCGCCTCCTCGGTAGAGGTGTATGGGAAGTCGCGATCCCTTGGCAGATGGGTAACATGACTTGTGGGTAAAGATGCGCAACCTCTGCAGAGTGTAAAACTGGTATACTAGTCGTGCTCACGGTCAAGAGCAGCTCGGACACTCACATGATTAACTTATGGAACTAAATTCAATTTGTCATATGCATTGCATTGCAGGTGATGTTGTTATTACTTCTGTTCTACTATTTAATTGGGTTGGTATTTACTTATACTTAGTAATTGCTAATAAAATTTTGACCAACTTTAAAAGCAATGCTCAGCTCTAACCATCTTCTTTGGTAAGCCTTACACTTCACGTGAGCTCCCACCTTTGGCGAGTTCATGCACATTATTTCCCACAACTTGTTGAGCGATGAACGTATGTGAGCTCACTCTTGCTGTCTCACACACACCACAGGTCAAGACCAGGTACTGCAGGATGATGCTCATGGAGGATGCTGCGATGAGTTCGTGAGAGGTCTAGGTCGTCGTCTCCCAGTCAACTTTGGGTTGCTGGACCGTTGTCTCCTTATAATGTAACTATTTATTTGTATAGAACTCCTGTTATATATAAAGTTGTGACATTCGATCCTGTGCCACTATTCATCATATGTGTGAGACTTGGTCCCAGCACACCTGGTGATTATGTTTACGCCCGGGTTTTGGACCCCCTAAAATCCGGGTGTTACACATGCACATCCCTTGCGTGTTTATTGTGGTTCTTTTTTTTATTTTTTCTTTCCTTTTCTAGCATCCATGATTATTATATTCCTTAATTAGGATGTGTTGCATGCATGATTGACGTTTCCTTAATTAGGATCGAGTGCATGCATGTTCCCTTTGTCTGATTATTGTGTTTCTTTTCTTATTCTGTGTTTCCTTTTTTAGGGCATACATGATTATATTCCTTAATTAGGATCTGTTGTATACATGATTGATGTTTCCTCGTGTGACTTATTGTGTTTCCCTTCTGTAGGGTATATTTCTTAACTAAGTTATGTTGCATGTATGAATTATGTTTTCGTATTTTTGTTTAATCATGGATTTTTTTCGTTGTAGTCTCGTCAATTTTTCCGTAGCATCACACGGGCACGTACCTAGTACACCATAAGCTTACAATAATATGATATATTATATATAGGTTTGCAAGCAACCATTAAATGTAATTATGTGTTGACACCTTTTTCGGGTGCCAATCACTCAACACGAACTGTGGCGGTGCTCTCTGCACAGGGGCGGACGGTCCGTGGCCTGGCGCAGGGTTAGGGTTTCCTGCCTGACAGCCTGACGGTCCGCACCCTGGAGCCGGACGGTCTGCCCGTGCGCAGGGGCGGCGGAAGTCGCCGGCGGCGCCTATATCTCGCTCCCGGGAGGGACCCCGTCACGGAGGAGAGATCCTAGGAGATGTCTAGGCTCGACAGGCCGACCTAGACACCTCTAATCGACGTAGAGTCGAAGAGAAGCGAAGAATTTGGGGATTGGAAGACTAACCTAGAACTAGACTAGAACTACTCCTAACAATAAATGTAAATTATATTGATTGAGGGTTCGATTGATGATTTAAATCGGTCGTATTCCTCTGCTTTTATAGAGGAGGGGGGCTGGACCCGTTACCAACAAAATTCCGAGTTAATCCCATGATTCTCGCCAACAAACACAGCAAGAAACTCGGAACCCTAATCTATTCTGTGCGTGGACCGTCCGGCTCACAGGCGCGGACCGTCCGGCCTCAGGGCCGAACCGTCCGGTGCTCTTTTTGGTGCTCAAAATATGTCCCCTGCCTTTTGGTGGAGCTGAGCAAACCAAAAGCAACTAACTCGATGCGATTACATCGGTTCTCTTAGGCATCTTGCCACATACTAGGATGATACTGTTTGAGGAAACGCCCATTCAAAGCCTTGGGTAAATCTTTGCCTTGTAATGTTTGTAATAAATAGGCGTTACCAGACATTACCTGTTTTACTTTATAAGGACCTTCCCAGCTTGGCGACCATTTCCCAAACTTCCGGTCTTTGTTCCTTAGAGGCAGGATGATCTTCCACACCAGGTCCCCTACTTGAAATGTCTTTGCTTTGACCTTCTTGTTGTAGGCCCTGGCTACCATGATCTTGTCCTTTTCTATTGCTCCCAAAGCTATCACCCTCTTGTCGGTCACCTCATCAATATTGTCCATCATTGAATTATAATAATCAATGATGGTTAGATCATTTTGTCTGGCAAACCTAACAACATTTAAACTTATTTCCACAGGCAACACTGCTTCCTGCCCATAGACAAGCTTAAAAGGAGATACTTTAGTAGTACTATGTTTAGATATTCTGTGAGCCCATAAAGCTTCGGACAAAATCTTATGCCAATGCTTAGGATTATCAGATATCTTCTTTTTTTATCAAGTTAATCAATGTCCTATTACTAGACTCGGCATGTCCATTGGCCTGAGCATAATATGGAGATGAATTGAGCAACTTAATTCGATATAATTCAGCAAATTCACGTACCTCCTTTGACATAAAAGAAGTCCCTTGATTTGTAGTCAAGGTCTGGGGAATGCCGAATCTTTGAATAATATGCTCAGTTATGAACTCAATTACCTCCTTGTGTGTCATGTTCCTCAGAGCAACGGCTTCAGTTCATTTGGTAAAGTAGTCAGTGGCAACTAACACGAACCGATGCCCCTTTGATGATGAAGGATGAATTTCTCCTATGAAGTCGAATCCCCATCCTCTGAAAGGCCAAGGCTTGATGATAGAATGTAATTCGGCTGCAGGGACCAACTGTAGGTCGCCGAATTTTTGACACACTTGGCATCCTTTGTAGTGCTTGAAACAATCAGCTATCATGTTAGACCAATAAAAACCAGACCTTCGCAACAACCACTTCATCTTTGGAGCCGATTGATGGATACCACAAATTCCTTCATGTACTTTGGCCATGGCTAATATAGCATCATCTGGGCCCAAGCACTTAAGCAGGACGTCGTTGAATGTTCGGCGGTAGAGTTCATCACTCATTAAAACATACTTGAAAGCTGTACGCCGAATGTTCTTATCCGTCCTAATATTTGGATTTCATAAATAATTAGTTATGGGCGTCCTCCAATCACTTGCATCGGCTTCATTATGAGCCGAATCAAATAGGAGAACTAACCTGGCAACCCCGGTTAGTTTGGAGTCTTTACTCGGACGGTCCGCGACCTGGGGAATTGGCCCTGCACCGGTTATCAAATTTTCAGTGTTGTGAAATCTCCCTCGCTTTATCCGATAACCTGATGCATCTTGTGCCAAATTGTTAGCTCTTTGATTCTCAACTCTAGAGATATGTCGAATACTGAATTCGTCAAAAGAATGAATTATGCCCCAACACTTTTTGAGGCAACTATTTAGAGTACCATCAAAACATTGATATTCTTCTAATACCTGTTGGACAACCAGCTGAAAATCACCAAATGCCTTCACATGCTTTACTCCCATACAATTTAAAAGCTCCAAGCCGAACAAAAGGGCCTCATATTTGGCTTGATTGTTAGTGCAATAAGTTTTCAATCGACTAGAGAAGTCAAAGGAGACATTACTTGGTGAAACAAGCACGATGCCAATTCCTTGCCCTTCATTGCAAACCGATCTGTCAAAATATAAAGTCCACGAAGTAATAATGAGGTATGATATGTCTAGTTCATGAGCATCATTAATCCGATGTTCGACAATAAAATCCGCTATGACCTGACCTCTCATAGATTTCAATGGTTCATAGGCCAAGTCATATTCTATGAGTGCATAAGCCCACTTACCCATTCTACCACTCATAATTGGGTTATGCAACATGTATTTGATCACATCAGCTTGACCAGAAACAGTGCAACGACTAGACAGTAAATAACATCTACACTTGGTGCATGCATAAAACAAGCATAAGCATAATTTCTCAATGAAAGTGTACCTTGTTTTAGCATCCACCAACCTCCGACTTAGATAGGTCACCACATGCTCCTTTCCTCCGGTCTCTTGTGTCAAAACAACCCTAATAACCTTGTCTTCGGCTGCAATGTATAATCTGAATGGTACTCCTACTTGAGGTGCTTTTAATACGGGAGCCGAAGACAAATATTTTCTAATGAGATTAAATGCTTCCTGCTGTTCTGCCCCCAAGTGAATTCGGCATCATTCTTAAGCCGAAGGATGGGGGTGAAGGCATCAATCTTCCCGGCCAGGTTAGAAATAAACCTCCGCAAATAATTTACCTTGCCGAGAAACTTCTGCATTTCGACCTTACAGGTCAGAGGTCCCACATTCCGAATAGATTTGATTCGGTCAGGGTCTATCTCTATACCATGTTCATGTATGATGAATCCTAAAAACTTACCAGCCGACACTCCAAAAGCACATTTACGTGAGTTCATTTTCAAACCATACCGACACATTTTATCAAAGGCTTTGCGCAAATCAGCTACATGAGAACTAAACTCAGCCGATTTGACTACAATATCATCAATGTAGACTTCCACAGTGTTTCCCAACAGCTCATGAAAGATCAAATTCATAGCCCTCTGATAAGTAGCACTAGCATTTTTCAGACCAAATGTCATGACAACCCATTCAAATAAACCAATGAATCCTGGACATATAAAGGCCATTTTAGACGCATCTTCTTCGGCCATGAAAATCTGATTATATCCAGCATTACCATCAAGAAAGCTAATAATTCTATTCCCTGATGCATTATTGATTAATGTGTCGGTTATGGGCATGGGATACTCATCTTTAGGAGTTGCTCTATTTAAATTGCGAAAAATCAATGCATACTCTAAGCTTACCTAACTCCTTCTCCACCGACACAATATTGGAGACCCACTCTGCGTATCTGCAAGGTCTAATAAAATTAGCTTTTAGCAGCCGGTGGATTTCGTCCTTGATTCGTGGGAGAAGGTCTAGACGAAATGTTCTAGCTTTCTGCTTGAAAGGTCTGAAACCAGACTTAATGGGCAGCCAATGCTCTACGATCTCTCGACTTAATCCTGGCATGTCACTGTAATTCCAAGCAAAGCAATCCGAATATTCTTCAATAGACCGATCATTTCTAGGATCGGTCTCCAGGGTCTTGTTTACAAAAGTCGGCCTTGAGTTTTACCATCTCCTATGTTGATCTCCTCCAAAGGATCGGCCGATGTAAACCCCTGTCCTAGTTTATCGAGATCTCTGAATTCCTCTATCATGTCAGCCACAGAGGAATCAGATGATCTTTGTGTGATGAAAGACTCTCCGGTCTCGAGGGCCGGATCATCCGTGATACTGTCTTTATGTTGTGGTAGATGTTCGGTCTTGAAGACCAAACTGTTTTGTGAAAGACCGGACCATCCGGCCTTAGAAGCCGAACTGTCCGTGACCAAGGACTCATGAATTTTGTGTGTACTCATCATTTAAACTTTATTTAGGATTTAGCCGATTCTCCATCGGCTCTAGTATTACAGGTATGAAACCCTTCTTATCTATACTTATAAACTGGTAATCGGAAAAATCTACTCCTATGAGATATGTAGCAGTCTCATAAGTCCAGAGTACAGGGGCATCAGCCACATCGATACAGGCCGATACATCAGCATGTACTTGTTCTACATCATCGCCTACCCATTGTATTAACATTTGATGTAATGTAGAAGGTATACATTGGTTGGCATGAATCCAATCTCTGCCTAGGATTAGACTGTAATTTCCTTCTACATCAGCGACGAAGAATGCAGTAGCAAGGGTCTTAGTCCCGATGGTTAATTCAACGGACATGACTCCCCTGGCTTTGACCGAACTATCAGTTCCAACACCGCTGAGGGTCATGTTGGTCTTGAAAAGTTCGCCATCTTGTTTACCTAAATTTTTGTACAATGAATAAGGCATTAGATTTACAGCCGCCCCTCCATCTACCAACATTTTAGCAATCGGTATCCTATCAATGTGACCGCGCACGAAGATCGGCTTTAAATGATTTACCGATTCCTTTGATTTAGTAAAGGCGGCTTCTTTAGGACCAAAATCAAACTAGGCAACAACAGGTTCATCGTCGCCGATAATAGTACAATCGGTGGAAAATGTAATAACATTTATATCCATACTTGAGCGCTCTGGAGAAGCTTCGTAGTCGACCAGATCTTCTCCCAGTAGGTCGTCCTCCTCCATTGATGTCGGTACGTCGTCGGAGGCGTCCTGGTGTGGTGTGGACGGTCCGGACTCAGGGGTCGGACGGTCCGCGCCTTGTGTAGATGGTCCGTCCTTTTTAGCCGGGTTGTCTGCCATACCTGCAGGGTGCTGCACAAGTGTTGTTTTATTTTCTATTTTTGTGGCCGATTGCTTTTCCTCAACGGCCTTTGGTCTCCATTTCTTTTGCGGTGGCGGGTACTGTGGATGTGTGTCATTGAATATCTTTTCCGCCTCCTTTTCTTGGTTCTCTTTTGCTCTTAGGCGCTGTAATTTTCGCTTTTGGTATCGTGTCAATCCCGCTGGGCACCATCGAGGCATGGAGTATTTAGGATCGGCTATTTTGAAGGCAATCGTATCTTCTGTTTTGTTCGTGTTGGCCGATTCACCAAAAATCATCAGCCCTTCACTTTCTTTCTGTATGACGACATCCGCTGTACCTATTTTGATGATGTCCTTTTTTGTCGTTCTTTCAGTTACTGCAGGCATGTGCCCCCTGCCGGATTGGTCGGCCTTTGAGGCCGAGTAGTCCGGCAATCTTGTTGGGCCCGTGTCTGGTGACCGGATTTAGCGGCGCTCAATCGGTCTAGTACTGGTGGTGCTAATCTGTCGAATACAGATGTTTGGGGTGCCCCCCCCCCAAGTGGGGTACTGTGGCATCCCAAGTGGATATGGTGGCATGCCCCACATTTGATTTAGGACATATGATGGAGGTATGTTTGCGTATGGATAAGGCATAGGTGGATATGGGGGTGGAGGTGTCCATGTAGATATGTTAGGTCTTAGTTGGACAGTATGACCCTCCATTTTTTCCAATTGGTGAGATGGTCCAATCGGTCTTACCTGATATTGCTCACGAATGGGCGAGCGAGGTTGCTTTACTGGCCGGTCACTAGGGCCGGCATCTTTTTCACATATTTGGACAATAATTGATCGAAAGTCAGGCCAGATTTGACCAGTCGACCAGCTGTTTTAAATATATTTGTTTTCCAAGTACCTATCTCTGGTCGTCGTGGTTTGAAGGTACGCGATCGTTGCGGGTCTTGAGAATGACCGGACCGTCCGCTGGAATTCTCCGGACTGTCCAGCAAGGTCCTAGACAGTCTGCGCCTGTGTGTCAGACCGTCCGAGATGTGCAGCACGGGCTCCTGCTCCTGCCCCTTGGTCTGCGCTTACCCCCTAGCGCCGGAGGTCGTGATGGTCACCTTAAGAGTCCCCCCTCCATCGGGAGTCTCCTCGGCCACCACTTTCCTGCAAGAAATTTTATGATTCCCATCAGCCTCTATTGTGTTGTCGATGATTATCTCTTTGTCTTTGCCTTTATCGGCTGTGTTTGACCGAACCAGGACCCTCTTGCCCTCAAAGTCGATCATGTTCATTGGAAAGGGCTCCGTGTCCACCTGCATTTCCTGAAATTTCAATCGTCCTTCGTTAATGGCCGATTGAATCTGTCGACGGAATACATTACAATCATTAGTGGCATGAGAAAATGAGTTATGCCACTTGCAGTATGCACGACGTTTTAGCTCGTCGGTGGATGAAACAGTGTGATTTATTTTAATGTTGCCATTTTTGAGTAATTCATCAAATATTTTATAACATTTACCAACATTAAATGTAAACTTAACTTTCTCTTGTCGTTTCTTTTGAACCAACTGCAAGGAAGAACAAGCCAAAAATTTGGCCTGCTTTGGCCAAACCATTTCAGCAGCATATACCTCTGTTGATTTGTTGTCCGAGCTACTTTGGTCGCACTCTACTATATGGACATTGTGACGAATGGTTTTGGCAGTCTCTTGGCTTCGGCTTTCACAAGCCAAAGCTCTCTGGTGTAATTGTGCTAGCGTGAAAAATTGGATGCCTTCTAATCTTTCTTTTAAATAATATCTCAGTCCATTAAAGGTTAATCCTACTAGTTGTTTTTCTGCTAAGTGTATTTGGAAGCATCGGTTTCTTGTATCCCGGAACCTCCGGATGTATTCATTAACCGATTCGTCTTTCCCCTGTCGCAGGGCCACTAGGTCTACCAGATCTAATTCATAATCACCGGAAAATAAGTGATCATGGAATTTTTGTTCTAACTCCCCCCATGACAAAATAGAATTAGGAGGTAAAGTGGCGTACCATGCGAACGCGGTTCCTGTTAAAGACAATGAAAATAAACGCACGTGAAATGCTTCTGTGTCGGCCAATTCTCATAATTGTGCTAAGAACTGGCCTATGTGTTCGCGCGTGTTTTTCCTTGGTCACCCGAAATTTTTGCAAATTTGGGTATCCTGGTTCCCTGGGGGTATGGGTGGTGATCAAATCGGTTGTCATAAGGTTTTCGATATGATTGCCCCCCAGGCACCATGCTTACTCCGAGCTTATCTCGAAACGCCCTAGCTATTTCCTCCCTCACTATATCGATGGCAGCCCGTGCGAGACCACCAGCTCTCTGGTCAAACATAGGTGGGGTTAGCTGGATATTAGCATGTTGTCTTCCCCCCATTGGTTTGAGCTATGTGGTGCATTGCCATTTACCCTATATGGCTCATAGGATTGATCGTTCCTTTCCGACCTTCTAGGCAGGGCCAGAAAGCTTTCCTGAGCTCGAGATTTTGTATTAATGGCCTGTTGCATCACATAGTATGATGGGAAGTGTTCCTGGGACGGGTGAGGATTCAAGTAAGAATCCTCCTCAAAAAACTCATGCGCGGACTGTCCGGACATGTACCCGGACCGTCCGTGATTATATGCGGACCGTCCATCGCTGTATGCGGACGGTCCGACTGGTTAGTTTAAATTCTGCGTAATACGATGTGGCTCGAGCACATGTGTTGGTAATTCATTAAAAATGGGCTCGACCGTTGCTGGCCCGGACGGTCCGCGCTCACGTGCGGACGGTCCGGGCATGTGCAGATCGGCTGATTTACTGCCGATTTGCAGTTGCTCAGGGTATGTGTCCATTAGCATCCCATAAAGGGGTTGTGACTGGTCGTGACAACCTATAGCCGATGTATTACGCGTGTTACTCCCTAATTAAACCTCGTGCGAAGGAAAATTTGCAATACTAGATTTATCAAATGCACGTACTAGTCTCCTATAATCATTTTGCATACCCCCTATGATATTTTGCATTTGTTCTCGTTGTTCATCTACATAATTCTTAAAAGATTGTAGCTCGTTTGTATTACTTACATTGGGGATATCTGGTGTGGGTCAGAACGAAGCCGGATCCATCGCCTGTTGTCGGACGACTTTATTGTTCCCGTCCGCCTTGAAGTTGGCCAGGAACTTCGCCCTTGCCTCTTGAATCAGCTGCTCCTTATGCTCCTCAAACTGGAGTTGTTCGTCAGCCGGCAAGGTTTCCCAAGTCGGCTCTATAATGTTGCTGGGGGAGACTTCAGAACTATCCCTTGAACCAGCCATTGAGGGCCGATTTGATGGGTCTAGACGTGTTCTCCCTAGCGGAGTCGCCAAAAGTATGTTGACACCTTTTTCGGGCGCCAATCACTCAACACGAACCGTGGCGGTGCTCTCTGCACAGGGGCGGACGGTCCGCGACCAGGGGCCGGACGGTTCGCGGCCTGGCGTAGAGTTAGGGTTTCCTGCCTGACGGCCGGACGGTCCGTGCCCTAGAGCCGGACGGTCCGCGCGTGCGCAGGGGCGGCAGAAGTCGCCTAGATCTCGCTCCCGGGAGGGACCCCGTCGGGGAGGAGAGAACCTAGGAGATGTCTAGGCTCGGTAGGCCGACCTAGACTCCTCTAATCGACGTAGAGTCGAAGAGAAGCGAAGAATTTGGTGATCGGAAGACTAACCTAAAACTAGACTAGAACTACTCCTAAGAATAAATGTAAATTGTATTGATTAAGGGTTCGATTGATGATTTAAATCGGCCGTATTCCTCTGCTTTTATGGAGGAGGGGGGCTGGACCCGTTACCAACAAAATTCTGAGTTAATCCTGTGATTCTCGCCAACAAACACAGCAAGAAACTAGGAACCCTAATCTGTTTTGCGCGTGCGCGGACCGTCCGGCCCACAGGCGCGGACCATCCGGACCGCGGACCGTTCGGCCTCATGGTCGGACCGTCCGGTACTCTTTTTGGTGCTCAACATTATGTAAGCGGGTCTCTAGGTCTATTAGATCTAGATTTAACTGTATTTCATATCTAACGGACCAAAAGAGCTGCTTGCACCCTTGCACCTAATGATTGCTTGCATATTAGTCATTGCCTTATATATAAGCCTTTAAATTTGAACAAACAGGTGGGATAGTAGTTCATAAGTTCAAACCTAATAACTATAAATATGTTTTCAACTAGAGATAGCAATGAGGACCCGATCCCCTAATCACCCGAGAATTCCCCTATTAGAGGACGTGCATGGGTAATTTAGTCAACACATGGATAAAAATGGGGGAAAATAGTTACAATCGGGTTCACGGGAACATGGATGGGAAATCATCTCTCGTACCATTCCTCACATACCCACCCTCAAACTTCTTTTGATCTAAGTTAGTCCATTGATTTATAAAAAATACATTTGGCCTATAATAAAATAGAAAATGAAGTTATAAAGTAGATGTCTCTTATAATTTAAAATCTTATTTGTTCAATTAATATTGATTTGATATAATAAATTTAAATTTTTCTTTAAATATTGCACTTTCTAGCGGTGACAGATTCCCCGCGAGGGATGGGAGGAAAAAATTCCATGTGAGCGTTCGTGGGGATGGAGACAAGGATTTTTCTCCTCATGGAGACAAGGATGGGGGAGCCATTTCTGGACCAGAAAATTCCTCGTTGCCATCCCTAGTCTCAGCTCTAGTTACAATACTCAAATAGGATATAGAAAATAAATAAATTTCCCCAAAAGTCTACGAAAGCAACAACCTATAGTTCACAAAACTCCAAATCATTTGCTGGAGGCATGAGAATGGGTGTGGTTGGTGGGTTTGGATGAGATTAATTCCTTATGCAAGTAAAACAGGAAATATCAACAGAATTTTCTTGTATAAATACGAGATCTGCAAATACGGTCAAAAAATGACTCAACTGTTCCCGTTCTTGCCACTTTTTCCCAGGAATTTTCCTGTTCCTGTTTTTTTGCAGATACGATATACGAGCTATTATTATGGTATATGGCGGTCGGTACGGGATTTTCTATCCTGTTTTCATCCCTAGTGGAGGAGTCAATGCATGCTGGGTTGCAATGAGTCGCCTAGAGGGGAGTGAATAGTTGATGCATGTAAAACAAAATTTTAAACACAAACTTGGTCCAAATAAAGAGTTAGTGCGAACAAGACCAAGTCAGAGTGAGAAGATAAGAGAAGTTCTCTTCACTTGATTGTTCTTACAATATGTGTTATAAGCTTAGAGCAATATTGAAAGTGAATGAAGGAACTTAAAGAGGAAGAAATAACTGCAATAAAAATTACACCAGAGAGACAACAATTTTTCTCGTGGTTTGGTTAAGCCTCTGTAGAGCCCAAAATTTGTATTAAAGAAAACAAGGAAATAAAAAAAATAATAAATCTTTACTAAGATACAAATAAACCATTGTGTCATATTGGATTTTGTTGGATAAAAATATTACAATGAATAGAAGAGTTAGATTAAAACCCTAGATTTGAATTTGGGATTTAAAATTTGAAAAGGAGAAGGAAATATTATAAAGTACAAAATAAATTCATAAAATCCCACACTAGTATGTTCAAGATTAATAATTAAATTTAGTACAAATTAAGCTACAAGATTTGGATTCAAAATTTGAATTGGATTTCAAATGGAAAAAAAATGCAAAAGAAAAGAATAAAACGAAACCTCACCTAGCTGGGCCACTTCCCTCCTATTCAGCCCAACAACCGGATTAGCCCCGCGCGGCCCAGCTCCCACCACGGCGCCGACAGGCGGGGCCACCCCGTCAGCCCCTTCACTTCTTCCACTACGCATGCGTACAGCCTCGCGTCCACGCCTGCCACGCGGGCCCGCCTGGCCAGTCTCCCTGCCGCGTGGGGCCCGGACGTCAGGAATCCATCTTCTTCCCCCTCTGTCTTCTTTCAACCGAAACGCGTGTTCGTCGCCGCACGCGCGATTCCTGGGTGCTTGACGCCAGCCGCTCGTCCGTATGCCAGGTGGGGTCACTGCGTCAGCCCGTTTTCCTGTCAACAAACCGTGTGGATCTCCGTTGTCGCCGGTCGGGCTTATCCCTTAGCTCCCAACGAACTGCGGCGCTTCACCGGAAATTTCGGGAATCGGATGAATCCTTGCGCCTGATCTCGGTTCCGCGGGTCTTTGAAATCCGCGTTCCTTCGGCTATAAAGCATGAACCGCGACCCCCTCCTCACCCCAACCGTGACGGGAGCACCGTCGCCGAGCGCCACCATGACCGTATGCGGGGAAAAGTGCCGCCACACCACCACATCGTCGGCAGCAACTTTTGGGCACTGGATAATGGCAATAGAGCTTCGAGGGATCGCATGAGTCGTTTCTAGGGAAGCGTCGGTCAGAATGGCGGGGGGGAGTACCGGCAATTGCTCACCGGAGCAATATCTCCGCCGCTCGCCGTGGCCAAGACCTTCTGCACCGTATCGCGGGGTAAGTCCATGTCCATCGCGTTCAGTGTACTTAGGGCATCGTGTAGCAGTCTTTAATTGAGTTTTCATGCACTGTGTCACCAAATCGAACTACGCCGGCGATGGCGCCGCCATAGTCCGGCCGGTTCGCCGCCGTCCCGAGCTGGGAATTGGGGAGATGAGCCTCCACCGTTGGATCCCAGCCAACGGTCCTGATTAGAACCTGAGTGTATCGCTTCAGGGCTGAACCTGAACCGTTGATCCCGAAGTTAGCGGCCGAGATTAGTTGGAGGGTACCGCTTCGTCCGATCGCGATCTGGGGCGTTGATCTTCCATCGGGCGGTCAGCGGGCATTGCACGACTCATTAAATGTGGGCCGTCAGATTTAGATCCGAGGGCTATAATTGCGTACCGGTTCAGATGAGATTCAATCTAATCTGGGCCGTCCGTAGCAGATCGAGTGGATGAGAGTCAACCATACCCCTTCGGCTTGCACGTTTTGCTAAAGAGACCCCGACTAAAATTGAAATTAACCCGCCGTCCTTGCCCGGGGTATGCTGTGTCTCGGAAATCTTGCGTAGAGACCCCTGTGCTTCCCAGTAATTGAGGCCCAGTTTAGTGATCATTTAATTTGAATAAATGAAATAGAAAATGGATTTTTAATATAAAAATAATTACTAGAACTTGATAAATTCATAGAAAATTCATACTTGCTCCAAATTAGTCCATTCCACTTTCTAAATTTTTATAATTTAATTCTCTATCACTTAGAGCCTCTGTTTTGTCATGAAAACAATTAGAAAATTTAATCTCTCACTTAATCCATTTTAAACACATAAAACCTTTGAAAATCCATAACTTAAAATCTATAACTCCAAAATTAATGATTCCTGTTCCTATGATCTTATTTTAATATGTATATTATTAATGTGTATTTTGTTCTTATGGTTGGTGTAATGTTAATTTTGCCTATACCATGTATGTTTGTATTGCTACGACTAGCAGTGAGAACACGAGTCACCTGAAGATCATCCTGGTACCTGGATTCTCAAGTCCCAGGCAAGTTGTGCCCTTGATCACTTCTTTTCACCTACTCATGTTCTAATTAATCATAATGATCTGCATAGGTTAATTTTGATGGGACCCAATAGGTTACCCTAGTTTGTCTATCTTTATACCTTGTTTACCACTGAACTTTCTGGGTAGTACTTGCTAGTGCTATATGTGGTTTTGGGTATGAAGATTACTATTCATGATTATACTTTTATTGTCAGTTGTTATTTACTGTTCATGTTGAGATCATTATGTTAATTGGAACATGGAGCGACCACCCGGGAAAACAGTGCTACCACAAGGGAGGAATGGGACCCCTTGGCTGATTAATTAGGAAAGCTAGTGGAAGACTACCTTACCCAAAAGGGGCAAGGGCAGTAGGGGAGAGGTCAGTGTAGGGAGGCCCTCGGGAGGATTTTGCTGCGATGGCGGTCCTGCAAGGGATTCCTGCACTGGATCTTCCTATAAACTGTAGCGGGTTTTCGGAAGCTAGTGGAACTTTGTAAAGGCCTCGTAGTGGATCCCTAGCCATTCACCTCGGAAGTGTCTAAGGGCCTTGCAAACCCTGGCGACATGGGATACACGACTTGTGGGTAAAGATGCGCAACCTCTGCAGAGTGTAAAACTGGTATACTAGCCGTGCTCACGGTCATGAGCAGCTCGGACCCTCACATGATTAAATTATGGAACTTAAACTCAATTTGTCATATGCATTGCATCGCAGGTGAAGTTGTTACTTTTGTTCTACTATTTAACCGGGTTGGTATTTACTTAAACTTAGTAACTGCTAATAAAATTTTGACCAACTTTAAAAGCAATGCTCAGCTCTAACCATCTTCTTTGGTAAAGCCTTACACTTCACGTGAGCTCCCATCTTTGGCGAGTTCATGCACATTATTCCCCACAACTTGTTGAGCGATGAACGTATGTGAGCTCACTCTTGCTGTCTCACACACACCACAGGTCAAGAACAGGTACCACCGGTTGAGGCACATGGAGGATGCTGTGATGAGTTCGTGAGAGGTCTAGGCCGTCGTCTTCCAGTCAACTTTGGGTTGCTGGACCGTTGTCTCCTTATAATGTAATTATTTATTTTGTATAGAACTCCTGTTATATATAAAGATGTGACATTCGATCCTGTGCCATGATTCATCATATGTGTGAGACTTGGTCCCAGCACACCTGGTGATTATGTTCGCACCCGGGTTTTGGACCCCTAAAATCCGGGTGTGACAGAAGTGGTATCAGAGGAATGTTGACTGTAGGACGAAACCTAGATAAAACTGGACAACCAATACTTACTTACCTTTGCTACTCTAATGCTTTTCTAAAACTTCTCTTAATCTTTTCTCATCTAATTCCGCTTTACTCTGATTACTCTTACCTTTCTGCTTCCAAAGACAAATGTGGATTTCACACTTTGAAATCCTGTGCCTAAAGTGACTTTAGGAATAAGAGACCTAATCCTAGGAACACAAAAACAAAACTATTTTTATAAGTGTTTATGTATTTGAATGTTTGTTCTTATGATATCTGTCTGATTTGGATCTTTGATTGAGTGTGATGGGTTGTGGAGTAATGTCCACAATTGCATCTGCATATACACATAGGTATAAAAATATATTTATAAAATAGCTAGACAAACTAAATTATCCTTCAATAAAGTAACTAGCCTAACAATACCCATCTTATCTTAGAGATTCTCCCTTATCTTAATAGATTCATCTCATCTTAAGAGATTCTATCCTACACTCATAGATCTATCTTATCTCAAAAGGTCTTAACTTATCCTAATGTATATAGATCCATCTTATCTTAAGAGGTTTTTTCTTATCTTAATAGATTTATCTTATCTTGAAGAGATTCTAACCTACCTACATCATATAATCCATCTTATCCTAAAAAGATACTCATCTTATCTTGAAGAAATTTTATGTCATCCTAATAGATCTAACTGGCCTTAAAAGATTCTATCTTATCATTATGGATTGATGTTATCCTAATAAGCATACTTAACCACCCTAGATTAACAACCATAATCTAATGCAAATTGATTAGATCATATCTGGTCAAACTAGTCATACCAATCTAATCTAGATCCCATCTAACCTATTATGATCCAATCTAATGTGGTCTACTAAATCAGATTAGTGATACTGGTAGAAGAGATTAGACCCTACTAGCCATGTATTAACTTAACTTAGCACATTGGATTAACTCAACTATGAGCTAACCCAACCCATGATGAATGATATAACCTTTATATTCCCACCTAATAACAAACAAACTTTTAACCTACACCTTGTAGTCTATCTCATCCCTAACTATCCTAACCATATTCCCCTAACTCTGATGATATACACCAACCTCGACTCAATGAGACCAAGATTGGAGACCAAAGATGATCAACCTCATTAAGAAAGGAATAAACACCAACTCAAGTCTTCAAGGATCAAGCGGGGTCACCAGATGAGTCAAAAGCCACCATCTAGGATGGGATCTTTTCTTACCCTACACTTTTTAACCAAACCTATATATATGCCCTAAAGACATCTTCTATCCTATAATAAAGTGGACATACATATATACACCCATGCTTTCCTAACCACCAGTTCCACCAAGATACATAAACATATTTATATATTACTACTATTTGTAAGATCTAAGTGTTGCCTTAGTTAGTAGCTAGTATTTTACTATATTGAGAATAATAATAAGGTCTATCTGACCCCATGTGTTGCTAATAAATAATGCATCATGCTGAGATTTTGTTTGTGCATATGTTGGAGATAACATAAGTTATGCACCCTTTTCTTACAAATCTCGAGGACGAGATTTTTGTTAAGGGGGGTAGGATTTGTAGAGCCCAAAATTTGTATTAAAGAAAACAAGGAAATAAAAAAAAATAATAAATCTTTACTAAGATACAAATAAACCATTGTGTCATATTGGATTTTGTTGGATAAAAATATTACAATGAATAGAAGAGTTAGATTAAAACCCTAGATTTGAATTTGGGATTTAAAATTTGAAAAGGAGAAGGAAATATTATAAAGTACAAAATAAATTCATAAAATCCCACACTAGTATGTTCAAGATTAATAATTAAATTTAGTACAAATTAAGCTACAAGATTTGGATTCAAAATTTGAATTGGATTTCAAATGGAAAAAAAAATGCAAAAGAAAAGAATAAAACGAAACCTCACCTAGCTGGGCCACTTCCCTCCTATTCAGCCCAACAACCGGATTAGCCCCGCGCGGCCCAGCTCCCACCACGGCGCCGACAGGCGGGGCCACCCCGTCAGCCCCTTCACTTCTTCCACTACGCATGCGTACAGCCTCGCGTCCACGCCTGCCACGCGGGCCCGCCTGGCCAGTCTCCCTGCCGCGTGGGGCCCGGACGTCAGGAATCCATCTTCTTCCCCCTCTGGCTTCTTTCAACCGAAACGCGTGTTCGTCGCCGCACGCGCGATTCCTGGGTGCTTGACGCCAGCCGCTCGTCCGTATGCCAGGTGGGGTCACTGCGTCAGCCCGTTTTCCTGTCAACAAACCGTGTGGATCTCCGTTGTCGCCGGTCGGGCTTATCCCTTAGCTCCCAACGAACTGCGGCGCTTCACCGGAAATTTCGGGAATCGGATGAATCCTTGCGCCTGATCTCGGTTCCGCGGGTCTTTGAAATCCGCGTTCCTTCGGCTATAAAGCATGAACCGCGACCCCCTCCTCACCCCAACCGTGACGGGAGCACCGTCGCCGAGCGCCACCATGACCGTATGCGGGGAAAAGTGCCGCCACACCACCACATCGTCGGCAGCAACTTTTGGGCACTGGATAATGGCAATAGAGCTTCGAGGGATCGCATGAGTCGTTTCTAGGGAAGCGTCGGTCAGAATGGCGGGGGGGAGTACCGGCAATTGCTCACCGGAGCAATATCTCCGCCGCTCGCCGTGGCCAAGACCTTCTACACCGTATCGCGGGGTAAGTCCATGTCCATCGCGTTCAGTGTACTTAGGGCATCGTGTAGCAGTCTTTAATTGAGTTTTCATGCACTGTGTCGCCAAATCGAACTACGCCGGCGATGGCGCCGCCATAGTCCGGCCGGTTCGCCGCCGTCCCGAGCTGGGAATTGGGGAGATGAGCCTCCACCGTTGGATCCCAGCCAACGGTCCTGATTAGAACCTGAGTGTATCGCTTCAGGGCTGAACCTGAACCGTTGATCCCGAAGTTAGCGGCCGAGATTAGTTGGAGGGTACCGCTTCGTCCGATCGCGATCTGGGGCGTTGATCTTCCATCGGGCGGTCAGCGGGCATTGCACGACTCATTAAATGTGGGCCGTCAGATTTAGATCCGAGGGCTATAATTGCGTACCGGTTCAGATGAGATTCAATCTAATCTGGGCCGTCCGTAGCAGATCGAGTGGATGAGAGTCAACCATACCCCTTCGGCTTGCACGTTTTGCTAAAGAGACCCCGACTAAAATTGAAATTAACCCGCCGTCCTTGCCCGGGGTATGCTGTGTCTCGGAAATCTTGCGTAGAGACCCCTGTGCTTCCCAGTAATTGAGGCCCAGTCCAGTGATCATTTAATTTGAATAAATGAAATAGAAAATGGATTTTTAATATAAAAATAATTACTAGAACTTGATAAATTCATAGAAAATTCATACTTGCTCCAAATTAGTCCATTCCACTTTCTAAATTTTTATAATTTAATTCTCTATCACTTAGAGCCTCTGTTTTGTCATGAAAACAATTAGAAAATTTAATCTCTCACTTAATCCATTTTAAACACATAAAACCTTTGAAAATCCATAACTTAAAATCTATAACTCCAAAATTAATGATTCCTGTTCCTATGATCTTATTTTAATATGTATATTATTAATGTGTATTTTGTTCTTATGGTTGGTGTAATGTTAATTTTGCCTATACCATGTATGTTTGTATTGCTACGACTAGCAGTGAGAACACGAGTCACCTGAAGATCATCCTGGTACCTGGATTCTCAAGTCCCAGGCAAGTTGTGCCCTTGATCACTTCTTTTCACCTACTCATGTTCTAATTAATCATAATGATCTGCATAGGTTAATTTTGATGGGACCCAATAGGTTACCCTAGTTTGTCTATCTTTATACCTTGTTTACCACTGAACTTTCTGGGTAGTACTTGCTAGTGCTATATGTGGTTTTGGGTATGAAGATTACTATTCATGATTATACTTTTATTGTCAGTTGTTATTTACTGTTCATGTTGAGATCATTATGTTAATTGGAACATGGAGCGACCACCCGGGAAAACAGTGCTACCACAAGGGAGGAATGGGACCCCTTGGCTGATTAATTAGGAAAGCTAGTGGAAGACTACCTTACCCGAAAGGGGCAAGGGCAGTAGGGGAGAGGTCAGTGTAGGGAGGCCCTCTGGAGGATTTTGCTGCGATGGCGGTCCTGCAAGGGATTCCTGCACTGGATCTTCCTATAAACTGTAGCGGGTTTTCGGAAGCTAGTGGAACTTTGTAAAGGCCTCGTAGTGGATCCCTAGCCATTCACCTCGGAAGTGTCTAAGGGCCTTGCAAACCCTGGCGACATGGGATACACGACTTGTGGGTAAAGATGCGCAACCTCTGCAGAGTATAAAACTGGTATACTAGCCGTGCTCACGGTCATGAGCAGCTCGGACCCTCACATGATTAAATTATGGAACTTAAACTCAATTTGTCATATGCATTGCATCGCAGGTGAAGTTGTTACTTTTGTTCTACTATTTAACCGGGTTGGTATTTACTTAAACTTAGTAACTGCTAATAAAATTTTGACCAACTTTAAAAGCAATGCTCAGCTCTAACCATCTTCTTTGGTAAAGCCTTACACTTCACGTGAGCTCCCAGCTTTGGCGAGTTCATGCACATTATTCCCCACAACTTGTTGAGCGATGAACGTATGTGAGCTCACTCTTGCTGTCTCACACACACCACAGGTCAAGAACAGGTACCACCGGTTGAGGCGCATGGAGGATGCTGTGATGAGTTCGTGAGAGGTCTAGGCCGTCGTCTTCCAGTCAACTTTGGGTTGCTGGACCGTTGTCTCCTTATAATGTAATTATTTATTTTGTATAGAACTCCTGTTATATATAAAGATGTGACATTCGATCCTGTGCCATGATTCATCATATGTGTGAGACTTGGTCCCAGCACACCTGGTGATTATGTTCGCACCCGGGTTTTGGACCCCTAAAATCCGGGTGTGACAGCCTCAAATGCTTGTCTACTCCATGTTGTGGTGTCCCAACGGACAAGGGTTGCACTCAACCCCTCTTAGGTGGTCCAATGATTAACTTGAGTGCCACCATCTTCCTTATATCAATACCAATCTCCTTTGCAAGGAATCTCCACATGTTGGTGTCTCTTGTAGTCGTACACAAAAGAATGAGTTACAACTTCGAAGTGCATCAAAAAGAGAGAGAGAGAGAGAGGAGAGTACACATACAAGAGCAAACACAACCACACAATGCCATAAAGAAGATCACAAGAGCGCACTCTCACATAATGACTAGAACAACTCAAAGTGACCTAAGCGTACAATTCAAAGAGTTGTAGAACAGTAAAAGATATTAAATGGGAAGTGATTCACTTACTTCCTAAAATCTCATGAATTTCTGTGTATCCAGTTCATCATTTACTTGAGGCCTAAATGTTGCTTCCATTTCATAAAGTTTATCCCATGCAACTCCTCAAAACCAAGGATGTGCCTAATCTGTAAAGAACATTTCAGCAAGAAACACAATAAATAAGGCAAGAACTATAAGTTCAAAAAAGTCATGTGAATTGTGCTACCTTTAATTGATCTGACCCTGCACTGCATCATGTGGTCAACATCACATAATAACCTGCAAATGAGGTCTCTTGCTTGATTTCACAACTTTGCATTAACACGAAAACTTCATACATGGTTTCTCCAGTGCACAATCTAGAAACATGGGGAAATAGGTATCAGTGTAACACTCTAAAAAGGCAGGATAAGCTTACAACTATTCATGAGGATAAGCTCACATATTTTTTGCTCAGGTATGCAAATAACCACCTTAACCTTATAGCCTTATACCATGCCACACCTGTCTCAGAGAACTTGAAGATACCCTGCGTACCATATATGCAATGCACGATTATCATCTATTGCAAGGTAAGTGTGGTCAATGGCCATACTGTCCTCTTCCTAGTTGCTTCTTGATCTGATATTCTGATGTCTATGTTTAGGCCTACGAGCTTTTCATAGACTCATATCTATAGTTCTTCCAAACAATCTATGTTATGTGCCATAAACTTTTGAGTTGGAGATTGTCTATGTCACTTACTACTTATTATGTCAAAGTTAGGTACTTCATTGGTTTATATTTTGGCTAGTCACTACAAATTATCTGCAAAAATTCTCATCTACTCTTTGTTGCATAGATAAGGCAGAAGTTTCATATGGTGTTAAGTGGGCTATTGCTGGGAAATGTGTTGTTGTGAAAGATAAGCTGATATGGTGTTCTATAACTTGAAATTGGAAACATCTGAGTTCTAGAAAGGGCCATGATTGAACCGTATGAACATAGCTTCCTAAATCCTAGGTAAATGTTTTCATTCACAATATTAAGTTGAATCACAAGCCCCTCAAATAAGTGTATTCAATTGCATGATTTAGCTGAATTGAATGTGCGGAACTCATCCAATAAACATTTAGATCTGGAGATATGTAACATACAACTGTTACAGAAAGAACATAAACATTTGGCGCAAACCAAAACATCAACAAAACCTAGACTGCTTTAGGTTTGCAACATGTTGCCTAAATTCCAGGAAATTAAATATTGCATTTGTTTATGATATACCTCTAGAAATGTACGGATACTAAGCTTGATGGGCTCCTTGCCGGAGGTCTCCTTAGTTCTTCTCTAGAAACTCATGCATAGAGATGGAGTTCCTCCCCATGGCGTTGGCCTTCCAAGAAGAGAAGGTACCCAATGTGGATCGATCTGGTACAGCGCTGGCTTCTCGGTGTAGGGGTCGAAGCCGACAATAAGGGTGGAAAGGCCGAAGGGGCAGACTCCACCACTTTGCGTATACTTCTACCGCAGCCCATCGATGTACTCGATGATGACGGGGTCCTCGACGATGAGTCGATAGCTCCAGCACTCGACCCGCGCGTGGTTGATGAGCACGCACGTGTCCGCCTTCAACCCCATGCACGCCAGAACAATGTGGGCATATAGGCACACCATCTTGCGCACGAACCTGGGGAGACAGAAATTCGTGTCAGATATATTAGTCAGACATATTAGTTTGAGGCGAGGATCACGAGATCCGGACGAACGATAGAAGGGAGAGATGGAGGGTTTGCTACCTAGAGTCCTAGAGCTTGGGTGCGGATTTCTTCTCGACACCTAGGACGACAGTGCCCATGCCGCGGATGCGCGACGACGATGTTGCCCTTGCGTACGGCCTCGAGAGCGTACTCCACCTGGAAGATGTGGCCGTCGGGGAGAAGACGGTAATGGTGCGGTTATAGCAGGCCATCGTGCAGGCATCGTCGACGGTTAGGGTTTGAGCTTTCTTCTGGGTCGGCGATGGTGGCGTGTGGGGTGGGGTCTGGGGAGGTGAGGCCAAGAGTATGGTGGCGCAGGGCTCGGGACTGGGATGAGCGCGTGTCTAGGGAATGGGGTGCCTCAGGAGGCGGACGCGGCGGGCGAGGGCTGGGCAGGCGACATTCATGGCGAGAGGCGTGAGGAGCTGAGGCAAGGGCGCGCGTGCGAGCGTAGGAGGGGGCACAAGGAGGGGTCGCGTGTGCGGGCGCAGGCGGGGGGCGTGGCTCGGTGTGGACGTCTCTGTTATTGTCTTGATAGGAGTAGTATAGATTGAACAGTAAGAGACTGTTGCCCTCTTAATTCGCTTCAATCTCCTTCCTTCGAAACAAGCTCTACAAAGTTCATCGGTGGTTATGCAATTGAGAGAATTCATGAGTTGTTAGTTAGACTTCTGACTCGAGTAATTTCGTTCCTCTGGTATTCGGTCAGTCTTGCAGACAATTAAGTTTAACAAATTAGTAAGGTCTGTTTAAGTGAAAAGTTGTATGCGGCGGTTACCAAAAACGATCATGTTATCTCTCTATCTCTTCGTAATTAATCTATCAAATTAGATGTATCATAGTATTTATTTTGTTTTGGCTTTTTGTTGATCGTGGCCATCAGAAGCTGTTATGATAGCCAAATGTCTAGCTTTTTAGTGTGTTTTCGTAAAAATAGTTTTAGTGAAAATCGTCTAAATCAAACGTGAATATAAAATCTGTTACTTCCTATATCGTAAACTTTATTGATTCCTTCATTTTCTTCAATTCCACACGTAATCCTCACATGTCCAGATTAATTTCGTAGCCAGATTTTCAAAAAAAGCTTTTCGAAAAAAAACTAAACTAAACAGACCAAATTTCTCCGTAGCTTATCGTAGCTAGTTGTTAGCCAGCCAGTAGCTATGCAGCCCTGTTGGACCAAAATCGGAGCAATTAATTTGAGCATTGACCTGATCTGGTACAAGCTAGGGACCCTAAACAGTAGAGCATACTTTTCGTTTCAACAATATGTTGCGCGTTCATGGACCAAATAAAGTCGGAGCAATTAAATTGAGCATTGACTAGATCTGGTGCCCTAACGTGTGGTACACGCACACTTGCACATGCATCTATAAAAAATTGCAAAACTAATAATTTAGAGTATTTTTTACCGTATATACATCATCTGAAAATTATTATCATACACCCTCTCAAGACATGTACACTCTTTTCTAATTTACTCTACCTCACAGGATAGTTGATGACATGTTCGTCAATTATCTGGTCTTGTTTGGGGAGGCTTCACTTCAAAAAGATTCTTCCAGCTTCTTCTATTCAAACAGATCGAGCTCCACGAACTCTAGCTTTTAAAAATTTAAACTAGAGACCAATTTTGTGAAATTTTTGAAGCTAATCAAAGGGTGCTTCACAAACTTTCTGTTTTCATACTACATCATGAATTGTTGCACGAAAATTATCCACTGTGACATTAGTTACACGACCTATGGATTCACATTTCCCCGCTCATCATAGTCCACTAATCATCAAGGGTAATTAAGAAAACTCACATAAATTAATTGTATTACAGAAGCTGAAGTCCATGTTCAAGCCAAGCACTCCTAGAACCCACCTTCTCTTTTATGGTGAAGCTACAATTCTTGAAGTGAAGCCTTCCAAAATAGACATCATCTCATGTTCTTGGTGCTTTCCTAAGCCAGTAGATGTTCCGCGAAGGCTCAGTGTCTATTTGTCTATGTATAAAGGGCCTGTTTGGTTTAGCTTTTTTTCGATGAGCTTTTCAGAGAATCTGGCTGTGAATAGAATTTGGTTGTGGAGAGAATCTGAGTATCATGAAAATTACATGCGGAGGAAGAGAAAAGAGTCTACAGAGTTTAGGCTGTAGAAAGTGACGATTTTCTACTATCGCAATGACTCAACTGATTCTGTGTTCACGTTGATTTTGGACGGTTTTGACTAAAGTGATTTTCATAAAAACGGGCTGAAAAGCTATGCATTTGGCAGTTTGCACCAGGTTATGGTGACCAAAAGGTGAAACAAATAGGACCAAAGAAATCTCGATCGTTTGAATTAAAATAATAATGTCTCTACCAAATTATGTGCAAATCAAATCCATTTTCATTGGTGTGTTTCCTTACGATGAGATCTACAAAACAAGACTACATTGGATATCTTTTCAAACTGCTTTGTGCAATTCTCAAGTTGTGTTATATGTAGGGGTGACAATGGACTCTAAATTTTATACTATAAAGCATCAGATCGAGTTAAAATCGGACTCTATTTTTATTTATTTTTAAACTAAAATTTATTTAGGGTCCTAACAAATTATGAAGAAACATTTGGATAATTATCCATTACCACCCCTAGCTATATATGTATAAATATATGTAGGAGTTATGCTATACTTTTGATATTGAAACATGTCTTGTGTGTGAGCTTAATTTCCAAGCCCCTCCGGTAAGAGGTTTCGATCCGTAATTTCGAGGGTTCTCTAACCAGACGAATGAGCCGTTTTCTAATACATATTAGAGCTGTTGGAGCCATTTTTTAAGTAGCGGAGCTGCAAAAAATAGCTCCTTAGATGCTCTAGCTCCTTTGGAGAAGGACTTGAAGAGAAGTCTTGCCAAACAGGTACTAAAATTGAAAAGCCTGTCACATCATACTTTGTTTTGCTTCGAAGGTTATTTATGTTTCAAGTATTTAGTAGAAAATCAAAAGTTTTCTCAAAGTTATTGGGCCTTTTTAGTTGTGGACCAAAGAAGCCTAGCTAAAATTAGGCGGCTAGCTAAAGTTGGGCTCAAGTTTAGGTGTTTGGTTTGTGGTTAAAATATTGTGCCAAATTTTGGTTTGGTAAATCATGTGTGTTTGGATAAGTGCCAAATAATACTACCAAAATTGATCAGGCACCATTGTGCTACTTGGTTTCATGCCAAAATCAACTATGGCCGAGCATTTATAAAAAAAAAAAGACCGTGCAGTTCATTTCCTGGCCAAGTGATGTGGATTGCAGTTCATTAACCGTGCAGTCCCTATATTCTTGCTTGGGCAGATGAGGAGAGAAGTCGTTGGGAGACAGCTGGGGCGAAGGCCCTATGTTCTCTGGCTGCTTCTGTAGCTGCTCCCTAGAGTGGTGTGTTGTTATATGAGTTCTTTTTTGTATGCTATTTTCTGGCCTCCCGTGAGAAAGCCTGCTGTTGTTTGCTCTATTTTAGATCTTTTTCTTATTTTCTTGATATATAAAGGGGCGCAGCTCTCCTGCGGGTTTTCGAGAAAAAAAAAGTGTACAAGAAAAAAAATGATAGCACATGCTACAAATTTAGACAGCATTATCAACAATCAGAAAGGTGGAAAATCCTTGTTAAAGCTGAAGCTTTCCTCAAGCATCAACCATGGCGCAGCAGACAGAAAAGGCTTTCCTCACCTGTTCTTCACCCAATCCTTCATATTTTCTTCACCCCAACAGCAAAACGTACTCAGTCCCAGGACCAGGAAGAAAACTGAACAATCTCAGCTCGTCACAAAGTAAATAGAGGATGAAAGTTCAGCTGTGTTCAACAATGACACCTTTAAATGAGCAGGGAACAATATTCCAATACATATTACCTAGCATATACAACAGTCATATTTCCATTACATGCAAACGTCCATTTAACCTGACACACACTTGGACAGCAAACATCTAACATAGTTGCAAAAGTTAAACCTCCACCATTGAGGTGCTAGCTGTGATAGGAACTACACTAGCTCAGTAGCAGCATACATCTATCATAGTTGCAAAAGTTAAACACCAAAAGTGTGTTGCTTCAAACTTGCAGAAACACCTAACATAGCATCAAAATGTGTAACATAGTGACCAAAATATACATCAAAAGTGTGTTGCTTCAAAATCCCATACACATCAGCACGATCAAAGAGAGCCAATACCAATAGCAGCACCGTACTTGCGATCTATAAACTCAATGACCCAAGCTTCAAAAGTTATATCACTTGCAGCTCTAAGATAGCAACGGACGGTTTCTTGACTAGGATGTGACAGATAGGACGCAAATTAAGTTTGTCCTTGGTTGTAATTGTGAGATCTTCTATCCTCCTCCAAAGTGTAGCATTAGGGTCTGCTGGCTCCTCACTTTTCACAATATTCTGGGAAGGTTCAGCAGGATTGCTACTAGCGAGTGCATCGCAAAGCCGCACAATACTAGCTGAAATCTCATCATTCAAGCTACCACGGCTTGCCTTTCCCTTCCATATTGCACTCTTCGATGGGACAAGCTTGAGCTTCTTACTAGAGATGGTTGCTTCAGTAGTTGGACTAGCTGGAGCAATGGTGTTCTATGCAATCGGTAGATGGGGGGCAATGGTTGCTTCAGTAGATGGGGGGCAGACTCAATCGAACAGAGCAAAGATCCCTGCCTCGATTATCACAGACTGTTCGGTACCTGCGCGCGGACGGTCCAATCATACAGACGGTCCGGCCAACCAAGCCAGACAGTCCACCCATGGACAGAGGCACCAGCCTCCACACAAGACAAAGAAGGGGATGCAGGGGCAAAGCACATGTACATGGTCGGCTAGTCAAAGCCGGCTCTAATTTTGATCGATTGCTCTCTAAGTATGCTAGCAAGAAGGTTGTTCTATGCAATTAGCAAAGAAACCCCGAACAAAACAACCAAATAAGACAGCCCGAAAGGTGACACAGCATCTGTCGCCTATTCATCCAATAGTGTCAGCATACTTTCCACCCACCTATTCATCGTCGATGCATTATCCTGTTCAGATATGTAATGGTACGACGATGAACCCATGGTACATGCATAATCCCTTTGTCTATTCAGACTGGGTGGCACCCCCATTCTATTCCGTTTGATCCATTGATCAAATGGTCACGGCCGAGAAAGATGCAATCCGAAGCGGCCTTTATGTATTGGGGCTTTATTGAATGATCACCATATTGGATTGAAAAAGACGGTGACTTGCATTAGGCTTAGTTCATATGCTTTTGGTTCGTCAACCTCCACCAAAAGGCAGGGGGCATATGTTGAGGACGTAAATTGGCGTGCGGACGGTTCAGCCCTGAAGCCGGACGGTCCGCACGTGCGCAAAATCAGTTAGGGTTCTGGGTTTCTTACGGAATTTGTTAGCTAAAATTGTGGGATTAACTCGGGAAACGTCTTGTAATGGATCCAGACTTCCCCTTTATATAGATGGGGCTACGACCGATTGAACCCCCACAATCAATCAAATCAAATCTATTTATCAGTTTTACTTTTTCGTTCTTCCAATTCCTAGGAGTAGAAGTAATTTAGCCTTAGTATTAGATCTAGTTTAGTCTTTCACAACAATCTCTATTCGACTCTACGCCGATTAGAGGAGCACCGGGCGACTTGCCGACCCGGAGAAACCCTTTGGAACTCTCCCCCTCGACGGGATCTCTCCCGAGGCGAGTTCTAGGGTTCTTCGTGGAGAAGAAGACCCTCTGCACTATCGCGGACCGTCCAGAAGTGTGCAGAGGAGGAGCCGCTCCTGCGCCAGGTCGCGGACTGTCCAGCCCTGTGCCGTGGACCGTCCACGCCTCCGCAAAGAGCCCTGCCAGACTGTCTGTTCCTGTGTTTGGCAGCTGGATCGGTGCCAACAACATTCTATACTTAAACATAAATAAAAATATATCAACATATGAGCACTTCGCTAGTGTACTTTATGTATGCAATGTCATTACTGTATATGGAATAAACAGTGCATGCGGCGGGTCAGGGGCGGAGGACACGTCAAAATTAAGATATTGCTAATACACAATGAAAAAAATCACAACGTAATCTAAAATAATTTATAGATATAAAATAAACGATGATTGTGAAAAAAATACCTTAGAGTCATTGTGTTAATAATCCATTTGTCGGGTACCGTAATTAGGGGTACCCCCAATGCTCCTAAACGCGGCCGAAAAACACTTTCAGAACAAACCATAAACAGCTGATAAAGCGTGGTTCAAGTCAGGGCCTCGTCTACCAAGGGACGCAACCTCATCTGAGCCCAGCCTCGGCCTCGGGCGGGAACAGTAGTCCCGGCCGGATTCACGCCTAGCCCGAGGGCCTCCTCAGGCAGTGAGCGCACCCTCGGCTCGCCTGAAGCCCAGCTTGGGCGAACTTTGTCGTGCAGCGACCTCGGCCGGGTCGTCCTACCAACCGATCGTATCGCATGCGCATTTAATGCGGAGATCACCTGACACCTTATCCTGACACGCGTGCCTCAGTCGGCAAGGTCGAAGTGACCGCAGTCACTTCGCCCCTTTACTGACCGTTCTGACAGGGAAACAGCACTGTTCGCCCCACTCCGGCTACTGTGCCAACCACCAGGGCAAGACTAGCAAAAGTAAGTCGTGACCTCTCCCGAGTTCAGCCTCGGGCGCAACAGGGAGCTCCGCCTCGCCCGACCTCAGGCCTCGGCCTCATCCTCGGCCTCGGGAGAAGGTCTCCGCCTCACCCGACCTCAGGCCTTGGCCTCGGCCTCAGCCTCGGCCTCGGGAGAAGGTCTCCGCCTCGCCCGACCCCAGGCCTCGGCCTCGGCCTCGGGAGAAGTCACATCCTCGCCCGACCTCAGCCTCGGACCGACTACGCTACAGGGGATGCATCATTACCCTACTCCTAGCTAGCTACCTTAGGCTATGAAGGAACAAGACCGGTGTCCCATCTAAGGTTACTCCGGCAACAGGTAATGATGGTTCCCCGCGTGCGTCCATGATGTCGGTTGCTCTCAAACCCCCTACGGAAGCAAGACAACGTCAGCAGGATCCATGCCGCTCTGACAGCTATGCTCCCACAGGGCTCAAGGCACTTCTCCGACGGCCACGTTAGCTCGTGTACAGGGCTCAAGGCACTTCTCTGCCAGCCACGTTAGCACATAGCTACACCCCATTGTACAGCTGGGCATCTCCTTGTATCTATAAAAGGGGATGTCTAGGGCCTTCCTAAGGCAAAGGGTCACGTTGGCACACGTTCAGGTGGACATACGTGGACACACACAGAGACGTTGACATAGAGGGAGGCGAGGCAGACGAGACAGGCAGAGACGAACGCACACAGGGACTCTCTCTCTCGCTCTCGCCCTCGCTCTCTCGCGACGCTTGTAACCCCTACTACGAGCACCCCGGTGCGAGATAACATAAACCTCATTTCCCTCTTGTGTTCCATCTTGCATCAACCCATCTGGGCAGGGACACGCAGCAACAAATTCACTGGTCGGTTGATGGTCCTCGTGGGTCCGAAACGTCGACAGTTGGTGCGCCAGGTAGGGGCTCACTGCGTGTTAACGAACACTTTTCCGTTGAGTTCCAGATGGGTAGCCTCCAGCAGCCTCTTCAGTCGGGGACGGTGCTCCGCTTCGGGAGTCTCGAGTTCATGTCCCGCGACGGCAGCTACGACATGGTACTCCTCCCCTCGCAGCGCGACAGCAACGACGGTCGTCGGCTCGCCCGGCGGCGGCGAACTCGACGACGGCTTCCCACCGTGGCAGAAGAGGAACACCCGGGTTTGCCCCACCACCCTCCTCGCCGGAGGAGGAGACGGGGCAACCGTGGCCATGCAGGAGGCGGCACCTCGTCGGTTGTTGGGCCAGAGCGAGTCGACGACGCCGGCACCCCTGCGGGGGACATGTCGGGTGTTATCCTCGCACCTGAGATAATGACGGGTATCGCTTCCCCACAACGCGCCAACCCCAAGCGGACTGATGACGCCAGCACCCTCGCGAAGGACTTGCTGGGCGTTAGCCTCGTACCTGAGATAACGGTGCAGTCTGTCCCCGACGCGACTTCACCACCGTCCATCGACCAAAAGGTACCGTCCGTTTTCCACCCTGTCCCTTTTAGATTCAGCTTCGATCCACCAAGCGACCCCGCTTTGGTGAGCGCTTTTGCAAGGGCATACCCTGACCTTCCAGGGCATCATATGTGGTCATCTTGGGACCGATTGACGGCCGTCTCAACCTCCGGACCCGCGGGTTCCGAGGAAGATGACGACTCCGACTTCGGTTGGGATTTCTCCGGACTCAGTGATCCCAGTGCCATGCGAGACTTCATGTCCGCATGTGACTATTGCCTCTCCAGCTGCTCCGACGATGACCACAGCCTCGGCGACGAGGGTTGTGACCCAAGTCGCGAGTGTTTCCACATCGATCAGGGGGATCACGGTGAAGACAACCACCTCGGCATGCCGCAAGATGACAATGCCCCTATGCCTGTGTCTCGCGTTGACATCCCACAGGAGCTAGCTGTGGTCCCAGTCCCTGCGGGGGGTCAGGACACATAGCTCGAGCAATTCCGCGAGATGCAGGCCAAGCTCGACGAAGAAGCGGGGTGGCTTGTGCAGCTCCGACAAAACATTGAGCAGGAGTGGGCAGGCCGAGCACTAGCCGGAGGAGCGTGTCATCGGGCCCGAGACGTCCAGCGTCGTATCGTTGACGATGCCAGGGCAGGGCTGCCCCCGGCCTTCAGCAGGGTCGGCCAGAATCTAGCTGCAGCGGCGATGCTACTCCGAACAATGCCGGAGCCATCCACCACCGAGGGGCGGCGTATCCAGGGTGAACTCAAGGGTCTCCTGGAAGACGCAGCGGTCCGACGAGCCGAGAGCTCTGCCTCCCGAAGGCAAGCGTGCCCCTCGGAGCATCGCGCAACGTCCTCCCGACTCATGCTGGAGACCTCTGTCCGCACCGGGCGCACGCGAGACGGGACGCCTGCAGCCCCGGATCGCCTCGGCGACGAGCAGCACCACCACGACCGTCGAGCCCGCCTCAAAGAGAGGGTGCGCCAAGGCTACCACCCCAGGCGCGGAGGACGCTACGACAGTAAGGAGGACCGGAGCCCCTCGCCCGAACCACTAGGTCCGAGGGTCTTCAGCCGGGCCATACGACGGGCGCCGTTCCCGGCCCGGTTCCGAGCCCCGACTACCATCACCAAGTACTCAGGGGAGACAAGGCCGGAGTTGTGGCTTGCGGATTACCGACTGGCATGCCAGTTGAGAGGGACGAATGACGACAACCTCATCATCTGCAACCTCCCCCTTTTCCTCTCCGACGCTGCCTGAGCATGGCTGGAGCATCTGCCTTCTGCGCAGATCTCTGACTGGGATGACCTGGTCAAGGCCTTCGCGGGAAACTTCCAAGGTACGTACGTGCGCCCTGGGAAATCATGGGATCTCTGAAGCTACCGCCAGTAGCCAGGGGAATCCCTGCGAGAGTACATCCGGCGGTTTTTGAAGCAGCGCACCGAGCTGCCCAACATCATCGACTCGGACGTCATCGGGGCATTCCTCGCTGGCACCATGTGCCGGGACCTGGTGAGCAAACTGGGGCGCAAGACTCCCACCAAGGTGAGCGAATTGATGGACATCGCCACCAAGTTCGCCTCTGGTCAGGAGGCGGTCGAAGCCATCTTCCGGAAGGACAAGCAGCCTCAGGGAAGACAGAAGGAAGACACCCCCGAGGCGTTCGTCCAGCGTGGCTCGAAAAAGAAGGCCAAGAAGAAGGCGCAAGCAAAGCGCGACGCCGTTGACGCGGATCTCGTTGCTGCTGCCAAGCACAGGAATCCTCGGAAGCCTCCCGGAGGAGTCAACACGTTTGACAAGATGCTCAAGGAGTCGTGCCCCTATCACAGGGGTCCCGTCAAGCACACCCTTGAGGAGTGCGACATGCTCCGGCGTTACTTCATCAAGGCTGGACCCTCGGCAGAAGGTGGCAAGGACCAAGGCAATAACAAGAAGTGGGGTGACAAGGAAGAGGAGTTCCCGGAGGTCCACGACCGCTTCATGATCTACGACGGACAGGTGGCGAATGCCTCGGCTCGACACCGCAAGCAGGAGCGCCGGGAGGTCTGCTCGGTGAAGGTAGCGGCACCGGTCTACCTAGACTGGTCGGACAAGCCCATCACCTTCGACCAAGGCGACCACCCCGACTATGTGCCGAGCCCAGGAAGGTACCTGCTCATCGTCGACCCCGTCATCGGCAACGCTAGGCTCACCAAGGTCCTCATGGACGGAGGCAGCAGCCTCAACATCATCTACTCCGAGACCCTAGGGCTCTTGGGGATAGATTTGTCCATGATCCGGGCCGGTGCAACACCCTTCCACGGGATCGTCCCCGGTAAGCACGTCCTGTCCCTTGGGCAACTTGATTTGCCCGTCTGCTTCGAAACTCCCTCCAACTTCCGCAGGGAAACCCTCACGTTCGAGGTGGTCGGGTTCCGAGGGACCTATCACGCAGTGTTGGGAAGACCGTGCTACGCCAAGTTCATGGTCGTCCCCAACTACACGTACCTCAAGCTCAAGATGCTAGGCCCCAACGGAACCATCACCGTCGGATCCACGTACCGCCACGCTTACGAGTGCGACATGGAATGCGTGGAGTACGCTGAGGCCATCGCCGAGTCTGAGGCCCTCATCGCCGACCTAGATTGCCTCTCCAAGGAGGCGCCTGATGCGAAGCGCCACGCCGGCAACTTTGAACCAGCCGAGGCGGTTAAGACCGTCGCCCTCGACCCCAGCAACGACGCCTGCAAGCACGTCAGCGTCAGTTCCGAGCTCGACCCCAAATAGGAAGCAGTGCTCGTCGACTTCCTCCGCGCAAACACCGAAATTTTTGCGTGGAGTCCCTCGGACATGCCAGGCATACCGAGGGATGTCGCCGAGCACTCGCTGGATATCCGAGCCGGTGCCTGACCCATGAAGCAGCACCTGCGCCGCTTTGATGAAGAGAAGCGCAGGGCCATAGGCGAGGAGGTCCACAAGCTGATGGCTGCAGGGTTCATCAAAGAGGTATTCCATCCAGAATGGTTAGCTAACCCTGTGCTTGTAAAGAAAAAAGGTGGGAAATGGAGGATGTGCGTAGACTACACTGGTTTAAACAAAGCATGTCCAAAAGTTCCCTATCCTCTGCCTCGCATCGATCAATTTGTGGACTCCACTACTGGGTGTGAAACCCTGTCATTCCTCGACACCTATTCAGGTTATCACCAAATCAAGATGAAAGAGTCTGACCATCTCGCGACTTCTTTCATCACACCCTTTGGCATGTATTGTTATATTACTATGCCATTTGGATTGAGGAATGCAGGTGCAACCTACCAAAGGTGCATAAACCACGTGTTCAGAGAGCACATCGGTAGAACGGTCGAGGCTTACATCGATGACATCGTTGTCAAGACAAGAAAAGCCTCTGACCTCCTCTCCGACCTCGAAGTGACTTTTGGGTGCCTGTGTGCAAAAGGCGTAAAACTCAATCCTGAGAAGTGTGTCTTTGGAGTCCCCCGAGGCATGCTCCTGGGGTTCATGATCTCCGAAAGAGGCATCGAGGCCAACCCGGAGAAAATCGCAGCCATCACCAACATGGGACCCATCAAAGATTTAAAAGGAGTAGAAAGGGTCATGGGATGCCTTGCGGCTCTGAGCCGCTTCATCTCGCGCCTTGGCGAGAAAGGATTACCCTTGTACCGCCTCTTAAGAAAGGCCGAGCGCTTCACTTGGACCCCCGAGGCCGAGGAAGCCCTCGGAAACTTAAAGGCACTCCTTACTAACGCGCCCATCTTGGTGCCCCTCGCTCCGGGAGAAGCCCTCTTGATCTACGTAGCCGCAACCACTCAGGTGGTCAGCGCCGCGATCGTAGTCGAGAGATGGGAGGAAGGGCATGCACTGCTTGTCCAGAGGCGGTCTACTTCATCAGTGAAGTGCTATCTGAGACCAAGATCCGCTACCCACAAATCCAGAAGCTACTGTACGCAGTAATTCTGACACGGCGAAAATTGCGACACTATTTCGAGTCTCATCCGGTGACTGTGGTGTCATCCTTCCCCATGGGAGAGATCATCCAGTGTCGAGAGGCCTCGGGTAGGATAGCGAAATGGGCAGTGGAACTCATGGGCGAGGCAATTTCATTTGCGCCTCAGAAGGCCATAAAATCCCAAGTCTTGGCGGACTTCCTAGCTGAATGGGTCAACACCCAGTTGCCGACAGCTCCAATCCAGGCCAAACTTTGGACCATGTACTTCGATGGGTCGTTGATGAAAACAGGAGCAGGCGCTGGCTTGCTCTTCATCTCACCCCTCGGGAAACATGTGTGCTACGTGCTGCACCTCCATTTTCCAGCGTCAAACAACGTGGCCGAGTATGAGGCTTTGGTTAACGGGTTGTGCATCGCCGTCGAGCTAGGGATTCGGCGCCTCGACGCTTGGGGCGACTCGCAGCTTGTCATTGACCAAGTCATGAAGAACTGCCACTGCCGCGATCAAAAAATGGAGGCCTATTGCGACGAAGTTTGGCGCTTGGAAGATAAGTTCCACGCGCTAGAACTCAACCATGTCGCTCGGCGGTACAACGAGACTGCGGATGAGCTGGCTAAAATAGCCTCGGGGCGAACGACGGTTCCCCCGGACATCTTCTCCAGGGACATATATCAACCATCCGTGAAACTCGACGATGCGCCCGAACCCGATGAGACCTCGGCCCAGCCCGAGGTACCCTCGGCCGCCGAGGGTGAGGCCTTGCGCATCGAGGGAGAGCGGAATGGGGTTGCGCCAAACCAAAACTGGTAGACCCTGTACCTGCAATATCTCCTCCGAGGAGAGCTGCCTCTCGACAAGGTCGAAGCTCGGCGACTGGCTCGGTGTGCCAAGTCGTTCGTTTTACTGGGTGATGAAAAAGAGTTGTACCACCGCAGCCCCTCAGGCATTCTCCAACGATGCATATCCGTCGCCCAAGGACAAGAGTTGTTACAAGAAATACACTCAGGGGCTTGCGGTCACCATGCAGCACCTCGGACCCTCGTCAGAAACGCTTTCCGACAAGGTTTTTACTGGCCGACCGCGGTGGCCGACGCCACTAGGATTGTACGCTCCTGCCGAGGGTGTCAATTCTACGCGAGACAGACGCACCTGCCCGCTCAGACCCTGCAAACAATACCCATCACTTGGTCGTTTGCCATATGGGGTCTGGACCTCGTCGGTCCCTTGCAGAAGTCACCCAGGGGCTTCAAGCACCTGCTGGTCGCCATCGACAAATTCTCCAAGTGGATCGAGGTCTGACTCTTAACCAGCATCGGGTTCGAGCAGGCAGTGGCGTTCTTTACAAATATCATCCATCGCTTTGGGGTCCCAAACTCCATCATCACCAACAATGACACGCAGTTCACTGGGAAGAAGTTCCTGGACTTCCGCGAAGACCACCACATCTGTGTGGACTGGGCCGTCGTATCTCACCCAATGACAAATGGGTAGGCGGAGCGCGCCAACGATATGATTTTGCAGGGACTAAAGCCGAGGATCTACAACAACCTCAATAAGTTCGACAATCGATGGATAAAAGAGCTACCCTTGGTGGTTTGGAGTCTGAGGACGACACCGAGCCGGGCCACGGGTTTCTCGCCGTTCTTTCTAGTCTATGGGGTCGAGGCCATCCTACCCACGGACTTAGAATATGGTTCCCCGAGGACAAAGGCTTACGATGACCAAAGCAACCAGACCAACCGAGAAGATTCGTTGGACCAGCTGGAAGAGGCTCGGGACGTGGCCTTACTACACTCGGCGCGTATCAGCAGTCTCTGCGACGCTACCACGTCCGAAGGGTTCGGCTCCAAGGCTTCCAAGTGGGAAACTTGGTACTTCTGCTGCGACAAGACGTCCGAGGGCGCCACAAGCTTACTCCTCCCTGAGAAGGGCCCTTCATCATCGCCAAGATTTTGAAGCCCGAGACGTACAAGCTAGCCAACGATCAAGGCGAGGTCTACAGCAATGCTTGGAACATCCAACAGCTACGTCGCTTTTACCCTTAAAATGTTTCAAGTTGTTCATGTATCTCGCTCTCTTTACATGCATAAATAAAGTCTAACCATCAAGGAAGGATCAGCCTTGCCTCAGCAAAGCTCGACCCTCCCTCGAGGGCTAGAAGGGGGGAACCCCCTCTACGTCAAATTTTTCCTCGGAAAAGTCTTTTACCAGAACGTCTTTCGTGCTTTTCGACTGCATCGACAACATAATCCTAAAGACGAGCGAGAGAGACCTTGAACCGCAAGGCCGACCAAGCCGAGGGACTCCTACGCCTCCGGGATACGGATACCTCACTCATCACCTTCCGCGAAAAGTGGCTCACGCTCGGATAAGCGATTCTGCTACCGAACAAGTCCTAACGCTCGAAAACTTTTCTGCCAGAATGACTTTCGTGCCTTTTCGACTGCGTCGATAACAGAATCCTAAAAACGACGGGAGAACACGTAAGCGGCAAGGCCGACCGAGCCGAGGGACTGCTATGCCTCCGGGATACGGATACCTCACTCATCACCTTCCGCGAAAAGTAACTCACGTTCGGATAAGCGATTCTGCTACCGAACAAGTCCTAACACACAAAACGAGAGGAAAGAAAACGCAGCTTTATAACCCAACAATTAAAATGTTTAGGCCTCGGCGGCCGCGAAAAACATACGCGTACTTAGAACAAACTGTTCTTGCAGGCTCAGACGTCGGCAGGGGGAGGAGCGGCACGCTCGGCATCATTTCCACCCTCGGCAGAATTTGTCCGGCCCCAGACGGCGACACGGGCGAAAGGACCTCCACCTCAAAGGAGGAAGCCAGCACCGCACTTGGGCCCTCGACAGACACATCAAGCCTCTGGACCTCGGCTAAGGCAGCCTCCTCTTCGTCGGGTAAGCAGTACCCCTCGCTAACCCGCTCCAGATCCATGTCGTAGTGGGAGGCGAGCACGGCGAAGGCCCGCCTAACGCCGTGGTGCAGCACCCCGTGGAGTCTGTCGCGCACATGGCCGCCCAAGGCCCGCAAATGACTCTGGGGGGAGCTACCCGAGGGGACACCGTCGAGGCCAAAGGCCTGGCAGAAAGTCGAGATGGCCTCGGACATGGCCATGCACTCGGCCTCCTTCTGCTCAGCCGCCTCGGCAAGCGCCTTGCAGTTCTTGACGGACTCATTAAGAGCCGTCTCGAACCCTGCAGACAGCAGGACAACTTTCTTCAGACGAAAGGAGAAGAATGGATACATAAACAAAGTCACAGAGCGGGCAAAACATACCTTCGGCCCGATCACACTGCTGTGAGGCCATGGCTCGGGCAGATCCGACGACCACAGTCAGGCCCTCCGCAAGGGCCCCGGCCCGAATGGTCGCCTCGGGTCTAGAAAGGGAGAAGCCCCCTCTGCGTCAAAATTTTCCTCGGAAAAGTTTTCCGCCAAAACGACTTTCATGCCTTTCGACTGCGTCGATAGCGGAATCCTAATGACGAGCGAGAAAGACCTTGAGCGGCACGGCCGACCGAGCCGAGGGACTCCTACGCCTCCGGGATACGGATACCTCACTCGTCACCTTCTGCGAAAGGTAGCTCACACTCGGATAAGTGATTCTGCTACCGACGAACAAGTCCTAATGCTCGGAACAAGAGGAAAGAAAACGCAGCTTTATACCCAAAATGTTCAGGCCTCAGCAGCCACAAAGAACAAACACATGTACTTGGGGTAACAATGGTACCTAGACTTAGACATCGGTAGCACCCTCGGCGGTTCTCCCGACCTACGATAGTTGTCTTAGTACTTAAAGCTATTACATCTTGCTCTCAAGAAGGTACCATTACAAACGAGACTCTGGGTCCATTCCCGCAGGAATGAACAACCTCCACACCGGAAGGCCTGCGGGATAACAAACTCCGGGTGGCTCGTCGGCGACCGCTGCACCAGTAGCGCGACAACGACCTCCGACTCGGGCGGCTAGACAGCAGCAGCGATGGCCTCAGGGCAAACGCTACTGTGAAAAGGCCCTCGCTCATGTCCCCTCACGAGGGACAGGAACCAGCCATTAAAGCCAAAGAGCCGGAGGTCCGGAGCGCAGGTGGCACCGACGGTCTCGTCGGCGGAAGCAACCACCGCTGCGGTGGGAAGCCTCACCAGCGGCGGCCACCACTTCAGCACCAGCGATAGCAGCCACCTGCGCACGACACGACCATCGCCCGGATGGAGGACGGACAGCTGCACCCTGACCAGGCAGCAGCAGTTCACCTTCCCCCGCATGGCTGGAGGATGCCCTTCTCCCCCGAATGTTGGAGGAAGAAGCGGGCCACCGGCCCACGCGAGAGCAGGCCCCGACTCGGGGCACCCTCCTCCCCAGCACAGATGATGAACATCCTTGAAGCTGAGGGTGGGGCAGAGGCCACAGCCCGGCTTGCTTCTCCCCACCACAAGGCTGGTGATCATCCCTACGGATGACCATTGGTGAGGGACTGCAGCCGGGCTGCATGATGAAAATCCTGGAAGCCGAGCGGTGACTGAAGAGCGCCAACCCCCACGGGGTCGCGCTCCTCAAACAGCAGCAAAAAGAAGGCAACACAGGTGCACCCCATCTGGGGGGCTCGGAAGGTGGAAGGGCACGATGAATGCAAGAAGTGTGAAGGCATGGCTACTGCCCGGGGGATCGACCCCTTTTTAAAGGCAGATCTCCTCACTCACACCTCCAAACATCACGGGCAAAGTCTCCACCGACGTGCTCCAAGGTTCTCACCCTCCGACACGGAGGCTGGGTCCCACATGTCATACGAGCTGACCCGAAACGGAAGAAGCCAAATCGCCGCTCGCGAAGCATGTAACCGCCCCGCGGTTATAAGCATTCCCCCATCCTTGCCGAAACCAGCGGGCGAAAGGGCGGACCGCCACGCGAGAGACATGCAACCACACCACGGTTGTGCACCCTTTCGGCTTCATCACACCCGGCGGTCCAGCATGGAGGCCCGGGCCCACATGTCATGTAACCGGCACAACGGTTACTGCGTGCAAGGAAACCGCACCGCCACCCGCGCCAATGTCGCGTCTTCTCGACTTCAGAACCAGTGCCGCGACTCGAGGCAGCCCTGCGCGTGACCCAACAGTGCCAATTGAGTGCAATGATCACGAGTCAGTCAGCCGCGGGGAGAGGCGCGACGGCCGATATAGCCAGAAGCGGACCGGCAGTAATTGCAGCAACAGACGTGTGGAAGCAACGGTCCAATCACCTATAGGCTCGCATCCTCTCCTGAAACGGCAGAGGAGCCCTCTCCTGCGGAGTAAAGACGACGCGCCCGTATTCCGTTCCTCGAACGGCTCACGCACGTGCAACAGACGCCCCGCGAATCGCCCGTCCTGTCGCATTAACTCCTTGGCAGGGCAAGCGACACCTCCGGCAGGAGAAGCGGGCGCCGTTTCGCCTCTGTCATGATGACCACGTCAAAAAAGGTGCGCCACATTATTTAAATTCGTATCATTTTCCTTTTCCTCTCTCTCTCTTTCCACAGGGACCGGGAAAGGGGATATTCCGAAAAGGATCCTTCCCAGCGAAGGAAACGGGCCCCGAGCCCTCTTACTGATCAGGGGTTCGAAGGTTGCGCCCTCCGGGGTTCTGCAACCGCCCCAGAGCACTCGGGCTCCGAGCCCTTTTCTGATCAGGGGTTCGAAGGCTGGCCCCTCGGAAGGGTTCGACAACCGCCCCAGAGCACGCAGAGTCAGGGATGACCCTGGGTACGTCCGTTACATGGCCGAGGCTCAGGCTACGCTCCCGAAGTACCCTAGGACATTTCCGAGACCAGCGGGAACGATTTGTAACGGAATCCCACCTGAGGGAGGCATCGAGCCCTCGGACCCTATCAAATGGGTCCGGGTCCGGCAAATCACCTGCAGGTACTTTTGGAGCATGCCTCTGGGCCACTAGCCGACCCTTATCGAACGGGACTCGGGCGTCCACTCGGATCACCCGTTAGCAACTCACTGGAAACACCATGTTCGGTGGCCCCCGAGGGTAACATGGCGCTTTCCTCCCTTCCTCCTTGCGGAAAGGCGACGAAGGGGCGTACAATAAAAGTCGAGACGATCCTTGATCGTCCTCTCACTCCGTGCAGAGGCTCGGGGGCTGCTCTCACACTAGGCTACGGCCGAACCGTTGACCACGTCAACAAACCAGCGTGAAAACTCGGAGCCTGACCGTGCACCCAGGCTACGGTCAGGCCGCATGAGGGAACAACAAGGCCGACCGAGGCATCACAAAAAGAATTAAGACCTCAGAGGAGTCAAACCACTCCTCCGAGGCCTCAGGGGCTACACCCGACGGGTGCGCTCGAGCGCACCCATCGGAACAAAACATGACCGAGAAGGGCTGGTCCCCTCGCAAAAGTCCGGCAGAACCTCCAAGCGAGTGCCCGCACTCCCTTTGAGGCTCGGGGGCTACTGTCGAGTACCATAATTAGGGGTACCCCCAATGCTCCTAAACGCGGCCGAAAACATCTTCAGAACAAACCATAAACAGCTGATAAAGCGCGGTTCAAGTTAGAGCCTCGTCTACCAAGGGACGCAACCTCATCCGAGCCCAGCCTCGGCCTCGGGCGGGAACAGTAGTCCCGACCAGATTCACGCCTCGCCCGAGGGCCTCCTCAAGCAGTGAGCACACCCTCGGCTCGCCTGAAGCCCAGCTTGGGCGAACTTTGTCGTGCAGCGACCTCGGCCGGGTCGCCCTACCAACTGACCGTATCGCATGCGCATTTAATGCGGAGATCGCCTGACACCTTATCCTGACACGCGTGCCTCAGTCAGCAAGGTCGAAGGGACCGCAGTCACTTCGCCCCTTTACTGACCGTTCTGACAGGGAAACAACATTGTTCACCCCGCTCCAGCTACTGTGCCAACCACCAGGGCAAGACTAGCAAAAGTAAGTCGTGACCTCTCCCGAGTTCAGCCTCGGGCGCAACAGGGAACTCCGCCTCGCCCGACCTCAGCCTCGGCCTCGGGAGAAGGTCTCCGCCTCGCCTGACCTCAGGCCTCGGCCTCAGCCTCGGCCTCGGGAGAAGGTCTCCGCCTCGCCCGACCCCAGGCCTCGGCCTCGGCCTCGGGAGAAGTCACATCCTCGCCCGACCTCAGCCTCGGACCGACTACGCTACAGGGGATGCATCATTACCCTACTCCTAGCTAGCTGCCTCAGGCTATGAAGGAACAAGACCGGTGTCCCATCTAAGGTTACTCCGGCAACAGGTAATGATGGTTCCCCGTGTGCGCCCATGACGTCGGTTGCTCTCAAACCCCCTACGGAAGCAAGACAACGTCGGCAGGATCCATGCCGCTTCGACAGCTGTGCTCCCACAGGGCTCAAGGCACTTCTCCGACGGTCACGTTAGCTCGTGTACAGGGCTCTAGGCACTTCTCCGCCAGCCACGTTAGCACATAGCTACACCCCATTGTACAGCTGGGCATCTCCTTGTATCTATAAAAGGGGATGTCCAGGGCCTTCCTAAGGCAAAGGGTCACGTTGACACACGTTCAGGTGGACATACGTGGACACACACAGAGACGTTGACATAGCGGGAGGCAGGGCAGACGAGACAGGCAGAGACGGACGCACACAGGGACTCTCTCTCTCTCTCTCTCGCTCTCGCTCTCGCTCTCTCGCGACGCTTGTAACCCCTACTACGAGCGCCCCGGTGCGAGATAACATAAGCCTCATTTCCCTCTTGTGTTCCATTTTGCATCAACCCATCTAGCAGGGACACGCAACAACAAATTCATTGGTCGGTTGACGGTCCTCGCGGGTCCGAAACGCCGACACCATTTACAACCAAATGTAATATAGGGAAAAAAATCTGAAAAAGAGAAAATTGGTTAATAATAGAAAATTGAAGTAAAAATAAAATAAGAATATACCTCTAATGTTAATAATCCATTTACAACCAAATGTAATATAGGGAAAAATCTGAAAAAGAGAAAATGGGTTAATAATAGCAAATTGAAGTAAAAATAAAATAAGAATATACCTCTAATGCAAAGAGGCTATTGCTATAGATGGCCAATAAGCACGAGGCCCGCGAGCCCAGCACGAATAAGCGGGCCGGGCTCGGATAAGAAACTAGGCAAGGTGGGCTAGCCCGTTACGGCCCGTTTACCTCTAAGTAGAGATGGCCAAACGGGCCGCCTGACCCGGGCCCGGTGAAGCACAGCCCGTTAGGCACGGTTAGGAAACCGGGCCGGGCCTTCTAAGCCCGCGGGCTCGATTCCCTATCCAAGTCCGGCCCGCAACGGGCCTAAACAGGCCGGACCGGCCCGTTTAGCACGAAAAAGAGGGCCGAAAGCGGGTTAAACGGGCCGAAAAACATGTTTTAGTGAAAAAAGCGGGCTCAACGTGCTTAGAGGTAGAGATGGCCAAACAGGCCGCCAGGCACGGTTAGAAAACCGGGCCGGACCGTCTAAGCATGCAGGCTCGATTTTCTGTCCGAGCCTGGCCCGCAGCGGGCCTAAACGGGCCGGGCTGGCCCGTTTAGCACGAAAAAGCGGACTGAAAAACAAGCTAAGCGGGCCGATAAGCACGTTTTAGTGCAAAAAAGCGGACTTATGGGTAAACGGGCCGTGCCGGGCTAGCCCATCATGCCTAGTTTCCTGTCCGAGCCCGGCCCGCTTATTCGTGCCGGCCCGGCCTGGGCCCGCATAGAACCGGGCCGGGCTCGGACCGAGCCCAAACAGCGGGCTTCTTGCCAGGCTCGCGGGCCTCGTGCTTATTGGCCATCTATAGAGCTGATCGGCTAGGAATGATGGAGTTAAATATATGTATTTTTATTATTGATATTTTATTGGACTGCACCATTGTATCAAAATATTGCTCGGACAATGCCGAGCAATATTGGACCCTCGGCTCCTACGGCGGGTAATAAGCCCTAGCGAGAAATTTTGTTTACCCCTTGTTTGGATCATTGGAATTGAATTCCATTCTAATAATAGTAATTTAGGCATATATAAATTAAGCTAATTCGGTTTTTTGCAAAATATATTTGTATACTATTATTAGCAAGATGTCGAAGATATTTATGTGCTATATTTTTACTATAGATGAGTGAGACGAAGAGTGTCATGTAAGTTAAAGAGTAGAAAGAAATTCTATTAATGCATAAAATCGTTTTCCACCCTCCACTCTATGAATTTGAGATAGACTTATATCTGAACTTTGGAAAGTGGTGGAATGTCAAATTTCAAACTAAATAAGTTACTTTATTGAGTGAATTTTAATTCCTCTAAAATGAAGGGATCCAAACGCCCCGTTAGATTAATTTAATTTGCTTACAACCCACGTCCCACGTCGAAGGTGTCAAGGCACTTGTGGAGTCAAATTTAGACGCCACACTCTAGCAACTTTTCTACTGTAAATCAAACATGTACTTGCGATTTTGACCGCACATATGCATCGGATCCGAGAGATTTTGATATTTGCCATCAGCAAAAAAACAGGTTTATAAAATTGTCATCAGGCCCACATTTCATAGACCCACAATTTATAGATACAGTGGTAATTATAACAAGAAGACAACATTGTGAGTGAAAAATCCAATTATCTCATTGGATCCAGATACTTATTTAGATATTAATTTTTTGTCTTCTTTCTTTGACTACGAACAATTTCGATATAGAATTTGTTATGTAGATTTATATTCTTGTTCTTAACATTGAGCTTATTAAGATTAAATCTTAAATTTGTTCTATATCTTTTTTAAATAATTGATATACTACTCGGATTCGGATGTTTTTTTAACTTTTTTTTGTTGTAGGAAGAAAATAACACATAAAATTATTAAAAAACTATTCTTGTATTTAATAATATGTTGAACAACATGACTAAAGATCAATACCAAATTATATGCATATTTACGTTAAAATATTAGATTTGTTATATAATTCGGATGTTTTGGTAACGTCCCATGCATGAGAAAGAGATATTGAGGTGAAAATATAAACGGCTCACTCCTCAACAAGTTCAATGCTTCTTGAAATATGAGATGGGCTCACACCAGGGAAGATACTGTCATTATAGGCTTCATCATTTGTGTGACTGTGTCGACCTCCATCTTCCACGAATTGATATGCAAATCTGTCTTTGTACCTGTGTCTGCAAGTAAATTCCTGCCAGAGCGAACTCACAACAACCCTTTTGCTTGTAAATTCAAGCTTCTCTGGAGTGGGTGATTCGATTTTCCATTTTGCTGCTGCAGAAGTAGTTGTGTTGTACTTTCCATTGGCAGGCACACATTTTCCATTTGGTTGTTGCGTCTTGTGCATTCAGTTGTGTGGTGATAGAAGTAACTCTAGAATTATAAAATTCTAGCCATGCGTATTGTCCCTCTCTAACAACAATTATATACTACCACCTGTACACGTCGGCCCAGATGAACGCCAACGAGGTTGGCGGGAGTGCACTGCACTGCACGTATGCACCTGTGCACGGCCAGCACTCTGCCAAGAGAATCCAACGCAACGACTCTGAACTCGCTCCAAAAGAGAGAACAGAAAACTGAAAACCCAATGAATCAGAGCTTCAAGCTGAACTTGCAGTTGCCGGCCTTGATCTTGATGGGACTGGTGACGTCCATGAGCCTGTCCACGACGAGGTCGCAGCGCACCCTGGCCGTGACCTTCCAGAGCTTGAAGGTGCCGAGCTGGACGCGCACGGGCACGTCGGCGCGGAACACGAGCGGCACGGCGCCCGTCCGCTGCGCGTCCTGCATCCCCGACACGACGGCGGCGCTGCCCAGCTGCGCCTCGCCGGCCATGGCCAGCGCCAGCACCGTCGTGTTCCGGTGGCCCTGGTAGAAGGCCGGCAGCGCGCCCCGCGCCAGGCGGTACGACTGGTACCACACGCCCAGGCTGGACCCGCGCTCGTAGTGGATGCCGATGCGCGAGTTGGGGTTCGTCGCCGCCACCGCCACGTCGAACCGGGCCCGCGCCGCCAGCGTCGCCGGGTCGACCTGGAACGCCGACACGGAGAGGCGGTCCACCGAGTACCGCGGCGCCTTGGGGTCCAGCGCCAGGTACAGCGCGCCCGCCGCCGCCGCGGCGAGCACCGCCAGCACTGCCGCGCTGATCACGGCGCAGCAGAGGAGCCGGCAGCAGCAGCCCCGGCCCCGCCGCTTCGGCGGCGGCAGCGGCGCCGGTGGCGCGACGCGGCGCGGCGGCGGAGGCAGGGCCCCGGGAACGTAGCCTTGTTGTTGCTGCTGCTTCGCGCGCTGCGCCGGGTCGCCCTTGTCCGACCGGAACGAGCCTCCCGGCATCAGCGGCCGGTTGCCGGCCTCCAGGTCCGCTGGGTGGATCCTCTGGTGATCCGCCATGGTCAACCTCCAACCGCAGCAGCTGCTACGTGCACTACCCACCCGCTGCTCTGCTTCTCCTCTCGACACAAGCAAAGCGGCAAAGGCAACGCAAGGTCACGCTAGCTCCACTCGTCCTGCCTGCACTGCCTTCGCTTGGAACCTGGTCTCTCCGTGCGCCCAGCTCTGTTTCTGGCTGCAGAGACCTCGCGCGGCTCGCTCTCTATATATAGGAAGGAGGCGCGGGGCTAGGAGACACGACGGCGAGGTGGCGGAGGGGCGGGTTGACTTCTGTTTTGACTTGTTTATGTGCGCGCGTGTCGACTCGAGGGTGGGCGCCGGCGAGTAAGCCCGGCGGGAGGCGGATACGTGAAGTCTCCACCAGCCCCCAACGGCACGCAGCCACTGCGCGTCGTCTGGTGTGTGCCGGGGGTGGCGGCGCTTTTCGCTTATTTTACTGCGTTTTCGCCGTGGGGTTCGGAGTTGGAGAGCGGCAGCCGGCAGAGCGCTGCGCCGGTTGGTGGGGTGGCGCGTGGGCGTGGACAGGAGCGGAGAGCGGGCTGGTGGCTGCCGAGACGCGTCACCGCGGTGCGGCGCGGCGCGGCGTTCCCTTTTTCAAAGGGACGGTGGACCGTGGACGGGCAGACGGCTCGATGTCTGAAGCTGCACATGGGCCACACGGAAATGCTGGTCGGAGGATGTGTGTCGGAGGCGGGGCCTTTTCCGCGCCGTGCTCGATCGGGACGCTGCAGCCACCGCTCCAGCACGCGGCAGAGCTGCAGCTGCTCACGCGTGGCGCGCCGCGGTGGGTGGCTTCACGCTGCCGCTCCGCGTCGATCACGTAGGCCGTCGAGCGGCGATGGCTGGCCGTGCAGCGGAACGGTAGCAAGACGGCAGAAGTTGCTCACCGCCGAATATGCTGAGGTAGCATTAGTATCCGCTCCGCGTCGATCACGTAGGCCGTCGAGCGGCGATGGCTCAGCGGAACGGTAGCAAGACGGCAGGAGTTGCTCACCGCCGAGTATGATGGGGTAGCATTAGTATTACACTCTTCCTGCGCTTCAAGAACCTGGAAATGCATGGCTGAGATTTCAGGAACAGTTTAGGACGCGATTGGTTCTGCTTGGAGCTCGTCCTCGCTCACACCTGCCAGCAAGGGTATCGGCGCCGGTCGGTTCGGACACTGTACCGGTTTTCACCCTCCCAACCGGTTTGGTGAACCCTGCCTGCCAGGCCAGGTTCTCCAGCCGTCCGGTGTCAGGCTCATAGCATACGATTGTGTTTAGTTGTTTGTTCTCCTTGACCAAGGTACATCAGTTATATAATTGGTTGATTAGGACATGTACAACCTCGTTTAATACATGGTCTTTTAAAGAGTCTGTAAAGGGTTAGTGTTGACGTCTTTTCGGAGCGCCAAACACTCAAAAGAACCGTGGCGGTGCTTTCTGGTCAGGCGCGGACGGTCCGCGGCCTGGGGCCGGACAGTCCGCGACCTGGCGCAGGGGCCGAGTCCTCTGCCTGACGGCCGGACGGTCCGCGCCCTGGGGGCCGGACGGTCCGCGTGTACGCAGAGACGGCGGAAGACGCCGGCGACGGCCTGGATCTCGCTCCCGGGAGGACCCCGTCGGGGAGGAGAGATCCTATGTGATGTCTAGGCTCGGCAGGCCGACCTAGACTCTTCTAATCGGCGTAGAGTCGAAGAGAAGCGAGAAATTGGAGATCGAGAGGCTAAACCTAAACTAGACTAGAACTACTCCTAGGATAAAATGCGAAATAGAAGTGTTTGATTCGATTGATGATGATTACAAATCGGCCGTAGACCTCTCTATTTATAGAGGAGGGGGGCTGGACCCTTTACCGTCAGAACTCCGAGCAAATCCCGCGATTTTCACCAACAAACGCAGCGAAAAACTCGGAACCCTAATCTGTTCTGCGCGTGCGCGGACCGTCCGGCCCACAGGCGCGGACCGTCCGGACCGCGGACCGTCCGACCTCAAGGCCGGATTGTCCGCACCTCAATTTGGTGCTCAACATATGCCCCCCTGCCTTTTGGTGGAGCTGAGCAAACCAAAAGCAAATAACTCGATGAAATTACATCGGTTCTCTTAGGCATCTTGCCACATACTAGGATGGTACTGCTTAAGGAAACGCCCATTCAAGGCTTTGGGTAGATCTTCGCCTTGTAATGTTTGCAATAAATAGGCGTTACCAGACATCACCTGCTTTACTTTATATGGACCCTCCCAGCTTGGCGACCACTTACCAAACTTCCGGTCTTTACTCCTTAGAAGCAGGATGGTCTTCCACACCAGGTCCCCTATTTGAAATGACTTTGCTTTGACCTTCTTGTTGTAGGCCCTGGCTACTTTGATCTTGTCCTTTTCTATTGCTCCCAAAGCTATCACCCTCTTGTCGGTCACCTCATCAATATTATCCATCATTGAATTATAATAATCCATGACGGTTAGATCATTTTGTTTGGCGAACCTGACAGCATTCAAACTTATTTCCACAGGCAACACTGCTTCCTGCCCATAGACAAGCTCAAAAGGAGACACTTTAGTAGCACGATGTTTAGATATTCTATGAGCCCATAAAGCTTCGGACAAAATCTTATGCCAATGCTTAGGATTATCAGATATCTTCTTTTTTATCAAGTTGATCAATGTCCTATTACTAGACTCGGCCTGTCCATTGGTCTGAGCATAGTATGGAGATGAATTAAGCAACTTAATTCTATATAATTCAGCAAATTCACGTACCTCCTTTGACATAAAAGAAGTCCCTTGATCTGTAGTCAAGGTCTGGGGAATGCCGAATCTATGAATAATATGCTCAGTTATGAACTCAATTACCTCCTTGTGTGTCATGTTCTTCAGAGCAACGGCTTCAGTCCACTTGGTAAAGTAATCAGTGGCAACTAACACGAACCGATGCCCCTTTGATGATGAAGGATGAATTTCTCCAATAAAGTCTAATCCCCATCCTCTGAACGGCCAAGGCTTGATGATAGGATGTAATTCGGCTGCAGGGACCAACTGTAGGTCACCGAATTTTTGACACACTTGGCAACCCTTGTAGTACTTGAAACAATCAGCTATCATATTAGGCCAATAAAAACCAGACCTTCGCAACAACCACTTCATCTTTGGAGCTGATTGATGGGTACCACAAATTCCTTCATGTACTTCAGCCATGGCTAATATAGCATCATCTGGGCCCAAGCACTTAAGCAGGACGTCATTGACTGTTCGGTGGTAAAGTTCATCACTCATCAAAACATACTTGAAAGTTGTTCGCCGAATGTTTTTGGGCGTGTTTGGTTCGGCTTTTTTCTGACCAGCTTTTCTGAAAAGCTGGCTGTGGGGAAAAGCTGGCTGTTGGGAAAAGCTGGTGGTTAGAATTTAGGTGTTTGGTTCGCCAGCTATGCAGAAAAGCTGTTCGTTAGAATCTACGTGTTTGGATAAACAGATTCTCATATTGCAGATTCTGTTCGAACAAACGATAAACTTAAACAGTAAACCAACAAAGGTCATTACACAATAATTAGTGGAGTTGATTACATCATAAGTATCGTTACATTGACAAAGTTAACTACGACACTAATGCATTAGCAATTGCATCTCGAAAAGCACTCATGTCTAACTCATCAGATGTGCTAGTACTACTCTCACCTACAGGTACATCATGACTCAGGCTATTAGGTCCTACTTCATCAAAATCTCTATCGTGTAGAGCACTATCTCTAATGAAGTTATGCAATGTCATACATGCAATAATTATCTTCGATTGTTTCTCAAGCGAAAAATAAGGGAGACTTCATAGAATTCTCCACTTCATTTTGAGCACCCCAAACGATCGCTCAATAACATTGCGCAGCGATGAGTGTGCATAGTTGAATACTTCTTTGCTCCCAATAGGTTGCCTCGCATTTTGCCATTCCGAAATGTGGTACTTCTGACCCTTATAAGGTGCAAGGTACCCCTTTCTATTTGGATAACCTGAATCGACAAGATAGTATTTACCTGCACAAACATGCAATACAAATGTTAAATACTTAAGACATAAAATAATACCGTATTATACAAAAGTACTACATATTTATGTACCTTCCGGTGGATGGGGGAACCTGTCCGCATAAGTTATCAAAGTATCTTGTAATACTCTTGTGTCATGTACGGATCCTGGCCATCCTGTGACAACAAATATGAACCTCATATCGAAGTCACAAACGGCCATTACATTCTGCGATGCGTAACCGTGCCGGCCAATATATTTCGCTTGCTCCGAGGCCGGGACTACCGCTGGAAAGTGACTACCATCAATTGCGCCTATGCAATCCTTGAAGTGTGGCCAAAACCTCGCCTCTCGCAAACGAGGATGAATCTCGATGAAATTTGGGTCTTTTGGCTTGATTATGTCAGATGACATCTTATACAGTGCATTAAGGACTTCACTATACTTGCGACTAATTGTTTCCAAGGAGTGACCAAACTTATTCCTTATCTGCCTAAAAGATTGTGGACCCCCACATGCCCACAAGAATATGCCAAGAGCTTCCATAGTACTGACACCCCGACTAGGAAGCAGACCATAATTTTCTACCAACGTGTCATGCAATCGTCTAAAAACAGTTCGTCGCATGTGAAACATGTCGAAGCAGTCGTTACTAATCTCCAACGTTCTCTGAACCCATTGAATACCAGTTTCCACCAATGTTCTTCTAGGAACCTGACTGAAATGCCTGCCCCAAATGTCTACAGCATATAGAGCAACAAGCACTTCACCATCTGTGTCATCCATTTCATCATCATCAGATGTGTGTGCATAAGGGTCACACATCTGCATGCACACAAACAACAGGCAGAAATTCATATGCAACCACAGTTGTATAAGCACCATATTAATGTAGAAGCACAGTTTACAAGCCACATAATCATGTATCATAGGTGACATAAAGTTCATAGATTCACATTGTTCACAAGCTTACAACTCTGATTATTGAAATACATGTTCAACTCGAATATTTGGAAAATTGTTTGAAAGGGAAAATGATGCGTACGAAAAGTTTATGTTCTAAGACGACAATCCTCATAAAACTGAAACGACATGACTCATAAACCAGACACAACTAACATAATACTCAACATAAGCCTCTGTTGTCGGACCAGCAGCATCTAATTGGACTTTTTAACATCTATCTCGAATGCATGGCGTAGCCAAGCGTTCCTTCCTTCTGCGGTCTTGAGTGAAGCAAATATATCTCTATATTTTTTCTCAATGAACAGATGAGTGGCAAACAAATGGAGGTCGCTGCCTTCTGGTGAACCATCATCGATCACTTGTTGCAACTGCGCACTAACCTCAACACGCACAGGGTCGGTCTCAGTAGAGGTGATGGACTTGTTAGTGGTCCTTGAACGCGACTTAAAAGCCTCCACAAGGCGTTTCATGTACTCTTCCCTCGAATCTTTTTTCCTCTTTGGTTTAGGAGAATCATGACGCACCTTACGCTTCCCAGTCGCATTTGAGCAAGGGTCAGGTGTGCTGTTTTCACCCCCACCTAAAGTGGCTTCCAAATGATCATCAAATGATGAATTAGCATCCTCGACGCCTGGAACAAGGGTTCTTTCATTTGTGCAGACAATGGGTCCAAACATAATCTTTAGCTCGTCCTCATTCTCTAGGGGGGCTGTTTTGAACATAATACAACCTGGCATTGCTTGCACCAACATGGTAGTTCCTAGTTTCAGATAGCCAATACTATTGTTAGTCTACAAAAAAAAGATCTACTTACTTCATTTTGCTTGGCCCACCACTCATCTGGCGCACTGATTGAACCAATATGAGGGTCTCGATCAAGACCTGTAGCCCTTTCATTAAGAGTTTTCCACTGGGTGAACATTCTATTTAAGGAGTCCCACCTATTCTTCATTTGATCCCTGGTGTAAGTGCGACCTGTGCGTTCCTTAAACTTCCTTATGAGGTTAGCATACCCTTCGGCATTAAGAAATTGTTGTGGCCTGTTCCGTGCATTGACCTCTTCTACACAAATTTCTGTGTAAATTTTTGTTGCTCTACTATCCCACTTTGCAATGACTTTGCCAGACTTGTCCATCTAGTGCAAAACAAGTGTACACGATATGAAAATACGTATTGAAGTGCTTTTACTAAGCAAACAAAGTGAACACTTAACTGACCATATAATAACATAAGGTACTACCATAAGGAGTCACATTCGGTTTGACATAATTACATATAAAGACTTAAGGAAGTCATGTGCTGGTAGACACAAAAGCACAGGGAACACTTTACAAGTGCGCAGTAAGCAAAAGGCTGATCTATCCCTGTTACCCTAACACCTGTCAGGTAGGTTCAGCATGTTCTAACTTAAACCTCATTGTCACTAAACGAAGGCATCTGATCGGAGTCATATTCAACACCCCATAAGTTTTCGAAGTGCTCCGCAAAGTCCCAGTCTGGAGTAAGGTCGTCGTCAGCAGGGGGTGGTGAGGACAAGGTAGAAGGTTCGTAGCTGCTGTCACCCGGGTTGTTTACGTTGTTCACGATGTCCAAATTCTCTTGCAACACCAGAGAGTCTTGCTCCAGCATGCAAGCTATGTCCTCCAATGCTACATGAAGTTTTGTAGCGTCAAATGAGGTCAACCCGCGACCAGGACGGATTGTTTCCCTCGCTACCGAAAAAATCTTGTCCGCAATCTCTTGCATCCTTCCAATTGCCTTGTTGGCTATGGAGTCTGCTGAATCCATCTGATGTGGATTTATTAGGTCGTTAGTATACCATACATGGGGACTATCTACACAAATTTGGCGTACTTACATGTCCAGTGCCTAGGCTGGTAACAAAGGAGGGTACAAGTACGACAAATTACTAGTCTTGTCTGCACTAATAACAGTACGAACACACTATGAATGGATTAACCAAATACCGTGAACATATTTCCAACTGGATCTTCGAATACATACACAACATTGTAAAGCAGTAAAAGGGATTAAAAAAATGATGTGAACATCACCTTCGTAGGAGTGGAGGTTGTGATGCAACAGAGACAAACACCTAACTCCCCGAGATCTGAACATCAAATATCAGATGATATTCGTTACTAAGCAGTTGACAAATTGTCTTCATTACAGGGGGAAGTATTAACCACAGACGTCGATGCAACCTAAACCCTAATCAGTACATGGGGAATATCGGATCCGTAAACCCTAAACCCTAATCAGTACATGGGGAATACTGGATCCGTAATAGCGCATAGGGGAGGAGACAAATGTACCTGCGAATACGACGAGTTCGGATACGGGAGGAGTCCAACCTTGCGGATGAACTGGCGGCGGCGCGAGCAAAATCCTAGCGACGTCAACGGTCAGGAAGGTTTGCGAACGAGGCAGCCGGGGACGAGCGGATACGGAACGGAATGGAGGAATGTACCTGAGAAGCGAATGCCGCGGAGGGGAGTGTGGTCGAGGTCCCCGACCCGATGCGGCGGAGGAGGAGGCGGCGGCGGAGGCAGAGAGCTGAGGCTTGGAGACGACGCGACGGTCGGGCCATGGTGGAAACCCTCGCGAATAGCCCGGCTTCCAGCGGACGCGTCGGTCGGGCGGCTTTTGGTTTCCTGAACGCGGGCGGCTTCTGTGGGAAGCGCGACCGCCAGAAGCTGCCCTAGAAGCTAGGCGTTTGGCCATGGCTTCAGCTTCTGGCGGCCAGAATCCGCCCAGAATCCCAACCAAATGGGGGCTTTATCTGTCCTGATATTGGGATTTCGTAAATAATTAAGTATAGGTGTCCTCCAATCACTTGCATCGGCTTCATTGTCAGCCGAATCGATTAAGAGAACATTACTGGTAACCCCGGACGGTCCGGCGTCATCACACGGATGGTCCGCGACCTGGGAATTTGGCTCTACACTGGTTATCAGATTTTCAGTTTTGTGAAATTTCCCTCTCTTTATCCGATAACCTGATGCATCTTGTGCCAAATCATTAGCTCTATGATTCTCAACTCTAGAGATATGTCGAATATTGAATTCGTAAAAAGAATGGATTATGCTCCAACATTTCTCAAGCTAACTATTTAGAGTACCATCAAAACATTGATATTCTTCTAACACCTGTTGGACGACTAGCTGAGAATCACCAAATGCTTTTACATGTTTTACTCCCATACCATTTAAAAGTTCTAAACCGAACAAAAGTGCTTCATATTCGGCTTGATTGTTAGTGCAATAAGTTTTCAATCGGCTAGAGAAGTGTAACACCCTGAATTTGGGGGTATAAAATTTCTTTGCTCATATTCACAAATTCAGGTGTTACTTCTCTTTTCACACCCTTCCCAATCCCCTCTTTCTCTTTTCTATAGAAGAAAAGGGGCTATTTACTTTGTGTAATTAAAGTTTATTAGACTAAAACTCCAAGGGGTATGAAATGTTGCATCATGTCAAACCCTAAATTCTACTTTTGTTTGGTGCATAATTCTTAGAAATGCTAATTTGAATTTGTGGCTTATTTGGTTTTGAATCAAATAGAGTAAATAAAAAGAAAAGGGAAAACAAATGCCAGAATAAAAGAAAAAGGAAAGAAGCCCGCTCCCCCCCGCCCCCTCGGCCTTTCGGCCCATCTGACCCATCCCGCGCGCGCGCCTTCCCCCCCTCTTCTCTCTCTGCCCTGGCGGGCCCGCCCGTCAGCGCAGCCGCTTTCCCCGCGTCCGCGCCCGCTTCCCCCGCTCTCTCTGCTCGTGGGCCCGGGCTGTCAGCTTCCTCGTCCCCGCGTAACCGCCGCCCGAGCTGCGCGTGCCGCGAACTCCGCGCCCACGTCGCGCGTGGAGCTCGCCACCACCCCGCCCTCGGCCACTTGAGCCTAGAGCCTCGCCCACCCTCTCTCCCTCCCCCATTTGCGCACCTGCAGAACCCCCTTTCCCTCTCCCCCACGCTGCGCGCACGCCAAAGTGCCGCCGCCATTAAACCACCGCCGCCCGAGCTCGTTTCTCCGTCGCCGTTGGAGCCCCGCCGTGCCCTCTGCCACTGTGAGCTTCGCCCCGGCGTCCGCAACCCGGGACGCGCCCCAATTTCCCCTCTCCCTCCCCGAATCCCTCTGCCCGCACTCACCGCCGTTCTCTGCGCAGCCGCCGAGGTCCGCCACCGTCGACTCGGGCTGCCGCCGCGTCTCCGTCGCCATCGAGGGGTCCCTGGAGTTCGCCTTGAGGTAAGGAAACTCTCTCGCCCTCTCCCGTCCTTTTTATTGCCCCCCGTCGCGTTTAATTGCTCGCCGGAGTCCCTTAGCGCCACCGCCGAGCCGCTTCGCCGTGGGCCGCCCCCCCCTCCGGTGCCCCTGCCCCGACCCAGTCCCCACCGGAAGGTTCCCCGCGCCCTCCCCAACCTCCCCGGCCGCCCAGGTCGTCCCAGGGACCCACAGAGCCCCTGCGCCCCTCGTCTCCGGCGAGTTCTCCGCCGCGGGGACGGGCGCTACCGCCTCTGCTAGCCGGAGGAGAAGACAGAAGCCGGCCACCCAATCCCCGCCGTCCATCCTAGATCGAACGACCCTGTTTCAAATAAGCCGAGCCCAATCCTAGCCGTCCGCCTGAGATCCAACGGCCTAGGACCCTTCCCCCCCGCACTCTGCCTTCCTGCCATTTGGGCCCCGCCTGTCAGCCGTCCGCCCCACGCTGCCCGCCCGGCCCTGCCTGTCAGCCGCTCGCGCGCTCGCGCTGCCCGCCCGGCTCCGCATGTCAGCCGCTCTCACCGCCGCGCGCTCGCGCGATCGCCTGTGGATCTAATCTTGGGCGTTGATCCGAGATCCAACGGCTATGAGAGCCCGATACCCCTTCGCTCGCGCATTTTCTTAAAGAGACCCCCACCTTTCTGCAAATTAACCCGCCGTCCCTGGATCTTCGCAGTTAGGTCCTCGGACCTTTTATTTAATCCAAAATAAGTATTTAAGGCATATTTTTAATCCCTAATCTTGTAAAATTCATAACTTTGTCATATGAACTCCAAATTAGGTGCTTCAAATTGCAAAATACTCACAATATTTTTATCTATCTATTTAAACAATGTTTCCCTGCTGTTTTTATGTCCCAATTAATAGTTGATCATTAGGGTAAAACTAATGTTATTGGAACCCCTATTTGAGATAAATAAAGGATAGAAGACTTTAATAAAAGTTGGAGCACCTAAGTTTATGGACTTAACACCATGTAAAGATTTAACCCCACCACTGACTTAGATCTGATTAGTGGATAATGAATCACTTTGTATAGTCATCTACCCTAGACCTAGGGAACACCAGATTACCAATCCTTTTCTCCTGTGAACTTGTGATCTCTCTGCTGCATATGTTTGGTTTATTGCTTTTGTTTGTTATTTCCCAAGTGCATAGAATGAATGATTACTTTACGTAGACAACGGGCAGTCTGTGTTTCCCGAGGAAGTTGCAGAAGAAGTTCCTGATCAGCAGTTTGGTGAAGGCAAGTGTCCTCTGACCCATTATGTCCCATTCACTTATAATTCACTTTCCCGCATTACTTAATTGAAACCTAAGGATTGACTAGCTTTATACTTTACCTTATCCTTGATGACCTTTTGGGTTATTGTTATGGTTAGCATTTTGCTATTGCCTTAACCTAATCAATGAACATGATGTGACTATTTATGATACGATACTGTTATCCTGATGATATTGATGATCTTGTGATACTCTAGGGGGCTCAGGCTGTTTCCTGAGTACCTCTCCGTAAGGACCTGTTCGTTGAGAGACCACCCGGGATAACAGTGCAACCATGAGGGTGAAATGGGATGCCCTTAGCTAATTAATTAGAGGAACTAGAGGTGTAGTTGCTTCGCCGTCGTGCCGTCAATGGGGTCCAGGCACAATGCTTGCTCTGCCGAGGCTGAGTGCCGAGGTTCTTTCGTTTTGCTTTTTGTTAGTCACTCTCCTGCGGGGAGGGGTACTGTGTTTATCAAACTGGAGAAACCTAACGGGCGGCTATGATCTCTAGGGAATCTTTGTAAAAGCTACGTAGTGATACCCTGCCGGACCACCTAGGAAGTGATCAATGGGGATTAGCTCTCCCCGGGCAGAACGGGAATCACGGCTCATGGGTAAAGTGTGCGACCTCTACAGAGGGTAGTGAAACTGATATATCAGCCGTGCTCACGGTTAAGAGCAGCCTTGGGATCCTCTTTGATTAGAGATACTCCGGATACACCTCAGATGATGACTTTAATGATGATGGTTAACGATGGTGACTTTAATTATGCATTCTAGTATTCCCTCTCAGAGGAGGTTCTTTTTGGGATTATAACTTGGGCTTGGTGATAAAATCTGGCTTCTACTAACAATGAATACTTGACCAACTAAAAGCAACTGCTTGAGCCTAACCCCACATAAAGCTAGTCCACTTCAGCCAAACGGGACATTTGCTAAGTACGTTGATGTGTACTCATCCTTGCTTTACCACAAAACACCAGGTTGTCCACATTGCAACCACTGCTCGGGAGAAGACAAAGCTGTGGAAGGAGACTTCCAGGAGTTCCAAGACTACGACGAGTTTTAGGTGTGGGTTGAAGGCAACCCCCAGTCAGCTGCCTGTGAAGGCCTTATCTTTACTGCGTTTCGCTTAGCACTTTGATTTATCCGTTAAGTTGATGACTATGTGGATGTATTTGACTCTGTGATGTAATAAGTTAATACTCTTTTATGTTATTATTCGAGCACTGTGCGATGATGTTCATTTATGTAATCGCTGTGTACGTGAGTTCTGATCCTGGCACGTACATAGTTCGCATTCGGTTTACCTTCCAAAACCGGGTGTGACATAAGTGGTATCAAAGCCGTGCTGACTGTAGGACCGCTGACCTAGAGTAGCACTGGTCGTACTAAGGACTATTAACCTTCATTCTCACCTTGACCTCTGGTGTCACTTCAAAGGTCGGTCACCTCGACCAACCCTATGTTTTACTACATATATATACTAAATTATACCTTGTTAAAATTTTATTTTGTTCTGTCTATGGTTTATTCACTTGTCATATTAGTTCTGTTCTTACTCTTATGCTTACGGTGTCTTTTGTAGATGGCTCGTCTTAGACACACTGCACGTAAGTCGGTGATTCCTTTCCTGCCATCTCGACTTGCGGAGCGTCCTCTGTGCCACACCATGTCCGGTCAGTCGAGTCACCTGGAGAGACTGCACCACCGCCTGCGTGAGGAGCAGGAACGCCGGCGTCAGCACAGAGAGCAGCAGGGCTCTTCCTCTCCACCCCAACAGGAGGTGGAGTCCGTGTGGCGCCGTTCCTCTGCTCCCCAGCTGGAGGCGCCCCCTGCACCACCGCGGGACGCCCCTGCTGTTGGAGGAGGTCTGGGAGGAGACCCCGACGATGACGACTCAGACCACAGCACGGAGCCCTCTGAGCCGCAGGAGGCGGAAGGATGGATCGCCCGACCCATCACCTATGACGCCGCTCGCGGTTGTCACTTCCACGACGCACTCGACACCTTGTTGCGCCAGGCTTTCGACCAGCACACCTGGTCGATCGAGTATCGTTGTGTAGTCTACCAGCACAGTCGCGGGAGGTACCCGGATCGCTGGGAGGCTACCTGCCTAGTTCGCCGTCCGGAGGATGACCTCCGGGGTGCGGAGGCCGTTTCGGAGCACTACTCCAACTCCGAGAGGGACACTGCAGAGGCGGCTATGCAGGATGCAGCACGGCGTGCACTCTCCTAGTACTGTTCCTTGTTCGGTGGGGTGGCCGACGGTCTTAACCTTAGGTACTACCCCCGCCGTCCTACTGGCAGCATAGAGAGTGTGGTTGTCTCACCCGTTGGTGAAGGTAACCCTAGGTTGAGCAGCACAGTTAACCTAGTCGCAGTGCTTAACACCGAGCTGGATCACTCTTTGGACGAGCTGAGCAGGGCTCGAACGGAGATTGCTGTGTTGCGTGCTGAGCTAGCAGAGCGCCGCCACCAGGAGGGTGGTTCTCCCGCTCCTGTTGGGACTCAGCATCCTTACCGCTCGCCACCACGTGGTCACCACACTTATGGTTCCCCTGCCTGTAAGACCAGGATAGATCTGGATCCTTAGATCGTTAGCGTCGGAGTTTGTAATAATCCTTAAGTCAGATGTCCCAGTCTTAGATGGTCAGTTTAGTTTGCTTATCAGTTGCTTCCATTCAGTTTAGTTTGCTTATTAGTTGCTTCTAGTCAGTTTAGTTTGCTTATCAGTTGCTTACATGCTTGTTATGGTGAACTTGTGCTGGATTTGAGTCTTTGTAATGACTGTAGCCAACGTGTGGGTTTCCCCTGCAGGTTGGCTTAGCTAGTGATATTAATGAAATCAGTTATTTAGTTGGGAAACCATTTACTTCTACTTTCCTTTCTATCTGGGAAGCTATGTTGAATCATAATGAGGATCAGTGAAGCTCTCTGTTCACTCAGTGTCATGAAGAATTCTGTATTCCCTTTTCTTATGCTGAAGGATTGTAAGATCAATGCTGATGTATGAATGTCTTCCACAGATGTCTGACAACAGGCGTCGATGCAACAGGCGTGCTCAGCAAGAGCAGCATGCCCAGCAGGAGGAACATCAGAGGCAGCCTCCCCCACCACCCCCGATGACCGTGGAGCAGATGTTCTTGATGCAGACCCAGGCAGTGCAGGCTATTGGGCAGACTCTGGCAGCCATGCAGCAGGCTCAACAGCAGCCCCAACCCCGATTGCAAGTGCAGATGCCCTAGATGCCACGGGATAAACGTGGTGAGTTCATGAGAGGACACCCTCCTACCTTCGCCCATTCTGCTGACCCCATGGATGCAGAAGACTGGCTGCATGCAGTGGAAAGGGAACTGCGCACCGCCCAATGTGACGATAGGGAGAAGGTTCTGTACGGTCCCCGCTAGCTAAGGGGAGCAGCACAGTCCTGGTGGGAGTCCTACCTCGCTACCCATGCTGACCCCGAAGCCATCACCTGGGAAGAATTCAGCGAGAATTTCCGCAGGTACCATGTTCCAGAGGGACTGATGATCGTGAAGAAGGAGGAGTTTCTGGCTCTGAAACAGGGACCCCTGTCTGTTAGTGAATACAGAGACAAGTTTCTGCAGCTGTCTCGTTATGCACCTGAAGATGTCAACACTGATGCTAAAAGGCAGTACAGGTTCATGAGGGGTTTGGTGGATCCCCTGCACTACCAGCTGATGAATCACACCTTCCCCACCTTCCAGCACCTGATCGATAGGGCAGTTATGACCGAGAAGAAGCGTAAGGATATGGAAGATCAGAAGCGCAAGATGAGTGGACCCCAGTCCGGAAGCATCAGCCGTCCCCGCTTCTCAGGCAGTTCATCTCAGCAAGGCAGGCCTAGTCACCCACAGAGATATCAGAATCTAAATCAGCGTCCGCATCAGCAGCAGTTTCAGAGGCAGTACCCACAACAGCAGCAGTATCGTCAGAACAGCCAGCAAGGAGGGAATCAGTATCAGAAGCAGAACAACCAGGCACCTCGCCTCCCTGCCCCAGCAGCAAATCAGAGCAACCAAGCAGCCCCAGCACAAGGAGGAGGCAGAGGATGTTTCCACTGTGGAGAACAAGGCCACTGGGCGATGCAGTGCCCAAAGAAGATGGCGCAGCAGCAGACCAACCCCAATGCTCCAATAAGGCAAGGTGTACTGCAGCAAGCAGCAGGCAATCGTGGCCAAGCGTATAACCGTGGAAAGGTGAACCACTTGGAGGCCGAAGCAATCCAGGATGCACCAGATGTGGCAGTAGGTATGTTCTCAGTCGAATCTCATTCCGCAAAAGTGCTATTTGATACTGGTGCAACTCATTCATTTGTCACTGCAACATGGGTAGAAATGCATAACATCTCAGTAGAGGCAATGATGCCGCCCATGAGGATTAATTCGGTTGGTGGCAAGGTGCAAACAGATAAAATATGCTCAAATATAAGGGTGGAAATAAGGGGGATAGGGTTCCCCAGTGACCTAATAGTAATAGACACCCCTGGGGTAGATGTCATCCTAGGGATGAATTGGTTAATGAAATATGAAGCGAATGTCAGCTGTGACAAGAGGACCGTAACATTGAAGTCCCCGTCTGGAGAGGAGGTAGTGGCTGAGCTAAAGATGCCTAAATCAGCGGAGGGAGTTTGTCACCAGATTTCAGTTGATAGTAAGGAGACCAACCCGCTCGAGGCTATCAAGGTTGTGTCGGACTTTCCGGATGTGTTTCCCGAGGAGTTACCGGGCATGCCACCCGAGAGAAAAGTCGAATTTGCCATAGAGCTTATCCCTGGCACCGCCCCCATTTCCAAAAGAGCCTACCGAGTGTCTGGACCAGAATTGGTCGAACTCAAGAAGCAGATAGATGAGCTGTTAGAAAAGGGCTACATCAGACCAAGTACCTCGCCTTGGGCCACTCTAGTATTGTTTGTGGAGAAGAAAGATGGTACCAAAAGGATGTGCATAGATTACAGAGCCCTAAATGAAGTCACTGTAAAGAACAAGTACCCCCTGCCGAGAATAGAAGATCTGTTTGACCAACTCAGAGGTGCCAGCGTATTCTCGAAGATAGATCTGAGGTCAGGCTACCATCAACTCAGAATCCGACCCTCAGACATACCGAAGACAGCATTCATCACCAAGTATGGGCTATATGAGTATACAGTTATGTCCTTTGGTTTGACAAATGCACCAGCCTTCTTTATGTATTTGATGAACAGTGTATTCATGGACTACCTAGACAAGTTTGTGGTAGTGTTCATCGATGATATTCTCATATACTCTCAAAGTGAGGAAGATCATGTGGAGCATTTGAAGATGGTATTGCAAAGGCTTCGAGATCATTAGTTGTATGCTAAGCTGAATAAATGCGAGTTCTGGATTCATGAAGTCTTGTTTCTGGGTCACATCATAAACCAAGAGGGGTTAGCAGTGGACCCAAAGAAAGTAGCAGATATCCTGAACTGGAAAGCACCGAAGGATGTTCGTGGAATCAAGAGCTTCATTGGAATGGCCGGATACTATAGACGTTTCATTGAAGGCTTTTCAAAGATTGCTAGACCAATGACAGCGTTACTAGCGAAGAAAATTGAGTTTAAGTGGACCCAAAAGTGCCAAGAAGCATTTGAAGAACTGAAGAATAGATTGACTACAGCACCTGTGTTAGTTCTGCCTGATGTTCACAAGCCATTCTCGGTGTACTGCGATGCTTCTTACACCGGATTGGGATGTGTGCTAATGCAAGAAGGAAGAGTTGTAGCATACTCATCTCGACAGCTGAAGATCCATGAGAAAAATTACCCCACACACGACCTGGAGTTGGCAGCAGTGGTTCATGCGTTAAAGACATGGAGACATTACCTGTATGGGCAGAAGTGCGACATCTACACAGATCATAAAAGTCTGAAGTACATATTCACCCAGTCAGAGTTAAACATGAGGCAACGAAGATGGTTGGAATTGATCAAGGACTACGAGCTGGAGATACATTACCATCCAGGCAAAGCCAATGTTGTTGCAGATGCTCTGAGCAGGAAGAGTCAAGTCAATATGATGGCCATGTACCCGATGTCATATGAGTTGGCCAAGGAGTTCGACAGACTGAGTCTTGGTTTTCTGAACAGTACGCAAGGAGTAACAGTGGAATTAGAGCCCACCCTAGAGTGGGAGATCAAAGAAGGGCAGAAGGATGATGAAAACATCAACAAGATCCGGCAGCTGATCTTAGAAGGAAGAGGCAAAGACTTTCGAGAGGATGAAGATGGAGTAATATGGTTCAAGGACCGATTGTGTGTTCCTGACATCAAACCTATTCGGGAGCTGATCCTCAAGGAAGCTCATGAGACAGCTTACTCCATACACCCTGGAAGTGAAAAGATGAATCAAGATCTAAAAAGGAGGTTTTGGTGGTATGGCATGAAAAGAGAGATCGCAGAATATGTCGCCATCTGTGATAGCTGTCAAAGAACCAAAGCAGAGCATCAGAGGCCCGCCGGACTGTTGCAGCCATTGCAGATTCCTCAGTGGAAGTGGGATGAGATCGGGATGGATTTTATAGTTGGCCTACCTTGTACTCGGGCCGGCTATGATTCCATCTGGGTGGTTGTGGACCGCTTAACAAAGGTGGCCCATTTCATACCCGTGAAGACAATATACACCGGAGCAACGTTAGCTGAGTTATACATGTCTCGGATAGTCTGCCTACATGGTGTGCCGAAGAAGATAGTGTCAGATCGAGGAACACAGTTCACCTCTCATTTTTGGCAGCAGCTACAAGAAGCTTTGGGCACACATTTGAACTTCAGCTCGGCTTATCACCAGCAGACGGACGGTCAGACTGAGAGAACCAATTAGATCCTAGAAGATATGCTGAGAGCCTGTGCGTTGCAAGACAAGTCAGGATGGGACAAAAGGTTACCTTATGCAGAATTCTCCTACAACAATAGTTACCAGGCCAGCTTGAAGATGTCACCATTTCAGGCACTCTATGGATGGAGTTGTAGGACTCCGCTGCATTGGGACCAGCCTGGAGAGAGACAGGTGTTTGGCCCCGACATCTTGCTTGAAGCCGAAGAGAATATCAAAATGGTTCGGGAGAATCTGAAGATAGCACAATCAAGGCAGCGAAGCTATGCTGACAGAAGGAGAAGGGAATTGAGTTTCGAAGTGGGAGATTACGTCTATCTGAAGGTGTCACCTATCAGAGGAGTCAGAAGATTCAGAGTTAAAGGCAAGTTAGCACCCCGGTACGTTGGACCATATCAGATTCAAGCAAAGCGTGGAGAAGTGGCCTACTAGCTCAACCTACCAGAGAGTTTGTCAGGAGTGCACAATGTGTTCCATGTGTCGCAATTGAAGAAGTGCCTGCGAGTACCAGAAGAACAGTTGCCAGTGGAGGGCTTGGAAGTCCAAGAAGATCTGACATACGTAGAGAAGCCAACGCAGATTCTGGAGTTTGCAGACAGAGTCACCCGAAGAAACACCATCAGAATGTGCAAAGTCAGATGGGGCCACCACTCTGAGGAAGAAGCAACCTGGGAACGAGAAGATGATCTGAAGGCCAAATACCCTGAACTCTTTGCTGACCAACCTTGAATCTCGGGGCGAGATTCTTTTAAGGGGGATAGGTTTGTAACACCCTGAATTTGGGGGTATAAAATTTCTTTGCTCATATTCACAAATTCAGGTGTTACTTCTCTTTTCACACCCTTCCCAATCCCCTCTTTCTCTTTTCTATAGAAGAAAAGGGGCTATTTACTTTGTGTAATTAAAGTTTATTAGACTAAAACTCCAAGGGGTATGAAATGTTGCATCATGTCAAACCCTAAATTCTACTTTTGTTTGGTGCATAATTCTTAGAAATGCTAATTTGAATTTGTGGCTTATTTGGTTTTGAATCAAATAGAGTAAATAAAAAGAAAAGGGAAAACAAATGCCAGAATAAAAGAAAAAGGAAAGAAGCCCGCTCCCCCCGCCCCCTCGGCCTTTCGGCCCATCTGGCCCATCCCGCGCGCGCGCCTTCCCCCCCTCTTCTCTCTCTGCCCTGGCGGGCCCGCCCGTCAGCGCAGCCGCTTTCCCCGCGTCCGCGCCCACTTCCCCCGCTCTCTCTGCTCGCGGGCCCGGGCTGTCAGCTTCCTCGTCCCCACGTAACCACCGCCCGAGCTGCGCGTGCCGCGAACTCCGCGCCCACGTCGAGCGTGGAGCTCGCCACCACCCCGCCCTCGGCCACTTGAGCCTAGAGCCTCGCCCACCCTCTCTCCCTCCCCCATTTGCGCACCTGCAGAACCCCCTTTCCCTCTCCCCCATGCTGCACGCACGCCAAAGCGCCGCCGCCATTAAACCACCGCCGCCCGAGCTCGTTTCTCCGTCGCCGTTGGAGCCCCGCCGTGCCCTCTGCCACGGTGAGCTTCGCCCCGGCGTTCGCAACCCGGGACACGCCACAATTTCCCCTCTCCCTCCCCGAATCCCTCTGCCCGCACTCACTGCCGTTCTCTGCGCAGCCGCCGAGGTCCGCCACCGTCGACTCGGGCTGCCGCCGCGTCTCCGTCGCCATCGAGGGGTCCCCGGAGTTCGCCTTGAGGTAAGGAAACTCTCTCGCCCTCTCCCGTCCTTTTTATTGCCCCCCGTCGCGTTTAATTGCTCGCTGGAGTCCCTTAGCGCCACCGCCGAGCCGCTTCGCCGTGGGCCGCCCCCCCCTCCGGTGCCCCTGCCCCGACCCAGTCCCCACTGGAAGGTTCCCCGCGCCCTCCCCAACCTCCCCGGCCGCCCAGGTCGTCCCAGGGACCCACAGAGCCCCTGCGCCCCTCGTCTCCGACGAGTTCTCCGCCACGGGGACGGGCGCCGCCGCCTCTGCTAGCCGGAGGAGAAGACAGAAGCCGGCCACCCAATCCCCGCCGTCCATCCCAGATCGAACGGCCCTGTTTCAAATAGGCCGAGCCCAATCCTAGCCGTCCGCCTGAGATCCAACGGCCCAGGGCCCTTTCCCCCCACCCCCCGCACTCCGCCTTCCTGCCATTTGGGCCCCGCCTGTCAGCCGTCCGCCCCGCGCTGCCCGCCCGGCCCCGCCTGTCAGCCGCTCGCGCGCCCGCGCTGCCCGCCCGGCCCCACATGTCAGCCGCTCTCACCGCCGCGCGGCCGCCCGCGGATCTAATCTCGGGCGTTGATCCGAGATCCAACGGCTATGAGAGCCCGATACCCCTTCGCCCGCGCATTTTCTTAAAGAGACCCCCGCCTTTCTGCAAATTAACCCGCCGTCCCTGGATCTTCGCAGTTAGGTCCTCGGACCTTTTATTTAATCCAAAATAAGTATTTAAGGCATATTTTTAATCCCTAATCTTGTAAAATTCATAACTTTGTCATATGAACTCCAAATTAGGTGCTTCAAATTGCAAAATACTCACAATATTTTTATCTATCTATTTAAACAATGTTTCCCTGCTGTTTTTATGTCCCAATTAATAGTTGATCATTAGGGTAAAACTAATGTTATTGGAACCCCTATTTGAGATAAATAAAGGATAGAAGACTTTAATAAAAGTTGGAGCACCTAAGTTTATGGACTTAACACCATGTAAAGATTTAACCCCACCACTGACTTAGATCTGATTAGTGGATAATGAATCACTTTGTATAGTCATCTACCCTAGACCTAGGGAACACCAGATTACCAATCCTTTTCTCCTGTGAACTTGTGATCTCTCTGCTGCATATGTTTGGTTTATTGCTTTTGTTTGTTATTTCCCAAGTGCATAGAATGAATGATTACTTTACGTAGACAACGGGCAGTCTGTGTTTCCCGAGGAAGTTGCAGAAGAAGTTCCTGATCAGCAGTTTGGTGAAGGCAAGTGTCCTCTGACCCATTATGTCCCATTCACTTATAATTCACTTTCCCGCATTACTTAATTGAAACCTAAGGATTGACTAGCTTTATACTTTACCTTATCCTTGATGACCTTTTGGGTTATTGTTATGGTTAGCATTTTGCTATTGCCTTAACCTAATCAATGAACATGATGTGACTATTTATGATACGATACTGTTATCCTGATGATATTGATGATCTTGTGATACTCTAGGGGGCTCAGGCTGTTTCCTGAGTACCTCTCCGTAAGGACCTGTTCGTTGAGAGACCACCCGGGATAACAGTGCAACCATGAGGGTGAAATGGGATGCCCTTAGCTAATTAATTAGAGGAACTAGAGGTGTAGTTGCTTCGCCGTCGTGCTGTCAATGGGGTCCAGGCACAGTGCTTGCTCTGCCGAGGCTGAGTGCCGAGGTTCTTTCGTTTTGCTTTTTGTTAGTCACTCTCCTGTGGGGAGGGGTACTGTGTTTATCAAACTGGAGAAACCTAACAGGCGGCTATGATCTCTAGGGAATCTTTGTAAAAGCTACGTAGTGATACCCTGCCGGACCACCTAGGAAGTGATCAATGGGGATTAGCTCTCCCCGGGCAGAACGGGAATCACAGCTCATGGGTAAAGTGTGCGACCTCTACAGAGGGTAGTGAAACTGATATATCAGCCGTGCTCACGGTTAAGAGCAGCCTTGGGATCCTCTTTGATTAGAGATACTCCGGATACACCTCAGATGATGACTTTAATGATGATGGTTAACGATGGTGACTTTAATTATGCATTCTAGTATTCCCTCTCTGAGGAGGTTCTTTTTGGGATTATAACTTGGGCTTGGTGACAAAATCTGGCTTCTACTAACAATGAATACTTGACCAACTAAAAGCAACTGCTTGAGCCTAACCCCACATAAAGCTAGTCCACTTCAGCCAAACGGGACATTTGCTGAGTACGTTGATGTGTACTCATCCTTGCTTTACCACAAAACACCAGGTTGTCCACATTGCAACCACTGCTCGGGAGAAGACGAAGCTGTGGAAGGAGACTTCCAGGAGTTCCAATTACGACGAGTTTTAGGTGTGGGTTGGCGGCAACCCCCAGTCAGCTGCCTGTGAAGGCCTTATCTTTACTGCGTTTCGCTTAGCACTTTGATTTATCCGTTAAGTTGATGACTATGTGGATGTCTCTGACTCTGTGATGTAATAAGTTAATACTCTTTTATGTTATTATTCGAGCACTGTGCGATGATGTTCATTTATGTAATCGCTGTGTACGTGAGTTCTGATCCTGGCACGTACATAGTTCGCATTTGGTTTACCTTCCAAAACAAGCATAAGCATAACTTCTCAATAAAAGTGTACCTTGTTTCAGCATCCACCAACCTTCGGCTCAGATATGTCACCACATGCTCCTTCCCCTCAGTTTCTTATGTCAGAACAGCCCCAATGACCTTATCTTCAGCTGCAATGTATAATCGGAATGGTACTCCTGCTCGTGGTGCTTTTAATACGGGAGCCGAAGATAAGTATTTTTTGATAAGATCAAATGCTTCTTGCTGTTCTGCCCCCCAAGCGATTTCGGCATCATTCTTAAGCCGAAGAATAGGGGTGAACGCATCAATCTTCCCGGCTAGGTTAGAAATAAACCTTCGTAAATAATTCACCTTGCCGAGAAACTTCTGTACCTCGACCTTACAGGTCGGAGGTCCCACATTCCGAATAGACTTGATTCGGTCAGGGTCTATCTCTATACCATGTTCATGTATGACAAATCCTAAAAACTTACCAGCCGACACTCCAAAAGCACATTTACGCGGGTTCATTTTCAAACCATACCGACGCATTTTATCAAAGGCTTTGCGCAAATCAGCCATATGAGAACTAAACTCAGCCGATTTGACTACAATATCATCAATGTAAACTTCCACAGTGTTTCCCAACAATTCATGGAAGATCAAATTCATAGCCCTCTGATAAGTAGCACCAGCATTTTCAGACCAAATGTCATGACAACCCACTCAAATAAACCAATGAAGCCTGGACATATAAAGGCTATTTTAGACGCATCTTCTTCAGCCATGAAAATCTGATTATATCCGGCATTACCATCAAGGAAGCTAATAATTCTATTTCCTGATGCATTATTGATCAATGTGTCGGCTATGGGCATGGGATATTCGTCTTTAGGAGTTGCTCTATTTAAATTGCGAAAATCAATGCATACTCTAAGTTTACCTGACTCCTTCTCCACCGGCACAATATTGGAGACCCACTCTGCGTATCTGCAAGGTCTGATAAAATCAGCTTCTAGCAGCCGATGGATTTTGTCCTTGATGCGTGGGAGAAGATCTGGACGAAATGTTCTAGCTCTTTGCTTGAAAGGTCTGAAACCAGATTTAATAGGCAGCCGATGCTCTACGATCTCTCGGCTTAATCCAGGCATCTCAGTGTAATTCCAAGCAAAGCAATCTGAATATTCTTTCAATAGACCGATCATCTCATCTCTAGGATCGATCTCCAGGGTCTTGTTTACAAAAGTCGGCCTTGGAGTTTTACCATCTCCTATGTCAATCTCCTCCAAAGGATCGGCCGATGTAAACCCCTGTCCTAGTTTATCAAGATCTCTGAATTCCTCTATCATGCTCCCCACAGAGGAATTAGATGATCTTTGTGTGACGGCGGACTTTCCGGTCTCGGGGACCGGATCATCCGTAATACTGTCCTTTTGCTACGGTAGATGTTCGGTCTTAAAGTCCGAACTATTTTGTGACAGACCATACCATCCGGCTTTGAGAGCCGAACTGTCTGTGATCAAAGACTCATGAACTTTGTGTGTATTCATCATTTAAACTTTATTTAGGATTTAGCCGATTCTCCATCGACTCTAGCATTACTGGAATGAAACCTTTCTTATCTATACTTATGAACTGATAATCAGAAAAATCTACTCCTGTGAGACATGTAGTAGTCTCATAAGTCCAGAGTACAGGGGCATCGGCCACAGCGATGCAGGACGATACATCAGCATGTACTTGTTCTACATCATCGCCTACCCATTGTATTAACATTTGATGTAATGTAGAAGGTATACATTGATTGGCATGAATCCAATCTCTGCCTAGAATTAAACTATAATTTCCTTCTACATCAGCGACGAAGAATGCTGCAGCAAGGGTCTTAGTCCCGATGGTTAATTCAACGGACGTGACTCCCCTGGCTTTAATCGAACTATCCCCAACACCGCTGAGGGTCATGTTGGTCTTGACAAGTTCGTCATCTTGTTTTCCTAATTTTCTGTATAATGAATAAGGCATTAGGTTTACAGCCGCCCCTCCATCTACCAACATCTTAGCAATCGGTATCCCATCAATATGGCCGCGCACGAAGAGCGGCTTTAAATGATTTACCGATTCCTTTGGTTTCGTAAAGGCGGCTTCTTTAGGACCAAAATCAAACTGGGCAACAACAGGTTCATCATCGCCGATGATAGTACAATCGCCAGAAAATGTAATAATATTTACATCCATACCTGGGCGTTCTGGAGAAGCCTCGTAGTCGACCAGGTCTTCTCCCAGCAGGTCGTCCTCTTCCATTGATGTTGTCGTGTCGTTGGAGGCTTCCTGGTGAACGGTGGACGGTCCGCACGCGGGGGCCGGACGGTCCGCGCCTAGTGCAGGTTGTCCAGAGGCTTCCTGGTGAACGGCGGACGGTCCGTGCGCGGGGGCCGGACGGTCCGCGCCTGGTGCAGGTTGACTTTCTATTTCTATGGCCGTTTGTTTTTTCTCAACGGCCTTCGGTCTCCATTTCTTTTGCGGTGGCGGGTATAGTGGATGTGTGTCATTAAATGTCTTTTCCGCCTCCTTCTCTTGGCTCTCCTTTGCTCTTAGGCACTGTAATTTCTCTTTTGGGATCGTGTCAATCTCGCTGGGCACCATCGAGGCATGGAGTATTTTGGATCGGCTGTTTTGATGGTAGCCGTATCCTTTTCGGTTGTGTTGGCCAATTCGCCGAAAATCATCAGCCCTTTATTGTCTCCCTGTATGACAACATCTGCGGTGCCTATTTTGATGATGTCCTTTTTTGTTGTTCTTTGAGTTGCTACAGGCATATGCCCCCTGCCGGATTGGTTTGCCTAGGAGGCCGAGTAGTCCAGCAATCTTGTTGGGCCTGTGCCTGGTGACCGGATTCAGCAGTGCTCAATCGGTCTTGCATTGGCGACGCCAACCTATCAAAAACGGATGTTTGGGGTGCCCCCCAGGCGGGGTACTGTGGCATCCCAAATGGATATGGTGGCATGCCCCACATTTGATTTGGGACATATGGTGGAGGTAAATATGGATATGGATATGACAGGCGGATAAGGTGGAGGTGTCCATGCAGGCATGTTAGGTCTCAGTTGTACAGTATGACCTTTCATTTCTTCCGATTGGTGAGGTGGTCCAATCGGCCTTACCTGACGCTGCTCATGAATGGGTGAGCGGGGTCGCTTTGCTGGCCGGTCACTGGGGCCGGCCTTCTTTTTTACGTATTTAGACAATAATTGATCAAAAGTTGGGCCGGCTTTAACCAACCGACCAGCTGTCTTGAATGTATTTGTTTTCCACGTACCTATCTCTGGTCGTCGTGGTTTGAAAGTACGTGGCCGTTGTGAGTCCTGAGTACGGCCGGACCGTCCGCCGGAGCTCTCCGGACCGTCCGGTGGGGTTCCGGACCGTCCACGCCTATGTGCCGGACCGTCCGGGATACGCAGCACGGGTTCCTATATCTGTCTCCCTGTCTGCGCTTGCCCCCCAGTACTGGAGGCTGTGATGGTCACCTTTAGGGTCTCCCCTCCATCGAGAGTCTTCTCGGCTACCACTTTCCTGCAAGAAACTTTACGATCCCCATCGGCCTCTTTAGCATTGCCGATGATTGTCTCTTTGCCTTTGTCTTTATCGGCTGTGTTTGGCCGAACTAGGACTTTCTTGCCCTCAAAGTCAATCATGTTCATCGGAAAAGGCTCTGTATCCACCTGCATTTCCTGAAATTTCAATCGTCCCTCGTTAATGGCCGATTGAATCTGTCGCCGAAATACATTACAATCATTAGTGGCATGAGAAAATGAGTTATGCCACTTGCAGTATGCACGACGTTTTAGCTCGTCGGCAGATGGAACAGTGTGATTTATTTTAATGTTGCCATTTTTGAGTAATTCATCAAATATTTTATCACACTTGCCAACATTGAACGTAAACTTTACATCCTCCTGCCGTTTCTTTTGAATTGGCTGTAGGGAAGCACAAGCCAAAGATTTGGCCTGCTTTGGCCAAACCATTTCAGCAGCATATATTTCTGTTGACTCGTCCTCTGAGCTACTTTGATTGCACTCTACTATATGTACGTTATGACGAATTGCTTTAGCAGTTTCTTTGCTTCAGCTTTCACAAGCCGAAGCTCTCTGGTGTAACTGTGCTAGTGTAAAAAATTGGATGCCTTCTAATCTTTCTTTTAAATAATATCGTAGACCATTAAAGGCTAATCCTACTAGCTGTTTCTCTGCTAAATGAATTTGGAAGCATCGATTTCTTGTATCTCGGAATCTCCGGATGTAATCATTAACCGATTCATCTTTTGCTTGTCGTAATGACACTAAATCTATCAAATCCAACTCATAGTCACTGGAGAAAAAATGATCATGAAAATTTTGTTCTAGATCCCCCCAATGATGAAATGGAATTAGGAGGTAAAGTGGCGTACCACGCAAACACAGTTCCTGTTAAAGATAATGAAAATAAACGTATGCGAAATGCCTCTGTGTCGGCCAACTCTCCTAATTGTGCTAAAAATTGGACTATGTGTTCACGCGTGTTCTTTCCTTGATCACCCAAAAATTTTGCGAATTCGGGTATCCTGGTTCCCTGTGGGTATGGGTGGTGATCAAATCGGCTGTCATAAGGTTTCCGATATGATTGCCCCCCAGGGACCATGCTTACTCCAAGCTTATCTCGGAACGCCCGGGCTATTTCTTCCCTTACTATATCAATGGCAGCCGGTGCGAGACCACCGGCTCTCTGATCAAACATAGGTGGGGTTGGCTGGATATTAGCATATTGTCTTTCCCCCCATTGGTTTGAACTACGTGGTGCATTGCCACTTGCCCTATATGGTTCATATGTTTGATCGTTCCTTTCCGGCCTTCTAGGTGGGGCCAAAAAGTTTTCCTGGGCTCTAGATCTCGAATTAATGGGTTGATGCATTGCATAGCGCGATGGGAAATATTGCTGGGACGGGTGAGGATTCAGGTAACAATCCTCCTCAAAAAGGTCATGCGCGGACTGTCCGGACATTGGCCCGGACCGTCCGTGATTATACGTGGACCGTCCGTCGTTGTATGCGGATGGTCCGACTGGGTAGTTTAGATTTTGTGCCGTGTGTGGTGGCTCGGGCGCATATCTAGGTAACTCATTAAAAATAGGCCCGACTGTTGCTGGTCCGGACGGTCCGCGCTCACGTGCGGACGGTCCGGGCATGTGCAGATCGGCTGATTTGCTGCCGATTTGCGGTCGCTCAGGGTATGTGTCCATCGGCATCCCATAAAGGGGTTGTGACTGGTCGTGACAACCTGTAGCCGATGTATTACGCGTGTTACCCCCTAACTCAACCTCGTGCGAAGGAAAATTTGCGATATTAGATTTATCAAATGCGCGTACTAGTCTCTTAAAATTGTTTTGCATACCCCCTATGATGTTCTGCATTTGCTCACGTTGCTCTTCTACATAATTTCTAAGAGATTGTAGCTCGTTGGTATTACTTACATTGGAGATATCTGGTGTGGGTTGGAGCGAAGCCGGATCCGTCGCCGGATATCGGACGACCTTGTTGTTCCTGTCCACTTTGAAGTCGGCCAAGAATTTTGCTTTTGCCTCCTGGATCATATGCTCCTTGTGCTCCTCGAATTGGAGCTGTTCGTCAGCTGGCAAGGTCTCCCAAGTCGGCTCTATGATGTTGCTTGGGGAAATATCAGAGCTATCTTTTGAACCGGCCATTGAGGGCCGATTTGATGCGTCTATATCTGTTGTCCCCAGCTGAGTCGCCAAAAAGTATGTTGACGCCTTTTCGGAGCACCAAACACTCAAAAGAACCGTGGCGGTGCTCTCTGGTCAGGCGCAGACGGTCCGCGGCCTAGGGCCGGATAGTCCGCGACCTGGCGCAGGGGCCGAGTCCTCTGCCTGACGGCCGGACGGTGCGCGCCCTGGGGGCCGGACGGTCCGCGCGTACGCAGAGACGGCGGAAGACGCCGGCGGCAGCCTGGATCTCGCTCCCGGGAGGGACCCCGTCGGGGAGGAGAGATCCTAGGTGATGTCTAGGCTCGGTAGGCCGACCTAGACTCTTCTAATCGGCGTAGAGTCGAAGAGAAGCGAGAAATTGGAGATCGAGAGGCTAAACCTAAACTAGACTAGAACTACTCCTAGGATAAAATGCAAAATAGAAGTGTTTGATTCGATTGATGATGATTACAAATCGGCCGTAGACCTCTCTATTTATAGAGGAGGGGGCTGGACCCTTTACCGTCAGAACTCCGAGCAAATCCCGCGATTTTCGCCAACAAACGCAGCAAAAAACTCGGAACCCTAATCTGTTCTGCGCGTGCGCGGACCGTCCGGCCCACAGGCGCGGACCGTCCGGACCGCGGACCGTCCGGCCTCAGGGCCAGACTGTCCGCACCTCAATTTGGTGCTCAACAGTTAGTTTAAAAAAATACAAGAGACTGACTCTTTGTAAAGAGCTCGTCTCTACATGAGTCTTCAGACATATTGTTTCTTAACTGCATTTATGGTCTAGGGGCTCTGAGTTGTATCACAAAATTTTTTAAGTGTCTCTTGTACTAGTAAAACCAAACCAACGTCTAAGTGTCTCTTATATTAGGAAAACCGAACCAACATCTCAGGGTTATACATGCCCTTATTCGGTGAGAGAATCTTTTTTTGTTGCGCTAGGAGACATAGGGTACCGGTGTGATTGGTTGCCACCCTCGAGAGCGTCCGGCTCGCGGCGACCTGGGCAGCTGGGGAAGCTCCCTTCCCTCGTCTCCACACACGCAGGCAGATAGACTTAAAAATGCCCAGGTTGTACCCACCCGTGCAGGTTGGCCTTCGCTAGTGCACGCAACCAATCGCTGCGCCTGCATGCAGTCAACGCACGACTTGAGCATGGGAGGAGTGGGCAGGGCAACCAATCACGCCCATAGAAACACCTTGAGCGTCTGTGTTGCACCTCGCCCGCTAGGCTCTGAAGGAACACATGGTTTAATCCAGAGGGTGAGAACTAAAGCGACAAAAACAAGCTTAACCCATAGTAAATACAAATATTACTCGCCAGAAAATTTTCAAGTGATGTTGAATGGGGGTAAAAATTTTATTTTCGGAGATGGTCCAACAAAAAGAGTAAGTAGATTATGATTTATGAAGTTAGGGAGAAGCTTAAGCTCATAATATCATATAAGGGAACATATTACAAATGGTAAGAGCAAGGTAAGTGTGTAGTACATTGCATATTTCAGTTAGCATCATATGATCTTTCTCTTTCATTGCATCCTAGCAAGTATGTAGTCTTTATCTTTCAATTTGTCTCTATGATTTGCTTGCTTTAGTTGTGTTATCATCAATCACTAAAAGGGAGAGATTGTATGCAAAATGGACCATATGGGTCATTAAGTTTAGATTTTGGTGTTTGATAATCAATATGACCATTTGGACTAACGATGTTTGCCATTGTATAGGGTATAATTCAGATGGACACAAGGTGGACTTTGACTTAGGTAACACATAAATTGAAGTGATCAATATCTCAAGCAAGACACTAAGAATCCATGTTGATGACATGTGAGACATGCTAGATGTCTAAGACACCAAGAAGTAGAAGCCTAGCCACTAAGGGCCTATTTAGCATGACTCCAACTCTAAACTCCAGGCTAAAGTTGAGTGGAGCCAACCAAACATCCCAACTCTATCTTTTTTGGAGCAACCCAACCCCATGAAGTTTCTAGAGCTCTAGTTCATTTTCTTAGAGCACCAATTTCTTAGCTCCAAACTCTTTCAAATTAAACCTAAACGTTGAGTTTAGTGGAAATTGCCCACTAATATCATTGATTACAAAAGAAATCTCTACTACTTATTAAGGCGGTAAGGGGTAGGCTGCCATTCCGTGTTTTGCCATTCCCATTTCCCCCTCCCCGCAAAGCCCATTCCTATTCCCCCCTCCCCACAAAGCCACCCATTCCCATTCTTGGTTGTCATTCCGTGTTTTGCCTCCCCGCACTGTCTTTCTCATTCTCCCCTCCTCGCAAAGCCCATTCCCACGTGCATCCCACGCCTAGCTAAAATTAAATTTAAAAAACACAAATGTGGCCCCAATAGGATTCGAACCTATGACCTCTCAAGCAAATGTGCTCGTAGCTATCACTACACCACATGTGTGTTTATGTCAATATCTGTTACATTAAAAATATCTACTACATCTCTCCCAAAGAACACTTGCTACCCTTGCACAATGTGTAGTAGTAGATAATTATCAACGATATTCCTGAATTATATTTTTGGATGGAGAGAGTAGTATTTAAAGAAGAGCCTTGCATTCAATTTCTTTTGTTTGAATAATATTTTCAACTTAAATTCCTTTTTTATATGTGTGACATTTATTCTCCGTAATATTTTTCCATGGATCCAACTTGTGAGTCATTTTCATAAACCAACCCCAAAGATGAATCCATATTTCTTACTTGAAATCCCCGAACAAACACCACTGGCAGGAAGCGCTCGCGTTGGTGTCACTCATCGACGACGAGAAGAAGCTCGGCGACTGCCAGTTCGACCTCTGGAAGCCGTACTACGTGGCCTCATGTGTCGCTGTGTTCGGCAAGCTTCGGTGCAGCCGCTGCTTGGACGCGGTCCAAAGTGGCTGCACCACGCTGTCCATCTTCAAACAGGGGGACCTCATGGTCATCGCTAACGCCAGCGACTCGGGTTGTTCTGGGCACCGCATCCGACAATGGCGCCGTCACGACGTCCAGCTCATCATCCACCTGAAGCTCAACCTGCAACGTAAGTCACTACTGACTGGCCATGAATTCTTGTACGCTGGGACGACGACCGTTGCTGACGTTGTGTGAGTGTCCTCGAACAAGATGTATGTAGAGGAGTAGCACATCCGGTGGTGCAACAGCTAGGTGTACTACCTCGCTGATGAGCCCGGGGTGCACTTCGTTTGGCAGCCCAGCCAAGAGTCATCAGTACTCGCCATGTTGTGCACGTCCGACGACTACTATATCAAGGACTATGGTGTCATCTTGGCGCCAGAGGTGACACAGAGGAGGACCGACAGCAATGACCACTCACCATCGTCTGGGTAGCTTTTATGCCGGCCTGCCTTTACTTCTCTTCGCAAACACATACACTTGCCTTTTTGTTTAAGCAAGCGTGTATGGTGATGCGTACCTGATGACTGACAATGTACGAGGGAACTTCTACCGACAGGTGTGGCACGTACTCTTCAATGATGAGACCATGCAAATCGTGGCATATATCGAAGTCTGTATAATACCGATGTTTGCAATATAGTAGTGAAACAACTAAATTAAAATAACAAAATTTATGTATGGCTAGTATTACAAATGGATTATGAAACATTTTCTTATAACAATATAGGACACATTTTGTATATAAATTATTATGTTATTATATGTTCCCGTTGCAACGCACGGCCACTCATCTAGTGATTCATTATATTCCTCATGTCCGCCTGCTCAGCCTACTCTTGAGCGGACATTGTTTGTCCCTGGTTTGCCATGCACTACTCCTCCTAGCCATCGACCACCCACTACCCCGTGATCATCCCTCTCGTTCGCCGCCCAGCGCTCGCTCGTCACCCCTCCCGATCATCACCTGCCACCCAGTGACTGCCCCATCGCCCCTCCTGCCCCAAGTCCCACCCATCACGCCGCATGTTGCCCTCTGGAGGTGAGATGCATAATGTTAGTTTGTTAAGCACAATTTCATATGATTATTTCTGCTTCTTTGGGAAAATAGATTTTGACAAGATAGATGTTGTGCATGTATCTAAGATTGATATAATTATTTGTGTTGCTAGAATGATTGAAAGGGAAATGTGCCCTTGGGCAATTTCTATAAGTATTTTGGTGATTAGATGCCCAACACATGTTAATTGAGTCCTCATGTGCTAAATGTGTGCAAAGTGCAAATCAAGGTACAAGGTATGTTTCTAAACTTAGTACATTGTTTTTGAGTACTAATATGTTTATCTAAGTGATAAAAATAGTGCTAAGAAGAGAAGAAACGAATTGGAAAAGAGTTGAGTTTGGCCTGGCACATCGGACTGTCCAGTGGCGCACCGGACAGTGTCCGGTGCCCCAGGACTGGTCGACGGTGAACCGGCTGCTCTCGGGAAACGACAGAGTTGTACGGCTATAATTCACCGCACTAACCGGTGAGTCACCCGCGACGAACTCGTTGCTCTCGGGAAAAGAAGAAGGCGATGTGGCTAAAATTCACTGGACTGTCCGGTGGCGCATCGGACTGTCCGGTGAGCCAATGGCGCCAGCGCCAATGGTCAGCCTCGCGATCAACGCGCGACACGTGGCTCGCTCCAACGGTCTGCTGGGTGCACCGGACTGTCCGGTGCCCAACCAGCCCCGAGGAGCAATGGTCGGATGCGCCCGATATGGAAGGAGATCGTGCACCAGACATGCTACAATGGTTGTCCGGTGCGCAACTCGACAGAAGGCAAGGATAGCCTTCCATGTTGATCTCCAACGGCTCCTAGCTGCCTTGGGGCTATAAAAGGGACCCCTAGGCGCATGAAGCAGAACACCAAACACTCTCCAAGCATACTAAGAAATCCAGACTCTGCTCCCACGCATTTGATTCATTGTGATAGTGATTTGAGCTTCATTTCAAGTTGTGAACTCCCTGTGTTGTCCTTTGAGCTCAAGTCTTGACTTGTGTGTGTGTGCTGCTGATTGAATCTTGTGTGTGTTGTTTTTCCCTCCCTCACTTCTGTGTTTCTTTTGTGATCATCACTGTAAGGGTGAGAGGCTCCAAACTGTGGAGATTCCTCGCAAATGGGAAAATACTCTAAAGGAAAAGACCATGGTATTCAAGTTGATCATCAGATCACTTGAAAGGGGTTGAGTGCAACCCTCTTCCATTGGGACGCTGAAAGTTCCCTATGCCCGGGAACATGATCTGGATGTCGCCTAGAGGGGGGGGGGTGAATAGGCGAATAATAATTATCACTTTATAACTAGAAATTCTTACTCTACTCGAAGGCTGGATCGCAGTGGAATGAAAGACCCTTCGAGTAGGTTGCAGCGGAATTGAAGTTCCTGTCTTAAAATACCCTGCACTTCGAAGACAGCTTGTACCACATATAAATATTGAAGTGCAAGTATAAACAACAAATAAGACAGAGAAACAGCACACAACACAGAGCAGAGCACACAGACACAGGGATTTATCCCGAGGTTCGGCCAAGCCTAAAATGCTTGCCTAGTCCTCGTTGGAGTTAGCCACACCTTGGCTTGGAGTCTATTTCAACTCCTTCCTCCGTTTGCTCAGATCTATCAGTGCGACAGATAGAGCCTTCCACTATGTTGACATCAGTTACAACGATGCTGTGGATGCTTACGATCTTCTCGACAGCACTCCGACAGAGTAACAATGCGCTCAAGATATTGCTCTACCTCACAGCAACACTTCCCCTCTCTCTAAAGACTTATAACTTTGCCTCTACACAAACTAGAGAGATACACAAGAGAGGGAGAGAGAGAATTTGTCGGGGACCATAATTAGGGGTACCCTCAAGACGCCTAATTCTCAGCTGGTAACCCCCATCAGCATAAAGCTGCAGAGGCCTGATGGGTTTGATTAAGTCAGGGATCAGTCCATACGAGCGACTCGATCACGCCACGCCCGAGCCTAGCCTCGGGCGAGGGCAGCCGACCCTGAGGTGTTTCCGTCTCGCCCGAGGCCCCCTTTTTTACGGCAGACGCATCTCCGGCTCGCCCGAGGCCTTGCCTTCGTTAAGAAGCAACCCTGACTAAATCACCGCGCCGACCGACCAAGTCACTGGGGCATTTGACGCAAAGAGTGAGACTGACGGGCGGCCAGGCTTGGCCAAAAGCGCCATAGGAAGCTCCGCCCGACCAAGGGCTCGGACTCGGGCTAAGGCCCCGGAAGACGACGAACTCCGCTCCACCCGACCCAGGGCTCGGACTCGGGCTAAGGCCCCGGAAGATGGCGAACTCCGTTCCGCCCGACCCAGGGCTCGGACTCGGGCTAAGGCCCCGGAAGACGGCGAACTCCGCTCCGCCCGACCCAGGGCTCGGACTCGGGCTAAGGCCCCGGAAGACGGCGAACTTCGCTCCGCCTGACCCAGGGCTCGGACTCGGGCTAAGGACCCGGAAGACGACAAACTCCGCTTCGCCCGACCCAGGGCTCGGACTCCGCCCTGGCCTCTGCCGAACGACCTCCGCCTCGCCCGACCCAGGGGCTCGGGCTCGGCCTCGGCCATGCAGGACAGACTCGACCTCGGCTTCGGAGGAGCCTCCACGTCGCCCGACCTAGGGCACGAGTCCGCCACGTCGACAGGAAGCGCCATCATCACCCTACCCCGAGCCGACTCGGGCCGCAGAAAACAGGACCGACGTCCCATCTGGCTAGCTCCGCCAGATAGGCAATGATGGCGCCCCGCTGGACCCATGACGACGGCGGTTCTCAGCTCCCTTACGGAAGCAGGGGGACGTCAGCAAGGGCCCAACCACTCCGACAGCTGTCCCCCCGCCAGGCTCCATTGCTTCTCCGACGGCCACGACGCCACACCAGCTGGGTGCCAAGATCTCTCTGGCTGCCACCTTGGCATGTACTTAGGGCACTAGCTCTCCCCCGCTAGACACGTAGCACCTTGCTACACCCCCATTTGTACACCTGGATCCTCTCCTTACGCCTATAAAAGGAAGGACCAGGGCCTTCTTAGAGAAGGTTGGCCTCGCGGGAACGAGGGCAGGGGCAGGCGCTCTCTTGGGGCCGCTCGCTCCCCTCACCCGCGCGGACGCTTGTAACCCCCTACTGCAAGCGCACCCGACCTGGGCGCGGGACGAACACGAAGGCCGCGGGATCTCCGCCTCCCTCACGACCCGGCTCCGGCCACCTCGCTCTTCCCCCCTTCACGCTCGCCCACGCGCTTGACCCATCTGGGCTGGGGCACGCGGCACACTCACTCGTCGGCCTAGGGACCCCCCGGTCTTGAAACGCCGACAGTTGGCGCGCCAGGTAGGGGCACGCTGCGTGTTGACGAGCAGTTTCCCGTCAAGCTCCAGATGGGCAGTCTCCAACGACCTCTTCAACCCGGGACGGTGCTCCGTTTCGGGAGCCTCGAGTTCATGTCTTTCGACGGCAGCTACGACATGATACTCCTTCCACCGCCGCGCGACAGCGACAATGGTGGCAGACAGCCCGCCCGCCGGCGGCGGAATCGACGACGTCTTTCCCGCGTGGGGGAAGGACAACTTTCGAGCTCGCCCCATCCTCTCCCTCGCCATCGGAGGAGGAGGCGGGGCTACCAGGGCCGAGCGGGAGGCTGCGCTCAGTCGGCTGTCGAGCAAATCGACATCCCCAGCGCCCCAACGGAGGACGCGTCGGGCATCACCCTCGCGTTTGAGGCGAAGGGGAGCGCCGTCCCCCCGCGACACGCCGACCCCGAGCAAGTGGACGACGCCAGCGCGCTCACGCAGGGCCTGCAGGACGTCGCCCTCGCACCCAGGACGACGGCGCGATCAGCCCCCGATGTGACTTCGTCGCTCCTCGTCGACCAAAAGGTACCGGCTGATTCCCATCCTTTGTCGTTTCAACTCAACCTCAACCCGCCTAGTGACCTCGCTCTGGCGGGCGCTCACGTTGAGGCGAGTGCAACCCCTTTCGGGTTTCGTGTGCGGTCGCCTTGGGACCGATTGACGGGCGTCTCGACCTACGGACCCTCTGGGTCCGAGGAAGATGACGACCCCAGCATCTGCTGGGATTTCTCTAGATCTGGCAACCCCAGTGCCATGCGGGACTTCATGACCGCATGCAACTACTGCCTCTCCGACTGTTCCGACGGCAGCCGCAGCCTTGACGACAAGGACTGCGGCCCGAGCCGCGAATGTTTCCACGTCGAGCTAGGGGATCCCTCCGGAGGCAGCTGTCTCGGCATGCCGGAGGATGGTGATCCCCCTAGGCCAGCGCCTCGCGCCGACATCCCGCGGGAGCTAGCTGTGGTCCCCGTTCCGGCGGGGGTCACGACCCACAGCTCGAGCAAGTCCGCGGGGCGCGGGCCGGGCTCGATGAGGGAGCAGGAGCGCTCGAGGCAATCCGCCGGGACGTCGGGCAGGTATGGGCGGGCCAGCCCCCGGCCGGAGAAATACGTCACCTGCCCCAGGGTCTCCAGCACCGCATCGCCAACGATGCCAGGGACAGACCGCCACCCGCATCCGGCGGAACCGGTCAGGACCTGGCCGCCGCAGCGATGCTCCTCCGCGCGATGCCGGAGTCATCAACCACCGAGGGTCGGCGAATCTAGGGAGAGCTCAAGCATCTCCTGGAAGGCGCTGCGGCCCGGCGGGCCGAGAGCTCTGCCTCCCGAAGGCAGGGGTACCCCTCGGAGCCTCGTGCCGCGACTTCCCGACCCATGCGGGAAGCCTCGGTCTACACCGGGCGCACGCGCAACACCGCGCCTGCGGCCCCGGGCCACCTCGGCGACGAGCACCCTCATCGCGACCGTCGGGCCCGCCTCGACGAAAGGGTGCGCCGAGGTTATCACCCCAGGCGTGGGGGACGCTACGACAGCAGGGAGGATCGGAGTCCCTCGCCCGAACCACCCGGTCCGCAGGTCTTCAGCCGGGCCATTCGGCGGGCGCCGTTTCCGACCCGATTCCGACCTCCGACTACTATCACAAAGTACTCGGGGGAAACGAGACCGGAATTGTGGCTTGCGGACTACCGCCTAGCCTGTCAACTGGGTGGAACGGACGACGACAACCTCATCATCCGCAACCTCCCCCTGTTCCTCTCCGACACTGCTCGCGCTTGGTTGGAGCACCTGCCTCCGGGGCAGATTTCCAACTGGGAGGATCTGGTCCAAGCTTTCGCCGGCAACTTCCAGGGCACGTACGTGCGCCCCGGGAATTCCTGGGACCTCCGAAGCTGCCGGCAACAGCCGGGAGAGTCTCTTCGGGACTACATCCGGCGATTCTCGAAGCAGCGCACCGAGCTGCCCAACATCACCGACTCCGATGTCATCAGCGCGTTCCTTGCCGGCACCACCTGCCGTGACCTGGTGAGCAAGTTGGGTCGCAAGACCCCCACCAGGGCGAGTGAGCTGATGGACATCGCCACCAAGTTCGCCTCTGGTCAGGAGGCGGTCGAGGCCATCTTCCGAAAGGACAAGCAGCCCCAGGGCCGCCCGTCGGAAGATGCTCCCGAGGCGTCTACTCCGCTCGGCGCCAAGAAGAAAGGCAGGAGGAAGTCGCAAGCGAAACGCGACGCCGCCAGCACGGACCTTGTCGCCGCCGCCGAATACAAGAACCCTCGGAAGCCCCCCGGAGGTGCCAACCTCTTCGACAAGGCACTCAAGGAGACGTGCCCTTACCATCAGGGGCCCGTCAAGCACACCCTCGAGGAGTGCGTCATGCTTCGGCGCCACTTCCACCGGGCCGGGCTACCCGCAGAGGGTGGCAGGGCCCGCGACGACGACAAAAAGGAAGATCACCAAGCAGGAGAGTTCCCCGAGGTCCGTGACTGCTTCATGATCTACGGAGGGCATGCGGCGAATGCCTCGGCTCGGCATCGTAAGCAAGAGCGTCGGGAGGTCTGCTCGGTGAAGGTGGCGGCGCCAGTCTACCTAGACTGGTCCGACAAGCCCATCACCTTCGACCAGGATGACCACCCCGACCACGTGCCGAGCCCGGGGAAGTACCCGCTCGTCGTCGATCCCATCATCGGCGACGTCAGGCTCACCAAGGTCCTGATGGATGGGGGCAGCTGCCTCAATATCATCTACGCCGAGACCCTCAGGCTCCTGCGCGTCGATCTGTCATCCGTCCGAGCAGGCGCTGCGCCCTTCCACGGGATCATTCCTGGGAAGCGCGTCTAGCCCCTCGGACAGCTCGACCTTCCTGTCTGCTTCGGAACACCCTCCAACTTCCGAAGGGAGACTTTGACGTTCGAGGTGGTCGGGTTCCGAGGAACCTACCACGCAGTGTTGGGAAGGCCATGCTACGCGAAGTTCATGGCCATCCCCAACTACACCTACCTGAAGCTCAAGATGCCGGGCCCCAATGGGGTCATCACCGTCGGTCCCACGTACAAACACGCGTTTGAATGCGATGTGGAGTGCGTGGAGTACGCTGAGGCCCTCGCCGAGTCCGAGGCCCTCGTCGCCGACCTGGAAAACCTCTCCCGGGAGGTGCCGGACGTGAAGCGACATGCCGGCAACTTCGAGCCAGCGGAGACGGTTAAGGCCGTCCCTCTCGACCCCAGTGGCGACACCTCCAAGCAGATCCGGATCGGTTCCGGGCTCGACCCCAAATAGGAAGCAGTGCTCGTCGACTTTCTCCGCGCAAACGCCGACGTCTTTGTGTGGAGTCCCTCGGACATGCCCAGCATACCGAGGGATGTCGCCGAGCACTCGCTGGATATTCGGGCCGGAGCTCGACCGGTCAGACAGCCTCTGCGCCGATTCGACGAGGAAAGGCGCAGGGTGATAGGCGAGGAGATCCACAAGCTGATGGCAGCAGGGTTCATCAAAGAGGTATTCCATCCCGAATGGCTTGCCAACCCTGTACTTGTGAGGAAGAAAGGGGGGAAATGGCGGATGTGTGTAGACTACACTGGTCTCAACAAAGCATGTCCGAAGGTCCCCTACCCTCTACCTCGCATCGATCAAATCGTGGATTCCACTGCAGGGTGCGAAACCCTGTCTTTCCTCGATGCCTACTCAGGGTATCATCAAATCAAGATGAAAGAGTCCGACCAGCTCGCGACTTCTTTCATCACACCCTTCGGCATGTACTGTTATGTCACCATGCCGTTCGGTTTGAGGAACGCGGGTGCAACGTACCAGCGGTGCATGAACCATGTGTTCGGCGAACACATCGGTCGCACGGTCGAGGCCTACGTCGATGACATCGTAGTCAAGACGAGCAAAGCCTCCGACCTTCTCTCCGACCTTGAAGTGACATTCCGGTGTCTCAAGGCGAAGGGCGTCAAGCTCAATCCCGAGAAGTGCGTCTTCGGGGTGCCCCGAGGCATGCTGTTGGGATTCATCGTCTCCGAGCGGGGCATCGAAGCCAACCCGGAGAAGATCGCAGCCATCACAAGCATGGGGCCCATCAAGGACTTAAAAGGCGTACAGAGGGTCATGGGATGTCTCGCGGCCTTGAGCCGTTTCATCTCGCGCCTCGGCGAAAGAGGCCTGCCCCTGTACCATCTCTTAAGGAAGGCCGAGTGCTTCACTTGGACTCCCGAGGCCGAGGAAGCTCTCGGGAACCTGAAGGCGCTCCTCACCCAGGTGCCCGTCTTGGTACCCCCAGCTGATGGAGAAGCCCTCTTGGTCTACGTCGCCGCTACCACTCAGGTGGTCAGCGCCGCGATCGTGGTCGAAAGGCAGGAAGAGGGGCATGCTTTGCCCATTCAGAGGCCAGTTTACTTCGTCAGCGAGGTGCTGTCCGAGACCAAGATCCGCTACCCACAAGTCCAGAAGCTGCTGTATGCAGTGATCCTGACGAGGCGAAAGCTGCGACATTACTTCGAGTCTCATCCGGTGACTGTGGTGTCATCATTCCCCCTGGGGGAGATCATCCAGTGCCGAGAAGCCTCGGGACGGATCGCAAAGTGGGCGGTGGAAGTCATGGGCGAGACAATCTCGTTCGCCCCTCGGAAGGCCATCAAGTCCCAAGTACTGGCGGACTTCGTAGCCGAATGGGTCGACACCCAGTTGCCGACGGCTCCGATCCAACCGGAGCTCTGGACCATGTTTTTCGACGGGTCACTGATGAAGACGGGAGCCAGCGCGGGACTGCTCTTCGTCTCGCCCCTCGGGAAACACCTGCGCTACGTGCTCCGCCTCCATTTCCCGGCGTCCAACAATGTGGCTGAGTACGAGGCTCTGGTCAACGGATTGCGAATCGCCATCGAGCTAGGGGTCCGACGCCTCGATGCACGCAGCGACTCGTAGCTCGTCATCGACCAAGTCATGAAGAACTCCCACTGCCGCGACCCGAAGATGGAGGCCTACTGTGATGAGGTTCGACGCCTGGAAGACAAGTTCTACGGGCTCGAGCTTAACCACATCGCCCGGCGCTACAACGAGACTGCGGACGAGCTGGCAAAGATAGCCTTGGGGCGAACGACGGTTCCCCCGGACGTCTTCTCCCGGGATCTGCACCAACCCTCCGTCAAGATCGGCGACACGCCCGAGCCCGAGGCGCCCTCGGCCCCGTCCGAGGTGACCTCGGCCCAGCCCGAGCCATCCTCGGCTCAGCCCGAGGAACCCTTGGCCCCCGAGGGCGAAGCACTGCGCATCGAGGAGGAGCAGAGCGGGGTCGCGCCAGATCAAGATTGGCAGACCCCGTACCTGCAATATCTCCACCAAGGAGAACTGCCCCTCGACCGAGCCGAGGCTCGGCGGGTAGCGCGACGCGCCAAGTCGTTCGTCTTGTTGGGCGATGAGAAGGAGCTCTACCACCGTAGCCCCTCGGGCATCCTCCAGCGATGCATCTTTATCGCCGAAGGTCAGGAACTCCTGCAGGAAATACACTCGGGGGCTTGCGGCCATCATGCAGCACCTCGAACCCTCGTCGGGAACGCTTTCCGCCAAGGCTTCTACTAGCCGACGGCGGTGGCTGACGCCACTAGAACTGTCCGCGCCTGAGAGGGGTGCCAATTCTATGCAAAGCAGACCCACCTGCCCGCTCAGGCTCTGCAGACGATACCCATCACTTGGCCCTTCGCTGTGTGGGGTCTGGACCTCGTCGACCTCTGCAGAAGGCGCCCGGGGGCTACACGCACCTGCTGGTCGCCGTCGACAAATTCTCCAAGTGGATCGAGGTCCGACCCCTGAACAGCATCAGATCCGAGCAGGCGGTGGCGTTCTTCACCAACATCATCGTCACCGACAACGGCACCCAGTTCACCGGCAAAAAATTCTTGGATTTTTGCGAGGATCACAACATCCGGGTAGACTGGGCCGCCGTAGCTCATCCCATGTCGAATGGGCAAGTAGAACGTGCCAACGGCATGATTCTACAAGGGCTCAAGCCTCGGATTTACAATGATCTCAACAAGTTCGGCAAGCGATGGATGAAGGAACTCCCCTCGGTGGTCTGGAGCCTGAGGACGACGCCGAGCCGAGCCACGGGTTTCACGCCGTTCTTCCTGGTCTACGGGGCCGAGGCCGTCTTGCCCACTGACCTGGAATACGGCTCCCCGAGGACGAGGGCCTACAACGACGAAAGCAATCAAGCTAGCCGAGAAGACTCGCTAGACCAGCTGGACGAGGCTCGGGACAGGGCCTTACTACACTCGGTGCGGTATCAGCAGTCCCTGCGACGCTACCACGCCCGAGGGGTCCGACCCCGAGACCTCCAGGTGGGCGACCTGGTGCTTCGGCTGCGGCAAGACGCCCGAGGGAGGCACAAGCTCACGCCCCCCCTGGGAGGGGCCATTCGTCATCGCCAAAGTTCTGAAGCCCGGAACATACAAGCTGGCCAACAGTCAAGGCGAGGTCTACGGCAACGCTTGGAACATCTAACAGCTACGTCGTTTCTACCCTTAAGATGTTTCCAAGTTGTTCATATACCTCGCACCCACGCAAAGTTTAGTCAACAAGGAAGGGTCGGCCTCGCCTCGGCAAAGCCTGACCCTCCCTCGGGGGCTAAAAGGGGGGAAACCCCCTCTGCGTCAAAATTTTCCTCGAACAGAAAATCTCTTTTACCAGAATATCTTTCGTGCTTTTTGACTACTTCGAAAAGTGGGTCCTAGAAACGATGGGGTACACGTAAGCAGTCAAGGCTGACCGAGCCGAGGGACTCCTACGCCTCCGGGATACAGATACCTCACTCATCACCTTCTGCGATAAGTAACTCGCGTTCGGATAAGGTGACTCCGCGGATCGAACAAGTCTCTACGTTCGGAAGCCCTTCTGTCGAAGCGATTCTTCGAGTTTTCTCGATCGAGTCGGTGATAGGGCCTCATGGACGAGTAAAAGTGCGCATAAGCGGCAAGGCCGACCGAGCCGACGGACTCCCACGCCTCCGGGATACGGATACCTCACTCATCACCTTCCGCGAGAAGCAACTTTCGCTCGCACAAACATCCTTGTTACCGACAAAAAGTCCAGACACTCGAAACAAGAGGAAGAGAGACGCAGCTTAACACGCGACAAGGGTGTGTGTTCTGGCCTCGACGGTCGCACAAAGCACACACTACAAGACAAGCTGATCCTGCAGGCTCGGGTCACGCTGGAAGGGGGCAGCGACACCCTCGGCATCGACGGCACCTTCGGCGAGGCACGCAGCTTAACACGCGACAAGGGTGTGTGTTCTGGCCTCGACGGTCGCACAAAGCACACACTACAAGACAAGCTGATCCTGCAGGCTCGGGTCACGCTGGAAGGGGGCAGCGACACCCTCGGCATCGATGGCACCTTCGGCGAGGCCCGACCTAGCCGCGGACGGCGACGCGGTCCGAGGGCCTCCGCTCCGAAGGACGACGTCATCACCGCGCCCGGGCAATCGCTGTCAGGGACTTCTCCGGGAATCCGGCCCGAGCGGGCGGCTCGGCCGGCCACCTCCGGGGCCTCGGCCAACCACCTTCCGAGGGCACCAGCCTGGTCCGAAGCCTCGGCTGACCAACTCCGGCGTCGATCCTGCCAACGGACAACTCAGCTAGGCTCCGGCCAACCAGGTTTCATTTTCGAGCCAACTCCGCCTCTGCTCATGCTGATATCGCTACCCCCGGCCTCGGCTCGTCGAAGAGCGGCCGAGGGGTCTCTTTAACTAAGCTAGAGGAGCCTCGGACAACAGGGCCGACCGAGCCGAGGGACTCCTACGCCTCTGGGATACGGATACCTCACTCGTCACCTTGACACGGGGCGACTCATGCTTGGTAAAGCGGTTCAGATAATCAGCAGACGAGTCTTAGTGCTCGGAAATGAGGAAAAAACACGGCTCCGTGCCGAAGTTACATACATGTTCAGGCCCCGACAGCCACAATGGACAGAAAACCCTGGCATTCGAAATGCCCTTACAAACGGAACTCCGGTTCCGCCTCTGCAGGTACGAACAACCCCGCTCGATAGGGGCGGGCCTGCGGGGTCACAGAAGGCTGACGGGCGGCTCGCCGCCGCCCGCTCCGACTACGACGACAACGGCCTCCACTCCGGATGGCCGAACTGCAGCCGCGCAGGCCCCAGGACAGGCACGGTTGCGGTCTTGCCCTCGCCCACGCCGACGCTCGAGGGGCGAGGACAAGTACAAAGAGCCGGAGGCCCGAAGCGCGGATGGTGGCGGTGATCCCGTCGGTGACGGGGACTTCTCGAGCCGCCTCCGCCTCGGCACCAACGGCAGGAGCCCTCAGCCCTCCGGCAGATCCCCACTCAAGTCCTCCCAGATGAGTGGGGCACCGGCCTCCGCGTAAAGGCGTCGCCCCGGTGCAAAGGCAGGACCACCCCAGAACACGAACGCCGCCCTAGCAGCGCGCGGCATCTAGGGTGGTCCTCCCGTGTATACGGCGCGGCAGCCGCCCCCTACAGAAGGGGCCGCCGCGAGCCGAGCCGACGAACCCGACACGCTGGAGGTGACGACGCCTGCCGTCGATCCGCCCCGCGTTGTCGAAGTCCGGGCCACCCACAGGGCCAGTGAGCGCCTTCTCCCTCGAATACTGCGGGAGAGGATGACCCACGAACCCGTGCGGGAGGTAGAGCGCCGGCTCAGCCCGGCACCCACCCCAGCGAGGATGATGAACATCCTTGAAGCTGAGGGTGGGACCAAGATCGCAGCCCGGCTCGCTCCTCCCCACCCAGGAGCTGGTGGTCACCGTCTCGGGTGACCACCAGCGGAGGGAAGCAGCCGGGCTGCGTGATGAAAATCCTTGAAGCCGAACGATGGCTGAAAGGTACCCACTCCCACGGAGTAGTGTCCTCCGACGATGAGGCATGGAGACGGCGGTTTCCCCGCATCCGGGGGCTTGAAAGGTGGAAAGACACGATGCATAAGGGAGGAAGAAGACATGGTCGCCTTACGAAAGGGGTCGCCCTCCTTTTAAAGGCAACTCTCCCTGCTTGCGCCCCCAACCGTCACGGGCTGAGTCTTCTCCAACACGCCTCCAAAGCCCTCCCCTGCGGCGCGGGGGCTGGGACCCACATGTCATGCAGACCGGCTCCGAGCGGAAGAAGCCGAACCGCCGTGCACGGCGCGCGCAACCACCCAGCGGTTACAAGTGACCCTCCACTTTTGCCCAGACCAACGGGCGAAAGGGGCGGGCAGCCATGCAGGCGGCATGCAACCGCGCCAAGTGGACGCGCTTCTCCGACTCCTGACCTGCCAGCACGGAAGCCCAAGCCCACGCGTCGCGCGACCGGCGCGCCGGATGCTGCATGCAAGCAACTGTACCACTTGCGCCACCACCGCACCTCCTCGGTTGCGGAACCAATACCGCGGCCCGAGGCGACCCAGCGCGCGACCCGGCAGCGCCAGCCTGACGCAGCGGTCAAACGCGGTCAAAAGTGGGCCGGCAGTAATGACGGTGGCAGGCGCGCGAGAGCAGCGGTCACGCCATCAGCCAAGCTCACGTCCCATCCGGAGGCAGCGAGAGAACCCCCTCTCACGGTGTGAAGACGACACGCCCGTGACCCGTTCCTCGAACGGCTCGCGCACGCGCAACGGCAGCCTCGCCAACTACTCGCCCCGGCGCATTAACTCCGCGGCTCGACAGGCGGCGCTTCTAGCAGGAGCAGCTGGCGACGTTTCTCCTTCACGACCACACCAAAAAAGGTATGCCATGTCGTTCAATTTCGTGTCCTTTTTCCCTTTTTTCTCTTTTTCTATCTCTTGCAACAGGGACCGGGAAAGGGAATACCCCCAAAGGGATCCTTCCCCGTGAAGGAACTAGGCTCCGTGCCTCCTTACAGATCAGGGGTTCGAAGGCTGGCCCCCCGAAGGGTTCAACGGCCGCCTCAGATCGCGTGGGCCCGACACCCACTACTGGTCAGAGGTTCGAAGGTCGGCCCCCCGAAAGGTTCCATGACCGCCTCAGGCTACTCGGGCTCTGCGCCCATTACTGATCAGGGGTTCGAAGGCTGGCCCCCCGAAGGGTTCACAGTCGCCTCAGACACCGAGCGAGGGATGACCAGGGGTACGTTCGATACATAACCAAGGCTCGGGCTGCGCTCCCGAGGTACCCTAGGACATTTCCGAGACCAGCGGGAACGATCCTGTAACGGAATCCCATCGGAGGGAGGCATCGAGCCCTCGGACCCCGTCGCCAGGGGACCGGGTCCGGCAGATCACCCGCAGGTACTTTTGGGCGTGCCTCCGGGCCCCTAGCCGACCCCCAACGAACGGGGCACGGACGTCCACTCGGATTACCCGATTGCAGCTCACCAGAGACACCATGTTCGGTGCCCATCGAGGGTAACATGGCGCTCTCCCCCCTCCTCCTTGCGGAAAGGCGACGTAGGGGCGTATGTAAAAAAGCCGAGTCTGTCCCTGATCGTCCTCTCGCCCTGTGCGGAGGCTCGGGGGCTGCTCTCGCAAACCCGGCTCCGGCCGAACCGTTGACAGCGTCAACATACCAGCCCGAGAACTTGGGCCCCGACAGTGCACCCGGGCTACGACCTGTTCGCATGAGGGAACCGCCAGACCACCCAAAGCATTACGCAAGGCATTAAGACCTCGAATGAGTGAAACCACTCCTCCGAGGCCTCGGGGGCTACACCCGGCGGGTGCGCTCGCGCGCACCCACCGGAACAAAGTGCAACCGAGAAAGGCTGGTCCCCTTGCAAAAAAGTGCGACGAAAGCCTCCAAGCGAGTGCTAACACTCCCTTCGAGGCTCGGGGGCTACTGTCGGGGACCATAATTAGGGGTACCCTCAAGACGCCTAATTCTCAGCTGGTAACCCCATCAGCATAAAGCTGCAGAGGCCTGATGGGTTTGATTAAGTCAGGGATCAGTCCATACGAGCGACTCGATCACGCCACGCCCGAGCCTAGCCTCGGGCGAGGGCAGCCGACCCTGAGGTGTTTCCGTCTCGCCCGAGGCCCCCTTTTTTACGGCAGATGCATCTCCGGCTCGCCCAAGGCCTTGCCTTCGTTAAGAAGCAACCCTGACTAAATCACCGCGCCGACCGACCAAGTCACTGGGGCATTTGACGCAAAGAGTGAGACTGACGGGCGGCCAGGCTTGGCCAAAAGCGCCATAGGAAGCTCCGCCCGACCCAGGGCTCGGACTCGGGCTAAGGCCCCGGAAGACGACGAACTCCGCTCCGCCCGACCCAGGGCTCGGACTCGGGCTAAGGCCCCAGAAGATGGCGAACTCCGTTCCGCCCGACCCAGGGCTCGGACTCGGGCTAAGGCCCCGGAAGACGGCGAACTCCGCTCCGCCCGACCCAGGGCTCGGACTCGGGCTAAGGCCCCGGAAGACGGCGAACTTCGCTCCGCCCGACCCAGGGCTCGGACTCGGGCTAAGGACCCGGAAGACGACGAACTCCGCTTCGCCCGACCCAGGGCTCGGACTCCGCCCTGGCCTCTGCCGAACGACCTCCGCCTCGCCCGACCCAGGGGCTCGGGCTCGGCCTCGGCCATGCAGGACAGACTCGACCTCGGCTTCGGAGGAGCCTCCACGTCGCCCGACCTAGGGCACGAGTCCGCCACGTCAACAGGAAGCGCCATCATCACCCTACCCCGAGCCGACTCGGGACGCAGAAAACAGGACCGACGTCCCATCTGGCTAGCTCCGCCAGATAGGCAATGATGGCGCCCCGCTGGACCCATGACGACGGCGGTTCTCAGCTCCCTTACGGAAGCAGGGGGACGTCAGCAAGGGCCCAACCACTCCGACAGCTGTCCCCCCGCCAGGCTCCATTGCTTCTCCGACGGCCACGACGCCACACCAGCTGGGTGCCAAGATCTCTCCGGCTGCCACCTTGGCATGTACTTAGGGCACTAGCTCTCCCCCGCTAGACACGTAGCACCTTGCTACACCCCCATTTGTACACCTGGATCCTCTCCTTACGCCTATAAAAGGAAGGACCAGGGCCTTCTTAGAGAAGGTTGGCCTCGCGGGAACGAGGGCAGGGGCAGGCGCTCTCTTGGGGCCGCTTGCTCCCCTCACCCGCGCGGACGCTTGTAACCCCCTACTGCAAGCGCACCCGACCTGGGCGCGGGACGAACACGAAGGCCGCGGGATCTCCGCCTCCCTCACGACCCGGCTCCGGCCACCTCGCTCTTCCCCCCTTCGCGCTCGCCCACGCGCTCGACCCATCTGGGCTGGGGCACGCGGCACACTCACTCGTCGGCCTAGGGACCCCCCGGTCTCGAAACGCCGACAGAATTGATCCAAATGATGTATGCACTTGTTGGCTGAACTTGTGTACTTGTTTGAGGCGCCTAGGGGTCCCTTTTATAGCCCCAAAGGGCCTAGGAGCCATTAGAGCTTCATTTGAAAGCTCCCAGCCTTCCCTGGTTGCAGGTGCACCGGACTGTCCGGTGGCTCACCGGACAGTGAACAGTAACAGATCTGATTGACAATTACCTTCTCTAGAACAGCTAGCCGTTGGTGCACCGGACAGGTAGCTATTCACTGTCCTGTGCACCGGATAGGTCACTATTCACTGTCCTGTGCACCGGGCACAGCACTATTCACTATCCTGTGCACCGGACACAACTACTATTCACTGTCCTGTGCACCGGACACAGCTACTATTCACTGTCCTATGCACCGAACAGGTCACTATTCACTGTCCTGTGCACCAGACATAGTTACTATTCACTGTCATGTGCACCAGACAGCTACTATTCACTGTCCTGTGCACCAGCCAACAACACACTAAGTGATTTTTCCTCCGTTCTTTCTCCGTTTGACTTCAACTTTTGGGAGGATTTTCCTGAGACTTAAACAAACACATTTAGAGTATAATCCAATTGATTTAGTCCTAGAAACTTACATCTTTCTTGTTCTTCTCCTTGCTTTTCTGTTTCTCCTCCAGTAGAGCTCAGAATGGTACTTTCTCTACAAAAAGAGTTAGAGAGCAAACCAAAGCACCAAACTTGTAGTAAGAGGTGTGTGCAACATGGTTGAACACTCAAACCTTACATACTTAACCTTTTTCATCGTTTTACCCAATTTGGCATGTTTGAGGTCGATGTTGGACTCTAAACCATTAAGTCAACTTGACTTGATCTAGATTGACATATCTGAGCTCCAACTCCCTTGTTCATTTCTCGAGCTTGATCTTGAGCCTTATGACTTACACCACATAACTGTAGATGTTACCTCATTGGTTGTAAGTCATGTCCTTATGTAGTGATCCTTGATGCACCATAACTCTTAACTCGATCAACCTTGACTTTGCAAGTCTTCTTCTTCACCCCTGGCTTTGGGTTCCTGGTCTCCTTGACCTTCTCCCGTGCACTCGGTACCTCAAAGCTCTTCTTACCTCCATCCTTGGCTTGATCGGTTGTCTTTGAGTTTCGCACACCGAGTCTCACTTAAGTAGTGTTTTTATCTATAGATAATTTAGTCTTTGGACCATCACACTTGTTCACTTGTGTTGAACCCTACTAGCTTTGCATTAAGCACCTGTTCAACACTTAGCACACTTGTTAGTCCTTTAATTGGGTTGTCATCCAAACACCAAAACCCACAAGAGAGCTTTCAATCTCCCCCTTTTTGGTGATTGATGGCAACACAATTAAAGCTTACACAAGAATAAGATTTAAAACACAAATTTTGAATTCTATGTTTATAGAATGCTCCCCCTAAATATGTGCCTACATTAAAATCTTAACTTTGGCCTTAAATGCCAAAATGCACATACTTAGGCTAATTCGAAGCATTGCTACACCTTAGCACCTGTGGGATGCATTGTGTCAAGAATCAAACCATGATGCGTATAACACACAAATGCATAGAATCAGAGTTAAACACCAATTAAATGGATATACCACAGGAATATCAACCTACCACTATTCACCATTAAGATACCGATTTAAAGCGCTAGAACCACATGAATATCTATCACAGGATAAACACAGTAGATACCAATTGATTCATATCAACAGAAGCACTAATTATGCATTATCACCATATAATACAACAAGAAGCATTTGATCAGTATTATCAACAAACTAACACATTCTTCCTTAAGATCATAGAAACTCAAGGAAACCCCTTTGAGTCCTTTAGTACACAAAATTAATCTTTACCCTTAAGGTAAGCTTTCCTCTCAGGTCGAGGTAAGCTTTAATGCACAAATTCTCCCCCTTTGACATCAAACACCAAAACCATATTCAAGCAAGAACATAGGATGATGTCAAGGGACAAAAGGGTATTAAGCAAGGAAAATGCAACGCACTAACATTACTCCCCCTTACACATTAAACACATGCAACACAAGCATTGGAGGAAATTAAGGTACAAATACAAAAAAAAGGTCATTACCTCCTTTTGTACCTTTACCATGTTATGGTGTACTTTCCATCTAAGTAGGTGGAGTTCCTTTTGTCATCAATTTAAGATTTCCATCTTGAAAGTTTTATCTCTAGGGAGCTCCTTCACACTTGTGCCTAATCCTTTATCCTGACCTTTTCTTGTTGCTAAAACACCAACCTTAGAACAAGTTATAGTTTTGTGGCACAAGATGAAGCTTCTATTCTAGTGATTACCAAAAGATACCAATTGAAGCACACTACCAAGGCTACTAATTGAAAGATCATCACTGTCATAGCTCCATGATATTTAAAGATAAGCATCTAGGATCACCAACTATTATAGAGCATGAACAATCTTTAAATACGCAATTACTCACAACTTTAGATACCAATTACTCACAGCTTTAGATACCAATTACTCGACTTGTGGAGGTACCCAAGTCCTGATTGCTCCATTTCTTGCTCATCTTCCCTTTTCCACCTTGAGACTATATAGGATCACTCAAGAAATAGTTAGTCTCAAAAGACACAAGTTATGTGTGCTCCCCCTAAAGTTGTGCATCAAGTATTTGAATGACTTGCACCTTGCACATTCTAGCGTCCTCAGAACTAGAGGGGATCACAACATACCTTGGTCTAGACATAATATATCAATTGCATCACAAAAAGATACCAATTGAATAGATGACATAATACAACTTATGACTAGTGGAAACAATGCATGCCTCAAGATATATAACATTTTAAAAGCAACCTAGGCACGCTTCACACTTGATGATCATTGCAACACATATACCAATTGAAAACGATAAGATCATGCATATAAAGCACAATGTCTAAGCACACCATGATTAAGAAGTATTTTCTTAGGTACACCAAAGGAAACAACATTTTAAAGCATAAGGCACCTAAGCCAAGATACTACCAATTGAAAGGCAAGAACATAGCTATGATCACAATCAACGGAACTTCAAGATATTCAATGAAATTACATAGTTCCATTCTCCATACCTTTGCCCTTTACCTGAATGCCATGAGATTCATTCTTTTAGGTAGTGTGGAGTGAGAGCATCTATTGTCACCAATTTAGGGCTCCTTTTGTTCATGCACCTCATAGCTCGAGAGGGTGCATTAGAGACACAACATGGATTTCTTGTTTTGGTATACACAGAGTACCAAGACAAAGTAATCATGTGAACATGGACTAAACAAAAATATCATGCTTGCACATAGGTTAATCATTAAAAACCATATAGCATGACTTACAAAAAGATACAGGTTTATCGACATACACCAAGAGAGTTAATCATGGTGGATATATCAAATGAAAAGCTACCCATTGAATGATTCAAGAGATATAACCTATAAAGCACACAATCACGATTAAGCAAGCATGATTATGATCTTGGAAATCATGGATCATTAATTGAAAGATATTCAACACAAGCAATATCAAAAGCATAACTGCTCCAAGGATAGGTATAGCACGACAATCCAACTTAAAAGCAATGCTGATTAGAAATAATGCACTTAAGATACATGGGTACCGTCCTTTGGAGAGCAAGTTGTAGATTCTCATCAAAGTCCTTTGCTTGATTCACCAATAATGATTAAGGACCTCTACAACTTATTTAACTCGAGATGAACATGGGATTAATATTGCACAATAATTCAACCTTGGGTCAATAAATAGATAATAAAATTGACAGCTTAAGCATAGAGTTTGAATTAACCATCTTAAGCTCTCCCAGGGTCTCCAGTCCATCTCGAGGCACCTGCATGGTCTAGTTGGCACGGTTTGGTACCCATCTCGAGATGGGTCCATAACGTTCATCTAAAAGGGCCTTTGGTACCCAAATAGTAGTTGTGCTAGTTCTAGGTGATCTCATTACTGATCTAGCACAAGTATATGATTTGGGTCTCCTAAGCGAATAAGATTGAGATAAATTTACTTGTTTAGGAACCTTACCCTTCTTACATACCTTAGGTAGATGACCATGCTCACCACACATGTAGCAGAAGCGTCGCTCAAACTGAGATGACACTTGCTGTTTGTCTTTTTTCTTAGTGAGGGTCATCTTGGAGGGTGCACATCTTTGATTCTTCATGAGCGGACATGAAGTGATCATATGGTCCTTATCGTTGCATCCAAAACATCTCCTCATTCCTTCATCCTTGTCTTTGTGTGGACAAGACGCAATGAAGTGACCTAATTCCTTGCACTTGAAGCACCTCCTTTTTCCTCTTCCCTTTTTGCTCTTGGATGACATAGAGAGATGATCAGTGCAAACAACATGACTAATTGAATTTTTATCTTTTTCCTTGTTCATGTTGATTTCTTCATTTATTGCTTTAGGAACATCCTTCTTATGGAGCTTAACACTTGCTACGGTTTCTCCTGTCTCAAGCTTCTTCACCACGCGTCCGTGGATATCTTGAGGAGGTTGAGCAATGCGTCTTCTCTTTAGTTGCTTTGCTTTCTTGTTCCTTTCTTTATTGATGAGCAACTTTTCTTTTGATCCTACAGCTTGATGCTCATTCAAAAAATGGCTTTCTTTTGAGCAACAGGGGTTAGCACATGGTGATATATTATCTAAATGCGCACGTGTGCAAGAATGAGGTTCACATGAATTTAAGTTTGCAATTACAACCTCATGAGCAACATCAAGCATGATATGGTCATCAACTAATTCATTATGAGAATAAGATAGCATATCATATTTTTCACTTAGAGCAAGTTTTTCTAAATTTATCATTTCTACATTACTCTTAAGCATAGAATTCTCACTTTTAAGTTGAGCAACATCAGATAATACATCATGATTATTTCTTTGCTCAAATAAAACAGATTCATACCGTTGGACCAAATTATCATGAGAGCACTTTAGCTCTCATGTTCTTTGGTCATCTTCTCCAGACTGTCATTGGTTTTGATGAGAGTATCCTCTAGCCTGAGAAGCATCTCGCCTTGTTCCTTGTTCCTCCTCAACAGCTTAACCAAGAGCACTTTGTCTTCTTTGTTGAGATGGGTGTAGAACCAGTGAATCTCCTCTTCTTTCACATTGTCGGTCTCATTTTCCCTGTCATTATTGTTAGTGGAAGCAATACAGGAAAATGTACCATGTGGTGATGAAGACTCATCCTCGCTATCATCCTCATATTCCTCCTCATCATCGCTTTCGTCTCCACTATCATTGTTAGCAATAAGACATTTATAACTAGTGGAAGACACACCTGTCAGTGAGGTGGATTCATCATTTGGTTGCCATCGTTTTTCTTCTCACTTCGAAAGGTTAGTACAACAAGCAACATATGGAGTAGAAGTAGTACAATTGGACTCAGAATATTTTATTTTAATTCTAGTCCATAGATCATGAGCATCGACAAGAACATCACTATTACTACCTATGACAGCAAAATAAGCATCTTTGCTAAGGGAATTGACTAGGATGTCATAGGCTTGATAATTTTGACGCAAACATCTTATATCATGCTCAGATGGATTTTTCATATCAATATTAATGGGCAAAACACTAGCATCAAATATTTGCTCTACTTCAGGACCTAAACTCCTAAAAGTATTATATAAATGAAAAGACCAGGATGCATAGTTAGAGCCATCAGAATTAAGAAGTTCTACAGTTACCTCTTGTGACGACATCGTCATCTCCGGACGGCTAAGCCCACACTGGAGACGCCTAGCTCCGATATCAATTGAAAGTTCCCTATGCCCGGGAACAGGATCTGGATGTCGCCTAGAGGGGGTGAATAGGAGAATAATAATTATCACTTTATAACTAGAAATTCTTACTCTACTCGAAGGCTGGATTGCAGTAGAATGAAAGACCCTTCGAGTAGGTTACAGCGGAATTGAAGTTCTTATCTTAAAATACCCTGCACTTCGAAGACAGCTTGTACCACATATAAATATTGAAGTGCAAGTATAAACAACAAATAAGACAGAGAAACATCACACAACACAGAGCAGAGCACACAGACACAAGGATTTATCTCGAGGTTCAGCCAAGCCTGAAATGCTTGCCTAGTCCTCGTTGGAGTTAGCCACACCTTGACTTGGAGTCTATTTCAACTCCTTCCTCCGTTTGCTCAGATCTGTCAGTGCGATAGATAGAGCCTTCCACTATGTTGATATCAGTTACAACGATGTCGTGGATGCTTACAATCTTCTCGACAGCACTCCGACAGAGTAACAATGCGCTCAAGATATTGCTCTAGCTCTTAGCAGCACTTCCCCTCTCTCTAAAGGCTTATAACTTTGCCTCTACACAAACTAGAGAGATACACAAGAGAGGGAGAGAGAGAATTGATCCAAATGATGTATGCACTTGTTGGCTGCACTTGTGTACTTGTTTGAGGCGCCTAGGGGTCCCTTTTATAGCCCCAAAGGGCCTAGGAGCCATTGGAGCTTCATTTGGAAGCTCCCAACCTTCCCTGGTTGCGGGTGCACCAGACTGTCCGGTGGCGCACCAGACAGTGAACAATAACGGATCTGATTGACAATTTCCTTCTCTGGAACAGCTAGCCGTTGGGGCATCGGACAGGTTGCTATACACTGTCCTGTGCACCGGACAGGTCACTATTCACTGTCCTGTGCACCGAACACAGCTACTATTCAGGCCTGGGCGGAGGCATGTGCGACCGATGCACAAGAACAGGGCCCCCTCCCTCTAAGGCCCCCCCCTAAAATAATAGTTAGCAATAGTTTAATCAGTACAAATTTCAGTAATGATTAGAAGGACTAGCTAAGTCAGCTCAGCAAGAATAAAACATAGTGTTTGTCATGACAACCGAGTACCAATCTCTCATGCAACTCATTTTGGCTATATGCTGAAGTGCAGCTAGCACATGCTGGCATAACATCCAAACATTAAGATCATTTGTTACCGTTATTAAGCCATTTCTCACATTAATATTTCAATCACTGTTAATAAATGAGATTAATATATACCATGTATTCTTAACAAAGAAAAAAGAAAAAAAATCGATACAGGGCCTTGAATTATGCTGGTCCGGCCCTACTACTATTCACTGTCCTGTGCACCGGACACAGCTACTATTCCTATCCTGTGCACTGGACATGTCACTATTCACTGTCCTGTGCACCGGACAGAGTTACTATTCACTGTCCTGTGCACCGGACAACTACTATTCACTGTCCTGTGCACCAGCCAACAACACACTAAGTGATTTTTCCTCCGTTCTTTCTCCGTTTGACTTCAACTTTTGGGAGAATTTTCCTGAGACTTAAACAAACACATTTAGGGTATAATCCAATTGATTTAGTCCTAGAAACTTACATCTTTCTTGTTCTTCTCCTAGCTTTTCTGTTTCTCTTCCAACAGAGCTCAGAATGGTACTTTCTCTACAGAAAGAGTTAGAGAGCAAACCGAAGCACCAAACTTGTAGTAAGAGGTGTATGCAACATGGTTGAACACTCAAACCTTACATACTTAACCTTTTTCATCGTTTTACCCAATTTGGCATGTTTGAGGTCGATGTTGGACTCTAAACCATTAAGTCAACTTGACTTGATCTAGATTGACATATCTGAGCTCCAACTCCCTTGTTCATTTCTCGAGCTTGATCTTGAGCCTTATGACATACACTACATAACTGTAGATGTTACCTCATTGGTTGTAAGTCATGTCCTTATGTAGTGATCCTTGATGCACCATAACTCTTAACTCGATCAACCTTGACTTTACAAGTCTTCTTCTTCACACCTGGCTTTGGGTTCCTGGTCTCCTTGACCTTCTCCCGTGCACTCGACACCTCGAAGCTCTTCTTACCTCCATCCTTGGCTTGATCGGTTGTCTTTGAGTTACGCACACCGAGTCTCACTTAAGAAGTGTTCATTATCTATAGATAATTCAGTCTTTGGACCATCACACTTGTTCACTTGTGTTGTACCCTATTAGCTTTGCATTAAGCACCTGTTCAACACTTAGCACACTTGTTAGTCCTTTAATTGGGCTGTCATCCAAACACCAAAACCCACAAGAGAGCTTTCAGACGCCACAACGTGGAAGTAGGCAAGTGTTACTTGGCCGAACCACAGGATAAAAATCACGTGTCTCTTGTGTTGCTCTCTCTGCAATTGTTGTGTTCACAAGAACTCGCTTCAAAGCTACTTAGTCACACTAACACTCTAATAACTAAGTTTTGTGGCTATTTGAGAGCACCTAGAGGGGGGTGAATAAGTGATCCTGTAAAAACTTAAAATTTATAGCCACAAAACTTGGTTAAGTGTTAGAAAGATAATACCAAGTGACTATAAAGCGAGCTCTTGTGAATACCAACAATCACACAAAAAGCAATCACAAGAGACACGCGAGTTATCCCATGGTTCGACAAGTACAACACTTGTCTACCTCCACGTTGTGGCGTCCCAATGGACGAGGGTTGCACTCAACCCCTTTCAAGTGATCCAAAGACCCACTTGAATACCATGGTGTTTCTCTTTCTTTCACTATATCCCGTTCGCGAGGAATCTCCACAACTTGGAGCCTCTCGCCCTTACAATTTGATGATCACAAAGAAGCACAGAAGTAAGGGTGGGAAAAGCCACACACACAAGACTCAAAGCAAGAGCACAAACACGCACACTAGCCAACAACTTGAGCTTAAGTTCACACACGGAGTTCTCAACTCAAAAGGAGCTCAAATTGCTATCACAACAAATCAAATGCGCTAGAATGAAGTCTTGGTGCTTAGGGATGATCAAAGAATGCTTGGTGTACTCCTCCATGCGCCTAGGGGTCCCTTTTATAGCCCTAAGGCAGCTAGGAGCAGTTGGAAGCAATCTGGGAAGGCAATTCTTGCCTTCTGTCGCGTGGCGCACCGGACAGTCCGGTGCCCCACCGGACATCCACTGTTCACAGTCCGGTGCAGATTGCTTTCCTAAATTGGCACAGCCGACCGTTGAAGATTTAGAGCCGTTGGCGCACCGGACACTGTCCGGTGCACACCGGACAGTACGGTGCCCCCATCTGACCGTTGGCTTGGCCACGTGTCACGCGTGGATTGCGCGGTCGACCGTTGGCGCAGTCGACCGTTGGCTCACCGGACAGTCCGGTGCCTCACCGGACAGTCCGGTGAATTTTAGCCGTACGCTGTTGACTGTTTCCCGAGAGCGGCCACTTCGCCACAGACGACTCACCGGACAGTCCGGTGCATCACCGGACAGTCCGGTGATTTATAGTCGTACGCCGCCGTCGAGACCCGAGAGTAGGCTGTTCACCGGGACTGGTCCTGGCACCACCGGACACTGTCTGGTGCACCACCGGATAGTCCGGTGCATCCAGACCGAGTAGCCTTTTGGCTGAACACAGCCAACTTATCTCCAAAGTGATTTCTCCTGTTTCTAGCACTTAGACACAATACATTAGTCTTCAAAACAATGTACTAAGTCTAGAAGCATACCTTTAATCTTGATTTGCACTTCTTGAGTCTTTGGCACAAATATCACTCAAAGCATTTTTGTGTGGAGCACTTAATCACCAAAATCTTATGGAAATGGCCCAAGGGCACATTTCCCTTTCAATCTCCCCCTTTTTGGTGATTTATGCCAACACAACAAAAAGCAACTAAAAGAAGTGCAACATCAAAGCAAATGAGAACAAAAATTTGTTTTTGATTCAAATTTGGCATATTTGGATCATTCTTTGCCACCACTTGGTTTGTTTTTGCAAATCAAACTCAAATTCCTATCTCTAAGTCAAATTCACTTGTTGAGGCATAGAGAGAGGTATTCCAAGAGAAATTGATCAAAAACTCCCCCTTTTCCCATAATCAACCATTCTCCCCACAAGAGACCAACTTTTGACAATAAGAGACAATAAGAGTATTTTGACAAAACAAAAGCTCTAACTCTACTATTTTCAAAATTCTCAAGTGGTAGCTGATCCATTTCTTGCTTTGGCCTTAATTTCTCCCCCTTTGGCATTAAGCACCAAAATGGGATCATTATTGGCCTTTAAACCCCATTGCCTCACCAAAATCTTCAATTAAGAGTAAAAAGGCAATAAGAGCACGGAGATGAACTTGGAGCAAATTACCCTCTCATCGGAGTGCAGTGGAAGTCTTGCATGGTCCAAGTTCACCTTTTCCCTTTCAATCCTCCTTTGAGACTAAATTAAGAAAACTCAAGCACACGGTTAGTCTCAAAGGGTCAAGTTGTAGCATTTCTCCCCCTAAGTATGTGCAACATTCACACATGGACTTGTGAGGTCCAGGGATCCCTTGCACAACTTGAGCACCATCAATAAGCAATAAAATGCATAAAGGAACATGATCAAAGGCATAAAACACATGTATGCTCTAGATCAATCCAAGTTACGCGAATCTAAGACATTTAGCTCACTACGCAGCCTGCAAAAGGTCTTCTCATCTAAAGGCTTGGTAAAGATATCGGCTAGCTGGTTCTCGGTGCTAACATAAAACACTTCGATATCTCCCTTTTGTTGGTGGTCTCTCAAAAAGTGATGCCGGATGTCTATGTGCTTCGTGCGGCTGTGTTCAACAGGATTGTCCGCCATGCGGATTGCACTCTCATTGTCACATAGGAGTGGGACTTTGCTCAGATTGTAGCCAAAGTCCCGGAGGTTTGCCTCATCCAAAGTAGTTGCGCGCAACACTGTCCTGTGGCAACGTACTCGGCCTCAGCGGTGGATAGGGCAACGGAGGTTTGTTTCTTAGAACTCCAGGACACCAGGGACCTTCCTAGGAATTGGCACGTCCCTGATGTACTCTTCCTATCGACCTTACATCCAGCATAGTCGGAGTCTGAGTATCCAATCAAGTCAAAGGTAGACCCCTTTGGATACCAGATCCTGAAGCAAGGCGTAGCAACTAAATATCTAAGAATTCGCTTAACGGCCACAAAGTGACACTCCCTTGGGTCGGATTGAAATCTAGCACACATGCATACGCTAAGCATATATCCGGTCTACTAGCACACAAATAAAGTAAAGACCCTATCATAGACCGGTATGCCTTTTGATCGACAGACTTACCTCCTTTGTTGAGGTCGACATGTCCGTCGGTTCCCATTGGAGTCTTTGCGGGCTTGGCGTCCTTCATCCCAAACCGCTTGAGCAAGTCTTGCGTGTACTTCGTTTGTGTAACACCCATGGTGTTACTATAACTAAAACTTGAGCATGGCATCATAAACATTGGCATTGCATATGTTTGACACACCTAGAGTGCATTTACTAGGTAAAAATTTCAAACAAGTTGTATTTTGCAGATAGAACCCTGAATAGGGAACTTAGCCCTAAAGGGGGTAAAACATAACCAAATTGGGAAAACCTAAAAGCTTTAGGGAAATAGTCATAAAATACACCCAAAAATAAACTTGGATTACATTCATACCCCTGGGAAATCCAAAAAAACCCCATTTGAACCCTGGAAAACCCTAAAACTAAAACCTAGGGGCTGATGTGCAAAATTAGTCCACTTTTGGACTAAAGTGCAAAAACCAAGTCAAATAAGTATCTTGAGTCATTTGGGTCACTCATATGTGAATTTGCAAGCTAAACCCTAAGTTTTGGACCTAATTGCAAAATAGACCTCAATTGAGTTCTATCCTAAGTCTGAAAAACAGTGTTATGGGCTCAACTTTTGAGCTTTGTAACTTTCAAACTATAGGGTTTTTACCCTAGGTCACCACATCAAAATTGTAGCCCAATCATAGGAGAACAACTTTTCTTAAGAGTGTGAGCTCAGTTGTTAAGAAAAATCCAGAGATAATTAAGCTCAAAACTTGGCTGTCAGGCTGGTTTCATTCTGAAATTCAGATATTCAGTGTAACAGAGTCAGCTTTGAGTGTGAATTCAACCATGATCTAGTGATCAAATGAGCTCAGTCACTACGGTCGAAATGTAGGTGATATATAGCTCTACAACTTTGCTGCAGGTCACTGGATGTGTTGCCATTTGAAATTAAGAGAAAATGTGACCTAAACTTGCTCTGTCAGTTCATCAGAATGACCATCGCCATGGTACAGTAAATGATAAACTGAAGAAGATCCCACCCCCTGCTCGTCGCCGGTGGCTCGTCGCCGTTCATTGCTGCTCGCCGTGATTCGTGCGTCGTGGCCATCAGATAAGCATAGCCCAATAAAAATCCTCGCCGCCGGTGAGCTGGATGCCACCCTAGCCAGCCGTAATCCCTTCCCCTTGCTCACCGTCGTGGATAACAGGGGCTCACCGTCGTCAAGCCTTCGCCGTTGCCCGCCGCATGGCTCTGCCTTTACACCTCGTTGCCGTGACTCTCTGGGACAGTCCCATCGTCGCCGGTGAGCTCGCCACGACTGAGGACACGCATTCACGCGCGCCAGTGCCTTCTTCTACCTCCGACCGCCGCGCGTCCTTCTTCAAATTCCTAGCCACCGTCGATGCCCTCTATAAATTGATGGCAGGGGTAGCTGCGCTATGCCATCGTGAAGTTATAGCACCCACTCCCACCCTCGATCATCCTCCAGCACGCGTGAATTTCCAATTTCCCCAAATCCATTCTCCGTCGCCCTGAAGGACAGCTCGTCGTGGCCAGCTTAATTCCGGTTAGCTCGCGTCCCTCTGTTGCTTGTTCTAGCATCCTTAGGTACCCCGCAAACTCCTCGACCCCTTTAATTGAACCGGACCGCCAGGGATCGCCGGGAACACGGCTGTCTTGCCGTAATACTCTCGGTCACCGTGGCCCGAGCAAACCAGTAGCCCATAGATGAAATTGGGTCGAGGGAAAATGATCGTGGTAGCTCCAATTTCGTATCGGTTACTCGGAGAACCTTGCCGTTGCCCCAATTGGCCGGTCCTAACGGCTCGTCGGAGCTCGGCCGTGTTCCACGCTGTCGAGGACTTCACCGTGCAAGGGAATAGAAGGTGGAGGTTCTATTTGTAATTTGTCAGCGACACATAGGAATAGTGTAGAAGCTCGTTTTCGGTTAGTCAGAAACCCGAGGGTCTTTATGCAAAATCGCCAGGGCACGGACGCGCGCGCACGCTTTTCCCCTCTAGGCTGGGCCACTGGGCTGAAACGAGCCCAATACTATTTAGTCTTTTCCTTTTTCTTTTTCAGGAGAACTTTGAAAACCTGTAGAAAATGGTAGAAAAATCCTAAAATTGTGAAACGAATTTTTCTAGGCTCCTTATTTTCCATAGTATTTAATAAAAATAGTTTCATGATTTTTAGGTTAAATCAAGAATTTTAAGGTATTTAAAGTAGTTTAAGGTAGTGGTTCTGGATTTTTAGAAAATAAATGGAATTTCTAAAAATGTCCAAACTTTTTATATGAGTCCTATACATTATTTAGTAGCCTTGGTTAGAATTTGGAATGATTTGGACCTTGTTTAATAACTAGAACCCAAAACCCCCACCCCTGCTCTATGAACTCCTTTACTGACTCTGGAAACCCTAAGTTCTCGGAGTTCCGTGAAGGAAAATTGTATTCAAGACCTTAGATAATAAGTTTTTATTATCTTTGCACTCTCATGAGCATTACATGGCATTCATTCTTATACATATATGTGGTCATGTTTAGAAAACGAAGAAGAAGTTGAAGTGAGTGAAGAAAAGGCACCACCACCTTCGGACTCTCAGGCAGGATCTTGTCTTTACTTTGACATCTGCGGGCCTGAGCCTGACTCACCTACTAACGAAGGCAAGCCCCGGTGCATTTGCCACCTTCCTTGATGAATTTAAAATCTTTCTCACTTGATTGATGCATTAGGTGATAGGAGTTGAATGCTTAAACAATTCCTGCATTACCTTCCTTGATCTTTGATTACCTTCCTTGATACCCTATTTTACAAAAGGTTTTTTATTATGCTTAGTATTGCTCTAGCCAAACAAAAGGTTTTGTTTTACAAAATGATGAGTGGCAAAGTGGGAGGGATGTTTTGAAAATAAAACTTGATGATGGATCCATTATGGCCGTAATGGGTTCAACATCGGAAAAGAAGTACCTCTGTCAGGTACCAAGATTTGGGTTTTGAAATGATTAAGCTGAGACCAGGCGGGTGACTTGCACGAGAAGAGAGTCTCGGTGTAGTGTCTCCGTCTGCATCGATTAAGGACCGTGTCGATATAGGCTTGATGACCGAGGACCCTTTAACTGGTCACATGCCTCGTCATGGGTAAGCCTTGCCTCGGGCAGACTAAGGCCAGAATAAGATAACACGAAATGGGCGTGGAGCGGTGGCGAGAGTAGCGTGTACCCTCCGTAGCAAGAGGCTGGACGGTGGTGTATCTGTGCTCTCGGTTTGCGTGAACCTGATCTGGTCTTAAGAACCCCGGTGGCGGGTTGACATATGCAAGGGTTAAGTGCTACATATGTCGTGTGATCGGAGATCCTCAGCTGAGTATAATAGATTCGGATCGCCGTACCTTCGCGGTTATGAAGACTTGGTCACTGCCCTATACGTAGAACTCCAGTAAAGATGAAGGATGGATTAAGAACTTGGCTAGTTCAGGATAAGTGTTTGAACTAGGTTAGAAAGAACTTTAGATGTAGGTAAGTTTACCTAACTTGACAATAAAACTGGATTTTTAAGGATCCACTTTTAGTAAGCATTTATGCAACAACAGAGTCATTGATCTTGAGATACCTTACCTTGACTCCCTTATAACCAGCATGCCCTTGAGAGTCTTTTCTTTAGTTGGGTAAGACTTGTTGAGTAATTCCATACTCAGGGTTTATTCCCTCGGTGTTTTTAGGTGAGGAAGCAGCAGATTTCTGTTGCTTCTGTACCAAGGTGGTTCCTCATGAGGAAAAGCAAGAGTGAAGATGCGGGAGGACATGGTCCTCCATAAGAAAACTTTTATGTAAAAACTTATCGGGAGGAGTTTTTTCCTCCCTTGGTTATGTAATAATACTACTCTGCACTCGTTTATATTTTCTGGTCTGTAATAAGCAACTTAATCTTACTTTTTAATAAATGTAAGTTTATGTAATCACTTCCGCATTTCGATATCTCCGATGTTCTGTAATGTCTGCAAGACGGGTGAAACGTTCCTGGAAAGGTAAGAAAAGATACCGAACTTGTCAAGTGGTTCAGGAAGATCTACAAGGTTGTCTGATGTCTGTTAGACAAGGACAACTGTAAGTGGGCCTAATGACTTGGAAGGTTCCATCACAGCTTGAGAGATGAAGGTGCCGTCCTTGAGTTGCTTCACTTGGAACCCAAGGAAGTAGTTCAACTCGCCCATCATTGACATCTCGAATTTCTGAGTCATCACCCTACTAAACTCTTCACAAGACTTTTGGTTAGTAGAACCAAATATTATGTCATCAACATAAATTTGGCACACAAATAGATCACCATCACAAGTCTTAGTAAAAAGAGTTGGATCGGCTTTCCCAACCTTGAAAGCATTAGCAATTAGAAAGTCTCTAAGGCATTCATACCATGCTCTTGGGGCTTGCTTAAGTCCATAGAGCGCCTTAGAGAGCTTACACACATGGTCGGGGTACCGTTCATCCTCAAAGCCAGGGGGGTTGCTCCACGTACACCTCCTCCTTGATTGGCCCATTGAGGAAAGCGCTCTTCACGTCCATTTGGAACAACCTGAAAGAATGGTGAGCGGCATAGGCTAACAAAATACGTATCGACTCTAGCCTAGCCACAGGAGCAAACGTCTCCTCAAAGTCCAAACCTGCGACTTGGGCATAACCTTTTGCCACAAGTCGAGCCTTGTTCCTTGTCACCACCCCGTGCTCGTCCTGTTTGTTGCGGAACACCCACTTGGTTCCCACAACATTTTGCTTAGGACGTGGCACCAGTGTCCAAACTTCATTTCGCTTGAAGTTGTTGAGCTCTTCCTGCATGGCCAACACCCAGTCCGGATCTAGCAAGGCCTCTTCTACCCTGAAAGGCTCAATAGAAGAGAGAAAAGAGTAATGCTCACAAAAATTAGCTAATCTAGAGCGAGTGGTTACTCCCTTGCTAATGTCACCCAATATCTGGTCGACGGGATGATCCCTTTGAATTGTCGCTCGAACTTGAGTTGGAGGGGCCAGTGGTGCTTCTTCCTCCTCATCTTGGACATCCTATGCTCCCCCTTGATCACACGCCTCTTCTTGAGGAACCTGTTCATCATCTTGAGTTGGGGGATGCACCATGGTTGAGGAAGAAGGTTGATCTTGCTCTTGGTGTTCCTGTGGTCGCACATCTCCAATCACCATGGTGCGAATTGCGTCCGTTGGAACATCATCCTCATCTACATCATCAAGATCAACTTGCTCTCTCGGAGAGCCATTAGTTTCATCAAATACAACGTCGCTAGAGACTTCAACCAAACCCGATGATTTGTTGAAGACTCTATACGCCTTTGTATTTGAGTCATAACCTAACAAAAACCCTTCTACAGCTTTGGGAGCAAATTTTGAATTCCTACCTTTCTTCACTAGAATGTAGCATTTACTCCCAAAAACTCGAAAATATGAAACGTTGGGTTTGTTACCGGTTAGAAGTTCGTATGACATCTTCTTGAGGAGGCGATGGAGGTAGACCCGGTTTATGGCGTGGCAAGCTGTGTTCACAGCTTCCGACCAAAACCGCTCGGGCGTCTTGAATTCTCCAAGCATCGTCCTTGCCATGTCTATAAGTGTCCTGTTCTTCCTCTCTACCACACTGTTTTGTTGTGGTGTGTAGGGAGCGGAGAACTCGTGCTTGATTCCTTCCTCCTCAAGAAACTCCTCTACTTGCAGGTTCTTGAACTCGGACCCATTGTCGCTTCTAATCTTTTTCACCTTGAGCTCAAATTCGTTTTGAGCTCGCCTTAGAAAGTGCTTGAGGGTCCCTTGGGTTTCTGATTTATCCTGCAAAAAGATTAGCCAAGTGAAGCGGGAAAAATCATCAACAACAACAAGACCATACTTACTTCCCCCGATGCTAAGGTAGGCAACGGGTCCGAAGAGGTCCATATGTAGTAGCTCTAGAGGTCTTGATGTAGTCATCACATTCTTGTTGTGATGAGCGCTTCCCACCTGTTTACCTGCTTGACACGCTGCACAAGGTCTATCTTTTTCGAAAGTTACATTTGTTAGACCTAACACATGTTCTCCCTTCAGAAGTTTGTGAAGGTTCTTCATCCCAACATGTGCTAGACAGCAATGCCACAGCCAACCCATGCTAGTCTTAGCAATTAAGCATGCATCTAGATCGGCCTCCTCCTTTGAAAAATTAACTAAATAGAGTTTGTCGTCTAGTACACCCTTAAAGGCTAATGAACCATCACTCCTTCTAAAGACAGACACATCTACATTTGTAAATAAGCAATTGTAACCCATATTACATAATTGACTAACGGACAACAAGTTATACACGAGCGATTCTACTAAAAACACATTAGAAATGGAATGCTCGGATGAAATAGCTATCTTTCCTAGTCCTTTAACCTTGCCTTGATTCCTGTCACCGAATATGATTGAGTCTTGGGAATCTTTGTTCTTGACGTAGGAGGTGAACATCTTCTTCTCCCCCGTCATGTGGTTTGTGCATCCGCTGTCGATAATTGAAAGGGAAATAGGCTTACACCTTTTCCTAATTGATTTTGGTGGTTGAATTGCCCAACACAAATAATTGGACTAACTAGTTTGCTCTAGATTATGAGTTCTACAGGTGCCAAAGGTTCACAACAAACCAATAAAAGGACCAAGAAAGGATTCAAATATAGAGCTAAAGTCAGCCGAAGTGTGCCCTGGTCTGGCGCACCAGACTGTGTCCGGTGCACCACCGGACAGTGTCCGGTGCACCAGGGACTCCAACTCCGAACTGCTCACCTTCGGGACTTCTGGGAGCCGCTCCGCTATAATTCACCGGACTGTCCAGTGTAGCACCGGACTGTCCGGTGTGCCAGCAGAGCAACGGCTACTTCAGCGCCAACGGTCGTCTGCAACCGCATTGAATGCGCTATAGTGTGCGACAGAGTTAGAGCAGTGCCAGAAGGCGCACCGGACAGTGCACAGTGACTGTCCGGTGCACCACCGGACTGTCCGGTGACCCAGAAGACAGAAGCTCCAACGGTCGAACCCTAATGGTCGGGTGACGTGGCTGGCGCACCGGACAGTGTCCGGTGGCGCACCGGATTGCCCGGTGCGCCCGTCGATAGCAGCCTCCACCAACGGCTACTTTGGTGGTTAGGGCTATAAATACCCCAACCACCCACCATTCGTTGTATCCAAGTTTTCAGACTTCCTACACCTTACAAGAGCTATAGCATTAAATACAAGACACACCAAAGAGATCAAATCCTCTCCCAAGTCCAAAGATCATTCCAAAACAAATTAGTGACTAGAGAGAGTGACTTGTGTTCATTTGAGCTCTTGCGCTTGGATTGCTTCTTTTCTTTATCATTCTTTCTTGTGATCAACTCAATTGTAACCGAGGCAAGAGACACCAATTGTGTGGTGGTCCTTGCGGGGACTTAGTGTCCCATTTGATTGAGAAGATAAGCTCACTCGGTCTAAGTGACCGTTTGAGAGAGGGAAAGGGTTGAAAGAGACCCGGTCTTTGTGACCACCTCAACAGGGAGTAGGTTTGAAAGAACCGAACCTCAGTAAAACATATCATCATGTCTCACTTCCTATTTGCTCACGATTTGTTTTTCGCTCTCTCTCTCTCTCGGACTCGTTCATATTTCTAACGCTAACCCGACTTGTAGTTGTGCTTAAGTTTATAAATTTCAGATTCGCCCTATTCACCCCCCCCCTCTAGGCGACTTTCAATAATCCAGCTTGAGCCCCCGGATGCATAAACCTGCAAGGCAAATTAGGCTTGGGTTTTAGGTACCCAACTCTTGTTGGGTCCTACAAGGTTAGTAACAATAGCCTTAGGGACCCAGATGCAAGTTTTATCTCCCTTGCATTTTGCCTCCAATTTCCTAGCAACCACTTTCTTATTTTTACATGAAAGTACAAAATCAGTGTTGCAGGCATGAAAGACAGTGGTAGATCCATTATATACTTTCCTAGGAGCATGAGACACAAAATTCCTCCTAGATCTACCATTAAAGTTTGAACTTGAAGCAATCATGGGATGTGAGTCAAAAGCATTATAACTCCTATTATAATGAAAATTCCTAGCATATTTTCTATCATGATACATGAAAGCATGATTCTTTTGACTCCTACTAGCCATAGGGGCCTTCCCTTTCTCCTTGTTGGGAATGGGAGCCTTTTGACTTGTTAAGTTCTTGGCTTCCCTTCGAAATCCAAGCCCATCCTTAATTGAGGGATGTCTACCAACAGTGTAGGCATCCCTTGCAAATTTTAGTTTATCAAAATCATTTTTGCTAGTCTTAAGTTGGGCATTAAGACTAGCTACTTCATCATTTAATTTAGAAATAGAAATTAAATGTTCACTACAAGCATCAACATTAAAATCCTTACACCTAGTGCAAATCACAACATGCTCAACACAAGAACTAGATTTATTTGCTACTTCTAGCTTAGCATTTAAATCATCATTAATACTTCCTAAGCTAGCCAAGGTCTCATGACAAGTAGATAATTCACAAGAAAGCATTTCATTCCTTTTAACTTCTAAAGCAAGAGACTTTTGCACACTTACAAATTTATCATGCTCTTCATATAAAAGATCCTCTTGCTTTTCCAAGAGTCTATCCTTTTAATTTAGAGCATCAATCAATTCATTGATCTTTTCTACTTTTGCTCTATCTAATCCTTTAAACAAGCTAGTGTAATCAATTTCATCATCACTAGAGTCCTCATCACTAGAAGTAGAGTACTTAGGAGTTTCTCTAGTGTTTACCTTCTTTTCCTTTGCCATTAGACAAGTATGGCGCTCGTTGGGGAAGAGCGACGACTTGTCGAAGGCTGAAGCAGCGAGTCCTTCATCGTCGGAGTCGGACGACGAACAATCCGAGTCCCACTCTTTGCTGAGGTGCGCTTCGCCCTTCGCCTTCTTATAGGCCTTCTTCTTTTCCCTCTTCCCACTTTTCTCTTGTTCCTGGTCATTAGTATTGTTGGGACAATTTGCTATAAAATGACCAACCTTACCACACTTGAAGCAGGAGTGCTTTCCCTTCGTCTTGCTCTTGTTGGGATGCTCCTTGCGACCTTTTAGCGCCGTCTTGAATCGCTTGATGATGAGGGCCATTTCTTCCTCATTAAGCCCGGCCGCCTCGACTTGCGCCACCTTGCTAGGTAGCGCCTCCCTGCTACTTGTTGCTTTGAGAGCAACGGTTTGAGGCTCGTGGATTGGCATTGGGCCATTTAGCGCCTCATCAACATATCTCGCCTCCTTGATCATCATTCGCCTGCTTACAAACTTCCCAAGTATTTCCTCGGGCGTCATCTTGGTATACCTAGGATTTTCACTAATAGAGTTTACAAGATGAGGATCAAGGACAGTGAAGGACCATAGCATTAGTCGGACGACGTCGTGGTCCATCCATCTCGTGCTTCCATAGCTCCTTATTTTGTTGACCAGGGTCTTGAGCCTGTTGTATGTTTGGGTTGGCTCCTCCCCCTGATCATTGCGAACCTTCCCAGTTCGCCCTCCACCAACTCCATCTTGGTGATCATGGTGACATAATTTCCCTCATGCGAGATCTTGAGGGTGTCCCAAATCTGCTTGGCGTTATCCAAGTCGCTCACCTTATGGTATTCTTCCCTGCACAAGGATGCTAATAGAACAGTAGTAGCTTGTCCATTTTTATGAATTTGTTCATAGATAAACATGGGATTATCCGTACTATCAAAATTCATTCCATTTTCTACTATCTCCCATATACTTGGATGAAGAGAGAACAAATGGCTACGCATTTTGTGACTCCAAAATCCGTAGTCCTCTCCATCAAAGTGAGGAGGTTTACCAAGAGGAATGGAAAGCAAATGAGCATTAGAATTATGCGGAATACGAGAGTAATCAAAAGAAAAGTTTGAGTTGACTGTTTTCTTTTTCTCGTCGTAGTCGTCGTCTCTTTGGGAGGAAGAGGACTCGTCGCTGTCGTAGTAGACTATCTTCTTAATGCGTCTCTTCTTCTTCCCATCCTTCTTCTTGTGACTTGAGCCCGAGTTAGTGGGCTTGTCGTCTTTTGGCTCATTGAGGAAGGACTCCTTCTCCTTGTCGTTGATCACCATCCCCTTTCCCTTAGGATCCATCTCTTCGGGCGATTAGTCCCTTTCTTGAAGAGAACGGCTCCGATACCAATTGAGAGCACCTAGAGGAGGGGGGTGAATAGGTGATCCTGTAAAAACTTAAAACTTATAGCCACAAAACTTGGTTAAGTGTTAGAAAGATAATACCAAGTGACTATAAAGCGAGCTCTTGCGAATACCAATAATCACACAAAAAGCAATCACAAGAGACACGCGAGTTATCCCGTGGTTCGACAAGTACAAAACTTGTCTACCTTCACGTTGTGGCGTCCCAATGGACGAGGGTTGCACTCAACCCCTTTCAAGTGGTCCAAAGACCCACTTGAATACCATAGTGTTTCTCCTTCTTTCACTATATCCCATTCGCGAGGAATCTCCACAACTTGGAGCCTCTCGCCCTTACAATTTGATGATCACAAAGAAGCACAGAAGTAAGGGTGGGAAAAGCAACACACACAAGACTCAAAGCAAGAGCACAAACACGCACACTAGCCAACAACTTGAGCTCTAAGTTCACACACGGAGTTCTCAACTCAAAAGGAGCTCAAATTGCTATAACAACGAATCAAATGCGCTAGAATGAAGTCTTGGTGCTTAGGGATGATCAAAGAATGCTTGGTGTACTCCTCCATGCGCCTAGGGGTCCCTTTTATAGCCCCAAGGCAGCTAGGAGCCGTTGGAAGCAATCTGGGAAGGCAATTCTTTCCTTCTGTCGGGTGGCGCACCGGACAGTCCGGTGCACCACCGGACATCCACTGTTCACAGTCCGGTGCAGATTGCTTTCTTAAATTGGCACAGCCGACCGTTGAAGATTTGGAGTCGTTGGCGCACCGGACACTGTCCGGTGCACACCGGACAGTCTGGTGCCCCATCTGACCGTTGGCTTGGCCACGCGTCATGCGCGGATTGCGCGGTCGACTATTGGCGCAGTCGACCGTTGGCTCACCGGACAGTCCGGTGCCTCACCGGACAGTCCGGTGAATTTTAGCCATACGTTGTTGACTGTTTCCCGAGAGCGGCTACTTTGCCGCAGACGACTCACCGGACAGTCCGGTGCATCACCGGACAGTCCGGTGATTTATAGCTGTACGCTGCCGTCGAGACCCGAGAGTAGGCTGTTCACCGGGACTGGTCCTGGCACACCGGACACTGTCTGGTGCACCACCGGACACTGTCCGGTGCACCCAGACCGAGCAGCCTTTTGGCTGAACACAACCAACTTATCTCCAAAGTGATTTCTCCTGTTTCTAGCACTTAGACACAATACATTAGTCTTCAAAACAATGTACTAAGTCTAGAAACATACCTTTAATCTTGATTTGCACTTCTTGAGTCTTTGGCACAAATATCACTCAAAGCATTTTTGTGTGGAGCACTTAATCACCAAAATCTTATGGAAATGGCCCAAGGGCACATTTCCCTTTCACTATTTAGTGTTTGATTTTATAGGATCACCTATTCACCCCCCACCTCTAGGTGCTCTCAATTGGTATCGGAGCTGTACTCTTCACTTAAGGGACTAACCGCCTGAAGAGATGGATCCTAAGGGTAAGGGGATGGTGATTAACGACAAGGAGAAGGAGTCCCTCCTCAACGAGCCAAGAGACGACAAGCTTACCGACTCAGGCTCGAGTCACAAGAAGAGGGACGGGAAGAAGAAGAGACGCATCAAGAAGATCATCTATTACGACAGCGATGTATCTTCTTCTTGACCAAGGGGATGACAACGATGACTCCTCGTCAAAGAAGAAAACGGTTAATAAAACTATTGCTTTGATTATTCTCGTATTCCGTACAATTCAAATGCTCATTTGCTATCAATTCCACTTAGGAAACCCCCACACTTTGATGGAGAAGACTATTCTTTCTAGAGTCATAAAATGTGTAGTCATTTATTTTCCCTCCATCCTAGTATCTAGGAGATTGTTGAAAACGGAATGCATTTTGATAGTACTGACAATCCCGTTTTCATAAATGAGCAAATTCATAAAAATGCGCAAGCCACTACTGTGTTGCTAGCATCTCTATGCAGGGATGAATATAACAAGATCAGCGGTTTGGACAACGCCAAACAGATTTGGGACACCCTCAAAATATCTCACGAGGGTAATGACGCCACCATGATCACCAAGATGGAACTGGTGGAAGGCGAGCTGGGGAGGTTCGCGATGATCAGGGGAGAGGAGCCAACTCAGACCTACAACAGGCTCAAGACCCTGGTCAACAAGATCCGAAGCTGTGGAAGCACAAGATGGACGGATCATGATGTTGTTCGACTCATGCTAAGGTCATTTACTGTAATTGACCCCCATCTTGTCAATCTTATTCATGAAAACCCCAGGTACACCAAGATGACGCCCGAGGAGATCCTTGGAAAATTCGTGAGCGAGCGCATGATGGTGAAGGAGGCGCGATACGTGGACGATGCGCTAAATGGTCCACTACCTATCTACGAGCCACAGCCCGTTGCTCTCAAAGCAACAAGCAGCAAGGAGGCGCTACCAAGCAAGGTAGCACAAGTGGAGGCTACCGGACACAACGAGGACGAAATGGCACTTATCATGAAGCGCTTCAAGACCGCGCTTAAAGGACGCAAGGAGTACCCCAACAAGAACAAAATAAAGGGAAAGTGCTCTTGCTTCAAATACGGTAAGACTGGTCATTTTATTGCTCAATGTCCTGACAATGAAAATGATCAGGCACAAGAAAGACATGGGAAGAAGAAGAAAAAGAAGAACTATAGGAAGGCAAAGGGCGAGGTGCACCTTAGAAAGGAATGGGATTCGGATTGCTCCTCGTCCGACTCCGACGATGAAGGTTTAGCTGCCTCGGCCTTCGACAAGTCTTCACTCTTCCCCAATGAATGCCATACTTGCCTCATGGCTAAAGAGAAGAAGGTACATATTAAGGAGTTTAAATAATGAATTAAATGCTAAGCTAGAGGAAGTTAACAAAACTAGTTCATGTGTAGAGCATGTTGTATTTGTAATAGATGTAAGGATTTTGATGTTGATGCCTGTGATGAACATCTTGCTTCTATTACTAAATTGAACAATGAGGTGACAAGTCTTAATGCTCAACTTAAGACTTGCAAAGCTAAATTTGATAAACTAAAATTTGCTAGGGATGCCTACACTGTTGGTAGACACCCCTCAATTAAGGATGGACTTAGTTTTCGAAAGGAAACCAAGAACTTAACAAGTCAAAGGACTCCCGTTCTCAACAAGGAGAAAGGGAAGGCCCCTATGGCTAGTAGTCCCTAAAAGAATCATTCTTACATTTATGATAGAAAATTTACTATGAATGCTCATAATGATAGATACTATGATCATGCTATGACTGCTTCCAGCCAACCACTTGTGAATTTTGAAAACAATAGAGTTAGAATTTGTGTTTTGTCCAAAATACTCTTATTGCAAAATTTGGTCTCTTATGGGGGAGAATTATTATGGGAAAAGGGGGAGTTTTTGGCACTCGATCAATTTTACTCTTGAAATATCTCTCGATTTGCCCAAACAAGTGCGTTAGACTTAGAGATAGAAAAAAGAATTTGATTTGCAAAAACAAACCAAGTGGTGGCAAAGAGTGATCCAAATATACCAAATTATAAGCAAAAACAATTTGGTCTTCATTTACATTGATGTTGTACTTTCTTTTGTTGCTTTTTGATGTGTTGGCATAAATCACCAAAAAGGGGGAGATTGAAAGGAAAATGTGCCCTTGGGCAATTTCTATAAGTATTTTGGTGATTAGATACCCAACACGTGTTAATTGAGTCCTCATGTGCTAAATGTGTGAAAAGTGCAAATCAAGGTATAAGGTATGTTTCTAAACTTAGTACATTGTTTTTGAGTATTAACATGTTTATCTAAGTGATAGAAAAAGTGCTAAGAAGAGAAGAAACGAATTGGAAAAAGAGTTAGCTCGGCCTGGCACACCGGACTGGCGCACCGGACAGTGTCCGGTGCCCCAGGACTGGTCGACGGTGAACCGGCTGCTCTCAGAAAATGACGGAGTTATACGGCTATAATTCACCGGACTGTTCGGTGGTGCACCGGACTGTTCGGTGAGTCACCCGCGACGAACTCGTTGCTCTCGGGAAAAGAAGAAGGCGACGTGGCTAAAATTCATCGGACTATCCGGTGACGCACCGGACTGTCTGGTGAGCCAACAGCACCAGCGCCAACGGTCGGCCTCGTGATCAATGCGCGACACGTGGCTCGCTCCAATGGTCTGCTGGGTGCACCGGACAGTGTCCGGTGCCCCAACCAGCCCCAAGGAGCAACGGTCGAATGCGCCCGATATGGAAGGAGATCGTGCACCGGACATGCTACAGTGGCTGTCCGGGGGCGCACCGGACTGTCCGGCGGCGCACCGGACTGTCCGGTGCGTCACTCGACAGAAGGCAAAGATAGCCTTCCATGTTGATCTCCAACGGCTCCTAGCTGCCTTGGGGATATAAAAGGGACCCCTAGGCGTATGAAGCAGAACACCAAGCACTCTCCAAGCATACTAAGACATCCAGACTCCGCTCCCACGCATTTGATTCATTGTGATAGTGATTTGAGCTTCATTTCGAGTTGTGAACTCCCTGTGTTGTCGTTTGAGCTCAAATCTTGACTTGTGTGCGTGTGTGTGCTGCGGATTGAATCTTGTGTGTGTTGTTTTTCCTTCCCTTACTTTTGTGTTTCTTTTGTGATCATCACTGTAAGGGTGAGAGGCTCCAAACTGTGGAGATTCCTCACAAACGGGAAAATACTATAAAGGAAAAGACCGTTGTATTCAAGTTGATCATCAGATCACTTGAAAAGGATTGAGTGCAACCCTCGTCCATTGCAACCCTCGTCATAAGGAAAGGATAGGGTATGTTTGTCATTTCAATCTATGTTCGTTCTTCGGGAGTGTTTATAAAATTAGGCCATGTGAGTGCGTTTATAGAGGTGGTTGTACGGATATTTGTGATAATCTATGTTGTATTGTGATTTGTAAAAAAAATCTTGTGGGAGGGTGTAACAGCGAATCAAAAAATCAAATTCAAAACCTTATATTGAAATCCATTTGAATTGCAAATTTATTTGTTTTTAGGCCAGCCTAGCTCTAGCCCAATTCCACTGGTCTCCTCTTGTCTTCTTCAGCCTAAAATTCCCAATGGTCACCGTAAAGGCAAAGGCCTAGCCGCAACGATAGTCGCGCCTTTTTGTAGAACACAAATAATAATACTCCTGATAGTATACACTGAATAATTATGCACAAATTATTTCGAGAGGGACATGAACTTTTCGAGCGAAAGGAACAGTGGTCGTACTTTTAATTAGGAACGACGTGGACAAACACTACGTGATGGTTTATTTAGTAGCTATATATCCCATCACGGCCAAGACTAGTAGCATATATCCCATGACACATGTTCATGCAAGGGAGAAGAACGCACACCTATATACGTACGCGTGTGCTTCTTTTTGTCTTCACGCAGCAGGTTGGCTATACTTGAGACAGCGTTCCACACGTACGGCCGCGCCGGCTCAGACATCAGACCAGGTGACCTTGACCTCACCGAGGCTCTCCTTGATCCCCAGCGCCTTCCACACCGCGGGGGACCCGTCGACGACGTCGTTGGGGCAGGGCGGCTCGAAGTTGTGCTCCTCATCGCACCCGTTCACCGAGTCGCACTCGTCGACGACCCTGGCCAGCACGGAGCGGCCGTTGCTGGCGGTGACCCTGACCGTCTGGCCGCACCGGCGCGTGCCGTCGAGGCGCAGCCACCCGGAGGACAGCGCGACCACCGCCTCGCTGTCCTTGTGGTAGCGGTTGTCGCACTCCGACGGGCCGCCCCCGTCCTTGCCCTTCTCGAAGCTGTTCAGCGTGAGTCTCGCCGGCGTCCTGGCGGACACCGGGGGCGAGCACCGGAACTGCGGGTACTTGTGGCCCTCTTGGCAGCAGTCCGACCCGTGCAGCTTCTTGCAGTTCCCGGCCTTGCCGTGGAGGTGGCCGCTGAGTCGGCAGGTACCCGTGTCCGAGCCTGGCTCCGGCTTGTGGTGGTGGTGGTGGTGCTTATTGGTAGTGGCTTCGTCGGAGACTTGGACGTGGAGGAACAACAAGACCTGCACGAGGGCAAGCAACGCTAGCACCTTCATGCAGCTTGCCATGCTTTGCCTGCTGGCTGGCTGGCTGCTGTAGTTCTGGTTGCACTGGACTCTTGCTGCAGTGCCGGCTGTGCTGTGGTCTATGGGACCCGGCCGGGTGCTTTATATATATAGAGCGAGCTCTGCCGTTCGTTTTGAACTGGACGGGTTAATTTAATTCCTTGGTTTTACATCCCCTGTGTTGTTTTACTTGGTTGGTTTTTACTGTAGTCTGCCATCGCCTACGTCCGCCATGCGTGTCTTTGTCTTGTCTGAATGCCCGCGTGAATGAGATTCCAAGAAGGTACGTAGCACTTTGGTCGCGAATCCAAGTACAAACAGCCTCTTATCCGTGCAACTGTGCAAGGCTGTAGGAATCTAAGTTACCATTTGTCCCTTTCTTCGGCGACCCGTTTCCAGTTTTAGCCTGCGCCAGCTAGCTGTGTCCCAGGTTTCTCTTGGTTTTTAGCCGTGGAAAGTCTCTATGGCATCGTAGGGCGCACCAGTTAATAAACCAAACCTCGCTATAAGGTTCAGCGTTTTGGAGTTTATCAGTGAGGACGAGAGGCAACGATCAGGGGCTGCAAAAAATATTCGCGTGGCCTGGTCGGGGACATCAAGGTGTGCATGGTAGGTGCTGATACGCCAAAATATTTGACATGAAATTATGCAATATAAGGAGAGCTCACTACTTAGACTGGCCGCACCGCCTCCCCTTGCATGGCGGGGACAGCAGCAAGCGGACGCCCTGTCACACCCGGATTTAACCTATAAAGAATTAACCTATATAGATCATTATGAATAATAAGAACATGAAAGGGGTAAAAGAAGTGATCAAGGGCACAACTTGCCTTCCACGAGCTCCTGCTCAACAGTCTCTACCAGCTGAATCTCAGGATCCTCTGTTGCTTGCTCGTCTACTCGCATCAACACAATATATACATAGTATAGCAAAAATTAACATTACACCAAACATATAAATAAAATACACAGTAATAATCTAGACACTAAAATGAGATCATAGGAACTGGAATTATTAATTTTGGAGTTATATATTTTAAGATATGAATTTCTGAAGATTTTATGTGCTTAATATAGGGTTAAGTGAGAAATGAATTTTAAATTGTCTTTCATATCAAAACAGAGGCACTAATGGATAGACAATATTATGACAAAAATTTAGGAACTGGAATGGACCAAATTGGAGTTCGTATGCATTTTCTACATATTAAACAAGTTTCTGTAATTAAATATATACTAGAAATCTATTTTTAAATTAGTTTCCCTGATTTTCCAAATTCTTTGACTGGGCCTCAATTCCAGGAAACTCCAGGGGGTCTCGGGTAAGAATTCCCCAGACTCAGGGGAACACCCGAGTGGACTGCGGGTTGAATCCAGGAAAGCAGAGGGGCTCTTTAGCAATATTGACCCGCGAAGGGGTACAGACTGAAACTGGCCGCCAGATCATAGATAAACGGCCACGATTAGATCGGGGCTTTATAAATTGGTATGAAACTAGGCCCATCCGATCCCAATCTAACGGTCCACGCTTAATGAAACCCAGGATTGCTTTCTGTCGCGCGATCGCAAATCTATGGTCCAGAACCCATCACGCGAAAGGGTACGCAGCCGTCTAATCTACACCGTAGATTAAAGAATCAACGGCCCGCTAACACCGCCGCGCCCTGCCCATTCCAGTCACCGGGATACGACCCGCGCGCGGCGGCGCCATTGCTGTGCAGCACTCCTAGGGCTCGGCTACGTCATTTTTCAATTCAATAAGGAATAACGTGGAGGACGGGACGACGAACCTGGTGGGAACTCACCCTCGGTCGACAGAGGCACGTTGACGCCCGACCACGGAGAGGGGTGAAAGTGAGGAACCGGCTGTGCTCCGACGGGAAATTCCGATGGAGCAGGCGACAATTTCTAAGCGAAGTGGCCACGACTACTTTTCCTAGGGTCCAGAGGAGCTCTTGGGTACGATTCTGAGGCCTTGGACAATGGTTAGCCAAGTTTTCCCTGGCGGCGGCAATGGCGGGTTTCTATTCCTTCTCTCTGCTACGGCGGTGGCGCGGTATGGTGGGGAGTTCGCGGGTGGACGAGAGGGGCAAGGAGGTGCGGCTCAAATACCCACGAACGCGGCCCCGAAGCAGTTTCCTCCCCGGTCCATCCGCGCGAGGATCTCGGCGGAGTTGTTAGTAGTTCACGTGAGCTGACCGTGGATGGAGATGACGACTGTGATACTGACCAGATGGCCCCGTCTGTCAGGCCGACGGCGCGCGTGAGCGAGAGACTGCTCCATGGGGCTCGCTAGTCGGTGCCGCGGGATGTAATAGTGGGCTGCGCAAGAGGGATTCACAAGGTGGGCCAAATTGCGCAGGGTGGCCCAGTTAGCTGGTTTTTCTTCTTTTCTTTTCTTTTCTGTTTTATTCCCTTTTGGTTTCCCTTTGTTTTCAAATTCCTAATTTAAATCCCTATTCAACTTCAAACTTCATGGTAAATTTGTTTTCTCTATCACCTGACCAACTTAGACATCACATGGGTGAACTTATTTATTTTTAATATTTCTTTTATTAAAGCTAGTGCTTCATGTTCTCCATAATTCTAGGATTCCAAATTTAGGTTAAATTCAAATTTGGATAATAATATATTTTTATTAATATTGTTGTTATTAAATGCACAACCAAATAAATCTAATATGATGAATAGGTTATTCGTGTGCCTTTTGTTAATTGTTTATTTGTTTTAAGTGAGGTTTTCACATGTGATGGTGAATAGAGGTGCACACACATAAAAAAGGGAAAGTAATTTTTTTCTCCTTTTCTATTATCTCTTACAAATTTGGGTCTTACAAATCCTACCCCCCTTAACAGAAATCTCGTCCTCGAAATTTAGGAAGGACTAGGGAAAAGATGTGGAAAATCTATGTGAAGCTCTTCTTCTCTTTCCCATGTAGCTTCATCTTCACCATGGTGACTCCATTGTATTTTGCACATCTTTATCACCTTATTTCTTGTAATTCGAGTCAAAGTGTCAAGAATCTTGACAGGGTACTCAGCATAAGTCAGGTCATCTTGAACACTAAGGTCCTCCATTGGTAGTTGCTCCTCAGGTACCCTGAGACATTTCTTCAGCTGGGATACATGGAACATATCATGTACATTTGACAGGTGATCGGGTAGTTCTAGCTGATATGCAACTTCTCCAACTCGCTTTAAGATCAAGAAAGGTCCAATGAAGCGAGGGGACAACTTTCCTTTAACTTTGAATCTCTTCATACCCCGGATTGGTGACACCTTCAGATACACGTGATCACCCTCCTTAAACTCCAGTAGTCTTCTCCTATTATCAGCATAGCTCTTTTGCCTGGATTGTGCAATTCTCAAATTTTCTTTTATCATTCGAACTTGTTCTTCTGCCTCTTGTATAAGTTCAGGCCCAAAGAACTGTCTTTCTCCAGTTTGATCCCAATACAGTGGAGTCCTGCACTTTCTGCCATATAAAGCCTCAAATGGTGACATCTTCAAACTGGCCTAGTAGCTATTATTATAGGAGAACTCCACATAAGGTAAGCTCTTATCCCAACTTCCACCATGCTTAAGAGCACAAGCTCTTAACATATCCTCCAGTACTTGGTTAGTCCTCTCTATCTGTCCATCAGTCTGAGGATGGTAGGCTGAGCTAAAATTCAACTTTGTATCCAAGCTCTCATGTAATTTCTTCCAAAACCGAGAAGTAAACTGTGATCCTCGATCAGACACGATCTTCTTAGGCACTCCATGTAGACAAACTATCCGAGTCATATACAATTCTGCTAGCTTGGCTCCTGTGTAATTAGTCCTCACTGGTATGAAATGAGCCACTTTTGTCAATCTGTCCACAATTACCCAAATAGAATCGTATCCTGCTGGAGTGCGGGGTAATCCAACAATGAAATCCATACCAATTTCTTCCCATTTCCACTCGGGTATCTTCAATGGGTGCAATAGTCCAGCTGGTCTCTGATGTTCGGCCTTGACTCTTTGACACACATCACACTTAGCCACATGTGCAGCAACATCTCTTTTCAGCCCATACCACCAATACTTTTGCTTCAAATCCTGATACATCTTATTGCTACCAGGGTGGATAGAGTAATCAGAATCATGGGCTTCTTTTAAGATAGTCTCACGAAGGCTATCAATCTCTGGAACACATATCCGATCCTTGAACCATATAGTACCTTGCTCATCCTCCGTGAATTTTGGAACTCTTCCTTTAGTAATCAGATCCTTAATCTCTTGAATTTTAGCATCACCAACCTGACCTTTACGAATCTCTTGCTCCAAGGTAGGTTCCAATTCAATGGTGACTCCTTCTGTATGAGTAACAATTCCTAGGTTGAGTCTCTCAAAATCTTTTGCTAATTCATCGGGTAGCTGGACAACAAAAGCGGAGTGAACATGCTCCTTCCGACTCAAGGCATCTGCAACCAAATTCGCCTTGCCTGGGTGATAGTGAATCTCCAAATCATAATCCTTAATGAGCTCCAACCAACGGCGTTGCCTAAGGTTGAGATCCTTCTGAGTGAATATGTACTTCAAACTCTTACGATCCGTGTACACTTGACATTTGGTTCCCATAATGTAGTATCTCCAAATTTTAAGTGCGTGCACAACCGCTGCCAATTCCAAATCATGAGTGGGGTAGTTCAATTCATGCTTCCGCAACTGACGAGACGCATAGGCGATCACATGTCCTTCTTGCATGAGCACGCATCCCAATCCTTGGCCACATGCATCACAATAAATATCAAATCCTTTCTGCAGATCTGGCATAACCAACACTGGTGGTGACATCAATCTCTTCTTTAATTGATCAAAGCTGTCTTGACATTTATCATCCCACTTAAATTCTCTGCCCTTCTCCAGAAGCGAGGTCATAGGCTTGGCAATCTTAGAGAATCCTTCAATAAATCTCCGATAATATCCCGCAAGCCCCAAGAAACTCCGAATCTCAGTCACGGTAGTGGGCACGCTCCATTCCATTATCTCCTTCACTTTAGCAGGATCCACTGCTATTCCTCCATTAGAAATAATAATATGTCCAAGGAATGGCACCTTGTCAATCCAAAACTCGCACTTACTGAACTTGGCATAGAGCTGATTATCTCGTAGCTTCTGTAGCACCAACCTTAGATGTTCTTCATGATCACTTTCACTCCTAGAATAAATAAGAATATCGTCGATGAACACCACGACGAATCTGTCCAAATACTCCATAAACACCTTATTCATCAAATTCATAAAATAAGCTGGTGCATTGGTTAATCCAAACGACATAACAGTGAACTCATATAATTCATATCGAGTTGAGAAAGCTGTCTTAGGAATATCTGATGGTCTAATCTTCATCTAATGGTATCCCGATCGGAGATCAATCTTCGAGAATACCCTGGCTCCTCTCATCTGATCAAACAAATCCTCAATGCGGGGTAATGGATACTTGTTCTTCATAGTAACATCATTAAGTGATCTATAATCCACGCACATCCGTTGTGAACCATCCTTCTTCTGTACAAACAGGACCGGCGCTCCCCAAGGTGAGGAACTCGGACGAATGTACCCAGCCTCTTGCAACTCCGTTAACTGCTTCTTAAGTTCCTTTAATTCTTCTACAGACATCCTGTATGGTCGCTTAGATATAGGGGTAGTTCCAGGTAGAAGATCAATTACAAACTCAACTTCTCTATCAGGTGGCATCCCTGGCAACTCCTCTGGAAAGACATCCGGAAAATCTCTAACCACCCGGATGTTGTCACCAACGAACTCCTCAGGTATAAAGAACATTGCACGTTTGGATGAGGTGGTTACTGCAATATTAACTTGAAATGTTTCTCCTTTAGGGCTAGTGAGTTCTATAGTACCTCTACCACATGCTATAATGGCCTTTGCCTTTCTTAACCATGACATACCAAGAATCAGATCTATACTGCTTGCCTCTAATATTATAGCCGTAGCTCCAAATTCTCTTCCCATAATGGTTAATGTCAATCTACGTGTCATTTGATTTGCCTCAATCGGCCCTTTAGGTGTGATTACTATCATGGGTTTTCTCATATTTAGCAGTGGTATCTCATTTGTGTTGGCATAACGAGCAGACATGAATGAATGTGTAGCACCAGAATCGAATAATATGGTTGCAGGAATTGCATTAACGTAAAACATACCAAGTACGATGTCCGCACCATCTAGAGTAGCGTCAACGCTGACTTGATTAACTCTGGCAATAGAATATCCCTCGCCAGGAGTCTGTTGCTTGTTCTTAGCTGGTGTACCAGAATTTCCCATCGGACAAGCATTAGCATAGTGCCCAATCTGACTGCACTTGAAGCATGTAGGACCAGTCTTCTGTCCTGTAGACCTCGTCGGGGTGCCAGTGGGAGTAGCCTGACGAGTAGGAGGTGTCCATGGAGACCCCTGTGGAGCATACTAAACTGGGCATGGTCCCCCTCCTGGACGAGTAGGTGTGCCCTGTGGCGAAACATAGCGGGGACGAACACTGCTGCTACCCTGTCCCTGTGAGATAGCCTTCCTCTTAAAGTCACCCAGTTGAACACGCTTGTGTTCAATAGCAAGAGCCTTATCCAGTAGCCTCTGAAATGATGGAAATGTGTGTGCAACAAGTGCATACTGCAAGGGTCCATTAAGTCCTTCAATAAAGTGCTCCTGCTTTCTTTCATCCTCAGCAACGTCCTCCGGAGCATATCTCGATAGCTGAATGAATTTGTCTCTGTACTCGCTGACCGACATGTTGCCTTGCTTCAATGACAGAAACTCCTTCTTCTTGATCTTTATCAATCCAGCTGGAATGTGGTAGTTCCTGAACTGTGTACTGAATTCTTCCCAAGTAATAGTGTCAATGGCGTCATGGGAAGCAGTATAAGAATCCCACCAGTCAGCAGCAGGACCTGTCAGACGACCAGAAGCATAAAGAACTTTCTCCCTGTCTGAGCATTGGGCAATGTTGAGCATCTTCTCAATTGCTTTCAGCCAATCATCTGCATCAAGTGGATCTAGCGAGCTGGCGAAGGTCAGCGGCTTATGGCTCATAAACTCCCGGTGCTTATCACGAGGTGGAACTGGTGGTGGTGGCGGAGGCAATGGTACTTGTTGCTGTTACTGCTGAAATTGCTGTTGCAGCTGCTGTTGCGCCCTCCTCTCCTGGCGTATCTCTTCTCTCTCCTGGCGCAACTCTTGGCGTATCTATTCTCTTTCTTGACACATCTCCTGGCGTTCTTGCTGCATCTAAGCCCGCATATCTGCCATAGTGTCCGCCATTTGCTGCATCATCCTCATCTGAGCTGCAATCAGTGGGTCGACTTCGTCGGGTGGAGGATTAGGAGGATTCATCTCTGCTGGCTGTGGCTGGGGTTGTCTATATATCCACCGAGTGTATCGATTAGGCGGCAAATCAATTCCACCACCCCGCCTGGTATTTACCATCTGAGTTAGATACATAAGGTAAGAGAATAGTAGACAAGACAGTAATTACAAACCATGTTACTTTGGGGGATTTATTAGCTAAGCAGTTTAATGTTTTACCTACCATAGCTAATTTATTACCTTATGCTGGCACATGCTAAGATGTCCATATATAATATCTCAATCAATCAAAGAAGCAAATCACATATTTATCATCAGAACAATCAACCAACATTTTTTTATAGAGGAAATAGTTTTTTGTTTGGTCTTAGGCCTCCTATCTCTTAAAAATGTCATAGGGGTAGGGATTCCAAGGTGTGAAATCCATCTTGTTTTAGAGTAGAAAAGATAAGAATGATCAGAGTAGAACAGTAGAAGGTGAGACAGGATCAAGATAAGTGTAGAAAGAATCAGAGTAAGGGAAGAGTATAGAAGGATTCAGAATAAGGTAAGTAGGTAAGGGTTTATCCATTTCTATCTAGGTTTCGTCCTACAGTCAACATTTCCTCTGATACCACTTCTGTGACACCCGGATTTAAGGAGCAAAGCCAGGTGCATCTCATACATGCGCCAAAGAAGACAACATATATAATAACAGAGTGTATAGAGATAAATGTCGTAAAACATCAGAGTACTTATTACATAGCGGAAGACTTAATACAAAATAAAAGAATAAACATAAAACGAACTAAGGATCGTCGGCGCCAATGTCAACTGAGAAACGCCACCTAGATCAGATCATACTCCTCGCCTTGTGGCTCCTCCTGAACCACCTGCTCTTCTCCTGTGGGAGGGTGTGAGACAGCAAGAGTGAGCTCACATACGTTCATAGCTCAACAAGTCGTGGAGAATAATGCGGCATGAACTCACCAAAGGTGGGAGTTCATGAAGTGTAAGGCTGATCAATGAAATAAAGGCTGAAGCTGAGCATTGCTTTTATAAGTTGGTCAAAATTTTATTAGCAATTACTAAGTGCAAGTAAATACCAAACCATAGTAATAATAAATAAAAGTAATAATAAAATAATCCCAGATGCAATGAAATGACAAGTTAAGTTTAAGTTCCATAAATTAATCATGTGAGTGTCCGAACCGCTCATGACCGTGAGCACGGCTAGTATACCAGTTTTACACTCTGCAGAGGTTGCGCATCTTTACCCACAAGTCGTGTTACCCATTTGCCACGGAGTTGATCGGAACCCATACACCTCTACCAAGGAAGCGAGGCAGGGTACCACTATGAGGCCTTTACAAAGTTTCACTAGCTTCAGACTACCCGTTATAGTTTATAGGAAGCTCCAGTGCAGGAATCCCTCACCTGACCGCCATCGCAGCAAAATCAACCCAAGGACCTCCCTACACTAACCACTCCCCTACTGCACTTGCCCCTTTCGGGTAAGGTAGCCATCCACTAGCTTTCCTAGTTAATCAGCCAAGGGCGTCCCATTAAACCCTTGTGGTAGCACTGTTTTCCTAGGTGGTTCTCCATGTTCCCATTAACATAATGATCTTATCATGAACAGAAAACAATGAACAGATAATAACAAGTATAAAAATGAGTGATGAATATCTCTATACCCAAAGCCACATAAAGCAATAGCATGTACTACCCAAAAGTTTAGTAGTAAAACCAGTGGTGAAACAAGGTATAAAGATAGTCAAATCTAGGGTATCCCATTGGGTCCCAGCAAAATTAACCTATGCAGATCATTATGAATAATAAGAATATGAAAGGGGTAAAAGAAGTGATCAAGGGCACAACTTGCCTTCCACGAGCTCCTGCTCAGCAGTCTCTACCAGCTGAACCTCAGGATCCTCTGTTGCTTGCTCGTCTACTCGCATCAACACAATACATACATAGTATAGCAAAAATTAACATTACACCAAACATATAAATAAAATACACAGTAATAATCTAGACACTAAAATGAGATCATAGGAACTGGAATTATTAATTTTGGAGTTATATATTTTAAGATATGAATTTCTAAAGATTTTATGTGCTTAATATAGGGTTAAGTGAGAAATGAATTTTAAATTGTCTTTCATATCAAAAAAGAGGCACTAATGGATAGACAATATTATGACAAAAATTTAGGAACTGGAATGAACCAAATTAGAGTTCATATGCATTTTCTACATATTAAACAAGTTTCTGCAATTAAATATATACTAGAAATCTATTTTTAAATTAGTTTCCCTGATTTTCCAAATTCTCTGGACTGGGCCTCAATTCCAGGAAACTCCAGGGGGTCTCGGGTAAGAATTCCCCAGACTCAGGGGAACACCCGAGTGGACTGCGGGTTGAATCCAGGAAAGCAGAGGGGCTCTTTAGCAATATTGACCCGCGAAGGGGTACAGACTGAAACTGGCTGCCAGATCATAGATGAACGGCCACGATTAGATCGAGGCTTTATAAATTGGTATGAAACTAGGCCCATCCAATCCCAATCTAACGGTCCACGCTTAATGAAACCTAGGATTGCTTTCTGTCGCGCGATCCCAAATCTACGGTCCAAAACCCATCACGCGAAAGGGTACACAGCCATCTAATCTACACCGTAGATTAAAGAATCAACGGCCCGCTAACATCGCCGCGCCCTGCCCATTCCGGTCACCGGGATACGACCCGCGCGCGGCGGCGCCATTGCTGCGCAGCACTCCTAGGGCTCGGCTACGTCATTTTTCAATTCAATAAGGAATAACGTTTAGGACGGGACGGCGAACCTGGTGGGAACTCACCCTCGGTCGATCGAGGCACGTTGACGCCCGACCACGGAGAGGGGCGAAAGTGAGGAACCGATTGTGCTCCGACGAGCAATTCTGATGGAGCAAGCGACAATTTCCAAGCGAAGTGGCCACGACTACTTTTCCTAGGGTCCAGAGGAGCTCTTGGGTACGATTCTGAGGCCTTGGACAATGGTTAGCCAAGTTTTCCCTGGCGGCGGCAACGGCGGGTTTCTATCCCTTCTCTCTGCTATGGCGGTGGCGCAGTATGGTGGGGAGTTTGCGGGTGGACGAGAGGGGCAAGGAGGTGCGGCTCAAATACCCACGAACGCGGCCCCGAAGCAGTTTCCTCCCCGGTCCATCCGCGCGAGGATCTCGACGGAGTTGTTAGTAGTTCACGCGAGCTGACCGTGGATGGAGATGACGACTATGATACTGACCAGATGGCCCCGTCTGTCAGGCCGACGCCGCGCGCGAGCGAGAGACTGCTCCATGGGGCTCGCTAGTCGGTGCCGCGGGATGCAATAGTGGGCTGCGCAAGAGGGATTCACAAGGTGGGCCGAATTGCGCAGGGTAGCCCAGTTAGCTGGTTTTTCTTCTTTTCTTTTCTTTTCTGTTTTATTCCCTTTTGGTTTCCCTTTGTTTTCAAATTCCTAATTTAAATCCCTATTCAACTTCAAACTTCATGGTAAATTTGTTTTCTCTATCACCTGACCAACTTAGACATCACATGGGTGAACTTATTTATTTTTAATATTTCTTTTATTAAAGCTAGTGCTTCATGTTCTCCATATTTCTAGGATTCCAAATTTAGGTTAAATTCAAATTTGGATAATAATATATTTTTATTAAGATTGTTGTTATTAAATGCACAACCAAATAAATCTAATATGATGAATAGGTTATTCGTGTGCCTTTTGTTAATTGTTTATTTGTTTTAAGTGAGGTTTTCACATGTTATGGTGAATAGAGATGCACACACATAAAAAAAGGGAAAGTAATTTTTTTCTCCTTTTCTATTATCTCTTACAAATTTGGGTCTTACACGCCCACAGCGCGGCCCTCTCTAGTCTCTACAGCGTCCTTCACACGCTAGCTCTCTTCTCTCTCCCTCCAGCTGTGGCGTGCGAGCGGCCGGTCCCTTGCACTGTTCACGTGGACCCACCTTTAATTATTAGTAGAAGAAAAATTAATAGTGGATGAAAGTATGTATAGAAAATGATATTTTATGGTTGTAGTGGGGTATAGGAGGAGAATTTAGGGAGAACCGCTGTGGGAGATGAAGAATTAGGGGATGGAATGTTGACTATGTGACGCAAAAAAGTGATATAGGGAGAGAATTTTAGAGGGAACCACCGCAGATAGCCTTAAACCCGACTAGAAAAGGGGTCTCTAAAGCTAAGAGAGGATGTCCCTAAATCCATATCTACTAGTATATATCAGATAGTGACATATCTGAAGATGGAGATGATCACATTGACCCCTTAAATCCTAAGAACATCAACCACCCAACATCGCTGGAAGAATTTATTTTTCGATGAGCTTCGTTAGAAGATTCAAACCAAACTTGATGCCAATCTAAATGCTTTCTTTGGAGAGTTGTACCAAAGATCGGTGGAATAAAGTGTCTCAATTTCATGATCCTAACTTCGGTAATGGTGTTGCTTCTGCATCCACTACATCATAGGTAAAGGTTGATGAAGATGTAACTTATCCTTATACAACCCAAGCTAATTGTTCTAAGATGTTGTATCATAAGATTGATGAAGAGGTAATAATATTGCATCCTTTTTCTAGTATGATTATGGCACACTTTGATAAACTAGAGGGTAAAAACACTAATTATGTTGATCTATCAGTTGAATAATTTTCTTAATCAACCTCAATGATGAGGACATGCCCACCAAGTATATGATCAAGGCCCATTCAATGATAGAGTCCAAGCTAAAGGGGAGTTGAAGTATAATTTATTCGTGAGTTCGGTTCGGACTGCAGTAGTAGGCCTCACGAAAACGGACGACCCGACCACATATGGACTCAATTCTTTTTATAGTTGGAAAGCTAAAAATGCCTTATAATTATAATGAAAATCAAGGGATTTATGAAGCAACTAACAAAGCCAAATTGGCATCTTCAGCATTTGAAACCAATAAGGCTAATTTTGGTGGAGCTAACATGTCTTTGTCAATGACTACTTTTGCTCCTATTTTGGTTCAAAATTTATGAAGTAATTATAGAACAACAGTGAATCGAGCATCCATCAGGTATAATACGATCCTTCGTGACCCATTGAAGTCACATAGTAAAAATCTTATGCTTAATAACATACCTATAGTTCATGTTATCGAATTTATGAAACTATAAATTGATTTAAAATTGAGATGTCTAAATTTATTGAGAGTAAGTTAGACTTGATGATTAAACCTAGTGGGATGCGAAAACCATATTTTTATATGGGTTTAAAATAAAATAATGAATAAATATAATTAAAAATAAATAGGTTTTTTAAAAAAAGAAAGAAAAACATTATTGGGCTAGCCCACCTAGCTGGCCATCTTCTAACTCTGGCGAGGTGTAGGTAGGGGGCATAGTCAGCCAAACACGACCAAAGTGTGACATCTTGGCCCAATGCTAAATAGGATTGATAGAATACTCATACCAATAAGGTGTACCTTATTTTTCAAAAGCCTATCTCAAAAGAACCTATAGGTTAAGCATGCTTGGCTCATATAGGTTTTGTGATGGGTGACCAACCGAGAAGTTCCGAAAGACTTTTATTGGTTTATGGGGATGATCTATGATCTTTGAGGGCTGTCAGTAGTAACTACCGCTGGTTTGTGAGTGGTTGGGGTGTTAGAGAAAGTAACTACGCTGGTCCATGATTGCCACGAGTGGCTTGGGTGTTATGACATCCAACCATCTATCACCTCACAATTTGCCTAAAAAGACCCCTATATGAGTTGCTCAATGTTAAGAAGCCACATATCTCATCTTTCTGTGTGTTTGGTTGTAAATGCTACATCTACAAGAAGCATCAACATATAGGGAAGTTACAAATATATTGTGATATTGGAGTTTTTTGGTTACTCATTCAAGTCCAAAGCATGTTGAGTATTCAACCATACCACTGTCTTGGTAGAAGAAATTTATGATGTGGAGTTCAATGAATATAACGACTCTTAAGGAGCACATTAGAATCTTAACAATGTAGGTGATGAACCATTGAGGGAGGTTATGAAGATTATACTGGTTGGAGCCATCTTCATCAAGTGTGTCTCGAGACAATCATAATGACACGATACAACCAAATGGAGATACTTATATCCCTTAAGACCAAATGGAGGCACAAGCTTAAGATGTTAATGCTGCACAACCTCTTCTCCAAGCAGTTGATAGAAGAAGCACACTGCTGCTTCAAGCACACACAAAGATCTCATCATTTGGAGTCCTGCAATGGGTGTAATGACACTCTCTCAGAAGCTTATATAGTTTATTGAACATCATTCATTTATTTCTTGCATTGAGCCTACTAGCACAGATGAAACTCCCAAAGGATGTAGATTGGTTAAATGCTATGCATGAAAGTTGAACAGCTTCACCCACAATTAATGTAAGTTCAACAAAAAATGTAATCGCTAACAAAAAAATAAAATATTGTTATAAATAAATAAATAGTCTATTTTTATAATAAAATTTTCATAATCAAAATGTAGATAACAATATTTCTCATTGTTTTGTATGCATTTACATGGATGCATAAATTTTGAAATGGCTGGTGAGATTTGTATATAGTGAGAGTAAATATAATAAGCAAACTAATCTAAAAATTGAAACAATTATGAATCCTAGATCTAAAATTCTCGACCTAATTTTGCCTCAAATTAAGAAGAATTCATTCAAAAAGAGATATAAGAGGAATTAACTAACCTTTTTCGCGATTTACTTTGAAGAAATAAAGAGCAAGACCCCCCTCATATTTTGTAATTTTTAGGACCTCCAAGTTCATAACTAGTGGATGTCGGCTTAGCTATACAATTCTGGTCAGAAAGAAGAAGCAATATTTATAGCCGATTTTATACTTGTCGATGATTAGTAGAGCTCCTATAGCTTCACTCCTAGCGAGAATCACTCATGTCGTGCCAAACGATAAAAATCTAAACTGCTCCATGGTAGGAGTGGAGTGAATCTAGCCTCTACTTTGTGGGAGCCAAAAAACCTGCTTCTCACCGCTCTCAACCTGCTCCCCACTCACTAACCCCTCAGGAATCACTTCATAACATATTTGTCAAACGGTTTTCGTCAAATAGATTCACTTCTGATAGAGAATCAATCGGAATCACTCTATTAAAAAATCAGCTCTCGGGGCTTGAGAATCATGAAACAGAGCTCTACCAAACGAGTCCTAAGTCAACCACTAGTGTAAAACCAAGACATTAGAGGTTAACTTAAGTGAACATGGATGTAAATACACTATTTACATAAGTCAGTAATAATATCAATTTTACTATTGGTTTACTTATTGAGTCACTAATATAAATGTGTTATTTACATTGACGATTTTACTAAGTAAACCGTTAGTGGATATCCATTTATTGTGGTGGTTTTCAGCTCGTGCCCATATATTTAATTTTGTAGCGTCCGCTCCTCATGAATCGACAGTAAAGAAAATCACTGGTACAAGAAAACAAACGTTTTTTTAAATGGGATTATTACTCTGCTTATAAGAAAGCATATAAAAGGTTCATACACCCTGACCACACACACTATTGGGGAAACCACTGTAAGGCTATCCGCAACCGTTACCCCTAAATTTTTCCCCCCTATTTTCCCTTTTTTTTTCCTCTCCCGCAGCGGTTCCCCTAAATACTCCCCTATACCCCACTACAACTATAAAATATCATTTTCTATATCAACTATCATTTTTTTATCTACTAACAATTACTCGTGGACCCACAGCACAGTGTTTAGGGTGATGAACAGTGACACGCTAGATCTGGGGGGAGAGAGAAGGGTACCGACGCGTAGGGGGCGCTGTAGGGGGTACCGCTGCGGCCGTAGGGTGCCCCCTATAGACGACATGCAAGGGGAGAGGGATTGCTAGGGGTGACCGCTGCGCACAGCCTAACAGAGGAAGCAAGTCACACACACCAACGAAGCAACTTGAAACGAGAAGGACTAGCCCCAGGCCCAAACAAAATTGTCGAGCCGACCAGACCCACTCAAACCACCAACAGGCTAACAAAGATCGAACAAGCCATGAACACTCCGCTGCAGCCGGACCAAATTCAAACCCAAAAAAGGAGACGGGGTATCTGACTACTCTCACATGCAACGAGCCTTCCAAAGACCCCATAGACGCTCAGATGTCAGATCACCCCTTCAGAGGCATCTCCGACACCCATCATGGAATTATGCAACCACCTCTTCAGGCTCGTTTCTTGCTTTCCAGGGGCCTAGTGTAAAATTCGATATAGAGGCATTATCCACACACAAATATATATAATTATACATATATGTTGGGGACCATAATTAGGGGTACCCTCAAGGCTCCTAATTCTCAGCTGGTAACCCTCATCAGCACAAAGCTGCAAAGGCCTGATGAGTGCGATTAAGTCAGGGATCAGTCCATTCGAGGGACTCGATCACGCCTTGCGTGAGTCTAGCCTCGGACAAGGGCAGCCGACCCCGGAGGATTTCCGTCTCGCCCGAGGCCCCCTTTCAGCGGCGAACATATTTCCGGCTCGCCCGAGGCCCTGCCTTCGCCAAGAAGCAACCCAGACTAAATCGCCGCACCGACCGACCAAATCGCAGGAGCATTTAATGCAAAGGTGGCCTGACACCTTTATCCTGACGCGCGCCCCCCAGTCGGCAGAGCCGAAGTGACCGCCGTCACTTCGCCGCTCCACTGACCGGCCTGACAGAAGGACAGCGCCGCCTGCGCCACTCCGACTGCGGTGCCACTTGACAGAGTGAGACTGACAGGCAGTCAGGACCTGCCGAAGACACCATAGGAAGCTCCGCTTCGCCCGACCCCAGGGCTCGGACTCGGGCTAAGTCCCGGAAGACGGCGAACTCCGCTCCGCCCGACCCAGGACTCGGACTCGGGCTAAGTCCCGGAAGACGGCGAACTCCGCCCGACCTAGGGCTCGGACTCGGGCTAAGTCCTAGAAGACGGCGAACTCCGCCCGACCCAGGGCTCGGACTCGGGCTAAGTCCCAGAAGACGACGATCTCCGCCTCGCCCGACCCAGGGCTCGGACTTGGGCTCGGCCCCAGAAGACGACGAACTCCGCTTCGCCCGATCCCAGGGCTCGGACTCCGCCCCGGCACCAGCCGGCGATCTCCGCCTCGCCCGAACCTGGGGCTCGGATTCGACCTCAGCCACGGAAGACAGACTCGACCTCGGCTTTGGAGGAGCTTCCACATCGCCCAACCTAGGTCGCAGACCAGCCACGTCAACAGGAGGCGCCATCATCACCCTACCCCGAGCTGACTCGGGCCGCAGGGAACAAGACCGGCGTCCCATCTGGCTCCTTCCGCCAGATAGGCAATGATGGCGCCCTACATACTCTGTGACGACGGCGGCTCTCAGCCCCCTTACGGAAGCAAGAGGACGTCAGCAAGGATTCAACCGCTCCGACAGCTGTCCCTCCGCCAGGCTCCATCGCTCCTCCGACGGCCACGACATCACACCAGCTGGGTGCCAAAATCTCTCCGGCTGCCACAACGGCATGTACTTAGGGCACTAGCTCTCCTCCGCTAGACACGTAGCACTCTGCTACACCCCCCATTGTACACCTGGATCCTCTCCTTGCGCCTATAAAAGGGAGGACCAGGGCCCTCTTAGAGAGGGTTGGCCGCGCGGGGACGAGGACGAGACAGGCGCTCGCTGGAGGCCGCTCGCTCCCTCTCCCGCGTGGACGCTTGTAACCCCCTACTGCAAGCGCACCCGACCTGGGCGCGGGACGAACACGAAGGCCGCGGGATTCCCAGCTCTCTCATGCCGGTCTCCGGCCGCCTCGCTCTCCCCCCTTCGCGCTCGCCCTCGCGCTCGACCCATCTGGGCTGGGGCACGCGGCGACATTCACTCGTCGGCTCAGGGACCCTCCGGTCTCGGAACGCCGACAATATATCATTGAAAATTTGACGTATAAAAATTATTATGCACTGTTTTTAAGTTTATAAGATAACCGATATAAAATATAGCAAAAAACACTTGTTATATGATATTATTAAAAATATCTTCTAACATTTTGTGATACAAAGTCATCGTTTATATCATCGAGATCCATCTCATCCAACAACTTTTTTCGATATATAGAATCGTCCAGCCATTTAACCTCTCTTGAGTTATTGTTGACCATAAATAGTTCGATAAGTAATTGAGACATTGTTTAACAATATAAACAGACTAGTCGATAACTCGATAGTGCATCGCTTTTTGCGTATTTTTGTGTCTAGAATAGATAGATTTAAAGAAAATGCTAGCGTCCAGTGGCTATGGAGCCCTCTATTTTTGGGGGCCCGGTGCGGCCGCACGCACGGCACCCCCTCAGGGCCGGCCTTGCACCTCTTCATGGAGTCCAGAGTCCTCTCCAACCTTCTTTGATCCTTTGGCTTTAGCAGTAATCTCCACATCTGCATAGATAGAAGAAATAGAACCATACAGGATCATTTTTGTACTGTTAAGGAAATTCTTTTCTATCACCATTTTGTTTCTTTTGCACCATAAGGACCAAATCAATCCTGCAGTCAAGAACACGCGTAAAGAATGAGACATAAGAGGAATGGTATCCCCCAATCATAGAATAACTTCTCAATAGAGTTAGGAATGTGATTCAATCCAAAAATCTTATTCACGTAGCCCCAAATGAATTTAGCCATGATACAATGAAAAACATATGTGATTGGTTGTTTCATACTCCCTACACAAAGAACATAAGGTACTACTCTTCCAACCCCTTTTTTTGAGACCAAACGGCACATCCCCAACCATGTGTCTTTCCAAAAAAGAGTCCCTTTCCCATTATTCACCTTGTTCACTACACCCAGTGGAACATATGTTTGACTGTATGGAGACCTTATAAGAATTGGGAAACCCCTTTGCTCTTAGATCTATAGAAACTATCATCACTCATGTACTTAACTTTAATGAGCATATGCCACAAGGCATCTGAACCTTGGGAGATCTTCTAGATCCATTTGACCAACAAACATTCATTCATCACCCTAGTATCTATAATCTCGAGACCTCACTAGTCTTTTGGCCTGATCAGTATCCCCCTGTTGGGGCCATGCTTCGTTGCGCCGAAGGTCTTACACGAAGAAGCAGCTTCGGCTGAAGTTGTCCCCAGGAGATGGCCGAAGGTTCCTTTTCATGGAGCTTCGGCGTTACAAACCGACATAGAGATAGAATGGCCTTTTTATCCATAGAGGTCTGAGTCAATGTTGTAAACTTTTGTAAGGGGCATAATTGTAATTCGTCACAGGCTGTGTCCTGTGTCTATAAATAGATGAACAGTACCCCTGTACTGTTCACGCGAACCTGCCATTTGCTTTCGCATCACGCTTGTACTTTTGCTTTCCCCAGGACCGAAGGTACATTTGTAATTTGAAGTCATTTATATTCATTCATGATAATAAAAATGGAGATGATTCTATGATAATATTTAAATGTTTATTTTATACCTCATGATTTATATGAATGCTTCGTCCCTTGTTATTATGCTCACGAAGGTACGTCCTTCGCAACCTTCGTCCGAAATTCTTTATATCCTGAAGGGATATAATGTTTTGGAGGACGAAGGACTTTAACACTTAACATTTTCTATGTTGCCTTGTTCTTAATTCTTAGCATTTGAGAACAAGCCCCCAACATTGGCGCCCACCTCCGGTGAACTCACTTCCACTTTTCTGAGCTGATGGCTTCGTTCAACAATCAAGCTGGAGCTGCTTTGGCTTCGAAGCTGGTGCTCCCGATAACAGGCGGTTCTTGCTCAGAGCCGGCTAACAAGAAGCAGAAGAAGGAGGCTCAGAGAAGGGTGCAGCATGTTGGAGTGCAGGGACCCTTCATCAAGTCAAAATGGTCCCACATTCCAATTACTTTCTCTCAGGAAGATCTTCAGCTTAAGGATTATCCTCACAATGATGCCATGGTTATCTCTTGCGTGATCAAAGGATTTCTGGTCCACAATGTCTTAGTTGATACAGGCAGTGCAGCTGATATTATATTTGCTAAAGCCTTCAGACAAATGCAAGAGCCCGAAGACAAGATTCATGATGCTACGCACCCTCTTTGTGGCTTCGGAGGGCGGCAGATTGTAGCACTTGGGAAGATTACCATGCCGGTAACCTTCGGATTTATTAACAACACAAGGACTGAGCAAATTGTGTTTGATATTGTTGACATGGAGTATCCTTACAATGCTATCATTGGCCGTGGTACTCTTAATGCCTTCGAAGCAATTCTTCACCCAGCTTATCTCTGCATGAAGATACCTTCGGACCAAGGGCCTATTGCTATTCATGGAAGCCAGGAAGCTGCTAGAAGGGCCGAAGGAAGCTGGACTGACTCCAAAGCAATCCATAACATAGATGGAGCTGAAGCTTGTGAACAGTACAAATTCAGAAGGGAGAAAGCAGCTTCAGCAGATCAGCCGAAGCCCATGCTATTGTGTGAGGACATAGCAGAGCAGAAGGTGCTGTTGGGCTCGCAATTATCTGAAGACCAGGAGAAAACCTTGATAAGGTTTTTATTCAACAACAAAGATGTTTTTGCATGGTCAGCTAATGATCTCTGTGGAGTAAATCAGGATGTTATTGAACACTCGCTCAATGTTGATCCATCCTTCAGACCCCGAAAGCAGAGGCTTCGGAAAATGTCTGATGATAAGGCCGAAGGGGCTCGCAATGAAGTAAAAAGACTCCTCAGTGCAGGAGTTATTAGAGAAGTAAAGTATCCAGAGTGGCTAGCTAACACTGTTATGGTGAAGAAGGCCAATGGCAAGTGGAGAATGTGTATCGATTTCACAGATCTCAACAAGGCTTGTCCGAAGGATGAATTCCCGCTGCCAAGGATAGACTCTTTAGTTGATGCAGCAGCTTCTTCAGAGCTCATGAGTCTCCTGGACTGCTACTCAGGCTATCATCAAATCTGGATGAAGAAGGAAGATGAGCCGAAGACTAGCTTCATAACCCCAAGTGGCACATATTGCTATCTTCGGATGCCTGAGGGGCTCAAAAATGCTGGAGGAAGTTTCAGCAGAATGACAGCGAAGGTCCTCCAGTCTCAGATAGGCAGAAATGTGTTGACTTATGTTGATGACATCATTGTAAAAAGCACGAAGCAGGAAAATCATATTGCTGATCTGCAGGAGACCTTCGCCAGTTTCAGACAAGCTGGTCTGAAGCTGAATCCAGAAAAATGTGTCTTCGGAGTAAAGAAGGGGAAATTTCTTGGATGCTTGGTTTCAACAAAGGGAATCGAAGCTAATCCAAATAAAATCGAAGCTATACTTCGAATGGAGCCACCAACCACAAGAAAGGGGGCCCAAAGATTGACAGGAAGGCTGGCATCTCTCAACAGATTTATATCCAGATCAGCAGAAAGAAATTTACCATTCTTCGAGGTGCTGAAGTCAGCTGAAGTCTTTCAATGGGGCCCAGGTCAACAAAAAGCCTTCGAAGAGCTGAAGCAATACTTGATAGATCTAACAACATTAACTCCACCAACGCCAGGGGCTCCTTTGTTGTTATATGTGGCAGCTTCGCACTCGGCAGTAAGTGCAGCACTTGTCCAGGAGAAGCTTGATGGACAAGTCAAGAAGCAGGTTCCAGTATATTTTGTATCTGAAGTCCTTAGTGTATCAAAGAAAAATTATACGGAGCTGGAGAAGGTATTATATGCCGTTTTAATGGCATCCAGGAAGCTTCGGCATTATTTTCAGGCATACAATATTATTGTTCCTTCTTCGCAGCCGTTGAAGGATATCATGAGAAATAGAGAAGCTACTGGACGGATTGGAAAATGGGCTGCAGAGCTCAATGAATTTTACATTGATTATGTGCATAGATCCTCGATCCAGTCTCAAGCATTGGCAGATTTCATTGCTGACTGGACGCCAGGGGCTCAGGATGAAGAAGCAAATAAAGATGCCGAAGTGTGGACAGTGTTTTGTGATGGCTCTTGGGGAACCTTCGGAGCAGGTGCAGCTGCTGTGTTGGTCTCACCATCCAAGGTTAAAACTTGTTATGCAGCAAGACTTGACTTCAGCTGTACAAATAATATTACTGAGTACGAAGCCCTGCTCCTGGGCCTTCGGAAATTAAAGGCAATGGGAATCAGAAGGGCGATTCTTAAAACTGATTCCCAGGTTGTTTCGGGTCATATTGACAAAAGTTGCAAGGCTAAAGATCCGAAGCTTGAAAAATATCTAGACACGGTCCGAAGGATCGAAGCCTCCTTCGAAGGATTTTCTGTCAAGAATATCCCTCGAGGGCAAAATGAGCATGCTGATTTGCTAGCCAAGTCTGCAGCACAGGGGCTGCCGTTACCTTCGGATGTGTTCTTCGAAACAATAAAGGCACCTTCAGTGGAGCTCCTTGAAAGAGCAGTCCTCAACATATCTCCTGTTTACAGCGAAGATTGGAGAACTGAAATAATCTCTTACCTTCAGGGTAAGTTCCTTTCAGATGACGAAGCTTACAATAAAAGAATAGAGGCAAGAGCTCGTCCGTATGTCATGATAGAAGGGGAATTATACAAACATGGAGTTTGCGCCCCGCTGCTCAAGTGCTTGTCTAGAACCGAAGGTATAGAGTTAATGAAAGAAATACATGCAGGCCTGTGTGGATCCCACATCGGATCTAGGCCGTTACTTGGAAAAGTTTTCCGCCAAGGGTTTTATTGGCTGAAGGCAGCTTCGGATGCAGCGGAGTTAGTTCAAAAGTGCGAAGGTTGTCAGAAATGCGCAAGAGATCAAAAGCAACCTTCGTCTTTGACACAGCTGATACAACCCATCTGGCCATTGCAAAGGTGGGGCCTTGACTTGCTAGGTCCATTACCACCGGCTCAAGGGAATCTGAAATATGTTATAGTGGCGGTGGAGTATTTTTCCAAATGGATTGAGGCGAAGCCATTAGCCACAATAACTTCGGCCACTGTCCAAAAGTTTTTCTGGCAGAATATTGTCTGTCGCTTCGGGGTACCGAAGGCCATCACTGTAGATAATGGAACGCAGTTCGACTCTGAAGCTTTCAGAAATTTCTGTGATCAAATTGGAACGAAGATCCATTTTGCATCAGTCAGGCATCCGGAGTCGAATGGGCTCGTTGAAAGGGCCAACGGCATTATAATGACAGGAATAATGAAGTTAATCTTCAATCAACCCAGGGCAAAGTGGCCAGATCAGTTGACCAAAGTGGTGTGGAGCCACAATACAACAGCATCAAGGTCTACAGGCTTTACCCCATTCAAGTTATTATTCGGTGACGAAGCAATAACTCCGGAAGAAGCCAAAGCTGGATCAATAAGAGTAGTAGCTTCGGCAGAATCAGGTCCTGAAGATGCTTGTCTTGTGGAAAAAGATGCTTTAGAAGGGATCAGGCTTCAAGCTGTGGAGAATATCAATAAATACCAGGCTGAAACAGTCAAATGGCGAGATAGAAAGGTCCGGCTAAAAAATATTGAGCCGGGACACTTGGTGCTTCGGAGAGTGGCCAACCCAGACACAATGGGCAAGTTGCAATTGAAATGGGAAGGGCCTTTCTTAGTAGCATCTTCGTCAAGGCCTGGTTCGTACAGATTGAAGGACATGGACGGCAACGAAATTCCAAGATCTTGGAATGCGGATGAGCTTCGGCGATATTATGTATAACTTGATGTAATTTTTTATGTTTTTTCTTTTCTTTTTCATGGCACCCTTTTCCTTTCTAAAGGGGGAGAAAGGTTTTTAATGGGGCCATCATATGTAATTTCCTTTTAGATTTATAAGAGCAAAATCCCTCAAAGAATGTAAATGTAAAAGCTAAGAACGCACCATCGAGTGCCGAAACTGAAAAAGAGAAGAAGCTCCAAAGACGTCCCTAAGGGGATGCAGAGCTCACAGCGAAAAGTCAACGCTGATTCCGCCGAAAGTAAAAGGCGAAGAAGCTCCAAAGACGTCCCTGAGGGGATGCAGAGCTTACAGCGAAAAGTCAACGCTGATACCGCCTAAGTAAAAGGCGAAGAAGCTCCAAAGTCGTTCCTAAGGGAATGCAGAGCTGATGTGTGGTTGTTTCTAAGAAAATAATGGCTGAAAGTGTGGCTCCGGATATATGTTTTGGACATTCATTCGCACATTACATTACATCATAGCATTTGCATTCATAAGCATTCATTCATAGCATTTGCGTTCCTAAGTGGTTGTTTCGGCAAAAAGAAGAAGTGGTCTTTTATGCTTCGTTGTGTACAAAAACGAAAAGCTTCGGCAAAAAGAAGAAGTGGTCTTTTATGCTTCGTTGTGTACGAAAAGAAGGGAAGGTGTTTTTTCGCCTACGGCTCAAAATACTAATTTCGTCCACATCAAAGCGCCTCAATAGAAGGGTAAGAATATATTACAAGGTATGTACAAAGTTCATTAAGAACAGTTTAATTGTATTTACAAAAGTTGTTACAAAAGTCTCCTGAGTTTTTTCTAGTTTACTCCTACTAATCTTCGTCAGGTTTCCGCTTCGGCGGCATATTCTTTAAGTATCACCTTCAGCTTCGTCATCCTACATGAATCAAGGTATCGCGAGTAAAAATCAAGTATGGAGGAGAAGGTAAGTACAAAGTTTGATTTCTTACTGGATCAAGATGACTTCGAGCTTCGTCTCCAGCCTTCTCTCGCCCGCCTTTTGTCCATATCATTTTTATAAATCTATTTGAGATGCTTCGGGCGAGGTCAGGAATATCGTCCAGAATTGATGGAGACAGGGTGAAGTTGGGCCTGTTGACGATTTTTCCATGCTCGCAGCCGGCCTTCAGGAACGCTGCAGTGGTACCCCGAGAAGCTACCCAGGCACAGAAGTCACCGTGCCCGGCTATAACTTCGTCAAGTTCTTCAATTTCAGCTTCGATATGATCAAAGGCTTTTGGTAAATTTTCAGCTGAAGGGTTAAACTTCCCGCTGCTGGCTCCAACTGAGTAAAAGACCTTTTTTAATTGTTCAATACAGTTATTGCTAAATTTCAAGCACTTGTCTTGAAGGCTTGTTAATGATTTCTTCAAGTCTGAGTTGGTCTGGACTTCGGCTTCAAGTTTCGAATTAAGCTCTAGCTTCTCCTGTTCAAATTGTTTTGATTGGCAGATAAGCTTCGAATTCAATTCTGATACTTTAGCTTCAGTCTCTGCCAGCAAGCCTTCAGTTGATTGGAGTTCAAAGTCTTTCTTTTCAATAATGGCTGACTGCTCTTTTATCTTGCTCTCTAGATTTTCAATTATAGCTTCGTGTTTCTTATCCTCTAGATCTTGTTGCATCTTCAGAGCTTTGCTCAGTAGCATGCTCTGCACAGAAACAACTTTCGTTAGTAACATTTTCATTATTAAAAGCAATAAAAGCCAGAGAAAAGGTTGTTTACCTTGAAATTGGAATAAAATAAGCTGCCGACGATATGTTGTCGTCGATAGCGGCTGATATCTGTTTCTAGCTTCGGAAAACCGATACTCTTTGATAGAGTACCGATGACCTTAGCCCCAGCCTGATCACGAATGCAGCCCAATTTTTCATCATCAATGCCTCCAAATAGAAGAGCTCCTGGCTTGTATCCGCAAGATTTGGCATATTCCTTAAGCTCTTCTATTTCAGCCTTCGACAGTTTTTGCCCAACTAAATTTTGAAATGTGTAGGCTTCGTCTTCCGAAGTATCTTCGGCTATTTCTTTTCCCTTTCCAGGCGCTGTGGCCGTGGTTTCTTCAGCAGCAGTGGCAGCTTCTTCCGCGGCCATATCTAGTAAAATTTTGTTGATGTCCTCAATGGTAGTTTCTAAGTTCAAATCTTCGGCTGAAGCGGCTTCGGTAGCCGCGACCTCCGAAGGTGCGACTTCGGCATTCGTTGTGCCCTCAACAGCTGGTGTTTTCTGAATTGACGCCCTCGGCGGTGTCTTGTCGATAACTTCGGTCACTGCTATTATTCTTTGCCTCTTTGCTTTGGTTATCTTCGTTTTTTCCGGCTCTTCCACCTTTCGAAAAAGCTTCGTCAGTTGGGGCCCTAATGGACTTAGCTTCGTGGGCACGGGTTCAGTCATTACCTTTAAGATTTCCTCCACGTCGCTGGTAGAAGGTAGTGCGGGGGTCCCCTCTTCATCGGATAATTTTCGCTTTGGAGTTGATATTTTTCTCTTCTTGGGAATTTTCTTCTCTTTTGCTGGTTTTTCTTCATCCTTGTTTAAAGTTTCGGCCACTCTTTTCCTCTTTTGGCCCTCAGCACCCTTGTTCAGCCGCTCATAGTCAGGGTACTCGAAGCCCAGGGCATCAAGCACTCGGTTCAGCCTTCGCTTCGGACGGGTGCCGAAGGCCGCGGTCATCAGTTGATCTTCTTTTTTGGAATAATTCCCAAGAATTTCATTGCACATCACCTCAACTGTGTCCAGCCACTCTTGGCAGGGCTTTTTAAAGTATTTCTTGAATTTGAAGTGATAAGGAAGCCGGACAAGTTCCCCCTTCTTCTTCTCTCCCTCTAGCTTTGGCATTTCCCATTCTTTCAGAGTAGGGAAGACTCTGAACGCCAAGAATTCTTGAACCAGATCCCTGGTACCGATATGCTCTGAAATAATTTCAAACTCACCCAGTGCAGCCCAGGTGGGACCCTCCAATTTCATGTGGCATCGCGGCCTTGTTTCTCCGAAGATTAAATCAAGAGGGCTTTGTACCAATTTTTCTTCGTCTTCGTCAACTTTCACATAAAACCACTCAGATTTCCAGCCTGCTGGCCATTTGCTTCGGTAGCTGATAACAGGACACTTTGTTGTCTTCCGATAGGCAAAATTGTAGCAACCGAAGTTATCATGTAGCCCATCTTTTCTGGCCTTTGTTTGGTAATGTAACTCATGAACTCGACAAAAACTGTCGGCAAACGGTTCCACAGCTTGGCTTCGGAGGGCCCAGATATAAACATTAAGCCTAACGATAGCGTTAGGAGTCAATTGATGAAAGTAAATACCAAACTTTTTCAATACATCTGCAATAATTCCATGAAGAGGGAATCTCAGCCCAGCCTTTAAAAAGCTCTTGAAGATGATAATCTCGTCCTTCCCTGGCTTCGGGGTAGTTTCTTCTCCCCCGAAGTGAAGTAGCTTCTTCTGATTTTCACTGAAGTAACCTGCCTTCACCATCTTGGAAAGATCAGCTTTTGAAACAGTCGATTTCCCGAAGTCCAAGTGGCTGGGCTTGCTGGGCATGGCAATGCGATAGTCATCTTCGGGATCAGTTTCTTCAATGTTCTCTTCTTCCCCTTCGGCAATTGTTGGGTCTGCTTCAGCAGCGGGCATTTCTTCCGCAGTCACCAGTCCGGAGCGCTGCATTGCTTCGGAGATGGGCACAGTATTCGAACCTTCGACTTCGTCTCCTTCACGTTCAACTCTGGCAGTAGATCGCACTCTGGCCATATGATTCTGAGTTTGGGGAAGTTAGATACTTTTTCTTTTTCCTTTTCTCCCGAAGCTTTTCTTTCTGACGAAGCAGACTTCGAGATGGACCTTCGTTCGATTCTGAGAATCAAGCTTCGGCTATAGTTAAAAATTTTGGCAGCAAAACAGTGCAAATAGCAATGAATGCTGTGGTAACTTCACACCTACTCGTCTGTTTATATAGTGCTGCAGGTAAGAAGGCGAAGCGGCAGGATTTTTACACCAGGCGGGCAGTCACTTGTACTCGCTGCGCAGTGGACCGGAAAGATCAAACAGTAACTCTGCAAGGTGGGACCGACACGAGCTCGGGAATTGAATCGTTTCTCGGCAACGAGCTCAGGGAAGGTGTTTTTTGGACCTTCGACTTCCCGAAGCTTAAGAGGCATTTTTCACGGATCAAGCTCGTTACGAAAAACGATCTAGCGCCGCGAAAGGGGCTACTGTTGGGGCCATGCTTCGTTGCGCCGAAGGTCTTACACGAAGAAGCAGCTTCGGCTGAAGTTGTCCCCAGGAGATGGCCGAAGGTTCCTTTTCATGGAGCTTCGGCGTTACAAACCGACATAGAGATAGAATGGCCTTTTTATCCATAGAGGTCTGAGTCAATGTTGTAAACTTTTGTAAGGGGCATAATTGTAATTCGTCACAGGCTGTGTCCTGTATCTATAAATAGATGAACAGTACCCCTGTACTATTCACGCGAACCTGCCATTTGCTTTCGCATCACGCTTGTACTTTTGCTTTCCCCAGGACCGAAGGTACATTTGTAATTTGAAGTCATTTATATTCATTCATGATAATAAAAATGGAGATGATTCTATGATAATATTTAAATGTTTATTTTATACCTCATGATTTATATGAATGCTTCGTCCCTTGTTATTATGCTCACGAAGGTACGTCCTTCGCAACCTTCGTCCGAAATTCTTTATATCCTGAAGGGATATAATGTTTTGGAGGACGAAGGACTTTAACACTTAACATTTTCTATGTTGCCTTGTTCTTAATTCTTAGCATTTGAGAACAAGCCCCCAACACCCCCATTTCGCCATATGATATTTATTATTACCCTCTGCACTTTACCAAAAGAAATTCGCTCTAACAACATCCATTTTCGGGTGCATATTCTTGGGAAAGATGTAGAATCCCATTGTACAAAGGAAGACTATGCAAGCAAGAATTAGTTAAAACCAACCTTCCTCCTGAAGAGAGGTGTTTACCCTTCCATGGGTCCAATCTCTTTTTCATTTTTTCCATAATAGGGAGAACCGAAGATTGGAGATGACCATCTGAGATAGGAATTTCAAGATACTTCAGAGGAAGAGAGCCCAAAGCACAGTTAAGCATATTGGTCATTCTCACTTTTTCATGTTGGTCTACCCGAAAACATACACCTCAGTTTTTGTGAAAGTTGATTTTTAAACCTGATAACCACTCGAAACAAAAAAGGATAAGCCTCAAGTTCACAATCGACCTATCAGACCCGTCTATCATAATCACAGTGTCATCTACATATTGGATATGTGATATCCCCTAGCACGATATCAAAAAAACACTAGTAATATGACCTTTGTCAACTCCCGCATCCAGCATCATACTCAAAGCATCTGCCACCAGGTCGAATAGAAGAGGTGACAGTGACCCCCTGCCTTAATCCCCTGAAGATCTTAAAAAGCTACTCCTTTCCCCATTAACATTTACACACATCTTCCCATTCACCATAATACTCATCACCATAACGCACCATTTATCAGGAATTTTTTTGGATTTCATAACCTCATCTAGGAACTCCCATCTTACCTTATCATATGATTTTTAAAGTCATTTTTCAAAATCAACCCTTCTTTCTGGAACTTAATTCATGCATTACCTCATGCAAAATAAGAACTCCATCCAATATGTTCTTGTTTTTCACAAAACATGTATGATTGTCTCCCATGACCATGTTGGCTAACAAGGATAGTTTGTTGAAAACATTAGTGATGAAAACAAATAATTACTATGTACGAGTGTGATTTGGGGCCTGTTGGGGGGCCTTCGTCTTCCGAAGGTCCTCAAAAACATGATTAACAATGTTTCCCAAGCATAATATATGTACAGGAACCTTCAGACACGGGATGAAGCTGTACACAATATGGAAAGCAGGGTCGGGACGAAGGTTGAACTAGCGCCGAAGCTATGTGCAAGGGAGCTTCGGCTCAGTAGCAGAAAAAGGAACCGACTTAAGGAGGAAAAGGCTATCTAGTCCTCGACAGATTGTTCTTAAGTCAATAGTGACCATGAAGGGCATGAATGTAATTTCACACAGGTTGTGCCCTATGCCTATAAATAGATGAACAGTACCCTCGTATTGTTCACGCTGACTTGTACTCACTCGTGCGTCACGCTTGCTCTTTTGCCTTCTGTCCAGCCGAAGGTACAAATGTTATTCAATATTGTTTTTATTCATCCATGATTATATAATAAGGACACATAAATGATGTTATATGATTATTCATGTTATTTCTCATGTTTCATATGCTTCTTCTTTCATCAATGTAAACTGTGACGACGAAGGTACGTCCTTCATGACCTTCGTCCGAAGATCGTTATATCCTAAGGGAAATAATGTTTCGAAGGACGAAGGACATTAACCATTAACTTCTTTCTGTGTTGCCTTGTTCTTAACTCATAGCATTTGAGAACAAGTCCCCAACATTGGCGCCCACCTCTGGTGTACTCACTTCCACAATCTTCGGCAAAGCATCAACCTTCGTCATGCCGCCAAAGAAGATAACAGCGCTAGGGGCTGCACTGCAGCCACTGGACACAAACCAGGAGACTCTCTCTCTTTGAGAGGCCAGAAGCCAAAAGAGAAAGGCCACCAGTCCAACACTTCAGGAGGAGGAGTTGACCAGGAGATCAGGGACATGGAAATCATCCACCAGCAGGTGCAAAGGAAAAAGGAGAAGATGGCTCAGCTGACCGATCTTGAAAGGAAGATCGATGAAGCTACTGAGGAAGTGTGTCATCTTACCCAAGATGATCATGACCAAAGGCCCCAACACAGGGAGCCTCGTCAAGAGGGCTCATTCAACGAAGAAGAATGGTACGATGATTTTAATCATGGTACTTTTACCTTTGATGATGCTTCTCCCCTGGCAGTAGAATTGCAGGCTATCCCATGGCCACAATCCTATAAGCCACCCTAGCTACCCATGTACAATGGGCACTCGGACCCAAAGCAATTCTTGATGAGCTATGAGGCAACAATATCCTCATACGGAGGCAACACACTATCATGGCAAAGTCCTTCGTCATGGCAGTTCGAAACATGGCCCAGACATGGTATTATTCTCTTCGGCCAGGGACAATCACGTCATGGCAGAAACTCAAGGACATGCTGGTTACTAGTTTTCAAGGCTTTCAGACGAAGCCAGTCATAGCTCAGGCCTTGTTCCAGTGCACACAAGACCATGAGTAATACCTTCAGGCGTATGTCCGAAGGTTCTTGCTACTGAGAGCACAAACGCCCACAGTTCCCAATGAAATTGTCATTGAGGCCATGATCAAGGGTCTTCGGCGAGGACCTACGACTCAATATTTCGCCAGGAAACCTCCCCAAACTCTGGAGAAGCTGCTTCAGAAGATGGATGAGTACATCCGAGCTGACAATGACTTCCGACAAAGAAGGGAGGAAGCTTACAGATTTTCTGAGATGACTAGGGGCTTCGGGGGGAGAGTCCACCCTAGGCATGTCAGATCAATCCATAGCTCCAGTCAGAATGATGACAAAGGAAGCCAGCTTCAGAAGCCACATCACACCTCACAGTCTTCGGGACAGCAGCAAACCTCCTTTAGGCCGCCAGCTCCAAGGAGCAGAGGCGCCAGGGGCTTCAGAGGAAAATATGGGGATTAGCCCAGGAAAATCTATTGCTTATTCTGTGGAGAGGACAAAGGTCACACTACAAGAACCTGCCAGATCACCATCCTGAAGCAAAAGGAGATTGCCGAAGCAGAAGCTCGGCAGAATCAGCCGAAGCAAGTCCTACATACTGCTTCGTGCCATTCTCCTTACATACCAGAATATGTGGGCAACCAACCTACAACTTTTGTTGCTTCGGCAAGCCATTCACAGGCTTCTTGGCCTCAGCTCCCACCGCCACCACTACTGCAACCTACTTACTCCCGAAGCCAGCAGCCAGAAGGGCGCCAGCACTCCCAACAACAACGTGAATTCAGGGAGGAATCCGAAGCTCATACAGTCAATAGCACTGTACCAGAATCGAAGCACATATACTGAGCGATATCCTGCTTATAAAATACTTTTATGTTATATGCCATTTTGCTTTTTAATAAGTAACAAACAATGTAAATTTAGTGTTAAATTCTTGTAATGGTTTTGCTTCTATCAGAATGAAATATATCTTCTTCACAGAGTTACGAAGCTCAAAAGTCGTTCCTAAGGGAATGCAGAGCCTAATTTGCCGAAGCTACAAAAAAGTCGTTCCCAAGGGAGCGCAGCGTAAGTTACGAAGCTCAAAAGTCGTTCCTAAGGGAATGCAGAGCCAAATTTGCCGAAGCTACAAAAAAAGACGTTCCCAAGGGAGCGCAACATAAGTTTTCTGCTCAAAAGTCGTTCCAAAGGGAATGCAGAGCCAAATACCGCCGAAATATAAGGCGAAGAAGTTCAAAAGTCGTTCCTAAGGGGATGCTGAACTTATACCGCCGAAATAGAAGGCGAAGAAGTTGAAAAAAAACGTTCCTAAGGGGATGCAGAACTTACATCACCGAAATAGAAGGTGAAGAAGCTCAAAAGTCGTTCCTAAGGGGATGCAGAGCTTGTGTGTTCCAGTGTGGGCGTGTGGGTGTGTGTCTTCGACATCCTCATCATTTTGCATCATATCATCATATCATTTCGCATAACATCATATTGCATCAATGACACGAGGATTGAATACGAAGCTCAATTTCGGCAAATGCTTCGTGAAAAAAGGGAAGGTGTTTCGGGAAATACAATTTTATCAGCCTTGTTACAAGAAGGGATCTCTCTTTACAAAGCAAGGATATCTTTCTTTACGAAGCATGGATCTTTTTCTTTACGAAGCATGAAAAGAAGGGAAGGTGTTTTTTCGCCGAAGGCTCAAAAACGGTATGTGTGTAAATTTCATGCATCGCAAAGAAATAAACTGCAATAATTTACATATTCAATTTAGCATTACATACTCCAGATATTACATAGTTTTGTCATAGTAGAAACCTAATCTTCCTTCATTTGTTACATACATCAAGCTTTTCAAAGTGTTTATTACAATAAAATCTATTCCTCTTTAAGGACTTTCTCTGCAACTTCGTTCAACAATTTGTTGACGACTTCGTCGACAATGGATTCAGCCATGTTTATGATGTCCAACGCTTCCTTCATTTTTTGATCAGCTAGGGGATCGAACGGTTCTGGCGGCGGAGATAATTCAGTTGAAGTAGGAAAAATTAATTAGTCCAAAGCCACAAAAACATATGCCGAAGCTGAAAACCAAAAAATAATACCTATACTGTTCTTGAATCAGTGGTGGTCTCCTTTGGCATTTCCCAGCTTTCCACAAGCGGCCATACCCTGAAGGATATATGTTCTTGAATCAAATCTCTTGTGCCAATGAAGGAGCAAACAGTGCTGAAAGCCCTCTGACACTCTTCGACAGTGTCATCAATTTCCACCTTCGGCCTTCAAAGGCCGAAGCGTGACCAGATGGGGTGCTGGATGATCTCTTTAATGTCTTCCCTTGCCTTTAAATCATTCTTCACATAAAACCATTCTTCCATCCAGGCTTTGGGCCATCTCTTCCGGAATGTTGGCACCGGATGGCTTGCGTTGGGGTAAGCGATAAATCCATAACAACCAAAGTTGTTGTGGTACTGTTCTTTACCAGTGGCCTTCGTCTCATATAAAAGCTCGTGCATGCTGCAGAAGCACTTCGCGCTTGGTTCTAGCCCTTGACTCCTTACTGCCCAAACAAAAATCCCCATCCAAATAATAGCCTCGGGGGTGATCTGATGAAGGAAGATCTGGTATATCTTCAGCACTTCAACCACAAACTTGCTTAAAGGGAACCGAGACCAGCCTTAAAGAAGCTTCGGTAGATAACAACTTCATTTTCCTTAGGAGCAGAGACGTTGTTGTCTCTGCCAGCCCTCACGATAGACATGTCCCGAAAGTACCTTCCTCTCATGTTCTCAAGATGACTCTGTTTAATGGTCGATTTTCCGAAGACAACATGGTTTGGTCGCTAGGGCCGATCTTCAGAATCTTCATCCCCACTTTCCACATCATAGCTATCGCTGTCACCAGTATCTTCAGATAAACCTTCCAGTATCTCTTTAGTAATCTTCTCTGCGTTTTGTTTTTGCCATGGACTCAATAAATCCAGCAATATAAGGATCCACAACCTTCTTCTTCTCAAACAGCTTCGTCTCTTCAGTCAGCTTCACCTTCTCAGACAGTTTTCCCCAAACATGGCGAAAACGCGTCTTTTAACCGAAGCTCATAAAGCTTGAAAATCTAGCGAGCGCTAGTGAGCAAGAGCTAAAAGTTTGAGAAAATAATGCAAATGACAGAAACATCGTATCAAATGCTGCCGGTGTGAGTTCATATTTATACGTCTAGCATGCTGCAACTTGGAGGGCTCCGACTGTCATTGATTGTTGCTATTCTAGTAAAGGGAAGGTGTTTTTTCGGACCTTCGGCTTAAGGCCTTCGTTCACGTCGCAGTCTAAATTTGTTGTTATAACAAATTAATACTGCGAGAGGCTACTGTTGGGGGCCTTCGTCTTCCGAAAGTCCTCAAAAACATGATTTACAATGTTTCCCAAGCAGAATATATGTACAGGAACCTTCGGACAAGGGATGAAGCTGTACACAATATGGAAAAGCAGGGTCGGGACGAAGGTTGAACCAGCGCCGAAGCTGCGTGCAACGGAGCTTCGGCTTAGTAGCAGAAAAAAGGAACCGACTTAAGGAGAAAAAGGCTATCTAGTCCTCGACAGATTGTTCTTAAGTCAATAGTGACCATGAAGGGCATGAATGTAATTTCACACAGGCTGCGCCCTGTGCCTATAAATAGATGAACAGTACCTCGTACTGTTCACGCTGACTTGTACTCACTCGTGCGTCACGCTTGCTCTTTTGCCTTCTGTCCAGCCGAAGGTACAAATGTTATTCAATATTGTTTTTATTCATCCATGATTATATAATAAGGACACATAAATGATGTTATATGATTACTCATGTTATTTCTCATGTTTCATATGCTTCTTCTTTCATCAATGTAAACTGTGACGACGAAGGTACGTCCTTCATGACCTTCGTCCGAAGATCGTTATACCCTAAGGGAAATAATGTTTCGAAGGACGAAGGGCATTAACCATTAACTTCTTTCTGTGTTGCCTTGTTCTTAACTTATAGCATTTGAAAACAAGTCCCCAATAGGGCCATAATCGTGGGCCAAATGTTCCAATGCCAACTCATGATTATGGCATGTACAACCCTCCACTCATATAGGTTTTTCAAATTCAAGAGACAGTTAAGAGACTACATGATACAACACTGAGACCATGGATTATAAATATAATTAAAAGGCAATATGTATGGAGAGTCATATAGAGACAGACTCTTCACGAAGAGTCCGTCTCTTGTATTTTTTAATTAACTCTCTAAAGGCCACTCAAGAGATTCCATTAGAGCATCTCCAACAAGGAGCTCTAAAATAAAGCCCTAAAATTTAAATAGGACCGCATTTAAAGTGTTTAGGGCCTTAAAAGAATTTTTTACTCCAATAGTTAGGACTCAAATAATGTTATTTTGGGAATTAATTATGTTATTAGGAAATAAATAGTTGTAGATTAAGATAAAATAAGGACATAGCTCGAATATATGGGATACTATATTTAGGACCCGAGAGACTAGACCCTATAATGGTTTGATAAATTTTAATAAAATAGGGTCACTGTTGGAGGACGTTTTGTGGTCTCTAGCCCTACATTTCAAAATGCAACCTTGTTTAGGGCTCCTCTTGAAGATGCTTTTAGACTGTCTCCAACAATAGACGCTAAATAGTTCTGTACTCTAAATTTAGAGTATGAAACGTTCTCTACCGTCTCCAACAAGGTAATGTAAAAGGATCTCTAAAATATAGAGTGTGTACGACGAACGCTAAGCGTAGAGAGTCTCCTTACGCGCGCTATCCGTCTGCACAGCATGGGGCCCGCTCTTCAATGTGGTCGTTCGTCTGCTCAGCTACCTCCGCTGGCTGATTAATTCTATTCTTTTTTTGTGTAAACCTAATAGTAGCAGCACTTTTGCTAATTGGGATTATTAGATTAGTATTAGCATTATCAGTTTATGTCCAATACGTATATAGACATGTACGTACACGGTAGTTTTTTCGTTATGAGAAAAAGATTAGTAATGTCGGTTGCAAAATGTAATTATTATAATTAGTTCCTAATTTATTTTATAAAATTTCTAGAAATAAATAACTTCATTTTTCCAATACGCACATAAGTTCAAATTGTATTAATATGAAAAATGATTATTAAAAAATGAGTATATGAATTCTGTTATCACTGTAGATATAGAGTATTGAATTTAGACGACGTTGCTGGAGTTAGCGAAGATATAGAGGACAAAATTTTTTAGAGGGTTCTGTAAAGGACAGAGAATATTGCTTTAGGGGATGTTGCTGGAGACAGCCTTAGGCTATCCGCAAGCGTCCCCCTAAAAATTTCCCCTTAAATATTACTAAGCAGTCACGTCAGCAAGATTTCATCCTCTATATTCATTCGTCCCACAACCGTTCCCCCTAAAATTTCCCCTATATATCCCTCTACTCATTAAATATACATTTCCATATAACTAACATAACCAACTTTATTTTCTATTTTATTTTTTCCTTTTAACATGACCGGCATGTTGCGCTATTATGAAATTAGGAAAACAAAATATATTTATTTATGTTTACAAATTATGCATAATATAAAATAAAACATTTGAGTTAACATTTAATTTGATATTGCATACATTACTTCACAATTGTCGTTCGTCATAATTAGTCAGGAATATTGCAACGTACAAAATTGAACCACGCTTACGTTTCAAGAAAAACCCGAGCAGTCGTACGCAGGAAGCCACGGTTCGCTTTCAACGAAAGCCACGAGCTTTCCCCTGAAGCCACATTGGTCTCGCCTATATATATGCATTCTTTCTCTTCACATATATACCCACATCGAACACAACTTCATCAAGTTAGCCATTATTGGGTATGTCTCACTGGCATAGGGAAGATGATTCCGATTCGAGTGATAGTGAGGACGACACACTATTGCTTGTCAATCTTCTTACCCTCAACATTGAGGCTAGACGCCATCACCGACGACGGTCCGGTTTACCTCGCCGCGTCATTCAGAGGGATTATTTTGCTGGAGAAAACCTCATCCAGCATCACTACTTTGGCCCGAACCCAGTGTATCCACCCCAGGTACGCACTTTAATTTATTGTAATATGTTATCATATTTGCATAGTATTTACAATGAACCTATGTAAATTTGATAGGTTCCGCATGAGTAGGTCGTTGTTCATCCGCATTATGGAAGGACTGCAACAGCAAGATAGTTACTTTACACAACGGGTGGACGCAACCGGCATGCCAGGACTCGGGCCCCTACAAAAAGTATGTGCGGCAACGCGGATACTTGCATATGGGTTACCTTCTGATGCGGTAGACGAGTACATTCAAATTGGCGAGTCAACGACTAGGGAATGCCTTCATCATTTTTGTCGCACAATCATTGCATATTTTAGTGGGTGGTATCTACGAACTCCTAATGAAGCTGACATAGCACACATCATGCACAATAGCGAGGCTAGGGGTTTTCCTGGAATGTTGGGTTCCATAGATTGCATGTATTGGGAGTGGAGGAACTGTCCTACGGCCTGGCGTGGTCAGTTTTGTGGCAGAAATGGTAGAGCTTCGATGATACTTGAAGCGGTAGCAACGTATGATCTTTGGATTTGGCATGCATTTTTTTGGCATGCCTGGGACAAACAATGACATAAACGTGCTGCACCGATCACCAGTATTTGACCCCATGACAACCGGTCGAATGCCACCAGTCAATTACACAATAAATGGTCATGCTTACAACTTCGGATATTACCTTGCTGATGGTATTTACCCCAACTGGCCAACTTTTGTAAAAGCAATCAGACACCCATATGAGGAAAAGAAAGTCTATTTCACACAAATGCAGGAAAGTTGCCGAAAGGATATTGAGCGTGCATTTGGAGTTCTTCAAGCCTGGTGGGCGGTGCTGTGTGGTCCAGCGTATGGTTGGGATCGTAATCGTTTAACTGAGATAATCACAGCATGCATCATCATGCACAACATGATTGTCAAAGACGAAGGGCCGTTTGCTGCTAATATAGATTTCGGAGATAACACTTCAGGCATTGATCCATCTCAAATAATTCAAGAAGGCCGGGCCGAATGGGTGATAAATCACTTCGATCTTCGTCGCCAAGAAAGATCGAGCTCACTACAAAATGATCTTGTCGAGCATTTGTGGGCTCGATGTGGAAGCATGTAAACATGTCGTTTCATAGCAACTTAGTTCGAACTTGAATTCAGTAATTGTAATGTCTTCTGTCATGTCGTAGTTATGGGTATTGAAATAAATTACCTCAATTCTATAATGTCATACCTTATGTCGTATGTTCAGGGCCAATGACATTACAATTCAGTACGTAGATCATATTTTGTACCAAGTAAACCACAACATACAAATGCAACAAATAATAATGAAAGGTGTTTCGACAGCCGACTTAATTATTATGTAGTACAACTGGTTACAACATAACTTAGAACCCTCATGTCCTTCAAGACTTATGGTTCGAACAATTATATAATGTTTTCGAAAACATATAACATAATCAACTTAGATAAAAATTCTGAAACTGTTTTCGGCACCAGGAGGATGGCATGTCACACAACACAACTTTTACTCAAAACTAAATATGAACTGCTGCAAGCGTTTTTTGTGTTCCTTCATCATAATCCAAACTTCTGGATCAACTTCTTCTTCACTTGTTGACTGGAGCATCTGCAATCGTTTATTGGCCGATTCGAGTTCTTCAAGTTTCAATTCCCTTTGTCGAATGCTTAACTTTTGTGCTTCCAATTCCAACCTCTTTTTCTCTAGTTCCATGTCTTCTTCTGTGCACTTTTATTTTCACCCTTTTCTATGGAGCGCTGAATTTGTTTTTCAGTTATTTCTTGCAAACGACTTGCACTACAAGAAACGCATAAAATTTCGTGGACCCGGATATTTTCGTCGGCTGGCCCACGAAAATAAGGAAGGTATTTTCGTCGGCCTCGTCACCGACGAAAATACAGAGTATTTTCGTGGGCCGGGGAATATGTTCGTCGGCAGGCCCACGAAAATACGGAAGATATTTTCGTCGGCCTCGTAACCGACGAAAATATGTGTTATTTACGTGGGCCGGGGCCGTGCCGACGAAAATACGACCACTATTTTCGTCGGCCTCAGTGGGGCCAACGAAAATACGACAACTATTTTCATCGGCCTCAATGCGGCCGACGAAAATAAAAGCCCTAAATCGTCCGCGTGCCCGCACCTTCTCTCTCGCTCTCGCTTGTTTCTCTCGCTCGTTTCTCTATTTTGCGCGGCGTCCGCCGCCGCACTCCCCTCGCTGCGCGCTCGCACGCCCAGCCCTCCCCTCGCCGCCGCACGCCGCGCCGCCGCCGCCGCACTCCCCTCGCCGCGCTCGCACGCACGGACGCCGTGCGGCGCTGCACGCACGCCGCGCCGCCCCTTCGCCGTGCCTCGTCCCCGCGCCGCCCCTTCGCCGTGCCCCGTCCCCGCGCCTCCCCTTCGCCGTGCCCGCCTCGTCGCCGTGCCCCGTCCCTGCACCGCCCCTCGCCTCGCCCGGCCCTCTCCGTGTCCGCCTCCTCGCCGTGCCCCATCGTCGCGCCGGCCATCGGCGTGCCCGGCCCTCGCCGTGCCCGCCTCCTCGCCGTGCCCCATCGCCGTGACCCATCACCGCGTCGCCCCTCGCCGTGACCCATCGCCATCGCCATGACCCATCGCCATCGCCGCCTCCTCACCGTGACCCATCGCCGCGCCGCCCCTCGCCGCGCTGCCCATCGCTGAGAACTTGCCTCTTCGGCGTCATCGCTAGTAACAAGGTACTTACTTAGTCGTTTTTTATTTTCATTAATTGTTATCTTGTTATCTTGTCATCTTGTGATTATGATTTGAGTTAACTTGTCGAGTTTAACTATTGATTGCTTTAATTCAAATTCATATTTATCTCCGAGATATTTTTTAATGTTTAGAGTTTAGTTTTAATCGTTAACCGTAGCGAACTGTATGCGTCACCCGTTCAGGAACGGTGAACGTCACATTGGCTTGTGAGGTTCGCCGTTCCGGAATTGTCCACGTATTTTGGACAGCCTGAGAGTGTAAGCCGATGTTTGTGATTTGTGACATGTGTCTTACGATTGACACGGAATTTCGGTTGTGTAACCCAGTTGTTCTCCAACACACCATGTTCAGGCGTGTGCTTGGAGAGCAGCGGGGTTATGCTGCTGAAATTTCGCGGCAATCGTAGGCTACACATCATAAATCACAAGCATCGGCCTACACTCTTGGGTGGGTTTAGGGCCTTTACCTAATAGGGAGTTCACTTAAGCCACAGACGATCGTTGATGTTCTTTGACTTTTGTTTAGCCTTTGAAATGGACGGTGATCAGAGGGTGATGTATGACGGGTGGAGAAAGGATGGGGCACATTCGAATGAATGGATGGGTGTAACAAAGGCTTTTCTTGAGCACGCTTTCAAAGATGCAACTGGTCGTCTAGTGAAGTGTCCTTGCAATCGCTGCGAGAACAAGTGGCCTCAGAAGAAGGAAGAAATGGAGAAACACCTTTGCAAAAGTGGGTTTATGCCAAACTACCTTGTATGGTACCGACATGGAGAGTCTATTAGACACGTTGACGCGGAGGTGGAACTTGATGACGATCATGATAGGATGGACGACATGTTGCATGATCTTGGTAGGGAGGTTGAAATGAACGCTGAGGAGCCGGGGCAGCTTCCACGCGATGCTCAGGAATTCTTCCGGCTACTCACCGCGGGAGAAGAGAGACTGCACGAGCACACTCAGATGTCAGTTCTTGGGACTCTCACAAGACTAATGGCGATAAAGTCGAAGCACAACATTTCAAACAGTGCTTACAACGACATCGTCCAACTGATGGGCGAGGTTCTCCCGGAGAATCATAAGTTGCCAAAGAATATGTACTTCGCAAAGAAGATGTTGGCTGGTCTTGGGATGACATATGAGAAGATCGACGTGTGTCCCAACAGTTGCATGCTATTCTTTGAGGAGAATGACAAGCTGGACCGTTGTAAGCATTGCGAAGCTTCTAGATATGTCGAGGTGACACATGATGAGGGTGAATTGGTAGTTACGAAGGTCGCAGCTAAGCAACTTCGTTGCTGAAAGCATCATAAGCACATGTTTCGATGTGATTGATAAAACGAAAGATAATATGAAGGCAAGAAAAGACATGGCCAAAATTTGTAAGAGGCCAATGCTCGAGTTGAAAGTAAGCGATAAAGGGCATGAGAGTAGGCCGCGAGCTGATTACTGCCTCAAGCCAGATGAAAGGAAAGAAATATTTAAGTGGTTGAAGAATCTGAAATTTCCAGATCGATATGCGGCAAATCTGAAATGGGCAGTCAATCTGAAGACCGTTAAATTGATTGGTTTGAAAAACCATGACTACCATATTATTATGGAGAGGCTGATGCCCGTGATGTTTCGAGGCTATTTTAAGGATGAGCTTTGGAGCATATTTGCAGAGCTAAGTTACTTCTATAGGGAAGTATGCGCAAAGACGGTATCGAAGAGGTTGATGCAGAAATTTGAGAAAGAAATTCCAATTCTTATTTGTAAATTTGAAAAGGTTTTTCCGCCAGGATTCTTCAATGTGATGCAACATCTAATTGTGCATTTGCCTTGGGAAGCTTTGGTAGGCGGACCAGTGCAATTCAGGTGGATGTATCCTATAGAAAGGGCATTGAAAAAGCTTAGGGCGTCTGTTCGCAACAAGGCTAGAGTCGAAGGGTGTATTGCGGAGGCTTTTGCCCTTAAGGAGATATCTCAATTCTCAACCAGGTATTTCGCTCGAGCCAACAATGTGTTTGCGCCTTTAGTGCGACTTCATGTCGAAAATGAATCACCCCAAAGCACCCTTCAAATTTTTGCGAATCCGGGTAAAGCAGTTGGAAAAGGGAGTGTACGTCACATTGAAGGATCAGTTTTGAACACGCTAATGCTATATATGTATAGCAATATTGACAGCACACAGGAGGCGTTCGAGTAAGTTTTCCTCATAGTTACGTCCATTTTCTCATCTCATAATTTCTATAGTGTGTAATCTCCATGTTTCTAATATGTCCAGCATGTTTGATGAAGAATGTTGGAAATCTACTAGTAAACCTACGGCCATCTAATTAGAAAATCTTCGACGTGATGGGTTGAAAGGTGGACCAAACTTCATGCAGTGGTTTCGTAATTATGTTAGTAATTGTCGTTCTCTCATTGTCCATACTTAATCTTTGAATTTTGGACTTGGAAGATATAATGCATATACTAATTCCTTGTATAGGTTTCCAAAAACTCTGTGCACCCGGACTTGCAGCAAATGGCACATACCTCTGTGTCCGTCTGGAACTATACTCGCTATGATGTAAATGGATATCGCTTCCAAACCGCGAAATTGGAGAAGAGTCGACCATTGGCAGCCACCACCAATAGTGGTGTGTTGGCAAGTTCATATGTTGACAATGACAAAGTAGTGGACTATTACGGTGTTCTTCAAAACATTGTAGAGTTGATTTTCGATGGCCCCAAGGAACTTAAAGTTGTGTTTTTCGAGTGCGACTGGTTTGATGCTCATAGTGGGACTCGTGTCGACAAGTATGGTAATGTCGAGGTGAAGCATAGCTCTAGGATTCCAAGCAGTATGAGCGATGTTGTCCTTGCAAATCAGGCAAAACAGGTGTACTACCTACCATATCCTCACCCAAGCCTTAGGGCTTGGTGGGTTGCAATCAAAGTCAACCCACAATTCGTCGCTCCAGAGAGTGCTAACTATGTGAGTACGAGCAGGGACAACGATGATGCTGTTTTTCAACCAGAAGCGGCGTCGAATCAAGACATAGCTCACCGATTCCATGTGACCAATGGAGAAGGCCTTGAAAATCTCTGTTGCAATTCAAGCGACTTAATTGAAGAACCTAGGTCAAAGCGCAAACGACCTGTCGTCGTTAGAAGATCAGTAAGGATCCAACGAAATCAAGAGCGTATGAATAAACAACGAGCCGAAGAAGCATCATCGGATGCGGATGACTTTTGATTAGTATGTTTCTTTTAGTTAATCAATTAAGCTATGTATTCCAATTTTCACATTATTAATTTTCATATTATTTGTTTCATATACTGTGGTTTGACATTAATTTATCTACAGTTGAACATGTTCAAGCATAGGAGATCGAGGAGGAGTGGGGGCAGCGCGGCCAGCGAGGACAACTCGGGCAGTGGGCTTTTTCAGGGCACCTCACAGAGCCGACAGAGGCAGCAGCAACTTCTCGACTGTCTAGACGAAGTGCAGGGTGAGAAGGGTGAGCAGGAAGCTCCTTAGCAGGATGCTCATGTGCAGGGTGAGGAGGGTGAGCAGGATGAGGAGGGTGAGCATATGGGGGCAGGCAGCGCGGGCGACGCGTCAGATGGTTCTACGTCCTTCAGTTATTATTATGCATATTAGTTTAATTGATTTTAGTTTTTAATCATTTCATCATATTGAATTTACTTGTATACTTAGGTATAAGAAGAGCAATGCGCTTGGTCCGAGACCTGCCGAGAGGAGGCTCATCCGTCCGCATGGAGAATGGTGGGGCTTATTTCTGTTGTGTTAATTTTTTAATGTGAACGTGATTGCACTGGTTTACTTGTTTTATTAATGTTTGTAGGTCATGTGAAGACTTGACTTGGGACGGTACAGGCAGACGTCCCAAGGTGAACGAGGTGTTGGGTAGCCTCTATCGCTTCTACTACCCTGGCATGGTGGAGCTCAATGGCGAGAGGTTCGCGGCTATGCAGTGGGCTGACTGGGGTCTGAAGGACTATGTCCAGCCAGGGGAGCCAGGGGAAAGCAGTAGCGGAGGGGGAAGTTCGGAACAAAAACGAAGGACTTGTCAGGTGGCTGTGTGGGACGAGTTCTGGGTGAGTTTACTTTCGTATATAAGCAATTCACTGAATTATTGCTTCTCCTAATCTTACTTTAACTTAACTTCTCCATTGATATGTAGGGGAGGTTCCAATTGCCGAATGAGATCGAGGAGGATCAGGCTCAGTGGGCACGTGTGAAGAGGCACTTTCGGAAGTGCGCTGATAAGGTCATCAAGGATGCCATGTACAATGCTCGCATCGCGACCGTCAACTACTACTACAAGAAGATAAAGGGGCAGAAAATGAGCAAAGCATTAGGGGCCAATGAGATCTACCTCACAGAGGAGCAGTACCTAGAGAGCGTTGTGGATTGGCTGGCGAAGGACATGGAAGCCTAGAGGTGGTTGGCTAAGAGATGGGCGTCGCCTGAGTGGATTGCAGAGTCCCAGAAGCACCGTGCCAACCGTGGCACTGAAGGACCGGGGCACAGGTACGGCGCCGATGGACACCTTGGTACCGCACGCCGCATGGTAAGTATATAAATCAAACTTGTATGTTACATCTATGAAAATTCTATGGTTTAACTCTTCTTTTTCATGCAGGAAACTAAAAGTGGAGTTGCTCCAAGTTTTATGGAGGTTTACGTCCGTGGTCACCGTGGCCCTGATCCGGCGAACCCTGATGAGCTATGCAGCGAGGCGGCAAGGGAGAAAATGGTAAACAAGTTTGTATTTACGAATTAAATTGCATGTTTTGTGTCTAACTCCAACTCTAACTTTCTTTGCAGAATGCATATGGGGAGGAAATGACTCAACGCCATGGGCCTGATTTCGACTGGATGCATTCAGACTTAGATGTCTCGGCGTTGTACCATAGTGGTGGGGGTAGAAAGCATGGCAGGTGAGGTGGTTGTCTTTGATTCGACAATTTCATTAACAAGAATGTGTCCACTTAATGGCTCAACTATGTGTATCATGCAGGTTTGCCTTTGGCACCGGCGTTGTGGAGTACAACAGGACAATAGGTCAAGGGAAGGCATCGTCTTCGGCAGGGAGTTCTCGCTCCTCCAAGTCTGCTCGAGAGGCTCAGCTGGAGGAGGAGACTCGGGCAGCACAGGAGCAGGCTCGAGCAGCGCAGGAGCAGGTTGGATAGCTGACACAGTATATGGCTTCTTATTTTCAGGTAATTCGTCTATCTCATCACGTGTCATTGAATTCAAAGTATAATGTTGCGATTCTAACGTTTCATCCAATTGCAGGAAATGACTACTCGACTCGGCCCTGATATGAACTTGCCCGCTTTTTGCCCTCCCCAGGTAACACTATCTGAACACTTCAATTCCATAGCAACTTTTTTTTTATTATCAAAAATGGCTCGCAGGCACAAGGATGGGGACAGTGGCCAGGACAAGCTCCAGCGTCGCAGCCATAGTGGACCGATGTTGGGTGGACGCAGGCACCTCCAGGCACTTGGACGCCTCCACCACCCCAAGGATCGCAGCCATTTCAAGCGTGGATGGCACCGCCACTGACGGGGTGGGTGCCACCACCTCAGGGGTGGCCAGCACAACAGTACCCGTGGATGCATGCACAACCTCCTCATCACCATGGATCACAGGTGACGTTCCATGTTTAGTTTTATGCAAATAGTGACCAAACATAGCAAGTATAGGTATAGGGATAGCAAAACACAGCCTTATTTGAATGATTGATGAATTGCAGGGTTCAGCGTCACATGCTCAGGGATCGGAGGGTGCTGTCAACGTCCACGACTTCCTCGTCCATGGTTCTGGAGGGAGTGGCCACCTTCCTGGTGGCGGAGGAGGGAGTGGCCAAAACTCCCACAGCCCGCAGGAGTGAGTAGTGAGTAGTGAGTTTGTTTGAAACTATGGACTTATGGTATTGAAACTATGTATGGACTATGGACTTATGGACTATGGACTATTTATATATATGTGAATGCGTTTTGTGATATGTATATGTGAATGTGTTTTGTGATATGTATATGTGAATGTGTTTTGTGAATTGTGTATTTTGCTTGTGAATCTGTATATGTGATATTGTGAATTGTGTATTTTGCTGTCAATTAAAAGGTGCAGAAAAATCTGTTTTGTGGGGGGTATCATGAATTTTCGTTGGCCTGGTTGGAGGCCGACGAAAATACATGGGCCAGCTATTTTCGTCGGCCACCGAGGCCGACGAAAATAAATGCAGATATTTTCGTGGGCCGCCACTGGGGCCGACGAAAATAAATGCAGCTATTTTCGTCGGCCACCGAGGCCGACGTAAATAGTCAGCCGACCACCTATTTTCGTCGGCCTTGGGGAAGCCGACGAAAATAGGTCGTTTTCGTCGGTACCGACGAAAATAGTTGCCTGTTTTCGTCGAACTTATTTTCGGCGGCTATTTTCGTCGGCATGCCGACGAATAATATATTTTCGTCGGTTTACGCTTATTTTCGTGGGTTTTTGGCCCACGAAAATTTAGGCGTTTCCTATAGTGTTAAGTATTCCGGAGATGAGGAAGATGCACCTTTCTTTCTCTCAGATTTACTATAATCACGACCACGAGGTCGTTTTCCTGTCAAACTAGCAGAACCACTATCAGAGTCATGGGCACCAACTGATGGAGTACCAGAAGATCCAATTGATTTAGCATTTAATCCTCGGAATGAATTTCCTTGATAGATGCTCTCCCATTTCGGTTCCCCTTCAGTTGATGCCAGCAATGCATAAAATGGAATGGTTTGTTCTCCTCGTGTGCAAACAATGTAGCCGCCTTGGAAGTCTGCAAAAATGGTACTTCAATTATAATATTCGGAGCACATTTATACAATGCAAGTAAGTACAAGATTATAGAAATAGTGTATGATAGGGCTAACTTTGTCGTTGTCAGATAAGCCACTTTGTTTCTCTCTAAGAACTCTTGCGTAGTAGCCTGAAAACTTACTGACATCTGCTCGAATCTTGTCCCATCTGCTGCTAAGTGCTCGGTTAAGTCTACAAGGGAACTCCCCCCTTTGTTCGTTGTACCTTTTTCTATTCGAGCCCAAAGCCCCTCCTTCCTTTGGCTAGTGTGCACAATAGGGTTATTGCTAATTTGCAACCATGTAGTGCAAAGGAGAAGGTCTTCAAGAGCAGTAAAGTTTTGTTCCTTGGTTTTCTTTGGTTTGTGAACAGGAACTGCATTCTTTTTAGGACTAATATTGTCCTGAACACTATGTTCAGCATCTGAGTCCAAGTTAACAGGTATTGAAGGTATAGTATTGGAACCCTGCAATGGTGTACTAGTATTTGAACCAGGAAAGGAATCTACAAAAGGATTTACTTCAACTGAACCAAGAGGATTCCTGACAAAGTTCATGTAATGGTTCCAATACACAGTAGATTGTGAGGCTGGAATCATGGTAGATTGGGAACTAGTATTTCCTGTCTGAATGGGAGCCCACATTGTTGTTGGACCTTGAGCAGGATTAGGAAAATTCAGGTTTCCCATCATGTTGAAATCCATAGGTTGCTGGTGCATGAAGCCCGTAGGCCATAACGGGGGTGCAGGGGGAAATTGCTGACCAATTGAATTATTTGACATCGGCTGTGAAGATGTGGCATTGTTTGCTGGGTCCATTCTATTATTTGTGCACATGGCAGAAATGAAGTGAAATGGTGTAAAATGAATGCAGTGGACATTATAATGTACAATCAGATGTCACATAAAAAGGTAAACATGAGAACAGACGAAGCATTTATATAAGCACAATAATAATCAAAGGTTCTGATGAACTGTTTCACTAGGAACAGCACAACTTGAAGACATAAGAGTCATCATACTAGACAGACTAGAGAATTCCTTACATCATACTAGCTTATGGTAACTACATACCACTAAGACTTAAACATAGATGACAACTGAAATGTCGTTTCAGAGCACACAACCTAACAGTTGTTGCCTGTACAGGACTACTTAGAAGTTCAAAAGGATGTCATCTCGCTTTAACTGGAATAGATGGCTAATAAATATTCTAGTGGATATTGCGTGTAGACCTATCAGAATCGCTGAAGTACCACTCATCACTGACATCGGGTCAGTAGAACTTGTCTTCATCAAAAGATCGATCAGTAACAGTTGGAGGGGTCGACAGAGTTTTAGGTTCAAGACTTATGTCATCCCCCTCGTACTTAGCAATTTCTGGAAATGCTTGCACTTTTTCCTCTAAGGCATCTTGCTGTAGCAATTCTAGTCTTTCTTTCATGGCAAACAAGGTTCTAGCTACGATCTCTTCACCATGCATGTGGTCTAAAGCATGATCTACTAAACTACCCAGTGATTTGGTGTCATCCTCGGCACAGTCTACAAGGACTTTGAGCAAAGCCTTCATGTTTTCTTCTGTCGAGGATGCCATGATGAAATATGCTGTAAACAATTAATATATGAAGTAACAAGTGCATACCCATAGAAAGCATATAGGCAGAAGGAATGAATAAGTGCACAAATTGATCAACAAAATTGTAGGCAGGGACATATAATGTTCATGAAAGCATGACTAATATTTATTGGCAGGAACATACATACTTCATGCAAGCATGACTCATATTTGACAGAATAGTATGCCCATTGTATGTGACTATACTTCAAACAAATGTACTCCATGGAAACACAGATAAATCTAACATACTAATCATCTATGTTCACAGCCATATATTGCTGAAGAAAACCAAGACAACTTGTAGTTGTCATCATGTACAGATGAACTATATGAATGACCAAACATATATTGTACCATGCATTGGTAACAAAGGGTCAGAAACCTCATTAAGGATAGCACTACAAATTGGAAATAACATGAAGAACTGCTGCATTTTACAGAACATGAGGCACACTAATTAATGAAGTCATGAACATGTCATATGTAGTTCACAAAATGAATTGCTGAAGTATAGAATGACCACTAATTAGGCAGGGTTAAGGTCTGACGTATTCGGGTTAACCCTTTTTTGAAGCATGCACATGTATTTGAACAAAGGAAATCAGTTGTATTGCAACAAACATTATGAAATCTTGAATTTTATAGAAAAGTAGGCAACAAATAATGTGGCAGTGCACATGACAGTTGAACTGGGCTACAAAGTTTAGCCCCAATTCTAGGGTTCCAAGTAAATGGGATTCGCCAGAGCAATCACACACGGTTTGGACTTCCCATCTTGTGCTAAATAACAACGTTGTACCGCCGGAGCAGATGCATAGACAATATTTTGCAAATGGTTCATGACTCGGTTGAAGAAAACCCTAACGCATAGACGAGATCTATGTACATGTGTGCTGGTGGCACTATTCGAATCGGGTCCTGAAATTTCACTTCGATTCTCTACGCAACGAACCACGTTGAATTTGATTCATCAAAGGAAGGCGCATGAAGTTGGGATAATATACAAGATCACGGTCGTACCTCAAGAATGGAAGATTTGGCCTGCAACACGACGAATCGAAGCGTCGAAGTTCGGATCTGAGGTAGGTGTCGAAGGTCGGAGACGGAAACGAAGGAAGCAGTGGCGACGAACCTCGGCGGAAGCGGATTTGTGGCCTCTTCGTCTTCGGTCGCGAACGGGAGTGGCTGCTCAGGACCTCCACTTCGTCTTTGTCACAGGCGACTGGGATCGGCGCCGAGTCCCCCTTCCGCTGGCAGATCCGCCGCCGCGTCACCGGAACAAACCTGCCTTCCACAGACGCGTCGAGAGGGAGAGAAGTGGAGCGCGAAGTTTCCTGGCTGTGGCGCGGGCGGCGTCTTCCGCGAGAAGCAGGCGAGGGGGAGAGAACAGTGACCCCCTGCATCTGGCATGAGAGAGAAGGGGTTCGCGATAGAGAGGAGGTGGTAGCGCGCGGCGCTGCGGGGTGAAGGGGGCTACTGTTTCCCCTAAACGATGAACAGTGGTAGGGAAGGGGAGGGGAAGGGTTGAGCGCCGTGGACAGTCTTAGATTGTAAATGTCCTTACTGCAGTATCCCCGTTCTTCGATACAACAAGTTTAATAATACAGCCAACCGTTGGCTATAAGGATCCTTGCAGCCTACTATGTAGCTCATCTATACAATGATTAGTTCTTTAGGATTAATGTAGAGCATCATTTGTCCCTCTTACAAAGTTTATTGATTTTGTGTTAAAGCTGGTTGTAAGCTTACAATCTGCTTCTTCTCTCCTCTTTTCTCTATTCCACCTCAGCATTTAGCTCGTTTACCGGAGTAGTATCTTATTATACTCGTATGGAGTCCGTGTTCATTTACTGTAACAAACTTCACAGCTCAATTTGTATAGAAAAATGTGTTGGCTTCTCGCTAGAGATAGCCAAACGGGCCGCCCGGCCCGGTCCGGCCTGGGCCCGGTGAAGCCCGGCCCGCCAGGCACGGTTAGAAAACCGGGTCGGGCCGTCTAAGCACGCGGGCTCAATTTCCTGTTCGAGCCCGGTCCACAGCGGGCTTAAACGGACTGGACCGACCCGTTCAGCACGAAAAAAGCGGGCCGAAAAGCGGGCTATGCGGGCCGATAAGCACGTTTTACTGTAAAAAAGCGGGCTTAGAGGTAAACGGGCCGTGCCAGGCTAGCCCACCGTGCCTAGTTTCCTGTCCGAGCCCGACCCGCTTATTCGTGCCAGACCGGTCCGGACCCGCATAGAACCGGGCCGTGTCGGGCTCGGATCAAGCCTAAATAGCGGGCTTCATGCCGGGCTCGCGGGCCTCGTGCTTATTGGCCATAACTCTCGAACGACAACGCAGTCGAATGATAGGATCTGAGCGAAGAAATATTTCAATTGTGGAAATGCGTGTGTTCGTGCTGATCGTCAACACCACAACACGCGCTGTACTCCATAACTTTCACGCGTCGTAGTTGGCCTTGTAGTCCTGCCACAGCTGCTGCACACTCTTCCCCAGGATCCGAGCGAAGAAATCATCGGTGTATCCGTCCTCCATCTTGGCATCGAGCAGCGCGACGAAACCCGGCTTGAGCGAGTCGCAGTAGTCCAGGAACCTTGCCGTGACATCGTACCCCTGATCCCACCGGTCTCCCTGCCCCGGCTTCACCCAGTGCGCCGGCGCGTAGCCCGCCTTCAGCCGCACGAAGTCGGCGACGCCCTCGACGAGGCCGCCGTTCGCGTGCCCCTGCCCGTCCCACTGCCACACGTGCGTTGTCTCGTGGAACAGCACGCCGGTCACCTGCGAAACATCCAGCTAGCTAGCCAGCCATTCGTTCGCCTGACCTCCAAGTCCAAAGTCGAAACACGAGGGACACCGACCTCTGTTCTCACGTCGCCGGAGTAGTTGCCGACGTACGGGGCGCTGAGGGTGATGACGTCGGCGGCGGTGAAGGCTGCCGCGCCGCTGACGTCGGCGGCAACGACGAGGGTGACCGCGTCGACGGGCTTGCGGTCGGCGGGTCTGGTCTGGTTGAAGGCACTGCTCCAGATGAAGGCGGAGGCATTGGAGAGCACCAGGTTGGCGTAGTCCAGGCCCACGGCCACGTCGAACCGCAGGCCGCCGACGGTGCCCGTCGCCGTGTTTGTCGCGTTGAACGTGACGGCGCCGGTGGTCGTGGCCAGTGCAAGCAAGAGGGAGACGGCTGCGGCTATGCGAAGCTTCATCTTCGTGCTAGTGCTGTAGCTACTTGTCCATTGTTGGGAGATTTGGACTTGCGTACTATATATATACACTAGCATGCAGTAGTAGTAGCTGTACAACTTGCTCTGGATTGCTCGAAGTTCACCGACCCATTCAACAGCCTGCCGGCAGCCTTAGCTACGATCCAATGCCTCCACTGGGCAAGCATTGTTGCAAAGGAGTCGGAATGCAGACAAATCATTCAAGTATACTTTATTTTTTTACACACACCGCCGACTCCATATAGAAGGCCTGGTAAATCCGTTACCACTTTACCAGCCACTGGCCACGCTGGGTATTTCCCGTTTGTTTGTGATCAACGTTGTACTCAGTCATTGGGATTTCGAGACATGGCGAAGGTCCAGGTCCGATAAAGATGATCGGCAAATTTAAACCAAAATCTTGGAGCCTGCTCTGGCGAATCAGTCTATGCTTGGAGGCTTCTTGTGGAACAATGCAAGAAGACCAGTAAACAACATGGTTTCACTGGTCAATTCAAATGGTTACTTCTTGAACACTACAGTTCTCTACGAGCACGTTTGAATCCCTGCAACTGATAGTTAGCTACTAAAAATAAGCTGATAACCAGTTTAGATCTTTAACTAATAAATTAGTTGATGTTCACCGGCCGGTCCGGGCTCGTGGCTCCACTACTACAGCACACCTCTGTACAGGCGGTCTGGTTCGCCACTACACAGGCGGTTCCAGGAACCGCTTGTGGTGCACCGCCTGTGATGTAAAACAACATCACAGGCGGTCAATCAAAAACCGCCTGTGAAAAACACAGATTACAGGCGGTCCAGTTCAACGGAACCGCCTGTGATAGACACACATCACAGGCGGTCCAGTTCAAAGGAACCGACTGCATACACTATAAATCACAGACGGTTTTCATTATACAGATTCATATATACAGAATTTTCAAACAGGTATAATACACAGAATTTTCAAACAGGTATAAACAGATTCATATATACAGATTATACACAGATTCACACAGATTGCATAATACACAGATTGTACACAGATTCATCCACATACACAGATTTACACATATTACAAGTTCCATAACAGGTATAATACACAGATTACAAGTTCCATAACAGGGATAATACACAGATTCATCCACATATCAAGTTCCATCGTCATACACAGAATTATACAACTAAACATCTCAAAGTTCCATAGACAACTAAACATCTAAAGTTCCTAACTAAAGACCTAAACACTGTGTGATATTGTGTACAAACTTAGTTCTGGGAATTTTTGCAAATTTCCATTTACATTGTAGAATAGCCCTTGTTGATGAAGAACTTCACGGCGCATAAAGTAAAGCAAGTCTCTTACAACCTTAGCAACGCCGGTGGAAACCATATCTCTTTCTAACCATTCAGCATTGATCTTAGATTTAGGAACCTGCAATGAAAGCAAAAAGCAATCGGTGCTAAGAGTAATGTGATGAGCAACAATATAACATAAAAATTGCAACATAGACAATGATAGCGAACTTACATCCTCACGATTGACCATGTAATGGAAGGTGACACGACACCATTCGCATACATAATAACCGCACAGGACAGTACCCGGAGGTTGTTTGTCACCATATGGAAATAATGATATTGACAAATTAGGCTTGTCCTCTGGATGTTCGCCGCCAAGATCTTTCCAATAAAAACGGTATGCACTGCATATAAGAATAGCATTGTGAGATTAAGAATACATTTGTTAAGTTGTAATAAGTACAAGTGTGCAATAATAATCATACTTCTCTAAAATCTTCAAGAAGTCATTATACGTAGCCTTTTCCATTCTCAATGAGTCGAAGACCACGACTTTACCATCCTTTGGCCAGATCATGATACAAATGTAGTGGTCACTATATAGACATAGACGAAAACACATGTTAATATCACGATTGCCATAATTTATAGTTCAAAATTAAACCATGTCGATAACTTACTTAAAGTGGTGCGGAGCTATTATTAAGTCCTTGCCATGTTGTACATGATTATACATGGCTCGTCCAGTGTATGCCGCCATTACCTTCATTTTCTTTCTCTGATTCTGTTTGACGGCTTTCTCAAATTCAGCATCGTCCAAGTCTTTGTATTCTTCTCCTTGCCTCCGAGCAACTACTTTGTAGCGAGCTTGGGATATCATCAACGGGTCAAGAAACCCTGTCTTAAGTTGTTTCTTCTTATCATCCATGTATTGCATCCTACGTGTAATAGTGTTAATCGTTAGACTCTCGTTTATGTGTGCGTGTACAAAACTAACAAATATGAAAGTTTAGAGGTACTTACAAGCAAAAGAGGGTTAAGTAGTTGGTTTCCATCCTTTGTCGGTGGTACAACGACCAGAGATCGTCAAAGAATAAATGCCGCACAGGATTTATATGATCATTGCTCCAAAATGCATCTTCTGGCACAACAAATGTGAATTCCTCGAGTTTGTATTTGTTGCTAGCCACCATGTACCACTCATGCATTCTAATCTCCGGAGTTGACAACTTAGAAAGTTGCACCGTCGTTAAGAACGGCCTCCCATTCACAAATTTAGGAGGAACATCCTCCTTCTTGTATACCGAGATATTGGTTTTAAGACGTAATGATTCTCGAGTATGAATCATTCCATCTTCTTCCCATACTTCGAAATTGTCTATTTGGGCCGACCGTGTGCCTACTCCATGAGATGTTGATATTGCTTTTGATTGATTAGTCATAACTCTCTGCAATTTATGCAGGTAGCGTGCCACTGATTCTGACGGTTTCTTGACATCGTCTGTGGCGATTCGCTTATGAATTTTCTTTGAAATAGTTGGCCCTTCAACATTGGTGCCAACCTTTGGTTCCTTTTTGATGTTGACGTCGACATTCTGAGGAACAATTTTGTCTACGTCCCCCTCGTCGAGTTCCTTCGCAAGAGGCGATATGATTGTTTCAACGATTTTTTTGGAGGTCGGTGTCATATCTTCCTGCACTGGTGTTGAATTTGGCTCATCACCAAACTTGATGTCGCGTCGATGCCAAAGAACCAACTCGTTCATTGCCTCCTGCAAAGTTATGATCCCCTCAACTGGAAAATCTATCTCCCAATCTTCACAACCACTGTTTGTGATTTCTAGAACTTGGACCACAGCATAGTGTGGCGGGACAGGATTGTCCTTGTAGTTAACAAGTCCTGGTTTTACCAAACCAGTAGCAGCTTGCTTTGTTTTTGTCCCAGATCGATTGATTGGAATATGAAGAAAGCAAGGCTTGTCCTCAACAATATCGTCTACAGGGTACTTGGTCAAGTCTTGCACAGATCCAACGCTGCTAGGGACTATAGGTGGACTCATGTGGCTTGGCTTGAGTTCAAATGATATGCATTCTGTTTTCTTCATTTTGTTCATCACGTCATTAATAGCCTTTTGTACCCTTTCATCAATAGTCTCTTCAAGGGTCCTTTTCGACTTCTCGTGTTTCCTATATGACGACGCATACTCTGGAAACGCCTCTCTCCAGGAAATCTTAGAAGAGATTCCCCGAGCCCGTCCAGTGTGTTCAGGATTGCCTAGTGCTGCAGTTAGTATGTCATTCTCCCTCCAAGGCTTAAATTCTCCTTTTTTTCTCTTATCTGCATATTCTTGAATTTTTGTCGAAACTTCGCCTACCAATTCTGGATGCAAAAGTTTGCCGTCCTCACTCAAACCTGCTCGACCTAAGATCCAACGAATAGCTCTCTCATCGATATCTTTTAATATTGGGTCCAAAGTGCCGTTAGTTATAGCTTCCTCGATAATCTTGTTCCACTGCACAACTTTATGGTGATATCCGCTTGACCCCAGGCGATGGGGGTGTTTGTTCATCTTCGCTCTCTGAGAATTAGTTTCGCCCAGTTCTTTGGCCTTCAGTTCGGTCTTCTGACGAACAAATTCCTCCCACTGAGCTTGAGTGATTTTCCCCATTTTCTTGGGCGGAGGAACCTTATTCTTCTTAACAAAGTCCCTATTCATCTCGGCCTTCCACCCACGAAACATCTTGGCCATAGCAGAGAGCATCGACTTCCTTACTGCATCCTCTGTGCCTTTTAGGAACTTGAATGACTCAGACAACTTAGCCCATAGCTTGTTGCGGGTGTCTTCATCTAAATCCTTCCATTTTTGAAGTGTGATTGGCACTATATCTCTAACAGTAGCCCCGCAGGAATTTCGAAACTTTGTAACCACGTCAAGTGGTTCTTCAGGAAACCCCTCTGCATTTAGTTTTGTTACATACATAACTGCACCTTCTTTCATCTGATTTGGACCTCGTCGCCCTCGTTTCCGCTTATGTGAAACGGATGATTCAGGCATCGGAGCATCCTCCGTGTTTCATGTAGAAGATGCATCCTCTTTCTTCTCTTCATTTGAAATCTATATAGTGAAAAAATTAATGGCCTTTCATATATGAACAATATAGTCGGCATATTTCTATTTACCTCTTCATCGTTGGGAATATAGTCGGCATCAAGCTCATCTGATGTTTTTTTCTTCCTTGGAGGTATAGGAGTACAAGGATTGTCGTCACTAGAACTATCCTCCACGCTCCCTTCACCGGAGCTGCTCGTTGTCTGCCATTCAAGTTTGGTCGCGTCTTCATCAACTTTGTTAGACGCACCGGTGCAGACCACATCCATACTAGGCTGCTCGTTGTCTGCCATTCAAGCTGGTTCCATCGATAAAGGGATATACTGTTAGTCTGATATACTGGTTCCATCAATAAGGGAACTTGGAGAAAAGGTGATTCAAAATAAATCGAGCCCAAACCCCCCTACGGGGCAGGATCGGGTCGGGAAGCAAGCTCGCAGATAGAAGGGCACTTTCCAATGCAGTTAGACAGAGAAGGAATGGCTGTGATGTTATAATGCTGAAGGACCCCAAGAAGAGATTATGCCCTATAGTCTACCACCTCTTGTTATTTGTGGGCTTCACCGAGGGCGGGAAACATTTGGTGACATCAAACGACCTTCGGGCTGGGGACGTCTGCGAGCTTGTTAAGGGGCCAGACGATGGTGAGCCGGTGTACTCTGTCCGGATGTGTGGTCACAAAATTTAAAGCCGCCCCGACTTCATCTGTGCGCTTCTCTTCTCTTATGTCGGCTACTAAGATCACTTAGCACCCCACCAAAGAGAAGAGAAGCACACACATGCAGCCGGGGCAGCTTTTAATTTTGTGACCACACATCCGGACATAGTACACCGGCTCAACATCGTCTGGCCTCTTAACAAGCTCGCAGACGTCTTCAGCCCGAAGGTCGTTTGCTATCACCAAATGTTTCCAGCCATCGGTGAAGCCCACAAATAACGGGAGGTGGTAGACTACAGGGTTTAATCTCTTCTTGGGGTCCTTCAGCATTATAACATCACAGCCATGCTGAAGGACCCCAAGAAGAGATTAAGTCCTGTAGTCTACCACCTCCGTTATTTGTGGGCTTCACCGAGGGCGGGAAACATTTGGTGACATCAAACGACCTTCGGGCTGGGGACGTCTGCGAGCTTGTTAAGGGGCCAGACGATGGTGAGCCGGTGTACTCTGTCTGGATGTGTGGTCACAAAATTTAAAGCCGCCCCGGCTTCATTTGTGCGCTTCTCTTCTCTTATGTCGGCTACTAAGATCACTTAGCACCCCACCTAAGAGAAGAGAAGCGCACACATGCAGCCGGGGCAGCTTTAAATTTTGTGACCACACATCCGGACATAGTACACCGGCTCACCATCGTCTGGCCCCTTAACAAGCTCGCAGACGTCTTCAACCCGAAGGTCGTTTGCTATCACCAAATGTTTCCAGCCATCGGTGAAGCCCACAAATAACGGGAGGTGGTAGACTACAGGACTTAATCTCTTCTTGGGGTCCGCCGATTCAGGCATTCTGCCGATGCCATTCTCCATATAAGTCCCAAACAGAGAATAGGGATGAGGTAGTCAAGATTGTAGGCGCTAGTGCTCAACTACTAGCATCTATAGATATGGACACAAGTCCAAATTTGGTGCTACTCGGCACCATCGATATCACTAGAAAAAGAAATACATCAAAGAGATCCACTTCCCAATAGTACTCGAAGATAGTTCATTGACTTGACACTCTCTAAGAGGTTCATACAAAATACATTCTCTCTAAGAGTGAAACCTACGATACTCATATCGTGTTGTTTAGGACTAAACATCAACAACCCCTTGACTGGTCGCTATCATACTCAATTCCAAAATATTTTTCCAATATGTCGGCTTGAGTAAGGAGATCTGGGCTTGGGAGTTCCTCCAAATCATCTGCAGCTTCATCATCTTCAGCATATTGCAGGGCTTCATCTTGAATAATTTTAGCCCTCTTGGAGTCAGCATACTTTTTGATGGACAGAGCACACTTCTCAAGCATGTCGCATACATCTCCAATTTGAAACAAAGTGGTCTTAAGTGTGTACACTGATGCCGGTTCACTAGTATCCACAACCCCATCAGTCACTAGACTGCGAATGATGTCAACATGTGTCTCGATGACTCGAACTGAGCTCTCAACCATGTCAAGTGGCTCTTTTTCCATCTCTAAAACTGAAAATGGCCAAGTCTCACAATCAAAATTGAGATCGCAACAAAGGCAGGGATCAGAGGGAGAACAAGGATGTGGCTTATAGGGCAAAAAGAGGGGTCCAAATAACATTGTCATGGCTATGAACAAGTCAAAGATGGGAGATAAGAACAAGTCTTATAACATAGGGTTGGGAAGCAAAGATAGGTAGTGAAAAAACTAAGAAGGGAGATAAGAACAAGTCTTATAACATAGGGAGATAATAACATTGCCATGGCTATGTACTTCCATGATGTATGTGGCCATAAGCACTAAAAATAGACTTGTTGCCCCAATCACTATGGAGATTTTCTACCAAGAAGGGGTCCTAGTAGTTGCATCAACTATCTATGACAAAATTCTTCATAAGCATAATGACCAACATTTAATCACAAGGGATACAAGCTACTAAAGCAAAAATGGTGACCTTAACAAAATATGTAAGTGAAAACACCAACAATATAAGCATAATGACCAACATTAACAACATAAGATTAACAAGGCATGACTAGCAAAAACAAGTAATCAAGGCATGAATTTGTAACAAGTAATTAAGGCATGATCAAGGAGTGCACCGAGGGCTCGGAGTTGGGCACGGCGGCGCACTCGGCGCTCGGGCTCGGCGGCGCTCGGGCTCGGGGACGGGGACGGCGGCGCTTGGGCTCGGGGACGGGGACAGAGGCGCTCGGGCTCGGAGATGGAGACGGCGACGCTCGGACTCGGAGATGGAGACGGCGACGCTCGGGCTCGGAGATGGGGACGGGGACGGCGGAGTTGGGCTCGAGGACGGTGGAGTTGGGCTCGGGGACGGCGCAGCCTGGCGGGCGCCCAGCTCGGAGACGGTGGCGCTTGGGCTCGGGCTCGGCGACGGCGTGGCGGGCGCTCACGGCTCGGAGACGGGGACGGGAACGGCGGCGCAGCAGCCTGGCGGCGTAGTATCAGCTCCGGGCGAAACCTAAACCCTAAGCCACCGTACCGAGGCTTTTATATAGTAAACACATCACAGGCGGATTTTTAGAAAAACCGCTTGTGATGTATAACATCACAAGCGCTTTTCTATTTCGACCGCCTGTGATATGTAAACTTCACAGGCGGTCCAAATAGAAAACCGCTTGTGATGTTATACATCACAAGCGGTTTTTCTAAAAATCCGCCTGTGATGTGTATGTAGTATAAAAGGCTCAGTGGTTCGAGCGCAGGAACCCTAACTTCCGGAGCCCGACGCCGCTAGGCTGCGCACTACTGTAGCAGCGGCGGATTTTTTTGATCTACGGGGAGAAGGTTTTGTTTTTGATTTTCGGGCTTGATTTCAAGAGTTTATGCATATATATGATCTCCGTTTGTTTTCTTTCTCATTTTGATACGATTTTTTGCCTCAATTTTGTAATATAGACCGGAATTGAAGAAAAACTCAGGAATTCCAAGATTTGGACTTGTAGTTGATCTAATTTAAAGATTTTTTTTGAAGAGTTGTCTCACCTCAAGGTACCTATATTGCTGCAATCTTGTTTCATTTTCATGCACATTAATTCGTTCATGATTTAGGGATTAAATTCAATTAATTAGGGATATTTTAAAAAAATTTTGTCTCATGTGCTAGGTACATCTCGATATGATCTTGTTTCACTTTCATGAACATTTATTTTTTCATGTTACATCTCGATATTGATGTTAATGAATATAGGGATAGGTAATGGACCGAGGTTGGATGTACAATGTGCCAAGACCACATCCGTCGTACATTCGAAATTTGAGAAGCTTTATTGAAGCGGCCAACAAGCACGCGAATTTGCGAAAGAGCAAGGAGATATTATGTCCGTGCATCGATTGTGATAATAAGATAGCTTGGAGAGATATAGGAGTAATCCAATCACATCTGCTAAAAAGAGGGTTTAAAAACAATTACACGATATGGTCAGAACATGGTGAGTTGGATCCGTGTGAAGTGCCTGGTATTGACGAGAGAGTTGTCGGAATTTTAGATCTTAAAGTTGATGGTAAAGTGGATAATGTGGATGCTAATCAAGATTTTGAAGAATTTGATTGTGAAGAGATGTTGCGCCATATGGAACCAGAAATGTTAAGTTCTGTGGGATCGCAGAAAGGGCTATCTAAAATGGAGGGACTGGAAAGTGCCTCAAAAGAACCTTTATATGATGAATCAAAGGGTTGTGACAAAGAGTTTACTACACTGCGTACAGTTCTAGAACTGCTGAAGTTGAAGGCTAGCGCCGGATGGTCTGATACTAGCTTCATAGATCTTTTGAATTTTCTGTCTCAATTACTACCAAAACCCAACAAACTACCAACAAGCACTTATAAAGCGAAGAAGCTTATATCTCCCATAGCTCTGGGTGTGCAAAAAATTCATGCATGTCCGAACCATTGTATTCTGTATCGTGGCGATTTTGAGAATGCATCAAGATGCCCAGTTTGCAATGTCAGTCGATACAAGAAGAGCTACAATCAAGACTGTGTAAAAAAATTCCCGAAGAAAAATAAAAACAAGAAATCCACTATTGGACCTGAAAGTGACGATGACACTTTTGATGACATGGATGGGAAAAAGAAGTCAAAGAACCCAGCTTTGGTGATGTGGTATCTTCCAGTAATTGATCGCTTAAAACGTTTGTTCTCAAACCCTAGGGAGGCTGAGCTTATGCGTTGGCATGCTGAAAATCGCAAGCAGAATAACAAACAGATTCGACACCCTGCTGATGCATCACAATGGAAAAATTTCGATCTTATGTATCCTGAGTTTGCCAAAGAAACCAGAAATGTAAGATTTGCTTTGGGTACAGACGGAATGAATCCATTTGGTGAAAAAAGAAGTGTACATAGCACCTGGCCCGTGACTTTAACGATGTACAACCTTCCATCATGGCTGTGTCACAAAAGAAAGTATATTATGTTGACTATTCTTATTCAAGGTCCGAAATCAGCTGGTGTTGATATTGATGTGTTCCTAGAACCTCTTATGGAAGATATGACAAAGCTCTGGAATGAAGGAGTTAGAATATGGGATGAGTATTGCCGTGAGTATTTCAACTTAAGAGCAATTATATTTGTTACCATCCATGATTCTCCCGGTGGCGCCACACTATCAGGGCAAAAGACTAAAGGAAAGAATGGTTGTGTAGTGTGCGTCGATGGAACTGCTTCCATGTACCTTAAATCATCCAAGAAGTTGGTGTTCATGGGACACAGACGGTTCTTGATGAAGCAGCATAAGTACCGAAAGATGAAAGAGGAATTTAACAATCAACTGGAAAGTGAAGGTGCACCAAAGCCTTATAGTGGGAAACTTGTTTTTGAAATTGTAAAGAACATTCATGTTGTATTCGGAAAGGGAAAAAACAAAGGAGAAAAGAGAAAGAGAACTGACCCTTCAACTTACACAACTTTCAAGAAGCAATCAATATTTTTCAAGTACCTCCCATACTGGAAGGATATGGAAATTTGCCACAGCATTGATTTGATGCATGTAACAAAAATGTTTTTGACAGCATCATTGGAACCTTGCTGGGCATGCCGAGTAAGACAAAAGACGGACTTAAATCACGCAATGATCTAGTAGATCTTCAAATCAGACCGGAACTTCATCCAGTGGATAGTGGCAAAGGGAAGCCTTACCTCCCCCCAGCTAGCTACAACTTGTCAGTTGAGGAGAGAACAAAAATTTGCAAATGTTTGCGTGGGGTCAAAGTGCCCACAGGTTTCTCATCCAATATCAGCAGACTAGTCAGGATGAAGGACTTGTCTCTATTTGGCTACAACTCTCATGACTGCCATGTGATGATGACGGTGTTCCTCCCAATTGCGGTAAGAGCCCTCGAAACAGAGCATGTCAAAGTTGTCATCACACGCTTGTGTTACTTTTTCAATGCGGTTTCACAAAAAGTAATAGCTTTAGAAGACTTGGACTATCTAAAGGCATACATCATCGAGACTATGTGCAAGCTTGAAATGTGTTTTCCTCCATCATTTTTTGATATGCAAGTACACCTAATCATACATCTCGTGGATCAGATAAAAATATTAGGGCCACTATATTTACATCATATGTTTCAGTTGGAGCGATACCTGGGAGTATTAAAAGGTTATGTGCGAAATCGCGCTCACCCAGAGGGTTCAATCATGGAGGGATACACTACAGAAGAAGTGATTGAGAGCTGTATAGATTACATCAGTGACGGAACAATGATAGGTGTGCCTGTACCTAAACATGAGGGTAAACTATGTGGGAGAGGGAGAATGGGCAAGAAAACTTTTCGCGTTGAGGATTACAAGCTAGTACATTGTGCTCATGGTAGTGTACTACAACATCTCACGATAGCTGAGCCTTACATAGAGGAACACCTGAATGAGCTTCGTAAAGAAAATCAGAACCGCACAGAGGACTGGATCATGAGGGAGCACAAACATCGTTTCAGCGAATGGTTAATGGACAAAAACATCCCATTCGGAGACTCTTCGGATGAGAAAACAATGAAGAATTTGGCTTCTGGGCCATCATGTTTTGTGACATCATGGCAAGCATATGACATCAATGGGTACACATTCTACACTAAATCAAAAGACATGAAAAGTGTTGCACAAAATAGCGGTGTTCGTATCGATGCTTTTGACCTACATGGACAGAAGACCACATATTTTGGATTCATAGAGGAAATATGGGAACTTGATTATGGCCCAAGCATGAAAATACCCTTATTTAAGTGCCAATGGGTACAACATCCCGTGGGGGTGATAGTGGATAACTACGGACTCACACTGGTAGACTTAAAGAAAGTAGGATATAAAGATGACCCGTGGGTTCTCGCCGAATGTGTTGCACAAGTGTTCTATGTACTCGATCCAGCAGATGAGAAGATGCATGTAGTTATTTCTGGAAAGCAAAAAATTGTTGGAGTTGAGAATGTGGGAGACCAAGATGAGGAATACAATAAGTATGAAGAGATGTTCGTCTTTAACGGTCCAGAGAGAATCAAGCGTGTGGAAAAGAAAATTGATAAGAACTTAAAGCCATACATGCGAAAAAATGGTAGTTCATGAAAAATTGTATGAATCAAATTGTATTTGTTATCATGTATGATCGACTATGAATTGTGGTTGCCAATTAATTTAAAATCTCTCTAGTTATCTATGTGTGCTATTATAATTCATTTAAATTGTATTTGCATATTATTGTTAAAAATTAAATATTAATTCATTTAAATTGTATTTGCATATTTCTGTTAAAAATTAAAATTATTTTCATATTTAAATTGTATTTTCATATTTTTACAATCACAGGCGGTTTTGTCTTAGGGTCCGCTTGTGAAAATGATAGAGCACCACAGGCGGTCCTAAACAAAAACCGCTTGTGATACTATTACATCACAGGCGTACTGAACCGCCTGGGACATCACAGGCGGTTTTCTAACCGAACCGCCTGTGATGTAAAAATCCTACCGCTTGTATAGAGCCAAATTGTACTAGTGCTCGTGGTAGATCGGACCTTGGTACGAATATTCTTTTCAAACGGTTGTGCATTTTGTCTTGAGTGATGACCGTCATGATGATCGTATGTTTCCTGTCTTCTGGCTAGTAACAGACGTCGATTTTTAGTCCTAATGACACGACTGTTTCTGTCCGTTCTCCTTCTGATTGCCTATAAGGATGGAGATGGAGGACTCTCTTCTGGTTACGCGCGATCTCTCACATGCGTTGCAAACAGCACGTCCACGTCCCATCTTCTACGAGCACAGAGAGAGTGGGAGAGTAGGCTTTCGAAATCGCCGTCCGCAGAGGTATATTTGTACAATGTGCGGGCAATCAGGTTTTTGGGGAGCGTACTCGCGACTGCTCGCTTCATCCGTTCTTCGTCGTCTTCCCCGGGCGACGCATGCTGTTGTTCGTCTTCCAGCAACCGTTCGAGGGCATGCTCGGCGTACATCTTCCTACATCGACTGTGTACGACTACATCGAACATACACACGAGATGTCTCGTGTGAATGGAGTCACTGGTGTCTTGAGCATCGGTCCCTCCGCAGGATACTTTCTGTTTTTCATACTTGTGCATGTTTTATTTCTATTTACTGCTTATGCAAGTAGTGATACACACATGCATATACATGTCATCACATATATCACATTGTTCTTCTGGATTAAATTAAAACTGATAATGCCTAATTTTCTAACAATTCGAAAAACTGATATTAGGCATTTTCTATTAGTGGTTTTGCTGTTGCATTAAAACCAAGTGAACCATTTGATGGGACGTTTTAAAAGAGATGACGTAGTAAAATGATACTGTGGTTGACAGCAATAAACTGCTATCACACCGCACAAGGGAAACCTGAACAGTTCACTCCTGAAGAGGAGAGAATGTTCGACGTTGTCGATAACCTGTTTTGAGGCCCATGATTGGCGCTCTTGCCAACAAGTATGTTGATTCTTATCTAACGTGCACATCTGCAAAAGAATTATATGATGCATTAGATAAGAAATTTGGTGTTTCTGATGCCGGTAGCGAGTTGTACATCATGGAGCAGCTGTTTGACTATAAGATGGTGGAAAACTGTCGTGTAGTTGAACAGGCTCATGAAATACAGACACTGGCCAAGGAACTCAAACAATTCTCATGTGTCTTGCCTGACAAGTTCGTGACAGATGGTATTATCGCTAAGTTGCCACTTTCTTGGACGGACTTTGCTACCACTCTAAAACATAAGAGACAAGAGTTTAGTGTGGCTGAGCTTATTAGTTGTCTTGATGTTGAGGAGAGGACGAGAGCAAAAGACACTGGTGGAAAAGGAACCAAGACTTCTAGTGTCAATATGGTACAAAAGAAGAATTTTAATGCATCACATAGTAATAAAAAGAAGAACAAGCAACAGGATGCCACGAGCCCAAGCAGGCAGCCACGTTCAAAAAGAACAAATGAGTTGGTTGCTTTATTTACGGGAGTACTGACCATTAGGCAAGCGCTTGTTCAAACCGCAAATTTAAGCAAGAGAAAAAACCAGCTCAAGAGAAGAAAACAATAAACATGGTTATTAGCGAGACTGGAGAAGGAACATCAGGGTATGGTAATCTTTTACCTACTATTCTTTTAGTGTGTCAATCCCCTGAGTGTTGGGCTGATACTGGTGCTAATATTCATGTGTGTGCTGATATTTCTTTGTTTTCTTATTATCAGTGCAAAGGGACTGGAGCCTTGCTGATGGGGAACGGATCACATGTGTGTGTTCTTGGTGTTGGTACAGTCATTCTGAAGTTTACTTTAGGAAAGACGGTGCTATTGAAGAACGTGCAGCTTGTCCCCTCTATCAAAAAGAATCTTGTAAGTGACTCCCAATTATGTCGAGATGGCTACAAACTTGTTTTCGAGTCTAATGATGTATACTGTCAAAGTATAGAATATTTATTGGAAAAGGCTATGACACTGGAGGCTTGTTCTGCTTATCTTGACATAATACATGTAATAAGTCTGTGAACAATGATGTTTCAAATGATTCAAATATTTGGCATTCATGACTTTGTAATATCAATTTTGGTTGTGTTTCACAGTTAGCAAATTTAAATTTAATCTCGAAATTTGATTTAGTCAAAGGTTCTAAGTGCCAGGTGTGCGTGCAATCAAAGCAACCTCGCAAGCCTCACAAAGGCTACAGAGGCGAGGAATTTGGCACCACTAGACTTAATACATTCTGATTTATGTGAGATAAACGGAATATTGACTAAAGGAGGCAAGCGATATTTTATTACTTTTATCAATGATTCTACTAGATTTTGTTACGTGTATCTTTTAAAATCAAAAGATGAAGCTTTGTAATATTTTAAGACCTATAAAGCTAATGCTGAAAATCAACTCGAGAGGAAAATTAAACGGATAAGGTCTGATTGTGATGGAGAATATTTTTTGAGTGATTTTTCTGATTTTTGTGTGGAACATGGTATTATTCATGAGAGGACACCGCCAATACTCACCACAATCCAATGGAGTTGCTGAAAAAAAGAACCGTACTCTAATTGATTTGGTTAATGTCATGTTAGAGACTTCGGGACTATCTAAGAAATGGTGGGGTGAGGTGATCTTGACTGTGTGTCATGTCCTGAATAAAGTTCCCACAAAGAACAAAGAAATCACACCATTCGAGGAATGAGAAAAGAGGAAATTAAATATCTCCTATTTGTGCACCTGGGGCTGTTCAGCTAAAGTGAATGTGTCAATTAACAAGAAGCACAAATTATGACAAAAAACTATTGATTGTGTTTTTCTTGGGTATGCTTTTGCACAACATTGGATATATGTTTTTAATTATAAACTCTGGAGTACAGGACATGTTGGTCGGTACACTTATGGAGTCTAGAGATGCTACGTTTTTTAGGACGAATTTCCTATGAAAGTTACACATGATGCGTCTAATGATGAACCAACGATACCCCATGAGCATTTTATTCCAGTAGAACACACCGAGGAATCTTATATATATAATCATGTGGAAGATGACAATGTATCAACTCGAAAGAGTAAGAGACCAAGGATTACAAAGTTCTTTGGTGAAGATTATATTGTATATCTTGTGGATGACACACCAAGTACCATTGAAGAGGCATATTCCTCTCCTGATGCTGACTTTTGGAAGGAAGCAATAAGGAGTGAGATGGATTTTATTATGTTTAATGCAACTTGGGAGGTCATTGAGCGTCCTTATGGGTGTAAGCCCATTGGGAGTAAATGAGTGTTCAAGAAAAAGCTTAGGCCTAATGGTACTATTGAAAGGTACAAGGCGAGGCTTGTAATTAAAGGCTATTCACCAAGAAAGGTGAGAATTTCTTTGATACTTACTCACATGTGGCTCGATTGACCATAATCCGTGTGCTACTTTCTTTGGTTGTCTCTCATGGTCTTCTCATCCATCAAATGTGAAAGGGAAATAGGGTCAAACCTTTTCCTAAATGATTTTGGTGGTTGAAATGCCCAACACAAATAGTTGGACTAACTAGTTTGCTCTAGATTGTATATTCTACAGGTGCTAAAGGTCCAACACAAACCAATAAAAAGATCCAAGTTAGGGTTCAAAAGAAAGGATCAAAAGAAACTGAAGAGAACCTTGGTCTGGCGCACCGGACTGTCCGGTGTGCCACCGGACAGTGTCCGGTGCACCAGGGACCGTACAGGCTGAACTCTTCACCTTCGGGATTCTCAGGCGCCGCTGCGCTATAATTCACCGGATTGTCCGGTGTGCCAGCGGAGCAATGGCTATCGAGCGCAACAGTCAACTCCAACGGTCACGTGCAAACGTGAACAATGCGTGGACAGTTCGCGCACAGTCAGAGCAGTGTAAGAAGGTGCACCGGACAATGAACAGTGCTTGTCCGGTGCGGCACCGGACTGTCCGGTGCCCCAAGATGTCAGAGCTCCAACGATCAAAATCGTCAGAACCTTAATGGTTGGGTGACGTGGCTGGCGCACCGGACAGTGTCCGGTGGCACACCGGAATATTCGGTGCGCCCATCGACAGACAGCATCCCCAACGGTTGGTTTAGTGGTTGGGGCTATAAATACCCCCCAACCACCACCACTCCAAGCATCCAAGTTTTTCAGACATCCCATTCAATACAAGAGCTAGTGTAATCAATACAAGACACAATTCAAAATAATCAAAGCCTCTCCAAGTCCCAAATACACTCCAAACACCTAGTGACTAGAGAGAGTTTTGCTTGTGTTCTTTGAGCTCTTGTTCTTGGATCGCTTTCTTCTTCCCCATTCTTGTTCTTCAAAGCACTTGTAATCAAAGCAAGAGACACCAATTGTGTGGTGGTCCTTGTGGGGTCTAAGTGACCTGTTTGATTAAGGAGAAAGCTCACTCGGTCTAGGTGACCGTTTGAGAGAGGGAAAGGGTTGAAAGAGACTCAGTCTTTGTGACCACCTCAACGGGGATTAGGTTCTTTGGAACCGAACCTCGGTAAAACAAATCACCGTGTCATCCGCTATATTTCTTTGGTTGATTTGTTTTCCCCTCTCTTTCGGACTCGGATTTATTTCTAACGCTAACCCCGGCTTGTAGTTGTGCTTTAAGTTTATAAATTTCAGTTTCCGCCTATCTACCCCCCTCTAGGCAACTTTCAATTGGTATCAGAGCCCGATACTTCATTAGAGTCTAACCACTCGAAGTGATGTCGGGAGGATCCGCCAAGAGGGAGATAGAAACGGACACAAGCCGCGGGAAGGCTCCATCAAGGGAGTCCGGTGCCAAAGGAAGGGAGGACTCACCTCCCCGCGACAAGTCGCACCGGAGTGGCGACAAGAAGAAGAAAATGAAGAAAGTGGTCTACTACGAGACCGATTCTTCGTCGCCCTCCACCTCTGGCTCCGACGCACCGTCCGTCACTTCTAAGCGCCATGAGCGCAAGAAGTTTAGTAAGATCCCCCTTCGATATCCCTGCATTTCCAAACGCACTCCTTTACTTTCTGTTCCATTAGGCAAACCACCAGTTTTTAACGGTGACGATTATTGTATGTGGAGTGATAAAATGAGGCATCATCTAACCTCACTCCATGCAAGCATATGGGATATTGTTGAGTTTGGAGCGCAGGTGCCATCCCAGGGGGGTGAAGGATATGACTCGGACGAGGTTGCCCAAATCCGGCACTTCAACTCCCAAGCCACTACTATACTCCTCGCCTCTCTATGTCGAGAGGAGTATAATAAAGTGCAAGGGTTGAAAAGTGCCAAGGAGATTTGGGACGTACTCAAGACCGCACACGAGGGAGATGAGGTGACCAAGATCACCAAGCGGGAGACGATCGAGGGGGAGCTCGGTCGATTCATCCTCAACCAAGGGGAGGAGCCACAAGCTATGTACAACCGGCTCAAGACCTTGGTGAATCAAGTGCGCAACCTCGGGAGCACAAAATGGGATGACCATGAAATGGTCAAGGTTATTCTTAGATCACTCATATTTCGTAATCCTACTCAAGTTTAATTAATACGTGGTGATCCTAGATATAAGCTAATGTCTCCCGTGGAAGTGATAGGAAAGTTTGTGAGCTTTGAGTTGATGATCAAAGGCTCCAAACAAATCGTCGAGCAAGACGGCACCTCCACACTCGAGGTGCAACCTGTGACAGAACCTCCCAAGTAATTAGGCCCACCTATAGTTGTCCTTGTCTAATGGACCTCAGACAACCCTGTAGGTGCCCCTGAATCACTTGACAAGTTCGGTATCTGCTTTTCTTACCTTTCCTAAGAGCGTTTCACCCGTCACGCAGACATTACAGATCATCGGAGATACGAAAATGCGGAAGCGGTTACATAAACTTACCTTTATTTTAAAAGTAAGACAAAGTTATATATATTACAGACCAGGATAATTAAATGAGTGCTGAGTAGTATTATTACAAACCAAGGGAGGCAAAAACTCCTCTCGATAAGTATCAAACAAAAGTTCGTATGGAGGATCCTTTCCTCCCGCAGCTTTACTCCTGGGGTTCTTCTTTTGTGACCACCTTGGAACAGAAACAACAAAAGTTTGTTGCTTCCTCACCTAAAAACATTAGGGAATAAAACTCTGAGTATGGAATTACTCAGCAAGACTTACCCGACTAAGGAAAAGACTCTCAAGGGTATGCTGGTTATAAGGGAGTCAAGGTAAGGTTTCTCAATGATCAAAAACTCTGTTTTGCAGAAATGCTTACTAAAAGTGGATCCTCAAAAATTCAGTTTTATTGTCAGGTTAGGTAAAATTACCTGCATCTAGAGTTCTTTCTACCCTCGTTCAAACACTTGACCTGTACTAGCCAATTTTCTTTATCAACCCGTCATCTTCACTGGAGTTCTACGTGTAAGTCAGTGACCAAGTCTTCATAACCGTGAAGGTATGACGATCTGAATCGATTATACTCAGCTGAGGATCTCCGATCACACGACATATGTAGCACTTAACCCTTGCATATGTCAACCCGCCACTGGGGTTCTTAAGACCAGATCAGGTTCACGTCAACCAAGAGTATAGATACTCCACCGTCCAGCCTCTTGCCACGGAGGGTACACGCTACTCTCGCCACCGCTCCATGCCCATTGCGTGTTATCTTATTCTGGCCTTAGTCTGTCCGAGGCAAGGCTTACACATGACGAGGCATGTGACCAGTTAAAGGGTCCTTGGTCATCAAGCCTACATCGACACGGTCCTTAATCGACTCAGACGGAGACACTATACTGAGACTCTCTTCTCGTGCAAGTCACCCGCCCGGTCTCATCTTAATCATTTTGACCCAAAGTTTGGTACCTGGCAGGGGTACATCTTTTCCGATGTTGGACCCATCACGGCCATGATGGATCCACCATCAAGTTTTGTTTTCAAAACATCCCATCCACTTTTGCCATATCATCTTTTGTAAAAAAACAAAACATTTTGTTTTTCTAAAGCAAGGCTAAGCATCAAAATCTTTTGTAAGACAGGTAATCAAGGAAGGTAATCAAATTCAAGGAAGGTAATACAGGAATTGTTTTATCAATCAACTCCTATCACCTAATGCAACAAGCAAGTGATAAAGATCTTTAAAACACAAGGAGGTGGTAAATGCACCGGGGCTTGCCTTCGTTTATAGGTGAGTCAGGCTTGGATCCGCAGATGTCAAAGTAAAAACAATTTCCTGCCTGAGGTTCCGCAGGTGGTGGTGGTGAAGTCTTCTCCTCTTCTACCTCAACCTCTTCTTCGTTTTCTAAAGATAACCATATATATGTATATAAGAATGAATGCCATGTAATGCTCATGAGAGTGCAAAGATAATAAGAATTTATTATCTAAAGTTCTTGAATACAATTTTCCTTCACAGTTCTCCGGGAAACTAGGGTTTCCGGAGTCAGTAAAGGAATTTAAAGGGCAGGGGGTGGGTTTTGGGTTCTAATTATCAAACAAGGTCCAAATCAAACCAAACTCTACCCAAGGCTTCTAAATAATGTGTAAAGTTCATATAAAAAGTTTGGGGATTTTTGGACTTATTATCTATTTTCTAAAAATCCAAAAACAATGTCTTAAGCTATTTTAATTACTCCAAAATTTCCTATTTATCCTAAAAATCATAAAACTATTTTTATTAAATACTATGGAAAATAAGAAATCTAGGAAAATTGGTTTGACATTTTTAGGATTTTCTACAATTTCTTACAAATTCCCAAAGTTTCACTAAAAAAGAAAAAGGAAAAACTTCAACAATACTAGGCCGATTCTGGCCCAGGTCGGCCAATTTTGGGTGAAAGCGCGCCCGCGCCCGCGCCTGCACCAACTTTGCACTGAGACCCCCGTCCTTTTGAATATCCCGAAGCAAGGTCAATGTACTATTGAGATGAGTCATTGACGGTTTGCAGAAAAGCCCTTAAGGTTCTATTCCTTTACCGCGCCCGATCCACGACGGCGAGGGGCACGACAGAGCTCCGGCGAGCTCCAGGACCAGCCAAATAGGGCAATGACTAGTGCTTCCGAGCGATTGACACCAAATTCAAGTACTATCAACGGGTTCCCCTCGATCAATTTCAAAATTGGTGGTCTACCCTGCTCTGTCCACGGTGATAGTGCGGAGAAACAAAGGAACAGCGTGTTCCCGATGACCCATGGCAGTCTAGTTCAATTGGACGGTTCGGTGAGCATCAAGAACACAGGAGGGTGGTGGAACAATAACACAGAGGGCGAGATCGGACCTGCGTTGAGCTAGCCGCGGCGAGGTGTTCTTCGCGGTGGCGGAAACCGATTTGGGGAGAATTCAAAATTTGTGAGCTCTAGCGAACGATTGAGGGTGGGATTGGGGGCTCTGGTTTCGTGATGATGTAGCGCAGCTACCCCGGCCTTCAATTTATAGAGGGCTTAGGCGGTGGCGCGCAATTTGGTCAAGCAATGTTGGCGGCCGGAGATAGGGAAGAACACGATGGCTATAACCGTGGCAGTCACCGGTGTAACGGCGCAAGGAGAATACTCCTAAAGGTGCCACGCTTACTACCGCGTAGTAACAAGCCTCAGCGTGGCGCAACCGAGGTCACCGGTGCTTCCATGGCGACTCCGGTAGTTCGGCCACGTCGCAGTGACTATAATCACGACGATAAACTTCCATTCGCGATCCTATCCATTCCCCGCCGTGAGATCTTTTCTTTGCCGTGGTTATCCACCCGCCAGTGAACACGAATCATGGCGGTGGTGTAAATCACGGCGTAGAGGCCGTCGATGGCGAGGTTGCTTCGCTGGCGGTCTGATCCACACAAAGCACTGTAACATGGCGAATGCTTCTTCAGTATGCCTGACAACCATAGTTTAGGGCCAATTCTCTCTCAATTTTCTATGGCAACTCGTCCAGATCTCTGCAGCAAAGTTATTCCTCTATAATAGCTCTACAACTTTGTTATAGCAACCCTAGGTAGATTCTCACTGGATCACAATCGAAATGGCTCTCAAACTTGGATCTAGGTCATTGTCAGTCTGAAATTCAGACTTTATCAGCCTGACAGTCCAACTTTGGGCTTAATTATTTCCAATTTATTCTCAACAACTATGCTTACACTCTTAAGCAAAGTTGTTCTCCTTTGATAGGTCTATAATATTTATGTGGTGAGCTAGGGCAAATTCTCACTAATTTGAAAGATACAAAGGCTCAAAGTTGAATCAATCACACTGAAATTCAGACTTCATCAAATGAGTCAAGTGTGGCTCTTTTGCACTTAAGTCGAAATCTCAAGTTTTGGATTGTAAACCCTCATGATTGGAACCATATGACTTAGGATACTCATTTATCATGGTTTTTGCACTTTAGTCCAAAAGTGGACCAATTTTGCACATAGGCCCTTAGGGTTTGGATTTAGGGTTTTCCAGGGTTTCAATTAGGGTTTTTGGGTATCTCAGGGGTGTAGATGCCATGTAGGTCCATTTTTTATAACATTTTATGATTATTTTACTTAATCTTTATGGTTTTCTCTTATTGGGTCCTATTTTACCCCTCAGATCCCTATTTAGGGTTAAGTACCCTACACTAGGGTCTTATTTGCAAAATACCATATCAATACAACTTGTTTGAAATTTTACCTAGTAAATGCACTCTAGGTGTGTCAAACATATGCAAATGCCAATGCTTATGATGTTATGCTCAAGTTTTAGTAACAGTAACACCAGAGGTGTTACACAACCCGTCGCATTCAAAGCAACAGAAGAAAAGAAAGAAGAGTCTACATCAAGTAGGCTCCCCATTGATGCCTCCAAGCTCAACAACGAGGAAATGACGCTCATCATCAAGAGCTTCTGCCAAATCCTCAAACAAAGGAGGGGGAAGGATTACAAACCCCGCTCTAAGAAAGTGTACTACAAATGTGGTAAGCCCGGTCATTTTATCGCTAAATGCCCTATGTCTAGTGATAGGGACAACGACAAGAGGGGGAAGAAGAAGGAGAAGAAGAGATATTACAAGAAGAAGGGCGGCGATGCCCACGTGTGTCGAGAATGGGACTCCAACGAGAGCATTACCGACTCCTCCTCTGACGAGGACGCCACCAACATCGCCGTCAACAAAGGCCTCCTCTTCCCCAACGTCGGCCACAAGTGGCTCATGGCAAAGGACGACAAAAATAAGAAGGTAAAATCTAGAGCCTCCACTAAATATACAACATCTAGTGATGAGGGTAGTTCTAGTGAAGATGAGGATGAGTTGCTTGCTCTTTTTGCCAACTTAAACATGCAACAAAAAGAAAAATTGAATGAATTGATAGGTGCCATTCATGAGAAGGATGAACTCTTGGATAGCCAAGAGGAATTCCTTATTAAGGAAAATAAAAAGCATGTTAAAGTAAAGAATGCTTATGCTTAGGAAGTAGAAAAGAATGAAAATTTGGCTAAGGAGCTTAGCATTTGCCATGACACCATTTCCAACCTTAGAAATGAGAACGGTAATTTACTTGCTAAGGTTGAAAAATCAAATGTTTGTCATTGCCTAAATCCTAAGATGAGGAGGGGCCTAAGCGTTTTGCTTGTTAGCTGGAAGATGGGAAGAAACACAAGAACACACAAGGATTTAGAGTGGTTCGGGCCGCCGGAGCGTAACACCCTACTCCACTGTGTGATGTATTGCTTGAGTGCTTGTATGAACTTGTGAGTGTCCGAGTGAGCCTAAGATTGGATCTCCTTTGTAACGCCGCATGCCTCCCCTTTTATAGCTGAAGGGGCATGCACAAAGGTACTGAGCCCTGACATGTGGGCCCAGGGACATAATGAATATAGCACTTGGAGCTACAAATGTTTGCTGCTAGGGCAATCTTCTTGTGCCCTGACATCCGAGATCCGCATATCCTCGGCGTGCAGGGGAAGCTTCTTGTAGAAGGGATGACGAGCACAGTGCGCCACACGGCACGGGCGCACTGTTCGTCAACAGACTGGTCAGGCGCGCCGTCTGCTGGGTGACCTTGACGCCGTCTGCTAGCGGAGTGGACAGGACACATTAAATGCTAAGAGGGCACGTCACCTGTCAGCGTGGTGGCAGGCGGCGCGTCCTCTCCGCAATAAATGCAGAGGCTGCGCGGTTTTAGGGGCCTTACGTCAGGCTCAGCTCGTTGACTTATGTCACGGGCCACAAGCCATGCGGCAGCAGCGGGACTTCACCTGAGCGGGGAGCGTAGGGCAAGGCCTGGGCACGTGTCAGCACCGGACCCTTACTCATGCCGGGGTCCTCCCCGTCCCGGGACCTTGCCAAGGTCCGGACCTTACTCGGAGGGACCTAGGGCCCACCCGAGGTACCCGGCATGCCTTCTTGGGAGCTCTGGACTTGTACATACAGGGGTCCGGTGTCCCTCTGTGGAGGTCCGGACCCAATGATGCATCCTGGGATGTATTATCTTTCCTTGCCATGTGGTGCCCTTAGACCTACCCATGTGGTGGGGTCGGGTGCCGTTCTCCGTGTGGTTTGGAGGCATCGTACGTGTACAACGTCTTCATGCTGTAGAAGAGGGTACCCCTGATTCAGGGTACCGACAATGGCCCCCGGGCCCGCCTCAGGGGAGGATGCGAGCCTACAGGTGGGGCCAGAGTCTGATTAGCGGTTGGCTACTGCTCCTACGCGCCTGTTTACGCAATTACTGCCGGTCCGCCTATGGTCATGCCGACTGCTACGCCTATTCCCACGGCTGACTGGCCCGTGACCTTCGTACTTAATGTCACTGTTAGGCTATGCGCGGGATGCCTCGAGTCACTGCACTGGTTCTGGAAACTTATCTTTTCAGTTTTCTGCGTCGGCCCCGAGAAGACGTGGCATTGGCACGAGTGGCGGTGCGATTTTTCCGCACCCGGTAACCGGTGCGCCGGCTGCATGACATGTGGGCCTAGGCCCCCATGTTGGACCGCCAGTTGCAGCGAAGCTGAGGGGGCGCACAACCGTGGGGCAGTTGTACGCTTCCTGCGTGGCGGTTCGCCTTCCTGACCGCTGGTTTCGGCGAAGACGAAGGGGCGCATAACCACGGGGCGGTTGCATGCTTCTTGTGCAGCGGTTCACCTTCCTGACCTCCGGTTGCTCTGAAAATGAAGGAGCGCATAACCGTGGGGCAGTTGCATGCTCCTTGTGCGGTGGTTCGCCTTCTTCGTTCTTCGGGTCAGTCTGTATAACATGTGGGGCCTAGCCCCCATGTCATAGGGTGGGAACCCTGGTGCACGTCGGGGGAGACTTTGCCTGTGACACTTCGGGGCGCGAGTGGGGAGATCTGCCTTTAAAAAGGGATCGATCTCCCAGCCAGTAGCCATGCCTCGCTCCTCTTGCATTCATCGTGCCCTTCCGCCTTCTAGGCCTCCAGATGGGGTGCGCCGGTGTTCTCTGGAGGGATCCGTGTCAGGGCCGCCCCCTCCGGCGATCTCACCGCCGGAGAGCTCGCGCTCGTGGTGGTGCTGCCGATCTTGTCTTCTTCTTACTGCTGTTAGAGGAGCGCAACCCCATGGGGGTTAGCGCTCTTCCGCCATCACTCAGCTTCAAGGATTTTCATCATGCAGCCCGGCTGCAATCTCTCGCTAGTGGTCATCTAGAGGGATGACCACCAGCCTTGTGGTGGAGAGAAGCGAGCCGGGCTGCGGCCTCCCCCTGCCCTCAGCTTCAAGGATGTTCATCATCCGCGCTGGGGAGGAGGGCGAGCCGAGTTGGGGTCCCGGCCCGCTTCTTCCTCCAGCATTCGGGGGAGAAGGGCGTTCACCAGCCTTGCGGAGGAGGCGAACTTCGGGTACGCGGGACCGGCCGACTGCAGGTGCTGCCGGCCGCCGCGTGCCTGGTTCCCCGGCTTGGATGGCCTCAGCGCCGCCTCCAACGCTGCCTCCTGTCGTTTGGTTGGGGTATGGTTGTCCGTCCACTGCACGGGCGACGGTCGTGCCGTGCGTAGGTTCGCCACATCCACGGCTTCTCCCGCGCCAGCGGCCGCACCGGGGGTCGTACAAGACGTCGTGCGCCGTGGGGGCGGCGCCGCGTTCTTAGATGGTCTTGTCCTCACTCCCTCAGTGAGGACGAGAGCGAGGACCTCTTTGCGCGTGCTGAGGCTGCCGCCGCCCACCGGAGCAGAGGCGGCCGCTGTCATCGGTGCTGAGGTGGTCGCCGCCGCTGGTGAGGCTGCCTATTGAAGAGGTGGTTGCCTCCGTTGGCGAGACCATCAGCGCCACCTACCGCCGAGCCTCCAACTCTTTGGCTTTAATGGCCTCGTTGTCGCGCCCCGTAGGAAGACGGGGGCAAGGACCTTCTCGCAATGGCGCACGTGCTGAGGTGACTGCCACTGCTAGCGAGTCGTCGGTGCAGAGGTGGCCACCGTTGTCGGTGCTGAGGTGGTCGCATCCACTGGCGAGCTGCTCGGAGCTAGCTATCCCGCGGCCCTACTGGTGTGGAGGTAGTTCATACCTGCAGAGTAGAGATGGAACTAGAGCTCCACTTGAAAATAGATGTAATACTTTCACTTTTTGTAAGGTACTCAAGAGTACTATTTATTAAGCAGTATTAGCACTTACCTATTTTCAACTTGTTTCTGCTGTGTGCGATATTGCTGACTCCTCCCTGGTACCTGGCCCCCCGCTTGGGATGCAGGCTTGATGTGTTGAGGTTGGATACCAGCGTATCTGAAAAGGTTGTCAACAACTCTCGGGAGGCAACCTCGCCGGAATCTGCATCTGTACACAGCTTCAGCTAGGGAGCGTTAGTAGTACACCCATAGGGTACCCTATCTGATATTAGCCATCCTTTGATACATGCTCGGGACTCACAGGTTTCAGTCCAGGTGGCCAAGCTGCGTGTCCGGACCCCCTTGGGTCGTGGTTCTAGATACTAGGACACTTGTCGTAAGGTGGTGGAGCGTGCAGGCCCACGGTACGGGACCAGGCTGAGCGGCTACACGGGCTCCGGACCACCCCAGGAGACTAATGTCCATTCTCTAGCTCCAGACCCGAGGTTGTCGGACCCACAGGACTTATAGCCCCAAATACTAGATACCCGTCACAGAGTGGTGGAGTGTGTAGGCTTTCGGGTACGGAACCAGGCTAAGCGGCCACACAGGCTCTGGACCACCCCATGGAACGAGGTCTCGTTCTCTAGAGCCGGCTCCCTGGCTGTCGGACCTCCTACTTTCGTATCGGGGGCCCTAGACTGCAAGCCTAGCTGCTCAATTCGGATGTCGTAATGTCAGGACAGATGGGAACCGTACGGGTGGGTTAGATAAAGAGTATTATCTGAAAACCTACAAGGTAAGACCATGGAGCAGTGAGATGGAAGTGAGATGGAACTATCATAGGGGCTCAACTGAGGGAGTAGTTTTTCTTTATAACTCATCATGCATGGGTGTAGACCAACAGGCCGGGTTTATGGGGATGGACCCCACCGGGTTGGCGTACACGTATGCGCTACCTAGTTACAAAAAGGGAAACTAAATCGACCCCTCAGACTTGCTCTATGGATAGAACTTACAGAGATGTTCCAACATTGGGGTGAGGCACTCCTTCAGTCGTAGCTAGACGGTCACCCTCGGGTCGGCGTATTCCCGTTACCTTGAAGGGTCCTTCCCAGCTGGGGGAGAGTTGCGGAGCCCCTCTTGGTTTGGTACTTGCCGTAGGGATAGGTCCCGACCCTGGGTCCCCATCTGCATTTGACACGGGAGCCCTCGTCTTTGGCTATGGCCATTCCTACGTGTACCTATCGGAAGCCTGGACCCGTGGTGAATCCAGAAGGGTTTCCGGAGGAAGGCAAGCTTTAGCTCCGTAGACCGGGGAGCACGGGGTCCCTCTGGGGTCCGTCTAGTTGTCCCCATCGGAGTAGGAGCCTCCAGCGAAGACATCCTTTAGGTCCCCCTCGGGTGACTAATACCCGAGGTCCAGTTCAGCCGTGGCCACCTCACCGTCGTCCACCTTTTCTTTGCCAGGTCGACGACGAGGTGGGGAGCCGTCTTTGGAAGACTGCTCGCGCCGCTCACTGACGCATTTCGCGAGGTCAATGATCTCGCGACACTCCGCGGCACTGTGGCGACCGTTGGGGTGCCTAGGGCATGAGCCGCTATTACCCCTCTGCAGTCATGGACGTTTGCTGCGGTCGCCCTGGCCTCCGGTCGTGGCTGCGAGAACCAGAGCGGTGGACCATGGCTTCTGGTAGTTGCGGTCCTTCTTCTTTTTCTTCTTTCCATCCTGGGGAACGGCACCCGAGCCGCTCGACTAGGCAGCTCCGGTTTGTGGGGCCGAGTGCCATGCACGGCCTTCGGCGGCTCTGGCACACTTATCGGCCAGAGCGAAGAGTGTGGGGACGGTTTCCATGTCATGTGTGGCCAACTTCTCCAGCATTTTCTCATCACGTACTCCCTGTCGGAAGGCTGTGATGATGGAAGCATCAGAAATGTGAGGTATGGTACCTCGCACCTTGGTGAAGCGGGAGATGAACTTCCTGAGAGTCTCCTCAAGCTCCTGCCTCACTGCATGGAGGTGGGCCTCCACACCGTGCTGCTGGTAAGCACTGGCAAAGTTCACAATGAACCGCGCGCAGAGCTCTTCCCAGGAGTAGACTGACCCTGGGGTGAGGTTCATGAGCCAGGTCCGGGCAGGTCCAGACAAGGCAACATGAAAATATGTCACCATCACAGCGGTGTTTCCACCTGCTGCCGTGATGGCGGTGACGTACACCTGCAGGAACTCCGATGGGTTCGATGTTCCGTCGTACTTTTCTAGCAGGTGCTGCCAGAACATAGGTGGCCATGACGCCGCGTGGAGATGATCCACGAGAGCGGCGCAGCCCACGTCGGCCAAGGGGACACCCGTTTGAGACCGGGTACCCATTGGTGTCTGCGGTGCAACCGCAGCGAAGTCTTGATCGAGGCTGCGACCACCGATGTTTTGGCGGCGCTCGCGCGCCCTTTCCAAGGAGACCCAGGCATCCTCTCCCGCATGCTTGCGGTCGAATTCTGCCCGGAGGTCGTTGGTCTGAGCGCCCCTACTGAGGGCGAGCGCACAGACGCTGACGCCTCGTGTTGGCGCCGGGATGACCGTGTCCTCGACCTGGTCGAGGTAGAATGTGCCATACCGAGTAGTCGGTCGATGTCGTCCCACCATTGCTTCATGGCCCCTGGTGAGGCCATGAAGCTTGGAGGGTGTCGCAGCAACTCCCTGGCTGCTGACAATGCTCCCGGAGTCGCCCTCGATGGAGTTCGGGACGTCTGTGCAGTCGTGTGCTGCCGTGCGGCGTGCACAGCAGCAGTGCCTGGCACAGGGCGGTTGGGAACCTGTGGTGTGGAAGAAGCAGCTTCCCCTTCCACAGTGAAATCTACCGAAGTCTCGGCACGGTGCTCAACGATTTGCACCATCATGCTTGAGCAAGGAAACAAGCAAAAACCTAATGCCTAGCCCCCTACCTGGCGCACCAAATGTCGGAGAGCAAATCTCCGGCCAGGTGGCGGAGTGCACCCGCCCTAAATCCTAAGATGAGGAGGGGCCTAAGCGTTTTGCTTGTTAGCTGGAAGATGGGAAGAAACACAAGAACACACAAGGATTTAGAGTGGTTCGGGCCACCGGAGCGTAACACCCTACTCCACTATGTGATGTATTGCTTGAGTGCTTGTATGAACTTGTGAGTGTCCGAGTGAGCCTAAGATTGGATCTCCTTTGTAACGCCGCATGCCTCCCCTTTTATAGCTGAAGGGGGGCATGCACAAAGGTACTGAGCCCCGACATGTGGGCCCAGGGACATAATGAATATAGCACTTGGAGCTACAAATGTTCGCTGCTGGGGCAATCTTCTTGTGCCCTGACATCCGAGATCCGCATATCCTCGGCGTGCAGGGGAAGCTTCTTATCGAAGGGATGACGAGCACAGTGCGCCACACGACACGGGCGCACTGTTCGTCAACAGACTAGTCAGGCGCGCCGTCTGCTGGGTGACCTTGACGACGTCTGCTAGCGGAGTGGACATGACACATTAAATGCTGAGAGGGCACGTCACCTGTCAGCATGGTGGCAGGCGGCGCGTCCTCTCCGCAATAAATGCAGAGGCTGCGCGATTTTAGGGGCCTTGCGTCAGGCTCGACCCGTTGGCTTATGTCATGGGCCATAAGCCACGCGGCAGCAGCGGGTCTTCGCCTGAGCGGGGAGCGTAGGGCAAGGCCTGGGCACGTGTCAACACCGAACCCTTACTCATGCTGGGGTCCTCCCCATCTCGGGACCTTGCCAAGGTCCAGACCTTACTCAAAGAGACCTGGGGCCCACCCGAGGGACCTGACATGCCTTCTTGGGAGCTCCAGACTTGTACGTACAGGGGTTCGGTGTCCCTCTGTGGAGGTCCGGACCCAATGATGCATCCTGGGATGTATTATCTTTCCTTGCCACGTGGTGCCCTTAGACATGCCCATGTGGTGGTGTCGGGTGTCGTTCTCCGTGTGGTCTGGAGGCGTCGTACGTGTACAGCGTCTTCATGCTGTAGAAGAGGGTACCCCTGATTCAGGGTACCGACAGTCATGATTCAATTGTCAATCTTAAAAATGATAATGCTAGTTTGATTGCTAAGATTGATTAATTGAATGAATCAATTTCTAGCCTTAAAATTGAAAATGCTAGTTTAATTTCAAAGGCTAAAGATTTAAATGTTTGCAATGCTTCTATTTCCAATCTTAGAGATGAGAATGCTATTTTACATGCTAAGATTGATGAATTAAATGTTTACAAACCCTCTACATCTAGTGTTGATCATGTTTCTATTTGTACTAGATGTAGAGATATTAATGTTGATGCTATTCATGATCACCTAGCTTTAATTAAAGAACAAAATGATCACATAGCTCAACTAAATGCTAAAATTAATGAGCATGAGATAGAGAATGAAAAATTTAAATTTGCTAGAAGCATGCTCTATAATGGGAGACGCCCTGGCATCAAGGATGGCATTGGTTTCCAACAGGGCAGCAATGTCAAACTTAATAAAGATTGTCTAATTTTGTAAAGGGCAAGGCTCCCATGGCTCAAGATAACAAGGGTTATATTTTATATCCTGCTAGTTATCCCGAGCATAAGATTAGGAGAATTCATGCTAGGAAGTCTCATTCTGTTTCCCATCATGCTTTTATGTACAAGAATGAGACATCTAGCTCTAGGCATTCTACCCATGTTAAAATGCCTAAAAAGAAATCTCCTACTTTATCAAATGAGCCAATTATTTCATTTAAGACTTTTGATGTATCTTATGTGCTGACTACCAAATCAGGCAAAGTAGTTGCCAAATATGTTGGGGCCAAACACAAGGGATCAAAGACTTGTGTTTGGGTGCCCAAGGTGCTTGTTTCTAACATCAAAGGACCCAAGACTATTTGGATACCTAAGAACAAGGCCTAAATTGTTTTGCAGGTTTATGCATCCAGGGGCTCAAGTTGGATAATAGACAGCGGATGCACAAACCACATGATAGGGGAGAAAAGGATGTTCTCCTCCTATGAGAAAAACCAAGATTCCCAAAGAGCTATCACATTCGGGGATGGAAATCAAGGTTTGGTCAAAGGACTTGGTAAAATTGCAATATCTCCTGACCATTCTATTTCCAATGTTTTTCTTGTAGATTCATTAGATTATAATTTGCTTTTTGTATCTAAATTATGCAAAATGGGTTACAACTGTCTTTTTACGGATGTAGGTGTTACTGTCTTTAGAAGAAGTGATGATTCAGTAGCATTTAAGGGAGTATTAGAGGGTCAGCTATACTTAGTTGATTTTAATAGAGCTGAACTTGATACTTGCTTAATTGCTAAGACTAATATGGGTTGGCTCTGGCATCGCCGACTAGCCCATGTTGGGATGAAGAATCTTCACAAGCTTCTAAAGGGAGAACACATTTTGGGACTAACAAATGTTCGTTTTGAGAAAGACAGGGTTTGTAGCGCATGTCAAGCAGGGAAGCAAGTTGGCTCCCATCATCCACACAAGAACATCATGACGACCGACAGGCCGTTTGAGCTACTCCACATGGATCTATTCGGCCCGATAGCTTACATAAACATCAACGGGAGTAAGTACTGTCTAGTTATTGTGGATGATTATTCTCGCTTCACTTGGGTGCTCTTTTTACAGGAAAAATCACAAACCCAAGAGACTTTAAAAGGATTCTTGAGACGAGCTCAAAATGAGTTCGGATTGAGAATCAAGAAGATAAGAAGCGACAACGGAACGGAGTTCAAGAACTCTCAAATTGAAGGCTTTCTTGAGGATGAGGGCATCAAGCATGAGTGTTCTTCTCCCTACACACCTCAACAAATGGTGTAGTGGAGAGGAAGAATAGAACTCTATTGGACATGGCGAGGACCATGCTTGATGAGTACAAGACTCCGGATCGGTTTTGGGCTGAGGCGATTAACACCGCCTGCTACTCCATCAACCGGCTCTACCTTCACCAAATCCTCAAGAAAACAACATATGACCTCCTAACCGGTAAAAAGCCCAATGTTTTATATTTTAGAGTCTTTGGTAGCAAATGTTTTATTCTTGTTAAAAGAGGGAGAAAATCTAAATTTGCTCCTAAGGTTGTAGAAGGCTTTTTACTTGGTTATGGCTCAAACACAAGGGCATATAGAGTCTTCAACAAATCCACTGGATTAGTTGAGGTTTCTTGTGACATTGTGTTTGATGAGACTAATGGCTCCCAAGTGGAGCAAGTTGATCTTGATGAGCTAGATGATGAAGAGGCTCCATGTGTCGTGCTAAGGAACATGTCCATTGGGGATGTGTGTCCTAAGGAATCTGAAGAGCCCACACAAGCACAAGATCAACCATCATCTTCCATGCAAGCATCTCCACCAACCCAAGATGAGGATCAAGCTCAAGATGATGAAAATGAAGATCAAGAGGATGAGCCACATCAAGAGGAGGACAATGATCAAGGGGGAGATGACAATAATCAAGACAAGGAAGATGATCAAGAAGAACAGGGTCAATGACCGCCACACCCAAGAGTCCATCAAGCAATTCAAAGAGATCACCCCGTGAACTCCATCCTCGGTGATATTCATAAGGGGTAACAACTCAATCTCGAGTCGCTAATTTTTGTGAACATTACTCTTTTGTTTTCTCTATTGAGCCATACAGGGTAGAGGATGCACTAAGAGACTCGGATTGGGTGTTGGCAATGCAAGAGGAGCTCAACAACTTCATGAGGAATGAGGTATGGCATTTAGTTCCACGTCCTAACCAAAATGTTGTAGGAACCAAGTGGGTATTCCGCAACAAGCAGGATGAGCATGGTGTGGTGACAAGGAACAAAGCTCGACTTGTGGCCAAGTGCTATTCACAAGTCGAAGGTTTGGATTTCGGTGAAACCTATGCACCCGTAGCTAGGCTTGAGTCAATTTGTATATTACTTGCCTATGCTACTTACCATGGCTTCAAGCTTTATCAAATGGACGTGAAGAGTGCTTTCCTCAATGGACCAATCAAGGAAGAGGTCTATGTTGAGCAACCTTCCGGCTTTGACGATAGTGAGTACCCTAACCACGTTTATAAACTCTCTAAGGCGCTTTATGGGCTCAAGCAAGCCCCAAGAGCATGGTATGAATGCCTAAGAGATTTTCTTATCACTAATGGCTTCAAAGTCGGAAAAGCCGGTCCTACCCTCTTTACTAAAACTATTGCAAATGATTTGTTTGTATGCCAAATTTATGTTGATGATATCATATTTGGGTCTACTAACAAATCTACTTGTGAAGAGTTTAGTAGGATTATGATTAAAAAATTCGAGATGTCTATGATGGGGGAGTTGAAGTATTTTCTAGGATTTCAAGTCAAGCAACTCCAAGAGGGCACCTTCATCAGCCAAATGAAATACATTCAAGACATACTCAACAAGTTTGGAATGAAGGATGCCAAGCCCATCAAGACACCCATGGGAACAAATGGGCATCTCGACCTTGACACTGGAGGTAAATCCGTAGATCAAAAGGTATACCGGTTGATGATAGGATCCTTACTCTATTTATGTGCATCTCGACCAGATATTATGCTTTCCGTATGCATGTGTGCAAGGTTCCAAGCCGATCCTAAGGAAGTTCACCTTAGGGCCGTGAAAAGAATCATGAGATATTTAGTTTATACACCTAAGTTTGGTCTTTGGTACCCCAAGGGATCCACCTTTGATTTAATAGGATACTCAGATGCTGATTGGGCAGGGTGTAAAATTGATAGGAAGAGCACATCTGGGACTTGTCAGTTTTGGGAAGATCCCTGGTGTCTTGGGCTTCAAAGAAACAAAATTCAGTAGCTCTTTCTACCGCCGAAGCCGAGTATATTACCGCAGGCCATTGTTGTGTGCAATTACTTTGGATGAGGCAAACCCTCAGGGACTATGGATACAAATTAAGCAAAGTCTCTCTCCTATGTGACAATGAGAGTGTAATCCGCATGGCGGATAATCCCGTTGAACACAGCCGCACTAAGCACATAGCCATTCGGTATCACTTTTTAAGGGATCACCAACAAAGGGGGGATATTGAGATTGCTTATGTTAGCACCAAAGAACAACTAGCTGATATCTTTACCAAACCATTAGATGAGAAAACCTTTACCAAACTTAGGAATGATCTAAACATTCTTGATTTTCGGAATTTTGATTGACACTTTGCACACATAGCTCATTTATATACCTTTGATCACTTCTCTTTTATGTATACGACTAATATGTTTTCAAGTGTGTTTTTCGCTAAGTCGTAGATTGAAAGGGAAATGGAGTCTTCGGCGAAGACAAGGCTTCCACTCTACTTTATCGGTATTATTCACCCTTCGCCATCACTCCACACCACTCTTCACTTTGGTATAATCTTCACTCATGTTCATGTGTACCATTGGGGGAGAAAAGTAAAAGGGCTCTCAAACGACTCTATTTTTGGTGATTAATGCCAAAGGGGGAGAAATATTAGCCCAAAGCAAAAGGACCGCACCACCACCAATTTCAAATTTTTCGAAATAAAGTTTTCAATTGGTATCTTTCAATTTATATCTCAATCAGTATCCATATTTCAAATTGATATATTTACCTTCAAAGATTTTTTTCAATTGGTATCTAAATCTTTTTCATATTGATAAAACCCTCTTGAACACTAATAGGAGAATTTCATCTAGGGGGAGTTTTGTTTAAGTCAAATGAAAAGCATTTGAAACAGGGGGAGAAAAATTTCAAATCTTGAAAATGCTTCTCAAAATCTTATTCATTTACCTTTGACTATTTGCACAAAGACTTTGAAAAGATTTTCCAAAAGAATTTGCAAAAACAAAACAAGTGGTGCAAATGTGGTCCAAAATGTTAAAAGAAAGAAAGCAATCCATGCATAACTAGTGAAAGTATAAATTGGTTTAATTCCAAGCAACCTTTGCACTTACCTTATGCAAACTAGTTCAATTCTGCACTTATATATTTGCTTTGGTTTGTGTTGGCATCAATCACCAAAAACGGGGAGATTGAAAGGGAAATAGGGTCAAACATTTTCCTAAATGATTTTGGTGGTTGAAATTCCCAACATAAATAATTGGACTAACTAGTTTGCTCTAGATTGTATATTATATAGGTGCTAAAGGTTCAACACAAACCAATAAAAAGATCCAAGTTAGGGTTCAAAAGAAAGGAGCAAAAGAAACCGAAGAGAACCCTGGTCTGGCGCACCGGACTGTCCGGTGTGCCACCGGACAGTGTCCGGTGCACCAGGAACCGTACAGGCTGAACTCTTCACCTTCGGGTTTCTCAGGCGCCGCTGCGCTATAATTCACCGGACTGTCCGGTGTGCCACCGGACTGTCCGGTGTGCCAGCGGAGCAATGGCTATCGAGCGTAACGGTCAACTCCAACGGTCGCCTGCAAACATGAACAGTGCGCGGACAGTTCGCGTAGAGTTAGAGCAGCGCCAGAAGGCGCACCGGACAATAAACAGTGTCTGTCCGGTGCGGCACCGGACTGTCCGGTGCCCCAAGATGTCAGAGCTCCAACGGTCGAAACCATCAGAACCCTAACGGTTGGGTGACATGGCTGGCGCACCGGACTGTCCGGTGCGCCCATCGATAGAGAGTCTCCCCAACGGTTGGTTTGGTGGTTGGGGCTATAAATACCCCCCAACCACTACCACTCCAAGCATCCAAGTTTTCCAGACATCCCATTCAATACAAGAGCTAGTGCAATCAATACAAGACACAATTCAAAAGAATCAAAGCCTCTCCAAGTCCCAAATACACTCCAAACACCTAGTGACTAGAGAGAGAGTTTTGCTTGTGTTCTTTGAGCTCTTGTTCTTGGATCACTTTCTTCTTCCCCATTCTTGTTCTTTAAAGCACTTGTAATCAAAGCAAGAGACACCAATTGTGTGGTGGTCCTTGTGGGGTCTAAGTGACCCGTTTGATTAAGGAGAAAGCTCACTCGGTCTAGGTGACCATTTGAGAGAGGGAAAGGGTTGAAAGAGACCCGGTCTTTGTGACCACCTCAACGGGAATTAGGTTCTTTGGAACCGAACCTCGGTAAAACAAATCACCGTGTCATCCACTATATTTCTTTGGTTGATTTGTTTTCCCCTCTCTTTCGGACTTGGATTTATTTCTAACGCTAACCCCGACTTGTAGTTGTGCTTTAAGTTTATGAGTTTCAGTTTCCGCCTATCCACCCCCCTCTAGGCGACTTTCAAAATGGATGTTAAGACAACATTCCTAAATGGAGAACTAGATGAGGAAATTTACATGGTGTAGCAAATGGAAAAGAAGGCATGGTATGTAAATTATTGAAATCTTTATACGGCCTAAAATAAGCACCTAAGCAATGGCATGAAAAGTTCAAGAGAACTTTGACATCTGCTGGCTTTGTTGTGAATGAAACAGACAAATGTGTATACTATCGGTATGGTGGGGCGAGGGAGTAATTTTATGCCTATATGTTGATGACATTCTAATATTGGGGACAAGTCTTGATGTGATTAAATAGACAAAGACTTTCTGTCTAATAATTTTGAAATGAAAGATTTGGGAGAAATTGATGTTATTCTTAACATTAAGCTATTGAGAGAAGGCAATGGGGGGATCACACTTGTGCAATCCCATTATATGGAAAAGGTTTTGAGTCGCTTTGGTTTTAGCGAATCTGAACGTGCTCCAATGCCTTATGATCCTAGTAAGTTATTGAAGAAAAATCAAAGGATAGCAAGGGATCAATTGAGATATTCCCAAATAATTGGTTCACTCATGTATTTAGCTAGCGCTACGAGGCCCGACATCTCGTTTGTTATGAGCAAACTTAGACGATTTGTTTCAAATTTGGGAGATGATCACTAGCGTGCTCTTGAGAGAGTTTTGCGCTATCTGAAAGGTACTATGAGTTTAGGCATCCATTATACCAGGTACCCAACAGTACTGGAGGGTTACTGTGATGCAAACTAGATGTCTGGTGCTGATGAGATATATGCCACAAGTGGATAAGTCTTTTCACTTGGAGGTGGTGATGTTTCACGGAAGTCTTGCAAGCAGAGCATCTTAACGAGGTCGACTATGGAAGCAGAACTCACGTCATTAGATACTGCTTCAGTTGAGACTGAGTGACTTCGTGAACTCCTAATGGATTTACCGGTGGTTGAAAAACCTATGCCAGTTCTTTCCATGAACTGTGGTAATCAGACTGTGATAATTAAGATAAACAATTCTAAGGATAATATGAAGTCGACAAGGCACATAAAGAGGCATTTAAAATCTATCAGGAAATTGAGAAACTCTGGAGTAATAGCGTTGGATTATCACTACACGACGGTTCACTTACAGCGACCTACGGTTGGTTGCTAAAACGGCCTTCAGCGACCTACGGTTGGTCGCTAAAAACTTTTAGCGACCCATAAGGATGGTCACTGTAAGTGCCGTCGCTAAAGGCTTTAGCGACCGACATCTTTTTAGCGACCGACCGTCCGTTGCTAATATTGTATATTTAGCGACCAACTGTGGGTTGCTGTACTACAGATTTAGCAACCAACTGTAAGTCGTCATACTATACATTTAGCAACCAACAGAAAGTCGCCCTTTTTACAGTTGTTATTAATAATATATACATTTAATTAAGCACCACAAATCACATATTTTTATACACAAATCATAAAGACATACACAGTTAATCAGTATACCACAATCATAGATCCATCACATAAACACAAAAGCACCACAATTATATATTCACAAAAGCATCACAATTATAATATCACTCACAACTAGATCATTTACAGATAGCTAGCTAGATCATTCACAAAAGCTCCAGAGATGATCAGTCACAAAAGCACCACAACGACATCACTCCAGCTTGAAGTAGTTCAAAAGCCCACAACTACATCACTAATGTTTCATAATCAACATGTAAAAAGGTTAATTAATGGCATACAAGGCAAGAAAGTGAAGCAAAAGCATTGGAACAGAAATAAAAGGTTATAACCATTTTCATATTCTTTCATAAATGCCAGTAGAAGAAGCTTTACACAGGAAACACCAAGTCAAACAAAGTATGATGAAAGTTTCATTCAAAGCAAGGAACTATTTATTGTTGCAACAGGATATGGTCAGAGAACATTTGCTAGACGGGAACAAACAGCAAAAGGGATATAACCATTTTTGCCTTATTTCTTGCACACACCAGGAAAATACAGGAATCCAGAATATGACCAGGAAAAAAGGACAGTACCTTGTGAAGGTGGAAAGACATATCCCCAACCTCAACGGTGACATCACTAGGAAGTCCTGTTGTGCAGAACCTAAAAGGTTCACAAGCAGAAAAACAATCGAAATTCAGATAAATTTGTTTATTCAGTAAGAATTGGAAAATGAGACTCCTTATGGTAAAAAACAATGATGAGTGGCCACCTAGTGGTTAATGCCAATTTCAAACTAATAGGTTTAGAGCACACATTAAGAAAGAAAAAACTCAACCATATGCAACAAGACATTTGGAGAAACATTTCAAATGCCACAAGTCTTCATCACTCAAGAATCAAAAACTAATTATTCCTACTTAGCCAAACAAGAACAAAATCAAGTGCTCAATTGCAAATTTTCTGGAAAGCACACAGTAGTCAATTGTTTTGTTCATAACTCACAAAATATTCATCCAAAAATAGTGAACTAAGACTTTCTGGAAAGCCTAAGAAATCCTATACAACTTTGGTATTATCATCACCATGAGATTAGACACTTAAAAAGGTCAATCAGTATTAAATGATAATGTTGTCCAGATTTGGACGGAATTCGACTACTCACTTCAAAACTCCATAACTGGAGATTTAGGCATCCAAAACAGGTGATCCAAGAATTTCTAGAAAGATTATAAAATTGTCTACAACTCATTTATAAACATCTTAGGTTGTATGAAACACCCGACTAACTATGATCTTGGGAAGCATGACTAGATCATACCAAAGTTCCTAGTAGAAGCGACAACACAGATCCAATCTTGAGATAAGATGCATGCTTCTACTCAGCTAGACATACCTTAAATATGGGTTCCACTTTTCCATGAAAAACTTTGCTAGATCTACCATGTCCAGATCGAGGATTCAAGATGACAAGTATCTTTGGTGGAGACCGACATTTAACATAAGGATCAAACATGGCATCAAACTGAATGAGTTCTAGGGTCATCTTAAACAATAAAACAAATGCTAAAAGCATATGTAATCTAATCTGACTAAAATATTATAAGTTTTTAAATGACTGTTAGTAGATGTACATGCATCTGAATAGCATACTGATACAGAGCTTCAATCTGGTCAGGACCGATCTGCATTGGTAAACAAGGATTGATCAATTCATTAGCATTTATCACAAAACAAGCTATATCAATAAAAATGCACAGCTTCAACGTTTCATCTAATTTTGATCTTATTTAATATGCATTGTCCTTTCCCTACAGTGCTCAAGCAGAGAAAACTCTCACTGTGAATTGTCCCTTGCTAGAGTGAAAGAACATAAACCTGAACTAGCCACAATGGCAAAATCACGGCGTCGGTGGAGGTCAAATTGAATTGATGCCTCAGATCTGTGCTCTACACAATAGCAGAAATAGTTACAATTTCAGCTTGCATTGGGCGAGCTCAAATTGACCACCCATCTGTTGGATGGTCAGAATAGACTGGTGGTGGTTGTCGACCTTCGTTCCAAAAAAAAAGGAAGATCACTGCTATTGTCACTCTAAGTAATCCAACAACCGTATGGTCGCAACATTATATACATGCAATAAGCATACGGCAGACTGTACGTAATAATAAGCCGCTGACGGCAAACTCCTGGTGAATGGTGATCGAGATGTGCTCATGTGCATATGCGATGCATGATTGAATATATGGGTCCTTCAGTTTGTCCCAGCTCAGCAACGAATTGATGCACAGACATCTATTTTTTTGCTTTATTTTTAGGAGCATCAATCTAATCTAAATTCAACATTCAGAACGTAGCATGAACTTATTCTTTTAACTTTAGAATCAAAGCATCTTCTGGCTACCAGTTCATGTTCAGTTTTAGACATAAATATGGATAATTAACCTCTAACCTGGTAGCTAGCTACTCCCACCGGTGTAGCACAAGCTAGCTGTGGCCTGTGCCCTGTCATGTGGCATAATAAGGCGCTGGGGATGTGCGGCAGGCAGGTACTGACCTAACCCTAAAGTAGCTCCTGGGGATGTGCGGCAACGGCGGCTCCCTCCTCCTGCACGGACGAAGACAATCGAGAGCGTGCAACAACAGCGTGAGCTACCCACCCACATTGCCCAGACGAAGACGATCAACAGCGCGCAACTACTCACTGGTTCGAGGCCGCCCGGAGCAGGAACCACGTGCCGGCCTCGTGCGCGGGGGGCGGCGGCACCACTGCCCACGCCGGTGGCGGCGCGGAGGACGAGGACGACGCAGGAGCAGAACGCCGGACGCCGGGAGCAATAGAGCGGACGCCGGGAGCAGTGGAGGCGTGGAGTGGACGCTGGGAGGCGGGACCAGTGGACGGCGGGCTGCGGTAGGCGGCGGCCGAGCAGTGGAGACTGGAGAGGCTCTAGGGTTGGCAGGGACGGCGTGGGAGGGAGAGTTAGGTAGATGGGCCACTAGTGGGCTTTAGGGTTAGGGAGGGTTTTCTTTTTTTATTTATTTCGAAATGCATTTTTAAATTACTCAAAAAATCATAAAAAAATTACTAAATAAATAATAAACATTTGAATAAATTATTATAAATACAAATAAATAATAAACATTTGAAACGACTTTCAACTCGAATCTAATATCATATAAGCACAAAGAACACAATTGCATACTATAGTCATGTCCATACATAAACAAACCATGAAATAAACATACAAGCAATATTAAAAAGAAATAAATCACCACACAATTTAGCGATCAATGTTTACTTGTTTTAATTAATTTTTAGTCACTAACATCTACAGGTACGTTCAGGCTATAAGATTTGATAGTGATCCTTGCTCTATAGCGACCCACCGCTAGTCCCCGACGACATCTATAGCGACCAACCATAAGTTATTACATTTCTAGACTTTTAGCAACCAACCGACCGTTGCTACAAAAGGATTTAGCGACTGACCGTCGGTCCCTAACCTTTAGCAACCAACAGTTGGTACCTAATAAGGGTCGCTAAAGATCAACCGTCGTGTAGTGTATGTCCATACGTCTAAAAATCTGGCAGATCAATTTACTAAGGGGCTATCACGTAGTGTGACAGATAGTGCATCAAGTGAGATGGGCCTGAGACCCACCTAAAGTTTATCATAGTGGCAACCTGTTCTATGTGATCAGAGATCCTGTGAATTAGAATGGTGAAACAAGCTAGTGGTAGACTGAGAGCAAAGACCCTTAGTAAGGCTCATTACAGATGCATATCTTTCCTTACTATAAGGTAGGTTGGTGTTTACACCTTAATATGTTTCAAGTGGCTTTGTGAAGCAAAGATATTGTCCTACAAAACATATTTTGAGGCATATACCTATATGGAACTGCTAGTCACAATTTATGAGATCTGGGTGGTCTCTAGATACCCTTGAAAGGCTTTGGAGTTTGACTTATATGCTCCAACCAGAGGGGATGCATTCGATAATCTATTATTGGTAAAGAGTTTAGATGAAACTCATTCCACACAAAACTGCCAATTCAAGGCCTGGTCCATTGTGCAGTTGTGGTTAAGTGTAGTATAGGTTCTAGGTGGATGTTCAACTTAACAGTCTCCATTGAAACACCAGTATATCAAATGTTTGAGATAATGAGAGCATTTTTGTGTGGCTTAGCATTTAGTGGGGATTGTTGGATTAATGTGGGCTTGGCCCAATTAATATTCAATAATAGTCAATGCTTGTTGGAGAGGAAATCTCTGGCCTGGTGGCGGAATGCACCCGCCCTAAATCCTTAGATGAGGAGTGGCCTAACCGTTTTGCTTGTTAGTTGGAAAATGGGGAGAACACAAGAACACACAAGGATTTAGAGTGGTTCGGGCCACCGGAGCGTAACACCCTACTCCACTATGTGATGTATTGAGCTTGCATGAACTTGTGAGCCTGAGCTAGGTCTAAGTGTGTCCCTTGCGGGTGTAGATCAGCCCTTTTTTCTCCCCCCTTTGTAACGCTGCATGCCTCCCCTTTTATAGCTAAGGGGGGCACGTACATGGGTACTGAGCCCTGAAATGTGGGCCCAGGAACATAACGGACGCAATACTTGGAGCCACTAATGTTCGTTGCTGGGGCAATCTTCTTGCGCCCTGACATCCGTGATCTACGTAGTATTGGCGAGCCGGGGAAGCTTCCCTGGCAACGTATAAGTGATGATGGACACAGTGCACCTCGCAGCACGGGCGTACTGTTTGACAATGGACTGGCCAGGCACGCCGCCCGCAGGATGGCCTGGACGCTGCCTGCCAGCGGAGTGGACATGACACATTAAATGCCGAGGGGGCACATCGCCCGTCAGCGGGATAGACAGGCGACGCGTCTCCTCCACAATAAATGCAGAGGCAGCGCGGCCCAGAGGCCTTACGTCAGGCTTCGTCCGCTGGCTTATGTCACGGGCGATAGTCCACGTGGCAGCATCGGGCCTCCGCCGGAGCGGGGAGTGGAAGCGCACTGGGTAAAGCCTAGGCACATGTCAGTACCGGACCTTTGCCTGCCCTTGACCTAGGCCAGGGTATTCCCTGCTCTGGGACCTTGCTGTGGGCGGCCTGGACCTCACTCAGAGGGGTCCGGACCCCATACGAGGGGTTCGGCCTGCTCACTTGGGAGTCCCTGACCGCACTCGAAGGTCCGGGCTATGTGTACAGGGATCCGGTGCTGTCTTGAGGAGGTTTGAACCTACTGGTGGTATCCTGGAGTATATCACCCCTTCTGTCCACACGGCATCCTTGGGACTACCCACATGCTGGAATCGGGTGCTGCTCACCGCGTGGCCAGAGATAGCCGCACGGGCACCGTATCTTCATACTGTAGTAAGGGGTACCCTATTTCAGGGTACCGACAGTGGCCCCCGGGCCCGCCTCAGGGGAGGGAGCGAGCCTGCAGGTGGGGCCAAAGCTGGTTTTGTTTGATCGGTGTGCTGCTCCTGTGCGCCCGTTGGCGCAATTACTGCCGGTCCGCCCTTGGTCACGCCGACTGCCACGCTTGTCCCTGCGGCTGACTGACCCGTGACCTCCGCACTTAATGGCTTTGTTGGGTCATGCGCGGGGTGCCTCGAGACCGCTGCATTGGTTTTGAAAATTTAACTTCTCCATCTTCTACGGCGGCCCCAAGGAGGCGTGGTACTGGCGCGAGTGGCGGTTCGGCTTCTCTGCACCCAGGAACCGGCGCCCAAGGAGGGTGACTCGTGGGCTCGGGCCCCCATGTCAGAGTCCAGGCTGTTGGTTTTGACGGAGGTGAAGAGGCACACTACCGCAGGCGGTGGTGTGCTCCTTACACGGTGGTTCGCCTTCGTCGCACACGGAGGCCGACGCCCAAGGAGCATGACTCGTGGGCCCGGGCCCCGTGCCAGAGACTGGGTCACCTTGGCGTGCGTCAGGCGAGGTCTTCTGCGGCGCTTCGGGGCGTCAGTGGGGGAATCCTTCTTTAAAAGGGACTCCCCCAAGTGTGCTAGCCATTCTCATCAGCGCCCTTTCGCCCTCGAGCTCTCCACGCTCTTATGTCGTCGTAGCCGCCATGGCCTTGCTAGACCCTCCCGAGCGCCTCCAGCCCGAGGTGGCACTCAACTTGGTGCGCAACCCGCTCGGATGGGGTGTGCTGGGGTTTGCCGGAAGGATCCGTGTCGGTGTAGAGTAGTCCATACCTGTAGAGTAGAGATGGCGCTAGGACTCCGCTTGAAGGCGGATGTAATAACTTTTGCTTTTTGTAAGGTACTTTTGAGTACTATTTATCAAGCAGTATTAGCACTTATCTATATACTCTTCGCCCCTGTTGTGTGTGTGGCGTTATCGACTCTTCCTTGGTACCTGGCCCCCGTGGGATGTAGGCTCGACGTGTCGAGGCTGGATACCAGTATGCCTGACAGAGTTGGCAGCGGCCCCCAGGAGACAGCCTCGACTGGGACCTGGACCTGAACATAGCTTCGGCTAGGGAGCGTTAGTAGTACACCCATAGGACCCATCGTCCGACATTAGCCATCCTTTGATACACGCACGGGACCTGCAGGTTTTAGTCTGGGAAGCCAAGTTGTGTGCCCGGACCCCCTGGACGATGGTTCCAGATACTAGGACACCCGTCGAAGAGTAGTGGAGTGTGCAGGCTTACGGTACGGGACCAAGCTAACCGGCTACACGGCTCCGGATCACCCTAGGAGACAAGTATCTGTTCTCTAGAGCCAGACCCCAGGTTGTCGGACCCACAGGACTATAGCTCCAAATACTAGGGTGTCCGTCATAGAGTGGTGGAGTGTGCAGGCTTTTGGGTACAGAACCAGGCTAAGCGGCCACACAGCTTCGGACCACCCCATGGAACGGGCTCCTGTTCTTTAGAACCGGTCCCCAGGCTACCGGACCCCCTGCTTTCGTAGAGGGGTCCTAAACTACAAGTCTGGCTACTCAATTCGGATGTCTTCATGTCCGGACAAATAGGAACTGTACGGGTGGGTTAGGTAAAAAATAATATACGGAGACTGCCGGATAAAACCACGGAGGCAGGAGGATAAAACTGTCATAGGAGCACATCTGAGGGGGTAAATCTTCTCTTTATAACTCGACATGCATGGGTGCAGGCCAACAGGTGTAACACCCACTTTGTAATTGCTAGATAAAATACCAATAGAGAAAACAATTTCTCTCTTTATGTGAGTTTGATCTTTATGCATCATCATATGTGAACACCATGTCCAAGAACAATTAATAAAAAGATATGCTACTAAATCGTTGCATCATGCTGAATATTTTATTTTTGTGTGCATTTTGTGACAAGAAGAATATTAAAGACCAAAAAGGGAATTTAGAACCTAAAAGAAATTCTTGAATCTAGAAAAGAGAAGGAAATAAATATTGTAAGGATAAAAGTATGTAAATGAAAATATATTATTCCAACATTAGAGTGTGAATTTGTATAATGGACTCAAAAGTGAAAATCATATTCAAATTCAAATTAGATTCAAATAATTATAAAAGAAAACAGAAAATAAAAAAAAGAAAAAAATAATGGGAGTTTACCTGGGCTCCATACCCCATTTTCGGCCCATCGGGGAATTGACCCGCGCGGCCCATCTGGCCGGACTCCCGCACGCGCGCGCCCTTGCGCTCACTGGCAGGTGGGCCAGGGTTGGCGGAGCTCACCGTTTGGCGGACCGAGTCGCTGACTGGCTGGGCCCCCGTGTCAGCTCGGTCCTCTTCGCCTTAACAGAATCGCGCGTGATACTCGCCGCCGTTGCCGTGAATCGCGGACGACCCCCCTTCCAGCCGAACCGAGTCCATGGAGGATAAGTAGGCGAGCTCCCCTGCTCCCTCCTTCCCTCCTCATCCGCTTGCGCCGACAGCCTTGCGCCGCCGTGATCCACACAGAGAAAAGGGGATTCGAGCGAGAGAGAGCGCCGCCGCGGTTGAATCGGGCCTCGGCCGGACTATCGGCCACGGCGAGTAGGCTACTGCTTCGCACGCACCCGATACACACGTAGGAACCATCCGCTGGCAAAGATCTCCTGCTGCAGGCAGGCAATTTCACGCCGGAACCTCAACACCGTCGTGTCTCTGCCGCGCGCCGTGGTCCCTCTCTTCTGCAGTCCGTCTCTGGTGAGTATGCCCCGCTCGGTATTCGCTTCGGCCATGTGATGGTGTTGCACCTAGTAGATTTAAGCTTCGGGCACAGGGTGTTGGGATTCAAATCCGTGGCAATGGCGTCGCCATGCCTCGGTCGGGCGCCGTCGGGTTGACGCCTGTGAGAGAAAGGGGTTGGGGAGAATCGCGTGTGTCGTCCGATTTCAACGGACGGCCGGGATTAGAGCTGGCGTACCCGTTCGCCACAAGTAAACGGTAGCCGTTGATCTAGATCCGAGGGCCGCGGCGAGATCTCGGCTTCATTAAATTCGAGCCGTTGGATATGGATCAGAGCGCTCGTGTCGCATACCGGTTCAGTATATATTAAATCTAATCTGGGCCCTCGGTTGGGAATCGAACGACTAGGATCGCTTCATACCCCTTCGGCCTGGAGATTTTCCTAAAGAACCCTCGGACTTTAGTGAAAACAACCCGCAGTCCTGTCTGCAGGACTCAGTGTCTTGGGACCTTTTGCCCCGAGGCCCCTGGCATTTCCAGAAATTGAGGCCCAGTCCATAGCTCTTTAAATTCAGTTATTTAATTATAGAAATTACTTTTAATACAAAATAATTGCTAGAACTTTGATAATTCATAGAAAATACATATGAACTCCAAATTAATCCATTCCACTTTCTAAATTTTTGTAATTTTATTCTTTATCACCTAGAGCCTCTGTTATGTCATGAAAACAGTAAGAAATTTATTTCTCACTTAATACTATTTAAAGCACATAAAACCTTTGAAAATCCATAACTTAAAATCTATAACTCCAAAAATTATGATTTCTGTTCCTAGAATTTTATTTTAATGTGTAGATTATTACTGTGTATTTTGTATATATGTTTGGTGCAATGTTAATTTCTCTATATGCACTGTGCTTGTTTGTATTGTGGCGAGTAGAAGAGCCCGTTGCTGAGGATCCTGGTGAGCAGCAGGTTGAAGTAGCTGAGCAGGAGCTCATTGAAGGCAAGTTGTGCCCTTGACCACTTTTTACCCAATAATGTTCTTTAATATCACTTATCCATGCATAGGTTAATTTTGATGGGACCCAATAGGTTACCCTAGATTGTTCATCTCATTACCTTGTTTACCCCTGAATCACTTGGGTAGTTTGCTATTGCTTTACATGGTTTTGGGATAATCATTTATTACCTCTATGTTCCAATTCTTTTTGTTATTCTATTTATGTTCATGTTATGATCATTAATGTTAATTGGAACATAGAGCTTAACTTGAGAACCACGTGCCACCACAAGGGTTTAATGGGACGCCCTTGGCTGACTAATTAGGAAAGCTAGTGGAAGACTACCTTACCCGAAAGGGGCAAGGGCAGTAGGGGAGTGGTCAGTGTAGGGAGGTCCCTGGTTGATTTTGCTGCGATGGCGGTCAGCCAGGAACCCTGCATTGGAACTTCCTATAAACTGTAGCGGGTTTTCGGAAGCTAGTGGAACTTTGTAAAGGCCTCGTAGTGTTACCCTGCCTCGCCTCCTCGGTAGAGGTGTATGGGAAGTCGCGATCCCTTGGCAGATGGGTAACATGACTTGTGGTTAAAGGGTACAACCTCTGCAGAGTGTAAAACTGGTATACTAGCCGTGCTCGCGGTCATGAGCAGCTCAGGACTCTCTAATGTTTAAATTATGGAACTTAAATTCAATTTTGTCATTTGCATTGCATGGGTTTATTATTAATTTTGTTCTATTACTTTATTTATGGTTTGGTATTTACTTACACTTAGTAACTGCTAATAAAATTTTGACCAACTATTTAAAAGCAATGCTCAGCTTTAACCCCTATCATTGATTAGCCTTACACATCACATGAACTCACACCTTTGTGAGTTTATGTCCACTGGTTCCCCACAACTTGTTGAGCTATGATCATATGTGAGCTCACCCTTGCTATCTCACACCCCCCCCCCACAGGAGAAGATCAGGTGGTTCAGGAGGAGCCGCCTAACACTGAGGAGTTCGATCTGATCTTGGTGGCGTTTCCCAGTCGACATTAGCGCCGACGATCCTTAGTTCGTTTTATCCTCATTACTTTATTTTGTAATAAGTCTTCCGCTAAGTAATAAATACTCTGATGTTTTATGACATTTATCTCTATACACTCTGTTATTATATATGTTGTCTCCTTAGCGCATGTATGAGATGCACCTGGCTTTGTTTCTTAAAGCCGGGTGTGACAGAAGTGGTATCGGAGCAAATGTTAACTGTAGGACGAAACCTAGATAGAAATGGACAAACCCTTACCTACTTATCTTACTCTGATTCATTCCATACTTACCTTATCTTGATCCTGTCTCACCTTTTGCTATTCTACTCTGATCATTCTTACCTTTTCTATTCTAAGACAAGATGGATTTCACACCTTGGAATCCCTACCCTTATGACATTTTTAAGATATAGGGAACCTAAGATGAAAATAAAACTATTTTTTTTCTATTTTAAAAATGTTGGTTGATTGTGCTGATGCTAAATGCCCGATTTGTTTCTTTGATTGATTGAATTATAGATGGACATCTTAGCATGTACCAACATAAGGTGTTGAATTAGCTTTAGTAGGTAAAATATTAATCTGTTTAGCTAATAAAAATTCCCTAAAGTAACCTGCTTTGTAAATACCTGCCTTGTCTACTGCTCTCTCTTACCATATGTATCTAACTCAGATGGTCAATACCAGGAGGGGTGGCAGAATTGATTTACCTCCTAACCAACACGCTCGAAGGATATATAGACAACCTCAGCCACAGCCTGCAGAGATGAATCCTCCTAATCCTCCACCAGGCGGAGTTGACCCACTGGTTGCTGCTCAGATGGCGGTGATGCAGCAAATGGCAGACACTATGGCTGATATGCGTGCCCAGATGCAGCAAGAACGCCAGGAGATGCGTCAGGAAAGAGAAGATATACGCCAGGAGTTGCACCAGGAGCGAGATGAGATACGCCAGGAAAGGAGGGCACAACAACAGCAGCTGCAACAACAAATGCAACAGCAACAACAGCAGCAACAAGTGCCACTGCCTCCACCACCACCACCAGTTCCACCCCGAGACAAGCATAGAGAGTTCATGAGTCATAAGCCACCTACATTTGCAAGCTCACCTGATCCACTAGACGCGGATGATTGGCTGAAGTCCGTTGAAAAGATGCTGAATATTGCACAGTGCACGGACCGGGAGAAGGTTTTATATGCTTCTGGACGTCTGACAGGTCCTGCTGCTGATTGGTGGGATTCTTATACTGCTGCCCACGATGCTGCTGATACCATTACCTGGGCAGAGTTCAGTACACAGTTCAGAAACTACCATATTCCAGCTGGTATGATAAAGATCAAGAAGAAGGAGTTTCTGTCATTGAAGCAAGGCAACATGTCAGTCAGCGAGTACAGAGACAAATTTATTCAGCTGTCGAGATATGCTCCGGAGGAAGTTGCTGAGGATGAGAGGAAGCAGGAGCACTTCATTGAAGGACTTAATGGACCACTGCAGTATGCTCTAGTGGCACACACATTTCCATCATTTCAGAGGCTGCTTGATAAGGCTCTTGCTATTGAACACAAGCGTGTTCAGCTGGGTGATTTGAAGAGAAAGGCAATATCTCAAGGACAAGGAAGTAGCAGTGTTCATCCTCGCTACAGTTCACCATAGGGTACACCGACTCGACCAGGAGGACCACGCCCAGTTCAGCAATCACCACTGAGGACCCCACCTCCTCGACAGGCTACCCCTACTGGCACCCCGACGAAGTTTTCAGGATAGAGTCCAGGCACCACATGTTTCAAGTGTGGGAAGACTGGTCATTATGCAAATGTCTGCCCACAGAGGATGGCTACTACTCCAGTTCAGAACAGGCAGCAAACTCCAAGTTCTGGCAAGGGATATTCTATTGCCAAGGTTAATCAAGTCAGCGTTGATGCTACTCCAGATGGAGGGGACCTCGTAATTGGTATGTTTTATGTTAATGCAATTCCTGCAACCATATTATTTGATTCTGGTGCTACACATTCATTCATGTCTGCTAGATATGCCAACACAAATGAAATACCACTGCTAAATATGAGAAAACCCATGATAGTAATTACGCCTAAAGGGCCTGTTGAGGCGAATCAAATGACACGTAGATTGCCATTAACCATTATGGGTAGAGAATTTGGAGCTACTGCTATAATATTGGAGTCAAGCAGTATAGATTTGATCCTTGGTATGTCATGGCTAAGAAAGGCAAAGGCCGTTATAGCATGTGGTAGAGGTACCGTAGAACTCACTACCACTAAAGGAGAAAGGTTTCAAGTTAATATTGCAGTAACCTCCTCACCCATGCGTGCAATGTTCTTTATACCTGAGGAGTTTGTTGGTGACAACATCCGGGTGGTTAGAGATTTTCCGGATGTCTTTCCAGAGGAGTTACCAGGGATGCCACCTGATAGAGAAGTTGAGTTTGTTATTGACCTCTTACCTGGAACCGCCCCTATTTCTAAACGGCCATATAGGATGTCCATAGAGGAGTTGAAGGAACTTAAGAAGCAGTTAACTGAGTTACAAGAAGCTGGGTACATTCGTCCGAGTTCCTCACCTTGGGGAGCACCGGTCTTGTTTGTACAGAAGAAGGATGGGTCGCAGTGGATGTGTGTGGATTATAGATCTCTTAATGATGTTACAGTGAAGAACAAGTATCCGTTGCCCCGTATCGAGGATTTATTTGATCAGATGAGAGGTGCAAGAGTATTTTCGAAGATTGATCTCTGATCCGGTTACCATCAGATGAGGATTAGACCATCGGATATTCCCAAGACGGCTTTCTCGACTCGATATGGATTATATGAGTTTACTGTTATGTCGTTTGGATTAACCAATGCACCAGCTTATTTTATGAACTTGATGAATAAGGTGTTTATGGAGTATTTGGACAGATTCGTCGTGGTGTTCATCGACGATATTCTCATTTATTCTCAGAGTGATAACGATCATGAGGAACATCTGAGGTTGGTGCTACAGAAGCTTCGAGATAACCAGCTATATGCCAAGTTCAGCAAGTGCGAGTTTTGGATTGATAAGGTACCATTCCTTGGACATATTATTTCTAATGGAGGAATAGCAGTGGATCCTGCTAAGGTTAAGGAGATAATGGAATGGAGAGTACCCACTACAGTTACTGAGATTCGTAGTTTCTTGGGATTAGCAGGATATTATCGGAGATTTATTGAAGGATTTTCCAAGATTGCTAAGCCTATGACTTCGCTTCTGGAGAAAGGAAGAGAATTTAAGTGGGACGAGAAGTGCCAAGATAGCTTTGATCAATTGAAGAAAAGATTGATGTCGCCACCAGTATTGGTTATGCCAGACCTACAGAAAGGATTTGATATCTATTGTGATGCATGTGGCCAAGGCTTAGGATGTGTGCTCATGCAGGAAGGTCATGTGATTGCATATGCTTCTCGTCAGTTGCGAAAACATGAATTGAACTACCCTACTCATGACTTGGAATTGGCAGCCGTTGTGCATGCACTTAAGATTTGGAGACATTATATCATGGGGACCAAGTGCCAAGTGTACACGGATCATAAGAGTTTGAAGTATATATTCACTCAGAAGGATCTCAACCTTAGGCAACGCCGTTGGTTGGAGCTTATTAAGGATTATGATTTGGAGATTCACTATCACCCGGGCAAGGCAAATTTGGTTGCAGATGCCTTGAGTCGCAAAGAGCATTGTTGGGGGCCTTCGTCCTCCGAAGGTCCTCAAAAACAAGATTTGACAATGTCTTCCAAGTGAATTATATGAACAGGTATCTTCGGACTCAGATCATGAGCATGGAGTACGGTCAAGACGAAGCCTAAGTCAGACGAAGGGTGATTGAGATGATGGACGGGCTGATTACCAAGCTGTATGAAGGATGGCGCACAGCCGAAGCTATGCGCAGGAAAGCTTCGTCGCGATAGCAGAAAGGGGAACCGACCTAAAGATGAAAAGACTACTTAGGCCTTAATGATTCCCATAAGTCGTTAGCAAGTGTAATGGGCATGGATGTAATTTTACATGGGCTGCGTCCCACGCCTATAAATAGATGAACAGTACTCCCGTACTGTTCAGGCGGACTTGGCATTTGCTTTTGCGTCACACTTGTATTTTTGCCTTCTATCAAACCGAAGGTACAAATGTAATTCAATATTGTTCTTATTCTTCCATGATTATACGATAAGAACACGTAATAATGTTATGTGATTATTCATGTTATTCTTTCATGTTTCATATGCTTCTCCTTTTATCAATATAAACTGTGATGATGAAGGTATGTCCTTCATGACCTTCGTCTGAAGATCGTTATATCCTAAGGGAAATAACGCTTCGAAGGACGAAGGGCATTAACCATTAACTTCTTTCTATGTTGCCTTGTTCTTAATTCATAGCCTTTGAGGACAAGTCCCCAACATTGGCGCCCACCTCCGGTGAACCCACTTCCACTCTTCGAGTTTTTGAACACCTTCGGCGATCATAAACCTTCGCTATGGCGCCGAAGAAAGCTTCAGCAACTGGGGCTGCACCTCTGCAACCACTGGACCCCAATCAGGAGACTCTCTCTCTTCGGGAGGCCCGAAGCCAGAAGAGGAAGGCTGTCAGCCCGATACCACAAGAGGATGAGCTAGACTAGGAGATCAGAAACATGGAGATGCTTCATCAACAGGTGCAAAGGAAGAAGGAAAAGATGGCCAGGCTAGCTGAACTGCAAAGGCAGATAGACGAAGCCTCTGAGGAGGTTCGTCATCTTACTAAGGATGAGCAACACCGAAGGCCTCAGCACCAAGACCTTCATCAGGAGGGTTTCCTCAATGAAGATGACTGGTATGACAATTTCCATCATGGGAATTTTGTTTTTGATGATGCTTCTCCTCTGTCTGCTGAGCTGCAGGCTACACCTTGGCCTCCGTCCTACAAGCCGCCTCAGCTTCCCATATTTGATGGCCATTCAGACCCGAAGCAGTTTTTGATGAGCTACGAAGCAACAGTATCTTCGTATGGTGGCAATGCTGCGGTCATGGCCAAATCTTTTGTTATGGCTGTCAGGAGTGTTGCTCAAACCTGGTACTCCTCCCTTCGACCAGGAACGATCACTTCGTGGCAAAAGCTGAAGGACTTATTGTTAACTAGTTTCCAAGGGTTCCAGACGAAGCCGGTCACGGCTCAAGCTCTATTCCAATGCACCCAGGATCACGAAGAGTACCTTCAGGCGTACGTCCGGAGGTTCTTGCGTTTGAGGGCACAGGCACCAACAGTGCCCAACGAAATTGTCATTGAGGCCATGATCAAGGGGCTTCGGCCAGGACCGTCAGCTCAGTACTTCGCTAGGAAGCCTCCTCAAACTTTGGAGAAGCTGCTCCAGAAGATGGACGAGTACATTCGGGCCGATAATGATTTTCGCCAAAGAAGGGAGGAGGCTTTCAGGTTTTCTGAAATAACCAGGGGCTTCGGAGGGAGGTTCTATCCGAGGCACGTTAGGTCAATTCATAACTCTACCCAAAATGATGATACAGGGAGCCAACAGCAAAGGCCACAGTGTTCTTCACAGACTTTGGGGCAACAGCAAGGCTCCTTCCGACCACCAGCTCTGAGAGGCAGAGGTGCCAGGGGCTTCGGCGGAAGATTTGGCAACCAGCCAAGAAGAATTTTTTGCTTGTTTTGTGGTGAGAACAAAGGCCATACCACCAGGATGTGCCATGTTACCATCCAGAAGCAAAAGGAAATAGCCGAAGCTGCAGCACAACAGGCTCAGCCGAAGCAGGTCATGCACACTGCTTCGTATCATTCGCCTTACATCCGAGAGTATGTAGGCAATCACCCTGCAGTTTCTGTTGCTTCGGCGAGCCAACCTCAAGCTTCCTGGCAATAGCTTCCGCCTCCACCACCACTGCAACAAGGCCAGCAGCCAGAAGGGAGTCAATATGCTCCACACCAAAGGGACTTCAGAGAATAGTCCGAAGCTCACACAGTCAACAGCACTGTGCCAGAGTCAAAGCACATCTATTGACAAATATCCTATCTTAATAGTAATCTTTTTCATTTAGTTTTATTTTCCGTATAATAAAGGACATTGTTTAGGTTTCATGTAAATAATTTCGTTGATTCCCACAAGGAAAATATATTTTCTTCACAGGCTTAAGTTGTTGAAGTTTAAAGATTTGCGATAACAAAGAGGACCTTCAAATTATCGAAAATTTTTCGAAGCAACAAAAAGTCGTTCTAAGGGACGCAGAGTAAGTTTGCCGAAGTCACCAAAAGCCGTTCCGAAGGGAGCGCAGTGTAAGTTTTCTGCTCCAAAGACGTTCCTAAGGGAATGCAGAGCATACAGCGAAAAGTCAACGCTGATTCCGCCGAAAGTAAAAGGCGAAGAAGCTCCAAAGACGTTCCTAAGGGAATGCAGAGCTTACAGCAAAAAGTCAACGCTGATTCCGCTGAAGTAAAAGACGAAGAAGCTCCTAAGGGAGGCTTACAGCGAAAAGTCAGTGCTGATACAAAAAGATTGTGTGTTTTACGAGGATGTGTGTGTATCTTCGGAACAAATGTCATCTACATAACATAACATCATCACATTATTTTGCATAGCATAAGCATCATACATCATGTTGCATATGGCAAAAGAGGGGGACACAATATCGACCTTCGGAACAATGCCTTGAGAAAGTGAGAATCGTGCTATGTCACAAGGGGATACAATATTGATCTTCGCAATATAGCTTCGGAGAATGTTTTCACGAAGCTTGGATATTTTTCATCAGAGCACTATGGACATTGTTGTGATGCATAAAAGTTTTTCTATCTTCACGAAGCATGAAAAGAAGGGAAGGTGTTGTAACACCCTGAATTTGGGGGTATAAAATTTCTTTGCTCATATTCACAAATTCAGGTGTTACTTCTCTTTTCACACCCTTCCCAATCCCCTCTTTCTCTTTTTTTTTATATAGAAGAAAAGGGGCTATTTACTTTGTGTAATTAAAGTTTATTAGACTAAAACTCCAAGGGGTATGAAATGTTGCATCATGTCAAACCCTAAATTCTACTTTTGTTTGGTGCATAATTCTTAGAAATGCTAATTTGAATTTGTGGCTTATTTGGATTTGAATCAAATAGAGTAAATAAAAAGAAAAAGGGAAAACAAATGCCAGAATAAAAGAAAAAGGAAAGAAGCCCACTTCCCCCGCCCCCTCAGCCTTTCGGCCCACCAGGCCATCCCGCGCGCGCCTTCCCCCCCCTTCTCTCTCTGCCCTGGCGGGCCCGCCCGTCAGCGCGGCCGCTTTCCCCGCGCCCGCTTCCCCCGCTCTCTCTGCTTGCGGGCCTGGGCTGTCAGCTCCGCCGTCTCCGCGTAACCGCCGCCCCGAGCCGCGCGTGCCGCGGACTCCGCGCCCACGTCGCGCGTGGAGCTCGCAACCACCTCGCCCTCGGTCACTTGAGCCCGAAGCCTAGCTCGCCCTCTCCCCCTCCCTCATTTGCGCACCTGCAGACCCCTCTCTCGCCTCCCCCACGCTGCGCGCACGCCAGAGCGCCGCCACCATTAAACCGCCGCCGTCCCGAGCCCGTTTCTCCGTCGCCGTTGGAGCCCCGCCGTGCCTTCTGCCACGGTGAGCTTCGCCCCGACGTCCGCAACCCGGGACACGCCCCAATTTTCCCTCTCCCTCCCCGAATTCCTCTGCCCGCGCTCACCCGCCGTCCTCCGTGCAGCCGCGGAGGTCCGCCACCGTCGACCCGGGCCGTCGTCGCGCCATTGTCGCCACCGAGGAGTCCCTGGAGTTCGCCTTGAGGTAAGGAACCTCCCATGCCCCCTCCCTTCCCCTCTATTGCACTCTGCTGCGCTTAATCGCTCGCCGGAGTCCCATAGCGCCACCGCCGAGCCACTTCGCCGTGGACCGCCCTCCTCCGGTGCCCCTGTCCCGACCTAGTCCCCACCAAAAGGTTCCCCGCGCCCTCCCCAACCTCCCCGGCCATTCAGGTCGCCCCAAGGACCAGCAGAGCCCCCGCGCCCCTCGTCTCCGGCGAGTTCTCCGCCGCGGGAGCAAGCGCCGCCGCCTCTGCTAGCCGGAGGGGAAGATAGAAGCCGGCCGCCAGATCTCCGCCGTCCAGCTTAGATCGGACGGCCTTGTTTCAAATAGGCCGAGCCCAATCCTAGCCGTCCGCCTGAGATCCAACGGCCCAGGGCCGTTTCCCTCCCCCGCACCCTGCCTTCCTGCCATTTGGGCCCCACCTGTCAGCCCGCCCGCGCCCGCTCTGCCGCCCGGCCCCGCCTGTCAGCCCGCCCGCGCCCGCGCTGCTCGCCCGGCCCCGCCTGTCAGCCGTCCGCCCCGCGCTGCCCGCCCGGCCCCACCTGTCAGCCGCTCACGCCGCCGCGCGCTCGCGCGCCCGCCCGCGATCTAATCTCGGGCGTTGATCCGAGATCCAATGGCTATAAAAGCCCGATACCCCTTCGCCTGCGCAAATTCTTAAAGAGACCCCCGGTTTTCTGTAAATTGACCCGCCGTCCCTGGATCTTCGCAGTAAGGTCCTCGGACCTTTTATTTAATTCAAAATAAGTATTTAGGGTATATTTTTAATCCCTAAACTTGTAAAATTCATAACTTTGTCATATGAACTCCAAATTAGGTGCTTCAAATTGCAAAATGCTCATAGTATTTTTGTCTATCTATTTAAATAATGTTTCCCTACTGTTTCCATGTCCCAATTAATAGTTGACCATTTGGATAGGATTAAGGTTATTGGAACCCTAATTGAGATAAATAGAAGATGGTAGACTTTAATAAAAGTGGGAGCACCTAAGTTTATGGACTTAAAACCATGTAATGATTTAACCCCACCACTGATTTAAACCTGATTAGTGGATAATGAATCATTTTGTATAGTCCTCTACCCTAGACCTAGGGAATACCAGAGTGCCTATCCCTTTTCTATTATGAACTTGTGATCTCTCTGCTGCATATGTTTGGTATATCGTTTTTGTTTGTTATTTCCCAAGTGCATAGTGTGAATGATTACTTTACGTAGACAACGAGCAGTCTGTGTTTCCCGAGGAAGTTGCAGAGGAAGTCCCTGATCAGCAGTTTGGTGAAGGCAAGTGTCCTCTGACCCATTATGTCCTATTCATTTATAACTTACCACCCCGCATTGCTTACTTGAAACCTAAGGATTGACTAGCTTTACACTTTACTTTATCCTTGATGACCTTATGGGCTGTTATGGTTAGCATTCTGCTATTGCCTTAACTTAATCAATGAACATGATGTGACTATTTACGATACTGTTATCCTGATGATATTGATGATCTTGTGATACTCTAGGGGGCTCAGGCTGTTTCCTGAGTACCTCTCCGTAAGGACCTGTTCGTTGAGAGACCACCCGGGATAATAGTGCAACCATGAGGGTGAAATGGGATGCCCTTAGCTAATTAATTAGAGGAACTAGATGTGTAGTTGCTTCGCCGTCGTGCCGTCAATGGGGTCCAGGCACAGTGCTTGCTCTGCCGAGGCTGAGTGCAGAGGTTCTTTCGTTTTGCTTTTGTTAGTCACTCTCCTGCGGGGAGGAGTACTGTGTTTATCAAACTGGAGAAACCTAACGGGCGGCTACGATCTCTAGGGAATCTTTGTAACAGCTACGTAGTGATACCCTGCCGGACCACCTAGGTAGTGGTCAATGGGGATTAGCTCTCCCCGGGCAGAAAGGGCATCATGACTCATGGGTAAAGTGTGCGACCTCTGCAGAGGGTAGTGAAACTGATATATCAGCCATGCTCACGGTTAAGAGCAGCCTTGGGATCCTCTTTGATTAGAGATACAGATGGTTCGAGATACAAGGATTATGTTATGGTTTTGGTTCGAATATGATGATGTTGTTCCTCGATGAGGAAATGGTTCATGGGTTGGTTAATGCTAAAATCTGGCTTCTACTAATGATAAATACCTGACCAACTAAAAGCAACTGCTTGAGCCTAACCCCACATAAAGCTAGTCCACTTCAGCCAAACGGGACATTTGCTGAGTACGTTGATGTGTACTCATCCTTGCTTTACCACAAAACACCAGGTTGTCCGCATTGTAACCACTGCTCAGGAGAAGGTGAAGCCGTGGGAGGAGACTTCCAGGAGTTCCAAGACTACGACGAATTCTAGGTGTGGGTTGGCGGCAACCCCCAGTCAGCTGCCTGTGAAGGCCTTATCTTTACTGCGTTGCGCTAGCACTTTGATTTAACTGTTAAGTTGATGACTATGTGGATGTCTATGACTCTATGATGTAATAAGTTAATACTCTTTTAAGTTATTATTCGAGCAATGTGCATTGATGTTCATTTATGTAATCGCTATGTACGTGAGTTCTGATCCTGGCACGTACATAGTTCGCACTTGGTTTGCCTTCCAAAACCGGGTGTGACATAAGTGGTATCAAAGCCGTGCTGACTGTAGGACCGCTGACCTAGAGTAGCACTGGTCGTACTAAGGACTATTGACCTTCCTCCCTCACCTTGACCTCTGATGTTACTTCAAAAGTCGGTCACCTCGACCAACCCTATGTTTTACTACATATATATATATACACTATATTATACCTTGTTAAAATTTTTATCTTATTCTGTCTATGATTTATTCACTTGTCATATTAGTTCTGCTCTTGCTCTTATGCTTACGGTGTCTTTTGTAGATGGCTCGTCTTAGACACACTGCACGTAAGTCGGTGATTCCTTTCCTGCCATCTCGACTTGCGGAGCGTCCTCTGTACCGCACCGTGTCCGGTCAGTCGAGTCACCTGGAGAGACTGCACCACCGCCTGCGTGAGGAGCAGGAACGCCGGCGCCAGCACAGAGAGCAGCAGGGCTCTTCCTCCCCACCCCAGCAAGAGGTGGAGTCCGTGAGGCCCCGTTCCTCTGTTGCCCAGCTGGAGGCGCCCCCTGCACCATCGCGGGACGCCCCGGCTGTTGGAGGAGCTACCGGAGGAAGTCCTGGAGGAGACCCCGACGACGACGACTCAGACCACAGCACGGAGTCTTCTGAGCCGCAGGAGGCGGAAGGATGGGTCGCCCGACCCATCACCCGTGACGCCGCTCGCGGTTGTCACTTCCACGACGCACTCGACACCTTGCTGCGCCAGGCTTTTGACCGGCATACCTGGTCGATCGAGTATCGTTGTGTAGTCTACCAGCACAGCCGCGGGAGGTACCCGGACCGCTGGGAGGCTACCTGCCTAGTTCGCCGTCCGGAGGATGACCTCCGGGGTGCAGAGGCCGTTTTGGAGCACTATTCCATCTCCGAGAGGGACACTGCAGAGGCGGCTATGTAGGATGCAGCACGGCGTGCACTCTCCCAGTACTGTTCTTTGTTCGGTGGGGTGGCCGACGGTCTTAACCTTCGGTACTACCCCCGCCGCCCTACTGGCAGCACAGAGAGTGTGGTTGTCTCACCTGTTGGTGAGGCTAACCCTAGGTTGAGCAGCACAGTCAACCTAGTCGCAGTGCTTAACACTGAGCTGGATCACTCTCTGGACGAGCTGAGCAGGGCTCGAATGGAGATTGCGGAGTTGCGTGCTGAGCTGGCAGAGCGCCATCACCAGGAGGGTGGTTCTCCCGCTCCTGTTGGGACTCAGCACCCTTACCGCTCGCCGCCACGTGGTCACCACACTTATGGTTCCCCTGCCTGTAAGACCAGGATAGATCTGGATCCTTAGATCGTTAGCGTCGAAGTTTGTAATAATTCTTAAGTCAGATGTCTCAGTCTTAAATAGTTAGTTTAGTTTGCTTATCAGTTGTTTCCAATTAGCTTAGTTTGCTTATCAGTTGCTTGCATGCTTGTTATGATGAGCTCGTGCTGGATTTGAATCTTTGTAATGACTGTTGCCAACCTGTGGGTTTCTCCTGCAGTTTGGCCTAGCTATAATGTTAATAAAGTCAGTTATTTAGTTGGGAAGCCATTTACTTCTACTTTCCTTCTTATCTGAGAAGCTGTGTTGAATCGTAATGAGGATCAGTGAAGCTCTTTGTTCACTCAGTGTCATGAAGAATTCTGTATTCTCTTTTCTTATGCTGGAGGGTTGTAAGATCAATGCTGATGTATGAATGTCTTCCACAGATGTCTGACAACAGGCGCCGATGCAACAGGCGTGCTCAGCAAGAGCAGCAGGACCAGCAGGAGGAACAACAGAGGCAGCCTCCCCCGCCACCCCCGATGTCAGTGGAGCAGATGTTCTTGATACAGACTCAGGCAGTGCAGGCCATTGGGCAGACTCTGGCAGCCATGCAGCAGGCTCAACAGCAACCCCAGCACCCTCCTACCTTTGCCCATTCTGCCGACCCCATGGATGCAGAAGACTGGCTGCGCGCAGTGGAAAGAGAACTGCGCACCGCTCAATGTAATGACAGGGAGAAGGTTCTGTATGGCCCCCGTCAGCTAAGGGGAGCAGCCCAGTCCTGGTGGGAGTCCTACCTCGCCACACATGCTGACCCCGAAGCCATCACCTGGGAAGAATTCAGCGAGAGTTTCCGCAGGTACCATGTGCCAGAGGGACTGATGATCGTGAAGAAGGAGGAGTTTCTGGCTCTGAAGCAGGGACCCCTGTCTGTTAGTGTATACAGAGACAAGTTTCTGCAGCTATCTCGTTATGCACCTGAGGATGTCAACACTGATGCTAAAAGGCAGTACAGGTTCATGAGGGGTTTGGTGGATCCCCTGCATTACCAGCTGATGAATCACACCTTCCCCACCTTCCAGCACCTGATCAATAGGGCAGTTATGACTGAGAAGAAGCGTAAGGATATGGAAGATCGGAAGCGTAAGATGAGTGGACCCCAGTCCGGAAGCATCAGCCGTCCACGTTTCTCAGGCAGTTCATCTCAGCAAGGCAGGCCCGGTCACCCACAGGGATATCAGAATCAGAATCAGCGTCCGCATCAGCAGCAGTTTCAGAGACAGTACCCACAGCAGCAGCAGTATCGTCAGAACAGCCAGCAGGGAGGTAATCAGTATCAGAAGCAGAACAACCAGGCACCTCGCCTTCCTGCCCCAGTAGCAAACCAGAGCAACCAAGCAGCCTCAGCACAAGGAGGAGGCAGAGGATGTTTCCACTGTGGAGAACAAGGCCACTGGGCGATGCAGTGCCCGAAGAAGGCGGCGCAGCAGCAGACCAACCCCAATGCTCCAACAAGGCAAGGTGTACTGCAGCCGACAGCAGGCAATCGTAGCCAAGCGTACAACCGTGGAAAGGTGAACCACTTGGAGGCCGAAGCGATCTAGGATGCACCAGATGTGGCAGTAGGTATGTTCTCAGTCGAATCTCATCCCACGAAAGTGCTATTTGATACTGGTGCAACTCATTCATTTGTCACTGCAACCTGGGTAGAATTGCATAACATCTCAGTAGAGGCAATGATGCCGCCCATGAGGATTAATTCGGTTGGTGGCAAGGTGCAAACAGATAAAATATGCTCAAATATAAGGGTGGAAATAAGGGGGATAGGATTCCCCAGTGACTTAATAGTAATAGACACCCCTGGGATAGATGTCATTCTAGGGATGAATTGGTTAATGAAGTATGAGGCGAATGTTAGCTGTGACAAGAGGACCGTAACATTGAAGTCCCCGTCAGGAGAAGAGGTAGTGGCCGAGCTAAGGATGCCTAAATCAGCGGAGGGCGTCTGTCACCAGATTTTAGTTGATAGTAAGGAGCCCAACCCGCTCGAGGCTATCAAGGTTGTGTCGGACTTTCCGGACGTATTTCCCGAGGAGCTAACGGGCATGCCACCCGAGAGAAAAGTCGAATTTGCCATAGAGCTTATCCCTGGTACCGCCCCCATTTCCAAAAGAGCCTACCGAGTGTCTGGACCAGAATTGGTGGAACTCAAGAAGCAGATAGATGAGATGTTAGAGAAGGGTTACATCAGACCAAGTACCTCGCCTTGGGCCACTCCGGTGTTGTTTGTAGAGAAGAAAGATGGTACCAAAAGGATGTGCATAGACTACAGAGCCTTGAATGAAGTTACTGTCAAAAACAAGTACCCCCTGCCAAGGATAGAAGATTTGTTCGACCAGCTCAGAGGTGCCAGCGTATTCTCGAAAATAGATCTGAGATCGGGTTACCATCAACTCAGAATCCGACCCTCGGACATACCGAAGACGGCATTCATCACCAAGTACGGGTTATATGAATTCACAGTTATGTCCTTTGGTTTAACAAATGCGCCAGCCTTCTTTATGTACCTGATGAACAGTGTGTTCATGGATTATCTGGACAAGTTTGTGGTAGTGTTTATCGATGATATTCTCATATACTCTCGAAGTGAGGAAGATCACGTAGAGCATTTGAAGATGGTATTGCAAAGACTTCGAGAGCATCAGTTGTATGCCAAGCTGGGCAAGTGCGAGTTCTGGATTCATGAAGTCTTATTTCTGGGTCACATCATAAACCAAGATGGGTTGGCAGTGGATCCAAAGAAAGTAGCAGATATCCTAAACTGGAAAGCACTAAAGGATGTTCGTGGGATCAAGAGCTTCATTGGAATGGCTGGGTATTACAGGCGTTTCATCGAAGGCTTCTCGAAGATTGCTAGACCAATGACAGCGTTACTAGCGAAGAAAGTTGAGTTTAAGTGGACCCAAAAGTGTCAGGAAGCATTTGAAGAACTGAAAAATAGATTGACTACAGCTCCGGTGTTAGTCCTGCCTGATGTTCACAAGCCATTCTCAGTGTATTGTGATGCTTCTTACACCGGATTGGGATGTGTGCTAATGCAAGAAGGAAGAGTTGTAGCATATTCATCTCGACAGCTGAAGATCCATGAGAAAAATTATCCCACACATGACCTGGAGTTGGCAGCAGTAGTTCATGCTTTGAAGACCTGGAGACATTACCTGTATGGGCAGAAGTGCGACATCTACACAGATCATAAAAGTCTGAAGTACATATTCACCCAGTCAGAGTTAAACATGAGACAGCGAAGATGCTTGGAATTGATCAAGGACTATGAGTTGGAGATACATTACCATCCAGGCAAAGCCAATGTGGTTGCAGATGCTCTGAGCAGGAAGAGTCAAGTCAATATGATGGGCACGTACATAGTTCGCACTTGGTTTGCCTTCCAAAACCGGGTGTGACAGGTGTTTTTTCGCCGAAGGCTCAAAAACGGTACGTATGTAAAGTTTCATGCATCGTAAAGAATCGAATCATTAAAAGCAAATATATTACATTTAGGGTTACAAGATACCACACATATTATATTTCAAATATTTTTACAATAACACCTAGTCTTCCCTAAGTACTACTTCAGCAGCTTCGTTCAAAAGTTGATGGACAACTTGATCCATGATAGCTTCAGCCATCTTTTTAATTTCGTCGTCATCTTTCGGGGGAGGACCCGGGGACGCTTTAGTAGGATCTGAGGGAGGACAGAATACAGCTACATTTCTATTACAATTTGCGAACGAAGTTTAAAATTAAAAATTACAACATAATAAAAACCACTAGTTAATACCTATTTGCCCTTCGGGCTCTGAGCTTTTGTCAGCGGCCTTAGCTACTTCTCTAGCGTCGTGAATGCCCTTCTCGCTTCTCTGAATAATCTCTCGGGCCATTTCTCGGCCACCATTATCCCAGACATCGGTGAAAAATTTTCCACCAATCATGCTAGCTTCGGCCGAAGGATCTCTTGCATCTTCGAAGGACAAAGCAGCCTCGGATTGCGCTAGAATCTTTACATGCTCACAGCCCTTCTTCTCCAAAATAGTGGCAATTCCCCTGGCACCCGAAAAAGCACATATATCTCCACGGCTATTTAAAATTTCTTCGAAGGCCTCAGCTTCGTGGCTAATCCATTCAATGGGGCCTTCGGGGTTGCCTCTCGTAAAGTTTTCTTCACTCGAAAATGCGCCAACGCTGGCGAAGCTATTTTTCATTTTCTTAACACATTCTATAGATTTGTCATAGCATCTTTTCTTGGACGAACGAAGCTCTTCGACAGTTCCTTCTAAATGATTTGCCCATTGGTCGCTAAGTTCTCGCTTAGTTTCTTCAAGTATGCGTTCTTCTTTAGCCCGGGCTAATTGCTTCCGAAGATCGTCAATCTCGTGCTTTTGAGCTGCAACTTGTGCTTTAGACGCAGCTTCGTTCTCCTTTATTTTATCCACCAATGTAACTAGAATTTTGTCCTTTTCCAGGGCTTCGTTCCTTAGTTTGATAACCTCTGTTCGAAGGTTGTTGAATGCAATTTCATAGCTCTCATCTTCGGCATTCTTTTGCGCTCTTAGCGTGTTGCTTAGTATTAAACCCTATATGTAAAAGTTAGTATAAGAATAAAACAATAGATTTCAAATCATAAAGTTTCCAAACGCGCAGATCTCGTACCTTTAGGCTATTATACGCAAGGCTGTCCGCAAGATCGTCCTTTGTCATCGCGCAGAGGCCAGCCTCCAGCTTCGGAAACCCCATGCTTCGAGCCATCTCCCGGCAGACAAGTAGTTCTTTGTTATCCGGGAGGCAGTATAGGAAATCTTCTTCATTTGTACCATTGAACACTAGTGCCCCCTTCGGATATTTCAATTCTTTGGCATAATGATTAGCTTCAAAAATTTCTTCTTCTGATAACTTTTTCCCCGAAGCATGTCGAACAATATAATCAAGGACTTTGGGGGATGCTTCGGGGGCAACAGCACTGATTTCTTCAATAAGAATTGGCTCTGTCATTTTTTCTTCTTCTTCGGTTTCCAAGGATTTTACCTTCGTGGGCTCCGAAGGCCCAGCTTCAGCTTCAGTTTCTTGCTCTGGAGCTTTAGTATAAAAAATCTCAGTTTTCGCTTCGGAGGCTTCAACAGTCTTCCTCGGAGTTGTGCTTGAGGACTTAATTGTTTCCAGAACATCTAGCACATTAGCCATTCTCTTTCTTTTCGGAGTCACTGCTGACACCTTTTGATTTTTTACTGTCTCAACATTTGATGCAGGACTCAAAACTTCTGATGTTTTTTCCTCAATTGGTTTTTTCGCTTCTTCCATTTTTTCTGTGGATGGCGCTTCGGCCATCCCTTTGGTTTCTGGTAACAAAATTTTCGGTTCTTCCAATTCCACCTTTGTTGGCGCTTCGGCCATTCCTGCGACTTCTGGCAGCAAGGTTGGCTTGGTTGGTTTTTCAGCTTCGGTGGCCGAAGAGGTTTCTCCGGTGAACTCAGGCACCGAAGCTGGTTCAATATAGCGTGGCCTATGTGCGAGGACCTTTATCTTCTTTCTTTCCGGTTCTGGTTTGCTAGGAGCAGTTGCAGCTTCTTCTTTCGCAGAGGTTGTGTTTTTTCTTTTCTGCCCTCGAAGGGGATAACGATAGTCAGGGTAGACGAACCCGATTGCATCAAACACCCGGTTCAGCCTTTTCTTTTTTCGGCCTCCGAAGGCTGCTGACAGTGCAGTATCTTCGGCCTTCGAATAAGCCCCAAGCAGTTCATCACTTAAATTTTCAATACTCTTTAACCAGTCATCGTCTGGCTCAACGAATTTATCCCCAAACTTGAAAGTATACTTCAGCCTCATAAGTCCACCTTCGTCTGCCTCCTTCATGGTTTCTTGCGGCATTTCCCATTTCTCCGCGAGCGGCCATACTCTGAAGGCAATATGTTCTTGTACCAAATCTCTTGTTCCAATAAAAGAACAAATAACTCCGAAGGCTCTCTGGCATTCTTCGACAGCTTCATTCATCTCAACCTTCGGCTTTCGCAGGCCGAAACTTTGCCAAATAGGGCGCATAATTATACCTTTAATATCTTCTCGTGCTTTCAGGTCATTTTTCACATAGAACCATTCTGTCATCCAATCACCGGGCCATCTCTTCCGAAATGTTGGCACGGGACAGCTTGACCCAGACCGAGAAACGAAACTGTAGCAACCGAAATTATTGTGATACTGTTCCTTGCCCCAGGGTTTTGTCTCGTATGATAACTCGTGTATGTTGCAGAAGCTTTTCGCATCAGGTTCCAGACCTTGGCTTCTTACGGCCCACACGAAGATATTCAGCCTTATAATTGCTTCGGGGGTAAGTTGATGAAGATAGATTTCAAACATTTTCAGCACTTCTACGACAAAGCTGCTCAGGGGAAATCGTAGTCCAGCTTTCAAAAAGCTTCGGAACACTACGACTTCATTTTCCTCAGGGGTCGGGCAAGTTTTCTCTCCTTCGTCGACCCTCACAATGGATAAATCCCGGAAGTATCTTCCCCTCATGTTGACAAGATGATTTTCTTAGATACCTGACTTGCCAAAAACTGAATGGCTTGGTCGCCAGGGGCGATCTTCGGAGTCCTCACCACCGCTGTCCACATCATAACTGTCGCTGTCACCAGTATCCTCAGACAAACCTTCCAGAATCTCCTTGGTGATTTTTTCCGTATTGGTCTTCGACATCGCTATAAGAAACCCCAAGTTCTTCTCTTCGTCGAGACTCAGCTTCATCTCAGCAGCAGCCTTCTTATCTTCAGACATCTTCGGAAACACTAAAAAACTGTTTTCAAGGCCGAAGCTTCAAAACTAAAAGCTCAGCAAATCTTAGTGCGTAAAAGCTAAAAACTGAGTGAGCGGGAGCAGATGGCAAGAGAGCGTACCAAATGAGTTTGCGGTATGATCTTATTTATACGCTCAGCGCGTTGAAAATTGAAAGACCCCGCTTGTCAGTGAATGTTGCTATTCTAGCAAAGGGAAGGTGTTTTTTCGGACCTTCGGCTTAAGGCCTTCGTCCATTTCGCAATCTGAATTTATCACTAACAAATTAATATTGCGAGGGGCTACTGTTGGGGGCCTTCGTCCTCCGAAGGTCCTCAAAAACAAGATTTGACAATGTCTTCCAAGTGAATTATATGAACAGGTATCTTCGGACTCAGATCATGAGCATGGAGTACGGTCAAGACGAAGCCTAAGTCAGACGAAGGGTGATTGAGATGATGGACGGGCTGATTACCAAGCTATACGAAGGATGGCGCACAACCGAAGCTATGCGCAGGAAAGCTTCGTCGCGATAGCAAAAAGGGGAACCGACCTAAAGATGAAAAGACTACTTAGGCCTTAATGATTCCCATAAGTCGTTAGCAAGTGTAATGGGCATGGATGTAATTTTACATGGGCTGCGTCCCACGCCTATAAATAGATGAACAGTACTCCCATACTGTTCAGGCGGACTTGGCATTTGCTTTTGCATCACACTTGTATTTTTGCCTTCTATCAAACCGAAGGTACAAATGTAATTCAATATTGTTCTTATTCTTCCATGATTATACGATAAGAACACGTAATAATGTTATGTGATTATTCATGTTATTCTTTCATGTTTCATATGCTTCTCCTTTTATCAATATAAACTGTGATGATGAAGGTATGTCCGTCATGACCTTCGTCTGAAGATCGTTATATCCTAAGGGAAATAACGCTTCGAAGGACGAAGGGCATTAACCATTAACTTCTTTCTATGTTGCCTTGTTCTTAATTCATAGCCTTTGAGGACAAGTCCCCAACAAGCATGTTCATTCAGCTATTGTTGCCCAGCTACCCGATGAGATTGTTGAGGACCTCAGGAGACTTAACCTGGGGATAGTTGCTCATACTGAGGGAGTTACTATTGATGTGGAACCTACTTTGGAGCAAGAGATCCACAAAGGACAAATTGGTGATGCTAAAATAAAAGAGATTAAGGATCTGATTACTGAAGGTCGAGTTCCGGAATTCACGGAAGATGAGCAGGGCACTGTATGGTTCAAGGACAGGATGTGTGTCCCTGATATTAAAAGCCTTCGGGAGACTATTTTAAAGGAGGCCCATGACTCGGATTATTCTATTCATCCTGGTAGTACCAAGATGTATCAGGATTTGAAACGGAAATATTGGTGGTATGGATTGAAAAGAGATGTAGCTGCACATGTGGCTATGTGCGATGTATGTCAAAGAGTTAAGGCTGAACACCAGAGGCCAGCTGGACTATTGCACCCACTGATGATACCCGAGTGGAAATGGGAAGAGATTGGTATGGATTTCATCACTGGATTGCCTCACACCCAGAAAGGATATGATGCTATATGGGTGATTGTGGATAGATTGACTAAAGTGGCTCACTTTATTCCTGTCAAGACTACTTATAAAGGTTCTCAACTAGCAGAGTTATATATGGCTCGGATTGTGTGTTTACATGGAGTACCAAAGAAGATCGTGTCTGATCGAGGTTCGCAGTTTACCTTAAGGTTTTGGAGAAGCTTTCATGAGAACATGAGTACAAAGTTGAATTTTAGTACAGCTTATCACCCTCAGACTGATGGACAGACTGAAAGGACTAATCAAGTATTGGAGGATATGTTGAGAGCATGTGCCCTTCAGCATGGAGGAAGTTGGGATAAGAGTCTGCCTTATGCTGAGTTCTCGTATAATAATAGTTACCAGGCCAGTCTGAAGATGTCACCTTTTGAAGCTTTATATGGGAGGAAGTGCAGGACTCCTCTATATTGGGATCAGACTGGAGAGAGACAGTTCTTTGGGCCTGAACTGATTCAAGAAGCAGAAGAACAAGTTCGTATAATTCGAGAGAATTTGAGGGTGGCTCAAACCAGGCAAAAGAGTTATGCTGAAAATAGAAGGAGACCACTGGAATTTGAAGAAGGAGATTATGTGTACCTCAAGGTGTCACCACTGCGTGGAATGAGGAGATTTAAAGTCAAGGGCAAATTGTCCCCTCGCTATATTGGACCATTCCTGATCTTTAGAAGAGTTGGGGAGATGGCATACCAACTCGAGTTACCTGCTAGCCTATCGGATGTGCATAATGTGTTCCACGTATCTCAACTAAAGAAGTGTCTCCGTGTGCCCGAGGAACAGTTACCAATGGAAGAGCTCAGTGTTCAAGGTGATTTGACTTACACGGAGTACCCGATCAAGATTTTGGATACTTTGACTCGGGTTACGAGAAATAAGGTGATAAAGATGTGTAAAGTACAATGGAGTCACCACGGTGAAGATGAAGCAACTTGGGAAAGAGAAGAAGAGCTTCGTATAGATTTTCCCCATCTTTTCCCTCGTTCTTCTTAAATCTCGAGGACGAGATTATTTTTTAAGGGGGGTAGGATTTGTAACACCCACTTTGTAATTGCTAGATAAAATACCAATAGAGAACAATTTCTCTCTTTATGTGAGTTTGATCTTTATGCATCATCATATGTGAACACCATGTCCAAGAACAATTAATAAAAAGATATGCTACTAAATCGTTGCATCATGCTGAATATTTTATTTTTGTGTGCATTTTGTGACAAGAAAAATATTAAAGACCAAAAAGGGAATTTAGAACCTAAAAGAAATTCTTGAATCTAGAAAAGAGAAGGAAATAAATATTGTAAGGATAAAAGTATGTAAATGAAAATATATTATTCCAACATTAGAGTGTGAATTTGTATAATGGACTCAAAAGTGAAAATCATATTCAAATTCAAATTAGATTCAAATAATTATAAAAGAAAACAGAAAATAAAACAAAAAAAAAGAAAAAAAAATAATGGGAGTTTACCTGGGCTCCATACCCCATTTTCGGTTCATCGGGGAATTGACCCGCGCGACCCATCTGGCCGGACTCCCGCACGTGCGCGCCCTTGCGCTCACTGGCAGGTGGGCCAGGGTTGGCGGAGCTCACCGTTTGGCGGACCGAGTCGCTGACTGGCTGGGCCCCCGTGTCAGCTCGGTCCTCTTCGCCTTAACAGAATCGCGCGTGATACTCGCCGCCATTGCCGTGAATCGCGGACGACCCCCCCTTCCAGCCGAACCGAGTCCATGGAGGATAAGTAGGCGAGCTCCCCTGCTCCCTCCTTCCCTCCTCATCCGCTTGCGCCGACAGCCTTGCGCCGCCGTGATCCACACAGAGAAAAGGGGATTCGAGCGAGAGAGAGCGCCGCCGCGGTTGAATCGGGCCTCGGCCGGACTATCGGCCACGGCGAGTAGGCTACTGCTTCGCACGCACCCAATACACACGTAGGAACCATCTGCTGGCAAAGATCTCCTGCTGCAGGCAGGCAATTTCTCGCCGGAACCTCAACACCATCGTGTCTCTGCCGCGCGCCGTGGTCCCTCTCTTCTGCAGTCCGTCTCTGGTGAGTACGCCCCGCTCGGTATTCGCTTCGGCCATGTGATGGTGTTGCACCTAGTAGATTTAAGCTTCGGGCACAGGGTGTTGGGATTCAAATCCGTGGCAATGGCGCCGCCGTGCCTCGGTCGGGCGCCGTCGAGTTGACGCCGGTGAGAGAAAGGGGTTGGGGAGAATCGCGTGTGTCGTCCGATTTCAACGGACGGCCGGGATTAGAGCTGGCGTACCCGTTCGCCACAAGTAAACGGTAGCCGTTGATCTAGATCCGAGGGCCGCGGCGAGATCTCGGCTTCATTAAATTCGAGCCGTTGGATATGGATCAGAGCGCTCGTGTCGCATACCGGTTCGGTATATATTAAATTTAATCTGGGCCCTCGGTTGCCCCTTCGGCCTGGAGATTTTTCTAAAGAACCCTCGGACTTTAGTGAAAACAACTCGCAGTCCTGTCTGCAGGACTCAGTGTCTTGGGACCTTTTGCCCCGAGGCCCCTGGCATTTCCAGAAATTGAGGCCCAGTCCATAGCTCTTTAAATTCAGTTATTTAATTATAGAAATTACTTTTAATACAAAATAATTGCTAGAACTTTGATAATTCATAGAAAATACATATGAACTCCAAATTAATCCATTCCACTTTCTAAATTTTTGTAATTTTATTCTTTATCACCTAGAGCCTCTGTTATGTCATGAAAACAGTAAGAAATTTATTTCTCACTTAATACTATTTAAAGCACATAAAACCTTTGAAAATCCATAACTTAAAATCTATAACTCCAAAAATTATGATTTCTGTTCCTAGAATTTTATTTTAATGTGTAGATTATTACTGTGTATTTTGTATATATGTTTGGTGCAATGTTAATTTCTCTATATGTACTGTGCTTGTTTGTATTGTGGCGAGTAGAAGAGCCCGTTGCTGAGGATCCTGGTGAGCAGCAGGTTGAAGTAGCTGAGCAGGAGCTCATTGAAGGCAAGTTGTGCCCTTGACCACTTTTTACCCAATAATGTTCTTTAATATCACTTATCCATGCATAGGTTAATTTTGATGGGACCCAATAGGTTACCCTAGATTGTTCATCTCATTACCTTGTTTACCCCTGAATCACTTGGGTAGTTTGCTATTGCTTTACATGGTTTTGGGATAATCATTTATTACCTCTATGTTCCAATTCTTTTTGTTATTCTATTTATGTTCATGTTATGATCATTAATGTTAATTGGAACATAGAGCTTAACTTGAGAACCACGTGCCACCACAAGGGTTTAATGGGACGCCCTTGGCTGACTAATTAGGAAAGCTAGTGGAAGACTACCTTACCCGAAAGGGGCAAGGGCAGTAGGGGAGTGGTCAGTGTAGGGAGGTCCCTGGTTGATTTTGCTGTGATGGCGGTCAGCCAGGAACCCTGCATTGGAACTTCCTATAAACTGTAGCGGGTTTTCGGAAGCTAGTGGAACTTTGTAAAGGCCTCGTAGTGTTACCCTGCCTCGCCTCCTCGGTAGAGGTGTATGGGAAGTTGCGATCCCTTGGCAGATGGGTAACATGACTTGTGGGTAAAGGGTACAACCTTTGCAGAGTGTAAAACTGGTATACTAGCCGTGCTCGCGGTCATGAGCAGCTCAGGACTCTCTGATGTTTAAATTATGGAACTTAAATTCAATTTTGTCATTTGCATTGCATGGGTTTATTATTAATTTTGTTCTATTACTTTATTTATGGTTTGGTATTTACTTACACTTAGTAACTGCTAATAAAATTTTGACCAACTATTTAAAAGCAATGCTCAGCTTTAACCCCTATCATTGATTAGCCTTACACATCACATGAACTCACACCTTTGTGAGTTTATGTCCACTGGTTCCCCACAACTTGTTGAGCTATGATCATATGTGAGCTCACCCTTGCTATCTCACACCCCCCCCACAGGAGAAGATTAGGTGGTTCAGGAGGAGCCGCCTAACACTGAGGAGTTCGATCTGATCTAGGTGGCGTTTCCCAGTCGACATTAGCGCCGACGATCCTTAGTTCGTTTTATCCTCATTACTTTATTTTGTAATAAGTCTTCCGCTATGTAATAAATACTCTGATGTTTTATGACATTTATCTCTATACACTCTGTTATTATATATGTTGTCTCCTTGGCGCATGTATGAGATGCACCTGGCTTTGTTTCTTAAAGCCGGGTGTGACAACAGGTCGGGTTTATGAGGGCGGACCTCACCGGGCTGGCGTACGCGTATGCGCAACCTAGTTACAAAAGGGAAAAAAACTCAACCCCTCAGGCTTGCTCCTATGGACAGAACTTACAGAGATGCTCCAGAGGTTAGGAAGAGGTGCTCCTGCTATAGCAAGGTGGTCACCCCCAGGTCAGCACCTTTCTGTCCCCTTGAAGGGTTCCTCCTAGCTAGGGGAGCGCTTACGGAACCCTTCTTGGTTTAGTACTTGCCATAGGGCTAGGTCCCAACCCTGGGCTCCCATCTGCGTTTGCTGATAGAGTCCACATCCTCACGATGTAGCCGTTTCTGTACGGACCCATCAGAAGACTGGACCCATGGGGAGTCCAGAAGGGTTTCCGGGGGAAGGCAGGCTTCGGCCCTGTAGACCGGGGAGTACGAGGTGCCCCCGGTGTCCCGTCTAGCTGTCGCCACCGGAGTTAGAGTCTCCGGTGATGAAATCCTTCAGGACCCCCTCGGGTGACTGATACCCAAGGCCCCGTTTAGCCGCGGCCACCTCGCCATCGTCGACCCTTTCCTTGCCAGGTCGGCGACGAGGTGGGGAGTCGTCCCTGGGAGACTGCTCGCGCCGCTCGCTGACGCGTTTCGTGAGGTCGATGATCTCATGACACTCCGTGGAGCTATGGCGACTGTTGGGGTGTACAAGGCATGAACCACTGTTACCCCTCTGTGGTTGTGGGCGCTTGTTATGGTCGCGCTGGCCCCAAGTCGCAGCTGTGACGACTAGAGCGGTTGACCGCGGCTTCTCGTGGCTACGACCCTTCTTTTTACCGTCTTGGGGGACGGCACCCGAGCCACCCGTCTGGGCGACCCCGGTTTGTGGGGCTGAGTGCCATGCCCGACCTTCGGTGGCCCTAGCGCACTTGTCGGCTAGAGCGAAGAGTGTGGAGACAGTCTCCATGTCATTCGTGGCCAACTTCTCCAACATCTTTTCATCGCGCACTCCCTGACAGAAGGCCGTGATGATGGAAGCATCAGAAATGCGAGGTATAGTACGTCGCACCTTGGTGATGCGGGAAATAAACGTCCGAAGAGTCTCCTTGGGTTCCTGCCTTACTGCGTGGAGGTGGGCCTCCACGCCATGTTGTTGGTAAGCGCCGGCGAAGTTCGCTGTGAACCACGCGCAGAGCTCTTCCCAAGAATAGATTGATCCTGGGGCAAGGTTCATGAGCCAAGTCCGGGCAGGCCCAGACAAGGCGACATGAAAATATGTTGCCATCACAGCGGTGTTTCCACCTGCTACTGTGATAGCAGTGACGTACACCTGCAGAAATTCCGACGGATTTTACGTACCGTCGTATTTTTCCGGCAGGTGCGGCCGGAACTTGGGTGGCCAGGTCGCCGCACGGAGGTGATCCACGAGAGCGGCGCATCCCACGCCAGCCAAGGGGACACCCGTCTGGAACCGGGCGCCCACTGAGGGTTGCGGTGCTACCGCAGCAAAGTCTTGTCGAGGTTGCGACCCTTGATGTTTAGTTGGCGCTCACGCGCCCTCTCTAGAGAGACCTGGGCATCCTCTCCCGCACGCCTGCGGTTGAGCTCTGCCCAGAGGTCGTTGGTCTGTGCACCCCTCACTGAGGGTGAGCACACAGACGCCGACGCCTCATGTTGGTGCCGGGATGACCGTGGCCTCGACCTGGTCGAGGTAGAATGTGCCATGCCGAGCAGTCGGCCGACGTCGTCCCGCCATTGCTTCATGGCCCCCGGTGAGGCCGTGGAGCTTGGAGGGTGACTCAGCAACTCTCTGGCCGCAGACAATGCCCCCGGAGCCGCCCTCGACGGAGTCCGGGATGTCTGCGCGGTTGCATGCTGCCGTGCAGCGTGCACAGCAGCAGTGCCCGACACTGGGCGGTTGGGAACCTGTGGCATGGAAGAGGCAGCTTCCTCCTCCACCAGGAAATCTCCCAAAGTCTCGGCACGGTGCTCGATGATTTGCACCATCATGCTGAGCAGGAAGAACAAAACAAAAACCTAGAGCCTAGCCCCCTACCTGGCACGCCAAATGTCGGAGAGGAAATCTTCGGCCGGGTGGCGGAATGCACCCGCCCTAAACCTTAGATGAGGAGGGGCCTAAGCGTTTTGCTTGTTAGTTGGAAAATGGGGAGAACACAAGAACACACAAGGATTTATAGTTGTTCGGGCCACCGGAGCGTAACACCCTACTCCACTGTGTGATGTATTGAGGTTGTATGAACTTGTGAGCCTGAGCTGGGTCTAAGTGTGTCCCTTGCGGGTGTAGATCAGCCCTTTTTTCTCCCCCCTTTGTAACGTTGCATGCCTCCCCTTTTATAGCTAAGGGGGGCACGTACAAGGGTACTGAGCCCCGACATGTGGGCCCAGGAACATAACGGACGCAATACTTGGAGCCACTAATGTTCGTTGCTGGGGCAATCTTCTTGCGCCCTGACATCCGTGATCTGTGTAGTATTGGCATGCCGGGGAAGCTTCCCTGGCAATGTATAAGTGATGATGGAAACATTGCACCTCGTAGCACGGGCGTACTATTTGACAATGGACTGGACAGGCACGCCGCCCACAGGATGGCCTGGACGCCGCCTGCTAGCGGAGTGGAGAGGACACATTAAATGTCGAGGGGGCACATCGCCCATCAGCGGGATAGACAGGCGGCGTGTCTACTCCGTAATAAATGCAGAGGTTGCGCGGCCCAGAGGCCTTACATCAGGCTCCGTCCGCTGGCTTACGTCACGAGCGATAGTCCACGTGGCAGCATCGGGCCTCCGCCTGAGCGGGGAGTGGAAGCGCTCTGGGTAAAGCCTGGGCATGTGTCAGTACCGGACCTTCGCCTGCCCTTGACCTAGGCTAGGGTATTCCCTGCTCCAGAACCTTGCTGTGGGCGGCTTGGACCTCACTCAGAGAAGTTCGAACCCCATACGAGGGGTCTGGCCTGCTCACTTGGGAGTCCCGAACCGCACTCGGAGGGCCGGGCTATGTGTATAGGGATCCGGCGCTGTCTTGAGGAGGTCCAGACCTACTGGTGGTATCCTGGAGTATATCACCCCTTTTGTCCACACGCGTCCTTGGGACTGCCCATGTGCCGGAGTCGGGTGCTGCTCACCGCGCGGCCAGAGATAGCCGCACGGGCACTATATCTTCATACTGTAGTAAGGGGTACCCCTGTTTCAGGGTACCGATAATGCTAATGGCCCACTTTAATGTTATGGTGTACTAATAATTTAGCACCATATTAGAAGTTCAAGGGATAAATCAATCAACTTAAATAGGTAGACCATTGGTGCATCTATTGAGAAGTTGAGAAAAGGATGAAGGACTTCCACACATGCACACACGTCGTCGCCGCCGGCCAGGCCATGGCTCATGGCTCGTGGTAGATCAGATCTTGGTTCGAATATTCCTTTCAAACGGTTGTGCATTTTGCCTAGAGTGATGACCGTCATGATGATCGTCTGTTTCATGTCTTCTAGTTGGTAATGGACATCGGTTTCTAGTCCTAATGGCGCGACCGTTTCTGTTTGTTCTCCTTGTGACTGCCTATAAGAATGGAGAGGGATGACTCTCTTCCAGTTACGCGTGATCTCTCACACGTGTTGCAAACAGCACGTTCCCGTCCCATCTTCTGTGAGCACAACAGTGGGAGAGCAGGCCTCCGAATCATCGTCCGCAGAGGTACACTTGCACGAGTGTGCGGGCGATCAGGTTTTTGGGGAGCGTATTCGCGACAGCTCGCTTAATCTGTTCTTCATCGTCTTCCCCAGACGACGCGTGCTGTTATTCATATTCCAGCAATCGTTTGAGGGACTGCATGGCGTACATCTTCCCGAATCGGATGTGTATGACTACCTCAAACATACACATGAGATGTCTCATGTGAATGGAGCCACCGATGCCTTCAGCATCGGCCCCTCCACAGGTGTCGGCGTTCCGAGACCGGGGGTCCCTGAGCCGATGAGTGAATGTCGCCGCGTGCCCCAGCCCAGATGGGTCGAGCGCGAGGGCGAGCGCGAAGGGGGAGAGCGAGGCGGCCGGAGACCGGCGTGGGAGAGGTGGGAATCCCGCGGCCTTCGTGTTCGTCCCGCGCCCAGGTCGGGTGCGCTTGCAGTAAGGGGTTACAAGCGTCCACGCGGGAGAGGGAGCGAGCGGCCTCCAGCGAGCGCCTGTCTCGTCCTCGTCCCCGCGCGGCCAACCCTCTCTAAGAGGGCCCTGGTCCTTCCTTTTATAGGCGTAAGGAGAGGATCCAGGTGTACAATGAAGGGTGTAGCAGAGTGCTACGTGTCTAGCGGAGGAGAGCTAGCGCCCTAAGTACATGCCGTTGTGGCAGCCGGAGAGATTTTGGCACCCAGCCGGTGTGATGTCGTGGCCGTCGGAGGAGCGATGGAGCCTGGCGAAGGGACAGCTGTCGGAGCGGTTGAATCCTTGCTGACGTCGTCTTGCTTCCGTAAGGGGGCTGAGAGCCGCCGTCGTCACAGAGTATGCAGGGCGCCATCATTGCCTATCTGGCGGGGCGAGCCAGATGGGACGTCGGTCTTGTTTCCTGCGGCCCGAGTCAGCTCGGGGTTGGGTGATGATGGCGCCTCCTGTTGACGTGGCTGGTCTACGCCCTAGGTTGGGCGATGTGGAAGCTCCTCCGAAGCCGAGGTCGAGTCTGTCTTCCGTGGCCGAGGTCGGGTCCGAGCCCCAGGCTCGAGCGAGGCGGAGATCGCCGGCTGGTGCCGGGGCGGAGTCCGAACCCTGGGGTCGGGCGAAGCGGAGTTCGTCGTCTTCTGGGGCCGAGCCCAAGTCCGAGCCCTGGGTCGGGCGAGGCGGAGATCATCGTCTTCTGGGACTTAGCCCGAGTCCGAGCCCTGGGTCGGGCGAGGCGGAGGTCGTCGTCTTCTGGGACTTAGCCCGAGTCCGAGCCCTGGGTCAGGCGGAGTTCGTCGTCTTCCGGGACTTAGCCCGAGTCCGAGCCCTGGGTCGGGCGGAGTTCGTCGTCTTCCGGGACTTAGCCCGAGTCCGAGCCCTAGGTCGGGCGGAGTTCGCCGTCTTCCGGGACTTAGCCCGAGTCCGAGCCCTGGGTCGGGCGGAGTTCGCCGTCTTCCGGGTCTTAGCCCGAGTCCGAGCCCTGGGTCGGGCGGAGTTCGCCGTCTTCCGGGACTTAGCCCGAGTCCGAGCCCTGGGTCGGGCGGAGTTCGCCGTCTTCCGGGACTTAGCCCGAGTCTGAGCCCTGGGTCGGGCGGAGCGGAGCTTCCTATGGTGCCTTTGGCCGGGCTTGACTGCCTGTCAGTCTCACTCTGTCAAGTGGCACCGCAGTCGGAGTGGCGCAGGCGGCGCTGTCCTTCTGTCAGGCCGGTCAGTGGAGCGGCGAAGTGACGACGGTCACTTCGGCTCTGCCGGCTGGGGGGCGTGCGTCAGGATAAAGGTGTCAGGCCACCTTTGCATTAAATGCTCCTGCGATTTGGTTGGTCGGTGCGGCGATTTGGTCAGGGTTGCTTCTTGGCGAAGGCAGGGCCTCGGGCGAGTCGGAAACGTGTTCGCCGCTGAAGGGGGGCCTCGGGCGAGATGGAAATCCTCCGGGGTCGGCTGCCCTTGTCCGAGGCTAGGCTCGGGCGAGGCGTGATCGAGTCCCTCGAATGGACTGATCCCTGACTTATTCGCACCCATCAGGCCTTTGCAGCTTTGTGCTGATGGGGGTTACCAGCTGAGAATTAGGAGCCTTGAGGGTACCCCTAATTATGGTCCCCAACAGTAGCCCCTGAGCCTCGAAGGGAGTGCTTGCACTCGCTTGGAGGCTTTCGTCGCACTTTTTTGCAAGGGGACCAGCCTTTTGTAACACCCGGATTTTAGGGGTCCAAAACCCGGGGTTAACATAAACACCAGGTATGCTGGGACCAAGTCTCAAACATATGATGTATAGTGGCACAGGATCGAATGTCACATCTTTATATATAACAGGAGTTCTATACAAAATAAATAATTACATTATAAGGAGACAACGGTCCAGCAACCCAAAGTTGACTGGGAGACGACGGCCTAGACCTCTCACGAACTCATCACAGCATCCTCCATGAGCATCATCCTGCAGTACCTGGTCTTGACCTGTGGTGTATGTGAGACAGCAAGAATGAGCTCACATACGTTCATCGCTCAACAAGTTGTGGGGAATAATGTGCATGAACTCGCCAAAGGTGGGAGCTCACGTGAAGTGTAAGGCTTACCAAAGAAGATGGTTAGAGCTGAGCATTGCTTTTAAAGTTGGTCAAAATTTTATTAGCAGTTACTAAGTGTAAGTAAATACCAACCCAATTAAATAGTAGAACAAAAGTAACACCATCACCTGCGATGCAATGCATATGACAAATTGAATTTAGTTCCATAAATTAATCATGTGAGGGTCCGAGCTGCTCATGACCGTGAGCACGGCTAGTATACCAGTTTTACACTCTGCAGAGGTTGCGCATCTTTACCCACAAGTCGTGTATCCCATGTCGCCAGGGTTTGCAAGGCCCTTAGACACTTCCGAGGTGAATGGCTAGGGATCCACTACGAGGCCTTTACAAAGTTCCACTAGCTTCCGAAAACCCGCTACAGTTTATAGGAAGATCCAGTGCAGGAATCCCTTGCAGGACCGCCATCGCAGCAAAATCCTCCCGAGGGCCTCCCTACACTGACCTCTCCCTTACTACCCTTGCCCCTTTCGGGTAAGGTAGTCTTCCACTAGCTTTCCTAATTAATCAGCCAAGGGCGTCCCATACCACCCTCGTGGTAGCACTGTTTTCCCGGGTGGTCGCTCCATGTTCCAATTAACATAATGATCTCATCATGAATAATAAATAACAACTGATAACAAAAGTGTAACCATGAATAGTGTATCTCCATACCCAAAACCACATATAGCACTAGCAAGTACTACCCAAAAAGTTCAGTGGTAAACAAGGTATAAAGATAGACAAACTAGGGTAACCTATTGGGTCCCATCAAAATTAACCTATGCAGATCATTATGATTAATCAGAACATGGCTGGGTAAAAAGAAGTGATCAAAGGCACAACTTGCCTGGGCCTTGAGATTCCAGGTACCAGGATGATCTTCAGGTGACTCGTGACCTCACTGCTAGTCGTAGCAATACAAACATACATTGTATAGGCAAAATTAACATTACACCAAACATGTATGCCAAAATACATATTAATAATCTACATATTAAAATAAGATCACAGGAAAAAGAATTATTAATTTTGGAGTTGTAGAATTCAAGTTATGAATTTTCAAAGGTTTTATGTGTTTAAAGTGGATTAAGTGAGAGATTAAATTTCTAATTGTTTTCATGACAAAACAGAGGTTCTAGGTGGTAGAGAATAAAATTACAAAATTTTAGAAAGTGGAATGGATTAATTTGGACTAAAAACAGATTTTCTATGATTTAAACAAGTTCTAGCATTTATTTATCTATTAAAAATCCATTTATAAATTATTTTCTCTGTTTTTATTATTTACTGGACTGGGCCTCAAATCCAGAGAAACCCAGGGGCTAAACTACAAAGATCCCCGAGACTCAGTTTACTATACAATGGACTGCGGGTTGATTTGGTTAAAGCAGGGGGTCTCTTTTAAAACTTAACCGCGGCGAAGGGGTACGGGCGAGACTGAGCCGCCCGATTAAAAATGGAGGGCTCTGATTAGATCTAGGTTTCGCATGAAGCAGCTACCACCAGATCAGGAATCAGCGGCCACAAATCGACCACGCAACCAGATGTTGCCTGCCATCGGATCGATAACATACGGCTCAGATTTAATCTCGCGAATGGTTACTCTCACTTCTAATCGTATCCGTCCGAATTGGATCGGACGGTCACAGTGCCTTCTCCCTTCACTAGCCGGCCCGAGGCGGCGCCAGGAGCTCGCCATGGCGGAGATTCACCGGCGCACCGCCAAATTCGTCTGCTCCAGTGACATCGTTCCCATCGTGGTGGCGCGAAAACGAAATTGAAACATGGTCGATTACAAAGGGAGTGTCTCACCGGAAGGTTAAGCGATGGCCGAGCGGGTTCACGGTGCGCAGGAGCTCCACGGCAACATCTAAGCACCGGCGAGAAATTGCCTAGCGCATACACCATCCTCGAGCACGGTGAGGCCACGTACATCACCGACGCACCCCGGCGAACCACCCAGAGCAGTCCCCAAGGGATCGACGATGGCCCACACGAGGGACGGCGTTTGCGGTGCCCACCGCCATACCCGACGATGGCGATTTCCTCTCCTCTCTCTCGGTCACAGCCTGCGCATGGTTTTATAGGCTAGTAATCCTACGAAGTTGAAGGCGCATGGCGCACAATTGCAACAACCCAGGCGAATTGGTCGGGAGATTTCCTGGAATCGCGGTGTGTTCGGTACGGCGACATCCAACGGATTCGAGCTGAGCGAGACAGCTGACAAGCGGGTCCCGGCGCGCAGTGGAGCCAGGGAAACGCGGCTGACAAGTGGGACCGAAGAACCAGTGACTCAAGCAGCGGGCGCGAAGGAGGGTCTGTCGAGTGGGTCCCACCCCGCAGCGAGAGTGAGAAGTCGGCCGCGCGCGCGCGTGGTGTAGAAACGGCTGACAACCCGGGCCCAGTTCGCGGTGACAGGGAGCACAGTGCAAGCGCGGTACGAGCGGCTGACATGCGGGGCCCGCATGTCGGCACGCACACCTGAGAAGGTGGGCTGCGCGTGGAGTTCCTTAGGTGGGCCGAATTGCCTTCTGGCGGCCCAGGTAACCTTTTTATCTTTTTCTTTTTCATTTTTCTTTCCCTTTTCTTTATTTTCAAACCCAATTTGATTTAATTCCAACTTTTTGTGAATCTTCATTTATAATCTCTACTTTTGCCATTAAACATACTAAGACTGAAGATAATTATTTATACATTTTATTTATTTTTACCTATCTCTTCTCTTTTCCTTATTTTCCAAAACCCTAATTTCAAATTTTGGGTTAAATCAAGTTTCAAATAATTAATACCTCATTATTTTTATCCTCATTGTTTTATTTAATGCACAACACATAAAACTCCCACATGAGGGCCAAATATGGTCTTATTTATTATTTTATTCACTTAAGCCAATGCTTTTAAATAGGGAGATGAGTCTTCAAATGTTATGAGAATTCTAAAGGGAGAGAAAAAGAAAAAATCTAATGCAAGATCTTTGGAAATTTTTACTATATTCTCAAAATGATATTTAGGGTGTTACAAATCCTACCCCCCTTAAAAATAATCTCGTCCCCGAGATTTGTAAGAAAAGGAAATACAAAAGGATTGGTTTGCAATTTAGCTTTTAATTTCTAAATCAAGGGTCTCTCTTTTTTTATTGTTAGTAAGTGATAGGAGAGCATGGGTAATATATGTATGTCCACTTTATTATGTAGGATAGAAGATGTCTTTAGGGCATATATAGGTTTGGGTCAGAAAGAGTTGGATAAGAAAAGACTCCATCCAAGATTGTGGATCCTGACTCATCTTGGTGACCTCACTTGATCCTTGAAGACTTGGGTTGGTGCTCATCCTTCCTTGATGAAGTTGATCATATTCTTTGGTCTTGTCTCATTGATTAGGAGTTAGTGTATATTATTGGCTGGGGAATATGGTTAATATAGGTATGGATGAGATAGACTACATGATGTAAGTTACAAGTTCATTTTAGGTAGGGGTTGATAGACTATGCAATCCATCATTACTCTATTGGTTTATGTAACTTGTTATATGGGTCAAGTTGTTGGGTAGGGATTAGTGGCTCTAAGTCACCAATTTAGACTTAAGTGAATGTGGAGTATGGCCTTATCCATTGTACCAGCACTAAGTAACTCAATCCATCTTAGATCATATTGGATTAGATAGAATCCAGATTAGGTTGGTATGACTAGATTAAACTAGTTAAGATTAGCTAGATCTACCAGGGTAGGATAAATATTACTAGGATATGTTAGAATCTTTTAGGATAGGGTGGATTATATGATGTAGGTAGGTCATTGTTCAAGGATGAGTTGGTATAAGACATTAATTTAGGTCAAGATATATTTGTAGAGACAGTGTCTAACCTATATCACCAACTGAACTAACTTGTTAATATCTCACTTTAGATTGGATCATATTAGGTTAGATGGGATCTAGATTAGTTTGGTATGACTAGTTTGACTAGATAAGGTCTAATTAACTTGCATTAGATCATGGTTGATAAACTAGGATGGATAAGTATGCCTATTAGGATAAGATGGGTCCATAAAGATAAGATAAAATCTTTTGAGGTCAGTTAGATTTATTAGGATGAGATAAAATCTTTTCAAGATAAGATGAATATCTTTTAAAATGAGATGGATCTATTAAGATAAGGGAGAATCTTTTAAGATAAGATGAATTGGTTAGAATGAGATCTTTTAGGATAAGATAAATCTCTTAAGCTAGATATGTTCCAATGGGGATAATCTAGGTTGTCTAGTTATTTTATAAATATATTTTTATACCTATGTGTATATGCAGATGCAATTGTGGACATTACTCCACAACTCATCACACTCAATCAAAGATTCAAATCAGACAAGTATCATAAGAACAAACATTCAAGCACATAGATAAAAATAGTTTTGTCTTTGTTCCTAAGAGTAGGTCTCCTATTCCTAAAGTCACTTTAGGCATAGGATTTCAAAGTGTGAAATCCACATTTGTCTTTAGAATGAAAAGGTAAGAATAATCAGAGTAAAGCGGAAATAGATGAGAATAGATTAAGATAAGTTTAGAAAAGAATCAGAGTAGCAAAGGTAAGTAGGTAATGGTTGTCCAGTTCTATCTAGGTTTCGTCCTACAGTCAACATTCCTCTGATACCACTTCTGTAACACCCGGATTTTAGGGGTCCAAAACCCGGGGTTAACATAAACACCAGGTATGCTGGGACCAAGTCTCAAACATATGATGTATAGTGGCACAGGATCGAATGTCACATCTTTATATATAACAGGAGTTCTATACAAAATAAATAATTACATTATAAGGAGACAACGGTCCAGCAACCCAAAGTTGACTGGGAGTCGACGGCCTAGACCTCTCACGAACTCATCACAGCATCCTCCATGAGCATCATCCTGCAGTACCTGGTCTTGACCTGTGGTGTATGTGAGACAGCAAGAATGAGCTCACATACGTTCATCGCTCAACAAGTTGTGGGGAATAATGTGCATGAACTCGCCAAAGGTGGGAGCTCACGTGAAGTGTAAGGCTTACCAAAGAAGATGGTTAGAGCTGAGCATTGCTTTTAAAGTTGGTCAAAATTTTATTAGCAGTTACTAAGTGTAAGTAAATACCAACCCAATTAAATAGTAGAACAAAAGTAACACCATCACCTGCGATGCAATGCATATGACAAATTGAATTTAGTTCCATAAATTAATCATGTGAGGGTCCGAGCTGCTCATGACCGTGAGCACGGCTAGTATACCAGTTTTACACTCTGCAGAGGTTGCGCATCTTTACCCACAAGTCGTGTATCCCATGTCACCAGGGTTTGCAAGGCCCTTAGACACTTCCGAGGTGAATGGCTAGGGATCCACTACGAGGCCTTTACAAAGTTCCACTAGCTTCCGAAAACCCGCTACAGTTTATAGGAAGATCCAGTGCAGGAATCCCTTGCAGGACCGCCATCGCAGCAAAATACTCCCGAGGGCCTCCCTACACTGACCTCTCCCTTACTGCCCTTGCCCCTTTCGGGTAAGGTAGTCTTCCACTAGCTTTCCTAATTAATCAGCCAAGGGCGTCCCATACCACCCTCGTGGTAGCACTGTTTTCCCGGGTGGTCGCTCCATGTTCCAATTAACATAATGATCTCATCATGAATAATAAATAACAACTGATAACAAAAGTGTAACCATGAATAGTGTATCTCCATACCCAAAACCACATATAGCACTAGCAAGTACTACCCAAAAAGTTCAGTGGTAAACAAGGTATAAAGATAGACAAACTAGGGTAACCTATTGGGTCCCATCAAAATTAACCTATGCAGATCATTATGATTAATCAGAACATGGCTGGGTAAAAAGAAGTGATCAAGGGCACAACTTGCCTGGGCCTTGAGATTCCAGGTACCAGGATGATCTTCAGGTGACTCGTGACCTCACTGCTAGTCGTAGCAATACAAACATACATTGTATAGGCAAAATTAACATTACACCAAACATGTATGCCAAAATACATATTAATAATCTACATATTAAAATAAGATCACAGGAAAAAGAATTATTAATTTTGGAGTTGTAGAATTCAAGTTATGAATTTTCAAAGGTTTTATGTGTTTAAAGTGGATTAAGTGAGAGATTAAATTTCTAATTATTTTCATGACAAAACAGAGGTTCTAGGTGGTAGAGAATAAAATTACAAAATTTTAGAAAGTGGAATGGATTAATTTGGACTAAAAACAGATTTTCTATGATTTAAACAAGTTCTAGCATTTATTTATCTATTAAAAATCCATTTATAAATTATTTTCTCTGTTTTTATTATTTACTGGACTGGGCCTCAAATCCAGAGAAACCCAGGGGCTAAACTACAAAGATCCCCGAGACTCAGTTTACTATACAATGGACTGCGGGTTGATTTGGTTAAAGCAGGGGGTCTCTTTTAAAACTTAACCGCGGCGAAGGGGTACGGGCGAGACTGAGCCGCCCGATTAAAAATGGAGGGCTCTGATTAGATCTAGGTTTCGCATGAAGCAGCTACCACCAGATCAGGAATCAGCGGCCACAAATCGACCACGCAACCAGATGTTGCCTGCCATCGGATCGATAACATACGGCTCAGATTTAATCTCGCGAATGGTTACTCTCACTTCTAATCGTATCCGTCCGAATTGGATCGGACGGTCACAGTGCCTTCTCCCTTCACTAGCCGGCCCGAGGCGGCGCCAGGAGCTCGCCATGGCGGAGATTCACCGGCGCACCGCCAAATTCGTCTGCTCCAGTGACATCGTTCCCATCGTGGTGGCGCGAAAACGAAATTGAAACATGGTCGATTACAAAGGGAGTGTCTCACCGGAAGGTTAAGCGATGGCCGAGCGGGTTCACGGTGCGCAGGAGCTCCACGGCAACATCTAAGCACCGGCGAGAAATTGCCTAGCGCATACACCATCCTCGAGCACGGTGAGGCCACGTACATCACCGACGCACCCCGGCGAACCACCCAGAGCAGTCCCCAAGGGATCGACGATGGCCCACACGAGGGACGGCGTTTGCGGTGCCCGCCGCCATACCCGACGATGGCGATTTCCTCTCCTCTCTCTCGGTCACAGCCTGCGCATGGTTTTATAGGCTAGTAATCCTACGAAGTTGAAGGCGCATGGCGCACAATTGCAACAACCCAGGCGAATTGGTCGGGAGATTTCCTGGAATCGCGGTGTGTTCGGTACGGCGACATCCAACGGATTCGAGCTGAGCGAGACAGCTGACAAGCGGGTCCCGGCGCGCAGTGGAGCCAGGGAAACGCGGCTGACAAGTGGGACCGAAGAACCAGTGACTCAAGCAGCGGGCGCGAAGGAGGGTCTGTCGAGTGGGTCCCACCCCACAGCGAGAGTGAGAAGTCGGCCGCGCGCGCGCGTGGTGTAGAAACGGCTGACAACCCGGGCCCAGTTCGCGGTGACAGGGAGCACAGTGCAAGCGCGGTACGAGCGGCTGACATGCGGGGCCCGCATGTCGGCACGCACACCTAAGAAGGTGGGCTGCGCGTGGAGTTCCTTAGGTGGGCCGAATTGCCTTCTGGCGGCCCAGGTAACCTTTTTATCTTTTTCTTTTTCATTTTTCTTTCCCTTTTCTTTATTTTCAAACCCAATTTGATTTAATTCCAACTTTTTGTGAATCTTCATTTATAATCTCTACTTTTGCCATTAAACATACTAAGACTGAAGATAATTATTTATACATTTTATTTATTTTTACCTATCTCTTCTCTTTTCCTTATTTTCCAAAACCCTAATTTCAAATTTTGGGTTAAATCAAGTTTCAAATAATTAATACCTCATTATTTTTATCCTCATTGTTTTATTTAATGCACAACACATAAAACTCCCACATGAGGGCCAAATATGGTCTTATTTATTATTTTATTCACTTAAGCCAATGCTTTTAAATAGGGAGATGAGTCTTCAAATGTTATGAGAATTCTAAAGGGAGAGAAAAAGAAAAATTCTAATGCAAGATCTTTGGAAATTTTTACTATATTCTCAAAATGATATTTAGGGTGTTACACCTTTCTCGGTGCGTTTTGTTCCGGTGGGTGCGCGCGAGCGCACCCGCCGGGTGTAGCCCCCGAGGCCTCGGAGGAGTGGTTTCACTCCTTCGAGGTCTTAATGCCTTGTGTAGTGCTTCGGCTGGTCTGGTCGTTCCCTCATGCGAGCTGGCCGTAGCCCAGGTGTACGGTCGGGTCCCAAGTTCTCGGGCTGGTATGTTGACGCTGTCAACGGTTCGGCCGGGGCCGGGTTTGCGAGAGCAGCCCCCGAGCCTCTGCACAGAGCGAGAGGGCGGTCAGGGGTAGACTCGGCTTTTTTTACATACGCCCCTGCGTCGCCTTTCCGCAAGGAGGAGGGGGGAAAGCGCCATGTTGCCCTCGATGGGCGCCGAACATGGTGTCTCCGATGAGCTGCAAGCGGGTAATCCGAGTGGACGTCCGTGCCCCATTCGTTAGGGGTCGGCTAGGGGCCCAGAGGCACGCCCAAAAGTACCTGCAGGTGATTTGCCAGACCCGGTCCCCTGGTGACGGGGTCCGAGGGCTCGATGCCTCCCTCTGATGGGATTCTGTTAAAAGATCGTTCCCGCTGGTCTCGGAAATGTCCTAGGGTACCTCGGGAGCGTAGCCCGAGCCTTGGTTATGTATCGAACGTACCCATGGTCATCCCTCGCTCGGCGTCTGAGGCGGTTGTGAACCCTTTGGGGGCCAGCCTTCGAACCCCTGATCAGTAATGGGCGCGGAGCCCGAGTAGCCTGAGGCGGCCGTGGAACCCTTTCGAGGGGCCGGCCTTCGAACCTCTGACCAGTAGTGGGTGTAGGGCCCACGCGATCTGAGGCGGCTATCGAACCCTTCCGGGGGGCCAGCCTTCGAACCTCTGATCAGTAGGGGGGCTCGGAGCCTGGCTCCTTCTTGGGGAAGGATCCTTTTCGGGGTATCCCCCTTTCCCGGTCCCTGTTGCAAGAGAGAGAAAGAGGAAAAACGAAAAAGGATACGAAATCGAACAATGCGGCGTACCTTTTTTTGACGCGGTCATTACGGCGAAGGGAAGCATCGCTCGCTTCTCCTGCCAGAGGCGCCGCGTGTCCCGCCGCGGAGTTGATGCGACGGGGCGAGTAGTTCGTAGGGTAGCCGTTGCGCGTGCGTGAGCCGTTCGAGGAACGGGTCACGGGCGCGTTGTCTTCACGCCGTGAGAGAGGGTTCTATCGCTGCCCCCGGATGGGATGTAAGCTTGGCTGACGACGTGACCGCTGCACCTTCCCGCCTGCCACCGCCATTACTGCCAGCCCGTCTTCGTCCGTATTGACCGTCGCGCCAGGCTGGAGCCGCTGGGTCGTACGCTGGGTGGCCTCGAGTCGCAGTATTGGTTCCGCAGTCGAGGAGGCGCAGTGGTGGCGCAGGTGGCGGTGCAGTTACTCACACGTAGCAACCGGCGCACTGGTTGCATGACGCGTGGGCCTGGGCCTCCATGCTGGGCGTGTTGGGAGTCGGAGAAGTGCGCCCTCTTGGCGCGGTTGCATGCCGCCTGCATGGCTGCCCGCCCTTTCGCCCGTTGGTCTGGGCAAAAGTGGAGAGTCGCTTGTAACCGCTGGGCGGTTGTACGCACCGCGCACGGCGGTTTGGCCTCTTCTGTTCTGAGCCGGCTTGCATGACGCGTGGGACCCAGCCCCCGCGCCGTAGGGGAGGACCTTGGAGTGTGTTGGAGAAGACTCAGCCCGTGACGGCTGGGGACGCAAGTAGGGAGAACCGCCTTTAAAAGGAGGGTGACCCCCTTGGAAGGCGACCATGTCTTCGCGCTCCCTTATGCATCATGTCTTTCCACCTTCCAAGCCCCCGGATGGGGGAGATCCGCTGTCTTTCCGCCTCGTCGTTGGGGGAACACAACTCCGTGGGAGTTGGCACCTTTCAGCCATCGTTCGGCTTCAAGGATTTTCATCGTGCAGCCTGGCTGCACCCCCCCGCCGGCGGTCACCCCAGACGGTGACCACCAGCCCCTGGGTGGAGAGAAGCAAGCCGGGCTGCGATCTTGGTCCCACCCTCAGCTTCAAGGATGTTCATCATCCTTGCTGGGGTGGAGGCCGGGCTGAGCCGGAGCTCTACCTCCCGCGCGGGTTCATGGGTCACCCTCTCCTGCGGCGTTCGAGGGAGAGGGCGCTCGCTGGCCCTGCGGGCGGGTCGGACTTCGACAACATGGAGCCGGTCGACGGCAGGCGTCGTCTGCCCCAGCGCGTTGGGCTCGCCGGCTTGGCCCCCAGTGCCCCCTTCCGCCGAAAAGCGGCTGCCGCGCCGTGTGCACGGGAGGACCGCCCAAGATGTCACGCACTGCTAGGGCGGCGTTCGTGTTCTGGGGCGGTCCTGCCTTTGCACCGGTATGGTGCCTCCGTGGGGAGGTCGGTGCCCTGCTCGTCCGGGAGGATCCGAGTGGGGATCTGCCGACGGGCTGATGGCCCCTGTCGTCGGTGCCGAGGCGGAGGCAGCTCGAGAAGTCCCCGTCGCTGACGGGATCACCGCCACCATCCGCGCTCTGGGCCTCCGGCTCTTTGTACTTGTCCTCGCCCCTCGAGCGTCGGCGTGGGCGAGGGCAAGGTTGCAGCAGCGTTCGCCCTGAGGCCATCGCCGCTGCAGTTTGGCCACCCGTAGAGGGGGTCGTTGTCGCTGCTGCTGGAGCGGGCGACGGCGAGCCGTCCGTCGGTCTTCTGTTACTCCGCAGCCCCCCCCATTGAGTGGGGTTGTTCGTACCTGCGGAGGTGGAACCAGAGTTCCATTTGTAATGGCACCTTGGATGCCAGTGTTTTTGTTCATTGTGGCTGTCAGGGCCTGAACATGTATGTACTTTCGGCACGGAGCCGTGTTTTTTCCTCATTTTTGAGCACTAAGACTCGCCTGTTGGTTGTCTGAACCGCTTCACCAAGCGTGAGTCGCCCTGTGTAAAGGTGACGAGTGAGGTATCCGTATCCTAGAGGCGTAGGAGTCCCTCGGCTCGGTCAGCCTTGGCTGCTTACGTGTACTCCGTCGTTTTCAGGATCCACTTTCAAAGTAGTCAAACAGCCCGAAAGACCTTCTGGCAGAAAAGATCTTTTTTCGAGGAAAATTTCGACGCAGAGGGGGTTCCCCCCCTTTTAGCCCCCGAGGGAGGGTCGGGCTTTGCCGAGGCAAGGCCGACCCTTCCTTGATGACTAAACTTTTGCTGGGCGCGAGGTATATGAACAACTTGAAAACATCTTAAGGGTAGAAGCGACGTAGCTGTTGGATGTTCCAAGTGTTGCCGTAGACCTCGTCTTGACTGTTGGCCAGCTTGTACGTTCCGGGCTTCAGAACTTTGGCGATGACGAACGGCCCCTCCCAGGGGGGCGTGAGCTTGTGCCGCCCTCGGGCGTCTTGTCGCAGCCGAAGCACCAGGTCGCCCACCTGGAGGTCTCAGGACCGGACCCCTCGGGCGTGGTAGCGTCGCAGGGATTGCTGGTATCACACCGAGTGTAGTAACGCCTTGTCCCGAGCCTCCTCCAGCTGGTCCAGCGAGTCTTCTCGGCTAGCTTGGTTGCTTTGGTCGATGTAGGCCCTCAACCTCGGGGAGCCGTATTCCAGGTCTGTGGGCAAGACAGCCTCGGCCTCGTAGACTAGGAAGAACGGCGTGAAGCCCGTGGCTCGGCTTGGCGTTGTCCTCAGACTCCAGACCACCGAGGGGAGTTCCTTCATCCATCGCTTGCCGAACTTGTTGAGGTCGTTGTAGATCCGAGGCTTGAGCCCCTGTAGAATCATGCCGTTGGCACGCTCTACTTGCCCATTTGACATGAGGTGAGCCACGGCGGCCCAGTCCACCCGGATGTGGTGGTCCTCGCAGAAGTCCAGGAACTTTCTGCCGGTGAATTGGGTGCCGTTGTCGGTGATAATGGAGTTCGGGACCCCGAAGCGATGGATGATGTTGGTGAAGAACGCCACCGCCTGCTCGGACCTGATGCTGTTCAGGGGTCGGACCTCGATCCACTTGGAGAATTTGTCGATGGCGACCAGCAGGTGCGTGTAGCCCCCGGGTGCCTTCTGCAAGGGGCCGACGAGGTCCAGACCCCACACAGCAAAAGGCCAGGTGATGGGTATCGTCTGCAGAGCCTGAGCGGGCAGGTGGGTCTACCTTGTGTAGAACTGGCACCCTTCGCAGGTGCGGACAATTCTAGTGGCGTCGGCCACCACCGTCGGCCAGTAGAAGCCTTGCCGGAAAGCATTTCCGACAAGGGCTCGAGGCGCTGCGTGATGGCCGCAAGCCCCCGAGTGTATCTCTCGCAGGAGTTCCTGACCTTCGGTGACGGAGATGCATCGCTGGAGGATGCCTGAGGGGCTACGGTGGTAGAGCTCCTTCTCATCTCCCAGCAAGACGAACGACTTGGCGTGCCGCGCCACCCACCGAGCTTCGGCTCGGTCGGAGGGTAGCTCTCCTTGGTGGAGATATTGCAGGTACGGGGTCTGCCAGTTTTGATCAGGCGTGACCCCACTTCGCTCCCCCCCGACGTGCAGCGTCTCGCCCTCGGGGGCCGAGGGTACCTCGGGCCGAACCGAGGATGCCTCGGACCGAGCCGAGGGTGCCTCGGGATGATCCGAGGGTGCCTCGGGCTGGGCCGAGGGTGCCTCGGGCTCGGGCGTGTCATCGATCTTGACGGAGGGTTGATGCAGATCCCGGGAGAAGACGTCCGGGGAAACCGTCGTTCGCCCCAAGGCTATTTTAGCCTGCTCGTCCGCAGTCTCGTTGTAGCGCCGAGCGATGTGGTTGAGCTCGAGCCCGTAGAACTTGTCTTCCAGGCGCCAAACTTCATTGCAGTAGGCCTCCATCTTCGGGTCGCGGCAGTGGGAGTTCTTCATGACTTGGTCGATGACGAGCTGCGAGTCACCGCGAGCGTCGAGGCGTCGGACCCCTAGCTCGATGGCGATCCGCAACCCGTTGACCAGAGCTTCGTACTCAGCCACATTGTTGGATGCCAGGAAATGGAGGTGTAGCACGTAGCGTAGGTGCTTCCCGAGGGGCGAGATGAAGAGTAGGCCTGCACCGGCTCCTGTCTTCATCAGCGACCCGTCGAAGAACATGGTCCAGAGCTCCGGTTGGATCGGAGCCGTCGGTAGCTGGGTATCGACCCATTCAGCTATGAAGTCCACCAAGACCTGGGACTTGATGGCCTTCCGAGGGGCGAACGAGATCGTCTCGCCCATGATTTCCACCGCCCACTTTGCAATCCTACTCGAGGCCTCCCGGCACTGGATGATCTCCCCGAGGGGGAAGGATGACACCACAGTTACCGGATGAGACTCGAAGTAGTGTCGCAGCTTCCGCCGCGTTAGGATCACCGCGTACAGCAGCTTCTGAACTTGTGGGTAGCGGATCTTGGTTTCGGACAGTACCTCGCTGACGAAGTAGACTGGCCTCTGAACGGGCAATGCATGCCCCTCTTCTTGCCTTTCGACCACAATCGCGGCGCTAACCACCTGAGTGGTCGCGGCGACGTAGACCAAGAGGGCTTCTCCGGCAGCTGGGGGCACCAAGATAGGCGCCTTTGAGAGGAGCGCCTTCAGGTTCCCTAGGGCTTCCTCGGCCTCAGGGGTCCAAGTGAAGCACTCGGCCTTCCTTAAGAGGCGGTACAGAGGTAGACCTCTTTCGCCGAGGTGTGAGATGAAGCGGCTAAGAGCCGCGAGGCATCCCATGACCCTCTGTACGCCTTTCAAGTCCTTGATGGGCCCCATGCTGGTGATAGCTGCGATCTTCTCCGGGTTGGCTTTGATGCCCCGCTCGGAGACGATGAACCCCAAGAGCATGCCTTGGGGTACTCCGAAAACACACTTTTCGGGATTGAGCTTGACGCCTTTCGCCTTGAGACATCGGAATGTCGCTTCAAGGTCGGAAAGGAGGTCGGAGGCTTTCCTCATCTTGACTATGATGTCATCGACATAGGCCTCGACCGTGCGGCCAATGTGTTCGCCGAACACATGGTTCATGCACCGCTGGTACATCGCGCCCGCATTCCTCAAGCCGAACGGCATGGTGACATAGCAGTACATGCCGAAGGGTGTGATGAAAGAAGTCGCGAGCTGGTCGGACTCTTTCATCCTGATTTGATGATACCCTGAGTAGGCATTGAGGAAAGACAGGGTTTCGCACCCAGCAGTGGAATCCACGATTTGGTCGATGCGAGGCAGAGGGTAGGGAACCTTCGGACATGCTTTGTTGAGACCAGTGTAGTCTACACACATCCGCCATTTCCCCCCTTTCTTTCTCACAAGCACAGGGTTGGCAAGCCATTCGGGATGGAATACCTCTTTGATGAACCCTGCCGCCATTAGCTTGTGGATCTCCTCGCCTATGGCTCTACGCTTCTCCTCATCGAATCGGTGCAGTGGCTGCTTGACGGGTCAGGCTCCGGCTCGGATGTCCAGCGAGTGCTCGGCGACATCCCTCGGTATGCCAGGCATGCCCGAGGGACTCCACGCGAAGACGTCGGCGTTCGCGCGGAGAAAGTCGACGAGCACTGCTTCCTATTTGGGATCGAGCCCGGAGCCGATCCGGATCTGCTTGGAGGCGTCGCCGCTGGGGTCGAGGGGGACAGACTTAACCATCTCCGCTGGCTCGAAGTTGCCGGCATGACGCTTCATGTCTGGCACCTCCTTAGAGAGGCTCTCCAGGTCGGCGATGAGGGCCTCGGACTCGGCGAGGGCCTCGGCGTACTCCATGCACTCCACGTCGCATTCGAGCGCGTGTTTGTACGTGGGGCCGACGGTGATGACCCCGTTGGGGCCCGGCATCTTGAGCTTCAGGTAGGCGTAGTTGGGGACGGCCATGAACTTCGCGTAGCATGGCCTCCCCAGTACCGCATGGTAGGTTCCTCGGAACCCGACCACCTCGAACGTCAGGGTCTCCCTTCAGAAGTTGGAGGGTGTTCCGAAGTAGACGGGAAGGTCGAGCTGTCCGAGGGGTTGGACGCGCTTCCCGGGAATGATCCCATGGAAGGGCGCAGCGCCTGCCCGGACAGAGGACAGATCGACACGCAGGAGCCTGAGGGTCTCGGCGTAGATGATGTTGAGGCTGCTGTCTCCGTCCATGAGGACCTTGGTGAGCCTGATGTCGCCGATGATGGGGTCGACGACGAGCGGGTATTTCCCCGGGCTCGGCACATGGTCGGGGTGATCGTCTCGGTCGAAGGTGATGGGCTTGTCGGACCAGTCTAGATAGACTGGCACCGCCACCTTGACCGAGCAGACCTCCCGGCGCTCTTGCTTGCGGTGCCGAGCTGAGGCGTTCGCCGCTTGCCCACCATAGATCATGAAGCAGTCGCGGACCTCGGGGAACTCTCTTGCCTGGTGATCTTCCTTCTTGTCGTCGCCGCGGGCCTTGCCACCCTCCGCGGGTGGCCCGGCCCTGTGGAAGTGGCGCCGAAGCATGACGCACTCCTCAAGGGTGTGCCTGACGGGTCCCTGGTGATAGGGGCACGGCTCCTTGAGCATCTTGTCGAAGAGGTTGGCACCTCCGGGGGGCTTCCGAGGGTTCTTGTACTCGGCGGCGGCGACAAGGTCCGTGTCAGCGGCATCGCGTTTCGCTTGCGACTTCTTCTTGCCCTTCTTCTTGGCGCTGCGCTGAGTTGACGCCTCGGGAGTATCTTCCGATGGGTGGCCCTGGGGCTGCTTGTCCTTTCGGAAGATAGCCTCGACCGCCTCCTGGCCGGAGGCGAACTTGGTGGCGATGTCCATAAGCTCGCTCGCCCTGGTGGGGGTCTTGCGACCCAGCTTGCTCACCAGGTCGCGGCAGGTGGTGCCAGCGAGGAACACGCCGATGACATCCGAGTCGGTGATGTTGGGCAGCTCGGTGCGCTGCTTCGAGAATCGCCGGATGTAGTCCCGGAGAGACTCTCCCGGCTGCTGTCGGCAGCTTCGGAGGTCCCAGGAATTCCCAGGGCGCACATACGTGCCCTGGAAATTGCCGGCGAAAGCTTGGACTAGGTCGTCCCAGTTGGAGATCTGCCCCGGAGGCAGGTGCTCCAACCAGGCGCGAGCGGAGTCAGAGAGGAACAGGGGGAGGTTGCGGATGATGAGGTTGTCATCGTCCGTTCCACCCAGTTGGCAGGCCAGACGGTAGTCCGTGAGCCACAAGTTCCGGTCTCGTCTCCCCCGAGTACTTTATGGTAGTAGCCGGGGGTCGGAACCGGGTCGGGAACGGCGCCCGTCGGATGGCTCGGCTGAAGGCTTGCGGACCGGGTGGTTCGGGCGAGGGACTCCGATCCTCCCCGCTGTCGTAGCGTCCCCCACGCCTGGGGTGGTAGCCTCGGCGCACCCTCTCATCGAGGTGGGCCCAACGGTCGCGGTGATGGTGCTCGTTGCCGAGGCGACCCGGGGCCGTAGGCGCGGTGTTGCTCGTGCGCCCGGTGTAGACCGAGGCTTCCCGCATGAATCAGGAAGTCGCGGCATGAGGTTCCGAGGGGTACCCCTGCCTTCGGGAGGCAGAGCTCTCGGCCCGTCGGACCGCGGCGCCTTCCAGGAGATTCTTGAGCTCTCCCTGGATTCGCCGCCCCTCAGTGGTTGATGGCTCCGGCATCGCGCGAAGAAGCATTGCTGCTGCCGCCAGGTTCTGGCCGACCCCACTGGATGCGGGTGGTGGCCTAACCCTGATGTTGGGGACTTGTTCTCAAAGGCTAAGAGTTAAGAACAAGGCAACATAAAAAATGTTAAGTGTTAAAGTCCTTCGTCCTTCGGAACATTATGTCCCTTCGGGAGATAATGTATTTCGGACGAAGGTCACAAGAGACATACCTTCGTAAACATAACAAGTAATGACGAAGGATTCATATAGGGCATGAAATATAATATAAACACCATCATAGAATCATTTCTATTTTATTAACATGGAAAAATAGAAATGATTTCAAATTACAAATGTACCTTCGGTCCTGAGAGAAGGTAAAAAGTACAAGCGTGACGCAAAAGCAGATGCCAAGTCAGCGTGAACAGTACGGGAGTACTGTTCATCTATTTATAGACGCGGGACGCAGCCCACGTAAAATTACATCCATGTCCATTACATTTGTTAATGACTTATGGAAATCTGTCGAGGCCCACGTAGTCTTTCCATCTTTAAGTCGGTTCCCCTTTCCGCTATCGCGACGAAGCTTCCCTGCACACAGCTTCGGCTGTGCACCGTCCTTCGTAGAACTTGGTAATCAGCTCGTCCTTCGTCTGGTTCAGGCTTCGTCCTGACCGTGCTTTATGTTCATAATTCTGAGTCCGAAGATACCTGTTCACATAATCCACTTGGAAAACATTGTCAAATCATGTTTTTGAGGACCTTCGGAGGACGAAGGTCCCCAACAGTAGCCCCTCGCAATATTAATTTGTTAATAATAAATTCAGATTGCGATATGGACGAAGGCCTTGAGCCGAAGGTCCGAAAAAACACCTTCCCTTTGCTAGAATAGCAACATTCACTGACAAGCGGGGTCTTTCAATTTTCAACGCCCTGGGCGTATAAATAAGATCACACCGCCAACTCATTTGGTACGCACACTTGCCATCTGCTTCGGTCCACTAAATTTTTAGCTCTTGTGCATTAAGATTGGTGACCTTTTTGATTTCGAAGCTTCGGCCCTGAAAACAGTTTTTTAGCGTTTCCGAAGATGTCTGAAGGTAAGAAGATCCCTGCTGAGACGAAGCTGAGTCTCAAGGAAGAGAAGAATTTGGGGTTCCTCATAGCGATGGCGGAGACCAATACGGAGAAAACCACGAAGGAGATTCTTGAAGGTTTATCCGAAGATACTGGTGACAGCGACAGCTATGATGTAGAAAGTGGTGGGGAAGAGGCCGAAGATCGGCCATGGCGGCCAAGTCACACGGTTTTCGGGAAAACCACTATCAAGCAGAGTCATATTGATAATATGAGGGGGCGGTATTTTCGAGATATATCTATTGTGAGGGCTGACGCTGGAGAGAAGACTTCTCCCACCCCAGAAGAAGATGAAGTCGTAATCTTCCGAAGCTTTCTCAAGGCTGGGCTTCGATTCCCCCTAAACAACTTTGTTGTTGAAGTCCTGAAGACATTTCAAGTCTACCTTCATCAAATTACCCCCGAAGCCATCATAAGAATGGGGGTGTTTGTCTGGGCTGTGAGGAGCCAAGGTTTGGAACCAAACGCTAAAAGCTTCTGCAACATTCATGAGTTACTATACGAGACGAAGCCCTGGGGAAAAGAACAATATCACAACAATTTTGGGTGTTATAGCTTCGGTGCCCGCTCCGGGTCAAGCTGCCCTGTGCCGACCTTTCGGAAGAGGTGGCCCGGAGCCTGGATGACAGAGTGGTTCTATGTGAAGAATGACTTAACAGCGCAAGAAAATGTCAAGAGTATCATTATGCGCCCCATCTGGCAACGCTTCGGACTTCGAAGGCCGAAGGTTGAAATGGATGAAGCAGCCGAAGAATGCCAAAGAGCCTTCGGCATAATCTGCTCTTTCATTGGGACAAGGGACTTAGTCCAAGAGCACATTGCCTTCAGGGTATGGCCACTTGCAGAAAAGTGGGAAATGCCGAAGGAGACCATTAAAGAGTCCGACGAAGGCGGACTAGTCAGACTAAAATACACATTCAAATATGGGGATAAATTTGTTGAACCTGATGACGATTGGTTGAAAAGCATTGAAACATTAAGTGACGAACTTCTTGGGGCATATTCGAAGGCCGAGAACACTGCGTTATCAGCAGCCTTCGGAGGCCGAAAGAAGAAAAGGCTCAACCGTGTATTTGACGCAGTCGGGTTTATCTACCCTGACTATCACTATCCGGTATTGGGTCGCAAAAGGAAAAATACTTCTCCTGCGACAGAAGCTACCACGAGTGCCACTAGTGAGCCAGCGCCTCAAAGGAAAAAGATGAAGGTGCTCACCCATCGAACTCGCTTTATTGAGCCGGCCACAGTGCCAGAATTTATTGGTGAAGTTTCTTTGGCCTCTGAAGCTACAGAACCAGCTCCAGTGCCGAAGATAGAAGAAAAAACTGAAGCACCTTCAGCCGAAAAAGCAGAAAAACCGAAGACTGAAGGGCCAAAAACATCAGAAATTTTAAGTCCTTCAGCAAATGTCGAAACAACAAAAAATCAAAAGGGCCCATTGGTGACCCCAAGAAGAAAACGGATGGTGAACGTACTGGATGTCTTGGAGACAATTAAGTCTTCAAGCACAACCGCAAAGGAGTCTGCTGAACTCGCTGAAGCATCTACTGAAGCTTCGAAACAACAAGCTGAAGCTGAAGCTGGGCCTTCAGAGCCCACCAAGGAACAATCCGAGAAAATATCAGAACCAGCCTTGGTTGAAGAAATTGACACGGCCACCCCCGAAGCTCCCTCCAGCATACGCGATTACATCGTGCGACATGCTTCGGGGAAGAAACTGTCTGAAGAAGAGACCTATGAAGCGAATCACTATGCTAGGGAGTTAAAGTATCCGAAGGGGGCAGTAGTATTCAATGGGACAAATGAAGATGACTTCCTATACTGCCTCCCTGATAACAAAGAATTATCTGTCTGCCGGGAGATGGCCAGGAGTATGGGTTTCCCAAAACTCGAAGCTGGATTATGCGCCATGACGAAAGAGGATCTCGCAGACAGTCTTGCGTACAATAGCCTAAAGGTATGGAAATTAAGCGTTTGAAAAAACTTTTTTAATACGTAATTCATTCCTTTATTCTTATATGGATTCTTTTTCGTATAGGGCTTGATTCTAAGCAACGCATTAAGAGCCCAAAAAAGCGCCGAAGATGAAAGCTACGACATTGCGTTTAACAATTTACGCTCCAAAGTTATCAAACTGAGAAACGAAGCTCTGGAAAAGGATAAGATTCTGCTTACACTGGTAGATAAAGTAAAGAAAGACGAAGCTGCTTCAAAAACCCAGGCCGAAGCCCAAAAACGTGAAATTAAAGATCTTCAGAAACAGCTGGCTAGAGCTAAAGAGGAACGTGTGCTGGAGGAAACAAAACGAGAACTCAGTGATCATATGGTCAATAATTTGGAGTTAAGTGTTAAAGAGCTTCGTGCATCTCAGAGGAAATGTTATGTTAAATCTGTAGAATGCGTGAAAAAGATAAAATCCAGCTTCGCCAGCGTTGGCGCCTTTTCTAGTGAAGAGGACTTTTCAAGAGGCAATCCCGAAGGTCCACTGGACTGGATTAGTCACGAAGCAGAAGCCTTCGAGGAAATCCTGAGCAGCCGCGGTGACATCTGCGCTTTTTCAGGCGCCAGGGGAATTGCTGCTGTTTTGGAGAAAAAAGGTTGTGAACATATAAAATCCTTAGCTCAATCCGAAGCTGCCCTATCCTCGGAAGATATCAAAGATCCCTCGACCGAAGCCAGCATGGTTGGCGGTAAATTCTTCACTGATATCTGGGACAATGGCGGCCGAGAAATGGCGCAAGAAATAATTCAAAGAAGCGAAAAAGGCATCCATGATGCTAGGAAAGTGGCAGAAGCTGCCGAAAGAAGTACAGAGCCCGAAAGGCAATTAGGTATTAATTAGTCGTTCTTATTGTGTTGTAATTTTTATTTCAAACTTTGCTCGCGATTTGTAATAGTAATGAAGAAATGTTTTCTTCCCTCAGAAGCTGCTGGATCGACTGCCGACCCCCACACAAAAGGGGATGACGAAATTAAACAAATGGCCGAAGCTATCATGGATAAAGTTGTTGATCAACTTCTAAATGAAGCCGCCGAAGCAGTATTAAGAGAAGACTAGATGCTATTTAGAAAAAACATTTAAAGTGTGATCTATGTAACATTTTGTACATTTGAATGTAATATACAAGTCTCTTTTCATTATTCAATTCTTTACGATGCATGAAACTCTACATACATACCATTTTTGAGCCTTCGGCGAAAAAACACCTTCCCTTCTTTTCATGCTTCGTGAAGAAGACATTCTCCGTTAAAATTATTCTGATGAAACACGTTCATGCTTCATGAAAACATTCTCCGAAGCTATACAATTTCGATATTGCTCTGATGAAGCTCGTCCATGCTTCGTAAAAATATTCTCCGAAGCTGTATTCCGAAGATTATCATTGTATTCCCTCGTGACTTTACACAATTTCACTTTCTCAAAGCGTCCTTTCGAAGGTTGATACTGTGTCCCCTTCTTTTGCCAAATGCAACATGATGTATGATGCTTATGTTATGCAAAATGATGTGATGATGTTATGTTATGCAAATGACATTTGTTCCGAAGATACACACAAAATATATTCGTAAGCTCTGCATTCCCTTAGGAACGTCTTTGGAGCTTCTTCGCCTTTTACTTAGACGGTATAAGCTCTGCATTCCCTTAGGAACGTCTTTGGAGCTTCTTCGCCTTTTACTTAGACGGTATAAGCTCTGCATTCCCTTAGGAACGTCTTTGGAGCTTCTTCGCCTTTTACTTAGGCGGTATCAGCGTTGACTTTTCGCTGTATGCTCTGCATTCCCTTAGGAACGTCTTTGGAGCAAAAAACTTACACTGCGCTCCCTTTGGAACGGCTTTTTGTAACTTCGGCAACTTACTCTGCGCTCCTTAGAACGACTTTTTGTTGCTTCGAAGGGTTTTTAATAATCCGAAGATCCTCCTTGTTACCGCAAATTTTTAAGCTTCAGCAACTTAAACCTGTAGAGAAGATAGGTTTTTCTGGTAACCAACCACGAAACTATTATATGAAAACTGAAGTGTTCTTTATTACACAGAAAACAGAACTTAAACGGAAAAGACTGCCATCAAAGTAGGATATTTGTCAATAAATGTGCTTCGACTCTGGCACAGTACTATTGACTGTACGGGCTTCAGATTGCTCTCTGAGATCCCTTTGGTGCGGAACATATTGGCTCCCTTCTGGCTGCTGGCCTTGTTGCAGCGGAGGTGGAGGCGGGGGCTGTTGCCATGAAGCTTGAGGTTGACTTGCCGAAGCTACGGAAACTGCAGGGTGGTTGCCCACGTACTCCGGGATGTAAGGCTGATGGTACGAAGCAGTATGCATGACCTGCTTCGGCTGTCCCTGTTGCGCTGCAGCTTCTGCTAGCTCCTTTTGTTTCTGGATGGTAACATGGCACATCCTGGTGGTATGGCCCTTGTTCTCACCGCAGAATAAGCAAAATGTCCTCCTTGGTTGATCTCCAAATCTCCCGCCGAAGCCCCTGGCGCCTCTGCCTCTTGGAGCTGGTGGCCGAAAGAAAGTTTGCTGCTGCCCCGAAGCCTGTGAGGAGCACTGCAGCCTGTTCTGCTGACTCCCCTTATCATCATTTTGAGTGTTGTGGATGGACCTGACATGCCTCGGATAGAATCGTCCCCCGAAGCCCCTGGTCATCTCAGAAAATCTGAAGGCCTCCTCCCTTCTTTGGCGAAAGTCGTTATCTGCACGAATGTACTCGTCCATCTTTTGGAGTAGCTTCTCCAGAGTCTGAGGAGGCTTCCTAGCAAAGTATTGGGCTGCAGGTCCAGGACGAAGCCCCTTGATCATGGCTTCGATAACAATTTCATTGGGCACCGTTGGTGCCTGTGCCCTCAAACGCAAGAACCTTCTGACATACGCCTGAAGGTATTCTTCATGATCCTGAGTGCACTGAAACAAGGCTTGAGCAGTAACCGGCTTCGTCTGAAATCCTTGAAAGCTGGTTAACAACATATCCTTCAGCTTCTGCCATGAGGTGATCGTTCCTGGTCGAAGGGAGGAATACCAGGTCTGAGCAACATTCCTGACGGCCATAACGAAAGACTTCGCCATGACTGCAGCATTGCCCCCATACGAAGACACTGTTGCTTCGTAGCTCATTAAGAACTGCTTCGGGTCTGAATGGCCGTCGAACATGGGAAGCTGGGGTGGCTTATAGGATGGAGGCCAAGGTGTAGCCTGCAGCTCAGCGGACAAAGGAGAAGCATCATCGAAAACAAAATTTCCCTGATGGAAATTGTCATACCAGTCATCTTCGTTGACGAAGCCCTCCTGATGAAGGTCTTTCTGCTGAGGCCTTCTGTTTTGCTCATCGTGAGTAAGATGGCGAACTTCCTCAGAGGCTTCGTCTATCTGCCGTTGCAACTCAGCTAGCCGGGCCATCTTCTCCTTCTTCCTCTGCACCTGTTGATGTAGCATCTCCATATCCCTGATTTCTTGGTCTAGCTCTTCCTCCTGAAGCGTTGGGCTGACGGCCTTTCACTTCTGGCTTCGGGCCTCCCGAAGAGAGACGGTCTCCTGGTTGTGGTCCAGCGGTTGCAGTGCTGCAGCCCCAGCCGCTGAAGCTTTCTTCGGTGCCATAGCGAAGGTCTACAGCTTCCGAAGGTGTTCAAAAAACTCGAAGTGGAAGTGAGTTCACCGGAGGTGGGCGCCAATGTTGGGGACTTGTTCTCAAAGGCTAAGAGTTAAGAACAAGGCAACATAAAAAATGTTAAGTGTTAAAGTCCTTCGTCCTTCGGAACATTATGTCCCTTCGGGAGATAATGTATTTCGGACGAAGGTCACAAGAGACATACCTTCGTAAACATAACAAGTAATGACGAAGGATTCATATAGGGCATGAAATATAATATAAACACCATCATAGAATCATTTCTATTTTATTAACATGGAAAAATAGAAATGATTTCAAATTACAAATGTACCTTCGGTCCTGAGAGAAGGTAAAAAGTACAAGCGTGACGCAAAAGCAGATGCCAAGTCAGCGTGAACAGTACGGGAGTACTGTTCATCTATTTATAGACGCGGGACGCAGCCCACGTAAAATTACATCCATGTCCATTACATTTGTTAATGACTTATGGAAATCTGTCGAGGCCCACGTAGTCTTTTCATCTTTAAGTCGGTTCCCCTTTCCGCTATCGCGACGAAGCTTCCCTGCACACAGCTTCGGCTGTGCACCGTCCTTCGTAGAACTTGGTAATCAGCTCGTCCTTCGTCTGGTTCAGGCTTCGTCCTGACCGTGCTTTATGTTCATAATTCTGAGTCCGAAGATACCTGTTCACATAATCCACTTGGAAAACATTGTCAAATCATGTTTTTGAGGACCTTCGGAGGACGAAGGTCCCCAACCTGATGTCGTCGGTGATGCGGTGCTAGAAGCCCTGGGGTAGATGACGTATTTCTCCGGCCGGAGGTTGGCCCGCCCATGCCTGCCCGATGTCCCGACGGATCGGCTCAAGCGCTCCTGCTCCCTCGTCGAGCCTGGCCTGCACCCTGCGGATTTGCTCGAGCTGTGGGTCATGACCCCCCGCCTGAACGGGGACCACAGCTAGCTCCCGTGGGATGTCAACGCGAGGCACCAGCCTAGGGAGGTCACCGTCCTCCGGCATGCCGAGATGGTTGCCTTCGGGGGGACCCCCTAGATCGACGTGGAAGCATTCGCGACTTGGGTCGCAGTCCCCGTCGCCGAGGCTACGGCTATCGTCGGAACAGTCGGAAAGGCAGTAGTCGCATGCGGTCACGAAGTCCCGCATGGCACTGGGATTGCCAAGTCCAGAGAAATCCCAACAGATGCTGGGCTCGTCGTCTTCCTCGGACCCAAAGGGCCCGTAGGTCGAGACGTCCGTCAGCCGGTCCCAAGGTGACCGCATACGAAACCCCAGAGGGTTTGGACTTGCCTCTACAAGAGCGCCCGCCAAAGCGAGGCCGCTAGGCGGGTCGAGGTTGAATCCGAAAGACGTGGGATGGGAATCGGTCGGTACCTTTTGGTCGACGGGCGGTGATAAGGTCACATCGGGGACTGACAGCGCCGTCGTCTCAGGTACGAGGGTGACATCCAGCAAGCTTTTCACGAGCGTGCTGGCGTCGTCCGCTTGCTCAGGATTGGCGTGTCGCGGGGAGACGGCGCTCGCCTTCGTCTCAAACGCGAGGTCGACGCTCGATGCGCCCTCCATTGGGGCGCTGGGGCTGCCGACTCGCTCGACAGCCGACGAGGCGCTGTCTCTGCTTGGCCTTGGTTGCCCCGCTTCCTCCTCTGTCGGCGGGGGAGAGGACGGGGTGAGCTCGAAGGTTGTTCTTCCACCATGCGGGGAAGACGTCGCCGATTCCGCCGCCGGCGGGCGGGTTGTCGGCCGCCACTGTCGTTGTCGCACGGCGGTGGGAGGAGTATCATGTCGTAGCTTGTAACACCCCTGGTGTTACTATAACTAAAACTTGAGCATGGCATCATAAGCATTGGCATTGCATATGTTTGACATACCTAGAGTGCATTCACTAGGCAAAAATTTCAAACAAGTTGTATTGTTTTAATGTTTTGCAAATAGGACCCTGGATAAGGAACCTAACCCTATAAAGGGCTCAAAAGGGATAAAACATAACCCAAGGTGAGAAAACCTAAAGGCTTTAAGGAAGAGTCATAAATTATCCCCAAAAACAAGATGGAATCACATTTATACCCCTGGGTTTTTAAAAACCCTAATTGGAACCCTGGAAAACCCTAAAACTAAACCCTAGGGGCCTATGTGCAAAATTAGTCCATTTTTGGACTAAAGTGCAAAAACCAAGTCAAATAAGGTTCTTAAGTCCCTTGGTTCACAAATGTGTGGACTTGAAAGCCAAATGTTGAGTTTTAGACTTAAATGCAAAATGGACCTCAATTAGGTTCTATTCTAAGTCTGAAAATCAGAGAATTGGCTCAACTTTGGAGCTTTGTATCTTTCAAATTCTAGGGTTTTTGCCCTAGGTCACCACATCAAGTTTGTAGCCCAATCATAGGAGAACAACTTTGCTTAAGGTTGTGAGCTCATTTGTTAAGAAAAATTCAGAGATAATTAAGCTCAAAGCTTGGCTGTCAGGCTGGTTTATTCTGAAATTCAGACTTACAATGTAACAAAGCCATCTTTGGGGTTGAATTCAACCATGATCTAGTTATCAAATGAGCTCAGTCACTATAGTTGAAATGTAGGTGGTATATAGCTCTCCAACTTTGCTGCAGAGCATGGAGTATGTTCCCATTGGGATTTGTGAGCAAATCATGCCTGAATATCGACTGTCAGGCTAACTGAATCCCAACACAATGGTACAGTAGCCTGATAAAGATCAGACTGCCAGCGCTGCTCGCTCGTCGCCGGTGACCTCCCTGCGCTGGGATTCGTGCTGCCGCCGCCCGGATTCGCGCTGGAGATTAACGGATAACGTCGCGGGATGGGGGAATGTTCATCGCCGGTGAGCTGGACTCCACTCCGGTGACCCCCCTTGCTTTCCCTCTACTCTCCAGCTTGAGTCGATAAGCTCGCCGGTGAACCGCCGTTCTCCGGCCTTGCGCCGCGTGTCCCAACCTTGCCATCGCATCGCCGTGACTCCCTCTATCTTCCTGTCGACCATCGAAATTACTGCCACGACATTGCACACGTATTCACCGCACCCGCGTTCGTCCTCACCTCCGGCCGCCGCGTTATTCGCTCAAATTGAGTACCACCGACGAAGCTGCCTATAAATTGAGCCCGTGACTAGCTTCGCAACATCGTTGCGCACCCCCACGTCTAGTATTGCTCCCAGCCGATCACCAGCAAGCTCCAATTTCATACTTCCCCCAAATCAGTCGAAGAACACCGTGAAACCAAGTCCACCGTGGCCAGCCGATTCTGGTAAAGCTCTGTCCGATTCAAACCTTGTTTAAATCTTCTCATAGCTCAGTGATGCTCGCCAAGCCATCAATTTGAATGTAGATGCCCCCAATCGTCGGGAACACGACGGGCTAGCCACCATGTTCACGGCCCCCGTGGCCAGAGCACATCTCTTGACCATTCGCGCAATTATGTTTGGGAAAATGCTTCCCGAGTCACGAATTCGGTTTGGCCTTAGTCTAGGCACCGGCCTTGGAGCAATTCGGTCGGTCTGCGCGCTCACCGGAGTTCGTCCTCCGCGCGACGCCGTCGAGGACCCTCCCCTGCGAAGAATTAGAAGTCCGAGGGGTTTTCTGGAAAGCGTCAGTGACTCTGTGAATAGCACTTCGGTTCTGTTTCTAGTTGTTCAGAAAGGCGAGGGCTTTTCTGCAAACCCGACATCGCGCGGGCGCGCGCAGGCGCTTTCTCCCTCTGAGTTGGGCTACTGGGCTGAAATCAGCCCAGTACTATTCATAGGCTTTTCTTTTTCTTTTTACTCCAGAGCTAAAACAATTGTAGAAAATTACAGAAAAATGGTAAAATTGTGAAACCAATTTTCCTAGACTCCTTATTTTCCCTAGAATTTAATAAAAATAGTTTTGTGATTTTTAGTGGAAATAATAAATTTTAGGGCATTTAAAGTAGTTAAAAGTATTAGTTATGGATTTTTAGAAAATAATGGGTAAATCCAAAAATGCCCAAACTTTTTATGAGAACTTAAAACAATATTTAGAAGCCTTGGGTAGAATCTGGGTTGATTTGGACCTTGTTTGATCACCAAACCCCAAAACACCCCCCCTGCCTTATGAACTCCTTTACTGACTCCGGAAACCCTAAGTTCTCGGAGTACAGTGAAGGAAAGTTATACTCAAGACCTAGATAATAAGTTTATATTATCTTTGCACCCTCATGAGCATCCCATGGCATCTATTCTTATACATGTATATGGTTATGTTAGAACACGAAGAAGAAGAAGAAGAAGTCACCGAAGAAAGGACACCACCACCCTCGGATTCTCAAGCAGGCAACTGCTTTTACTTTGATATTTGCGGATCCGAGCCAGACTCACCTGTTAACAAAGGCAAGCCCCAGTGCATGCAACTCCTTTCCATGTGTTTTTAAATACTTTTCGCACATCTTAAGTCAAGTGAAATGTGCATTAAGTTCATAGGAATTGTTTGAAACCTTTGATGCATTGCTTTCCTTGAAATCCACACCTTTATGGATACTTCTGGTGATGTATCAAAATTGTTTTACAAAAATGCTTAGCCCTGCTTAGGTCTTGTGGATAGAGGTTGTCTTTTGCTGTACTGCCTAGCTCAGGGGTTATCCTGAGGAAAGATGACTTCTACCTGCAAGAATACTTTCATTAAGAGCGTGGTGGGATCTTACTGCAAAGCTCCCTGTAATGCTCCGTCCATCCTAAGGAACAGAAACAATCCTAAGGATGGAAGTACTTAAATCGAAACTTGGGTTAGGAACAGGTGATGTTCTACCCAGGTTGATTAAGGATTGAACGTGTATGTAGGCGTGCTGATCGAGGACCCTTTAACTGGTCACATGCCTTGTCATGGGTAAGCCTTGCCTCGGGCAGACTAAGGCCAGAATAAGATAACACGAAATGGGCGTGGAGCGGTGGCAGGAGTAGCGTGTACCCACCGTGGCAAGAGGCTGGACGGTGGTGTATCTGTGCTCTCGGTTTGCGTGAACCTGATCTGGTCTTAAGAACCCCGGTGGCAGGTTGACATATGCAAGGGTTAAGTGCTACATATGTCATGTGATTGGAGATCCTCAGCTGAGTATAATCGATTCGGATCGCCGTACCTTCGCGGTTATGAAGACTTGATCACTTCCCTGCAACCTAGAGTCAGGATGTGAACCGTATGGATAAAAATGATGTTGTACTGATGAAATGATGAAATTAGACTAGAGGCAAACAGAGTCTATTAATACTTAACTTGGCATTAAAAGATTGAAAGTAAGGACTCACCTTAGTAAGCTATTTCTGCAAAAGTATCTAAGTTGATTATTGCTAAAGCCTCTCCTTGATTCCTATTTATCCAGCATACCCTTGAGAGTCTTTTCCTTAGACGGGTAAGACTTGCTAAGTAATTCCATACTCAGGGTTTATCCCCTTGTTGTTTTTAGGTGAGGAAGCAACAGAGTTCTGTTGCTTCTGTACCAAGGTGGTTCCTAATGAAGATAAACAAGAATGAAGTGCGGGAGGAAAGGATCCTCTATTAAGACTTTTGTGTGATAGCTGTCGGGAGGAGTTTTTACCTCCCTTGGTATGTGTAATAATATTACTCTGCACTCGTTATATATTCCTGGTCTGTAATAAACAATGTGATCTTACTTTTTAATAAATGTAAGCTTATGTAATCGCTTCCGCATTTCTTTATCTCCGATGTTCTGTGATGTCTGCATGACGGGTGAAACGTTCCTGGTAAGGTAAGGAAAGATACCGAGCTTGTCAAGTAGTTCAGGGGCACCTATAGGTTTGTCTGAGGTCCGTTGGACAAGGACAACTGTAGGTGGGCCTAATTACTTGGATCACATAGCTGCCGTCGAGGGACATGAACTCAAGACTCCCGAAACGGAGCACCGTCCCGGGTTGGAGAGGTTGCTGGAGACTGCCCATCTGGAGCTTGACGGGAAGCTGTTCGTCAACACGCAGCAGGCCCCTACCTGGCGCGCCAACTATCGGCGTTCTGAGACCGGGGGGTCCCTGAGCCGACGAGTGAATGTCGCCGCGTGCCCCAGCCCAGATGGGTCGAGCGCGAGGGCAAGCGCGAAGGGGGGAGAGCGAGGCGGCCGGAGACCGGCGTGAGAGAGGTGGGAATCCCGCGGCCTTCGTGTTCGTCCCGCGCCCAGGTCGGGTGCGCTTGCAGTAGGGGGTTACAAGCGTCCACGCGGGAGAGGGAGCGAGCGGCCTCCAGCGAGCGCCTGTCTCGTCCTTGTCCCCGAGCGGCCAACCCTCTCTAAGAGGGCCCTGGTCCTTCCTTTTATAGGCGTAAGGAGAGGATCCAGGTGTACAATGGGGGGTGTAGCAGAGTGCTACGTGTCTAGTGGAGGAGAGCTAGCACCCTAAGTACATGCCGTTGTGGCAGCCGGAGAGATTTTGGCACCCAGCCGGTGTGATGTCGTGGCCGTCGGAGGAGCGATGGAGCCTGGCGGAGGGACAGCTGTCGGAGCGGTTGAATCCTTGCTGACGTCCTCTTGCTTCCGTAAGGGGGCTGAGAGCCGCCGTCGTCACAGAGTATGCAGGGCGCCATCATTGCCTATCTGGCGGGGCGAGCCAGATGGGACGCCGGTCTTGTTTCCTGCGGCCCGAGTCAGCTCGGGGTAGGGTGATGATGGCGCCTCCTGTTGACGTGGCTGGTCTACGCCCTAGGTTGGGCGATGTGGAAGCTCCTCCGAAGCCGAGGTCGAGTCTGTCTTCCGTGGCCGAGGTCGGGTCCGAGCCCCAGGTTCGGGTGAGGCGGAGATCGCCGGCTGGTGCCGGGGCGGAGTCCGAACCCCGGGGTCGGGCGAAGCGGAGTTCGTCGTCTTCTGGGGCCGAGCCCAAGTCCGAGCCCTAGGTCGGGCGAGGCGGAGATCGTCGTCTTCTGGGACTTAGCCCGAGTCCGAGCCCTGGGTTGGGCGAGGCGGAGGTCGTCGTCTTCCGGGACTTAGCCCGAGTCCGAGCCCTGGGTCGGGCGGAGTTCGCCGTCTTCCGGGACTTAGCCCGAGTCCGAGCCCTGGGTCGGGCGGAGTTCGTCGTCTTCCAGGACTTAGCCCGAGTCCGAGCCCTGGGTTGGGCGCAGTTCGTCGTCTTCCGGGACTTAGCCCGAGTCCGAGCCCTGGGTCGGGCGGAGTTCGCCGTCTTCCGGGTCTTAGCCCGAGTCCGAGCCCTAGGTCGGGCGGAGTTCGTCGTCTTCCGGGACTTAGCCCGAGTCTGAGCCCTGGGTCGGGCGGAGTTCGCCGTCTTCCGGGACTTAGCCCGAGTCCGAGCCCTGGGTCGGGCTGAGCGGAGCTTCCTATGGTGCCTTTGGCCGGGCCTGACTGCCTGTCAGTCTCACTCTGTCAAGTGACACCGCAGTCGGAGTGGCGCAGGCGGCGCTGTCCTTCTGTCAGGCCGGTCAGTGGAGCGGCGAAGTGACGGCGGTCACTTCGGCTCTGCCGGCTGGGGGCGTGCGTCAGGATAAAGGTGTCAGGTCACCTTTGCATTAAATGCTCCTGCGATTTGGTCGGTCGGTGCGGCGATTTGGTCAGGGTTGCTTCTTGGCGAAGGCAGGGCCTCGGGCGAGCCGGAAACGTGTTCGCCGCTGAAGGGGGGCCTCGGGCGAGAAGGAAATCCTCCGGGGTCGGCTGCCCTTGTCCGAGGCTAGGCTCGGGCGAGGCGTGATCGAGTCCCTCGAATGGACCGATCCCTGACTTATTCGCACCCATCAGGCCTTTGCAGCTTTGTGCTGATGGGGGTTACCAGCTGAGAATTAGGAGCCTTGAGGGTACCCCTAATTATGGTCCCCGACAACAGGGTACTTTATGTTTTCTGTATTTGTGCATGTTTTATTTCTGTTTACTACTTATGCGAGTAGTGATACACATATGCACATACATGTCATCACATATATCACATTGTTCTTCTGGATTAAATTAAAACTGATAATGCCTAATTTTCTAACACCTGGCCCACAGGCACTTGGCAAAGGGAGCTCTTGTGGGCCCCAAGAGCAGCCTTTGTGCCGAGTGTGTGGCTGGCACTCAGTAAAGGTTTCTTCTTTGCTAAGTGCCATAGCCATAACACTTGGCAAATAAGCTTTACTGGTTTTTCTTAGGTGTGCATTCTTTGTTGAGTGTTATGGTCACTGCACTCGGCAAAGGCACTCGACAAAGTGACCAAAGACACCCCTTTTATTTGTTTTTGTTATTCCATCCAAACAAACAAAAAGATATATATCATTAACATCACATATGCATCATAGATATCTCTGTACAAATCTCAGATAGAGTTGGAGTGGAGGACGCTACTAAGATTTGTGGGGTTTTGAGTGAACCTACCACCCCTAGTGGTGACAATGTTTAAATTCTCATTTGGGGTTGGCTTGATTTGATCTAGAAGCTGTTTCGCAATGGAGATAAGCAAAGCACTGGCCAACTAGGCTATTAAGGTATCTAGCATTTTATTGAAACTCAACCGGTTTTTCATAACACTATTTAAATCTTCCATACGTGAAGACATATTTTCTAAGATCCTGCATGTAGCAAGGATTTTTTTACTAATGTTATCATTCATTGCTTTTTTTATCAAATGTGTCGTTCTTGGGAAACTATTATGAACCAGATTTCATACCTGGCCTAAGAAGGGTATGTTGGGACGTGAATTCCAACTGGCTTGGGGAAGATACCCATTGTTGAAGTTTCCTACAGTGTTCATGGAGCTCACCTCCTCTAGACGTGTATTAGGCAGTTGTTCCCTAAATGACATGTGTTCCCATAGACCTCACATGTCATATGGCATCGAGGGCCTAGATGGGTTACACTTCCTATGCTAGTGGTCCTTCCAAGTTTTTTAAATGGAGGCTCATCTTCGTGGCTAGCATATTAGAGCCGTCAAGTTGATGCACTCCATGGGTATGGGTGCTAGGCCTCTCTACTTTCCATCCTTGATTTATTGTCATCTTCTCAATCAAGGTCTAAGCAGCATCAACGCTTAAGAACAAGAAGGATCCTCCGGCTGTAGCATCCAAGTGCTCATGTGTGGTCCTATTGAAATCGTAGAAGAAGCTCTAAATGATGGGCCAATTCTCTATTTCGTGGTGGGGACAGTCAACAATGTATTCCTATAGTTGCTCCCAGTCTTTTGCCAATGTCTCATCTATGAGATACTGTAAGCTCAAAATTCGATTCCTCAATGCGCTTGTCTTTCCTAATGGAGAGTACTTCATAAGGAATAGGGGTGAAAACATATACTCATTCGGATATCAAATTTTTGGACTTTTCCTTTGGTTGTGAATAAATAGGATAAAAATACGCTATGCAAATTCATATTCTTGTTTTGGCATTGAGCTTGTAAAGATTCATAAAAGTTAAACCTCAAATTTATCATATATCTTCTCAAATGATAGATATAGTATTTGGATACAATTCAGATACAAATATTTTTCAACTTTTTTGTTGTAGGAAGTAAATAATGTATAAAACAATTTATGCATAATTTTATTCTTATTTATAATAATGTGCTTGATAATATAAGGAAAGATTGGCATCAAATTTCATACATGTCTATTTTAAAATATTAAATTTGTCCTACAGTTTGGATATCCAGTTTCATCCCCAATAAGGAAGGCATTTGCACATGGCTCCCATGATTCCATGGTTGAGGTAGAACCACTGTTTTGCCTTGCCTACTAATTATAATGGGAACAGATAGAGCCCAATAGCGTCAAACGTTGCACCCTTGATGGTGAACATGCTGCAAATCTCTAGGAATTGCTAGAGATGGTTGTTTGCATTTTTTAGGCTTTCTCACAAAAGGAAATCACGTGGACTATGTGAATGACTCCTGACTTGAGTTTGAAGTTTTTGTCTCCCTCCACATAAGGTCCAGTGGGGATGCTCATGTCAGATGGGATCGAGAATTGGTGGATAGTCTTTTCGGTCATTATGCTTGATGATGAAGCCTCACTTGATCTGGACGGGTTTGGCATATATCTTGCACCGGTTTGAGCTTTTGACGAGCTCTCTAGAGAAGAGCTTCGAGGTTGTGGTTGAAGTTTGTTGGTAGGTTGAAACTGATCATACACCTCTCTATTACACCACATAAATAATAGAGCAAGATAATCCCATAATAACTAGCGATAACTCTACCAAGATAAAAAAAACAAATTCAAAGTTTGAGAAATCAAGCTTCTTTTTGCCTATTGCTTCCCCAGTAACGACGCTAGAAAGACTTGTTGGTGGTTCTTATGCCAATTAGATTTTTCTTCGCAAGCGCATGGAGACCGATGTAGCCTTTAACCGGGAGTATTCCAGGTATCGTAATTTCCACGAAGAAGCGATAGGTTCGAGATAGACTGATTAACTCAAACTTGAAATGACCTTGTTGGGGACTTGTTCTCAAATGCTATAAATTAAGAACAAGACAACACAAAAAGATGTTAATGGTTAATGTCCATCGTCCTTCGAAGCATTATTTCCCTTAGGATATAACGATCTTCGGACGAAGGTCATGAAGGTCATACCTTCATCATCACGGTTTGAATTGATAAAAGGAGAAGCATATGAAACATGAGAGAATAACATAAATAATCACATAACATTACTTACATGCCCTTATTATATAATCATGAATGAATAATGACAATATTGTATTACATTTGTACCTTCGGCTTGATAGAAGGTGAAAGTACAAGCGTGACGCACGAGCGAGTACAAGTCAATATGAACAGTTCGGGGGTACTGTTCATCTATTTATAGGCATGGGACGTAGCCCAGTCAAAATTACATTTATGCCCTTTACAACCAATTACAATCATGACACAAATTATCATGGCCTGATCGATCTTTTCATCTTTAAGTCGGTGCATCCCTTCATCTCAAGGCGTGTCATTATGCCGAAGCTCCCTGGAAGGTAGCTTCGGCGTTATTTTTGTGCTGATCTTCCAAAGGTGTTTCTTCATACAGGACCTTCGACGACGAAGCAGACCCCCAACAGTAGCCCCTTCGTGGTGCTAGATCGCTTTTCGTAACGAGCTTGATCCGTGAAAAAATCTCCAAGGCTTCGGAATGCCGCAGGTCCAAAAAACACCTTCCCTGAGCTCATTGTCGAGACTATTAAAATATTCCAAGCACGAGGTGGCCCAGCATTGGGCGGATACATGCCTCGCACCTCCCACGCGCCGAGTGGTCCACCGTTCAGTGGGTGCGGGTAACTGTTCAGCGGGTGTAGGCAGCTTGACGATTCACCTTCACACCTGCAGCACTATATAAGCAGACGGGTAGGTGTGAAGTTACCACAGTATTCATTGCCATTGCACTGTTGTGCTGCTGAAAAATTTAACCATAGCCGAAGCTTTTTCATCGCATTCTCGAGCAAAGAATCGTTTTGATTTAGCTTCGGCATAAGAGGGAGCCTCATCAATACTGTAAAATCATCAACTTCGTAAGAACTGTAAGAGATTGAACATCAGATGGCCAGAGTGCGTTCAACTGCGAGGGTGACCCGTGATGGAGAGGAGGCCAAAGCCACCGGGACTGGCCCGATCTCCAAAGTGATGAGACAATCGGGACTGGTTGTGACAGAGGAAGCCATTGAACAAGGTGCACCTGCTGCCGAAACTGAACAAGATGTTGAGGAAGAAATCGCTGATGAAGAAGAAGAAGATTATAGCATTCGGATCCCGTCAAAACCTAGCCACTTAGATTTTGGAAAATCTACCATTTCTGAAGCTGATATGCCCATGATGATAAAGCTAGGCTACTTTGGAGAAGCTGAGAAGAAGCAGATTCGTTTTGCCGGGGAAGAAACCACTCCGACACCGAAAAATGATGTAGTGGTTTTTAAGAGCTTTTTCAGAGCGGGGTTATGGTTTCCCTTGAACGAGATGATTGGGGAAGTTTTGGATAATTATGAGATCTATCTTCATCAGCTGACCCCTACCACTATCATTAGATTTAGCGTCTTCATCTGGGCTCTCCGAAGCCAAGGAATGGAATCGAATGCCGAAGCTTTCTGCCGAGTGCATGAGCTGCATTACCAGACGAAGGCTAGAGAAGATGGGCTGCATGAAAACTTTGGTTGTTACAACTTCGCATATCGCAAGGATATGAAGGCCCTGGTGCTTAGCTATCGCACCAAGTGGCCAACCGGCTGGAAAAGTGAGTGGTTCTATGTAAAGGCCGATGAGAAGAAGAGGGAGAAGCTGAAGACGCTAGTGCTGAGCCCGCTGAGCTTAAGCTTCAGGTTGACTAGGCCCCTGTGCCGCATGATGTCGGGGTCACCATGCCAACAAGCTGTGGCAGAATTCAGGGTGGTAGCTGAACAGATCAGCACCAGAGATCTAGTTCAAGAATATTTGGCTAACAGAACATCTCCGACTTTGAGCGAATTTAGCATGCCGAAACTAAAAGGAACGAAGAAGGGACTTGAGCTTGTGTGACTTCCTTATCGGTTTAAATTTGAGAAACAATTTAAAGAACCTTGCCAAGAGTGGCTGGAAATGATTGAAACAGTGTGTAATGAAGTACTGGGGAATTACACCAAAAAAGAGGATCAACTAATGACTGTGGCCTTCAGCACCCGACCAAAACGAAGGTTGAATCGGGTGATGGATGCCTTGAACTTTGAATACCCTGACTATGAGCGATTGAACATGGGTGCCGAAGGGCAAAAGAGAAAGAGGATTGTTAGTGTTCTGAGCAGACAAGCTGCTAGGATGGTGAAAGAAGATGAAGAAACTATAAAAAGAGAAAATCTAGCCCTAAGCCGAAGGTGGCTGCTCCGAAGAAGAGAAAGGTTGTAGCTCCGAAGCCAAAAACAGCTAAGATAGAGGAAGAAACTCCTTCAACACCTTCTGCTGCTGATGTAGAAGAAATTTTAAAGGTAATGACCAAATCTTTACCTATCAAGCTGCTAAGTCCACTGGGGCCGCATCTAACAAAGCTTTTACAGAAGAAGGAGGAACCTTCGGCAGCGAAGAAGGTGGTTGGGCCAAAAAGGCGAAGGATTGTTACTGTTATAGAAGCTATTGAGGAAACACCACCGCCGGCCTCAGCGTCAAAAATAACACCAGCTGCCGAAGTTGCTACTTCTTCTGTCGAAGCTGATCCTACCAAAGCTGCTACTGCCGAAGCTACAACTGCTGAAGAAACCAATATGAAGAGCGCATTATCTGATATTGATAAAATGCTCTTGGATATGGCCGTGGTAGAAGCTGCTGCAGCTGCCAAAGAAACCCTGAAAATAGTGCCTGAAAAAGGGAAGGAAATCGCCGAAGATATTTCGAAGGAAAAAGGCTTCAATTTTCAAAATATAATTGGTCAAGAGTTATCTAAGGCTGAGAAAGAGGAACTGCAGGAGTATGCTATATCATGTGGCTACCAGCCAGGAGCGATGCTCTTTGGCGGAATTAACGAAGAAAGCTTAGGATGTATTCGAGATCGAACTGGAGCGAAGGTTATCAGCACTCTGTCGAAGAGTGTTGGTTTCCCGAAGCTTGAAGCTGACATCAGTCGCTACCGACGACAGCATATCGTCGGTAGTTTATTCTATTCTAATTTCAAGGTAAAATTTTTCCCTTAGCTTTTTATTGTTTTACGATGAAGGTGATTTCTGATGAAGGTTGCTTTGCACAGAGTATGCTACTAAGTAAAGCCTTAAGGATACAACAAGACCTCGAAGATAAGAAAAATGAGGTTATAATTGAAGGCTTAGAGAGCAAAATCAAAGATCATGAAGCTGCTCTTGAAAAGAAAGATTTTGTTCTTCAGACAATGGAGGGTTCACTAGCAGAAGCCCAAGCCGAAATTACCAGATTAAACAGTGAACTCCTCCTGAAATCAGAAAGCTTCGAGCAAGAAAAGAAGAATTTTGATACGAAGGTTAAAGCTGAAGTCGAAAAGAGTTCGAATTTACAAAAATCCTTGAAAGAGCTTCAAGACAAATGCCTAAACTTCAGCAACCGGTGCGTGCAACGGCTGAAGCATGTCTTCAACTCAGTTGGAGCCAGTTCTAAAAAATTTGAACCTTTGGTTGAAGACCTATCAGGCACCTTCGAACATATTGAGGGCGAAGTTGATGCGCTTGGCGAAGTTATAGCTGGGCACGGTGACTTATGTGCCCTGCTAGCTTCTCGCGGCACAGCTGTTGCTTTTATGAAGACTGGTTGCACGCATGGGAAGATCGTGAATAGGCCAAACTTTAGCCTGTTACCAGCAGATTTAACTGACATCCCCAGTCTGGCCCGAAGCATTGGAAATAGATTCATAACTCAAATTTAGATGAAGGGTGGGTGGAATTTAGCTGGTGACGAAGCTTGAAGTCATCTCAAGCCGGTACTAAACTTGTACCTGTTGCTTACCTTTTCCTAAGATTTCTATTTACCTTATACCGCTTTGTTATGTACAGGATGACAAAGCCGAAGATCAATGATCCGAAGCTTGACGGGTACTGATGAAGCTACTGCAAAAAGCTGTAGAGAAATTTTGAATTAACTTTGTAAAGGATATTGCAATTCAGGAATCAAACACTGCTTTGTAAACTTGTTCATACCTTGTAATATATTTTTACCTTTTCATCCGTGTATGAATTGCTTTGATGTGGACGAAACTTGTATTTTTTGAGCCGAAGGCGAAAAACACTGTCGGGGACCATAATTAGGGGTACCCTCAAGACCCCTAAATCTCAGCTGGTAACCCCCATCAGCACAAAGCTGCAAAGGCCTGATGGGTGCGATTAAGTCAAGGATCGGTCCATTCAAGGGACATGATCGTGCCCCACCCGAGCCTAGCCTCGGGCAAGGGAAGCCGACCCCGGAGAACCTACGTCTCGCCCGAGGACCCCCCTCCAGCAACGGGCACACTATCGGCTCGCCTGAGGCCCAGTCTTCACCGAGAAGCAACCTTGGCCACACTGCCACGCCGACCGACCAAATCGCAGGGGCATTTAACGCAAAGGTGGCCTGACACCTTTATCCTGACGCACACCCTCCAGTCGACAGAGCCGAAGTGACCGCAGTCACTTCGCCGCTCTACTGACCGGTCTGACAAGAAGACAGCGCCGCCTGCGCCGCTCCAACTGCTGAGCCACCCGACAGAGTGAGGCTGACAGCAGCCAAGGCCGGCCTCGAGCGTCATAGGAAACTCCGCCTCGCCCGACCCCAGGGCTCGGACTCGGGCTCAGCCCCGAAAGACGGCGAACTCCGCTCCGCCCGACCCAGGGCTCGGACTCGGGCTCAGCCCTAGAAGACGGCGAACTCCGCTCCGCCCGACCCAGGGCTCGGACTCGGGCTCAGCCCCGGAAGACGGTGAACTCCGCTCCGCCTGACCCAGGGCTCGGACTCGGGCTCAGCCCCGGAAGACGGCGAACTCCGCTCCGCCTGACCTAGGGCTCGGACTCGGGCTCAGCCCCGCTCCGCCCAACCCAGGGCTCGGACTCAGGCTCAGCCCCGGAAGACGGCGAACTCCGCTCCGCCCGACCCAGGGCTTGGACATGGGCTCAACCTCGGAAGACGGCGAACTCCGCCTCGCCCGACCCCAGGGCTCGGACATGGGCTCAACCCCGGAAGACGACGAACTCCGCCTTGCCCGACCCGGGGGCTCGACCTCGACCTCGACCTCAGAGGAGCCTCCACCTCGCCCAGCCTAGGGCACGGACCGACCACGTCAACAGGAAGCGCCATCATTACCCTACCCCGAGCTGATTCGGGCTACGGGGAACCAGACCGGCGTCCCATCTGGCTCGCTCCACCATGCGAGTAATGATGGCGCCCCGCATACCCTGTGACGACGGTGGCTCTCAGCCCCCTTACGGAAGCAAGAGGACGTCAGCAAGGACTCGACAACCCCAACAGCTGTCCTCCCGCCAGGCTCCAGCACTCCTCCGACGGCCATGACACCACGCGAACTGGGTGCCAAGACCTCTCTGGCTGCCACGATGGCATGTACTTAGGGCGCTAGCTCTCCACCGCTAGACACGTTAGCACATTGCTACACTCTCCATTGTACACCTGGATCCTCTCCTTATGCCTATAAAAGGGAGGACCAGGGCCCTCTTACAGAGGGTTGGCCCGCGCGGAGAAGGACGGGACGGCGCTCGCGCAAGGCCGCTCGCTCCCACTCCCGCGTGGACGCTTGTATCCCCCTACTGCAAGCGCACCCGACTCAGGCGCGGGGCTAACACGAAGGCCGTGGGATCCACTCTCTCACGCCTGCCTCCCTCCGGCTGCTTCCTTTCCCCCCCTTCGCGTTCCGCCTCGCGTCGACCCATCTGGGCTAGGGCACGTGGCGACAATTCACTCGTCGGTCCTGGGACACCCCGGGTTTCAAAACACCGACAGTTGGCGCGCCAGGTAGGGGCCTGCTGCGTGTTGACGAATAGCTTCCCGTCAAGCTCCAGATGGGCAGTCTCCAGCATCCTTTCCGGCCCGGGACGGTGCTCCGTTTCGGGAATCTCGAGTTCATGTCCCTCGACGGCAGCTACGACATGATACTCCTTCCCCCGCCGCGCGACAGCGACAATGGCGGTCGACAACCCGCTCGCCAGCGGGGAAATCGACGATGCCTTCCCCACGTGGTGGAAGGACGACATTCGGGCTTGTCCCGTCCCCTCCCCCGCCGACGGAGGAGGAGGCGGGGCAACCAAGGCCAAGCGGGAAGCGGCACCTCATTGGCTGTCGAGCGAGTCGACGGCGCCGACGCCCCAACGGAGGGCGCGTCAGGCATCGATCTCGCGTCTGAGACGAAGGCGAGCGCCGCCTCCCCGCAACACGCCAATCTCAAGCAAACGCACGATGCCGGCACGCTCGCGAAGGACTTGCTGGGCGTCACCCTCGTACCTGAGACAACGGTGCAGTCAGTCCCAGACGCGACCTCGTCACCGCCTGTCGACCGAAAGGTACCAACCGATTCCCACCTTGCGTCTTTTGGATTCGGCCTCGACCCACCAAGCGACTCCGCTTCGGTGAGCACTCTCATAGAGGCGAGTCCAAACCCTCTGGGGTATCGTGTGCGGTCACCCTGGGACCGACTGACGGCCGACTCAACCTACGAGCCCTCGGGGTCTGAGGAAGATGGTGAGCCCGACCTCTGTTGGGATTTCTCCGGACTTGGTAACCCCAGTGCCGTGCGGGACTTCATGACCGCATGTGACTACTGCCTTTCCGACTGTTCCGACGGCAGCCGCGGCCTCGACAACGAGGACCGCGGCCCAAGTCGTGAATGTTTCCACGTCGATCTAGGGGGTCCCGGCGAAGGCAACCATCTTGGTATGCCGGAAAACGGTGATCCCCCTAGGCCCGTGCCTCGCGTTGACATCCTTCGGGAGCTAGCTGTGGTCCCCGTCCCGGCGGGGGGTCCTGACCCACAGCTCGAGCAAATCCGCGAGAGGCAAGCCAGGCTCGACGAGGGAGCAGGAACGCTTGTGCCGATCCGCCGGGACATCGGGCAGGAATGGGCGATCCAACCCCCGGCCGGAGAAGCGCGTCATCTCCCCTAGGACATCCAGCACCGCATCGCCGATGACGTCAGGATGAGGCTGCCGCCGGATTCCAGTGGAGTCGGCCAGAACCTGGTTGCAGCGGCAATACTCCTCCGCGCGATGCCAGAGCCATCAACCACCGAGGGGAGGCGTATCCAGGGAGAGCTCAAGAATCTCCTGGAGGACGCCGCGGTCCGACGGGCCGAAAGCTCTGTCTCTCGAAGGCAGGGGTTCCCCTCAGAACATCGCGTCGCGACTTCCCGATTCATGCGGGAAGCCTCGGTCCACTCCGGGCACACGCGCAACACAGCGCCTGCGGCCCCGGGTCGCCTCGGCAACGAGCTCCATCATCACAGCTGTTGGGCCCACCTCGACGACAGGGCGCGCCGAGGCTACCACCCCAGGCGTGGGGGACGCTACGACAGCGGGGAGGATCGGAGTCCTTCGCCCGAACCACCCGGTCCGCAGGCTTTCAGCCGCGCCATACGACGGGCACCGTTCCCGACCCGGTTCCGAACCCCGACTACTATCACAAAGTACTCGGGGGAGACTGTAACACCCTGAATTTGGGGGTATAAAATTTCTTTTCTAATATTCACTAAATTCAGGTTGTTACTCTCTCATTTCTCTGTTTTCCTTATCTTTTCCCAAAAATGGAGAATTATTTTTGTTTTATACCGGCATAATCCTCGTAAAATAAAACCCTAAGAGGGTCCTTGATTGTTGCATGGCATGCCGAGGCATATTTTTGTGTCGAATTATTGTGTTTGGGCATCAATTCAATCTCATTAAATATTTGAATCTTTGATTCAAAAACTATATTTAGATTTGAAGAAGAATAAAAAAGAAGAGAAAGAAATAACAAAAAAGGGAAACCTCCCTCAGCCCACCAGCTCTCGCGTGGCCCACCTAGCCCCCAGCCAGCGCAGCCCAGCCCCCTGCGGCCTACCCAGCGCGCGAGGCCCACCTGGCCCATCTCGGCGCCGACGCCTACCCCAAACCCTAGCCGCCGCATGGCACCCCTGCCCAGCCGCCGGGCCCACCGGTCGGGTTCCTTCTTCCTCGCAACCACCCCCTCCACTCGCATGCTGCCAATCGTGTTGAGCCCCACGACGCGCACAAGAAGCCGCCCAGTCCAGTGCACGTCGAGTTCCTCTACGGATCGAGCTTTCCTCTAAGGGCGTCGTTGCTCCGTCCTTGGACTGCTCCCTGGGCACGGCCGGCTTTCTTCTCCCTTGTTAGCCGACCCGCTCCCAACCCCACTTTCTGCGCGGCTCCCCTTCCCTCTGTCGCGCGACCCCCACACGACGTCGAGGCCGGGAGGCCCTTGGGGGCGCGCGCCCGAGTCCAGTCCTGCCGGGACCTCGCTGTCCGAATCGCGGCAAGGAGGCCTGCGCGCGGCTGAGCTCTCCTGTGCGCGGCTAGCTCCCTTGGGCGTGCCTCCAGTCCGAATCGGCCCTTGCGCACGCGGTGGCGCGGCCAGCCAGCGCAGGGAGCTCCGCGCGGCCCCTGCAGGAGCAGACGTGGCCAAATCCAGCCCCTGTCCGCGCACCGGCGAGCTTCCCCTTCACGACGGACCGTCAAGCCCTTTGTGCGCGATTTCGTTCTCCCTGTGAAGGCTGGTTCCTGCGTGTTGATTGAAGAAGAGCACAGGAAATCCCACCATCCAGATCTTCGATCTTCTGTGGTTGCGTCCTCTGCGACTCCCGGTATAGCCTCGTTTTCGTCCAATAGAAATGTGCCATGTCATTTAATCCATGAATCGTTGGTTATTCAATGAATTTTGCGCCATGGTCATGTCTCGATGTGCTTCGTTTGCGTTGACTTTATATTAACGTTGATTACACGTTAGTAACATTATTCCTTGTCGCAACACATGTTCTAATTAATTATTTGCTTATCTGTTGGGAATTAAAATAAGTTTTTCATTGAGACTAGGTTATAGTATTAGGTGCGCATTTATAAATTTACATTAACCTGATTAATCACATGCTTAAATGTTTCGAATTAATATTTACTTAGTATAATCACGACATCTATTGGTGATCCTCGTGTGTCGACGCGCGCTGTCGCGTGCGCCATTCCGCACACCTTGTTTAGCGGGTTGCGTGTCTTGTGCGCAGCGCGTCGTCAAGGTCCCGACGACATCCGTCTACCCCCCTAGACGACGTTCATCTACCCCTAAACGACTCCTGTCTACCCCCGTCTACCCCCCCCCTTTTGTTTTTCTCTTGCGTGCACATAGCCTCGTCGTAGTGTTGTCGCGTGTAGTCTCCTCGCGTTGCACGCATCATTTTGTGCGTCACGCGTGTCGCCGTACAACGCCAATCCGCTTCACCTAATACTGGTAGTGTTAATTAGACCATTGTTCATGTAACAGAATCATCAGAATTAAAAATCTGTGGTTTAGTTGTCGGTTATTAAAATAGGAGTTCAATCGAATCTAATCTATAATTTTACATACGTGTGTGTAAATATCTATTATTGTGTTTATGCCGACTTTAAGGATTACATTTAATATTTGTTTAATATAAGAGAAACGACGCAATTAAGTAGTATTTGTATGTCGCGACGTGTTTAGCCATGAATGGTTAGTCATCCTATATATATGTGTAACTTGTGTCGTAAACCCGTTACAGCTCGTTTTAGTCGTGTCAACCTCATGATAGCGTCGTTTTCGTATTAATAATGCTATCTTATCACGTTACAAGTTTTACTTATTTAATTAAGTGGGTTATTTAATACTTATGGCCATATAATTAAAAATTGATTATAGTTCATCCCGCACGTCATTTGTACCGATTCCGCGTCACGCATTTTGCGCGCATTATTATTTCCGGCGTAAAGTCGACTAGGTTGGTTAATTAATTACACATTAACTGGGTAGCAATCTTGTGCACACGTTAAATATATGTTGCCACCACAGTTGTTTTAGCTAAGTAATTAAATGATTGGTCGGTTGATGGTTAATAACATAACAGTTTAATAGAACAAGTCTGTAGTTTCAACTCATGTTTTGTTAATATAAATGTCAATTAACGTGATTAATGCCAACTAAAATACTTGTCATTAATTATTTATCGTTGTTCGCGCGTGACATCGTGTGCGCGTCATCACGCGGTTCGCGCGCTTAGTCGTGTTGGCTCGTGCGGGTTGTTTCGTGTGTGTCACGTGTTATTCGCACGCGTTGACACACGACATGTACGTGTGTCGCGCGACGTCTACGCGTGATAATAATTTGTTTTCGCTTGTAAAGACTCATGTTAGCGACGTTAATTCGTCAAGTCATATATGTTGGATAATTAGCTTAAGGTTCGCTCGACTAATATTTATTAGACTAATATTTTAATTAGATTAAATGTGTAGTGTTTATCTCGCTCTTTTATAATAAACATTAACCTGGCTAATTTTAGCTTAACTTATTTTTATATATGTCACCTGTTCAGTTTTCTCATTTGTCGCGCGTGCTATTTCGCACGTGGTGGCGTTCTCATTCGCACTGGTCGAGCGTGCTGTTTCGTGTGTCGTTGCGTGCTATTTCGCGTGTGTCAGCGCGTTGTTTGCACGCTGCTGTGTTGGGTTCGCCATCGTCACGTTGTCTGCACGTATCGCGCGTGGTGCGCGCGCTAGGTCGCGTGCGGTTATGCTGTTTCATGCGTTGCGAGTTTCGTCTCGCTCCGCTAATTCGTCCCACTTAGAGTCGCTGATGTTATTTAAATTACTTATTTAACTAAGAATTGTTAGTGTGGTCAGCTAATTAAAATGGTTAGATAGCTCTAATTTCATTTTAAATAAATATCGATTAATATAATCAGGTCGAATTAAACGTTATAGTTAATATTTGTTTAGCGTAAATGCAATATCTTCTCGACCGTAGCTTCGAGTTCGATGTTTCATTTTCCTCGCGTGACCGTAGTAACGTTCTCTATTTCATTTTACATGTTTTATTATGTTTTTATCTGAATGGTGTGATGTTCTCATGTATATGTATATGTGTTTGTTTGTTTGTGCCTGTTTGTATTCACTGTGCGTTGCGAATAGATCGCGGTCCATTTTCGAGCTTCGAGGAATCGACTGTCAAGCTTCAGCGACCAAGTGATCAAGCTCTTCGAGTTCTACAAAGTTGAAGATCCTGAGCATCTGTTTGGTGAAGGCAAGTGTCCTCTGACCCATTATGTCCTATTCATTTATAACTTACTACCCCGCATTACTTACTTGAAACCTAAGGATTGACTAGCTTTACACTTTACTTTATCCTTGATGACCTTATGGGCTGTTACGGTTAGCATTCTGCTATTGCCTTAACTTAATCAATGAACATGATGTGACTATTTATGATACTGTTATCCTGATGATGTTGATGATCTTGTGATACTCTAGGGGGCTCAGGCTGTTTCCTGAGTACCTCTCCGTAAGGACCTGTTCGTTGAGAGACCACCCGGGATAACAGTGCAACCATGAGGGTGAAATGGGGCGCCCTTAGCTAATTAATTAGAGGAACTAGAGGTGTAGTTGCTTCGCCGTCGTGCCGTCAATGGGGTCCAGGCACAGTGCTTGCTCTGCCGAGGTTGGGTGCCGAGGTTCTTTCGTTTTGCTTTTGTTAGCCACCCTCCTGCGGGGAGGGGTACTGTGTTTATCAAACTGGAGAAACCTAACGGGCGGCTATGACCTCTAGGGAATCTTTGTAAAAGCTACGTAGTGATACCCTGCCGGACCACCTAGGAAGTGATCAATGGGGAGTCATGATCCCCGGGCAAAACGGGAATCACGGCTCATGGGTAAAGTGTGCGACCTCTGCAGAGGGTTAGAAACTGATATATCAGCCGTGCTCACGGTTATGAGCGGCCTTGGGATCCTCTTAGATTAGAGATACATATGATCTGAGATACAATGGTTATGTTTATGGTTTTGGTTCGACTATGATGATGATGATGTTCCTCGATGAGGAAATGGTTCACGGGTTGGTTATTACTAAAACTTGGCTTCCACTGATAATAAATACCTGACCAACTAAAAGCAACTGCTTGAGCTTAACCCCACATAAAGCTAGTCCACCTCAGCCAAACAGGACATTTGCTGAGTACGTTGATGTGTACTCACCCTTGCTTTCACAAAACACCAGGTTGCCTTTGGTGCAATCTATGCTCAGGTAAAGAAGAAGGCGTCGAGGCAAATCCCCAGGAGTTCTAGGACTTCGACGAGTCCGAGGTTTAGGCTAGCGACCTCCCCCAGTCAGCTGCCTGGGGTGGGTTGTTTACGTTGGCTACGTTTCGATTATGTGTACTTTGATTTATATTATGTAAATGGCTCTAGTCTGTAATATTACTACTTACTCTTTATTGAAATTCGAAGCATTGTGCTATGATGAGTCATTTATGTAATCGCTGTGTACGTGAATTTCTGATCCTGGCACGTACATGGTTCGCATTTGGTTTACCTTCCAAAACCGGGTGTTACATAAGTGATATCAAAGCCGTGCTGACTACAGGACCGCTAGCCTAGAGTAGCATTGGCCGTTTTAAGGACTTATTGACTATTACTTCACCTCACCCTTGATGCTGCTTCAAAAATATTAGTCACCTCGACTAATTCTATGTTGTGCTCCTATATGCCCCCTTGCCAAAAGTACTTCATTCCAGTATGGTCTGTACTTTTCTCAATCTACTAGATCTGATCTCGCTCTTGTGCTTGCGGCATCCTTGTAGATGCCCCTGACCATGACCTTCTTGCCTCTTGGGATTTAATCCTCTCCCATCATTAAATTTCTACCATTTAACAATCCTTATTCCTTTGTTATTGACATACTCATATCCCTGAATTCTTTAATACTCTTGTTTCAAATACTTACATCTGAGTTTTTACTGCCTACTTAGACATTTCAGTTTATATGTCCATGAACTCCTTGTCTTCAGAGACCCCTCCCTATTCCGTTGTGAAGCCTCTATCTTTTGGCTTTTTCTATTCTCTTGGTCTTGGTACGCTCGTACCATTGGAATCTGGCATATTCTTATTTTTATATATGCTTACCTTTATAACACAGAGTCTGTTTAAGACATTTAAGTTAACATGTCCCTGGCTACCCTTGTTTCTCGATGATCCATGAGCATTCATTTTATTTCTCACATCCTTGGTGATCTCGTTAATTCCTTGTAACTTCCTTCGGTACTGAATTTTTACTTCAACCCTTCTATTGGAATCATAACTATCTTACCTTGATTGTTTTCTCCACTTCACCATTTCGCGAGTCTTGCCTTAACTCTATCCTTTGTTATGCCTTTCGTTATTGTCACCTTCGCCTTTGACACCTCTATATCTTACCTTGATGCCTATATTATACCTGTGCTCTAAAACCTTCTCTCTTCCATCTCAATTTTAAAAGTTGTAGGTTACCTATTTTCCCTTAGTTGTATCCTATTCCTCGTCGCTTGCGAGTTTTTAGCTCCACCCTTTGTTGTCTGTTACTACCTTTACCTTCGTCGTCTCTCCATCTTACCTTGATGACTACCATATGTTTGTTATTTAAAATTCCCTCTTCCATCTCGATTCCAGGGAAGTATTTTACTTATCCCGCCCTTGGTTGGAACCTTGTCTTGCTAGGTGCGAGTCTTATCTTAACTCCATTCTTCGTTGTACTCATACCACTGGCACTTCAATGCCTTCATCTTTTCTCTGATACCCTTGTCTGTTATCACCTTTGACCCTTGATATTTATGTCTTCTACCTAAATGTTGACCTTGAACTTATCCTTTAAAAGCCTCCCCTTTCTTTCAACCCAGTTTGGGAGCTGCGAGTTACCCATCTCTCCCTTGATTTCTTTTCACTCCTTGTCACCTTACAGGTTTTGTCTTAATTCCATCCATTGATGTGTTTTGCTTGCTTTCACCATCACCTTGCCACCCATCAACCTTGCTTTGGCACTCATCTTTATTCCTGCTCTCCAAAGATCCCCTCACTTCCACCTCAATTTGAGTGTGGCAGTTTACCTATCTGGCCCTTGGACGTATCGCCTTCTTTTCCACTTGCATGTCCTGTCTCAACTCCATCCTTTATGGTACCTATATCCTTTGTCTTATGCCTATTTACCTCCTCTCCTACATCCTTATCCGTTATTACCTTTAAAACCCTCGTGATATCTATGCCCTTGCCTTCCTGTTTACCTTGAACCTACCCTTTGAAGTCTCCTCTTTTCCATCCCTGTTCGGGGATAATGCCTCATCTATTTCATCATCGATTGTTCCCCCTTCTTCGATGCCTTACAAGTTTTGTCTAAAATACATCCTCATCGCGTGTTTGTCCGTTATCACCTTAACTCTTGTCATCCCTCGATCTTTACCTTGATGCTCATCATGTACCCATATTTTAAAGCTTCCCCTCCCATTTCAGTTCAAGAGTGTTGTCTTACCCCTCCCCACTCTTGTTCGTTCCCTATTCCTATGTTGCGTTGCAAGTCTTAGCTTTTGTTTGATATCGCCCTTACCCTCCTAATATCAAGATCTTTCCCTGATGCATATCCTATGCCTACCTTTTGAAATATCATCTTTCCCATCTCAATTTGAGAATGGTGTTTACCTACCCTGCCCTTGGTTGCATTTTCTCCCTTGTAATTATGATCCTTGCTTTAACTCCATCCCTTATTGTGCTCATGTCTCTACCCTACATGTCTTGTTCTTCTCCTCGTCCTTCGACAACCTTAGAGATTAGTTATTCCCTTTTTAGAGAAGACCACCATCTAGTTAGCATTAACGTATAGCAACGAGATGTTTGTTGTTGTATGCTTGTCCTGTTTATCCTTGTGTGATGACTGATTTGCTTCTCTGTGATGAGTGTTGATGTGTTGTGGCCCTTGGTCCGCAATGACATCAGTTTACTAGCTAAGTGTCATAGGGTTAGGTAGCTGGGTGCTCTCCCTTTTCTCTCTTTAATCTATATATGCTTACCTTTTCTATCTATACCCTTCCCTCTTGCACCTGTTCGGTTGGCATTCTTCAACTTCTCTTAATCAGTCAAGATCAGAGTCGGCAACAACTTCACAAAATGCATATCAACGCTCCTGTTAAGGGGGTTAGCCGCTAACCCCAATGAATGCGATCAACATCAACCAACAAGATCAGAGTGGTGTAGAGAAAGCGTGTGTAGGTCCTAACCCACAGGTCCAGGAGAGCCTCAAGAATTGCACCAGTCGGTCTCAAGCACCTGAAGGTCAAAGCAACCAGTCCATAAGTTAAAGTTGCCAGAGTCAAAGTTGAGTCAGAAGAAGCTATGAAAGACCAATGAACCAATCTCATTTTCTTGCTAGCCTCTTCTTGAATCTCGAGGGCGAGATTCTGTTAAGGGGGTTAGGTCTGTAACACCCTGAATTTGGGGGTATAAAATTTCTTTTCTAATATTCACTAAATTCAGGTTGTTACTCTCTCATTTCTCTGTTTTCCTTATCTTTTCCCAAAAATGGAGAATTATTTTTGTTTTATACCGGCATAATCCTCGTAAAATAAAACCCTAAGAGGGTCCTTGATTGTTGCATGGCATGCCGAGGCATATTTTTGTGTCGAATTATTGTGTTTGGGCATCAATTCAATCTCATTAAATATTTGAATCTTTGATTCAAAAACTATATTTAGATTTGAAGAAGAATAAAAAAGAAGAGAAAGAAATAACAAAAAAAGGGAAACCTCCCTCAGCCCACCAGCTCTCGCGTGGCCCACCTAGCCCCCAGCCAGTGCAGCCCAGCCCCCTGCGGCCTACCCAGCGCGCGAGGCCCACCTGGCCCATCTCGGCGCCGACGCCTACCCCAAACCCTAGCCGCCGCATGGCACCCCTGCCCAGCCGCCGGGCCCACCGGTCGGGTTCCTTCTTCCTTGCAACCACCCCCTCCACTCGCATGCTGCCAATCGTGTTGAGCCCCACGACGCGCACAAGAAGCCGCCCAGTCCAGTGCACGTCGAGTTCCTCTACGGATCGAGCTTTCCTCTAAGGGCGTCGTTGCTCCGTCCTTGGACTGCTCCCTGGGCGCGGCCGGCTTTCTTCTCCCTTGTTAGCCGACCCGCTCCCAACCCCACTTTCTGCGCGGCTCCCCTTCCCTCTGTCGCGCGACCCCCACACGACGTCGAGGCCGGGAGGCCCTTGGGGGCGCGCGCCCGAGTCCAGTCCTGCCGGGACCTCGCTGTCCGAATCGCGGCAAGGAGGCCTGCGCGCGGCTGAGCTCTCCTGTGCGCGGCTAGCTCCCTTGGGCGTGCCTCCAGTCCGAATCGGCCCTTGCGCACGCGGTGGCGCGGCCAGCCAGCGCAGGGAGCTCCGTGTAACACCCGGATTTTAGGGATCCAAAACCCGGGGTTAACATAAACACCAGGTATGCTGGGACCAAGTCTCAAACATATGATGTATAGTGGCACAGGATCGAATGTCACAACTTTATATATAACAGGAGTTCTATACAAAATAAATAATTACATTATAAGGAGACAACGGTCCAGCAACCCAAAGTTGACTGGGAGACGACGGCCTAGACCTCTCACGAACTCATCACAGCATCCTCCATGAGCATCATCCTGCAGTACCTGTTCTTGACCTGTGGGGTGTGTGAGACAGCAAGAGTGAGCTCACATACGTTCATCACTCAACAAGTTGTGGGGAATAATGTGCATGAACTCGCCAAAGGTGGGAGTTCACGTGAAGTGTAAGGCTTACCAAAGAGGATGGTTGAAGCTGAGCATTGCTTTTAAAGTTGGTCAAAATTTTATTAGCAATTACTAAGTATAAGTAAATACCAAACCCAATTAAGTAATAGAACAAAAGTAACCACATCACCTGCAATGCAATGCATATGACAAATTGAATTTAGTTCCATAATTTAATCATGTGAGTGTCCGAGCTGCTCTTGACCGTGAGCACGGCTAGTATACCAGTTTTACACTCTGCAGAGGTTGCGCATCTTTACCCACAAGTCGTGTATCCCATGTCGCCAGGGTTTGCAAAGCCCTTAGACACTTCCGAGGTGAATGGCTAGGGATCCACTACGAGGCCTTTACAAAGTTCCACTAGCTTCCGAAAACCCGCTACAGTTTATAGGAAGATCCAGTACAGGAATCCCTTGCAGGACCGCCATCGCAGCAAAATCCTCCCGAGGGCCTCCCCGCACTGACCTCTCCCCTACTGCCCTTGCCCCTTTCGGGTAAGGTAGTCTTCCACTAGCTTTCCTAATTAATCAGCCAAGGGCGTCCCATTCCACCCTTGTGGTAGCACTGTTTTCCCGGGTGGTTCTCCATGTTCCAATTAACATAATGATCTCAACATGAACCATAAATAACAACTGATAACAAAAGTATAACCATGAATAGTAATGTGTATCTCTATACCCAAAGCCACATATAGCACTAGCAAGTACTACCCAAAGATTCAGTGGTGAACAAGGTATAAAGATAGTCAAACTAGGGTAACCTATTGGGTCCCATCAAAATTAACCTATGCAGATCATTATGATTAATTAGAACATGAGTAGGTGAAAAGAAGTGATCAAGGGCACAACTTGCCTGGGCCTTGAGATTCCAGGTACCAGGATGATTCTTCAGATCCTCGTGACCTCACTGCTAGTCGTAGCAATACAAACATACATGGTATAGGCAAGATTAACATTACACCAAACATATATGCAAAATACATATTAATAATCTACATATTAAAATAAGATCACAGGAAAAAGAATTATTAATTTTGGAGTTGTAGAATTCAAGTTATGATTTTCCTAAGGTTTAAGGTGATTATAATATGATTAAATGATAAATAAATTTCCTAACAGAGTTCATGTCAAAACAGTGATTCTAAATGATAGAGAATATTATTACAAAATTTTAGGAATTGGAATGGTTCAATTTGGAGCAAAAATGAATTTTCTATGAATTATCTAAGTTCTAGCAATTATTTTCATATTAAAAATCTATTTTCTATTTTATTTACTCAATTTAAACGTGTTCTGGACTGGGCCTCAATTCCAAAGAAACCCAGGGGGCTCGGGGTAAGAATCCCCAAGACACAGGGAACAGGGCCCCAACGGACGGCGGGTTGATTTTAATAAAACCGAGGGTCTCTTTTATAACTTTGACCCGCGAAGGGGTATCGGTGAATCTGAGCCGTCCGATCATAGGTCTAGGGTCTGGATCAGATCGGCGCGATCTCGAAGCGGTACGCAAACGGGGCCCTTGGATTAGGATCCAACGGTCACGATTTTAAAGGGGGCAAATCACCCAGTAGCCATCCGATCGGGAATCAATGGCCAACGCGGATTCCGACCGAAGCAGTATGTGCCTTCTAATCTGAGCCGTCCGATAGCATCCGACGGTCAGAGCGCTAGCGAATCACAGCCGCCCATCTACCCATCCACGGTACAGACCTACTCCTCTACCCCACGCGCCGGAGCACGGCGGCGCCCGCGACGAACGCGGCGGCCCCTCGCCGGAGAACCCGATTTCTACCCTACGGTGCACCATCCCGACTTCTGATACTTCGCGGAACAAAATTGACACGCCGGCGAACATGGGATGGGGGTTCATACCAACAGTTGGAGGCCGAACGCCCCTGACCACGGCGCGGCGGAGTTGGCACACGACGGTGAGCAATTCCAAGCTGCCCCGGTGGTTGAATCCGCACGGCGCTCCCACGATTGAACCCCAAGCACGATGAAGGAGCTCCCCGCCACGACTTCTAGGCTTTAGCGGCAATGAGATCGAGGATGGGCAGCGGCGGCGCTCACCCGGATCTCCCTCGCGCTGCCTTCGGTTGCTAATGGGGAACGGCGGCGCTAGGGTTTGGAGAGGCACGGCGGCACGATGCTTTATACCCGGGAGAGCCCGGAGTCGTTGTACCGGCCAACGGAGTCGCTGCCGAGATCCCCGCGCGAGAATCACGGCGAGGCTGTTCGCCAGGGAAGGAGACGACCTCCACGGTTGCTGGCGCGTGGACCCCGCAGAGCAGTGAGGGAAGGTGAACGCGACCGCGCGTGGAAGCAGCTGACAAGCCGGCCCGCGTGACAGTGTAACAGAAGAGCGCGTGGCGCAGAGGTGGTGTGGCTGAGCGGTGGGCCCCGCCCGTCAGCGAAAGGAGGAGTTTGGGCGCGGGATGAAGATGGGCTGCGCGCGCTGGAACTGCTTAGTGGGCCGAAATGAATAGAGTCGGCCCAGCTAGGGTTTTATTCTTTTCTTTTTCTGTTTTATTTCCTATTTTCAAATTTGAATCCCAATTTGAATTCAAACTTGTTTGTGATCTTCTTAACTGGGTTAAACACTTAAATTAGAATATTAGTGGGGAACAAAATGTATTCTTTCATACATTTACTTTCCTATAATTTGTATAATCTTTTCCTCCTCTCTTTTCTTAATCCTAGGATTATTTTAGGATTTAATTTCTCATTTGGATATTTAATATTTTTCTTGTCACACAATGCACACAAAAATAAAATATCCAGCATGATGCAACAATTTAGTAGCATATCTTTTCATTATTTGTTCTTGGACATGGTGTTCTCATATGATGATGAATAAAGATCAAACTCACATAAAGAGAAAATGTTTCTCTATTGATACTATTCCTAGCAATTACAAAGTGGGTGTTACAAATCCTACCCCCCTTAAAAATAATCTCGTCCTCGAGATTTGTAAGGAAAAAGGATGCATACTCATATGCACAAACAAAGAGATCTCAGCATGAGGTATAATTCTTTAACAAAACATTGGGTCAATAGACCTTTATTATTTCTTCTAAAATATTATCATATCATCTACTAACTAAAGTAACACCTAGATCTTACAAATCATCATAATTTATATCTATGTAGCTTGGTGAAGCTGGTGGTGGTGGGGGTTGTTGTTGTTGTTGTCTTTCCAACCGTGCTTGCCTTATTTCTTGACGAGCCTGACGTATTTCCTCGCGTTGTTGTCTTATCTGATTTTGCATCTCGGTCACCAGGTCTGTTAATTGTTGTATTACCAGTCTTTGGGTAGCAACCACTTGATTGATCTCAACAGGTGGAGGATTTGGAGGATTCATTTTCTGTTTGTTGTTACGTGATAATCTTTCCTTTCCTGGTATTGACCATGAAAGTTAGAAGCATATGGTAATAGTTTTGCAAAGGAAATTATTCAATAAGCGGAATGAATAAGCTAGTAGCTGGTTATAATCTATAGATTCTTTGGTAGGGCTTAATTTATGTCCAGATTGGGGTAACCAGTCATATAAGGTGAATATCCAAGGGTAAGATAGAATCTGTTAAGATGAGAGATATACATGGGTGAGATGGGCTACAAGATGTAGGTTAAAAGTTTGTTTGTTATTAGGTGGGAATAGAAAGGTCATACTATTCATTATGGCACTATGGGTTGGGTTAGCTCATGGTTGAATTGATCCAATGTGCTAAGATAAGTTAATACATGGCTAGTGGGGTCTAATCTCTTCTACTAGTGTCATTAATCTGTTTAAGTGGACCACATTAAGTTAGATAACATTAGACCACAATAGATCAGGTCATATTAGGTAGGATAAGAATTGGATATGACTAGATTAGACTAGTTTAGGCTTAGATAGGTCCAACTGGGTAGAATATGTATTATTAAGATATGTTAGGATGTTTTAAGATTAATTTGATATGTTATGAGGAGATAGAATCTCTTGCTAGGTTAAAATTGAGGGGTTATGCAACTATCAGATAGTTGAGGTAGTTGTATATAGCCAAGTTGATCTATCATTCTTAATTTAGTGCGGGGTGAACTAAGTTAAGACTTGTTCTATAGGGGTAGAGTCTAAACTATTCCATCAGTGTTATCTAACATATTTGATAAGTCACTTTAGATTTGATCAGATCTAGGTTAGATTGGTGTGACTAGTTTGACTAGATAAGATCTAATTAATTTGTATTAGATCATGGTTGTTAAACTAGATCATGGTTGTTAAACTAGGGTGGATAAGTATGCTTATTAGGATAAGATGAATCCATAGGGATAAGGTAGAATCTTTTGAGGTCAGTTAGATTTTATTAGGATAGGATAGAATCTTTTCAAGATAAGATGAGTATCTTTAAGATAAGATGAATTGGTTAGAATGAGATCTTTTAGGATAAGATAAATCTCTTAAGCTAGATATGTTTCAATGGGGATAATCTAGGTTGTCTAGTTATTTTATAAATATATTTTTGGTACCTATGTGTATATGCAGATGCAATTATGGACATTACTCCACAACCCATCACACTCAATCAAAGATCCAAATCAACCAAGTATCATAAGAACAAACATTCAAGTGCATAGACAAAAATAGTTTTGTTTTTGTTCCTAAGATTAGGTTTCCTACTCTTAAAAGTCACTTTAGATACAGGACTTCAAAGTGTGAAATCCACATTTGTCTTTAGAAGGAAAAGGTAAGAATAATCAGAGTAGAGCGGAATTAGATGAGAAAAGATTTAAGATTAGTTTAGAAAAGAATCAGAGTAGCAAAGGTAAGTAGGTAATGGTTGTCCAGTTCTATCTAGGTTTCGTCCTACAGTCAACATTCCTCTGATACCACTTCTGTAACACCCGGATTTTAGGGATCCAAAACCCGGGGTTAACATAAACACCAGGTATGCTGGGACCAAGTCTCAAACATATGATGTATAGTGGCACAGGATCGAATGTCACAACTTTATATATAACAGGAGTTCTATACAAAATAAATAATTACATTATAAGGAGACAACGGTCCAGCAACCCAAAGTTGACTGGGAGACGACGGCCTAGACCTCTCACGAACTCATCACAGCATCCTTCATGAGCATCATCCTGCAGTACCTGTTCTTGACCTGTGGGGTGTGTGAGACAGCAAGAGTGAGCTCACATACGTTCATCACTCAACAAGTTGTGGGGAATAATGTGCATGAACTCGCCAAAGGTGGGAGTTCACGTGAAGTGTAAGGCTTACCAAAGAGGATGGTTGAAGCTGAGCATTGCTTTTAAAGTTGGTCAAAATTTTATTAGCAATTACTAAGTATAAGTAAATACCAAACCCAATTAAGTAATAGAACAAAAGTAACCACATCACCTGCAATGCAATGCATATGACAAATTGAAGTTAGTTCCATAATTTAATCATGTGAGTGTCCGAGCTGCTCTTGACCGTGAGCACGGCTAGTATACCAGTTTTACACTCTGCAGAGGTTGCGCATCTTTACCCACAAGTCGTGTATCCCATGTCGCCAGGGTTTGCAAAGCCCTTAGACACTTCCGAGGTGAATGGCTAGGGATCCACTACGAGGCCTTTACAAAGTTCCACTAGCTTCCGAAAACCCGCTACAGTTTATAGGAAGATCCAGTACAGGAATCCCTTGCAGGACCGCCATCGCAGCAAAATCCTCCCGAGGGCCTCCCCGCACTGACCTCTCCCCTACTGCCCTTGCCCCTTTCGGGTAAGGTAGTCTTCCACTAGCTTTCCTAATTAATCAGCCAAGGGCGTCCCATTCCACCCTTGTGGTAGCACTGTTTTCCCGGGTGGTTCTCCATGTTCCAATTAACATAATGATCTCAACATGAACCATAAATAACAACTGATAACAAAAGTATAACCATGAATAGTAATGTGTATCTCTATACCCAAAGCCACATATAGCACTAGCAAGTACTACCCAAAGATTCAGTGGTGAACAAGGTATAAAGATAGTCAAACTAGGGTAACCTATTGGGTCCCATCAAAATTAACCTATGCAGATCATTATGATTAATTAGAACATGAGTAGGTGAAAAGAAGTGATCAAGGGCACAACTTGCCTGGGCCTTGAGATTCCAGGTACCAGGATGATTCTTCAGATCCTCGTGACCTCACTGCTAGTCGTAGCAATACAAACATACATGGTATAGGCAAGATTAACATTACACCAAACATATATGCAAAATACATATTAATAATCTACATATTAAAATAAGATCACAGGAAAAAGAATTATTAATTTTGGAGTTGTAGAATTCAAGTTATGATTTTCCTAAGGTTTAAGGTGATTATAATATGATTAAATGATAAATAAATTTCCTAACAGAGTTCATGTCAAAACAGTGATTCTAAATGATAGAGAATATTATTACAAAATTTTAGGAATTGGAATGGTTCAATTTGGAGCAAAAATGAATTTTCTATGAATTATCTAAGTTCTAGCAATTATTTTCATATTAAAAATCTATTTTCTATTTTATTTACTCAATTTAAACGTGTTCTGGACTGGGCCTCAATTCCAAAGAAACCCAGGGGGCTCGGGGTAAGAATCCCCAAGACACAGGGAACAGGGCCCCAACGGACGGCGGGTTGATTTTAATAAAACCGAGGGTCTCTTTTATAACTTTGACCCGCGAAGGGGTATCGGTGAATCTGAGCCGTCCGATCATAGGTCTAGGGTCTGGATCAGATCGGCGCGATCTCGAAGCGGTACGCAAACGGGGCCCTTGGATTAGGATCCAACGGTCACGATTTTAAAGGGGGCAAATCACCCAGTAGCCATCCGATCGGGAATCAATGGCCAACGCGGATTCCGACCGAAGCAGTATGTGCCTTCTAATCTGAGCCGTCCGATAGCATCCGACGGTCAGAGCGCTAGCGAATCACAGCCGCCCATCTACCCATCCACGGTACAGACCTACTCCTCTACCCCACGTGCCGGAGCACGGCGGCGCCCGCGACGAACGCGGCGGCCCCTCGCCGGAGAACCCGATTTCTACCCTACGGTGCACCATCCCGACTTCTGATACTTCGCGGAACAAAATTGACACGCCGGCGAACATGGGATGGGGGTTCATACCAACAGTTGGAGGCCGAACGCCCCTGACCACGGCGCGGCGGAGATGGCACACGACGGTGAGCAATTCCAAGCTGCCCCGGTGGTTGAATCCGCACGGCGCTCCCACGATTGAACCCCAAGCACGATGAAGGAGCTCCCCGCCACGACTTCTAGGCTTTAGCGGCAATGAGATCGAGGATGGGCAGCGGCGGCGCTCACCCGGATCTCCCTCGCGCTGCCTTCGGTTGCTAATGGGGAACGGCGGCGCTAGGGTTTGGAGAGGCACGGCGGCACGATGCTTTATACCCGGGAGAGCCCGGAGTCGTTGTACCGGCCAACGGAGTCGCTGCCGAGATCCCCGCGCGAGAATCACGGCGAGGCTGTTCGCCAGGGAAGGAGACGACCTCCACGGTTGCTGGCGCGTGGACCCCGCAGAGCAGTGAGGGAAGGTGAACGCGACCGCGCGTGGAAGCAGCTGACAAGCCGGCCCGCGTGACAGTGTAACAGAAGAGCGCGTGGCGCAGAGGTGGTGTGGCTGAGCGGTGGGCCCCGCCCGTCAGCGAAAGGAGGAGTTTGGGCGCGGGATGAAGATGGGCTGCGCGCGCTGGAACTGCTTAGTGGGCCGAAATGAATAGAGTCGGCCCAGCTAGGGTTTTATTCTTTTCTTTTTCTGTTTTATTTCCTATTTTCAAATTTGAATCCCAATTTGAATTCAAACTTGTTTGTGATCTTCTTAACTGGGTTAAACACTTAAATTAGAATATTAGTGGGGAACAAAATGTATTCTTTCATACATTTACTTTCCTATAATTTGTATAATCTTTTCCTCCTCTCTTTTCTTAATCCTAGGATTATTTTAGGATTTAATTTCTCATTTGGATATTTAATATTTTTCTTGTCACACAATGCACACAAAAATAAAATATCCAGCATGATGCAACAATTTAGTAGCATATCTTTTCATTATTTGTTCTTGGACATGGTGTTCTCATATGATGATGAATAAAGATCAAACTCACATAAAGAGAAAATGTTTCTCTATTGATACTATTCCTAGCAATTACAAAGTGGGTGTTACACTCCGCGCGGCCCCTGCAGGAGCAGACGTGGCCAAATCCAGCCCCTGTCCGCGCACCGGCGAGCTTCCCCTTCACGGCGGACCGTCAAGCCCTTTGTGCGCGATTTCGTTCTCCCTGTGAAGGCTGGTTCCTGCGTGTTGATTGAAGAAGAGCACAGGAAATCCCACCATCCAGATCTTCGATCTTCTGTGGTTGCGTCCTCTGCGACTCCCGGTATAGCCTCGTTTTCGTCCAATAGAAATGTGCCATGTCATTTAATCCATGAATCGTTGGTTATTCAATGAATTTTGCGCCATGGTCATGTCTCGATGTGCTTCGTTTGCGTTGACTTTATATTAACGTTGATTACACGTTAGTAACATTATTCCTTGTCGCAACACATGTTCTAATTAATTATTTGCTTATCTGTTGGGAATTAAAATAAGTTTTTCATTGAGACTAGGTTATAGTATTAGGTGCGCATTTATAAATTTACATTAACCTGATTAATCACATGCTTAAATGTTTCGAATTAATATTTACTTAGTATAATCACGACATCTATTGGTGATCCTCGTGTGTCGACGCGCGCTGTCGCGTGCGCCATTCCGCACACCTTGTTTAGCGGGTTGCGTGTCTTGTGCGCAGCGCGTCGTCAAGGTCCCGACGACATCCGTCTACCCCCCTAGACGACGTTCGTCTACCCCTAAACGACTCCTGTCTACCCCCGTCTACCCCCCCCCCTTTTGTTTTTCTCTTGCGTGCACATAGCCTCGTCGTAGTGTTGTCGCGTGTAGTCTCCTCGCGTTGCACGCATCATTTTGTGCGTCACGCGTGTCGCCGTACAACGCCAATCCGCTTCACCTAATACTGGTAGTGTTAATTAGACCATTGTTCATGTAACAGAATCATCAGAATTAAAAATCTGTGGTTTAGTTGTCGGTTATTAAAATAGGAGTTCAATCGAATCTAATCTATAATTTTACATACGTGTGTGTAAATATCTATTATTGTGTTTATGCCGACTTTAAGGATTACATTTAATATTTGTTTAATATAAGAGAAACGACGCAATTAAGTAGTATTTGTATGTCGCGACGTGTTTAGCCATGAATGGTTAGTCATCCTATATATATGTGTAACTTGTGTCGTAAACCCGTTACAGCTCGTTTTAGTCGTGTCAACCTCATGATAGCGTCGTTTTCGTATTAATAATGCTATCTTATCACGTTACAAGTTTTACTTATTTAATTAAGTGGGTTATTTAATACTTATGGCCATATAATTAAAAATTGATTATAGTTCATCCCGCATGTCATTTGTACCGATTCCGCGTCACGCATTTTGCGCGCATTATTATTTCCGGCGTAAAGTCGACTAGGTTGGTTAATTAATTACACATTAACTGGGTAGCAATCTTGTGCACACGTTAAATATATGTTGCCACCACAGTTGTTTTAGCTAAGTAATTAAATGATTGGTCGGTTGATGGTTAATAACATAACAGTTTAATAGAACGAGTCTGTAGTTTCAACTCATGTTTTGTTAATATAAATGTCAATTAACGTGATTAATGCCAACTAAAATACTTGTCATTAATTATTTATCGTTGTTCGCGCGTGACATCGTGTGCGCGTCATCACGCGGTTCGCGCGCTTAGTCGTGTTGGCTCGTGCGGGTTGTTTCGTGTGTGTCACGTGTTATTCGCACGCGTTGACACACGACATGTAAGTGTGTCGCGCGACGTCTACGCGTGATAATAATTTGTTTTCGCTTGTAAAGACTCATGTTAGCGACGTTAATTCGTCAAGTCATATATGTTGGATAATTAGCTTAAGGTTCGCTCGACTAATATTTATTAGACTAATATTTTAATTAGATTAAATGTGTAGTGTTTATCTCGCTCTTTTATAATAAACATTAACCTGGCTAATTTTAGCTTAACTTATTTTTATATATGTCACCTGTTCAGTTTTCTCATTTGTCGCGCGTGCTATTTCGCACGTGGTGGCGTTCTCATTCGCACTGGTCGAGCGTGCTGTTTCGTGTGTTGTCGCGTGCTATTTCGCGTGTGTCAGCGCGTTGTTTGCACGCTGCTGTGTTGGGTTCGCCATCGTCACGTTGTCTGCACGTATCGCGCGTGGTGCGCGCGCTAGGTCGCGTGCGGTTATGCTGTTTCATGCGTTGCGAGTTTCGTCTCGCTCCGCTAATTCGTCCCACTTAGAGTCGCTGATGTTATTTAAATTACTTATTTAACTAAGAATTGTTAGTGTGGTCAGCTAATTAAAATGGTTAGATAGCTCTAATTTCATTTTAAATAAATATCGATTAATATAATCAGGTCGAATTAAACGTTATAGTTAATATTTGTTTAGCGTAAATGCAATATCTTCTCGACCGTAGCTTCGAGTTCGATGTTTCATTTTCCTCGCGTGACCGTAGTAACGTTCTCTATTTCATTTTACATGTTTTATTATGTTTTTATCTGAATGGTGTGATGTTCTCATGTATATGTATATGTGTTTGTTTGTTTGTGCCTGTTTGTATTCACTGTGCGTTGCGAATAGATCGCGGTCCATTTTCGAGCTTCGAGGAATCGACTGTCAAGCTTCAGCGACCAAGTGATCAAGCTCTTCGAGTTCTACAAAGTTGAAGATCCTGAGCATCTGTTTGGTGAAGGCAAGTGTCCTCTGACCCATTATGTCCTATTCATTTATAACTTACTACCCCGCATTACTTACTTGAAACCTAAGGATTGACTAGCTTTACACTTTACTTTATCCTTGATGACCTTATGGGCTGTTACGGTTAGCATTCTGCTATTGCCTTAACTTAATCAATGAACATGATGTGACTATTTATGATACTGTTATCCTGATGATGTTGATGATCTTGTGATACTCTAGGGGGCTCAGGCTGTTTCCTGAGTACCTCTCCGTAAGGACCTGTTCGTTGAGAGACCACCCGGGATAACAGTGCAACCATGAGGGTGAAATGGGGCGCCCTTAGCTAATTAATTAGAGGAACTAGAGGTGTAGTTGCTTCGCCGTCGTGCCGTCAATGGGGTCCAGGCACAGTGCTTGCTCTGCCGAGGTTGGGTGCCGAGGTTCTTTCGTTTTGCTTTTGTTAGCCACCCTCCTGCGGGGAGGGGTACTGTGTTTATCAAACTGGAGAAACCTAACGGGTGGCTATGACCTCTAGGGAATCTTTGTAAAAGCTACGTAGTGATACCCTGCCGGACCACCTAGGAAGTGATCAATGGGGAGTCATGATCCCCGGGCAAAACGGGAATCACGGCTCATGGGTAAAGTGTGCGACCTCTGCAGAGGGTTAGAAACTGATATCTCAACCGTGCTCACGGTTATGAGCGGCCTTGGGATCCTCTTAGATTAGAGATACATATGATCTGAGATACAATGGTTATGTTTATGGTTTTGGTTCGACTATGATGATGATGATGTTCCTCAATGAGGAAATGGTTCACGGGTTGGTTATTACTAAAACTTGGCTTCCACTGATAATAAATACCTGACCAACTAAAAGCAACTGCTTGAGCTTAACCCCACATAAAGCTAGTCCACCTCAGCCAAACAGGACATTTGCTGAGTACGTTGATGTGTACTCACCCTTGCTTTCACAAAACACCAGGTTGCCTTTGGTGCAATCTATGCTCAGGTAAAGAAGAAGGCGTCGAGGCAAATCCCCAGGAGTTCCAGGACTTCGACGAGTCCGAGGTTTAGGCTAGCGACCTCCCCCAGTCAGCTGCCTGTGGTGGGTTGTTTACGTTGGCTACGTTTCGATTATGTGTACTTTGATTTATATTATGTAAATGGCTCTAGTCTGTAATATTACTACTTACTCTTTATTGAAATTCGAAGCATTGTGCTATGATGAGTCATTTATGTAATCGCTGTGTACATGAATTTCTGATCCTGGCACGTACATGGTTCGCATTCGGTTTACCTTCCAAAACCGGGTGTTACAGAGACGAGACCGGAACTGTGGCTCGCGGACTATCGGCTGGCCTGCCAACTGGGTGGAATGGACGATGACAACCTCATCATCTGCAACCTCCCCCTGTTCCTCTCCGACACTGCTCGAGCCTGGCTGGAGCACCTGCCCCCGGGGCAGATCTCCAACTGGGACGACCTGGTCCAAGCCTTCGCCGGCAATTTCCAGGGCACGTACGTGCGCCCTGGGAACTCCTGGGATCTCTAAAGCTGCCGCCAGCAGCCGGGAGAGCCTCTCCGAGATTACATCCGGCGATTCTCGAAGCAGCGCACAGAGCTGCCCAACGTCACCGACTCAGATGTCATCGGCGCGTTCCTCACCGGCACCACCTGCCGTGACCTGGTGAGCAAGCTGGGTCGCAAGACCCCCACCAGGGCGAGCGAGCTGATGGACATCGCCACCAAGTTCGCCTCTGGCCAGGAGGCGGTTGAGGCCATTTTCCGAAAGGACAAGCAGTCCCAGGGCCGCCCACCGGAAGATGCTCCTGAGGCGTCAACTCAGCACGGCGCCAAGAAGAAGGGCAAGAAGAAGTCGCAAGCGAAACGCGATGCCGCCGACGCGGACCTTGTCGCCGTCGCCGAGTACAAGGACCCTCGGAAGCCTCCCGGAGGTGCCAACCTCTTCGACAAGATGCTCAAGGAGCTGTGCCCCTATCCTCAGGGGCCCGTCAAGCACACCCTCGAGGAGTGTGCCATGCTTCGACGACACTTCCACACGGTCGGGCCACCCGTGGAGGGTGGCAAGGCCCTCGACGACGCAAAGGAGGAAGATCACAAGGCAGGAGGGTTCCTCGAGGTCCGCGACTGCTTCATGATCTATGGCGGGCAAGTGGTGAACGCCTCGGCTCGGCACCGCAAGCAAGAGTGTCGGGAGATCTGCTCGGTAAAGGTGGCGGCGCCAGTCTACCTAGACTGGTTCGACAAGCCCATCACCTTCGACCAGGCCGACCATACAGACTACGTGTCGAGCCTGGGAAGATACCCACTCGTTGTCGACCCCATCATCGGCAACATCAGGCTCACCAAGGTCCTCATGGACGGAGGCAGCAGCCTCAACATCATCTACGCCGAGACCCTCGGGCTCCTGCGGATCGATCTGTCCATGGTCCGGACGGGCGCTGCGCCTTTCCACGGGATCATCCCCGGGAAGCGCGTTCAACCCCTCGGACAACTCAATCTACCCGTCTGCTTCGGGACGCACTCCAACTTCCGAAAGGAGACCCTCACGTTCGAAGTGGTCAGGTTTCGAGGAACCTACCACGTAGTGCTGGGGAGGCCATGTTACGCCAAGTTCATGGCCATCCCCAACTACACCTACCTCAAGCTCAAGATGTCGGGCCCCAACGGGGTCATCACCGTCGGGCCCACGTACCGACACGCATACGAATGCGATGTGGAGTGCGTGGAGTACGCCGAGGCCCTCGCCGAATCTGAGGCCCTCATCGCTGACCTGGAGAGCCTCTCTAGGGAGGCGTCCGACGTGAAGCGCCACGCCGGCAACTTTGAACCAGCGGAGACGGTCAAGTCCGTCCCTCTTGACCCCTGCAACGATGCCTCCAAGCAGATCCGGATCGGTTCCGAGCTCGACCCCAAATAGGAAGCAGTGCTCGTCGACTTTCTCCGCGCAAACGCCGACGTTTTCGCGTGGAGTCCCTCGGACATGCCCGGCATACCGAGGGAAGTCGCCGAGCACTCTCTAGATATTCGAGCTGGGACCCGACCCGTGAAGCAGCCTCTGCGCCGATTCGACGAAGAAAAACGCAGGGCCATAGGCGAGGAGATCCACAAGCTACTGACGGCAGGGTTCATCAAAGTGGTATTCCATCCCGAATGGCTTGCCAACCCTGTGCTTGTGAGAAAGAAAGGGGGGAAATGGCGGATGTGTGTAGACTACACTGGTCTAAACAAAGAATGTCCGAAGGTTCCCTACCCTCTGCCTCGCATCGATCAGATCGTGGATTCCACTGCTGGGTGCGAAACCCTGTCTTTCCTTGATGCCTACTCAGGGTACCACCAGATCAAGATGAAAGAGTCCGACCAGCTCGCAACTTCATTCATCACACCCTTCGGCATGTACTGCTATGTTACAATGCCATTTGGTTTGAGGAATGCGGGGGCAACGTACCAGCGATGCATGAACCATGTGTTTGGCGAACACATCGGCCGAACGGTTGAGGCCTACGTTGATGACATCGTAGTCAAGACGAGGAAGGCCTCTGACCTCCTTTCCGACCTTGAAGCGACATTCCGATGTCTCAAGGCGAAAGGCGTGAAGCTTAATCCCGAAAAGTGTGTCTTCGGGGTCCCCCGAGGCATGCTCTTGGGGTTCATCGTCTCCGAGCGGGGCATCGAAGCCAACCCGGAGAAGATTGCAGCCATCACCAGCATGGGGCCAATCAAGGACTTGAAAGGCGTACAGAGGGTCATGGGATGTCTCGTGGCTCTGAGCCGCTTCATCTCCCGCCTCGGCGAAAGAGGTCTGCCTCTGTACCGCCTCTTAAGGAAAGCTGAGTGCTTCGCTTGGACTCCCGAGGCCGAGGAAGCCCTCGGGAACTTGAAGGCGCTCCTCACGAACGCGCCCATCTTGGTGCCCCCCGCTGCCGGAGAAGCCCTCTTGATCTACGTCGCCGCAACCACCCAGGTGGTTAGCGCCGCGATCGTGGTTGAGAGACGAGAAGAAGGGCATGCATTGCCCGTCCAGAGGCCAGTCTACTTCATCAGTGAGGTACTGTCCGAGACCAAGATCCGCTACCCATAAATCCAGAAGCTGCTGTACGTGGTGATCCTGACACGGCGGAAGTTGCGGCACTACTTCGAGTCTCATCCGGTGACTGTGGTGTCATCCTTCCCCCTGGGAGAGATCATCCAGTCCCGAGAAGCCTCGGGTAGAATTGCGAAGTGGGCGGTGGAGATCATGGGCGAAATGATCTTGTTCGCCCCTCGGAAGGCCATCAAGTCCTAGGTCTTGGCGGACTTCGTGGCTGAATGGGCCGACACCCAGCTCCTGACGGCTCCGATCCAACCGGAGCTCTGGACCATGTTTTTCGACGGGTCGCTGATGAAGACGGGGGCCGACGCAGGCCTCCTCTTCGTCTCGCCCCTCGGGAATCACCTACGCTACGTGCTGCGCCTCCACTTCCCGGCATCCAACAATGTGGCAGAGTACGAGGCTCTGGTAAACGGGTTGCGAATCGCCATCGAGCTAGGGGTCTGACGCCTCAACGCTCGCGATGACTCGCAGCTCGTCATCGACCAAGTCATGAAGAACTCCCACTGCCGCGACCCGAAGATGGAAGCCTACTGCGATGAGGTTCGGCGCTTGGAAGACAAGTTCTACGGGCTCGAGCTCAACCACATCGCCCGACGCTACAACGAGACTGCGGACGAGCTGGCTAAAATGGCCTCGGGACGAACAACAGTTCCCCCGGACGTATTCTCCCGAGACCTGCATCAACCCTCCGTCAAGACCGAGGACGCGCCCGAGCCCGAGGCACCTTCGGCTCCGCCCGAGGCATCCTCGGCTCAGTCCGAGATACCCTCGGCCCCCGAGGGTGAGGCACTGCGCGTCGAGGGGGAACCGAGCGAGGTCACGCCTAATCAAAGCTGGCAGACCCCGTACCTGCAATATCTCCACCGAGGGGAGCTGCCCCTCGACCAAGCCGAAGCTCGGCGGTTGGCGCGGCGCACCAAGTCTTTCGTCTTACTGGGAGATGGGAAGGAGCTCTATCACCGCAGCCCCTCAGGCATCCTCCAGCGATGCATTTCCATCGCCGAAGGCCAGGAGCTCTTGCAAGAGATACACTCAGGGACTTGCGGCAATCACGCAGCACCTCGAACCCTCGTTGGAAACGCCTTCCGACAAGGATTCTACTGGCCGACGGCGGTGGCCGACGCTACTAGAATTGTCCGCACCTGTGAAGGGTGTCAGTTCTACGCGAGGCAAACCCACCTGCCCGCTCAGGCTCTGTAGACCATACCCATCACCTGGTCGTTTGCTGTGTGGGGTCTAGACCTCGTGGGCCCCTTGCAGAAGGCACCCGGGGGCTACACGCACCTGTTGGTCGCCATCGACAAATTCTCCAAGTGGATCGAGGTCCGACCCCTAAACAGCATCAGGTCCGAACAGGCGGTGGCGTTCTTCACCAACATCATCCATTGCTTTGGGGTCCCGAACTCCATCATCACCGACAACGGCACCCAGTTCACCGGTAGAAAGTTTCTGGACTTCTGCGAGGATCACCACATCTGGGTGGACTGGGCTACCGTGGCTCAGCCCATGACGAATGGGCAAGTGGAGCAGGCTAACGGTATGATCCTGCAAGGACTCAAGCCTCGGATCTACAACGACCTCAACAAGTTCGGCAAGCGGTGGATGAAGGAACTCCCCTCGGTGGTCTGGAGCCTGAGAACAACACCGAGCCGAGCCACGGGCTTCACACCGTTCTTTCTAGTCTATGAGGCCGAGGCCATCTTGCCCACAGACTTGGAATACGGTTCCCCGAGGGTGAAGGCCTACACCGACCAAAGCAACCGAGCCAACCGAGAAGACTCACTGGACCAGCTGGAGGGGCTCGGGACGTGGCCTTACTACACTCGGCGCGGTACCAACAGTCCCTGCGACGCTACCACGCCCGAGGGGTTAGGTCCCGAGACCTCCAGGTGGGCGACCTGGTGCTTCGGCTGCGACAAGACGCCCGAGGAAGGCACAAACTCATGCCTCCCTGGGAAGGGCCGTTCGTCATCGCCAAGGTCCTGAAGCCCGGAACGTACAAGCTGGCCAACAGCCAAGGCGAGGTCTACAGCAACGCTTGGAACATCCAACAGCTACGTCGCTTCTACCCTTAAGATGCTTTCAAGTTGCTCGTATACCTCGTTCACACACCAAGTCTGGTCATCAAGGAAGGGTCAGCCTTGCCTCGGCAAAGCCCGACCCTCCCTCGGGGGCTAGAAGGGGGCAACCCCCTCTGCGTCAAAATTTTCCTCGAAAAAAGAAAAAAATCTTTTCTGCCAGAATGCCTTTCGTGCTCTTCGACTACTTCAAAAGTGGATCCTGAAAACGACGGAGTACACGTAAGCAGCCAAGGCTGACCGAGCCGAGGGACTCCTACGCCTCCGGGATACGGATACCTCACTCATCACCTTCTACGATAAGTAACTCGCGTTCGGATAAGTGACTCCGCGGACCGAACAAGTCTTCATGCTCGAGAAGCTCCTCTGCCGAAATGATTTCTTGGGCCTTCTCGACTGCGTCGGTAACAGAACCCTATGGATGAGTAAGAGCGCGCATAAGCGGCAAGGCCGACCGAGCCGAGGGATTCCTACGCCTCCGGGATACGGATACCTCACTCATCGCCTTCCGTGAAAAGCAACTCTCGCCCGCACAAACAATTCTGTTACCGACATATGAGTCCGGATACTCGAAACAAGAGGAAAAGAAACGCAGCTTTACAACACGACGACGGTGTGTTCAGGCCTCGGCGGCCACAGAAAACATACACACACTACAAGACAACCTGATCCTGCAGGCTCGGACGTCGACAGCCGAGGGGGGCAGCAGCACCCTCGGCATCAACTACACTTTCGGCGGGGTCTGACCTAGCCTCGGACGGCGACGCGGTCGGAGGGCCCCCACTCTGAAGGACGACATCGGCACCACACCCGGGCCATCGCCGCCAGGGTCTTCTTCGAGAATCCGGCCCGAGCAGGCGGCTCGGCCGGCCACCCCAAGGCCTCGGCCAGCTGACCGCCAAAGACATCAGCTCGGCTTGTGGCCTCGGCAGCTCAACTCCGGTGTCGGTTCCACCAGTGGACGACCCGGCCAGGCTCTGGCCGACTACACCTCCTTTTCGAAGCCAACTCTGCCTCCGTCCGTGCTGACACCGCTACCTCCGGCTTCGGCTCATCGAAGGGCGGCCGAGGGGTGCCTTTAACTAAGCAAGAGGGGCCTCGGACAGCAAGGCCGACCGAGCCGAGGGACTCCTACTCCTCCGGGATACGGATACCTCACTCGTCACCTTTGCACGAGGCAACTCACGCTCGGTGAAGCGGTCCAGATAATCGACAAGGCGAGTCTCAGTGCTCGAAATGAAGAAAAAACACGGCTCTGTGCCGAAAATACACACACGTTCAGGCCTCGACGGCCGCATTGAACAAAACGCCGGCACTCAAGGTGCCATTACAAGCGGAACTCCGGTTCCACCTCCGCAGGTACGAACAACCCCACGCGATTGGGGGGGCCTGCGGAGCAACAGAAGACCGACGAACGGCTCGTCGTCGCCCGCCCCGACAGCGGCAACGACGACGACTTCTGCTCCGGAGGGCCGAACAGCAGCAGCGATGACCTCAGGGCGGATGCTGCTGCCATGAGGCCCTCGCCCATGCCTCCAACTCGAGAGGCAAGGATGGGCAGAAGGCCGTAGAGTTGGAGGTCGGTCCATGGGCGGCGCCGGCAAGCTCGTCGGCGGCGGAACATCTTCCAGCTGCCGTGGCGGAAGGCGGCACCGGGAGCGGCTCTGAAGCCGCTCGGCTCAGAGAGCCGGGCACGCGGCAGCTGCCCATGCCATGAACGGCGGACGCCCTTCCCCTCGATCACTGAGGGAAGGAGGGAACCGCCGCCCGCATAGGGACCGACCCCAACTCGGCACACTCCCCTCCCCAGCACTGATGATGAACATCCTTGAAGCTGAGGGAGGGGCAGAGGCCGCAGCCCGGCTCGCTTCTCCCCGCCATCAAGCTGGAGGTCACCGTCTTAGGTGACCACCGGCGAGGGGATGTGGCCGGGCTGCATGATGAAAATCCTTGAAGCCGAGCGATGGCTGAGAGGTACCAACTTCCACGAAGTTGCGTTCCTCCGACGACAAGACGGAAGGATTCCGGGTGTCCCCCATCCGGGGGGCTCGGGAGATGGAAAGGCACGATGCATGAGGGGAGCGCGAAGGACATGGTTGCCCTCCAAGGGGGTCGCCCCCTTTTAAAGACGACTCTCCCCACTTGCGTCCTCAGCCGTTGCGGGTTGAGTCTTCTCCAACACGCTCCAAGATTCTCCCCCCCACGGCGCGGGGGCTGGGTCCCACACGTCATGCAAGCCGGTCCAGGGGAGAAGAAGCCAAACCGCCACGCGCGCGCGGTGCGTGCAACCACCCGGCGGTTACAAGCACTCCTCCACTTTCGCCCAGACCAGCGGGTGAAAGGGCAGACAGCCAAGCAGGCGGCATGCAACCGTGCCAAGTGGGCGCGCCCCTTCGACTCCAACGAGCCCAGCACGGAGGTCCAGGCCCATGCGTCATGCAACCGGCACGCCGGCTGCTACGTGCGAGTAGCTGCACCGCTACTCGCGCCATTACCGTGCCTCCTCGACTGCGGAGTCAATACTGCGACTCGAGGCAACCCTGCAGTGCCAGCCAAGCGCGACGGTCAAATGCGGCCAAAAATGGGCCGGCAGTAATGGCGGTGACAGGCGGGCAGAAGCAGCGGTCACGTCGTCAGCCAAGCTTACGTCCCATCCAGGGGCAGCAAGGGAGCCTCCTCTCGCGGCGTGAAGACGACGCGCCCGTGATCCGTTCCTCGAACGGCTCACACACGCGCAACGACCGCCTCGCGAACCGCTCACCCCGTCGCATTAACTCCGCGGCAGGACAGGCGGCGCCACAGGCGGGAGAAGCAAGCAACGCTTCGCCTTCACCATAATGATGGCGTCGAAAAAGGTACGCCACGTCATTCGACTTCGTATCCTTTTCCTTTTTCCTCTTTCTCTCTCTTACAACAGGGACCGGGAAAGGGGGATACCCCGAAAAGGACCCTTCTCCATGAAGGAAACAGGCTCCGAGCCTCCCTACTGATCAGAGGTTCGAAGGCCGGCCCCTCGGAGGGGTTCAACGGCCGCCTCAGATCGATTCGGTTCTGCGCCCACTACTGGTCAGAGGTTCGATGGCCGGCCCCTCGAAGGGTTCAACGGCCGCCTCAGGCCACTCGGGCTCCGCGCCCACTACTGATCAGGGGTTCGTAGGCTGGACCTCGAAGGGTTCACAGTCGCCTCAGACGCAGAGCGAGGGATGACCCTGGGTACGTTCGATACATAACCAAGGCTCAGGCTACGCTCTTGAGGTACCCTAGGACATTTCCGAGACCAGCGGGAACGATCTTGTAACAGAATCCCATCAGAGGGAGGCATCGAGCCCTCGGACCCCGTCGACAGGGGACCGGGTCCGGCAGATCACCCGCAGGTACTTTTGGGCGCGCCTCTGGGCCTCTAGCCGACCCCTAACAAATGGGGCACGGACGTCCGCTCGGATTACCTGCCAGCAGCTCACCGGAAACACCATGTTCGGCGCCCTCCGAGGGCAACATGGCGCTTTCCCCCCTCCTCCTTGCTGAAAGGCGACGCAGGGGCGTATGTAAAAAAGACGAGTCTGTCCTTGACCGCCCTCTCGCCCTGTGCAGAGGCTCGGGGGCTGCTCTCGCAAACCCGGCTCCGGCCAAACCGTTGACAGCGTCAACATACCAGCCCGAGAACTTGGGACCCGACCGTGCACTCGGGCTACGGCCAGCTCGCATGAGGGGACAACTAGACCAGCCGAAGTGTTGCGAAACGCACTAAGACCTCGAAGGAGTAAAACTACTCCTCCGAGGCCTCGGGGGCTACACCCGGCGGGTGCGCTCGCGCGCACCCACCGGAACAGAATGCAACCGAAAAAGGCTGGTCCCCTTGCAAAAAAGTGCGGCAAAAGCCTCCAAGCGAGTATTAGTACTCCCTTGGAGGCTCGGGGGCTACTGTCGGGGACCATAATTAGGGTTACCCTCAAGACCCCTAAATCTCAGCTGGTAACCCCATCAGCACAAAGCTGCAAAGGCCTGATGGGTGCGATTAAGTCAAGGATCGGTCCATTCAAGGGACATGATCGTGCCTCGCCCGAGCCTAGCCTCGGGCAAGAAAAGCTGACCTCGGAGAACCTACGTCTCGCCCGAGGACCCTCCTCCAGCAACGGGCACACTACCGGCTCGCCCGAGGCCCAGTCTTCACCAAGAAGCAACCTTGGCCACATCGCCACGCCGACCGACCAAATCGTAGGGGCATTTAATGCAAAGGTGGCCTGACACCTTTATCCTGACGCACGCCCACCAGTCGACAGAGCCGAAGTGACCACGGTCACTTCGCCGCTCTACTGACCGGTCTAACAAGACGACAGCGCCGCCTGCGCCGCTCCGACTGCTGAGCCACCCGACAGAGTGAGGCTGACAACAGCCAAGGCCGGCCTCAGGCGTCATAGGAAACTCCGCCTCGCCCGACCCCAGGGCTTGGACTCGGGCTCAGCCCTGGAAGACGGCGAACTCCGCTCCGCCCGACCTAGGGCTCGGACTCGGGCTCAGCCCCGGAAGACGGCGAACTCCGCTCCGCCCGACCCAGGGCTCGGACTCGGGCTCAGCCCCGGAAGACGGCGAACTCCGCTCCGCCCGACCCCAGGGCTCGGACTCAGGCTCAGCCCCGGAAGACGGCGAACTCCGCTCCGCCCGACCCAGGGCTCGGACTCGGGCTCAGCCCCGGAAGACGGCGAACTCCGCTCCGCCCGACCCAGGGCTCGGACTCGGGCTCAGCCCCGGAAGACGGCGAACTCCGCTCCGTCCGACCCAGGGCTCGGACTCGGGCTCAGCCCCGGAAGACGGCGAACTCCACTCCGCCCGACCCAGGGCTCGGACATGG